>JAVFKF010000009.1:70107500-72949636 GCA_036926295.1 Pachydiplax longipennis | reverse complement strand
TTACTTAAATGCTCCGGTCTCTTGTATTTGTTCAGTACTTCGTTGCATTTGTAGGCCCAAATATGCTTGAAAAATTCTGTTGGAGCTATGGGTACCTTCATTTTAAACTTTTTAGTTGCCCTGTTAATTGTGATGTCCATCGGGATCAGCTTGTGAGCCCCAAATAATTCCCTAGGGGGAGTGATCTTGGGCACATTCAGGATCTGCCTCAGCATTAATTTTTCAAAGGAGGTTAAAAGACTAAAATTCCTTCTGGCACAATGAAACCAGGCAGGACTGGCATAAGTGAGTATGGATTGGATCATCACCGTATAAAGTAAAGTTTTGGTTTTATCTTTGATTTCTTTACTGAAGAAAAGTTTGTTGAGGTTAAATTTGATGTTTGTTGCTCTATCAATAGTTTTGGTAAAGTCAAGGGTGACTCCAAGAAACCTCTACATTTGGAACAGGGGTCCCCCCCAGGTCAGGACAGACGTGTTCTTGTGTTTGAAGTGTCTCACGAACATCATCCTCCAGCACTTGGCTGGGTTCACCCTGAGTTTCCACCAGTGTCCACTGGTAAACCTCATCCAAGTGCCCTTGGAGGATGGTGTTTGCAAGGTTGGGATGGCAAGGGATGTAGCCGAAAAGCGAAAGAAAAGGGTTATATGTCACTCGTAAGACCAATTCTTGAATATGCAACCACCATGTGGGATCCATATCAAAGTTGTCGAATAAAGAAAATAGAAAAAGTCCAGAGAAAAGCAGCTCGATATGTAATGGGAAGATTCAGAAAAACAAACAGTGTCACCGATATGTTAAAGATTCTTGGATGGGATACATTAGAAAAACGAAGAAAAATAAATAGACTATGTTGTATTTACAATATAATTGCAGGTACCGATGGGTGGGATGGTTTGAAAAATTCAGTCGAGAAACCGGAATTCCTCGGAAAAGGTTGCCATGAATTTAAAATTAAAGCTAGAAGGCAAAGAACGGACATAGCCAAATATTCTTTTCTTAACAGAGGTATTTCTGAGTGGAATAAGTTACCTGGATCACTCTTAAGGCCCTTACCTGAAAATAAAAAATGTTTCAAAAAGAAATGCTTTCATATGTTATAGTTATGTTGTGAAATACTGTGAAATGTGTATTAGTCATATAGGGACTTCTGGAAAAGTAGGGGATTGCATGGCAGGGTGATGTACGGTGGGGTTTTTACCCCGTGACCGCTACGGTAGCCGAGAAGGCCTGTCATGAACTCCGAAAAAACCGGAAAAAAAAACAGTTACAAATAATATTATTATAAGTGTAAAAGGGTGTGTAATTTAACGATGTTTGTGGCTGCCACCTGACAAATGTCAAACTGTAGCAATATATTAATAATAATAATTTCTGCTGATGGATGAGATGGTTATGTTGTCAGCATAAAGAACATATTCTTGGGATATATCATCATCGTGGTCGTCTGATGGATTGCCTCTGTTTCGGCTGCAGTCTTCGCAGCCATCTTCAGGGGTGTTACTTTTACCGTTAATTTTGAATGAAGTCCCCACATTGTATGTTGTTGCTTTACATCAGGTATTTTCGGTTGCACTTTTCATAAGGTATCTGTTTTTGTTGGATGTCATTGTTCAGACTGACCTGTCATCTCCAAAGCCAATTGATTTTTTATCATCTCAACATTATTTGAATCTTGGAATATACTGTTTTAGGATCAAGAATTGTGGCAAAAGTGAATAATCGTTCTTTTTCCAGAAATTCATACCAACTTTTAATGGAAAACAACAAGTCAATGAGAAAACCTTGTAGATTACTATGGGAATACTTCTTAGTTTCTAGGAAATTAATAATGCTATTCACAAGGGGGAAACTGTGACTGCACTTCCACTAGCACCAAATGTTGTTCATTCAAAAACATCCAGAACATCAATCAGTTGTTTGATAGCATCCCACTGTGGTGGAGTTATGTCTACATTAAAACTCAGGTTAGAGGCAGCTAATGTTATTGCTTGCTTCTGTTCCAGGAGATGCCTCATCATTTGCAAAAGGGAGTTCCATCTTGTGGGTTCATCCTGGATGAGCTTATGCTCTTTAATTTTCAGTTGTACTTGGGCCACTTTTAGTTGTTTTGTTGCTTTAGTAGAATGCTTGAAGTGACCCACAATGATGCAAGATCTTTCACCATCGGTTTGTTGAGGATTCCATCTTTAATCACTAGTTGAAGAGTGTGAGCTAAGCAAGAAATCTGACTAAATGGACTTCCTTCAAGTGCAGATACAACATTCCTCCCATTATCTTGGACGATGCATACAACTTTGTCAGTCAAACCTCAATCTTCTATAGTTTATGCAATGAAGTTACGAATATTCACACCAGAGTGTGAAAGCTCTAGAAATGGGACACATTCCAAGCATACATGATGATAAGCACGACTTGAATCCAAAAGATGAGCCGTCAAACTCGTAGTCATCGGTGGCTGTTGATGTCCACATGTCTGTTGTAAGAGCAACGTATTTAACTTAAGACAACTTTTCTATTAACTTTGATAACTTTGTTAGCAAAATATTTTCTGTATGGAATGGTGTACCTTGTTTCTAAGTGATTGATCAGTTTTCGGGAACCTTTATTTCCTACTACTGATATAGGTTGATTGTCAAGACATATCATTTCTACTATCAATCTTGTTATAATTTAACTTCTTTTATCACCAGACTTAAAACTCTGAGTTTAGTCTATAAAACTCTTCAGAGTAGGTTGAGCACTGGGAATAGTTGATTTTCTTTTTCTAGGAGGAGGTTTGAATTACATGTAGGAACTTGAGGGGGATGGTGAAACTGAAGTGTATGAACTGTCTGAGGAAACACTGGCAGCATCATCAGAATCATTTGAAGCACACGAAAATCTGAGATTGGCAATTGGACTAGGAAGAGAAGTTGTAGATTCAGTATCATCAACATCTTCAATTTCCACTACTAATTCTTCTTGGATAGTCAGTGAGCGTGGAAGAGTCCATAGAGGGGTAGTCATCACTCCCCTTGCCATATACTTGAACTATTTGACATCATGATTCGGGAACTGAAAAAACGTAATTTAGTTACTAATTATGGTCAATTGAATGTGTTCAAATTTTACTTTCTACAAATATTGCAGCAAGTGTCTTAACTTCTGAGTTGAGTTCAGAAACTCTTAGGTAAAATTCATGAACTACTTTTGAAAGTACTCCACATTTGGAAGAGAAGATTCATTTTTAAAATCAATGACCCAAATGTATAAAGCGGTGCAAAAGTTTTTATTCTGCATGTATCAACTGATAGAGCAACCATTGACGATGTTTACAAACATTCTTCAACTTGGCATCATGACAGGATTATATATACGGTATGTACGGTGAAAATGTAATTATTCTTACTGCTAAAATTTTGACAGTAGCACATCAATGGTGGTAGCACAGAAATGTACCTTTGCTCAAATTTTCTTCAACTATGAACAAAATCAGCACAGTAAAAAAGTATGCGTCAACTGTAGTAAGAAGAACTAGTATGAAAGGTATCTCTTCACTACTCTTCTCTGCAAGTCAATTATCAAAGACGTGTGCGTGACAGTATATGGTGCAAAATTCGAAGTATTTGAGGTATTCGAGATCGTATTTTTAGCATAATTATTTGAGATCTCAAATATTGAATACTTTCTAGTGTTTGAGGTATTCGAATATTCACAGATGCTATTTGCACATCTCTAATTAAAATTTAATGGGGCCAAAACACCCTTGCGGGATCCCTGCCTCCTGGATCCCCAGCTCAGATTTAGCACAGTTGGTTTTAACAAAAAATGTTCTGGCAATCAAAAAGGATTGCAGAATTTTGCACATATATATTGGGATCCTCTCCATTAGAATTTTATAGAGGGCCCCATTGTGGCAGACCTTATTGAATGCCAACTGGAAATTCAGGAAGCAGGTGACCATGTTACGTTTTTTATTAAATTCATGGGTGACGTTCTCGGCCACTTTCACAATTGGGGGTGTAGTGGAGAGCCCTTCCCTGAACTCTGCTTAGGAAACAGGGATAACTTTCGGCGATGATCAGATCCATCCACTTGTATTTGGCTCATTCCAAGACCTTGCCCAGAATAGAAAGCAGACTCATCGGCCTATAGTTATTGACTGTAGAGTTGTCCTTCCCTGGCTTGGGAATCATAACCACCTAGGCTGTCTTCCACTTAATAGGAAAATCTCCAATTTCAAGGCAAGCATTATATAGTTTTCCCAGTAACAATACTAGGTTTTGTGGGAAGTGCTTGACCATGTTTGATGTTATTTTATCTGGCCCAGGGGCTTTGTTTTTCTTCAGATCTTTGACTAGTTTCTAGCTCAGGGAAGGACACGGCAAGGTCTGGATGGAGGGATGTATTCCACCTCCTCCTTGACCGTATCCCAAAAACTCCAATGACTGCTGCTATCTTCCAGAGGCAGGAACTCTGGATAAGAGCCTTTAAGGTGTTCGAGGAAAATTTTGCCTTTGTCGGCGTCGCAAGTAATTTGTGTGGCATTAAAGATCAGGGGGACATTGGTCTGACACTTTTTCCCCATAAGTTTGGCAGACCAGCACCAAAGTTCACAGTTATTGTCATCCTTTTTGGAAAGTTCTATGTCTTGAATCATTTCCCATATTTTGGTGTTTTTATACATGCTTATTTTCCTCTGGACACAGGCTCTCATATGCTTAAAAACAATAGAATAAGTGAGTTCCCCCATCCTCTGGAACATCTTTCTGGCGTGGTTGCGAGTTTTTATACCATGTCATGTATCTAAGATGGGAGTGGGATGTGGCCAGGGGGCAGCTTTTTAACTGCCCTGGAACCCTTGTGATATGCCAGTCCTACCTTTTCAGTAATCTCATCCCCCCGAAAATCCGTATTCTTTTGATTGAAAAGTACAACCGGGAAAATCTACGACATCAAATGTTTTAAAATGTCGCTAAACCTTTCCCAATCTGGTATTCTAAAATCATCAATGTCTGAGATATGAGCATCTGTCGGTTGGGCTAAAAGGATGGGAAGGTGATCTGAGTTTAGGTTATGGTGTACTGCAACAAATAGCTCCTGCATAGAAAAACTTGTGATAAAGAGGTCTAAAATATCATTATAGTCTCTGTGCCCAGTTACACAGTGTGTAGTCAGTAGGAGCAAGCAGTGTGAAATAGTTTGAGGCAATGAATTTCTCCAAATTCATTCCAGAGGTTACGTGCCTTCTCTTTAAGTGCCTTCAGTCTGTTGAGTAGGCTCTTATAGACAGCCTCTGCTGCTAGCTGGATGGTCTCCTCAGTAGTTTGCACACACTGCCATCTTGTTGGATGGTTTAATGCATTCTTTAGAAAAGTGGTCTTTTTCACATTTCACACAACATGTGGCAGGCCTTATCTGCATGGTCGTAGCTCTGGCAGTGGTGACACTGTGGGGGTCCCTTGGGGTTTTAAATACATTGGGGTGAACTTTGAATGCGACATGAAGTCTGCGAACATGCTGGATGGATTGTAAATCCTTAAGCGCATAATAGTTTCCTAATTCAACAGAGTACAAGGGGAGGGGAGACAGAGGTACTGACTATATCTTGTTCCATTTGTGCTTTGGTTGGTTTTGTTTTTGATTTTTCAGATGTTTTGAAGAAACAGTGTAATATTTTGTGGTCCTGAGTTCGGTTCCACATCGCCACAAACAAAGCAAAGATACAAAAATTACAAACCTGTCATTTGGAGAATGGCAGAGGTAACAGTGGGGGAAAGCACTTCTGGTAAGTCTGATGCACTAAAGATGTGAAGTATGTACTGACAAGGAGATAACAGAAACTGTAGAAATTCAACATTAAGAGATAACTATGCAGTTTTCTGAAATAAATCCCTTATGGAAGGCTCTAGGAACACTAATTGAAGAGGCATGGAAGGTCGTTGCACTTAGGAGTGAAGATTTTACCACTAAAAACACTCAAATATACAGAGCACATGGGAGTAAGATGCTGACCCCATGCCATCTTGGCTATGACTGACATTCTACATATTCAGTGAAAATTTTTTCAAATCCATTCATTCATTTTCAAGGTATTATGTCTACGGTTTAAAAAAAAATTGTTTTGAGAAAAACGCATTTAAAGTTTCAGAATTGTTTCTGCTATTGATAAGAAAACAAGATTTAAATAACCGCTAATCATCAATTCCAATACCTTAGGAAGTACCCTCAGATGCACTTGCAGCTTCCAGAGAAGAGGTCCTCCTTTGTTTGTGAGCCATTTTCCCTTCGCGCGTTGCCTATTTAGCCTGGATTTTGGCCTAGTCAACGCTCGTCTTATCCTGCTCCTGACAATATGCTGCACAATTTCGTTCTACTTTGATGTTTAGTATCTACATTATTTGCATATATGTTTGTGCTCCTTCATGAAAATAACATGCGGCAATATTTACAATTGTTGCCCCACTATGCTGACTTTTCGGATCTCTCCGCCATACAGTATTATTTCATTTGTATTCTGGGTGCTTCGTTCAAGTAAGCTATCCTCTGACAGCTTGTTATATATAAGATAAATTGCATCCAAGATGTCCTTGTGCAGTGAGGCCTTGTGTTTGTAGCCTGTTTGAGTTCCTGCAGCCTTTGCTCTTTGCCGCGAGCACCATGATTCTGGTCCTTCAGGGCACTTATCATGCATTGATTCTTCATTAGGGAAAGACTTTTGATAAAATGCAGCCAATAGACATTCTTCATTTTCTCCACACAATTGCAGTTTCTTCTTATGGTGACACCGTAATAATTTGTCAGTTATTTTCCAGTAAGCTTGTCCCTCCCTCCTAGACCCTTGTTTGCCTTCTTGCACAAATGGAGCTCCGTTCCCATATGTTTTTGCTCATGCCCTACACATTCTTTCTTGTAAATAACCACAGAAGAGCCTTATAGTGAAGCATCCACAACTCCATATAAAATTAATATGACCAAGTGTCACTTTGTGGAACTCTGAACACATGTTGAAATGAAAGATCCTTAGTAATTTCCACCAAATTTTATTCGACCGACTAGTTTCGTCGACGGGTCGACATCATCAAGGGTGACAATCAAGAAATACCGAGAGTATATATAGGAATAGGAAGAGGGGAAGGGGTGACTAAGAAGGGTGGGGAGAGGAGAAAAGTACTAGGCAGGGAGAGGAGGGGGGAAGGGTTAGGGAACAGGTATTCATTAGTGAGAAATTTTTTCTCTTTCTCCACGATTTCGATAATTTCTAGGGCATCGAGGTGGCGTCCTTTCTTCTCCCGATGCAGGAGCCGCAGTTGGAAATCGCTGCAGTGGTTCAGGTTGTGGAAATGGTCAGTGAAGCCCGATCCTGGACCCCCAGTGCGTAAGCAGCGTTTGTGTTCGGAAATTCTTGTTTTTAATGACCTTCCATGGATGGCAGATGTTGACAGGAAGGCTTCACTCAATTCTATACGATAAGTTTCCTAGAAAAGGAAATCTTCTCCATTGGATAGGAGAAAGGTTAGTAGCAGATAAAGAAGGGATTATTCTTTTGGAGGCTATGAGCCTTTGTTTTTACGTCAGGAGGCGGTCTACTAGATTGCTGTTGTATCCATTTTCACTGCAATTTGCTTGATGGTATTGAGTTCTTTCTTGAAGTTGCAAGGGGAGAGGGGGATATGAGTGAGGCGGTGGAACATCGAGTGGAAGGGGGCAAGCTTGTGGGAATGGTGATGGGAAGAATGGTTGGGAATGGCGTGGTCTGTATAGGTTGGTTTCCGGTATATTGCAAAGGATGAGATTTCATTTTTCAGGGAAACAGTGAGATCTAAAGAATTTAGGAGACCATCTACAGAGTGTTCCATAGTGAAAATTATATATCTATGGAGAGAGTTCAGGTGGTCCAAGAAATTGTTGAGTTTTTCCCTCGTCCCTTTCCAAATGCAAAACACGTCGTCCACATAACGGCACCAAAATACACAATGCTCCAACAGCTGATTTTCGGAGGAAAATAATTTCTTCTCTAGAGAATCCAAGAAAATTTCTGCGAGAAGAGGAGATATCGGCGATACCATGGCTAAGCCGTTCATTTGTTTATAAAATATCCTGTTGAAAAGGAAATAGTTTTGCGAAAGGCACTCAGAAACTACATTAATTATGTCTTCCTTCTTTGAGGCAGGTATGTTGCTGGAGGAAAGAAGCTCCTTAAGAGTATCCACCGAATCCACACACGGAATTGACGAAAATAAGTTTTCGATATCGAAAGAGACTAAGTAGGAATCTCGTGGGAAGGTCTTGGAGCTTAATTCATTCATTATCCCTCCGAGGTAAAGGGGCAGCCTTATCACTCCGAGACTCACAATAGCTACATTTCACTAAAATGTCTATTACTTTGCCGCTATAGTACCCAATGATAGATGACACACGTTGCAAGGAATTGAATTTCCATTTCCTCCATGTATCATCTCCCGAAACAGTGAGTCTTCTTGTTGGTTCTTCAAAGTCTTCTCATGAGTTTTCATCCAGTGTTTTTTCTTTTTCTTCTTGCACACTTTGGAAAACACAATTTTGCAAACAGCGTCTGAAGCATTTGCTATACTACTAATAATCAGATTGTAGCAAGTAAGGAAAATTGGATGATGTATATCCATAATTCCAAAGAATCTTGTTGCACCAAATCATCCAGTTCCCAGAAGTTGCATAGCAAAAATTAATTTTTGCCCCTCAATATGGGTTCCTCCACATGGTGAGGGGGGGACAGAGGGGGAGGGCTCTCATGCTTCATCTTTATCTCATTTCAGTCACCCCCATCATTTTTTCTATTCACCTTTTGATGGCCCTATCTGCGTGCTGAATGCCCACCCATGCATTTGCTGTGCATGGCGACCCAAAAGGGGATCCTGGTGGCTGAGGGGACCTCTCTTGGGGAGAGGTATCCCCAACACTCCACTTTGGCCCCTGCCTCTCCTAGATGGCCGGCCAGGAACTAGCCCACTCCCGGTCAATCTGGGGAGCCAATCAAAAGCTGGGGAGCCGGGAGGCTCCTTTTGAACGTATGCCATGGTAGTTCAGGGCCACCGGAGCTTTATTAGTCTTGCAGGGAAAGTGGCAGCTAAGCTATATCCTCGAGGTAGCCCTGGCGCTGAAGTTCAGTGTCCCCTTGTTGGGCTCTGTGATGAGTGGGGAGTATTGGGAATGAATATTTGGTAAACATATGGAAGTTAACTCAACACCCCTATTAATAAAAAATTGAGAATAGATATTGAGGAAAGAATGTGTAACAGTGAAGAGAAATTCTTCATCATCTCTAGCGTCATAGAAGGAGCACTAAAAAGATTATTCCCTTTCGCACTACACTGAGTGCTAAAATTTCTGGTTGGGAAGTAGTCTCAGCCAAGAGGCTATAGACAACGGTAATTTTCCTTCGCTATATACTGTTGTCAGCTATGGATGATGGCATTTTTCCTACAAATAAGCACTGCTGTCGTCTATAGACGACACAGGTATATGTCACCAGTGGATGCAGTTTCAGAGGATTGGGGTATTACAATCTTACCATTCTGACCCTTTTGTGGGGGATTTCTGACCTTTCCTTCTGCACCGCACAAAGGAAACTCTGCCCCTGGGGTCATTTATAACCCTTTTCACAGTATGGTGCTGCGGCAAATTAAATCTCATTGCAATAATTTTGCAAAACAATTGTTTTAGCAGTAATTGTCAAAATCACATTAGATATTAAAATCTTGCTCTTTGCTGACTATGTACAACTTTTAAACGAAATTCTACCGTTAATATTAAGGTTTTTAATATAATACCATGTAAAAATCATGAATTAATCACTGATGTTTTGATATGCCTGAAAGAATATTTCTCATCCTTCTTTTCCATCCGGGCTTTGAACCAGCATCGGCGAAGTGAAAAATATTTTTGCATTTTTTATTTTATCTTTTTTTATAATTTTCAAAATTTTTTCCTTCCACTGTAAGCGTTAGATAAATAATCATACACATGTTCTGCACTAAATACACGAGGGAACTAATAATAGAAGTTCCTACACTAAATAAACTACATGACTAGTAATTAATAGTTTTTTTGGTGTGATATTCTTTGAAACAAAGAGCTAAGCACAGGCCAACATCACATTCTTTGCACATATAGCATTTTTCTTTTCTTTTTCTGTGTTTATTACAAACAGTACATCTCCTCACTAGCGCCTTTTTTGTTTCATTGTCTTCAGAAACAGGGGAAGGAAAATGTCTTGCTGTCAATCGACTTGGACATTCATTTTCATTTCTCCTACCACAGCCTTATCTGTTACCTTCTAATTTACATGTCTCCAACATTTCACTAAGGTGAAGGTGAAATTTTGGTAAAGGTAGCTTTTTTTTGTTATTAATTTTTATAAGTAATATGAATTTAAAATGGAAAGGTCGATCAAATTGAAAAATAATTTTTTATACCATTTCACAGACTTTCAAATTGGTTCTGTAGAGCTGAGTATCATGTCAGCTTTGTCAACAGTCCCCATACAATGGTTGTAGTCCACTACGCAGTGAGGCTTTCTTACAATATCCCCCGTGAGGCAATCTTTCTTTCCACAATCAATAAATTTTGTGGTATGGCAGGTGGAAAGCTTCCATACTTCTCTCTTGTTGCACCATTTAAGAGCAAGAGGATTTTCCGAAGATTTGAATTTAATTTCTCCTTTCTTCAACTTCTCCTCCATTTTCGGCATATTTTTTCTACTTCTTCTTACCGTTCCGCACGCGTTTGTTGCCCTATCATGCAGCCAACAGAACAATATTGGACTCGTGTATCAGTTGTCCACGAACAGTGTATGTCCCTTTTCCAAATAGGGATTTATTAGGGAAGATACAATGCCCCCAGATTTTCCCAAATCACAATTTTGCTCTGCGACATCACTCTCAGATCCCGTGTACGTATACGATGAAATTGAAGATGTATCCTGTATCACAGTCGCAAATTACAGAAATTTTTACACCGAATCTATTCCGTTTTGAGGGGATATATTGCTTAAAAAGTAGACGCCCCTTAAACAACAGTAGACTCTCATCTATGCATAGATTTTGTAACGGCACCAAGGTATTTTTAAAAGCTGCCCATTGGTGATCGACCGCTGGACGGATCTTATGGAGCAAATCTCCTGCACTTGCTATAGTATATTATTGTTTTGAGCATTCTCAAAATGGCCAAATACCTATCTCTTGACATCGATTCACCGAAAATTGGAGTCTTCAATAAGACATCTCTCGACCAATATTCATTAATGGAAAGTTTCCTTGCTCGAGGCATCAACAAAGTAATCGCTGGGAAATGATACACTTCTTCATTGATTGTGTCCCTCCATGTTTGCAAACTCGTCATAATACGTTCTGCTGAATGATCTGTTGTGAATTGGTGAAATCGATTCGTCTCTTTTGAAATTAAACTAATCAATTCAGAAGACAGGAATATCTGGAATATTCCATTAATCAAAGTAGTTGAAGAAATATCAGCTTTACATCCGGAGGAGGTGGAATCAAAGAGGTGGATTTTCGGTGACTAATCACATGAAACCCAATTCATACGACGTTTTTCTTCTTTTCGTTTTCATTTCCTCCTCTCCATCTGAAGTATCTTCTGATCCACTGGAGGTATTCAGAGACTTCCATTTCCCTACTACTCCAGAAGTTGAAGGCTTAGACACAACTGAATCCTCATCCGAATCAGTGATCATCTCTTCATCTTCTCTGTCGCTCCTGGTCAGGATCTCCAATATCGAATCCTCAATTAATGACTTATTCTTCGACATGGTTGATAAAAATCCAAACTATCAGGTTTATCGATGTAACAGGTTACTATCAATGACGATTCTACTGCGGGAGAACACTTGGCGAATAGAAGGAAAACTCTGTAGTACTGCTGGCACAAAACCATAGACTAAAGTGAGAGCGAAATTCTCAAATAGTATCTAAAGTGGTAGGGGAATAACAATAGAGCCCTTTCTGCTTTTTTAACAAATTCAAGGAAATTCATTGATGGAGTATTCGGTGGAAAAGTTTCAAAGGAGAGAAAACAAGTGGGATCGCTACTGAGATATCTGAAAGGAATGGTGTGCTTCTAATGTGCATGTTCTAGGAAAAAAAAATGGGACTCAACGGCTAAGAGAACAATTCAAAGAATTGCAAGCTAAATGGTAGGTGGGAAAAAAAAGCTTCAAAAACAATACTGTACCTTGTATGTGCTTGAATTTGCAAAAGAAATTAGAAAGATGGAATATATTTCAAAATTATCAGAGGAAATCCAAGATGCATCATTGCCGTTATAGTAGTATACTGAATTCCTTAATAATAACGCTAGAATTTCATTTAAAAGTTGCATATAGTCAGCAAAGTGCAAGACTTTAAGTTCCAAATTCATATTGACAATTGATGCTAAAAATTACTCTTAGGCAAAGTGACAGCAATAACATTTAGTTATTGGCCCCATGCTGTGTAAGGGAAGGTTAACTACCCAGCGATGGTTTCCCCCGATTGCGATTGGCGAGGAAGGAGCCCTGCTAAGGACTAAGAAGGGTTCAGTTCTATACCTGACACTATCTGAGTCGAAAAATGCTTGATGTCCAGGAGAAGTTTTTCCTTCAAATGTATTCGGTGCCAAAGAGCGATTTTAAGAGTATAAGGCTGTCTCGAAGTTTCCAGAGAAGAGACGAAATGCGTGCACTTTCATAGACTGAGAGGGTTATTCCGTCAACCATCTGTTATCTTCAATGGTCAGCCCATTTTATTCACAGAGACTGTGCGCTTCCTAGGTATGGACCTTGATGAAAGCCTCAACTGGAGAACCCACATTAGAAATCTGAGGGACAGGTGTGTTAAACAGCTGAACATTATTCGGCACCACATCAATCATTCATGGGGAGCAGACCGAGCTCAGAAAATATCGGGCTCTGGTGAGGTCAAAACTGGGTTATGGCTGTTTTGTGTATACATTAGCACACATCACATATTTGAAACCCATGTCCTCTGTACACCATGCTGCCTTAAGATTAGCAATAGGAGCCTTTCGGACGAGCCCAATCCTCAGTCTCTACTCAGATATAGGAGAACCACCACTGGAAGTAAGGAGAGAGACCATTAATATCCCATTACATCTGCAAGATCCTCACCTCAAAAGCTCACCCCTGTTATGGAATTATTTTTAACCCTCGTTTTTTAAACTTTTTTTAATGATAGACAACAGGTAACTAAATCCCTGCCGATCTGACTCAAACAAGTTTTAGATACAATCCTTGATACTATACACAATTAACCATCACCCATAGTAAAACAAAGAATACAAAGTAATATCTACTATGTTTTTAAATCTTGTTCTGGGAGATTTTTCAGGGTTCCTGATAGGCCTTCACGGCTACCGAAGGGGCAACAAGGCCCCACTGTACACCCTTTCAGGCGATCCCCTACTTGTCCCTCATTTCATCATCGGCTGGCTCACTCGTTATTGTTTTTTCTTTTAAAAATACCCTTAGTAAAAGATTTCACATTTTTTGGGAAAGGTTCAAAGACATTTGTGGGTAGACTGTTCCATTCCTCGATAGTTCTGCTTTAAAAGCTGTGTTTCCTGTTATCGGTTCGTTGCTTTATGCATTTCACTGTGCATTTATGATCATACCTACCAAGGTAATCTGCCTCTTTTATTCTATCGCTTATTTCCTTATATGCAGGAATTCTTACAAAAGACCTAAAGAATACTGATAATCTCTTCTTCCTCCTCCTGTTTTCTAAACTTTCCCAACCTAATTCTTTGAACATCTGTGAAATGCTACTACGCTTTTCATATCTCCCCAACACGAACCGAGCTGCCGTTCTTTGTATCTTTTCTAATTCCTTTTTAAGACCTATTTGATATGGGTCCCATATACATTCACTGTATTCTAGTATCAGTCTAACGAGTGATTTATACGTAGTTTCTTTTATTTTCTTGTTTGATTTTTTGTGAGTACGTATTGCAAATTTTAATGTTTTACTGACTTTACCTGTAATGTTCTCAATTTGCGCGTGTCATTTTAAATCCTTACTGAAAGTAACTACTAAGTACTTAACATTATTTTCTTTTGATAAAACTTTACTGCAGATATTGTAAGAATATTGAAATTTGCTCTTATGCTAATTACATTAGATTTATCTTTGTTGATATCCAATTTTTTTGGGTTCACCCAATTATTCAAATCATTGATATCCCTTTGTAAGTTATTACAATCACCATTACCTTTTATAACCCTGTATATAATGCAGTTGTCAGCGAATAATCGTATACGAGATTTCATTACGCTTGGCATATCATTAATAAATATTAAGAAGAGTAACGGGCCTGAGAAGTTTTTACGGTTCCCTCAACCAAGGTGCGTTTCGTGGTGATCAAATAATAATGCCGAAGTAGTAGTAGTAGTAGTAGAAATTTATTTAGAAGAACATTCTAATAAATACAAGTGATAAAAAAGAAAAAACATAAATATACATCATTCTTACAAACTAATAACAACAATCATATAATTCATCTACAAATAATACACAATATTGCACATCAAAATATCACATAAACATATGCAACTTTCAAGGAATAAAAACACCATATGCATCTTACAAGATAAATTTAAATTAATTTTTTATAATCACGATTTATTATCACAATTTAAATTTCTATTCCCTTGTTCCTTTCACAAACCTTATACATTCCCTTCTGAATATTTTACTATTTTCAATTTTTCGAACCCATTCAGGGAGACTGTTGAACAAACTAAAACCGTCACACAGTATTGATTTTCTAGAAAATTTCATATGATGTCTTTTTATTTTCAAGTCAAAAGTTTGTCTTGTACTATAGTGGTGGTGACTGTGGGTAAATTTCAATTCCTGATATAGGTAGTATGGCACTCTTTTGTAAACCATTTTATGGACTAAATCTAAAACTTGAAGTGAAATTCTCTCTTCCATGGATGTCCACTGAAGAGCTTTTAACATGGATTTAATAGGTGTAAATTTACAACATTTAAGGATTACCCTCATTGCTCTATTTTGAAGTTTTTTCATTTCTTGATTGCAGATCCCATATAAAACTGACGAACAATAATCAAAATGAGGAGATATGATTGTTTTGTAAATTAGGATTTTTGTCTGAGGACTTAAATATCTGCTAATTCTTCCTAAGTAACCAATCTTCTTGCCAGTTTTTCTGACAATGTGATCTACATGTCCTTTAAAATTTAAATGGGAGTCAATCATAATTCCTAAATATTTTATTACATCCACGAAGTCAAGAATAAATCCATCAATCTGCATTGCAGGTTTGCTATGGTTATCAAGAATAATCTTCTTCTTTTGTGGTGATGGTGTTATTAGGATACATTTAGACTTGTCCATGTTTAACTTAAGCTTATTATATTTCAACCAGGTGTTCAAGCAAGCAAGAGCAGAATTTATTTTGCAACAAGCCTCTTCATACGTGTTTTCTGATGCAGATATCAATATATCATCAGCAAAAAGATTAACAAATACATTATTCAGATGTAGAACAAGATCATTTATATACAAAATAAAAAGTAAGGGCCCCATAATTGCCCCTTGAGGAATACCAAACTCATTATAAATTTCATCAGATGTTGAATTATTAAGCTTAGTTTTTTGTTTCCTGTTACTAAGGTAGCTTTTTATGAGTTTAACTGCTCCATTTCCAAAACCATATTTTGCTAATTTCTCTAGAAGTAGATCTCTATCTATAGTCTCAAAAGCCCTTTTGAAGTCTAGCATGACAGCAATAGTAACTTTACCCTCAGCCATTGTGCGCCATTTAGTTAAAACAAGCTGAATAGCAGTTTCACAAGAAAACGTCTTCCTAAATCCAGATTGATTTGTACACAATATATCATTACTCTCCACAAAGTTGATCATTTGTTCATGAAGTACTACTTCTAAAATTTTTTCATAAATAGGTACACAGTTGATTGATCTCAAGTCATGTGCATCAGAAGGATTACTAATCTTAGGAACAGGTATTACAAGAGATGTTTTCCATGACTCAGGAAAAGCACCTTCTTCAATTGACAAATTTATTATCCTAAGCAGTAAGTGCCCACACTCATTGAAAGTTTCAGTTATTAAGTTAGCAGTTATGTGATCAGGTGCTCCTTTCTTAGTTTTCATGGAACAAACAATTTCATACAATTTAGGTAAATCTATCATTTTGAATTCAAACAAGCATTCGGTAGCAGGTATGAAGGAAATTTCCCTCATGGTGTCTTCTTCAATCTCAGAAATCTTTGGAATGGAATTAACAATATCCGAGACACTATTAACATAAAAATTATTCAAGCGATTATTCTCAGACAAGGACTCATCACCTTCAATATGTACTTTTAAGTCATCAGTTTTTGTGCCTCTATTTCCATCTAGAAACTTTATAGTTTTCCACATCTGTTTCATATCATATTTTGATTTATCAATTTCACTTTCAAAATATTTCTTTTTTTCTTTGTCCATCATACTACCACATTGATTCCTTAACAACTTATATATTCTCCAATCACTTTCATCATCAGTTGGTTTCGCTTTGTTGTAAGCCAAATTTCTAAGGTTACATGCATTTTTACCTCATTTGTAAACCAAGGAAGGTCTTTACTTTTGTTCTGGTGAACCACTTTTACAGGTACAAATTTCTTTACAGCACAAGAAAGATTTCTTACGAAAATGTCTGACATATCATTTAGATCCTTCCCTTCCCAATTACAGTTCTTTAGGAAATTACTAAGGTCTTTCATCTGAACATTTTTCCATAACCTGATTTCCCTAGGCGCCTCAGTAGGTTGATTTAATTCTTAGTAAATACAGGATCAGTTTTTTTGTACTGATTGATTACACGGTAGCGAGATGGATGTCTCCAGATTCTAAGGCCCTTTTCACACACAACGGTTTTTGCCGTACGGTCGGTAATCCCCACAGCTTATCAACCGTATCACGGCGCAATTCCTTAAGAAGTATATGGAGCCTTTCACACTAGCAACCGTACGGTTTTTTGCCGTCCATCGCCGTGTAGCAGCCGTGTCATCCACTGCCATTATTTTCTTACAATCCAACTTATAATGCTGATTTTTCAGCCAGATTTCTACTTCACTAGCTTCGTAAATGTTCGACTGATCATTTGAATTGAGTTCATTCAATTTTCGCTTTAAACTTTGTTGTTCCTGCTATTGCTAAGTGTTTCACCGTCCAACATTTTTGAAACCGCCATTACATTCTTGTGTAGTTTCCTGGTTTCTTTTGACTTTTTCAACACATCTTTTGCCTATATTAACTATGTTTTTATCATTCGCTGTTGAACGTAACCAGTCATCTCTCTCATCATTCCATTCCTAAAACTTTTTGATTTTTCACGTGAGGAAGAACTTGTCGCGGAGACAAATCGAGATAAATGTTTGTTTCGTGATGATATCTTGAAGAGAACTTTACTTCTTGCCTTTTAAAGAGACTGTACACGGTCGCCGTGTAGCAGCCGTATCATCGACTGCAAAGGACGGTGCCGTGACAGATAACGATCGAAGAGATAAGAAGTATCACTTTTCAATGAGAAAGAGATTCATCGATCATCCCATGCAGGAAAGCGACTTACAAATACGTGGTTAGTATCAATATTAACCATAAGAAAGGCAGTTGAGTGCATCTTGTGTACTATACCGCTAAAACAGTGGAAAGTATGAATCGTGCTGCAGTTAATAAAAAAGGTGGAAAAAGTATTGTAGGACGTGCCTGCAGATCGAAAAAGAGAAAAATATCCTTGAAAAGGCAGGATATGGGAGAAGAAGATGAAATAACCTGCACCTCAACGCGAATTTAAAAGAAAATTCATCCATTGATATAATTGTTGACCCGTGACAAGGATATAGAATATTGAATTTTATTGCAGTCTTCTCTGCTATCAGTGAATTTGTTGTTTTCTCGAAATAAAAAGAGGAATGAGAGTCAGGAGGATTCAGTGATTGATTTCAAACTTACCATTATTTAATATTTGATGAATCATTGTTTTTAGTAAAAAGGCGTCTGACATTTAGTCAATATACCATCGAAATGAAAAATTGGGAATAAAAATATTTGTTTTCATTACCAGAAAAGTAGGGAACTTGTCAAACAAAGAACATTGTGGCGATAAAATGGAATGATGAGAGAGATGACTGGTTACTTTCAACAGCGAATGATAAAAACATAGTTAATATAGGCAAAAGATGTGCTGAAAAAGTCAAAAGAAACCAGGAAACTACATGAGAGGGAACAATACAGAAAAGTAAAGTTCACTTCAAGATATCATCACGAAACAAACTGTAAATGAAAATTACAACATTTATCTCGATTTGTCTCGCGACAAGTTCTTCCTCACGTGAAAAATCAAAAAGTTTTAGGCGACATGTAAATTATACTGCACGACGAAATTTTTAAAATTACGTTCTAATTAAATAATATTTTACTAAGATGTGGTTACTCGAAAATTAATCTCATGTGACTTTTATGCATCCAGGTGATACAATGAGCAATTGAAGAAAAATTAGCCTTTTGTGTTGGATTTTAAGAATGTAATGGCAGTTTCAAAAATGTTGGACGGTGAAACACTTAGCAAATTATACTGCACGACGAAATTTTTAAAATTACGTTCTAATTAAATAATATTTTACTAAGATGTGGTTACTCGAAAATTAATCTCATGTGACTTTTATGCATCCAGGTGATACAATGAGCAATTGAAGAAAAATTAGCCTTTTGTGTTGGATTTTAAGAATGTAATGGCAGTTTCAAAAATATTGGACGGTAAAACACTTAGCAATAGCAGGAACAACAAAGTTTAAAGCGAAAATTGAATGAACTCAATTCAAATTATCAGTCGAACATTTACGAAGCTAGTGAAGTAGTAATCTGGCTGAAAAATCAGCATTATAAGTTGGATTGTAAGAAAATAATGGCAGTGGATGACACGGCCGCTACACGGCGATGGACGGCAAAAAACCGTACGGTCGCTAGTGTGAAAGGCTCCATATACTTCTTAAGGAATTGCGCCGTGATACGGTTGATAAGCTGTGGGGATTACCGACCGTACGGCAAAAACCGTTGTGTGTGAAAAGGGCCTAAAGGTGCTGATGCCGTCACGGATGTGTCCCGATTCGGACGGTGCTGATGCAGTGGCGCTTGCGCAGGAAGTGAAAGTTTTTTTCAGGCGATGGCCGTTAGCTCCCTTGAACAATTGCCGATCGCCATCCGCTAGACATGGCGCTGCGCGCATGTCGTCTGCATCGGCCGCCACAGCACTCCCCCGCCAGTTATTTGCTGAAGCAAAGAACGTACTAGAAATAAAGAAAAAGAAAGGATATTAGTACAGGTGAAACTGACGGAGATGTTCAGGGAAATGCACTGTTCTTCCGAGTCTTGTTCGTCTCTCCTCGCGAGGTTCCTCGTTGCTGTCCTCGTTGGTCAGGTACGCAGGTTTTAATCTATCTACCGACACTCGCAGTTCTCTTTCGTTCACTCTAATGACGAAAGTCTTTTCAGCCCTGCTGATAACCTTATACGGACCCTCGTATGGAGGCTGTAGAGGCCGCCGTACAGTGTCGTTGCGAAGGAAAACCTGCTCCGATGTCATCAGGTCATTTTTGATGAATATCTTCTTTGTTGAATGGTGTGCAATTGGGACCGGCCGCAGATGCTGCATCTTTTCGCACAGTAGAGATGCGAAGGTGGTGTTGTCTGCGGCTTCCGTTTCGGCGAGGAATTCGCCAGGGAGGCGAATGGTTTGTCCGTAAACCAGCTCTGCAGCGGTTGCTTTAACGTCTTCCTTCCATGCAGCCCTAATCCCTAAGAGGACAATGGGAAGGGCGTCAAGCCAGGATTCATCCTCGTGGCACATGATAGCGGCTTTTAACTGTCGATGGAAGCGCTCCACCAAGCCGTTCGAAGAGGGATGATACGCCGTCGTTCGCAGGTGGTTGATGCCCGTCGCTCGCGTGACCTCTCGGAAGACCTCTGACTCAAACTGCCTTCCTTGGTCCGTCGTCACGCAAAGTGGTGGACCAAACCTCGAAATCCATCCAGAAACGAAGGTTCGGGCGACCGTTTCCGCCGTAATATCCTCCATGGGGAATGCTTCGGGCCACCGAGTAAATCTATCGACGCATGTGAGGCAGTATCTTTGCCCCGCGTGAAAGGGAGCGGTCCGACAATGTCCATGTGGACATGGTCGAATCGTGATGCGGGAGTGGTGAAACTCCCAAGCGGTGCCACTGTGTGCCTGTAGATTTTCGCTCGTTGACAGGGAACACATTCGCGAGCCCAGCTGCGGCAATCCTTTTGTATTCCTGGCCATACGTAGCGAGCGGCCACCAGTCTTGCAGATGCTTTCGCCCCTGGATGGGCAAGGTTATGCAGCGAAAGGAAGATCTGCTTCCGAAGGGCCGCCGGGACGTATGGGCGCACTTTCTGCGTGGCGACATCGCAGAACAACTCCACCTGTTCATCTGGAACTTCCTGAAAATGAGAGCAGAGTCGTTTGCATTTAGTAAACGGTGTAACTCGTCATCGTCCTTCTGCGCGTCTGCCAGCGCTTGATGGGATACGGCCTCTGTTATCTCCGCACAGCGGGAAAGGGCGTCGGCCACCACATTGTCTTTGCCGGGCACATAGCGAATGTCAGTAGAAAACTGCGCTATATAATCTAGCCACCGGAACTGCCGCGGCGTGCATTTTTCTGCTTTTTGCCGGAAAGCGAACGTTAGTGGTTTATGGTCCGTGAACAACGAAAATGGTCTCGCTTCCACCATGTGCCTAAATCTTTGGATTGCCCTATATAGCGCAAGCAACTCCCTATCATATGCACTATATTTCTTTTCCGTTGGGGTGAGGCTCTTGGAAAAGAACGCCAGCGGTTGCCAGCCATCAGCAGTGCGCTGCTGAAGAACAGCTCCGATGATGTCAGCTGATGCGTCCGCAACGATGGAGAGTTCGGCGTTGGCGTCTGGGTGTGAGAATAAAGCTGCACTCGCGAGGGCCTCCTTGCATTTCCTAAATGCACTTTCTAAAGTTGGTGTCCAGACTATCTGTGCATTCCCTTTTACTCTCCCCCCACACAACAATGAGTTCAAAGGAGCCTGTATTGTGGCCGCGTTGGGAAGAAAGCGTCTATAAAAATTAAGCATTCCCAAAAATTGTCTTAAATCTTTCACCGTCTTGGGATTGTCAAATAGTCTGATCGTTTCCACCTTTTCTGGCAGTGGCTTGGTGCCTTCCCCCGATACGGCATACCCCAGGAATTCCACTTCAGTCTTTTGAAAGACACACTTCCGCGGATTTATCACAATACCGAAAGTTTCCAGCCTGCGGAATAGATCGCGGAGATGCTTTTTATGCTCCTCCTCTGATGAAGAAGCCACAAGAATGTCGTCAATGTACGCGTAACAGAATTCTAAACCACGCAGCGCCTCGTCCATAAATCTCTGAAACGTCTGAGCTGCGTTTTTGAGACCGAAAGTCATGAACTGAAATTCAAAAAGGCCAAAGGGTGTCGTGATGGCGGTTTTGGGGATGTCACTTTCACACACGGGAATCTGATTGTACGCTCGCACCAGGTCGATCGTCGAAAATACCTTTTTTCCATGGAGGAACATGGAAAAGTCCTCTATATGGGGAACTGGGTAGCGATCGGGGATGGTCCTTGCGTTTAACCCCCTGTTGTCGCCGCATGGTCTCCATCCGCCATCAGCCTTCGGGACGAGGCGATGCCCAAGGACTCTCCGATCGCCCCGCGATTCCCATCTGCACCATGGATCGAACTCCTTTTTCGCGATGCGGGCCATCGCTGTGGCTAACCTCCTCGGCCTACAGGTGACGGGGGGTCCAGGCGTTACCCGGAGGTGATGCTCCGTCGCATGTTTGCTAGCCTTGGGTGCTCCCGCGGGACGAGTTATCGCAGGGAACTCGCTTAAAATATCTAAAATTTCACACATTACTAGTGGTCTTAACACTAAGGATGCTATTTACAACGCGACCTGCCACCGAAAGAGAAGTCACACCATCGCGAAGGAGTCCATTCCGAATATCAACTAAGAGTCCGTAGAATGAAAGAAAGTCTGCTCCTATAATCGGTTTACTGACATCGGCTATGACAAATCTCCACTGAAAGTCCCTACGGAGACCTAGATTCAAATTCAAGGTGATCCAACCGTAGGTGTGGATTACAGTTTCATTCGCAGCGTACAGTTCGTATTCAGTTCTGGTACGTTTCCCTTGCACTAAAGATTTCGGGTAAACGCACAAGTCCGCCCCTGTATCAACCAGAAATTTAACTTTGGTTGATGCGTCGGTCACGAAAAGGCGGCGCGAGGTCGAGCGGCAGTCGGCGGCCGCGTCTACCGACTGGCTGGGTCGTTTCCCGGAACGAAATTGCAAGGTTTTAGGCACTTCCTCGCGTCGTTACCGAACTTCCAATGGTACCAGCACATACCTTTGCCGTCCTGTGGTGCTCTGCGAGAACGGCTAGACGAGCGTCTACGATACCGGCGAGGTCCTGTGGGCGTGTGTGGTCTCCCGCGGTCATCTTCACGCCTAGATTGTACGGAGAGGATCTGCTGCATCATCTCCTCCATCCTCATGAAAAAGGAGTTCATCTGCGGCGCTAGCTCCGTCACCGCTACATGCTGTCTAGGGACCACCTCGTGCACGCTGTCCGCGAGGCTCGCCAGCGCGTTCAAATCGCCCTCCTGGGCGCTCATAATGGGCTGCAACACGCTCGGGAGGCGTCCTAGCCACAGGGAACGCAGGAAGCTATCCGGCGTGTTGGTACCGGCGAGGCTACGGAGATGACGAAGGAATTGGGACGGCTTCCGGTCTCCCATCTCCTCGTGTTCCAAAAGCTGCCGAATCCGTTGCTCGTCGGAAATGGAAAGCCTTCGAATAAGCTCCTCCTTGATCTTCAGGTATTTTCCTTCCGCCGGTGGATTGGTGATGACGTCCTCCACTTCGACCATGTGGCGGGGTCCCAGTAAATTCACCACGTGGTTGAATTTCGAACGGTCGTTCGTTATTCCGCTCAGCTCGAATTGCACCTCGAGGTGCGAAAACCACAACTCTACTTTTTCGGGCCAGAATGGCGGGGCCGAAAAGCTAATTTTTGCCACCGAAGAATTCGCGGATGCCGCGTCAGTCATCCTTCTACTTTAAAACGCGCGGATCACGTTGGGGTCACCACTTGAGGAGTTTTTATGGTTCCCTCAACCAAGGTGTGTTTCGTGGTGATCAAATAATAATGCCGAAGTAGTAAATACAGGATCAGTTTATTTGTACTGATTGATTACACGGTAGCAAGATGGATGTCTCCAGATTCTAAAGGTGCTGATGCCGTCACGGATGTATCCCGATTCGGATGGTGCTGATGCAGTGGCGCTTGTGCAGGAAGTGAAAGTTTTTTTCAGGCGATGGCCGTTAGCTCCCTTGAACAATTGCCGATCGCCATCCGCTAGACATGGCGCTGCACGCATGTCGTCTGCATCGGCCGCTACAGGCCTAGTACGCTAGCCTGCACTACCCCTGAAGTTACTTGAATTGGGTCTGATAGCTTGTTTTCTATTTTTACTTTCTGCTTTCTATTATGAATGAAGGCCTCCGTCCATTTCACTATTCTTGGATCTACCGCCATCATACTCATTTTTTGGATTAACAAGCTGTGATCCACTATGTCAAAAGCTTTTACTAAATCTGCTATTACCACATCTACCTGTTCTCCCTTGTCCTTTGCTTCCATTAAATCTTGATATAACCCTAGCATTTGTGTGTCGTAAGAGAAACCTTTCCTAAACCCATGCGTGCCTTTCGCTAAGTCACCCTTCTGACTCTCAAAAGTTTTTCAAATAGTCCACTTTAACTTTTTCGAAAACCTTACACACAATGCTAGTTATGATGATAGATGTAATATTCTTTAAAGACTTTTTACTTTATGTGCAGGAACTACCGATGCAGATTTCTAATCTTCCGGTACCTGATGGTTATTGATAGTTACGTTGAATATTCGTTTTAAATACGGAATCATCTCCCGGCTTCCTAGCTTTAAGACTTCATTCCTTATTTCAGTCGCACCTTGTGATTTGTTATTTTTTAACTTATTAATTCTTTCCATAGTAACTTTAGAGCTTATCATAAATGGTACATATGAATTTGGTTTGCAGTCGAGTGAATTCAAATCATTCCTTTTATCCGGTACTTTGTAAGTGCTTGCAAAATAATTTCTGAATTCATCTGCAATTTCATTATTTTCATTTAAGATATTTCCACGAGATCCCTCTATTGCTTTTATTTCACTTTCCTCTCCTACTGCGCTCAGCATACTTAAAGAAACTATTGATGTTTAATTTCTTGCTGTTCCCTAATTTTCCTTTTTTATGCATGTCCCTTGATTTCCTTTTTAATCTTCTAATCTCTGTGTTATAATACTTAGGGTCCGCATTCTGTTTTAATTTCTTCACTGGTACATGCATTTCTAATCCTTTACATAGTATCTGCTGAAAGCTTTCCCATATTTCCTCTATGTTTGATCCCTTATTGGCCCAACCCTTACATTTGTTTCTTAAGTAACTACGGAAAGCATCAATATTAGCTCAATGAAAACTGTACACTATTTTCAGTTTTCATTCTGTTATTCCTATTCCAATAGAGCTCTAAGTATACTGCCTCATGATCGCTTATTCCAGGTAAAACCTCACAACCTTTTACATGCTCCGGTGTTTTTAAAAGAAATATATCCAGTAAACTATTCATTCTAGTGGGGTTATTTGAACATGTGTGAACCCACCTCCCTCACTAGAGTGTTTATTAGCTGTTGCCCCCTACCTCCAGTCTCTCCTTCTCCTGACCAGTTAACCTATGGTAAATTCAAATCTCCTGCAATTACAAGCGATTTGCTAACATCCCTATCACAGCATGTCATTTCTCTTAGCCTCTCAACAATAGCGAGGTCCTCCCCGAAGGGCTGGTATGCTCCCACTACCTGAATTTTTTTCTTTGTCTTCAACTTCAACACTCGAAATATCATAGTCTTTATCTTTCGAAATAAGGAAACTTGAAAAACATTTAGAGATGCAAATAAACACACCTCCACCTCTACTCTCTCTATCTGTCCTATATACCTTGAACATTTCTCAAAAAATTTCAGATTAACCAATTTCATAGTTTAATCACGACTCTGTTCCTATTACTATATCCGCATTACATGAGTCTACTAATGTACATACCTAATTCTGTGATTTTATTACCAATGCTATGACAGTTAACCTTCCAAAGACTTAGAACCCCTCCCAATTGACAATCAGCAACATGTTTTCTGTTGTTCAAAACTAAATCATGAGCTGAGTCACCTGCTGCACTGCAGTTTAGCTTTTCTTATGGTAGCTGTTATCTACAACTCTATTTAGCAATTTTCCAAACTTGTGAGAACCGAATACAGATTTTTACTTTTTCACAAAAATGTTTTTATTCAAGAACTACCATATTACCTTTCGGTACCATCTTCAGGTTCTAACAGACTTGTGAGAACCATTCCTGTTGAGGTGCAAACCATCTCTTCCCAAATCCTTTTCACTTAACCAACCGTTTGGATCCACAAACCGTTTGGATTGATGTTTTGTCTACTACACACCCAGTCTAAACAGTCATTAATTTTTCTAATAAAACTATTTGAAACACCCCTTCTTCTTATAACACCACTTAACACTATCTTTGCCATTTTGAACTTCTTCGTCACTCTAGTACATAAGTCCCACACACACCCCATCAAGTGCTGGGCAGACTTTGCCGACTTCACATTGTTTGTTCCCACATGCAGGATCACCACTCCTTCCTTCTGCTTCATTTCATAACTACATTGTTCCTTTTCACTTCCTTTTCAACTTGTTTCTGGCTCTTCTTCAGCACCTCCTTTAGTCTCTCTATCTCGAGATTTATTTCCACCAGAAGCCTCCGTAGCTTTTCATTAATGCCTCCTTTACATTTTTTGTAGACTACAGACTACAGTTATCCCCATTCTTGCAGACCTTATACAATCGATGCACTTCCCCATATTTGCCATTGTTCTTTCCCTACATTCTTCCTGCTCCTTTCACTTCCCAAAACCTCTCTCCTTGACGTCTGAGCAAAGACTGACATCCCAGTGTAGACTGATATCACAGTTGACCCACCACCTGTGTATCAGTATAAACCTCAGAGATCCACCTTGGCATCCCCTTTCCCTGATACCCTGGCCAAATTATTGAAATTACCAAAAGCCGCTACATCCTCACAATTATACCAACAAAGTTTTGTAAAGATGATAATCATCATCATTTGTAAAGATATGATCATTGTGGTTACATTCCGGTATTCAAAGATGGATCAAAATCTAACCTGGACATGGCATGTGTGGTTGTCTCCCCAATATCTGGAGTGTCAGGGCTGAAATTGCAAAAAGGGTGTAGTATATACACTGCTGAACTTAATGCTATCTGCACAGCACTGGAGCAAATAGTGTCTCAGAAGAAGCCTTAGCTTAGGGATATTTTAGGAAATGATACAGAAAGTGTAGATAGAGTTTGAAACTTTGTTAAAGAAGCTGGTTTATATAACCAGGTATGACAAATTACCTTCCTGGGAAATAATTTTGTCAGAGATTCTTTGACAAGTCATTTTAAACATTTTAATTTAGCACTTTCCAGTTTTCGACAGGATTTTTATCTGTCATGCAACTGTTTTTAACATTTGGTTTTATTTATTTATTTTATCCACTAATTTATCTATTTATACATTTTATTTTTCTAATGACTTATTTATACTTATAATCAGTCAGGTTATTGACTTGTTATGTTTGACTTTACAGAGTTTAGCTGACATCCAGCGGAGCTGCGGTTGAACAAAGGCGCAAATAACCTTTGAGGTTGACATGTCTCAACCTACTACTACTCCCAACAAGAGTAATTTCAATATTTACAGATTAACTATATAATATCACATGACTCATTCTATTGCACCCCTACCTTTGAGAAAACCTAATTATGTCTTGCTTAAGAGGTTATTCACTTCAAAATATTTGCTTAATCTTGACACCAATACTTTCTCTATTATTTTAGAAATGATTGGTATTATAGATATGGGTCTGAACCTTGAAGGGTTCTTTTTATCACCTTTCTTGAAACTTGGGATAACTTTGGTGAGTTTTAACTTCTCTGGATAGCTGCCTGATTGAAATATCTGGTTTATTACTTTGCTAAGAGGATGTGATACAATATTTGCAATGTCTTTCAGTAGCTTTCATGCCAAATGTATCATAATAGTTACTGTTTTTTAAAGAGATAATTTTGTTGAATATTTCTTTTCACTGGTTGGACCCTGGTAAAAAGAATTTATACTTGAACAACTGAAATTATGGTTTTATTCAGTTGGTTGTTTGATATTCGAAGCTTCTACTAATTTTTCAATTGAATTTGTGAAGTAATTATTAAACATATAATGTGGTATATTAATTTTACAGCTTTCTGACTTATATTGTGACTCAGCTTTGATTACATTCCAAAAAGCTTTACATTTGCTATTTGATGTGGCAATGTATTTATTATTTGCTTCTATTTTTGCTTGTCTAATGGCTTTTCTGTAGTCTCTACTTTGTTCTAAATACTGAGATTTCAATTCTGCATTTGGATTCCTAATTATTTGTTCATAAATATTTAATAGTGAACATATTGCGCTATAAATTACATCAGGTAAAACAGCCTTAAGTAGTCAGGGATGACATTTTTGGGCGAATGGGGATTTAAATGAAAGTAAAAAGAGGCAAATTGGAGTGATGGGAAAAAGCTAAGGACTGAGTCTATTGAACATCGCCATGGAAACATTTGGGATGACACCTCGCATAACTTCCTAATGGGGGTATTTCGTGAGTGATCGTGGATCTCATTAACTGAATATAGTGGTGTGTTGTGTCATATATTATTCTGGAGCGACAAAGAGCATCTAATATACAGTTATAAGGCATATTTACGGTGCTTATTTTTCTCATATTTATACTTCTATAGTTTTTATTTTTCTTATTCGCTGTGGCTGGTTATTTTAACTTGAGTATATAATACATTTATTTTTTTCACTTCTAGCATAAAGTATTTGAGGTATTTATGCAGAGAAAAATGAAACTTGGAGTCTTTAAATAGTTCTTCATTCAAGTTTTATCGCGTCTGGAAGATTTCATGCAATTATAACAGCCAGCAGTAATTTTTTCAGCATTTTTGCAAGTATCCAATAATGAATTTTCTTAAGAAATTCAAGGGCTCAACATTGAGTTCGACTGTTATGATACTGATGTATACCGTCGTACAGCACTGTTAAAATTATGTGTCTAAGCAATATTCTTAATAAGGGGTTTATCTCGTTTGACCGACGCCCATATGCCCGACAGTTTATTTGGACGACTTCGATTTGAACTGCGCAGGGATGAAATTTTATAATCTTTAAATTTTAAAAGCCGTGAAAACTTTCACGTTCAAGTTTCAAGCAAGCAAACGTCCACAACTACAAACTCTGCTATATGAATAAGATTTACGTTAGGAGAAATTGGTAAGCTTTAATCAATTTTTAATAATAAGCACAGAAGCGAAAAAGGCGGACGAAGCTGAGAGCGAGCATAGACTGCGAAAAGGAGGAACTTGTTAAATTTGAAAGTAAATATAAGGGAAAATTGATCATTTTCAACGCCCATGGCCACTTAGCACATTCGCTACCATGTCAATTGCTGTGTTATTCCAAGTAGGCTTAAATTTTGCCAAAAATAAAACTGACGCCGTAACTTCATCTTGATAAATGCACTTTCACCTTGAAAATGATTCTATTTACATTTCTCATGCTTAGGGAGCTCTCCATAAGGATTTAGTTGGTTAATTTAAAAGTCCTTCGACAAATAAGGTCATTTCGCATGTTTAGCCCCCTCCGGAAATCGAACCAAGGACCGCTTTCACCGCAGTCGAATGCGTTGCTCACATAGCTTTCCGGAAACCCTTTTGCGATGATTGAGTTTTTGCGGGAGCTAGAAACACGTTAAATGATTCTCTTCCTTAATTAAGCATTACAGACCGATGACAACTCAATCTTTTCAGTATAATCTTGGATGATGTTGTATGTAGGATATACTAACATACTTTATATTCTCATGTTTACAGTCGAAACCCATGATATAGTGTCATGGAAATAATAGTGTCGTAGTCGAAGAAAAAATAAGAAAACGATACTTTCAAGAATAATGGGAACAGATCTTAATTTCTTTGAATCAATGTATTTGGGTCTTTCAAGAAACGCAATCTTTCTTGGTATCAAAATTGCCTCATTTCATCCAATTACCTCCTTTCATTAATATTTCTATGAAAAATTTTGAAGGCGAATACGTTGTAAAAATAAATGGGAATCCAGAGAGATTTCGGAAAAATGCGTTTAGAGATGTAGTCGTCTGCTAATTTTTCGTTCTATTTTGGTAGGAAAGACTTTTTGTGGGAACGTTTATGAGAAAATACTGAATTCATTTTCTGTGTAATTCGAAATCCTTTGCGTCAAAGATGACATCAAAACACGAATGTAGATTTACGGAGGCAAAGCAGACACCAGCGTACATGGCTGTCGCTTAAAGGTCGCCAAATAATGAGGAGTCGATCTGTCTAATTTTCCAGTTGCTTGTAATCATCTCCTTAATTAGATGACCAGCAAAAATGTTCATGACCGTATGTCATTAAATTTTCCTATGATTCATATCATCCAAACGAACTCATTCTTGGATGTCATATTGTGATTGTTGTTAAGTTTTCGAATCTGCTGAGGAGGCACTCGCTTACAGTCAAGTGAGGCTATCAGCCATTGGTGGAAGAAGTCTTCTGACTGTCTGTTTTGTAAGCCTACTCTTTCCCTTGATCGCTCAGGAGTAGATATCCTGATTTCAAAAGGAAGTAAAAGCTTGCATATGTTCCTCTCATGATTTTGCTAGAGAAGACTTTATTATTGAAATGTTGTTTTCATGCCATAAATGTAACTATGAGTTCACTGGTGATCTGGAATCGCGCAACTGGTATCAACTTCTTATACTTAAAAAATCTTTCCCGATTAAAAGATATCTCAACTGCTCTCTTACATGCCTTTGAGAATATCAAGCTGAAAACTTATAATGAAAAAGATACTCTTATTTAGTTAATACACATGTCCCTACCATTAGGCCCCTATCATACTTATGAGCCAACCAACATGGAAAGAGATAATTTATGCTTTTACTTTTAGGGTTATAAAAATATTAATATAATACGCCGGGTTTTGACAGGGAGTAGAGACAATTGTTTCTGCCCCTTAGGGCCGCAAATGGATTTTTGATACGATCTCAAGAAATATTACGTAGGAAGACATTGAAAATTTAGACCCATAGAGAAGTCATGACAAAAATTTGATAATCTTTCAGTACATGGGGTTATCTTTCAAGGTATTTATTAATAACTACTAGAATGTTTACGGACGTTTTCGTGAAATAAAATGGTTATGATATTATCGTGTTACTTGAAATTTCTAAATTCAAGAGAAATTTTGAACGCAATCTAGTAAGTTCAGGATATTTTTAATGTTACCTTCTGACACAAATCTTATCTATTGCATCGTCGTATAGTTTGCGGTTGACGAAAATGAATGACTCAAATGTGTCAAAATCTTTCTTATTTAGATACAATACCCGTCGATTTTCAACAGAGAAGCAGAAATTTATAAATAACACAAATTGCTCAACAAAGAATGATGGATATTCAATCGAAAAAATGAGACGCGGAAATAACTATTTACCCAACGGAAAGCACATTTATTCGCTTTCGAGGGCACATTGACGGTTCACATCCGAGTGTAAAATGAATAAGCTTACCATACATATTGTTTTTACCCCATTTAATCCCGATTTGGGGATATGTTCCTCCGGTCAACTTTTAATTGCTAAATGAAGACGCTAAGTAATTTACGCAACATTCAGATATAAAAGAAAAATGTTTCAAAGTCAATAATAAAATGTGTTTTCTGCGCTGTTTACAGTAATAGCAGCTACTATTTTTAGTATTAACGTGAATTTCTGAGGTAATCTCAAGAAACAGTTAATGTAATAATACAAATTTTGATAACGTGTAAAAGTGGGAGAAAACCTCTCGTATATCTCAATGTTATGTTGCTATTTCAACATGGTACTTGGGCGGTGTGCGTTTGTGCCCGTATATTCAACGATAACTACAGAACCTAAAGTTGAACGGCTTTCAGTCATTGTAGATTCTTAAACATCGACGACACAGAGATAAAGGGTTACTTTATATGTATATTAATCTCTTAATCAAAAGTTCTAATAATAAATGCGCGTGAAGTTATTTACGGTAATTTCCACGTGTTATTTGTTACATTCACCATTTACCGTTTTCTCGAGTGTCCTGTAAGCTGCAATTAGTATGTTGTTTTTCAATTGTATTCTCCATAGAGAATTTACGGGATATTCAGCTAATATTATTGATATAGAACGGAGAAAATTATAGAAAATAACAAATAACTTACTACACAAGTTCTCCTTCACTAACTATATGGAAAGGGTCAAATATAGCATAGGTGGAAATAAACTTAATTACAATAATCCATTAATCATCACGAACATTTCTATAAAAGTTGACAGTACTTACTAGTTAATACTACTGCGATACTGCGAAAGAAATATGAATTGCCTCAAAAGAGGTTGCTGTCATTTTTTACAGTAAGGGAAGCTTCTTTACTAGACTACAACTACTTATGATGAAACCAACATTATTAAATATTATCTGAAGTTGTGGTTTCATCCGGTTGCATGGAAGAGTTAAGGACCTGAAGACTGTAGATCTCCCTTTCTCCTTTACTCTGACCCTGAAAATCACTGAAGCATCATTCTCTCGTGTGACTTTGACCATGAACCACGAAAGAGAATCTTCCATGAGGTGAAAATTAAATTAATCTTATTTGCATACCACTTAGGTAACCGGTCGAATGCGCGTGGATTTTTGCACGCTTTCCTCGTTCGATCTTCTCCACCATTGGCTCAAATCTTATATTTTCTTCCTCTTATGCTCGTGTACACACACACACACACATATATATATGAAAGAAGGCAGGTCTTCTTCATCACTCATAGCGTCACTTTCTCCGCAGTACCAGTCAAACCGGTATCACTTGAGAATGAAACTTCTCTGTCTCTGCATTTTGGCTGCTCTGGCGTTCGTTTCTACGGATGCAGCGATTTCCGCGGAAACTGCCGAAATCGATCCAAGTGAGTTATAATCAGCTTTGCTAATCAGAAAATTAGCGGATTAAGTTAACCATCTTTTACTCATCATGTTTTCTTTGCTTACTCTTCGTCGGTCTCACTTTCTTCGTGATTCCTATGATGTGATTCAAAGCATACCATACATATTCATACGCATACATATTCATAAGCATACATATTCATAAGCATAACGAGGACTTATGGTCTCTTTATACCAAAGGAAACTGGATCAATCCGAATCATGGTTCCGTGACCTCTTTGCCCTCAAACCGAATCAACGCGATTTCGAACATAAATTGTGCTGTATTGTAACCACTACTATGTATCACAATTAATGTTCCACATGTTTATTAGCGCGGACATTTTCTGTAATTAATTACTAAGAAAACCAGCAGAGTATTTGTCACTTTCAGCGCTTCACGGATATTTTTAATTCACGCCAGGGACTGATTTATATGTAGGGGATTCAGACTAACCATGTTCCATGACGAGAAAGTCATTCTACCATGTATTTTATTTAAACGGGGTATCCGGAATTAAGGCTGAGGAACTTCCTGATGTGATATGGACGTGAAATATTCGAAAACGTCGCTGTTGCCCCAATAACCAAATAGTTATGTTATATCTTATTTTATTTTAACATGTCTTGGGTTCGGCTCCGGGTGGTCATAATTCTCCCATGAGAAATATACGGCGATAAAATGAAATCTTTTTTTAAGGCATTTCCCGAGAAGATAGAAGTCCGTAACCCGGCATGTAAACAGAAGCCGTAAATTTGTTTTGCAAAGGCAGTTTAACATCTCCCTGGAGGTCCTTGTTTCGATGCCAGGGTACCGTTTGCGTTCTACCATACAAATAAGAGGGAGATTCGAAATTACTTTTGAGGGCCTTCCTGATATGACATCCACTTGAAATTCGGCAGAGGGGTGTTTACTGAAACTTAATCGGCGGCGACGTCTACGGCAATGGACTTTGGCTCGATACCAGACCGGTTATATATTACCGTTTTGATATACGTTTAACTGAATTTGCGAATGTTTTGTAAGCAGTTCCGAGCGTAATCGTATGTGTTGGTAAATGTTCACCAATCAGCTTGCAGTATTCAAACGACTTTTACTCGTATAAAATATTTATGACTAACAAGTTTTCATGCCTGGATTAACATTTCTATGTTAGAGAGAAGAGTTTCAAATAAGAATTTAAAATATTAGTTACAGATATGAACTTTAATCAACTTTGGAATACATCCAAAGCTAAATAAAACGAAGACAGGAGGTTGTACTTTTCCACAGATACATTTGTTTCACCGGTGTCTACGAGTAATCGTCAACTACTGGCATACAAAATCATGTTTAAGGGATACTTTTTCAGTACTGTACAGCATAGAATGGTATAGTGCATTTTCAATTCATTTACTATGTAGTAGTTATAAATAGTTATTCTGAGGTAACTTTGACTCTGTTCGAAATAACGCCATCAAGTACTACTTGTTGATCCCGTTCGTAAAAATATCCTTAACCCAGTCAATTACTTCTATATTAATTCCCGCTAATTTTAATTTGTAAATTAACTTATAGTGGGGGACTTTGTCGAAAGTCTTCTTAAAATCGAGGAAAATTACGTCTACTTGCTTTCTACTCTCGGCAGACTTTAAGATGTCGTGAACGAATAGCGAAAGTTGTGTTTCACACGATCGCGACTTTTTGAAACCGTGCTGGTTCTTACTGAGGAAACGTTTATTATCTAAAAATCTCATGAGTGAACTGACAACGATATGTTCCATAACTTTTCCTGATAGCAAAGTTAATGAGATGGGTCTATAATTTCCTGGATAATCTTTTAATACACTCTTATAAACAGGTATGACATTCGCTAAATCCCAATGTATCGGGACATAACCTTCATTCATTGACTTGGAAAATATAATTTTGAGATACACGGCAACGCTCTCTGCCAGTTCCTTTAATACTCTAGCAGGAATACCTTCTGTACCCGGTGATTTACTTGGATTAATTTTAATCAAGAGTTTAATTATGCCATCTTTGGTGAGAGATATACTCGGCATCGACACGGATGTATTAATCTCCGGGAGAGTGTCTGTCGTACTATCGGACGTGAATACACTTCGATAAAAGTCGTTTAGAATGTTTGCTTTTTACTTCGAATCACTGGTTAAATTTCCGTCGCTATTCCTTACTGTTTGAGTCTTTCCCTGTACCTCTAACGTGATACCAATAAGCCTCAGGATCCTCCTCCAGACTTTCCCCAAAAAATTTCTGTTTGAAACTACAGAAGGCGGTACACATAATTCGCTTTCTTGTGCTTCTCTAAAAATAGTGATAACGCCCAACTCAAATTAGACTGATCTTTACCCGTGAAATCCTTTACTTTTCCACGTATCTCTCCCTCTACGAAGAGCATATCTAACCTCGCTGTTATACCATCTAGGCTCGCAATCGTTTTTTGAGTATTTCGAGGGTATATAAAAGTATGTGTGTGTTTATGCATCGATGCCACGAAATTTTTCCAGGTTTCCTAAGTCTGTAGAAATTTATGATTCGCCCATGATTATACTGTCAAGGGACCACACGTCACAGAAAAAGCAATCTTTTAGAAAAAAATGTCGACTTTGGCTCTGTGGCATATTCCACATTTCCTATCTTGATTGATTCATCTTAGATAAGCGTCTCAATTCAATATCATAAAGTATTTTCTATTCATTTGCAGTTTTCACTTTACCCCCTTTATATAGTTTAGAAATAATCAGAGTTAATTCTTTCCAAAAGTGAAATGGCATTAGAAAATTATAGGAATTACTGAAATACAACAATTTAGGGCTATTCAGAAGAAGTTGGGAAAGAATTCAAAACCAGCTATTGCTGCTATGTGTGATAAGAAAAGCAAGATTGGTATTTTTTGAGTGGTCCTTTACCATACAGAGTATCTGGTCCTTGAATTAAGAGCACAGATCAGCAAACAAGTCATAAATATTATCCGGGGGCCCTTTGACCATCTTTTACTCATCATAGCTGTTAGTTCGTTGTTAACTCTCCGTCGGCGACTGTCAGAGGCGCTCTCTTCGCGATTCATCTTATTTTGATCCAAAGCATGCCGAGGACTTTGCCACCATTCTATAAGACTGATATCCCGAATTCTATCCTTCTTTTTAGAAAAATAGGTTTACTTAAAAGATATTCAAAGTGTACCCGAAGTATAGTTTTCAGATTCATCTTTCAAGTCTTTAAAGGGTTATGTATTTGAATTTTGTATTGTTTGCTGCTTTCGTCGGTTTGAGTTGATTATTTTCTGAATTTCTCAGATCGTCCGAACGGGTGCATTTGGACGAACCAGAGGACCAAAGTGAAGGTTTTCCACGCGAATGGCTCATCCTGGAAGATCGGACCCTGCTCAAGAGCAACTTGCAAAAATGAAAACGGGAATTTTATTGTTCTCAAGGAGAGGTAAATAAAGCGTATTATAAAAGATGGAGGAGGCGGCGGCTAACTCAACTCGGTCTTTCTCTTTGCCCATCAGTAGGTATTGCAGAGATATTTAACACTCAGCGGAAATAGGTTTACACATAATGTAGGAACCAAGCTAAGCAGACTTTCCTTGCTGAGGCATCTAAAGCTTAGCGATGAAAGTATGAATCACAACGGCGTACATCCGCCTCGCGGTTTTTGGAGACGAGTCAAAGAACTTGTTCATTTATGTAGATTTATTGCCATTTTAATCTTGTGTCTCTTTTTTCAATCGTTCGTTTAATTTTGCTCAGTAGGTAATCAAAATCAGTTGGTGAAATTCTGCAAAAGTTGGAGAACTCCCAATAGTCTTTACAGGTTATTTTCATAGACATCTTTTTTTATAATTTGCCTAAAAAACTGAAAAGAAAATAAAAAACAATTTTAAATAATTACAAAACATTTTCGGTTTATTGTTTTGCAGTTGAAATACTTATTATGTTAAATCAATATTTATTGAATACATTTTTTATTTAAATAAAGCTGGAACCTTCGATCTCCTTTAGAGGGATTGGCGCCCGACGGCCACCGGCGAATGGAGTCTTTCGAACCAACAGAAAAATTGTTTGGCCTAAATCTATGAACTTTGTTAAGTAGGTGCTACTTACATACGGTGACGACTTTCTTACGAACGATGGTTGAATAGTGCAGCGCGGATGCCATCATAAGTCCCACGTTTGCCGTGAAATTGAACGGCGAATGTATGAAAGATTATCTCGAGATCCACTCGCAAATTCGTAAGCGTACCTAAAGATAGTAACTCTATAATGCGTTGAAGGGGCGGAGAGGAGGACACGATGATATTGACAACCATTTCCTGGATTTTTCTGTTGGAGAATGATTGCTCTAATAATTTTAATCTTCAGATCTTATGTTTAATGTGAAGTTTTTTTGAGGACTAAAATTGGAAGAATCTTTACCACGGATGAATTGGCTATTGACTCCTCTGCATTGTAGTCACTGTGTCTGACTTCCGTTGTTAATTCTAATACAGAAGATACATGAGTAAATACACCAAATAAATCTCTTTTGATAATAATAATATTGAATTTGTTGTTTTGGGAAATTCCCGCTGAGCAGTGTAGTAAACAAAAAATGCAAACTCCAAGAAACTCTGTAAGAAAAATAAAATCGAGCCCGGTTAATAGGTTGTTAAATAAAAGTTTTCTTAGAAAACTTACCGAGGCTTAGTTTCTAATCCAGTCAGGGATTTCCAATTTTATGAGCCATGTGAAAATCAAGAACGATCTGAAAGGAATTTGGGAAGATGTTTGATCGATATGTAATATAAATTAACTTGTGCGGCTCGCTTCTAGCATTATTCTAGCAGGTCTTTTATGCGAGAAAAGATCAAAATCTAGTTGGGCTTATGGTTGTTGAAAATAGAAAAAAAAATGATCCTCTCATGAACTTCATTCTTGTTTTGGTTTGAAAAGGGGAGGTTACTGCAGAATAATATCAGTTGGTATAGAATCTTGTTGAATCATTACTTTGCTATCAACTTACAACCACAAAGTCTTCCTCTCCAAGTGATTATTTAAATCCGTCGTAAACAAGTTTTGCATTCGCACACAATTGGCTCCAAATATCAGTATTATTATTGTTTGTTATTTACTAGTAACACCCAATTATAAGCGTTGTAATATATGAGAAATAAAAGATACATGAAACATCAAAGTAGTACTAGATATAAAACCACATTTACTATGAGTCACATAAAAATGAAATATATGAAGTATAAGGAATTAATTATTCATTGTTAAAAACAATATAAATTCTGCGATTCAGGGATATGAGTGATTTATTGAAAGCAGCACCAGTCCTAGTTATCATGAAACACATGAAAGAACTCTATGAGCTACGGGCTTGTTTTCATCTTTTGTTTCATCACCCGGTAAAAATCTATCTTATCATTTATTTTACTTAAAAAATAATGCACATATAAAATGGGCAAATTACAACGAGTGAAATTAGGCATTCCTGAAGTAAACGTTAAGGAGGGATTAGGGTCACTTTAATATAACCCCAAACGTGTTCTAAAGGAAAATCATATAGATAAATTGTGAAATATACAAAAATAACGCAAGAGTGTTGATGTCGATAGTTGCATCATTGATTTACCAAAATTCTCTGGTCACTATCTTGCAAAAAATTCTTTTATTAGGGTGAAACATCAACCACAGTCTTTCAATGCGACCATGTAGTAACTTAATAAAGGCAATTTTGTGCTTTTGTCTTAAAATGTGACTTTCCATTGCCTTAATCTAATCATTGTAAATATATTTTGTCATTCAAGCGTCTTTATTTTTTAATATATTGTATCTGTGTGTGAATTCGGTTGAAAGAGAATTGGCTCGATCGAAGAAATTCAGAGGAATAGGATTCAGGGGAAATGATAGAAGTGGAGACGAAAGCAACATCAAAACCAAAGAGGTTGGATTAGTTAATAAAGGAAAGGATTCTAATTAGGGAATTACGGATTTGCTTCGCTTAAGTTATGGCTTCTATATTGAACTTTAATTCTTCAAGCATTATGTTTTGAATATCGGAGCTCGTTTTCAAGTTCTCACGGGGTAACGGCATTCTATTTCAGCTGCGGCGTGATTGCTGTTGAGCCTCCTTGCAGACTGACTGAAGTTGATCCAACCAAGATCTATCCAGAATGCTGCCCAAAGCCAATCTGCAGTTGATTAAAGTACAGAAAAGGAGCCATCCATTTATGGTCAATATCCGTCTATGCCCTTTCTTATTTCGTGATCAAATAAAATAATTTTCTAAACCAAAAAGTCTTTTGTTTACTGATGAAGCACTCGGTTTATTCCGGATAAAGGTATTTTTATATACGTATGTATTCTGCTCCTTTCGGCATGTGGCAGGGGGTGTACGACTCTATATCCATGAGCGGTTACTGCTTCGTATCGTTCGTGGAAAAAATGAATTTTAATCGACTGCTAATATTTCTCCCTTTCCCATAAGTTTAATTTAGTCCAATTTTCTCATATAACATTTTCTCAATTATATATAAGTCAAACTAAAAGCTAAAAACCACCTTAATCGTCAGGTAAATAGTTTGTTTATTCGAAAATTACACAAAATTTTCGTGAAAATGATTGATTTTTTCTATGCTTCGTAGGACCATTATTTGTAATTTAACTATGCAAATGGAAACATCTGCAGTCGATCGAAATGAACTTTTTGTGCGTTTCTTATCAGGGAGTTTTCGAGCTTTTCGGAAAAAATTGCACTCTGTAAAGGTCCATTAGAGCTCCAACTACTTCCTAAATTTCATATTTAAGTTTCGTGGGGAAGTATTTGAAATTAATGTTGAAAAGATTCTTCAAAGTATTTCTTGTGGGAGTTTCCACTATGAATTCCAAATACCTGAGGTGCTTGGCTGCTTTCAGACTGAAACGAATCCAAGTTGTGCAATAGAAATCAATCCACTTCGAATCACTTCTCAAAAATAAATTAAGGTTACTTGTATTTTTAAAACATCTTCTAACTATACTGACAACCCAAGCAGGGACACAATGCAAAGCTTAGAAGCTCTTAGTTCTGCTATCATCAATGCAGTCCAAGTCATCAGGCCGACCAGCCCGCCGCTGTGTGCCATGGTGGAATGACGCCGAGGCCATCCGGAGGAGGAAATAAGCACACAAGGCAAAGACAAACGCCTACAGCCCGATTTCCTTAACCAGTTGCTTCTGCAAGGTGATGGAGAAGATGGTAAATTGAAGACTGGTTTGGTACCTCGACAAGAGCAAAGACAAGCTGCTAGCAGATATTCAATGTGGGTTTTCACAAGGAGGATCCAGGGTAGATCTTTTATTCATGATGGAAAATTTTATTCAGGAAGCATTTCTTTTCCGCCAACACGTTGTTGGCATCTTTTTGACATTGAACGGGCCTACGACTTTGTACTGGCAACACAAAATTTTAAGTAAACTGCACAACTGGGGTTTTAGGGGTAATCTGCTAGCTTTTATCAAAAACTTTTTAACTGACAGAGTTTTAAAAGTGATGATTGGTAAACACGACTCTAAGTCCTTCGCAAAAGAGAATGGAATGCCACAGGGGTCAGTACTGAGCGTAAGCCTATTCACAAGTAAGTGACGTAGCTGAGTGCATTAGAGGGCCTGTGTAACTCAAACACATCCTCACAAACTGCGTGCAATATCAGGCCTTAAGGAATCATTATTAATATCAGGAGTGAGCTTAGAGAAATTTTAAGTAATGATAGTGTGGACGGGGTTTTAAAGTATAAGGTATGGCGGTCTATATAATAAGACACTTCTTGGGAAGGACTTTCTGTCCTAGAACAGATTTCGTCTATTTACTTATTTATTTTCTCTATTCATTTTAACATTTTTATCTGAAATCTTTCAAATTATTGACGTCTTTTGCTGTTAGAAAATTAGTAATCCCACTTTTACCAATTTAATATAAATAGATACAACCAAAACCCGTCATCGGAGAGATATTTTTCCTAAATTGCGAGCATAATCATTCGTGTCGTTTATGTACATTTGGTTTTTATCTAATTACTTATTTTATCTACTTATTTATTTAGTGATTTCACTATCTGTAATTTGCTGGATTATTGACATGTCAGAATGTATTTGGTCCAACATCTCAATTGAACTGTCTTTTTACGGTACATGCGCAAATAACCAAATAATGAAATGAAATATTTGAAAGGATTTTAAATAATAGCTGCAGTTAGAGCGCCCCATTCATCTATTGTCCTATTTATAAATGAAAATTTATCCGCGTTAGTCCTTTTAGTGGGAGGATCTATTTTAAAATCATGATCTTTTCTGATTAAGTAAGTTGGGCTTCTTAACCTACTCTTAATGTCTGCCCATGCTGGCTCTCCAAATATGGGTTGAATAGATTTTCTAATCTCTAAATTTTTCTTCCGTTTTCCAAAGTTTCCCAACCTAGATTTTCTAACATTTCTGTCATACTTGCAATTCGTTTAAAGTTATTTTGAACATATCTTGTTCCTCTTCTCTGCACCATCTCTTAATTAGTCCTATTGACTGCGGATCTCAAACTGTTGCGTCATATTCCGATATTGGCCCACCTAAGGGCAATTTCTTTTGAATTCGAGCTACCCTTTCCCAAAACTCAATTGATGAAGTCCAGTGCTTTATAAGCTTTAGATACTATATTGCTAACATGAGGTTTTCGGTCAACTACTCTTAATCTGCAACATTTTTCTCAGATATTTAAAGGAATTTTAAATTTATTAAGCGTTGCGAAGTATTATAGTTACGAAGTTATAATGATTTTTTAGACGTTTAAATTTCCTACTAATTGTTTACTGGATAGTAATCATATTAGTTACTTCTATAATTTATAATTCTACTATGTACGAAAAATAATAATTTCGTAAAATAAGAGTCTTGATGGAATCATTATAAGAAAATTGCCTTAAAATTGATAAGTGAAAAGCTGAAAATACAAAAAATAAATTTCGCACATAAAAAATAATATGTACTTGACTTCCTGGAGTATAGAAATTACGTTGTACGTGCCAAAACAGCCAACTGTATGCAAAGAATATGATAAGAAACAAATGATAAATTTTAGTAATCCTATAGACAATGGTTGTTTGATCGTTGAAAATTAAACACAGGAATCCGTATTTTCCAGACACATCTCTATTAAACAGAATAACCAAGGCATGGAACACACCAGACAATTCCAATCAGTTCTATACAACCCCTTTAATACCGGATGAACCCATCATTCACTTTGATTTCATGAAAGCTTTTTACCAATATTATATGAGAAAAATTGGCGTGGAAAAAATAGTAAATATAAGGCTCATCGACTTCTGAAATTTTGTCCAAAGAGAAAAGCGTCCTGACCGAGAGCAGCGGAGCTCAAGTTTTCAATCCCTCTCAGTCTCTTCTGTAGTATACTAGAGAAGGTCTCATAAGTGATGTTTAGTAATATGATACCCCAGTAGCTGCGGTATTGCAACTTATCTCTTTTCTTGAAAATAGGATAGATAATATGATTAAGAAGGAGATTTTTTCAACAAGTTTTACAGTATTGCAACTTATCTCCCTTTTTTAAATAGGGTAAATAATATAATTAGATGGCTCATAAAGGGGGAAGCTAATCAAAATCGGTCGGGAAAAAGGCTACCCCAAGCCATATTCCTTTACCGCAAGAGATTTTAAATAAGTTAAAAACTAGGAATTCAGCTAGGAAAAAGTATAAAAAGTAGATAAACCGGTGTACAAAAATCTTTTCCTCTCTTTTAGAAGGGAAATTCAATTAGCTATAAAAATATTAAAATAACTAATCAAAACAATTGAAAATTTAAAAATATACTCAGGGTACTAAGCTAACTCGATTAAGAGACTTACTGGGAAGAAAACAAGCCGCCTCCTTGGTCTAATTCAGCAGGATGAACTGAAAATAGATTACGAAGCTGGAATCTCACTATTTCCTTTACTTTGACCCTGAATATTACTGGAGGATCATCCTTATTTCGAGGAACGTTGACCATGAACCAAAACAGAACATCTTCCGTGAGGAGGAAACTGTACGAATCGTGTTTATATTCAGTTTCTTGGGAATTCAAAACCGGTTGTATGGGCGGCGATTCCTGCAGACTTTCCTCGTTTCTCAACTCCACCATTGGCTCCCGTGTCTTCCTCCTTCGTTCGTATATAAAGGAGAGGAGGCAGATCACAGCATTCCAGTACCAAACAAGCCATATACAAAGACGGCACCCACAGAAGAGAATCACAGCTCCAGTCAAACCGGTATCACTTCAAAATGAAACTCTGCATTTTGGTTGCTCTGGCGTGCCTTTTGGCTTACGCGAACGCCGCCACTTCCCTGCAACCTTCTGAAATCGATCCAAGTGAGTATCATCATCAGCTTCTCTAATTTATTAATCGCTTAGAAAATTAAGGGATTAAATTTGAACATCTTTTACTCATCATATTTGTTACTTCGTTGTCTACGCTTTGTCGGTGCCTCTTCGACGTAAACCGACGCTTTCTTCGTTGTTTATTCAATGTTGTGATTCAAAGCATCCCGAAGACTGAGGGTCCCTTTATACCAAAAGAAACAATCCAAATCATAGTGAATCCGATTCGTGACCACGTGACCTTCACACAAGCATAATCAATTTAGTGGTTACAATGTATCACAATTTATGTTCGACGGCGCGATCATCTTGAGTGAGGTGTAATTTTCTACTAGTAGACGATGCAAAATGATTTCAGATTTTGCCGCACCACTATTTATTTATTTATATTTCTACTAATCCTCAGAAAGCTGAAAATATCAGTCACATCCTCGGTGGAAACATAACTCAGCGTTAACAAATCGAAATATTTTCTAAATGTTTCAGCCCTCCCTCATAGAATGCCGTCACAGATTTTAAAATATTTCCATCTAGTTTCCGTCTCTAAGGCGGCCATCTTCGGCTAAATAAAACTGCTCAACGTCGGACTCTGTGTAAAGATGCAATTCCTAATTCATGTAAACTTCGAGGAAGGTCCGAATAAGTGAGAAGTATTTCTTTAATCCTCATTGTGCATTCCCTCACAATTATGCCGTAATAGTAAGTCCTGTACTTTAGAGAACCCGTTAAAGTGCAGGAAATGAAAACAGAAGTTCCCTTTTATCTGAGGGGTGGATATTACTAAGGGAGGCATAAGTACGTTGAACCTCCTCGTAATGATCGCAGAGCGCTGATGGAACGTTTTCTTTATCGAAACGCAAAAGCAGTCATTCAAGTCACCGGCGATATATAGATTAAGGAACATTGAGCTTTATTTTCTATATCTCCTCTATATACGCTTTCCTGATATAGCTCTCATCCGAGGAATACTACGGTCTCAAATTTTTATTCTCAATTTTATCACAGCTATTAATTACATACCCATAACGAATACCTTTTCTACACAAAGAGAGAGAACATGAGGGAGATAGTAGTAAGAGATGAACAAATTGTAGTTGTTACGTGAAAATTTTTTAAACGTCATCCGAAGAGATTTTAGTGTACGATTTTCTTATTTATTAATTGTAAGTAATCAATTATTAATTTATTATTTCCTATTTTATCAATTGCGAAACGAAATTTTTCGTACTATATTTATATATTTTCGTTATAATATCGAAATCTTTGGGTTCTATCAAATGTTAATCCAATCGCCCCTCTCAATAAATATAGCATGCAAATATTCCACCACCGATATCGACAATCCCTATGGATTGGTGTAAATATGTAATTATGCTATCTGCATAATATGCAGATAGCATTCTTATACACATGTTAGTATTAATATCTATATGCAAGTCTGTAAATTACTTCGTACATACATATACATGCATACTTATAAATACATACTTTTAAATACATACTTTTACCCCCCCGTACTACATTTTTCATTGTCCACAGCAGTAAATCAATTTTCAACCGGATCTTTATTTAATGCTAATATATTGCCATGATTCGGTGCTATGCTTGTACCATTCTACACAATTAGTTACTATTTTCAATTTTTGACATGTAATAGCTATGTTTCCTACCATATTCTTTTATAATGTTGCAACTGAACACCTGACGCTGGATTCATCTTCTAATTCTTTAAACGGCCTTTGACATTTTTATTCCTAAGTTTTCGATCAATGAGACTTTTGTTTTTCCCAGATCGTCCGAACGATTGCCTTTTGAGGGACCCGCAGACAAAGCAGAAGACGTACTACGCAAGTGGCTCTTCGTGGAGGATCGGCCCCTGCGGAAGGGGAGCTTGCAAAAGAGAAAACGGAAGACTTGTAATTCTCATGGAAAGGTAATTTGAGCCTATTATAAAATGGAAGAAGGAGGCTTGTGGTTGACCAACGAACACGGATTTTTCTCTTAGGCCATGTCGGTGTTGCGGAAAAATTTTAAGATTCCGTGAAAATGGGATTACACAAAATGTTTGGACAAGTATTTCACATTAACCCTTTTTCGTTTTAATCGAATTCTCTACTAACGTAACCTGCCATTTGAATTCCATACAAGGGAATTTATCTTCTTCTAGGGTATGTCGGGGGTATGCCTTAACTTTTTGTTTTAGTCGCTATAACTCCGGAATGAAAGAAGAGATGTCAATAATGAGAGACATAAAATTGTTTAAGGAGTGATATAAAATGCATTTCGTATAACTCAGGTTGTAAATTTTCCAAAAAATATTTTCGTGAAATCTTATGCTTATGCATCTTCCCCCACAGCATTGGAGTAAAATGCCAAGAATTATAGAAGATTATAAACTCTTTTAAAATATTGTACAGGTAAAATATTTCGTTCCTGAATGACATAAGCACAACATAATGAACGGATACAAAGATTTATTTTCCCCCTTTTAAAATCAAAGTTGTTTAGTAGTGTTTTTAAATAAAAAATTAACTTTTCCTTTACAATGATAGTAATATTTATATAAATTAAGAACACTTCATGCACGTATTTTATCGTGTCGTACAAGTCTCATTTGACCACTTTTTACAGTTTATTCAACATATACAGTCAACTTTAGATCCCTTATGTCATAAAATTAGCCACAAAAAACAATGCAATATTCAATGGTAGAGAAAGAAAGAATCACGGTTGTTGGTATAATGTTTGAAATATAATATACTCCTAAACCGTATTAAAGGTAAGAACAAAAAAGTAAACTTACCTTTGGTGTATTTCCTCTGCTGCGATGAGGTCCAACGTTGCAGGGAACACACAAGTCACTATGGCGCATTTTGAGAGCTATGCTCTCATCTTCAGTAGCACTGCTAGACTCCCGGTCCAGCCTGGACCTGGTTCTTGTCACAGTCTTTCTGAGTCTCCAATAATTGGCACATATTTCTACATATCTCTGATTTTTACATTGAGCGTTTTTAAAAAAATTTTGTGTATCCGTTGCTATGCTTACCTCGTAATTTATTAAAGACTAACGGATTTCTGTTGTTTCAGTTGTGGGTTGGTTGGTGTCAGGCCTAATTGCAAGCTATCGAAAGTGGATCAATCCAAGAACTATCCTCAATGCTGTCCAAAGGAAATCTGCCCTTAATTTAAGTATGGAACTGTTCTCATCAACATCTCAATTTTCATTTTGTCATCGAATAAAATAAGTTTCGAAATCAAAAAAGTGATTTATTTTTTTGGGGGTGCATGACTCTACTTCCATAACCGGTTACTGCCGCGTATCGTTCGTGGAAAAATGAATTCTTGAATTTACTGGTTTCAGCATACATTCTCTGACAACTTTCACAGCATTAGATCGACCAATTTGACAGAGGGTTCGGATTCATTTACCGTGCCGAATGTTATTGAATATCGGTCATTTATTATGTAATTATAAATCATAAGAATCAGATATCTACATCTACATATGTACCCTAAGCCGCCTTTCGGCGTGTGGCAGGGGGTGCAAGCACCATGACTCTATTTTCCTAGTCGATTATTTTCGCGTATTGTTCTCGGAAAAAATGAATTCTTGAATCGACTGGTTCTAGCATCTATTTCTCTTGTCTTTCTCGCTGTATCAGAACGGCCTATATAGCAAGGAGGGCGCATAATATCGGCTACATCTTCTATGAACGTACTCTGTCTGAATTTATCTAGTAATTCAAATCTCTGATTGAGCCTTCTTTCTTCTAAAGTTTCTCATCCTGCCTCCTGAAGCATCTGAATAACACTTTCATCATAGCAATTTTTTACAAAGCGTATTGCCTTTCGTTGCATCTTTTCTATCTCGCGAATACAACACTTTTCAGCAGGGTCCCATACGTACACTGCATGCATACTCGAGGTGAGGCCTAACTAACGCAAAGTAGCATTGCTCGCGGACTTTTTCTTCGCTTTTACCGACTATTCTTTTGACGAAGTCTAATTTCTTAAGAGCTCGCCTACATGGATGTGGGTACCCCAAGTTAAGTTATTCGTGAGGGTTATTCCGAGATATTTTACCGAATCGACAGTTGATAATGTTTTCTCTCGAAGGCTATATGAATTATGATTGGCATAGGATTTTCTTTCGAAAAAATTAACTGCTGAACATTTATCTACGTTGAGCTCCAATTGCCATTCGTCGCACGATTTCACAATTTTATCTAAATCTTTCGACAGGCTTAATCTATCGCCATCACTTTTTATTTCTCTGTAAATAACCCTGTCATCCGCAAATATTCTAACGTTACTGTCGATGTGTTTATTAAGGTCGTTAATGTATATTAAGAATAATAATGGCCCGATTACGCTTCCTTGTGGGACGCCTGAGGTCACTTTGACTAGGTTGGAACTAATACCATCCCATACTACACGTTGTTCTCTATCGGAGAGGAAGTCTTTTATCAAACTTATTACTTCTTAGTTGATGCCCGCAAGTTTTAATTTGTACAACAATTTACGATGTGGGACTTTATCGAACGCTTTCCGAAGATCCAAAAATATCGCATCGACTTGTCTTTTACTTTCGGCCGATTTCAAGATATCGTGAATTAATAACGCTGTGACTCTCAGGAGCGTGTCTTACGAAAGCCATGTTGATACGATACTTAACGATGTATTTTGAGGTTTCGAGAAAACCCATTAAGGAACTAGTAATTATATGTTCCATTATTTTACCATTCAAGGAAGTTAACGAAATGGGCCTATAATCCGATGGATCATCTTTTACGCCGCTTTTAAAAATTGGGGTGACATTCGCAATTTTCCAATCTTTCGGGACCTTACCTTCGCTCGTAGATTTTTCAAATATTACTTTAAGAAAAGGGCCTACGCTCTCTGCTAATTCTTTAAATACTCGAGCTGGTATATCCTCAGGACCAGGAGCTTTATTTGGCTTAATCTGCCGGAAAAGTTTAATAATTCCGTCTTCCCTGAATGTGATATTCGACATTGTTTCTGCTTTATTAACTACTGGTAGAGCGCCTAATGTAATATCGGACGTAAGTACGCTATGGAAATATTCATTTAAGATATTCGCTTTTTCCTTAGAATCGTTAGTTACAATGCCGCTGTTATCTTTTAACGAACTTACGATTTGAACTTTACCTTGGACCTCACGCACGTACGACCAAAAAGCATCTATATTTCTTACATCTCTCTTAAATCTACATTTTTTTAGTGAAATTTAGTTGTCATTTTTTCGGGTGGAATTTTCTAGCTAATATATAAGATTTAACCTTAATATTTATGTAAGAATTTATCATAATAAATGAATTACCGGTCTACTTACTGTTAAACCCGTTTAAGACGCTACAGCTGAAGACAATATCTCACTTAATACGCGGTTTTCTCCCTGTCCCTTTCACCCAAATAAATTGTGAGGATTGAGACGCTCTGCTTCCCGCTCATTATGCGGATTATCCTCTTTTTGTACTAAAAGCAGACGAAAATATGGGGACCATAGCCAACCAGCGTTGAACATCCCGCTTATAAGGTGGTTTTCGTTTGGTCCCCAGGGAAGGGCTTTACTGTATTTTCTTTAGTTATTATTATCAACTTAGGAACTAACTCTACTTTTGCTGTAACTGGTGAATCTGAAGATCTCTCTCCCGACGTTGCGTCTTAAAATTCGCTCACAAATTAAGAGTTAATGAACAAAACAGAATGGATTCACATGTCAATATTTTGCAAGATATTGGCTCTTACTCTTCATTAACTTTTCTGGTTAGCGTGCAGGCTTATGAAGTTATAAAATCTCGTTAAGTTTAGTTTATTTCTTGAAAACAGCATCACACCAGACCACTTTCTAATTCCAATCCGTTCTATTTCGCTTACTACGAATTTCTCTTTGCTTGAGAAGCAAATATTTATGGAAGAGACGTACTCTGACGAATGTATTTCACTCACTGCTGCGAGAGAAAATCTTAAATTGATCAGCTATTCGTTGCATAAAAAAAATCGATTTTCATATGATATTTTATTCCAAAATTAGATGCACAATATTAAACTGGTTTATACATATTAATATTGATACATATTCGAAGCCATGTGATATAATTTCCTGGACGCTTGAGTCAACTTGTTCAGCAATTTTTCGCTCTACAGTACACGAAAATCGCTGCTCATTGATTTATCTATCATTGTATATACATGGGTGGTCTGAAAAGTTTCCGACATTTCGCCATTTCTCGACATGTTTTCCGAAAATTTCTGAAAAATCTGGGGTCGGAAACTTTTCAGACCACCCTCGTACATCTAAGTAAGTGTCATACAAGACGCTCATCGACTTTTGAAAGTCTTAGACTTTGAGAGTCTTAAACACAAAGGGATCAACCGATTTATTTGATTGCTATCGTGGATATTTCTCGGAAAGATTTAATTATTATTTTATTTATATTGTGACTTAATCTCGTATTGAATTTACCTCAAAAGACAGGTCAATGTTATAGGAATGTACTATCACATCAACGATTAATTTTTCTCTAATCCTTATAGTATGTTTTATTATATGAAATAATCAAAGTTTAAACATGACATCATTGCATAAAATGTGTGTTAAATAATTTTCTTCGTTGTTCTAATAGATTTTTTTACGAAATGGGCCGAAAAGTAAATATTTGAATGTTCTAAATAGACTTACAATTTTTTAATTTTTTCTAAATAAGCCACAGTTTGATTCGTCAAGTCAAAACTCACTTCCGAGACAGAGTATCTCGATATCTTTCCATCTTAAGCAACTCACTCTGTAGCCCATCCCCAATCATGTACTCCGCCATGATTCTACCAGATACTATTTCGTAAGTGGGAGATATTTTTCCAAGCAATACTCCAAACCTCAGAAGTTTCTGGAACGCAACCAAAGCAGCTCTAGTCGGTTTAATGGACTTGAAAACCCCGTGGAATCCGACGGCTATCAAATTCCTCGGGAGATCAATCTGCGTCACCTTGTGCGGTTTCGAAGGAACCAAGTCCCATCCGCGACCTTCGTACGCCAGACCGTCTTCCCCTACGTAAAAATTCAGTAAAACATCCCCGTATGTAACCTTCACATAATCTTGGTCATCTCGCATGATTTTAACGCAGGAATCCGTAGCAAAACAGCGATAAACGTAACTCGTGACCATTATGTACTGAATGGGAGAGGACACCAGCTCGTAATCGCGATTAGCTTTGGTTGCATTCCATTCTTCCCGGAAGACTATCGGGAAGAGCCCTGGCGTTGGATGCTGCAAAGGCGTGTCCAGTTGCTCCTTGTAGCGATCCCAACATTTCAGCTCCTCGATCAACTTTTCCAGGAAGTACTCTTTGTCTTCCAGCACAGCAAGCGCTGAAGTCACCTTATAGTTGGGCGAGATCTTTCCCAGGTCGACGCCAGTTTTTATAAAGCCCTTCAAAGCATCCAAAGCTGCTCTGTTGGGAGCGGTCACTTTAAAATTTCCCCAAAAGGTGAGCCACAGTGACCATCTGTCTAGACCTCCGACGATGTCCTTCTTGTATGAGTCCCACCCAAGGCCTTCGTATACTTTGCCGTCCTCTCCGATGTAGAAGCTCTCGAAGAAGATGACTGGGGTCGAGTTGGACAGCTGTTGCATTCGAGCCTCGCACTCTCTCGGATTCAGACACCTCTCGCCGCTTTGCGAAATGATCAAATAAGATGCCGGGGAGGTGCGTGTGTCGTGCTCATGTTTCAGTTCTTGTGAGTTCCTCCTTGGAACTATCTCCACTGCATTACTGAAGTCGCCTGAAAAAATTAGACGGCTCAAATGTCACTATATCGATATCGAAAACTTAATTTAATTATTTTATAATGTAATCTGTCGATTTCTTGAAAGAATTCAATGGAGAGAAGTTTACACAACTCAGGGAAAGGTTCGCCTGTATACGCACAACTGGATAGAAGCGGAAAAAGGTAGCCAGAAGTGGATTTTTGTGAGCGTAAGAATTGAAACTTGACAAAGTGATTCAGGAAGGATTGAATTTTACATCTCTTGTTTTTAATTTTCAATAGTTGTCCGAAATAAAACGATACATTGCGTCAAACTTGACCGATTTTCATAGAAAAGGGTCGTCTCGGATTTTTCGGGGAGACATTCAAGTTCGCTGTTCAGTAAGTGCTTTTGATAGAAACGTTTGGTAGTTGACGATGCCATATTCTGATTACTTATCTATTCTCATAGCTATTGCGCTCAAAGATAAGTCTTTGCTCTTTAAACGTAACAAAATGACGGACACCTTTTTTGAGATAAAATAAGGAAAACAGTTAGTAAAAACCCACCCAACTACCATACTACGTCAATCTCTAAGGTTACTGAATGTGAGATCTGAAGAAACTGTCTCGAATCAGGTGTCATCCTTGGAATGTGATGGCTCTATCGGCAGCGCTGCAGAATCTGGCTGAGCACATCCCGAATTCAGTTTTTTCGATTCTAACATATTCTGGTGAGCCTTAAAATATATTTTATTTCCTCTGGATTATCCAAGGCGCCACTTGAATTGCTTACAAAGCATGGTGACAGATATCAGAGTTCGTGTTCCCTTCATTTCGATATTTTTCACTTGTTTATCGCCGCGTGAAATTTAGCTTACGAAAACTCGCTCTTTTAGAAATATTCAAACTATCTTACAATTAGTTTCATTTACCATGAGTAGTCATTCGAGTTGCTTCTGTATTTACATGTTCAGGGTGAAGACCGAACATTATTTGATTGATTTCTGTGATGTGTTTTTATCTCAACTGTTACTATTTACTACGTATATGTTTATCAGGTTTACATTCGGGAGATGATAATTGCGCCCTACGTAAACAGTTGTTTCGGGCTTATTCTTCGAAATTTTATTCAGTGCCTTGTAAAAATCACTTATGGGTTCGTCATCGCCATCGGGAAGGCAATGAAAGTAGACTGAAATCTAGATGTTCAGGCGTTACCTTGTGGAAAGCCAGCCAGCCAGCGAGAATATTTACTGCCGTAAATAAAAATAGTATAGAAAATTTACAAGTTTATTTCTTCATTTCTTCAAAGGAGTAGACGTTCGGTTTCACACCATGCCAATGGAACACTTTAGTACCATATCATCTCTCGGCCGCGTAAGTTTTCTAGCTGACTTACTGAACTATTCCTAACAGCGATAAATGCTCCTCACGCTAATAACTTTCGTCAGCGTATTTCAATTTGGTAGTAAAAGTAGTGGTATCATATTGCCTCTTTTTGCACCAGTTACTATTTCGCGATTACAGCTTAAAAGGTTATCTGTGGTTCTGTTTGAACCATTTGAAGTATTTATTTATTTATTATTACCATGTCTACAGATAGGCTTTATGCTCGGTGATAGTCATTGCATGAGGAAATCAAGTTCTTTGCCATCCATCATAGTCGGAAGGAAAACCCCTTTAGAAAGAACCTCTCGAAGCATCAAACTATGATTAGCGGAAAGGACAAGAATATTTTAACAGAAATACAAACTAATTTACCAATAAAATTTCAATATTTTTCCTAAATAAATAATAATCTATACACTTAATTTACTACATAGAGTTATATATTTATCTAAGTTTACAATTTTTTCTTTATTCTATTAAAAAAAAATTCAGAAAGGGGAAAAGTTCTTAAAACTTGTGGAGGTAAATTGTTCTACTCAGTTTTTCCCCGTTCGAGAAATGAATATTTTCAAATGTCTGTTCTCTGTCTGAGTGTGGAAACTTTATATATATAATTTAGAAATAAATAAATTTAATTTGCGTCGTTAAAGAATATTACCGATAAAGTAAAAGTTATACTAAATAAATTCTTTGATCTGTTTAAAGAATAATGAAAATGTTAGGTATAAATTTCTAAAAATCACCTTATTTTATAGGATAATATTTACCAGAGAAATAGTTTTCCTCACAATCTTCGACTTTCGGCGAAAACTCTGTTGGATCAGTAATAACGACAACTTCGCTTCCCAAGGTTTTTCCATCCTCCGATATTGGTTTTCCATCACCATTGCAGACGAACCCGGAATACACCAATACAAAAGCAATAGCAGTGAAGAAGCGAATCCCACCCATCGTTGACCGAGTAGCTTTAAGCTTTGAAGGCTCCCAATGATCTTTCGGTAGAATATCTATGCGTCATCGCCAAATTAGATCGAAAGCTCAGCTGTGATCGAGTGATAAATCACCACTCAATCTCAGTCCACCTAATTCTCCCAATTTTCTGACACAACTGGTGAAAAGTAGCGGCTGAAACTCCGTCGAGAATATAATTTCATCCCATGCGACTACTTTCATCTATGAAAGCATCTATTTATATTCAGTCGAAATTACAGAATAATTTTTTAATTCTTTAGTATGGCTCCATTCCACAAAGTTGGGTACATCATACATAAATCACACACTACTTTTCTCTTCGTTTAGAGTAGTATTTATTTCGATACATTTAAAATTATGGTTTCCACTGATTTTGTTTAATGGCTATTGGTTGAAACGCAACTGCGTCATAATTAGATCGAATAAATACAAGGATTGTGGCAAATTTACCCGTCAAAAGGAGGGCAGTCAGGAAGGCAATATGTAGTTAATTTCATACTAAATACGTCAGAGCTAATGAATTTACAAGTCAGATTCTATGTTTTACAACTTTGTGGTTGGGTACATCAGCGATGTTACTGAATACATATACTTGCAAAAAAGTCTTTATTATCGGCCGAGATTTGGAAGTCCCTTCTTCCGCTTAACCCATTGTCTCAAAGTACAAACCTAAATGAATTCAAATTTTAAGCAATATTGTAAAATATAGTATCTACAGGAAAAGGAAAGAAAGATTGGTTTTCTGGAGAGAAAACAAATACATTTGATCCTAGAAAAAGATATATCCATTACAGGAAAACGACCACGAAGATAAGAGGGTGTGTGAAAAACTTATGATATTTTGGAAAGAGTGAAAAAAAGAGAGGAATTGAAACATGGTGAACAATAAAAATTACAAAATTAATTAATATAAGCAATAACCTCATAGCAACATAAGTATTTTTGTAATAAAAACAGAAAATAGTAGGAAGTTAGTGTGTAGTATGAACATAAGATTCACCGTCAGATGTACGTGTATTATATTAATATAAGAATTAAAAAAATAGAATCACAAAGAAGGTCGTCATTCCGATTGAAAAAAAAATTGCAAGAAATATTATTATATACAGGAAAGGAAAAGTAGATAGCAAAATATATCGGGGAGTTGAAGTCGATTGGCAGCTTTGAAATCTGTAGAAAATAAAGTTCTGTTCTTTCACATATACTGAAAGAATATTACGGCTTCTTTAAAACTCAAAACAAACAGAGAAAAAATCATTACTTGAGTAGTCGTAAGGAGATAATAAAGAAAGAGATTTTTCATGAAAAAAGACAATTGGAGGCAATTGGAGCTCAACGTAGATAAATGTACAGCAGTTAATTTTTTCGAAAGAAAATCCTTTGCCAATCATAATTCATATAGCCTTCGAGGGAAAACATTATCAACTGTCGATTCGGTAAAATATCTCGGAATAACCCTCACGAATAACTTAACTTGGGGTACCCACATCCATAACATATGTGGGCGAGCTCTTAAGAAATTAGACTTCGTCAAAAGAATAGTCGGTAAAAGCGAAGAAAAAGTCCGCGAGCGATGTTACTTTGCGCTAGTTAGGCCTCACCTCGAGTATGCATGCAGTGTACGTATGGGACCCTGCTGAAAAGTGTTGTATTCGCGAGATAGAAAAGATGCAACGAAAGGCAATACGCTTTGTAAAAAATTGCTATGATGAAAGTGTTATTCAGATGCTTCAGGAGGCAGGATGAGAATCTTTAGAAGAAAGAAGGCTCAATCAGAGATTTGAATTACTAGATAAATTCAGACAGAGTACGTTCATAGAAGATGTAGCCGATATTATGCGCCCTCCTTGCTATATAGGCCGTTCTGATACAGCGAGAAAGACAAGAGAAATAGATGCTAAAACCAGTCGATTCAAGAATTCATTTTTTCCGAGAACAATACGCGAAAATAATCGACTAGGAAAATAAGAGTCATGGTGCTTGCACCCCCTGCCACACGCCGAAAGGCGGCTTACAGGGTACATATGTAGATGTAGATAATTATGTTGCTCACAAGAGATTTCAAACTGTTTATTAGCAAACTATGATTTAATATGATTTATTCGAAATAAGCACGTTTTTGTATTTATATTTATATTACCAATGTAATCTTATAGCAGTTTCAAACCAATTTTTGAAAATACCGATTTAATTATGGCTTTCTATAAAGCATGTATTTACTAATCTTAAAATCTGGAAAAGGAAAGTAGCACAAATTAATTTTAGTTTAAATTAGTTGAGAGTTATTTGTTTGTTACCAGTTTTCCCATTTTCATCGGAAAAATTTTGTAGAACGCCATCTTTCCTTTGAAGTTTAAATTTACGAGTGATACATAACTTAAGTCTTATTTTTTTGTAAGATTAATTAAAATCGTAAAATATGTTTAGAAGTTTCATTTTTCTAAAAGACAATACCTATTTATAGGAAAGAGTAAATGATTAATAATGTAGCTAAGTGACGTACTTTCATGTCAAACAAGCCCTCGAAAATTACGAGTTAAACAAGATCAAATGTATACATTGGCCAAACAGAATTCACCACAGCTGAAAATCATGTAACCATTTGGAATGTTGATTTAGAGCAGCCGTATGTGAGAGATATATCCATTTGCGTCCTCCAAAATATTTGGGCCACCTTAAGCTCATTAACCATAGCTTTAGTATCCATCGTACTCGGTTAATTCCACGGCGAAAGTCCATCTAAATCCTGCGATGCTATTATATTCATACATGAATTGAATTTCCTTTGTTAATTTTTCGAAAAATGGATGTTTCATTAAATTTTTGACGATTTCAAATCGAAAACCCTTTTAAATATAAAAATCTTCATAGAAATTTCTATTTAATGGCATCTCTCACGATATCGCAATATTATTTATAATTAAATTATAAAAAAGGAACAATTTCAGCTATGGAAGAATAATCAATTTTGCGTGTATCTCTTGAGAAAGTTAAGGATATGTGATAAATTCATAAATCTATGAATTTCTACAAATATACACGGCGGTGAATAGGTAAATAGTAATGCATACTTTTATAAAAGTGTTATTAAATCCAAGAAAATATGAGCAATGTCGTTTTTCCTGTAGCGAATGTTGAATATCACCCCAAGCTATATATTTCATCCAGAGCTTTCCTTAGAAGGTTTTAGGGTCCTCATCTGCCGGAACTTGAGCTATTATTTCAGTTTATACTCATGTGCAAAATTCCCTTTCAGCTAATGTTCTCACCATTCCTGGGATTGAATACATTGCGCAATACGCTTGATTTACTTCTAGCACATTATCTTTCCCATGATTTTATTAATGACAGTGATCTATTATCATAATATGAGTAGTGATGGGGTGTTTAATATATATCTAAAATTTTGTATAAGATAAACATAAAATAATTTTTTGTGTTTAATAATGTTCATTTCCTGTTAATTTTCTATGCGAATATTGTACATGTGTTCCTTTGCTTTGAGATACTTTAAGATTTTGCAGTTAACTGTAGGAGGTTATTCACACCACCTTCCTGTTGTGAGGTTCTATCATTATAATTATTTGACCCATTATTAGGCGAGATTAGGTCTTTCTTCCCCTAGCCTCCTTTAAGAATACATGAGGATAAAAGACAGAAAAAATACATAAAATAAAATATATAAAAAGAGAATAGAAAAAAGAAAAGAAGATTTGGTTTTTGGGGGAAAAACTTCATAACTAACGATTAATAGCAAAAAACCGACGTTGCAGGGAAACATAAGGAGAGTGAAAAAATCCACGAAAATGCTGTGAGAAAAATTTGAATAAAAAATAAAATTATAAAAAAATGAAAAGATAATTAAAATAGAATATGAAAGAAAGTATAAGAAAAATAAAATAGACCTAAGTATAAAGAAATATAAAAAATTGAAAAAAATGGGTATATATGAATCAGTTGCAAGTGAGGTGATGGCTGTCTCTTTCTATGGTCTATATCGTATATAGTATGATCTATATGGTATAGTAGGTCAATATGGTATATAGTATGGTCTATATAGTATATAGTATGATCTATATTTATTTATTTATTTATGAAAAACGCTGCAGTTTGGTCTTTGGACCAGTTGGCAACGGTGGAGGGGAAGAAAGGAATTACAGTGTCATGACTGTCGCCCTTAGACGGGAGGAAAAACCCTCCAAAAACCTATATGGTATATAGTATGGTCTATATGGTATATAGTATGGTCTATATGGTATATAGTATGGTCTATATGGTATATAGTATGGTCTATATGGTATATAGTATGGTCTATATGGTATATAGTATGGTCTATATGGTATATAGTATGGTCTATATGGTATATAGTATGGTCTATGGTCTATATCGCAGTAGCATTAGTCGAGATAATAGTTCGGTTTTTTAAAACCCAAAAGTAGTTTTATTCCTTACATTTTCAAGCTGTCTTTTTTTTTTTCAAATGACGAAGGGTTAGATACGAGAAGAGACTGTTTAGTCTCAGTTTCGTCCGTTTCGTCACATTATTATTCTAAAGTTGCCTAGTTATTATGGTCTACGATAACGCAATGGTACGTTTAGGTTGATAAGTACAGGTAATGGTATAGGTTGATAAATACAGAGCTGCAAATTATTTATTTCCAAAGTTAAGGAATGGAATTATTTACCATTATGTTATCATCGAGGAAGAATTTCAATACTTTCTTATTTTGGTAACCGAGAACACGACAAATCAGTTCACACATTTGCCGCCAGAGGATTGCAGATAAAAGAAGGCATTTATTGAAGGCGAAACGAAAAGCACACCAATTTGTCCCGTCGGAAAGAAAGGAAATATATGAGTAGATATACGCTGGGTAATAAGAGTCGCAAGGATCAAAAACACGCTTGTTTTTCAAAACGTACTTCTCCGAAGATCAAAGCATCTGTTGGGACATATTGAAGGGCAGATGCCGATAATGATTTTAAAGGGCACCTTGTTGACGACGCGGTAGTCATGGCAACCTCAGTGCCTCATCACGATCGAATTCCCGTTTAAATGAAAATCCTTAATTATCGAAAGACATCATTTGTATCACATTTCATTCTCATTCATCACTTTTTACATTAATGAAATCCGCTACTTTTCGTATATTCGAGATTCGCTTTAGAAAGAAGAGGGAAAACTCCTTTTAAGCACTACGAGAAGCTGAGGAAGTCTAAATATAGATAACTGTAAAAGGAAGGAAAACGAGTTGGCATCAAAAGAGAGAATCAATAACATTTATTGCCAATACGAGCCGTGACTTACTATGTTGTTAGTTTTTTCGAAGTAGTCCAAGTACTGAAGAAAAACATAAAATAAATATAAAGATGCATTTCACAACCGGTTTCAAACTGCTATAGTTCATCACCAGTTAAAAATCACCAGAATTGATGAGAATACAGAAAAGGAGGCAAGAAGTCAGTTGGAGTATGTTCATTACGGTGTTATTATGCTTTTTCTGCTGCATTATTTCTAATTATTCCAGATGTTTTAAAGTAAAGGAATTCTAACAAGTGAGGGCATCGCTCATAGATTTTATTTTCAGTTATTTTTGTTGAAATGATGTTGAAAGTTTAGAAATATTTATGAAATTTTTTTTAGGCTTTTAGAGTATAAATTTAGATGAGCTGCTCAAAATTTTCGTAAAAAGAACTATTTTATCTTTGATGCGATGACCACTCCTGCGGAATGTGTTCAGAGCAATATCTTCACATTTTTTACAAGTGTGTTGTAATTTTCGGACGTTTTTTGCAATCGGATCTTTTGGCGATAAATTTTTCGGCTTCTTCAGCTCGTGTAGAAATCTCTCTCACAATGAATATCTGCCTGAAATGAGTATTTATGACGTACATGTTTCAATTTAAGAATTCTTTATAATCTGACTCACATTTACAGAAACTCTCGTTTAATTCCTTTTAATAACGTCAAATCTCTTCATTGTACTAGGTAAGCGACCTAATATAATAGAAAACTCTTTGTCTACTTGACGCTTACATTTTGACCGGTCCCCGTTTGATAGACATAGCAGATTGCGCTTCAATAGATATTTCCTTCAGTCTTCATTTTCTTGTAAGAGGTAACACGCCGAGTCGATTGACATCTCAATCCTCGACATTATATTATTGTAGTTTATATGCTGCAATTTGGCGGGCGGCTACGTTATCATACGATTTCTCAAGATTCAAAAATATCTACAAAAAATAAAACATTACTTATGTATATTTTATTACTCATATTATGCGTATTTACTAACTTGTTGTATTTTAAAATGCAAATGAATACCTCACCGCAAAATAAACGAAAAGATGGCTAATTAAACGCGATATGAAAAGCGTGAAGAGTGATTTTATATAATTTTAAATAAATAATAATTATTATTTTTAAATGTCAATGAAGGATGAAAATGAGTTAAGACATTTGCTGACCAACAAAAAACGCATTGCAGAGGTCGAGCAATACCTTATTCTATATATCTGTCATAATTACGTAATTCTTGGAATGTCCAGGATTAAGGGTTATTACTAATATATCTCGATTGATGGAATATTTCCCAATTGTCATTCGATAAAGAATAGAGCAAGATATATATCCCGTATTATGGTCTTGGCCTCCTTCATGCTTGTCACAATATGAATGTCTCTAATGTATGACCGAATGATTCGTGTGAGAATTGTTCCGTCCCTCTGCTCACTTCCCTAGAACTTTCCTCTTTCTTCAAAGGAAGTCGTCTTTAATCCTGGACTGAGACGCAACTCCTCAGATGTCTAAGTAAAGGAAAACTGTGCTCTAAAAGATTTGTTAGCTCCATAATTGAAATAGATTTTGAGAATTGACTTATATTATTCACTCAGATATTTACCCTAAATTAAAAACCCGCAAATAGTTACCCTAAAAATAACTAGAATTTTAGGCGAAATAAACTGGAATTTTATACCTGGGGGTACCATATTTTATTTACCTCGACAGTAAAACCGATTCGTACATCGATTCAAAAGAGTGACGATGGAATTCAACTCATTAATTCGATTTTTCCACGCACAACTCGTTAACTATGTATCTCGATCCTCATCATGTTTAGTATGCCTATCCAGTGCTTTTTATAGCTTTTACTGTAGGGTTCAATCCCTGAACTGAATATCATATAGAATATTCTATCAACAGACTATACTGCGTTCCAGTTTTTCAACTCGGTAATGACACATTATATAGCAATGAAACCCTCTATATTTCAGTATAGTCCCATTCCAGGTCTTCTCCGTGCGATGTTACTCCATCTGACGATTAAATTTATAATAAGAAGCTTAAACTAGAAGTTTTAAACTACAATTTTCAGCTGTCAAACTGACTGGAAAACTAGAACGCGGAATGTTAATGATAACTATTTAACAATGAAAGAATAATAATTTATTAAAATGTTCTCCGACAAAGAAATCGAGATTAAACTCCCTGACGTTGATGCATGCTTTGAATTATTTTATACTTTGGTTATATCTCTTGAATTCATCTTTCTTTAGAAATATGTAGTTTCAGTCTATAAGTTGCGTGATGAAAGATTTTCGTAAAATGGGAATCCGTGTTCGCCCAATTGTCCTGAGAGATAGGGGCTTATTTATTTTATTCCGTCTTTTTCGAGGCGATTGGAGACTTAGTGCGCCATAATTTGGATTACGTCGGAGCGACCTCTTTTATCTCGCCGCGTAAAATGCTGCGCGAGTCAGCGAAACCAAGTAGTTGCTGGCGGAGCCACCTTCTCCATGGAAGAGGGAGGATGTTCGTGATTTACGATGATATCGTCAAGTCGAGGGTAAAAAGAAAAGTGCTCGGAATATTACTTCAGCCATATTAAAGCCCCGTTAATATTAATAATGATCTTCCAAATTTCAAGACATCTACGTTTTGCCGCGTTTTTAGAGATCATTCGTTTAGGAGCGAAGATGCAGGCAGAGCTTAGTCAAGGAGAGACAATTGGAAAGACTCGAACAGAGAAGAATTGACAAGACATGGATCGAATAGTGAGCAAGGGTCGGCGTGATAAGAAATTAGAACTCCACGACACGATTTGAGTATTTATTCGTTTAAATTTTGCGCTGTAGTTAGCCTTCTTTCAAGGTGGCAAATGCAAGGGACCATATCATTTTTAAATTTCCTGGCATTTGCCCTAAGTCGGGAGAGAAACCCCTCAACCAAATATTCCCGTAGGTAATGTAATTACAAAGAACAAGAGAAGAACATAATTCGTCGCTTAAAATTTTACAAAAGTATAATATAATTGTAGGATATTTAGGTATATTACCCTAAGATACGTGAAATATCCAGATAGTAATACGTAATAGATGTATACTGGAGTAAGTGTGAGCACTGGTAGAAAACCTCTTATCTCAGTGGGTTTCGTCATAACTCACACCCGAGTGGAGTACGGTTCTATTGAATCCATTCTTCATATCATTAACTTTACATATTCCATTCTGTAAATGGTTTTAAGATACGATAAACTGCTTATAGGTTGTCAATACTGCATGATTATTCTTTAAAATGCTTACTTTTAACAAATTCCCATGGTGTTTAGAACTTTGATCTTAACTACACTTTGAGAAACATTAACTTAACCCACACATTGTGCCTTATCTTTCTTAACTTTACGACTTTATTTTTCTGTAACCTTCTCTTTCTGATATGCTTACTCTTAACACTGGCGATATACAAATCAAATTTGGTGATCATGAGGCAATTAGACAGAGTAATCCAGATCAGAGAGTAATTTGGTTGATAGTATAATACTATCAACCAAATGTGAAAAGCGCTATAGTTTCGAAACTTTTAACAAAAGAGATCCATTTCCTGCTAAAGTCCTTTTATGAGTTTTACGGTCTTTCTTTCCTTCCCACCCGGAATGCGATGCGCGCACGCCTAGGCTCGTCTTTCGATGTTTCATAAAATCCAAATAAGGATATATACCCTGGAAATAGCATGGGGTAAAAGGCATCTCGAATCCGTATAGGGTGAATGGCTTCCGAGGGATGGTCTGCTTCGGTCGACAAAATGTACGGACAACACGCTCATACGGTTCAAATTCAACTCAGTTAGTCTTGTGATGCATAGTGTAGAATTTCATTATTTTTTATAAGTGTTCCTTAAATTTCAAGTATAAATTGTTCGTTTTATTTCTTTGTTTATTACATTTTGTTACACCCGTACGTTTAAATAGTATCAATTTTTGCTATAGTTTTTTAATCTTTTATTTCATCTGTTTTTTTTTATTTTCAGTGTTTTATTTGATCGTTTACTTCGACCACTCACATTGATGGATAGATAGACCCGGATACAAATCGTTCTAAAGACTTCCCGCCAAATTTCTATATGGTAATGAACAAAGGAAAAATCTCGGTGTCTTATGTCAATTTACAATCAATCAAATAAATTTTTGCTTCTCTTTGACTCGACAATTACTTTTTCATCTTCTATCCGTCTTTAAAAAATTGTTAGAAGTCGTCATTATGCCGTTGTCAGACTATTTTTGATATTTTTTATTTATTTATTTATAGTTTTCGCTTTAATTAGGCCATCTGCAAAGTAGCGACACTAGGGTGAGCATATAATTTTCATTTAAAAATTGCCTGACTTGTGCGCAATTTTGCGAGGGAGACTACAAACTCAAACTCAAACTACAACGGGCAATGAATTACACAATACATTAGAATATAATTTGTTGTACAAAATGTACATAAAATATTACATAACAGTGCAACTATGCGCAGTATACTAAAATATATGGAAGATCCACAGTTATATACATAAAAGGTAATTCAATAATGATTAATATAAAATACTGATTACGCAGCAATTCATTAAATATTATGGATTAAATATGTATACTCTTCTTTAAATCGTTAAAATTGTCACAAAAACTCTGTTCTGAGTTCTGAGGATACTCATCAGTAACTGCCCTGAGATGTGAATATAAACTTTATTGAATAAAATTGTATCCTTCATTATTTTGGATGCTAAAATTGTAAATATCACAAAAACAGAGGAAATATAAGGAAGCGAATGAAATCAACATTTGCAAGTCTTTCATAAACCATTCTCATGAAGACCAATTGGAAATGTTGAATTTGAGGTATTATCTTTACCCCAATAGTAATGATTAACAATTAACATTAGTGTGGGACGAATAAAAAAACATCCTAAAATTACTTCTGTAAAGGAAGACGCCTTGAATACGGAAACGAAAAGCGATTTTTTAATGTGAGATTTTTGTCCGAAATTTTCAACATAAATTTGGTTCGTGAATATTATTTAATAGTGTTACACGTTTATGTTACTACCGTTCAAAATAATGTGACATTTGGATGACACAGTTATGACATCTCTCCTTTCATTAAATTATTATTTTGTGCTGGAACAACTCGTATGGGATACGAAGCTGAGTGCCTCGTGTTATTGGGTTGATAGCGCCTAGTGACAGTACTGAGCTCTTATCAAAAACATTGCATTGAGCTGTATTGATTTATAGCCCATTCAGGAGTTTAAAATGTAATTTATCAATGAATTTACGTAGAAAAGAAATGTCTACCCTTAATAAGAGATTATTCTTATACGGAACTTTCTCAGTTTTCAACTCTGGTTAATCCAAGAAAATCTATTTAGCATATAATTTGAAGGAAAACAACAAAGAGCGGCATAACTTCGCTTTACGTACATCTCCCTGTGCGGCGCCTCAGGTTGCAGTACACATCAAATGTATTCGGTACACATCACATCTAATATAGATATTTGCGTAGCTATGAATTCCACTCATGTTTCTCGCGTACCCTATAATATTTCAGGATATCCGTTGCAGTTTGTGAGGCATCATAAATATCTTGGTATTACGCTCAGTAGTAGCTTTTCCTTCAAAGAGCATATTCAAAATGTAGTAGGTAAAGCGAATAGGATGCAAAGTTTAGCTATTCTAAGGGGTTGCTCATGGAGAGTAAAAGAAATAGCGTACTTCTCCCTGATTCGACCTCTCCTGCTGTGCGATCCGCACGAAGTGGGATTAACTTCCAGCCTTGGGATGGTTCAACTTAGGGCAGCTAGATTTGTTAAGGGAGATTTCAGATTTGGCAGCAGTGTTTCAGCTATGATAGAATTCCTCGGTTGGGATTCGCTTAGTGATAGAAGATTTGATTACTGTGGGAAGCTTTTTAATAAATTTATCACTATGGATCTCGGGGAGGAGGTAGCTGATATTGTCATACCAGTTAGTAGCGTACGTGATCTTCGAGACAAAACGAAGAAGTGTTACAGGAAAATAGTTGCTAGGACAGATAGTTTTTTGTCATTCTGGTCATTTTTTCCGCGAAGTATTACAGAAGCCAACAGCATTCAAGGGTATATAGGGTTTTCGGTGTTTTACACCCTCTGCCATGCGCCAGTGGCGGTTTGCAGGGTTAAAATTTAAATTTAAATGTACTCTTCAAGAATAAGGCATATAGGAAAGCAACCTTTTCGATAAAAAATTATAACTGTTACCTTTTAATAGGAAAAAGAATTAAATCTTTGGCAGCATTAACTCCAACTAAAATAACTTTTCAACGGCGTGGTTCCCATTTGAACCAAGTTATGGGTCCTCCACTTGTCAATGAACTCTAATCGACTATGTATTTAATTTCATTTGGTATTCCGTAGTCTTGTCATTCCAGAGCGTCTGCTTGACCTCTTCCCAATATCCAGAGACCTCTGTTGCCCCCTTCTGGAGACTCTCGTAAACATCTGCCAGCGCCATCTTCCCTGCGAAAATACGCCATGAATATTCTACGATGGGACAGGAAAATAAGGGGAAAGTTAATAACGCGCCGACATTTCGGACATTTCCATATCTTAAAATTATTCCCAGACCGAAGTGAGGATGAGAAATGAGGTTTTCCCCTATATTACGGATGAAAACATTATTAAAATACTACCCCGTCAAAAATAACGGGAAAATTCCCAATAAATGCTCTTTAGTTTGCTATTTGTGTTGTTTGTTCTATGATTCAATCGTAGATGTTGCATATTCATTATCAAATTATATAAGATAAGATTATCGTCATTGAGGTGGGCAGACGTACTCTATTTTTCGACATTACTTACCAATTATTAATTTAAATGTATGAAATATTCCTTTTGTAAATTTTTCGATATGGTGCCAAATAAACCATTTAGGTGCTTCGGCTTTTATTATTTCCTGTGCCGAATGATTAAGTATTAAATATTACCTTCACATTGAATGCCACCAAGTAAAGTAAATTAAAGATCATACCAGGTTAGATTATTGTACAGCTAGTTCCAAAAAAAACTTACCACCTAAGCCGCAACCCGCATAACAGGCAGTGAATTTCCTCCGTGCGAGCCTTAAGAAGTGAGAGAGAGAGAGAGAGGAAAAACATGGAGGAGATAGTCTGCTTCTGTCCTGGCTCCGCTTGCAGAGTTGAAATGGATTTATTTGCATTATTGATATTGCAAAGATTTATTAGTATCCTTAGTTTGGTGGCATTGGCGTAGCAGAATAGTATTATAACAATATGGATGTTGTAATGCAAGAATTCAGTTATTATAAAATGGTTATTACAAATCAGTACATATTCTAGCTTTGCTTCTCGCACCGAGGGAACCATCGCACACGAGGTCCCGTTATTCCTAGGAAACCGAGGCAAACCCCCTTCCCCTCATAAAATTCGAGTCTGAGACGAAAGGCACAAGCAGGACGAAGGAAATTTTTGCAAAATCTGCCTCTGAGCCGCTCTGAGCTTTTAGGACTGAGATGGGAGGAGGAAAATTTCCGCGCAGTTTGAATCAGTGTCGGACCCAAAATGTATAGACCTCGAATTCGACGCCTTCGTTTGCAAAACTCTGCGGTTATAATGGGTCGTATTATATATTATAATAGTAGATAATATTATACATCGTTCAAGAGAAGAGTTATTAGCTTTTAAAATTATATACCTAAGGAGTCCATATCGATCACCTGTTTTATCACAGCCTGTGTGAATGCAATCTACACAAGTAAAGTAAGGCGAACTCATGGCCATATCTATGCTATTACTTTAAATACATAAAAAATCTATAAGTAAATATGTAGTATGAAGTCTTGAGGCATTCTCTGCGTATTTTAAATAAATTTTGTTTCATTTGATAAGCATCAAAATTAAAACTCGATCGGTAAAAAATCAGTAGATTTAATCATATATGCAGTTGGTATTTTTAATACACCGTCCAAATCAATTGATAGAAAATGTGCTAGGATCGATTTTCCTGAATTAATAAAGATGACGGATACGAGACAACCATCTTTCACATTAATTTTGAATCCAAAATGAATTTTTTTTGGTGTCATTGAAGTGTGAATCGAATAAACGTGATTTCTTCTGTGGATTCCTCTTGAAATGGTTGCAGTCACAAACCATTACGTTCTTAAACGTTCTTCTCTCGTATTTATCAAGTTCTAAAATACACAAAAAGATAGGGCGAATGAGGTTTTGTCATAATGCTCATTGAATGCTACTGTAAGCTATGAATGTAAAATTTTCAATTAATTTTGAATGCATACAAAACTACTTGCATTGTTTATATTTCAACTGTTTATTATTATCACGTTTACAATTATCACTAGTACTATCAATTATCAATAGTATTACATTACATTATAATGTAGAAAACGTTAAAAATACGCGAAATAATAGGGACTTAGTGAAATAGTTTTAGGGCCTTTTTACCTGTAATTCCAACCCTATAAGTATCACACGGGGATAGAAGCACATATAAGGCTCATGTTGAAATTTTGCTCCCCTCGGTTGATGGCTGGCCCTACGTAACTCTCATATTTTTCGACAGAATTTTAATGATTGAGATGAATGGGCGGTGGTTTGGTATGAATAGTCTATCTACATATTTATCGCTCGGTGATATTGAAAATATTCCTTCGTATTTAAAATGTATGGCTATGAGAAACTTTTCATCTCTCCACATTCCATGACAAATTTGAAAAGCAAGATAGAGGAGTGATTGGAAGAAGTGGTTAAAGCAATGAGTTCACCAGGACTTCAAAAGGGGGCCTGCTTTGATAGAGATAGGGAAGTGAGAAACGACGGCAACAGTAATACATACACTCACATGAATTTAACAACCGAAAGTTTAAGAGGTATGTTAATTCCAGATTTTTTGATAAATCACAATAGATAATGGCATTTCTTGCGTTCCTCGTTGACCAATTGGTTACTTTGAGTAGGAGCAACGACCTCTTTTAAAAGTATAACCCACTCACTCACCTTCTCAATTTTCTCATCCAACATATATTTTTTCCGTTTATGACAGCCTCCAGAGAAACTACTCATTTATCCAATTTAAGTAATATCTTAGTCAAACATGGTTAACATTCAAATATACAGGATATAACGCCCATGGCTTATCATACTTTCAGAAATTTCCTTCTGATGCATTAGTAATTCCCAGGATCTCGGAAATTGTATACAATAGCGATGTTCAATGTATCGTACCAATATTTTAATTCTATAAGAAAGTTCGAGTAGTTTACTAAGCCAGAACCTAAACCATCTTCTTATCAGCAATTTATTTTGGAAAGAGAGTTCGGTTTTTTCAAACCGATAAAAATTGCTAACATTGGTATTACTATCTATGCAAGCCAATGGTTTATTCTAAATCTCACCTAACTTTAGAGATGTAATTTATCTGTAATCGGCGTATAAACTTCAAGTTTCTGCGACACTGAATATGCGGAGTATCTAAAATTCCATATTTACGTTGCAAGTCATATTTTAGTGACATGATAATGGAAACTTTAGTCGATGTAGTAAGATCATCTTCAACGCTCTATCTATTTTGTATCATAGATGTTATAAGAGAAGTGAAACGATTTGGTTCTCGTAAGCGTAAGGAATAAATATTAGATGGCGTTTCTCTAGTTCATTGTTCATTTCTCAAGTTATTTCAAACTGCGAAATATTTAGCTCAATGTAGGGACAGAATAAAGCATAAAAAACAATTTATATAAATAAAGTAAACAATCATTGACGAAGAGCTTGATTGATATAAGTTGACGATAGGCAGCATTACTTATTTTTTCATTTTTGTTATTGCATTAGTTATTTAGTATAATCTAATACAGTTTATACCATTCACTTTAAAAGCAGAATATAGAGATACTAATTCTGATATGATGCACCCAAACATTGTCAACTTTATGTTATCGTTCAGATTTTCCGAAGGTCCTATTTTAACTGGAATGATCTTCCTTGCATTACTATTTAAAAATACAAAAAAAAAAATTTAAAAAACTTCTTCGCAGAGTTCGTAGAGAATTATGATGTGCCTAGGATGAGGGTGTTACGAAGGTCCTTGAAGTGAATATTGGAGTAATGGATTACATATAGAACCAAGAATATTTTAACAGCTAACGTATGAATCATGAGAATTAGAGGAATATTCTCATGTAAGTACGGTTACCATCCGTTGGTTTCTATTTTTAACGTGTTCTTCCATGACTCCTTTTACCCATCATTCATAATTATTGATAGTGATTTTTCTTTTAATTATTATACATATTATACACCATTCAAACAATTCGGGTTATATAGTTTACTTGAGGCATTCAGAAACCGAAGCAGCGATCATTAATCATTAGTCTCACTTTCACCTAGCGCATAGTTCTGAAAATCATTTCAGTATAACAATGGAAATCGTGTTGTGGGTGTTTTCACACCCCCTGACATACGTCATCCGGCGGATCGCGGGGTATTAATGTAAATATAAATAAACCAAATGTCAACATGTAAACTTGCAATATGCAAGTATACAAAAACCTGGTATTTATCTGCAATATGCAAATCAGTCTTAAGGTTCTGATTTGCCATACTAACTGTTGTTTCTTAACCATCTGGATTCCTTGCAAGAAGTCCTGAAAGGTCGTCTACCTCAAAAATAGAGTTGAATATCTTCATTCCCTAAGGGAATACCCGCGGCGAAGATTACAAATCGCGGATCCACCATTTCCCACCTTACTTGTGATCGGTCGCCGCCACCATACCCTAACCTTGGATACCTGCTCAGCAGGGGTGCGGTCGGTAATCCTCATTAGCGCTTTCAAATTCGCTACCCCGGATACATACGACCATCCACAATATGCCGAAAAGGGGGTTTTCTTTCTCAGAGAGGAGTTCACCTTCATCCATCGGCCGTTTTATGGTTCCTTTGAGAAAATAGATAATACCTTTCGGTGGACGAAACAAAAGAAAAAGAAACAACAAAGGAATGAATAGGGGATACTCCTAGGGCCAGAGTGGAGGTCCTCCGCTCTCTCTGAAAGACTCGGTAAAACTTCAGACGGGAATTTGTCAGAAACAGCCAAATCTCACCTCAAAATCATAATGCTTCATCTGATACAATCATCACGAATGCCTGATGGAAGTAAGAACAGAATGGCATGTTGATGCATATATTCTGAATTACCTAATGCTCTGTTAATTGTAGTATCAAGCAAATTTTATACCTCTCTGTATTGCAGAATAATTCAACTGCGAAGAAATCGAGTCAAAATTTGCACCACGGGGCAAGAAAGAGATTTAGCATCAGATAAAAGTTGGGACAGCATAATTTTGCAAGTAACATGAACTTGATTTAATTAAAGGGATAGCTTTTCTGGGACTGGCAATGAACAATATTTTCGGAAAAATGTTACGAGATGCTGGCGTTAATTTCGTGGTAAATTAATTTTTAATTCGATACGTGAAAAAAATTTGTAGCCTTCAGTATTTAAATTGTGCTACTATTCTTATATCTATGTTATTTTCTAAAATATTAAATTAGCAATTTGAATTTTAAACAATTACCTTAGAAAATGATGATAGCACACCAATTAATATTTTACTTTCTATCAATTGATTTGGTGGTATTTAAAATTTTTGTAATATTTGATGTAATTATCTGATGTAGTTGACCGTAATTTACTTGGTTTACTTTATTGTAATATGTTTTGGGTCTAATTTTCAGAGCTCTCTACCAGGTTGACTAAAAATGATTCTTTCTCAGTGTATTCGTCCAGATAAAGTTTCTTTTCATCTTTGCTTTCCTCAGTAGGTATCGAAGTTTTTTCATACTCCCCTTTTCGATAGCATTTTTCTGCAACATAAATTAGTTTACATACAGTTGATTGTGTTCTTATTCCTAATTATTCTTTATCTCCTTGCAGAGTTTTCGTTCATCTTTCTATTTAAGTCATAGTCGTGAATTTCCTCTAAATAAATTTAAAAGTTCTTCCTGTAGGCGTCAAGAGCATAAAAAACGTAATAATATAATCCTTTTTAATCTTGCAATGACATAATTTTTTATTGGATAATTGAAGCAGCTAAATTAAGTTTACCCGATGCCTACAGAAAAAGGTGAATTACGCAGAAATTTCAGGCCGAAATAAGGAGATCCGATTTCCATTCATTTTTTAATACTATGCTGCTGACATAGTAAAAATTAACACTAAATTTAAACTAGATTTCATGCTAATAAAGACGGTACAAATACGTTCAACGCGTTTCACAACGGTTTAAAAAGGCGCCGTCAGAATGCTCCTCCTTCCAAGAGCCAATAGAATGCGTGGAAAACTCTAGACTCGCTCTCATCGAGCTTCACGTCTGTTATGCGGGTTGCGGCTTAGGTGGTAAGTTTTTTTTGGAACTAGCTGTACATGAAGAAAATTAACCGTAGGTTAATGTTTTGTTTCCAAATATGCTTTTGTGTACTATCCATGTGTATTGTCTCCTTGACAGTTGTGTGATTATTCCCAAAGACAATATGTGCATCCTTAGAATAAATACTCTAAAATCTACATCTATGCATGTGTACTATGCAAGCCGCTTTTCGGCGTGTGGCAGGGAATGCATGCACCATGACTACTTTCCTAATCCAATTACTTCTGCGTATCGTTCTCGAAAAAACTGAATTCATAAATCGGTTCTTCTTTTCTTTCTTTCTGATCTTCTCCGCGGTATCAGAACGGCCAATGTACAGAGAGGGCGCATATTATCAGCTGATCTACGTATGATAATCAGAAACAACCTTTTTAATCTGGTAACCCTGATATTGGCAATAAATTTATAGCAATGTAAATAACAAGTATTTAGCGTATCAAATTACTTTCTTACTAACCACTCCTCACGTAATCTTATCGGAACGGAATGAAAGTTACGATATCAAACTATGATATTCAACTATGACTTTTTTCTCCTGATTGACGGTGTTCGAAAGCATTGAATTTTGTTTAAATCTCCTTCAATCAACTATCAATAGAATACGGAAGGCAAATTAGATTGGACTCCTCATGAAGCACGACAGCTTAATGATTTTCGAAGGAAAAGAAAGGGAAAGTGTAGAAAAAGCATGCTTTCGGGGAAAACAATTGAAGGCGCAGGATAAAGAAGGTTGGAGATGTTCAGTTGCAATCTGACCAAGTACAGATTTACTTTGAGGTTGAGTTGTACTTAATAATATAATGTCTGAAGATCATGTATTGTCAGGGTTTCCATCACACTGGTTTTTGCCCGAAGACTCAGATTTTTATGGCTCCTCTAAACCTATCTACTGCCTCGAGACATTTTAGGACAATTACTTCTATCGGCAGGTATTCTCTGTAAATCCAATTTATAACTTTGTCAAAATAAACATTCGTACGATGTAAATCCTCTCTTCTTTTTAACAGGCTCACCACGAATGAATTACTCTCAAAACAAGTGAACCGATATACTCCTCAAAAAGTGGCATTGAAATTTTATCTCAAGAATTTCTAATAGGGTGCGAAAGATGGCAAAATCACATCAGCTGACTTTCGAATGACGTCAGTGAGCACAACTTAGTTTTACTTAGAATAGTTCCTGCATCACGATAGTGAGCTCAAGAAATATATTAATTGTATTTAACATTCTTCTACGTTAACTTTGAATTACAAAGTAAGGTGATTCTTAAATGAATATCGTATTATGTTGAAAACAGAAGGTTAAAAGTTGTATTTGAATCAATCTGCCGAGTTTGTTGGGCTTTTAGGAAAATTCTAATTCTAATCATACTTCCTGGAAAAGATAGCTTGTGACTAGTGAGTTACTCAATTTACAATATACAGTCAGACTTCAGGAAAAGTGAACTTCGTGGAACAAATCATTGATCGGTGAAATTTGAACTTGTATGTGTGTGTGTGTGTGTATATATATATATATATATATATATATATATATATATATATATATATATATATATATTTATTATATTGAATTATTACCCATATCATCGCAGCACTTTTGTAAACGGGAAATTACGCGTTATCACAAAGCAAACTCACTATGAAGTCCTGGGTTTGAGCCCAGTTTCCCAAAGATAAAAGTCATTTTCTGTGGATTTTGGCCATGCTAAAATCTAACACGATTTACAGTACAGGAAATGCTTAACGGTGCGAGTAGTTCTCCATTTATAGAAAGTTAGAAATTTTCCTTTATGACCTCGTTACAAATTGATGTTATGGCTGAATCAATGTTCTGATTTGAATGAATGAAAATTGTCGATAGCGCATCAGTCAATTTCGAATTTGCGCTTTGGAGGAATGACGCTAACGGAAATAGTTTCTCTATCTATATTGAGAATGGCTTTCTTTATTAACGCATAGTAAGCAATTGCAATCAAAGGAACTGAGTACGGGTTATGGGAAAATTTTACAAAGATATGAATGTTGATTATGATTTCATTTATAACTGGTTCCCAGTGTGTACAAACGTTTTAGAATGTAATAGAATTCGATGTGAATCTCGTTGCCAAAGGTTGCATCATTGTATTTACCGAATTTAATTATATTTACCGAATTAAAAACTTTAATTTTCTGCTTTGCCGTCCTGTCTTCTCTCCTAGTCCCTAAAGGGTTCCTTGTTCTTCGGAATGATTAATTTTGTTAGGATATATGAAGATATCACGAACTAGAACTATCTTTGTCCCACCGTCGTAATCAGAGATAGAGTGGAATATCACTACTTCTCCATCACTTTCTTCAATACAGAACGAAGATTAAAGACCCGCTTTTCGGTATATTAAGAAGTAAACTTATAGAAAAAACCAGAAATGAAGTTTTTGTGAACTGTTGAGCGTAATCTCGGAGAGATCATAATGTCACTCCTTTTGTTGAAAATTCATTGTTTTATTCTAATTATCTATCTGGTAAAACTGCTCTATTTTAGAGTGAAAAATGACCAAAATGTAGTAAAAAATACGTTCTTCTTGCACAGAAAGCCGACAATTCATCAATTATAGGGAAAAAAGGCAACCAGGATTGAACAACCCGGTTATAGCACTATCCTGCTTAAGATGCGGTTTTCTGTTTGAAAGCGTCTTAACCGGTTTTTACTGTATTTAGTTAGATTTCCTCGATCGTTGCCATCTCCTCTAATGGCCAAATTTCAGCGTTTTTATAGTAAATAAAAATTATAATTACACTATATTTACTATTTAACAGGTGAAAATTTTACTGTCTACTAACAGCCTGCTTAAAAAGAGGTCGAAAAACTGTCCGTAAGACAATGAAGCTCTTTCTTGAAACGGCAGACCTTCAGGAATCAGTAAGTCAATATGATCAGTTAAGTCGCCTTACGGAGAGAGATATTCATTAGTAGCAGTGTTCCAATTTCTTTTCTTTCAGCTTGCTTGTTACACACTTATGTGCACCTCTTGCCCTTTGGAGCAGATCATCTCAATGAGATGCTCATTCTTTTCCTTTTGGGATAACACACTTCTTGGTAGTTCGTTCTTTCTCCCCAGCGATGACAAAGAAGAAAAAGTGGTCTCCGGAAGGAACATCGCAATCCTTTGAGACAGCTTGAGATCGGGGAAATTTGCATTTTAACTAACTTTCGGACACGCCCCAAAACGTGAGGAAGGTCTGAGGTAATCGAAAAAAAAATGATGGACGAAGAGCGTGGTATTGTTTTGGCTCGAGGGAAAGATGCCAATTAGACAGGGTCGAGGGGACAGGGGTCCATCGCTCCCTCGAAACCGACGTCGTCTTGCCAACATCCATATTATTGTTTCCGATGTCAGTATTTCAATTTCTGTGTATATATAGATATGTATTTTTTAAATTTTAATATTTATATTTGTATTTATAGATGTTATTTTTACTTTCTGTTTTACGATTCACTGTAATTGGTCATACTGGCTATTTATAAATCGTATCGAAATAAATAAGTAAAAGACTTAAAATAAATAAGGTCGGAGACAGAGATCGCTTGGACCGAAATAACGCTCTTTTATGAGCGAAGACATTAGAGTGACTTTCTGCTATGTTTCCATAGACTATTAACAGTTTAATGCCGCATCCCAAACATCATCGACCATTGTCGTTCCAATCCCCAGGTTTTAGTTTTCTTCTTTGAATTTCCAACACAATGTTTTTAGTCCATTCATTGTTTTCTAATTCCATATTTTTCGTAGTAATTTTATTTCTAGTGTAGCTTATTGAAGTTAAACAAGACATTTTCATGTGACATTTCTGTGGACAATATTTTGTGTGATCCGTTTTAGATGATTCTATGACTTTGTACATTTGTATCTCCACATTCCATGCTTGATCGGTTTCTTGGTTATACTCCTTCAAAAACTAGGAAAATCTTCAACTCGATACAATATCCATAATAATTTCGTTAACGACCGCTGATCTTCTTGATGATAACGACTGATTTTGAGTCAATCGATCCAGTTCATTGAAATATAAATTGCAATACTTCCTATTTAGAGCTGAACACAAATTTATTCATATCTTAAAATTTCACAGTGTTGAGTTTTCGGCAGAAATACTTTAATGTCACTTCTAATTTCGACGAAACTATGTCATCGTCAGGTCCAAAAATATAAACGCTCTAAGGTTTCACGAAGTGAATGCGGAAGTAATGAAATAAATATCCATACTTAGGGTATGCTAGCCAACAATGTTGTTCCTTCCGTTATATCTGTATGAATGAAGATCTTTCAATTTGCCTTAAGTTTCAGGACACAGAAAGATGTGTTTTTCGTTCGCTTTCATCTAAGTCTTATAAATGGTACACATATGAGGGCAAGCGGTTCCCACTGATAATGATTTAAATTAGAATCTTTTGTTACGATGACATCAAAAAAATGTCCTAATCCACATCTTTAATATTACAGTATATTTTATCGCAATGCACACGAAAGACAAAATAAAAAAAAGGTGATACTTAATACATGCTACAGTTACCGGAAATTTTGAACTGAAATGAGTATGGATGATAATCAATCTTGATCCAAAAATATATGAAGAATAAGTAGGAGACTATTAGTAAATTAAGAAAGGAATTTGTTTGAAAAATAATGAATAGTGAATTAAATTTCGAAATTCAATATCCAACCTCCGTGAATAGTATGATTAATTACTGAATTACACTGTGAACATTATTCTTAAATCATTATCGTGAAAGAAACTTTCTAATGTATTTATCCCGAATCTCAGTAAAGAGGTAAACACTGCTAAAAGGGACAATGGCCAAAGTTACAAAACGTAGACTCTCTCTTAGAGCGAAAAGAGTGCCAATGCTCAAAATATTAAGTATGGTAACCACCTTAACACAACCTGTTATTACTCTTATAACACGGTATTCCATTGAAACCCCTGATAGGCCTCATAACCAGGCTGTACTGTAGTTAGATATAGACTATTATAGCTGATGTGTCCGTTAATAGAAAATAGAAATAAGCAGTAATAGTTTAACAATATTTTTAAACATTGGCGACGAACACAATAGTACGAAAAAATTACATATTATTATTAGATAAGTGCCATTCTGACCTGTTCCAAAGTTTCAATTCAATATCTTATAAAGAAGGTCCTATAATAAGAATACGCTATCCCCCTTTGAAATACATGGTAGAATAGAAATGACGCTCAAGCATGGAACCAAAAACCGTCAAAGGAACGGCGAACAGCGTATATGAAACATATGAATTGCCTCTATGTACATTCCATTTAATATCATTCCCGGTTATCGGATAAGCAATAAAAATAATTGTCAAAATTGACCGCCATGCATTTTATACCGGAGAATTTTGCAACCACTTGGCGTCGAACTCACGGTCGTTTGGTAACATTTCTTCAGTTAGTACAATATATAACCACGGCATCTTCAACCTCGGTGATTTTCACTATTCTATTGCTCCGAAAAGGACTCAAAACGATTAGCAAGTATACAATAGCGATGTTCAATGTTTTGTAGCAACCTTCTTTTAATTCTATAAGAAAGTTCGAGCAGTTAATTAAGCCAGTACCTAAATCATCTTCTTATCAGCAATTTATTTTGGAAAGAGATTCGGAGGTCTTTTCAAACCGATAGAAATTGCTAACATTAGTATTACTATCTATGCAAGCCAATGGTTTATTCTAAATAACTATAGAGATATAATTTATCGGTAATCGGCGTATAAACTTCAAGTTTCTGAGACGTTGAATATGCGGAGTGTCTACAATTCCGTATTTACATTTCAATTCATATTTTAGTGACATTATAATAGAAACTTTAGTCGATCTAGTAAGATCATCTTCCACGCTCTATCAACTTTGTATCATAGATGTTGTAAGAGAAGTGAAACGATTTGGTTCTCGTAAGCGTAAGGAATAGAAATTAGATGGCATTTCTCTAGTCCATTGTTCATTTCTCAAGTTATTTCAAACTACGAAATTTTGAGCTCAATATAGAGACAAAATAAAGCATAAAAAATAATATTTATAAATAAACAATCATTGACGAGGAGCTATTTTTTCATTTTTGGTATTTAAATTAGTTATTTAGTATAAGCTAATACAGTTTATGCCATTCACTTTAAAAGCAGAATATAGATATCTATAATTCTGATATGATACACCCAAAAATTGTTAACTTTATGTTATCGTTCAGATTTTCCGAAGGTCCTATTTCAACTAGAATGATCTTCCTTGCATAACTATTTTAAAAAATTCGAAATATCTTGGCAAAGATCGTAGAGAATTATGATGTGCCTAGGATGAAGGATGTTACGAAGGTCCTTGGAGTGAATGTTGGAATAATGGATTACATATAGAACCAAGAATATTTTAACAGCTAAGGTATGAATCATGAGAATTAGAGGAATATTTTCATGTAAGTCTGTTTACAATCCATTGGTTTCTATTTTTAACGTATTCTTCCATGACTCCTTTTACCCATCATTCAGAATTATTGACGGTGATTTTTCTTTTAATTATTATAGATATTATGCACCATTCAAACAATTCGGGATATATAGTTCACTTGAGGCATTCAGAAACCGAAGCAGCGATCATTAATCATTAGTCTCACTTTCACCTAGCGCATAGTTCTGAAAATCATTTCAGTATAACAATGGAAATCGTGTTGTGGGTGTTTTCACACCCCATGACATACGTCATACGGCGGCTCGCGGGGTATTAATGTAAATGTAAATAAACCAGATGTTAACGTGTAAACCTACAATATGCAAGTATACAAAAACCTGGTATTTATCTGCAATATGCAAATCAGTCTTAAGGTTCTGATTTTCCATACTAACTGTTGTTTCTTAACCATCTTAAACTGTATTCCTTGCAAGAAGTCCTGAAAGGTCGTCTACCTCAAAAATAGAGTTGAATATTTTCATTCCCTAAGGGAATACCCGCGGCGAAGATAACAAATCGCGGATCCACCATTTCCCACCTTACTTGTGATCGGTCGCCGCCACCATACCCTAACCTTAGATACCTGCTCAGCAGGGGTGCGGTCGGTAATCCTCATTAGCGCTTTCAAATTCGCTACCCCGGATACATACGACCATCCACAATATGCCGAAAAGGGGGTTTTCTTTCTCAGAGCGGAGTTCACCTTCACCCATCGGCCGTTTTATGGTTCCTTTGAGAAAATAGACAATACCTTTCGATGGACGAAACAAAAGAAAAAGAAGTAACAAAGGAATGAATAGGGGATACTCCTAGGGCCAGTGTGGAGGGCCTCCCCTCTCTCTGAAAGACTTAGTAAAACCTCAGACGCGAATTTGTCAGAAACAGCCAAATCTCATCTCAAAATCATAATGCTTCATCTGATACCATCATCACGAATGCCTGGTGGAGGAACAGAATGACGTGTTGACACATATATTCTAAAATACCTAATGCTCCGTTATTTGTCGTATCAAGCAAATTTTATACTTCTCTGTATCGCAGAATAATTCAACAGCAATGAAATCTAGTCAAAATTTGCACCACGGGGCAAGAAAGAGATTTATCATCAGATAAAAGTTGGGACAGCATAATTTTGCAAGGAACATGAACTTGATTTAATTAAAGGGATAGTTTTTCTGGGACTGGCAATGAACAATATTTTCGGATAAGTGTTACGAGATGCTGGCGTTAATTTCGTCGTAAACTAATTTTTAATTCGATACGTGAAAAAACTTTGTAGTCCTCAGTATTAATATTAGGAGTGCTACTATTCTAATATCTATGTTATTTTCTAAAATACTAAATTAGCAAGTTGAATTTTAAACAATTGCCTTAGAAAATGATGATAGCACACCAATTAATATTTTACTTTCTATCAATTGATTTGGTGGTATTTAAAATTTTTATACTATTTGATGTGATTATCTGATGTAGTTGATCGTAATTTACTTGGTTTACTTAATTGTAATAAGTTTTGGGTCTAATTTTCAGAGCTCTTTACCAGGTCGACTTAAAATGATGCTTTCTCATTGTATTCGCCCAGATAAAGTTTCTTTTCATCTTTGCTTTCCTTAGTAGGTTTCGCAATGTTTTCATGCTCCCCTTCTCGATAGCATTTTTCTGCAACATAAATTAGTTGAAATACAGTTGATTGTGTTCATATACCTAAGTATTCTTTATCTCCTTACAGAGTTATCGTTCATGTTTCTATTTGAGTCATAGTCGTGAATTTCCTCTAAATAAATTTAAAAGTTCCTCCTGTAGGCGACAAGAGCATAAAAAACGTAATAATATAATCCTTTTTAATCTTGCAATGACATAGTTTTTTATTGGATAATTGAAGCAGCTAAAGTAAGTTTACCCGACGCCTCCAGAGAAAGGTGAATTACGCAGAAATCTCTGGCCGAAATAAGGAAATCCGATTTTCATTCATTTTTTAATACTATGTTGCAGACATAGTAAAAAGTAGCACTAAATATAGTTTAACTAGATGCTAATAAAAACGGTACAAATACGTTCAACGCGTTTCAAAACGGTTTAAAAAGGCGCCTTCCTTCCAAGAGCCAATTGAATGCGTGGAAAACTCTAGACTCGCTCTCATCGAGCTTCACGTCTGTTATGCGGGTTGCGGCTTAGGTGGTAAGTTTTTTTTGGAACTGGCTGTACATTCATAATTATCAAATCTCTATGCGTTCATCAAAGGTACTCGTATGTGCAAGTGTTGATTTCGATTATATTTTCACAGAATCTTTCGAGATACTTCAAATAATAGAGCTGCATATACCGGGAACGAATATTCCAAAACTATATGAAGAGATAAGAAATAAAATACTCCGTAGTTTCCACAGTGTTACGAACTCATCTCAAGATTACGTAAATCGGAACCGGTCGGATTATTAAAAAAAACTGTTCTTTGGAAACTACAATATATTTTATTTCTTATCTATCACGTTCGTACAAGAAATTTTAAACCTACTCAATCATATGTGAGGAGAGATTTCGAAGATATTATTTCTTTACTTTTGTTAATGAAGTTTTACGGACAAGATATAATTTCGGGATGGATCGTATATTATTTGAGGGCGAATTAGAAGGGCGGAAATTCGAGACAGGCAAACAAACATGCCGTAGCAACGTGGTGGGATTGCTTGAGGAGCTTTCAAGGTCCAGTGCGAGTGCCCATCACAGAGAGGGAACTGTTTTAGTCTATTATTGGCACCGAGTTTACGGAAGACTTCGAAGTGATGGAGCGAAGAGTCGTACAGCGGGAGTCGAAGGCAAAAGAGTCTTTGGATTGGGGACAGAGAGGGATTAATTTGGACCAGACTAAGAGGTGCCGGTCTTAATTTAAACCTTAAAAGAGGGAGACCAAGATGAATACAAAGCGGAGATGAGAGAGACAGAGAGAAACAATGTGGTATTAATGTTGAACACATTTATGTGCTACCTCTTCCCTTGAGTTATACCCTTAGGATAAGGATATTCGTATATATTACGAGTTATAAAGTACGGCTGATAAACTAATACGATTAAAATATGAACAATATTAAAATAAAAATAGTGTTGGATATTATAGAAACGTACTAGTAAGAATGTACGTGCATCGATACGTTTTAATAAATTGCAGAACGTATGTCGTCTAAAACTACTTAAAAACATTTAAAAAAACTTTGTCAAACAATAAGACCGATAGCGATATTCAGTAACACTGAGTGTTATAGCATAATTCGTACGGTAAAAATAGTTATAAGAGTTATGTGATAATAATAATGATAAACATTTTAAAACGCCTGAAAATACTTGCATCGATACGATTAGATAAACTTGGTACTTACACCCCCTGTCATACGCCCACATATGTAGATTTAGATGAACAGCAGAACGTAAGTATACTTGTTTTACAATTGCTGAACAATTTATCAACAGCAATTGTTATGCAATGAAAATAAGTTAGCGATATTCGTTAATACTACAATTTATAACATACGTATGTCAGCATAATTTGCACGATTACGTAAGTTATAAACTGTATTTACGAGATAAAAATAATGAAATACACCAAAGCGAAAATTACAGTTAACTTCTTAATTCGCCCTTAAATGTTCAAAATATACCATGAGAACATTTCCCCGTGTGAGGTTTTAACCGTGTCCGCTTTTGCCGTTTGCGGTGATGTCATGTAACCGATTGTGACGAACCCAGGTCTCCCCCACACAGGATACCTGCCCGGGAAGTGGGAGACGTGAGCTCAAGTACCAGTCATATCGGACTGTTTCGTTCTTGATATTTCTTCGATCTCACAGAACGGTGTCATAGGTTCTCGAAATATGCGACGCGATTTAAACCGGCTTATTACCATGGTGAGATAAATCAGACATTGGCTTTAAATTTAAAAATCAGAGTCCAAACGCTAAGTACTTAAAACAAATATTTATAAAAAATAGTATTTAAAACAAAAAAATACTTGCATCTTATACCTTCGGATAGGTTTATGTACCTTAAATTTCCCTACTCAACGCCCTTTTTTCACTTTTAGTCAACAAAATTCTCATAGTATACATTCTAGTCATTTTTTAATTTATACTAACGTGTAGAATCCATAGTATTTATCACGTTTGAAAAATCCTACCCAAAAGCTTAAAAATATTCCGGTTCCGGCACGTTTCTAGATTTTCAGTTATTTTTAACAGTGAGGACGGATGGCCCCTTGAAGTGTATCATGTAATACATGTCGGACAAAAAATATTACGGAATACCATTAAAGATACTTCTAGTTGAATGGAGCATCTTCTAAGGCGGAAATATATGAAAATTTAAAATCGTTGTATTCCTCATAGGGAAGTTTATATCATGCAGTTATAAAAAGTCTATAATATTTTTGAGATTAAATCCCTCAATTACGCAATCCCTCAACATTATTTATCTTAAGCATTATGATATATTCAAAAGAATAACATTCAGCACAAACGATTCGCTTACTTTAACTAAGAGAAATCATGTCTTACGTTGTGAATGCGAGTAACTGCAGTTAGGGAGAATGCAAATGTTATTAATTGGTATTATGTGATTTGAAAGCCTAAACTGGCTCCAAATACACAATAGAAATAAGTTCCAAAGCATAAGGTATATCGAAAAAAAAATTTCGTATGGATTTATCTTGGAGTACTTAACTGATGATTGTATTGTAAAATCTGTATTCATAAGCGCGCAGTGTGTGCAAATAAGTGTATGATATTCTCTTAAGAAATATTAAAAATTTTCAAGAGGTCTATTGGTAAATCTGAGAGAGTTTTTACGATAAGGCGAATTACTATATCGCGAAAACTTCTCAAAATGTTCTCAAAATCCCCATTCAGTAAAGTGATTCGATTTCAAATTTTTATCGACAAACTATAAATATTGCAAGAATTCTCTCCTGTGACTTTATTTAAAAAGATTCGTAAATGCATATCTCAGGAGAAAATTAACACCACTGAAAAGGTAGTTGTATTCCTGACTGCCAACCTTTCCTTAAGCTTTCTAACAGTTCCTGATTCTTCCTGGTTCGAGTCGTACGCTCTGTACTTTTACCACACCAAAACTTACTCCTGAGCGCTGCAGACCGGCGCTCTTGGCGGTTCTCTGATGAATCAGCCGATGGGGGAGGGAAGGGGGGGATTGGGGGGGACAACCTATAAACCCTAAGAAGTGGACCCTCCAGGCCGTTGTGACGTGCTATAGGGTTCACCTCTATGCCTAGAGGGCCCCCTGCCACAACTTCAAGGACAAGCTCCGACCTCATAGACAGAAAGAACGAGCAGGTGAGAAGTGAGTGCTTAGTTACCTCACCCCTGCAGAAGAAGGTGAAAGAAAGGCCCCTGAAATAGATGCCTGCCTCTGTAGGCCCACAAGTAGGCTAGGTTTGTAGGGAATGCCTTCCCCACGCCCCCTACAGGGCAGGTGGTTAATACATTTATAGTGCACTTCTTAAGAAAACTACTGCCAACTGTTGACAAACTGATTGCAGCATTTAATTCTGATCTGGCTGCAGTAATCCACCGTTCTTGCTTAGTTAAAGAAATGATTGAACATGAAATGTATTACTAAATTGGTGGTTAACTTTTTGTCTTTTTCTATAGTGCATAGGATAATAAAATCAGTGTGCGAATGCTGGTTCTTAGAGCAAGAGAGCAACTACTATTGTAGGCGCACTATACTCTTGAACATCCTCTTGAATAGAGATTTATTTCATAGCTATATGAACTTGAGAGCTTGAATCATATGGTCAGAAAAGAAACAGAGTACTCACGTTTGATTCAGTAGTTGATGATGCTGAATTTTCCGGTGAGAAAAGAGAACAAAATCATTAATAGTTATAATCATATTTTATATACTTATTTATACCGTTAATTTACCACGAATCCATTAAATTTTTATAGAGGATTATAAAAGTGTGATACGTTTTAAATTTTAACATACATTGGTAATTGCCTGAAAAGGAAATATTTCCTTCCTGTCTAAAAGGACCGATCGGAAAGCGGTGTAATAACTCAGTCAACACAAAATCAACATCTTCTAAACAACAAGCACATACGAATAATACTGCCGGATATTTTCGTTAGAGGTTACCCTAATTTGTTTTGTTGTTCAATGTTTTACAAATCGCCGTTCGAACTTCATCTAGAATAATCGTTAGTCGAATATGGGGAATAGTTTGTTTGGGAAATGTTTCACATTCCTCATGTGGATCATGTATATTTCGTTTAATAATTAGATCACAAATTTCGAAACTCTCTGCCCCCTCTCTGCCATTTATCTAGAACTGCATAGAATTTCCAACGAAAAGTATTCTCTAGGAAGATATATCTAGCGAATGAAGGTATCAGCTCATTAGATGTGAGTTGTTGGTAAAAAATATATTTACGAAGCATTATATTTAGCTCCGAAATTTTGCAGCGATACCATGCGTGAGAAAAGTAGGGTAGTAGCTTCAGAAATACTTTTGTCCATAAATTTTTTTGGCTTTATTAAAATTTCTCTTCAATGTAAGAATCTACTAACCAAAACCTGTTTACTCTTGTAAACGACTGCAAGTACAAAAGTATATCTAATCTAAAAATTTGCTCAGTATACATTTCAAAATGCACGCAGCAAATGACAGTGATAAGCAAGAGAATATCCAAACTCCTATTCGTGATTTTACGAGTACAAACAGACAAAGGATATCGTGTTTGGAATACGCTAGTAGCGTACTACAGTCGAATTATATTCGAGGTGAAAAATCTTGCTATAGCATTCCGGTGTGTTCACGAAATATTTACGTTTAATTTAGATGACCTTAACACCCTTAAATATTGACTTGCGGACTCTCTGCAGCATTTATAAGCGTGCAAATGATCAGTCTGCGTCACCAGATTAAACCCAATGAAAGACTCATGAAAATACTGGAGGATGGTAATAAAGGTAATTCTACTGTATTTGTTCACGAAAATGAGAAGGAATTTAAACGTCGCCATACACTTGAAGGTCAAAGAAAACAAGGCCAATTCTATTTATACTACCTTAAGAATGAAGGAATGGAAAACCATCTGTCCCTGGAATAATAGCGAAGTCGTTGCCATAACCTTTCTATGTACGTACACTTCATTATCCTCTCATTTTTATTGAGTGTAAACAAAGGCAAAAAGGAAAGTTCCTCTTGTCTAGGACGAAATGAATGAGAGGAAAAGTAACTGGCAGGTGATACAAAAATCGAACTAAACAAAGGAAAGGAAATTCAAAATGACTCCGAAACATTTGTTGCATATAAGCAAAGTAATCGTGTGAATACCCGATAAAATAGAATTTATTTACCTTTTAGAATGTATTTATGCAGTTAATAATTGATATATAATATAATGTTTTTGTTATCGGAGAGATGATTGGGGTAAAGAAGGCGCATAGATGTTGCATTGTCCTTTGCATAGATGCAGAATTTATTTTTTCACATGATTTTTATCAAAAAATAAAAGGTCCGGTATTCATATTGTCGAGTTTTATTTTGGTTTAAAGATCAAAACAAAAATCGATACAAGTTACAGATTTTTCATGATTGCGACTATTCATTGAATTTTCCGATTTATTTTGAAGCATGGTTGCTACAATAGGTGCATAATGTTTAACGTTTTCCGGGTTTATTTAAACATTTTGTAAAATGAGTGGCTAAAGTAAAGTTCTCCTGAATATTATCATATAAGTTTTGAAATTGGTTAACGAGCATCTACTGGACCGAGCTAAAAAGATCGCGGTAACCGAATTTCATGTTCAGTTAATCACTTGATGAAGTGATTTCAGTTCCTTCAATAAGATTCTTTCTAGAATAGATCTTTTTCTATTTTTCAATAGATTTTTTCTTCTTTAAGAAGAGTATCATCAGTTGATATTCATTAATTCATTGGGAAGCTGAACTCATAAATGTTGATTATAAAATGATGGGGAAATGACGAAGAAGAAATAAATATTAAGCCCTCGTGGAATAACTTATTAATTATGATCCCACAAATAATAAAATCTATGATCTAGAAAAGGAACAAGTTGTGATTTATTTATTTTAGAAAGTAATTGGTAAAGGAATATTTTCTTCATTTTCAGATAACCATTTTAAGGTTGAGCGTGCTCTCGTCTTAATGATTGATACGAATTAATATACGTTGAAAGTTATAGGAGACATAAGAGACTAATGCAATTGCTCGTTTTATCCTTTTAAGGTTAAACTTAATCCAATCTACTCAGATTTTTGAATTTAATATAAGGCTCACTAAATGAAGATTATTTATTGTTCAATAAATTATTATTAATTGTTTCTGAACAACTTACAACTTGTTTTTCTCCCATTATCCTTGATCTCTTCAGTGCCCTTCTACGATTACTCCGGAGAAACTCACAGGTAAAGAAGTGCCGATAAGGGAAGGAAGTCACAATCTGGAAAAATAGAAACACAATTTTAATTCATTGCTGTATAGTAAGGATAAGTTGGGGTGATGTTCTATTGTATATATATATATATAAGAGCAAGGAGTTGTCAATATCAATTCGGAATTTGACTACGATGATATAAAGAATATCCTAATCCGCATCGTTATTCTTTTCAATAAATTTATTTGTATTTTATTTAATTAATTGTAAAACACAACATTCGTAAAGAAAAATCGTAATTCTTGTAATAAATACAGTTACCGGAAATTTTGAACTAAAATGAGAAGGGAAACTCGATCTAATAGTGTATGAAGAATAAATAGGGACCAGCTTGTAATTCAAGAAAGGAATTTGAAATATTCAGTTAAATTTAAAAATAAATACCCAACTCCTATAAGAGTGCCATTAATTACTGAATTAAACCGTTAATTTAACCCTTAAATCAATTAAATCAAATGAAATACCTGAATATTAGTTATGAGAAGCTTTTTACTGACTTGGTTACTGATAGCTTTTGAAAATGAACGCATTTTAGTGAGGACGAAAATTTGTGGGAACTCAAATTTGAAAAACCAGATGCACTTTATGCATGAATCAACTATTATAAGAAATTAAAATGCTAAAAGCTGATCCTAAATTCTATTTTCAAATTCCAATGTTCATTCAATCAATTCGAATTTGAAAATTGAAATCCATCAATGAATTAAATCTATCGGTTTAAAATCATCTTACTTAAAAATTTTTACTAAAATATTACTAGCACAATAAATTCTACAGAAAAGTAGTTTGTTTTATTCAATTCATGGCGAAATTAAATCTTTTTATGGTTATTTAAGGAAGTATATCTGATCGTTTAGTGATAGCGATATTTTTAAACTGCGAATAAAAGGTCGTATTAATTGAAAATGAGTTCCCAATCAAAATTAGATCAAAACTACATGTTCAGCTGATGGGAAATCACATTGAAGATAAGGAAATTATCCAATTAATGTAATTAATAGCAGATCGCAAAGTTAAACTTAAAATTTCAAACGTAAATTTCCGTTAAAATTCCAGATGGCAGGAAAGGCTACAAGTAGAAAAATAACGGAATGTCTATTCTAAATCAGAAATTGGATAAAGTAAGGCGTAACTGGAGTTGATTGCTCAATTATACGACTTTAGATAATCATATAGAAATAAGTGATACAGAAGTATTAGTCGCAGCTATTCAGAAGAATATCATACTTCACAAATAAATATATTCCTTAAGTTTACGCCCTGAAAATAATTACATATATAAGAAACAACAGTTCACTATATTAACAATTTCGTTGAAATGCAAAATTATTTTAGAAAATTAAAAAAATACGATTCATGTTACCTACCAAACCTTAGGAAATCCTTAAGAAGTCCTATGGTCATCAATTACTTAGGAAAATGTTTTCTTTTTCCTTAATTAATTATAAATCACGTAAAAACTGCAAATTTATTACGATATACTTAAATTATACTTTACGATTACTGAATTTTGAATCTACCTAACACCAAGAAATTCAAATTTTAACGGATTTCTCGAAAAATTCTTCAACACTTCTACACCCGGCGAGGTTTCCAAATCAACTAAGAATTTTGCCGAAATTCAACGGTTTTAATAACCGTGAGAGGCTGTTCAATTTTCTGTCACCCCCCCTCTTATCCCCCTACTGGAGAAAGTTGTAACTGATTCATATGTATATACTAGCATTTAAATAAATTTTCATTAATTTAAACAAAATTTAAATTTAACCCCACATTTAACAGAAAAATAATAAAGTTTCGTGCTTTTTCGATGTTTCCTTTCGTACTTTTACTCGTTTCGTCGTAAAATAAATGATCATGTGACGTCATCATGGCGTTTGTTCTACGAATTGTATGCGAAAATGAAAGAATTTCAATTATATGATTACTGTAACAAGTCCATCGAATTTACACATAATTAACATTATATCTACGTTTAATTAATATATAAATATTATAGGGCGTAATTGTATTGTAATACTTTCTTTGTTACATCATAAGCATAACAGATGAGATTTTATAAATGCTAATAAAATGCAAATCGTTATATTTTTACCAATAAAGAAATAATTAAGATAAATAATATTTAAACATTCTCATAATCATTTCACGGAATATTGCAAAGAAACGGCATTTGATGTTAATTATAACTTTCCCACGCTGTTTTCGATACCTTTCGACCCATTCTTTCACACATATTATGGTTAAGAATTTATCGCGTATTATGACTTTAGCGAGTAAAGTATTTCTTTCGGCCGGAGAACCTATATTGACAGGCTACACGGAAAATAAGTGCTGAAGATGTATGAGTAAATTAAGGGAATTGAGCGGCGGCAAAGGAAAACAGATTTAAGATGTATCATTTTGTGAGAATCTAGAGATATATCTTTGTTGATCATATGGTATTGGATAGCTTTGCCTATGAAACATTAAAAGTTCGAAAATGATGTCTAAGTTGGCAAATACAGTGAATGATTTGCAACAATTCAATTCCCTCAATAGTACGTTCAACGATGTTCGCCGTGCTCTTATTAACACGCCATACACAAGTCTTTCAACGAAATTTCCCAGGAATATTGAAATAAATTTCTAACCATTAGATGTTTTCCTGATAAATTCTCATTATATTCGAAATGTGACGACGGAATATACAAATACTTTCTAACTAACATATAATTGAATAGCTTACGTTATTGTCCAACTAACAAGTCCAACGGCGAACGGCGAAATCTTCTTTTCGAGCTTCTATGATGTCTTCCTTAGACATCTTTTCCTTCCTTGTCTCGTACAAACGTTTTGCAGGTGGCGAAGAACTACTTCGTGTCACCATTACAAGTGCTCCATACTTGGAAAAAGTAGGTGACTACAGACACCTTAATCCTTCGATTCCTACTCACGCTATTTTCAAGGAAATCACTGAATGTAACGCTGAATACACACTACACAAACTCCATTTCACTTCTCATTATATTTGGAATTCAGAGAAAAATGTGAAAGACACCATCTTGAACACAATCCACTCAGTGAGACAAAGAACAAAGAAGGTTATGTGGCGCGACGAATGTTTCGTTAGTCACGATTTTGTATACCATAATTCCTTTCCAAAGCGCGGAAACACGTCAAGACCTCATGCCTTCCTCAAGAAGAGCTTTCCCATGCTTCTACGAACTTCAAATCTTAATTATTTGTCATCGGTAAGTTATATTTGAAGTCTTAGGACAGTGTTATCTGGTGGAATATCAATCGCAATATGTTTAGCAAGTGCTCCGAGTGTATGTGGAAACCATGATAAGGTGTGTTTGTGCATTAGAAACTCATTACTTACTCGTTGCTTACTGTTACGATCGGTGATTTTTCAAAGGGTGTGTCAAAGCATAGCAGAGAGAACAGCCTTTGGTTGAATACTTATTTCATCCTTTGGAGTTCTTATGAAGGCAGGTGTTGACACAAGAGTGCAGTATTTCTGTAAAATCATAAGTCTGTAACTCAACTGTGCTGTTCAAGATGCCATCGCAACCAAACTGGATGGATTTCTTGGTAGAGATTAATGGATACGGATTCGTCGTGTCGTTCGTCGTCAAATATTGTAATTTACTTCAATTGCAATCTGAATTGGGTAAGTGGGCTAATAAGCAGAAATTATTGTGAATCATACGCCATGAATTTGAATTTGAACCACCTAATTTATTTCAAAATACCAAATTCAGCTTGTAGATTGCCATTCATATAATTTTAAGCTAATTTAAAAGCCGTAGAAATATGAATATCAATTTGGGAATCTTTTGATTCCACATTTCTTTCACTCATTGGCATAAGAGTAGCATTGAGTTTCTCTGTAACTTTATTTGTATAAGGACTGGGTAGAAGTTCCTTTTCAAGCTATGGAAGTATTTGGAGAAGAGATGAGGCTTACCAGGCAAGATGAGGGATGAGGTAGCTTTCTGCTGCATTATTCACTGAGCCTGAATGCAACATGTGGTCAGTTCTCATGAAAGTGTACTGTAGCGTAGAAGTTTTCTTAATACCCATTGAAAAGTGTTGAGATTGTTACAATGATCAAGAATCACACATTTTTCAGTTCATATCATATAGGTACTGCCATGAATAAAACTAGGGGCATGTAATTGGAATATTTCTGTACTAATAGAGAACCGAAGAATCCTCAATTCCTCTATATATGCTGAATGCAATATCACAGAGTTACATTTAGCATCATATTTCCTTAATGAAGCATGCTATTTTCATGGTAAGTTTGCTTGAATTTTTCCCACATAATTCGCAGAGTGGCTTGACTCAAGGGGATTTATTTCACAAAAAATTAATGCCATTCATAGGCCAAAACTTTTGCAAATCTCTTTTCGAATTTCATAGAGAATATGCATACCCCATTTACTATTGACTAATAGTAGTCTTGAGCAAGTATGATATAATTAAATTCTTCCAAAGAATGAGTGATTTTGAATCCATCATCTCTGAATAACATGAATAGTGTTTTTCATAGTTTCATAGTTCTAATTTATGTTTACACTCTTAACATCCTGGTGCTGGGAGCATGTATTATTCCAGTGTATTTTTGTACATGTATTTCATAAGGTCGTTGCGTGGTCGTTCTCTGGCTCGTTGAGGAAAGAACGAAAAATACCTTCGTGTTCATTTTGCCTTGTAAGTCTCACTCTATTTTCAAATTGGCCTTTTCTGAATACTCGAATGTAGGGAAAAGCGTAATGAATAACCTAGGCAGAATAGTATTTTGTTTCTCCTCATAGTAGGCGTCTATCATATGTATCGGATTATTATCATATATATAGGATCTTTTTCGTCCCCATCCCCTTTTACAGTAAAATGTGCGCATTTACATTTTGTATCGTTGACTGGGTAAAGGTGTTATACACTTTTTGTTTTTAGTCTCGGAGGAAATAACTTGTTTGCTACATTCACGACGTCGGATGAATTCCTTTCGGGTTAGAGATATGTCTAAATATTTCTGAAATAAATATTAGAGTCGTTCATTGTCTTTAATGTAATTAATAGAAATATTCTGTGTGTTTGTTTAGATTCAACGATATTTAGATGTTTGATTTTATTCGTTACTATATGACGTATTAACTTAAATACCCAAATCATTATTCCTCTTCTTACGATATTCTAGTTACGTGAATGTATTCCGCAACTCAAGAAATATATTACGTACGTAAAGTTACGTATTTAATAAATTTTATCTTTCATTAGTTTTTCTTAAGTAATCGATAAAAAGGAATACAAGGTATTGCGTTATGCCTTTGTTAAATAGATGGAAATGAAACAAGAGGGATGGGAATCATAACCTATTTGGAGATTAGCGAAATCATTGTGCGATAAAAGCACTGAGCGTTAAAGTAATTCATTTTCTTAAAACTTTTCAAATTAAATTATTATTATTTTATACCTATAAACTTTCAATTTAACGTTAATAAGTAATTATAATTGTCACTTTCTCCGGTAGGGGGAATAGAGGTGTGGTGGACCGAAAGAGTAACAGCCACCAAAATCATCCACCAATCAGATTTCACCATTTGTTGAACCGTTGATTTTTAAGGCTAAATCTTTATTTAAAATAGAAATTTCGCCGAGTGAAGACGCCATGATGAAATTTTCGAGTAAACCGTTAAAATTTAAATGTCTCGATTTGTAGTAGATTCAAAATAGAATAATTGACTGGAATGTACTTTTAGCGTAACGCAATCAATTTACAACGTTTAAAAATCATAACTTTATAAAAAGAATATAAACGGAAATACAGTATTTCTGGCTTCATGGCATCTCTGGTGCATCGTTGGAATTTCTTCAGATGTGGTAAGCGTAATAAGTCTATTGTATTTAAGTTACTTGAGTTACTTCTGAGTTTTAAGATAGTCGTTGATTTATTGGTTCTTAAAATGTTATTTATGTGACAGCCGTTCGTGAAGAAATTTTTTCGTTACGTAAGACACTTATGATTAACTACTATATTTAACCAATGTCTGCGTGGTTCATCTTTTAAAGGATTATCTCAGTAGCTTTAATTTTTTTTCGTGTTGAACTGCGTTGGTGGATTATAATCTCGTAAATTATTTTAAAGTAATACTATTTGTTGGTTTCATCGCTTACGATTGACTAATTTCGTAACGTAGTGGATATTTAAAATTTCGACCTTCAATACACTCGCTATGTAAGACTATTTCAACAAAAGCTATGATAAAAAAATTAATCTCTCTTACGAATTCTTTCCTTTATATCGATGAATCTTTTTCTCGTAATTTTCCTGCTTTTCCATGATTTATTCTAAATTAATTCAAATTTGAGTGCCTTTTACTTGCCTTGCCTGCAAAAGCCAAGGTTCTACTTTATGTTGAATAAAACGTTTTTATAGTCAGTTTTCTCATACTAATTAATGAGTAATAATTGTTTTATTGTTCACAATAATAATTTTAGTATTGAATTAAATTAGTATAATTCTGTAACATTAAGGTAATGTATACAAAGTGTTGTTTCACGGTTATTGCATTTGGATTTTTAAATATTATTTTAAATAAACATTACAGAATCAGGAGATGTATTGTAGAAATACAATTTTTCAAGTTTCTTTCCAATATTTTAAATCTTATACTTCGAAATTATGCATGTATTTCCTTTTTATTATTTATTAGATTCTAATTTACATTCAATTTTTTAGCTGCTGAGGACACGCTTACTGATATTATACTGAACTGAATAATTTAATTTTCCCGATTGATATTGACTACATGAATACAATTAGTATTTATGTTCCCAAGGAAGAATAGACTTGAAAAAAGTCCGACGGGACCGGGAATCGAACCCGGATAGCTTGAGAGAATGTTCCGCCGAGATAGCTCAACGGACAGAGCACCCGACCTGCAATCGGGAGACCCGGGTTCGATTCCCGGTCCCGTCGGACTTTTTTCAAGTCTATTCTTCCTTGGGAATTTTCCTGGGTGCACGCCCTTACGTGCAAAACCACCCATTACCCATTCCTTAGTATTTATGTTGTTTGGACTTGTTTCTAGATTTTATGCTATTAGCATAAACGAAAATTTTTAACAGAAATTGAGCTTATAAATTTAAGAAATATCTTGCAGATTTTTGTCTTTCTGAATCACTTGAACCTTCAATTTGATTATCGATTCAAGTATGTCTTAGATGTGATTCGCGAATTTTGAATTCTTACCTATTTACAATAAATGAGTTTCATAGTCTCACATTCTGCGGTTAGTTTTCACGAAATAATTCTTTAAAGTTGCTTGTAACTGAGGCTCGAACTGAGTCGAATTGAAATTTGTAGGAATCTTAAAAATTATTTAATTGTAATCACTATTCAGTAGAAATAGTCAACAGTAATTTTATATGAATTGTAAATCAAATTTCACAATTGTTGCAAATATGTTCATTTTAAAAGCAGTCTCAGTTCTATATCTACTATTAGTTCCTATTAAGTCAGTTTGGATATATTTTTTCTTTGTGCTTGTTAGATAGTGTGTATTAGATGTACTGCCATTTTTCTATATGCCTTTTTGTTGAATTAAATATAAAAATTATTCTACTGTATTATTTATGATGTATAATAGGATATTTTTAAAATATATTCCTAACCAAAATCCTAATCTGAATCATCATCATTGGAAACTACTCGCTCTTATATATCCATAATACAATATTACCCTAAATTATACATGCTATTCATTTGTGAATTAATGTGGTGTTTCTTTTTTTCCAGCTTGTGACATCCTTCCCTCCTTGGCACTTGTATTATCTTGGAATTTCTACCGTGTTATCGTGGAAGGGCAATAAAGAGGCATAAGCAGGACCAAGGCTAGCCGGAGAAACGCTAAAGGTAAGCAGTTACCAATTTTTTCACTTTTGAATATCGTCTACGGATAGTACAGTATTAATGCTAAAACTTAATGCATAACTCGTTTATTAAAACGTATGACATGAAATCTCGGCTGGCCCGAAATGCATTATTTGTCTGTTACTTCTCGTATAGGCAATGTATTTTAATTCGTTTCAGAAAATAACCTTAGATGTGAAAGAACGGACAAGGGAAACATCTTTTCCGCAAGAAATACATTCCCACTAAATTCTCCTGATAATAAATAATGATATTTATAATGCGAATTCAACCCACCTTTAAAAATGATAATATCGTATTTCAAATGAGTTTAAAAAGTTTCAAATAATACTCTATTTCTTTTTAAGGTAGCTTAGTTGACCTACAGTCAATTAATTCTTGAAACGTTTTTTCATTACATAAATATGAATTTCTTTCCCTTATATAATAGACGATAAATATCCCTTTCTGTAACACAAAGCGACGGATATCTTTATCTATCATTATCATGGAATTCGGTTATAATGAAACACGTCGCACAGTGGGCTAGAATCGAAAAAAGCTGGCCAAGAGGCCAAAAATGGTTTTTTTGAGTGCGGGTTTTGAAACTTCGCATTTGTATTAAGAAAAGATTGAATTTTACCTGAATGTTAAACTTTCCTTAATTCCATGTCCGTTGTGTAAAGTAGAGGTGTCTAATTCCTCTCTTAAACTGTCTTCATGTATGTTTTAAGGATAATTAGCCAGAATTTAGCATGAAAGAAACCAATCGTTAGACTTCGTATCACCAAAAGGACAGCGAAACTGCATTCGGGGATTCCACGGTGGTGAGTCGGAACGCGCCGCGCTTACGAAAAATCGACTTAACTCCCAAAACAGCACCTGAATTGAAACAGTTTCTTCGGATTCCACATATAGACACTTCTGACTATGACGTGGTATAAGAGACTCGATGCATTAGGGCCGTTTTCCTATTTATATTCCTTACTTTATCTCGAAAATTGTCCGAAAAAGCTGTCCGCCATTTTGTTGCTTTAAATGAGCATAAACTCATTTTTGTACGCGGTGATAGCAGCCAGTCAAAAGATAAAGAATTGTTGTAGATCATGACATCGTTGTTTCTTCCAAAAGTATCTATTTAAACCCTCCATAAAAACGCAAACTTGAATGTTTATCCGAAAAATTCGCGACTGTCCATTTCTGTGAAAATGGTTCAAGTTTGACGCCATGTATCTTTTTAACGCATAAAGATATCGAAAAACGACAAACGGGAACATAAAATTCAATCTTTTCTTAATACATATGCGAAGTTTCAAAACCCGCACTCTAAACAACCATTTTTGGCCTCTTGGCCAGTTTTTTTCGATTCTAGCCCACTGTGCGTCGGTTTCATCGCATATTAATTCGTTTTAGGCAATACACTTAGCACGAACAACGGTGGAGATGCTAATGTTTTGTTCCAGCAGGAAATTTCTCTCGCAAAGCCATATCGGGTAGCAGAACACATAATTCCCATTCAATCTACATTTAAGTATTTTGAGTAGCGTTTGTATTCTTTTACTTTATAGGAAGAAAATTAAGACCATTTATCACTCCACTGGTCAAAACTTAAATCATTACTCAAAATATCTTCCTTTACCATATGAAAGAGGAAGAGAGATCCTAATAAAGAGTATGCTACACAAAGTGAATTGTTGCGTTAAGCAATATTAAAAAAATAATTTTCACAGATTTATTATACAAAAGAAAAAATGCATTATTAATGGGATTTTAATCAAGAAATAATTTATCATTTCGTATTTGAATATCGTTTAATTTTGTTCATCATTGCTCAATTATATATTATAATCAGCATTTGTGAGTTCAGTTTCCAAATTCATTTAATCAATATCCACTTACGATCCTATGTATTTTGAATTTCGTTAAATATTTCTGTTTAATGTAATTAATAACACTTTTTTAAATTTTTCGCTGAATACGAAATCATTTCATTAATCACATTGATCCACTACATAGCGCCAATTTAAAATCTTTCGTTTGTTATTACGTGAGGAACATTTATTGTAACCACTGATTCTACAAATCGTATGAATAAACCCTTAAACATTGAAACCTTCGGAGCATGTTCAGTAGCCATCAAATTTCAAAACAATCTAAACATTCACTACATTTTCGTCTTCAATTCCGTGAAAATTCGATAACTTTAATCAATTTTTTATAATTTTATCTAAAGTAACGCTGTACGATGTATATCAGGACCTGCATGAATTTCAGACTATAACTGATCCTCTTCTAATGTCGCAACTCTTATTTCTATAATTAAAATCACGTGAGAAATTAAAGTCTAAAGCAGTACAAAGAACGTGCTGTCTTAAGTTGGTCATCTCTTGGAAATAATAGACATGATCCCAAGGAAGAATAGACTTGATTAACTTTCACCTTCACCCATTCCTTGTTTACATAGACATGAGGTGAATAAATCTATCAATCTTCAAATGTATATATATTCGAGAAGGTAATCATCAGAAAAATAAACTTCCTTATACACGGGTATTCGCGATAACTGTTTCGGCGTCATATCGACTTTCCTTTCGTTTCTTTTGTTAGCTTTTTGAGTAACCTGCCAGTCACTTTTCCTCTTATTTATTTTGTCCTAGATACGAGGAACTTTCCTTTTTGCCCTTGTTTACATTCAATGAAAATGAGAGGATAATGAAGTGTACGTATATACATAGATAGTTTAGGGCAACGACTTTGCTATTATCCCAAGGACAGGTTTTCCTGTTCCTTCACTCTTAAGGTATTATATACTGAAATGGCCTTGTTTTCCCTGACCTTCGAGGGTATGCCGACGTTTATGTTCCCTCTCATTTTCACGAACAAATACAGTAGAATTACCTTTATTACCATCCTTGATTCTCCAGTATTTTCATGAGCCATTCATTGCGTTTAATCTGGTGACGCAGACTGATCATTTGCACGCTTATAATGCTGCAGAGAGTCCGCAAGTCAATATTTAAGGGTGTTAAGGTCTTCTAAATTAAACGTAAATATTTCATGTATACACCGGAATGCTATAGCAAGATTTTTCACCTCGAATAGAAATCGAATGTAGTATGATACTATCTCATTCCAAACATAACTAACCTCACACAGGAGATACATCGTTGCAAAATTTCCTCCTTCGAATTAATGTATTATCACTAACGACTCCTCCACCAGCGACACTAACTAAATATAATTTTTTATTACATCCATCCACTGGAATATTTTCACCTGGAAATTTTAAATTTTATGTTGGAAGCAATGTTATTTTTTCTTCTACATATGCCTTAGAAAGGAATCTCAAGATTCGTGTTGAAATTATTAAACCAACATTCCTCTGATCTTCCGCTCTTAGAATATTTAATTTTTATTCATAATTTCTGTCACAGTTATATTCTTGCTTCCAGTTAAAACGGTAGTATGTGTACTTATGTAAGCCAAACTAAAAATTGTAATCTCAAATTTGAATGTTCAAAAATTTTATTTGTTTTCTATTTGAAGTTTAGCAGATGATGATTTGTCATTTACTGAGTTTTTAGTCAGCTTTGCGATCTGTGAAATTTAGACAGAAAGGAAGTGTGCAACTCAAAGAATCAGACACAGTAGAATTCCTCACAAAATGCATCATTGAAAAGATGCTCTAAATATCTTCCTATAGCTTAAGTATATTGCAAATTTATTTTTAATGTTTAAAATGATGATAGATTCGTGAGAGTATAATTGATTATAAAATATATAATAGTAATTAATAATATATTTATTCTTTTCCCACAGGAAAATTCAGCATCATCAACTCCTGAATCAAACGTGAGTACTCTGTATTTTTTCTGATCATATGATTCAAGTCTTAAGTTCGTCTAGCTATCAAATCAATCTTTATTCAAAAGTATGTTCAAGAGTATAGTGCGCCTTCAATAATAGTTGCTTATTTATCTTTGCTTCTAAAAGCTAGCATTCATACTCTGATTTTATTATCCTCTGCACTTTAGAAAAAGACAAAAAGTTAACCACCAATTTAGTAATACATTTCATGTTCAATCATTTCTTTAACTAAGCAAGAACGGTGGATTACTGCAGCCAGATCAGAAGTAAATGCTGCAATCAGTTTGTCAACAGTTGGCAGTAGTTTTCTTAAGAAGTGCACTATAAATGTATTAACCACCTGCCCTGTAGGGGGCGTGGGGAAGGCATTCCCTACAAACCTAGCCTACTTGTGGGCCTACAGAGGCAGGCATCTATTTCAGGGGCCTTTCTTTCACCTTCTTCTGCAGGGGTGAGGTAACTAAGCACTCACTTCTCACCTGCTCGTTCTTTCTGTCTATGAGGTCGGAGCTTGTCCTTGAAGTTGTGGCAGGGGGCCCTCTAGGCATAGAGGTGAACCCTATAGCACGTCACAACGGCCTGGAGGGTCCACTTCTTAGGGTTTATAGGTTGTCCCCCCCAATCCCCCCCTTTCCTCCCTCATCGGCTGAGCCATCGGAGAACCGCCAGGAGCGCCGGTGTGCAGCACTCAGGAGTAAGTTTTGGTATTGGTTAAAGTAGAGAGCGAGTGACAAGATCTGGGAGGAATCGATAAAGATTAGGAAGATTAAAGAATGATCAAAAGTCAGTTAGTTATCAATTCAGTATTAATTATTATCTTCTGATTTTTGAATTTACGAATCTTTTTAAATAGGATATTTTTAACATTAGAGAATTCTAAAAATATTAATAGATTGACGATATAATTTTGAAATCGAATGTGATTAAACCTTGCGATTGAAGTTAGAAACGGGAGTTTACTTCAAGAGAAATCCACACTTTTCCACGTAATTCTTCACTTTCGATATCTCTTACGTTTTGGAGCTTATTCTTATTGTGTTTTTGGTGCCAGTGTAGGCTGTCGAAACATTTACGGCAATGCAATAACATTTGTGCATCCCCAGCTGCAGTTACCTGCATTCTTAATGTTATCTCTTAGTGAAAGTAAGCGAATGATTTGGGCTGAATGCTATTCTTTTAAGTACAGCTAGTTCCAAAAAAAACTTACCACCTAAGCCGCAACCCGCATAACAGGCAGTGAATTTCCTCCGAGCGAGCCTTAAGAAGTGAGAGAGAGAGAGGAAAAACATGGCGGAGATGGTCTGCTTGAGTCATAACTCCGCCTGCAGAGTTGAAATGGATTTATTTGCTTTGTTAATATTGCAAAGATTTATTAGTATCCTGAGTTTGGTGGCATTGGCCTAGCAGAATAGTATTATAACAATACGGATGTCGTAATGCAAGAATTCAGTTATTATAAAATGGTTATAACGATTCAGTATATATTCTAGCATTGCTTCTCGCTCAGAGGGAAACGTCGCACACGAGGTCCCGTTATTCCGAGGCAAACCCCCTTCCCCTCATAAAATTTGAGTCTGAGGGCGAAAGGCACGAGCAAGTCGAAGGAAATTTTCGCAAAATCTGCCTCTGAGCCGCTCTGAGCTTATGTTTAGGACTGAGATGGGAGGAAGAAAATTTCCGCGCAGTTTGAATCGGTGTCGGACCAGAAATGTATAGACCTCGAATTCGACGCTTTCGCTTGCAAAACTCTGCGGTTATAATTGGTGGTATTATATAATATAATACTAGCTAATATTATGCATCGTTCAAGAGAGCAGTTATTAGCTTTTAAAATTATATACCAAAGGAGTCTATATCGATCACCAGTTTTATCACAGCCTGTGTGAATGCAATCTACACAAGTAAAGTAAGGCACACTCATGGCCATATCTAGGCTATTACATTAATATGCTACATTAAAAAACAATAAGTAAATATATAGTATGAAGTCTTGAGGCATTCTCTGCGTATTTTAGATACATTTTGTTTCATTTGATAAGCATCGAAATTAAAATTCGATCGGTAAAAAATCAGTAAATTTTATCATCTATGCAGTTGGAATTTTTACTATACCGTCCAAATCAATTGAGAGAAAATGTGCTAGAATCGATTTTCCTCAATGAATAAAGATGACGGATACGAGACTACCATCTTTCACATTAATTTTGAATTAATTAATTAATTTTTTTCGGTGTCATTGAAGTGTGAATCGAATAAACTTGATTTCTTCTGTGGATTCCTCTTGAAATGGTTGCAGTCACAAACCATTACGTTCTTAAACATTCTTCTCGCTATATTTATCACCTTTAAAAGTTCTAAAATACACAAAAAGATAGTGCGAATGAGGTTTGGTCATAATGCTCATTGAATGCTACTGTTAGCTATGAATGTAAAATTTTCAATTAAATTTGAATGTATACAAAACTACCTACATTATTTATATTTCAATTGTTTATTATAACGTTTACAATTACTATAATGTAGAAAACGATAAAAAATATGCAAAATAATAGGGACTTGGTGAAATAGTTTTTCCCAGGGCCTTTTTACCTGTAATTCCAACCCTGTAATTTCACATGGGGAAGCGCATATGAGGCTCATGTTGAAATTTTGCTCCCCTCGGTTGATGGCTGGCCCTGCGTAACTCTCATATTTTTCGGCAGAATTTTAATGATTGAGATGAATGGGTGGTGGTTTGGTATGGCTAGTCTATCTACATATTTATCGATTGGTGATATTGAAAATATTCCTTCGTATTTAAAATGTATTGTCTATGAGAAACTTTTCATCTCTCCACATTCCGTGACAAATTTGAAAAGCAAGATACAGGAGTGGTTGGAAGAAGTGAATAAAGCAATGAATTCACCAGGACTTCAAGAGGGGGACTGTTTTGATAGAGATAGGGAAGTGAGAAGTGACGGCAACAGTAATACATACACTCACATGACTTTAACAACCGAAAGTGTAAGAGATATGTTAATTCCAGATTTTTGGATGAATCACAATAGGTAGGCGCATTTTTTGCTTTCCTAGTCGACCAATTGTTTACTTTGAGTTGGAGGAACGACCTCTTTTAAAAGTATAACCCACTCGCTCACCTTCTCAACTGCCTCCAGAGAAACTACTCATTTATCCAATTTAAGTAATATCTTAGTCAAAAATGATTAACATTCAAATATACAAGATATAACGTCGATGGCTCATCATACTTTCAGAAATTTCCTTCTCATGCATCAGTTTATTCCCAGGATCTCCGAAATTGTATACTATATCGATGTTCAATGTTTTATAGCAACCTTCTCTTAATTCTATAAGAAAGTTCGAGTAGTTCACTAAGCCAGTAACTAAACCATCTTCTTATCAGCAATTTATTTTGGAAAGAGATTTCGAGGTTTTTTAAACCAATAGAAATCGCTAACATTAGTATTACTACCTATGCAAGCCAATGTTTTCTTCTAAATAACTTTAGAGATATAATTTATCGGTAATCGGCGTATAAACTTCAAGTTTCTGCGACATTGAATATGCGGAGTGTCTACAATTCCGTATTTACGTTTCAATTCATATTTTAGTGACATTATAATAGAAAATTTAGTCTATTCTAATCTATTCTATTCTAATCTAGTAAGATCATCTTCAATGCTCTATCTACTTTGTATCATAGATGTTGTAAGAGAAGTTAAACGATTTGGTTCTCGTAAGCGTAAAGAATACATATTAGGTGGTATTTCTCTAATTAATTTTTCATTTCTCAAGTAATTTCAAACTACGAAATTTTGAGCTCAATATAGAGACAAAATAAAGCATAAAAAACAATATTTATAAATAAACAATCACTAGTTGCCCCGTGCGAAAATTTCGCAGACGATCAGTAATACTCAATTTCCCCTACCAAATACATCACAGCAACTACTCTAATCACAACAGACGAATACGCAAACAATAAGACATGCCAAAAACATCGTACCAAGAAATTCCATGTCAGTGTCAGTTTCGACATACCTCGTTAGTAGCGATAGGTATCGGTATCTACACATCCAGTAACGAAAATCTATGGGCAAATTTAAACTCTTGCGTTTTCTAATCCCTTACCACTTGAACCTTAACGAAGTCCCTAATATCTTAGAGAGTGTGAGAATGTAAATGTTATAGAATGTTTTAAAAATTTTCTTTTAGCACTATAATCACGAATAGTACGCGTCAGTATAACGATGTATGTTACCTGGAATTGAAGGAGAAGGAATTAAATAGGGAATTTGGGGGCACATGAACGTACCGAAAGGCAGAACACTTTATATATATAATTCATCCTAAACCGAATACCTCAATTCACTTAATGTATTTTTACATCACGAATTTAGACAAAAATACAAACTTCACTACCACATTGCCACCATCACATTTTGGTAAACTGTTCTTTTCTAAATACCACTTCCTTTTATGATGTGTCACGAGGGCTTCGTGTTTAACATATATATAACCAAGATAAAGCAACAAATATACCTCCTTATTTATTTTCTATTTTATCTCTTCGTACACTAAATATAAAAATAACTACTACTCGTCTGCAGTGAAATTGCATCTCATAAATTCACTGAATCAGATTTATTCAGTTACTGAAAGATATATAGTCAGCTATAATTAGTTGAAAGCTTGTTGTCCTGCCGGCGTAGAATGAGAGAAAATGTTACTAACAGTTACTAATTTGGGAGAGGGAAGCAAGAGGGGGAAGCATCTGCGGCGTGAGTCTCACTTTCATAAGACCATACATTGTGATACATTGTAAAAGTGCTAAGTAAAGTACAGCAAATGTAGCAAACCCATTGCCCGCATTTTTTGAATGTCTCTCACACAAATATTTTATTCTGTGAGTAAAATAGAAACACTAAAAATCATTTGATAGGGTATATAGAAAATTTTCAGCAGATGAAAGTTTCCCCAAAATAAATTTGAATACTCGGAAAACGACTTAATTATTTTGATCGCATGACTCGTAATTAAAATCTCTAATTTTTCTATAAATACTCCAAAATCTAATTGTGATATGGTCGATCTTAAATTAAAACTACCGGAAAGTAATGTGATGTAAAATTTTTCAAACATACCACACGGTAAAACCGTGACGCAAACTTTCATATTCGTCAATGTTCATGTTTCTTTGGCTGTCGTTCTGCTCCAGCAAGATGCAATATGGCTTACTTATAAAACTGTGGTTGCGTACGACGTTGAAGTTTTCGTTCATGGAGACTATAATAATAATTGCGAGACTACTTCAGTCACTTTATGACCGAGAATGAGTGCTTTATCCGATTTTAAAACTTGTTTACACTCGTCACTAAGTAAACAAATTGAATCTGTATATAGCAACCCGGGCCTTTTTTCGTCCAGTACACAACGGGATGATTAAAATATTTAGATTTAGATTTAGATGAGTACCCCGCAAGCCGCCAGTGGCGTATGGCAGGGGGTGTAATGACACCATCTTAGTATTCTAATCGACCCTATTAGCTTCTCTAATAGCTCGCGGGAAGAACGACCAGAAATAACTATCTGTCCTTGCTATTTCCTCCTTATAACGCTTGGTTGATGCCTCTCGGAGATCGCGCTCACTACTAACCGGAATCAAAGTTTCATTCACCTCGTCCCTAAATTCGGAACCGAGGAACTTTTCGAAAAGTTTCCTTCGGTAATCGTTTCTTCTCTCCTGAAGTGAATTCCAACCGAGGGATTCTATCATGGACGTAACGCTACTGTCGAACCTGAAATCTCCTGTAACGAAACGAGCTGCTCTACGTTGGGCCGTTTCTAAGTCTGAGACCAAACCTACCTCGTGTGGATCCCAAATCGCGCAGCAATATTCGAGATTAGGTCGAATGAGTGAAAAATAAGCTATTTCTTTTACTCTTGATGAGCATCCCTTCAGCGTTCTACCTGTTAGTCTCTGTATTTTGTTCGCCTTACCTATTACATCTCGAATGTGTTCTTTAAAAGATAAACTACTACTGAACGTGACTCCTAGATATTTATTATGACGCACGAACTCTAAGGGATGTCCTGAAATTTTGTACAGTGCGGGAATAACGTTTGTAGAACGCGTGAAACTCATAGCGACGCATTTCTTAAGATTAAGAAAGTAAAGATTAAGAAAGTTTTATACGAATACTTAGACGAGGACCCAAAAGCTTTTTGGTCGTACGTGCGTGAGGTCCAAGGTAAAGTTCAAACCGTAAGTTCGTTAAAAGATAACAGCGGCAAGGTAATTAGCGATTCTAAGGAAAAAGCGAATATCTTAAATGAATATTTCCATAGCGTATTTACGTCCGATATTACATTAGGCGCCCTACCAGTAGTTAATAAAGCAGAAACAATGTCGAATATCACATTCAGGGAAGACGGAATTATTAAACTTTTACAGCAGATTAAGCCAAATAAAGCTCCTGGTCCTGAGGATATACCAGCTCGAGTATTTAAAGAATTAGCAGAGAGCGTAGGCCCTTTTCTTAAAGTAATATTTGAAAAATCTATAAGCGAATGTAAGGTCCCAAAAGATTGGAAAATTGCAAATGTCACCCCAATTTTTAAAACCGGCGTAAAAGATGATCCATCGAATTATAGGCCCATTTCGTTAACTTCATTGAGTAGTAAAATAATGGAACATATAATTACTAGTTCCTTAATGGGTTTTCTCGAAACCTCTAAAGTCATAGTTAAGAATCAACATGGTTTTCGTAAGACACGATCCTGCGAGTCACAGTTAGCGTTATTAATTCACGATATCTTGAAATCGGCCGAAAGTAAAAGACAAGTCGATGCAAAATTTTTGGATTTTCGGAAAGCGTTCGATAAAGTCCCACATCGTAAATTGTTGTACAAATTAAAACTTGCGGGCATCAACGAACAAGTAATAAGTTGGATAAAAGATTTCCTGTCCGATAGAGAACAACGAGTAGTATTAGATGGTATTAGTTCCAACCTAGTCAAGGTGACCTCAGGCGTCCCACAAGGAAGCGTAATCGGGCCATTATTATTCTTAATATACATTAACGATCTTAATGAACACATCGACAGTAACGTTAGAATATTTGCTGACGACACGGTTATTTACAGAGAAATAAAAAGTAATGACGATAGATTAAGCCTGTCGAATGACTTAGATAAAATAGTAAAATGGTGCGACGACTGGCAATTGGAGCTCAACGTAGATAAATGTTCAGTAGTTAATTTTTTCGAAAGAAAATCCTTTGCCAATCATAATTCATATAGCCTTCGAGGGAAAACATTATCAACTGTCGATTCGGTAAAATATCTCGGAATAACCCTCACGAATAACTTAACTTGGGGTACCCACATCCATGTAGGCGAGCTCTTAAGAAATTAGACTTCGTCAAAAGAATAGTCGGTAAAAGCGAAGAAAAAGTCCGCGAGCGATGTTACTTTGCGCTAGTTAGGCCTCACCTCGAGTACGCATGCAGTGTATGGGACCCTGCTGAAAAGTGTTGTATTCGCGAGATAGAAAAGGTACAAAGAAAAGCAATACGCTTTGTAAAAAATTGCTATGATAAATCGGTTAGTGTTACTCGGATGCTTCAGGAGGCAGGATGGGAATCTTTAGAAGAAAGAAGGCTCAATCAGAGATTTAAATTACTTGATAAATTCAGATAGAGCACGTTCATAGAAGATGTAGCCGATATTATGCGCCCTCCTTGCTATATAGGCCGTTCTGATCCAGCGAGAAAGATCAGAGAAATAGATGCTAAAACCAGTCGATTCAAGAATTCTTTTTTTCCGAGAACAATACGCGAAAATAATCGACTGGGCAAATAGAGTCCTGGTGCTTGCACCCCCTGCCACACGCCGAAAGGCGGCTTGCAGGGTACAGATGTAGATGTAGATGTAGAAGTTTTCGTTCATGGAGACTGTAATGTTAATTGCGAATCATTTTATGCCCGAGAATAGATGCATTATCCGATTTAAAAATTTGTTTACACTCGTCACTAAGTAAACAAATTGAATCTGTATATAGCAACCCGGGCCTATTTCGTCCAGTACAAAATGGGATGATTTAAATTTTATTTCAATTTTTTTAACAAATGGTGCATTTTTGATTTGTCTGACTATTTTTCGCAGGAACCTGACAACTTTTGCCATCAAACGGTCATTCATTTATTTATATTGATGGAGTAATAAGGGAGAAAAGTCCCGATCACCAAAAAAGCATGTTTTAAAATAATATATAGATAGATTGACGAGGAGCTTGATTTATATAAATTGACGATAGGCACATTACTTATTTATTCGTTTTTGTTGTTGAATTAGTTATTAGAATAAGCTAATACAGTTTATGCCATTCACTTTAAAAGCAGAATATAGAGATACTAATTCAGATATGATGCACCCAAACATTTTCAACTTTATGTTATCATTCAGATTTTCGGAAGGTCCTATTTCAACTAGAATGATCTTCCTTGCATTACCATTAAAAAATTAACATCTTCGCAAAATTCGTAGGGAATTATGATGTGTCTAGGATGAAGGATGATGCTACGAAGGTCCTTGGAGTGAATGTTGAAATAATGGATTACATATAGAACCAAGAATATTTTAACAGCTAAGGTATGAATTATGAGAATTAGAGGAATATTCTTATGTAAGTCTGATTACCATCCGTTGGTTTCTATTTTTAGCGTATTCTTCCATGACTCATATTACCCATCATTCATAATTATTGACGGTGATTTTTCTTTTAATCATTATACACCATTCAAACAATTCGGGTTATATAGTTTACTTGAGGCATTCAGAAACCGAAGCAGCGATCATTAATCATTAGTCTCCCTTTCACCTAGCGCATAGTTCTGAAAATCATTTCAGTATAACAATGGAAATCGTGTTATGGGTGTTTTCACACCCCCTGACATACGTCATACGGCGGCTCGCGGGGTATTAATGTAAATGTAAATAAACCAGATGTTAACGTGTAAACCTACAATATGCAAGTATACAAAAACCTGGTATTTATCTGCAATATGCAAATCAGTCTTAAGGTTCTGATTTGCCATACTAACTGTTGTTTCTTAACCATCTGGATTCCTTGCAAGAAGTCCTGAAAGGTCGTCTACCTCAAAAATAGAGTTGAATATTTTCATTCCCTAAGGGAATACCCGCGGCGAAGATAACAAATCGCGGATCCACCATTTCCCACCTTACTTGTGATCGGTCGCCGCCACCATACCCTAACCTTAGATACCTGCTCAGCAGGGGTGCGGTCGGTAATCCTCATTAGCGCTTTCAAATTCGCTACCCCGGATACATACGACCATCCACAATATGCCGAAAAGGGGGTTTTCTTTCTCAGAGCGGAGTTCACCTTCACCCATCGGCCGTTTTATGGTTCCTTTGAGAAAATAGACAATACCTTTCGATGGACGAAACAAAAGAAAAAGAAGTAACAAAGGAATGAATAGGGGATACTCCTAGGGCCAGTGTGGAGGGCCTCCCCTCTCTCTGAAAGACTTAGTAAAACTTCAGACGCGAATTTGTCAGAAACAGCCAAATCTCATCTCAAAATCATAATGCTTCATCTGATACTGTCATCACGAATGCCTGATGGAAGTAAGAACAGAATGTCATGTTGATGCATATATTCTGAATTACCTAATGCTCTGTTAATTGTAGTATCAAGCAAATTTTATACCTCTCTGTATTGCAGAATAATTCAACTGCGAAGAAATCGAGTCAAAATTTGCACCACGGGGCAAGAAAGAGATTTAGCATCAGATAAAAGTTGGGACAGCATAATTTTGCAAGGAACATGAACTTAATTTAATTAAAGGGATGGTTTTTCTGGGACTGGCAATGAACAATATGTTCGGAAAAGTGTTACGAAATGCTGGCGTTAATTTCGTCGTAAATTAATTTTTTATTCGATACTTGAAAAAAAAATTGTAGTCCTCAGTATTTAAATTAAGAGTGCTACTATTCTAATATCTATGTTATTTTCTAAAATACTAAATTAGCAATTTGAATTTTAAGCGATCACCTTAGAAAATGATGATATCACGGCAATTAATATTTTACTTTCTATCATATGATTTGGTGGTATTTAAAATTTTTATAATATTTGATGTAATTATCTGATGTAGTTGATCGTAATTTACTTGGATTACTTTATTGTAATATGTTTTGGGTCTAATTTTCAGAGCTCTTTACCAGGTTGACTTAAAATGATTCTTTCTCAGTGTATTCGTCCAGATTAAGTTTCTTTTCATCTTTGCTTTCATTAGTAGGTTTCGCAGTTTTTTCATGCTCCCCTTCTCGATAGCATTTCTTCTGCAACATAAATTAGTTGAAATACAGTTGATTGTGTTCATATACCTAAGTATTCTTTATCTCCTTGCAGAGTTTTCGTTCATGTTTCTATTTGCGTCATAGTCGTGAATTTCCTCTAAATAAATTTAAAAGTTCCTCCTGTAGGCATCAAGAGCATAAAAAACGTAATAATATAATCCTTTTCAATCTTGCAATGACATAATTTTTTATTGGATAATTGAAGCAGCTAAAGTAAGTTTACCCGATGTCTCCAGAAAAAGGTGAATTACGCAGAAGTTTCAGTCCGAAATAAGGAGATCCGATGTTTATTCATTTTTTAATACTATGCTGCTGACATAGTAAAAAGTAACACTAAATTTAAACAAGATTTCGTGATAGTAAAGACGATACAAATACGTTCAACGCGTTTCCCAAGGGTTTAAAAAGTCGCCATCACAGTGCTCCTCCTTCCAAGAGCCAATAGAATGCATGGAAAACTCTAGACTCGCTCTCATCGAGCTTCAGGTCTGTTATGCGGGTTGCGGCTTAGGTGGTAAGTTTTTTTTTGGAACTAGCTGTACAAAGTCATAAATATAAAATTTGCATACATAATTGCGTAAATATAATATAAAGCCATAATACAAGATCATATTTAAAATAAGAAAAGACCTTAATATATAAATAAATTCTTCAAATATAAAAAGTCATAGAAATTGCATACATAGATGCATAAATACGATGTAATTTTATCGTAATATAATGTAACGTGTTTGTAATTACGGAGGTGTGCCTTGTTTTTCCTACGTCTTAGCCAAAGCTGCGTGTTTTTTCCTTTCACTACGTCGAATAAAAACATATCTCATCGATAGGTTTTATCATTCTTGCTAAATAAGCTGAAAATTTAAATACATAAATCGTAGTGATAAGCCATCGGGTTGCCACCAGAAATGTAAAGTTAATATAACTATTATTCTACATTTATCTATTCTTATAGTTTTGTTTTTCTATATTGTTTATTGTGTTCTTCTTAATTATTTTATTGTTATATGATACTTTTTAATAGAGCTTCATTTTCTCTGATCGGGCAATTTTCTAGTTGCTAGTACATCTTCATATTCACAACGATACAGCCTAAAGTATTCAGTCCCTTCCTTTACTCCTTTGCCTTTAGAGTACCTCAAGTATGCGGAATTTAACGGATTTGTGTCTGAGATGCGAAGTGTCCCCCGCACGTGTTTTGCATATAAAGCGATGCGACGGGAACTAGATTCTTTGCCTCATTGCAATTTCTTCTCTTGCGGATCCTTTTGTCTCTTATATTCATGGGACCTCATTAGCATGTTATCGTGTGCTCTAGTGTTGTTGCAGGAGCTCGTAAGAATTAGGGAATCATGGGTAAAATTTCATGGAACGAAGATTCCGTACAACTCTCTAGGGCCTAACTGAAAATTATTTTCATAGCGGGCTAGATTAACTCTTTGTTTTGGTTCACTGAAAAGATGATATCTGCAATACTTTGCAAACGTTATTTAAAATCTTCTGTCGCTTGTTAGATAAATGTAGTTTCCATTTTGGAGTCGATACTATAAAAAATTTTATTCAATTTCGAATTAAATTAAATCATCGGTCTTTCGTAGCAGAGTTCTTGATTCGGAGCTAAAGATACATAAAGATTAGTGAGAAGCTAGGGTGGCAGATTATATCAAATTGAATCTCAAATTGGAATATTAAGTATCCCAAAAATGAAGAATTTTAGAGGAAAACTCGTTCTTCAAATTGAATATGACTTAAAAAGAAAACTTCTGAAATTCCCACAAAACATATTTTTATACACGACCAGCTTTAGCTAGATGCCATGAACAGATAAGTGGTAGAGAAATGTAAGCAATGATATATTATCCAAATTGAGAGCAAAGGGTGAGAAAAGGGAAAGGTCAACTCATTGGTGAGATTTGCAGCACAGGTTATTTCCATAATTTCTAAGACATGTAGCGTAAGCTATAGCTTCTTCCCTATATAGGGCAGCTTATGGAAAATTTTGATAAAATAAAAAACATATTTCCTACGGATTTGAATAGCGTTGGTTGAGATATCTTGTGCATACGTAAAGAAAATCGAGTGTAAGTCTATAAGCTGAGAGGATTATTGCCAATGATGGAGAGTGCGGTTCCTTATATGAATCTTCATAATGTCTGTTCTTGTATATTATTCAATCGAAATGTAAAATCCATCCTCTAAACCATCAGCCACCAAAATTCCTTTAGAGAGAATGAATCTTTCTGAGGCTTTTTCTTGCTACTTTCTTCACTGATCTAGAATCTAACCATATATAGAATAACCAGAAAAGGAGTACATTAGTGTAGTTTAATGAAATTATGCAAATTGTTCATCGCAGTTAAAAAGGAGTAACAGGAATGAATGCCATAATCACTCAGTCACGTTTTCAAATTGATCCTTCAATGATTGTTATTTCTACAGAACAAAACTGAGAGAAAGTCAGTGGCTTAAATATTTTTGTACATCCTGTACCAAAAGATCAAAGAAAATATTCCATTCATTAAGATATGATAGCGAAATGTAGACAGACAACAAAAAGTTCTCATTTTATTATTAGTTTCGATTTAATCGAAATATTCTGCGAGTTATATGAGCTAGCAGTCAACTTGCCATTCGAGTCTTTAGAATTCTGTCAAACCGTCCACTCTTATCCAATACGTATTCCTTCATAGCTTGCCATTCGTGTAATTAATGCAGAAACTTAAATGGAGAAGACGCACAGATATCCATTTGTTAGGGAAATGATTCATAAGGATATGACGAGAATATTGCCCATGTTTATCAGGATTTGTCATTCTTCCTCAGTCAGAGGAAGGACTCTTTGTTTACTCTCCTTTCTTATGCGGGAATATTTGCATTTAAAGGATATTAAAATGATCCCAGAATCTTTAAAGGCAAGCGAAAAAACTTGCAAGGAAACGCAGATATCTCTTTTTCTTGCACCCTTTCGTTTTAGGAAAAGAAAAGAGAAATGTTTTGTTGAAATTTAAGTTTTCCAGAAACAGCAACGAAATGTCGGTTTTTAGTAAGTGCGATCCGAAAGACTTCGATCAGGTTTTAGCGTCATTGCCATTTTTAGATGATGTTATTCCGATGATAACAGAAATAAGAAGACATAATCTTTAATCAAAACATGCGGTCGCTTTCTCTTGAAGAAGAGTCGCTGCGACTCGGTGCTATGATGAAGTTGAGTTCCGTCAGCACTCTTGGTACATACTTGACGGTCACTTTGCTAAGAGTTAGTGCGAGATTCAATACTACGATTTCAGAGCGAATACAATAACTGCAATCGGAATTTATTTCCTGATTATTATTTACACATTCGGAATAGAATTTCTAACTCTTCCAGACTTTCGAGAAAATTCCGGATTTCGGCAAGTTTAGAGCAACATCTAAATTCTCCTGATGGAAGCGGAATATGTGATGGTCGTCTAATTAAAGTTCATATGTTGTACATTTTAAAAATCTAACTCGCAATCATTTCCGTATTAACTCTAATACCTTTAAAGGCTCCCCTAAGCAAATAAAAGCGCGATTCCAAAAGAAAGAAAATTAATTATTTCGTCATTTATGTTCTATTCGGTTGTTAGTTGCTAAATATGTTTTCATGGGATCTCTATTGAATTTATGTGAAATCCTTTTTGATGAATGATGTTTAATAAGTCGTATTAATCCGAAATTGAATAAATCTTTCAAAAACCGTCTTAATTTTTCGTCACATTATTCAAGAATTAGAGCTCCCGAATATTTTTTTCTTCAAATCCATCTATCAATATCTATTAGAATGAATAAAGGCATTTATATAAGTTATAAATATCTAAGAAATATGTTCAACTGAAATCTGAGTTTATTTTATTCTAAACTCAAAAATGCCAAATCTTCAGGTTATTATTTTAGAAATAAACTAATTTCTTTGAAACACAACAGCAAGCGAGTAGAATATGAGTTATCCTCCAATTCAACCTCATAATTCCTGTGGTCCTCATTAGTGGGCAGATTATAATCGATATTTGCTTTTATTCTCTTTTAATTGTGAATGTATCTACGAAGTTTACAATAGTGATTTAATTATTAACCACAGTGAATTGTATGAAAGCTCAGTCTATTGAGCTGTAAAAAAGGGAGAATCCATTGATTCCCTGAGGTATGGACTCCTCTGGAACAGGTTTACTCTGAAGTGCGTGCTTTAAGTAAACATTGAATCGTGATTCCTTTTGCTACCAACTCTCTCTACTGTTATGTATGTCGCATTAAAATTTGAGATGCCCAGATGCTTACACTGCAGGGGATTTAGGATAAAAATATATATTTATTCCATCGACTTAACTCGGCATCCTGTTTATCCTCGGTATCGTAGCAACGTTTCCCTACGGAATCCCCAGCTAAAGGCTCCACAATGTGCAGTCCACATAGCTTCAAGATAGAACCATTTTAGAACAGCTCATACTACTTGTGCAAACATTCCCGAGTTCGCAGGACCGGTTCAAAAATCTATCTGATAATTGTAGAACTATATATGTAGAGGTCAGTCGTTATTCAAACTGGGATAACTGAAAAATCAACGGGAAACCATAAATTAAAACCGGGACAGTCTCGATGAAAACTGAACGTAATCCTAGTTACAATCCAAAGATTAAGGGAAATTAAACACAACATCTTATACTCTTTGCCATATTTTTGTTCAAATCGTTTTTTTGTCAGTATCTAGCCTAATGATGACAAGGTATAGATTATACATATGCCCAGAAGCAATAATACCAAATAAAAATTGTAGTATGGAATAGAAGATATTGGGTTTCATTTCCATAACAGAAGATTTAGTATTTTTCTTAAGGTTGAATCAAAAGCTCACATATTGAAAACCCTTGTATATGTGTATTAATTTATTTATGAGCAGGTGCATTATTTTAAAATATGAATAAAGTTTGGAATCTGTAAGGCTTCATAATGCTTTAAGAGGTAGATTTTCTAGAGGAAGATTACATTTTGAACAACACACATCGTAACTTGAATACTTTAAAAAGACAGCTGAGGTCATTTCGCACTTAAACCCCATCGATCCCGAGACCGAAATCAAAGGCGTTGCCCACATGGCTATCAGTGGTATTTTGATGAGTATTATAATGTAAGTATGTGCTCCCATTACTATAGAGCGAATCATTTCAAGATGAACGTAAAGGCGTTGCTATTTACTTGGCAGTGGAATGATAAAGGAACCAAACGGGATCCAGTGAAAGTCACAGAAGCCGAAGGATCTTTTGCAGTTGATCCCGAGAGTGGGAAAGGGGGCAATTAAGAGGGCACGGAAATCCCAGAATTAAAGGCCAATCACTTGTCGTCAAAGAGTTGTGTTTACTAACGCAGTTTGAAATCCTTTTTCATTTCTCTATGCGCCCAACAGTGGCATTGGCTTCAGTAATACATTACCACGTTGTCTAAATGAATATTAGAACGACTTTAGAAGCTTCGTTAAGCATATTGCTTTAAATTAATACGAACGACGATTGAGGGCAGACTTAACTTACAGGCTTCCTTATGTATAAGGGTATTCTTCCTTATATTCACAGTGGATTTTGATATTTGAGTCTGGATGTCAAACTTCGCATGGCTGCTCTCATAAATATCTCCGTAAGACAATCTTATTTACCTTGCGAATTGAAACTATGGAGGGCTTCAAAGTGAGAAAATTGCTAAAAATACAGATCTTCCATTATCTTCGGAATTTCAAACCGATGCCCAATCCATTTGAGAAAATTCACCATCATTTTCACTTCAGGTAACAACTTCGTAATAATGATCGTTTTTCATCCAAGTAAAAAGTAGAAATATTTTTTTTGGGAGAATATTTTAATTAAAATAACGTGTAATTTATTCTAAAATAATTGTGGTATTGTAAATGTTTTGTATGTATTTTATTTCTTTTGTCATGAATTTCCATCAAGCAGCACTCAAAATCTATTTTTCTTAATATAACATTTACCGATGTTAATGCTATAGTGTAGATCCTCCTTCATTATTGATTCATTATGATACCGCAATATATAGTCGGTTTTGATGCTTTACCTTAAGAATGCTCACAAACAAGCGAATTAGAAATTATTTTTATGGAAAGGTCTTATGAAAATTAAGATGTTATGTGGATGATAGTCCATACTTATTATAAAGGCTATCTTATAACCTTTTTTTGAAATCCTAAAATTGTATTTACTCTGCATCTGCGAATGGAAAATCCCATTCACAAGATTCTGGCAAAAATGAATACTTCCGATTCCGGGAATTCACAGGGAAAGCTGAATGAAATTCCTTCTTAATAAGGACGGGACAACAGCAGAGGCGTGTGTGTGGAAAGTTCTATTTACGTTTTGGAAGCATCTCCAAAAGAATTCGTCTTAAGATACATGATAAGAAGACATCTGATAAATAGTTGAAGATAGTTTGTCTCGAAAAGGAGATTTATTGTGAAATATATGCCAGAGAAACTTCAGTTTTAACAAAAGCGTAAAAAAAACAAAAACAATTTATTCGTTTGCAAGAATTTACCGATACATTTCTTTTGGGTGAAATCTAAACTTCGAATTCTCGTCCATTTTACCCGCTAAAAAGTTACTGAAAGATAGCTGAGTACAGTTAAAGAAAAAACACAAATCATGTGCACAGTAATATAACATGAATAAATACTACAAATACAATGAAAATGAAATATATCTATAGAAAATTGAATGAGCAAGAAGAAAAAAATGTTTGTTTAATAAAAAACCTGATTATTTATTGAGGACAGTTTTAAAATGATAGAGAGTATAAGTTAAACTTGAAACGGATAATTCAGTGTCTCAGAGGCTTGAGAAAGATAAGGCAGATCAGAATGGAAACATGATTGGTGTAAAAGCAGAAATATTTCCATTAATATGGACAAAAATATTTTAAGCCTTTAGATAATTTTCCTTGTGACGAGCAGAACTTTTTATGAATAATACAAATAAAAGTAAAGAATTGGCAAAAATTAACGATTAAAGTAGCGATACAGAACGGCCACCGAACGTACGAGGGTGGTCTGAAAGGTTTCCGACCCCAGATTTTTTCAGAAATCACCAGAAAATTTTCAGAAAACATGTCGAGAAATGGCGAAATGTCGGAAACTTTTCAGACCACCAATGTACTTGCACGAACTTGAATAGCAACAGCGATCAGAAAAGGCGATGTGTTTACTTGACAAGGGCTTCCTTTAAAATGGGCTATGGGAAGATAAGCGAGGAAAATGGCCTATGTGTATTCCAGCATAGAAAACACTTTTTGAGGACCTTCGTAGTTTCGAGCGGTGTTTCGATATCCGTGCTGTCATATGAAGTTAATTACGGACTAACGAATCGCGGCAGTGATCGAAGATCGCAAAGATTTTATTTAAGATTTTGTCATTGAGGAAAGAAGGGTCAATGAAGTAATATTTCATAAGGCGAATTATCCCAGAAAAAGTTACGATTTAATTTCAAGAGATGGCAGCACCGATGGCATCAAATTTGTTTTCATTCTCAATTGATAACGGTAACCCGATTTTCGTTTAGTAAACGGTTTAGTAAAATGAATAATAGTAAAATACTAGTTTCTCCGTGCCAAACTTTCGCAGACGACATTGATACTCAATTTCCCACCCAAATACACTTCAGCAAACACTAATCGTTACAAACAAATACACAAAAACTAAAACATGCCTAAAAATACAAACCTTCTTATTCTTTATCAGTGTCTGTTTCGATATAACTCGATTGTAGCGATAGATATCGCTATCTACACATCTAGTAACGAAACTAAATGGCCAAATAAAAAGTCTTGCGTTTTCTAACGCCTTACCATATGAACCCAAACAAAATCCCTATTATATTAGAGAACGTGAGAGTATAAATGTTATCGAATGTTTTAAAAATTTTATTATAGAAGTATAATCACAAATAGTGCGAGTCATCACTATAGTACATGTATCTTATCTTATACCGAATACCTCAATTCACTCAATGCATTTATGACTAAATGAATTATGGTAAAGATACAAAATATCACTTCCAGCTTTACCTAAACTCTGTCGTTATAAATACCACTTCTTTTTATACCAGCAATGATGTGTCAGTTAAATAACAAAGATAAAACAACGAAACATACCTTCTGCATCCATGCTATTTATTTATTTTCTATGTTCTTCTCTTCATACATAAAATATAAAAATAACTACTACTCGTCTGCAGTGATCTGATCTGGGAGAGGAGAGCTTAAGGGGAAGCTATATGTCACACTTTCATACGAACATACATTGTGTTACATCGTCAAAGCGCATAGCATTGTCCCCGCATTCATCGAAAGTCTCGAATAACTCGAAATTCTTTAAAGTAAGATTTGCTAATAATAATTTTTAAAACACTTATCTTACATGGTTAATGTGGCAAAAGAATACATTTTTGTGCTTCGGAGATAGCGATTGGGAATAAAGCTTGGGCTTTCGTTACGCTTATATTCCTTGCTAGTGAGTTTTCTGAAATCGCAGGACATCCTTTTCTTTACTCAGAAATATGATTAAATGTTGAATATTATCTATTCAATGAGTGAAATATAAACACTGAGGATCATTTGATATCAGGTTTAGATATATAGAAAATTTGCAACATACGAAAGTTTCACCAAAATAAATTTGAATACTCGGAAAACAACTTAACAAACTAATTATTTTGATCACATGACTCGTAATTAATTTCTCTAATTTTTCGATGAATACTCCAAAATCTAATCATAATACCCCAAATCGAATTTCAAATATTTTCGATCTTAAATTAAAACTACCGGGAAGTAATATGATCTAAGAGATAAAGGTTCTCCAAGCGCCGAAATAGCGGCGACCGTCTAAGGGCGATTACCGGGAAACGGATAATCGTTTAGCGGTCCCAGTTCTTCAGAGGGGGTCCAATGCTGAATGATTCAGCATTGGACCCCCTATGAAGATGGAAGCATTGTTTCCGAAATGTACATCGGGATTCTGAAGAACTAGGACCATTGACTTCCTTCAAGAACTAGGTTCATTGACCGCCGAGTTCCTTTTTTCTCCTTCAAATAATATGATGCAAAATTATTCAAACATACCACACGATAAAACCGTGACGCAAACTTTCATATTCGGCAATTTTCATGTTTCTTTGGCTGTCGTTCTGCTCCCGCAAGATGCAATGTGTCTTACTTATTAAACTGTGGTTGCGTATGACGTCGTAGTTTTCGTTCATGGAGACTGGAATACTAATTGCGAATCATTTTATGACCAAGAATAGGTGCTTTATCCGATTTTAAAACTTGTTTACACTCGTCACTAAGTAAACAAATTTAATCTGTGTATAGCAACCCTGGCATTTTTTCATCCAGGACGCAACGTGATGATTAAAATATTAATTCAATTTGCCTAGAAAATGGATTTTTCATTTGTCTAGCAGTTATCTGACGACTTTTCCCTTCAAACGGTCATTCACTTATACGTATTGGTCTAGTAATAAGGGAGAAAAGCCTCGATCACCTAAAAAGCATGTTTTAAAATAATATATAGAGAATTAGCACATTGGAGAAAAAAATTATACCTATATTAGGTATTTGTTTTTCACAATTTTTTTCGACAAGATAGGTTCTTATAAAGACAAAATTTTTTTCGTGTAGTCAGTTTGAGGAGCTTATTTTTTAAAACACGTAGCACCTTTTATTTCTAAAATTGACTACTAAGTCCCTGCATTAGCATGAATTAAAGAAAATTGTAAAACGGCAACTCAGCAGCGCGCCGCTTAAAAATGCGGTGTGAGAGTTAAGCAGAGTTAAATGCCATGCGATACCTGCGTAATCTCATGTCCTTCGCCGCCGGGGTCTTCCCTCGGAAGCCTTGGCTAATTCTGCGTTTTCCTCAGACACCCTAAATTGTGCTGCGTATTAAGAGGGGAATATTTTTTGTACTTACTAGAGAAATTGAAACTCTTCGCTGGAAGTTTGAACGCTCTTTGAATGTCTCTCACTATCTTATATAATAATCACCGATGTGTGTATATTTACCTATCCGATGTCAGTAACTCTCTTTAGAAATTCATGGGAGAGATCTTTGGAAATTAATTTCACGCACCTCCCGATAAGATAGAAAGATGAAATTTAAGGATTGATTAGAGGATGAGTAAACTAATACATATCGATTTTCCTACCAATAGTGTCCTTGGTTCGAGTCTGGACGACTGGAAAATGCTCTTATAAGAAATGCAAGTAAAATTCATTTTGATCGATTGCAGATAATATTTTTGCAGAATTAAATTAGAAGTAATGGTCCTAGTACACATTCTTGAACGAATGAATGAAAATTGAAAAATAAATTCTTTTTTTGTAGCGCATAAATGTCAAAATAATTGAAACTGTGATTATTGCTCGATAAAAGTTCAGAACTGTATATTATATGACTGCTCTAAACTTATTTTAATTAATATGTTACTTTGCTTTTTTAATTTCGTCGTTTTCTTTTCGCTGACAGGCTGAGAATTTCGGAGCCTTTGGTAGAATATCTCGAGCTCATTACTCAAAATTCTTCAAAGACTAGGTTAGGTGGTCGTCAAAGTGATGATCATATGCTCTCTAAAAGAGACTTACTTCTTTAAAACACGCTACTGAATGAACGATATATTAATTTATAAGTATAAAAATTGCAATGTGTTTTAAAAAATTGTTCTACATTTTGACTATTGCTCATTTTTGAAAATCGTTTTTATAAAATTTTTTAATACAAATGAAAAGTTCAAAAAAATTATTTTTTTCGCTTTTTTTGCTCAATTTATATGATTATTTACAGTTAAAATCCACTTTTTGATTAAAAATTGAAGGAACCATTCACGTATAAGGAAGAAAATAAATTTGGCTTATTTTGGTGCTGTCACGGTTCGCAGCTTTACTCTATTGTGACTTTTTAAAATATGTATATTCATTAATAAGTTATGATATTTGGATATTTGTAACGTCCAATATGTCTTATGTTCTCTTATTTTATTTCTCTTTATTAGTTTCAGTGCTTTTATTATAATACAGTATGCTTTTATTATAATTTAATATACTCTATAACCTTCCTCTATATATTACTTCTAAACATCTATTTTTGGTGACCGAGGCTTTTCTCCCTTCACATTGCATCAAAACATATAAACGAATGACCATTTGAGAAAGAAAGTTAACTGGTTCCTGCTAAAAATGGAATGAAAAATGCACCATTTCATTAAAAGACCGTTAATATTTTAATTTTTAGTTTCGTTACTGGATATATAGATATCGCCGTTGTCAAGTTTGGAGTTTATTGTTTACTTGGTCACATTTGTTGTGGTAAATAAATATTTTTTCTCAAAAATAATCGCAACTGGTAATATAATTACCAGATTTTCGCAAGTAATATGATAATCTCCGTGTACGAAGACCTCGACGTCGCACAGTGGGCTAGAATCGAAAAAAGCTGGCCAAGAGGCAAAAAATGGTTTTTTTGAGTGCGGGTTTTGAAACTTCGCATATATATTAAGAAAAGATTGAATTTTATGTTCCCGTTCGTCGTTTTTAAATATCTTAACGCGTTAAAAAGATACATGGCGTCAAACTTGAACAATTTTCACAGAAATGGGCAGTCGCGAATTTTTCGGATAAACATTCAAGTTTGCGTTTTTATGGAGGGTTTAAATAGATACTTTTGGAAGAAACAACGATGCATTGATCTACAACAATTCTTTATCTTTTGACTGTGTCGGAAGGACAGAGGGCAAGGGATGATTCAGAGTCAGTCGCAGATGAGTCTTAAGATTATCTATGATGCGTTGTCTTGCACTGACTCTGGCATCCCTCACCCTCCAATGTATTGGTGGTGCCCTCTATGCCTTCCGAAAAACAGTTATATGGATGGCACAACTGAGGGTCGGGGCCTTCTGCCCACCGACGCTCTTGTGACAGGACGTGCCTCAACGACCGACCGATCCTCAATCGGTCGGCTATGTTGCTCTGTAAACTTGTCTTTAACTTTTAGAATAAATCCGCTCAGCCAACCGAGTTAAGTGTTTCAATGTCTTTACGACAACTGGTTGCTATCACCGAATACAAAAATGAGTTTTTGCTCATTTATAGCAACAAAATGGCGGACACCTTTTTCGGACAATTTTCGAGATAAAGTAAGGAATATAAATAGGAAAACGGCCCTAATGTATCGAGTCTCTTATATCACGTCATAGTCAGAAGTGTCTAGATGTGGAATCCGAAGACACTGTTTCAATTCAGGTGCTCTTTTGGGAGTTAAGTCGATTTTTCGTAAACGCGGCGCGTTCCGACTCACCACCGTGGAATCCCCGAATGCAGTTTCGCTGTCCTTTTGGTGATACGAAGTCTAACGATTGGTCTCTTTCATGCTAAATTCTGGCTAATTATCCTTAAAACATACATGAAGACAGTTTAAGAGAGGAATTAGACACCTCTACTTTACAAAACGGATGTGGAATTAAGGAAAGTTTAACATTCAGGTAAAATGCGTCTGCATTTTAATTTTAACCGTAAAAATACTTATAGAGAAGTTTTCACCCCCGATGTTCGTGGAAAAAATGGTTGGCAGAATTTACTTTGAGAAATCTTCACATCTGGAAATTTTTACTGACCCTTGCACACGGGTTTGGAGTTAAGTACGGTTTATGGCACTCCCGCGCTTCGCAAACGCTCTTGCGTATCCGCTCATTGGCTAGGGTTATTCCGCACGTGTCTTTTGGATTCTTAGGAAAAGAGAAAATATTTTTGTAGTTCAGTTTTAGTCCATGTATGAAGACCGAAAGTTTTTTCTGTGCTCTCGTACTGTGCACTTCCTCGTGTGCTATAGCTGCAACAGTATTTTCCGGCGTTCAACGATATTCTGTCGGCCAATCCACCTTCAATGGAAGAAGGAAATGAAAACAGTTGCGAATGAAGAGCAAAATTATTTGAAAAAACGGATATTAAAATTGACGAAGGTTACGATTTGATATTTTGAAATCAACTTACCTATGTTGCTTACAATGGTAGATGGAAAGGTTAGAGTAATCTACTTTTTGGCATTTTATTGTGGAAAATTTGACTTAAATGCAACATAAATACTTTAGTTGTGCAATGCACTAACGGATAACTCGACATTGAGATGTTACATATGTGCGGCAAGAATATCTAAAATGAATGACATAGGGGAAATGAGGAAACGGAAAGTGGACCCGGAAAAATTCTCTTTCGGAATATCGACTCTTCATTGCTATATCAGGTTTTTTGAATGTCTTTTGCATTGGTCATACAGACTTGATTTCAGCAGTGGCAGGTGAGTGAATAAAGTTATTGATAGTTACATGCATTCGGAAAGCAATGAAGAAACCTCATTAAATACTTCAACACTATAGGCCCGTGTTAGCCGAAGAGTTCAATTGTAAGAGAGAAAATTATCCCTTCAAAATGAATTTCGGCAAAAAATGGTCTTTGATAGTCGATACGCCAAAGGTATGAACAGGAACCACAAATGATGGTAATACTGCTCGGAGGTTCTTTGAGAGTCCAACTTTCGCAGCAAAAATAACAGGTATAAAACCGATATTAGTATCTAAATTACATAAAACTCAGAAAAAGGTTAGAGTAAATTTAATAGAACACCGTAAAATGAATCGCGGTAATGATTTCTGTTGGTTTGACCGGTTTCAGAGTTTGTTTGGATAATCAAAATAACTCAATACCATTTATTTCCTAGGAATGGACGACAAACCAATAAAAAAAATTCGGAAATATGCTGAAGGCACTTTCGAGTTGTTTACCTCTTAATGATGAGGCATTCGGAAACTACTGCTGGGATGCTGCCTCTCTATATTTAAGTTTGTATCCATGGTACTACATGCCTCCGACAGTACATAAGGTAGTTGTTCATGGAACACAAATTACAAACAACAAAAGAACAATAGTTCTTCCGTTAAGAGAACTTTCAGAAAAGGTTATGGAGGCAAGAAACAAAGATATTAGGAGGTTTCGTGAAAGATTTACGAGAAAACACTTGAGAGTTGCCACAAACGAGGATCTCTTTAAAAGACTTCGGCTTACATCAGATCCAAAATTTCCATGTCTGCAGTATTCAAATACAAGAAACAACAGATAATTGCGAGAGAATTGAGAAATCTCCTCATCATCGACGACCGAGAGGGTGAAATTATTGATGATGAGGATTCGGACGATTCATTTTCTGACGAATAAGACTAAAGCTACAATAAAGTAACGATATATATTAATTAGCATAAATATTTATGTTGTAAATAGATATTTTTTTCATAGAGGTAATATACGTGGAATTTAAATTCGCATTAACATTTGGTTTAATTATTTTACTTAAAATGAGACGCTTTTCACCTGAATGTTAAACTTTCCTTAGTTCCACATCCGTTTTGTAAAGTAGAGGTGTCTAATTCCTCTCTTAAACTGTCTTCATGTATGTTTTAAGGATAATTAGCCAGAGTTTAGCATGAAAGAGACCAATCGTTAGACTTCGTATCACCAAAAGGACAGCGAAACTGCATTCGGGGATTCCACGGTGGTGAGTCGGAACGCGCCGCGTTTACGAAAAATCGACTTAACTCCCAAAAGAGCACCTGAATTGAAACAGTGTCTTCGGATTCCACATCTAGACACTTCTGACTATGACGTGTTATAAGAGACTCGATACATTAGGGCCGTTTTCCTATTTATATTCCTTACTTTATCTCGAAAATTGTCCGAAAAAGGTGTCCGCCATTTTGTTGCTATGAATGAGCAAAAACTCACTTTTGTAAGCGGTGATAGCAGCCAGTCAAAAGATAAAAAATTGTTGTAGATCATTGCATCGTTGTTTCTTCCAAAAGTATCTATTTAAACCCTCCATAAAAACGCAAACTTGAATGTTTATCCGAAAAATTCGCGACTGCCCATTTCTGTGAAAATTGTTCAAGTTTGACGCCATGTATCTTTTTAACGCGTAAAGATATTTAAAAACGACGAACGGGAACATAAAATTCAATCTTTTCTTAATATATATGCGAAGTTTCAAAACCCGCACTCAAAAAAAAAAACATTTTTTGCCTCTTGGCCAGCTTTTTTCGATTTTAGCCCACTGTGCGTCGTACGCAATCATAAAAACAATTTAAGTAAATTAAATTGTATACACCCCAATGGCCATTTGTGTGAAATTTTCGCATGGGAAAACGTAATACAGTTTATTATTATAGTTTACGGCGTATATTTTAGCGCGTTCGGCGCCACCGAAGAAATTAAATAATACTTAGCCCACGGACTATGAAAGGTAGACAACTCTTTGTTTGGAGCATCTATCCGGAAAGAGACCTGGGTTCGAGTCCTATTCACTTCTGGCTATTACTTTGGTTCTTCCTAGATGCGCGTAACTTCGGCCAAAGAGTTCCTTAAATCCCTTTCCTGAGGCTAACTTGGCCTTGGAATATATGAGCACCAAAGAAAACAATAAATCCACCATATTTAGAGAAAAATCTGGGCAACTCATTATTTTCTCTATTATCCGCGCGACTCATATCTGCTGTATATTTCTCCCGTTCTATTCTGTTTATTCAGAATTCGTCATTTACTTCCTGCTACTATACTATTCGTCTTAACTCTCTCTTAACATAAATTATTTATGAAATTCCTGGCGTGATTTGGTCGAGTGAGGGCTGAATTCCTCTGTGGTTTCCTTTGTCTCTCCTCCCTACGTTCGCAGTTCGGCCTTTATAAAACATTTTTCCTCAACTTGAAAGCTATTTTCACAAACCGTTGAACGAGTATTCGATGTCGAAGAGTTGTTTCGATTTTCAGGAATTTTCGCACGCGAGAAATTCGTTATCCTCGAAGGTAAAATTGTGGACTCTGATGTGCTCACAGAATTTGCGGCAACTCTGCAAGAAACGAACTCACAAGCAATGTGTTTGGACGTACTAGAGTGGCTATAGGTACCCCAGAATATGATAACCGACTTCCTATTTATAAAATGTTCATGAACCCATTTCTTAAAATCTTAATTGGGTTAGAAAAATACTTTAAAATAATTATCAGCCATAACAGGAAGTTTGAATCGTAACAAGTTACCAAAAGACAAAATCCAGGTAGTTACATTGTCATATAATTTTCAAGCCTAAAACGTTACAAAATCCTTTTACATTATACTATTAATTTATCACTCCTTTAAGTACAGTGCATTACTGCATCTCCAAGCGTACAACATATACATGTTATGATCGCAATATCTACCCACAATACTGAGCACAGTAAAACCCGTTTAAAACGCTCCTGCATAGCACGCGATATCTTCCGATTCCCTTTCAGGCGTAGAAAAGCTACCTCACAAGACGCGAATTTCCCCTTACAGATGCACTGCGAGCCAATCGTTCGCCTCATTCCGCAGACCAGTAATATTTCTACATCATCGTTCTCTCACGACTTATCTCCAGAATTTCTTCTTTGGAATGACTAACTTTGGATAAGTATTTGAATGAATAAAATTAAGATTTCGAGCAACAGCAGAACGATAGAGTGAGAGGTCTTTTTTTTATCTTTCACGATCAAAGCAGAACGTTAGATTAAAAATTCGCTGGTCAGAGTTTCATTTCGTCGCATTATCAAGTTATAAATAATATTGAATAACAGCAAGAGAGTGCAGTATTTTTGGGCTGTTGAGTGTAATTTTGGAGTTAATGGGAAGTGAAGGAAACTAATGAAGATTCCAATTCGTTCTTAAGGTTTAAATTCAAAGAGCCAGAAAATCATTCCCTATTGATTTCTAATATAAAAAATAAAAAATGTAATATTCTTTGTAAATGTGAAAATGTAATATGTAATAAATGTATTGAAATTAATAAAATTAATAATGTTAAAAAATGTAATATTCCGGTTATAACGCTTCTCTGAGAACGTCTTAACAGGGTTTCGCCGTATATAAAAGGGGTATTTCTGCTCATTAGAAAAATATTTTTATTTTGTAAAATACGCTAATGAGAGTCATAGCAAAGATTGGAGGACTTCCTTTAAGTAGTCCTTTATTTAAACATCATATATGCATGTGCTGTCCGTGTTCATCCATAAGTATAATAAACAGAAAGATAATCATGTTCACTGTACAAGAGAAAGGTTTCTCTTGAGGGCTCCATCGCTTAGACTAACTACAAGAAGCTTTGAGATCAGTGCACTACACGCAGCTTTAAAGTATAATCATGGTACACTTTTCTAAAAAGCTAATAGTAATAATAATTAACCAATTAAATTCACAAACAAATACATGAGATATGAATGATGGATGATCATTTCATCAGTCGTCAGCCAGTCGTCATGCTGTGAGGAGAGAGACCTCCTCTGAGAAGACCTCCTCAGAGACTCATTTCGACGGAAGACGTGCCGCCGCAATGTCCATTCGTGCGTTCATTATCGCCTCAATGTTGTTGAGTGGACTTGACATCGTGAGTCCCGCTTTTCCGGTGTGCGAAAACACGTCGAGTGAGGCTCGCTCCCTCCAGTTCTCAATCCACAGCACCAGAGAAGATGACGGCAACTGGCACACCACGTTCACTGCCTACAAAACTGTCAACAATTCCACCAACAGAATCGACCTCGACGTCAGAATCAACGTAACCAGGTGCGGGGGAAAGAATTTGCTTAATGTCCAGGGGAGGTTTGTAGGTACGTGTGAATGAACTCGCTTTAAGAATTTAAGCTGCTCGAAGCCTTCATGCATGCAGCGGTCGTCTTCGTTTTCGTCTTTTGATTCTAGTGCACGGCATTATTAGATTTATTTATTTATCATTCTGTATTATCATGCTTATATAATACTTAATTGGTTTATTGTAATGATTTTCGTTCGTGATGCACTGGGAGAGCATTTAGTTTGTTTGTTTATTGTGGATTCTTGTCAGCCCAACGTTCTCAATGGGGTTATTTGATTTTTAATGGAGTCTATTGAGAATTCACGTACGCAGAGTATTCAGCACAGAGACTGTTCAAACCCTCCATCATTATCATCTGAAGAGGGAATGTGGCTTACTAGACTAGATAAGTTTTATACTTGTCTTTGCTTTCGCCAAAATTACACGAGTGGAGAAATCTACCCAAATCTGTACCCAACACGAGCGTAATTTTTTGTATCTTATGTATTTCATTAGAGGAAACAACCTCCGTTAAAGTTGCTTCATATTTACGTATTTCTGTTCATCATAGTATATCTGAAATTTCACATGCTATTTTCCGCACATTTCATAGTATTATTAAATTTTTAGGATATCTTTATGTCTTTACATATCAACTCATTATAGCATTAATGCAGTTTCCAGTGTTATATTAACCAAGTTAAACTTCTTCTTATAAACGAATTGAGTCTACAATTGCATGAAAAGTAACGTTTCTGCCCTTTGCAACCAATTATTGACCCCTATTTGCTTCTTCTTAACGAAACAAAAGAAGGTATGATAATAATAAATTATAGTGCTGTGCAATCCTTGCGATATTTTCCAGAATGCAATTTTATTTTAGTATCAGTTTGTCAAATGTACCAATTACCGAGAAGTGAAAGTTATGATTGGTATTTTATTTTCCAGACAATGTAGTGAATTTGAGCTCGCATGGAACGGGTTCTAATGCTTAGGCTGCTGGTGAACTCGATGTGAAAAGGAAACGTTGAAGAGGTGAGTAATAGTGGTAAAGGAAAATATGATAACTTTCCAAGTAATAATGAACTGTTAGTTGAATATTCCTCATTTATTTACTCTCATGCTAAGATGGATCATTATTTTGGCTGTTGAGAGCGTTTAATTATGTATATTTTGGTAATGTGACATAATTTAGATAACTTTAATCAGATTAAAGTTGGACCAATTAAAAATGATGATTGTTATCGAGGTCGAAGCGAATGTCTTTTTACCTGTGAAACTCGGTCATCTTAATCTTGGTCATCTTAACAAGAATTGATCAAAACTCCCATCCTACATATCGTTTAATAGCAGGGCATCGAACCGAATAAATTAATGAATAAATATGTAAATAACAAATCGAATTAAAATTTTTCGTTCTGGCTCAATGAGAAAACAAAATTTCTGTTTCGATTCTTTCTTAAAAGTCGAACCTTTTTTGAATTTTTTTAGAATTGTAATTATAATGGAATATCCTTTGGAGAGTTTGGTTTATTATGTCTAAAATTTTGTATACATTGTATCATAAAGTTTAGAGTAAAACTTATTGATTGCCATTCGTAGTTATGCGTGTTTAGTGAAAGTCGGAACAGAAGGAAAAACGGTTGTCAGTTTCGGTTCATGGATTTCAGTTTCATTCTTGGTGCAGTAAAGGTTTGATGGCCTATTTGGTAATTAATATGTAAGCCTTCCCTTCAAATTATTTTTATGAAAAAATACACAGTCGTTTTTATTTAAACCTAAAGTACGTTTGACATAAACAAACGATCATAATTTGAATTTACACTAAAGCAAATGTAATTTTTTATTCTTCCTTCTTTAAAAGCGAATGGAAAGTAGAGGTGTGTGAAGAATTTGGAAGATGTGTGGTGATTCTATATAACATTGGTACGCAGCTGTGGCGACAAGAAGCAGTTCAACGGTGCATTTCTGTTATTAAAATGGTGAACTGCAAAATGTGGACAGTGCCAACCATTTTTCTTCCTTTCTAAGGGTAATCCCATTCTAGACGAGGGATTCCCAACCTCAGCGGGTGTGGGGGTCTTGGGTGGATAGGAGGTAAATATTATGTCTAACGGTGGATTACGCTGTTCAAGTGTTTCAAAATTAGTTATCTTAAAAAGTTATACGCATTTGACGGTACATTTCAGAATTCATCTCAAAAGATTGGGGGATATCGATAATTTACTAAACGCCAAAGAGAAAGGGGGATACTTAAGGTTAGAAACCTTTGTTCTTGAAAAAATTACCGCTCACCTTTCTTACTTTAGATATATGTGAAGAGTATTATGAAATTGGTTTTTTGGAATGTATGTCTGCGAAATCATAAAAAAGTGAATTATGCTGGGAAATTTTCTTTCTCACGCTGGATAACATTTTAGGGTTGCAAAAGAAACAATAAGTCGTATTGATTTATGAAAGTTATAATTATATCACTATATTGTTTTAAACTGATAGGTTCTAAAAATCAGTAGTCTTATGAAACTATAACATTTAACTATAACGCATTTTTGAAGTATAATTTTGCGAAATGGTGAAGTATAATAAATCTTTTTTTTATTGAAATTAGGAGGCAAGTGGTAGTTTTCAATTATATGTTTACGAATTATTATCACCCATGCGAAAAATTATTCCGCTCCGAATGCATGATGGGACAGTTATTCTATAAGGAAGAAGTTTTTATTCACCGAAAATTTTATTTCTGGTGAATAATTTACGACGGCGAAGATTCGTAAATAAAGTTTAGAAGTATATTGAGGATGATTACAAATTTATCACGTAAGATATTAGTCATAATCCGCATTTTAAGAATTTTTTTTCAAGTTTCAATCTATACTTATTACTTAACGAATTGCAATGAATACAGAAGTAAAGATGATATTCCAACATCGTGTAGTCCTGTTCTAGGAAAGAGTGAAAATTCCAACTCATCTGTTAATGATTATTCGAAAATACTATGAAGAGTCAGCGAGCGAAATCTATTCTAAATTTTTGGATCTACTGGTGTTTTAGTAAATCAATTGGAAATCCTCAGTTTATGTGGTACGCAAAATACCTCTATGGCCTCTAATTTGGCTGTGAGTCAGAGAGTTCTCATCGAGAAAACACCTAATAGTCCATTAGATTGATGGAATAGCTTTAAATTGCGTCTTACCTATTTAGATTTTCGCTTCGGAGGCATTAATAGTGATTCAGATGCGATCTTTCAAGATCAGTCATTCAGGTCACGCAAAAACAAGCATTTTGTGATCAAAGGACAAAGTATTTCACGTTAAGTAAGTTTGTGAAATACGTAGCCGTGAATCCGGTGGTAATCGACTATATTAATTGCAATTTATAAAAATGGTTTTTAACCAACTCCACCTCAAATTTTCCCATTGTTTGGGGGATAAAAATACTATGTTAGTTAAAGTATGAGATGGAATAACTAAGCCTTTCATAATTTTATAAAAGTGTCAATTCAATTAACATTTTCACTTGCGTGTTTAGTCTTAGGTTAGCTTTACTCAAGGTGAGCTTTACCTCAGGTATGAGTATTTATCGTGAAAGTCATGTGTATATCTCAGTATATAAAAAAGAATTACATTAAAATGTCTCGTATTTTATTCAGTTTATATTTATTTACCTATTTATAACTTTTTGATCAGCGGGTTCAGTTATAAATAGAGAACGCCTTTCGGATTATGCTTATCAGTTCTGATTTATTTAAATTATTATTGCAATAGTAGTCTTTGTTATGCTACCCCAATAGTAAAAATGCATTTAATATATTTTCATTCATTTATTGCAAATAAACTTCGTTTGGAATCCTGACCTTTATACCTTAACCTGATTTCCATATTTAAGAATAAATTTTATTTAAATGTGATTGTTTTTAATGTGAAATATTTCTTTATTATAATTTTTTCATACATGAAAATTAATGTACATCTCTAGTATTATGAATTATATTTCTTGTGACTTTACTATAAGTTAAGCTACTGTGAATTATGCGAAATATTAGTGTGTTAACCCGCGATAAAAGAATATCTTACAATAGCTTTTGTAATGTTAAGTCTAAACATGTATAATGAATGAACATGCTGGTGTAGAATAAAGTATGTTATGTATATTTTATTTGTTGTTTTCTCTAAAATTTTCCTTATTTAAATGTGTATCATAATATCCTTTGTGCTAAATTAAATGCCTTTCAAAAGGATGTTGGCATGCTAGGCCGTTTCTGTTGTATTTTCCAGAAATGGAAATTGTCACGAATAAAATAAGAGATCACCTGTATCTCAAAAAGGGTGTGAGCAAGTTCTGTCGCTGCTCTAGCAGCCAAATATAAGTTAAACTTCTAGTTATAAACTAAAACTAGTTAAAAGTCTCTTATTTTATGCTGGATTGTTGGATCGACAGAAGTAGCATGGAGGTATCTGTAAACTGTCTCTAAATTTGTCTATCGATCTCAATATAAATTCTACTTTCTAGACAACCTGCGTCTTACTGAGGATTCTAGTGGATCTACTGTGAGGATTAGGAATTTTAAGTCAAAATTTCTTTAGTTTTTGAAATGTTTAGATTTTTTCCTTTTTTTAGTCTGGTAGAAAATATCGCAAAAAACCTTTGAAACCACATTGGAATTTGATTTTATAAAAGGGTTGTATTGGGCAGACATTCTGAGGCCGAGGACCTGCTCGGAAGTGAGAACGTCCAAGTCGATTTTTTCTTGCTTACTCTTCGGTAAACGGATTATTTCATTTGAGCTAAATAAAGAGTTGCAATGAATAAGGACAAGAAAGCCCCTATGAGTCAGCGATATACCGGAATTCGATATCGGAACCAATAAAGAGGACGAAATATGTATTGTAAATTCGTATATTCCTTAGAATAGGATAGTGACAGCAGTGATGCATCGTAATCAGAGTACTTTTGTTCGATCGCTAACCCATGTTTCGCCAAAAAGTGTCCTTCGCCAGAGGAAGAACCTCTTCTCTAACGACCAGTGTTAAACAAGGAGGGAAATTCTTTACGATAAGAATCGAGAAACTGCAAAGCTTCCACTTGACATTGTGCGGCGTGGGCAACCCAAGTAATTGAAGGTCTGCCTTCATCGCACCATTTCTTTTGGGCCATAAAGCGAGTTCTCTCCGAAGCGCCATTTGAAAACGAAGGCGGCAGACGGTCGCTCCCTCCGGCGGCGGCGTTTGAAAGCTTCGCTGTTGAGGCGGGCAGACGTGGGGCAGTTCTTCTCCACGGAGGACGCGAATTCATTACTCGCGTTTTTCTTTCACTCCAAATAGAGCTCATTTAAACACACGCGCTTTTGCTAGACGTTAGGATAAATTATCGGTAGTTGTAGTTATTAGTAGTGTCCTTGTTGATAATTTCCGGCTGTCAGTTTGACTTCGTATCGCTGTTTAAAATTAGCTTAATTTAGCAAACGGTGAAATTTTCCCTCGATTTGACGGGATTATTCGCGAAAAATTTGCTATCCGTTGCTTTTGATATATTGGAATCTCTCTAATGATTGGATCTGTTTACTTATCGAGCGGGACGACAACCGTGCAATACCCAAGTTTCTTTCTTTGTGCGATAAAAGGCTGAGAAGCGAGTTTTTGGGGGAATCTCCATTTGACATTGGGAGACGAGAGGGAAAATAATCTTTTAGAATCGGAAATTTGTGACTTTTTGCGAGCTTTTCCAAGGAGGAGTTTAGCGGAAGAAGACCCCTGTTGACGACGGTGGTAAGTTGGAAAACTATTTTGTTACTTTCTTGTAAGAACATCACGTCATCGAAAGTGAACTATGGGTTTCGCCTTGAAATGGCATTCTGTACATTCTGTACCATTCCTTAGTATCGGCGGAAGAATGGCGAGGTTTTGTATTTGAATCTTTTAAGAGTAAATGCTTGTAAATACCATTGGTGACTCGGTGATTTCGGTATAATTATAACCGAAGAATTGTATAAGATGAACAAATCTCCGTAAGCCAAATACAGCAATGAAAATTCCTCGATTAGAGAAAAGAACCTGCGAATTACTCACCTTCTAAGAATTATCCAATACGGATTTCGGTCCAACATCTCCAGGGGGAGATGCACAATGAAAAATCGGGTGATTCTTAGAGGTAACTAATTCGTTAAAAGTTTAAAAAATTTGGTCTTACGCTTTTTAGTTCTTTCTATTATTAATTTTTGAGAATTTATTTTCATATAATATGATGGAAACGTATTGCGAACCTAATAATGTTGCTTTATTTAAAAATTTATCTACCTTGTGCAAGCTGTGAAATTCTTATTTTATTGTATGTTTTTAATACTCTAAATCTAAATTTAATTTATGCATAGTGATTTTATGTGTAATTACTTGATTTCAATGACATCGTTCTCTAACCTTTTGATCGCTTCTGCCACCAATACGCTTTATAAAGCCAAACTCTTTACTTGTAAGATTGGATATTTTTCTTTACGAATACTTTTTGCCTTTTAATAGCATCCTACTTTCATTTACTTTTTGTAATATATTTTCTTCCAGTGAATCACCCACCTTACCACTCTATCTTTACAATATCTCTTCAATCCAAACCTTTTTTTCTCACCCCATAACAACACATTCCCATTTTTTCCTTGTAGATTAAACCCGCCTTTTTCTGGTCTACGCCACACTATTTCTATCTAGTCGACATCGTCCTTGTTCTACGCCGTTTAGCAAAACATAGAGGATTCCGAGATTTCACTTATTTTAAGTCTCTTCATCCTTTGTTACGTTTTCTGGCGCTGTTACTCTTCTAATCTCTTCACTGTATCTCGTAAACCAAGGAAGGAATCTAACCGAACACGGGAACTCTTCCACCTGTGTATGTTTTTTCTACATCAATCTTGATGTTAAGCTTATCTTTTCTTTTCATATTGAATCTCTTACACTTTCTCTTTCCTTAATGAAATCTATTCCAAAAGTGAATCACTCATCGTCTAGCAATAAGGGAAAGAATTAGAGTAATTTAGTTGGATGTACCCAGTGAGACCTCAAAGAAGATATTGCTGATTTTCTATAGTTTCCCTTGAAACATCTCCGTGAGATGGTTGAAAAAGTTAATGGATTTTGAGTCACTAAGAATTTAATTCACGTCTGTTTAGCCTCTGATTTTCCAGTAATTATAAAACACTGTCGAATGTTTTGTATTTTATTTCGCCATATATATATATATATATATATATATATATATATATATGGCGAAATAAAATACAAATTTTTCGTCCCGAATTTTCAAATCTCGACAAAATAAAAGGCAGTTTCTCACTATCTGTCTCTAGAAACCCTACGTAATACATACATACATATATATATATATATATATATATATATATATATATATATATATGTATGTATGTATTACGTAGGGTTTCTAGAGACAGATAGTGAGAAACTGCCTTTTATTTTGTCGAGATTTGAAAATTCGGGACGAAAAAAGGGCAAATTCACACTTCGGTAATATGTTTAGTTAGGGTTACTGAGAAATTAAACACAACTTTCTGATTTTCATGTGAAATTAACAAAATTTTATTTAAAATTATGTCTATAGTTTCTCAGCACGTCAAACCCAAGTTATCCACAAATTCAGTCGTTGGCGATGGTTTGTGGAAATACGTCAAAAGAAGTGTTTTACTCTTTTCACACATGATTATGATAGTGATCAGTGGATGGAACCTGTTCGTGTGTTTTTTTATTAAAATTATTCTACGGAAAAAGTACAAGACTACTCTTCTTTTAAGTGAGTGGCAATGTTTATCTGAGAAAGCGTATTGGTTATTAGAAAATACTTCAATAGATTAGTCAGTACTTGAAATTATTGCTTATGCATTCTTAAACATCTGAGATGCTTTAGGCTCCCGGAAATGATTTTGAGGACACCGGACTGAAGCTCGGAGAATGAGTGGTGTCAGAAACCGTTACCCTGTCTATAACCAATCTTCTTCACCCTCAATCACAACGGAGAAAGACTGAGGGGTGTTCTCAGGGTGGTGGTGGTCTCTTTGAAGATGAGGCAACTTTTTATAATTTGATATTGCGTTTAAGTAATTGCAGAGACTAAGTTTCAATTAAAAAGAAATATTTTCTAAATCAATCATTAATGTAAACATAAAGAGGATTCAAACGAGAGATGCCAATTTATTTTGGAAAATGCCGCTAGATGAATCCTGAAGATGAGCTAACAAGTCACTAAATTCGGAAAAAATATCGCTAAAAAGCCTTTAAAATGTAAAATAGCTTAAATTCTCCTCTAAAAATAAAATAAGAGTGCGTAAACTACAGATATTAAAGGTTTCATGTGAATATCAAAAATGTTATTAACTGAAGTAAAGCTGTATTGATTTTAAACTAAATCGCGTATGTTCTCTTAAGAGTATTTAAAGGTGTTTGCATCTACATAAATACCCTCCAAGCAGCCTTTCGGTGTGTGGCAGGGAGTCATATTTTGCGGAAAGAATGAGTCCTTAAAACGACTTTTCCGCATATTTTGCGGAAAGAATGAGTCCTTAAAACGACTTGTTCAAGCGTCTATTTCTCTCACTTTATGCTTAATGTTGGATCGGCGGAGATAGCAGAGGGTTGTACTGCATCGATTACGTCCTCTGTATACGTGCTGCCTCTAAATTTGTCAAGCAATCTAAATCCAGATTCTAGTCTCCTTTCTTTCAAAGAATCCCAACCTACGTCTTTAGGTTATTTACCATGGTTAATAGCAGAGATATTTCTAGAATCCGAGGGGAAAATACAAATTTCTTACTTATTTGCAACTATTTGAAGTTTAAGTTTTGATATTTTCAAAACCCAGAAAAATACTTCAATCTATTTCTCAAAGTGTTTAATTTAGTAGAGATACTAGTTTCATACTTTCCTACATTTGGAAAGCCTCGGAAGACTCTTCGGATTTTCGGTTGACCTTCCCTGAATAAGAAAATTGAAAAGCGCTCATAAAGAGCTCATCCTCCCTGCAGCATCTTTGGTCCATATTTCATCATCCCTTTTGAGCCATAGGACAATCCTCTATTTTCCGGATAAATCATTCCTCAGGGTAATTTCCACCGAAGATTTTTGAATGCTTTATCTCCCAGAGGTCCTCACATGCGCGCGGCCATCCCTCCAACTCCCTTTTCAGACACTTAACAGTATGTGAAATTTCATTTTTTGAATTTCTTTCATAGAAAACGCTGTCCATATCTCTCTGGTCCAGATGAAATTATCTGTGTTTAATGTGCGAGCTTTAGTTTAGGTAGCAAATGAATAAATTTAAATGAGTTTTTCCAAACTCTTCAATAAAACTCGCTGGATTAATTCGGTGCGACGGGAACGGTATAAAATAAATTCCGCAACACAACATAGGTTCTTGCATGTTCAGTACAAGAATTTCGTTCCGGAACCAAAACCGAATAAAACTTAATGTCTGCCGTTTAAACCGGATCGAAAAATTAACATTCTCGATTCTGAAACAAAACTGAATTTACTCGAATACAATTTTTGGTTCGCATTCTAAAAATTAAAACCATTATATCTATACTATATAACAAATCTGTATAGGAAGTCGTGTCTGAATAATGAAGGAATTTAGAAAAGGTGGTATAGATAAGTCACCCAGAGGCCGGAACACCACGAAACACTCATTTTTAAAAATTTTGACCGTCTGTCTGTCTGTCCGTCTGTCTGTTACAGCATCACGCAAAAATTGCTAGACGGATTTTGATGAAATTTGACAGGATGAACGGTCTATGATCTCGAGCGATATAAAAGTTGTCTTTTATCCTAATGTGAGACCCCGGTTCGATGTCAGACGAGGTAAACACTTCTCATAAGATATACAAATAAAGTTCATTTTACAGGCTTTATTTTATTTTCACGAGTTAATTAGAAAGACTTTTTGCACGAAATGATGACAAGCACCAAAAGAAGAGAAATTGAATACATTTTAATTGTTATAGTCGCACTTACTATGTCATTCGTCTAATTTTAAGTCTCCGTTGAGAATCAACGTGTAGCTCCGCTAGTTGTTAATAAATATATGCAACAGTGACTTGAAACTCACTAATAGACATTCATATTTTAGTAACTGAGCGTATCCTTTCGCCATTTCTTTTGCATGAATCATTATATTCTAAAATGTAATCATATTTATTTTGATTAAATGCACTATAGACCTTGTACAGAGGTTGCTTTACTGAATGAAGAATGAATCTGTTCGTTGGTTATCACTGCAACCGGTTCGAATGTCTTCTGCTACGGGAGAAATTAGATTGCGTTTCTCTTCAATTAATGGTCAGTATTTCATTCATCACGAATTTTGATTATTGATAGAGTAAGATTGCTGATACTCAGTACTGCTTTCGATCAAGCAAATACTGCACATGAAGTTGTATGAAGAAATGGCTAAATCGCGACTTCCGCGAGGGATGTAACAATGCTTCAGCAAGATGGGCAAAAAAGTATAGCTGTATTATTCATATGTATTAAAAATTCCGCTCATATTCATTATAGTTTCTGCCATTTCCAGGAAGGGAAAATAGTATTTCTCGGAACGGAAAATTGCAACGGAATGAGTGACGGTTTACTTTTTAGGTTTTAGAATTTTCCAGGACGGAAAATTAAATTAATTTTCGGTTTTCAATGTTTTAGATTTCTGCTTTCGATGCCATTTCGATTCTAGAAAAAAGGATCGATAATGCAGCGTAAACTTTGACAGTTAATCTCTGACGATAGAAGTAATTCTGATGGCGCTTGACTTCTGAGTAATAAGAAGACCCTTTTGTTTTCCTCCATTACGTTTTTGGGAGTTGACAGCCGTCGCGAAGGACAAAAGGGACTTATCTCATAAGAGTTTTCGCACCAAGGGTCATGTCTTTTATTCACAACCTGCTCTTTATGTCTGTTTTCAATGCATTTATTCGCTAAACCTCTCGTTCCCCATTCCAATGAAAACTTCTCTTAAACTCGTGTTCTCTTCGATAGATTTTCAAGCCCGTTGACCCTGAATAGGTAAGGCACACTTCAAGGTTTCTCTGAGGCTTATGAGCGAGTGAAAATTATTCACCTGTGATTGCGTTTTAGTAAAGTAACTATCATGACAGACACCATTGCATACATTTATAAAATTCTTTTCGTTTTACCTGATGCCGCCATCCTCCGTATGAAATACTTGAAAATAAATTGATATCGTTTTCTTCCAGACCTGTTTTATTTTGAAGGTTATGACGAAGCCCCTCTCATCTCATCACCATCTCATTAATTTATTTTCTTGAACAATTATTGAAGCTAATTCAGCAATTTGTTCTATATGTTGCTTCTTTTTTTCTTATATTTAAGCTGCTGCTTTGGTGGATTTAGATCATCAGAGACCAGAGGTTTGAAGTACCTCAGAACATATCGTCGTAAAAATTGAAGAAAACCCATTTTCTTTTAAAATACATAGAAATTAATAATAATAATTATTAAATCTGATTATGAAAGTTATTTCACTTTTTTAGTCGTTCAGTCGTCGAAAGAATAATAGAGAATTGAATTCTGAGTTGTGATAGTTACTTCTATATTTTATCTTTTATCGATATTTCTAATGATTTTAACTTCTATAGATATTCTAAAATACATAAATATCTACATCTACATATGTACCCTCAAAACTTCCTTCTGGCGTGTTGCAGGGGGTGATTGAATATACTTTCCTTATCGATAACTTTCACGTTTCGGAACTTATCTGCTCTTCAATCGATTATTCTAGAATCTATCTCTCGGATCTTCTCAACTGTATTTTCGCGGATTTATTTCACTCACCATTCTGTGGTTTTTTCCTACAACGTGTCATTTTTCTTTGTCAATCATCAATTGCAGATATTTTTTCTACTCTATCCCTTTTTGCATTATTTTCATTAAATATTTGTACGTATTATAATGAAATGCGAGGTCAGGTGAGGCCCACTTTGGCGTAAAATCGGCAATAAAGACTCTACTTATTTTAAATAATCCATGAAAAACATAAAGTGGGTACTTCCTCATCTTGAAATATCTGAGAGTATGACGGTATATCAAGGTTTTAAATAATCCTGAGACTTGCAACGCCATTGTAAATTTGAGGAAACCGCTTGGATAATACTTGTTTCTTGCTTTTGTTTTAAAAATAGAAATAACAAAACGTGAGTGTTTTGAAAGCGACTATCTTTGTTTTTCTCTCGTTATTTTTAATCAAGGCCCGCTCCAGGTTGTTGCTCAGGAAATGAGGTCACCATGAAGAGTGGAAGGTATTCCGCCTCAGTTTAGTTCGATTCACCCACTTTCGCCGTCTGAATTTGCACCTCCTGATCTCCTCGTTTTCGATATTAGTTCCAAGGATCGCACATTCTCCACTCAAATATAATTGTGGAAATCCATTATTTTTCTGGAACGATAATAACAAATGAATTACAGCGCTTGTTCGATCGTATGCTAACACTTCCTGCCTTAATCTTCATTATGCATGTATCTTTATTTACACTTAGCTAGAATAAGTCAAGAAAGAATTAATCGATTAATTAAAAAGTGGATTTCATAGCTCCAATGTTTATTAAGGACGGAAATGTTTCCAAGAAATAATTAAATTTTGACGGAGCGCAGGTGTTGCGAATATCATAATCTATATTTAAGGCGTATATAAATTTTTCATTTCTTTCCAAAGAAGGGGACAGTAAAAAATAATTGTCTTCAAATAGATCATTCATATTTGTCGGATTAAATCGTGAAAATATTGCGAATGAAGCTTGGATTAACATCAGTCATTAATCCGACAAGCAATGATGGATTACTCCCGGAAGAAAATTTCTAGTTAAACTAATGCTTAATTTTTTTATTCAATCGATTAAAATAAACGAGTCAGTAAAATAACCATAACCTATTTCATAATGACCTTGTGGAAATGCTGTTGGACATTAGTAAATAACTTAAAAAATTAAAAATGACATACTAAGAATAGGTCAATTTAAGTTAATTATCAATACACGGGCAGTCACCATTTTACAATATGATTTGGTACAATTAATGAAACAGAATAATGTAATACCATATAATACTAAAATTAATAATAATAATAAAAAAAATCAACTAGTCAAGGCAATATACTAATATAATCAAGGCAAAATAACTTAAACAATCAAGGCAATATAATAAAAATAATCAAATAAAAAGTGGTAAACTATAATTCAGTCAGACTAGACATCAACACACATGTTGAAGCAGTAGAAATAAAATATTATAAGACTATAGAGTGTAAAATACTGAATATTCAATTACAGTATAAATTCTGTACAAATACAATATCAACTTTCTTTACAACTGAAACTCATCTCGACTACACTAAGCACATCGTATTGTATTATAAAGCATTTTATAGTTAATAAGGTATATCAAACAAGTTTGGGCTACGTTGGATGAATTCTGGATTATGGAATGAGAATAAGTTGAACAAGTAATCAGAATCAATTTTATGGTTAATTAACTTTTTAAGCGGTGAAGAGCATTTTCTCGTGCAGGAAGAAAGGTTATTATTTAAATTGTTTCCATTCACTCTAATCACCTGCTCGTATATCAAATATCTGCAATAATGCGTAAAATCGACCTTTCCGTGCTCATAATTCATTCTAATGTATAATTCAGTGGACCCAATGGACTTTTATCTTATTTTTCTTTACTCATTTCCTTCCCAATCCATTTTCCTTCCATCGCACTGATGTTTCCTCGGTTACCTCTCACCTTTTCGCTGCTATTATCCGTTTTATCGAATAAAACTCACTGTTTCTCTGTACGTTTGAGCATTCGCTTCGCTTTTATCTTCTGATTGTTTCATATTTGTCGCTTCAGTTTTCATTTATTCACATCTTTAGGAGAAATTTCGCGAGTTACTTCTGATTTTGTGAGTTACTTCTGCGAGCTCTGATCGCTTTTTAATCGCAGAGAATTACTTCGACATCTATTTATTTAACAGATTCACAGTTATGCCACGATATTTTATAGTGAAATAACAGATGTTTGAAAGGGATGTAATTTTAAATTTGTGCAGATTGCTACTGTAATTTTAGATGATCTTGCAAAACTTTATGTAAAGAAGTAATTGTTGGAATAATTCTGACTCGTCAATATGTGCGCATATGTTTAGAAAAGAAAGAACCTGTTCTGAGTAATATCCAATATCTTTGAATTTTAGTTTCACGCTCTTGAAATTTGCTCGCTCATTTCCATTTAACCGCTCCAGAAGATCCATTGAAAATTCTCTAAGAGAAGGAAAAAAATATTTCCAGTGATGAAATATGCCTTAGGAAGTGCTTTTCGATCGGAAGGCGTCTTAGAAATTCGCTTCAATTTATTTTTCCTTTTGCGCGTTGTTCGCTTTTACACGTGCACCGTTCGCAAATCTTTCTTTCCTTCACACGCTTTGCCTTCGATTCGGGTGTTCAATTCTTTATACGGCATTAAATCCACACCACCTTTTGTTTCAGTATGTTTTTTTGCGTTACGTTATAGTGAGTGCGTGAACTTTATACACTTTGAAGTTTGATCCTCAGTAATTTGACTTTAAATATTGAATTAATTTTGAATTTATAATGATCTAGTATCCGCAAAGTTCATGCTAAATTAATAAGAAACAACTTTCATGCTTAATTAATTGCCTAATCTAAATTGAGAGTTTAGAAACACAGGTCCTGATTTTTAGGAATACTTTCTCAAGTAAATCAGGTCGGTAAGGAAGTATACCTGAAGCAAGTTGCAAAGAATTTCATTTATTTATAATTTTCCTTTGCAACTTGCTTCTTGCTATTGAATTCCACCAGGTAAAGGCCCACATCATCGAATTTATTCTGAAAGAAGTATACATGAACTCGATTTCAACATTGGCCATTTTCTCCAAGACAACTTCGTTTGTAGAAGAATTGGGACGCAACTCCTACATGTTTTTCAACAGAATACAATATTAAGACTTACAATTGATAAGAGACAGTAAACAGAAAAATATTTATTTAATTTTCTCTCTCATAATACTCGTCTCTCGATCGATTCTTTCTAATTTAGACAAATGAAACACTTTGTATCAAATTCCGACAGTTTTAGTGTTGCCATTGATTTTATGACTATTGATTTTTTCTTTCTAATTTAATTTTGAGAAAGAAACAAGACATGAAAAAGATCATGGGAACATTCAATATTTTATGGGAACGCTTTTTCTCTTCTGAGATCAAAGGAGAATTTGGTTGTATTAAAAGTAGTATAAGATCAACTGGGAATTTGAAATTTGAAAGTTATTCAAATTTTAATTATTTAGTTTTAGGCGGACATACACATTCTTACAAACTTTCTATTTAATTTAAAACATTGGTGATTTATATGTAGTTAAGGGTAAATTTTCGCCGGTACAAACAAATTCGCTTGGTTCTAGGAGATCTCTTATTTCCTAACCTTCACGCAAAATGGGTCGCAGGAAACTCTGCGATGACGAATAGGAAATGTTGAAAAGCAACGCTGACAGAGAAGCCGCTGTGGGCGGAATTGTGGGATGCTGCGAAGGACCTGTCTGAAGTATCATCCTCTTGTCCCATTAATAACCCAATGTTTTCTCATTGTAAATTGGTTGCATCCACAGGTTATCGCTGAGCCGATAGAAGCGAACTAAACGTGGTGTAAATATATAAGAAGGGGTCTATACATTAAGTCTTGCTGTTGTTTATGATGTTCTAATATTACTTGTAATTAGATGTTTATAATTATGAGACTTGTAGTGTAAGGGATTGTGAGATGAGTTTGTTATTTAGGAATTACGTGACAATATTAGACCCCGACGGATGTCAAATTGAAGCAAATAAAAAAAATAGATATCGCTTTGAGCGGCAATCAGGGTTATGATCAGAAGGTATAGCCATATTTATATTAATCTGCAGCAGACAAAAAATAGGGATTATATGAAGTGACGTGTGAAAAAAACGGAAGGATATTAAGAAAAAAGGGAGAATGAAGGAAAGTAATCTCTTCTCTTGGAATGCAATTTTATCAAAGCAGTCGTCCAAGTAGAGCCAAGGAGCAGATCGAGAATTTTCACTTTCTATTTCATTTCATGATATGTCTTCTACTACGAGGATATTCAAAAAGGAAGTTACTTTTTCCTCCCCAAGACCTGGTAACTCACTCCATAGTTGGTGAACGGCGTGATTTTTGAGTTCAAAACACGGTCTGAGGTGGTCCAATTCTTGTAACTGCTGGAACCATTTCGGTACCTCTTGAATTAATATTTCAGGTGACTGCCAATATTTCACGATGGATCTCCGTTCACGTGAGTTGTTTTGCACTCACAAATCGCATTGTTCCGCCAATATCAACGTTGGAGCAAGTTCCCAGGTGACGTGCCATTTTGTTTGATATGACGCAACAATGATTGCTGCTAATCAAATGTAGCAGGACATTACCATTTACGTACAATACCATTGTAGCAGGACAAGATTTTTGCGCCACTTTTTGCTACGTGAAGTTACCATCTTTTGAGCGTAATTTACTTTTTGAATTCCTCTCATAATATTTCGTGACAGAAGTTTTTTTATTATTTCGTTCAAATCCGAGCATTTTTCTAATATCTCGAAATTATTCAGATATGCGCATATTTCCGCTTCCGAAGTGAGCGTTCGCACAGGTTTTGTGCTTCATTCAATAGGACGGGAAAAACAAGTAAGCATGCACAAGAGAAAAGCACTCCGCTTCGAAAATTATCGAAATATAAACCATTAGTGAATGTGTGCGCTTTTGTGAATATAGTTGACATTTATTTAAATAATCTGTGAGAAGAACTCTGGCCTAGATTTCTAAAATTGTACGGAGAGTGGATCAGGTTTATTCGTCTATTGTCCTTCGTTTTAAGAATTATTTAATGCTTCCATGAGCAATATTTTTATGTAAGATCTAATTATATTCACTGAAGATTCGAGTACTAGCTATAAATATATATATTCATTTGAGATAATTTTAAGGTCATCTTGCGAAAGTTGAATAGAAACGGGCATACGTAAACGGAGCCAGGTACAAGGATTTAACAAATACTCGTCGCAAACATTGCAAACAATGAAACAGCAACAATCATTGTTTACTGTTTCATTTTACTGTTTCAGTACCGAGCACGTCTTATATTGATGCAGCTCAATCTCTTATCACACAATTTAGAAAGACGTCTATATTCTGAATCTCGAAGGTTTAAATGGAAGAGGAACAGTCTGAAAATCGCCCAAAAATAAAGACACCATTTATTTATTAATTATATTCTTGAAATTGTGAGCTCAATTCAAGTTTGTTGTTCCTTTTATCAAGAAATCGTTTCTCTGCATATTATTACTATATATTATATTATCACATTGTCATTTGATGAGTCATATAATAATAATTATTATAAAAGCTTAGTTACTAGATAAACAGATAAATCAATGTAATCAAATTTAGGATTCTATGTTTTTAAATAAATGTATTTCAGAGTTCTTCGCTACTTGTGATATTTGGGAGTCGCACTTGACAAAATTCCACCATTTCATAGATATTTGTAAAGATCAATGTTGGCATTCATTTTGGTTACATGAATTTACGAAAACGTTGTGCTAGGGGCATTAAAAAAGTAAGCTACATTTTTTCTTCCGAAATTTTGTGCAGCAAGAGTGGTGCAGCAAAGTGTTGATACCTTCCGGTGACATTTTCATTAGCATTATTGATTAATATGAAAACAAAATCCCCTGAAAACTTACTCCAATGATGAAATGACGGAAGAGTGCGATTTTTGAGCGCAAATCAGCTTCCAAGAACAGAAATTCATCGGTGAATATACTTAAGTCCTATGCAAGTTAGGCAAAGGTAACAATGAGCGCTGAGAATCGTTCCTTCAATTTGTTTCAACAGATCCATCATCCCTTGCATCATTCAAGTCTGAGCGGCCGTCTTCATTCCCTCGTACATACGTCTTATCGTACTAAATATACGTGAACATTTTCCACTCATAGAATCAATTCAGTGCAAATGTATCTCGTGCACTCAGTGTGTAGAGGTTAATTAATTATTTTTGACATTTTTTTTGCTGGATGGGAAAAAAATCTCATCCAGCAAAAATACTACTGGGGACAATTAAAAGAAGACTATATGGAAGACTGAATAATACAATGGATGAAGAACAGTATGGGTTTAGACAAGGAGTGGGAATTCTATAGGGCTCATAAGAGTCATTGGAGAGATATTTATAGAGAAAAAGAGAAAAGTGTAAATATAGATTTAGAGAAGGCATTCGACCGAGTAAGATAAATAGTTGGAGATATTAAAAAGAAGATCAATTGATTAGAAAGAAAGAACTATTGAAGACCTATATTTAGAGCAATTTGTAAGAGTAAGGATGTCGTAGTGACATAAGTTTAAATAATTAAATGCTGATTTAGGAGTTAGAAGTGTAGGTTTATCATCCAACAGAAATCCAAACTGAATACCACACAACGTGGCTCGACTCCCGGAGGGTATGGCTTGGCTGCGGCTCCTCCTGCTCTACTCAAGAGGATCTGCGCTTCCTCGGTCGGCCCTGGTTGAATTAACCCGAAAGCTCGACTCAAGGGGATCAACTGCTCGATCGAGACAGCGGGAGGCTCTCAGAGCGCGGGGTTAAGTTAACACCTGTATGTCTGAGAGTGAAAATTGCGGTCCTTTTATACTGATCCTGGCCCAAGGATTATCCCGCCCTTTCCTTCTGATTCCTGGAAATAGTGTGGGCTGGTACTGCATCCAGATGGCGTAAGGCAGGGCCAGCCTCAGCTGCAAGATGTAATTCATTCGCTGGACTCTCTGTACTCCATCCTCACCTTCCTTCTCCACTCCTTCGGCATCCCAATACTATTGGGTCCATCCCCTGCGGCTCCTCGGCCAGGACGGTGGACAAACTCTCGGGTCAGCGACATTCCTCTGACCAAGAGTCGTTTTACCTAATTTCACCTTCTTAAGCATGGGAATCGGGGGAACTCCGTGCCCTCCAACATCATCCCCTCGTCATTTAAGACCCCGTAATTTTTGGAGATCGAGCCAACATAAGTAAAATTATCTTAAAACATTGAATTCCACCAAAAATACAAAAGGGAAAAGAATCGACAAACAACATATATAAAAACAGGCAAAGAAAAAGAAATCAAAAGCAATTACTTAATTCACATGTAAGGATTTAACACACATTTAGTCCTTCTGCTCATCTTTCAAGCCCAAATATTCACTGACAGTGCATTAAAATATTCACCATTATTCATACCATTACTTAGTTCTAAAAACACTTACTTAAAAAAACTCATAAATTCACTAAATATTCACTTGTACTCATGTTGAGTTTTGATTCCAATTGGCCTCGTCCTTCAATCCGACATATTCACTGACATTATTCGCCATTGACAGCTTCATTATACAATTATTTACCAATAACCATGGATGCCCAAAACCAAATTAGAAAAAGATCACTGCTATGAAAGCTGTCTGCCATCACTTCAGATTTACCTGCATATCACGTACATGCAAGATACAAATAAAATATCAGAAGATCACATAAAGAAACCTTTCTTCCACTTCACTAAATATTCAATTGCATCTCACGTTCATACGTGGCCCAAAACAAAAGACAAACAAATCACTAAATAACCCTTTCTTTTCCATTTTCCTTAACTTAATATTCCCTCGAACAAGGATAGGAGGAGGGATGACAGAAGATGTAAGACAAGGATGCAATATGTCCCCAATATTATTTAACATCCATCTGGAAGAAATAATAAAAGAATGTTATGATGGAAAGAGAGATAGGAGGGAGAAAAGAAGAGTATGTAAGATTTGCGGACGACGTGGCAGTATTGACAGAAATGGAAAAAGCTTAAAATAGAATGTTGGAAGACTTAAACACCAAGTGCATGGAATACGGGATGAGGATAAGCAATAGGAAAACAAAGTGTATGGTTATAAGAGGATAAGGAGAGAGAATAGAGATCAAGCTAAAGGGGGAATGCATTGAACAAGTGGAGAGATTCTTATACGTGGGGAGTATGGATGATATTTGTTGCTTAGTGGAGATAGCAATGGCAAAGGAAGGATTCCAAAAAGAAAGGAGACTGCTTTGTGGACCATTGAACTGAGAGTTGAGGAAGAGAGTAGCCAAATGCTACATATGGAGCATGACATTACATGGGTGGTCTGAAAAGTTTCCGACATTTCGCCATTTCTCGACATGTTTTCTGAAAATTTCTGAAAAATCTGGGGTCGGAAACTTTTCAGACCACCCTCGTATATGGTTCAGAGACATGGACAGTCAGGAAACAAGATGAAAAAAGGCTGGAAGCTCTAGAAATGTGGATCTGGAGAAAGATGGAAGGCGTGAGCTGGAAATTCAGAGTTAGAAATGAGGAAGAGTTAAGGAGAGTAGATGATAGAAGGTCATTGATGGAGATGATGATAAAAAGAAAGAAGAACTGGATAAGACACTTCGTAAGAAGAAATTGTTTGCTAAGAAGTGCAATAGAAGGTAGATGTCCATCAGGATGGACAGAAATCACTCCTTAACTAAGAGAAAAGGGAAGAGGAGCCCATGACATAACGTGCAGGCAGAAAAACATGATGATGGTGACTTCTTTTATGAAAAGAATTTCAAGTATTTATAAAGTAAGCCCCGGTAAGACAAGGAACCGCGTTATAAGCGGCATGGTGGCCAATTGTGATTACAGAGTTATATCTCTTTTATATTAGAAAAAAAGGTTCTTGTCTCTTTAATTTTTAAAGATATGCTATACACCTTACAAATGAAAAAGAATCATTAGTTTACTTTACCAGCTGTCCATGGATTGTGGTTGCGTAATACCGGTTGCTTTCTTTGCACATTTTTTTTAGGAATTAAGGATAAATAAGAATTAAGAAAAGTCTGCTTTTTACGATTATGGGTATCGGTTTGCATTTGTCTGAGGAAAATAGACATTATGGTATTAAATGGCATTTTTACGATGTTTATTATGTGAGAAGAGACCGGAATCGAGAGAAAGCGTCTTAAACGCTATTGACATTCTGACACCATCCAAACACACATTAATGCTTTCTTTGAGTCAAAAGCATTTATTATTTTTTACTAAGCATTACAGTATCTTTTTATTTGTTGGTGAAAATTTTCCGCTTCCAATGAGATGCTTGAGAATAGATGGAACTGCATTTAGTCATTTGCTGTTATTGAGGACATACATTTACATCCTTCGTATGCCGCATGAAATCTCGCCTTTAAGTGCTTCGATACGTCTCTGCTTTCTTTTTGAACTCCAAATTAGAAACGTTTTGAGGTTAGATTACCATTTAAATTAGAGTTTCAAAGGGAACTCCTTCCTCTTCGAAGTCATACGAAACTTAGAGGAGCGGCGAAACACCCCTTCAGGTGAAACTGACTTAATAGCGTCATGTGAAACGATTCCGTAGTCACGTGTGGAAGCAGTTTCCTTGGTGTTTCATTGCTGACATTCTAGCGGTAGTATGGCTGCTGCTTCCCATTATTTGAATGTTCCTTTCTAAAACCTATTCTACGAGGGCGATAAGCTAATACAAATTAAATGGATGGCAAGGTTCATCACATTTTTTTATTGTTGTTGAAATTTATCATTCTGTGATTCATTTGAAAGAATTTCGCTCAAAGTTAACTTTTGCGCGATAATAGGTTTTAATACAATAAGTAAAATAATTATCTATCTAATATAATAAAGTAAGGAGTTTGTGTGTGTATGTTCGCCAAAGACTCGATAACGATGAATTGCACAAATTTCAAACTTTCAAGATTTTTAAACAGGTAATAGGCTACTTTTTATTTACCTGAAGGTCCCCAGTTCAAACTCAGGATAGGAAAGGCGTTCTTATAAGGAATGCATTTAAACTTCACTTTTATCGGTAGCAGACTACATTTATTTTACGAAACTAAATTATTAATTATAGTCGTTAAGAAGAAAGGAAATTAAATGAAAATAAAAAGGAGAAAGGAAATTAAATGAAGGTAGATGAATAACTTCAGAACATTGCCTCCTTTTAGGAAGCAACGTTCTGAAATTTTGGCTTTTGCAATTACGAACAATCTGCAGTGTCGATTTGCACGGAATTGTGGAGAAAAGATCAATTAGATGTTACTGTTAATTATCTCGACTTTGCCAACGCTGTTTGAAGATAATGAAACTGCTAAGTTTGCTTTTTGTTCGGTAAATCTAAAACTTAATGCGAGTCTTCTTTCGGTGTGTGGCAGGGGGTTTACGTACTGTAATTTGCCTCTTTAGAGGTTTTAAGACCTATAAAACATGCTAATTAATTAAAAGTCGTCTCCTAACAATTGATATAATCTGTAATATTGGTTTTTGTAATATGGTTTTTATTTTTGGTAATCTGCAGTTTCTATGGTTTATTCTTTTTCATTCATTCATTTGATTTTATACTGCTTTTATTGCTAAATTGACGCAACCAATGGTGATACTGTAAATATCTATGTATTATGTTTTCTCACTTCTATTATCATCTTGCAATGATTCTTTTTCTATCATATCATTGTTCAGTTATAATGCTTTTTTAAATTCCTTTCAGTAATGTTGCAGTCACTTCTCTTTTCCTTATTCCCCCTCTTCTTTAAAATTTTTAGATGCTACTGTCTGTAGGTTTCGCAGGTTTTTCACGCCCCCCTTCCTGTGGGCGTTTTCCTGCAGGGTTCTATTTTTTCCTAAGTGTAGTAACTTAGGTTTTTTTAACCCGCAAACAAATCTCTTTATTATTTCCTTTTGTTTATACCCATAATCTATCTCTTTACTTCTTCCATATTATAAGGGTTAGATGTAAGAAGAGGCTAACTAGCCTTAATCTCGCCCTCTAATAAAGTCGTTTATTATTATTATTATAATATTGATCCCTAGTCCGATCCCAGGCATGTCAAAGCGTAATGAAATACACGTAGACTTGATTTTAATCGTTTTATTTCTTTTGCAAATCTTAATCTAAAAAATCATTGAACGAACATGAGACAAGTTTAATAAGATATACGTATATATAATCAAGAGTCATATTGTTTTCTTCCATTTTACAATTTTCTCGGTTAAGTATTAAGGAGCACTTGAGATAAAAATTGGATTCGTAAGATTAATAGTTCAAAGATTTCTAAGGCAAATATCGCAATTTCATAGGAATATAAAATATTTTAAAAACTTTTAACGACACTTTAATCAAATTTTAAGGTATATTATTAATTTAAATTATCTAAGTTTAATTGCATTTTTTAAGGATATGTGAATATTCTTTCCAGAAAGTCCCTTTAATTTATGAATTTTTAATAAAACATTTTAAATTAATTTCATAATTTGAAATGATAAATAGAGGGCGTTCTTCTTCCATCTCTTTTTAAAGAAACATAAATCGTAACAGAAACAATTGAGAATCTTAATGTCATAATCCCAAGGCAGAAAGAGCTAATATGAAAAAAAACAAGCGGCAATAATCTCAATCTTACATGAAGGAATTCATCGAGGGAGCATATTAATTTGTAAAGTTAAAAAAATAGTCACATAACCATCGGAGACGTAATTAGTATGGTAGATAAAAACTTTAATTTCCTCGGTGAGATTCAACGGGCTCTCCTGCTAATATATTTATAAAGTAGATGGTGTCTATCTCCTAAAGTTTCCACCGATTTCCAGAATTAATAGCGAGATAGAGGTTTTGCTTCTGTTCAAATAGTCACTTCCTTTAAACTGTAAAAATTTCAACTTTCCAAATCGAAGTATTGAGTTAGGTACCAGATCATCTCGTTATTCTTCTCATTGATGCATATGAAATCGGCTTTTGCGCTTGCTGCATTATTTTCCTTTAGAAATTTGAATGGTAATTTATTAACATACAAACTCCAGATGAATAAGAAGTATAAGATAGAAAGAATGGTAGCAAGGCCCGCAACGAAAGGATTGAGAATAAAACCGGATCATTTTCAGTAGCAAAAGAATATGACATATTTTTATATTTATCGCAATTAATTTCAGTGTTGTAGAACGTGCATACATTGGTGTGATGTTATAGTTTTGTAAGATGAATCTGCACGACTACTTTTGAATATGATATCTATACTATGTAATAAATCTGTATAGGAAGTCGTGTCTGAACATTGAAGGAATTTAGAAAAAGTGGTATAGATAAGTCACTCAGAATTTTTCTTACAAAGTGTTTTGGTGAAAGAGACCGGGAACGTGAGAAAACCGTATCTTAAGCGAGATAATAGAGCAAGAGCGTCTTAAACGGGTTTTACCGTGTATAATAAGTCCGTTTAGGAGGCCTTGTTTGTACATTGAAGGAATTTTTGAAGAAGTGGTGTATTTGGTAATAATAATTAAATGTGATTTCTCAATCATGAGAAAACTATGAGTTTTCCTATTTTAAATATTTATTTCTGCATTTCAATTGTTATACTACCTTGCAAGTCGCACTTACTACGTCATTCGACAAATTTTACTTCCCCGCTGAGAATCAACGTGTTTGATATTCGGGAATATTGATAGAGTTGAAAAGTTGAATTGAGAAAGTATATTTTGCATAAATATATATACAGTTAAGCATAAAGCACGTAACCGTAAATAGATGGGTCGCTTTGACATTGGATTCAGATCGCGGAAAGAATCCGCTGACTAAAGTACCGATTTTAGAAATAGGTTTAGTTCCCGATATGCATTGTGGGATTATTATTTTCTTAACATAAATATTGTATTACATTAGTTTATTTATGTGAATATGGTTTCAGATAATTTTCTACTCTCATGCAATTTAAATTATGATATAGTCTTTTACTATCGACGACGTTTAAAAATCATGGGTTCCTACAAATTTAACCTTTACAACTCCTTTAAATTTTGTCGATATTGAGTGCAATTTAAACTTGACATTTCAGGATTCGCTTCCTGCCATTTGAAAACATTGCCTGAGCCAGAAATCCAAGGTCCGAATCAGAATCTTAATTCCTTCAATTGAACAATAAATATTATTTTATAATTGTGTTGTAGTCCTCAATATCCAAGGGAGCTAGAAATTAAATGGAGGAGGAAAATGTTGAGTCTCCTATTAACGGATTAAGAGGAATCTGTTTCTAACTTACTGCCCTTTCCAAAACATAATCTACCAAAAAATTCCCAGCACTCGCTCGCATCTCCTTGCTTTAGCCCTTGCGCTGTTCGGATGGACCCGAAGTGTTTGCCTTCATGAGCATTCCGGTGTTGCGAAGAGATTGCAAGGGAGAGGTCCAGAGTTTGAAAGCCTCTTCAACGACTACACCATTCGATTTTTAGTTGACAGCTGTCTACCATTGTATTCTCAGTAAACATTACATGAACTTCTTAGTCATACTCAATCAAGAATTTTGAAAAATTTCGCTTATTCAAAGTCGGTGATATTATTAATCACCAATTTAATGATATCGCAGAATCAATACTTCGACTGATAAGTCAGTAATATTGAATACTGAGTCTACTGCTAAGTCAGTAATATTACTGCGGCGAAATATTAGTCTGTGATCTAGAATTGATTTTAGAATCGAAGAAGGATTATGACTGATTGCCTATAAAAAAATGGTTACTTAAAGAATATTAGGGTTTCGCCACATAATATGAACAAGAATTAGGCGAGTTTCCCTCACATTCTCCGTGTTCTTGTCAAAGGAGAAAGTGTTGTATTTGTCTACAGTAGGCTATGGAGTCCGCCGTTCATAGTAATCTGGGAATGAATGGTCTCAATTCTTTGACTGGTGACAGGTGTCCGGCATCTGTGGACGTGCCTCAGTGGGTTCAGCAGAGGAACAAGCTCACACCACATTCGTCTCTCTTGAGTGATCCTCAAAGAGCAATTGAGATCCTCAGTGGAAAAATCTGAGAGCTGTATTTAAGCAGATACTCATTTAGCAGATACTCAATGAGGAAGTATTGAAGTAGCGTGACTTCAGATTGCTTTGGAAAAGAGATCTCACGAAACGTCATCAAAGATCCATTATTTGAAAATTAATCGCGAGGTTATTACTGCGAAGTGGGATGCGATCTAAATCCAAATGGAATGAGTCGGGATCGTCGTGAACTGAGAAAAGAGCTTGCCAACCTGAAAAATAAATCCGCTGAATGAATTTTGAATCGTGTAAACGTTTCTCAGAATGAAAAATTGAGAAATCAATGAAGCATATTGATATTTTTGCTTTTGAGTATCCGTCTCTGGCTTAATTATGTATCAAAATAATGGTTGAGAAATAACAAAAGTCTTTTGAGCCAAAGTTTCTCCCGAATGGGAAAAACGAAAATTTTATACTAAAGATTTGTTTTATTTCATATTTTCTATTCACTAATATTTAATATAATGTATATAAGAGAACTAATTACTGTTTCCAGTTGACAGATTATAGTTTTTTGGGTAATTTGGCTCGAGGTATTGATCATAACTTGAGGAAGTTGAATATATGAAGGAATTGAAATTAAGGTGATGTTTAATTTAAAAAATGTATTAGCTAGAAAAAAATCATTGACTGTGTTCTCACAAAAGTATACTAGTATGGATGGAGCTTTTTTGGAATTCCGAGAAATTTACCAATGAGTTTAGGTTTAGTGAACCGCTTTCCGCTGAGTTAGAAATTTTATTAAGGAAGAAATCGTCCTTTTTCCAAAGTATGTTTCAGCAGTAACTTAAAATTCGTGGTCAAAAAGAGATTTCTAAAGCAAAAGGTAAGCTTTAGAAATATCTTATAATAAACATTGAAAAATAATTTAATTCCATAAAAATTTAAAGTCGTCTTCCACTTATTCCTAGAAATTATGAAGATAAGGTCAGTAGATCTTGTATTTTGATGTCTTAAGCTTAATTTCATGGATAAGGAAGATTTATGCTTTCCAGAGTGTCTTATCTGAGATCATCTCAATGTATTTTCTATTAAACGTTGTATGTTCGACTATATTTCCATGTTTTTAATCAGGCGATGCGAACGTGCTTTTGTTGAATATTTCTTTCCTGAGTAGAAGCTCGCGTCGGTGGTAAATGTAAAATGTGCTGAGAGGTGGTGTAAAACATTCTACTGTTGCTGGTTTTTTTCTTTTTAGCAAAAAAGGACAGTATATATTTTTCATACAGAAGCAAAAGACTTCACTTCCTGGATGAATTTGAGATCCATTCTCGTACCGAATCCGCCAATTTCTGTATAGTAAATGAGCACCTTTTTTCTGATTCAAAGTCACCACATAATGAAGTTTCTCTAACTTCAGTATCTTCTCCAACTTCCCATTTTCACCCCCAGCCATTGCATAAATATGTGTTGCCAAGTCGCTTGATGACAAAGATTATTCGTGTGTTTATTGTGTGTTTATAAAAATACTGTTCTTTGGATAGTAACAGGCCGTTTCTTCATTACGGAATATCTATATCGTTAGCGTATTCAGGTAATACATAAAAAGGACATATATGAATAACGACCGAAAACGACGAACAAGAATTAAAATAAGAATATTCTCATGAAATCTTACTCATTTTCACAGGTATCTTACTCATTACTCATGTCATAGGTATCACCGATTTCAACTGAGTCTAATACTCAGATTACCTGCAAAATCGAAAACCTTTTGCATATGATTTTTCATAGCATTCGATGGAGAGTGACCAAGTTTAATGGCAATTCAGTACCTTAATAGTATTCATATTGCCACATCTGGGAACAAGACTGAGACGAAAATAAATAAAAAATTCTTTTAAAAAATATTACTTTGGAAGCTGAGATATATGTATTTGCCGTCGTTGGAGTAATAATTACAATGCGCTAGTTCCAATGAAACATCAATTTGAACTGCGATATTATGTTCGCAGTTGATTTATAACCATCGATATCGAAAATCCGAGCCTGTTTGTACTGCACACATCATCAGAGAAGATTAGTTTTTAATTTTCCCTTTGATGAACGGAGTTGCGAGATAAACTTTGAAACGTGTCAGAATTAAGCTTTGGTAAAGACCCGAAGTGGTGATTGCGACACGTTATAATTAAGGAACATTTCCCTGTGAATCACAACTTTGTAAAAGTTCCTCACGGCCCGCATGATTGACGTTATCTGGTTGAACTGGTATTTAAAGCAATCCATCAAACTTACCTCGTCCACGCATATTCAGTGGGATGATGGGTCTCACGTGAGGTTACATGTATTAGGGTTTCTCCTTTCTTGAAAAATTTTCAAAGAGTTGAAGAGTTAAAATTATAAGAGCCGAAGCATTTTAATAACTATTTGCAGAATGAAATCGCGATTTAAGCTCTTGATTTTCTGTCAACGATACATTATATAAATAATTTCTGGATAGTCCTGATTTATACATTCATCGACTTTAATCCATCATCGTTTTTATCTTGTTGATATCGTTTAATTATTGGAACAGAATTTTTCGTTTCATTACTCGAGACTGGATTTGAAGGAAACCTCCATCTATTACAAATTCCCTAGATTTATCAAATATTACATGAAAATTGGAGGCACATTCATGTAACTACACCAAATGTAAAATAATTTATTGCACTTAAGATGGAACTATGAAGTTACAGGATCCTTCAGAAGGCCTAATTGACTAATAAAATTTAATTTTACTAAAGTATCCCTACTTCGCATAAGATACCGGAAAGTGAAGTAGGCAACGCGTTCATCTTTGGTAACAGCGGTCCCGGATTCGATCCCCGCTGGAGTTCCGTATATATTCCGAATCTTTTTTGTTACTCCTTGGTTCGCTCTTAGAAAATTCGAAAATACTCTCTTAAGGATGCAAGTTAGATTAATTTTTACTGTTTCCAGGTTTCACTTACTTTACAAAAGTAAATTAGTAACAAAAGTCCTACGAAATCAAATCAAATACAAAGAGAAGAAAAATTTACTGAATATTCTTTTGGTTGTGGAGTCTTGTTTTGAAGTGGAATTTGTTAGATATTAGACAAAATAGAATAAACACAAACGATGGAATTGAATTTTAACTTAGCACATTAAGTTGTGCGACCAAACCCAAGGTTATAGAAAAAGTGAAAAATGGTGACTTGGCTGGGACTCGAACCCAGGTCTCCCAATTTCCGGGCAGGTATTCTATCCATTGAACTACCGAGCCACTCAATCTCATTTCTGTATACGGGAGTTTATATGGGCGAGGTAGTGGTGTTCCACTTAGTGGCACCAACCACCACCAGAGGTCCTCGTTGAGGCAGCCACCCAACAAAGCGATATTATAGAGAAACATTCAAGGAATAAACACAAACGATGGAATTGAATTTTAACTTAGCACATTAAGTTGCGCGACCAAACCCAAGGTTATACAAGAAGTGAAAAACTTTCTCACTTTGTTGGGTGGCGTGGAGTGGAAGGAAGTGGAGCAACACTACCTTGCGCATATAAGCTCCCGATTAAAGAAGTGAGATTGAGTGGCTCGGTAGTTCAATAGATAGAATACCTGCCCGGAAAGTGGGAGACCTTGGTTCGAGTCCCAGCCAAGTCACCATTTTTCACTTCTTGTATAAAATAGAATAAAATTTTGTAAAATTATGTTATTATAAACAACCTGTCACCAAGGCGATCGTGCTCAAACGTTTTCCCTTGGAATATCTATGCCTATTGAAAAGCGCCTAAAGGTAGGGAAATGTTATTTTTTAAGTGTGGGCAATTTCCTGTAATTTGAGCATTTGCTATCATGATGAAAAATTCTCAGCGAAAAACTTACCACTATGTAAAAGTACTTCTTAATCTCAATGCTTCCACCCATGGGCAGATATGTATTCTTTGGATCAAGAAGTTGATAAAACATAGAGATTTTTATATATCGAAGGAAGGGATATGGAAAGGTTTTTGGAAGCGTTTGAATTTCGAGTAAAAAGTTTTTAAGAGAGCCTCAAGCCCTCAATAGCATTCAATAAAATTGGATAGAATTTTTTTGTGAAGTCGAAACAATTGAAAACTGAACGTGAATCTACAAAAGGTTTGAAGTGTGTGTGAGTGAAACCACTCGATAATAAAATGAGTGGGAGAATTCGCTGCCGAAGCGATAGGTCTCATTGAGTTATTTTTTTGTATATATTTAAGTTAAGCAGTATAATCTTGGGATTAGACACTAGTAACTTAAATTTAAAACATAACGGCGATATCACCAGGCATTAAATTTAATATAACCGTAGTGAATCAGTTTTTTGTACTGATGCTCCTTAAAAGCAATTCCTTACACGGCGTTCTTGAATGGAACATTTTGTTCATGAATAAGCAATTTGCTTCGGAAATGAACCTCATCGTATTGATGGCATCTTTTACGAGAATTGCTTTCCAAAAAATGATCCGTAGCGTCTTTAAAAGGAAATAATTTTATTAATTTAGAAGTTTCGCGTTCACCGCATGGAAATTGCTCATTTTTTTCTCTATGAGAAATACAGCTGAACGAGGAATGAATGAGCGTTCACTTTATTTACACTTTGATGTTTCGTTCTCACCGAAGGCAAAAGATCCTTCATCTCTTATTCTCTTCTTATTCATCTCGAATGTAAATTCATCAAAGATCAGATCGTCAAAATCATTTTCATAAATATATATAATACTAACGGATTCAGGAGGTATTTATTCTGGCCGTTTTGGATTTAAATTATAACCCTTTTCTCTATTAAAATCTTTCTACACATTTTTACATGAATGTGGTAACTTCGGTGGGTACTAGAACTTTCTCCAAATCAAATTACAACTTTGCATATTACTAATTTCTAAATAAATTGTGTACCTTTTGGTTACGTTTACGTTTTATTTTAAAAATATAGAAAATATATATTTTCGTTTTCTCTAAGAACTTTGATTTAGGAACGAATCGTCTTTATTAGCAATTACGCAACTCTTTCGTGTATTTCCCCTATTTTCACCTTGAAATTCTGATGATCTGTGGTAATACATATTATTAATTGGTGAAGTGTATGCTGTCTATAAGGAGCGATGTTTAAATTAGAAAGGTTAAGCGGAAAGTCATCCTACAAAATCCCTGCGTTTATCTTTATCCCAGAATGTTAAATGGATCATTGATAAATTTTATATGAACAATTGCGACTTGTAAGAATTCATAGAAATATAGGGCAATTGAACATTTCGGCGGGCAGTGTTTCTATCGTAATAGGATAAAGTGTAAAGAATGGAGATTTTATTTAAATATCTTGATATTTTCCATGAGTCAACAAAGCTAATCGACAAAACTAAAGAACTAAATCATAGATAAACGCATTAGGGAGCAACCGTTCAGTCGAAGTTTTGCTGAAAGATACTCCTGCATCTCAGAGGAAACTAATTCCTTTTTAAAGTTCAAAAACGTATGTTTTAGATTTGGCCATTGAGGTCCAGAAAACTTTCAACTTTTGCAAAATATAGTTTATTGACAGCAAAAAACGATCATTGATCCAGCAAGATTCCAGATTTCTGATTCTTAGTAAAATTCTTCTTCGATATCCTGATAATATCGATAGCAACAACTTATTAGTATTTATGGAAAAGCTTCCAGAAAAAGTTAGAACTTTGGTGAAGTTTGCCGAATGAAACTTTTTCTAAATTGTATCATCATTACCAACTGATGTTTACTGATATGTAACTGATGTTTACAGATATGTTCAATAATTTAACATTGTTTTTTATTATTTAAAATATTCCCATATTCAATACATTATTGATGAGTATGAAACTGATGTGCAAAGTCATGACTTGGTGGAAAGTCATAGAATCAAATGAGAAACTTAGTAATTTTTGCACTAAAAGAATTTCATGGATTGCAGTGAGAGGGTTATCCCCTTACATGTAGTGTAATTCCCCAGGAATGAGAATCTTCTTTTCGTGGAAAATTACTTCTCACTGGTTTAGGAGTCAGAATCATCGCCTGGAATACTCAAGTCACTGGCAAGAACGCATCAAATGTTTGCTTTTTTAAACATATCTTGGCGATGAGAAAATTTAGAATTTCCTGCGACTCATCCAATCAAAGTGGCATCTTCCTATAAATCTTCTCAGGATGAAACGTAGAAAGACCATATGTTCATTCCCATCAATTTTGAATATCTCCCAGCAAAAACTGACCTCAGGATGAGATGTCTATTTTCCATTAAGTCAGTTGAGATTCCAATCATCTTCCTCAGTAAATCGCTTCCGTTTGGGAATAGAAAACTTTCTCCCGGAAGAGAATTTTTCATTTCCCTCGAGGATAGATGATATGCCAATCTCAATCTTTTAAGGAAACACGAATGAAGAAAAATATTCCAATGTCGATTCTCTCGTATTACACGTTTCTCAATCGGGGCAACGAACCAAACACACAAACCGAAAAACGGATTTTTTCTGGATCGGAAACCGATCATGAACCGAAATTGAAAACCGTGAAAATTCTTGAACCTGAACCCAAATGGAAAACCGTTACTTATTCCGCTCTGATTTCGTAAAGGTCTTTATTTAGGCGACATAGAGACTAAAAATCTCTTCTTCTATTTAGCCTATCGTCAATAGTATTTATAAAAACATAAATGGCGCATGAGTAAATAGAATTGGAATGGAAAAATTTTAGAAGGATGTAGATGAATCTCAATTATTATCTTAGGAATAAAGATCCCAAACGGGAAATTACCCACAAAGGAGGGCAGTGTAAAAAATCTGCGCAAACCTACCGATACACAGTGGGCTAGAATCAAAAAAAGCTGTCCAAAAATACGAAAACGCTTTTCTTGAGTACGGACCTCGAAACCTCGCATGTTTGATTACGAATAAATCCTGCATACAACTATTGAGGTCATTTAGGTTGGATCTTTTGCATTAAAATTATACAGGAGGTCAAAGTTGACCAATTTTTGCGAAAATTTCCCGTTTCCGATTTTTCGCGAAATTCTTCAACTCCGAGTCGATTGTGAACCCAAACTAGGAAAATCATCGGATAAAATATGATGCCATATTATAAATATGTTCTTTGTTCTTCATAAGACTTAGTTTTAATGAGCTCTGTTGAATATTTATATACTTTACATCACAAAATGGCCGACCCTTATTTTGCAACAAATTTTTACATAAAGCGAGGAAAATAGTAGATTGAGACACCGTGTGACACGGGATTACTTACACCACGATAAGCTATAAGCCTTCCTTAATGGGAATCTGAAATAAAATCTTGCCCCAATATGCCCTAATAATATATAAGTCGACTTTTCTACAACACTACAAGGCCCAAATCCGCGCTGCGGAGCACTGTCCTCCGTTACGCTCTCGTGTTTTGAGAGGAACAATGAACCAATACGATTCTGATTCTGGGCGTGGTGTTTAAATAAAACTTTGTTCCTTATATTTGAAAAATTTCAGGAATTGCATCTACATCTACATCTATATAAATACCCTACAATCCGCCTTTCGGCGTGTGGCAGGGGATGTGAATACCGAACGATTGAGGTACTTTTTTAGCCTGTTATTATCGCGTATTGTTCGAGGTAAGTTTTCAACAATGTTTTACATTATTTTAAGTTTTCTTCCTACATTGATGCTAAACATAACGTATACAAAAATACTAATAGTTAATCTTATAATGTTGGCTTTTTAGATTGCTATTCATCCCAATAAATTCCTAAGTTAACGGGTCGGGTAATATGGATTACTAGGATTTCTCTATCCAAAGCGCTGAGAAACCAAAGCGTATTTTAGATGAATCGGTTACTTGTTCATTCAAAAGTCTTCATAGCAGTTTGATTCGATCTTCAGAGATATCGCAGAATGTCTGCTATTGAAAATTCCGGACAGCTGCGGAGAGATTTGGATGAAATGATGTTTCCTCTCTGTAGGCTCGCCTTGTATTGGTTCATTGATAAAACCTTAAATTTGTGTTTTAAGCAAAGAAAATGAACATCATACACTTAATTCGTACTATATTTTGATCACTACATTGGTAATTTGCCAAATTTCGGTCGTTTTCTTCACTGAAAACCCCTGTATCATATTACCGACTACTTTATAATACCCTGAAAATTATTTGTTGTCCTATTTAAGATTTTGCTAATGATAAAATTTTGGAAAATAATTCTTGAGTATAAGTAGCTATCATAGATACTTTAAATTTGATATTGCATTTGATTTTGAGTTTTAAACAGTATCTGGCTGTGATAATGCCTCAGATATAAATGTTATTCTATAATACTCTAAGTTCCTCCATGTTTTCTACAGTCTTAAGAAAAATGATAGAAATTAGAGAATCGCTTGATAAATGTTAAAGAATACTCTATTTCCATAACGTTCTTCATGAATGATGACAAAAACACAGCCTTAGAGTCGGATTCGGCCCACTGCAATTGAAGGGATTTTTGAGTGATCCACTGGCAGATGCAGCGGTCGCTTCCTCTACTATACTTGGTGACTTTGCAACACAAATAATTCGCTGAAGATAATAAGCTCATGCTAAAAATTAATGAGAAATTGATTCTACGATCTCTATGAGGATTCCTAGAAAAAAATGGCATTTAAATAGTATAAAAAAATAAAGGGGAAATTATTTCTTTAAGACGTATAAGGGATATATCATCTTAAATCTAATCAGCCTTCCGCGGAAAATTTCTAGATCCGAACTACTTATGCAGTTCGATTATTTTTAGTCGAACGAATTATTCATAGGTAGGTTTGGGAGAATTAAAGAGACCCCTTAAAAACAGTACATTATTATCTTATTCAAAAGGATTATCTTCTAAATAAACGATTAACTGTGGTCCTCAATCTCAGAGTAATGCATCATCTGGTTCACCGAGGAAAACGTTTGAGCATAAACGTTCTAATGTTTAAATATGTTTAAATACGATGTAAAATGAATTACACATAATTTACTTCGGAAAATCCAATGAAAAGTGATAAAGGCATACTGGATAGCTCGAAGTCTGACGTGACTGAAAGACGAACCTCCACCTTACAGGCAGATACTTGGACAAATTAACCTGTGATTCCGATCAGTTCCGCTCTGTGTTTTCAACTAGGAGACGCTTACTTATATTTACATACGTTTTTACTCCCTTTATCCACTTCAATGGATTATTTATTTTTGTTAAGTTATTGTTCGAGGGTTTAAGTTGGTACTCCTTGATGGATTTGATGATTTACCCGACGGATTTTACGACCACAATAATAAGTCTCTGAAGTGAACTAGGTATGGTAAAATTAAAAGATATAGTTTTTAATCTAATTCGTTAAGAAACCCTCATATATGCATGATTTGATCTAGTTTTTTTCCTCTGAAATCTAAGATAAATCTCTGACTCCGTATCGCGGTTAGGCTCCATTGTGTCAGTGTTATATAGTAAATAATTTTGTTTGCGAAACTCCTTTAGTTTGATGAATTACTCAGGATTTAATCTAGTATATTTCATTGGTTATGTTCGTATTTGAAGCATAAAAGTTGGGAAAGAATGAGGAAATTCAATAATACCATTCAAAAGTATATAATATGAATCAATTATTAAATATAGATGACTATGACATGTCTATGACATGACCAAAATTACATTTTCTTTCTTCATTTAGATACGACCCTTGTAATCTATGGACTGGAAAAATCAGCGCTGGAGAAATAATCTTTCTGTCGATAACTTTCATTCACTTTTCGCTCAAGGTCGAGGAAAATTGATTGGAAGAGAGCCAAAAGGTTTTTCAGCTTAAATCCTTCTTAGTGATACCTCATCTGAGGGCATGACCTCTTTCGGTGATTAAAAAGGGAAGGATGCTTTGAGATATACCTGATTTAGCTTTATAATGATTTTATAATCCTCTATAATCGGGAAGGTTTCCGTGATAATTTCTAAGGCTATTACAACATTCAGAAACAGTCAAGATTATGAATAAATCATTGGATTTTGGTTGCTAATTGTGCATTCTACTTTCTCACAACCATATCCTTGAATAAAATTAATAGTGAGTCTTAAATTTATTTTAAATTTATTATTCGGAATTTTAAAAATCGTTTCAGAAAATACATTAACCTATTAATCTATATCTACGCATTTTAAATAGCAGACCTTTAGAAATGCTTATTTTGATATCAATGAGATTATGCAGCTGAATTTTCAATTCTTGAATGAAAGAAAACGCTAAAGTCATTTCACTATCATATTAAAGTTTAAATATTGGTCACGAGATCCTGTAGTTATTATTGAATAAAATTTAAACTATCCGATAACCGCCGATTGGAATTTAATATAATTGGAAATATCATATCGACCAAATTCGGTGGACTGCGAAAGTCATTCTTGTGGAATGAACGAGGATTAAGAAATAATTCTGTAAAATATCAACTCTTGGTTGATCGGTTTCCCGTTAAAATTTGGGACGTTTCTAGATATAAATTGTTTAATTATATTAGAAATTCAATTCGAAGAGGTGATGGTCGAATTATCCTCTGGGCTATGCTGTCCATTGATGCAGATCCATTTATTTATAAACTTCAGACGTTTCTTCTGCCTTTCCCTTCCGCATAACTTTGAGTGCCCGATTTTGCTCATTCTCTTTCGGTCTTCGTCTTTCAGTCGTTCCTAAATGGATTATATTAAATGATGATGCACATACGATTGACCAATTAGATAATCCTTATTTCATATGTAAATTCTAGGAGATATCTTTCAGCATACAACAATATATTAACCGAATCCCAATCATTAAAATAATGTGTGTTGTGATAATTCAAAGGTGATAATTATGTTGGTGAAAATGTCCGTATCTCTGAAATCATATTATGGCTTGTTAACATATTTTTTACACTGTTTAATTCGAATATAATCTATCATTAAGTAAGTTTTGATAAAAGTTATTCAAGATATTTGAACATTAAGGCGTAACCTCTAATCGCGAAAGAAATTAGATATCTTTGGATAATGTTGAAACTTCCCTCGCTCTGATTATTTTAAATTTTAATGCTAAACACCGAGATAAATTGGAATTAAATGAATATTATTGTAGAATAGTTCTCAATCATTGATAGTTCGATCTATCCACAGAATATCTTAATAAGCGAGATTTTATAAAGGAATTACCTATTATGATCCAAATAAAAATTTATAGTCCTTATAAATGATTATATTAATAATTCAAAGTAAGATCGATGCATTTGAATAAGAAATTGTTCAACTAAAATTAAGTTTGTCGATCACGTATCAATTTGTCGACAAATGGAGAGTATCGTATATAGCTTGTAGGGAAAGGAAAGAGAGTAAAAGTTTCCTGGAAAACCAATATCTTGATACCTCACGAAGCAAGCCATAAGATTAGGAGAGGCTTTCTGCGATATCGTAGAGTTAGAAATTTCTAGACAACGTTCGTGGCAAATTCTCCTCTTCCACGTCTCCTTGGAACGTGGTTGAGGAAAGATCTTTCTTTGATTTCCGGGATCATCCTGGTTCTCACTCTGCAGATGGAATTGCATTAAGGGGCGTGGAAAGAGCGCGGTCCAAATGAAATACCAACGATTTTTAGCAAGAAGGGAATAAGGATCTTCCTAGAAACATATCAAAGAGGGAGGCGAAACTTCTTTGTCCGTAAATAAGATAGTCCTCTTGTGCAACCTTCAGATCCTCTTGCTGGGTATTATCTTGAAACATACTGACCAAAGGACAAGATAACGTGGCGATCGTTGGCGAGACATTATCGGTCAATGAACTCTATCACTGGGTAATATTTCGTAAGGATTCATTGATCTTGTTATGATACTATTTCATTTATAAAATTGGTTATAATGAAGAGAACTCTCCGCATAAAATTAGTATCTTTATATAATACAAATTATTATAATATATAATTTGCTCAAAAATAAATATTGTCAAAAATCGGTTCCACTACATACGTTGATGAGAAAAACTTTAATTTACTTTCGTCTTTTCATCTTGATCAGCGTTTCTTATTTATCAAAGCATTGCGAATACATATGTAATATATTTGATTCTACCTCTGACGCCAAGAGATTTTTCGCAGTTCTTTTTTGTTAACATACCAGATTAATTCACTGTAGCCTTAAGATTCACTGAAAACTGACTTTCGCACATGTTTGCTCGAGAAAAACCGAGACATCTGTTGAAATTACTTGGCGAATAATTCAACTAGCATTTAGGATGCCTGGAGGTAGAATATCAAATTGGGATAAGAATGAAGAGCTCAAGAGTTAATTTTCGTGATTTCAGTGTGTCAGTCAGTATGAAACCTGAAATTAAGGAGGAAGAAGGATTTACATATGAGTACTTAATAAGAGTAGTTAAATATATATAAGGTATAGTTAAAGTATAGTTATAAAAGCGCTTCCATTTTGTAATGGTGCTTCGTAGGACATGGAAGATTCTACATCGAGAGATGAACATCTGCGATGTACTATAACCGTCAGTGCAGCCTTAAAGTGAAGCTCAACCTCTGTTCTCTGATAGAGAAGTTATTACAAGTCTTCAGCCGAATCCACTAACCACATTGTGAGCTTTGAACGTTTTTTTCCCCGTTTTTTTCCAAGTACTGTTGAGTAAGTTAACTTTTCATCTTATTTAAATGAACTATATCATTTAGTTCATTTATATAAGTTTAAAAAGATATATTTCAACTTTAATCTAAACTTCCTTATCGTTGATAGGATAAAACTTCCGCTCATCAATGGTTCTATTTGAATTAGAATCTTCCTTCCAGTTCTGTATTTTATGCAGAGAAAATATATGGAAAACCTCACTATTTTGTATTTCATACTATCTTATGCGGGTAAGGTTTGCATATATAAGCGTCTTTATTGGGCGAAATTGTCACAAGATTATCCCGTATTTCATTTAACCCTTTTAACTCTCAACGTACGTACATTCATACATGAATTCATATTTTAGGCAATATTTTGAAATGAGGTTAATCAGGAATAAAGAAAACAAGATTGGTTTTGCGGAGAAAAAAATTCTGATATTATGATCACAGAAAAAATTATCCATTGAAGGAAAACATCCACGAAGAGAATGTGTTGCGACGAACCTGCGGAATTTTCAAGAAATGTCAAAGATAGAGATTGAAACATAAAAACAATGGAATGTGAACAATAAAAATTTCAAATGTAATAAGAAATAACCATACTAGAGCATAAGCATTCTTTGTCATAAAAATTGATTGTGCAGATAGAACTACAAGTGGCCGAATTTCGCCCTTTCATAAACTATGCGTCGTGAATAACCTAATTTCGAATATGAGTTCGGAATGAAAACCTCGATTTATGGCTCATGAACTTCTCGGAATAGATCACCAACAGATATGGCTGCACATACGTCTTCGAGGAGAAAAAGTCTTGCTAGAAAATTGCGATTTTTCCGTCGTTTCTTAGGGAACAAGAAGTGGAGACGACGCACAACAGATGCGGCGAGGAAAGAATTCCATATCGATCCGCGGTTCTTATCTCAGGAGGGAAAGTTTCTCCGAAGTTGTCAAGCCGTCGGATTACGTTAGAATGAAGCGCTGTGAATTTGCGAAGGGCTTCCGGAAATGAAGCATTGAGCGCGTTATTAAAAATTTTTGTTTCTTATGCGTCGAAAAGAGTCCGAACCTAATGGTGAGAGTACTCTTAAGGCAAGCTCTCTGGGGTACATACGACTCTGAAAAAACCGAGATTTTAAATAAATTCATATGCTTATCTTAGCTATTATTTCCTAATATGATATTGCTACCCTGAAACATGGAAAGACTTGTGTGACCAATAATTTGTATGGGAAATATAGTTGATGTATGGGAAAACGGACTTGAAAAAAGTCTGACGGAACCTAGCATTGAATCCGGGATCTTCCTGAATCTGGGAGGTTGTTTTAGCCAACTAAACTATCTCGCCAGAAAATTCTGACCAGAATAATTATCAGAACAGTTATTATTAATTTATCATTACCAAACATGGTAATCTTATCATTATTTTTTGACATTGCAACTTTATAAAAGATCAAATATTTGTTATATAGGATTGTAAACAGCTTTAAGTTTAGGGTCTCGTCGCTAAGAAAATCAATTTGCTCATCTAAAAGACCGCTTAATGCGCAGATTATTGCGATCCTCGGATATATGAAAATGACTGCATGCACACCGGAATATAAGGATATTTACAGTTAGTAAGGAACCGTGAGGTCCAAGCAGTTTAAACGAATGGGAGTAATATTTTGAGAGATTCTTATTCAGTTAACTGATAGTAGCAGCCATCTGCAACAAACTGCTTGATCTATAAAAGATTTTAGCAAAATTATTAATTTTATAAGCAAAAATGAGATATAATGAAGAAATTCTTAATTTCCTAAAATAAATACATTTCCTTGAGGAACTTTTTGAAATTTCCCCCAATTAGTTTGTGCCTTTTAAATAGATATTTTAATGATTTATGATTTTCTTTAGGGAGATTCATATAGGTTATTAAAATTTTACCTTGGGTTTTCTACATTTAAGTCTATCCTCAGGTTTTGTACGATATTACCATGTACACTTGCAATCGATGTAAAGCAATTTAAGTAATTATTAATCATTACGATTCTCATGTATTTTAAATATATAAACACATATTTTCAAAGAAGTATATAATTCGTCTGATATAGAAATATGCTTAAATGTTAGTTTAAGAGTGGGTGCAAACAATGGCTAACCATTGGCTCGATCACTCGATAATTATTAATATAAGCGTGAAATATTTGTGAGACCTGCGTAGAATGGAAGATCGTTCCTTGTCATTGGGAAGTGATACTGTAACTGAAATTTGGATAAATGAAATTTATTAATATCAAATATAATTCAGGTTCACTTCTGTGATTTCTGTTAGGTGAGAGCGGAAGATATTCTACCTTTAGACAGCAGAGGATTGGAAAGCATTATTTATTTAATCAATCATTCATTTCGTTAGCCAATCGCGAGTCGATTAAAGTATATGTGTGAACTTGGAGACGCTCATTATATCCCAAGCGTTCTGTGAGAAATCAGTGTTGCTCAATTCTTTGTTCCCACGGGTATTATATTGATATCTTCTTTCTCAATATTATATTGATAAATCTTAATTTACATTTTTCTAATGACCTTCACTCGACTCTCGATTTCGAATCGAAGTAATATTATTTTATCCCTCTGGATTGATTCAATATACTAAAACTTTCACATATTAACACAAAATTGAGAAATTGATTGATATGGGAGATATTTATAGTTTCCAAGACTACAAGGAATACGTTAATCGTATCATCAATCATATTTCTGTCAATCTAGCTTATATTTATGGCAATTTTTTCTTACATAAAACTGTGATTCTCTAATGTTTTTTGTATTTTATCATTATTTTACATAAAAGACTTAAAACCCCACGGGTTAAGTGTAGTATTACCACATACTATTAAACACTGACCCATTTCGGAATCTAAATACATCTTGTCGATCTAGCACTCCGATAACCGCACGTATGCTGCAACTAGTGATCAACTGCCGTTTCTCACGCTAATTTCCGTTTGCTCCGATAGTTCGATTCCCTCTGGAGGACATTCGGCCTAGCAAATGTGGGACAACCCATTGGCGGAAGCGCTGCTTTAACCATTTAATTTCACCATTTTAGGGTTCTCTCTCGTCAGAGAAAGAAATCTTTGAGGAAGTTTGCTTTGATTTCACTTTTAGTAAGTATGAACGTGAGGAATTTCGTAATCGAAGTTTCTGAGATGAATTTCTGCCACCCATCAGCATCCATTCTCGGTATCTTCCATGTTATCACATTCTCGATTTGGGGCGCTTTAATGCTTTTAATTCTATATTCTACCCTAGAGCTTAAAATGAGTGCATTTAATGCAATGCATGTTTAAAGTATTTGGAGACGGGAGTTCGAATGAAATTCTATACTTTCTTGAAAAATTTTTCAGCTCGCCATTTTGTAACTACTCAAACTATCGGTCTAGAATTTGGAAAACATGTTTCTATTGTCACAATCAATATTAGAATAGTTTTACTAACAAGGAGACTACACACCGTCGGACGCGATTTAAGTGGTAAGACTCGGTAATTTGATAGATATCGAGTCAAGATTGACGAATTACCCCCAAAGTTGGGTTTTATGAGCGATAGTTTTCACGGAAAATGAACTTAAAGTTTACGAAAAATTGTCAGGTAGGCTATAAAGCTAAGCGTAGCGACCTTCGTCATTCGTCATTTCCCTGGAAAGGCAACACAGCCTAAAGCAGGGGAACTTCTCAATGTGATGTATAATGACCAAAAGACCAATAAACGCTTTTCAAAACAACAACTTCGTCATTCGAACGTTTGGCGCTGTGGTATGGTATCCGCTTCCAAAGTCCTTTTGGTCGGGTTCGAGCCCTCATGCGGGAAAATTTCTTTTCTCTTTTTTCTTTTACGTACTCTGTCATAATCTTAACCTATATCTGTTTTCTTCTTTATTAAGGAATGAATTCTGAATGCGCGAAATAAAAATCTTTACTTTACTCAAACAGTTGTCGGCTTCTATATTTAAACCAATGTGTTCAGAGTTCAGAATTGGTAAATGTAAGTCGGGTATTGCAATAAATGTTGCCGTTAGAGCGAGCAGCTGGATGTAGGAGAGATTTGAAATAGTCCTCTGCGTTACCTCTCTAGTATTGTAGTTTTCAGATAATAAATGCGGACATAAGCATTTGCGCATAATTTGAAGAAACGGGTGACTCACAGTGGAAAAATACTCTAACTTTTGGAAAATAAGTTCAAAATCCACCAAAAGAAGAAAACAGATATAGATTAAGATTATGACAGAGTACGTAAGAGAAAAAAATCTTCCTTTCCCTTTACAATCATTCTCCTCAAAATTCCAGTCCGTTATTTTGCCTCTCCGTGCTTTTACCTCGAGCTATCAATTCCAACTCGAATTATTCATATACTCTCCTGACATCTAATTGAAATTGATGGTAACATAAAATATTAAGAACGCTCAGTCGTCCTAATGGCGGAAATGAGACTTATGAATCTCTTCTTCTATGGAACCCAGGTAATGTTAATAATATTCGATCATTTCACACTAAACTGAACAAGAAATAAAATTACACATTAAGATCTTACAATAAGATCTTAATGTGTAATTTTATTTCTGTATATATTTATTTCTGTGTATATTACGGTAAAAACGATGATACGTACTTACTCTAAAATTAGTTAATAAATTCTTCGATATAAGGCAAAGTAAATCATTACGAGCAAAATCTTAAGAAGGGGAATTCTTTGTAATTGTCGTCGATTTTAAGGGATCTGAATTAGAGATATTTTTCGACGTTGACTTCCATAAGCTGATTCTTCGATAGATAGTTATTTCGGCCACACCTCATAAATTTCGACCTCTTTTTCCCGTTTGCCGCTATCGCAAGACAAAGAGACACCAAGGAAAAGCAGCTTCGTTAAAAGTTTGAGTTTCTTGAAACCGTCGTTTCTGCTGAAGCAGAATTTATTCTTTTGTCCCAAAAGCTCACCAATAGCCGCGTTTCTGGGACGAATTCGCTTCAGAGCAGGTCTCCATCATCATTGAAACTATTATAGTTATGTTCGCTATAGATTGTAATGTTAAATTATTTTAGCGGTATCTTGGCTGCAGAAAGCAATAGTTTTGACTTCGTTTTTGACAGCTGGAATGAGATTCCTCACGAAAATTGTAACATACCTATTGCTATCGACAAAAATACCACCCTTGTTATATTAAGTAAAGACCAGCAAAATCAGAAAATTCTTCGAAAAAGTATAAGCATCGTCACTCATGACGATGGAAGAAATAAATAAGAAATCACTTTCCACAAAGGAAACTAGTTCATAAATTATCAAAGATAAAATTCTAAAAAATATCACAAAACGCAATAAATGAAAAGCACGACCTTTTTTGACGCATAAACATAGTGTGTGTTTGATTCCTTGTGTTTGCAGTATTTTATATTGCTTCGTTTTTATTGAATTAGGAACTATTTTATTTTGTGAATACTGATTTATCTTCTCTTCCATCGCCATCGAAGGAAGTTTAAAGTAAGGAATAAAGAATGATTATTTGGGAAAATCCTGAAAGCTACGCCTTTATAACTTAATATTTGAAATTATTTCAGGTATATTTTCGTATAGCTAACTGCGCAATATACTTCGAGGCAAGGTCATTCAGACAGACATGCATAAGATTATTTTCTTATCTGCAATGAATTACAAACATTCATCACCCAATGCAGTTTTTTGATATACCATATTGGAAATCATCCCTCGAATAAAATATCCTTTGGATGAAATATCTCCCGTTGGGTCTCGGCCGCTTTGTCTCTGGATGAACGTATAGTCTTCAGAGTCTTTTGGTTGAAACATTTTGGATGAGATATTCCGATATATTTAACATTCAAACTTCATGAAGTATTACCATTGATGTTTTAAGAAGTGCAGGTTATTTAAAAAAATGAACCGATTTCTAAGCCTAACAAAATATAGCTTCGTGAGATTTTATGCGTCGATAAAGTTGAGCTTTCTAAGCGTTAGTAAAATTATAGTTTTCTTACTGTTAATAAAATACAGATAAATGAAGTCTGTTCATTCTTTTTGAAAGACTATTAATACTAATGGAATACTCGTACGCTTCCTCTTTTTCCTCCGAGGGCTTGAACTGAATATTAAGGAATCATCGCTCAGATAAGAGAAAGTCATTACGAGGTAGAGATTCGAGGAGATGCTCATAAGAGAGCAGCACTCTTCTCTAACTTCGTTTGTTTATTTTCTTCCGCAGAGTGAATGAGAGCGGTGTGTTCCGTTTGCCGCAGAGTATTGGGTCTTCGATAGCAATTCCTTCCTCTATGGCGGGACGAAAGAAGACTTTTATTTTGTTTCCATGAGAACTGCGACGAATTTTGTCGCGGGAATCGGGTCATCGCGAAGTCATTAGCAAAAAGGCTGAGGAACTCATCTTTTGCCTCAAAAGATGTCCTATCTAACATTCCTAACAAATTTAACGGATAGGTTCTTTCCCAATCTGTGACACTGCCAACTCAAGACCTACATTTGAATTCATAAGTGGCGTGTGGCAAGGATGTCAACTTATATCATCAACTTGCCTTATTGAGAATTGTTATTGCACAATCGGGTGTTTTAAACCTTTTGATTCATCGTTTTGCCTGTAATTTATGAATCTCCGTCATTTTGGCTAGCCATACAAACACGCTTTCCGAACACACTAATGTGAGTCTTAAGCAAGGCCTTGATGTACCGCATTTTATCCAAGAGTGCCATATTTTTTATTATAAATACTAATTATTTTCGTGTAAAGAAAGGGAGTGAACATTCAGTTCATTTCGAAAATTATTGTCCATTACACAGCGTTGAATGTAATGAAGTTCACTCTGAATTTTCGGAATTGGAATGTAATTCTGGATTTGTGTGTGTGTATGTATGTATATAGTTGCCAATATATATATATATTCATTACTATTTGTATTCAAGTAAATGAGCAAGTGCGTTCTCGATGTAAATTTTAAATTGCGTGCATGACTCAGATGAGGAAGGATTGAGAGGCTATGGCAGGACAGAAGTATAGGAGAAAGGATAAAAAAGTATACGAAGACTTAGGAGAGATTGGAAATGGTATTCAGTGGAAGGAGAAGCTTGATAAAAGAGTGAAAGTAGTTGACGAGGGATTAACTAACAAAGGATGACGTAGAAAAGAGATTACGCTACGTGAATGATTTGACCGAGCATGAGTTTATGTACGGATTTTCGATGGATAGCGTGAGTTGGCTTCTGCCTCTAACTTTTGTGAATAATATATATTTTATCCGTCTTTTGATATAGGATAGAGGAAAAAATGCTTCTTTAATTTACTTACGTTTCAGTCTTGTTCATGTTTGTGATAATATGCAAACTACTGTAGTATGACTGATGCTAAAAAATGAATCTTTTAAGTCATTTAAGTCAGATGGGACTGTTAGATTTCAAGTTCACCCAAAATAAAAACTGATATCTATATCATATATCATGTGATATTCTACGAAAACTATATAACGTGGATTACGTGGAAAACACTATATTACGTGGATTTGTTCCATTCTGGCTCATTTCCGTGAGGAGACCAATGGCCAGCTATCTCACTTCATGTCCACTGAATTTAATGTCTCTCTAATCTTCAATGTTTATCCTTTTTTAGCAGAAAGAAAATTACATTGATAAGGGAAATATTATTATGGAAGTGTTTTTTACTAACGTACGCTGTGAATTATGAAAATAGGTTTTCTTTCTTTACTTGACAAAATCAGGGTTCGTGCATAAACTACGTTATGTTTTCGGTGATCCCCCTCCCTTCTATCGTTGACAAACATAGTATTTTTACCATACCCTCAACTCTCCAACGCCGCCTCTCAAAATAAAGCTTCCAGTAAAAATATATCCTTTGAAGTTAAGCGATTTGATGGTATGAAGACTTGCAACATTGTAGATGCAACAATTCAGTTACATTTAGTTAAAATAGAAGCTTGGGGTCTAGGAAATACTTCAACTCTATATAGAATAGCCATATTGACGTCGCAAACAGGTGAATTGTAACTTTAAGTCAACTCCTTCCCCTTTCCCCTGTAAGGTAGTTTATTGAAACATATTTATTGGTAATATTGTTTATGTACGAACTCTGAATACCCTCATAAGATTCACTATGAACGATGTTTTAGAAGAGTTATAAAACTGGCTAAGGGCTTTCAAGTTGTTGATGGAAATTTGAGGCGACAGAAAAATCGATTACGCTACATCTTATGATAGTAATATTTCAGTACTTAATAATCTAGTTATGTAGTTTTTAAAGATTGGGTGGCCTATTAGGACGTTTTGACTTAGGATAAGAACCTTTTCTCATCAGAAGGACACAATCGACTGCATAAGCCACATCTGAAACCATCAGACCACTCTTGAGTAACGCGTTGTAATAATAATAATAATAATTCTACACTCAAATGTTTAAATATCGACATTGTGCATCACAAAATGAATTCATTCCTTTAATGAACTAAAAGAAAATTATCTCTACTTTATTTTTCAACTATTATTAACAAGATTTTAAATTAAAATAATTTAAATACGGTCGTTCTTTTCAGTAAGTGACTAAAAAGGAGTTCCGAACGGCCAAAAATGCCACATTTGACCTGAAGACCGCACTCCTGGTCTAGGACGCCTTTCACCACACGTTTGGACAGCCCGCAATACTTTTTCGAGTGTCACTTGGATAATCAGAACATCTAGTAAACCACGGTTTATGTTTCACCGATGTTCAGTTTCTATCAAAAAATGATTCGAGTTCCGAAAGGAAAAGCGCCAAGGGTTTGCGGTGCTCACTTTGACGAAGAATGGTCGTCGATTACCCATGATTCCGTTCGCAGATGTCGCCTTTCCCTTCGGATATATGCCCGTATCATTCGCGAGAGACAGTGGCGCCGAAATAACTCTTTAGAGAAAAATGAGAGTGGATGGAAACAGATGAGCAGCGGGTGGCGGAAGAAAAGGGTGAACTCGGGGAAGCGAGGAAAACAGAAGTCAATTTACGGAAGAGAAATTCCGCAGAGAGGAATAATTGCGAGTGGAGATAAACAACGGAAGGAGGAAAAGAGTAAATGGAAACGGTCAAGACGGTTTCCATCTTGTGGCTTGAAGCGGAAGTATCGGAAAGTGGGGACGAAGTCAGGGAAAGAGGAAACTAAACTCTGAAACAAGGCTTCGGTTCTTAGATGAGAAAAAGTCTAATCGGTGTTTTAATTAATGAACAATGAGATAATGTTTGTTGAACCAACTAAAAGGAATTACTTCATATTTTCAGCAATTTCTATTTGAACGATCGGTTTCTATCATATCTATCATCTGCAGGTACACAATATTCGATCAAAACGATCTCAGGTATATTATACAGCAAAATCCGTTTAAAACGCTTTAGATGCGGTCCCGGTTCCCGTCCTTTTTTTTACGAAAAACATGGTAAAAACACGGCGAAAGAATCCATTACAGAGACGAGGACTCTTCTCGTCTCCAGTTTCCCCACAACACGGTATAGAAAATCATTCGATAGATCGAAATTTTATTTATATAATCTGTGTCGTTCTCTCGCGTTTTGACTTATCTCTAGATTGCTTTCTTGCGATTTTTTTTGGAACGAATAATTCAGTGTGAATAAAATTAAGATACCGCGAAGCAGATCCATCTCCTTGTCGGAACTCTAAAACAGAGTGAGATCTTCTATCCTCCTTGATTCCTTTTAGAGTGAAAGAAAACTTATAAGTGACTAAAAATGTAGCGCTGAAAGAAGATGAAGGTATTATCAGCAAAATGACTGGTTTTCCACGATCCATAACTATTGAGCTCTATTATAGCCTCGTCTCTGTGTAGCCTTTTACACCGATATTCGTGGCAAATTACGCGATTTTGAGAAGGAATAAAATTTGAGACTCCGACCGAAGATTTCTATTGATTGAATTTCCGTTTGATTGATCGGATCGCTTTTTGAAAATGTTTTCGTCGGAATCTATCGGCGTTGCCCTCGATTGGAAAACAAGGGCGCAGCAATTTCAATTGGGCGAACAGTTCCAATCGTGAAATTGAACAATTGATGAGCGCACCTCGACTTAAATAACTAAAGTTATTTGCACTCTGAAAAATCGTTGAGATTCTAGCAATTCCATATATATACTGAATGAGATTCGGTGTTTTTATCTTTATCTCCTGATATAGTCGAATATTTCTTGTTGGTGAGTGTAGAAAGATTAAGTGATTGAACATGGACCAAAATAAAAACTACGTTTTTAACGAAAGATTTTTGTTGGTTTGGATGAACGGAAGCATAATGTGTGCAAGAAAAGAATTCGTTGGAAAAAAGGAGAAGAAGAGCAGAAAAATATGAATGGGGTGAATGTGAAGTTAAAGAGAAGAGATCCAAAAGAAGCAATAGAATGAAGATCGCAAATTTTCGCTATTTTTCAAATCTTACCCAAAAGGTCTTTTGATCTGCCCTCATTTATGTTCTGTCTCTACAAATAAAGGAGTTGTGGGATTGTGAAAGTAGGAATTTTCATAGTTGGAAAATTTACATTTTATAAACCTTATTTGAAAGAAAATCTTCTCTTGATCACGCATCGGAAGGAAAGAATGTCGTAAATGAGTACGCAATTACATCACTCATATCTCGCTAACTTTCATAATATCACAGCCTTGAACTAGATAAACGATAGATATGTTTTTCATTATCCTGTACCGAAAGAAAAGTGATGAATTTTCTATTCGTCAGGTTATGGTAACAGGACCAAAATAGTTTATCATTCTGAATTTATTGTTTGCAAGCCATTCTGAACGTATGTCTCAAATGAATTTTATTCATATTATTTAGAATTTTTAACTGAAAGGTAATTTTTTGGATCATTAATACCAATTAGGAAGTATCCTAAATTAAAAAATGGAGATTGATTCGTCCTGATTTTAAAATATCTGACTGTATTGTAAAATTTTGCGCTAAAGCTTATCATCGGTTTAAGTTAGCTAGAAGAAGCAGTAGTTACACTATCTCTTAACAAAAAAGAAGGAAACATGGAATATTGGGATATCACTGTATTTCGTTTCAGTATCTCGAGCATTCTTGTTCACGTTTTTCGTTGCGTTCACTCAGAATTATTCCGTTTATTTTATTTTTAGTAACGATAGACAAAAATGACTAAATCTTAAATCCTTTATCCAGCACTGATAGAGAATGAATGTGGGAGTACGATTAAGGCGAATAACTCTAGCAGAGAATAGTTTGATAGTTTTGATTTATGCATGTATGTTAGAGAGGACGGCAGTAGCGTCTTTTCCCGTACAGAATAAAGAAAGCCCGTAATATAATGCTTCACTATTATGAAAACGCTTCTATGCCATTAATTTCCGCGATTTCAAAATTTCTATTTCAGCGTGTCCGACCGCGTCATCGAAAAAAACTAAGTGGTTAAAAATCTTTCGGATTAAAAATAAGAATTTTCTTATCGCTTAAATTTTTAGATTTTTTATAAATATTTACAAGTTCGGCGATCATGTGTTGAACTATCGGAGTAAATAACGTGAATGTTGAGAAAGAAGCGTTATTTGTTAATCAACAGAATTGATTTCCGTTGTTTAGCGGGACCGTGATTTTCTCTGGCGGCCGATCGGAGAACTAAAAGGGCACCGCGTAGAGTAGTAGAGATTCGGACAATTGAGTAACGAATGAGAGTCGTAGTTGGAATAAAATTAATTAAGGAATAAGTAGAAAGGCTGCACCGGAAAGAAATGCATCGATACCAGCGGGAAGTATTATGGAAACATCCGATTCAATATGAAGCAAGCAAAAAAAGTTATGCAAAGGTAAAAAAGAATAAAGCGTATACCTTTTGAAATTGCACAGAGAAAATTTTACTATTGGTAAGTGATCAGTTGGTTACATTGGCCAAACACGCCGCTTACTTTAGATTGTCGTATTGTTTGGCCTCAAATTTAAACAATAGGAAGATTGCTCTCAATTAGGTCATTAGGTTTTGCCACAGCAAATTGAGACCATCTTCCGTATTATCTAATCAAACCCGATGAACACGACCCGATTTCTGTTCATAAGTCTTAATAATCAATGATTTGTCTATCACTTCACGTGATTCCTTTCTGAATTATCTCCATCGTTACCAGTGTTAGTAAACAAAACTTATCCTTTATCAAGTATGTTTTCAGTCATAGTCTAGAAAATTATTTCGTTTTTGGTAACATTTACTATTGCGAATATCCTCTTTCCTGCATCGAGAGAAGAAAATATTCCAGTCAAGGAGATATGATAGAATGTGTCATGTGATCAAAGCATGTACTTTTTTTAAATTGTTCGTATTTTTGGCTATTTGTGCATAATATGAAATTTTTTGTAATTGAAATCATGGCCACCAGGTCCTACTTGCCGTGTTATGTTTGTAAGAACAGCATAAGAAACCTTTTAATCTTCTTCGGATTTGATAAATGTTTCGTTAACTTCCATATTAATAGAAAATTTTAGGAAGTATCCAATATCAGCTCATGGAGATTAAATAATTTTCATAAAAGATGCCCTAATTTAACCTCATAACAAAAACTATTTTGGCATTCGATATATTTTCATCTCAGCCATTAGAGAGGGTTTGTTGAGTGCCCATTAAGTTATAGTAATTTAGTATCTAATAGTAATATAATAACTAATAGTAATATAATGGCTACATGAATATAGTTCAACGTTACTCCATAGGAAAAAATTTCTGACGGTGACTAAAAGTCGACGTGCAATTGTTCTCTTGAATATCAAAGATAGCATTGTTGCCTCTAAATCGCTTAAGTTAACTACGACACAATTCTACTTTCATTTGAATATTGCGGTAAACGAAGAGAATCGGGGATTTTTTCAATAGCGTTCTCTTTCACGAATACATATAATGTTAAACGATTAATCTAAATCTATCTCTACTTTGGCTCGAAAGGAAACTTTTTATTTATTTTTTAATGACTTTTGTGCTCAAGTTTTATAGCCTGTGTTTTTTGCCATATATAACAGAGATATAAGATGAATTCGTGAAATATTGGATGAAAAATTTTTTTGACTGTTTTGACTGTCAATGATCAGAAGATACTAATGTCCACGAAAATTGAGATATTTATTACCAATAATATTCTTGTGTTGATTTTGCAAATATTTGATTGTAGAGAAAATGCGGGTAGCATAAATCAAAGGAACATTTTTCAAATAAATCAGAAAAACAAGCCTTTTTTTGGGAAAACGATGTTTTTAAAAGACTAGATTTCTGGAAGTTTCGACTTGTGGGATTTTATGTCCACAAAACAAATAAACAAAGGCAATGGTATGCTAAATAATAGTTAAAAATAGTTATTTTTGTGAATTAATCGGTTGACCTAATATTTTTTGATTCCGAAATTTATAAAAAACGTGAAATCTTATTCAATAGAATATTTAAAAGTATGAAATTGGGCCTGATTCCATAGCTGCAGCGATAGTGGATTTGAAAGGTAGCATAGAAATCAGAAAATGACATGGAGAAGGTATAAATTGCTTCTCCTTGTTGTGATTTATTAAAAGCATTGAATACGGATACAACATTGAATTCTTCATTAGTTTATGGGTATAAATGTTCTTCAATGAAAATGTTATTGATAAATATAATTGCATATCATTTTATTAAGTTCATGAAAGTCAAGTGTTGGGGTACACATTCTCTCCTAAATTTATTCGCAAAGGTGGGAAACATAATACCAAAAAATCAAAATAAAAATAAGAATCACGGCTGGAACAAATTAATTCGATCCACGCAAGAACTCAAAAGAGAAGTCAAGTAAATCCATTCTGAGAATCCGGGATTTCTAAAAAGGAGAAATTTTCAGATTTATTCATCGAGAGCATTGCAGATAATTAGGGTTAAAGGATTAAAGGAGCCCAAAAAGAATGTTAAGCAAGATTTCTACAATTCTTTTTACCAAATTCACGGAGGGTGGTTACAGTCACTCTATTGTTATCCGTTTCTCTTTGACTAAAAAAGTCAGCGTACGGTATAAAATTCTCCGCATGCAGAACTGGAAACGTAACTTTGCATTGGATTAAGGCCTTAGAGGAAAGAATAGCCCAGCAAAATAGGCACCTGGAGAACGAAGCCCTTTAGCGAAAATACCGAATTTTTTTAAGGCTGGAAGAGGCCGCTCGAAATTTTACCCTCATTTACTCCACTTCGAGGAAATCCTCCGTCAATTCTTTTCCTCCGCTCGAAACTGGCCTTCGTTTGGACCGTACGATTCCTTTATTTCCCGAGGATTCCAATTAACATGTTGCATAATATTTAAAGAATTTCCAGCATTTTTTTATTTCAATTTTAATGCCACATATCACGCAAAGTATTGTAATCAGTATCATGTATGTATGTACAACTTTGTGTGAGGTGCGTCGAGGATTGAACTTCGTAAAATTTTAATGCGGAAGAAACATTTCTAAGATCATGGTTGACGATTCAACGAATTCCCATTGAAAATGATTTTAAATACACTTTCCTGATTTTATTCTTATTATTAAATTTTAGTTTTATGCTCAGAATTTAACAGAGGAAGTAATCATTATTAATTTTCCAATTACCTAAATGCTCACTTTTTTACATGTAAAAATAGGTCCTTATTCTAGACGCAACTGAGACTCAATGGACCTGTCATAACTGTCACTCTATTAAAACACAATGAGTACTTTTTTAAGTTACTTATATATACATAAAAATTCACAATTTTTCTAGGATAAAGAATATATTTACGCCATAAGGTGATTAAATTAAAAAATTTTGTCACAAAATAAATCTTACTATTTCAAATGCGCTTCCATACATGTTGCCTTGATTTAATAGTTAATGAGAGAGATTTGGCCTTACATTGCTTATTAAAGATTAAAATTCACAATTGCTTACCAGACTTTCAGATCTGTTTATTTGGGAAGAGATTCTTTGTAAAAACTAACGTATTTCTACCATATCATTGCACCTTTTTTTTTACTCAAAAATCTATTTCTCGGTTTCTTAGCAAATAGGAGTAAAAACTTTTCTTAATTTTTTACTTATTTATTTTAAGTCTATTCCAGAAGAAAGAGCTGATTGATAAATCCTAATTGTTAAATTTGGTAATTCCTTGCTTCATGCAGTTTTGCACATCTGTGAATAATCCGTTTCATTTAATTTTACTAAAGTGTATTAGGAAAATAGAGACCAAGCCTTGAAAACAATCTGTCCTTTCCATTCTCTAATCAGCTTCTTTATACTTAATCAGTTATATTTTAGAAGAATCAAATTTGATTGTTGACGGAATTGATTCTAATTGTGTAAGAATCAATAAATATCCCTAAAGAAATAATGGAACATTAATAACGATGCGAAAATGTTCCCAAATTGAATCCTTTTCCTCTCATTACTTAAATATACCTTTGCGTATTTTGCGCTGTCCTTTGATAGTGGTCGAAATGTTTATTTTATACCTCCATAGAGACCAAATGTTCATATTTTCTCATTCGTCCACTCTTTAAATTAAGGAATTCTCTAATTTTTGGTGAAAGGGAAGCTGGATCTTGACTTAAACTACTTTTGAATCCGTTTTTGACTGCGAATGAGAAGTGGAACTCTAATGAGAATGCGGAACACAGCTCTGGTCATCGTAGAAAGTAATTTTAAAAGAAAACATTCCTGGTCAAAGTTCAAGTCTTTCTACATTTTGTATCCGGCGAAAAGGAAACATCTGACTGTGGGTAATCCTTGAAATTACTGGCGTTCAAAGCTCCCAAGGATATAGACGTTAATCTCGTTTCAAAATATTTTTAAAGTGTCTGTATTTTAAGGCAACGTTACTTAAACCTCCTTAAAATATGATGTTATTTAGTACTTGTAATTAATTAATTTATTTGATAACACTTGTATAAATGTATGTTGAAAACCCACTGCTTATATGTAAAAGATGCGGGTTATTATGGTGCAAACGTTTATTTTAAACAAGTATTCTGTTATGAATGAAAAATCATATGGGCAGGTTTAGTTGTAATATGCATCTTAAAAAAATTCGACTTATATTTATCTTACAAAGACTAAAATGTATTCCACCACCATCCGCTGTTTTCCAAAGGAAGTCTGAATTTACAAGAAGCATACAATTTAATATTCCTGGTGAAGGTTGAGTTCTCGCCATTGAAGTTAAAATTAATCATCATTTCTCTAAAAGTTATTACCAAATTCACGAGCCGATCCCATAAGTGATGGAAAATACATGCAAACCAAAGCGAATTAAAAAGCAAGGGATCTCATGAAAGCAATAAAACAGTGATGACACTATGAAAAAGTGGACTCTTTATCATAGGAAAATGATTGATTATATTCGTTTAATATGATCAAAATAAAACTATTTGAAAAAATTAAACTTTGTCAATTATAAGATCAAAATTCGTATCCTTAGCGTCAGTAGTTTACGAAATTCCCAACTAAAAGGTATATAAGATGTTTGAGATAATCCTCTCTAGGAAATTACACAATTTATGGAATTAAATGAAACTTTGCACAAGAAGTTGTGCGTCTGACCCAAGGTTCTACGAGAAGTGAAAAATTCTGACTTGGTTGGGACTCGAACCCAAGTCTCCGACTTTCCGGGCAGGTGTTCTAACCACTGAACTACGCACACGTAGAACCTTCGATGAGACGCACAACTTCGGGTGCAAAGTTTAATTTTATTCAATCTATTGTGTAAAAGGTATATAACTTATTCCCGTATTAGTTCAACGATGATTCTCAATCAGATAATCCACCGTTACAGCAGAAGCTAAAGTATTGAAGAAGAAAAATTGTGATGTTTTAAAAATTTCCCTTGTTTGGTTAGCAATAACTACGTAACTAAACGTTTAAAATTCTTCAAAAAAAGCGACCCATCTTTTCAAAATTCGGTTGAAAATCGATAGGAATTCCTTTTCAATTTAGCGGTATTTTCGAACGATCACAAATCATTAATAAATATTTCGATGAGAGATCGGACAGAGTGCTATATCATTTAAGTACTTAAGCTTACTAATGAAGCGTAGAGGAGCTAATGAAGCTGACATGGCGCCCCTTGTAACATTCTTTACATCAGCTTTCAAAAGAGCTGAGTGAACAGACTCAGAAATGGACTTTATAATGAAATGAAATGCATTATTCTTGGATCGAGAGCATGAAAGGATGGTAATAAGGTATGTGGTTTTGAAACGTCACATTTTGCTCTCAATCAAAACAAGCTTCAGTAATGGAAATCACATAATCAAAATGAGTCCGCATCACGTCGTTGGAAGGGAACAAAGAGAGTCACTTTGCGGCGATTTGTGAGTCTTGTGGACAATGATAACAAGTTATATAAAGAATACATTTGGCGTAATTTAATCGGTAATCAAAAATAAATGAAAAGTAAAAGGTTTCGATAATACGAAGGAGATAAGTAAAGTTAAAGCGTTGAAATGAATGGATTGGTCGTTCTGTTGAATGAGTGATATAACGATTGGTTACGTCGAATTAACGAAAGGAGAGTTTTTTTTATCTAACTTCCATCAGACATGAAAAATTCATATCTTTGCATGTTTAGTCGCTTCTCGTTGTATTTCAAGGGGCGAAAATATCATGTCTCTACTTTACTAATAGATTACTTTCGCGTATCAATCTAGGAAAAGAAGAATTCTTGAATTGTGGTTCTAGTATCTATATTCTGATCTACCTCGCTTTATTATAACGACCAACATGTATATAACAAGGAAGACGCGTAATGTCGGCTACGTCATCAATGAACACTCTCCCTCTGAATTTATTAAATAAATTAAGTATTTGATTGATCCTTCTAAAGATTCCCATTCTGAAGCATCCGAGTAGCACTCACGGATTTAAATTTAACGTATTCTCCGCAACGAGAGAAATCTTTCCAACGAGAAAAGAATGGGAGGTCAAGAATCGAGACATCCTCTCAAATATTGACATTAACTTCACTTTAGAATCTTACAAATATTTTATCATATCATCAATTCTCAATTGCATTTATGCGCTTTTGAATATTATTTTTCAATGAAATGGATGATAATAAGCATTATAATAGCTGTCACTTAGAGTGACCATTTTTCATGTAAGTGCCTAAAAATAAGGAATTAACCATGACGCCGGACGATTAACTTTTGTTGAAATATTTATATACTAATACATTAAATTTAACATTTTTTCGGAAATTTTCGGAAAAATCAAAAATGGCTCATAATTATGCATTTTCGTTTTAGTAGCTAAATTTTTCGAAAGTCATGATCACAAAATAAACTAAATTAAATTTAAAATTAAGATGTCATTGATCCGCTAATTTACGCTTCCATAGCTCATTATTAATATAGAAAATACAGAAAATTTGTTAAATTCTATTGTGCACTACGTATTATATTACTCTATGGTTTGTGAAGACTCTATATAGTGAAGCGCGGTAGATATTTTAAGCAACTAATAATTTTTAATGAAAAAGACGGGTGAATACGATAAATGACAAATATATAACAACTGTTGCGATGGCTCATATTTTACCGATTTGAAGAATATTAAAAATATCACAAAAAGGAGTTTATACAGTTTCGAGAGAAGAAAGTTGTGAATATACTTTTGTGCATTTTGTTTCTTATTGTTAGTAAAAGTCCATGATTTAGGCAAAGATCTTCTTAATATTTATTTAAAGTAATAGCAATAGTTTTAGTATTTTCATTTACTAGCACCTCTTAAAATCTTAAATGAATTTCCGCAAATCTATTATTATTTATCTACGAGGGTGATATAAAATCCTTTATGTTTAATTTTCAATACACACAAACGCAAAAAATACGCATAAAATACATCATTTGATTGGGAAATCTCTATCTATCACTACCCATCTGTATGCCTCGACTCAAAGAACTGGTTCTTTTGATGGGCCAGTAAAATAAGCGATACATTATAATATAAAATTCCACACCGAAACTCTTCTTGCCTAAGGGTGCGTGCATCCCTGAAAAAAAGCCACAGTTCAACAGAAACATAAACCCTTCCTATAATGAGGTTTTGAATTTCAGGCAGCTTCAATCATGCATTCTGTAACAGAGCGACAAAGATTATCTCAAAAATTTCTCAGAATACCCATTTACATCCGATCGTTTTCCGGATTATCGGGATAACGGAAAGACAATTTAATATGAGATTAGTCTGGAAAAGTTGTTTTATTGAATTGGCGTTGGGTATATCACATACATTCCTATCCATCCTGAGATTATTAGACATTTGATTTTGCACGACAGTTTTTCGGAACGTAACTCTCGTGTTAAGCGGCGGAAACCTACATAACATATATTGAATATGCATCAACTATTAATAAAAAATTACATTTATCTTAATTTCAAATGTAAAATTTTTGAATTTAAGTTTAATTAAGTTCATTTTTGGCATGAGGGATAATTTCTCTTTAACCATTGCTTATAGATTTAAAAGCATATACTCCAAAAACCATCAATAAAAATCTTACAGTATAGCCTATACGTATTTCGACTTCAATAAAGTCATCCTCAGGGCAGCGGTGAGAGCGTTGGACTGTCTTTTACTTAATTACTCGGTTTAAAGAACACCTGGCTCATTTTAGACTTGGCCGGCCACAATCCTCCAGTGTGACTAAACATATACATGAAACTGGGCATGCCATTTTTATTAAAGATTTAAAATTAGAACACCAAGCAAACCTCAACCTTAATGCACTGGAAAACTTACACATTTATAAAAGCAAAAACCATCTGATGAATCAAGATGTAGATTTCAACAAAACTCTTTTTAAAGTATTAGACGCGTAACATATTTCGCCCTTCTTTTGTTTGTTGGTTGCTACCTTTTCCTCAATACAGTCCAACGCTGTCACCGCTGCCCTGAGGAGGCTATACTGTAAGCTTTTTATTGATGGTTTTTGGAGTATCTGCTTTTAACTTAGTAACCATCAGCGGCCAACCTGTTATTTTATTTTATTGCTTATAGATATTCAAACTTTTAATCGCTAATTATAGAGCTGAAATTAATTCTCAAATCTGAGAGAAAACATTCCAGAGCATCTCGCGCATAACTCAATGGCCATGAGTACTTTAAAGAGTAAGCAGCATTATTTACGGTGCTGCTAAATCAGAAGATGGAATCTTCATTATCAGTGTGCCCTACTAACACAAGCCTTCCTCTGGGTATTTGTGGATCGCGATCTAAGGGCCAATTGCTGCAAGGGCTCTTGTGAGGACTTCTTCATAGAGAAAACTAGAATACCTCGTTGCGACACGATGAGGCCAAACAGTTGACTATCGATTAGAAAAGAAACAACGAGAACACAGCGTTGCTTCTGAGGCTAAAGAGTAACGCGAAATCATAATATTCTCTTATATTGGCAAAAAAATCTTGAATAATAAAAAGTGGTATATGATGCATCGACTTAAATAGGATGTACCGCTGTGTGTTTTGAGTTGAGTTTGGTTTCATTGTGTGATAAATTATTCTGGTTTTCTTTTCCAGGTTAATGAAACGTCTATCTAGGCTGATAAAATAGTCTGAAGGACTGTGACCTATTTATTTCCAAAATTATGAAAACAGTTCTCTAGTCCTCCACTAGAGCGTTGCTCACTTATTGGAGAAGTTCCGTTTAATATAACTATTATATAACATCGATTTTCGATGTCGTGTTAGTCTGCTTTGCATTATGAATACCTTATATTTTGCAACACGAACAAATGTTATTTGATTAATTGAAAAAGAATGAGGCTCCCAAATATCCGAGAGGGTAGCGCGTTCGCCTTTGGTGGAAACGTTCCTGGGTTCAATTCCCCGTAGGGCCTTAAACCCTAGGGTTACCCACGTGTGAAATTAACCTCGCTGTGAAAGCACTTTTAAAAATACTATGGTACTCTTGCACGAGAATAGAAAAACTACATTAAATGGAGAGTACGAAAAGACGAGAGGAAAACAAGAAGAAAAAGGAAATGTAAAACATTAGATTCGAGGGAAAAAATCTCATTTTTAAGAATAAAATTAACAATTTTCATTGAAAATTTCTTTGTTATTAAGCAAAATATTCTCTAAATTTTGTACGATTGTGTAGAAATCTGGTTTCACGTTTCGCGTAAAGGGTGAGAATATTGATAATTTTGTTTTTAATTGGACCAAGAAGTTTACTGAAATCTTCTTTGATACGTTTAAAAAGGCGAGGCTTACAAATATACTGTGTTTGTTAGTACCAAAAGGAAAATTACTAATTTATAGTTTTCACCTTCACTTTTAGAAACATAATAGCATACGGCTTTAAAAAAGGTAATGTTTTGATTTTTACTTAGGAAAAAATATGTCTTAGATAAATAATAACAATCCCATAGCAACCATCCATATTGTGGTGCCTGATATGTTTGGTTCTTCTGTAAATGTTCAAAACTAGTATTAATTACCTAATAAGAGAAATTTCATAAGAAAAGGCTGGCACAAGAATTCCTATCTAAGAAAATATTTCTTGCAAATGACGTGTTTAAAAATTTGTTATAAGTCGTTCCAACTTTTAAAGTGTGTGAAGAGAAGGAAATTAATTTATTCATTTCTTAAAATCTATTATAAGAGGGCGTTCGCTAGAACTGGAAGTCTCTCTAAAAGGTCTAAAAAAGAATCTCTAAAATGAGTGCACTCTATACCTGTTGAGGACGCTAATAGGTGACCTAGAATTCACCCCGGAAAACATCCTTTGTCTAAGCGCACAAAAGAAAGAAGAAATATCCGATAAATTACTTCTCGGAAGTCCTTGAAGAGGTGCCTCTTGAAATTAGAGGCTGCCAGAACCATAGTCAATAAATATGAAACCAAACTCCTTCAACGTAATTTATCTGGAAATTACAGCGCTGTAAATTTTCTAACATATAAAGAATAGAAGAGGTGTTACGGATAATGAATATACGTAATATTCCTTAGGAGAGTTCAAAACACAGCTAATAAATATTCGTTAGTTGAAAATGACACTGAGTTATTTGTCAGCCAAGTTTTCATATTTGCAGCACATTTAACAAAGTATTAGTATGACATTGAATTGAAATAGGTGTTTACGCGTTTTGTGGTTGAACATTTTCCATTGGTTAAGAGGTTTTCACTCTAGATAAGAACACCAAAAATCGGAATGGAATAGGAAGCAGAAATATATAAATTCATATTTCTGCTGCTCTACATTGACTAATTATGAGAGAAAATCTTCTCTGTTCATGAAGACCACAAAAAGACAAAAAATGTAATCTTGTACCCGTTTCCAGTTAATGTAAAGGGAATATTAGCTGAGTAAAATACGAAGGAGACCGAGTTAAATTCTATGCCAAAGGATGTCATGAAACAGAGAAGTGACAACTTAATTTTAGAAAATAGTAATTATCCGAATAGTAATGAAAAGGTTCTTTTCTATTACATTTTAATGATTTTAAAATCTCCCTTTGATTCGTTTATTCTTTTGCCGCACTGTGTATTCAATTATGTTTTTATCATTCTTTTCTGTTTTTATCTCAGCGTTTAGATAGTCTTTTTTATGAGGTATTGTAGGTACATAGGTAGTTGTTCGAATAATTCTATAACACGAATGGTGACACACAAAAGTGTTCTATCAAATGGATCTAAACTGTAGGAATCAATATGAATTCATTAGTTTATAGAGCAGGAGGTCGTATAAAATATTATAGTGGTTCTGAAATTCCATTTTGAGATATTGATGAAGCGAGGCGAATAAGTAGTAGTCGCAATGAATGAAAATATAGAATCTTCGTCTTCTTTCCACTGGATTTTATTTTGCAACAGAATCTTGAGGAAAGAATAAAATATTTCTCCATTTTCATTCATATTGTTTCCTACAAAATAACATCTAACCATTCTGAATTTATTTGAAGTGGACTTAATTGTTACTATTATTGTTAAATAGCAGTTAAACACCTGAATTTCATCTCTCAAATGAACTTTTTTAGCTAATCAATGAAAATTTTTATAGTATATCTTGATACATACACATTCGGATTAATAATTGAATTCTAATCAGTTACCATAAACCAGATTACCAAATTCCTGTACATGTACATATAACAAATGTCAAAACAACTCAAGCACACATGTATATATTTTTAGTTTAGGTGTTATAGATTTCAGTTATGTGAAATACGAATGTAAAGAAATAATTTGAAAAATGAATTTGATTAATCCGTTGATTTAACTCTTAATGACACAGAAGTATTAAAACGGCAGCAGAATAATGGTTGAGTCAAATATTAAGAAGAGAAAGTTTAAGACAAGGGAAAAGGCGGAGGGGAAGACAAAAGAAGAGGGATTACACAAAGAGTGTGATAAGTTATAAGGTAATAAAACACTGAGAAGGGAAAGTTTGTGGAATATGGATCTACTGAAAGGTTATCAATTTCCTTTAGAGGGAATCCGTAAACATTAAGACGCTGTAGGTGATGAAAAATTAATACATAACTGGACGAAATAAGTATGATTCTGATAAAATTTTGTGATGCCTAAATAGCTAATATTCGGTTAACAATTTGAGGATGAGATTTATCGATGGATGTAGTGTCACTTTTCTTTTTGCAGTAAGAATTGAGAATATAATTTGATATTTATAATGATACTGCAGCATATTTTATTATTTATTTAAATGCTAAATTAATGAACTACGGCATTTAAATTTCCAGACAAATGAATGATAAGCGTATGGTGCGGATTCAAGAGCTTTAGTTGAAACGTTGAGGATAAGTGCTAAAAACGGTTTCTCAATGCAGTGTTCAAGTTATGCTTTGCAAAAAAGCTTTTAAGCGAAAAGGACTAGAAGCTAAAGGTTTGGCAAATGAGTTACCGAAGAGGAAAATTCCCCGGAGCAAATGCAAATATTCTGCGGAAAAGATAATTGAGCGGAAGCTGGTTTTTTTCTTCTGAAATGGTGAAATACGACACACGCGGTATAACTTCCTTCTGATACCAGAAGGTTTCCTCTAATTCTTAATTAATTGGAATGGAAAAAATAGTTAAAATATGATTTTAGGACAGTAATACATATTTCATAGGAATCTACTTTGATGAGAAAAACTGTATCGATTTGAAGTAGCTTAAGTGTGGCGCATGTCTGTGATTTTTTGTGAAATAGTGTGGGAGATATAGTTATAATCATAATAGATGAGTGGGATGATTTTCAAGTTCAGTTTAGAGTAATGGAACCGAAATAACCCTCAACTCCGTAGCAGATTTGGATACAACCTTGCAATGAACAAGACAGATTTCGGTGGAACTCCTTCATGATAACAAACATAGAAAAACTCACTATGTAGCTCTACTCTACATAGTTTTTTTCTTTGTTTGTGATCACCCTTACAATATTTACCTTAGGAATTGTTTAAGTATAGTACATTATAAATATGGATTGGAAATGTACGCATGGATCCTATTTTGGAGCACTACTTGAAATGGTAGGAAATGGCTGGATGCATTATAGAATTGCCTATATGATATATGACGAAGAAAATTATGAGTGAAATCGGAGAGGCTCAACCAAATTCTATTTTTGGAAACTATGCGCTCGGTTGTTTCATTTTGTTGAATTTAATTTTCGTAAACTGAATCAGATTTTTCTTAGAGAAAATTTTCGAATATATATTACACAGGCATTAAATTTACCATTCCTATGGAATCTATGAAATATTCAATAATATGAAATAAGATGAATCAAAGCCAACCTTTCTTTTTTGGAAGATATTTGATTGAATATGCATCCACCGAGCTATCTTGATTGACACCACTGCCATAGGGCTTCCTTCTACACTTACCAATCTATTTACTTATTATTATTAAGTCTATTAGTGTAATTTCCACGAAAATGATGATTTTTCAAGCTCTCTACTCACAGCGTCTTTTATTTATTCTATCTTGTATTTAATTTTCTAATATGAAATGTTATGATAGTTACTCTGTTAGAAATTCCCTTAGAGCAAAATATGGAACAAAGGAACCACTATTATCACGGAGAAAATTCATTAAAAGAGAACAGAACTAATTAAAAAAATATAAATTAACGTCGTAGAAAATAAATGAGGTTTAACGTGAATTTACAAATAATTTACTTTAATTTCCAAACACTTTCATGAAATCGATGTAAAGATAGATTTTAAGTTTTGAGGGTTTTGATTTCCAAATATCACAAATCTTGATTCTTTTTTAATAAATGTTAGTGCGAGATAACGGTCAACGTTATTTGGTGGAACTCCTCCGTATCTAAATTTAAAATCATTACATACTTGGTAAGCTATAAAAAAGTGATTCATTACATAAATCTACGCCCTCGTGTTCGTTGCTTGGTATGTGAAGATGTTTCAATGTCATGGTAACGTATTTACCTAAAGATGTTAGCAAGTAACGAAACTGATAGCGTAGATTTATAGAACGAATCACTTTTTTATAGCTTACCAAGTATAATATATTTCTTAAGTTGAAATTTGAGATAACGTGTAATAATGGAGTAATTACTCCCAGAATGAGCACCGTACCTGCAGAACTTTTGAAGGCAAGAAGATCATAAATATACTGCGGCTCTTATTCACAGAGTAAAGAAATAAATGGGAATCCAGCATGTCTTTTCAAAAGTGGTTAAAGCGTCGTTAAGCTCACGCCAATAGCAAGAGTTACGATCGTCTCTCAAAAGGTCAAAAAAGCATAAGCTGGAAAAGGATCTTGAGTTCCCCTTAGGTCGTTAAACACAGGGCAGCATTTCCTTAAACGGGAAAAAATAGTGAGCGAACGAGTGTTTTGCGTGTAGATCGAGGAAGATTGTTTTTATGTGCCTTAATCTGACAAAGCTTTTTATGTTACAAAGCTTTATATGTTCTGTAATTTCCGTCATTTCCGTAAGTTTTAGAGAAGAGACGTCCACATTAATGATCTACAATATCTCTATCTGTTATTGTCTTGTATCAGCATCGGAAACCTCGAATCAACCTCGAAGCGATTATTTTTATTCTTTTTTTCTAATTTTCTTTAGTATTGCTTCATTGGTCAAAGGATGAACGCAAAACTTTTTTATTTTTTATTTTATCACGTCTTCTTTATCTCTGTCTTATTGAGCAAACCAAAAGATAATCTAATTTTTTCGACCGATTGCCAACGCATGTCATGTAGCATAAATTATCAATGTAGCATCTTTGTAACATTTATCGATTTATAGAAGTATTCCTTAAAAAATTTCACGGATTTAGGGTAGAACTCTTCTGATTCAGGAATGTTACGCTTGTTAGTAAGGCTTCATATTCTGCATGTATACTCTCGATGGGATACAATAAGCTCAAAACCACGTAATAATACTTAATTACGTTCTCCGAGAATGTGTTCCCTAAGATATTATTACCTCGTCATTTTCTGCGCGATTGGACGCCCTTCAGAAAGTAGTAAACAACCTATATTATAAAGCCAAATCATAACAGTTTCAGGAATTCAGGATTCATACGATACCAATGTGCAAAGTCTTATAACTTCTTTTGATGTCCAAAACCTGAGAGAGGTGAGAGAAAGTGGTGTCAGATATTAAGATGACACAAGGAAAATATCGCAGCTGAATGTTGTTGCATGTCCTTTGAAAACACTACCGCAATTACTCTGGATGAATTCTGTGCAATTTACAAAAGCATGCTCATGAATGTTCATGTATGAATAAATTTCAAGAAATACCGGCTGAGAGTTTGAGGATTGTGAATCTCGGAATTTATGAGTCAACTTTTGCTATTTTTACGAGCGGTTGAGCAGTGTAACACAACAAGTAGATAAATTCAGTTTTTAGAGGTGAAACAGTTAGAAACATACGAAATTTCATTCCTTTATAATCTCAGATCAAAATACTGTAATAAAGTCAACAGAGTGATTTTGTGGTATTTGATGACGATGGAAGATTAAAAAAAAATGGAAACCAATTTTCACTAAGGAAACGAGTTTCTAATTAATAAAAATTTAAATTCTGCTAATTGGTAAAAGATAATAATATTGGTATTTTGCAGTTTTATTTTTAATAAATTAGGAACTGGTTTCCTTTGTGAAAAGAGGTTTCTTTTTTATTTCTTCCTTAATAACATGCAGTTGAACAGTATTAATTAGTTCCATAGATTAATCCGTTTGTATGAACTTCTGTAACGTTTCTTAGTGCTTTATTTCTTTCTGAATCTTTAATCTGAAATCTAAGTTTTCCCAAATATCTACTTTGAGAAACATTTAGGAGTTACGTTTAAAGGTGAGCGCAAGAACTCCACAAGGATTTTCGATATGAAGTTTGTAACTTAAAAACAAGCTCAGCATGAAAGGAGTGTTAAATCAGTCATCATTCATACATAGACAAAACGATGTTATTATTTTTGGCCAGCTGAAATATTTATTGAGAGAAATTCAATTTTACATAAACGAAGAGAATATGCGACACATCTGTAATAAATTCCCGATTCTCCGATATACTAAGAAAATCAAATATTGTGGACTAGCGGAGATACCCGTTGATTCTCAACGGGGAAGTAAAAATAGACGGATTACATAATAAGCGCGACTTGCAAGGCAGTATAATAAATAAGATGCAGAAGAATATACTTCAGGGAAAGGCATAAATTGTCTTCATAATTTAGAAATCACGTATTTACATATTACCATAATTACCAAATAATTGTATATCATTTTATTTGAAAACCATGAAAAAGACGCGTCCTCCTATACCGATCGTGATGCAATCGCACCGCTGCTGTTAAAAATTGTTACCTAATTGTCTGTATGGTAAACACTGCTTGATTGGAAAGTGACAGTGGCCAAAATTATGTAACTTAGCCTCTCTTTGCGCGAAAAGCAATCCAATGCTCAAAAATATTTATAGAGGTTGTGTAAGGTCGCCACTTTTACACAACCTCTTATAAAAGGGTTTAGTTCCCTAAAAAGCCTCTTAACTGGGTTGTACTCTATTTAGATATAGATTATTATAGCTGAAGTCTCCGTTGATTATCACATCTCTCAAGTTCCCGTGATTCAATGTGACAGATTATCCAAAAGCAATTTGAATTTTTTCAATTTCTCGTAATTTTGAAAGGAAGTCAAACATCGAAAATAAGAATATGAAACTGTATAGAAGTTCTTTCTACTTAGAACTTGGCTCAAGTTCGTCCAATTTGTTTTTCTTTCAATTTTGCGATAGAAATAGAACTTGCAAGGGATAAAAATGTACATTATATTTATGTTTCATGGAACAATTTACCTCATCTGAGATTAAATATATACATTAAAGTTTCAATTCGGATTTCAATAACCTGCAAGTGTTTCAAGTAATCCTTCTCGAGAGCGAACATAGACAGCCACACTCAATCCTTTAACATGGGAACTGTCCGTTGACTTCTCATTTCTATTTACGACACACTCGATTGCCTCGGAAACAAAAGGAATCCCTAAAACATGAAAGGTTGAATTACGTTTACATTTACTCGAAATGCTACTATGACACGCGGAATTAGACAATTACGGAAGTATAGTAGTGACCCGAGCACCCCCTGCCACACGCCGAAAGGTGTAGGATACCATCTGTAAATTTAGATATTTACATCGTAAAGCACACTTGGTAGCTTCATTATATTGAAATAACGTTGGCCAAGTCGAGTGGATCAAAAACCTTTCCTAAATGGTACTACGGTGATCCCTGCGAATCGACGCTGCAAATTGTTCGTAACTGCAAATGCTATAATTTCTGAATATTGCCTCCTATTCAAATCTCCTATCATTCATTCATACCAATACATTCAAATGAGCCTAAATTCCTCGTGTATTCTTTACGGAAAAATGCATGAGCTCGGCTTCAACATTCGAGTTAGTCGTCAGGGCAACCGGTTATTCATAGTCTCAAAACTTCCATTTATTTCATCAAAGTTCTCAAAATTTCGACCCGATAACGATATATAGCCACCAAAATATGTTTATTCAATTTCCTTTCTTTTGATGGTTGTCTCGATTTTATATGATCATACATTCTAATTTAATAATACAAAAGAAAAAGCCTGCAACTGGTAAAGTGAAATTCACATGGATTTCTTATGAGAAGTGATTTCCTCGTCTGGGATAGAACCGTGGCCTCATATCGCGATAAAAAGTAATCTTTTACGTCGCTGGAGATCTTTCTGTCGAATTTCATCAAAATCCGTCTTTGCGTGAAGCTGTTTCAGACATGACCCCTTTTACACATTTAGTATAGATAGGGCGTGGAAAATATCGTTCATGACAATAAAAGGGTACGGCGACTGTGATTGGAGTGCAGCTCATTACGCAGTCCATTGGCGCAATCAAAGGAATTAACGAAGATCCTTCTAATTGTCAATTAATATGGATTCATAATTAGGCGCGCTCACGCATTTGGTGTCCTCAATAAACTCTCAATAATACATTGATTCTATTGATTTTTCAAATTTTGAAGACATGAAATGTTCACGGGTATTTGTTTTTCGCTCGAGGTAAGAATTTAGTATTAAGTAATGTAAGAACTAATAAGTTAATGTAATAAGATTGTATATTTAATGTCACTATATAATGTGAAGTCTATCTTTCATAATAATTTCATGGAAATACTACTAAATAATCAATAATTTGTTTATTGCTATCATATTGATGCAACTGAGTAATCTATGGAATATATTTTTGTATTTTATGAAAAATCGAATTTTAATGCTAATACTTCATATCGGGGATGGTATGAACTTTATGATTGAGGCCTCTGTCAGCTTAAATCCGTCCCTATACGTCATGATACAGTTAACAGATTTTGTGACGTATTAATTAAAAATTGATGTTTTCAAAACCAAGCATTTATTCCCTCGAATCTCAAGTGAAAAGAGTATATCATTCAATGAAATTTTACTCGTAAAATAGAGGAAGAGTTGAATCGAATATGTGTGTCTTCATAACTGCTTTTTATTTCAAGTCTCAGTTGAAAGATGTTTAATGACTACGATTTCTCATCTCAGTTCTAAACAGAAATAATCGAAATTGGCGTATTAAACAGAAAGCTATTAACCTCATTCTTAACGAAAGTAATATTGAATAAACGTCCCTTTTCTTTTAAGATGTATTTGTGCTACTTTAGAAAACGTATAGCAGTAGTAAGTTAACACATTTACGTGAGGAAAATTATAAGGTTCTTTTATTCCCGAAAACCCGACAGCACATAATATTCATATATATTTTATATATATGAATAAAATCATCACCTATTCAATACTCTCATACGACAGTGTCAAATGGAAGATTATTTTCTTCTCTAAATGGAAGATACATTATATTTCTTTATTCACGCTGCTATGATAAAAATTCAATTTATACGGAATGCCATTTCAACACTCTCATTTTGATAAAATGTCTGCTAAAAGTTATAACTCACTTTAGTTGCCAAATTTCACCATGTCAGAGCAAGGCTTTTACTGCGTCAATTCCACTAGTGAACGCAGTTATTTAATTAGCCGAAGTTCCACCGTTGCTACTGACGGTTACATTAATGGCCCGCAGTTTAAAATTCAAGTTGCTTTTGAGGAAATTGAATGTGTCCAAGAAAGTATACCAGCGAAAGTCTGTTGTAGTACAATATCACTCATAAATAGCTATGAACAAATGAGAGAATTTTTTCATAGCAAAAGAACCTTTGGTATGATTTCGCTCGACGTAGAAAAGCCAAAAATCACAATTAGCACGACCTTTCAATATTCAGCCGTAGGTCCCTAAAAATAATTCGTAATACTTGTTGTTTTATTCGTTTATGTTAATGTAGCTATTTGATTTATGAATTAATGATATTTCTACTGTCAGTGACTCATTTATATTACACCAAGTCTTTTTGAATAGATTATAATTTACTTTTATCTGTTTCAAACGTATTTCATGTAATTTTTGGCATTTAAACAAGAATCTTTTAAAGAGTGTTTCCTTGAAGTGGAAATATTTGCTCTGTTATCTCATTATCATAATATTTTTATTGCGATATTTTACCATATATTTTTCGATCATTTAGGGCAATCTAAAAATTAAGTAAATATGCCATTTTCATTTCTTTATAATTTTCGTCTACTTCTCTTTTTCCTCCAACATTTTCTTTTTTGCATTTTTCCTCACTTCGCATCTTTTGAAGTCATTCTCTTTTTATTCTTCAATGCCTTGCATTTCTTGAAACTTTCCTTTTTAACGTTAATTCTTCTTTAATATTATTTCCTTCTATAATTTTGTTTTCTTGCATTACCTAGAATCTATTTAGTATTGACTTCCTTTCATAAAGATAATCAATGATTTGATGAATGGCTATCATTAATTCCGTTTGAATAATCAAAGAATGTAAATATTTTATTCCTACTGTGTAAATATTCTTTCTGTTTCTTGATACATCTCATTTCCATCTAACCTTCATCTCTTAATTACAAGACTTGCTAATTTTTTTGGTTGGCATAAATAAAATAAAATTGTCTTTCTCTTACATCTAGATTCTCAGAATTCAATAATATTTCAATTTGGTGGTCATTAGCCTTTCTAGATTTAATTTTTATTCTTTCATTTAATATAAAATTGTGCCTAAATGCCAACTTTTATTATAAACTCTCAGTGATTTTTTGTGGAATAGAAATGACTCACGCTATTGATCCAAAAAAGGAAGAATAGAAGTGAAAAATAGCCGAAAGAGGGCAGCGCGTTCGCCTACGATGAAAGCGGTTCCGGGTTCGATTCCTGGTGGTGACCTATACGTACTAAATGACCTTAGGTGTCGAAGTACTTTTAACAATACCACTAATAATAGCGACATGATTGGGACTCGGTCTCCCCATTTCCGCTCATAAAAGCTTCGTTAAAAGGAATAAAATCGAAGTCCTATGGTAGTTCAGTTCAGATTAGCTGTCTGGAAAGTGGGAGACCTGGATTCGAGTCCCAAGCATGTCACTATTTTCACTTCTGTTTATCCTTCAGATTTCAAGGTCGCGCACTCATATGTGCTAAGACATTCATTCATTGTTCACCTTCTAAAAACTGGAACTAGATGAATACTACTGGTTTCGAGAATCCAGAAAAATCTTAAAATTCAATTCTGTATCTCAAATAATCGAAAAAAAATCAACAAGTAATACTCTATCTTCGTGTATTAAATTTTAAAACGTCAGCTTACCGTAGAGGGGAAAACATACTAGAGGTTCTGACTTAGAAAAAAATATTCCAAGATGTATCAGAACGTACTAACTGCATATCTCAATGTCATTTTTGGGATACATTAAGACACTAATCGAATAACCAGTCCGTAGCGGTACAAACAGAGGCGCCGAGGAAAGACACTACAAACATCCTTGGGTGGAAGCAAAAGTGTTTGAGATGGGCTAATTCGTGTCCCTCCTTTGTTTGCGGAGGTCTTCCTTTCCAACGGCGTCGATTAGACACAAAAGGCATTATAGATGAGCCGGAGCGAAAACCAATTCCTGCGAGCGGAAAAATATGTGGTGTCTCATGGGATCCAATCTTTTCTACGCTATTTCTCTTCGCAATAACGCCCAGCGGCGGTTTTCATTTCTAAACCTCAAAGAGATGGCTTTCCTTTTACGCTTCAAGCTATCTTGGACACGCACTAATAAATCACAGCAAGTAGCAAACGAGAGAGTTTTCAAAATTTCTCTAATAGAAGAATTAATTAAACATCTTGAATGAATGTATCCAGGATGCGTATCCTTTAAATAAGGTCTTCATTTCTCTCTTTCTGTTCTTAAATGTTTTGAAACCTTATTTCGCTGGAGCTGGTTACAATCTCGCTGGTAGCAAAATTGGAAGTTGAGAAATGAGATAAGAGGAAATATCCAAAACTTCAACCTTCCCTTTAATCTGGATGGAAATTTAAAATGAAATGGTCAGCATATCCATGTTCTCATTATCACATTTCGAGTCAATGATTTTGTTCATCAAAATTCCAGAGTTAACGGCAGAGTAAAATCATGAGTTTACGACATTCTAAGTTCAAATGTAGGGTAGAATTTTGTGAAATCCGTTATCTCCGAAATATCAAACAAACACACCTGAAAAACGTTAAACCACCACTTTGAGATGAAAGCACTTCCTCTGTAGCGTAGAGAAAATGATTGCAAGATGTTCCGAACAGGAAGATAAGGATTAATTTTATAAAATTTTTTATATAGAGGTTTTAAGCGAAAGTTGAATTTCGAATGTAATCGGTGATTCGTGGTCTTGTTAATAAAAGAAAGGTCTATTTGGAGGAATCAATGACTATAATTACATATCGTGATTACTTTAAATCACATGAGAATTAAAAGTTTAACTTTCCACAAACAGACAGCTGTTACACGGAAGCCTGAAATGTCACACCGAAACCATGGTCACCTGTATATGTAAAATTATGGAAAATAAAACTTATAATTCTCATTTGAATTAATAATGAATTTTCACCAAACATCAGTTAATACTTTTAAATTTGTGATTACTTTCATTAAATGAACAACATAAATTTACTTATTATATCAGTTTACCGAAGGTTATTATGTCAATCTTATATTTAAGATAAATTGCAGTTAAGGAAAATGATACGGCATTACGGTGAATGAATCGAAAATGACAGTTTTTGTCTGGACATAAAATGTATTTTACAATGATAAACTTTAAGAATATTGGATTTTCTCTATGATATGTCGCAACATCCAACGACGTTACTTCCATAATGGGAAATTTGTCATTAATTATATAAATCTTTTCCATATTCATCGAGTGGAAAAATCGGTTATGCGATTCTAATCCCTCGGGTATGGCTTTGAAAATCCAATTATTTCCCTCTTAGTTGTGTATGGTCGAAAATGAATTGGATGGTTAAAGTATTAAAATAATACAAAATGAACTTAAGTAAGCCGTAAGAAATGCTATGCTCTCGATACTGAGCTGGAGATAGTTAACCCCTTTTATAATTAAACACACATACATACTTGCTTAAAATGAGACGATCATTGTTTTTAAGGCATATTATTTCCTCGTAGAGTTCAACATTTTTTCATATTATATTTCACGCAAAGGATGAAGTTAAAAATTTGATATTGTTTTATTTTTATTTATAACATTAGATTATATATTAAAATTACGATAAAAGAAAGTAAAAGGTTGATCTCGAAAATTAGAATAAAATTTCTCGTATATTTTAGGTTCTATAAAACATTCTAATTAACAGATGTTTTCATCCAAAATACTGGAAAGCTTTTGTGGAGAATGTTATTCGTTCATTATGTCTGGAATTTAAACGACGAGCATATTAGCTTAGTTGATGAAAATGTTGTAAACATTTCGTTAATTACTTATCAGCGGAAAGGGATTTTGCGAGCTAAAATAAACGCGAATGCTTTGGGCAGTTTGAGTCTTCAATTTGTGTTAATGGGACTTAAAATGTCGTGTACCAGGAAAAATTCAAACGAGAGCCAATAGAGAAGGAGATATTATTATGATTGCACGTAGAGTATTGTCTTATTGACGGCATTCAACGGGATGGTAGAGGTATCGACAAGTTAACTTATGAATCTATAAACTCAGTTTTATTTTCTTGATATCATATGACATTTATTTGGTTAAAATTCATACCTCCTCGTTAATTCGCTCTAGAGAGCATTCTCATTTTCAATCCTACTTTGGACTCTTATTCACCTTAAAGGTCGTGTATGTATCATTATAATTTTGACTGGTAAGTTACATAATTTATTAATTACTTACCTCAGTCACATAATTTATTAATTACTTCAAATTACTTTAATTCATAGCTATCCGCTTTCTCACCGTTTTTTTTTCCCTTACAAGTAATTACGTATTTGTGGTCTTGATTTACATATTTTCTTTCTGAGTTTTCCCTTACAGTCTAGACAAAGCTCCATTATATATCCAAGTTTTTCTGTGTCTCTACTGTCCCTTTTCTTTTATAGCACTTTTATGACGCTCATTTTCCATTATCTTTAGGTCTTACGTAAGGATTTTGTTACATCAATAATTTTCTTCTATTTATTCATGTTGCCATTCAAAATATTGAATCTACTCAGGTGATGGGAATCTCTTTGAATGAGAGAAAATATGAAACTGGGAGTTCGTCAGAACAGTCTTTTTTGAGGAGATTGCCCTCAAACAGTGCCTAACCTGTCCCTGTTCCAAACGAGAATTTTATAGTTGAAATTCGATAATAATCGGAATAGGTAAAATTAAAAGATTAAGTATAAGTATAATTGCAGAGACAGTTAAATATTTGTACTTAAAGAAATTTTTACTCATTTTTGGTTTTCGAAGTAAAAAATTTATATTTGGAAAATATTTTTGAAAGCTGAGAAAAAATTCCATTTATCAGCGCCCAAATTATCAATTACGTTATATATTTAAAAGAATTTAATAAATGCATATTTACCGATTTAAGAAAATAAACTTACGCTTGAAATCAGATTTAGCTTCGGAACGATCTCTAATTAAGTATTTTTCTTTGAAAAATAAAGTCGAAGAAGTATATCCTGAAGTCCACCGGTGAATTTCATTGACCGAGTTAATTAAAGAGAATGACGTAAGAAGGCGAATTGGCGATTGCCTTTGGGCATCCAAACGCCGGAAATAAATTACAAGCAAGCGAATCGTGAATGCTCCGAAATCACGCTATCTTCACGTTGTTTGATCACAAGAAGAGAGTTTAATCGCCTGGTTTGTACCTGTTAAAGGATGTGGTAAATGAGGAAGTGTTCTAGAACTTTGGTTCTCTTAAAGAATTTTGTAATTTTCGAATATAGGTTGACAGGCCGATTTGTTTTTTTTGCATTACTTTGTATTTTTCGATACTCCCTGTCTCTATATCAATCCGGAAGCTGATTGAATCCCCTAAGCAACCAAAATGTCTGAAGAAATCTCTTAATGCAAAATGAAGAATAACGCAGTTTGCTTATTCTTTTCTCCACTTGATAATGGATTCATGTGGAGTCTTAGGTCTTCAACACTGGTATACAAATGCTTGGGTGACGCCAACAAAATAGCATCGATCTGAGCTGCAATTTTGTAGTAAAATAGTTATATTTAAGTGATACAATTTCCAGTAATTTTATAAATGTACTTTTCAATCTTTTTTAAAATTTTGTAACCCTGTTTTTTGGAATACCCTCTCAAGTGTACTGAAATAACCTCACGAATGACTTTTTCAACAGCGTTAGATGAGAAGGGACCAAGATGACCTCTATCATACTGTAAACTTCTATGTTCGAAAGTTTAATGTTTCATGCGCTACTGGTAATAATGCAAAATTTGCAGAACAGATATCTTTAAAATACGCGAACGTAATCTTGTAAGACTACAATCCCTCTCTGTTTTTGTATATCTTTACTCTATCGAAACCCGAGGAGGCAGAGATGATTTTGAGTCCGGAATGAAGTTGAATGCTCACTTTTTTTGGAGTAGGGTTGCTGACTTCTCTTATGAGAACGCATCTTTATATCGAGCAGAACCCCAATTTGAATTGTTTCTCTCTCGAAGTAAAGTATATGTTTCCAATCATACGTCTAGTTCCATTTGCATTGAAATCAGAATCATTATTTATGAGCTCTCAAATCACTTCCTTCTCTTGAGATGCAGATTCAGAGCTTTTAGTATTCGATTCGATCCATTAGACATTAAAGACATCGTGCCTGACTGATACTAATACGCTATTACGCCTGCAGTTATCGTAGTTTATTTCAAAAGCGAATGCCATATTTTGTCTGTTATACTACTTTTAGGGTTTCTGCTGCTATAAGTTGATAAATCGAATCTTTATCACTCATTTTTTGGCATAGAATAGAGGAGAATTCAAATTAATTTAATTTTGTCTTGATTTCGTTCATGTCTTTGAACAAAAAGAGTTACAAATGATGTTGAGTTTTGCTTTAATCTCTCCTCATCGTATACTATGAAATATTTAATGTATAGAGTGATTGGATTTGACTTACTTGTTCCGGTTATGGCGCAGTGTGATAAGTAAAAGAAAACTAACACCTTCTCTTCTCACCTCTCCAAGACTTTTAGTTTGGTAAGCATCAAACCATTATGATGATAGAAATGCTACCTTCATTAATTTTTCTTCCTGCGAATTTAATTTGTAGTTTAATTCTATTTATCCGTGGCCTGTGTCGTAATTGCGAACATTTCTCCTTTGGATCCCAAACGAACGATTCTCTAGTTTTACATATCAACACTAACAGAATTTGCAAATCACCAGGACAGAACTCTTTTCACCGTCCAAACACACATGATGGTACTGATAAAAATGTGATTTGAACTCTGTGAGAGTGTAAGAATCGGAGAATAAGTATTATTTAGGCACAGTGTACTTAAAGACTAAGAAAATAAGGGAAACATAGGCTCAGCTGTAACTATTGAGCTCTCTAAGACCTCTCCTAAGCAAGTTCCGTCTGCTTACACGCACTGCAGTATTGGACGGAAATCACATGTTTCGCTACACTCCAACTGGAGCGTTGCACGGGCTCCTGCGAAGGATATTCTCAGTCGGCTTCCTACCATTTGCAACGAAGGATTTCGAGAAATCTCCTCTATTGCAGACAAGATTCGGAGGATATATTTGGGAAATCAAACCGATCCTCCCTTCGAGTAAACACGAGGCGAAACGGCGGACGCCAGAAAAATAAACGATACTAAGACGAAAGAGGGAAAATGGTATTGGCGAAAGTATTTAGTTGAATATTACGATAGTTAAAAATTATAGTTAAAATTAAAAATAAAATATTAAAAAATAGTTAAAAAGTTGTCATTTTGTAATGCAGGGGATGAACCTCTCTGGGTTCAAAACAAAGGAATCGCTAGACACGTATTCCCCTTATTTTATTCTTCTATTAAACCGCTATATTACATTATTTGTCTGTTTTTATAACATTGGTTGACAATAACTACGCGTAAGATATCAAAACGTACCGCACATTTGCAGTTACTGTTTAGTATGTGGCACAGGGTTGAGGATGGGTAGAGTGGAAAACAAAACGTGGAACTAACGATGTGTTTGAAGATTTAGAATCAGTTTAAAATAATATAGAGTGCAATATCGTTGTTATTAATGGGAAACCGAAGGAAAAAGAAAACAAATTCTACTTTACTCGTATTTACAGCTATCCGAAATATGAAGTCCACAAAATAATAGTGTCTTTGATGGGAGCCTCGAATTAGATTCTGCACGGTTCGATATGGCTGTATTATTTTTATATGAATCTGGATTTAACTATCTCAGTGTAAAATAAAGTGATGAACCAAAACGATAAATTTGTGTGTGACTGTGTATAGAAATAATTCTATCGTAGAGGAATATAAAGAATAGAAATCAACTAAATGTTATTAGTAGTGCCAAAAATGTAGCTTGAAGCTATGAACTTTTCTGTACTTGACGTTGAGAGACATATTTTCTGTGCTTGTGGGTTTTAAAAGAATGTAACGTTTAATAGCAAAATAGTTCAGAATTTTTGTTTTTATCTCACTCAGTGGCTGGTACCTTGAGGGAGAATCTTTTTTTTACATGTTCTCTTATATTAAACAGGAAAAGAAGAGTTAAGAAAGAACAGAATTCAAGATAGTACATGTGACTTTCAACTCAGTATTTCATAGGTCGTTTTCTATCATTTCATAGAAATTATACTTGTTCATAATTTACTTATTGGGCGCTTAATAATTTTGATTTGTAGGAATAAAGCTTTCTTTTTGGAATAGATTACCTTTACGGATAATCTTTGTCTCTGGAATGCCTGAGTAGAAACGAACGGGATATATGATTTCCGTTGCCTGAAATTTACGGGAAGAATCCTCTTTCACAGCTTCACTTTTGGCACATTAGTAAAAATATCGGCTTTAGGATTAATTCTTTGTCTCAAAGTGTAAACAAAGAAACCACTCACTTTAATGAAGACCTGGGGAGCGAAATTCAACCGAAACTCAGGCGAAAACATGCGTGATATCATCTTTGCTTCTTATTCGTCCTTTTGATTTAGTATTTGCGTAAAATACGGAGATTTTTTTGATGATCATTTATTAAGAATCAAAAGGTATAACATTGCAATGTATGCAAGCAAACGGAATAATCACACGGCTGTTTGCACGACGTTTCTTTAAAGATTATACCTTTCAAGAGAAAAAATCGCAATTCGTTCTGTCAATTTACTTATAAAATAGGAAAAGGTTTGAAAACGTCAATTCGGTTTGATTTTCTTATTTTAATACTCATCGAAGTTAGGCAAATCAGGAATCTCATGGTCTCTTCTATCAGTTAATTTATAATGATGATTCTTGATTGGAGATGTTCTTTCATTAAACACGTTTTTCAATGAAGTTCGATGTATACACTATATGGTACAATGTATGATATATACACTGATATTAGAATTAATCTATACAATGATGTCCAATACACTTTAATTAATGTAAGATAACCCTCTATGAAAATTCCATGTATGTATATATGTAGTAATACCTGTTTAAGACGCCCCCGACTCTGTTTTCTCACGGTCACTCGAAAAGCATGGCAAAGTTACCGCTTACAACACTCTTCCTTTCGCCGATTTTCCGGTCCTTAGATGCGCTGCAACCCACTTTAGCCAATCGATCATTTGATAAACGAAAATATTGTTACATCTTCTATGTCATCCTCTCACGCTTCGCCTCTAAAATGGTCCCTGGTTAATGTCTTCTTTTGAATGACTAATTTTGTGGAATAAAAGTAGAGTAATCTATATCCCACAGACGGAGCAAATAAAAGCTCTGAGATAGAGTGAGAATGTCTCCTTACATTAAAAAGTCGCTTTTTGGTGTTTCTTTGAGTAAAATGTACTACTTTAACAAGTAAAAGTACCAAAAAATTCCACAAAACGGGTTTCTCATGGCCTATTTGATGCCCTCTCGTCAATGCTATTAAATATCGTTATTTTCCCCTAATTGTCTATCTGGTATTGTAGAGTGAAAAATTGAGGAAAATTAAGTAATATAGGCGCTTTTTAATGATAAAATCAGACCATCTTCAAAAATATGATTATGCAAATAACACAACATAACCCGATGATCCAGCTTAAGATGCAGTTTTAGTTTGGTCCCCGTTTTAATCTGGTTTTATTGCATGTTTACTAAAGATTTAGTTCTTTCATCTTAAATTTTTTATTTGTTTATCATTGTTTTGATAGTTTTTTGAAGGTATTAAATGAATCTTTAAATATAATCGGCCTTTCTGATATGCAGTATCTGTAATTAATGTTTATCATGAGAGGAAAACTTAGCAACCAAGCAGAGTAGTAATTGTCAAATACTGTCGGAAATAATTATTTTGGAATTTAAAAATTCACGTGAAAGGATGTGGTATGATGATATGCCAATCCAAGAAGATTTAAGTGCAGTAAATGCATTACGTAATTTCGAATACTAGATATTACGAGATGGTTTTCCTTGCTCCAGAAACGATCGCAAAGAATCTGAAACTCATTAAATAGAGTATACGAATGAATCCTCAAATCTTAATATGTACTTTAATTAAAGTTTACCTCTAACTGAGATTAATTCCAATTTTGAAGATGATGCTTGCTTAAAAAGGAAAAATCCTTGACGGAATTTTTTCTCAAACTTTTCGAATTTTTTAATTGCTAAATTAAATAATCTAGATTTTGAATGAGTATTTCGTCTCTAATGAGGAGAATCATGTGAAATAAGTATAATTAGCCTAAGAAGTGAGCATCTACCTTTCGAACTCTTAGTATTTTTAATTGCGAAGGTTTCGTATTCCAGTTTCGTTCCAGTCTATCAGTATTCTAAGACATTGACGGGCAAAATGCAGCTCTTAGAGAAAATGTATGTTGCTTATAAGAACAGTAAAACGAAAATAAAACTCTCACTGCGTAAAATTGACGAAGGAAACTTACGAATCAGATATTTGCATTTTATAGCTTACGAAAACGCAAAGCCTTATCAATATGTAAAAAAATAATAGCACAATTATCCTTAAGTTAAATTTCATCTTTAAAAATCTATTTATGGCCGTCTAACGAAATTTAAGACGTTGTGAAAACAGGTTTGGCACTTTCCACGTTTGATGACCCCTGGCCGAAGGGACAACTCTGAAGAAGTTACTCATCCGTAAACTTAAAATTTGTTTCAGACTTCCTAAACTATCCACAATGACATCACAAAAGAATCCTTTTCCATGTATTTTATATTAGTGTAAATAAATGACCTTAACCTTAATAAATGACAATGAGCAGACATCGTTAATCGATTTTCAGAGGCGAGCAGTAACTTGGAGAAATTAGTAGATTTACTGAGAAATTTGTAAAAAGGAGATTAGTAACTTTTTGCTGATTGATTCTTGAAAACAGTTGTTATTAAAGTTACTCTAAATAAAATTCGTTCCTCCGATATCGGTCATTTTCCTTAAAGGGTTTTAGAGTCACTATTAGAAGCTGAACTCCTTGCATTTTCCAATGAGACAATTTGGAACAGTTGAAATTTAGACTTCCGTAATTAATTAGTCAATTGCAGACTGTAAGATACTATTACTGGAAGTATTCTACATACTGTTACGTACATCGGGAGTTCTCTTCTCACAGAGTTTAAAATTATACTCAGTGAACATTCGGAATCTATAGAGCCTTAATAATTGTAGATTATAATTTTAACTCTTTATTATCAACCTACTATAACCAAAACGTATATATATAAATGCTATGTAGGTTACGGCAGTATTTATTTATGTGCGTTTTTTCTTAATCATGAGTGACATTTTACAAGCGAGGAAGCCAAATAGTATATTAAAATTAATATTTGTATAATTATTGTAATTTAGGTTGCCATTTGCCAATAGTGTACGAGAGGTATCATAATGAAGTCAATATATATGATATGTAGGGGCCATCGTATCCTCCAAGCGTATGAACAATAACGAAAGAGATCAATACCGCGTCTTACCTTAAAAATGTCATTAAAAGAAAAATCAATATCGGCAACTTTTATTTCAGTTCTGTCCTTGGATCCCATTTATCAGAGAGTCGTGAAAATCTTAAACATTTTCCAAATTTAGAACAACCAAAAACGATATATTATACACCTCAATCAAAAAACCAAGCAGGGGAAACACTTTCTTTAATTTACTTAACTTTTTTTTAATTTATAATGTCTTTTTCCTGAGTTAATTAACACAGCCAGTTCTCAAATCTCTTCTGAGTAAGAAATTGCCTAAACAGAGAAACAACGACATCCTAAGAATCTAAAGAAAGTTACCTCCGGAATAACAATGAGTCTAAACCTTGAAAAACTTGAAGCACCAAGAAGGGAAAGTAAGCACTTTTTCCCTTAGAAATCCTCTTTGTATTCTCATTTCGTTCGAAAACCTTATAGAGAAGCTTAACCCACGATTTCTTTTCCAGTTTCCCATTTCCTCATCAAGTATCCCAAGAACAAGCGTTGATTCTTTTTCCCCTTACCGTTGGAGTTGGACAACCTTTACCTTCACAATCATCCCTAAGTAGTTTATGTCTTCAATTGCTAAGACATATGACGGAGTTATCTTTATTTTTTTTCTGAAACCCTATGGGTTCGTTATTTTAACTTTGTGATGCCTTAAATTCTCATCGAGAGAATATATTTGAGTTATCTAATGGTTTGAATTTCTAGATTTCAACTGAATATTTGCAAAACAATGTTGAAGTATTCACTGTTTACGTCGGTGGATTCAATGACATCCCTCACAAAATACAAAGATCTAGTGTACATACGTTCGGCATATGACATACGAATTTTTAAAGAATTACGTGATATTTCTCACTTATTTTCCCTTAACCATCCTTATTTAATGATATAGATTTCTCTGTTAGCTATCGCTGATTGTCTCATCGTAAGCAGTTATTGCTTCTGGAATCCATCAAGCTGCTTTAAATTCGCAATTATCCAGTCATATTTAAACATTCTATCAGTTCTATCTTGTAATGGAGGAGGTTTAAAGAAGAATAGCGGTAGCCAAGGAATCTTTCACGAAGAAAGACTTGATAATTCTGGAAAAGAATATGGAAGGAATATGCAAAAGATGATGAAATTCTTAATGTCGATTCTTTGGCTGAATGGATGTGAAACAAGGACTCTAAAACTAAAGTCATCAAAAGGTTAAAAGTAAGGTAGATAGGTAGCAAAATGAGCACGGGATGGCGGGCGAAGTAATAAAACTTTGACAAGGAAATAGACGGGTGACATATTAAGAAACTGGTAAAGACATTGATTGTCTGCATGATGTTGAAAAAAAGATAGAGGGGAAGACAAAGGCGTTCATTGGAGTATTTTGGAGCAAATTAACCTTCTCCTAAAGTAGAAAAACTTACGATTATACACGGTCGACTATAAACGTCGGAAATCGTTGATTGTGAGTATCCAATATATCATTCATGTCTTGCACAACGAATTGTTTGTTTAAAATTTTTATATTATCTCTAAGAAACCTTCCGAAAGACCTTGGCCCAACCTAGTAAATATTCGCAATCTTTTCTTTATTCTACCCGCCTGAGTGATCTCTAATGAGGTGATTTCGTCATTTGTGATCACACATTATCATTAGCATAGCTTCTGCATTAGCGTAAATCGGTGTCTCTCAGGTGAACGCGTGGAATCTCATTAATGGTACGAACGATTCATCATTTTACTACAATTTCCGAAATGGATACTCCATCTTGTTCCGCTGGCAGCCATCGTTAACGATAATACCCCCTCTTAGGATCACAATTATCAGCTTTTAATGAATACCGTCGGAAGTAATTTAAATTTACAGGAAACATCATGTAGCACTTTCTGGTCGTAAATTTATTTTATTTCATCGATTAAAAACGAGGAAATCCATCATCCAGCACAAATTGATGTGGACATAATAAAACGTGATTGACGACGGATTTTGTCCATGAATGAGAAATTGGAAACACATCACGTCACATTGAAATAAAATGAAAAATAAGGCGTTGAAGGTAGAACTCATATCATGCAAAATTTTAGTTAGACATAGCAGATAATCTATAAAAATTATATGCAATGCGAATCCCAAAAAAAATTAGATTTTGCCCTGGTCGCGCTGTGCTTTGATTACCTACAGCAATACAGGAAAAAGAAATTACTTAAGGAATGCAAAACAATAGAAATTTTCTTACAAATTTTCACGCACAAAAATTGAAAATTTCAACCATCTGATGGTGGTCTTTAATATCTTAACTTAGATGGTCTAATCTTCACTTATTGTCTTTACCACATTTATATTATATTGCTAGAGTCTCAGTGATTTGAAATTTATAAATTATAATGGCAAAATATTATGAAATATGAGCATGTAAATGATCTAGAGATCCTTACGACGAAGGATAGCACCACCCAATCAGTACCTTTTATTCTATTTATTTCAATTTAATACTTGGTAAGTTGCTTTTAGATATCGTCACTCCTCTATTTACATTATCTGTCGAATAGCTAATGATAATAAAGTGCTCATATAATTTCATTCTGTAATGAGCATGTTCGTAGGTTATGAGAATGTCAACAATCGTAGTCAAATCTGATAGAATATTATCACATTCACATAGAATTGATAAAGAGAACTAAAATCCGCTAAATTATGTGGTAGACTCCTGGATGTGTGTAATGTGTTCAACGTAAGTGAAAGTGGGTTCAATTCTCGATGGCGGCCCATCTGACTTCAGCAGTCGAAAAATCTTTAAAAATATTAAATGAGGTTAAAACAACGTCATTTAGGAGAGTTGATTGCAAGAGTATTTCTTCGTGATCATGAATTTTATTACCATTGATAATACTGCCAGTGCATGGCTATGGAAGTGATTGCTATAGCAATTTTAAGATTAGTAAAGAGAATAATATAGTGCAACTGAATTGAAACAATCTCTTCGGATTCCATATCTAGATACCTGTGACTATGACTTGGTATGAGAGACTTGATGCATAAAAGCCAGTCCTGCTGCTGCAACCTGCAACTGCAACCAGTCAAAGGATAAAGAATTTTTTAGGTCAATAAATCGTTTTTTTCCATAAACATTTTTTTAAACTCTCCATCTAGCAGCAAACTTGAACGCTTCTCCGAAAAATCCGAAACTGGCCATTGCTGTGAAAATTGTTCAAGTTTGACGCCATGCGTCTTTTTGACGCATAAAGATATCGAAAAGAGATGAACGTGAAAATAAACTTCAATCATTGTATAATAACTATGCGAAGTTTCAAGTCCCGCACCCAAAAAAAACATTTTTAGTCCCTTGCTAGCGATTTTCGATTTTAGCCTACTGTGCGCTGTTGCATTATCGTTCGTGTTCAAGTTCATGCAAGCAATACACCCGGTGGACACTCTGAATAGCTGCTTTGATTATGGTCAGCATCGTACATTCAAATTTTTGTCATGTATTTATTAAATGAGAAAGATGTCGCATATTTTCTTTCGATGAGCATAATGTGCAGTATATAGTAAACATTGAAAAAGGAGGCGAGCTCCAGCCTGAACACTCCCATTCGATGGTATTCTATTAATTTTGTCTGTAAGCTAACCGTCGCGAGACGTCACCAATAGTGAGAAACAGCGTTTAGAGTACTTCAGAAGGGGCGCTGATGTTCGCGTACTTTCATTATTAATGATCCAAAATCAAAGGGGGGTTATATTCGATTGAGTAAATACGGTAAATCAATAGGGATTCATACAAACAATAAAGAACAATATGACGTGTTATGAATATCCTCGTAGATTTTTCAATGAAGTAAGAAGGACATCCACAATTTACGCCTTAATATGGTTGAAATCAATTCAGCACCTCATAAAACTTGAATCGAGATAAGGGTTTGAGTGCTGTAAAAACTAAACGGTTCAGATGAAATAGCATTGCTAAGAGTGCCTTGTACTATTCCTATATTACCAAATGTTTTGGGATCAAGTTTCTGTAAATGAAGAAGGCTGGGAAAGTTTTACCGGAAATTTACAGTGTCTAACGCTAACCATAAGTACCATGCATGCCGATTTAAGTTATAAACTTTTGAAGGCGTGAGAGTTACGAGCGAATATTTAAAACCTCTCCTAATTTACAGTATTGCGTGATTAACGTAACTATCAGTAGTAATTTATGCTTTCCCATTAACCGCTAATAAATCTCCTTCGTTAAAATTAAAGGGAGAGAGAAGCGTGCGTGTTGATCCTGATAATAGGCAAACGGCTATACATCGCAGATTGCCTATTTTCTAGGCGCATAGTAAATTTGCTGTGCGTGAATGAACCTCGTTAATTTCTTTTCTACTCACAGTTTCTATAGGCTAAAATCGATATTTATGAAATATTAGTCGTTAATAATTAACGTACGATCATACAGCAAATTAATCTGTTAATCAGATCAGTTCCGAAAATGTACGGAGAGGAAGAGATCCCTAGCAAATAAATTTATCTTTGATTGCATATCTCCCTCTTTAATTAGGATATCAGACATTAGTAACCCTTATACTGGCTTTTCTTAAAATTTAGCTATTTTTTATCTTAGAAAAGCGCATTATGTATAACATTTACTCATTTGAATTTTTTAGATATATTTATGATAGTATTTCGTTCGTTAATATGTAAGACAGTTATTTCTGAAACTATTTTTACGTTAAAAGGTATCAAGGAGTGTCAATAAGAAATTGTACTTATTAGTCTAATGTGGAATGAAATTTCATCAATTGTTAAAATGCTTCACTATTTTTTTTTGAATTTTCTACAATACAGATTATAGTCACAGTACAAGAATCTTTCTTCATTTCTTTCTGAAGTGAAATACGCTAAGTATAATCACCTTTACATAGACCTGTATATATTTAGTTTTTCATCGTTCTGCTAATCTATTAATTGAAGCTATTGTTAGTGGAATGCTTCATTTCCATTAATCCATAATGACCGAATTTTCAACCCATTCTTCTTCAGTGTGTAATAAACCACCGTAACCGTCTTAACCCATACATCAATTCCTTATGTACATGAATTGTCTTACCTTTTATGGGACAATCAAATTAAGGACGGTTAGAATAAAATTGAATGAAATAAATCTGTATTTTGAGCGTTTAGGTTTCAATGAAATCAGATTAATTTTCATGAGAAAAATAATTATAATTGTTACCTTGAAGTTTAATCCTAAATTTCAATGTAATATTTTTCTGAAACTAAATACGCAACAGATTTCATTTCACGGTTTTTACGCAATATTATTCGGAAATCTTGATTTCAATGGATGAAATTTATGAATTCGAATATTGGGAGAAATGCGCGTGATAACCGAAACCACATATGTATGAATATTATTTCATGTTCTTTCTCTGTGAGAACACGCGGATGATATTGTATGTCGTGAACATAATAATAACAATTTTTAACTAAAATTTTAAGCTCAATCGTTTAGCCTAGATTTTTGAAGAAACAAAGTAATGTGATGATGTTCGAAGAATAGTTGATTATAACTTTATTCCTTCTTCGGCGTTTATCTCTTCTAGATTATCATGTTAGAAGCGGATTTGCGCTATCAGGGGAAATGAGACCAAAGCCTTCATTATGAAAGTTCAAGTATTTAGATTATATTATATTAGATATTTTTCATAAAATTCATCGGAAGACTTCACTACCGCAAGAATAAACAAACTATTGAATAGTACGTAGGATATCCGTAAATTATTATGAATGATATATAGTCTTGTTTACTAGAATCAATTATCTAGTGTATTCTATAAATAAATTATGTAGAATTACTCTATATAAAATTCTGAAGCGAAAAACAAGTACCCATGAACAAATAGTACTTCTCAAAATTTGAAAAATTGTTGTGTATACGTTTTGGAGAGTTCACAACCCATCCTTTTTGAGTCTCCCAAAAGGAGAACTCCTAATTATAAATATGTTTCTCGTTATCATTATTATAATTCATTAGTGATTTTGTAAAATTCATGAATGACATAGTTCTGCTTACATTTCTTTCGTTACAATCCATCTTAAACCCGTGGTAGAAAATTCTCGTCAATGAGAGAATGAAGAGATAGCTATTGTGGGAAAGCAGTAATTATTGGAACATCACTCAGTTAATCAGCCGATAGTGGTGGTTAACTTACCCTCGCTTACAAACCAGAGATGAGCAAGAAGGCAAACTTCATCTCGCTAATGTATGAGTAAATGGTGGCGAAAGTTCTCAATCCAATTTCTCTATAAACAAATCGACCGATCGAGTTTGGGAGTTTTCAATGGAGGCGAAGGCTGAGGAAGTGAACTTAAAGTGGGAGAAGGGCGTCAGAAAATTATGAAATGAAGCGGAAAATGGCAAGTTAATTAGAGAATGTAAACGACGGAAAAGTCCGGAACTCAGGCAGGCGCTTACTTCTAATGAAGGAAGCCTGGATAGACTTGTAATAAATCTCGACAATCAGCAGCATGTTATGGATCTCTCAAAGTTTTCTGCGTTGAGTTTTTACCTATTTTTGGAGAAGCAAACTAATTTTGAGTTGGTAAATGTGCTGGAATAATTCGAGAAAACAGAGCACCCCAACTACCTTAGTGATATATTTAGTTGAAAACATTAAAGTTTCTTGTTTTGAAGTGAACTACGTTAAACACTTTTTCGTACGCATGTTTCCTCAAGCAAAGGTTATTATGAGGGTAACTACTGTTTTGATCATCATCAATATGTATCGAGCCTAATATTTCCAATCAGATTTATTCAGATTTAGGATGGAAAGATTTTAGGCAGTTTCACAATTCAGATTTTAGGAAATTTTGAAAATTCTGATCTTTATTTAAAACTAAACTCGTAGCCTTAAATGTACTCGTTAACTATTCACTTTTTCTTGTTGAATGTGAAGATGTAGATCGCGTTATTTTTGTATGGAAATGTCGGGATTTATCTTTGGACTTCAACCTTAATTAAGACTTTTCCTAGACGCACCCCTTTAAACTCTTTTCCTATATTTTTTTCATGGGAAACACTCCACTTTGTTTGATTGATATGGCTGTGAACAATGCTGCTTATTCAGAAGAAATCACGCGCCCTTGCCTACATAAAACGGTGTGTTGACTCGATTGGTTTTAACATCCGCCCGAAAAGAAAAAGATCCGGGTTTGCGTCTCTGACAGTTATCTTTCAAGTCCATTTTCCGTTGGATTTTTCCTTGGAGCACGCCTTATATAATGTAATATATCCGCAAATCCTTTTCCTATCTTAATTCTTCTTTTAAATATCTGGAACAGAAAGAATACACTGTCGTAGTTATCTGAAACAAGACGAGATGGCATAATGATGTTATCCGGACCCACTATCTCTAAATTCAGGTAGCTACTCATATTCATCACGATGCTGAGTGATAAATGTAAAGAAATGTAAAAAGAGTTTGCTTCGAAGGCGAATGCCTTATCCGGGTACCGTAACCTAAGCTAGCTACCAAGAGGCAGCTGGTCAAGGCATGTTATAATACGACTTACGAATAGTAAAAATCTCTTGTTTATTAATAATACAGTATTTTGTTAGCACGAATGCATTTCCTAATTTACCGTTTTCGAATTCATGTGAGAACTGTGTTACAGATTATTATTACTGTAATAAATGACGTGTAAATCAAAGTTTCTCTAGTGGATGCGCCATTCTACTCGATGAAGTCACTGTTCCTAAAATTAAAGAAATTGAAAGGAGATGATGTCTTTGTTCTCTCATTCAATCTTTAATTACTCAAGAACAAAGAAATCACTTCTCCAAATTACAGGTCAAAATTGAAAAATATTAGTCAATCATAAAAATAGAAATTTCAAATCGAGAACTTTTCTTTAATATATAGAGACTTGCGGTCTGCTCTAACAGGAAGAGGTTCCAAGGGAAAATTGCGATTTTGAGACGAGACCTGTTTAGCAAATTGAAGATAAGCAATAACAGTTTTTCTTCTAAGACTTTTTCTCCACTATTTTCGGAGACATGGATGTTAACATATGCCTTAAAAGTAACTGATTAGATTCCTGCTGCTAAGCTTCTTAACAGCTAATCAGTGGCAGCGATGACCTCGCTGGAACTCTCCATTCACTTTGGCTGCTCGGATTATGCCGAGTGCCTGAAAACATCGTAAATTTATTCCCACAGGTTCAAACCCTGTGCAAGGAAAATTATTCCAGAAAATTAGGTTTTCAGGTCCCTTGGCGTCGATGATCAAGATGGCTGCCACCCACCTCTGTTTTTATGGTTATTCAGTGAATGCTTAGGTAAAGTATTACGTCACTGCAGATAGATGTCACTGATTACAGCTGCAGTAATTAAATTAATCCCGTGTGAAAAACGAAAACATATTTACGATTCATCGCATTTTATTCCATGCAAATCAGGAAACACCTAAAACAAATAAACATACTTCAATTCAAATCATATTAAGATGCCTCCTTTAAATGAAATGGCGGTGCAGAAACCACAAAATATTCTCCAATATTTAATGACGTGAACTGAGCGTTCATTTCGAAGTTCGGTCACCAAAAGATTTCATTCCCATACACCAATGCAGCATTTGCTGTACCAAATGATTATTTTCGGTTCCTATAGTTAATTTTCATGGCATCTATGAGTTTACGAAACATTTCGATAGAAAACCCGTGTTAAACGCTCCCTCTTGAAACGCTGTCTTGTTTAAATACGTGCTCCTGGTCCCTTTCGAAGTAAACACATGGTAAAATACCGCTTACATAAAAGTTTTACATATATTACAATAATAATACTCACTAAAACCCGCTTAAGAGGTAGTTTTCTGATGGTCCCGGTCCGTTTCATTCTAAACACATGATAATATACATCAGTATAAGACGCTAACCAAGCTTTCTAAATTTAGTGCATGACATCATTAAAATAGGAGTGGGATGCAGCCTGAATAATAATAAAATGTGTCTATGGCGAAATATCTACACAAAGACAGGAAAGTATGGAAGTATCCTGTTTTAAAATAAATATAGCTTATGAAAATGCGTGAGTGAAATATATCTCTGCAGACTAAAACAAGATTTATCTCCGCTAGACGTGACATTTTTTTGGGAAAACATTTGCCAACATTTGTATTTTTAATGAGATGTACCTCTTTATGGACATTAAATTTGTATATATTTATTTTCCTCTCAGTTCAGTAGCTTAAAACGCTCACCCCAAAAATTATAAAAGATGTAAATAAGGCTTTATTTCAGTTGCAAAGTTGTTTATTTTTTAATCATTCAGACCATTAAATACTCGAAGGAACGTTATAAATTTTAAATTAGTGTCGTTACTTATCCAAATAGTCACTTTTTGTACTAAAAGGATTCGTGAATTGATGAACGAGTTAAAGTTGTCTACATAATTACTTTTACTTTTTAAAACAATAATAATAATTTATTAACTACAAAGAGGTTTAAATTACCCAGTCATATGAGAAATGATACAAATAGAAGGAAGAAGAAAAGAAAGAGGATTAGCAAATAAAAGATATACAAATTATTATAAAAAAAGCGATAAAACTAAAATTAACTTTTTAGAAATAAAAGATCAAAGAAAAGATTATGAATTTTGTACTTATTCCTTTTCTTTACAGCTTTTCTTTACCTCTCAGGTGTATTCAATAATGTATATTTCTAAATATAATTTTTATACAATGTTTATATATCTAAATATAATCTAAAATGTATAAAAAGTTACATAAGTGATATTGATATCATTCGCAAGACATTATACATAATTATATATTTTACACACATTATGTTAATTATATATTATATATAATTAACATTAGCCCAAAGAAACAAAATGTGAGATTAAGTTCGGATAATATCCTTCAATTTATTTGAGATGAAAAAGCTTTAGCTTGCTTACATTTTGATGACGACAATTTGGGATTCAGTGAAACTTTTGACTTGCTGTTTCAAATTGAGAAATTATTACTATACTTCATCGACATTCCGCTAAAACCCGTGGGAGGAAGTTTACTCCCTCGTCTCTCATTCGGCTGCATAACTTCAATGACAAAATATGATATAAATAAAAGATGTAAATTTGACGTCGAGCACACTCCATTTTGTTTGCTTCTTTAATGCGTGCACGTACATTTTGAACATTTCCCTTCGGGAAGCAAACGGCGTGTCTATTTTGGGACATCTATTTCAGTGCAATCTTGTAGACATACGTTTTAGAGTACGCTCAAGCAAGATTCAGAACCGTAAAAATTTCAAACCAATTCTAACTTTTCATGGAAGTTATGAAGGCAAGATTTATATTTATATTTCTGGTACTTTACAAAAAATTTATTTCAAATTCACGTTCCCAATTTCGAGTAATGTATTTGACACTTTCAATTTTCTTTTACTGAAGAAATTTTAAAATTCATCTCTTAAGGAAAGAGCTAGGAGGTTGCTGTATCGTTTGTTTTGCCTTCTTAGCAGTTTATCTTTAGATGTGAAATTCACACATCCACGTTCCAAGCGATGTTTTCTTTTCTTTCGTCGCAACGAAATGTTTTCACCATAGTTTAGAGACGTTTCGGAGCGTTCTTCAAATGCACACGAAGATAAGTCAATTGGAAACTCCAAAAAATCTCTCAGAATGGAATTGAAAGCGAAGGTGATTTCGGCGGAATTCAGTTAATTGCCGGTCGATCGACAAGTGAAGGGCATCACTTACTTCTGAACCATTTAAAGCGACGCCAGTTGGGGTGCATCCGAACGCGGAAACGATTGGGAATTTACGAGACTATGATTTAAATGAGACATATATTCCAACCAAAACGGTCTCATTGGGAATATCAGTCTTAGATGGTCCTTGACTCCAGTATAACTGGAGTTTAAGCTTCCGTATTTTGAGATCAAATAATTTACAACTTTGTTACCTTTGAAAAGATATCACTGGGTGAGGTAATTGGCGTGCTCTTGCGTAAACTGTGAATTAATAATATTAAGAGAAAACTGTACTTCCGCATGATGATTTTTTCAAATACTTTTTATACATCATACATTGTGGCTTGAAATTTTCATTCCATAGAAATCTACAATCCGTAGAATCCGCAGGAAGCGTAATTCGTGAATGTATATGTTATGTAAAAGATTATAGAATAATCACAATATATATATATATATATATATATATATATATATATATATATATATATATGTATGTACTTTGAGCATCTTAATAACTACTAAGTCAATTAATACTTATTTACATATCTTGGGGATGAATGTCACTGCTAAGATACCATGGAAAAGAAAGTTTCTCAATAAATCCTAGTGAGGTATAGTTTAGACTATTCATCTTATTTTAGGGCTATCTTTTTAATGGGTATCCTATTATTAGTAGTATAAATATTCATATATTTTTAAGCATGAAATAGAATACAAAAATAAATGCGCACGCTTACAACTAACCCATAAAATAGCTCTTACTGTACGAGATAGTCTCGCAGAAGATAGTCGACATAAATTTTAAGTGATTAGCTAAAAGTGCATATTGCCTTATCTGTCGAGGCACCAAAAAACTCTGCTTTCAGTGATTTACTCATGCATCATCGTAGAAAATTCCTTAAGAACTAATTCCGAGATTTGCATCTTTCCAACTATGGCGTCTAATTAGCAGGATAAATATTTGAAATAGAAAGAAAGAGAAAAGACAGGAGAAGCATTTGGTGAAAGCGGTCCTGAGTTCGATTCCCGGTGGAAGTCCATACGTGCGAACTCAGCCGTGGAAGCCATGCTACTACTGCTAACAAAGCAGGGAAGAAATATTTTGAGGTAAACTTCAAAAATAAAAAGTCAAATGTAAAGTTCGACTTTGGAGATTATAAATGGAGCTTACTAATTACAGTGGTGGTCTCTAATCGGATTGGTTGTCTTCTTTTGGACACAAAAAGAACAGTTAAAATGCACTCTTCGAGATTTAAAGTAATGGCTAACGAAGGAGGCAGCTTAATTATTTGATCTGTACACAAAGCAGTGGATAGCGATGGTAGTGCTTCTGCTTTTTCATGATATCTCTTAACGTAATCAAGAGCTGCATTGATTGAATAAATGATTGCAGTTAACTCTCTCATTAGCATGCAAATCATTTAAGCCAATTTTCGGTTGAATCAACGAATGTTCATTTAAAGAAAAGTTTCCCTTACGTTAATGAGATAGTGTTAAATGTAAAAATTCAATGCATTTATTGACTTATTATCAATAGGATCATTCAGTGTAAGAAACTGTTTATTAATTTAACTGTGCCACGTATGAAAGCCGCGCCTAAGCGTCATATTGCCTGAATTCTAATATAGATAATTGTAGAGTAAAATAAAAAGAATTGAATTTTTTATAAATCATAGTACATTGTAAATTAATTTTGATTTTCAGGCTGCATTATTATGCCAATTATGGAGACTTGGGAACAAAATAACTTAACCTCCTTAATTAGCAAGAAAACGTTTGTACTTTTTCCACAAATTAATTTTATTATAAACAAAAGACTGTAAAGCACACACGACTAGTTTCGGAGATTGATCTCCATCATCAAGTCAAGTTTTCTTGCTAATTATGGAATATTTCCACAAGACAACGCCTGAAACTGTGAATTTTATTTAACCTCCTTATATATATATATATATATATATATATATATATATATATATATATATATATATATATATATATATATATATATATATTTACAAGGGAAAGGCCGGCTCTAGTTCCCCAACTCCGATCCACTCTTACTAGCTAAAATACGGAAAGAATTGTATGGGAAATTTTGAGATTGAATGGTGATTGCTCTAATAGAGCTATTTTTCGCATTAAATTCAAAGTGAAGATTCAGTTGACGTCGTAGATATTATTGTTCTAAGCAGTCTTCAGCCGAAGTCGAAATATCGTGCGCAATCTAAGAAAAATAGTTTTCTTATGTTATATGGTATATCCTTATAAAATCATAGCTTAAAGGGTATAATTTTCATTAAAATGAAACATGTCATATGTTGACGCAAATATAAATATGCGATTGCAATGTTACTGGTTCGTAGAAATATGCATCTATAGTTATATATTGTCATTTAAAACATAATACTAATTATCTTGTATATTCCGACTGGCATGTGTGCCTCGGAAATATAGAATATTTTTCTTTCGCTTACGTTAAATAATTCACCTGATGGCGGAGAGATGATGAAGATTAAAAAGGAGAAATGAAGATATTCTTCGTATCTGAGGAATATGCAAACAGTATATAGAGACCAGTAGCCTCGATTTTGTATATGAAGAATTTCAGTAGTCATTAGTATTTACGATAAATGTATTTAAAATATCGAGTTGAAAGTATTCATTCTGTTAAATATTATTTTAAGAAATCCACTGTTTCAGGCTCATTTTTCATGGTAAATCTGTGTGAGGATATAGGATTCCTCTATCATTATAAAATAGTGCTTCCATCAAATTATTGTGCACACGAATTTACATGCATGTGGCATGAAAATTTTTCTTTTCCAATATTTTTCTGTATATCTCATGTACGCGATTACTAAAATATGTACGCCTCGTGGAACTTAGAGCGTCTGATCTTCAAAACATCTGCGCAGATGGGAAAAGTGACCTTGAATGAAGTGTTGATGCACCCAATGCTTTGATTTCTTCCAATTACCCTCCATTAATGAACAGCAGCTGCTTTCATTCATACTTAATACGCTACATCTCAGTCACATGTCCACGAAAATTGGACAAAGGAAATAACACTTTGATGGATATTAAACGGATTACTCTATAGATCACTCTTAAGGATCAGACGACAGCAAGACTAAATCTAAATTTAGCCGTTACCCAATGTCAAGCAATAAAATAAATTTAGCTTTTCATCAGCCAACTTTCGATCTTCAATCAAACGAATAAAAAACAACGTTGTCCATTTAAACTAATCCGATAGCTTAATGGGTATTAAATTATATAAATTGGTTTTTTACAAGTCTTATTTCAGCGATTTCAAAATTAAATGCCGCTTCTTCTATCGATATTGAAGTGTTTTATAATTTGAATAAAAGATAATTATAAATACGGTAATTCGTTCGAACGATTGATTAAGAATCTTTGAAGAGGGAAATATTTTCTCAAAAAAGAATAAACATGCAGAAAATCTAAAACGTAAATGAAGGAAAGAGCAACGCTTACTTATTTTTCGTCGTTATATCCAGTTTGAATTAAATTCGCCGTAATATAAACAATAAATGTAAATCAATAGTAAAATTCAACGATTAAAAGATGTTACTATTATACATTTCAATTTGCCATATTGTGAAAACGCTATCATACTTAATCTGATAATGGTAGCGAATGCTTCGACTTTGTAATGAATACATTCACGTGAAATGTATTTAGGCGCAATAAATTTTACATGTGTCTCTAAATCTGAGTTAGTCGAAATCTATGTGCATGCGTAAAGTCACTCAGGATTACTCAGGAAAGATAAATCCTCATCTACCGCCCTCGACTTCTCGTTTGCCCCGAACTGTAGTTGAATGTCTCAAAGACGTTCAAGTACGCCTTCGTAGTTCATTTCAGATCCTTGTTTGTACACTTTGAATTCCATGATTACAAGATGAAGTGCTTATTTCGTTAATCGTTTCCTAAGTAAACCCGCAGAGAAAGTCATAATTGATATCGTTCTTATACTGTTTTATTAATGCAGAATATATCCAATTAAATTAAAACAAATAAAAGACATTTGACTGCTAAAAATCTAATTATATTGTTTCTGAATCAATATATAATTAATAAGTATTAATAATTTATTATCCATTTTCATTATTTACCCGTTAGGTAGTTCCTTCGGTTTCACATTATTATGCACAAAGCAGGCTCTAATTATATTTTTATTTTAGTACAATAAACCAATTTTTCATTTCCCCGATCCATCGTTTTTTATTTCATTATGTTTGCCCATTAAAAAAACGATGGATCGGGGGTCTGCAGTTTGTTTGTTGGCCCTCCCATTAGAGTTAACTTATATAATAAATTAATCCCTTGAAAGATACCTGTTGACCAAATTATCATTTTCCTAGAGGGTAATCATTCAACGTCAGGCGGAATTACCTTAATATAAGGGATAATGCGTCTAGAAATTGAAACCGTTTCCTTTCGGGCAATTAAGCATTAAAATAAGAGCAAAGGAATGGCAGAAAAAAGAGAAAACCGCGCTGGAAGTTGATACATCGCTCAAGATTAGAAGAAGACTAAAGAGGAAGAGAGCTAAGGACAGATAATTAAACGCTTAGCAGTAGAAGGGAAAATAAGGAAGGAAAGCAATTTAATGAGGATTGAATGGACTAAGAGCATATCAAGTTGCTTTTTTGGCTCAAAAATCGCGTCATCATGATATCTATCCTACACAGACCATTCTTTATTGATTTTGATATTATTGCGGTCTTTCAAATGCTCAATTCTTTGTTATTTCTATCGTATTCTATTAGCGAATGATTGCACTTAGTATAGTCATGGATTTCACTTTATGTAATTTTATCATACTATTGCTTTAGTGATGTTCGAATTACACTCAGTTTTCTTATAGTATATATCTTTTAGTTTTTACTATCAGTGGATTTTAGCAGGATTTTCACACCCGCCTTTTTTGTGGGTATTTTCCTGCTATGAATCTTTTTTCCTTGATGTAATAACTTAGGTTTTCTTACATTCACTCCTAAACTTTTCCAACTTTTTCTATTTACCCATACATTATTTATGTTTTTATAGATATCATTGACGGCCGCTAAGATACTCTTCAGTCTAAATCTCGTTTACATAAAGACCTTCAAGATGATATTCTTAACCGGTGATCCGCGGAGCCTTAAGGTTATTGGGGTTAAAATAGGACCCACATGTTTTTTCCTGGTATGTATAGAAATTTGTTTTTCTTAACTATAAATAAATGTCAATGATATCAATATCCTATGTATTAGATATTAATACATAGGATATTGATCCTGTATTAATATCTAATACAGGATTAGATTCTCTAGGTGGTGGAAAAGGTTCTTCGCGATATAGGTTCACCAAAATAATAGTGTGCGGTGTGCGAGAGCATGAAGGTTGAAAAAAACTGCTCAGCATATTCTTATTATAGCCAATTTTGTCGTCTTTAATATTACTTGACAAGCAATTTAAAGGAAACCTGAGTTAATGGTTTTCTCGAGTAGCGATAGGATTAGATTCTCATTTCTTGTGAGTAGCCTACTAGGCTCAGGAAACTACTTATTTCGGACTGAAGCTATATAGAAAGAAACAGTCCAAATTTACGTTCAAGATCGCGTTTCTATGAATTGGAGATGATGTCTTTACATTCTCATTGGTTTCTCTGAATTGAATGCCATCCTCTTCGAATCCGGTTTCGTTTAGATTTTATTTTTGATGTTAAGTCGATAAGTTAAGATGATAAATTCTAGAGAATATATATAAAGGAAGTCAATATATGAGAAAATATGCGGGAAAAATCACCAATTTCCAATTAGGTGTTTTTATCGATATTAATTAGCTGAAACACCTGTCTTTGCCTAGGAGGAAAATTCTTTCATGGTCATATGAACAGCTATTGAATGCGTCTATCTTATTTATGATTGACTTGCTTTAAAATCTATATGACATGACAATATGTTCAGTGCGAATATACTTCACATTATGAACGTTTGTTTTGATGTAATTATCATTTAATAAAATACTTTTCCTTATCATTATATGTAAATTAATATTATTGACCAATAATAATCTCGTGAAAACATTCCTAAAATATTCAACATAAATTTAAATAATTAACTGAATCTGTCATGAATTATCTCCATTATTACATCGTTATTTTGGTAAATAATCATCTATATCAAAGTGTACATAAATTTTTTGGCTTGAGTATTTGTGTAAACAGCTTATGGAATGTTTAGGATTCATGATATCTTTTTATGAGAGTATAGTGCTGTGTATGATATTTTCGGACATGATGGGAGTTGTAGATTTCCGTAAATGGACTGGTTGTCAGCGGATGTTTGTTTTATCCTATGTGTCCGATGCCATGGTACACCTGTCCACATAAGACCTGATTTTGTATTACTAATAATAAACTATTAATTAGGATTTTGGGATTCACATGATGAACATACCATTACCTATCCTTGTGAAAATTAACCAGATATATACATTGGGTGGTCTGAAAAGTTTCCGACATTTCGCCATTTATCGACATGTTTTCTGAAAATTTCTGAAAACTTTCTGAAGATTTCTGAAAAATCTGGGGTCGGAAACTTTTCAGACTACCCTCGTATACATATATATATATATATATTTTAGCGAGCAACGAATAGCTAATCTTCTTTCGAATCAAATGCACAATATTAAGTTCGAGTTCGTATCTAAGCTAATGTTAAGGACGATAATGTATTCTAATTACCAGCACCTACTTAATCATAGATAGGCAATCACGTTCAGGGTAGAAGAATCAATCTATTGGAGGACATTAAGATACCAAAGAGCATTGCCGTGGATCTCATACTTATAAATTGTTTCCACACATACATACTCCGCTAAGTATAGCAAATTATTTGTAAAACTTGGAATGTAACAGTAGATGTTTATAAAACATAATTAAAATCTATCCCTAGCAACGATTCCAAGTAGAACCTAAACGAATTGTAATGCGTTTTATCCCAATTTAAGGAGGCAAATAAAAAACGAAAGGAAGTTAATGCACAGGGAAATTCAACTATATTATCAACAATTCATGCCAACCATTAAAACTGATAATACGTTCTAACTAAAAAGACATCATAATCGACAACCGGACGAGTTATGTCGTAATAATAGTTAAGTATCCCAAAGGCACAGAAACGCACTTTTCAATATCTTGATGACAAGATTCAAAGTTATGCCGTCGTACTAATTATAGCTAGTAAAAATCTTGTAAATTCTATCGAAATTTTGTTTAGGATAGCATTTGGGACCAAGTACCATGCAGGACAGTCTTGGGATCTTGGCGACTGTCCTTTGCTGAGGGGGAAATTATGCAATACTTCTGATTCGGACATCATAAAACTGACTGTTAGCAGGAGTGTCCGTTGTAATAGGACGTTCGTCAGGAGAGGTTTGATTGTGATATTATTTGCTTGATAATGATTAGATGTTGAACTTCATGGCATCTATTTACCCAACAGCATCTGCAATTGCCATCCATGTGTGCCTCTAAAAGCTTTTTGTGCCTTGAATTTTATATAGAACGGCAACAGCTGTTTCTTTCTCGCTAATGATCTATAAATAATTGCAACCAAGGAAAATAATTAAAATTAAGTTTGTACTGCTGTTTTCTGCTCGTAAATTAGTTGTCTACATTCAGAATCTTTTTCATAACACTGAGACAGATATTGTCGGTCAAGTAAATTGATGGGCTGGCATTAAGTTGGATCTCTGTGTAGTCCAGCGCCTCTAATCACGAAAAATCGATTCACGAGCAAATTTCCCAAATAAAAACCGCCCCGGAGGATGATCCGTGTACCGAGTAACGATCGCGGCAACACAAATTATACGCAGGGTTTGAGTATCGGCTGTAGAGACACTATTGCTAATGTAATTCGTTGAAAACACACATTACCATAAGGTGCGGATTGAAGACACTCAACCCCACGAATACTCAACATGGTGTCCGCGGGCAATGACGTGCCCTTGAGCGAACAGTGCCCGTCAAGCCTCATAAGATTTTTCTATTTGCTACAACAGTATATCTTGAGATTGGGAGGTTAACCCAAACGATTAATTAGTAAATTGACCAAGGGATCATCACCCTGGACGGATGGTGCCTGCTTCGCCTTCTGAGACTCCCTTGGGTGCACCAAAAAAGATTTAAGGCTCTACATCATTTGAAGAAGGGACGGATTATTGACCAGATGGATTCAGTATGGATTGAAGCGTGCACATATTAGTTTTTAAACATTTAAAATATGCAATTATTTAGGATTAAGGTACGGAAAATTTTAAATTGATCCCTATGGTAAAAATAGTTCCGATTTACGAACATTTCGTATGACGAACTGTTCTCAGAAACGAATTTGTGACCGAGGTTTCAATTCAGTTGTTTTTAAGTTACTCTTAAACCGAAGAAATTAAGGAGGATATTAAATAAATTACTAAACTAAATTTAATCGCCTTCTGCTTGAGGCAGTGTTTCCCAAAGCCCTTGAATCAAACAGATTAGTATTGGGAGCATTACAAATAATATTAAACTGAAACCGAAATTCGGTCAACTTTGATAGCTGTCTGCTTGATGCTGTGCTCCGCTGCACAGTCGTGTGACGTGCTGTTGGTGTACCGCATACAGATATAGAATTATATATTTTTCGAAGTCTTCTCCATATATTCGCTCTATTATTAAGACATTTTTCGTTCAAGAAAATATCGTAATAACTAAATATTAAAATATCTTTTTCCTTATATAATATATGCTTCTTTTTTGATTTGAAATCAGACAAACAACCAATTTTGCGATTAAGCGTATTGCAAAGTTGCAGTAAATACGTAGGCGTGCCGAGGAATGCAATGGCTTAAGGAATGAAATTGTGATGCCTCAAAAAAGGTGGCACTACGTATCGCAACTCAGTATGTTAAACGACCTCCAATAATATTCAAAAAGACAAAATGTAGGCAAAGCTGATGCTTGATGATAAACTCACATGAATTCAGTCTACAGTTAAAGTCGCTGAACTTCCTTGTGAGAAATTGTGCTTCCTCTTAAAATTACCATTTCAAATTTATCTTAACGCCTGAAATGCTAAACAGAAAGTGAAATTGCCCGTAAACGAATGTGAATTAATTATATTTGATGAGGGTGCTTCCAGAATTCATCCGGAGCAATCCCTAAGTATACATCTCAGGGATCTCAAACTTTTAGAAGCAATTACGCATAATTTACTTTATATTTAGGTACGGATTTTGTTTATTATCGTAAATAACTCTTCTAAAGAATGGAAACCTATAAAATCCTACTTAATTGTTGTTTCAAGCTAAAGTAATTAGCAAAATGGGACATGATATAATTCTCAATGTAACGAAAACGAATATCTCAGTTACATGTTTTTGAATATCATATATAAATGTAAACATTTAAATACTTCGAATTTCCGACTATTGCGGCCTCTCAACTTCCTATCCTCATCCAATCTCCTCTTCAAAGCCATCGCCGCCTCCTTATCTTTCTTCTTTCAGGTGCTTTCCATTCGTACATCTTTTTTGATCTGTTTACATCTGTTAGAGGTGTCCAAACTGAAACAAAATCGCACACGTCGGAAGCGCACGGTCGAAATGAAACATTGACTCATCCCCATACTGACAAAATCCCACATTGGTGAAAGCCTACGAAACTGCACATAGGAAAATGCTCTTATGGAACGCATAAGTACACATTTCGAAGTAAACGATTATTTTAGCAAAACTATGTACTTTTATTGTCATCGCATACATTTGTTTTTAACTAGTTTAATCTTGAAAAATTTAACGGCAATACAATATATGACCAAATTATAGTCATTTGTTTCGATTTAATAAAAGGCGAGGAAATAGGGCGATCCTCCCGCCCAAACCCAATGTGCAGTGATACAATATCAAAGAAAACTAAAACATACTTTCGAATCTTCTCTTTAAATTCTAGTTTTATTCTTTTTTGTTGTGAAGTCTCGCGATAGCAACTTACCCTTTCGTACTCCTTCCCAAATTTCGAACTAACAACCCCTTATGTATTATATTTATCCAAAAGTTAATATAAGGATTATTTTTATCATTGCTTCGTTACAAGTTAGAGGAGTATCTTATATTTTCTCATGAGAATTTCAGAATGTTTATAAAACTTGTAGTGATAAACATTTTATTCATCCGCCGTATACACTCCGAAATTTAATTTCCTCTCCCCAGAGGACAGTGGTGTCCTCGAATAATATTCTATAATATTTCATTTCTTTGCCTTCTTGGAATTCATTTGTAAGCTTCACGTGATTGGAGCCGTCTACCAATCACCAAACCCTCGAACTTACTTCATAATTTGGGACACCGAAAAATAGTAGAGAATATTCAATTTCCGTCAACTCAACCTAAAGGTTTATTTTCACCGAATTGAGGCCCTGATGATGACTTGTGAAAATACTTGTGTAACTTTGGCAGTAGACATCAAAGGAACGAAAGAGAATAGTACGCGAGCAAGCTCACGCGTAAAATTATTCTAAATGTTAATATTCCTCATTGATTTCAAAATTTCGATTTCCGTTTCGCTTAAGAGATACAACATTTTAGAAGTGAAAAGGCTTACAACAAAGGCATATTAGAGAAAAAGGGTATTAAAGCCCGCAGATTACTGAAAAAATATATGAATACGTATTTGGAAGTATTACGTCCGGTAGTAATGATAGGATACTTGGTGGTATTTATTCAGATATTTGGAAGTAATGGTTTCAAAGAACAGAATCATGTATGAACAATTGTTGGTTTTTACCATTAATAAAGCTTTTCTTATTCATATATCTTAAGTCTAAAAGAATATAGGGAAAGTTAATTTATTTAGTATGAGAATCACCTGATTACGAATAAGAATAATATCAAATGAGAAGTAAACTACAAAGAAATTAATAGTGGAAATTAATCAAAGTTAAATTAATTTAGTAAAATATTCGATGGAATGAATTATCTTAAACAACTTCTCAAAACTTACTAAAATATTATTTATTTTAATTAACTTTTCATTTTTAAATTTTTATTAGTAATTTTCATTCATCTGTATGCAGAATTTAATTCGTTTGTTTATGGGTTATTGACATAATTATTTTAATTTGAGAAATATAAATTGATTTTTACATAGCTAAAGAAGTATGGCTAATGGTGAAGTTAAGAATTCCATAATCTTAACCCATTTTCTCTCCTCCGATACATTTCTTTCTATTTTTTTGGGTATTTAAAAAAATTATTTTAGAAATTTTGGGTAACGGATTTCTTAAGAGGATATAGTTCATATTCTGCACCCCAATTTTACATTGAATACAAAGAAACAGTATTATTAACTACGCTGAATAATTTTAAATCGCGTTAATTGCGCTGCAAATATAAAAGTACAATCTCTGATGCTTCAACTAAGTTTATAGGTTCGGGTATACAGGGACACAACGCCTTATGTACACAAAAACTCGCTTAAGTACTCCATTCAATTGATATTATATATGAAATCTAGATTACAAGCGTGGAATCTATTAAATGCTCTTCGATCAATTGATTCGTAATATGCAAACATACTTGAAAGATTAACTCCTAAGATATCATATTTAGACTTGAAGAGTTTTTATCTGCATGTCTTGTACAGAAAAAAAAACAAACCGTAAGGGAATGAATTATTTTGCTGAGATGTACTGCTTAAGAAAACCTGTAAATGAAACGAAGACGAAAATTAACTCGACGAAAAGCACAGTGAAACAACAATATGTTGACTCATGGAGTCTTTTAATTAACATAATATATGTATGGATTGCCATGAACACATTATTACTATGCTACTAATAATTCTTTGTATAAATAATGTAAATAAATGAAATGAATACGTTAACGTTTTGAGTCATGGAATGGATGACAAGATTCACTGTTGCTTTACTTTTTCGCAATTCACAGGCTTATTAGCAGTAGTAGAATTAGAAGTAGTAGTCGCTAGAATTGAGAAAGATATTTGAAGCAACAAAATGAAGCCTGGCATAACATTGTGTATTTAATATATAGTTTTCCTCTTATCTTCAACTAACCATATTTTAATCCGCATTCAAATCTTCCGTGGTATTTACAACCTTGATCAACGTAATTAATAGATCGCCTTGGCTTTAAAACGTACCATGGTGTTAAGTCCCAATGCATCACGATTGTAAACACAACCATGATGCATTGCGATTAAAACAATATGGCGGATATTCATCGGCATTAAAATGTATGGTTGAATGCAAAATGTTGCTCTGGCATTGAACGAAGGATCATTGGATAAACGGTGAACTGCGCATATAAAATTTCTTAATGGAATTTGCTGACATGCCGAGTTTTATCTTTGTATGCAATCGGGAAGCTATTCTAAAAATTCTTAAATACCGCCGCAATATATTTTAAAAGAGGAGAATTTTTACTCACCTGGCGTCGAACTCACGCTCATTTTGTGACATTTCTTCCGTTGACACTATAAAAGACCACATCATCTCTGACCTCCGTCATTTTGAATTCTCTATCCTACTGGGAAGTGTCTTAAATAATATTCGAAAGTTTACGCGATGTATCCGCATGAAAAAATTGGGAAATTTGGGGCTTTCTGGGGCCCGAACCCGGGCCCTCACGGTTATGGCTACAGTTTTCCTAGGGACGCGTTAGAAAACAATGCATCTTGTCTCGAATTTCTAAATCAAACCGTTTCCAAAATAAAAGGGGGGACGGACGGACAGCTCGCTAATTATATATTTTAATAATTAGTGGTGAAGTCACTAAGCTTTAAGCCATCTATACCTGACGTAGTGAATCTCTTTAAGGTTAAAGGAACTCTTTTCGAGTAAAAGCCGATTAAAGAGATGTTTCCTCCGACTATTACCGAACGAGGTATGAATATGACCTTGCTCTCCGTAATGAGAGGGTGACATACATGGTCTAAAGCTTTTTGTGCTTCATTGTGATAAACAAGATTACGCTTATACCGTAATTACGCATGCAATTAAGGTCTTGCGATAGCGTGGCCTCGAAATCACAAGACTGTCGGCGAATGTCAGAGTTGACTTTCATTTAATGTGCTGTCAAGCCTTATAGCTTGCAAACCATAATTAACTACAAGCTTTTACCTCTAACGGTAAGGTGTGGAAAAACACAGCCTTTGCACTTTATAATAAGGAAGATTAGAATTGTGAAAGCTGTATAGATCATAGAGATGAGATATGCTAAAATTTTGTCGTGGTTGATTGGAAATTAGCTTATTCATATTACACTTTAGAAAACTTTGATTAGTATAATTTCTTAATAATTTAAAGTGACGTATACTAGCTAAGTTTATTGGTAAAACATTTTTTGTGATTTAAAATTGTAATTGTGAAAAGAGAATATATGCTATCATACTTGGATGAGAGTGGATGAGCAAAATATTTTTAACTTTTGTTTAAGGTTCATTTCCTAGTTGCCTTTTTTATGGTTGTAATAAGATGTAAGCTACTGAGTAATATTGAGTATATTTGAATTAATTTTTGACACTCCTTATTGAATTCTAATTTAAGTTTTAATTGTATGGACTTTGCGCTGCATTTTAGTGGATATTTCTCTATCACGAAAATTCTCCCTCACAGATGAAAGGAAAGACGACTTACTCTACTCCTCATCTTACTTACTAATTCCCTTTTCTTTTGGTTTCAAGGTTCCTCCTCATGCACCCCAAAGCATTTCATTGGAGCAATCACAGTTAGGAAATATGTCTATCTCCGCAACTACCAGTAGTTATTTCTTCGTTATGGAATTAATTTAGAACAAACTTTTGATATCAGTATGAGTTATGTTCATTATTACTATGAGAATTTTTTTGGAGAGGTAATGTTCATACATTTTTAGTTTTGCCGTGAGATTCTCAGCGATGATTATATAGAAAAAAAAATAGTTTAAGAAAAGCAAAGAAATATTAAGCTTTGTTTCGCCATCCTAAAATATGGAAAATAAACTGTATACCAATTATTTGATGAGAGCTGAACATAAAAAGTGACATTAATTAGGGGAAAACAGAAATAACTGTCAATAATACCACAAGAAAACGTTAATTAATGAGCGGTTGCCACTTGTCAAATTCAGGCCAAGGACAAGAAAAGTGTCAATTGTATAATTGTATAGGAAGAGAAAACAAATGGTAAAAAAGATAGCACCTTCTCTATCCCCGGTTGATTGTAAAAATAATTTGATTGATCAAGAATGCTCTCGCCTTTTGAGATTGGTCATTAAAATATATGCTTACATTATTATCATAAATTAACGAACACCTAAATTTTCAGCGAATGCTTGAAAGCAAACGCATCAACTATGCTAAAATATTCGAAGTCAGAATGAAATCTGTATGTGATGAAAATCAAAATATGATGGAAATAAAACAAAGCCAGCTAATTGTGAAATCGTACGCAACTCGAAGCGAGTTCATAAAACTGCATTCCATGATTGATCGACGTTCTGAGTGTTACTTTGGAAGTTGTTGCTCCTCTTTAAAAAGACCTTCAAGTTCCTGTGAACTTAGTAACCAATGCAGATCACAATCCGATGCAGCATAGTTGTTTGACTGCCTTAGAGAATGAAATTAACAGCGTCTTATGGAGATTTTCTAGAGAGATAGGTTCTAAGTATTAATTACTTTTCTTTAGGAAGCCCATTCTTTATTCTCCATTAATTTGCGAAAGGAAATTAAAAGTGTATTTACAGCTCCTTCAAAATAAAATGAATGTGCCCATCGTGGTGTTGCGAATGATTCCTGCGCGAAATCCAACGCAATAAAGCCATTCCATGCAGAGAAGCTCATTTTCCAGATGAGCGCGCCGAAGATTGATAAACCGCCCAAACCCTTCGTTCTGATTGCCACACCAACGTCATACATTACCAATACATATCACTCAAATTTGGGAATAAATTTATGCTGCATCGATTTCTGTTTTCGCTGAACTATATTATGTCATCAGCATATTTCCGCCTCATTTAAATCTTGAACTAAATAGTCTATATTAAGAGCGATTAATCATTAAAGAGAAAAATGTGCGAAGGATGGAGCAATTTTACCGAGGATAACTTATTGTGCTGGAGAACTATGTAAAAGTCAGCGAACAGTTTCTATTGAGTTCGAATGTTTGAAAGACAAATTTAGAGGGTAAGCCGAGCATCAGTACTTTCCTAAATAGGACTATTGAAATTTTCGGTCTGCATGATTTGGCTCTGTGATGGTAATAAGTAAATCTCGTTAACTTAAGTAATATATATTTACTAGAGTTAACGAGAGTAGTAACGAGGGTAGTTAGCGAGATATATCTTTAACTTTAGTCAACGTTAAGCATTCGTTCATTTTATCTGGTTTCATCTGGGATCTCTGCTGAACAATGTAGTAGTGATTTTGAAAGTGCCTCGACAACTAAGTTCATTTCGCGCGTGAGCCCCGACTGGGAATTGAACCCGGATCCGCTTTCACAAGAATCGAAGTAGGCGTTGCCTACTTAGCTATCACGATGCCCTCTGAGCATTGTAATTGGTATCTCCACAGACTGAAGGCAAGTGTAATAGAATGTATATCGTGATGCGTTTGATCATATACAACGATACATGTTGTTATAAAGTTAAATTCCTATGTCTGTAAATGATGAGGATGATAAGTGTTCGTGTACTGAGAATCTTTTTTGCAACTTCAACCATTATTTCGTTATTGTGCCACGTAAAAACACAAAACAAAGATATTGAATAAAGCTTAATTTAAAAATATTTTATTAATTGAACAAAGCGTTTTGCAACGAAAGAAAGGTTCGTTAGAAAATATCAGGCGCGTCTCCCCATCTCTTTTTTTCGAGAAATTGTGAAAAAAAGGGATTAGAGGCCATTTTTATCACTGAAAATGGAAGCCTCGGTGTCGATAATTGCGCTCTAGAACTCAAGTAATAAAAGTGCTTCATATTTTTTCTTAATATTTCGCTTCTAAAATTTACCTTCTCAAACCTAAAGAGACGCTCCGAGTTTTTCACTCACGGTCATTGAAATTGCCCAAAGAAAAAACTCCCAAAATGATTACTGCTCTATTTGGAGTATTTTGGCTGAAAGGAATCTATCAAACAAAGGAGGAGCGAAAATATCTTAGCTGAGTTTGCCATCTATTTATCGCGAGTAAAATGTTTTGTTCTTGTTATGAGGAGAGAGAAGTTTTATTTAGGTGATGGCAGAATTCTCATTTAGGGCAATAATCGATCCATAAACATTCAGCTCCTCTAAGCTGTGATAGATATTGCTAGGGTTTTTTTTGGGAAGATGCTAATCGGCTTTCAAATATGGTACGAAAATAATGTTGAGTTATTTCTAGCACTTTGTATGAGCATTCACGGTACTGTTTTATTATTTAGTATTTTGCTGGCCGCGGTGGCGGAGTGGTTAGTGTGCTACCATGTTAGCGCTCCAATGCCTGGGTTCGAATCGAAAAATCGAAATTTTATCTGGTTAGCAAATGGTTTTATCTGTTCGTCAATAATGATAATTATAAAAATGGTTGTAATTGGGATTACCTCCATGTTTCCATCAAAGAACTTATTATTATTATACCCCAAAGCATGTTTTATTTTAAGTAATATTTTATGAAAAAACAGTTAAGGCTACTTGACCCGGGTCAAGTGATCCAGGTGCTTCTGTTTAAAATTATGCACTGTTTAAGGTGTAAAAATGATAATCAGTCTACATGGAACCGTTTTATAAAAGACAAATCAATTGAAATACGATATTCTGGATACCAAAAATGATCAAGTAGCACCAAAAGTAAAGTGACAACGAGTAACGGTTCTGCTAAAAGGAATATATATATATATATATATATATATATATATATATATATATATATATATATATATATTCATTCCATTTCATATCTCTATTCACTGTGAAGCTTCGATGAGATTTCTGTCCCTCACAGTCTAAGATTAGTGTCGGTAGCAAGTATTTTAGTAATGATTAGTTGTGTTAATAAAAAGACTTACCTGTTTTACTGAACTGGGGATCAATTTCTTCGGAGTACCAAACGTTTTTGGCCTAGCATATTTTATACAGTGCAACCCGGATAAGACGCTTTCCGTGGCGAAAACAGCGTGGGATGGTTTTATAACCGGGTAGTGTGATACTGATTGCATTACATCATAGTTTTGAATAATTGACTGCTTTTCGCACAAAGAGTGCATCATAATTACTTAATTCTTCTAATTTTTTACTACAGATGCTAGCAGATAGAAATTTAGGGAAAAATAACTAACGTTTTAACAACAGTGGTGAAAAAGTACCAAAATTTCTCTAAGACTACGCTCAACAGTCCACAAAACACACCTTTTCTGTTTGTTCGATGTATTTCATTCTTGAGATTGTGATGAAAGGAAAGATCGAAAAGTAAATTTCTAATCTACGTTCAGCCCACAGAAAAAGTGATAGAGAAGATCTCAGAGTTTGCATCGGCTCTGACTGTGGAAATTTTCTCACGAAATTAGTCAATCGGAAGGAAAGACTACGAAGGAACCCTTTCAAAGACAAGGAGAGAAGAGAGCACGGCGACGCAGATTATTTTTATCTTTTTGGTCTATCGAATGAGGCGAACGATTGGCTGTTTCATATGAGAGAGACCGGGACCATCAAAAAACTGCGTCTTAAGCCAATTCCACAGTACAATGTTATAATAATTTGTGTAAAGATTTTGTGATCCATTTCCCCGGAACATCCTGATCTAGACCCTGAAGAGATGAGCAAAAAATGTTGGGTAACAAAATGGCAAACTCAAACGAAGAAGATTTTGAAGAGCAACGGAGACGAGCTAGATGAAAAATAGTTTTATGGAAATGAATGGAAACACGGGTCTGAGATATGGAAAAATGAATTCGGAGATTGTGATTTCCCGAGAAAGTGTTGAGACAGCCTTCCTCTGAGGGGAATCGTATTTCCCCTGAATGAAAAAATACGCTTATTATTTGGGAGGATATTCATTAATATTCACATTAAGCATTCATTTTATTTGACGCGAACATTTCATATCAAAATGCAGCAGTTCTCTGAGAAGTTAAGCCATTTTTATTTTTTATGGAGAGTTTCTAAACAGAATTACATCTCAGCTTTAGAAACTCTGCGAAAAAATCCAGAGACGCGATCTCTAATTCTTAACTCATTTTTATTTGTACTTACATATAATTTTCAAAAATCTGCAAGTTACAAGTCAGTTGTACTTAATATCTCACTACATAATGCAATCACGATTCACAACTAATAGCGATGAACAAAGTTTGTAAATGCAGCAAAAAAATTAACTGTATCGTAGTTAAGTATGGATTCTATAAATAAAAATGTCAAGTTTTATTTATTTTTATGATATACAGTAAATACTTTTACATGACGCTAAGAAAGAGAACGTAATAATTCCATCCGGTTCGTTGGAATTTAAATGCTGTTTACAAAACATTCATGAAGATAATAGCTGAACGGTAAAAAATTACTCTATCATCTACCCAGCCAGAGAGCAAGCAGGATTCCGGAAGGGCTTCAGTACTATGGATCACATCCACACAATACAAGAAATAATCAGCAGAACGAATAAAGAAGACAAAAGGACCGATGGAACAGAGACATCATTAAGTACTTAGGTGTGACATGGCAAAGAGAAGCTCAGAATAGAGAGAATTGGAAAGCGCTTAGGGAGGCCTTGAAAATGGCTCATGATGATATATATAGTATTCATTATATAACAAAGCTATAATAAGCGAATTGTTATTTCTATTTAACAAATATTTATCTCTTCATTTGGGTATATATGAAGTTTCAAAAATTTATTGCTTTCAAGATTAGGATTCTTCGTGTTGCAATGCTAATCAAAATATAAAAAATTATTCACGAAAACATGTCTTTTTTTCAATAGCCTTCTAAATTCACTATCCTTTCTTTATTTAAAACCTACTTAGATTGGAAGGCAAAAATTTGTGAAAAAAGAATATTACTAGCAAAGCACCCAAAATATGACGATAGAAAACATTGTGAATGATAAAATAAGTATATTATATGGAGAGCATCCAAAATACAAACAGTGAGTCGAGTAATAGAATCTGCGATCATAGTGTTGGTAAACAAGTTAAGTTAACAGCTTTTACACAACTATTTTATAAGCTTGTTAACGGAGGAAGGTTTGTTGTTATAAAGAAAGGAAGTATCAACGTTTCTCGTTTGAATTATATTTCCGGAGTGATATATTTGCTTAATGGATCTTTTTCCATGAGCCTCTGTAGAAATTGAGTTTTCAGTTATTATCTGTTTTATGTCAATATGAATGTTCAATTCTATATCTACATCTGTTAGCGAGGAGAAATTAGGAAAAGCTGATGTACTTTAATTCTTCAGTGAAATGTTAATCGAATAAATTTTTCACGTCCGATTTCCAACGCGTAATCACTGAATGGCATCTGAAAGAGAATCCAATGCAAAAAGGGCTACACAAAAGGAAAATACGAACTCGTAATTTCAGGGTCATCGATGGAAACAAAAATTTTCGGGTCGAGTTATTTAGAATCACTAAAAAAGGAATATTGGCTCATCCTCGTTGGTAACCTGAATTTTCTATGTCGACACGAGCATCAAATGTTCCCTTTGATTTTTTGGGACGTTTTGTGAAGGAGTCATTTCAGGGTATCAGTAGGCATTCATTTCTCATTTTATTCGCTGTAAAAAGGGGGGCTCTCGTATTCAAACCCGAATCTGATTTCCTCCTCACATTAAAGGCTTCTTTATCGTTAAAAGCATGGCAACAACAAAGTTATCAATAATATGGCTATAATGACAGAAATGATCTATTATATAAAGCTACTTCTCCAGATATACCTACATGTAGGGGATGTTCCCATGTTCAATAGGTACATACCAATGACGTGAAATTCTTACGACGTACTGGCCCTACCAATGATTACCCTACTGGAATGATTGCAGCTAGAATGATAGATATCGATGCTATTTAGACCAGAAGGCCACAAAAATTGGAAATTTCCAATTTTTGAAAATTATTTTGAGGTGCTGCTCGAGAAGATAGAGAATTCAAAATCACGTAAGTCACAGATGATGTGGTCTTCTATCCCAGTGGAAGATTTGCTACCAAATGAGGGTGGGTTCGACGCCAGGTGGGTGCGAAATTCTCCTTTTTAAAAGCATTGCGGCAATTTTTAGGAATTATTTTGAATCAATTCACGGCAACATAGAAACGATAAACCCAGCATGTAAATAGTGTTTATAAAAAGCTATCATATGCGCAGTTTAAGGTTTCCCTTATGGTCCTTGGTTCGATGCCAGAGCGTCATTTATATTCTACTATATATTTCAAATGAGGATAACGGAATCTTATTTTGGGACCTTCCCGATGTGATATTGAACTGAAATTTGGAACCGGTCAGCATTGTTTCTATTGAATATGCAGTCAGCTTTTCGAAAGAGAATCAGGGTATGCACGTCAACAGGCGGTAATAATTCTGCCATATAATATGTATGGCGGGGAATACAAATATTTTTTTAGAAGCATTTCCCGAGAAGATACAATTATTTACTTCGGCATTTGAACAGCAGTCATGATTATGTTTAGGAATTGAAGTTTATCGTTTACCTAATAGTCCTTGGTTCAATACCGGGGCAACCATTGCATTCTACCATACTGTCAAATGGAGTACATATACGGTACATATGGTAGTACATATATACATATACATCACGTTTGATAACCTCCTCGATTTGATATGGACTTGAAATTATGTATATGGGTAGAGAGGTCCTTTCCAAAACTTAATGACCGAAAAAGAAAATGGTTCCAGGTTCGACGCGGTCCTAATTCTCCCATAAGAAATGTACGGTGGTAAATTATATTTATTATGAGGCATTTCCCGAGAAGTCCATGAGCCGGCATGTAAGCAGCAGTCAAAAATACGTTTTAAAATCGCAGTTTACTGTTCCCCTAATGGTCATTGGTTCGAGGTAAGAGACGATTTCGATTCTACAATACATTTAAATGGGAAATACGGAAATTCGTTTGGGATCCTTCCGATATGACATCGACGTGGATCCGGTTTAAGATGACCTTACCAATTCGAAGCATGCCATCATATCTTAGTAAACGGTTCTGAGTTCGACTTCAGGCGGTCTTAATGAACCCACTTTAATTTATGGCAAATATTTTTATGAAGTATTTCCCGAAAAGATAGAAATTTATATTTCGGTATGTGAACAGCAATTACGATTATGTTTTGAAAACGTAGTTTAACGTTTCCCAAATAGTCCTTGGTTCGTTTGATTGATTGATACTATGTATAATGTAATCAGACCGTTGTCCATTTTCTACCTTTGTTTCATCTACATAAATACCCTGAAAGTCGCCTTTCGGTGTGTGGCAGAAGGTGTAAACACAAAACTTCTGTGCTAATTCTATAGTGTCTTATTACTGCGTATCGTTCGCGGAAAGTATGAGTCCTTAAAACGACTAATTCTAGCATGTATTTATTTTATTTTGTTCTCATTATCGGATCGGCCGAAGTAACAGGGGGGTCGCATAATATCAACTACGTCATGGGAAAACGTGCTTTCTCTAAATTTATTAAGGAGTCGCAGCCTAGCTTCTAACCGCCTTTCTTTCAATGATTCCCAACCTGCGTCTGAGAGCATCTTCCTAACGCTTGCCTTTTTCTCGTAGCATTTTTTAATGAAAAATACTGCTTTGCACTGCACTTTATCGAGTCCGAGGGTACCGTTTCATCCGCTGGATTCCATATAGAGTGCTGGTATGTACATGTATATAAGATACATGTGTACAACACCAAACTTTTACAGTCAAATAAAAAATATAAATTCTAAATCTATTGAGGTAAACCAGCTGGAACATTGCCGCATGATTCCGTGGGATAAGGAGGATTAATTGACATTAAAAATTATTTATTTTATTTATTCTCTTTATAATTTGAAAACTTTTCACACCGTTATCTGCTATTTTTTCTAGAATATGATAAATAGATTCTATAACTGATTAAAAGTTATATATTATCAGTCGATTACGGAGCTTTTTCCCAACCGCATAATTATAAGTGATAATCTACAGTTTAAGTTTATAAACATTAATACAATGTAAAATTCTGTACTTGGGTTCTTTGACCACATAATTTCTTTCTTCTCTTGTTCTCTGTCAATCTTTTCTCTATCTTCAGTTTATTAATCTTAATTGAACATTTGTTATATGTAAGAATATACAACATAGTATTTCTCTCGCCCTTAATTATGCTGCATTCCATTTCATTTTAATAATATTAATCATTTCTTCTGTACTGCATACTTCTGTTTATATAAACGTTGCATTAATATTCAACTTTCTTCTCTCAGAGAGATAAAACATCCTGCATTGATTGTTTTGTTGATTTACATTAACCCGAATAAAGAATTCATCGGAGAACAGGAATCGGTGAAGTAACTTTCTAAGATCTGCAAAACTTATGGATTCAAACATTTAAACAGTTACCTGTATGATTTATCATTACAAAAATTTAGAACTAAATTACCACAAAATATTTCAAATGTGACAAGGGCTTTAATTTTCTCCATAATGATTGATGTGGATTTTTGTATGTGTGTATATATTTTCACTTTGGGTAAAATATCAGGTGGAACCTTCTATCCAAAACTCGCCCAATAAAGTCCTTTGTATTGTGTTATATAATAAATAATTCTTATCTAGTGTAGTTGCTAAAAAGTAATCAATTCTTCCTATTTTGATCCAAGCTAATTATCTCCACTATTGCCTTATTTAAGATCTTTAACATGTTTTGAGATAATACTGGTCTCTTCATTTCCATGTATTTTCCAACATTTCCAGGTTTAGAGGTATTTTCCCTAATATCTCAAATCTCATCTGAATTTAGTTTGAGTAAAATACCCAGAATATTATATGCAAAATATTCATTCCTTACCACCACGAGGAAGAATTTAACGAAACTCGAGGAGTAATCCGAAAATTTATACCCAAGATTTTTCATCCTTAATTTACCCGGCAATATATAATTCAAAGATGCAGTCATCCGATTTATTCGCGGAAGTAATTTAAGGCAGTATTTTCCAAGGTATTTTGAAACGGTTCACCGTGTAATACTTTGCTTACATCTCTTTAAAAATCGAGTGCCATAAATCTTGACGACTTTTCTTGGGTTTCTCTTTTCCACTCGATGTAATAAATCATGCGCGTTCCTTTTTACAACTTATAAGATTTTATGAGCCACTTCCCGAAGAAGAAGCTCATTCGCTCTTCTTGAAGATTATTCTCAAAGGGTTTAACTTGAATTATTCATGTAAACTATCCACGAAGTTATAGCGAAGGAGAAATTTTGCAGAAATTATCTGATATGCGATGTTAATTACAAGAGCAATGAATCCTCTGCAAGTTTGCGATTCTCGGGTTTCGTTAAATACCGAAGATTTTCCTTCTTGTTTGTTGCTTTGTTTGCGATGATCGTTTTCTTAATATAGGAGCGGATTTATAATTAGAATGAGAGCCTCATCCATTCAGGGCCCTCAATAAGACTCTGTTTACGAATTCTCTGTAATATAATGCATTTATCAAATTTTAAAGACTCGACGTGGTTATGGGTACTTGTTTTTTGCTTCAGGAAAAAAATATACAGAGTCTACGTAGTATGTTTATATAATATAATCGTACTACAAAATGAATAATACTCTAAAGAATGAAGTCTATTTTTAATTCATCATAATTTATTTAAATCCTGCTTATTATTTAGTATCTTTTATTCTTTCTATATTGTGGCAACTCTGTTTTCGATGGAATGTATTTTTATGTATTACATGAAAAAATCGAATTTCAATTCTCATACCTCTATGCGAATGCACTCGACATAAAGTCTAGTATCCAGAAAATTTTATTTACAATTTATTTTTCATTCTAAGTTTATGTATATAAAGTATAGCAACGAATATCTCATCTATCTGAAGTAGATCCTGAATTCATTCACTTACAACTCGCTGGCCTCGTGTTAATAAGTATAATCAATAGAACTGATGTCATCCAATTACTCCGAACCAAAATCGAATATTCAACCGAATAATTTTGAATCTAAAACTTCTCCGAGTTCACATTGCGGAAGGAAAAGTTCTCGATGAATCTTCTTTCTTTCGCTTGAGGATTCCTATTCATGCCGATAAGAGCAAGAACACGTGCTTTCCGTTCCAAATTTGCATCAGAGGTAAGTTGGCTATTTTATAGTTGGAAGGAACATTCCCCCAAGCTATATAGGTTTCAAATCAGAGATATATCAACGTGTATGTATTTATTGTGGGCTAGCAAATGGAAGTATCCTAGCCTTTTGGTCAAACGTTGATTTGGCAAAAATTTTAAACTTCCTTTATTTCCAACATATATGAAATACTCTATTCAAATATTCTATCGTCTTCTCTTGTGGAAAATTCTATTCTTGGCACGATCTAGCGTCTTGTTTTATCGAAAAACAAATACACTGACATTCTTAAAGTTTCAATGAATTATGATCAATAAGGAATTAATTTCAAAAACTTAAAACTTCCACAATAGATCGAAAGATGCATGTTGATGAAGAACATTTCCACGTTTATTTCGATATATAGTTCATTCTGTTGCTGTTACCCTGTGTGTGATCGGCTGAAGGTTTCAACTGTATGTGCAATCTTGTTTTCGTTAAATTTCGTGAAAATACATTTCGTCTGTCTTCACTAATTGGCTTCATTAGTTTTCCTATTTGTCCGTGGGATATTCAGGATCTTCTAATATTCATAGAATTTCCGCACATTATGACTGATTATAATGGTAAGAGATTCTTAAGCCGTTACCGTAGGTGATTACGTGACTTTTGGTGACAACTTGCGAAAACGGCTTAAGTAATTAATTAGTAAACAACCGTGTCTACAAATTCCAGCAGTTACCTCTGATTGGTTTATATCAAGGAATATATTTGCAACTGACAATCAACATATGCAGTTTTGCTCAGTACAATGATGGGATATTCGAATTCCGAAATAAATTTTATCAAATACGTTCGAGCTTCAAACTTTTCATGTTTTCAGAACTTCGTAAGCTCAATTTCTAACCAAGTAAAGTAAGATGTCCGATATCGATTGATTGAATGATGATAAGATATCATTTTGGTGTTATGAATCTAATTGCTCTTGAGCAGGTATATTAAAGGAGGTATCACATTACTTTGGTATGCCTAATGCTGTTTGTCGTGAAAAAGAGGTGATGGTTTGATAAATGGAGATGAAAGCTTTTCGCTGTTGTTCATTACAATTTTATTTTTGTCATTTTTTACTCGCGTGTGTGCTTTTGGGATACGAAAACATATAAATCATGATTTTTTTCATTAAGTATCGGCAAAAACAGGAGCATATTTCCACCTCTTTCTCTAGTCTTACCTTTTTGTTCTGCCGCACCTTTCGTTTTGGCTGCACCTACTGTTTTGCGTGTTTTTCCTTCACATAATTTCCTTTTTCATTGCGAATATAACTGAGGTACTTTTGCGAATCTCTCATTTCATCTGTTTCCACCCATCGTGTTTCAATAGAAGCCCCTTTAATAGCCTTAGAAGCTTAGTATTAATATGAACAATCATTAAAGAGGAATTCTCATTGTATCAAATTTCATTTAGATGTTAAACGCATGAATAAAAAATACAGTAAAACTCGTTTAAAATGCTCTCGCTTAAGACGCTATCCCGTTTAATACACGGTTTTCTCTCGCTTTTGGTCCCTTTCAAACGAAACACATGGTACAAATATAAGTTAAGACGCTCTCCTTTAAAGGCGGATTATTCTCGTCCCCAAATGCACTGCGCCGCTGTCGATGGACCCAAAAACTGTTTACATAATCATTCCTCTCTTCCTTGTATTTATGGAGGTTTCCTTTAATTCTCCACTTTGTGATATCCAATTCTGTGAAAAGAAAATTAAAAGCCTTTCTATTTTGTTTTCCTACGTCCAAGAATGAAAGATATGTCATATCCCGGTTAAAACACTCTCCCGCTTATAACGATATTCACTCGGTCCCCTAAAGAGCTCTTTAAGCGGGTTTTACTCCTTATTGATGTCTTCTTTGGCATCAGATTCATCTGTGATTCCGGTGATGTATCGCAATCAGCGTGTAAAGTATTTAGTACGGGCGCCAGTTCGAACCCATAAAAAATGAACATTTTTATTATATACAAAAAATTATTTACTTTTAGGAATGGGATATCATATGGTAAAGCTTGGCTATGAGGCTTTCTAGATAAATTAAGTGGTGTGGTTTTTTGCTGATTCTATCCTCGCTGAGTCAGAATGTTATTATTGGAAGAAAGATTTCAGCACGATGATCATATGGATGACATGTTCCATAATATTTAATAACGGATGACACGGATGAATGACACTATTCCGCATAGTAAAGTAAATTTCTGTTTTCACTACCGTGAGCTACACAAAATATGGTAAATTATACATTTGATCTGATTTGTATGTGAAGATAGTTAAAAAATATTTTACTTGTCCATATACGGTTCCAAGAACAGCATTGGGATATCTTAAGATACTTAAAACTACGAATTCCCAAGTGAATTCGCAAATATCGCTCCTAATTATGTAGCATTCAAAATTTTGAAATTTAAACTTCAATTACAAATATTTTACGATATTAATATTTTTTTCGCCACATATATTTTTAAATGTGTAAAATATTACATATTTATCGGTAGAGAAGAAATCAGTTGAATCTCAAAAATATTTTGTCGAAGGGATGATTTAGAAAATAGCCTTGGATGATTCCTGCTATCCCAAAAAATCACTTTTAGGGCAGTTTTTTAAGTATCAATAAATTTATTAGTATATTAAAGCTTGATAGAGTTATAATAATTGAGTATATTATATTATACATTATGAATCAAAATTTTTATAAATTTTATTGCGAAAAATGAGAGTTAATATTGGAAATCCATTGAGATATTATAAGTATAAATAAAAATGCATTTTCGCGTATTTAAAATAAACAAAAACTTATCCATGTAAATAATTGCTATTCTAAAAAGAGCAAGCTGTGGAAACTTCTTAGCTTCTTCTTATGAAGCTTCTTTCCTAACCTGAAACTTAATTCTCCGAAAAAGAAGTTTGTGGGAGCAAGATTCAAACCTCTGAGGATAACTTTTGGATTAATCTTTGGAAATGTTGGAATTTTATGATGAAACCAGACGCTCTAATCACTCGGCCATTTTAATGGCGATATAATAACGAGGTTATAAAATTACAAAAAGGCTGATTAAATTAAGTAAACTGCATGCCAGATAATGACAGACATAATGGTAGATTCTTTTAAACATTATTTAACTTGAAAATCATAATTAAACATATTTACAAATAGTATAACCTATGTTCTAGATGCCTTAAATTTATATAGTTTAGTTTTAAACAGCAGTAACATTTCTTAGTGAACTGATACTTTAGTTTGTTACGTAATTCCCATATACTAGGTTTAAAAAAATTACCAAGTTATTTTTAGGCTTTGCTTTCATTTCTATCACGATGGTTATTTAAAATTCGAGAGGGATTATTCTTATTTTTGAAAATCAACAAGGACCACATATTTATGCATATTTCGTAAGTTAAATTTATTCCTGTCACATTCACGGGGAATTTACTGGAAAAAAAAAGAAAGTGAGAAGCTTGAAAAAATTGAGTCGCTTTGAAAATAACTCTTTCAATAGGAAGAATGCAGAAGATCCTACACTACATTAGTATAATCTGATTATATTCATATAATAATAAATATCATTATTATATATTCATGTAATAATGCATGGTATTATGGTACATCTTATGCAAAACAATAATGGTTTAGGTTCCTCTTTGGAGTGAACGGCGGAGCTCTATGGATGTTTATAGTAATTTTGGAATCCTATTTGCCTCTACAATAGAAAAATGTCCATTCCTAATATTTATTGGACATCGAAACACACGTATGCAATCGAATCAATTGTCTTAACCCGCTAACACGTCGCTTAATTCCAAATTTCTAGATATAGCATGTTCACATATTGTCATTTCCACCTGTCCAAATCCGTGTATGGCATGGATTAATTATAACTACTAGTGATTCTGCTTCTGCACTAATTGTCCTTACTATTCCTATGCATCCACCAATGCAAACACATGAAATTACGATCATATTATCATATTCAGGAAGATAAAATGATTTGCTCTCTAAGTTATCTCATACTAGGGAAAACTGGCCTTTTGGCAACATTCGATGCGATCGCGTCGTCACTACCTGAACAAATTTATGCAGTTAAATATTTTGTTTCCTAATCTCGTACATTATTTCAAATGAATAAAAATTGACTATTTTAATGTAATGGATACTTCAAGTGCGGTCGATTATTCATGAGCGGCCCAATGGCTATTAAATCGACCGAGTGGTACATGCGGCTTTACTATGAAATACGCCCTCCCCCGTTTCCTACAGTAAAAAATTAATATATACAGTGCTGGCTAAATTTAACACAGCACTTTTCAGCGATCCAGAGCGGCCATCGGATGTATTACTTGCACGAACCTTAAATGGCACCAGGGGTCAGAAAGGTCGTTGTTTTTCCTATTGAAACTAGACATGGGAAGATATGAGGTAAGCGCGAAAAATCGCCGATGAGTATTCCAGCCGAGAGGGTTACATTTATTGCTTGAATCAAGGTGAGACTTCCCTTAAGATGGATAATTTATTAATGCTCGCCAATTAAAAGAACCCGCGTTAATCAGTCATATCATAACCAATTTCCGAACTTAGCACCTGAGTCCTATCCCTGCATTAGCACCTAACAGTATAATGAAAATCAAAATAAAAATATAAGTACGAAATATACAATAATAAATAATATATGGAATAATAACATAATCATAGTTAAACAATTTTAATTTGAATAAGAGACGTAAAAATGATTAACTTATGGCTTTTACTTGATCGTTTAATTGGAAACCGTAAGATTCTAATACCTTTATTAACTTCCCTCGATTTTAGAGAAGGTTTAACCGTTTATCCTTGAAGTAGACACGAGAATGTGAAACGAAGCATAGTGTCTTGTGTTATTTGGACACGCCCAAGTGTAAACCAGAAGAAACATATTTCACTGAAACAATGTCATACACACTCACAAATCACTACAGCCGCCTTATCTCCGGCGCAACCTGTGCGTGAGGGAGGAAAGGTCAGTGACCATATATTAGGATTACTTGTGAAAGGGTTTTTGAATACCAAAGCAAAGGGTTCTTTCGAAAAAGGGGACTCGGAGTGAACATTTTGGGATTGCGAAATACATCTCAATATATTTGAAGAGTAAGATAACACGCAGGATGTACTTTCTTATGATTTATTATCCGTCAATCTGATATAGTCTAACACTTTTTCCTTTAACTTCCACCATGCTGACGTTAGTGATGGTTGGTTAGAAAATCAGTTTGTTTTGTGCCACGAACGAGAACTTAAGTAAAAGGGAAATATAAACTTAATGAGTAATCAAAAGATTTATAGAGAGTCAATGACGAATGCATATATAATTCTTGATATAAGTTGAGTTTTTATTAAAAAACAATATAGCATTTATCATACATACTACTAAATTTGAAGTTTTAATGACATTTTTTATACATTCTTGACGAAAATTTGCCATCGTTTGCCTTCAGCTAGCTTGGAGAATATAATGGAAAACATAATTTACGGCGGAAAAATTATCAATGGTTAATCTTGACCTTTGTGCTATTTCCTTAAGTTTCAAGCACGAAAATAAATGTTTGCATAAGTTTAAATTTCCGATGTAGCATAGAACTTGTGTGGCGGATTTTCTAATCTAACAATCAGTACATTTTTTTCTAAATACAAAATGAATGAAAAGAATTCTTTAAGGGTAAAAAGAGAGTCTTATTTATTATATTACGTAAACGCCTCGATTTCGTGGGTTGTACGAATGAAGTTCAACACCTCTTCTGTAAGAATTTATCTCTTCGCATAAATATATCTCCTACCGTTGACGGAGTTGAAAATACTGGACTAAAGTTGTTGGTGGATAGTATCCTTATCTATGTAAATTAGCTCATTGATTCTTAATTTCTAAATATGTGTTCTGGTTGAGCAAAAAAGTGATCAGTTGATAGCGTAGCAGCTTAACTGAGAACGGAAGATGAAAAACAAGTATAGACTAATTAATTTCCGTATGCATTTGAATTTCACCAAATGATACGTAAATATGCATCAGGATAGCTTTAAATGCGAGAGGCAGAATATGCAAATAAGCAAACTCGCCCAGCGTAAGCTCCAGCTGAATCTCTCATCGAAATTCAATTAATTTTCATTATCGCAATCCGAATTAAATTATTAGGAGTAAAAAGAAACAGATGACAGTTGAAACAGCAAAAATTTTGAATTAAAATATTTATAGGCTAGTTTATTTTATCTAATTAAATATTTTTGTTTAGTAGAAGTTTAAAAAACTTACATAGTTTTCGTAAAACACACTTTAACCTACCCTTCACCATATTTTAACTTAAACAGATATGCTTGAAAAAGATTAATTGAAAATTTCTATATGGAAATATAATTGCGTGGAAGCGTTGCGAGCTAATCATGGCTGAGTTATTAGTAATACGAGTTTTTAAACGAATGAATTCCAAATTAATATCGAAAATTTTATCAGAAAAACAAACATTACGTTCGATGACAAGAACTAGTAATAAGTAGCTTATGGTACACAGGCTTGATGTTGGGCAAGAACAGAAAGAGATCAATGTAAGTGTAATGTTTTCGTGTGCTCTTTTGGTAACCCTTTGGTATATAAACTCTATCCCTATGCTTGTAATTGGCGCGTGTAAACACATCCCAACGAAGATAACTTTCCAGGGAAAGATAATTGAAATAATATGCTGTTGGCTGTATTTTCAGCTCAACGCTCCGATCGAAATTGGAAGTATTTCAGGGATTTGTTAAAATGTGATGAACGAAGTAATGTCCAAAATGAAAAAAAGTTTCACATTACCACGAATGACGCCTTCTACGTCCTTGGTTTTCTTTTATCATTCATAATTTTATTTCCGTCAAATTGTCTATTTTCAATATAAATGGAATATGTTGGTACCGCACTTTCTGCAACAGCAGATAACGATCAGGAAAATGGTATGGACAAACTGGTAACGTTAATTTAATCCTAATTTTTAACAAAATAATTCATCATAAATATTTTTCTTATGGTAATTATATTGGAATTTATCCATGTATTGTAGGAGACTAATTCAAAATCGTAAACGAAGCCTTTTACTTTTTGGGAATGCATTTCATGTTGTTAAGTGGGGATGTGTTGCTTTTCTTCCTGCAGGAAGCACCATTCTCGATGTAATACCGTAATCTGTTTACTGTACTATTTTCACTGAATTTATTTATGTTTAACGTAATAACATCAGTTGAATATAGTTAGCATACCAAAGGAAAGGAAACAGAGATACATCATGAATTAACGAAAACTCTCGCACTATTTTGTTTTCTACTTGTCAATATCTGCCGGAACTTTATATCCACAACGAGGTGCGGAAGAGCCATCATATTTAATACGAAAAGTTTTCTCACCTGAAATTGACTTTCATTGGTTTTTCTTCGCAATTTTTGAGGAAGTGCCATTTAATAAGGGAATGAGTTTTAATTTTTCTATATGTTCTAAAAAATTTGATTCATCCTTTTAATCAATAGTACGAGTTATCAATATTATAGCCTATGTTCACATATTTAAAAGTTATACATGTGCATTTTGATCAAAACACCACGAAATTTCTTAAAAATTCTCTCAGACCTTCATGGAATTAAGTGACCTTAAATCCTCCTTTTCGTAAGGCTTTCGACTGTATACAGCAATGAGAAACTCTTACTTTCGTAAGAAACTCCCTTAATTTTCATTATGTTAGCGATAGATATCCATTCGTCTATTAAATGCTTGTATTATAAGTATTTTAAACTCCGAAAAACGCCTACTTCTTGTTGTTGGCAGAAATAAAAATATTTTTAGAGGGTAGTCAGAATTGTGAATTTCGTAGAAATTATTAGCATAAATTACAATGGAAGTAAAGAGAAGTAACTGGCATGAAGGGAATCATAAGAAATGTTTTAATGGGAGAGAGGGTATTGGAAGATATTTAGTTGATTGCTTGTTGAATTCCTAGTAATAAATAAAAAATGAGTTTTAAAAATCTTTGAAAATGTTGCCCTTAAGATGATTTCTAAGGTAAAATTGTAAGACGCGTGATATTATTGTTTGATCGACCAAATAAACAAATAGTATTGACAAAAATTTTTGATGTAAAGATCAACTTTACAAGGGATATAATAGCAGAAAGTATTAGAAGAAAACAATTCAGAAGATCTGGTCATTCGTGTCACCAGTTTGATCCTTTCAACGTAGTTGTACCCGTTGGACAGTATTTTTAATTCTTAAGGAAGGATCTCCGGCTTGACTTGCTTTTTATTGAAACTAAGAGAGGGCATTCAACCTCCGCATAAAACTTCCAAAGAGGAAGACAGAAAACTTTAAGAGAAGAGCGGAATTCCAAGCTGACTCGGGTTACAAAAGAAAGGGAAGAAACAACAATAAAATTCTCGGGAGGACAAATTCCGCACTGGTACAGGTTTCCTTCATGAGAATGGACCAAAGATTTTCATCACGTCTTCTTTTCATCGGATGAAAAAAATGAGAATCAGAGAAAGTGTGATCCTCTGGGATGCTGCACGCGAGGATCAAAATGAATTGAATTAAGCAGTGGGACGCCTCGTGACATTTTTGGAATTATCCCTTTCTCTCACGGAGATAAGGATCAAAAGAAATATGTCAAAGGAAAAGATTGGATAGAAATGTTTCCTTGAATCAGTGTTACGTAGTCTTTGTACTCGATTCTTCTCTCTTTGAATTTGGGACATTCAAAAGCTCGGCTATCAATTAAATTGGTCACCAAAGGAAGCTATTACGTCTTCACTTTTTGCTTTTAGGTATTTAACTCGATTAAAAACTTGGATTGATGACGAAATCGAATTTGTGTCTTCTTTCTAGCCTTATCAACCAAGTTGATACGCTCCTGTGTGTATTCTTTGTTTATCTTTTCTTCTAAATCAGTGATATTTTCTCTACTCGACAATGAATTTGATAGAAGGAGAAAAAAGGAACTCGGTGGTCAATGAACTAAGAGATAAAGGTTCTTCTGAAGAACTGGGACCGCTAAACGATTATCCGTTTCCCGGGAATCGCCCTTAGACGGTCGCCGCTATTTCGGCGCTTGGAGAACCTTTATCTCTTAGTTAATGAATTTGATGCGGAAAATTATTCTTAAAGAACCGTGTTTTCTGTCATAAAAGATTGCTTGAATTCTACCAAATTCGGTAATTCTATGCAGGAGTTAACAATTCATTCCTATAACGGCATCATCGTTTGCCATAAGGGCAATGTAATATTTATAAGAAACATGTTTTAATTTTCATATTTACGCTGCTTAACAGCGGCGATTGACAAACGCTGTAAAACTGTTGAATTGTGTAATACTGTGCAGAATAAAGAAGGCCTTGCACTTTTTTACCAATGAAAATGATCTATGGAACACCGGAACCTAGTTAAGTTTTAATGAAGTACGCAATGAAAGTTATGAAAAGATTTTTTTACGAAGATAAAATAGATTTTGGACTCAAATCCAAAGCTTGAAAGTTAGTTTTTGTAATAAGATTGATTCTTTCTCTTTTATTAACTTATTATATATAAATACGTATTATTTTGTAAATTGCGTTAATTTTAGAAAAAGTTCGATCTACTCAAGTTCAACTTTATGGAAGGAAGCCGTACTAAATAATTAAAAAATGCCTTATGTTTCCATAGAATATATATTTGAAGATTTCTAGACGAATTTTGTGGAAATTACAGTTTATTTTTTAATGTATAGATATTGACCTAATTATGCAGTGAATTCTTTTAGTAGAAGTAATATTTTTCGTGATTCCAGAATGGTATTCCGCCTCTATTGCGAGAGAGTGACAAGATGTGTATAGGAAAAGTCGTTTACGTGAGAAATGATCAGCCTCATGCATGTCTCTTCACTTCCCATGACTTGAATTTATATTTTGTGTTAATGAAGATCCACCACATCGGCAACCACAGAATTCAAATCACGTGAGTTGGTGATATTTCGGATACATTCAGAAAAGGAGAATTGCCTTTGATCTGGAAGAGCGAACAACTTGCAATGTGGTAGCTTTTGGAGTTTTTTCTGTTTACTTGGCTTGACAAAATTCCGGATCAACTGTGGAGATCTTAGAATAGAGTTGTTGGCCAAATTATCGATTATCTTACGAATTCTTTGAAATAACAGGGCGGTTTAAGTGGGCATTCAGTGCCTGCATTGCACTGTTAGAGGGCACCTTATGTTTTTTCAACATGCATCTTTACTCGCAACAATAGTAAGAATGGCAAATTCGATTTTGCAGGAGTTCAATTTAGCGTGCAATCAGGGTTCAGTCTAGCGCTGCTTCTCAAATCGCAACCGATCTGCTCAAATGGTATGCTTATGGACTGGAAGAAAATTCTATAGTTTCACATGATCAGAAACGTTTATTTTCTTCGAATAAAGAGAAAATACAAGAATAAAGATGTTCCTAACATATTTGATAGGTTAATGAAATTATAAATGTGATAATAGTAGCAGTAATTTTAAATGTTTCAATAGCTGAGGTCATTTCTTATGTGAGCCTCTATTAGGCCTTTAACCGAACCGCTTTCACCAAAGTTGGTTGTTATCCACTGGGCGTTATCCATAACCGCTAATCTAATTTTAGAAAATTGATATCAAACACCAGTAGATAATGAAAAATATCTTGCTTTTACTCGTGAAAATAAAACCCAGATAAACTTCATTTCCTTGTTTATTATATCCTAAGATAAATTTTCGATAAGTTCTTCATTTAACGTGTCGAAAACATTAAAGCAATATTATAACTTCCTACGATGGTATTTGCAATATTGTGCAATCTCTTATGTAATTTTTTATTAAAACCCTCATTTGGTAAACAAGAGAGATTTTTCGGATATTCTGCACGCCAATGAATTCTTAATTAGAGTTGAGTGAGGCTTCTTATAACCATAACAAGGAAAGTTTGTCCTCCCCGATTATCCCACGTGCATTCAGAATCTTAAGTTTACCCTTCACTTACACTAATTTCAATCGAGATGTAATTAGTAAATGCACTTCATGACATTTACAACAGATCACATTAGCTAAAATTAACCATATGATTTGACTTGGCTGAACATTATTGCTTGATCATCTGTTTATTGCATACACCGAGAAAATATAAGGAAATGATGCTTTACGCTGTTATTGGTTCAACTAACTAGATTAGAGCTGTAGAGTGTAATAGCCCATAAGATTATTTAGATGCATAGTCTAGTTCCTGTGATTTTTGATTGAGGAAGATCGAAGAATTTGTATTCTGAGATTTGGACGTATTCAATGGATCAATTGAGGAGTCCTCCACAGAATTGACTGGCTGTACGAACTTTTTGACAAAATTAAAACTCAATTTATTATATTCGGAAAAGTAAAAATATATAGCAAACCATTGAATAATGCTGTAAATACAGACAGGCCCTGTTGGAAGGAGAATATTCTGATTGCTTATATATTTTTATGGTCATTGTGCTTATTCCCTCTCCAAAGCTTTATTTAGCTACTTATAAAGAAACTATAGTTTCAATGGGCTGTATGGCTTTTAGAATAAACAAACAAACTCATTAAACGCTGTAAACACTCTGTCAGAGTGTGCGCCTTCTAGATACCGGAAGGCCGGATTTACCGACTCCTCACCTATTACGTATTTTGATAGGCATTCATACACCTGACGATAGCTATCGAATTACGCATTGGGTATTTTCTTGAAATCGGTAATACTGCACTTTCCCGGTCCTTTGGTACGTACCTAGAAGCCCCTGGCCCAAACAAACGATGTTTCCAACCTCCACTTCATTAACAGTTGTGCTTCAATCTTCTTTTCTCGAAAGTTACTCATACTTTTTAGTACAATATTATCCTTTCTTGTTTAAATGTATTGTTAAGATAGCCAGCATAAATTATAATAAAATGCGATTAATTGTAGCATAAATAAATTTAATATATTTAATAGATATAGTAGAAGATATCCACCTTAATTTTTCCTCTGAATATTCACATTCTAGGAGAGCCTTTCATTCGATTCTGTTTTCTCTTTCATGAGAACTACTTCTCCGTTTGCGGTGTGTTTTCTTTCGAGACCCAGGGAAAAAACTCCGCTTTGAATTTCCGGAATCCGAAAGGGAAATTCACTTCTTTTTTGCGCAGTCTTTCCGAGAATTTGAGCGATAATCGTTGGAATTTATCTCGGATTTGTGGGAAGAGAGCGCACTCTGTCGTGCTGAAATGGCACTAAGTTAATTACACTGCCTTTGTCTATTAGCCTCTTCTCTAATCTACTGCAGTTGTAAAGAAATACGTTCGTACTACATTCTTCGAAAAAGACTTGATACACGTGGAAAATATTTCATCGAAACTTATTTAATCCTTAACAGGATCCTTAGAAATTTGATATATTTTGAAATAATTCACTTTCTTCACGCGTGGAATATTATTATCAAATACAAGTACAGTTACTTAGAAATGAAAGCTTAGATAGACTAAAAATTAGAAATATATTGACATTTCAGAGCTTAATAGTCTCGGCCGTGATGTGGTGGAAATAACTAATTGAAAGCTGATGATTACTTTTCCACATATTCTTTTATTTGCAAACTACCGGTTTCGGTGTTAAACCATCGTCAGGTTCGCACAGTCTGTGCGAATCTGACGATGGTTTAACACCGAAACCGGTAGTTTGCAAATAAAAGAATATGTGGAAAAGTAATCATCAGCTTTCAATCAATTTCAGAGCTTGCTGGATGCGCACCGGAGTATTGAATAAAAAATTACATAACGGTATAAAAAGAATATTTAACTATGTAAGAAGATGGCAAAATATGTATTTGAAAAATAAGAATAATTTAAAAATATCAATTTACATGAATAATTTAATTATCCTATTTATTAGTTTCTCATAAGTAAAATAAATACATCTTTTATCTTCTTAATATATTAGAATAAATCATAAATTTATTAGACAAAATTTCTCATCGTTAGTCCTCCTAAGCATCATAAAAGTGAGTGTACTATATTATCCCTGACAACTTAAATCTCGAAGTAGCCAATTTCAAATATTTTTCTTGGTCTCAATTATGTCAATCGTCAATTGGTAGTTTATTTTGAATAAGTTTCATTCGGTGAAAAAATAGAATAATGGACTAAAGATCCAGATTCCTTAGGAATGAATGGATATTAATAGAACATTTTCTCACGTTGGGGACGAATGTTTGCTGACATTATTTTCCAAATCGGGGAAAACTGAATGGAGCATTTTTACTAGAAGAAGTTTTTGAACCTTTATCCCGTCTTGCAATGCCTCTTTTATATAATTTAATATAATTGAAGGTATTTTGTGAATTGACTGTGATCTGATTATTTTATACAGTAATTCAAGTAATTACGTTTTTTTGTTAAATTTGTTTCCAAATGCATTTAATTTCCAATTGTTTTGTCGTAAATTAAATCTCCAAAATCACCTAATGATCTGCTTTTGGGATATTCCATTTGGCGCGTCAGTCGGGCTCACGAGTCGTGAACGGAAGAAAGCTCTCCGAAGCTTCGTTCTCCGGATTTCCGCTTACTGGCGCTTCGGTCGCGCATGAATTTCGGTATTTGCTCCAGTTGGTGTTTACGTCTAAATCCTTCTCTTATAGCGCATTATTTACTACAATTCCGATGGAATTTCTCATAAATAAATATCGTACTTAACCGTCTCTACGGGTTTTCACCGAATTCCTAATCGAGGGTTCCTAATCAGAAACAGTGATTTATTTCCTAAAGTAACATTTAATGAAATTTCCGCGAAAATACGATTGCTCACATACAAATAAAAGCAATTGATAACATAATTGTACTCTTTTTTGTTTATAACTAGACTTACTCTTCAAAGACCAATACGTAACTCGCGAGGTACATTTTGTTATATTTTTTCAATTGTGTTGCACCTGGAAAATTCGAGACAATTCTATACTAATCAATGCCTTAGAGAGAATCAATTCATATCAGTTTTATGAGGATAAAGTAAAAGGAGTTTAGATCAAATAGAAAAATAAATGAAAATTTTTCGAAATTTCTGATATATACGAATGCTGAATTATACTAAGCGTAGTCCTTAAGATATCCAAATATAAACTGAATAATTCTTGAATTTGTAATATTCTTGATTACTTATTCTCTTATACTATAAGAGGTTGATAAAAATTCCAATAATATCCAGTAATTCCCCGCAAAAGTTTTCATTAATTAAAAAATCCCGTTATGATTTAATTTGCTTTTTATTAGTGTTAAATGAGTATACTTTGGACCGAATTTCTGCCAGTTAGCCTCGGCGAAAAGATAAAGTTAATCAAAATTCGAGAAAATTTTCACTCGGTAGACCACATCCCTTTTCAAGAACATTCATTCCATTTTATTTCCTCGTTCTTTTCTTCCCTCAAAAACTTTTATGTTTCTTCATGCTTAAGATTCAAACTCCTTTATTCACCTCTTCCTTTCACTTTCCAAGTTTCATAAAGTATGGGATTGAATTTCTTTGGAAAGGAACGTCGAAATATATGAAGGAAATGTAATGATAAAAAGATTGAGCGAAGCTGACAAAGAAGATTCGTACAAGTGAGACAATAAACAATTTTATTTTGAAATATTTGTTCTTTGATTGTTTTAACTCTGAATTGTGTATTTGAGTTTATCGTCTATAAATCATGACATTTCTCACAAACAGAGAAATTAAAATATAATAAAATGAAGGATTGAGAGGAAAAATGTCGAATCTGTTGAAGGGAGGGATTCACTAGAGGAAGTAAGGAAAAATACAGATAAGAGGAGCAGTAAAAATTATTCGACGATATTTGAAGAGAGTTATCGATGTAAAATTGGGTGATTATTAGAGTATTTTAGGGCACAGACACCGACATTCAGGTATGGTTTTCATTGAAAAATTGAATTAACATTAATATTTTAAATATTTTATATGGAACGCAAGTTACTCTTTGCAAATGAGCTGCTTTGATTATGAAGGAGCATTGACATAACATTAATGCATTTGTTAATTCAAAGCATGAAGAAATTTGTATTATTTGACATTGAGACATTGCATCGTGTTACTAGTGATAATTATGTTTGAATTAGTTTTATGATGCTAGACATGTATTGAAGTGTAGTATCTTTCATAATTATAGCAACATAATAGCATTCCGATAATTGTTACATAGCTTCCTATTCTCCTTATTTATGCAGAGAATAGTACTTGATACTTCTCAATGATGTTGATTTGATCTTTTCTTATGGAATATTATTAATATATTTTTACGTGAAATTATTGTGCTGCATTTACATGAAATTGTTCTATTGATAGCTTAGAAAGTAAAGGTGAGGCAAATTATCTCGCTCTTCATATTGCCTTTCGAAGCTTATGGTTGCAGAATGGGTTTTATGTTGGAGCAGTCCTTCGGTCGCAATATTTCACACAAATTTCAATGTACGGATATGGAAATGCAACTTACGCCTGGATATGAAGGCATTATTTTTAAAACCACGTAAGACAAATTCTTAAAATTGATATGAAATTTAAACGACCTTCGTTTCCTACTTTAAAAACCTTTGTTTCCTACTTTTCATCGTATGTCTTTTCACTTAATTTAGTCTTTTTAGGGTCATGAAGCTTCGTAGTGTTTATTTAACCCACTTGATGATAAATTGCTATCTTCAATTCGAAGACCTCTTCAGGAGTTCAGTCAACTTTGAAAACCCTCTCAATTCCCCAATGGATTCCATGCATATCTCTTTCCTTTCTCCCGAATCAAAGGACATCGAATTTTATTTATTTCTAATCGCACAGCGAAGTATCTTCTCCCGCCAACGTTTCAAGTGTCTCATTTAGTCTTTCGTAACCTCAGCCTTAATTCGATTTTCATCAGCTTCCTTTCTTTGGAATATATTGGAAGGCGGAGGGTGGTCTACGTCATGGGATGAGAAGAAGTGTTCTCCGTCGCTCAAAGTGACTCCGTCAATGCCGCGGATAGAATTTTATTATCTTACATGATACGTTACATTGACGAGACACATACGTACTATATCATAATAATTGAAAATTCGTAGGTAAATTAAAACTATTATACTGGATAGTGCTGGTTGTAAGTCATAAAAGTTAGTGGGCAACGTTATTTCTCTGCTGATATTCTACATTTGTATAAATGTGAGGCTTTTGATGAGTTGTTTTGGGTGATTATTAAATATCTGTACGTGTTGTAGTTGTTGCATTGCAGCTTAGATTAATACTTAAATTATAGCTATTTAAATCGTGACTTATTGTAGTCAGGACACGGGGTGGATTATGTATGTATGTACATACATACCAGTGCTTCGAATTTTTATGTGTAGAACTCTGTTAGAGGTAGATGTTGCGTCTTACTCTATCGGAGTTGTATAAGAATAAGAATAGACCTGATGGAATCTATTCGTTCTTAAAGGAGGTAATTAAAGAAGTGGACATGAAAATTTCTGATCTTCAGCGGTGTGACTGGAAAATGTTAACTTCATAGATGAGAGAAATTCCCGCAAATAAGTGGGCGATTTATGTATTTGAGTGGACTGTGAGTATTTCCCAGATGATGTTTCCTAGAACTGAGAACCGATGCCGACATTGAGTTAAATTTTTAATTCAAAAAATATCAGATGAATTTAGAAGGGACGACGACTTGCAATGGTGCTTGCACCCCCTGCCACTCGCCGAAAGGCGGCTTGCAGGGTACTTATGTAGATGTAGATGTAGACGACGATAAACATCTCTCGCAAAAAGCGTTTCTCTCAGATTGATGATTATAAATAAAAGGATAAAGATAGTAATGTAAGAAAACAAAAAATCCTCGAATATATTATACCTCTTATCCTATTCTTAATATTGCATTGTAATTATTTACATGATAATATTTCTGAAAATTCATATCCACTCGAAATTGCACTACTTGCCGTAGAAATCAGTTTATGTATCCGTGTTTGGATGTATTATGCAAATGCATTTTCCATTATTATTCTCATAATTTGATGTGTTGTTGGTTTGCATCAGGTGAACAACATCTACTTAATTTACTAAATCCTCAGTATAAAATATCGACTCAAATTTCTCTGTGTAAAATGAAACCGCTTGGAAAAACATAATCACTTGTTCAGAAGAAGTTACCTGGAAAGATGATACGATATACCATCGGTATGTTAGTAACATTGCTGTCACCACAATCAACCTGCGTGTGAAATACATTTGTTTCCCAGGATTTGCATTGAATTAGACTTAAAGTAAACGTGAAGCAATCAATCGTGAATTCTCTAATTCGGACCTGTCAGTTGGATGCTTGAACTAACACGTGATTCTAAAGAAAATCGTTCTTTCGATCGGTCGAAGTCTTTTTATTTGACCTTTTCTGAAGAAGACATTTATGCAAACGCCAAGTTGTAATCCAATATCTCTTTTTAGCTATGCCCCGGAAACAGGATGCCAATTAATCCTTAACATCGCGGGAAATACACGATCAATAGGAGTGAATATCAATTAAAATCTCCCTGTCGAATCACACTACGGAACTCCCACATGATCTTCTTAGGCAAGGAATACGAGTACTTCTATATCTTAGAGCAATAAAAAGAAACATTTTCTCGAAATCTTTCGTTAGTTGATTAGTCTTCGTTTTATATTTTCTTTTGCATAATTCGTAACCTCCACGAGTATGTCACATTATTTTTTAATAATTTTCCCTATTAATTACTCGGCAGGAGCTTGGCTGATTGTGAGTAGCCCACAATTAAATTGTAATGTTTCGGCATCTATTATTCTTCTGAAAGTTGAGTTTATACAAGGATGGAAACACTTTGATAGCCGCTCTTTTCTTCTCATTTTCTCCTCAGCGAAAGACTCAAGTTGAACATTTTGTTTGCAATGTGAATATACCAAGACTCCAATATGAAAATGTCAAGTGGTTGAAGCTTCTAGTATGTGCGTCTTCTGAAAGCTAATAATAATTTCATTTGTGGAGATCTTCTCGAAAAGAATATCAGAATAATGCTGTTAAAGTAAAGATCAGTAAAAATTAAACTGTCCGAAAAGAATTAGAATGTAGAATTTTTCTTTGCTTAGATGGATTAGAGCTTTTAGATGAATTTCAAAGTTAGTTGGGCTTTAATAAATTTTTTCCCAATTGTATTTGACGCTAAGTTTTCACGTTTAAAATTTGACTATTACTATTAATATGGAAGAAATAAACAGGAACCACTTTTCGAAAAGAACCTAGTTCCTATTTTATTTGAAATAACTAAGCAAAATACCACACACAGAATACAAATTATTAAAATTCACGACATGTTTCGACGCGTCATCTTCAAGTGGTACGTTGGTTCTGGCTGCTTCTTCACTTGAAGATGACGCTTACGCGTCGAAACATGTCGTGAATTTTAATAATTTGTATTCTGTGTGTGGTATTTTGCTTAGTTATTTCAAATAAAATAGGAACTAGGTTCTTTTCGAAAAGTGGTTCCTGTTTATTTCTTCCATATTGTCATGGAATACCACAAAGTGACCCGCCAATCAGTTGATTTTATTACTATTACTATTAGTTTGTCTGCCTTATATATTTCTCTTTTGCAAAATACTATTTCGGTTTGGTATTTATGGATGGTGAGCCCAATCTAACGGTAGAAAAGTATTGGCATTAGTAGAAAAATGCATTTTAGAAGCGTAATCTTCTTCTTCTTCCTTATAGACCTGTTTCCTTTACTCATTCAGGTCATCTTTCCATCTTTTACTTGGTCGCCCACACTTCCCTTTGGGGCTTTATCTCTCGCGATTTTCACAATCCTTTGCTCATCCATTCTGTCTATGTGTTCATACCATTCTAGCTTCCTTCCTTCGTCTTCCACGACACATCCTTTCTTTGTCAAGTAATGTTTTTCCGTCGATCTTCCGCGAAATTTTCATCTCCGTTGTTTCTAATAGACTTCTAGTTTTGGAAGAATCGGGTCTTGTCTCTTCCACTTATGTTATAATTGGTCTGACTTCTGCTTTATAAATTAAACCCTCTGCTTCTTTCTTGAAACAGCAGACTTAAATGTTAAAGCAGCTTTAAATGTTGCAAGTAATCCGCTAATGGTCATCCAAGTACGATATTATTTTCGACTGGCTGTCACCATATCCGTTAGTTCTGTCGTGAGTTCGATACATTTCATACTCTGTGATTGTATTCCATTTTCAATTAGCAATTCAAGGACTTATACTGGACCTACCGTTGGAAAGATCGTTTTATCGATCGAATCTTCAAATCAAAACTGGAATTTTTCTCTTTCCTTTTGCTTACATTCTTAATCTTACATTCTCTTTTTTAACATTAATCTTACATTCTCTCTCTCTTACATTCACAATCTTACGATCTCTTTCCTTTTGCTTACATTCTTAATCTTACATTCCCAAAGGTCATTATTAAGAGAATTATATCAATCATAAAGTAATTGATTTCATTTTCCAAAAGTAGACCAATTACATCACGCTTTGTTAATTAGGTAATAGAAAATATTTAAATATTTAAAGACACTATTATTTCATGTAAAATTATTCAAGAAAGAAACCTTCCTTGCTTAAATATATTCTCTTATGGGTACAATAACCTCTAAATAATATCCAATCACAATTACACACGAATTAGGTAATCTAGAATAATACCTTCATTAATCAAGTTAAATGTATAATTCGTTTCAGCCAAAATGTTTTAGTATTTTTTATGAAGAATAGTATAAACTTCATTCCAATGATTCAATATCTTGTTTAAATTATTGCAGAAAAGCATTTGGAATCCTAGAGGGACTTCCTCAGTGTATTATTTTCTCCTCTTTTCTCTTTCTTCACAGTTGTCTTTTATGTCTTGTAATGAGAGCAAATTTTTATGTTAATCATTAATTTTCATTATGTTTATTTTCAGTTTATCGGAATGATTATGCCTTATGGGAAAGATATCTCAGAATTATTTTGGTTAGGTTATTTGTTGTATAGTCACTAAATATTAAATAAAAAGGATTCGTCGTTTACACAAAGTTTCGTGAGAATCGGTACGCTATAAATTCGATCAGTGCTATTGATGCAAATTCACGGAATTAATTTTTTAACGTATTTGCTATATGAAGTCGGAAGAATTAGTTGCAATAGGAGATGAAAAGGTGTTCTTAGAAAGAAGGTTTCTTCTGTGAGGAGAATATGTGTATAAATAATGGAAAACAACCACGTAGCATTATGATTCTATGAATAAGCATATCAAACCATTCAATTGAGTGTTAGAGAAGAATTCCAATGCATTGAATTTATGCTAGGTAAATAAAAGAATGTTGAGGGTGAACTTTCTTTTAAAAAAAATGAAGAAATATATTCTTTTCAATGAATTTCACGCTACAGAAGAATTTATTGATGAATGGAATACGTGACTGTGTATGAATTTCTATATGTATCCATTTAACCATCCCCGCCTATCTCGTTTAATATATATTGGTTTATCTTTGAATATATGCATAATACTAAATACTCCCCCTCTAAAAATTTAACTTACGAAATATGCATAAATATGTGGTCCTTGTTGATTTTCAAAAATAAGAATAATCCCTCTCGAATTTTAAATAACCATCGTGATAGAAATGAAAGCAAAGCCTAAAAATAACTTGGTAATTTTTTTAAACCTAGTATATGGGAATTACGTAACAAACTGAAGTATCAGGTAACCAAGAAATGTTACTGCTGTTTAAAACTAAACTATATAAATTTAAGGCATCTAGAACATAGGTTATACTATTTGTAAATATGTTTAATTATGATTTTCAAGTTAAATAATGTTTAAAAGAATCTACCATTATGTCTGTCATTATCTGGCATGCAGTTTACTTAATTTAATCAGCCTTTTTGTAATTTTATAACCTCGTTATTATATCGCCATTAAAATGGCCGAGTGATTAGAGCGTCTGGTTTCATCATAAAATTCCAACATTTCCAAAGATTAATCCAAAAGTTATCCTCAGAGGTTCGAATCATGCACCCAAAAACTTCTTTTTCGGAGAATTAAGTTTCAGGTTAGGAAAGAAGCTTCATAAGAAGAAGCTAAGAAGTTTCCACAGCTAGCTCGTTTTATTATAGCAATTATTTACATGGATAAGTTTTTGTTTATTTTAAATACGCGAAAATGCATTTTTCTTTATACTTATAATATCTCAATGCATATCCAATATTAACTCTCATTTTTCGCAATAAAATTTATAAAAATTTTGATTCATAATGTATAATATAATATACTCAATTATTATAGCTCCATCAAGCTTTAATAATATTAATTTAAAGACTGGCGTAAAAAAAGAGAGATTATCAGATTAATGAACTAAGTAGAATTCTAGTAGAGGTAGTAGTAACATGTTTAAATGGGCTTCCACAGTTATCGTACGTGGGCTCCCAACGGAATTTGAAAGCAAGTCGAACGCACACTGGGAAAGTGAGTTGCTTTCAGCTCAGAACAGTGGCTGTATATCATGTGAAAACAAGCGAAATGAAGTCCGGTAATTTATTTGATCTCTTCGAGGGTAAAACCTTTTACAGCCTGAGGTGTATTTAGCACTCTATTTCGATGATTGGATTAAAGGATTTTTAAACAAGCTTTTTCCTACCTCCCTTGAAATATCCCATCGCCATTCTTTCCTACTTATCTAATTATCTTATATATAGTTAGCGGAGTGTCCGTCTGTCTGTCCGTCCCCCTTCTTATTTTGGAGACAATTTGTCGTAGAGCTATGAGAAAAACTGCATTGTATTTCTAATATGCTGAAAACTATTCTCATCTTTATGAAGGCTCGGGTTCGAACCAGGACTCCATAATACGTTTCCATAAGGAATGCACGTAAAGTTCGTTTTTGCGTCCTGCAGGCTTTATTACTTTTACAGAATTAAATTGGAAATAATGGTCCTACGACGTCAAAAAAAGTACCAAAAGAAGGTAAATTAAATGAAAATTTTATTATTATCGTAAAGCACACTTTTTGAATCTAAATTACGAGAACTATGACAAAATACACGCAAATTTTGTAAAAATTTCGCAAAAAACCAGTCCCCCTGACGACCGAGGACTAACGTCAGAATTTATGAAGAGGAGGCAATTAACTGAGATTTCAGCGAATGTAAATACGATATTTAATTAGCAGGAACAAAATTACAGCCATTTTGGAGTTTTTCTTTATCAAACCGATTTACAAAAGGACATTTATACGTCCGTTTTTGGTGATTAAGATGACGAAGAAATATTACGTAGAGAAAGGGTATTATTTTAGAGGGACAGAATTTTAACGCAAACTTGATTTTATAGCAATGATTTTAATGCAGTGCGTTTGTGTGATTCTGACGAACTACATAATGTTCGATAGAATGTCACCAAACGACGCCATAAGGGTGCGAAATTCTCATATTCAAAATACATTGTGGCGATTTTAAGGCTTTAATTCTTAATTATTTTAAGGCTTAATTCTTTAAGGCTTTCTCGATTACATAGAAACGTGTGACTAGGCATGTGAACAAAATTTATATATTTAGAATTAATAAATTTTTTTCATTTTTAATAGTGGTCCCCGATTCGATCCCAGGCGGGTCAAAGCGTAATCTAATGTAATGAAAGCAATTGTAGTTAATTTTAATAGTTTTAGGTTTTATTTCAATAGAGAATTTAAATTTAAGAGAATCATCGTACAAACTTGACTCATAAAAATTATTTTGACACATAAAGGAAATATAAAAAGTGTATTCAACAAAGACTCAAATTCTTATTATTGGATTCATGATATTCTCGATTGAGAGCGAAGGGGCTTTCAGTTAGAAATATTTAAAATATTAATCTTGCGAATCCCGATTTTAACACGAATATCGTATTTACTCAGAAATATAAAAGGTCTTAAAATATTAATGACAAATTAGAGTAACTAGTAATACCAGGGAGTTCCTGAATAAAAACATTTTTGTGGAAAAGTAAAAATTTGTGTTCAATTAGAGTACCTTTAAGATATTTAAAATAGTTAGATTTAATTGAGTTAATTGGTTATCCTTCTAAGGAATCATCAAATTGGGATCCGCAGCAACTGAGAAGCTTTTCCTTGCATATAAAGGACCTTAAACATGTAGATTAAAGGGATGAAATATTCGAGGGGCGATATTCTCTGCCTCATTATAGGAGTTCATCCAAAGGGCATCTTAATATTTCAAGTTTAAAAATAAGTCATGACAACATCCAAGATGTGATTAATATATTAGATGGAAATTTTTATTTACCTCTAGAGAATCAACGGACTTCTCAGCCCAGTAAATTATTACTATCCTTATTTTTATTTATTTCAGCTGTGAGGGCTTTAATATTCACCTATTCTGACATATTTAACATGAATGGGATAGAACCCTATTATTGGTATCTGCGATTGTGTTCTTGATCGTATAGATTTTCTGGCCAGTACAATGCCGGCAATGAAACAACGATTTTGGATACCATTTGGATTGCATGGTTGTGAGAATTCCTTTTCCTGTCCATCTACATTAACATCAATAAGAGACAATGATTTCTCCGGCAGCGGCGACCGTCCAGGGCAATTCTCCGGAAGAGGATAATCGTCCGGCGGCAACCAGTTATTCAGAATTCCCTAATGCGCATTTCGAAAGCAATGCTTTCATGATCACAGGGGGTCCAATCAACAACTGGTGGCCGCCGGACGATTATCCTCTTCCGGAGAATTGTCCTGGACGGTTGCCGCTGCCGGCGATTGGAGAAATCATTGTCTCTTATTCATTGAACGTCGAGTTCCTTTTTCATTCTTTCATCAACATCAATACCCTGCAAGTTTCCTTTCGGCGTGCAATAGGGTAGTGTCAAAATACAGCGTTTGAGCTACTCCTTCAGCTTGTTCTAATCGCGTATCGTTCGCGAAATGAATGATTAAAATGACTATTCCTAGCATCTTTTTATCTTAATTTACGTTCATTTTCTGATGTAGCATACCGATTACGTCCTCCGAAAACATAGTTTATCTGAATTTATTTTTTTCTTTCGAGGATTTCCAACTTCCATCATTATGATAATCTTTTCCATTCCTCTATGAAATATTGAATTAAATTATGAAAATATTTTTGGAATAGCTGTTGTTAAAAATCTATATTGAGATTTTCTGTTATTGCAGTATCTGCACTGATAGATTATTGTATTACCTTATCTTTCCAGAAAAATCTTTGGAATAACAGAGTTGCTTATAGTTGCGGCGTTAATTATTTGTGAAATCATTATTCTTTTACTTAAACCATTATTCTTTTATTCATTAAAGCAATTTTTGGTCATTTTTCTGCTATGCCTGCGGTAAGTAAAGTTCTATCGTAGGAAAGTTTAAAGTAATGATTTTCCAACACTGGTTCATATTTGACATCAATTTATCGATTAGTTTTTAATAGAACCTACTTTATTGGCCTTTTAAGTATTCAAAATTGTTGCATCTTTGGCATTTGTCATTTTGGTCCTTCGCCACGTTTTAATATTGGAAAGTTCTGTAGATTTTTGCATGCGGAGGCTTTTGAGACTATCCTTGGCCATTATGAAAGTGATATTTCTTCAGCAATTTTGCAGGAAGAAGTAATCATTTCTTCCTCATATAAATAGAGAATAATTTACAAAAGAGAAACTGATGCATACATTTTACGAGGAGACCTAAAGCGAGAAAAGAATTAATGTAAATGAAATTGAAACGCTCGATGCTATTCTATTTCACGCCATCTGTTAATTAAGTGCCCCCGCCATCCCCACGGCCCTGGGCACACGCATTTGATTCTTAAAACTTTATGCCTAAAATAAAAATTCTTTATTATTTTAATTGTATCACTCGTCAGGAATTAATATAAATGCTTGATGACACAAAAGACAAAAGAAGCATGTGAGTTTAATGACCAAATTTCCACTAGCTTTCTCCGCATACCCGCAAGGGATCGTATACCAAGGAATATTACATTATTGAATCGGATGAGCATCTTTCTGTATTTCTTTTATAAAGGAGAAATTTATGATTCTCGAAATATTTTTATCGTCGATTATAAATTCTGCACAGTTTCGTTGCTTATTATTTGAGACGGATGTAGAGTAGTTGATGATTTCATCAAACATTGTGAGATACAATTTTGAGTTGATCTTTGCTAGAAAAATAATTCTCATATTATTACTCCTTTTCAGGTCTAACATCTGAGTGGTATCAATCTGTCGGAGAGTAGGTGAGTATTTTCAATTTTATGAATAATATATCGCTTCTATTTTGATTCACATAAGTATTGATAAATTCATATTTCATGGGTTCCACTATGCCTAAAGGGATGGGAGTAAATGAATTTGATAAATAAAATTGTTAAACTTTACTTCTTAAATGCATAAAAAATCATAGAAAAAGAATATATAGTATGCTGAATTTGATTTGTCGTACATTTACGTGATTGATGTTACATCGAGATAAGCGATGTAAGCGTAAAAATCAATCCTCAATATTGATTTCAGCGTTATTAACTAGTTATCACAATTAATGGAAGAGATTAAATGATAATTCATATTCATCGGTAGTTACTGTTTTAAATTACGAAACCGTTTCTCGTAAAGTTGTTTCGATTTAGACTCAAATGGAAATTTATAGAATCATTATTAAATGAGAGTAGATGAGTATCAGATATGTGAAGTGCTTTTTGTTCAATATCTCGCGTATTTAAAGAAGGAAATATCGCACACAAAGTTGAACCAAAAAAGAGCACCATTTACAGCAGTGTCTCTACAGTCATCTACGGTTGTAGAAATCTTTGGTGCGTAAATAAGGAAAGGTGGGGGTTGGGATTTGCTTTCCTCACGTCAAAGAATGCTTAGCAAGTCCACCTAAATGCAGTACCATAACCCTATTGATATATTATTTTTACATCTACATTGATACCGTACAAGCTGCCTTTCGGCGTGTGGCAGGAGGTGTAAACACCAAACTTATGTGCTAATTCTATAGTGTCTTATTACTGCGTATCGTTCGCGAAAAGTATGAGTCCTTAAAACGACTAGTTCTAGCATGTATTTATCTTATTTTCTTTTCATTATCGGATCGGGCGAAGTAACAGGGGGTCGCATAATATCAATTACGTCCTCTGTAAACGTGCTTTCTCTAAATTTCTTAAGCAATCGCAACCTAGCTTCTAATCTCCTTTCTTTCAATGATTCCCAACCTGCGTCTGAGAGCATCTTCCTAACGCTTGTCTTTTTCTCGTAGAGTTTTCAACGAAAGGTATCGCTTTGCGCAGAAGTTTCTCGTGTCCGAGGGTACTTATTTCATCCGCTGGATTCCATGTGCAGTGCTGGCATTGTACATGGAATCCACAAAATAAGCACTTCGCAGTTAAGTAGAGGTATCAGATTCCTTTCTCAAACAGTCTTCACATATGTTATGATGATATCTAGCCAGAATGTCACATGAAAGAGGCTAATCGTTGGATTTCATATCACAAAAAAGACGGCGAAACTGCATTCGGGTATTTCATGGCAGTGAGCCGGACCGCGCCTGGCTCACGAAAAGTCCACCAAATTCCCAAGTTGGCTCCTGAATTGAAACAATCTCTTCGGATTCCATATCCATACCTGTGACTATGACGTGATGTAAGAGACTTGATGCATGAAAGCTGTTTGAATTCCTTACTTTATCTCGAAAATTGTCCGAAAAAGGTGTCCGCCATTCCGTTCCTTTAAATAAGCAAAAACTCATTTTTAGAGCGGTAAAATCTACCAGTCAAAAGATGAAGAATTGTTGTAGAATACTGCATCGTTGTTTTTTCATCAGAATTCTTTTAAACTCTCCCTAAAGCAGCAAGCATGAACGTTTCTCCGAAAAATCCGAGACCGTCCATTGCTGTGAAAATCGTTCAAGTTTGACGCCATGTATCTTTTTAACGCCTAAAGATATCGAAAAATGACATATGAAAACATAAAATGCAATAAGGTTATAATAAATATGTGAAGTTTCAAGTTCCGCACCAAAAAAACTAATTATGGCCTTTTGGCCATCATTTTTTGATTCCTTTATAATGGAGAAGATAAGCGTGAAAATCGCCGATGAGTATTCCAAAAGAGAAAATACTTTGCGTGACGTAGTGAGGACCACCCTAATGTACATACATTGGCTAAAAGTAAAATAGCGCTCACTTTTACCAAAGGAGAACAGAACGGTGGCGAATTTGCAATTTTTATCGTAAATTGAGAGCTGATTGAAAAATAAAAAGCTCGCTAAAATTTTACATCAGACATTTTCTGGAAAATTTTCCGGCTACCCTCGGGGCAACTTACTCTTGAATCAAACGTGTAGATTAGTTCAGTGCTACTCGAGGGGTGGTACTGCTCACTGATTAACAAGAAAAGTTGTATAAACTTTCTAAAGTTAAATAACTTTTTCATGTTCTTCATTTGTATTAGTCGATATTGATGTTTCTGAAAAAAACTGAGTATTGAGACGTCATTTAACTCTGGAATTTGAAAGGTAATACCTTCACAAAAATTAAAGTCGAGATCAGCACTCTTTACTAGGACATCATTCCGTCAAATTTGGGAATCTAAATTTACACGCGGTCGTACCAGCTTAGTTGACTTACTTCGTAAAGGCAAAAACTGTAGCCTCTAAGGCTACAGTTTTTGAATTACGGCTAGAGAAATAGCAGAGGCGTCTCAAGGCAACGTATTTGTCGTATATTTGGGCGTGAAAACATTAACAGCGCATTGAGTACCGCGTTTGCACACTCAGGATTAAGAGCACCATTCAGCGGTCGTGGCGATGGCGAAGATTCATAAATGGCTGTTCGGATTGATTACCCGCATTCACCAGATATGGCCCTCGGAGACTTATTTCTAGGCTCAAAGTTTCTTTCGGAGGTCAGAGATCTTCTTCGGATACTTCGAATCTCATTACATTCGTGTACGCCAATTTTGCAGAAAAATATGGAAACTACTATTTGGGCAGATGAAAAAGGGCCTCGCTCAGAAAAGTAAATACAAGGAGACTACGTAAGGATAGAAAACTTAATTTTACCAAGAAATATATAATTTCTGCTCCAAACATTTTCAGAATCCCCTTGTATATTTATCACGCTTTGATCTGCGATATTCGTTAGATAACATACATAACAATAATACACGTACATAGAAAATAAAAATAACAAATTTCCCGAATTTACACATCTTCACTGCTAATTTACCGCAAGCAGAGTGTCTAGTTTTCATAGATATGAATTTTAATTTGAGAAGGAGAAACTTCCAGGAGATAAGTTCCCGAATTCTAAGAGAAGCATGTCGAAATCTGTAAAAGGGAATGGAGTGATCTCTTCGGCATAATTTCGCAAGATGCTCATCCTTTCCGTCATTTAATTCGTTGAGAGACGGTAAATGCAATTTCCGCTTTTTCAAGCGATGCTGCAAATCGTTGCGCTAATTAACTAGCGAAAATTGGAATTCTAATTAAGGGAATGCAGGTGAGAATTCTCATGAAAGAGTGAGCTCATTGGGAGAAAAGTGGTGGATTCATGGTCTGAACGGAGCGATTCCTAGGGAAAGAAAACCTGCCTCGTTAAAGGAGAGATATGCTCTTTAGCACGACATCAGCAAAAGGCGATGTTGCAAGTCTTCCAATTATCGATAGCTTTAATGTGATGATCGATTCCAGATGATAAAGAATCGACAAAGATAGAATGCTGCAAATATACGATCAGATGGTGAATCGGATAAGATTTGTTTAACGCCATATTATCTCTATGTTATTATTGTATATAATAACACAGTGTGGATAGATTTTTGGATGTAAGGAAAAACCAAAGGAAATGCATTGAAGTAATTTTTGAAATTTTTAAATTAATTTCACTTTCCGATATTATAGAAAGGAAAATCAAGGGATTCATCAGACCATCGCGTATCAACAGTTTTATTATAATCTTGGCTTTAAATCGGCGGTGACAATGACAGTAGCATCAAAAATACCGATAATTGTAAGTATTTCTGATAAATAAAGGAGTAAGAGACAAATTAATCTCTTATTTGGCAAATGTTAGAGGAGTTACAGATTGAGCCGTAAAATAAATGGAAAATACGGATATCGGCGTATATGAGTTTCCATGAATGAAAAAATAACACCTCTGAAATGTCACTTCCGAAACCAGAAAATTGCGCCCATGAATATTTATTGCAGACTCCTTAGTTTGATCCCGTATCTTTATAAAGCTAAATATAATCTTTTTGGGGCTTTCTAACATCTAGATATCTAAAAAGATATAACTCTAGGAAAGGCTTCCGTCATTGTTGATAGCTAGTGAAATATTAATGGAATAATAATAATACCTACCCATGGAAATCATATACTTCATCATCAGAAATTAGATTTTATTCACTATTTATATGCAAGGATATGAGAATTAAGAATGGAAAGGAAATTCACTTGGAATGAGGAATCAGACATTAAGCGCCCGTATTGAAGAAAATGTCGAGAAAAAGAATTTAAATAAAAAAAAGTCCGTCTCAAAGTTCTGCGGATATATTTCACGTTTAATATTGGAAGGTGCTCGGGGAGAGGGTTGCTTCAAAGGAAATTTCGGATGGAGATGACTGCATTCTTTTCAAATTTCTCCACATTCCTGAGGATATATCATCCCTTATTACATATTCTGAAACTATCAGATGAAAAAGTATGTACGTCAAATAGTGTATGAGCATCACTAGAGTATCGATACCTTACATATAGGTATCAGAATGTAATCATATCTTACTAAATGCAGTATCTTTAATTTTTACGTTGGGAAAAAGTATATATGGTCCTTAATGGGGAAATGGCACGCGCTATTCTCTTATACAATTCTGCACAAAAACATTGGCGGAAATCGATTTAAAAGGCATTCAGCATTGAGAAAAATCAATTCCTGAGTGCGATATCAAGACTAAGAGCGTCCTAATCTAAGGAAAATAAGAGAGAGAGAGATACATTCAAGAAAAATTGGGAACATATTACGGATCTTTGAACTAATATATTTTGGTCTATCTTTCAGAAAACGCGGTAACTCACTGTCAAAATTTGCTTCATGTCACCCTCACCTATGTTACTCATTTTCCTTTAAAAAAATTTGGAGACTAATGATTTAGGAAAAGATATGAGAGAGATGAGACATTTCGGGAAAAAGCAAGGATAAATGTACTTACTTTCTACTTTTAGTTCTGTTTTCATAAGAAAAAGAAAGAAATAGAGAGAAAAGTGGATAACACGTCACAGCCTTGTTCGTATTTGCGACTATATGGAACATTATAAGGAGCGAATAAAGGAATGTATTTCGATCCTCATTGAATGATTATACAATAAAATTAGCATAATAATCTTGTGGTGAGGTAGGCCTGCAGTGGCCTCACTTCCACCTAAACTCTGGAGTTATAATATGATAAATTAACACGTTAATTTATAATGTGTTACATTTACAACTATCGAAGAAAAATAATTTGCAATATAGAAAAATAAATCAATACACAGAAATAACTAATACTCGTTCGAAAAAATCTGCGGTAAAGTAAGTAAAAATTTCTGCTTTATAAAGTGTATAGTCGGTAAATGTGATGGAAAAGTTAGAGAGTGATGTTATTTTATCTTGGCCAAACCCCATCTTGAATACGCGACAAGTACGCACAGTGCTGGACAAAATTAACGCAGTGCTTCGTAGCGACCAAACCCCTCCCCTCCAACCCCTCCCCTCCAACCCCTCCCTTTTATTATGAAATGCGTCGGTTGCCGCCTTTCGGCGATTGAAGAATTCCTGGCTTTCTGTTAGGTTTTTAGCGGTTAACCCGTACGTTATCTCAATGCGCATGCGTGAATCTTTACTGATTCCTGCCCGTGTATTCTTGGCTTTTTTTGTCACAGCAGAAAATAAGTGATTATAAGGCGTACTGAAACACTCTCATTGCTTTAAAGGTACCAAAATTTTACTTGACTGGGATGTAATATTTGATCTTTTTTTGGTGGAAGGACTCCCATAAATTGCTTTCATAAATGAATTTCCTAGACAGTATTTTCGCTCTAGCTGTTTTTCTCACGGTAAATACGCAGGAATTCACGCCCATATTAAAGCTTTCGTTACTTTTCTTTTGCATTTTCTCATAAGGTGAGCTAATTAAAACGTGTCGAGAAGATTGAACGGAGAACAGCAGTCTCGAGATCATCTTAGCAATGTTATTTTTCAACTTCATTCAGTTCAGTTTTTTTGTTTTACTGTAGAGAAAATTACTAGAGTGCGAAATAAACCATCAGGTACTTACCATCATGGAAGGTTAGAGTGATTAAGTTGAAATGTTTGCAAGTTTCATAAAAGAATTCTTTTTCTATGAAGCAAGCTAATGAGATGCTTGAAACAGAGATACCTTTTACTTGTAGTTGTTTGCTTACCATGTGCATTCATAATCCGTGAATAGTGGCCTTCTGGATAATGCCATATGACAATTCTCACATTTAAGTTACATTCATTGTTTATTGATAAAAGACTATGGAATCATTCGATCGCCGCGGAAACCTTCGAAAATATATTCCAATAGGTGCTTTTAATATTGATACATCGCTAAGTTTAATTAAAAGGATTCAAATATCTCGTACCTCTTCGTCGTCTCAAAGGATGGATTTGATAGGTGGAGTGAAAATGCAATCGGAAAAACATTTAGGCAAGTGTATTTTGGAATTTGGCGACATAATTATAGGGAGTGATTTATTTTAATAAAAAAATTTAGGCTACTCATCACAAATTTATATTCAACAGGCATCTCTTTTATTATTTTAAAATGATTTCGTTTGTGGATTCTTCCGGTTTATCGGAAGTCTTTTTAGGGAAAAAAATAATCCGAATATAATTCTAAGTGGTTTAGAAGCCACGTATGCCTTCTTTATAATTTTAATGCGAAATTCATTTGCAAAAGTTAATTGCACCTCTCTTTCCAAATATATCAATAGATATCCTGAATGATTGGTTACGAATGATTCTCTTTTAGGATTGTACATACATTTTCCCCAATGAAAAAATAAACTCAAATTTTGCGTGGTCTACATCGTTGAATGGGAACTTTGGGGGCATGTTTTGATCAATGCCAAAATTTTTGTGCGGAGGAGAGATTTATCCTTATATTTTACACCAAAGTTGAAAAAATGACGATTTATCCGCATATTCCTTGACCCATATATTTTGATCAGTGACCTGGATATTTCGAAGCTTTTTTCTGTTTCATAATATCTATTCTTTTCATTTTTAATAATCTCTCTGTTCGAAGTTTTAAGCGCCAAGGGTTATTTTTTTCCTCTTTAACTTTAAATGCTCTTTCGTCCGCTTTTTAGACTGAAAACTCAAGTTTAAGCTTAAAAACTCTTCCTTTTATCTTGATTCAGTTAAGTTTAAATTTTGAAATCAAAGCAGTTTGTATTCTTCATTATCTTTAAGACCAGTGTTGGCCTATATATCTTCGGGAAAATAATAAATCTTTATAGAAGCTATGATGTACATACTTTGATTTATTATCACTCACGAGATACAGCCGAAAACATACAGAATTGAAGCATCTAGCGCATTAGAAACCTACGCAGAAATTAATATCTAATTTGAATGTTAACTCCTGATACAGTGTTGGATGTCTAACACAAGATATGATTTGCTATGTATGATTTAATACCTAAATTAACAGTTTACTTCGAAATTAACAGACCATTTCTGTATTCTAAATAAAAAGAATGCCCGAGTTAACATTTACTATCTGCAAACCCTCCTCATATGTAATCACACAGTTATTAAGGACTAAATTAAGGTTGATCGGTAAATTATGATTGATAGAGTATTCGTTTTACCATTAAATTATTTAGCTAGTAAGACTGTTAGGCTAAGTAAATGAGGTAAATTGAAATGAAAGCGGCTTGAAGATAATAGCTATGAATGGTTGATTTAAGGCAATGAAGGTTACAATTCTCTTAATTACCGGGTGTGGCACTTTTGTTGACTTCAAGAGAAATCTTCTATGATAACGGTCCAGTGTAAGCAAAGGTTCAATTCGGAAGGCTTAAATTGGAAGACTTATCTCCTTCTCCAAAAATGGCTTTATCGCGATTTATGGTTAGATATAGGCATTGGTTGTTTGGGAGACTTTTCTCCACCGTCGCAATCGATATTTATGTGGTGCGATTACGACCGATGCTTCCAAACACCTTTTCAACTTTCTAAATCTTGAAAAGGTTTACAGTTTTTTTCGTCCGATCGAAATGTAAATTTGTTTTACAAGCCTTTAAGGTGTAAGTGCATCATATTCGTCTTTGAGTTGCGTTCGAATGAGTTTAATATGGAATGTCGTTTTCGAAATAAATATCGTTGAGGTGCTCGTCATACCGTCTTGTATTATGAAGAGCAGCTCTCAGTAGGTGCCAGTTTAATAGCGTTTAACTACAAACAAATAAAGTAGCAAATATCAAACGATAATCATAAGATAATTGTGAAACTTTTATGCCTGATTTTTCAGTTAGAGATAAACTCTGATGTAATGAGTAACTTTGTCTGTAATCAACACTTGGTAAATAATTTGCTTTATACTTTATATTTTCTATTTTTGTAGATAATCCTTGTATTTTGGGTAGGGTAAACTGCCTGCGGATGTTTGTAAAATAAAATTTTCATATATTCATAGGTTTCTAATGTATTATCAGCGGATTTTTTAACAGATTCTTCGGCAAGTATTCCGATTCTTGTTTACTGCATTTAATTTTCTCAGACATTCATAATGATACAGTTCGTAAAATCTTATTAAGTTGAATAAATGTATAATTCTTCTATACTGTCTGTAAAATTCATCTCATAGGACATATATCTTGCAAAATTTAATATTACAGGTAAAAATATTTCACACGATGCTTTTCGATATTAGGTGTCTTTTAATATTACACTTTAATTTATTGCAGCGGTAATCACTCAAGTCAAAGAACTGTTTTTAACTTAGCATTTTGTCTGGATCATTGGGACAGTTACAATGTGAAATATTTCAACTTATTAACTGTTGTAAAAATTTTTCGTTTTTCATTTAAAAATTTTAACATTTATAATTGACAAGAGTTGACAAAACATAGTATCTGAAAGAATATATGATGAAAATTTTATATTGCTACTAATCCTGATGTGAATTATTTAATGATGATATGATGCAAAAGATCCGTTTAGTTGAAGAAAATTTCAATACTTTCTAGGAATGGCTTTGATTGATGAAATCAGTTGTACTTGCTTAAGAGATTCCCGATGGGAGAATTATTATAATGTAAATTTACATCGTTAAGGAGTAATTAGAGCAGCGGAGGAATTACAACGGATAAGGGAGAAGCGACAGGCTCTCATTAAACCTGATGTCGATGAATTTAATTAACTCATTTCCAAAGAATAAATTTAATTTCTCCTACACATTGATGACTCTCAGAGACCCCCTCAAGATTAATCACAATTTGATTCAAAGGCAAATATAGAAATCAATATCTTTTATTTGCTTACCTTCCAATTCTAGCTAATGACGTTAATATGGAGCTTTTATCTCCATTGGATTGTGTTACCATCGAGAAAGACTTCGAGGGTCACAGCAAATTTAGCATAAAAGTATACTAATAATTTAAAGGACAACTTTCAAATTCGAAAGCATACACATTTAAGCCATAACTATGAAATAAATTACAAAGTCACAAATATAGTTTATGACCGAATACAAACTGATCCTCTTTTTAATTTCTATGAAAATATCTCTCCAGCTTAAAACTGAGACGCAGAAAATTGTTGGATGTAAATTATATAATCAACTATATCCTTTTGGTATTTATAGATCTAATTTGCGTAAAAACTATACAATTATAATTATTTAATGATTACATAAAATTTAAAACTATATATTGGAACATTTATCTAATGCCGATCTGGCTGTCATACCATGAAAACAGATATTATTATTTTTCCCCAAAGTTCACATTCCATTCTTTTTCTATGGAGCAATTCATTCTGCAGTTAAATCACAGGCAGTATAGAAAACTTTGACTGACATCAATTATGGATGGGACATCGTGGCGTATCGCGATCCTACATTTTGCGGGAAACATCGTCGTTAAAAACGAATAATACCAACTCACTCGTGAATGAATTTGAATTCCAACGAAAAACAGGAAAGTGAGTATTAAGTGTGATTTTGATGGCGCTGTAGAGGACGCGCAGTTTTACAGCCTGATGAATAGCTTTGGGATTCATGGAAATTCGTTTTCCGTTACTAAACGGTAAATAAGCTTTTTCATATATTAGAATAGAAATCTATAAGGAAATGGGGTTATTCTTCGTGGCTTAACGTTCATAAAATATAAGAGCAACTTGTTAACTTAGAGTGGAAATTTAATGGGAAAAATGTAAGATCAGGAGATAATAAGGTGAAACATCTAAAAAGTAAATGCATGACATTGGCACTTCGGTTTGATCAACCTCAAGAAGCAAGGTTTTCAACAATACGAGTGAAAGAATTAATACATGTGAGCAAGTAAACGTATTAGCCAAAAGAGAAGTCTTTCTTTAATTAATATCCAATGTATATTTCAATCACTGAAAAATAAAAATAAATTGTAAATGTTTTAAATTTTATCATTATTTGTGTCCCATTACATGTCTCAATAAATTTTTAAGCTTAAATATAGAGTGGATATGTATAGATTATCTTTATCGAGACTGAATTAGTTTTAAATAAAAACATAAATATTGGATTGGCAGAGCTTCCGACAGTTGATACTCAGATCTTCAAATAGGTTAATCATTTTAGTTGACTTCCTAGTCGAGTTATTCATTACCCCATTCCGCCAAATCTCACTCTAAAGCATAAATTTTATGCATAAATTAGTCAGCTTAATTATTTATTATTCTCTTTAGACGAAAATTGATCAACTTTCATTCTCAACGGATGATTGAATGTAAATAAATGAATCAAGATCTTCCAAACATTTCAACATGTGATTGATGAAGAAGAAAATTTGTAAATGTAGTAAATCACGATTGTATAATCAGTGAGATTTGGAAATTCAGTCTTTGTTTTTACATAGGTATAAACATCTGCACAGAAGCAGGAAAAACTAACCCCTTTTATTTTTCATGAAATATCGATACCTTGAATGTCATCATCCCCACAGTACGTGGGGTTAAAATGCTGTTACTACCATATCTTAGTGAATGGAACTGTCTGATATGCCATTTAGTAAAGCAAAAGCATCACTATCTTTCCTAATAAACCTCATTCCCTCTGTAGAACCAATTAAATTCCATGTGTCACTTAGCGTTTACATGAAGTTTACTTCTAACTTTATTTCTATGCTTCCCCAAATTAAAATCCCAAATCTCTGTCAGGAGACGTGATAATGGAAAGAGAGTTCAAACATTGTCCCAACAAAGGCTTTGTCGTTTTCACTAATACTAATTGTTATTCCTACTTTCCAATGACTTATTTTACTATAGAAACATCCGTAGTATCTATATAGTATTTATCTTTAGTATCCTTCTGATGTTGCAATACATAGATATAGTTAATGATACATTTACGCTAAGATCCATTCTCTCCATTATTACCAACCTCTCGTGTGCCTCTTCCCCAAAAATTAAAGTGTCTTTTGCTAGATAATGTAGCGGTATCTTATTTGGCTGAAAGCCCGGCTTAAGAGAGAGCCAGACTCGAAGTAGAATTTCGGCCCGTGCAGAAGCTCAACATGTTACCTCTCATACCATTGGTTGTTGCCTTTAGGTTATTTCCTAAGACAACGGTTTTTTGCATGGAAGCTCTGTTTAACGTCCTGAAAATTGGGTGATTGCCATCATAACTTGCGCAGGAAGCGATCATTATGTTGGCTTCAGTAATTTATGTGAACTGATGTATCTCGATGGAAAACTGTGTACTTTATATATTAAGGTGAGATTTGTTTTCCGAAGAGGATAAACAGCCCTGACAAAAGATGCAAACTTCCTGTCTTTCTCCTCCTGCATAAACATAAAAAGGCCTTCGAAACACTTCCTAGCTACTTCTTTGCTTCGAGATAATATTTCGGGAATGGAGAGTTTTCTCATTCTTTAAATTCCACGAAAATTGAGAAGGTGAAAGTTGAAAACCCGACATTGATTGAGGATGTGAATATTATCTCTTCTCGTTTTGGAGCCAATGTAATCATCTATACGATAATGAAAAAAAAACTTTGTAGTTTTCCACAGGGGCTCTAATTCGCTAAGTGAGCTCTCTAATTTCTGCAATTTCTTCCAACAATGTCACGTCACGCGAATATCGATTTCATAATCGATGCACCTTCTGAAAAAATCCTTCACTCCCATCAAATTATACAATTAAGCGAGTTTATTATGATATATTTTTATGGTCGATTGGATATGAAATTGGTCCAATATACATAACTAGAAAACTGTCTTAAATTAATAACATATGTATATTATATATGTTATTATATTTTATAGCTAAATTACTATTATCTTGTATGATAAGCAGGAACTAGATGTAAATATGGAAAATTACATAATTACAATTTTTGTTAGCAGTACTTCAGTAATGGAGGATGTATTTGGCCACGTTGTTATAGAAAATCTCCTTAAAAAATCTTCCCATTTCTTGTTTCATCAGACTTGATAACACTCTTGCGGTAGTCTATTCATTCATATAATTAGAGGAAACCGAAATAATTTGTACATTTTCATCCACGAAAATGATATAGTCAGTTTATACGAAGTGAAGGCGGAGAGTTTCGATTATATAAAGCAATATTTACTAAACAAATTATAAAAATGATCCAAAATGATATGAGAACATTTTCAAGATCTAAAAATGTAGAAAAACATCAGATATTCCGAAGATTTTAATCTCCTTCCTGATCGGTTTCTCAAAACATGCAAAAACTCTCGAAATTCCAAGATAGGTGGCTTCCCAATTTCTAAGCAGTTCCCCTTACTAACCCTCGAATAATTCCATGACATAAAAGCCATTTAAACGATGCTTCTAGCTAGAAATTCTTTTAGATACGTAATAAAACCTTTATGAGTTATGCTTAAAGTAAATGGTTTCTTGAAGGATAAGCAAGGTCTGTGTTTATTTTCGATTTGATGGAAAAGACATATTGAGTCGTGAGCCAGAAATGATCTGGTTTGCTAGATAAGGTTTTATTGCCTGTCGTTTTTCTTCCAGCAAAATTCTTTTACTACCTTTTTATGTGAACAGTCTATATACATTCGTCCATCCAATTTGGAATTTTCGACTTCCGCAATACTTTCGCTTGATGAGAATTTCAAAGTGCTGTTTTCTATCGAGCAGGATTCGACAGGAAGTTGGATTAAGTTGCGGCAAAAGTGTACAGAGGTCTGTACAAAAGCTATGTACAAATTAATGTATGGAATATAAAACGTATATTGCTCCTGTAGTTGCGTAAAACAAAGGGAACTATCTATGCCAACTCTAAATATAAACGCTACTTAAATTCTCTCTCATATACTTATTAATGTACACATTGTTAGTTTATTCTCATTTGTTATATTTTGTATTTATTTGTTAAGGGTGTTTTATTTTATCTATTAATTTTTATTACTTGTTTTTATATCATGCAAGAAACCCGCGACATAAAAAATGACGGAAAAATGTTTTGAGACTTTCACGAGATCATACATGTTCTTGTTTTTTATACCGTAGAAAACTTATTAATTTGAGATCGATCTGGGAGGACTTTTATTTTCCAATTCACCCACGGAATAGTTTTACTAGTGAGTAGTTTAGTGTTTGAAATTATATCGCCGTTTTTGAACGAGAGCATTAATGTTTTACAGTAACGGTAGTGTCCCCTTCTGGACAGCGTTAAATCCTCCTTTGATTACTCATTTCTATCCATCATTAGCTACCGAAAGCTTTGGGAAGAATAAAGGAAGGATGAGGTAGTTTGTCCTCGCCGTTTTCAGGATGATATTAGTTGAAATCATACACATTAGAAAAGTAAACCTTAATGACTGAATCAGCACTGTTCAAAGTATCCATAGGAAGTAGCCTAAATAAATACCATTATTCAGTACCACAGCAGCTTTCATTCATTTCACATTTTCCTGATAAGACAAATATCGATTACATGAATCAAGATATGGCTGCTGGGTCAAAGTAATACCTCACGTAGTTTCTGAAGTAAATTTCCAGTAACCCCTTCATGTTTTATCGTTCGGACACTATAAATGGGTCATTTAACGTGAGGAGGGACGTTGTTAAGTCTCTGAGATTGGCCCTTGTTTGTTTCCTTAATTTATACACCGATCGCTACATTTGCTAAAAACGACGTTGTTTCGTCAGGGATTGGATGGGAACCCCTTTAACTTCGCTACCAGTGAATAATCCTTCTCTTACGAACGGAAAATTTCAATGACCCCAATTGAACGGATTTATGGCTTCTGATTAAATGAAATTGGATTGTTCCGGATTGGACGATACGGGTTGCATGGCGCATAAGGGTTATTTTAAAAGTCATTTTCTGATGTAGGATTAAAATGACTGCAGAAGATAGTCGAAAAAATGTCATCAAAACAACATTATCGTTATTACTGCGTCATTGCTTTGATTTACACTAAAACTATGGCCCACCGCGTACTTGATTCGGCCCGCAAAGAAATACACCCGATCATTAACCGATTCTGAGTTTCAGAAATTATTCCACTGTGCACGTGCTGCACTATCCTTCGCATAAAACTATTAAATAATAATGAATGGATATATCAGGTACATTGAAGCCAAAATGTGAAATAATTCCAAAATTTTACCATATACTTCAAATGCGCATAAGTATGAATTGACTTTCGTTCACCAATGAATATGTGGCCGCCGAGTAAAAGAAATGGAGCACTACAGCAATAAATGATGACCAGTATGTATGTGACAATCAGTTCAGATGCAGGCAATAAAATTTAAATCCTTCCGAAAGGAGTAGTTTTTAACCTGTGGTCCAATTCCATCCGTAATAAAGTGTCTCTTGCTTCTCCTGAATTCCATGAATAAGTCTACTGGCTTATTCTTCGAATAGCTCTTCAATGATTACAGTAAAGATTAAAGAGATAGATATATTGCCATTTAGTCTTGTATCCGGAAGAAATAATCTTGAATATTGAATAGGAATTATTCTGTTTATTATCTCTTGATATTTTGTCATGAAGTAATTTAAGTTAGGAAACAATAATATGAAGAAATTTGATAATTCTTACTTAAGGGGGAAGCTTCGATTTCGTATGATGATAGAATGTAAGCATGATATTTTTTATTTTATTCATATAATTTTCAATTTTTAATATTTCCCTTATAATTAGCATAAATAGCGATATTATAACCCCTAAAATTTCGAGTTTGGAGCGTAGTAAAATAATTATTCAAAAGATTTTCTCGAGATTTTATCCTAGGCATGCATTTTTCATTTAAGTTACAAAATATATTTTATCAAATGCGTTGAAGTCCATGTGGAGCCTTCTCCGATTAAGATGTCACAGCTGTTTGAAAAAATTCTACTCTATTAAAAGTTTTAATTAAAAGATGACGCAAATAAGAGAGCAAAAATTACAGAAGTTAAGATCTCCATAAAGCAAGGAAACGTTAAATATTCTACAACTTAAATTTTGACCAGGATACTCAAAGTAGGTAGCTTAAGAAGGAGTTGCTTTCAAATGAATTTTAAATGATAGTAATTTAATAGATTTCGTACATTTTTATCTTTATACATAATCAGCTTAAGAGATTTTTTTATAAGTAAATATTGTAGTTGCAGGAGCCGAAAAGTCTACCACAGTTTATGAGATATTATAAGTTGACGAAATAGAATTGTATTTTGGGAATAATTTGGTGATAAGAGCTACAAAAGGATCTTTTCGGAAAATATAATCTCCAGTCGGCAACAGAGTAGAATCGTTTCGTATGGTAAATCAATATCCTTCCGTGGAATTCGGTGGCTAAATAAAATCTCATATTCGCAATTCCATAAACGGAAACCATCCGAAAGAGAGTTAAAAGGAAATCCTAAATTTCAAAACTCTATTATCAGTCGGAGATAGTTTGGCGACGAATACTTTAATTTTGAACTTCCCTAGCGGTTGTTTTCGTTGCCTCTTTTCAACGTGAAATTTTCAGGATCGCGTAGGAATCGAGAGAAGATAGGAATGGTTCGATGGGCTCTTGTTTCTCTTTTGACCTTTTGCCTTCAATTTTAAGCGCTCACCTTGACCTACATTTACCCAGCGCTACTTTTTAAGCATGATTAGCCTTTGAGGATAAATTCACCTCCCCGAGATTTTTCTTTTAGGCATTTCTCTCCGAAATGTGAAAATATACATCAATAATCAGGTAATGATGTCTTGCATTGGGTTTTAATTTGTTTTGCTTGTGCTGTGTTCCTAAACCTTTCATCGTTTTCATGCTTTAATCTAATAGAAAACGATATCGCATATCCATTTTTTACGTACGGAGTGTAGATAAAATTCATTTTGATTTTTAATGCTTCATATTAATAAACATTTGGTGACCAAAGCGAGGTATATGTAAAGTGTTAGAAGTTCAGAATTTACTTTTGACGTGTCAAGATTCTACGAAAGCTACTAATAGAAATATTAAGTGTTTCTACAGGTAATGCAATGCTCCCACTGGGAATCGATTTCACGACTGCTTTTATCAAATGCAATCGTAGTTCCCACTTGGCTACCCGAAAGTCCTCAAATTACTAATTCCCTTTCCGCTGAAATAGCCTCGGGATTCTTTTAAGCGCTTATTGGATGATCAAAATGGTTAACAACTACTTCTCTAGAGTATTTAATTAGCCATAGGATATCTTTCAATTATTGGTATATCTAGAAAAGCGGATACTTTTCCATTCCTTCAGCGGTACCTTCTTTGCATTCAGCAGGAAGTGAGCAAAATTAATGATATTACTCAATATTACTCATAACACTCTTTTCCATAATCGAAGCCTTAAGTAGGACAAATAAAAGTAAAATGAATAGTAGTAGGGATAAATGGAAAGTACCGAATTCTAAATCATCAACGGTAAAACATGCATAAGAGGTTAGCCGAACTAGGCTCCAAAACTTAAACAGGTGTGGGAAACCATTTGCCGATTTAAAAAAACAAACCTCTGAACAGCAACTAGCTCAGGATATCGACAATAAAGCACAATTACAAAATAACTCTCAAAAATAGGCACAATAACTAATATTATTCATTAAACACAAAATGAAATACAACAAATACTATACATCACCAAAGGAATATAGAACTGCTCATAGAAAAGTTGGCACAAGTAACACTGATTACAGCACGTCTATTCGGCAATAGCGAAATTCTCCTTATCATCATAATACCTGTCTGTCTTCTCGCGGTCGACACACACAATCACGTGATTAACTGTGACTCGCACTCAAACTCGCCGTCGGGGCGCTGAGAGGAGAGTTGAGCTGGCGGTCGGACCAATTCTATGCAATATAACAAGAGTCAGAGCCACCAAAGTCACAAAAGTCACTCCTGTCACTCACGTCACGAAGAATATCAAAAATCGGCACAGAGGTTAGGATTGAATACGTCTTCATATGAACGATTTTTCACGGAAAACCTTAATGGGATGGAGATGTATTAACCAGGAAATATGCGAAGATCTTTAATACCTCATACTTTATGGTTTTCTTAGTATTTATTTATTTCTTAATCATGTAAAGAGCTTTAATGTGGCTTTCTGATCAGGTGGCTATAATTGCCTAACTTCATTCTTTTTTTGGCCGGAATGAGCCCAATGACTAGAAAATAACCGGTTAAAAGTATCCGTAGGCAGAGAAAATAACATCATCAAAAATTTATGCTCATAAAATATCGGAGTTCGTACATATATAACTATGACTTAAAACTATACAAGTTAATACCATTGTAAAATATAATGGAAGAAATGAATACAAACTGAGATACATGATGTATAATATAATAGAATGTATACGTCACGTGGAGTAACATTACCATATAGTTTTGTATAGATCAAATTTTTATTAAGTTTAATGACAGTAATAATGACTAATGATAGTATTGTTTTGATTTATTTACTTTTTCGTTTTCGGTAATTCACCAGAGTGAAGTAATCATTTCCATAATGTCTCTTTAATTAATGAATATTGAGATAGGAATTTAAACACATTTTCGCTATGCCTTCTCAACTTCAGCTTTATAGCAAAATGTATCTTATAAGTAGGGTATATATGAAGGACTCAAAGGATAATATTTGTACCTTTCTTTGGGTGTGCAGCGGTTTTAAGCATTGCGAGTAACGATGAATAGACAGCAGTTTATTTTGGTCGTTTGCCTGAAAATGAGCGGATTGGAATCTCCCGTTTTTCCACGTTGGATTTTCACGGCTTAATGTCTGTTTCAGTCTCGTGAAGTAAATGAGATTCGTTAATGCGATAATAGATTGAAGCGCTTCTAATAGTGACTTAATTACAAGGTAAAACCTCAAAAAGATTGTCTCGTTAAAATCGATTGACATTCTATTAGCTGTTTGTAAGATGTTTGTAAGGGAGATTATTGGTGATGCAATTCCAATTTGACGGGCCATTTTGGTACTGAAAAGGCAATTTTTGGAAAAATCTTGGACTCCAAATTGGATCCTACCTCTTACTTTCTATCATAAACAAAAACAACTTCTTGTATCAGCTGTTTGAAAATTCTTAAAATCAAAACATCCTTAAAATCCCAAGGAAGAATATACTTGAAAAAGACCGGGAGTCCCGGTCCCGTCGGACTTCTCTTTCGGACTTTTTTTTCGGACTTTCTTTTTTCAAGAAATTTCCTGGTTGCACGCTATCTCATATTCACTCAATAACCCATTCCTTATTCTTAAAATGTTCATTATCTGTAAGAAAGACTGTTCGGTTTATATATGTACTTATAATACACCGTTTTAATCATTGTCTTAGACGGGTCACAGAATAATTGCATTTTAAATCAACTTCTTGCATTAATTATTTAATTCTAGAATGATTCAACTGGAATAATCGTTTGAAATGAATTCACATAAACTTGATGAAACAATATTCCAATCTTTCATTTATTATTTTTGTTATCAAGGAACATAAAAAATCTATTCATAAATTATAGTGTTGACTGCTAAAAAAATAAACATTGAGTATGACGGCAAAAGATTTTGAAGAATATTTTCCCGAGATTAAGAGGGTTAACACCATTATTTGGTGGCCTCTTTATCACGAGACCTATCACCCAATATCATCCAGGGATCTTTCGAAAAATATTTCATCCATAATATTTTTCTATATTTATATATTTATTTTGCATGCCCTTTAATGTTCCTTATCTGCAATACATAGAACTAGCGATTATGACCTCCAAATCTTATTAGCTTGTGTTGTTTATCCTTCTATACGTAATTTAACTCTAAAATTACTGAAACTATGGAAATTACATAAATACAGGCAATATTAACATGGTCATAATCTTTTGCTCTCTTCTAGTAGAGTGATGGTTTAATTTTGCTATCTTTTGCTTTTCCTCGTATTGGTATATATTGGTAAGGATAAAATGAGGTTCCAAAAATTCCTTCCTTCAAATTAGACATCCTTTTTCCTCGATGAATCGCTTCGAGCTAAAAGGATGTTTTAATCAGTTTCAAGAAACATGGAGCCGCTTTGCCGGGTCAAAGATAATCAGGGAAACACTAGGAACATACAACGAGGCTTAAGAATTACTGGGACATGTCTTACTTATTAAAACTCGCAAATCTTGCTTCTCAGCATTGTTAAACGCATAAAAGGGAATTCAATGCCAAGAATTGGAACATTTTTTACCCTCTCTCAGTTCCGCTTACTCTTAGATTTTTAAATCATTGTGGAATCGTAAAAGCTGAATATATTATTCATAAATTATTCAACGTCCTTATCATTCATAAAGAGACCCGGAAATGACAGGAAAATTAACGGATTCCCTTCGGCAAAAAATACAAGAATATATAAATCCTGTTGAACTCAACCAATAAGTAAGCATTTGAAACTCGGTTCTGTGCTTGCTTAACTGTACATAAAAATACCTTCTTAAAGAAAACGGTCGTCTTATGATCGATACACTAAAGGAATTCCAGATTCAAGATTGGAATTCCTTGAAATTTTGTAAATAAATTCGTTTTAGTCACAAAAATGTGGTTATTATGCTGTTATTCTGAAACTCAATGAAAATAATGATGCATAACGAGTTCAAAAGATTGATAAAAACGAACGGAGGATTTGCGTAAACATGAAAATTAAGCTCAATTTAGCAAAAATGGAACATTTTCATTACATATGATGTTCTACCTTTCGGGTGGTTTCATATGCCCACGTAGATGAATCATGAGTTATAAACAGCGATAAAACCTTAAGGAAAACTGCCATTCGAAAGGAATAGTATTTATAGCAATACTTATTTAACCCTCCGTAATAGGTAGTTCTGTTTAGGTAGTATGGACATAAACCATTGATGGCGCTATTGGATCTTAAAGCGTGGATCATCAATGACTGATTTTTTATTCTTATTTGTCTGAAATACATTAATAGTTCAACGACAGCATATCTGTTAGCATTTAAAATAGTGCACCTTCCTAGGAAAAACCCTAAACACCGTTTGTCCCATAATGGTAATCACGGTGAGAGGTTTATATCTTATACGTTTTTCGAAAGAAACTGAAAGAAAACTGAAATAAACCGACAAGAAAAAGAATATCTGTTTCATTAAATAAAAATCCTCCAACTCGAAATTTCCGATTTCTTTATTTAAAAGCATCGGAAATGTGCGAAAAGCGGTAAAAACGTAAATGGACACACATACACTACCCGATTTCTTCGTCTTTCTCCTCTAATGAGACCGAAGTGCATCTACGAAAATTGGGTTTCGAAAGTATTAGGACGATGTCAACTTTTCGAAAGTGCACTTTAAAGATTAGAGTCAAAACATCAGTTGCTGTTTCCAGTTAAAAAGATTGCACACCGGCGTCGTTGTATATACAACGACGCCGCACAGTGGGCTAGAATCGAAAAAAGCTGGCCAAAAATACGAAAACGCTTTTCTTGAGTGCGGACCTCGAAACTTCGCATGATTGATTATGAATAAATCCTGCAAACAACTATTGAAGTCATTTACGTTCGATCCTTAACATTAAATTTATACAGGAGGTCAAAGTTGACCAATGTTTGCGAAAATTTCCCGTTTCCGATTTTTCACGAAATTCTTCAACTTCGAGTCGATTGTGAACCCAAACTAGGAAAATCATCGGGTAAAATATGATGCCATATTATAAATATATTCTTTGTCCTTCGTGAGACTTAGTATCAATGAGTGCTGTTTAATATTTATATACTTTACATTACAAAATGGCCGACCCTTATTTTGGAACAAATTTTTACATAAAGCGAGGAAAATAGTAGATTGAGACACCGTGTGACACGGAGTTATTTACACCACGATAAGCAATAAACCTTCTTTAATGGGAATCTGAAATAAAATCTTGCCCCAATTTGCCCCAATAATATATAAGTCGACTTTTCGACAACGCTGCAAGGCCCAAATCTGCGCGGTGGAGCACCGTCCTCCGTTACGCTCTCGTGTTTTGAGAGGAACAACGAGCAAAAACGATTCTGATTCGTTCTTTTTGTATATTTTAAGCATTATTATACTTCGTACATATGTTAGATAACTATGTTTATGATTTTGATACTGAATGTTTCTTCACTCTCACTTTCAACTATACTGAAAATTTTCTCACAAAATCGGTACAAAAAGCCATCACTTTGTGTAATTTCATAACAGTAATGAAATATAAGTTGTGATATTATTAAAATGGTGGCATATAGCGTAGCTTTTTCTTCAAATACAAAAATTGCCCACATCTGGAGTTGTTTTGGAACGGGAAAAAGTTTGCGAACTGAATGAAAGCATTAGAAAATTTTATGAGAGTCGTTAGTGAAAATACATTTTACGAAGAGAAATATTTTGCTCCGAAATTACCTAATGCTAATTTAATTTTAAGTTGCTAATTTGTGACAAAATAAGGTAATTTGCTCCTGTGTGACCAAAGTACGGGATAGAGCCTTAAGAAATGTCGTTCAATCTAAATTGAGGTCACGAACTTCTTTCGAAATACAAATGGAATCAGAATGGCTAGTATAGTGAGATACCTCTACTAACATAACTTATTTCAGTAATCAAAATGAATGCAGTTTCGAAAGTCAAAGTCATAGAAAATCTAATCTAACATATTTTATAATTATAAATTTGAAAATTTATGCAGCAGATAACGATGTTGAGCAATAGACGAAGTTTGAAAACTACTACCTATATATTTTCTTGGAAACAAACAGAGAAAGCATATCGCGTTTTGAATTAGATACTCTAATTGTAGTCGAAGTGAAAAAACACTGCAAATAGAACCGAAGCATTTGAAGCGAGTTGTAAATTGATGATTGATAGGGATCATGTTAAAACACAATGAATGGCTTATAGATTGACCGCATGAAAAATAAGAATAAGGATAAGTATGTTAACCTTGTTTGCTCGCGAAAATTTACTAGAAACTTGAACTTCGGTATAGACTCGAAAGTCAGGGAAAACAAGGCTATTTCGGTTGCCTATCTCTCATAAGTGAAAGCTAATGAGAGCCATCTGTCCTTGGGATAATAGGGAAGGGTTTTCTAAGTTATCAATGTATACTTCTCAGTCCTCTCATTTTCAAAGAATGTATACAAAAGAGAAAAATGATAGTGCTTCTACTTTTTGAGGATGTGAATGAGAGTAAAAGTAGCTGGTTGCAGATACCAAAAGCGGATAAAAGAAACAAAGGGTAAGATCACAAGACGCCGAACAATTATTAAGTCTTAAAAACCTACGTGCAAACCCGCGAGAATAGGAAGTTATATATGCATTTAAGAATTGTAGATTCATCCATAGCATGTCTTTATATTTCAAGATATGATTGACTAAAGAGATCACATTATTTGTATAGCCGCAGACGTTAGTTTATGACATAATTTAATTGGAATTATAAGTCAGGAAGAAATCAGAAGAGGATTGATTAGAGCGGGATATTTATGCAAACCCTGATTTATATAGTCTATCATCACTTTAGATCAAAAAATAAAAATACTAAGATCTTAATAAAAGTTACCGATTGTTCAGGAATTCGAAGACGAAAAGGTTATGAATGTTACTACAGCTTTAGAATTTTGATAGCCACAACAGATTTTCCGAAGCTTTAACTGTCTCAGGGTTTATTTATGCAATTTCAGATAAAGTGTTTACAATAACAATGTCACACATATTCACAAACAAAAGGTTTGGAATTGATTCACTCAATACAGGAAGAATCTAAAAAGGTCGCGACAATCGAATTTTGTATTTAGTGAATAATTTGATGATGCGATTGGAGTTCGTTAAGTTGGATATTTTATCATAATTCAAAGGAAAGAGTTTCATATTTTAAAATTTAATAAATGCATTTGAAAATTGTAATCATTAATCATCATCAGTCATCTTATTATTAAATTATTGGAAATGATAGCAATAGTAAACGTTATTGAAATACGGATTCTAACAAACATATAATTTATTTATATTTCCCTCCTTGTCATAAAACCATTTTCTAATAAACTTTCTTCTCGTCTGAATGTTATCTACGAGTCAATATACGTTGAAAATTGTAGGAGATTGAAGAAGTCACGAATGCTATGTTACGTTTTATTTTGTTTTAGCTTCATCCACCGTACTCGGATTTTCTTGATTTAATACAAGTTACAAGAAAATATATATCGTTAATTGTTAAATTAATTATTATTAATTGTATTTGAATATCTTACCACTTGTTGATCTCCGGTTACTCTTGGCATCTTCAGTGTCATTCCACTGTCACACAGGAGGAACTCATACGGGAAAAATGCTGAGAAGATGAGGAAGTCACAATCTGTAATAAATAGAAACACCAAATTAAATCAATCGTGGATAGAATTGGTACATATATATAAAAGCATGAGGTTGACCATGATAATGATTCAATTAAGGATTTTGGTTGTAACCATATTGTAAATATCCTTTTCCACATCGCCTAAAGTATAATAAATGTTTTAAACTTTAATATTTTATTCTATTGATTAATAAACACTGTTTGATAATCAAGAAAGGAATTCTTTTGAAAAATAATAAATATATGCTTAAATTTTGAAATTAAATACCCAAATTCCATTTAAAGCATCTTTAATTACTGAATTACACTGTGAATATTAAATAACCATCGGGAAAAAAACCTTCTAATGGTTTTATCCCGAATATCACTTACGAGAAGCTACTGACTTACTGATACTTTGTTTCTGAAATCAGATGCAACTTATGTGTAAATCGATTATTAAGGAATTCAAATACTTAAAGCTGAACTGAATTTCAAATATCAAATTATAATACTTAATCTGTTACATATTCGATTTAAGCATCTAAGATTGATCTGAAAAATTTTATTAAAATATTAGGAGAATAAGTTCCACTAGAAAGTAGACATTTCTCCCAATTAGAAAGCTCCTAATACAATATAATTGTAACAATTTCATCTTAATTGAAGAAAATCTTCCTGGTCCATAAGTCTGATAGCAATATTTAATTAAAAAAGTATAAATTCGATGAAAATGTTCAAAATCGAAGTTAAATACAAAACACAGGTTTATCTCGAAATGAAATCGCATTCACAAGAAAGAAACAGTGATATTGATTTGATTGAAAACTAATTGCAAGGTTAGACTTAGAAATTCAAACGGAAATTTCCGTTGAAATACCGGTTGGCTATAAGGGAAAAATAAGTCTCTTCTGTATGTAAACGGCGAATATTTGAAGATTTAACCGCTTTTAAACCGGTTGCTGGTAAATTTCGTAGCATATCCCGCGGATAAATTATATATTCAGAACATTAGATTCATTACTTCTTACATAAAATATCAACACATATCAGAAGTCGGATAAAATTATACTTACATAACTGTGATTCATTGCTCTTCAATAAGAAATGTGATCATATAAATAATGAATGATCCAAAAGCATGATTGGTAGCTACTCAGAAAAATAACGTGCGTCACGAATGAATATATGTACTATGATTACACCGGAAAATAATTAAGTATATGAAAATAACAGCTCACGGTATTTAATATTGCATTGAAGCGCAGAATATGTCACTAATTAAAATTGGAGCAATATATTATACTTACAAAAACTAAAAGGATCCTCAAGACGTCCCGTGGTCCTCTTGACGTCGGAAAATTCCCTATCCTTAACTTAATTAAATCTTGTAAGTAATAATTTAATCTTGTAATAATCTTGACTTGAGAAGTACAATTTATTACGTTAAACTAAACTTATGCTTCACGATCACCGAATCTGAAATCAACATAAATCGTAGAAGTTCGCACTTGTTTTCTCGAAAAATTCCTCCATACGTCCTACCAGACGAAGTTTCCAGATCAAAGAGAGATCTATTTTCAAAAATCTACGGTTAAACAAAATCGTGAGTTCTGATTGGTCACTTTATCGCTGTTACTGTTACCCCCCTCTTTTCCCCCTACTGGAGATATTTGTTACTATTTTCGTAATTATTAATTATTATTAAATTAAAATTTTATTGGTCTCAACATAATTTAATTTCAATTTGAAATATGTATAAAATATTACGTTCTTCTAAAATGACGTATTTAAAACTTGACGTAAAATATGTTATAGATACGTGTGACGTCATTGTGACGTACGGCCATTTTATGCGAAAACGAAATAAATGGTATTTGAAACGACGAGATTAAATTAACAAAAAAGTAATGTAATAAATTCGTGTAATTTAAACAAATATTATTTGGGGTACTATTATAATATTCTCTTTCTCATAAGATAAAAGTATCTGGATGTACTTCAGATTGTTAGCTATACTAACAAAATAGTATTCGCAATAAAACATGATTTAAACATTGTTTAATCCTGATATGTTGGTGATGGTGATTGAAAGGAAACGGCATTTGAGATTAATTATAACTATCTGACGTTGATATCGACATCCTTCGATATTTCCCTTTCTTTTAGACACATCACGATAAAAGATATGGTACTATGAAATTAACGATAAAAGTATTTCTATCGGCCAAAAAACCATAATGGAGAGTACAAATGGAGAGGGACTGAAGACGAATGAGTAAATAGTAAATATTATTTCGAGAGGAGAGGAGTGAAATGATTTTGGTGTAAGCTCTGCATTTTATTGCTCTGCGTATTCATTATTTAAGGTTTGAAACTGATGTCTAAGTTTGCAAACTTATGAACGATTTGCTACTATTTGAAGTGAATGATTTGCTACTATTTAATTCCCTAAATACTCGACTATAATACAATAAGGCTCAATTGTAATCGTAATGTTCCTATTGACACGTCATATTGATGGTATTTGATCGAATTTACCCAGTGAATAAAACAATAACCATTGCAACTCTTCTTGGTTATTTCTCATTGTAATCAGAATGTTGGGTATGGATGCACGAATACTTTCTGACTCACCTTCAAACGCTTGTAAAGCTGTCGTTAATTGTCCCTCTGCGAAGTAATGCTGTTTTAAAGCTTCTGCAAACCTCTTCGAGATATGACTCAGACTTCTTAGCCTTTACCTAGGAACGGACTTCAAAGATGGCGAATAACTATTTCTTGTTTCTTTTACTATTACAAGAATATACTCAGAATAAGTAATGCACTACAGGTGCCGTAATTCTTCGATTCCCACTCACACTTTTTTCCAAGAAATCGCTGAATGTAACGCTTGATTCACACTACACACACTCCATTCCACTCTTGGTTATATTTGAAATCCTCAGGAAAATGTAAATGACACCATTTTGAACACTATCCACATAGCGAGACATAGAACTGAGATATTCGAAGGTGACGTGGCGTTAGGAATGAGTTTCGTTCGTCAGAGTTTTCTATACCATAATTCTCTTTGAAAAGGCGGAAACACGTGAAGACCTCTTGATATCCTCAAGAAAAGACTACCTTGGCTTCCATGAACTTCAAGTTTTCATTATTTGACATTAGCAAGTTTTTTAAGAAATATTGGGGTAGTGCTACATGGTGGAATATCAATCGCAGTATGTTTGGCATATGCTGTAAGTGTTTGTGGAATAACATGATAAAAGTGTGTTTGTGCATTAGAAACTAAGGTTTACGATCGGCGATCTTTCGTCAAAATATGGCAGTGAAAGAAACAGTCTTCGATTTGATACTTATATTTTTTTTGGATTTCTTATGTGAAACGAAGGTCTAGGCAAACCTGCACTATTTCTGCAAAATTCCATGTCTGTAACTCAACAGTGTTACTATGCCATCGAATGAATGGATATCTGGTTGGAGATTAATGAATACGGGGTTCTTCGTGCATTTTCACGTATTAATCCGGTAATATATAGGATAGATAGGTAAGTAAGATTATTCTTATTAGGGAATATAGGAGTATTGTCATTTATTTCATTAGCTAACTGGGTTGGTTGATGTAAGGTAAGGCAGAGTATGTATGTGTACGAGTTTAATTGTGAACCACTTGATTTACTTCAAAATCTGAACTCCAGCCTGGGAATCATTATTAATATAATTGTAAGAAAATTTTAAAGGAACGTAAGAATGAGTAGTAATTTGGGAATCTTTAGATTTCACATTTCTTTCACCTTCTTGCTTATTGAATAGCATTTAGATTCCTTTGTAATATTTATTTGTGGGAAGGTTAGAACTTCTACCAATCTGGTTTCATATAGAAAATTTATCCCACATATATATTGGAATTTACTCAGGCTATGGTAAATGAAATCTTCTGAGTCATGAGTTATTTTGAATCCATTTTCTCCTGATATAAATTGTGCTTTTCATAGCTTCACTGTTTCACTTTATGTGGACAGTCCTAAAATTATGGCACAGTGAGGAAAGAAAAGGCCTCATTCTTTACTGTCCTGGTAAGACTCGTTCTCCTTCCAAGAACTCATACAAAGCTTTATATAGTTATAATATTTATTTCTTAGTCACATATTGTACCGTAATACTTAAGTCTTATTCTATTAATTATCATTTAATAGCAATATTGGTAAATTGTGTATTATTCACTTTCCAATTACATATTTTTGTCTTGGTATTTTAAATGAGCAATGTATGGAATGTACACAATGAGTGTTCACTATCTACCAACTCAGAAAGGCGTTTTCCGGTGTATTTTTGTAGACTTATTTCAGAAGGTCACAACGTGGATATTTTCCGGTTCGTTGAGTAAATAACGAGAAATACCTCTCTCCTCATTTCGCTTTGTAAGCCTCATTCTATTTTCAAACAGGTTTATTTCAGCATACTCAAAACACATAGGTATGAGAGGGGTAGTTTTTAATCCAAAATAATAATACGAGGGCTGTTCAAAAAGTTCCCGAACTTTATTTATTACAGCACAAATATTTCACTTACAAATTATTGCTCCGTGTCTCCTTAAAAGTACTCCCCACCCCAACGTATACACTTATCCAAATGGTATTTCCACTTTTTGGAACAGTCTTGGGACGCTTCTTTCGGACTGTTCATAAGCTCCTCCGTCAAATTTTTCTTTATTTCTCGAATGGTGGCAAATATTTTTCCTTTGAGCGGGGTTTTTAGCTTAGAAAATAGGAATATGTCACATGGAGCCAGGCTTGGTGAATAGGGTGGTTGAAGAAGCACAGTGGTCTTGTTTTTGGCTAAAAAGTCACGAGTTACTCGTGTTGCTCCTGGTCTGCTGTCATAAGGCGAGGCATGAATTTGTCCTCGCCTCGATGGATCCTCAATTTTTTTAGTTTGCCAAACTTTTCCAGAGCAATACGACGGTCACCAAAACATCTCCAGATGTGGGCAATTTTTGTATTTGAAGAAAATGCTACGCTATATGCCACCATTTTAATAATATCACAACTTATATTTCATTACTGTTATGAAATTACACAAAGTGATGGCTTTTTGTACCGATTTTGTGAGAAAATTTTCAGTATAGTTGAAAGTGAGAGTGAAGAAACATTCAGTATCAAAATCATAAACATAGTTATCTAACATATGTACGAAGTATAATAATGCTTAAAATATACAAAAAGAACGAATCAGAATCGTTTTTGCTCGTTGTTCCTCTCAAAACACGAGAGCGTAACGGAGGACGGTGCTCCACCGCGCAGATTTGGGCCTTGCAGCGTTGTCGAAAAGTCGACTTATATATTATTGGGGCAAATTGGGGCAAGATTTTATTTCAGATTCCCATTAAAGAAGGTTTATTGCTTATCGTGGTGTAAATAACTCCGTGTCACACGGTGTCTCAATCTACTATTTTCCTCGCTTTATGTAAAAATTTGTTCCAAAATAAGGGTCGGCCATTTTGTAATGTAAAGTATATAAATATTAAACAGCACTCATTGATACTAAGTCTCACGAAGGACAAAGAATATATTTATAATATGGCATCATATTTTACCCGATGATTTTCCTAGTTTGGGTTCACAATCGACTCGAAGTTGAAGAATTTCGTGAAAAATCGGAAACGGGAAATTTTCGCAAACATTGGTCAACTTTGACCTCCTGTATAAATTTAATGTTAAGGATCGAACGTAAATGACTTCAATAGTTGTTTGCAGGATTTATTCATAATCAATCATGCGAAGTTTCGAGGTCCGCACTCAAGAAAAGCGTTTTCGTATTTTTGGCCAGCTTTTTTCGATTCTAGCCCACTGTGCGCCGGTGTGCAATCTCTTTAAGTCTTCCAAACAGAGCAAACGATTTCCAGTAATTGCATCTCTAGAGTGAGTGCAGCTATGTAGGTATGTCTGTATGAATATACATACAGAAGTTAATATCTGCTGCATATGCCTGACGATGCCGTTTAAAATGGGGTTTTCTCTCGGTCTCTTTCACACTTAACAAATGATCAAAAATACTGCTTAAGACGCTCTCCTTATAAGGCCTTCCCATCTTCAGATACACTACAACCAGCCATAGCCAATTCTCCGCCTACTTTGATAAATCTTTTTATATTATTTTCCATAATTGTCTGTATGTAAAAATTTACTTCATTATTGAGTGAAAAATGACGAAAATTAAGTAATAAAGGAAGACCTATCTTTGACCATTCGTAAAAAAGAAGACTAGACTACAATTGTTCACTGGTGTACCTAGATATGTGCAGCTGTTTCGAATAAAGCATACCAAAAATGGTTCCTTTTCGTTTTCAGGGAGTAAAGCACTTATTTAAAAATTAAAGAGCCAAAGAAACCTTTTTTCAAAGTAAAAGAGGTCAAATATCCCAGTTATAACGCCACTCCAGCTATAACGTGGTTTACACTTGGTTCCATGAAAAGCATCTTAACCGGGTTTTATTGTGCATGGAAAAGACTAAAATTCATTTTTCAGAATGAAGAATTAAATTTAAGGGATACTTAATAAAGTACGTAAATGATATTCCTACCTTGAAATAAGAAATAAGTTCCCCCTTTTATCTTGGAAACTATTTGTCGTAGATCCATGAGACAAACTGCATTATATTTCTAATATGCTGAAAGCTCCACGAAAACTATTCTCATCTTTATGAAGGCTCGGGTTCGAACCCAGGACTCCATAATACGTTTCCATAAGGAATGCACGTAAAGTTCGTTTTTGCGTCCTGCAGGCTTTATTACTTTTACAGAATTAAATTGGAAATAATGGTCCTACGACGTCAAAAAAAGTACCAAAAGAAGGTAAATTAAATGAAAAATCTTATTATTATCGTAAAACACACTTTTTGAATCTAAATTACGAGAACTATGACAAAATACACGCAAATTTTGTAAAAATTTCGCTGTTCACCAGTCCCCCTGACAACCTAGGTGATTGTTGAATCCGATACTTTCATTTTCCATTAAGAATACACGTGGATTTTAAATCCATACCGATATAATGGTAGGAACTAACGTCAAAATTTATGAAGAGGAGGCAATTAACAGAGATTTCAGCGAATGTAAACTACGATATTTAAATAGCAGGAACAGAATTACAGCTATTTTGGAGTTTTTCTTTATTAAACCGATTTACAAAAGGACATTTATACGTTCGTTTGTGGTATTCAAGATTGCAAAAAAATAATTTTATTGATTTTCGTTTTTATAATTAATTTAATTAGTTGCTGTTATTTTAGTGAATTAGTTATTATTATAGTTACATTTATTTTCACATCCCGTTACCTTCTGAAGAATTGGTTTGCATAAGCACCTGGGCGCTATGCGAAAACTTTTAACTAGAAAAAGAGTACGCCTCTCTTCGTTGTTTTTCTATTCATGGACTGTTTTCATATAATAATCAAGATCTTGAATTTAGCAATCATGGATTACATGCAAAGTAATACAGCAAGTTGAAATTTATTGTGAAGCATTTCAAATAATTGAGCACTTTCCAGTAATTATGATAATTAATACTCAGTGTGTCGTTTGAGTTGTTTTTTCTTGCCTAAAACTTCAAAAGCCACTCCCAAAGATTATTAAGGGTCGACAATAGAGCAGAATAAATTTCCTATTGAAGGTTAATATTTGAATAGTTTAAAACAATTTTGTGAAATCGACAATTGTTAGTTATAATGCAGCGTTAGAATAGTAGTCCTGGCTTAGTCTTATACCGGAAGCTGTCCGCTTCCTAATTGAATCTGGACCACGGAACTTTAATCACTCTTCTTTAAGAAATAAACGGGATACAATGAACTTTCTTCGATACTCTTCTCTATTCTTTTTCTCCACTAGAAAGTTAGAAGAGACGCTCCCGTAACATGCAATGATACTATATATATCGAAATTTGTATACCATATATTGCATCTCTCTTAAGATATATCTTATGAAGACATGGAGTTGAACTCAATAATGTTTTCTTACAACAATTTCCAAATAATTGATTCTTGAATCCTATTATGACTATAAGATAAATGATATATATATATATATACGAGTAAAAGTTGCTTGCATACTGCAAGCTAATTGGTAAAAATTTACAATAAGTTCCCCTTACGGGTGTCATCTTCGAAGCTTATCCAGCAAAATTTTTAAAATTGCCGCAATACATTTCTTACGTTAGAAATTTTCATCCATCTGGCATCGAACTCACGGTCATATGCAACCTTTCTTCCACTGGTTCTATAGAAAACTACTTCAAACGCAAACGCTGTGATTTTGAATAGTCTCCTGCATAAAGAAAGGCCTCAAAACAATTTTTAAAAAATTGCGTAAATGACCGCCTGGCGTCGAACACAGGACCCGTTCGTGAGAGACAATGGCATATGAATGTTAGAGAAGTGCTACTCTGACATGTTTCAAAGTTTCAATTCAGTATCTTATCGGGAAGGTCCTAAAATAAGATCCGTTATTCCCGTTTGAAATGCATGGTAGAATCGGAATGACGCTCTAGCATCGAACCAAGGACCTCTAGAGAAGCAGTGGACGTCATGAAGGAATCTTCTCAAACGCTTCTGTCACCATTCCGGGTTTTATCTTTCCAGTTTATCGGGAAGGCATTTTAAAAAATCGTCCCTGATATCAGCAATGCATTTCTTACGGAGACATTTCGGACCCACCTGGAGTCAAACTCACGGTCATTTGGCAACATTTCTTCCATTCGTAAAATAGAAGACTGCCTCAAATTCAACCTCCGAGATTTTGGTTTCATTATCTTACCGATAAGTGCCTCAAAAAAATTTTCAAAAATCCGCGCAATGCATTCTTATGGGAAAATTGCGATTTTTGGGAATTTCTGGTATCGAACCCATGATAGCTAGCGTCGATGTCTGCATTATTCTGGCGTCTAGAGTGTAGGGCCAGTACGTCGAAAAAATCTGACGTCGATGGCGCTTGTGGAACATGGTCAGAATTCGTATCCCCTATATCTATATATATATATCTATATATCTATATAGGTATATCCGGAGAGTTAGCTATATATAATATATATATATATATATATATATATATATATATATATATATATATATATATATATATATATATATCTCAGGACTTTCCATTTTCCATAATAATACGAAGTTCCCCTTCAAGAGATTTAAAACCCACTGGATTCAAATAATGTCTAATAAGTAATTTACAGTATTTGTGGAATGGGAGTAATAGGAAACAGTTGCATTGGAATATATCAGTAAAGGTTTGCTTGGGATCTATTTGGGTTTTCAAAGCTCCTTAATCTTCTGCATTCGTATAAAAGCAACTTAAATCATATTACAAATATCATTAAATGCACACAAATACGATTTTAGAGTTATATTTATAAGTATTTACTATCCAAATATTATGAATACCGTTCCTGGTTCATTTTCATAAAGTGAAAGCTTAAATGCATACCTTTATACAAAAAATTAAGTGAACAACCTAAAGGCTCGGAGGGTCTGGATTACCTATATTTGCTTCTAAAACCTTTAGAGAGGATAATTTAACTTCTACACAAATAGCATTACTAATTAAATTCTACATCTATTTTCCCCTTTGAGAATCAGCGAGCAATTCCGCTAGTCAATAAATAATTGTTGAATATTGAATCGTTATTATTAGAAGATATCGTATGATTAGATTTAATGTTTGTGGATGAAGACAGATACTAATTGGTTTTACAAAAGACATATATATATATATATATATATATATATATATATATATATATATATATATGTATGTATATAAACAGTCTTCTCCTATTTCGAGAATTTTCGGGCTTGATTGACGTGTTCCTATTATGAGGGAAATATTTAGTACATCATAATTGTGAATTCAAGCTTATACAGAGGCTAAAAATCAGTGATCTGCAGCAAATATTTTTGAGTATGTTCCGTGAAGCTGTTGAATCTTATCCGTAAGCAATCAATGCATTTCACTGATGGATTTTTTACATTACAATTTAGCATAACGTATGTCTACTTAAATAAATTATGAATGAGTTTGAGGGATGAGTTATAATCTGCTTTTTAGATTTTGGCTAAAACTAAACCCTCAAAGACCCATTCAGCAATTGTCTGCGCCTGCCAGAGATTTATTCCACGTACATTGGTGGGCCTCGCGTAGGCGAATTCAATATGTTTCAGTTCAGTCTTAAAGAGTAAGGTCATATGTGTGAGGAAGACAGATATATATCATTTAAAATGGCCGAAATTGAGCAGCTATTGGAAGCCGTCGATGTGAAGGGTTATTTATTAACGGTTAAAACGAGGAAAACTTACTGTAATAAATTGTCACTGTAATTGTAATAAATTGTAATATGTCACCCATAAAAATTTTTTCGTCCATAATTTACAAGCTGTTACGTAAATAAAGCTTCATTAACATACCATAAGGTGAAAGGAAGGAAAGTGGAACACGGCTATAAATGAATAAAAATTTCGAAAAACTTCACTATACATTTACCAAATGAGGATTTCGTTATAAAGCGCATTGGGAGATTCCCAGAAGATCGGGTCTCCTTTTGAGGAATTGGACTGACGTTCACCGACATATTCGGCGATCGTAAGATGCTATTGAGGCTACGTTTTATGTACATGTACAATGTGCCCTTGCTTTTCTCACGGAGCTAAAATTCCACCAAGTCCATGTTAGAGGAGCAAAATGATAAATTTTCATAGAATTCGCTGAAAAAGACAAATATGAATGCCATTTTCCAGCATCGCGTATGCCTGTAAAGCGAAAGTGGGTGAAATATATATTTATTTATAACTTATATAACTACAATAGAATACATTATTAAATAAATATTATATAATATTTAATTATAAATATTATATATTAAATAAATATTATATAACTTTAATAGAATACATTGAATCTGATATATCCTGTTTAAAAATCTATTATGCAAACTTTAAAATTCTACCGGCATAACCCCCAAATTTCAATAAGTTATGTTTTCTAATGCGGTCATCAGAATTGGGAATACAAGTCGCATCAATTCTTAATCCTTTTACTTTTGAAATGACTGACAAAAAGACCTTCCCTCTGCAAAGGAATAGAATGCAATAAAATGTAACCAAATGCCGTAGTCATTTATAAACAAGACCTTCGTAGCAATTTATGGAAGACTGACTGTGGAGTAAGTAGAGTATTTTTCAAAATGGAATTTCGGCCCTAGTTCTGTAATATTACCGTTGGCGAAAAAACAGATGCAGTTTATATGCGATACTAGTCAAAAGAAGTTATAGATCAAGGATTTGTTGAAAATTGAAGTAGGAGTGCGCTGAATTTCTTACGGAATCTTGAATACACACTGCACTTCAAGAATGCAGCACGTTCACTGAGTTACGTGTTCCAAATCCTCAAGTAGAATACATTATTAATGCAGTACATCACATTTCCTCCAAAATACTCTACCTATGATGTTATTCTGAATATTTTGTAATTTTTTTTCAAATGTGACTTGCCTATCATAAATAATATCATGTATTACTTTGCGGAGTATAGATACCGCCTGGTATATTTCTCATCAATAATGTTACTCTCCTAGCTTTATCCTATGAGGAAAATAAATACTTAATTCTTGTTTAAAACGAAAAAGTAACTCTTGAAGTGGGTCGGTGGGCTGGCACAACAAAATGATTATTAAATAATTATAAAATTACCAGGAAATGTTTGGAAAACTATCTCTACGTCAACATTTTATTAAAATGAAATGAAGAATTTATGTAGTGATCTTCAGCAACATTTTAAGCTAACCTTAGAGTTGTTCATTACAGAATTATCTCCTTTTTAATTTATTGTTCTCAATGCGTATTTTTGTTGCCGATCAACTATTTGTTTCACACACACACATATATGTATATAAATCCTGCGCTGAAGGATTATTTCGGTTGGATATATTATAAAAAGAAGTAACGTAAAATATGGAATACGGAATGAAAGAGCAACCATAACACTTATCGCGTGGATACTACATTTCATTGATAGCTAGAGATAGTTAGATAGTTGAATGAATAGTTTAGATGATAGATAGTTGAATGAAATTTCGGCTGAGACTTAAACTTTTAATAGAAGGGAAGTAGAACTACCTCGATTATAATCATCAACGATGGTGTTTTAATGACTTTGTAATTCAAGTAAACGTTTTCAAATGACGTTTGATGATTGATAATATACATAAATAATAAATATACTCTGTCATACGTAATGAAAGTGAATTGATATACCTACATTCTTAAAGTATATTGCTGAATTCATTACAAATAAAGTAAATCAATGCATTCATTTATTTATCCAGTACCCCATACGTATCCAGTATGATACCCACAGCACATGCATACATAGTAAAATCAACGAATAGTAAAATATTACATAATAAAATGCGTATTGTAATACTGAAAGAAATAAAAAATATTTAGGGATACATTAACCTTCCCATATATATATAGAGCATTCAAAATTTTCAGTAACTGCTTTATGAAGGATTCTACGCATAAATCGATTATATACCAAAGATAGAAATGAATAGTTGAAAAGGTCCTGAAGCGCTCAAGGTTAAGAAAAACACTTCATTAACTCTGAGCGTTATATTAGGAAACAGAGAGATCTTAAGAAAACATAGGAAAGACGAAGACTTCTCAGAGTTGATCTGCAGCATGCCTCGAGGGAAAAGAGATATTTACTCATTTTCTAGAATTTATGGAAAAAAACGTAGAAGCGCTTCAAAGTAATAAGAAAGGATCACTGTTTGATGATCATACATATTCTTTAGCTCTTGAGAGCAAATTTACTCAGTCGAGGGAGAATATAAAGTTCTGAAGTACTTTTTTTTTAATTTCGGACGAAGAGAGAAAGATGCATAAACTTAAACTTTCAATTTTTAAATCAGTTCAGTGAAATATTGAGCGAGTCTTTATCATCTTCTCTTCTAAACGTGAACTATTAAAATTGATTTCCAAATTTGATGATCTTACCTTTTCTTGTGTTATTAGGAGAGAATTTACCTCGTCGAAGGGATAGTATTAAGTTTTAAATAACTTCATTTAATTTTTAGATAAATAGGGAACGATTTTCCTAGTTATTGCCGTTAAGATGCAATGATAACATTTACTAATCAAGTTGAGGATCGTCAATGATATTTTTAACAATCAACTTTTCTCTCTCAAGTCGTAAAAATCATAAAAGTGCTAGTGTTAACCCTTGATTTTTAATGAAGAAATTTGTGATTAGTAAGTATCCAATAAATATTTTTTATAGAATTAAGAGTACTTGTGATGCTCTTCTTAGCTTCATGAAATAAAGGATTTTAGTTTTCTTTAAAATTTAAAGTAGGTTAAATGGTTTCAATCAGAGGAATGATAATATTTTGGATGTAGGGTCAAGCGGCGAACTTCTGTACTTTCGAATTACAGCGATAATAATCGGTTTCACACGAATAAATATCGTGGAATATCTCAGCTAAGCAAAAAGTGGAAATGAAAAGACTGGGAATAGATCCCAAATCTTGACTCATGAGAAGATGTTCTTAATTTTGATTGGTGTATAGGTCTTTTATCTTGATCTAAACATTTCTAGTTCTGTCGTTAGTATGATTTCAAATCATATTATGAATATTATTTAATATTTTGTTTTTTATTATTATTTACATTTACTTTATATAATTCTAATAATTTACCTTTGGGGGGTTTAGTTATGGATTTAAAATGGTATTTACAGAAGAAAATTAGCTCTGTTTGATGCAACACTTTATCAGAGAGAAACTAGATGTTTTTCCATCACAATTTTCAAAATATACAAAAGAAATTCGCATACATCTGCGATGTGAATTCAGTCTTTCCTTATCAAACCCTGAGAAAATTAAGCTTATTGTACCAAAATTTAATTGAAAAAACAGTAGGAAAATTTTAATATTTCAGTGTCAAATTATACATTGTCATTTCAAATTTAAATTTGTTTTTTTTTAGGATGGCCAATTCAGATTATTTGAAAGTGAATTATGGTAGAGTTTTACACCTATTTCAATGCATTCGCAATTCCATTTCATTCCACGCATATTTGCCAGTGCAATTTCCATACAATTTGCACAAGAATGTCGCGGCTAAAATACCTCTGTTGTTAAAAACTGAAATTTTTAAGATGCAATATATACGTAGAAACAAATATTTTATCTGCAATTATCCTGAGTATTATGGAAAATATTATCGTTGATAATAAGCATGGCGTTTAGTTGTTTCTCGAAAGGTATTCGAGGAAAAGATTTTTCGCGCAAGCAGAGCAGGGAAATTTTACTATATTTTGAAGTTTGATATCTCCTAATCATATGGCTGTTTGTACACACACAATGTTATTGGGAATCCAGGGGATTCGTTTCCAGGTAGGTAAGGAAGTGATTTATCACGTATTTTCATTATTTTTCCTCATTCAATTTCCTCATTGGGGTATAAAAAATCTACTAGAAAAGCAATAACATCATAAATCCTTAGAAGCCGGAAGGTTGTGGAAATGTATTTTTAATATCCTGGAAATTTTTACTAAAATTTAGTAGATCTACTATGATATGAGAATAACTAATAACTAGTTACCCCGTGCGAAACTTTCGCAGACGACACTGATACTCAATTTCCCACCCAAATACACTTCAACAAACACTAATCGTTACAAACAAATACACAAAAACTAAAAAAATACCTAAAAATACACACCTTAATATTCTTTATCAGTGTCTGTTTCGATATACCTCGATTGTAGCGATAGATATCGCTATCTACACAACCAGTAACGAAACTCAATGGCGAAATAAAAAGTCTTGCGTTTTCTAACGCCTTACCTCATGAACCCAAACAAAATCCCTATTATATTAGAGAACGTGAGAGTATAATTGTTATCGAATGTTTTAAAATTTTCTTATAGTAGTATAATCACGAATAGTTGTAGTATAATAGTATAACGATACATGTATCTTATCCTATACCGAATACCTCAATTCACTCGATGCATTTATGACTATGTTCTTCTTTAATGTTCTTCTCTTCATACATGAAATATAAAAATAACTACTACTCGTCTGCAGTGATCTGATGTGGGAGAGGAGAGCTAAAGGGGAAGCTTTAACACTTTCATACGAACATACATTGTGTTACATCGTCAAAGCGCATAGCATTGTCCCCGCATTCATCGAAAGTCTCGAATAACTCGAAATTCTTTAAAGTAAGATTTGCTAATAATAATTTTTAAAACACTTATCTTACATGGTTAATGTGGCAAAAGAATACATTTTTGTGCTTCAGAGATAACGATTGGGAATAAAGCTTGGGCTTTCGTTACGCTTGTATTCCTTGTTAGTGAGTTTTCTGAAATCGCAGGACATCCTTTTCTTTACTCAGAAATATGATTAAATGTTGAATATTATCTATTCAATGAGTGAAATATAAACACTGAGGATCATTTGATATCAGGTTTAGATATAAAGAAAATTTTCAACAGACGAAAGTTTCACCAAAATAAATTTGAATACTCGGAAAACAACTTAACGACCTAATTATTTTGATCGCAATTAATTTCTCTAATTTTTCTTCGAATACTCCAAAATCTAATCATAATACCCCAAATCGAATTTTAAATATTGTCGATCTTAAATAAAAACTACCGGGAAGTAATATGATGCGAAATTATTCAAACATACCACACGATAAAACCGTGACGCAAACTTTCATATTCGGCAATTTTCATGTTTCTTTGGCTGTCGTTCTGCTCCCGCAAGATGCAATATTGCTTACTTATTAAACTGTGGTTGCGTATGACGTCGACGTTTTCGTTATTGGAGACTGTAATATTAATTGCGAATCAATTTATGACCGAGAATAGGTGCATTATCCGATTTTAAAACTGGTTTACACTCGTCGCTAAGTAAACAAATTTAATCTGTATATAGCAACCCGGGCATTTTTTCGTCCAGGACGCAACGCGATGATTAAAATATTAATTAAATTTGTCTAGCAAATGGATTTTTCAATTATCTGACTATTTTTAGCAGGAACCTGACAACATTTCCCTTCAAACGGTCATTTATGTATACGTATTGGTTGAGAAATAAAGTAAAGGGAGAAAAGCCCCGATCACCAAAAAAACATGTTTTAAAATAATATATAGAGGATACTAGATAAAAACTATGCATGATCTTCATCATCTTCTAATAGAAACTAGATAAGAAACTGTGTTATCTTACCTTTTTCAAATTTTATTAGGATACGTATTATTTCAACACGATAGGTAGATTGCTATTTTGGTTTACTCCTTCATATCCTGATATTTCAATTCATCGCTACTGTTGCATTGAAGGCAATATCATCGCATAGAGAAGAGGTCTGCTGTTTTTACGCCAAATGCACCCTTTTTGGTCTTTTACTGCGACTTTTTAATAAAATTCTGAAAAATAGCCCGTATTGAAATAATTTAGCTTCCCAGTCTTGCGAATGCCGCCGAGCGAACAACAGAATGGAATTATTCCTCTTCAGTCTGCGAAGCCTAACATTATCATGTTCAATTTCGATGTTAATTTATTTGAATTTATGCATCTTGCAATTCAAAAGTTGATGTGGCCTTCGATCGAATGTGGACTTCCGATGAAAAACGTTTCCCACCACTGGCATAAGGAAAAGAAATTGTAATTAAAGAACAGTTTTCTCGTGGAGAACTTTAATTTAACCCCTTTAACACATGAGGTGGAATACAAAGGCTTAAACTCGAAATTTCAATATTTTATTTTTATTCACTGATTGAAAAATTTAGTGGATTCTCCTCATCTTCTCTTCTAAATTTTCTAAAAAAATATTTATTAACTAAAAATAACATTTACGAAACTACAAAAATAGGTAAACCAATTTCTGAACCTTAAGAACCTGTGAAAATGTCGAAAAAGTCCTTCTATATGAGACAGAATTAACTTATTTGGTTTTAAGGGAATTTGAAATAAATAAATTATGTAAACATTGTTATCAATTTTAGTTATGTTTGTGATTGGGCGCTTGATCTTATGCAGCCTAGTCTTGAAATAATTACTGATAATCATAAATTTCTAAATTATCATCGAAGGTTACTAATTATAGTTTCATACATTATCATACACGAGAAAATTTGTTAAGCCCATGGAATAGAAAACGTGCACTTCTGTTTTAATTAAGCTTCAGCATAACTTTGAACCCTCATTCTGTTGTCAGTTTCAATGCACGTAGTTTCACAGAACGATATTCATGCAATGCTTCATTTAGAATTTATTTTTAGTGCTAAATGAACTTTTTAAAGAACTGGGAGTACTCGCAGCGCTTTTATAACTCTCCGCCAGAAGGCATCGCATGTCAATAGCGGTGGAAATACCGTATGAAAGAGGAGAGCTGTTTTTACATCGGCTTGTGACCGAACACGTGTGACACGCAGCTTGTCAATGACAGTAAACGTCACATTCTTCATATTTCTTCTTTTAGCATTCGTTCGACCGAGTGCCCGTTCCGTTCCAAATTTCCCGAGGCCTACATTAAGCATATCCTTCACGTGGATAAAACGAACAAATATTCGCAAAATGCGGACAGACGCGCTTATAAATTTCCCCCGTTACCTTTAATTCGTTTAGTTCCCAGGATTCCATTTGAGCATCCAAAACACGTCAGCAAAAATCAAGATATGAAGCGGCACGAGTTTTGACTCGGACTTTTTCCTCGTTATTTTCATTTCTTGTCCACGTGGAATAACGAGACGATTTTTTTTCCTTTCAGTCTTTCCTGAAAATTTACCGAATCGATATAATATACCATAAATCGGGTGCATTAATTGCCTTCGGCTTGCACCAATATTATTCTTCGGACAAAAGCTGACCTCATGTATGTCAAGGCTGAATCTGCGATTGTTTTCTCTTCAATGCCACGGGTGATGTTTGAGGCGTGTCTAATACGCTCGCCTCTCTTTTTGAAACATTCCTTTATTTAGAGCGCTTCCCTCACATTTCAATCCTGCTTGAGGATACGATTGGTAAAATTGTGATCGATTTCTTACCCAAACCCGCGGAAGCACGCACTCCATGGATTTTGTTTTTCTTCGGTTATTTTGAATCAAAATACTACTCTTGTCACTCTCAATCTTAACACGTTTATCATATATTTACCTATAAATAGGGGATAATATCTATTTAGGGATTCTTAATTCCTCAATATATTTTTATTTATTGTTTTGTCTAAATTAGAGAACTATGTTGAATATATACCTCCAAGTACGTGATTGTTGAAAATTATTTCTATGTATGAATAATTATGTCGAATGTTTCATTATTAACGATATTCCTTGCAATTATACAGCCTCAGATTTTCATTTATGCAGTTTTAAATAATGGTCCTTTGTTTTTTATAAGTTGTGCATTATCATTTTTATATACTTTTATACAAAATGTATTTTTTTCAATCGGCTCGACTATAATTATTAATAATTAATACTTACTCTTGTTGTTAATGTATGTACATACTATCCATTATGCATTCTTATCTACATATTATGATACATAAAATCTTTTCAATATAACTATCGGTAGATTTGAGCATTTTTCGTTTTTTACGCCCACCTTCTTAGTGAATGCTTTCCTGTTGTGGATAATTGTTTCCTAAGAATATCTTTCGATGAGTATATTTACATTTTAGTTCAATTTTCTCTTTCTCTTAAAAATTATTCACAAAATATGATGATGAGTTAAGTAGAATATTAGACTTTTTGTCTAAATCTCGCTTAAATAAAGGCGTTTACATTTATTGATTCGTACTACATATTGCCCAAATCAAACTTATAAATAATGTTCTCATTGGGATCCTTATAGTTCATTCACTTGCTCCTCAGTCAACAGTAAACTCTGGAATCCAAATAGTATAATCTCGTTTATTATTATTACTTACGTTTTATTACTATCCATATAATTAGGAATATTTTATGAACTTATAAAATATGCTATTGTATGCTTTAGGCATGTTAATAACTGCACAGTTGTGTTAACTTATAGTTGTATTGTAAATTAAATTCTTTGAAATTGCATGTACTTCGCATTATATAATTGTTTTAATATCATAGTATTATTTGTTAAATAAGTTTGTATGACGGTATGAAGCCTTGAGGAGGTCTTTGAGGAATTTTCCTCCAAACTGAGATGATACCAGGCAGAGATTTTTTACTTCTATTTGCCCCTCAAATGATTGCCAGCAGGCCAGATTCTTCTGTGTAGTCATAAAATAGAAATAATTAAAAAAGTAAATAAAACGATTTCTGCTGATGGCTCAGATCTGATCACATTTTTTAATTGAAATTTCTCTTTTATTTCGTTTTTGAGTACAATACATTTAAGGTATTTTCTACTTTACAATTATTTTTATAAATAATTCTGTCTTTAAAAGTTATAACGCCTCCGCCTGCTGACCTAAAATTTTCAAACGTATTTTTTGGAAGTCCATATTTTCTCCAATGTGATATGAGGTGTAGTGTGCTATGGGATAAGTGCTTGTGAGGGTGGTTTAAAATGAGGTTTTTGAGCGATAGTTTTCTTATTATTCCTCTGAAACGATACGTAAACATTTATTTGTAGATGATTTATTACTTTTTAAATACTTCTACACCTCTCGGATGTTTCCGGATTTCCATAATGGTTTACGCAATACATTTTAATGTTCTTAACTTGCCAACAAAACCAATCATTATGGAACCTGCTTCGGCTATTTTCATTCAGAATGTCTTTTGACTTAATCTTAGCTGTTTTCTATGCTAATAGTTAGAATCAAATTAAGGAGTAATATCTTTGAATATCAAGAGCGGTTTCTTCAAGTACGCTTAGTCAGTCCGATTTAAATTTTAACCAAATTTTTTTACAGGATGAAATTGAAGGAATTCAATTAATTTAATTTATTACCGCATTATTTTTATAACATTCGTAATATATTTATCTATATATGTTATCAGTTTTGAATGTTTCGGAAGTTCCACATTTAACAGTGTATGAAAACTTGAGAATAGTATGTTAAGTTTTATAGAACAGACATTTCCTAATTGGAATTCTCGCAAGAGCTCAGTTACTCAGTATTTACTGAGCTGTTACTTTATTGGGGTGCTTCACATTCTTGACAGAAATGATTACCATGAAATCAATTGCTATTAATTTTATTTCTTAAAGGATTTATTCCTGCATAGCTACAAAACGTATTCCATATATGGAGGATTACAATATCGTAGTATATGAGGGAAGATTGCCCAGTCTAGTTAGCACGCCTTCGAGAGAAAATCCTTTTGTCTAAAGAGGGAGTCATCGATCTTTCCCTACTCATCTGTACTCCATCATCCTCTCTCTGGAATTCCTATTTTCTTCTTCCTTCATCCCATCACGCTACGCCCAAATAGGATTTCCCGGAGTTAATAGGTTCTAAAAGTACATGAGATAGCATTAGTGTCTGCCCACCAACCTTTCCTATCCAAACCTCACCAACTTCCGCACCTTGTTCTCTTAGAATGTTTTACTTGCGTGTCCTCGTCACATTACACGACGTCCGCTACTCCTACGTGCATTTGTTCAATCTTTTCCTCATTTTTCTCTTTATAGTTCGAAACCCATAGTTCACTATGGGCTTCCAAACACTCAGTTTTGTGTTCTGAATTGAGTAAGATTCGTATTGAGTTGATTCTTACGTTCTTTAAGTGGAGGTCAGAAGAACGAGGTAGGAATCCGGAAGATAAATTACATTTGATTCATTTCAGTCACCGTTTCTACATTACTTGTAATTCCTTTCACTTTGTTTGCTACTAACGTTCCCCTTGAATTTTCTATTTGAAACTCATCTGCCGGAAGACTTTCCAACATAAATTCATTTCATAAATGTTATTACTTTTATCGCTTCGCTAATTGATGGTTGGGTTGAGATTATTACATGGATAGTAATCTAATTATGATTCTATTTTTATGTTGCAATCATCATGTTACTGTAGTGAAAATGCTGGAGCTCTTATATAGTTAGATTAACAATGACAACCTAATTTCAACTTTGTTATAGTAAGCAATTTTCATTAGAAAATATATTCTTAAAGGAAATTTTCGTAGTAAAGGAAGAATCCTTCTTTGGCAACTCTTCCTGAACTCGAAAAAATTGGAGTGTTCGCAGGGAAAACCTCAAACTTACCGCCCATCATTAAATTTTAGATTTCGTGAACAAAAGAAAAATATTAATCTGCGAAATATTCTAGAAAAACATCCAAAAGGAACCTTAAAATTAAGGCATTAGAAATAATAAATAGTGAACATTGTAGGTGGAAACCATAACTGAAAATTAATTTGAATAGACATAGTGGATTTTGAAGTAATATGTAGAAGCTATTTAATTAGTACTACTTAAAGCAAATTCTTCTACGATGTATTTATACAATGAAGCACCACATGTTGTGAAGACAAACAGCGGAAAAACTATATAGAAAATGAGGAATATATAGTCTTTGTGGCGGCGCATTTCTATGTCGCACTTTTCAATGTTCATTAAACATGTTCATAATAAAACGTCAATACGACATGTTATAAAAAGCATCTCTTAGTTTTAAATATTTTAATTACTCTTATTTTAACTAGGAAAAGATAAACAATTCTTGGCAGTATTCCATAAGGTGTTTCACCTTTTCGCATATATGAAATCCTATGGCAATGAAAAAGTATTATGCATAGGAAAAAAGACGAAAGGAAGTAAACTCTATTAGAAACTTTATTCATAGCAAATTTTACCTGCATCTTTATCCAGCCTTTCTACCTCAGCTATTTCAATTATCATTCCATTTTTGTTAATTAAGTTTGTTTTCCACCCACTGCAGCAGACAGGAAGTGCCGCCCGGGGCAGTTCGCCCTTTGCTGCGCCACTGATTAAAGGAAGATCTTTTTAGATAAGTGGAGGTGGATTGAGAGGCTAAGAATATTTTAATCTTTAGTTTAGAACTCATACTTTCTCCGATTGTTCTAATAAGCCAAGGATCTTGCTTGTTCTGATGGTGGTATCTTTCGATAACAAAGTTGCTCCTGCGGTCCACTCCACATACGTTTCTAAGAAAGGTCTGAAGTAGAAAAATGATATAGTAAAAATCTGTCGGAAGAACGGGTTCGTGCCCCGATTAGGTCAGACGTTTTTCGCTTTAGATCCTTTCTCCATTACAAATACATTAGAAAACGGAACTGCAGTGATTTCCGACTTGTACCAGTCGAGTCTTGGATGTATTTAGAAACCAAATATCCTTAGCAAATGATTCTCTGATGATTTTTTGGTTAGTTTCCTCTTTCCCTAAGTTGAACGAACAGCTGTTCGATTCAATCCCTCAGCATTTCGGGCATTGATTCTTTTGTGATAGCCGACATGTGCTAAAGCTTTCTAGAAGACAAAGGGTGACATGGAGGAAAGGTAAACACATTCCCTGCCATTATCACATTTTCCGAAGAGGAACGATTTCCAACGCCCGCGATAATGGAACCTCACTCAGATGATATAAAACGAGGATCCCATAACACGAGCGCTATCTCGATTTCTCAGATGGAGTCCCGTCTCTTACTTTTGGCCGAAAAAAGCGATCTTCGGAAAGTATTCCCCCTCTCGAATGATCGGTCGGATTTTATGAGATATTGAAAGATGGGGTGCGAAATTGAGTTGGACAGCGGGAAGAGAAAAGAGAGTGAATGGAGATTCCTAATGTACAAAAAAGAAATCGACTGACCAAAAATGCCGAAGCACGGTGAAAATCACACGTATGGCTATCGTAGTTTCTATGCCCACATTTCTGTCTGTCCGATACTCTATTCAGAGGGTTTTATAGCGTAAGGGCTGCCCGCTATGGAAATCATTCACAAAAATCAGTAACTATTTTCATGTTGCAAATAAAAGGCAGAAATGAAAACTAGGCTCTTGAAAAGACATTTAAAGGATATCGACCTCTCATTTAATTTCCAATTTGGTATTTTTTGTTATTGTAAAACTATGAAATTTAATATTTAGCTAGCTAATATGTATTTACGAATGTATATACAGTTCATACACATTTACAGTGGTGTAATTATAATCTTATGTACTAGCCGCGCGCATGCACCCTCTGGGTGCAGTTGTTTGGTCTGGACCAGACTTCTGGCCTGAGTCTGGACTATGAAGATGCACTATCATTCATTTTTAATCATTACTATCATATGGGCATATCAATCATAGTGTATTCTTATGGAAAAACGCAATACCTCGGTTTCAACAATCGCATTCGACGTCAAGGGGATTGGTTGTTTACAGCCTCAAAATTTCACGAAATTTTCGTTTATTTTAACTGAATTCTCGCCATTCCGACCCGATAACGATATTTCACGACAAAAATAAGAATCTCTATTCATTTCTCTTTCTTTTGGTGCTTATCTCGATGTCGTAAGCCTATTGTTTCTAATTTAAATTTGCAAAAGAAACGTAGCCTGCAACCGATAAAAGTGTGGTTTACGTGCATTTCTTATGGGAACGGTTTTTCTTCTCTGGGTTCGAACTGTGGCCGTTTAGGTAAAAGAAAATTTTGCCACATTGTAGGGTGCAGCAGTCTACATCGAATGCACGTTTCAGCATCGCTTTAGCTCTTGGCATTGGCGAGAAAAACGCTTTTTGTAGACAGACGGACCGATAGACAGACCGACAGACAGACACCGTTATGTTTTAAATATATATAGATATAGAAGATATAGATATAGATTTACAGTTCTTAATTTATATTATTGCAACTTAAACCTTCTTTTTAAATAACTCTTCATCTGTGTACCGTAATCATTCTTTTCATAACCAATCATTTTCGTCCACATTCATTAATATTCAATTACTGTCATTCATTTTCATCCATTTCATTCATTTCCATCCATTTCCATAGATTTTTATCATCTTTTCATCCATTTTGCTGCATGTGTTTTATACTAATAACTCGTTTGATCACTTGAAGTTGAGTGAATAAGAATGGCTCGCAAAATTCATTTCATCATTCGTACTTATTCATTCACTTCTCTGACATAGTTAATTATTAATTATAGTCCTGCAAGATAGACACAAGTACGAAAGTAGGGAAAACGATGGAAATATGAGCATATAAAGACACTCTTAGCATTTAAACCACGTTTCTTTCTCTTTTATTTCTCAGCATTTCTTTCATTTCATCAAGAGAATAATCTCCGGTTTCTTGCTATGAATTACGTAAAAATATTCATCTGCCTTCTCATCAAATTCCATTCAAATCAATATTTTGAAGTACCTCCGAATATCCCTTCTCGCAATTTCTCTTCTTTAATATATGCCAATCTTCTCCTTAATTAACCTTGGTAACCCACCATAAAAATAAATAGCAACAAAACGTGGGAAAATTTCCTCCAGTTCCAGGTTTTCTCCAGTAATCCCAATGTTTAACTTAATTACCTCACCGTCCATACATTTTGTTATCTTATTCAATCTGGTCTCATTTCTCTTGTATTCTATTCGTTTATCAATGAATATCATTAGAAACCTGCTGCATTAGAAACTTTTAATTTATACTACACTACAAATAATAAGTTATGATGATCTATATTGTCTCATTGTAATTTCAAGATACAGTTTATTCAATAAAATCACATTAATATGAATCACCATTAATTGCTCAACCATAAAGATTCATAATTTCTCGCATTACTTACTCCTCTTGCATTCTTTAATAGAAAGGTGCAGCGTCATCTCGGCAAACGAAGATAATCCGTTCGTGGATCCGTTTTGTAACCAAAAATAAATTTCCCATGTGTTTCAAAATTGTTAGTTAATCTTAAGTTAGTTAGTTAATTAAAGACCTTGGCACTCTTAGAAAGATACCACCCACATTCAAATTTGATGAAAAACGAGAACGTAATAACAAAACTCGTACTGACCATCCGCGAATTTCTCATGCACGTGTGCGTTTGTATATTCACCAGAATATTTGTAATTCGCGTTCGAAGAATTTGCTTTTGGAGTCACTCATTAGAACGCACACACGAGGAAAGTTTTCATTTCTCGTTTATTCCGGGATATTCGTGTGTATTTCGAAGAGAAGAGCTTTAATATTTTTCCAATTTTCCGCGAGAGGAATGGAAATGCAGTCGTGGCGGATAAAATAGCATTTGCATTCAAAAGATCGAAATAGATAAGCGGATAATCGAGGCATTAGAAAAATGGGAGACCGGCGGGTGCTAATTTAGCCATTTTTTGCGAAATTTTACTTTCTCTCGTCCGAAGGGCTATGTTCCACTGTAGGACAAGATCGCCCGTTGCAGTGATTTATTTTCTACGGAGGTTTTAGGAATAATGTTTCTCTTAATCTCTCCATAAATTTCTCCATTTTTTTGACGTGCGTGAGAAAATTAAGCGAATTCATATTAACTGATGTATATTTGCCATATATTAAGTTTTAAAATCATAGGTGCTCAATATTTTATCTATAGCAGGCATTATATATATCTATTATATATAGCTAACTCTCCGGATATACCTATATATATATATATACGAGTAAAAGTTGCTTGCATACTGCAAGCTAATTGGTGAAAATTTTAATAAGTTTCCCTTACGGGTATCATTTTCGAAGCTTATCCAGCAAAATTCTTAACAATTGCCGCAATACATTTCTTACGTGAGAAATTTTCATCCATGTGGCATCGAACTCACGGTCATATGTAACCTTTCTTCCACTGGTGTTATAGAAAACTACTTCAAACGGAAACCCTGTGATTTTGAATATTCTCCTGCATTGAGAAAGGCCTCAAAACAATTTTTAAAAATTTGCGTAAATGACCGCCTGGCGTCGAACACAGGACCCATTTGTGAGAGACAATGGCATACGAATAATAGATAAGCGCCACTCTGACGTGTTTCAAAGTTTCAATTCAGTATCTTATCGGGAAGGTCATAAAATAAGATTCCGTTATTCCCGTTTGAAATGCATGGTAGAATCGGAATGACACTCTTGCATCGAACCAAGGACCACTGCAGAAACGACGAATAACATGAAAGAATGTTCTCCAACACCTCTGTCACCATTCCGGGTTTTATCTTTCCAGCTCTTCGGGAAGGATTTTAAAAAAATCATCCAAAATTTCACCAATGCATTTCTTACGGAAGCATTTCGAACCCACCTGGCGTCGAACACACGGTCATTTGCTAACATTTCTTCCTTTGGTACAATAGAAGACCATCTCATCTGCAAACACCGTAATTTTGATTGCTCTATCGCATCGAGAACGGTCTCAAAACAGATTGCAAATATTCGCGCTAATGACCGCCTAGCGTCGAACTCAGGACCCTTCTGTTAGAGAAATAGCGAATTAATATTAGGTAAGTGCCATTATGACTTATTCCAAAGTTTCGATTCAATATCTTATCGGGAAGGTCCTAAAATAAGATTCCGTTTTCCCCATTTGAAATGCATGGTGGAATCGGAATGACCCTCTTGCATCGAACCAAGGACCACTAGACGAACTGTGAAATTCACGAAAGAATGTGTTCAAACGCCTCCGTCGCCACACGGAGTTTGATCTTTCCAGCTTATCGGGAAGGTATTGAAAAAAAATGACAAAAATTGTAGCAATGCATTTCTTATGGAAGAATTTTGCATCCACCTGGCGTCGAACTCACTGTCATTTGGCTACATTTTTTCCATGAGAAGCATAGAAGACTACCTCAACTTCAACCTCCGAAATTTTGGTTCCTCTATCTTAGCGATAAGTGCTTCAAAATAATTTTCAAAAATCCGCGCAATGCATTCTTATGGGAAAATTGCGATTTTTGGGAATTTCTGGCATCGAACCCATGATAGCTAGCGTCGAAGTCTGCATTATTCTGGCGTCTAGAGTGTAGGGCCAGTACGTCGAAAAAATCTGACGTCAACAGCGCTTGTGGAACATGGTCAGAATTCGTATCCCCTATATATATATATCTATATATATATATATATATATATAGGTATATCCGGAGAGTTAGCTATATATAATAGATATATATATAGGGGATACGAATTCTGACCATGTTCCACAAGCGCTGTTGACGTCAGATTTTTTCGACGTACTGGCCCTACACTCTAGACGCCAGAATAATGCAGACTTCGACGCTAGCTATCATGGGTTCGATGCCAGAAATTCCCAAAAATCGCAATTTTCCCATAAGAATGCATTGCGCGGATTTTTGAAAATTATTTTGAAGCACTTATCGCTAAGATAGAGGAACCAAAATTTCGGAGGTTGAAGTTGAGGTAGTCTTCTATGCTTCTCATGGAAAAAATGTAGCCAAATGACAGTGAGTTCGACGCCAGGTGGATGCAAAATTCTTCCATAAGAAATGCATTGCTACAATTTTTGTCATTTTTTTTCAATACCTTCCCGATAAGCTGGAAAGATCAAACTCCGTGTGGCGACGGAGGCGTTTGAACACATTCTTTCGTGAATTTCACAGTTCGTCTAGTGGTCCTTGGTTCGATGCAAGAGGGTCATTCCGATTCCACCATGCATTTCAAATGGGGAAAACGGAATCTTATTTTAGGACCTTCCCGATAAGATATTGAATCGAAACTTTGGAATAAGTCATAATGGCACTTACCTAATATTAATTCGCTATTTCTCTAACAGAAGGGTCCTGAGTTCGACGCTAGGCGGTCATTAGCGCGAATATTTGCAATCTGTTTTGAGACCGTTCTCGATGCGATAGAGCAATCAAAATTACGGTGTTTGCAGATGAGATGGTCTTCTATTGTACCAAAGGAAGAAATGTTAGCAAATGACCGTGTGTTCGACGCCAGGTGGGTTCGAAATGCTTCCGTAAGAAATGCATTGGTGAAATTTTGGATGATTTTTTTAAAATCCTTCCCGAAGAGCTGGAAAGATAAAACCCGGAATGGTGACAGAGGTGTTGGAGAACATTCTTTCATGTTATTCGTCGTTTCTGCAGTGGTCCTTGGTTCGATGCAAGAGTGTCATTCCGATTCTACCATGCATTTCAAACGGGAATAACGGAATCTTATTTTATGACCTTCCCGATAAGATACTGAATTGAAACTTTGAAACACGTCAGAGTGGCGCTTATCTATTATTCGTATGCCATTGTCTCTCACAAATGGGTCCTGTGTTCGACGCCAGGCGGTCATTTACGCAAATTTTTAAAAATGTTTTGAGGCCTTTCTCAATGCAGGAGAATATTCAAAATCACAGGGTTTCCGTTTGAAGTAGTTTTCTATAACACCAGTGAAAGAAAGGTTACATATGACCGTGAGTTCGATGCCACATGGATGAAAATTTCTCACGTAAGAAATGTATTGCGGCAATTGTTAAGAATTTTGCTGGATAAGCTTAGAAAATGATACCCGTAAGGGAAACTTATTAAAATTTTCACCAATTAGCTTGCAGTATGCAAGCAACTTTTACTCGTATCTATATATATATATATATATATATAGGTATATCCGGAGAGTTAGCTATATATAATAGATATATTTATAGGGGATACGAATTCTGACCATGTTCCACGAGCGCTGTCGACGTCAGATTTTTTCGACGTACTGGCCCCACACTCTAGATGCCAGAATAATGCAGACTTCGACGCTAGGTGTCATGGGTTCGATACTAGAATGTCCCAAAAATCGCAATTTTCCCATACGAATGCATTGCGTGGATTTTAAAAAATTATTTTGAGGCACTTATCGGTAAGATAGAGGAACCAAAACCTCGGAGGTTGAAGCTGAGGTAGTCTTCTATGGTTCTTATGGTAGAAATGTTGCCAAATGACCGTGATTTCGACTCCAGGTGGGTCCGAAATTCTTCCATAAGAAATGCATTGCTGCAATTTTTGTCATTTTTTTTCAATGCCTTCCTGATACGCTGGAAAGATCAAACTCCGTGTGGCGACGGAGGCGTTTGAACAAATTCTTTCATGAATTTCACAGTTCGTCTAGTGGTCCTTGGTTCGATGCAAGAGGGTCATTCCGATTCCACCATGCATTTCAAACGGGGAAAACGGAATCTTATTTTAGGACCTTCCCGATAAGATATTGAATCGAAACTTTGGAATAAGTCATAATGGCACTTATCTAAGATTCGTATGCCATTGTCTCTCACAATCGGGTCCTGTGTTCGACGCTAGGCGGTCATTAGCGCGAATATTTGCAATCTGTTTTGAGACCGTTCTCGATGCGATAGAGCAATCAAAATTACGGCGTTTGCAGATGAGATGGTCTTCCATAGTATCAAAGGAAGAAATGTTAGCAAATGACCGTGTGTTCGACGCCAGGTGGGTTCGAAATGCTTCCGTAAGAAATGCATTGGTGAAATCTTGGATGATTTTTTTAAAATCCTTCCCGATAAGCTGGAAAGATAAAACCCAGAATGGTGACAGAGGCGTTTGAGAACATTCTTTCATGTTATTTGCCGTTTCTGCAGTGGTCCTTGGTTCGATGCAAGAGTGTCATTCCGATTCTACCATGCATTTCAAACGGGAATAACGGAATCTTATTTTATGACCTTCCCGATAAGATACTGAATTGAAACTTTGAAACACGTCAGAGTGGCGCTTATCTATTATTCGTATGCCATTGTCTCTCACAAATGGGTCCTGTGTTCGACGCCAGGCGGTCATTTACGCAAATTTTTAAAAATTGTTTTGAGGCCTTTCTCAATGCAGGAGAATATTCAAAATCACAGGGTTTCCGTTTGAAGTAGTTTTCTATAACACCAGTGAAAGAAAGGTTACATATGACCGTGAGTTCGATGCCAGATGGATGAAAAATTCTCACGTTCGAAATGCATTGCGGCAATTTTTAAGATTTTTGGTGGATAAGCTTCGAAAATGATACCCATAAGGGAAACTTATTGTAAATTTTCACCAATTAGCTTGCAGTATGCAAGCAACTTTTACTCGTATATATATATAGGTATATCCGGAGAGTTAGCTATATATAATAGATATATATATATATAGACATAGGGGATACGAATTCTGACCATGTTCCACAAGCGCCATCGACGTCAGATTTTTTCGACGTACTGGCCCTACACTCTAGACGCCAGAATAATGCAGACATCGACGCTAGGTATCATGGGTTCGATACCAGAAATTCCCAAAAATCGCAATTTTCCCATAAGAATGCATTGCGCGGATTTTTGAAATTTATTTTGAGGCACTTATCGTTAAGATAGTGGAACCAAAATCTCGGAGGTTGAAGTTGAGGTAGTCTTCTATATTACGAATGGAGGAAATGTTACAAAATGACCGTGAGATCGACTCCAGGTGGGTCCGAAATTCTTCCATAAGAAAAGCATTGCTGCAATTTCTGAAATTTTTTTTCAATGCCTTCCCGATAAGCTGGAAAGATAAAACCCGGTGTGGCGACGGAGGAGTTTGAACATATTCTTCCATGAATTTCACAGTTCGTCTAGTGGTCCTTGGTTCGATGCAAGAGGGTCATTCCCATTCCTCCATGTATTTCAAATGGGGAAAGCGGAATCTCATTTTGGGACATTCCCGATAAGATATTGAATCGAAACTTTGGAACAAGTAAGGATGGTACTTATCTAATTTTATTTTGCTATCTTCTCTCACGGAAGAGTCCTGAGTTCGACGCTAGGCGGTCTTTTGCGCGGTTTTTTTCAATCTGTTTTGAGGCCGTTCTCGATGCGATAGAGCAATCAAAATCTCGGTGTTTACAGATGAGATGGTCTTCCATAGTATCAAACGAAAAAATGTTACCAAATGTCCGTGTGTTCGACGCCAGGTGGGTCCGAAATGCCTCCGTAAGAAATGCATTGCTGATATCAGGGACGATTTTTTAAAATGCCTTCCCGAAAAACTGGAAAGATAAAACCCGGAAAGGTGACAGAGGCGTTTGAGAAGATTCCTTCATGACGTCCACTGCTTCTCTAGAGGTCCTTGGTTCGATGCTAGAGCGTCATTCCGATTCTACCATGCATTTCAAACGGGAATAACGGATCTTATTTTAGGACCTTCCCGATAAGATACTGAATTGAAACTTTGAAACACGTCAGAGTAGCACTTCTCTAACATTCATATGCCATTGTCTCTCACGAACGGGTCCTGTGTTCGACGCCAGGCGGTCATTTACGCAATTTTTTAAAAATTGTTTTGAGGCCTTTATTTATTCAGGAGACTATTCAAAATCACAGCGTTTGCGTTTGAAGTAGTTTTCTATAGAACCAGTGGAAGAAAGGTTGCATATGACCGTGAGTTCGATGCCAGATGGATGAAAATTTCTAACTTAAGAAATATATTGCGGCAAGTTTAAAAATTTTGCTGGATAAGCTTCGAAGGGGACACCCGTAAGGGGAACTTATTGTAAATTCTTACCAATTAGCTTGCAGTATGCAAGCAACTTTTACTCGTATATATATATATATATATATATATATATATATATATATATCATTTATAATCATATATATATATATATATATATATATGATTATAAATGAATTCGTTTATTAGCCCAATTTCAATGGTATTGAGAGGTCTTACTTGTAGGTTACAAGTGAAACGTTTGGCGGGTTAGGTTAGACCCCAAAGAAAATTTATTCGTTTTCGATCATAATGATTTTATTATATTAATTAATAAGGAAGCTATGGGGAGATTTATCAAGGAATACTTAGGTTAAACACCTCTGCTTGACAGATAACATTGAAGGGAAGGAGTTAATAATATAATACAAATAAAAAATGATGGTAAAAATTACTTTTAAAATTAATATTCAGACCTCAGTTCGCGATACTGAGAAGACATATCTGCCATTTATTCAGAGTATTCTTTGTAATCTTAATAACTGTGATAACATTGATTGATAGATGAAAATATACTAACCATCGCTTCTCATGAATTCGTCATAAACTCTTCATGATAGAACATTTCTACATTATTCAATATAGATATTAAATTCATAAATTAATATTATCTACAAAGAATTTTTAACATTATTTGCTATAGACTTATAAAAACTATCTACTAATAATGTTGTTAGGATGAAGTTTTCTAGCAATGCGAGAGGACTTGAAAATACTACCAGAGCTCTTTAATGCTCATGAACACAACAAGCGAATTCTCAAGAAACTTTCATCACTGTTGTCGCACTAACTTTCTCCCGGCTTATTTTTCGCTTTTGCAGATTTTTTCCCCTTTACCTACTGATCCTGAATGGAATAGTCATGGGTGATCAACTTCATATCACCTTCAAACACCCCCTGTTTCATGACGAAGATAGTAATAATGTTTCACCTTTTAGTCTCGATTCATGATTTATTCCGCAACTTAGCTTCCATCTTTATTTTTTTCACTCATTATCTTATGTGAAGAGACGTGAGTTATTTGAAATTTTTTCCAGCCCACGAAATTTGAATTCCCCTTTAACTTTGACATTTCACTTGACAGTTGACTGCCATATCTTTTTCCTTTGCATATTATGACGGGGTTAATTTCATCCATTCACATTCGCCTACGCGAAAAAGAAGATAAAACCGCCCACTTACGATTTTTGATTCATTTTAAAATGAGGTCTCAAAGCAACAGATGTTCAATAATTTATCTGAAGATTTGTACCTCTGAATCCGTCGGTTGCGTGTGGCACGGAGATTATCAATGTCTAAGGAATTAGCTTTTCGCATGCGGAAAAAGCGACCAGAAGTCTATCTGACTTACTGGCCGATTTCTTCCTCGAAAATCTATATTTTCGGTCATACATACGTTCATTTCTGCATTTATTATTATTGTGCATTTAACACTACAGATAGATTAAATATCAGGTTGCAGTGTTTGGCATGATACAAATACATAATATAAACACCATGTTAAGACACTAATTTACATTATAATACTCAATTAACATTATACCACACTTGTCATTAAAATTTATCTTGCGAGATTTTTCAGGGTTCCTTCACGTCTACCTTGGCGTCCCCACCCTACCAGACGATACCCTACTTATCTTCATCAGCAGGCTCTCTTGCCATGTTATTTATTTTATTTATCCTATTCATAAAGCATTTTAAATTATTAGGGAGGGACTCAAAGACTTCTGCAGGCAGACTATTCCATTCCTAGATAGTTTTATTTAAAAAGGAGTGTTTCCTATAATCGGTTCTTTGCTTCATTCATCTCACTTTGTATTTATGATCATGCCGACCTAGGTAATATATTGAAAAATTTCCACTGAGGATTATTTTATCACTCATAAGTAAAAATAAAAAAATAGATATATAACTTCTATGCTTCCACAAATTTAAAACCACAATCACATGACCGGATGAGGAATTACCCGGAACGAGGCAAATATCATCTTTAACTTTCTGGAGAAAACAATGATAATGAATATTTACTCACAAATAAATCCCCTTATCTCATCCACTCCTTTGTCCTCTATCTCTTTAATCTAAACCTTTTCCTTTATTTCTATTTTATTTATTTCTTCTCCTGCTTAAGCACCTGAGAAAGTAGAGCATTGGACACATACAACTCTCAGATTGCTCAGTAGTATTCGAAGAGGTCGAATATGAGAAAAAATCTATATCTTTAACTCTAGGAGAGGAATCCCTCAGATTTATAGCGGTCAATATCTGTATCACATTTGTTTTTCTTGCCAAATTTCAAAATGCTCTTTGAAACACAATGCGTAGGCGTTTTTGTGACGCACGGAATGGATATCCGTTCCAATGCACGAGGCAAATGATGATGACGCAATGATTAGTTTGGCCTCGCGCAATGTGCTTACTTTAGTGTCACGAGAAAAACTGATTTGTTTAAACATAGATATATTAATATATACACAGATATATTGAGCTCTCAAGGGAAAACGCCTTCGGTCTCGGGCTCAACTCCGGTGTGAGTCCGGCATAATATCAGCTGTCGAAGCACTGAAGAATCGAGGTAGATTTAGTTAAGTAAAAAATATTTCTTCAAACATAAATTTAAAGTACATCCGAAATCGGCCAGCAGATTATTATTTTCCTCTAATTCTTCCATACAGCATTATGATGTATTTAAAAAGAACTCATTATGACATCCGCGACATCGATGGCGATTAATCATTAATAATTTTATTATATTCTGATTCATAATGATTTTAGAGATTTTTCACATAATCTCAGGCTTACATAGCACTAGTATTTTCATTCTGACGTAATATTTTATTACAGTGGTGCATCTTTAACTTACTTTAACTCATTTTTTTCAGACACGATACCGTATGTAATATGTCTATGCTATGTCTTTGTGTGTCTTATAATAAGGTATAAGTAGACAAAAGCAAAATTTTGGATGTTTCTCCTATATTTGATTCAAAAAAATTTTGAAATGAGAAAATTCTTCATATTGAGAAATCATTGTCTAATACTTGATGGCACATTACCGAAATAGATTGGTGAAGAACATAAAATATTGAAATAGGATCATTTTGTTTCGCTGAGTTTTTAGTTTGTTATTTTTCACGAGTTCAGGTCCTCCGAACGTACACTCCTAAGAGATTTGAAAGAACACTCCTGTTTACGTTGAGCGAAGCCTCCCAATTCGAAATCACAATCGTATATTTTTCAATCAGTTTTCTCTTTGAGATCAAGCGAGTGCTGGGCAAACGCCTCCCCAATTCCACGGGGAAGGAATCTCAGGGCATTCACACTGTCACCATACGGTGCTCATAAAGTCAGTAGACAAATGATAAACTCGCTCTATAAAATGGTATGAGGATCATTTTAAGGGTTATGTTTCTTTTCATTCACTTCCTTTAAAGTACATTGTCACATTAGAACTTTTATGGGCTCGAAGGAATTGATTTGTTTCTGATACAGTCTTCATCTTCCAACCAGCCAATAAAGTTAATACAAGATTTGTTTTGGCACCGCATAGTGTTTAATCTAACCAAGTTATGAAATTTCACGATGCAAACATTGATTAGTTTTAGTCTTTCCTAGTTTTCGTAGTTCTATAATCTCCAATAAGTATAGAAATGATTGATGTTCAGAGAGCAAAAGATGATATCTTATCTTGCTTAATAACCATTATTTCTCATTCAGAGTTTTTGGAAGCAAATGGAGGAGTAAAGGTAAACCCGGTCTTTTCCCTAAATATTTTACAACCAGACTCAAGTTTCAAATTTTAAAATTATCATGTTTTTATACTAATTGTTGTCATACATACATAAACATAACTACGAGTTCCAGTTTCGATTTCATTAATCATATTCAGCCGTCAGTATAGGTGTAAAACATCCAGCACTATGATTCTATTAATCACACCTTTTATAGGATTCAATAAAGAAAGACCGCATTTTTCATACCTCAGTAGCATCGCAGCCATAAAAAATATGGAGTCATAATTAAATTATTCATTTTAATTTACCCTGAAGGGAAATTAAAAAATTTCATTTAATAAGACATTTTAATGGGAAAAAGAAAGGATAATGAGATGTATATATACATGAAGCAGAATACAACATCAATTGATGAAAAGAAAAAGTTTAAGTGGTTGAAATATAGTTAAGATGAGATGCGAAGAGATGGATAATATAAGATAGTTATTAACGTTTTTGCTCTCGATACATCTAAGGTCATCTAGCATAACTGACTGATTTGGCCTATGTGCATAAAGTAAATAGGTAACATAGTAAGAATGTGGTTTAAAGTGGATTAATAGTTGAATTCGTTTGAAATTTCGGAAATTGTAAATGAATGAATAATTAAAAGGATACATGTAACTATTAAGAGAAAATATAGGGAATCTGTTTTTTCCCTGTTTGGGGCGAATGGAGGAGAGAGTTCCTGGACGTAATGGAATCGGCGAATATTAGGACACATAAACCTAACTCGAAATTGAAGAGTAAGAAGAGAAGGGAGTGAAATATCTTTAATTGGAACGAATAAAATCATAGAGAGACGAAAGGGATGATCTCAGTGTGACTCAGCTCTGGATTTGGTTGAAGTTTGATGAACAGAATGACGGAACCGCATCGATGAGAAGAGTTAGTTTGCGAAAGATGAAATGATAGAGAAATAGAAAAGAAAGGAGACGAGAATGATGGAAAAGGGAATAGAAAGTGAGGAGGAAAAATGGACTGGATGATGTAGGACCGAAAGTCCAAGATTGATTAGGCTGTTTGCGGAGGTTTTTCGTGTGTCGTGGAAATGACTTAAGAAAGTGCCTCGAGATAATCCGATGAATGAATTGGAATATATGGCAGTCGTAATTTGTGAGAAACTATAGCATTCGCTGAAACGGGTGACATTATACATATATCATTGAGTGAACAATTTATATTGATGCATTGAATATTAATCCTGTAGATAAACAGTTTTATTCAATTACTAGCTGAAGCGCCCGTTGATTCTCAACGGTGAAATAAAAATTTCTATCTACTTTACTATTTATAGGGGGTTCCGGCGAGAATACACAGCCAAAATCAAAACTGTATAATATCTCAACTCCCCTAACAATCTTACCGGGGACAGAGAAGTCGAAGAATACCGTTATCTTTGAAAAATTCCGGACTTTCAATAAAACAAAGAACTATCAATGCTACTAAAGAGTCGCGGAAATTTATATTTACTCAATGAATTGTTTTAATAAGTCATAGTTAACTGACATAGTCAATTCATAATTAACTGACAATATAATGGAAAGTGCAGCATAATATATTGAAAATTAAGGGCTATAAATTTAATATTAATGGATCGAAAACGAAATTTTTCATGTGATTTGACTATTTAAGCCCAAGTTATTGCGGATTGCAGTTAAGGATATTATTCGAAATGTATTGATTATAAATTTTTCTTAATCCAAACGCTAAAACTTCCGCATTCGTCGTCAAGGGGACTCGTTGTTTATAGCCTCAAAATTTGACAGAATTTCCGTTTATTTTAACCGAATTCTCGCCATTTCGACCCGATAACGATATTTCGCAACCAAAATAAGAATCTTTATTCATTTTTCTTTCCTTTGGTGCGTATCTCGATTTCGTAAATCTATTATTTCTAATTTAATTTTGCAAAAGAAATGTAGCCTGCAACCGATAAAAGTGAGGTTTATGTGCATTTGTAATGAGAACGGTTTTTCTTTTCTGGGTTCGAACTGGGGATAATTAGGTAAATGAAAATTAGCCTATTATCTGCGCAGGGAGTACATTTAACAATCCTGAAAGTTTTAAAGTTGTGTCATCCATGGTTCTCGAGTCTTAGGCGAACACACACACCTTATTTTATTAGATTAGATACATAATACATGATGAAATAATTATCCTATAATTTAAGTTGGGAATAAATAGATCCGTCTTGTATTTACACCTTGAAGATGGTAGGGTAGCTAACGAATTATGCATTAGTTCATAGAAGGTTGGTTATCCGCGATTTCGTTTCCTTTTAAGGAACTGGCCCGTCTTTTACCGACGTATTTGGCTATCGGATAATTTATCGAATCCTCTATGGATAAATAAACATATAAAAGTCTGGTGATACTCGAATCTGAGTCTTCTTCGACCGTTGATTGCTCTAACTATTATGCTATCTCGATTACCAATTTACGCCGCTTTCCCAACATACTACAAACATAAAACCCAGAGCGTGGAAAGCGTTTATTAAAATCTATCATTTGCGCAGTTGGTCCTTAGTTCAATTCCAGAGCGTCATTTATGTATACATTTCAAATGGGGATCTCAGATCTTATTTTAGGACCTTCCCGATACGATATTGAACTGAAACCTTGGAACTGGTCAGCGTGACATTTATCCAACATTTATATGCGATTGTCTCTTACGGATGAGCTCTGAGTTCGACGCCAGGTGGTTTTTTTCGCGAATATTATAAAATTTTTTGAGACACTTCTCGGTAGGATAGAAGAATCAAAATCACGGAGGTTGGAGATGACGTGGTCTCTTATAGTAACACTGGAGGAAATATCACTAAATGAGCGTAGGTTCGAAGCCAGGTGGGTGCGAATTTCTCCCCTTTAAATGCATTGCGGCAATTTTTAGGAATATTTCGAATAAATTCACGGCAACATAGTGACGTAAAATTCAGCATAGATATATTCATACGAGTAGAAAGTTTGCACTGCAAGCTAATTGGTGAATATTTACCAAGCAATCCGAGTACTTTCGGAAGTGCTTGCAAAAACATTCTCAGATTCACCTATATCAAAACGGGAAAATATAACCGGTCTGGTATCGAGCCAATGTCCATTACCTTAGTCATCACCGCCTATTGAACTGCCTTAGCGACCCCTCTAACTGTGTGGTGAATTTCAAATCGATATCATATTGGAAAGGTCCTCAAACCTCATTCCCAATTCCCTATTTCATTGCACTGTAAAATGTAAATGATACCCAGACGTCGAAGCAAGGACCATCAGGGAAACGGTAAAATACATTTGTGAATCATATTCATGGCTGCTTTTCACAAGTAGAGTTACAGATTTCTATCTTCTAGGGAAATATCTCATAATAACATTTGAATTTTCCACCGTACTTTTCATATGGGAGAATTAAGACCTCCTAGTATCGAACCCAGGACCCGTTTGTGAAAGAAAGGTGCATGTTAATATTAGATTGGTACTATGAATTCCAAATTCTGTTTCCCATTTAGATTATAATACAGCTAATTCTTCATTCATTTTCTGTCATTCTAATTTTTGCCCCAAACTACGAACGAAAAACAGAAAACATTATTTTCGCCAACTCTTGTAATCCCGGCCGTGCCAAAGCATAAATTCACTATCATATTGAAAGTACACGTGTAAAGCCGTGCGTGAGGAGGACGCCATTTACTTTGAAAAGGATTGAAAGGAAATGGAATAGATATCAAAGTAATGTGTATGGATGGGACGGATGGCGCTGATTAGAATCAGAAAAGAGGGAATGAAGCTGAAGTTTGCATAGGGAAATTACGCAATTTTGTATGAAACCCATTTTCATATCATATTGATGGTTTGATTCTGGCAGCTGTCCGTTTCAAAAGTAGGTTAATAGTGATAGATTTTGAAGGATCAATCCAAACTGAAATCCGAATTCATCATAAAAACACGCATCGAAAAAGATATAAATATTGATCACTATTAACATTGATGTTATATAATTATTTCATTCATTTTATGCGTTTATTTATAGAAATTAAATTGAATTTCGCTAACGCTTACTTTCCATTCCATGAAATTCTGATTTTACATTATCCATTCTATCGTCTATTTTTGGACTTCGTTTTGAGGCACTGGTGGTAAAATTGGCTATCGGAGTCTTTATTGCTATTTCCGACAATATTTACGAATGGTTTATTCTGAAATCCTTAGTTGAACACAAGTTTCCATAATATATTATTCTAATGTAAGTCTGTGAAGTTCAACAGAATTTCAATGCTCTAAAATCGCAAAGAGAGGATGACAACAGTGACTGAAATAAGAATCAATAAAACAGTAGAATAATTGCATCAATTCAGTTAGTCATTCGATATAGACGTGCCACTACTTCTATTTTATGAATTTTCATCCGATTTCATTTATTATGCTTATACGATATTTGTAGAGGAGAGATATTTAGAGAAGAAAATATTTGATTTGGGGACAAGTTGCGTAATTTTGCGAAGATATTTAAATAATCAAACAAACTTCAAATGCATGGTATCGGAGCATGACCTCGCTCTCCTTACTCTATTCACGAATAACTTAAGCTGCGGAGTTTAATCGATGCTCCGTCAGATTGATTTAGGAGGTAATTGCAAAGTGTTCTCTCGAAATTCCTTGTCATAACTTCCTTCATTTTCTGCATGCTTCGTGTGGCATGTGTTTGGAAGATCTCGAAAGAGTCTACGCCGCGGCAAAGTTCCTTATCGAGTCGTAAATCTTGCGATTTGCTATCAGTGCACGACTGTTATTAAGAGAGATTAAAGTAATCCAGGATTAGCATTCCACGGCAAGAGTCCTAATTGCACTCGCAGTGCTTAAGATTCTCCATTCCTTTATCTATCAAAATTACTGTCGTGGGAAAGCGTAGATTCATTTGTATTCATGTACTGGCGTATCTCACGTCAAGAACTCCCGCTTTAAAAATCCCCGGATTCACGTACTCACCTTAAGAAAAATCTTGAGATTTTTTGTTTGCATCTTACATCGTTTTCTAACTATTAATAGCGTAAGGAATCTGGAATTAATGGAAACTGTTGTTCGGTTTACTTAATGGAAGCAAAAAATCGACTTTGTTAGATCGTATACGAATATATTCCAAATCCAAAATTATCAAATACGAATTGGCACCAAGGTTATTAAAACGCTGCCCTCCATGCATAAAAAAATACGGAAATTCCCTTTTTATCAGGTGTGTCAGTTACAGTAAGTAATCGTCACCTTCTATATCTATATTATAAATCTGAAAAGGGGGTTAAGTCTGTTAATCTGTCTGTCTGTTACCGCATCACGCAGGAACTACCCGACGGATTTTGATGAAATTTGACAGGAAGATATGACTTCAAGTGACATAAAAGTTACTTTCTATCTCGATATGAGACCCCGGTTTGATATCAGACGAGAAAACTCTTCTCATAAAAAATACATTTCATTTTACCTTTTGTAGGTTTTAAATATTTGGTATAATTAAATTAAAATAAATGACTAGCCGCGCGCATGCACCCTCTGGGTGCAGTTGTTTGGTCTGCAACAGACATCTGGACTATGAAAATGTACTATCATTCATTTTTAATCATTACTTTCATATGAACATATCAATCACAGTGTATTTTTAAGTTAAAACGCATTACCTCGGTTTTAACAATCGTTTCCGTCGTCAAGGGGATTGGTTGTTTACAGCCTCAAATTTTCACGAAGTTTCCGTTTATTTTAACCGAATTCTCGCCCGATAACGATATTTCACGACAAAAATAAGAATCCTTCTTCATTTTTCTATCTTTTGGTGCTTTTCTCGATTTCGTAAGACTATTGTTTCTAATTTAAATTTGCAAAAGAAATGTAGCCTGCAACCGATAAAAGTGAGGTTTACGTGCATTTCTTACGGGAACGGTTTTTCTTCTCTGGGTTCGAACTGGGGCCGTTCAGGTAAAAGAAAATTTTGCCACATTGTAGGGTGCAGCAGTCTACATCGAATGCACGTTTCAGCATCGCTCTAGCTCTTGGCGTTGGCGAGAAAAACGCTTTTTGTAGACAGACGGACCGACAGACAGACAGACACCGTTACGTTTTTAATATATATAGATTATATAAAATCAAGACAAGCATCAAAAGAAAGGAAATTGAATAAATATTCTTATTGTGGTCGCTAAATATCGTTATCGGGTCGAAATTTCGAGAACTTTGATGAAATAAACGGATGTTTTGAGAAATGGCTCTATACACGACCGGTCCCCTTGATGACAAATGCGATTGTTTAAGCTGATGCATTTTCCCATAAAAAGGAGCGGAGAATTAGGCTCATTTAAGTGTATTGGTATGAATGAATGATGGAATATAATATCAATAAAAGGCAATATTCAGAAATTCAATATTTGCAGTTATGAGCAACTTGCAGCGTCGATTCGCAAGGAACAAGTTACGACCATTTAGGGATAGTTTCTTAATTCGCTCGACTTTGCCAAAGTTATTTCAATATGATGAAGCTACTAAGTGTTATTTACGATGAAAATATTAAAATATGCATAAATATCGCGAGGTGCACGAATCACAACTCTACTTCCCTAATTGGCTAATTCAGCTTTCCTAGTGGCATTTGGAGTAGGTAAATATAAAAGTAATTCAACGTCTCAATTTTTAAAACGGGTATCTTTTGTTTTCGAGAGAATCGATTGTGTCTAAATTACTTAATTTTTGCCGTCGTCACTTCAAAATCAAGCAGAGTTTACCACATACCATGCCTCTCTTCATTGTATATGATGGATCTTCTTAACACTTCTCCTTTTACTGTGAATTATCTAGGAAGGATGAAAGATATAAAATGAAAATACAAGTAGTAAATTGCAATATAACACAAGTAAAGCAACGCTTTAAAATTACTCTATTAAAGTAGGCATATACAACTGAACAAGGAAGATGTTAAGAAAGAACAAGTTTTTCTCTTTAAAAAACATATGTATGATGGAAGAATGAGAAGGGGGCTCTGATATAATATAGTAAAGAAGATTACAAGGATGTGTGAAATAATGCACTTATAAAATGCAAGAATATATCTCTATAAAGTATATTCGAAGCAAGAAACCTCCCTCTTAGGGAAGTTTCCTTATCGTAATTTATGTTTTACTTATAATAACCTAAAAAAACACTACATCACTTTACAAACTATGAAAAGACTATGAAGGAGGACATATAGAATGATTTGCATATATTCAATTAGTCACCTACTTTGTGCAGAATCAGGAAAGTGATTGTAATTATTATTATTATTAATATACAATTAATACCGAATGATTCCTAGGGTAGGGTACCCAGGATCGAGTTCCGGTCCCGTCAGACTTTTTCATGCCCGTTTCTCCATGGAATCTTTTCTAGGTATAAACATTTACATGCTAAGATACTTCAATCTTGCATCTCAAATATCATCATTATTTCAATGAAAATTTGGATATCTGAGTGAAATGAAGCAAATTACTATCATGGTGTTAGTGAGTACTAATAGAATGGCAGAAGGAATGGAAGTGCGGATAACAAATATGGGTTTGGGAATGAAAACGAGGGATTTTCGTATGTAGAATTTGGAAGTTCAAGACGTATCGCAATAGCTTTAATACCAAACAAAAATACAATAGGGCGTTTAAGCGGAATACATTTTATTAAAAGTATATAATTCTATTTAATTTTCTTTATCTCAAGTAGAAGGATAAATTCATTTTTTTTGCTAACGGGAATTCAGCTTAGTATTTATACGTTAGAAATTCGGAAATTGTTATGGACCCCTTGTACATTAATCACATCGAATGTTTTATTTTTCGATGGATTATTATTGTTGCATTCAGTGTTAACGCTCTCCGTCTGACCTAAATGTTTTGAAAAAAAAATCCAATTCCAGTGATGCTCATCCAAATTTTTATATATGAATTGTAAATGAGGATTGAATCACCAATTGTGGCCACTTACAGCTCATCTGGTATTTAATTATCTCTTCAAGCAAACATAAATGAGTTATAATCGGCTTGCATACGATTAACCTTTTGAAAAATCAATGGACAGTTAATCTCCATTCAGAAAGCGCAATATATGGAAAGAATATTCTTTACGTAATTCTTTGAGTGAGCACGTTGTTATCAATTTATATTAATTTTAAATTTCTACTTCAATACAATAATGATTAATTCATTTCGTATGTTGTTTCAATTAATGTGAACGGGAATATGAAATTGGTTTATATAATAACAGGAATATTTTTTCACCTTTCGAATGTCATCTGGACAAGGGTACACGTGTAAAATTTATAATTTAATTTTTACTTTGTACTTATTTGTATACACATGCATACAAGGTATGATAATTTAACCTCAGGATTGGGCTTTAAGTATACTTCAGTTTTTAGGAAAATGAGTTCCTGCCCGGATTCCAGAAATGATAATGCCAATTAAGTCAGTGTATAGTAAATACGTTTATAAATTTAAATACGAATACCTTTGTAAAGTGTTTAAAGGTATGTTCCTGGAACGCACGCTGTATATGATGAGGAATTTAACCATCTTCAAATATTCATTTTACTTTTGTGGGACAGAAACTAGATAGTTTCGCCGTCTAAAATGTTCCTCTCAATTTTCCTATTTAGTTATAGATATAGAGATTTCAGAAGTCGAAATGAAAACATTCTGTTAATATTATGAAATGGCGTCGTTTGTGTTCGGCAATAATAAAAGTATTACGATGGATGCGATTGGGTTCTTTTTGTTTCAATTAATGTAATTATTATTGTGATTGAGAATATTAAGTCTGCAGACGTTTAAAAATCGTTACAAAAACTTTCCATATATTTACAAGATAATCTGTTAAAATTTTAAATCATGGCGCTCCAAAACATTTTCATCATTTCATTATCGCTTGAGAATTACAAAATTTTGATCATTTAAGTTGTGCATTTAAGACAAAATTAGTATGAGTACTATATTATGAACTTATTTTCGAAGAATTCGCTTGTCCTTAACGCTCTCTGTAATAACATCGCCAAAGTTTTATTACTCTCTTAACAGTTAAAACTAGCTAACTTAAAACTAGCTTTGTCCTCATAGTCAAGACGAACAAACAACAGATATTTAAGGGAATATAAGATCAAGAAGATTTTTCAGCTTTTTTGAGCTGAGAAAGTAAAAGTAGACTTAGAATGTAGTTCTCGGTGTAATGTAGCTAAAATATTTTTAGTGGAGAAAAAGAAACTCAAATGGCTTTCCATCATTAAGTCCTCCTCTAGATAAAGTTTTACTTAGACGTTGATTTGAAACACTTTGTAGTTACTTGAAAAGACGTAGGTTGCCTCTAATTCTACGAAATAAAATGAATCATGAGTACGAGATCTCCCACAATAAACAATGATTATTTATGGCAAATGGTTTTCCATCGAATACATTTCTCTGGCATAAATGTCTAAGAAACATTAATGGTTTTCTTTTCAGATCGCATAATCGATTATTAGATTATCAAATAACGTAAATATTTCTCTTTCTTCACGGGTTTACAACCTAGTAACTGCGTGCGAAATTTCCGAATTTTCCCAAAAACTCTCCTGGTTTTCCGTGAAGTTTTCTCGATAACCATTCACCGATCAAATTCTTCGGCAGGTAAATATTTTCTTTAAATTTTCAAGTGAGCATACATACCTTAAAAAAGCTTACTTACGTTATAGATAAAAGGAATTTTTTCATTAGTCACTTCTAAGAATATCATGCACTATCATTCAGTTACCCACTATCTGTTTGTTGCTAAATGTAAGAATATTGTTTCTTTGGCGAGCCTGGAATTGGTATCTTCATTCCATTTCATCGTTTACTAACAGTGGAATAACAATCAATGCATGACATATATTAGGGAAATTTTCCTGTGGTAATGAATATGTCTAATTAATGTATTTTGTGCTGAGGTTAATTCAGATGCCCGTCATGTTTTTTCGAAGAAGGTATAATATGATTGGCTATGAATATATGTATTTTGGATTTGGAATTAATGAATTGAATCAAGAACCTACATTATTCATATCTTCAATTAGTCGAATCCTGGTTCTCTAAATATTTTATATCATTAAGAATTTAACGTCTAGCTCATTGTAAAACTCGGTGAACAAATTTGATCAACATCGGTATATATATATATATATATATATATATATATATATATATATATATATATATATATATATATATATATATATATACACGCACACACTGATTTCTACAGAATTTGTTGAAGATTATGTGATAGAATGAAATGCTTTTCCTTGCCAAATATTTTGACAATAAGAATTTTAATTTACACTCGAAATAGGTGATCTATTTATTGATAATGTGTGTGTTTGTGACAGTAAATTTTCCCTAAACATTCCTTCGCATCTGAACTAAGAGTAAAATAAGCAGCAATATTGTGGTGTATTATTGTACTCTCATTTTCCCACGATTGCAGCATATTTCTTTAGTAAACAAATTAAAATACAATTTCAGGTGAAAGCACGCCATACTGCGAAATTACGAGCTATTTTCATTTGAGTTGTTTGCCTCATTATTTAATTGGAATATATTGGATTATTCCATCAAAATATTATCTGAATTCAGAATTTTCGGATCACATATTTCGTTAATGAGATGATTTAGTGATACGTACATAACCATATAATGCTTCTCATTAGCCCTATAGCCTTTCACGTTCAAATTTAGGCAAGCTGTCACTATGACCTCTTCACAAATTGAGATTTTATGCTAAATTACCTTCTCAAAAAGAATTCAATCGACGTCACACAAAAATCACGCAAAATGGAGTTAAATTTGAGGCAGAGAGATATCGATCACATTAATTTTTCCCAATGACTCAATGCACAGAGAAGCAGCCAAATTCCAATTCTGTAATCTCGATGTATTCAAAATGAGATAATCTCAATCCATCTGTGTGGAAAGCCGTCAATCGCTGCGTTGAAATCGAAGATATAGAATGTTAATGAGTAAAAATAAAAAGTTATGCGAATTAAGAATCCTTTATATATAATAAAATCTTACTTAGATAATTTATATGACAGTTTTTATGACGTACATGTGAAAAATATCAAACCAAGTGAGAAACGACCAAGTATATTCAAAGAATCATTCTGTTTGCAACCGTTTACGGCTGAAATTGTCGCAATCAAAAACTCGATGATTCACCAAATCAAAACTGAAAGTATCCCGTATATGATGCTACAGCCATTACATAAGATATAGGGTTTATATAGAATGTATAGAGATAGAAGTTTGGAAGTAAGAAGTGGATCTAATTAATTATGAGCATAATGAAATTCACCTGATATGTCGAAACCAAAAGATTAGATTATCCCAAGATTTCATCAATTCGATAAGAACTTGAGCAAATTAAAAACCGCACTGTAGCGGATGAGAGAGATTCGTTCTGATAAGTCATCTGCTGGGAATTTCGCCGTGAAAGACGTGTGAACTGGGAATCTATCAACTGAGAACGCCTTTCCTCCGTCGAGCTCTATTGAAGAGGGGAAAGATCACTTCAGATGACATCAAGAAGTCGTAAATTACTAAATGAAATGGGAATTATTAGTAGGAAGAATAATGGCTTTTAATGAACATAAACACACGACTTTCATATAATTCGTTTTGGTGCCAAATACCATCCCTGATATTTCCTTTCACTCATTTCTTATTTTTCTTTTTAAGCTATGAATATCTCCTCTATGAAGAGTTTCTTTTGGTTAAAAACCTAAAATATGTATATGTATGTACCTATTTCACTTTCAAATATACGATAATTGTGAGTGCTCGGTGTTACATCATAAATTGACCAAAAAAGTCCAGGAACGCTAGAATCCAATGTTATTCTCTACTTCTGTGACAGTTGTAACTATAATATGCAGCGTAATCAAATTTATTCCTCCAATAGGACGTTAATTTCTAATTTTTCAGACACAAGCCCTTTAAGAGCAAACATGAATGTATATTGGACTATCTGCTCACTGCAGAAAATAGTAAAACAATAAAAAATTCAGTTAATAAAAGAAAAATTAAAGTTCTCAAAATCAACTAATAGGGAACTAAAAGATCATATAGGTAGTACAAATCCAGAAACCAATTTATTCAAAATATAATGATGGACCGATCAGTATACGACTCTAATCGCAAGTGTGCTTGCAACTTCGGATACAGAAGAGACAGTCCATGAATAAATAGGAAGGGTGATAGATTTCCCGAAGGTTTATTCTTTGATTAAGGAGTATACTTTCTTCCTCTTTTTACCAAGCAAACTATTCACCTGACGCTCTCTATCACACATTCCACGCTTTCACTTTCCTATATAAATTTATGGACTAATTTTTTTTTGTACCTCGAGAAGCAAACCGGTGGTTCATTAAAATATACTATGGAAAATTACTCTGTATTTAATTTTGGCAACTCAATATGTATGGCCTCACCTTGTGGAAATCGTATACGGATCTCATACGGAAAACATATTTTGCTCATCATTGTTCCATTTGAAAATAAATTTTTCCTGATTGAAAGGACTTCTGAAAAAATCATTTGAAGCATATTCAATAAGAACCTGAGGGGCATGCCTTGATATTAAGCTAAAAAGCAATTATAACCTTTGCTTCGGTTTGCTACGCAATTAAAATCGTCAGTTACTTCAAGTGTTAAATACGTGTTTGGTTTCGAAGCGTAAATATATCATTGGAATGAGACTATCAATAGGGCGAAATGGAATCACATCTCATAGAGCACGGAATGGGCGAATGATGTAGAGCACCCGTAGATCCACTTTAATGGAAGAGAACAGCACGAAATCGGACTCAAATGCGAATTAAGACTGCTTATTCACGGCTTCTCATTTGGGATTCATAACCGCAGTAATTAAGGTCGCAGTCAAATGATCTCGGCTGAGATTTCAAAGACAAATCGATACGCATCAAAGTGATGCTGCCCGAAGAACGAATTCATCACCTGTGGATGGAATGAGGCTTACTATATATGAGGTCTTGAGCAAGAAGGCTATGAGGTCTTGGGTACGCAATAAGCCTTGGATCAGCTTTATGGGTAACAATTTTCATTCGAACTCCATCCAGAGAAACCTAAGTCATTTGTGTTTTGTATAAGACGTACTATAATATCATACATTATTACATGATTATGTAACAGTGATATGCATTGAATATGATAAAAGTTTACTAATATAGTGTTGGATCTTCTGCATTCTTCCTATCGAAACAGTTATTTTCAAAGCGACTCAATTTTTTCAAATTTCTCACTTTTTATTTTTTTCTAGTGAATTAATTGGAATGAAAAGTCTAAAAATAAATTGATTACATTTTTAAACCAATTTTATATGACAATTAATTAAAAAACTAAACTATGAGGTAACCATGGAATATTACTGCTGTTTAGTACATTTAAAATCAAATAATAAAAATTAAAGACATCTAGAGCATAGGTTATATTATTTGTAAGTATATATTGCTGAATTATGATTTTCAAAGTTTAATAATACTTAAAAGTATCTGTCATTTTGTCTGTCATTATCTGGCATGCAGTTTACTTAATTGAATCAGGCTTTTTGTTATATTATAACCTCTTTATTATATCACCATTAAAATAGCCGAGTGGTTAGAGTGCTGGTTCCATTCAAAATTCCAACATTTCCAAAGATTAATCCAAAAGTTATCCTCAGAGGTTCGAATCTTGCTCACTGCAACTTCTTTTTCGGAAAATTAAGTTTCAGGTTAGGAAAGAAGCTTCATAAGAAGAAGCTAAGAAGTTTCCACATCTTGCTCGTTTTATTATAGCAATTATTTATATGGATACGTTTTTATTTATTTTAAATGCGCGAAGTTATTTATAATATCTCAATGCATATCCAACATTAACCTTCATTTTTCACCATAAAATTCATAAAACTTTTAATTTCGTTCTCATTTTGTCTCATTTCTTCATACATTTATTTGTTGTATAATATGTATATACAAACATATGTTAATACGTACAACGTTCCGTATATTTACATTCGTAATCCTTTTGGGCGTAATGTATAGAGTACGCGCACCTCATTTCATTAATAAGAAAATTAACACTAGATTTTACTTGCTTTAGCATCTACGTATATCCCATTACTAATTATATCATTTCGGCCTAAGTAACACGGATTTTTGTATGCAATCCAAAGAATTCTCTCGCCAAAAATGACGAAATCAATTTGATTTATAGAAAAATTTACTTCTTTTATCGCATACATCTGAACCTTCTGAATAATAAACCATTAAAGTAATCACTATTCAGTGACACAGTTATAATGCATTATATTGTAAATGAAGGAGGATTCGAATTGTTTTCTTCTGAAAAGTTCCATTTTATCTCCCGTAAGGATAATTTATAGTTTCCACACAAAATATCGATGTGGCGATATTCAGTGGCTAAAACAGTATCTCCTTTTATTTAAAATATTAACTTCGGAAACGTTTCAACAAAAATTGTGAATTATTTTTAGAACAAAAAGATTTATTATTTAAACTTTTATTCACATCGTGCAATTTCAAACCATCTACAGTATAGATGGTTATCTTATTTGTAAATTTATGTTGGGAAATTTCGATTTCCAAAGTTTACTAATGCTTTCATTAACACGAAATGTAGGCTATCCTTCCCCATATTTTTCATTAGAGTCATTTCATTTAGATATGACCTTTCTTTCCCATATATTCTCATTAGATTCGAATTCTATACCCGCAAAATTACACAAATTTTTCGTTATTTTTATCCGAATCCTCTCAGTATCGACTCAAATACAATATTCTACGACCAAAACAAGATTTTTCATCCAATTTCCTTTCTTTTGCTTCTTTTCTCGATTTCGATGGACCATTATTTCTTATTTAATTTTGTGAAAGAAAAAAGTCTGGAATCGATCATGATGATCTTAACATGCATTTCTTATGAGCGTGTTTTCAAGCCATCCATAGTCGAAAGAAGGATACTTTGCGCAGACAAATATCAATAAGTAACACTCCTTTGGCCCTTTAGCGACTCTCAAAAATCTGTAATCCTATGACGTCGGGAAGTGCGTGAAAATAATTTCCTAATATATCCCGCGTGCATTTCTTACGGGAGTTTACTGACACCAGATAAATACTATAGTTATACACACATCGGTGATCAATACACAAGGTCATGGCGAGACTGATTTTGCTCTCGATGTTCTAAAATTTCCGGGAGTGAATTTCTTAATATGTTTCCACATTATTTTGCTTTTCCCTTATGAATGAATCCAAGGATAACAAACATTTGAAAGTAAAACTCGCAAAAGAATCAAAGGAAAACACCTTAACTCTTGAGTATTTCGGAAAAATAAGGCTCGAAGTTTTCAACCGCTCTCAACATAAATGCAAACATCATATTTTATAATTGCCCCATCAAGACTAACATCCTCACCTGGGAAGATGTATACCGCTAAATGAATAGAAGCAGTCAGAAGGGAAGTGAGATAATGAGTAGGCAGCGACGCGCAGCGGAGTAATAAGGAAGCTGAGAGCGGAGGAAATGAAGAGAAAAAGGAAATGTTCTCCTTAAAGGGAGGAAGCACAAAGGTGAGGGAAGAAAAGACGTGTTTGACTCGGTCAAAGTTGAGGTTTAATTTCAGATTAGCGAAAGGGGCGTAGCAAATATACGAAAGGTGTTCGAAACTAAGAGTTCCTTATTTGAATTTCGAAATATAGCTTAGGATACGAAATGGACTTCTTTTCAGGAATTTACTCCCTTATATAATGCTTAAATCAAATAAAGTGTCAAGTGTTCTCAAGCGGGTTATTGTATAACTCTTACAATGATGAATAAATCTAGTTATTTGGACGAGTGTCGTAATTTAAAAATTTTTCTTTTGTAATCAATGATTAAGTTTTGGGTTAGATTTCTGAAAAGAAAAAAATATGAATAAAAAAAGAAAGAAAATATGAATAGTTTGTTCAATGATTAAGGTGAGAGTAAGACTTGTAGCAAATATTTAATTACTCTTTTACATTAAGTATCGGAATATTCGGTGAACGAAAAAACGAATTTCCTCTCGTTTGCCATATTCGTGAGAATTAAGGGTGGGTATCTTATGCGCCAGCATATCATATTACTACAATTTAAATCGAATTTGTTACAGGTAAAGTTTAAATTTTGGGAGGGGCGTAGACCTTCGAGGTAAAGACTCTCCGTTGATCTCCTTCTTCAAAGCAAAATCTAGTTTTACAAGGACACTCTTCAGATATTTCGAAAGATGAACGGCCTAAAAGTCATATTCAATTAGTTCCTGTAAGCAAATACGAGCATAACGACGTCTTTTTTAATATCTTACCTCAGACTTTCTCATTCACGATTTATTTAAGAAATCATAATAAAATAGAGCAATTTTGGTAGTTTTAATACACAGTTACATTCGTATGGAGTAAATTTGATAATATATTTGCAAAGTCACATTCTTTCAAAGTAAGCAAGAAATAATTTTCAGTGGGACAAAGAAGTACGTGTAATTTTATTTCAGGTTAACTTTTTCAAAATATTTTGGTTTTCTACGAGTTAGAATGAATATTTTTCTTTTTATTATTTGCATTTAAGACTTAAGACGTTATGTCTAATGTCTGTAAGTCATCAAGAGATAATTTGATAAGACCTATGTACCTGTATGCTGCTTTTCGTATCCTGATGAATATAATGGTTCTAATTCGTGTAAAGCGAGTTCTTTTGCTCTAGCTAAGTAATACTGTGGTATAATTCGTCCAACTTCACGAAGAGACCACAAAAATCTTACGGATCCGTGTATTCTCTACGGGAGCGTGTGCTGTTCCATCAGAAATCAATTTTACTCTATGCTGAATGTTTTCAATATCAGTTTTCCAACTTTCTTCATCAAAAGCCATAACAATTTGCGCCACTCCCACGTAAAAAATATACTTTTAAGATTACTTAAGAAAATATGCACATAAGATTTACGTGGTCTTTTTATATCGCTGGACGAAGTATAGAGGTATTTTTAAAAGATGGCTCAGGTCTTTCTGGACTTCCACCGGGACACCAATCCGGGACCGCTTTTACCAAAGCCGATAGCATTACCTACTTGGTTATCTGGGATAAATTTTACCTCTCTCTGTTTCAATACCAAATGAAATAAATCGCATTCATCGTTAGAAATCTTTAAAAGACCCCGAATATTAATTTGCTGATACAACCTTCAGTTCCCCGGATCTGAGCGCCCCTAAACTTAATCTGTGACAGCGCCATTCGCAAATATTTGGCCACTCAGCAGATAAACATCGATAAGGGCATAGCGAGGGAAATTGAGGAGCATTACGTTAATTCTATATAAACAACGGATAATCTCTCATATCTAAGATATATTTCCCTCGAAAGATGCTGTAGATATGAGCCAAACATTTTCCGCCACAGATGAAGCGTAGGAGTATATGTGCTCTTGTGGAGTGGCAAAATTAGGGTGAATTGATATAAGGAGATATTTCCCAAATTCTCTTCCCAAAGGGATGACAGGAAGGCGGAGATGCGAGAATATGGAGAAGAGAGACAAATCAAGACGCGGTCAGAAAAAAGGCGAGATCATATTGAACAGCGAAATTCCGTTGGAAATGTCAAATAAGCAGTGTCGTCATTCAAGAGAGTGGCAGTATTCATGCCAGTTTGAACCCCGGACTGGAAATCATAAAAATATAATACCTCTTGAGAGGGACTACCTCGGCAAGATGAGGAGTGAGGTAATTCTCCTTTGCTTTCCTCTCTAAGCTAGAATGTCAGCTATACATACTATACCTATATATAATAATAATAACAATAATAAATCGTCTGTATTCGGGCGAGATTGAGACTAAAAAGTCTCTTCTTACATCTATCCCTTCGTCAATTTGTAAGAAAGAGATAGCAGAAAAAAGTGCAAGGAAGAAATTTATATTGTGGGCTTAACAACCTAGGATAGGAAAAATAGCCCACAGCAGGAAAACGCCCTAGAAGAGGGTGTGATAAACCTGCGAAACCTACAGATAGATAAGTAACTGAAATTTATAGAAAAGGCTGGAATCAAAAAGCAAGGAACATATTTACACTTCAAACTGCATATAGAAATAGTCCATAAAAGAATAAAAGTTAGTAAAAAGGATAACATGAGATAAGATATTTAAAAAACACTGAAAACACAGAATGTTATAAATGGAAATGGCAAAAAAACTAGTATGAATACAGGAAAAAGAAAAAATACCTAGAATCTATTACGTTTAATATTTCTTTGGGCACTTCTTCTGAATTGATTTCAGATAATGTATCGTCATCAACATTCTCATTTTCATTATATATTTCATCTCCTCTCGCCTTAATGAAACCATTTTTTACGCAACTCTCCCTCACAGCTGCCCAACTTTCAGCAATCCACGTCACAATATCCTTATAAGACGGTCTCTTCATATGCCCTGTTTTGTTGTATTCGTGGATGCCGGCCATCATCCAATTTTCCCACTTAGCGCGCAAGTTACCCTTAAAAGGTTTGTTAACTGCAATGTCAAGAGGCTGTAGTTTTTTTGTTAACCCACCTGGTATGACGGCCATTCGAGAATATTTGCTCACAATGGATTTAATTTCTGGCGTTATATGAGCCCTGCAAGAATCCAAAAGTAACACAGATTTCGGGTTGAAAAATGCCATTTTCCTTTTCCGCCACACATTATCTAACCAAAACTTCATCACCTCGGAATTCATCCAACCTTTTTGATTGGCAGTTACGATTACATCTTTTGATTCACAACCCTTAGGAATGGTCTTTCTTTTAAAAATCACCATTGGTGGTAACTTGGAACCACATGCTGTGACGCAGAGAACTACAGTGAAGTTCGACCGTTCATGACCTGTCGTGGTTACTGACACCTCTTTCGCTCCCTTTAAATTCACGGTCCTAGAGGCAGGCATGTCGAAACTTACGGGAACCTCATCCATGTTCCCGAAGTGCTGAAAGTCAACACCACACAAGTTTTCCTCAAGGTATAAACGAAATTTTGCTACTTTAGCTTCCCAGTCGGAAGGTAATTTTTGTCCAACACTTGTTGATGAGCGAACACTTAAATTGTTCCTTCTCATAAATCCAAACACCCAAGATGGGTAAGCTTTAAAATCCTCAAAATTATCTTCCTGAGCGATCCTCTTAGACTCTTGCAAAACACGAACTGTCGATATTCTCATACCTTTCTCTCTTTCCTTCACTACCCAATCATACAGTTTTTTTTCAACGGTTGGCCACAAGCATTTTCTGAACCGCATAGCCCGTTTCCTCTTATTTAAACATTTTAAAACTGCTTCGGTCTTTCGCCATTCCCGCACACTACTCTCGCCAACATCAAACTGTCGAGCAGCTTCACGATTCCCTTTCTCCTTCGCAGCTTCTACAACTTCCAGTTTGAATTGAGCTGTATAAGATTTCCTCCGGGAAACGCTTCCTGCTGCCATGGGCAATTCCATTTCTAATTTTTAAAAAGAAACGAAAATCATGAGTTACTTTTGATAGGTATGTAGGTACTGGTAGGTACATACAATAACAAAATATAGATGATGCAACATCATTACAAAAAAAACATGACTTACCTTTCAACCAATCCGCAATGAGAGAATGATGTAAACCACTCGAATTATCCTCCAGGGCTAATAATCACGAAAACTTATTCTGTATCTGTAATAATCAACTGGGAATTGTACAAAGGAACAGAGCAAATGTTATCCAGCAACTCGGTAAACTTTGTGTTCCGATTCATGGCATGAAGGTAACTTATATAGTCAAGGGATGACATGCTATTGGCTTGTTGTAGGAGGGGGAGTGGATATGATAAACAATCGCAAAATAGATGGACGTGGGGAAGGGTTGGAGGAAGCAGGAGGAGTGGTGGTTCTCGTGAGGCATCCCATGGAGCTGCAGAACCGTTGAAGTAAGTAAAGTGAAAGGTGTGGCAGCAAAGGGCTTGAGCTGATGGTTAGATTTTCTCTAATAATCCTTTTTCTCTGATCCTCCTTCAATGGTTGATTACCCTGGTGCATGGGGTGCCACATGACAATCACCGCTCCTGCTACTTCTTCCAACCACTTTCTATAGCCACTTAGTTTTAATGCCTTATCATTTCCGCTCATCATACCTACCCCTGACTGACTACTAATGGGAGGTACGGGGGGTTAGAAATGAGGAAGCCCACTGTCCGCGACAGCTATATAGAGTGACCGTTAATGAGAGGTATACATACTAATGTTTCTTATGAGCTCAGTTTGGGGAAAGTGTTTCATGCCCTTTATGTGGAGCTGCCCGCTAGTGCGAGTGTCCGTTATTCGAGGTTCCACTGTATAAGGACATAATATGGTAATTTTACCACTAATAACCCACACTTTCTTTCAATCTTAAGCCAAAATACAATAAACGACCGCTTCCACTATCAAAAGCACAGTGAAATCATACAGAAAATACCAAAATTTAGACAACGGTGCTACGCACAAGTTTCTCGGACTTCTAGTTGCTGAGAAAAAGTTACTTCACAAAATTAACAACAAATCGTGTTCAAATAAATTTATACAATTTAAATTTCGGAATCATATTATAGAAAGTATTGTCTAACCCTGTTATTAATAACAAGTTGATTCAGTAAATGGTTTCGGGTATAGAAGGGCGTAAACTGATTGATTGCACGGAGAGAGCCGAAAAACAGGCACTTTTTCCGTTCTCGGACTATAAACATATCTTATTAAGAATAATATATAATTTTAATTATAAACACTCCACGTAAAATTGAATAAGCTACATTTTGATGTAAAATACATCGCAATCGGACAAGCTGTTACTTAACTGTGCTGCTTCAAACTCGGGTATAGTTCGCGCCATGCGCGTTATCTATACATAAAAGAGAATGCCAAAGAAGTTGGAAGTGCGCGCAGTGCGCGTTATACAATAGGTGCGCGTTATCTACCGAAAAATACGGTAAAATAAATAAACAAAAAAATCACTATCATTTAACAACTTCGTCAATGTTCTTTCGAAGAGAAAAAAAAATGAAAACCATATACTCATAAAATATATAGGATTACAGGAAAGAGAATGGGGATCACTAGACGAGATAAAGAGTAAGGTTCACTCACCTTAGTCAGTCAGACAAATAAATGAATAGAAAAAGTAAGGGTAGCATGAGGACTAACACATTTCATAGTATTCGTTGAAGATAACGAATGATCATAAATGAATGTCATTATTCAGCATCATTCATAACTCAACAGCTTTCACATTCTCATAGCTGTGAGCAAGATGGAGACAATAGGAAATCAAAGATTAACTTTTCACTATGCTATGCTAAAATACTCAAGCGCAGTCGAAGTAAGAGCGGAAACATAATAATCCACTCATGCAGTTCTGTGCCGGAAATCTGATTGCCGGATAACAAGATGTCGAAATGCGAAGCCCAAGTTATTTGCAGATCACCACAATGCAGGGAAAAATGGATGCGAGAGTCAGATTTATTTTATATAGGTATTTATTAAAAATGCATCACAATTCTGCACGAAGCTAATAAAAATCACGGATACACAAACAATGTTAAACTAAATTAAAGAAAAAATTACCCGATTATGTAAAATATAAAAAATTAGAGAAGTAATTACATAGAGTAATCAGACAAGTGAGACCAGAAAAATTACATGGATCAATCCGTTGCAACCAATTTATTTAAAACATGAATGAATAAGTAACACTTCGTAGTTTTCACAGATCTCCACAATCTTTTCTGCGGAAACAACGAAGTGTTATTTATTCATTCTTTTATTATGGCGTTCCACCGCTAGAGCACATTGATTATATTCAAGACATAAATAAAATGGATCAAGATAATTTCGTGACAGTCCTCTTCTTACTACACGGGAAATTCAGCGGTATCGTGTGCAATTTCAAGTACATACTTAAATGTATAATATATTTCCTTTATCTATTATCCAGATATTTAGAGTATGAACTTAAAGACTCAGATTTTGTACGAATGTGTCCAACAGTCGCCAGCAGTTTTGCTTGTGTTAAAATGTATGAGATGCTATGCTTTCCTTAAGATTAAGTATTGAGTTTAAAATGTGGGTAAGAGACATTTAGAGTATAATAAATAAAGATTTATCCCCAATTAACCCAGAAAAGTGAATCTATCGAATCGATCATTGACTCCCGAGAAGATCGTTCACTCGATTACATTGACAATAAATCTGGCTGTAGATGAAAAATCATCAGCCGAAAATTGTATTTGTATTTTGTATCAAATTGGCCGAGAACATAACAATTCGTATTTAAAAATTACTTTCACTGGTGTAATTTACGTCGAAAGTACTCAAATGAAGGAGCAATGTTGATTCCTGCTTTTTTAAGTGATTGAGCATTATTTAATTTTAATATCAATTCTAATTCATTAATGTAAAATAGGTACGCGTAATTATTTAAATTACTTGAAAGATAAGACATAAATTAGGAAATCTCTCGCAGTTACATCGGTCCTAAAAATTAAATGTACCGATAGTGATCAAATATTGGTTTTAGAATATATTAAACATTTAATTAGGTGCATTATTCATTTGGAAAACGCTCTGTTAATGACATTAAACTAATTTTGGAATAATTGATTCTGGATAAAGATCGTGGTAAATGAAATTTTTATTGCATAGCTCAACCTTTGATAAATAGGAAAACATTTTCAAAAGGAAAAACTCAATTATACTCTTTAGGTAAAATGGTTTCAGTTGCACTCTTTCGGTATAATGATATCACTAGCAACGTATTTAAATAAATCCCACCATTAATGTCGTCATATATTATGATTGACTCTAATTACACATAAAACTTTTTATTTCCTGGGGAAACTTTGCTACTTATGCGGTAGCTTGATCGAATATGTAATTTAAATAAATACTCATGCATCATTTAAACATAATGATAAATATAACAAATAAATATAATCAATAATTATGAAAATGGAATCTAATAAATAAATGTGATATTAATTAATATTACGTTTACATAGCTGTAGGAATTTTATTCTCTTCATTCCCTTCTAAGTATTTCCTGTAATGTTTTCCTTCAATATTCAGTACAAAGGAAATTTTCCTCAAAAGATAAATCTGTTTTAGTTTTATTGGCAAATTTTCATCATTTTTAGTCATCACCACTCTTCCTTTCTAAATTATCATCCATTAGGATGGATAACTGACGATAATTTCTTCCTCAATGTGTGTGTACGACAGAATTGGAATAATCTCCTAAGACCGTCTTGAAAAGAAAGCACTTCCACGGCAGATTTATAATTCGACATAGTTCGAAAAGGACATCACTCCTGAAAATGTCAACAAAATGTCGAATTGAAAATCAGCAGAGGAAGTGTTATTTTCTTTTCAGGGTGGTTGCTGTGAATTCCATGAAGTTGTCATTGATCATATTGACTTTAATCTCTTAAGGATCAATATTAAGCAATCTTTATTTATTTATCAAATGTGCGAAAGAAACACTTCGCTACACGCGAAAATTTCTATATAACACCTTAGCATGGTAAATGTTTGTATTGTATGGATGTCATTTATGTTTTGTTTTCTAACCGAATCAGAAGATATCCACTTCTGAAAATGCAGTTGAACCTCTTATGAAAGGAAACACAACATGAAATCTAAAATATTATACGAATATCCAATTATAGCCACAAAGTTCTGCTTTTATCAGCGCAATACATTTGTTATTTATCAGATCACGCTATTTTATTCTGTCTTGTTAAAATATCCTAATAAAAAGGTTCGGAAGGGACTTCCTTCGCTAAGTTCGAGTTTGTTTATTTGCCCTAGTTACGATTCCCGTTTCTTGGATACAGGATAGAAAGGAGTACAAGTGCTGCATGCAATTTATACCGCTGTAATCTTCAGGTCGGATACGCTTCGATAACTTTAGAAAAGTTTACTTTGGATTCCTACCAACTATAATGCAATGAAGTCGGAATTTTCGAGAACTACTGCGTTCTTCGAGAGAAGAAATAGTACGCCAATTACATAGCCAATTAAGGACGAGTAAATTATATCGAATAACAACTCAAGCATTGATAATCAATCTAACTGATGTGATTATTCATTTAAAATTATATTTTTCTATTTTGACTTTGATTTTACCATACGTCTCGATTTTAGAACAACTGGTTTCAATTGAAAGAATTCCCATCAATTTTTTAATTTTGTCTCAAATGGTTCTAATTTGAAGTTCTAATTAAAATTTCTAAATAAGAAGCCCAAAGATAGATAAAGTTACCTAATAAACAATTATGGATAGAAAATTAAACTAACATGCATAATAACAGATTTTTTCTACGCAGTTATATTCACCGTGTGAATAATGGAATATTTTCCATAAGTAGAATAATTACGCTGTATATTTCTTATTTCTCCAATCCTAAAACGCAAAACTGTTATGATCTCCTACTATTTAGTATATTTAGCCAAATCTTAAAAAAGGAAAGGAGCTTCTTTGTATTACTCTCATTCGATTTCTGAGAGTAGATGAGGAATTGGAATAGATAAAAAAGGACGTACGGGTGGGTTTAATAAGGAAGGATTTAAAGTTTGGTTTGGTTGCTAAATATGAGATTTATGAGAAATTCTTGATTACTCAGAGTCATACAAATATCAACAATGATTATTTTTCATACCAAATGTACGTATTTTCTCATGTATTAGAAAAAGTCGACATACCTACAGAGTTTTTGGTCATTTAGTTTTCTATTTGTATTCACTTATGCTGCATAACTTAAATGATTGTCTACACCCTAGTAAGAACATTTTTAATGCTATGTTCTGACTTAAATGGGAAACAACGTTTGATAAAGATTGCTGAAGTAAGATCAGGAGATGCGATTTACAACTGTTGAATTGTACAGAAGAATTGAAAATTGAAGGTTTTAAACTTGAGTAGTTTATAGAAGGTGTGTGAGAAGTTTACATTAAAGCTTTTAAAAATAGGGATTTATGAAAATTTTAGCAATTGTCAGCTTTCTTTTCAATGAAGATATTTCAGAGTTTCTTTTTAGATTTAAAGTTGCTATCCCATTATTATGAATATTCCTCTCAATTTTTTTCCCAGATGTGCTGCAAAATTCTTATTCTCTGGAGACGCATGATTGCTCTCCTATTTTTCCCGTTGAATTACATAGGGCACCTCTGCTAGGAAAATAGTTTTTGTTACAACATTCAAAAGATTTGTGACTCATTTTAAAGATGGCTGAAAACGTGCTAAGTAAATTAAGATCGGGTTAAAAGACAAAAACTTAGTTTGGAATAGATTTCATCCTCCTCAACTTTTAATTCACTGAAATTGATTAATTGCACCGGTTTCTAAATCTCCAAGTATGATGACCGCAGCAAAATGAAATAAATTAAAATTTCATAAAAGCCTCCGAAAGGAAATATCATATAAGCAGGTCAAATTTTTAAATCGAAAAGATTTTAAATATTTTAGTTTACTGTGAACATTTTGCACGAAGGTTTTATGTAGGAATATTTTCTAATAACCTTTGAGTGCACAAAGGTTATGTCACCCAACATTTGCAATTACGTAAAGATATTGAATTTTAGATCAATTAATTTCAAGGAAAAGAAAAAGGAACTCGGCTATGAATGAATAAGAGGTAAGTTAATGATAGTAATGCGGATTCTTCTGAGAAAACTGGTAAACTTCCGTCGGTCATTTCGGGGTCGTCTGTCACCGGTATTCGGCAATTCGAACCTCTAAAAATTAATTGATTGTACATAATTTTACATATGGTGATTCTGCCATTTCTTTCCTTTCGTGTCTGCGTTTTCGATTTTTAATGATTTTCCCCTTAATTTGTAATATCTATAATATACAGTTGTCATGGGAATGTTACGCAACAAGAGATACGAACTTTATTGCATTACACAATTAAAAATAATACATAAGGAAAATGATATTTTATAAAATAATTATTATAATAATAAAAATTAGCTATTGTACGACAAATTCAGTGTAGAGACGATAAAAAAGGGTATGCATGAAGATGAAGTTGACACGAGAGAGTTTTACATACATTGGAATCCGGTGAACATGGAAACGGATGTCACGCAATATCAGTGAATAAAAAGCGCAGCTGTTTATGTATTTATTTATCCTTTCAACGGGATTTACCCATTTTTATACAAAGTATAGTAAATAAGTCGCAGCAGTTGGTTATACAAATATTACAAATAACAAATATGAAGCGTAGGATCATAAATCAGGAGGCATGGCATTGTAAAATATACAAAAATAGTAAGAAATAAGTTATAAATGACTACAAATAAAGAAATTAAAACAATAAAGAAATATAAATTCAATATGCTTTAGCACTCCTCTAGTATGATATGGAATAAATAATAAGATACAAAAATATATAATATTATTAGCAATAGGATGAGAGTATCATAATGAATGAAGAGAGAGATTTATTACACTCAAAAGAATATACCCACTTTGTTGCAAACAAAAAATCACATTATTTTATAATTGAATTAAATAACACGTAACAAACAGGATTAAAATATCAGAATAAAAAAAAATTCCCAAAAATATCACTAAAATGAAATAATAAATTGTCACAGTATTTACACGGTAGAATTTATTTGGTAAATGCATCTATAAATATAATAGATAGAAAGGTAAATACATTAAATCTATGGTCTTCATATAGTCTACAGTAGTCCCTTGACTTACTGAATGCTCTACATACGAACCTTTCAACATGCGAGCCTTTTCATGACTTCATTTTGACCTCTAGATACGAACTTAAGAAACGAACCGATAAAAAGAAATAGAAAACTGGTACAGAGTACTTGGAGATACAAACCTCTGAAGTTATGTAATTCAAATTAGAATATATCAAACAATAAGACTATAAGATAAGTGTAGTAATTATTAACAAACAAAAAATCCATGAGGGTTTAGTTTCCCTCGGGTAATTGTGGCATAGTAAAATTTTTAATAACTCTCCAGGATTTTTATTAGAACATATTGAATTCTTAAGTCGTAATACCTCTGTATATTAATTTCTTTAACGGAAACAAAGACTAACATGAAAAATGTTATTTTTCACATAAAAATATCCCGACAAAATTCTTTGGATAACATCATTTCTGGCAGAGTTTCGATCATTATTCAAATCAACTGCTTGTTTTATTTTATAAATCGCTGAGTTCTCGTAATTAAATGATTGAATTTTTTAGTTAAAACTTATTTTAGACGAAAAAACTAATGATGCTTGATATTGTAATACAAGCGATGATAAATTACCCCGAAATTCGGTTTTAATACAAAAAACGGTTTAAGCGTAATTTTTAGGTGGGTCTCCTACAATTCGTATAACCAATATTTACTACCATATGGAATACACATATTCATAACTTGAGGAGCTGTATTAAATAATAAAAAAATACTTAAAACACAGCTTTTTAAAGTACACCAAACGAATTATTCCGCATAAAATTCAGGCGATATATCCATATCATGTGAAATGAATGGAAAAGATAGTGGAGTACTTTTTCTTCAGGATTATTTAAACCGGTTTCGACGAGTGATCTTCTGATTAGTTCAATGGTTGCGTTTACACTTCAATGGGTTTATTCTCTCCCCTTAAAAGGAGAATTGCATTTGAGTGTTATCATGCTGACTTCCGTTTCATTCCTTCCTTATATTTGATAGTTACAGCGACAGAAATCCCAGTAATTGATGTCTGAGCATAGCCTGAAATCCTAATTCCTGAAACGAGTAAACATTGCTAGTGTAATTTCTTAAGCTCATCCGTTGAAATGCGAAATTATCTTGGGAGTCGCAGCTGAGATTCGCCATATCATCCTACCCTAATTCCACTTTTTCTTGCTCTGAACAGCTCGAAATTTTAGACCTACTTTGGTTCTTACGTATTATCACTTTAGGGTTAAATGCTCAATATTTTCCCATAAAAATTCCATAATCTTCAGTAAATAGAACACTTATATTTTTCGTTCTGGTTTTCGCTCCATTTCAATGAATAACAAGTCCCGGTTTCGTTCGGTCTGCTTTGGTCGAACCGGATATTTTTCGTTTACACATTGGAATTATATATCCTCCTGGAAGGTAACACGTTTATCATTTTCAATTAATTTAAAAGTACCTAAATGAGGAAAATTATTTCACGAGGAATCTATACCTTCTTAATAAATATGCAGAATGCTACAGATGTTTCCACTTTTTCCTGGATTATATATTTTTCCAGTTGTATACTATTAAGTTTCTCTCGAATCTGTGAAAGTTGTAAATTTAATTGAAGTAATAGCTCTTAATCTATGCAAGAAATTACACAAAAATATTAGAATTTATGAGATTAAATACCAAGTATTAGTATATAAGTTGCTTGCAAAGCTTCCTCCATTTAAATTGAAGTAAAATACTATCATATGATTAGACCTCTGAAAGCGCTCTTAAATTCTCTCTGTTTTGTGATTTTCCTTTCTGAATTAAGCAAGTCTTCTATCCGATGTCTGCGTACGCATACATAGTCTTATAAACAAAAGATGGAAATCTTTTAAAGATTAAAGAGGCAAGCCTTAGACATTATTACTTTCAGAATGGACTTATCGCAATTTTCCTGATATGGAAAATATTTTAAAGTAAACTCTTAGTAAGGCGTAAACCAAAGGAAAGTGTCATTCAAAGAGTTTTGGTTTTTTGGAAGATGCTCTTCCTCAGGGGAAATAATAAAAAGTGGTACTGATGTGTATGACAAATACGGAGAATTTCTGAGATAACAAGCTATGTTCTTGGAAGAAGATCGTAGGCATCGGAAATTGGGACTGTGCCGTGGTTGGTGGAAGTATTGCTGAACCGGGGAACTGAGGGCCCTTCGCTTTATTTAATGAAGAAAAGCAGAGAAAGGTATTCGTTTGTGCTTATACTCAGTTCTCATCTCATTATTTGAGAAACTGGGGGTCTTTTGTATTACCTAACATATTGAAGTATAAGACTCGAAGCTTTAAAAATCTTTAAATTTCTTTCAAATATTCTCCTACTAACACTAGAATTCATGATCATTGATATGACGTAGTATATAATTTGTGTTTAGCGCATGGCTTATCATAAAATAAGTCCCCGGCGGCATCTTTAAGCAATGATCTACTTTTGGGAAACTTTTCTAGACGTAAATCCTTCGGAAATTTCAAAGTCAAAACATTAAAAGAGAAGTTTAAAGCGCTTTCCGTCCATACTGTATTGGTGACAAGTTTCCTGGTGAATCACGTAAAATTTCCATGGATAAGAAAGTTTGTGACCTTAAGCCTTAATTAAAATCCCAATCTTCATAAGATAGGCTTAGAAATTCCCAAATCCCCTTTCAAATTCTCTCTGAACTATAGTCCTTAGATATACTAGAAGATATTCCAATGACTCTGCAGTTGAATGAATTTCTCCGTCGGAAAGAAGCCGAAGCTTTTCTTTAAGGTGCTTTTGAAAGGATGCATAGTAGGCCTAACTAACGATAGGTAGCAGTAATAAAGGCAGATTCTTTTATTTTCCTGTTTGATTTCTTAAGAGTACTAATTTACGTTTTATTAACTTTGCGTATGATATTTTCTATGTGCGCCTTCCATTTAAAATCTCTACTGAAAGTAATACCCAAGTATTTTACCTAATTTTTTTCACTAATACATTACCAGCGATAGTATAAGTTTACTGAAATTCGCTTTTTTTTTAAAGCAAATGACTCTACATTTCTCTGTATTTACATTTGATTTGTTCGAGGTGACCCAATGATTTAATCCATCAATATCCGTTTGTAGCTTTTGTAGTTTGTAATCGCCTATTCATTTTATCGCCCTATAAATTATACAGTCGTCAGCAAATAATCGTAAACGAGATTTTATTACGTTCGGCATATCGTTAATAAAAATTAAAAATAGTAACTGTCCCTAGTACATTACACTGCGCTACCCCTGAAGTTGCTTTGATTGCGTCCGACTGTTTATTTCCTATTTTAATTCTCTGCGTTACAAATAAAGGCCATTTCACTTGGGCCATCATACTCATTGTTTGTGATGAAACTGTGATCCACTTCGCCTTCTCTAAATCCGCCGCAATGGCATCTACCTGATCTCCATTATCCTGTGCTTCTATCAAGTCTTGATATAGCTCTAACATTTGTGATTCGCATGAGAAACCTTTCCTAAACCCATTTTGGTTTTCATTAAGCCATCCCTCCGACTCCCAAAACTGTTTTAATAGTCCGTTATCATTTTTTCAAAAACCTTACACACTACGCTAATTAGGCAGATTGGTCTGTAATTCTTTAATTTCTTTTTGCTTTCTCCCTTGTGTGTAGAAGCTACTCTGGCAGATCTCCAATCCTCTTGTACCTGGCCATTGTTAATGGCTATGTTAAATATTCTTTTCAAATATGGAGCTATTAGTATGTATAGAAGTACATATTTTAGAACTTCGTTTCATATTCCGTCTGGTCCTTGCGCTTTATTGTTTTTCAGCTTACTAATTCTCTTTAATATGTCCTTAGAGCATATCATAAAAGATACGTAGGAATTAGTTATCCATTTGAATAAATCGAAGTCGCTTGTTTGACCTGGTGCTTTTTAAGTGGTAGTAAAATAATTTCTGAATTCGTCAGCAATTTCGCCATTATCCGTCAAAATGTTTTCACGAAATATTGCATCTATTTCGCTTGCTCTTCTCCTTCGACGCTTAATATACTTATAAAAACAGCTGCTTCTATCATTGAAAATAATTATTTACAATTATCGATAATTTATTATTATTGATAATTTTTCCTTTGCCACATCAGTCATCAAACATTGGAATATAATATTGCATGGGACATCCAGAAAAAAGAAAACGCCAAGTGAACTGTAGAAAGTGAATGAAGGGCGTTCAGCGGATTCTTGACGTCTTCCTTCGTTTTACTTCTTCATTTAAGTTTAAGCACGTATTTCGTGCGTTTCCCTTTCTTTATATAACACAGAAGAGCCAAGAAAGCTTCTTACTACGGCATATCTCGGTTTATTGAACATCTTGAATAATCATAAAAAATAAAAAATTAATGATTGGAATCATTCGAGCGAAAGGTAAAATTTGAATGGCTAGAATATTCGTATTTTACCATTAATATTTACTATGTCAATATATTGGGTAATTCAAAATCAATTTGCAATGCAAACTTAAGTTAATTTGCATTTTTCCGCCAATATTGAATACGTTAATGAATGAAGGAATCCCTCTAATAATCTTTTCATTGCCAATAAAACTCAATGAAAATGTGACTGATTAAATAAATGCAAAAGATTGACTCTACGAATGATCGGTAGATAAACGAGGTCCTGAGTCACTACCACAACTAATTTACTTGTCTACAAATTCAAAAAAAAAAAAACCTGATATGAGCTGGAATCGAATCTTTCGTAATTAAACGTTCTTTGATCTTTTGCAGATTCTATTTGAATGGGTAAATAAGAAGAATCATTGGTAGTAGTAATAGCCATGAAAATTAACTGTTTGTTAAGCGGTTAAGATTTGAGGGTAATTTATTTGCTGTGAATAAAATCACATTATGCGGATGCAAAATTTAAATTCCATTACGTTCTATTATTTTGAAATATACCAATACAGATGATTTAGCGCTCATTTTCTATCTATAGGCCTCGCCAAAAAACAACTCCTAAAGAAATGAACGTTTGTATTTTTTTCAATCGTTATGTCTATAATATATTCGAAAAATCCAAGGTAAGACATTATAAAGAACATGCTATAACTAACAATTGTAACCTCCTCTCTTGAAAGGAAAAACGGAAAAAAAATATTGGCGGGACCAGATATTAAGCCCGGGGTCTTCCTCTCTCCGGGAGGCTGCTGTAGCTAACTACGCTTCCTGTCAGAAAATTCCATGGAAACTTTGTCGGCAAGGACAATTGTGGTTTCCTCTGACTAGGCGACATCGTCCACGGCCAAGACTCCAGAAATATTCGAAGTATCTTTTCGTCTTCTTGTATGAAATTCTCTAGTAGATTCGCTTACATATCGGCCCGCAGCCACAAGGAGACACTGCGAGTCGGTAAACACATTATAAAGTGAAAATCTTGCATCAATTGTGATTAGATTTTTTAGATTTTCAGATTTATATTTATACCCCGCAAACCGCCAGTGGCGTATGGCAGGGGGTGTAATGACACCATCATCATTTTATAGAACGAATTTAACCATACACTGTTAAACTATAAAAATTTCTTACAGTATAAACTTATTAATTACTTATTAATTCTCGTATGACAGCAACGATTTTTGAAATTCAAATATTTGGTATTCTGAGAATTGTTTAAACTAAAAAATGAAGTGATTTGAAAAATCGGTGTAATTTTCGATATTTTTCTTAATTTTAATTATATCGAAAATCGCTCTTGTTGGACGATAGTTAGCTTAATTTTATATATTTTCGACAAGTTTCATTGCGATTAATATAGTAAAGTGAGTGAATAAAATGCTGTGTAAAGATAGAATCTCTTAAAGTTTCAGTAAAATATACAGGTAAAGTATATCAGTATTGAATTATTTTTCACTAACTCCATTTATAGATTCAGCCGTTTCTACGGAACATCTGGATGTCTTTTGGGGTAAATCTCCTGTTTGATGGTGTCATGCAATCCTCTTTGGGCTATGTTGCTCGCTCCTAGTCTTGTCTTTGGCAGTAGTCGATGTTTTCAGCCACTTTGACCTTAATTTACTTCATAACACTTATTAAAATGATGTGGCCGTCGTTGGACTAGCATACAACCATTCATAGCACATCAACTAAAATTCGTTCTTTGTTAGACCCAATGAATAGCACCTACGTAGCCATTCTCCATATTACTGAAATTATTATTGAAATTTTCAAGACCATATGTTCACTGCGCTAAGACTTCTTCAATACGATAAATACAGTGCGAAAACAAGAATAGAACTGTTCGCTTCCTGATCCTATGGTAAAAAGGAAATGCTGCATTCTTTCACAGATGACGTGCGAGTTATATATTAAAAAATTAAGCCATTGAAAAAGAGGCAGATGAATATAATCAAAAGACAAAAAAGCTCAGGTACCTCATCTTTGTCACATAATCTATTTTTAGTGTTTCTTTAACTACCATGCGCAACTTTTCTTTATTTGTCAAAAATAATGAAAATGCAGGAAGAATAACATAATAACATGGATTTATTAATTAAGTTTATAATTTCCATAAAACGAGTCGCGGTCCTAAAATCGCCGTCGCGGATTACGCTCTTTGATATAAAAGTAAAAACTCAAGTTATATTCAAGATATCGCTTCGAAACAAACTGCAAATGAAAATTACAACATTTATCTCGATTTCTCTTGAGACAAGTTCTTCCTCACGTGAGAAACCAAAAAGTTTTAGGCGACGTATAAACTGGACTGCACGACGAATTTTTTCTTGAGTTACGTTCCGACTAAATAATTTTTTAATAAGTTTTGGTTGCTCTAAAATTAATATCATGTAACTTTTATGCATTCAAATGATACAATGAACGATGGAAGAAAAAATCAGCATTTTATTTTGGATTGTAAGAGAGTAATGGCAGTTTCAAAAATGTTCACGGGTGAAAACTCGGAAATTCATTCAATCATCGCTTTTAACTTTGTTGTTTCTGCTGTAAATTCATGAAAATTTCACTGTTGTGTTGATAGAGTTATTTTCATTCAAATTTAATCAGATATTAAGTTTGAATCGGCTAATGTAAACTACGAATCTTAATTATACCTGTCCGAATCCGTAGCTCCGCGTAAAGGCGGCCCGGCGCGCGAGGCTTTGCCTTTCTCTCATTCTCCCTTTCTCAATACTGACTGCAAGCATGAAACGGACAATATATTCAATTTCCTTTCTTGTGGTACTAGTATCGATTTCGCAGGACCATTATTCCTGAATTCATTGTACTAAAGAAAATGTCTGTAATCGATGAACGATGATGAAATTGAACTTTATCTTTTCTTTCTTAACATTTGTTATAAGGGTATTTTCGAGTCATCTGGAAACGAACCAAGGATACACTGCGCAAAAACTATCGATATTTAATACACTATTATGCATCTAACTATGAGTATTTCTTGAATTTCTATCTCGTTAGTAAGTAGTGAAATTGATTAACGAAAATGAGTTACATCGGATAAATAAATCAATTAATATATAGACAATGGTGTTTATTAAATAAAATTTTGGAAAGCAATCGCTATTTATGATTGTAAAATCCTAAATTACTTGAATGCAAGCTCCTTTTACGTTCTTAGGATAGTCGTTAACTACCTTAAATGGAAAAATATCGCTTACAAAGGTTACTTAACGGGATTACTAATTGAGCATACTATTTATTATTATTAATAAGTCAAATAATAAGTATCAAAGAAAGAATTTAACGAACGAAAAAAATTTAATGATAAATATACCAGAGAACATCGCATTCTTTCATGCACACTCGGCTAGCATGGGCGTGTATTGCGGGGTTGCCTATACTCCGATTATAAATTTTCAATTATTTATTGCAGCGAAACTAAGCCCCATTCAGACGAACGCCGTTACAATTTTTCATTACTTTACTTCCTGCACTACTACAAAAAGTTTCACCGAAATCCCCGGACAAAAGTGAGAGTCTCTCCTTGTTAGTAAATTATTTCCAATAAAATTAAGCTTCCTATAAAAGGTTGTTAGAATAATTTTGTTACTATTAAATGGTGGCACACTGACTGAAAGACTAAAACTACCATGAAAAACACCATCCTACAATTCTACACTTTGAACTTCCATCACCGCATCCCTTGAAAATAGAAAGCGTTTTTAATTGATGAGAGCCTATCAAATCGGAAATGCTCAGTCTGATGAATCTGATGATCCATTTCAGCCAATTCATCATTCGAATTATTTCTCGTTCGAAGAAGTTGATTTTCCGAAATTGGTTTCCGAGGAATTGATTTTCCGATAATGCGTTTGCTTTCATGATAACTGGAGAAGTTACCATAGCGCAGATTGTCGATGGTTTTATTTTGTAAATCCTTCGCCATTCTCGTTATCCAATATTCCTTCCAAACACCCATTCTCCCTTCGGTATGAGGTTTTTTGATTCCATTTTCGATTCGAAAAAAATGTAACACTGCGACAGCTGTGTTTATTGTGCTAAGGAATTTATCGATTCGTCGATCGCTGCGAAGCGAAAAAACACAGGGAATTCCTCGGTTTTAAATTTTATTTGGATAGGGAAAATCTCCGTTATCGTTGACGACTTAGAAAGGATGCTTGGGGTTGTTATTTATAAAAGGAGAATTGGAAGGCCTTTTCGGCAGTAAGATATATGTACGAGGGTGGTCTGACGAGTTTCCGACCCCAGATTTTTCAGAAATTTTCAGAAAACATGTTGAGAAATGGCGATATGTCGGAAACTTTTCAGACCGCCCATGTATTTATCCGTGATAATTTAATATTTGGGAATGATTTTCAATCAAATTTTACAGTTTGAATATCTTTGTCGGCATATTCTACGTCGTAGTCATCGTAGTCGGATCCTCTACATCTACTCTGCAAGCCGCCTTTCGGCGTGTGGCAGGGGGTGTAAACACCAAACGATCTAGTTCCCATTTTTCGCACCATTTTTGAATTGTTTCTAAATCATTAGATAAAGAAATACGGTCGTCATCGTTAGATATTTCTCTATATATGACCGAGTCATCCGCGAATATCCTAACATTGCTATCTATCTCTTCACTCAAGTCGTTCATGTATATTAGGAATAGAAGAGGTCCTTGAGGTACGCCTGACGTAACTTTGACTCTGTTCGAAATAACACCATCAAGAACTACTTGTTGTTCCCGTTCGTAAAGAAAGTCCTTAACCCAGTCAATTACTTCTTTATTAAATCCCGCTATTTTTTATTTGTCAATTAACTAATGGTGAGGGACTCTGTCGAAAGCCTTCTTAAAATCGAGGAAAATTGCGTCTACATGCTTTCTACTCTCGGCAGACTTTAAGATGTCGTGAACGAATAGTGCAAGTTGTGTTTTGCACGATCGCGACTTTCTGAAACCGTGCTGGTTCTTACTGAGGAAACGGTTATTATCTAAAAATCTCATGATCGAGCTGACAACGATATGTTCCATAACTTTTCCTGATAGCGAAGTTAATGAGATGGGTCTATAATTTCCTGGATCATCTTTCAACCCACTCTTAAAAACAGGTGTGACATTTGATGTCGGAACATGACCTTCGTTTATTGACTTCGAAAATATCATTTTGAGGTACGGAGCAACGCTTTCTGCCAGTTCCCTTAATATTCTAGCCGGAATACCTGCTGGACCCGGCGACTTACTCGGCTTAATTTTACGTAAGAGTTTAATGATCCCATCTTCGGTAAAGGATATACTCGGCATCGACACGGATGTATTAATCTCCGGGAGAGTGTCTGTCGTACTATCGGACGTGAATACGCTTCGATAAAAGTCGTTTAGAATGTTCGCTTTCTTCTTCGAATCGCTAGTTAAATTACCTTCACTATCCCTAAGTGAGCTTACTGTTTGAGTCTTTCCCTGTACCTCTCTAACATAAGACCAGAAAGCCTTAGGGTCCTCGTCCAGGCTCTCCCATTGAAATTTCTGTTTAAAATTACGGAGGGCGTTACGCATAACTCTCTTGGCGTCGAATTTTGCTTTCTTGTGTTTCTCTAACAAAAGTGATATCGTTGGACTCAAATCAGGCTGATCTTTACCCTCAAAAGCCTTTACTTTTCCATGTAGTGCTCTCTGTTTACAAAGAGCCTTTCTAACCTCGCTGTTGTACCATCTAGGTTCGCAATCGTTTTTGGAGTATTTCGAGGTATAAAGGTCTATGTATTTATGCATTGACTCGACGAAAAGTTTCCAGGTTTCTTCGGTGGGCATATTAGTTACACGTGACTCGAAAAATTAAAATCTGTGTTCAATGATGCCTTAAAGCCCTCAAAATTCGCTTTGGTGTATAGATAAATCTTACGTCTTTAGGTTTATTAAATTTGTTTTTTTTCATATCGATGTGTATGTATACGCCCTTGTGATCGCCAAGCCCTTCGTCAATAGAGAGTCTTTAATCTCTCTGGAACGTTATTTAATAAAAGATCGAGAATGTTTTCTCGTCTAGTTGGCGATTTTACCGCTTGAGTTAATGAGTTTTTCTGAAGTAAGTTTAATAATGTCTTGCATGAGTCAGTATCTTTGGCACTTTTCTTTACGCTATGATTTTGCCACTCGATATCTGGAAGGTTAAAATCACCCCCTATGATAGTTACACTTTGATTATTCTTGCTAGTGTAGTGATTGATTTCATCGTTTAGATTTCTTAAAACTTGTCTTTTCAGACAAGTTCAGAGAGGAGTTCGGTGGCCGGTAGAACGCGCATACATTGATATTTGTTTATTTATTATTTATTTTTTTTGCTTATTTGTTTAGCATATCGTACACCAGACGCTTTCTACGTCAAACGTTTCTTAAAGAATAATGTTTGAGGAAATATAGTTATTTTAATTTGAAAACTTTTTCGGTTTCTATATTTCAGTTGTTTCTTATTGTAATCCTACATTAGCACTAGGATAATAGCATGCGCTTTGCAAATAGTTATATTTTAATCTTGAGGTCGTGTCTACTAACAACAAGTCTAACCTTTCCAACATTACTAACCAATTGCTTCTGTGAGGAACTGAGATGTATTAGAAGAGACATGGTCATGTAATTTGCAATAGATTTCCTTATAGAGCAAACATATTTTAGTAGTATTATATCACGTAAGTGTAGCGAAATAAATGCGCATTTATGAATCACATTGTCCCTCTCTCTTTCTAGTACAGACCAAGAAATCGCTGCAGTCGATTATGATAAATATCACCAACACTTCTCTAATTAAGATTATGGCTAACCCTCTTTTAGCCAATTTGCATTTCATATAAAATGCTAATAATAATACTACAGTCAGAGGTGATTACTCCTCTTACTTTTCGTCGATATTAATCCGTATTCTGTACTTAATTCGCTAATAGTAACATTAAATCCTTTTTAACTCGTTTTCAGGTAGTCAAACCGGTTGAGAGTCAATCTTTGGTGGAAGAGAACTCAGTGTATTTCCCCATTTTGCGATAGCCGTAAAAATTAGTGCAAATCATAATCCAAATCGTCAGCCAATCCCAAAAGTGATGAGCTGAGTGATCAGCATAATAATGGGAAAATGAACATTCCACCCTCATCCCATAAAAATTTTCCTTTTGTCTTCCCCTTTCTTTTGAAACCACCCATTTTCCTATTTATTGCTTTTGGTAAAGTACCTGATGATGGCGATCGTAGGCCGAAACCGGTCTTCTGTTTTTAAAGAAGACAATAAAATTATGAAGAAAATACCAATCTTAATTTCCTATTCCCGTCAAGGAATACAAATTAATGAATTTCAATGATCATTCAAATGATTGCCTGTTTAGATCACATCATCTCGTACACACGTGTGTGATTCCTCAGAATCGCATTTGATAGCTCTCCTTTAAAAGGCCAAGGAACTCAGTTCGACAAGTGTGGACCTCAGAAAGGGAAAAAAGGCGTGGGATCATTCCGGACATTAGGCCCAAAATGCGTGGGCCAAACCATCCGCACACATCCTCGCTGACATTTTCCATCCAATGGTAGATTTCTTTTTTACTTCCTTTTCCGTCCATTTGGTCTCTCCATCGGAATAAAATCCATCCTCACGCCGTCTAAGACCGGCTCTCGAAACCACAGCCCTCTATCACACCATAACTCAATCTCGGAGCCTTCTGATCCGCCCTTCCTCTTGCAAATATCCTCTTCTCTGTGCCATTTATTCTTCGTTTCGATACCAACGAAGAAGGATGGATTCGTGCGTACATTTCTATCATTTGCAAAAAGTCTAAAGCGCAATAATGAGGGTATATTTCAGCGTATGTGTCATGTTTTGAATGATTATTTTCCCATGTCCATCATTGGCCATCATGCCGATATTATCTACATTTACATGTGTACCCTGCAAGCCTTTCGGCATGTGGTAGGTGGTGCATTCAACATAACTCTACTTCTCGAATCCATAACCTTCGCGTATCGTTCTCGGAGGAAATAAATTATGGAATCGACTAGCTCTAGCATCTATTTATTTATCTGATATTCGTTGCAGTTTCAGAACGTCCTATATAACTAGGAGGGCGCATAATATTGGCTACATCTTCTACGAACGTACTCTCTCTGAATTTATTAATTAGATTAAGTCTTTGATTCTTTTTTGTAAAGATTCTCATCCTGCCTCCTAAAACATGCGAGTAATGCTCACCGATTTGTTATGGCAAGTCTTTAAAAAGCGTATTTTCTTTTGTTGTAATTCACGAATACAGAAATTGTCAGACGGACCACATAGATTGCATGCAATTCGAGATGAGATGAACGTAAGTAACGATGTTAGTGGTGCATGCACCCTATCACATGCGGAAAGTCGGCTTACAAGATACATATGTAGAATTAAATGCATTGTATTTCACAATAGATATCTTCGGAGGAAAAGAAATGGAATATGGCAAAAATCTCAGAAGCAGTTCTGCTAAAAGTGATTAGACAGCTGAGGTCCTCCAACTGGGAACCCGGGACCGCATTCAGCAAAGTCGAAAGTGTCGATTTTCTTCATAATTTATCTCACAAACAAATCATTTATACTTATGAAGTTACGACCGTTTTGAATATTAGAAATCCATATTATAATAACACATACTACTGCTATCGATAAAAATTAAGATTTTGATGATACAAATTTCATTAAAATTTACAGATTACCAAAGATAATACTCAATGAACAACATAAAAGTGAAATAAGTTATTTACAGAAGCATCCTTCGACCACTCCTCAAAATGTTTTCCAGTGTATTCAAGAAGGGGTTAAGAATATTTTGAGGTAATTAATTCCATTCTTTTACACTTCTGTTTACATAAGAATATGTATAATCTTTTCTAGGTGACTCCGTGTATATATTACAAGAATGATCATTTTTACCGATGAATTTTGGACCGGTGAACCTATTCAAACTCATATTTCTCCCTTAAGGTAACACTAAACTAAAGATAGCAGTCCTAGATAACAGACTGCATCAAGATTCCTAATCCTTCTCGAATATTCCTTCTATTTACTGACAAAGTAACGATTATTTTAAATCGCAAACAAACTAAATGGACATATCGGATGAGCGTTCACTCATCTGCAAAATATGTTTCGTCCGGTTTGAGTATAAAACGCCGGAAATACAATGTTTTGGAGACGAAAAACTGTTTATGTGAAAGAAAATAATAGCCAAGAATCAAAAGCAAAAAGAGAGCATATATTTATGGAGAAAACGAGATGCGGACGATTTTGTGAAACGACTTCCGAAAGCTCTCTCGCGATTAGCTTTCGAGGAAAAGCCGTCCTTTTTCCTTTTTCCATTTGAAGGAAATCCAAGATTGTCCTTAACGACGCACTTTTCGAGGAGTTTGTGCAATTTTAAAGCATGAAAGCCAGTACATCACGAGCTACAAGACGAGATAGGATAAAAAAGTGCCGAAAAAAGAATTGCTCTTCGACTCGCGAAAAGCGAATATGTCAAAAGAGATGAGGCTTAAGCTCGATCCATTTGATGCTTTGGGTTGGAGAAATCCCGGAAAATAGGTTCTATTAGAGGAATTCTTGTGTGAGGAAATTGAACACGCGAAAAGGGGAAGGATAAAAAGGATTAGAGGAACCACTTGAGAGGTCGATGAACCATGGCCAATCCCATCAAACTACGCCTAATTTCCCTTCTCTTCCTTAAGCTACTTCGTTTTCTACTTCCTTAGCAACAAACACAAGGGATTTCCAAGGCGGAATTATAACTCTCGTTTTCACAGATGGCAGTGGCATCTCCTCGATTGTGAAAGAGGCAAATGTTAGTAACAGGTGCAAAAACGTTATTTCCTTTGTATAATTCTTAGTTATCAAAGTACATTATTTAATTAAAAAATTAAGTTTCATTATTTTATTGAACATTTTGAAGTATAAAAGACCAGTAGCGGTCAGAATTATTCGAGCGAAAATTAAGACATTTGTTCAACGAGGAGACGATCATTTGAAATGAGATGAAATTTTTAGGCTGAAAATTGAACGACTTGGATGTTTATGTTTTTCCATCAATATTAACATAGTCAATATTGGTAGGAAAATGCTAATTATCCTTGAATAACAGATTTAACTTTATGAAAATAGAATTCAAATTAATCTAAGATACATTATTCGACGAGTGATCGTTAGTAAAAAGAGGTAAATACGTCGCAGCAGTAGTATTGGTGAAAGTGCTTCGACATATAAGAGCATTTCGCACATATGGACCCCCACAGGGAATCGAACCCGAGAGCGCTTTCACCATAGGCGGACGCGCTACCCCCTTGGCTATATACCGACTCGATGAATAATACTTTTAGTGGAATTTAGTGAGGAAATAAATGCCATTATTGAGCATAATTCATATATATTTATGAACAGAGCTGGCTGAAGGGATTAGCCAAAGTGGCAATCACTCTTCCAGAGGGCAAAAGCGCGAATTGAATCTGAAAAGGAATCGCCAAAGTTAAAACATAATAATAGTCAGGCAAAAGCATTCAGAAATCGAACGAAATAGAGCATCTACATTGTGAAACCTTAAAATTAGATCCTTGGGGTATCTAGATTGGAAACAATCCAGAAAGTCAAGTTTCAGTAAGTGAAAGTGTTCCCTAAAATGCTTTCCATTTCATTATTTACTTATTGCACCGTCAGCGGCATTCTCTTTAAGTGCTTTACATGAAAGCAGGTCTGACGGGGTCTAATTTCACATAACACCTTTTGATTATTCTGATATTGCAAGATGTCCAAAACTTTATCTATAATTGATTATTGGTGAGAACTGGTCCCGTTTTTGCAGAAGTTCATGAGTTTCCTTGTCAGTCATAGAAATGTGGTAGCAGGAACAAAAGAGCATCAAAGGTCTGTCTTTCTGTTCTGTTCTATTAAGCATTACGCAGCCAAATCTCTATGTCTGAAGAATCCAAACAAATGAAACTGAAAACGTTGAAATATTATCTTGTGTATAATATAAAAAAGGCGATCAATTGCTCATTTTTATATTGATTGCTCTCTAAACAGATGAAACGATTTCCTTTTCTTTAACTCTTGAGTCAACAACGGTAGAGCCATTTCAAGATCCATTCAGGCTTATATGAATTTGAGGCTAACTGCCTTGAAAACTAGAAAGGATTAAGGTATCCTTAAAGGAAGCAATCTCTTCTATTGTCTGGGTCTTTAGTTGGGGAACATTCAAGTGATAAAAAGCAGGAAGTGTATGGGGAATACCTTTCAAAAGTTCTTGAGTTGACATGTGAAATTCTCTGCGGGATTGAACGGGAAATAAAAGGAGTCTCTCGGGATTTTATTGGAAAATAGAAGGGAGTGATGGAAAGGATCGAGCGGAACACAGATAATTTGGAAAAGTTTTGTACGCTTCTCTCTCTGTGTTTTGACTTTCCAAACACTAGTGTGAAGGGGGATGTAAGGATCGACATACAAATTTTAAAGTCAGAATTTGACACGATTTATTATATTTAATGTGATAAAGGCTCAATTTATCTTCATTTATTATATCCTATAATAGTTGGGATATTATATCCAATAAAATATTCCTCCTCTTACCATATCCTTGGTAAAATCATACCATGATTTTACCAAGGATTGCTTCTCTTAATTATTAGTATCCGTCTGTTTAGAAAAAGGATACATCATTGGAATTTGGTTTAGCTTTGGTTACTTCATTTTTCCACTCTTTTTTATAATTCCATGGCTCAAACTAAAGATCCTCAGGTTTATGAGCATAATCTTACCTTAATCTCGATAGAAGCCTTTTATTCTTCATATCATACTCAGTTCCTCGATGAGTCTTGAAATATTGAAGCGGAAAAAATTACGTAAATCATTCATCATTGATTGCCATATTAAAACCAAAAGGATACATTTCTACACATAGTCATCCATACATATATTAATATCAGTTATGCTTTTCACAATCACATCATAGAAACTTTATCTCATTCATGGTCTCTTTTTTTTGCAGTATTCTCCTATATTTTCCAGTAATTTCAGTAGTGCTTCGCTTCAAACATATTCATAAATATTTTAATTCCTTCCGTGTCTCTTATTAATATTTGCATCACTTTTATTCAGGATCTTATTAATCAAATTCATGTCCTCTTTCTTAAATACCTCTAACATTCTCATCCTGATTTCCATTCTGATTCCGACTGTAATTTCCAAATGGGAAAGCAAACGTAGAACATCCGTTTCGTAAATGACACGCCGCAGTTCTTCTGTTTCTAAGTCACAATTCATAGACAAACTTTTTTGGGGGTTCGGGGTTTTTCAGAGCTTTTGAGTGTTTTACGGGGTTTTTAATTGTTTTTCCAGGGTTTTCATGTTTTGTGGTTGAGTTTAAGGGTTTTTTCTACACAGTGTCGTAAAGAAACCGATTGTTTGGAGAATCTATATTATTTCGTTAGTTATAATTTTAATGCAATTCACCACGAATTGTAATATTTCAAATTCACCACGAATTGTAATATTTGCTTAATAAAACCATTTACAAATTATCATTCAACCTCAGAATATTCATTCCCAGCATTTTATCTTTTATACTCCTAGTTCACGATGCAATGTCATATCAAATCCAGAAACATACATTTCCATTATAGGAAAACATGCGAAATGAAATGCGGAAGAATTTTTCAAATGTTTCTTTTGGTATTTGTGTAGATTAAGGAATTATCAAATCGGTAGTTCATGGATCTGCTTCATCATACTAACCAGTCTACTCCTTTTGTTTTATAGTACTTTCCGATAATTCGTCCAAATTTTTAATATAAATTTTTAATGAAAATATATTGATTTTTGGAAATATACGCAAATATCATTTTTCATATGTTTATTTCTTTCTAAGGACAAATTGCGCGACTCCCTGTGCTAAGGAATATGCTTCACGAATTTTGAGAGTATATGCTTGTTCATTCTCGATTATTACCAAAGGTATGCCTCAGGACGAATATCTAAAGTTCCAACGACTGCATCCAATTTATGTCAACTGCCTATTCTCTTAAATATTTTTAGATGAAATATTACTTGAATATTACTGAGGATTCAAATGCTAATGAAATGCCTCCTATTTTGCATTGTTCATTTCACAATGCTTCCTAGAACTTTACTTTCTAATAGTCAGTCATTATTATGCATTGGTGGAGTAAGAAGGGAGAAAAGCTCCAGTAACTGAAAATGGATGTGTTAAAATAATATATAGAGGATGATTGATATATCTAATAAAAATATAATATTGTTTTATCGAAAGAATTTGAAGAATAATGAGGCTCGTGGTATAAACAGACATTTCCTTAAGAAAACGGTCGATCTTTCAGAGTTTTGTTGGCTGCATGTGGGTATTTCATAGGAAGGCAGAGTTATCCATTTCTTGCGAAACCTGGAATTAGATTGCTCTGACCCAAATAGTCCTCATACTCGAACTCTCGGAAAATCATATTAAGGCCTCACAAAATGAACACTTACCCACCAAAATTCCTCTAATGAACCTTTTTATGGAGCAACGAATCGCAAATAATCGGAGAAATGTTACATAAATCCCGGTTAGTAAAGTGGTTAGCATGTTTACCTTTTGTGGAAGCCGCACTTTGTTCGAATATAAGTGGGGGCTCATATTTGCGAAATGAAGCCCTGTAAAACATATGTATCATACTTACCGATCGAATTTTAATTTTATTATTCATGTCTATGAAAAAAGATGAATTATTTTCTCTTTTGGAAAATCGCAGAAATATAAAATAATGCAATGAAATCCAGTTCAGACGCTTGCCAGTGGAACAGCAACATTATAAGCTGAACCACCTTTGGATAAGTTTATTATTTATTTAGCGTTGGGAAACAAAGGGGAGAGGCTCTTATTTTTAAGTAATTTACACTTAAAAAACGGAAATGATTCTTCTTTAGTTTGTTTTTATTATAGAGCGTCCTATTATTGTGTGATATTGTTTGCCTTCTTTACCTATACTTTGATAATGGTCTGATTTTCAGAAATAGAGAGCGTTTTCTTTTGTTACTTAATTTTGGTCATTTTCACTCTTTTAAAAGCAATTTTAACAGATAGACAATTAGGGATAATTAGACGATTTCGGCTGAGGCGTAGGAATGGCAAAAGCAGTGCGCCTGAGAATATCCGCGTTAAGCGTTTTAAACAGATTTACCTGTTTATGAATTGGGGCTGATAGGAAAATCTAATGATTTCATTTATTTACACTTCCGAAGTTACATGATGCACCATTTATTCTTTCAAGATTGAAAATTTTATTATTTAGTTATATTAATTTAATAGGATATCCCTTATCAATTCGTCGACGCCCTTCATTTGTTGATAGATTCTTAAAGGAATATTGGATACGCAAGCAACTTTTTCACTTAAATGCTCTATTAAAATAAAAATTGAAAGTGATTATCCTTCACATAAAAGCTCGTAAGCTTGAGAATCGAGAATGTTACGTTAACGCAATCGAGTTTATCATTTCTCATTGCCGAGTGAAGAATGATTCCCCTTTTCCTCAGATTTAAAACTGGAAATTGAACATTTATGGAAAATTACATAATTTTTTCTTTATTCAATTCTTTATTTAATTATCAATATCATAAGTTAAACAAAAATACGCCTACCATATTGAAATTTGCATTATTTTTCAATTCGATAGGTTATATAAATTCGTATCAATAGTTGTGCCTTTTTGCGATTTATATTTGTATAATTTTAATAATATATCTTAAAATTCTCTTTGCTCTATGGCAAAAGCTTTTCATTCAGATTCATCCTAAGAATTTGAAGTTATCTTCAAGTTTTATGGCTCTCATTTGATAGCCTATAAAGTTGATGACGAGATCATTGAGAGGTAATTAAGCTACGAATTCCGATAGCTTTCGTATCAGTGAGGGCTGGAAAACTTCCATGAGCTGCACGATAGATTATTCTAGACTGAATGGGTTCGGAAATTATCGGACGCGCTGCTTTAAAGAAAAATCAGCTTTACGCATTACTTTCGCAAACCAAGGCCAGATTATTTGAGTCAGATTTAATTCAGTTTTGCTGTATCTTAGCTCCAATTACTCTGCCGACGATTAGAACAATAGAGTAAATAAGAGTCGTGGTTAGACAGCCCTTTTCGGAAACGAAAACTTTTGTATAAAACTGGTTGGCATGCTAAATTAACCATATAAAAATTGTATTTTATCTACATCTACATATGTACCCTGCAAGCCGCCTTCCGGCGTGTGGCAGGGGGTGCAAGCAAAATGACTCTATTTGCCCAGTCGATTATTTTCGCGTATTGTTATCAGAAAAAAAGAATTCTTGAATCGACTGGTTCTAGCATCTATTTCTCTTGTCTTTCTCGCTGTATCAGAACGGCCTATATAACAAGGAGGGCGCATAATATCGGCTACATCTTCTATGAACGTACTCTGTCTGAATTTATCTAGTAATTTAAATCTCTGATTGAGCCTTCTTTCTTCTAAAGATTCTCATCCTGCCTCCTGAAGCATCTGAATAACACTTTTATCATAGCAATTTTTTACAAAGCGTATTGCCTTTCGTTGCATCTTTTCTATCTCGCGAATACAACACTTTTCAGCAGGGTCCCATACACTGCATGCGTACTCGAGGTGAGGCCTAACTAACGCAAAGTAACATCGCTCGCGGACTTTTTCTTCGCTTTTACCGACTATTCTTTTGACGAAGCCTAGTTTCTTAAGAGCTCGCCCACATATGTTATGGATGTGGGTACCCCAAGTTAAGTTATTCGTGAGGGTTATTCCGAGATATTTTACCGAATCGACAGTTGATAATGTTTTCTCTCGAAGGCTATATGAATTATGATTGGCAAAGGATTTTCTTTCGAAAAAATTAACTACTGAACATTTATCTACGTTGAACTCGAATTGCCAGTCGTCGCACCATTTTACTATTTTATCTAAATCATTCGACAGGCTTAATCTATCGCCATCACTTTTTATTTCTCTGTAAATAACCCTGTCATCCGCAAATATTCTAACGTTACTGTCGATGTGTTTATTAAGGTCGTTAATGTATATTAAGAATAATAATGGCCCGATTACGCTTCCTTGTGGGACGCCTGAGGTCACCTTGACTAGGTTGGAACTAATACCATCTAATACTACTCGTTGTTCTCTATCGGAGAGGAAGTCTTTTATCAAACTTATTACTTGTTCGTTGATGCCCGCAAGTTTTAATTTGTACAACAATTTACGATGTGGGACTTTATCGAACGCTTTCCGAAAATCCAAAAATTTTGCATCGACTTGTCTTTTACTTTCGGCCGATTTCAAGGTATCGTGAATTAATAACGCTAACTGTGACTCGCAGGATCGTGTCTTACGAAAACCATGTTGATTCTTAATTATGAATTTAGAGGTTTCGAGAAAACCCATTAAGGAACTAGTAATTATATGTTCCATTATTTTACCACTCAATGAAGTTAACGAAATTGGCCTATAATTCGATGGATCATCTTTTACGCCGCTTTTAAAAATTGGGGTGACATTCGCAATTTTCCAATCTTTCTGGACCTTACCTTACCTTCGCTCATAGATTTATAGTATACGAGTAAAAGTTGCTTGCATACTGCAAGCTATCCGTTGAATACAGTATCATACCAAGTACTGCCTCAGTTCAAATTTAAAACTTCGCGCCAAAGACCGCCTGGCGACGAACTAAGAACCCGGTCGTGAGAGAAGATAGCAAAATAATATTAGATAAGTGCCATCCTTACTTGTTCCAAAGTTTCGATTCAATATCTTATCGGGAAGGTCCCACGCCTCTGTCACCATTCCGGGTTTTATCTTTCCAGCTTATCGGAAGGCATTTAAAAAGATTTCCGCAATGCATTTCTTATGGAAGAATTTTGCATCCACCTGGCGTCGAACTCACTGTCATTTGGCTACATTTTTTCCATGAGAAGCATAGAAGACTACCTCAACTTCAACCTCCGAAATTTTGGTTACTCTATCTTAACGATAAGTGCCTCAAAATAATTTTCAAAAATCCGCGCAATGCATTCTTATGGGAAAATTGCGATTTTTGGGAATTTCTGGCATCGAACCCATGATAGCTAGCGTCGAAGTCTGCATTATTCTGGCATCTAGAGTGTAGGGCCAGTACGTCGAAAAAATCTGACGTCGATGGCGCTTGTGGAACATGGTCAGAATTCGTATCCCCTATAAATATATAGGTATATATATATATAGGTATATCCGGAGAGTTAGCTATATATAATAGATATATACCTATATATTTATAGGGGATACGAATTCTGACCATGTTCCACAAGCGCCATCGACGTCAGATTTTTTCGACGTACTGGCCCTACACTCTAGATGCCAGAATAATGCAGACTTCGACGCTAGCTATCATGGGTTCGATGCCAGAAATTCCCAAAAATCGCAATTTTCCCATAAGAATGCATTGCGCGGATTTTTGAAAATTATTTTGAGGCACTTATCGTTAAGATAGAGTAACCAAAATTTCGGAGGTTGAAGTTGAGGTAGTCTTCTATGCTTCTCATGGAAAAAATGTAGCCAAATGACAGTGAGTTCGACGCCAGGTGGATGCAAAATTCTTCCATAAGAAATGCATTACGGAAATCTTTGACGATTTTTTAAAAATGGCTTCCCGATAAGCTGGAAAGATAAAACCCGGAATGGTGACAGAGGCGTGGGACCTTCCCGATAAGATATTGAATCGAAACTTTGGAACAAGTAAGGATGGCACTTATCTAATATTATTTTGCTGTCTTCTCTCACGATCGGGTTCTTAGTTCGTCGCCAGGCGGTCTTTGGCGCGAAGTTTTAAATTTGAACTGAGGCAGTACTTGGTATGATACTGTATTCAACGGATAGCTTGCAGTATGCAAGCAACTTTTACTCGTCTATTATATATAGCTAACTCTCCGGATATACCTATATAGATATATAGATATATATATAGATATAGGGGATACGAATTCTGACCATGTTCCACAAGCGCCATCGACGTCAGATTTTTTCGACGTACTGGCCCTACACACTAGACGCCAGAATAATGCAGACATCGACGCTAGCTATCATGGGTTCGATACCAGAAATTCCCAAAAATCGCATTTTTCCCATAAGAATGCATTGCGCGGATTTTGAAAATTATTTTGAGGCACTTATCGTTAAGATAGAGGAACCAAAATCTCGGAGGTTGTAGTTGAGGTAGTCTTCTATATTACGAATGGAAGAAATGTTATAAAATGACCGTGAGTTCGACGCCAGGTGGATGCAAAATTCTTCCATAAGAAATGCATTGCTGAAATCTTTGAAGATTTTTTTAAATGCCTTCCCGATAAGCTGGAATGATAAAACCCTGAATGGTGACAGAAGCGTTTGAAAACTTTCTTCCATGAATATCATCGTTCGTCTAGTGGTCCTTGGTTCGATGCAAGAGGGTCATTCCGATTCCTCCATGTATTTCAAATGGGGAAAGCGGAATCTCATTTTGGGACCTTCCCGATAAGATATTGAATCGAAACTTTGGAACAAGTAAGGATGGCACTTATCTAATATTATTTTGCTATCTTCTCTCACGGAAGAGTCCTGAGTTCGACGCTAGGCGGTCTTTTGCGCGAATTTTTTCAATCTGTTTTGAGGCCGTTCTCGATGCGATAGAGCAATCAAAATCTCGGTGTTTACAGATGAGATGGTCTTCCATCGTACCAAACGAAGAAATGTTACCAAATGTCCGTGTGTTCGACGCCAGGTGGGTCCGAAATGCCTCCGTATGAAATGCATTGCTGATATCAGGGACGATTTTTTAAAATGCCTTCCCGATAAACTGGAAAGATAAAACCCGGAATGGTGACAGAGGCGTTTGAGAAGATTCCTTCATGACGTCCACTGCTTCTCCACTGCCATGTGGTCCTTGGTTCGATGCAAGAGGGTCATTCCGATTCCTCCATGTATTTCAAATGGGGAAAGCGGAATCTCATTTTGGGACCTTCCCGATAAGATATTGAATCGAAACTTTGGAACAAGTAAGGATGGCACTTACCTAATATTAATTCGCCATTTTCTCTCACAGAAAGGTCCTGAGTTCGACGCTAGGCGGTCTTTTGCGCGAATTTTTTCAATCTGTTTTGAGGCCGTTCTCGATGCGATAGAGCAATCAAAATCTCGGTGTTTACAGATGAGATGGTCTTCCATCGTACCAAACGAAGAAATGTTACCAAATGTCCGTGTGTTCGACGCCAGGTGGGTCCGAAATGCCTCCGTATGAAATGCATTGCTGATATCAGGGACGATTTTTTAAAATGCCTTCCCGATAAACTGGAAAGATAAAACCCGGAATGGTGACAGAGGCGTTTGAGAAGATTCCTTCATGACGTCCACTGCTTCTCCACTGCCATGTGGTCCTTGGTTCGATGCAAGAGGGTCATTCCGATTCCTCCATGTATTTCAAATGGGGAAAGCGGAATCTCATTTTGGGACCTTCCCGATAAGATATTGAATCGAAACTTTGGAACAAGTAAGGATGGCACTTACCTAATATTAATTCGCCATTTTCTCTCACAGAAAGGTCCTGAGTTCGACGCTAGGCGGTCATTAGCGCGAATATTTGCAATCTGTTTTGAGACCGTTCTCGATGCGATAGAGCAATCAAAATTACGGTGTTTGCAGATGAGATGGTCTTCCATAGTATCATAGGAAGAAATGTTACCAAATGACCGTGTGTTCGACGGCAGGTGGGTTCGAAATGCTTCCGTAAGAAATGCATTGGTGAAATCTTGGATGATTTTTTTAAAATCCTTCCCGATAAGCTGGAAAGATAAAACCCGGAATGGTGACCGAGGCGTGTGAGAACATTCTTCCATGTTATTCGCCGTTTCTACAGTGGTCCTTGGTTCGATGCAAGAGTGTCATTCTGATTCTACCATGCATTTCAAACGGGAATAACGGAATCTTATTTTATGACCTTCCCGATAAGATACTGAATTGAAACTTTGAAACACGTCAGAGTGGCGCTTATCTATTATTCGTATGCCATTGTCTCTTACAAATGGGTCCTGTGTTCGACGCCAGGCGGTCATTTACGCAATTTTTTAAAAATTGTTTTGAGGCCTTTCTTTATGCAGGAGACTATTCAAAATCACAGCGTTTGCGTTTGAAGTAGTTTTCTATAGAACCAGTGGAAGAAAGGTTGCAAATGACCGTGAGTTCGATGCCAGATGGATGAAAATTTCTAACGTAAGAAATGTATTGCGGCAATTTTAAAAAATTTGCTGGATAAGCTTCGAAGATGACACCCGTAAGGGGAACTTATTGTAAATTTTTACCAATTAGCTTGCAGTATGCAAGCAACTTTTACTCGTATATATATATAGCTAACTCTCCGGATATACCTATATCTTCTCTATTATATATAGCTAACTCTCCGGATATACCTATATATATATATACCTATATATTTATAGGGGATACGAATTCTGACCATGTTCCACAAGCGCCGTCGACGTCAGATTTTTTCGACGTACTGGCCCTACACTCTAGATGCCAGAATAATGCAGACTTCGACGCTAGCTATCATGGGTTCGATGCCAGAAATTCCCAAAAATCGCAATTTTCCCATAAGAATGCATTGCGCGGATTTTTGAAAATTATTTTGAGGCACTTTTCGGTAAGATAGAGGAACCAAAATTTCGGAGGTTGAAGTTGAGATAGTCTTCTATGCTTCTCATGGAAAAAATGTAGCCAAATGACAGTGAGTTCGACGCCAGGTGGATGCAAAATTCTTCCATAAGAAATGCATTGCTACAATTTTTGTCATTTTTTTTCAATACCTTCCCGATAAGCTGGAAAGATCAAACTCCGTGTGGCGACGGAGGCGTTTGAACACATTCTTTCGTGAATTTTACGGTTCGTCTAGTGGTCCTTGGTTCGATGCAAGAGGGTCATTCCGATTCCACCATGCATTTCAAATGGGGAAAACGGAATCTTATTTTAGGACCTTCCCGATAAGATATGGAATCGAAACTTTGGAATAAGTCATAATGGCACTTACCTAATATTAATTCGCTATTTTCTCTCACAGAAGGGTCCTGAGTTCGACGCTAGGCGGTCATTAGCGCGAATATTTGCAATCTGTTTTGAGACCGTTCTCGATGCGATAGAGCAATCAAAATTACGGTGTTTGCAGATGAGATGGTCTTCCATAGTATCAAAGGAAGAAATGTTAGCAAATGACCGTGTGTTCGACGCCAGGTGGGTTCGAAATGCTTCCGTAAGAAATGCATTGCTGAAATCTTGGATGATTTTTTTAAAATCCTTCCCGATAAGCTGGAAAGATAAAACCCGGAATGGTGACAGAGGCGTTTGAGAAAGTTCTTTCATGACGTCCGCTGTTACTCTAGTGGTCCTTGGTTCGATGCAAGAGCGTCATTCCGATTCTACCATGCATTTCAAACGGGAATAACGGAATCTTATTTTATGACCTTCCCGATAAGATACTGAATTGAAACTTTGAAACACGTCAGAGTGGCGCTTATCTATTATTCGTATGCCATTGTCTCTCACAAATGGGTCCTGTGTTCGACGCCAGGCGGTCATTTACGCAAATTTTTAAAAATTGTTTTGAGGCCTTTCTCAATGCACGAGACTATTCAAAATCACAGTGTTTGCGTTTGAAGTAGTTTTCTATAGAACCAGTGGAAGAAAGGATCTAAATGACCGTGAGTTCGATGCCAGATGGATTAATAATTCTCACGTTCGAAATGTATTGCGGCAATATTTTAAGAATTTTGCTGGATAAGCTCCGAAGATGATACCCGTAAGGGGAACTTACTGTTAATGTACCAATTAGCTTGCAGTATGCAAGCAACTTTTACTCGTATATATATATACGAGTAAAAGTTGCTTGCATACTGCAAGCTAATTGGTAAAAATTTACAATAAGTTCCCCTTACGGGTGTCATCTTCGAAGCTTATCCAGCAAATTTTTTAAAATTGCCGCAATACATTTCTTACGTTAGAAATTTTCATCCATCTGGCATCGAACTCACGGTCATTTGCAACCTTTCTTCCACTGGTTCTATAGAAAACTACTTCAAACGCAAACGCTGTGATTTTGAATAGTCTCCTGCATAAAGAAAGGCCTCAAAACAATTTTTAAAAAATTGCGTAAATGACCGCCTGGCGTCGAACACAGGACCCATTTGTAAGAGACAATGGCATACGAATAATAGATAAGCGCCACTCTGACGTGTTTCAAAGTTTCAATTCAGTATCTTATCGGGAAGGTCATAAAATAAGATTCCGTTATTCCCGTTTGAAATGCATGGTAGAATCAGAATGACACTCTTGCATCGAACCAAGGACCACTGTAGAAACGGCGAATAACATGGAAGAATGTTCTCACACGCCTCGGTCACCATTCCGGGTTTTATCTTTCCAGCTTATCGGGAAGGATTTTAAAAAAATCATCCAAGATTTCACCAATGCATTTCTTACGGAAGCATTTCGAACCCACCTGCCGTCGAACACACGGTCATTTGGTAACATTTCTTCCTATGATACTATGGAAGACCATCTCATCTGCAAACACCGTAATTTTGATTGCTCTATCGCATCGAGAACGGTCTCAAAACAGATTGCAAATATTCGCGCTAATGACCGCCTAGCGTCGAACTCAGGACCTTTCTGTGAGAGAAAATGGCGAATTAATATTAGGTAAGTGCCATCCTTACTTGTTCCAAAGTTTCGATTCAATATCTTATCGGGAAGGTCCCAAAATGAGATTCCGCTTTCCCCATTTGAAATACATGGAGGAATCGGAATGACCCTCTTGCATCGAACCAAGGACCACATGGCAGTGGAGAAGCAGTGGACGTCATGAAGGAATCTTCTCAAACGCCTCTGTCACCATTCCGGGTTTTATCTTTCCAGTTTATCGGGAAGGCATTTTAAAAAATCGTCCCTGATATCAGCAATGCATTTCATACGGAGGCATTTCGGACCCACCTGGCGTCGAACACACGGACATTTGGTAACATTTCTTCGTTTGGTACGATGGAAGACCATCTCATCTGTAAACACCGAGATTTTGATTGCTCTATCGCATCGAGAACGGCCTCAAAACAGATTGAAAAAATTCGCGCAAAAGACCGCCTAGCGTCGAACTCAGGACCTTTCTGTGAGAGAAAATGGCGAATTAATATTAGGTAAGTGCCATCCTTACTTGTTCCAAAGTTTCGATTCAATATCTTATCGGGAAGGTCCCAAAATGAGATTCCGCTTTCCCCATTTGAAATACATGGAGGAATCGGAATGACCCTCTTGCATCGAACCAAGGACCACATGGCAGTGGAGAAGCAGTGGACGTCATGAAGGAATCTTCTCAAACGCCTCTGTCACCATTCCGGGTTTTATCTTTCCAGTTTATCGGGAAGGCATTTTAAAAAATCGTCCCTGATATCAGCAATGCATTTCATACGGAGGCATTTCGGACCCACCTGGCGTCGAACACACGGACATTTGGTAACATTTCTTCGTTTAGTACGATGGAAGACCATCTCATCTGTAAACACCGAGATTTTGATTGCTCTATCGCATCGAGAACGGCCTCAAAACAGATTGAAAAAATTCGCGCAAAAGACCGCCTAGCGTCGAACTCAGGACTCTTCCGTGAGAGAAGATAGCAAAATAATATTAGATAAGTGCCATCCTTACTTGTTCCAAAGTTTCGATTCAATATCTTATCGGGAAGGTCCCAAAATGAGATTCCGCTTTCCCCATTTGAAATACATGGAGGAATCGGAATGACCCTCTTGCATCGAACCAAGGACCACTAGACGAACGATGATATTCATGGAAGAAAGTTTTCAAACGCTTCTGTCACCATTCAGGGTTTTATCATTCCAGCTTATCGGGAAGGCATTTAAAAAAATCTTCAAAGATTTCAGCAATGCATTTCTTATGGAAGAATTTTGCATCCACCTGGCGTCGAACTCACGGTCATTTTATAACATTTCTTCCATTCGTAATATAGAAGACTACCTCAACTACAACCTCCGAGATTTTGGTTCCTCTATCTTAACGATAAGTGCCTCAAAATAATTTTCAAAATCCGCGCAATGCATTCTTATGGGAAAAATGCGATTTTTGGGAATTTCTGGTATCGAACCCATGATAGCTAGCGTCGATGTCTGCATTATTCTGGCGTCTAGTGTGTAGGGCCAGTACGTCGAAAAAATCTGACGTCGATGGCGCTTGTGGAACATGGTCAGAATTCGTATCCCCTATATCTATATATATATCTATATATCTATATAGGTATATCCGGAGAGTTAGCTATATATAATAGATATACCTATATATTTATAGGGGATACGAATTCTGATATATGTATATATATATCATCATCATCATCAGCCATTTTCAATCCGATGTCGGATGTAGGCCTCCCCAAGCGCTTTCCAATTCTCTCTATTCTGAGCTTCTCTTTGCCATGTCACACCTAAGTACTTAATGATGTCTCTGTTCCATCGGTCCTTTGGTCTTCTTCTTGGTCTCTTCACATCTCTTGGTGTCCAGTTCAGAACCGCTCTTGTCCAACGGTTGTCGTTTCTTCTCGCCACATGGCCTGCCCACATCCATTTCAGTGATCTTACTTTATCTATGATGTCTGTCACTCCGGTCTTCATCCTCACCCAGGTGTTGCGTTTCCTGTCTCTTCTTGTGATCCCAAGCATACACCTTTCCATACTTCTTTGCGTTGTCTGAAGTCGCTGGGTTATTGCTGCGTTTAACACCCAGGTTTCACTTCCATATGTCAACACTGGTAGAATGCATTGGTTGAAGACCTTTCTCTTCAAGACCATTGGCATTTGTGACTTTAGAATGTGTGCATTTCTTCCGAAGGCACTCCAGCCGAGTTTAATTCTTCTGTTTACTTCGTTAATCCTGTTGTTCTCTCCTGTGGTTACTAGTTGTCCTAGGTATGTGTATTCTGAGCAGACATCCAGAGGCGTCCCTTCAAATTTGATTGTTTCTTGTGCTGCAAAAGAGTTATACATTACCTTTGTTTTTGTTAAATTTATCCTGAGTCCTATCTTCTGTCCTGCTGTGTTCAGTTCATGAAGTCTTGAAGCTAGATCTTCTCCGTTGGTTGCGAAGAGTACTATATCATCTGCAAAGCGCAGATGACTGATGTGTTCCCCATTAATCCGCAGACCTTTCTGCTCCCAGTCCAAGGTTTTAAAAACTTCCTCCAGAACAGCTGTGAAAAGAATTGGGGAAAGGCAATCTCCTTGTCTAACTCCCTTCTCAATCTTGAATTCTTCAGTAACTTCGTGTAGCATTACTGAGGCTGTGGCATTTCTATAAATGCTGCGTAGGAGTCGGATGTACTCTGCATCTACTCCTTGTTTTTCCAGAGCTTCTAGTGTAGAGGAGGTACTTACTGAGTCGAAGGCCTGAGCATAGTCCACAAAGCATAGTACTAGTGGCATCTCATATTCATTCGTCCTGCTGATTATTTCTTGTAGTGTGTGGATGTGGTCCATAGTACTGAAGCCCTTCCGGAATCCTGCTTGTTCTCTAGGCTGGGCAGATGATAGAATAATCTTTATCCGTTCAGCTATTATCCTCATGAATGTTTTGTAAACTACAGGAAGGAGACTGATGGGGCGGTAATTCTTCAGCTCTTCCTTGCTTCCTTTCTTGTGCAAAAGGACTATTCTTGCATGATTCCAGTCCTGGGGGATTCTTCCTTGTTTCAGGCAAGTTGTGAATAACTGCGCTAAAACGTGTGCAACTTCTGTTCCACCAAGTTTTAAATATTCTGCTAACACTCCATCTATGCCTCCTGCTTTTCCGTTCTTCGTCTGCTTTATTGCTGCAGTTACTTCTCCTGGGAGAATAGAGAGGGGATCTCGTTGGTTTTGGCTTTCTTCTTGGTTTTCCTCTTCAGCATTTTCTTCCTTCTTGTATAGGTTGCCAAAGTATTCTGCTACCGTCCTAAGTATTGCTTGTCTGTTGCAAGTTCTTGTACCATCTTCCTTCTGTATGGCTAAAATCTGTTTTCTTCCAATTGCTAGGCGTTGTCTGGTCTTCTTTATACTTTTGCTGTTTTCTATAGCCTCTTGCACAATTCTCTCATTGAATTTTCTCACGTCTTCCTTAATTGCCATCCTGATAGCCTTACTAAGCTCGGCGTATTCGATGTTATCCTTTTGTGTATCTGAATTCTTCAGTTCCTTACGTCGTTTCATCATTTGTCGGGTGCTGTCACTTAGCTTTCTATCTTTAGCTCTTCTTTGTGTGCTTGCTACTTCTTCTGCTGCTTCCTTAACAGCTTGCATGACTTTGGTTTCTAGTTCTTCTTCTTGAAGTGCTGAGAATCTATTTTTTAGCTCAAGCTGATATTTATTCTTGTTTTCCTCTAGTTTTTTGATGCTTATTTCATGTTTCTTGCATGAAATCAACTTCTTGCGTTCCATTTGGAGATTAATCTTCAATCTGCATCTTACGATCCTGTGGTCACTTCCAGTGCTAAAGTTATTCAAGACTTCACAGTCTGTCACTGTGTAGAGTTTATTAACCAATATGTAATCTATTTCATTTTTTGCTCCGTTGGGTCCTCTCCAAGTCCACTTCCTTTTTGGGTTCTTCTTGTAATATGTATTTGTTATGTACATATTGGTGCATTCAGCAAACTCTACCAGGCGGTGACCACGTTCGTTTCTCTGGCCCAGTCCGTATTGTCCTGCGATGGTGTCATCGGCTTCCCGTTGACCTACACGAGCGTTAAAATCGCCCATAATTATTTTATAGTAGTGGGCTTCCTTATCGTGCTCAGTGCCGAGAGTTTGGTAAAATTTTTCAATTTCTTCTTCGCTGCTTGCTGCTGTTGGTGCGTAGACTTGTATGATCTGAACAGAGTAACGCTCATTTATCTTGAGTATGAGCTTGCAAATTCTCACAGATATACTTTCTATCTTCTGTACATTGTTTTTCCATCTCTTGTTGATCAGGAACCCGACACCTCCTAGTCTTCCATCCTTAGTACCCCTGTAATAAAATAAATTACCTTCCTTGAGTGTAATCAAGTCTTCTGATTTTCTTCTAACTTCGCTGAGTCCGATGACGTCCCAATTTATCTTCTCTGCTTCATTTAGTAGTTCCAGTAGTCTGTCTTCACTCTTCAAGCTGCGGCAATTGTAAGTCGCAAAGTGGAGGGTGGTAGATCTTTTCCTCATGATGGACCTCTGTAATGCCACCACCTCCCGGACATCCGAATGGGTGGTGCTTTTACGTCCGGATAAATTTCCATTACAGAAGCTCATCATGAAAATTGTAATTGCATTTGGGGGATGAAGGACAATAATTCACCAGGCTGTCCTACTGCCGGTTGGTGAATACCACTTTCACAATTTGGCCGGAGATATTGTTGAAGCCTTCTTAGCATGGTTGAACCTGGGCTATGCATCGCCTCCAACCTCCGTTAACACCCCTCCGCCCCGTTGAGGCAATGAACTGTGGCAGTGTGAGGAGGGGATATATATATATATATATATATATATATATATATATATATATATATATATATATATATATATATATATATATATACGAAATTCTTTTTATTTCCAAGAATGTCGTTCCACGAAGTACGGCAGAACATAATAGAATTTACTGTATGGCATACATATATATTGAGAAGTCCCTAGTCCTCTTAATTCCTTCTAAACTGTAAAATCTGTTAGTCTTACAGTTAACACATTGGAAGAAATTAAGGGAAAATATGTCAGTTAATAAAGGGAAATGAAAAAAATATGTAAGTTAATTTAGGAATCGACTGCATTAGACTCTTTCAAATTGCATATCGGCCATGAAGATGCATAACTAATTGTTTTGAGTACATCGTCCGAAATATAGTGGGATTCGAGAAAGAAATATAATTTTATAAGGGAATAAACTATGCAAGTTTGCTATCTCCGAAAAATTCCATCGAACGCTCTTTAGTTTTCAATGCTATTGAAAATCTATTTGGTAAAAATACAACTATTTAGAGAGTTGTGATATAAGAAATAAGGATTTTTTGTTTCTATCTCGTGGAAAGACTAATTTTTCTGTTTCGGAAATAATGACGCTTAATCCCTACAAAATGGAAACTGAAAGAAGCTGTCTAATTGTTTATAACCAGCCATAAATGACATGTGTATTTTAAACTGAGCATGAATTTAAACGAATGAAAATCAATTTTAAAGAAGGTGTACAGATTGTCCCTCGATAACAGTAGGTTAATAACCAGCAAAATCTTCAGCTCTTTATTTCTCTGGCTCTAATTAGAGCGAGATGCTTTTAAACACAGGTTTTGAGCTCTTGCGAGGAAATATTTCTGCTAAATTACAAAATAGGCCTTTGGATTTTTCTTGAAATAGGTTACTCCTTGAAGTGTAAAACACATAGGTCATGATTTTGACCCTTCAGTGATGTCTTAAAAAACCATGACTACCCATCATAATAAAATATAGGTGGTAAAGGTATAAGTGCTTTTTAACCATTTTTTCTTTACAACGGAAAATTCGAGGCCGAACGAATTCTAAACTCTGTTAAATGGGGGGCATGAATAATGCAGGTACATTATCGTGGAAGGAAGGTTAAAGGTCGCGGGAGGCCACAAAGAATCGCAGGGGTTTTAGTGTGTGCTTTACGCGTGCAGTGGAATTGCGGAGGACGAAATAATTCGAATTCCTCGAGAGAGAGACATGGCATCTGGTGGTAGCCATCATTTGTCGAATAAGGGAATACTTAAAGTAATGAGACCAGTAAAGCGACGGAGGTGAGTTTTATTTTACGACTCCGAAGGATATCTCAAAACGGAATGCTTCTAATATTGAATTCACCTTTCTTTGAGCTCTCCATATAACTTTCCTCGAGTTACAACAGCTTCAACGCAGTCTTAATTAATAAGATTATCGATATATTTATATAAAATTTTGGATAGTTCTTTTCCGAGATAAATAATTTTTCTTTTATAGCTCAATTTTATGATTTTAATAAATACATGATTAAATAGTAACAGGTACATTGTTTTGTAAGATATACTCAGACAAATACGCTGTAAATTTTTTGATCGGTTATCGTTTTAAAAATCTGCAGATATGAAATCCTTTGTTTTAGTTGTCATGAGATACTTGATTTAACCTTTTAAACGATATTTCAGAATTAATTCCTTACGGATGAGGATGCTGAAGATTCCTTCCTGTAATTCCTTCTTATCCTAATGAAATTCACAGTAAAAGGCATTCGGGAAATCCGAGATGTAGAATGAAGGGAAGCATAAAATAACATAAAATATTTTGCTTTAATAAAAAACGAACAGGTTTGGATGACTAATCAACTGATAATCAACTTGTAATCTGTACTCCCTCTATATTCATAGCATATGGGGATTTATTTCCATTTTATCTCTTGTTTTTATTTAACCAATACGTTACGATGATTTGTGTAAAATTACTTATATCTATGTTGAACAAATGGCAAGTTTGAAGGTAGGTATTTTGAAAATAACCTCAAATTGAATTCTCGGCTTCTTTTGTTTGCTTATTACCCTTTCGTAGTCTCCCTTTCATTTTGAGCTTGTTGGTCAAAGTCAAAGGAAATTGTTCAATCTGTACAAAAATCTGTGTCTCGAGGCACTGAGGTAGCTTAATCTTTCTCTGATAGAATTTAATTTCCCCATATCCTCATGACGAATATGTGACTGTATCGCGTTTCTGTCTTCTTTGTCTTCTCTAAAACGTCAATATGAGGAAAAAGCGAAATGAGAAACTATAATATATTTACAATATAAGAACTTGATGCTTCCTTCTATGTTCAGTTTAAATGACACAGAATTATTGTGTTATAATAAATTTTTTTATATATTATCTTCTGTTATATGTTGTATATTATTATGAATTAATTATTTTTCACTAAGTTGTAATTTTTCTCTATTATTCTTTTAATCTTTCCTAAAACTTCCGCAGTTCTTTCTCACCCCCTTTTTTCCTGCACTGTTTATTTTTTGTGATCGATAATATCACAGTTATTCATATCTATAAATCCGATCTTTCTTTCCTTTTTCTTGTAAATTATATTTCACAACGTTGCTTAAAATCCGAATAAATTTTTGTATGCACGTAGAATTACATGAAATTTTCCAGTCCCGATTTTGTACGATATGAAGGATGTTTTCTATTGAGTTGTAATCCATCTGATTTAGTGAAGAAATTGCAAGGTATCCTTTTTTCATTAAAAATTTAACACTTAGTATGGTCAATTGAGTTTTCCGTAACTTTGTAGAACTCGATTACAGGAAAAAATACAATAAATTTGTATAGTTCTATTTTATAATTATACATTCGACATGTTTCGTCTCCCTGAGACATCCTCGATGACTACTATACAAAGTTATTGTATGTTTTACTTAAAAAAAGACTTTCCAGTTGAATGATTACCTTGTTAAAATATTCTATTTACAAATGAGTTAGTACTGTAACAAAGAACATTTTGAGATAAAAGACTTCCGCAGCTCGTTCGCATTCATGCAGGTATCAGTCGATAACGTCATTGAAGGCAAGAATTATTGAGCTGGGTATTGCTATAAAAATGTATATGGACTGTTATTTGCTCGTAACGTGATTTGAGTGTCCCATTTAGTAATTGGTACGCATCTACTCGACATCGCCCACGTCTGTCGCCATAAAAATTCAATTTATTCATCATTTCAACAGCAAATCGTTACCAGTTCGCTAAGCTATGGCCTAGATTCCAAGTTTATACATGAATTTAGTATGCTAATGATGCCCTTGGACCTAAAATTCAATGCGAACTACTTTAAAAAGAACACTGTGTTTACCTCGTTACTCGACGGACATTCTTTTGAAAAGGAAGACGCAACGAAACGAATGCAGAAGAATTCCCCTGGAAGCTGAATAACAAGGATCTCCCTTCAGCGTAGACTTGACAATTCTTTCCTTAGCGTCCTCGAAAATGGATGAAGCTTCAATTTTTTCGTCGACTTGTTCGAGTTTATTTCACGATCTCCGAAAAGTGAGATGGTGGGAGAAGATGAAATTGTGCGTTTGGAAGGGCGTAAAAAGAATCTCTCTTCGGGTGCAGAGGTGCGGCCATCTGGAAGGGAGTCGTTTTTCGCAGGCAAAGATAAATCCCGCGACAAGGCCCTTGCGAAGGAAAACTGGCTGATCTTAAACTTTAACATTCTGCTGCGGTCCTCTTCATTTTGCTGATGATTTCTATTTCTACCTTTACGATTAGGTGGATGGGAATTTTTTAATAGTGGACGAAGAACGAATAAGTAATGTAATAGATTGACAAATTTATAATGTATACACGATAAAAATTTCATGAAAAATTCGTTAAAAATAAGGGAATAAAGGAGAAAATGTTCGCTTTAGCCGGGACTCGAACTATAATCTCGGGCTGTTGCTTTATTCAACTAAGCTGCGGCCACAGAATGATCTCTCCTTCCATTCCCAAAGCTCTGTATATTTCGCAGTTGCAGCCTCTTAACATTACTCTAAGATGATGAAGTGACATCATAGATGCCCTTAGAAGGGTTTGTAGATGGATCTCCCGAAGTGTCCCATCGTAACAGCAGGAATTGAAAGAAGGATAGTATTATTTATAATGAATAAGAAAATTACAGGGTTAGAAAATTTTACGGCATCCTTTAATTTTTCCTCATTTGGCACTTTTTGTGATATATTACACATCCGTAACTTTAATACTTATTCTAAGGAGATTATGAATTCACGAAAAATTCACAGTAGACGATTTTGTTATAAAAAATGTTACAGCTTGAAAGAAGGAATGCTATTTTCTCTCACAGAAATCTAGCAAATGATGACCTTATCTTTAATATTCGACCAGATATTAGACACGTCCGTAATGAACTGTTATTAAATTGCCTGCTCGTGGTGGATACTAATTCTTCTTAGAGAAGGAGCTTATGTTTCATGAGAAAATGATTGCTGGAACATAAGTTTTATGAGGAATGGCTTCTTCGAATGGTTGAAGCAGGCAGGATTACTGCAAAAGGTATTTACAAAGAATGAATCATTTAGGGTGGATTCCCAGTTTATAAGTCAGTTTATATTTCGTTTTAGGTGATAATTCTGTAGTCGGATGAATTTAGAGATTCAATTACTGATATATTTTATTTACCAATTTATACACTCGTAAATTATGTTCGCGGAATTGATGAATTATGGCTCCAATGGGCTCTTAGTAACACTTAGTCACCTGACCATGAGTTTCTATCGAAAATTTCCAACATATATGCACTCTCTTGCCTTTGCAGCACCACGGACTCGAATCAGTATTTACGCTCACTCGGATTTGGTCCGAATACAAAAGGCGCACTTGTCCAAATACGGGAGTTGTACATCTCGAGAGGCTATTTATTTAGCCGAACTGCATTTCGAGTGGAATCGCTCTTACTCAACGACTCTTACTTACATCCCTTCCGATAGGATACATTTATTTTGCTTTATTATTTCACAAATATCCTAAATTTCTGACATTAGCACATAATATTAAGACCTTCTGTGCGACTTTAAATGTGTTAATTCGATCTTTATATAGCTATAACAATATTTCAAAATAATTACCGCGTCCGCCAAAGATTCTACCTTTTCTTTTAACTTATTACGGTGATTATGGGTAAATATAATAATAAAACCGCAAAAATGAAAGTAAAATAAGGTTACACAAATTTTGTCACTTTCCACTGGGATTAATAGCGCCCTTTTCCTTTTACCTTCCGTGGAAAGGAAACTGAAAGCGATAAAATTAAATGATTATAGGAGAAGCAAATCCATTTAAAGTAGCGGAAGTAAAATGATGTCAACAAGGTTACGTCTACTTCACAAGGAAATAGAAAATGTTCAAAGGAACGAAGAAAAAATTAGGTTTAATACCATCGGTAAATATTTCATTCTAAAGCGTAATTGATCAAGAGATATGACGAGAACTATCGAGAATGTATCAGAAGGAATTAGTTTTCCGCAGACGTACATATTGTACACTTACAATGTTCCATTTGCTGGTAGGTATCGGGTAATGCAAACATGGTTTATAGATAATCAAAATAATGTTTGATGTGACTAATTACCATAAAAATTAGGTTTTATAGTGATAGAGACCGCTGATATGGTATATAGGTAGATTTAGGGGAGATACGGAAAATTAAAAAATATCATAAAAATGATGAAAATAGTAATGATAATGCCATCATTCATAAAATTTTCTAATATTATTTACTATGTTATTTATCATTGATTTTGATAGGTTTTACACTTTTTATACGATATTAATTTGTTACATTCAAGCTACAAAAGAGCGGAAGTAAATTTTAAAGTTTGTTGAAGGTTAAAACGAACCTTTGATATTTTTGAACATTTTCAACCCTAATACTGTAATCGATACTTTTATTTTGTTTATCAATCGATTTGCAGTGAGTCTTCAAAGCTTTCTCTCTTTCCTCATTAGAGGAATCATTCCCAACTTGGGTTGGTCCATTACACTCCAGGATCAACATACCTCTGACAGTATTGTTACATTAGCAGCAAAGTAATAAATTGCTCAAGCCATCAATCATAGCATTAATTTAGACGACTTTAAATTAAAGAAATCGATACAACTCAAAACTAGATGTTTATGAAATCATCTTCATACATCAAAACAAAGGAAAACTCATGATTGCCGACTGTGACCCATTCTAACTTCTTCATTACACTCTCTTCTGGACACCGCTTCTTAATCCCGGGATTCCCGTTCTCCACCTTCTTCCCATGGGTCATACCAAAGAAACCCCAACAAATACCTCTTCCACACTTTCTTTTCACTCAACATTTAACCCCCCTTTATAGCCTCCGAAACGTGCATCGGAAGTTTCTGAAAATCGGCAGCCGCACCTGGAGATAATCTTTTCTTAGGAATTGCTCCCGGCGGCTGCTGACATTCGGCGATTGGAGGATTCCTGGTTCTCTTATTGACGAGTTCCATTTATTTTCTTCCGTGATATTAAATATCAAAAAGTGGTTACAATTGTAATACTCAGATATTTTATCGTAAAAAATTATGCCCGAACAAAATAATAACCTGCAATAGAGCGTCTAATTTTAAAAGTTACTGTTATCCTAAAGGTTACTAGTTACTCTTAGTTATCATTAATTATATTTGATGAATTTTTATTTGTGTACAAGTTGGAATTATTATTCATATCCGTCACATATTTTCGTATCTTTAGGCTATGGTCACGATCTATGACTTAAACGCCTGAAGCTATAATAGCAAGAGTTTATAGCGAAAGAAAATGTCAGAAAGGCTTTTCGAAGTAATTAATTTCGAAGAAATAGAAAGAAGAAAGAAAACGTGCGACTCGGGAATGATAGCGTCTCTGTGAAAACGTTGCTGCACAGTGATTAACGTAACATGCCTCTGAAAGAATATTCGGATTCCATGAATGTGTAAATGGCCCGGAACCCGTCACTTGCGTAACTTTGATAAAGTGAAACAACAGGCGAAAAGAAAGTGAAAGTGCTGGAAAAGCGGAGAAAGAATTTCCATAGAATGGAAGCGGGAGGTAACAAATGAATGTATGCAAGGCTTTTGGAAGAGACAGCTGCTATTCCGAGTGCAAAAATGAGCGGAGACAAAGATAAATGGGCTATTATGCCGTTCTGAGGTTTGGATGAAAAATTAATTACAAAGTTACCTAGCTTATGACAGGCTACATGTGGACAGGTTTCATGTCGTAAATTAAAGCTCAAGAGATCGTCGTACGTATGTGATGGACATTTACGAAAAAAGGGAGATTTAGATACGTGAGGGTCTCACTGCTGATGGAAGGGAAGAGAAAAATATCATATCTCAATAATTGGTCTATATTGAACAATTGGTTCCAACTTCTGATAGCTAAAGTATTCATCATCTTTATGGATTTACTCAAAGTTTATTCATTAGCTTCTACTTTTACCAACAATTTTACATATAACTTTACTCATAGCTGCTACAGTTTTACTTTCCGTCATACTCATAGCTATATGCACCGTTTTATTAATTGTTAGTTGAAATCAGAACCAATAATCACATTGATGAATTGTTCATATTAAATCTTCACAAAATCTTCACTATTCTGAATCTAAATCAATATTCCAAATGAATATAATCTTATAATCTATATAAGACTAAGAATCTTCATTCAATTGTCCTTCTTTAGAGTTTTTCGAGTAAATTTCGTACGATTCTTCTTTCTCGTTTAATTGGACCAAAAGAATTAACTATAAAGAAGGTAATAATAAAATTCAAATGTATTATTTATGGAGATCAATCTTATCAATCTTGACTCGAACCCAGCGAGATTAGGGAATAAAAATGCTACAATACTTTCTTCCTGGTCTCATAGGACACGTATACAAATTTTAGCAAATATCGAGCAAACGGTGTGGACGCCAAATAAGACAAACCCACAGAATTTCTGCTTTATATAGATAAATAAAACTAGAAGATTCTTACTTCTCATTATGAGACTATAAGGTAGCGGAAGACATTTCTGGAGCAATATTAGCAGCGTCATTGACAGTTAAAAAGCGGGATGGTCTCATCTATATCCCAATTCCACAATGAAATAAGCTACTCATGTTTGTTCACATATCTTGATTAAATGTTTCGTAGATTATCGAAACGTTAACCTTGTGAAATACATGACGATATCCCTGATATATTTGGCTTGATACGCTGACCCATTTATGAGAAATTTAGGAATCCTATTTCCTGAACCTCCTTTCCCTTGAAAAGATTTCCAGGAAATGCTCCAGAGTTTTAATTAATTCGAGCTTTTGATGACGGCCTGCAAAAGAGGTATCTCAGAAATTTTTCTTCCATCGCAACCTTAGGAAGTTAAGATGAGAGACTGCCGTGAGTAAAGCTATTTGAATTATCGTAAGACGATCTTTTGAACTACGGATTTTCCTCAAGAAGCATCTCCCAATCCAAATTCAATTTAATTTCCCTCGCCGAAGATCCCTCGAATCCTCTTTAGATTTAGAAACCATTTGAAATGAGATTTTAAGATTCGAAAGGATAAAATCACGGAGGATGTAATTTTATATTTTTGGTGTGATGATTTTTATTTTATTTTTGTTAATAGAGGATCTTAGTAGAATTATAGTCCTGACAATATAACACAACGTCTCAAGATTTATTTATTTCATTTGGAATATCTTCATTTCCAGTGATTTTAAACCGCTCTTAATATCCTTAAGGTACAAACAGAAATACTGTAGAGATGTATGATATGTCTCTCTAGGTTGGGTAATGTGAAACTGTCTAAATATTCGCAATGCAAAATGATTAACAGATAGACTGGCATTACAACTGCAGCTTGTCCTATATATATCACCATCCTATTAAACCTCTTCATATACTTTTACGCGTAATTATAGTGCACCTCCGTCGCTTTTTCAGGATGAGTATTGTTTCCTTTGTTTATTCACATTACTCCTCTATTGTATCCTATCATTGTGAGTATTAATAACTTCTGATACATCCGCACATATTTTTATGCACCCTTTCTATTTTTATAATTAATAATTCTTTTCTTAACTCTCTTGAACATCTCATCTACAATGTTACTGACTTAACAAAACATGCTTGGTAACATATATTTTAATAATATTACATTCAGACCTGTAGGACTCGATCGGTTGAGCGGGTTGGGAATGTTGAAGACTTTACATTTATTATAGTACTATTTTCAGTGCATTTTAATGTGATGCAATTGCAGTATTATGTTCACAATCTAGTTTAAGTGCTCCATTCTTAAAACACTTTATTTACGATTACATTCTGTTCGTCATTCTTTCGGGCGCTCATTATTTTTGATTAACTGTATGAAAAATTTGAGAATAGTGGCAGAAAATACACCGTTCATTTGTATTTTAATGTGATTGATTGTTTTAAAATTACGAGAAGAGTCATCATCGTAAACTGAAACATTCTAATGTCTCGTGTTGATGCGTTGAAAATCGCAGGTTAGACTGTTTGTGATGTATTTACATGAATGTTTCACAATATTTATTTCGTTTTGGAGTTGTTAAGTGCTTGGTAAGCAAGCGAAGATTGCGTTTACTACGAGCTAAGTTTTTTTTGACGTTGACTAGCAACCCTGGTTTTATCCACTAGCATGGTAGTATTTACTGTTTCTGAATTGTACTGTTAGTAAAAAAGGCGGTTTCTTTGTAGATGGACGTCTTTGCACGTGGAACGGAAACCCAAAAATGAAAATGGAGATTTGGGAGAAAAATTTTAAGATATATGGTAGTGGATTGTCAGGAATGGGGAATCCAAATGCAAACGTGTCATATTCCGGTCGAAGAACCGAATGGCGAATAAGATTTGAGCCAAATGTCGTTCAAATTCGCATCTTTCTTTGGTTTCCTCGTAGAGACGTCATTTTAAAAGTGCTGCATGGTTCGTATTTAATTTCATGTATGTAAACAGTGTGACTTCCTTGCTCTGCAAAAGGACCTGAGCTAGGCTACGGAAAGGAAATGGGATCAACAAAGACGTCATTTTCTGACGAAACCTCCTGATTGTGACACGTCAAGAGCATTTCTTTTGCTCAATGTTTCCAATACTTAAAAGTGTGATTCATTTGGATTTAACAAAAATGTTTATTAATACAGGAATAACTACTAATTTTCTCCATGTCTTACATCTTTTCTTAATTACTTACTTTTATTCGGAAATCTATCTTCATTACAATGATTGCTTTGATTATCTCTCACAGAATATAATAAAACTTTAATTCAAGCTTGGAGATGCCAAATTAGAAGCCGTTCGAAATCACAGCACTCAAAACACCAAGATAAATTGTGATTTTCTATTTCAATATTCTCAAATTTGGAGCTCAAGGAGTACAAAAATGTAAAATACGTGTGAATACTCAGTCATCTTATGAAGGCATTGGAAGTAGATAATGCTACAATATATGCGATATAAATATTGAGGAGGAGAAACGACGGGAATGAAAATTTTTTGGACGTGGAAACTAGAAAATTTTCTACACCCAAAATATATAGTAAAGTTCTTTCCTACCACAAGAAACAACTTCAAGTACTAGTGGTTAATACACGTGTAGTAGATATAATCCGTAATCTTTTCCGTATGGCTTACGTTTGGAAATGATAATTTACTTTGTCTTAACGGGAGTCCAGAAAGGAAATTGACAGGTAAAGATTTACATTCAATGCTTATTACTCATCGATAAGTTGCCTTTATAGAGTTGCAAAATTCGATTCAATGTTTGTTTTGGAATATCCTTTCTAAATTAAGTGTAGATATCCAGCTCTGTTATTATGACTGTTAGAGCTGCGGTTACGCAACGAATGAGATATTAAGATGCTTGATCACTAAAAGCGGAGGAATAACGAATGGAATTCCCTTTGAAGTTGTATGCGGTTTGTTAGAAGAGAGATATTTGCCCATGGGAGAGGTAATTTTCGGAGTGCAAATATGCCTGAAAAGGAAGCACGAAGTTTAGGGTTAACGGCCGATTTTTCTCGGACGAGTGTTCACAAGGAAATGCAAGGGAAAGAACGAGCAGTCATTTAATGGGAGCTCATTTAATTTCTAGCAAAAAGAAAAGGCGAAAAGTGATAAGAAAAGATCATGAAACAGTTGCTATTTGAGATCACAAGTTTAGCCAGAAAATTATATTTCTGAATATACTTTGGACTCTTTCTCATACTAAAGGGTTTTTATTCTATAAATTATATGTATGATAATGATAAATATACTTGGAATTTATTAGTGAGAAAACTTTTGTACACTTTGTACTGTGAATTTTATACTTGGAATTAATATCTCAAGATCTGTCTCAAACTAATTTAATCTGTGGAACATGATGAATGAAACTATTAAATGATGTGAAACATCATTTAGATGAACAGTAACTTTTACAAGGAGTGACTCTCAGTTTTGTCTTAGGATTTTGATAAAACTTTTTGTGGTGACGCAGGTAGTGGAGGATTGAAAAAGGCGTTTGCCTGATCTGACTTGGAAGGGCCTTTTTTCTGCGACAATAAAAAATTGAATATTGATAATCGGAGCAAAGACAAACGCGCTATACACGACTGTGCTAGCCGAATAAGTAGGAAATAACTCGGTGTTTGCAAGTACATTTTTTATCTTATTTTCTGTTTCATTTGCTATTTTTTCCATGTTACTTACTAATCCTCTGTATATTATTTCAAAATATCCATTTTTGGTGACTGGGGTCCCTGCGCACTCCAATCCATATAAACGACTGTCCACATGGAATGGAATTTTTCCTGTTCTTGCTAAAAATAATCAGACAAACGATATCGAGTTTCGTCCTCGATATGCAGATATCTGCGTTGCTATATACGGAATTTATTGTTTACTTGGTTTCGTTTGTAAATAGCTCCTATCATCGGACAGTGATATCTATTCTCGGTCTTAAAATGAACGAAACAATTTTCGGAAGTATTTAATATCCATAAACGAAGGCGTCGTACGAAACCATAACAGTATAATAAACTGTCCACTTTGTGGGAGCAGAACGACAACCAACCAACGAAAACATGAGCATTGTCTTTTAGAGAAGTTTTTGTCGTGTCGTGTGGTATGTTTGATTAACCTTTCATCGTATTATTTCCCGGTCGTTTTGATTTAAGAACCACCAATTCGATTTGGGGTATCCTGATTAGATTTTTAAGTATTCATGGAAAAATTTGAGATTTGAATTGTGAGTCATAAAATTACCCAATACGGATCAAAATAAGTAGTTCGTTATGCTGTTTTCCGAGTATATAAATTAATTTTGGTGAAGCCTTCGTTAGTTGCAAATTTTCTATATACCTAAATCTGATATCAAATGATTTTTGTGATTATATTTCACTCACAGAATAGGTGATATTCAATATTTATTCATATCTTCGAATAAAGAAAAGTATTTCATACCTGCGATTCCAGGAAACTCACCTGCATGGAATACAAGCGTAACGAAATCCCAAGCGTTTATTCCCATTCGCTATCTCAAAAAGAGATTATATTATTTTGCCACATTAAAGATGTAATAGTAGTATTTTTAAAATTATTTTTTGCAAAACTTGTTTAAAATAATTTCGATTTATTTTTCCCTAAATAGAGTATGACTAAACACCATATTTATATGAGAGACCTTCAAAATATGTGGGGCAATGGGATTGGTGGTTTTGCAGAGCGCAAGGAAAATTGAAGGAAAGTAGAAAATGCTGAATTTCCGCAGATGGTGAAAGGCGCTCATTTTATATTGTTTCATAAGTCAAAGGAAATGAAGCTCAATCGAAAATTCTAATAGGAATTGAAGCTATGTATAGTCACATCTAAGGATATGACTTTTGAAGGCGAATTCCATTTCTTGGTCTCCTGATTAATTTCTCTGCAATCAAAAACAACTTATTCTCATTGGATCTCAATTTCCGCAAAGCGACAAATCGATATGCAGGCAAAATAGCAAATGCCGAATCCCAATTAATGAGATCCATTACCATCCTCGTAAACAGGCCTACGCCCGCAGTTAATAACACGCCAATGAAAGGTTAGCTAACAGAGCCAGAGGTGCTTTGTTATCACATTAAAAAGTATTAGGGTCTAGTAATACTCTTTCTCAGCACGGCACTCTTTGTTTGCAATAAACATGCATCATGTTTTGTTCAGTGGAATAACATATAGAGCTTTAGTTGTAGACCAAAATAAGTTTTTTTTTCTGAAAGCATGAAAGCTTATGCATGTGAGGAAGAATATAATAAACAAAGAGATTCGTTCGGGCGTGACAGGAACAAAAACACAACCTATGATCGTTACCACAAACGTATGATAGGAATGTTTCCTATATGAATTTGAGATAATTCGTAGAATATTGGGGAGATGAAATAACTTTGTGATAGCGAGCAAAAGTTTTGTCTTTATTCCTTTATAATTGTGGGTAACACCAAAATAATGTCAAAAAGTGAAGGCATTCACACTTGGAGCAAAAGTAGTTAACGTTTGCATAAAATAATTGGGAAGATGCCAAGGAAATATATGAAATCTGAAAACTATTGCCCAAGAAAATTTAGCCCAGCTCAATGAATTCTGATGTGTTAATACTGATGCGACTATAATATTATTTATTGATAAAAAATCCCATTTCGGAGGCAAAAAGAAGTCCCGCAAGTAAAATAAAAAAACACATCATATGACTAAAATTGTTATACCAATTCACTGCTTTTGTTTCAAACTCGGCAAATACCGGATATTAATAACTATAAAGCGTGTTTATTTGTGCAATTCCCTTCGATCTAACGCATTCCTCTGTATTCGATCCTTCTGAGAAAAGAGGATTACATAGAAACAAACATTTTCAGAAAAATTATGACGCCGTTACCAAAACCGAAGGTGTAACGTTTTTTATTCAAAACTTAATGTAAATGTATTAGAAAAGCGGATTGAAGAGTCTTCGTCCTTTATCTTTGAGGCGATGAAATAAATATGAGTGAAGGAATTTAGATTACAGGAACTGTTCTAATTTTCATATTTTAACGTACAATTATTCTGACGTTGCATAATGCGAAGGATTTTGAATTTTTCTTTTAAACCATTATGTTTTTGTTCCATTATCAGTTGATATGCTCATCAAGTGTTACAGAGCTATATTTAATGAACATATACAAGGGTGATTATAACTCACTAATTAGAATTTCAGTTTCAATAACTGATTTTCTTCTTGATAATATCTTACTTTTCATCGCTATAAAATTTCATTTAAATAAATTCTTTTCAATGGTAGTGGTTAGACGTATATATATTATATCATAATAGGTCGGGAAGTTGAAACTTCAGGTCTCCGGAGATCACGTGGGGGGCTCTCCTGCTAGATTTAATACCGAAAGGTAAGGACTCACCGTCTCTTCTGTTAGATATGACAAGGAAAAAGGATTCTTGACGAGGAGAATGTGGTTAAAGAGCAGAATAACAGTAGGCCACTTGGGAATAGGATCGTCAACAAACTTCAGTCATTCGCATTACAGAAGTAAGCGCTGTTTTAGTCCGCGGTCTCCAGTGATTAGCATGTTTTCGATCAAATTAAGGAGAGGGAAAGAACGATGTCGGGAGACAGAGTTTCCTTTTCCCTTTCCAAATACGGACAAATTCCTAAGCCAATGAGGTAACTAAGTAGCAGTTAAAAATTGAGAGAGCGATTCCTTAATTCTTATTTTCCTGCATGTTTACTACTTTGGTCAACAAATTGGGGAGAGAGACTTCTCATATCCCTTCCTGTGAATTAAATGTTTGATATTATTTTATGTTGGATAAACTAGACTTGCAGCTGATTCGAGGATTGCAATTGGATCTTCCCACAGTGAAATGGACTCCGAATACATTCCTATAATCGATCAAAATCAATTCGAATTGTGAACTTCCACATATTTCTGATAGTGATTGTTAATGTTGCAATGATTGTAATATTTCAAATTATTGATTTCATTTTATGTAATTTTTATCAAATTATTGCTTTTATGATTCCATGTAGTATACATTTTTCCTTCGCATTTTTTGTTTTTACCATCAGTAGGTTTGCGCAGGTTTTTCGAACCCCCGTCTTAGTGGTTAGCTTAGTTTTCTAAGATAATACTTTAAAATTTTTACATCCATATCTTCTAGTGCTTTTCCTTCCTTCACCTACCTTCACTTCACACTCACTCTATTTATATTTACACATTCATTATTTGTATCAATATCGTTGACGACAGTCTCAATCTCGCCTAAATAAAGGCATTTAATTTGGAATAGTAATTGATGAATCTTTAAATCATAGAGGAATACATTTTCATCGAATCTTTTTAGAAATACAATTATACAAATATGATATAATTCATTCATTGTAAAAGAGAAATTGTTTTTTCTACTTTGTTTAAATCAAAAGACCTCGGTGCAAAGATATAACTGAAGTATATGTTCGGAGTAGATATTTAAATCATGTGAGTTACCATCGTTTTTAGAATTACGGAATCACTAAAACTGGGGATAAGATAAATTCTCGAGATATTAAAGTACAATGGCGGAAAGATTTGGAGATAAGGCCGGAAGTGAGAAAGTGTAACAAAAGTATAAGATCAGATATCATAAAAATATCAAAAAACAGTAACTGAAACAGAAAATATATCATGATAATGTCTAGATGATTTTGAGGTTAATTATGTCTTGGAATGAAGTAGATTTTTGAGATAAAATTCTATCACAACACGAAGTAAATAAAATTTTTAAATGTTCGCAAGCTTATTTTTGGAAACATCAACAATTTTTATTGCACGGATTCTTTAATTAAAATCTTATTTGTTTTTCCTTTCTTATTAAGATTTTTTGAGAATAATTTTTAAATCTGATTTATGCGGAGAAGCATGACAAAATGAAGTACGATAGTTAAATGTCAAATAAAGATTCAGTGACGCTGAGGAACGCAAAAGCTCGTTTCGGGCCTTCATACTTCGAGCCTTAATACTTTGGGCCTTCATACTTAGGGCCTTAATACTTCGGGCCCTGCGGGGAAGTCCGATCCTTCGACGATCGATAAATATTGGCCGAGTTTAACTTTTTTATGAAAGAATATTAAATAATTCTGGTACAAATGCAGAACAATGTGTTATCAGAACTTCAGAATATTTCGTCGTCTCTTCTGTTATTCGCGCACTGTTTAATTAAATATACTAACTTAACTCTTGTTTGAAATAGAATTTTCAGGACGCATTTGTTTCCCATCCTAAAAATTGTGGCGTCCATCTCATTTAAAGAGAGAGGTATCCTGATTGCCGAAATAGTAACATACAATATGAATGCAGATCAAAGAAATAGAATAAAAATAAAGGACTAATAATAGTAAATGCAGTAAAAAGTTGAACGATTTTTTCTGTGCTATGATGATACTCGAGTTTCAGAAAGAAAAGTATAACATTCATTAACAGAAAGAGGGCGGTGATAAGGTCCAGCTCATTCCCCAAGCAAATGAGTGCCCACGGAAGTTTCATGAATAGATGACATAATTCCCTGATCTCGTCCAGAAGGAGAAGTGAAACTACAGCATCACTAGGATGAGACTAGGATGGACTGCTGATGTAACGTTTTTAATGAGAGAGAAGTCAGGCGTATGAATCCATCTGCACTGTCCGAATACCTCAAGCTATTGCATCTGCCTCTCTCCCACGGATTATCATTTAGTGGGCTTTTAGGTATCGCAGAAATCCCATTGGGTAAATCTCTGAGTTGCTATAGACCCCTGCAGCATCTATGAGCAGGATGTTATCGGATTGAAGTTCACACTGGGGTAACATTTCAAACGATTCCGTCCGTATGCTCGCGTGGATTATGTAGAGTTTCTGTCATAACAGAAACAAAATTCATGATAATTCGAGACAGGTGAATCAAACGTTAAATAATAATATTTTACAAAAAAACCGTTGGGAACCAAACCAACGCTAAACAACGAAACACAGAAGTAGACCCAACTTGGTCAGTATCCACAACATTTATAAGGCCGAATTTGTTAGCGTTGAAAGTACAATTTAGCTACGTATGGAGGTGACAAAAATAACTTGAGGTGAAAATCTTATAAAAGCTAAGCTAAGTAGCTAGACACTAAGGCCTTTCTTGGTACGATACTGTATTCAACTGATAGCTTGCAGTATGCAAGCAACTTTTACTCGTGTAGTGATCTGATCTCGCAGAGAAGAGTTAGAGGGGAAGCTGTATATCACACTTTCATAAGAACATACATTGTGTTGCATATTCAAAGGGCACCCGAATTTATTGAAAGTCCCTCATATAAATATGGTTTTCAATCATATTCCAATTTGGGTATGATAACTCTAAATTCTCTTAAGTAAGTTTTGCAGATAATAATTTTTAAAATACTTATCTTACAGCAGCAAAATGGTAACTTAGACCCTCTTTTTGTGCGAAAAGCAAACCTATTCAAAGACATGTAAGGTGACCACCTTTACACAACCTGGTTGTTACTCTTATAACACGGTATTCGATTGGTTCCCTGAAAAGCCTCTTAACGGGGTTGTACTGTATATATACTGTATATATTATTATAGTTGAAGTACCTTTTGAGTAAGAATGATGGAAAAAGAAAGAAGCAGTAATAGTTAAAAAATAATTTTTAAATAAGAGAATCTAACATATCTCACGTTCCCTTGATTCAATGTGACAGGTTATCCAAATAGCAATTTGAATCGTTTCAATGTCTCTTAATTTTGAATGGAAGTCAGAAATAGACAATAAGAAACAGTTATTAATTTTAAATTTGTAAATGTAAGGGTTGAAAAACTAACGAAGTGATACGTGACTTGGCAAAGTAACGGTGTGCCCACGTAGTAACTGAAATTATGAGACATCTGTGGTGTAGATGTATTATAAGGGAGGATGCTCTATAAATTGAGTCTTGTTGTTGTTTTAAAGAGTGTTATTATTCTCTTTGTAAACGGACAAATGTTATTTTGAAATGTTAATCTATATAAGACCTCCGGCGTAATGGACTGTGGAATGAGTAGTAGTTTGAGGCTTTCACAATCGCTTTGAAGCAAATAATAAATAAGTAAATAAACGTATACTATTTCCCGAAAAGGTTAACATTTATTATTATTATTAACTCTCTTGACGAGGTTAGGTTAGAATAGCGCCTTTCCACTCACCCTTTCCAAATATTACACGAAAACATACAAATTCAACTCCAAACTGATATGTACGATTAACTTGAGTCTAAGGATAACAAACGAAACACAAAAAAGATATACGGTTATAATGATCTTCAAGGAAAATGTACAATTTGTGTTATCTAATATAAAGAAACCAATGCATAAATAAAAGCAAAAATATCGTTTCGGACTAAATCTAAATATAATGATTCTAAAAAGAATTGTGTTGTCGGACAAAGAACTCCACAACTGACGAAGAAAATGATGGATCATTCCACGAAGAAAAACGCATAAGGAGAAAAATAAAAGAGCGATAACATATTGGAAATTACAGAATATAAATTATATGCTAGATTGAATGCATAAGGATTTCTAGTTCTTGAATTATTCACTGTCAGCCGATTTGGCTCTGCTGGAGATATACATTCGTCACATTCTACTTTTTTATATATATACGAGTGTGGTCTGAAAAGTTTCCGACACCAGATTTTTCAGAAATCTTCAGAAAATTTTCAGAAAACATGTCGAGAAATGGCGAAATGTCGGAAACTTTTCAGACCACCTATATATGTGTACTAAGATTATTGATTCAATGTCATTGGGGTCTTAAAGTGAATACATTCATGCAAAAGTCGATGTCTGCAGAAGCGAATTTTGCAGAGAAAGGCCGTCGTTCGATTCTCTCCTCAAGGGTAAGAAAGCGCCTCTGGCGGCAGGAATGCAACTCCTTCTTACGGTGAATACTGTCAAAAGGATGAAATATCCGGAGGATTCTAGCGCTGCTCTTTCAGCAGAGGAACACTTTTAAGATGTTTCCGCCCGAGAAGAAAGATTTGAGTGTCATTTTTCTCTGCAGCCAAGGAATTGCCGTAAGGCTTGGGTAGCAGTGCGACGTAATATACTTCTAAGGATAATAAAGATAAGTCTTCAAAATCAGGATAATTGCACACATAAAGTTTTATTCACGCAGATACATTTAAATCTTTATCTCTCTTTCTAACAACTAATTTCATTCGTAATTTCAATACTTTTCTTCATCTCGTGATTCAATCTAGTCTCTCCTTTCTTAAATTCCCTTAAAATCTTAGAAATCAAAATATGTGGGTCATGTAAATAAGGGTGGCGAAATGCAAGTGGAGCGGGAAATTCTTCACGGGATCACAATTAGATATGCTTAGTATAAGTATGTTGTGATACATGTATTGTATCAAGAAGGCATTTCTTTCAGAATTACGTGTACTTGCAGGAAGTTGATTTATCTTCTATAATTATTAATAACATGTCACATGTATAACTTTTAAATCTTGTAGAGCCAGAAAAGGTACTTACCTTTTGGCTATACCTATGTATGGAAATGTTTATTTTACTTTAAGTTTATTTTGTAAAAGAAATGTAAAATTGTAAGTGCAATTAATATCTATCTATGTAATTGTAAATACTGTTGTATGATGCATATGGTAGTGCTTGTCATGTTTAGTCATGCTTTTGTTTTATAAGACTATTTTAGAAGTTGCCACCGGATTGATAATCCAACTGCAATTAATTTATTAATAATGTTTATATATTTATTTCTTGATCCAATCAAAATAAATATTGGTTACTTCCAAGAAAGCACTACATTTTCTCCTAAAAATCTGATTAGCAGTGTTCAAAACCGGAATCTAATCGTTGATTCTTCCACTGAGATCAACCGAATTTTAAGTATTCTCTTCAATTCGAATTCTGTCTGCTCAAACTAACATTCACTCCTCTCTATTGAAATTTTTCTTAACCATTTCTATTTACCAACTATTCTATTTCTGTTTTGCTTGCACAAGCATCCTTGGGTCTTCATCTTCATTTTTAACACTAAGACTTAAATCAAGAAAAAGGATAAATTATTTCACTCAATAATTGACATTCAATTCTTACACATGCATTTAATAACCTAATAAGGTTTGCTTAGAATTAATGATCGAGCATTAATACTGAAGTAATTTAAGCAAGACTTAATTAATTAAATTTGTAATAATAATAAAGTACACTAAATAAGGTTATGCCGAAAGGAGTAAATTCAACTTTATGGTATTAAAACTAAAATTTCCAAGATATCTGTTTTTATTTTTACCAATTTCTCAACTTAATAATTATTTAAGTAACATTCACTATTATATGCATTTTCTTCTTCCGTTTATTATATAAATAAGATATAATTATTTCACTATAATTATATAATAATGAAATAAGTATTATTATAAATTATTTTTAAATTTATAAAAAATAATTGAGAATCCATTACTTCAAAAATTTCCTGAAACAAATAACTTTTGTGATGTTGTGTTGCGATAAAATTTTATTTGCTCGTTTCAGATCTTTCCTGTTGATGGCAAGATAAAGCGTGGTTAAGGTAAGGTTTACTATTTAAACTTTTCAAACGTAGACATGAGAAAAGAGTCTTAAAGAAACCAAACGACGCCGTAAGATTCCTTTATTGGTGTCGTTGTTCGAAAGAACATTTGCTTTTTTCTCAAATTCGATGTTAAGTTCGTCCTTCGGTTACTTTATTGAAGGACGTATATACGAAGGGTGATGAAAGAGTGAAAGTCTTCTGATTAAAACTGTCACGACCGAGTATTATTCCAAAAAAGAGAGCTTCGATGAAAATGAACGGGAGGCAAATCTATCGCCTGTTGACCTAGAAAAAGATATGAAAAGGAATGAATCAGCCTTGAAAATAAGTTGAAAAAAATACTCCAAAAATATTGCTCTTGGAACGTGACTTTACCAATTGTTCTCATTTAAAATTTTCTTCGAAGTTATCAAACAATATGTTGTGTAATTTCCAAGACAAATTATTAGGCGTTGGATAACTTAATGCGGATTACTACCCTTGAGTCGATATAAAATGATTTGCTTTTTGGTCATTCGATATTTTTGCAAGTGATAAAATAAGTTAGCTTTTATTCATATGCTAAGGAGACTCGAACAGTCTTCGCTAGCGTATTATTTGTAGATAAATAAGAAAAATCCTGCTGAAACGGCTCATGTTCACCGAAGGTATGTTCCTATTGATATGCCACTTTTTAAAGTAACTCAGGTTTTTAAAAATGTGTTCCAACTAATAAGACGATCTACTTTATGCCAGAATTGAATGTGATAAGGCCTTTTCAGTAATGATGAACGTAAGACTGTTACTATTATTATTTGTAATTATCACGGCTCATATACTATTGTAATTATTGTTGCATTGGGGCATGTTGAGTCTCAAATGGTTTACCGAAGTTCAGTTTTTAATTATCGTCGAGTTAGTTCTCTTTTGTTAGGGTTAGCGCTTGGCCCTTAACTTCTAACCTCGACTTAGATAGATTTAGTTCTTTTAAATACTTTTAGAAATTTATGAATCCATTTTCCATTATTAGATCTTCTCTGAGATTATTCTTTTACTTCATTCAATCCTACTCATCTAAACCAATATGCGTTATTGTATGCTGCTGGAAATGTTGGAAAAACTTTTCATAAAATAATGTGATTTAGTACTCATTGAATACATTTAAAACTGATAAACATCCATAGAATGAAGTTCTCCTTAATTCTCCGATTTCACAAAAATTAGTTTTTAGAAAACCCTACTATTAAATTTTTTCGGACTAATTACTTGCAAAGGCCTTCGTACTAATTAAATATAAAATGAAATAATTTAGCTAGGACCTTGTGGAGGTGGATGAAGACATCATATGACTTCAGAATGGTTTTTACGATCATGAAGATAATAATAATATTATAGTTTACAGTAGTTCGACGAAATATCGGCGACTTTGCTGCAATCCTCAAGTGGTTAATGCGGAATTCGGCATAATCGCCGATATTGGATTACTTTTTCTTCGTTTTTTTCTCTTGCGTAAGAACGCTTCATTGAACGGAGATATTTTCGTCCTCTTCTGCGATCTGTGGTCTCTCCGCAATGAGAATCATTCAGATTTTCTCCTATATTGCTTCTCACGCCTAATAAACGGAAAAACTGGGATACAAGTACAGGAGATATATTTTACGAGAATGTTGACGATTCTAAATAACATTAGTTTTATTTGTTTATTTATTTCACGCTGCAATTTGGCCTTCTGGCCAGGTGGCAGCGCTGGTGGGTTTAGCATTGCCTCGCCCTCAGACGGAAGGGAGAGTTCTCCAAAAACCTTCCGTAGACAATGAATTACTTTTTACATAACCTATTCACGAATGGATATTTTAAAATATCTGTTTTCTGCTCGCGTTCTTTGATCTTTAAGCGATGATTACCGCGTCTAACGTAATTGGGAAGTTTAAATCTAGAGTTTAGTTCGCCCCAACCTTCCGCGGAATTCCATGCTTTATACATCCGCCTAATCTAACTATTTTCCTTCTCGACTCTAATGATTCCCACTTCAATTGCATTTTAGTTACACTTTCAGCTTTCCTGTGCTTACCGACTACGTACGTACTTGGCCGCCTTCCTTTGCACACCTTCAAGTTTTTTAATAAGGCCTGTTTTTTGGGGATCCCATACATTCATTGCATATTCTATAATCGCCATGACCGGTGTTCTGAACGCCCTTTCCCTGATGCCTTTTCCACTCCGTTTTAGGTTCCTCATTACAAACTGAAGATTTCTGTAATACTTCGCGACAATGTTCTCGACGTGCCTTCCTCATTTAAGACTATCGGTTAACTTGATACCTAAATATTTGCATTCTGTTACAACTCTAATGTTTTTGTCGTTTAAAGAATAGCAATACTGTTCTATAGACTTTCTTCTGGAGAACCTAATGTTTTTACACTTACCTTACTTTTACACTTAGTTTTTGCACACGGTACTTGCCGTTAAAGTAAAGTTTTACGTTTACTTGTATGAATGTTTTCAACTTCTTTCCATACAGTTTTGAAAATGAACAATAAATATAAAAGCAGAAAATAACTCGATGAATAGCATACCTTATTCAGTTCCGTTGCAAAGGTTTCTCTCGGTGGTATTAATATACGCATTCGTTGATGAATAGGTATCTTTAGCTATCTAACTTATGATACTGAGAAAAGAGTATTTAACACGAGAGAAATGGCATAATTAGGGTTATTTTGACATGATTCTACTCATCTAGCTAGGTCAGCTGCTTTGTTGTGATCGAGTTCTTATGGCAATTATGAAATAGTATAAAAAATGAAAATTAGATTTCTCTGTGTTGAGAATCTCGTTGGAAAGTAATATTTGATGATTCCATGGTCTTTTTCCACCGAAGTGACTTGAAGAAGCCTATCAATGCCTTATGAAACTCCATTAAAGGGGGACGTTGAAAAAAAAGTGCATATTTATTTTATTTGAAATAATAAAACCAAGTGTTATATCTTAAGAAGCGCTTCCAAAAATAGGTTTGATTACAGTGTTTACATACATATTGTGGAATTCAAATGTAGATGGTCGGAGAGAGAGGATCATGGAGCAATTGTTAGAGTGCCTTTATTAAATTTCATACAAAAGCGCCTATCTTAATTGCTCTGTGATTCTCATCTCAATCCCATCTGAGAAATTTCAATTACTTTGGTCTCTTCATGGTAGAAACACCAGAGTACTCCTTTTTTTAGGAATTAATTGCACAGAGATGTAATTTTAATAAGAAGGATTATTTTCAATGGAAAGTTTGCTTGTGTCTTTTTATTTCAGTGGTAAATCGGTAACTTTTAAAAGAGTCCTTTTTTGAGTCACAGTGCATTTTAATACACTACTAGGTTTGGCCTAACATTATTGCTAGATACAATAAGAAATAACAAAGAGTTCATTTCCGATTTCAAATAAAACCATAAAATATAAAATCGATGAAAAAATTGACATTTCCGATTCCAAATGAAACCTTTGCGAATCTCTCGATAACCAATGAAGATCCCCTGAAATACAATTCGCTCAAATATACTGTTCAATTAAGGATAATTATATTGCCATCATGTATTGGAAGCTTTTAATTGGCGATCAGAACTTTAAAAGAGCGCATATTTTAAATATCGGTTATCCGGTTCTGTTTGATTACTCAAATTACCCTTTAAAAGACTTTAGGATATCTTTTATATACGATAAGCGTGGACGACTTTGTATCTTTGGTTGAACGCACAGTTGTGGATGATAGACATGGGTTCCACGAGTTGGCATTTTTAGATTAAATCGTTGAAAGCAGTCGTTTTCGAAAACCGACTGAAACGGCGGCTGTACACAAATAGCTATGTGGGAGATACATAAATGCCGCAAGATTCAGCATAGTTTCTGGTCTCAAAAAATACACGATAAGCTCCTTTAGATATATCGCAACGCCTGCCTGTGTTTGATCAATTGAAATAATCTGGCTGCAAATATCGGTGTATATATTTAACCACCGTGTTTTTCGATACACCGTATATCTACTTCACCATGAAGTGCGAGTTATATTTAGTAGAATAATACCTGCAATATGGCACTATATGACTATATAACATTAAACTCTGTGTTTACACTGAGATTAACAAGCTGACGGTACCTAATTTTGTTTTGTCTCCTAATCTTTCCTATATAAAATTTCCTTCTTTTTGTTTCGCACAAATAGTAATAATGATAATTTATTTCACTACAATAAATTTATTCGAAGACAATTAGCGAGAAAAATTAGAGAAATAGTGATATGCCAAGCATAAATAAGTAGAACATCAGTAATACGAGAGAAGTAAGTATATATTCAATTACTTGCTACGCACACGTATGCGTAAGATAAAACCAAACCCACTTAATATTTAACAAATTGGATTTTGATCTTTTAAACAGGATAGTAACATTTATTGAATAATATCGTTTAGATTACTTAGAAGGTAATAGGATATTTCCTCTACAGATAGCAATCCCATACATTTAATTCATATGAATATATCTACTGATAATCATCATAACCTAGTTATTTTTCAAGCACCTTATCTTCAAAGTTTTCTACCTTAGATTATGATAGAAGTGCCCAAGCTTCCAATGTAATCTAATCCTCCATTGAGCAGCAATAGTGCTCTTCCCTCGAATTTAAATAATAAGAAGTCATTAAAATTCCATAGTATGAATATTTCTCAAATAAAATTCAAAGCGGGTCTGATTTTTAATATCTAAGAGCAATTTCCACAAATATATATTTTGTAATCGAAATGTACGATAGAAAATTATGCGGGGAAGGGAAAGTATTAAAGGAAATGATTAGTTAGCCAATAGAGCCTCAGATTGCACACCTTTGGCTTCGAGATCACGCTCATATTAAATTCAACTTCGCGAATTCAACTCTATTACCATCCCATACGCACCAATCATTCATGCGGATTTACAGATAGTTAAACACGATTTCTATTTATATATCGTCGTTTAAATAGGCTTGTTGTCATTTCTCTTTAGAAATATGAATATTGTGGAAATAAATTCTCATGGCTTCAGTAAAGTAAAGGAAATATTGCTGAATCAATATATTCCAAAGACACACAACAATTTTTTCAAGTTTGGTGAAGTAATATTTATAATTATTATTCTATATAGACGCAATTAGAGTTCTATATTTATTTATTCAGAATTTTACATACAGCATTTACAGTCAATTTAAAATTCATTTCAATTATGTAACAAGGAAAAACACACATGAACATTCCGTAACCAGGAAAAATCCGACTATCAGGGACTCGAACTCAGGACCTTCTGGCTAGAGCACAATAAAATGCTGTGCTACTTACCCACGGCGGCCGTTGAATACTGAATGATATTAATTTGAATGCAATTTGCAGTCAAAAAGCTCGAAAGTAATTCTTTAATGTCAATAATCACGTTGATAATTATTTGTGAAATACATCTTCCTCTGCTGAAAACTGGTTCCAACAGTAACATCAATGAAATTAAGGAACAAATATACAGTCATCGTAAGCCTGATGTATTAAAAATAAGATTTTGATGTAGTGTATATATATTTACACACACACACACCACACGCGAGTAAAAGTTGCTTGCATACAGCAAGGTCCTCGGCGATTATATGTACGATTATGCTCGGAACTGCTTGCAAAAGCAACCCAGGCTCACCTAAGCTGATTAAATTATAATAAAGACTACTTTTACTATACGTATGCTGAATTTCAGGTTCATATCATATCGAGAAGGTCCTCAAATATGATTTCGAATTTCCCTTTTAATTGTATGATAGATTGCAAATGGTACCCTAGCGTCGAACCAAGGACCATTAGAGAACGATACGCTCTTTCGTAAAACAAATTCACGCCTGCTCTTCCTCGGAATCGTGACAGAAGCGTTTGAGAACAATCTTCCATGATGTTCGCCGTTTCTCCAGTGGTCCTTGGTTCAATGCAAGTGCGTCATTCCGATTCTACCATGCATTTCAAACGGGGAAAACGGAATCTTATTTTGGGACCTTTCCAAAAAGATATTGAACTGAAACTTTGGAACAAGTCAGAATGGCACTTATATAACATTAATATGCAATTTCCTCTCACGAACGGGTCCTGAGTTCGACAATAGCCGGTCTTTTGGGCGAATCTTTTAATAATAATAATAAAACGTCTTTATTCGGGCGAGATTGAGACTGAATAGTCTCTTCTTACATCTAATACTGTATAGGGGCCATTTTCGGTACGATAAAGCAGCGTTTGATGTGGTTTTCTATAGAACCAGTTGAAGAAAGGTTACAAATGACCGTAAGTTCGATTCCAGATGGATGCAAAATTCTCCCGTAAGAAACGCATTGCGGCAATTTTTAAGAATTTTTCTGGATAAGCTGCGAAGATGACACCCGGGAAGAGGAACTTATTGTAAATTGTCACCAATTAGCTTGCAGTATGCAAGCAACTTTTACTCGTGTGTGTATATATATGAATAAATAAATAAACATATCATCATCATCATCATCATCAGCCATTTTCAATCCGATGTCGGATGTAGGCCTCCCCAAGCGCTTTCCAATTCTCTCTATTCTGAGCTTCTCTTTGCCATGTCACACCTAAGTACTTAATGATGTCTCTGTTCCATCGGTCCTTTGGTCTTCTTCTTGGTCTCTTCACATCTCTTGGTGTCCAGTTCAGAACCGCTCTTGTCCAACGGTTGTCGTTTCTTCTCGCCACATGGCCTGCCCACATCCATTTCAGTGACCTTACTTTATCTACGATGTCTGTCACTCCGGTCTTCATCCTCACCCAGGTGTTGCGTTTCCTGTCTCTTCTTGTGATCCCAAGCATACACCTTTCCATACTTCTTTGCGTTGTCTGAAGTCGCTGGGTTATTGCTGCGTTTAACACCCAGGTTTCACTTCCATATGTCAACACTGGTAGAATGCATTGGTTGAAGACCTTTCTCTTCAAGACCATTGGCATTTGTGACTTTAGAATGTGTGCATTTCTTCCGAAGGCACTCCAGCCGAGTTTAATTCTTCTGTTTACTTCGTTAATCCTGTTGTTCTCTCCTGTGGTTACTAGTTGTCCTAGGTACGTGTATTCTGAGCAGACATCCAGAGGCGTCCCTTCAAATTTGATTGTTTCTTGTGCTGCAAAAGAGTTATACATTACCTTTGTTTTTGTTAAATTTATCCTGAGTCCTATCTTCTGTCCTGCTGTGTTCAGTTCATGAAGTCTTGAAGCTAGATCTTCTCCGTTGGTTGCGAAGAGTACTATATCATCTGCAAAGCGCAGATGACTGATGTGTTCCCCATTAATCCGCAGACCTTTCTGCTCCCAGTCCAAGGTTTTAAAAACTTCCTCCAGAACAGCTGTGAAAAGAATTGGGGAAAGGCAATCTCCTTGTCTAACTCCCTTCTCAATCTTGAATTCTTCAGTAACTTCGTGTAGCATTACTGAGGCTGTGGCATTTCTATAAATGCTGCGTAGGAGTCGGATGTACTCTGCATCTACTCCTTGTTTTTCCAGAGCTTCTAGTGTAGAGGAGGTACTTACTGAGTCGAAGGCCTGAGCATAGTCCACAAAGCATAGTACTAGTGGCATCTCATATTCATTCGTCCTGCTGATTATTTCTTGTAGTGTGTGGATGTGGTCCATAGTACTGAAGCCCTTCCGGAATCCTGCTTGTTCTCTAGGCTGGGCAGATGATAGAATAATCTTTATCCGTTCAGCTATTATCCTCATGAATGTTTTGTAAACTACAGGAAGGAGACTGATGGGGCGGTAATTCTTCAGCTCTTCCTTGCTTCCTTTCTTGTGCAAAAGGACTATTCTTGCATGATTCCAGTCCTGGGGGATTCTTCCTTGTTTCAGGCAAGTTGTGAATAACTGCGCTAAAACGTGTGCAACTTCTATTCCACCAAGTTTTAAATATTCTGCTAACACTCCATCTATGCCTCCTGCTTTTCCGTTCTTCGTCTGCTTTATTGCTGCAGTTACTTCTCCTGGGAGAATAGAGAGGGGATCTCGTTGGTTTTGGCTTTCTTCTTGGTTTTCCTCTTCAGCATTTTCTTCCTTCTTGTATAGGTTGCCAAAGTATTCTGCTACCGTCCTAAGTATTGCTTGTCTGTTGCAAGTTCTTGTACCATCTTCCTTCTGTATGGCTAAAATCTGTTTTCTTCCAATTGCTAGGCGTTGTCTGGTCTTCTTTATACTTTTGCTGTTTTCTATAGCCTCTTGCACAATTCTCTCATTGAATTTTCTCACGTCTTCCTTAATTGCCATCCTGATAGCCTTACTAAGCTCGGCGTATTCGATGTTATCCTTTTGTGTATCTGAATTCTTCAGTTCCTTACGTCGTTTCATCATTTGTCGGGTGCTGTCACTTAGCTTTCTATCTTTAGCTCTTCTTTGTGTGCTTGCTACTTCTTCTGCTGCTTCCTTAACAGCTTGCATGACTTTGGTTTCTAGTTCTTCTTCTTGAAGTGCTGAGAATCTATTTTTTAGCTCAAGCTGATATTTATTCTTGTTTTCCTCTAGTTTTTTGATGCTTATTTCATGTTTCTTGCATGAAATCAACTTCTTGCGTTCCATTTGGAGATTAATCTTCAATCTGCATCTTACGATCCTGTGGTCACTTCCAGTGCTAAAGTTATTCAAGACTTCACAGTCTGTCACTGTGTAGAGTTTATTAACCAATATGTAATCTATTTCATTTTTTGCTCCGTTGGGTCCTCTCCAAGTCCACTTCCTTTTTGGGTTCTTCTTGTAATATGTATTTGTTATGTACATATTGGTGCATTCAGCAAACTCTACCAGGCGGTGACCACGTTCGTTTCTCTGGCCCAGTCCGTATTGTCCTGCGATGGTGTCATCGGCTTCCCGTTGACCTACACGAGCGTTAAAATCGCCCATAATTATTTTATAGTAGTGGGCTTCCTTATCGTGCTCAGTGCCGAGAGTTTGGTAAAATTTTTCAATTTCTTCTTCGCTGCTTGCTGCTGTTGGTGCGTAGACTTGTATGATCTGAACAGAGTAACGCTCATTTATCTTGAGTATGAGCTTGCAAATTCTCTCAGATACACTTTCTATCTTCTGTACATTGTTTTTCCATCTCTTGTTGATCAGGAACCCGACACCTCCTAGTCTTCCATCCTTAGTACCCCTGTAATAAAATAAATTACCTTCCTTGAGTGTAATCAAGTCTTCTGATTTTCGTCTGACTTCGCTGAGACCGATGACGTCCCAATTTATCTTCTCTGCTTCATTCAGTAGTTCCAGTAGTCTGTCTTCACTCTTCAAGCTGCGGCAATTGTAAGTCGCAAAGTGGAGGGTGGTAGCTTTTTTCCTCATGATGGACCTCTGTAATGCCACCACCTCCCGGACATCCGAATGGGTGGTGCTTTTACGTCCGGATAAATTTCCATTACAGAAGCTCATCATGAAAATTGTATTTGCATTTGGGGGATGAAGGACAATAATTCACCAGGCTGTCCTACTGCCGGTTGGTGAATGCCACTTTCACAATTTGGCCGGAGATATTGTTGAAGCCTTCTTAGCATGGTTGAACCTGGGCTATGCATCGCCTCCAACCTCCGTTAACACCCCTCCGCCCCGTTGAGGCAATGAACTGTGGCAGTGTGAGGAGGGGAAATAAACATATATATATATATATATATATATATATATATATATATATATAAAAGCGTTCCATATTATGCAAATACAACAAGTAAACATTTTTATGGATTTTATTACTAGATGGCAATTAGTTTCATCTGGAAGTTATACATTCTCATTCCATACGATGTCTAACTTGTAGACGAAACTACTTGCCATAGATAAATATATTTTGTGGAAATTAAGAAGTTTCTTCTTTCGTGTCTAGTATGGCTACAGAATAAGTTCATCATCCTGTTTTCAGTTGATTTGTCTCACAGGATATTCGAGATACGAGTACTATGACAAAGAGAAAAACATCAAGGAAAGGTCTCTTGAAAGTGAGAACTTGTGAATCTGCCATCCCCTTCACCAATTTTCGGTCCGAGTGACAGGAAAAGAAAGGACTGAGAGAGTGGATTTTCTTCTGTGAAAGAAAGTGGACTTCATCTCTCCGCCTTCAGACCTCGAGAGGTTAGGAATTCAATGCACGAAGAGGAATATAGAATTGCGGCAGAAAGGAAGATCCAGCAGTTTTAGACGAAAAATTTTCCGAAATTTTCCCCTTTTTCGAAGTACTAGCTTTGACCTCAGAAGAAATCGCTCTCTTGTGCATCAAGCCAAAGGAACGATTGGGAATTATTTAAATAGATTCCATTGGGCTTATATCATAATAATGATGGATTAACAATCCAAAAATTGGTTTGGTTCAGCTCTCCAGTAGGGTATTTATGATTCTATATCCACACCTATATAATATCCTGTAAGCCGCCTTTTGATCGTAACGATCTTGTTCAACTGGTTTTACCAAAAAATAAGAATCCCAATCAATCCATAAGTTTCATTTCAGCAACAAAAATATTGGAATAAGATTAAGAAGAACGAATGGAATGTTCGAAGTCCATCGTACGGTCTTCCGTGATACTCTGGTGACGTTAAATGATCAAGCCTCTGCAGTCCATCAAGAGAGTCAGGTGATAGCCCCCAAAAGCGTCTGCAGCGCAAACTCAAGTCTTTAACAAAGCAACTGTTTTAGGCCTTGAAAACAATCTCTTACATTACTTTCGGGGTTTAAAAGGATCACCAAATACGCATTACGATAGCTTACATTGACGTATGCGCATTGGGAGATTAATTAGTAGTAATCCCGGCCCTCCTCGGTATCTAAAGGACCTTAACACCAGCCATATAAAACATACTTATAGTCGTTTATTTTAAGTAAACAAGATAAATGAAAACGTACATGCGTGTTGCTAAGCAAAAGTTAAATAAGTAACGAATGATCTGACATATCACAGCATTAACGACGCAAAACAGAATTGTAATGATGTGCACGTATGTTAAGACGATTTAAAAAGCTTCCAAAACTTCCTCTGTCGATTTAAATTCAAATCCAATGAGCAGCTCAAATATTCGGAATATTTTCAACTTTTCGCAATATTAACCTTTGTGAACATGTTTCGGGGACGTACGCCGAGTTCCGGTGTCATTTGATTCAATGTGTTAAAATCCCTCTTAAGAATATTCATTGCTTTATCGAATCATGTCCAAATATTCGATTCAATTGAACCCCAGTGCGACCGTGAAGCATTACTGAATATCCGAATGTAGGTCACAGCAATTTGTACGCTCTCTTTATTGCGTATGTAAATTATGAGGGATGAATCGAGTCGCCAAAAATGCGAATTTCGTCAAATTGGCTATATGAACGGCCGAAGCGCGAACCATTTTCGAACACATTACGTTAAATGGAAAAAATGTTTCCTTCGAACTTTTACGTTTCGAACCGTAATGTTTCAAACACATGTTACTTTATCATAAATTTTTCATGAGATATTACTCGTAGCGAAGGTTTTAATGTAAATCATCTTATATTTTTATACATATCAGGGACATAATATATATATATTTGTATATTTCATTTAGTTTGTATTTACCTATTATGACTTATTAGGTTTATGATTTACAATTGTTTTATTTAAATGATAAGGTATGTTTCATTGGACGTTTGGAGGCCCATTATTCCCGGCTACACCCCGAACTTCTCTACGTTGAACGACTCTTATAATCATTTACGAAGTTATCTATTTTATAATTAATCTTTTATTCATGGATTGTTGACTGTTTTGATGGGTGAATTGGAAGAGGGGATTTTTACCACCTAGATTTTAAAAATAGCTTAGAAACGCTTTATTTTATCGATTTATTTTTATCCACGACTGTGCCAAAATTGATGAGAGACGCGTAAATCAATCACAAAAGAAAGTGGTCAATGAGGATTTCATTTGTAAAATGAATGTCATGTGTGTGCTCAATTTCATGGAGCCACGAACATATATTTGCTAGATGATCACTCACTCTGCTACCTCTGGAAATAGCCTTGCATTGAACATGAAAAGACTCACTCTTTACGATTTCATAGAGCAGCCATTTGCTGTTTTTTCCTGTTTCCCTCCTTGCTAACAACGTCACGCTCGCGTCCAAATCCGAGGTATTTTGGTCACCCGATGGAGAAAGATTTTATCCGATATAAAACAAAGTACATAAGATAATTTCAAAATACTATAACCATCCCTCCACAACTCATACAATTTATTGAGTTACATTTTATGCGAGTTTCTATCAATTTTCATCTCAAATTTCTCCAATTCGAATAAAAATATTTGTAATACAGGCTTTCCCTATTCATTTAAACCAATTACATAATCCTTGATATTTCGGATAAATTTTCTTTCGTTAATTCCTTACTTCCTCTACGATATTTATCTCAATATTATTTTAATCACTATAAACTTCTTTTTTCCTCATCTTCAGGGTGTTTCTTGACGCCTAATAACTACGTAACAACATGCTTCTATTAATTAATATATTAATATTATTATTAATTAATATTATTCACAATCAATATTAATCAATATTATTAATACACATTCTGCGCTGATAGCAATAGATTTCACCCCCTCAATTAGAGAATACATTTATGGTTGATTCAAACCCAATATTTGAATACTAAACCAAGGTTGTCGATTAGCTCTAAATTGTGTAGACCACGTAAACAATGGATGGCTTAATTTTTAACAATAGATTTCTATTGAGAAATCATTGAAAATAATTGTGGTATATTCGTGCTCTCCTGCAGATAATAGTACGAAATCGTTGAAACAAATTGAATATCAAAATTGATTTGTCGAGGAAAATAGCTTAAATCGTTTTCTCCAAGAAGCATGCCAAGTGAATTATTTTTCTATGCATTTCATAAGATTTTCTTTGGCATCAAATAGTTTAGGACGAATAAAAAGTTTTTAAATTATTAATCGTACATACATATTTCAATATGAGTTGTGGTCTTAATTGATGTTCTTTTCTCAGGAAAACTACTCTGATCGCAGTAAAGCAATATTTTTTTGAATAAGTCAAATTTAATTTTTACGGCGAAATGAATTTGATCTGATGTTTAATTACATATTTATGGTAAAATATTGAGTTTACTTCGTCTTTTATATGCTGGCTTCAATTTGATACTAGCTCATTTCTCACTATTGACCAAAAATAATTCGACATTTTCTTTTCTTATATGAAGTCTAGATTCAGTGGACTTCTCAGTAGAAGTCTATTGGATTCGTTCAGCAAAATTTATCTGGAAATAATAATTCAATATTGATAATAAGTTTACAAAAACAGCATTCATCTTTAACAATTAAATGCACGTACTTTTTGGAGTTATCTGTTCATGCTAGGATTAAAATTAATTTATTAAAGTTTTTCGCTAAAAAATGAAATATCTAAATCGTTCTTAAGTAATTAGTTCAAAGTCTCATTCAGAGGTAAAAATCATAAGGATTATTTTAATGAATAAAAGACCATAGAGTTCTTTATTAGAAAAGGCCATAGAGCCCTTTGACTTACAGAATATTTTAGAGAACTCTCCAATTCAATGGATGCAAGTGTTCCGTTTTAGGGCGGATATGGTAATAGCGCTTCTGCCGGAAATATAAAACGGGAATCGCCGGGGACATCAGGTGGAAGGCATTGCGTTTAAAAGTGGGACGATTTTATCTCTGCGAGTCCTTTTCTCATGTTCTGCGGTAAAATCGGATTGAGAATTCCAGACGATGCTAAAAATAAAACAGAAAAGCGCTTCGCCCGCTCGAATGATATTTAAGACCCAATTAAGGGCGAAAGGGAAGGATTCGAGATAAGAAAAGATTAGTTTTCCGATACATTTCACACCTGCTACTTAGTAATGGGTGGAATTCAGATATGGATTTGTATAGATGCAAATATAATACAAAAATATGTTGCTAATAACCTTTTGCCAACTTATTTAGCTATAAGTAATAATAAAGAGGAAAGTGGTGCCCTTTGTGGGCCAAGTGCCAATTAAGCATTATTGTGTGTGATCAGCGCATAAATACTCCCACACCGCCTCATATTGGATATCCCATCTTCTGATTCAGGTAGCTCACAATGATCGTCATTGTCCCCACAAAACAGCTCTCACCAAAGGCGAACGCTACTCACTTCTTACTAGGACGTTCGGAGTATTGAATTGCATATTAATGTAGTAGTAGTAGATTGGTGGGGTTTTTAAATAGTTATGTTTTAAAATTAGAAATTTTTAATATTGTTTTTGTTGCTTTAGTATTAATTGCCACCTGTGACGGCAGTATTGTGTATAATAACACTAATAAACGCCAAATGGCGATAGAACGCAGTTTTGGAAACGTCGATGAAAGATCAACAAATAGCTATTTCTGGTCTTTCTTTATAGGCAGTATTAAATACACATATAGGATACCGAATTAAGGAGTTGGGTGTTTTCACACCCCCTGCCACACGCCATATTGCTGCATGCGAGGAATTGATGTAAATGTACTGCACTAATTTAGTCTACGCGGGCGATACAAATGCAGACACGAGGTAGTGTTTCTTTCAAAAAGCGGTAGGAAAATGTATGTCGAATCAATGGAGAAGATATAGTGCAGACGTAATGTGGAGGAGGCGTGAGAGAATCGATCGAGTAAGCCAAGTGCGTTTGATTAACAGCGAAAGTGTGGGATGTTTGGAGCGATGAGTGAGAGGAAGCTGTGTGGTCCACAGTCCTGCCTGCTTATATCTGAGTGACTTTAATCTGCTGAGGAAGGTCATCAAGATTTGACGCCGATCTTTCTTCAAACTCGACTGTTTAAATGATGATGGATGTTACATTTTTATCCGCCTGCGGCCGTATTAACTTACTTTAACTTACTTACTTAACTTACTTTATTTATTATCTTACAAGACAACGATTAGTGGCGGATAATGAGGTATTTTCAAACTTCTTATTTCATTTTTCAAAAGAAATAAGCGACAGATAAAAGGGAAATTTAAGTGGATTTATTATAGAAACAAACGAAATAACATTTTGTAGTAGTGACGTATAATCTCTTAATAACCTTTTGAAATTTATGTACCAACGTAAATTTCCTGGAATATAAAGACACCTTAATTAGGAATGGGTTTATTTTTCCTCTGAAAAATAAATGAAAGACTGCTAAATAAGTAATAATATTGCACATGTATGTAGATATATATAAAATAATTTTAGAATACAAGATAATGAGTTTCTTGTTATACTGATTCATAAAAAAGAAAAACTATCACTGACTATACTGAAATAATGATGATTTTCTAGAATTCCTTCAAATTCAATCTCATTCTCGGCTATGTATGGATACGTTGAGTAAGATAAACAGGCCTAAAAAGGCGCTCGTGGTAACAGAATGTACTAATGAATGAACGGCTGTATGCGTATTTGAATCGATTCTTTCCCGTGTATACTCCAATAAGAAGCGAGGCTCGTTGTTGCCTAATGTTGCGAAAATTAATTTGTAGATTTTAAAAGCCATTCCTGAAGTAGAATAATTAGATTGAATGGAAGAATTCATTTATCAATATCTTTTGAAATAAAATTTATAAGAATCATTTCCATGCATTTTCGCATAGAAAGACAATTCCGCAATTTCTCACGATGTTCTGAACAAGACATTCTTTCTTTCAGCACATGATTTCAACAAATATTTGATCCCTCTATCCGTAGATGGTCAATGAAAATTGGTCTTTTACCAATCGCACATAAAAGGTTAACTTTATCGAAAATTTCCGTGAATAATAACTTATACGACTGAACAAGAGTCAATGGGTTCAATCAAAAGTATCGAACGGTAAAAGGTTAAATTGCGAAATATAACATTACAGATTTTTTAAAATCATGCACATCTCTATGAGATGATATTTTTAGTAATTAAATTAACTGATGCGAAATATCCCGTTACCAATGGCACCTAACATAATTAAATCGGATTCCAAATTGACCTTGTGGTTAGTATAATAACAAAGCTTATGAATTAAATTAAATTCATATATAGGTATGGTGAAAATAATTTAAATAAATATAGCAAATATGGGGAATCTCATTTAAATTCAAATTTACTGAGTTTGGAATTATTTTAGTGGCTTCCTCTTGTGGGAAAAATAAAGGGGATTATGATATAATTTCAAAGTGATTGATCACATTATCGAATCGAAAATTAATTTATAAAAATACGAAACAGAATTCAATACAAGAGAAGTGATAAGAGTCAAACCGTGCTAAGCATGATGCATAAAATGGCTTCAACCATGTCAAGAGAAATACGAAAAAATGTTTTTTCGGAATAATTTTTTCCTCATAAGTTAAGGAGCTAAAGGACCAATTTGACTAGCGTTCTTTAGATTTTGAGAAGGAATTGGCACGGATACTTTTAAACTCTTAAAAATATTATACTCTTATAAAAAAGGAATTAAATTTTTCAAATGTCAATGAAAACTTTCCAGATCAAAAGAAGAGTATTTCTGGTAGACGAAAGGGGATGGCCAAACAAGAGCAATATATCCTCTTTAAGATGAGCACACATGACGTGAAAAGGAGCCTTTTCCCTGTTTTCGGTGAATTTCTCTGAACTTAAATTTTGAAAAAGGATATTCGTTTAACTTGCTCATTTTAAATAAATTTACGAATGTATTGCTCCATCAAACTTGTTCTGAAATTGGTAGTTCGTGAACATCATGTACTTTCTTTAAAGCACGCGTGTTTAGTTTTCCGAGGTCTCTTTTTGCATAAAATACTGTTTGCTGATGACATACGCATTGTTTAAGAAGTTTTCTTGGGTTAACAACAGAGTTATGCTGGGTTACCAACATCACCCGGTTTTTAACCCAAGAAAACTTCTTTAGCAGCATTCACCGATCCCTCTAACATATACACTGTAACTCGTCGTGATAATTTATAAACCAATGGTAGCATAGAACTGTTTTCACATTTTACAACACAGAAGAAGAAACAACTTGTACAAGATTCCACAAGACTATACAGTATACAGTAGTTGACCGGTTTCGATGTCAGAGCATCATCATCAGAACTAACGTTGATGTTGGGAGCGACACCATATAAATGAAGAAGACAGGAAGGATTTTAGGTGGGAAAGGAGAGGAAAGGGGGGGGGGGGTCACTGACGGACGGTTAAATTGTCACTACTTCTTGTATCATATGTTATAAAATAATCTTGTATGAACAAAAAACTGTTACCAAAGGATATGTATGAGACAAACGAATAAAAAGCAATTGAAATGTTTCACATCTCTAAAATTTTCTTGGTTTAATCATATATGAAAGGAAAACGATACAAATTTCCATAGGAAAGGAGCACCTTCCGACGAAGAAATGAGAGAGAGACAAGAGTCGTTTTCTTTTTATGGGAAAATGTAGAAAACCTGAAGGCAATGTCGTTAATGGGGTCTTAAGTCTTTGGGGTCGGATTACCCCCATTGCTTAACAATCCGCCCTGCTAACATTCTCTTTCAAACATTTTCCTTCTGTTCGTCTCATGCAAGTTTTTTTCTTCCCGGAAAACTCTTCCGTCGAAATCGCTCTGCCATTTATTTAAATTTCAGACCGCCTTTCTCAGGTACTTCGAGAGGAACTTAAGGCTCCTTCACTTTCGTCTTCTCTCCAAGATTACGCGTTGTCGCTTCTGATCTCTTTTCTGGAATCCTCCTGAATCTCAGGGTTCGCGCGTAAGATTGTTTCCTGAAAATCTTCCTGTTTACGCTGCGTGATCGTTCTCCTGATCTCACTTTTTGTTTCTTCATTATCAAAGCCTACATTCTTCTTTGTTTCGTTGTGATTCACTTTTGCATTTATGCGTTCAATCTTAGACATGCAATGCAAAACTTCATAGAGGGAGGTCAATGATAAGAGGAGAAATATTTTCTTTGTATGTTATAGTTAGGAACGATATAAATGTCGGTGAACCAAGTAGAGGAATTATTTTCCTTTATAATTTAATATTCATCGATATATGTACTCTTTCCTTAAAGGCCGCTTTCAATATGTGGCAGAGGGTGCAAGCTCTAAATTTATTCTGTCATTTTATTTTTTATTACGATCGCCGATCCTTTGACACTATATTAAAACGAGGTTTAGCTTTCTTAACCCTTAGTTAGTCGCACCAGAAGAAGTTTCTTAATTAGTGGCTTGGACTTAATAAGACCTCAAATATATTTTAATTTTTACGAACCCATAAAATTGCCGAAACGGCGACAAACTATCTGAAGCCAAGAATTTGGGTTAACTCTCAGCAATTACTTTTTTAGTGATTAGTTTAAATTTATATTTATTTATATTTATATCCTAAATCAGCAGTCTCTCTTATCAATACTTTTTCTCTTAAAACTGGACTAAACTAACTAAAACTTACGAAACATGCAGTAGAAAACCTAAGATATTGATAAAAAGATAGTTAAATTTCAGAATGTTTTCTATGATCCTGAGGGAAAGGATGGAAACAACTATTTCACCTTTCGGATAAAAACCTCAAGTGTACGAGTGAAAAGTTTTTCGAATATTTCCTTGAAAATTTCTGCTCAGCGATTCTGATCACATCTAATCGATTAATGATATTTAAAATTTTGTAAATCAACTCGTAGCTAAGTAAAACTACTTATGGCCTATCATCATTCCGTGATGAAACCGAGATACTGTGGCCTAATTTCTTCTTCGGAAACTTTGTTTCTATTAACCAGCTAGAAATTTTCTTCCCAAAAATTTATCAATGGAACATAGCGATACGTTAAACTCTATACGTACGGTACACATGAGAACTAACCACAAGGGTTGGTAAGAGAGAAAAATCCGTCTAAGCAAGAGAGAGTTTCAGTTAGTTCGAAAACGTGCTGTTCCACCAGATTACGTGCCTCTGAGACAACCGTGAAAGTTAGTTGACGGCGTACAAATCACTTATTCTATGTAAATACGACTAAAAATTTTCTCTGAATATAGATGGTTTAAAAGCAAAAAAGTTCCTCTGCAGCGTTTTTTTTTAATATACGGTAAAACATGATTAAGAGGCTTTTCAGGGGACCGCGTCTTAAGAGGGATACTTATAATTGGGTTGTGTATTGTTGGTTGAATTACTTCAAATTTTTAAAGAATTGTCTGCTCTTCGCAGAGCTACTTAGTTAAATTTTTGTCATTTTCACTCTACAGAGGATTAGATTTTTACTAGATGGACAATCAGAAATAAATGCATATTTTTCTAACAACAGTAGTGGGAAGGAATCACAATTTCTCCGAGACTATGCTCAGCAGCCGAAAAACACTCATTTTATTCTTTTTGGATGTTTACTTCTTACGAAAGGAAGAGCGACTCTTTAACGTACGTTCATTCCTTAGAATGAAGTGATAAAGAAGATCTCAGAGTCTGCATCAGTGGAATGGAGCTACGTTTCTAAATATCTTAATTTTATCATCAGAAAATTATTCATTCCAAGGAAGAAACTCACATAAACCCATTGTAGAGATGAGACTAAGCCTGAAAGAATGACACAGATGATCTAAAACATTTATTCCTCTATCGAATGTGCCGAACCATTGGCTAATTATGGTTGCAGAACATTAGGGGGCGGGAAAGTTTCTTTCGCGTGTGTCTTAAGCGATATTTTTACCATTTGTTGAAGGAGACCGAGATGGAGAAAACCGAAGTTCCTCCGTCGTATTTAATTCTCAATTTATTTCTATTTCCCATTAGAAGACGTCGATTATTGCTAACGGAGCATTGGTTATGATAATCCCGAATAACCATGGGGGCAGCGCGTTCGACTTTTATAAAAGTGTTCCCGAGTTCGGTTCTTACTGGCAGTTAATGTCCTCAGCTGTCGAAGCACTTTCAACAAATACTACTTGAGTCTGGAATGACTTTGGATTACTCTGCTAGGTTAGTATCCTTTTAACTTTGTAATTTTTCCTTTTAGCTTCATAATTTAGATACACCGTAGGTCTGCAAATATAATTCATCCTGCTCACTAACGCGCTTGAAGAATAAAACGTGCTTTTGATGAATAAAATTCAAAACTAAGTTACGACATAATTATTCATTTGCGGATTCACCTACTCGACGAAATCAACGGCCGGAAATCATTCGGTTTACATTTATTTGAAAAATTCTTTCAACGCAAACTTTAAGCGTAGCTCCACTTGCAAATTTTTAATTAATCCCTTTTCATGCTTCCCCTATTAGATTTCCTGGATAATAAACACCTTGAGCTTACAAATGCGAACGCGGCAGCCGAAAAATTCCATCCTCGACCGCTTCTCAACGCACCTCATTAATCATTCTTTTGTTTCGCCGTCCTTTATTTCGACGCTCATCTTTTTTGCAGAAACTGCTTGAACAGCGGACCATATCATCTCGTAATCCAAATATTAAGGTCCGGAAGAAACAATGGCGCGCAACGGATTAATCACAAATTCCAACGCCTTTTCAGCCAAACTTTCCACTTTCGCGAAAAACGCGCTCTCTGGCGTTCTTTCTTCCGCCAACACCCCTACACAATTCAAGTTCGCAGAGTTGGCAAATATTGACTCGTGAGCGTAAATAAGAGAAAGGGATAATCCTAACACAAAAATTCGGTTCGGACTGCGTGGGATTGCGGTACTTTGGAAAAGTGAGGATAAAATATTTTGAAAACGGATTTCCTAGTCGTCCGACAGTAGATGAAATTCAAGATACGAAATAATTTCTTTTCCTCCTCCTCTTAGTCGTTACTGCATTGAAGCCGTTGTTCAAATGTCTTTAAAATGTTAGTGTCTTATCGATTTTTTAACATTATTTTGAAAAATAATAATATTCAGGACTTAATCTTATTTGTACGCACCGAAAATACCGCATTTCAAAGACAAACATAATACAAGGTTAGGCAGGAGCAGAGGATGATGATACAGATTGTGAAAACAATTTTTGATTTATCAAAGGAGACGGCTAAAGCTGGTTGGATCTGAGTGCGGTAAAAGTGACGTATGCAGGCAAGGAGTCTTCAGGGACTTGGTGTGAAAGAGCGATAGCGTGTTAAGCGAGAGAGTTGTAAGCGGGTTTGAACGCATTGTTTAATAATCATAATTATTATTATTATTACGATGGATTTTATAAATTTTAATCCCGATCTTTATTAACTATGATTCACATGCATATACCAATAACAATCGCGGGGATCCCGGTTAGCCAAGTAGGTAGCACGATCGCCTTTTGTGAAATCTTTCCCGAGTTCGGTTCCCAGTGGGAGTCTTTCAGAGCGAAATGAACTCAGCTGTCGAAGCACTTTTTTTGACACTAATATTTTAATAGTTGAGCTATGCATCGCGATTTTGCATTTGATTACACCCACACAGCCTGGTTGAATCAAAGGTTGAGAGGAATAGAGCGAATGAAAAGGAATAATGAGTGATTATAGAAAGTAGAACCAGCAGTTTCAACGGAATGATACTAATTTCGGGAGAGTGTTTCCTAGTGGGAATATTTAATCACAGCGAGATTTGATTTTGGCAGGAACTACTTCGAATGATATGAATTGTCTCATTATGGGTATCTTATAAATACCGAGGAAAGTTCCAGAGTGGGACCAAGTGCTGTAAAATACGACGACTGGTTGGATTTTCTGCATCGTTGACTACAAGAGACGTTTAGAGGTGACTAATTAAAGTGAAGAGAGTGTTAATTTTCCTCTATTTTTCTCACCGAGCAAACTTACTGAGTTAAAATCACCCATGTAAGTGTAGCATGGTTATTCCATGGTAGCACTTTTCATAGTATTTAGTAAGGAGTAAACAGGTTGAATTGCCGTAATTCATTACCACATGCAGCTCCACTCTGTTCTCACAATTTCGCAGCAAAGATCAAGACGAAGGTAAAGGTAAGTGAAGGAAATTTTATCTCAATCTTGTGCCTAAAGTGAAATATAAACTTATTAAAGTACGATAGAAGAAACTAGAATGGATGAGTATTAAAAAAAATAGCTCCCTTAGTGTATCGCTATTCTAAAGAAACTATGTACTAGGAACAAAATAAGAGTACTGGGGAGTAATGGCGAATGGGTATTCATATCTACTGGATTGCAAGATAGCCTCTCATAAGCTAAATAAAACATACAAAATTGTGGGAAGCTTGGGGAAACGGTTGCTAATCCACTGTTCCGGTAGAAATTCCAAATATATTCCGTCACTGAAATGTATTTTGTATACTAACAGCTAGGAATTAAGAAATATAGCATTAATGTGAAATTTGAGGTTTTTACAAGGATTATTTTCGATAAATTATCGAAGTCCATACCCGGGTTTATTTCTTTATATTTAAGTGAAATTATAAATATATCGTTCACAGTTTCAAAAAGCAATTAATTAAGTCTAATTCGGTTCAAGTTTTGCTGAATGTTTGAAATATTTTCGGATGAGTTTAGTCTCGAAGATAAACCTTTTTACCTAGATGTGAATATAAAAATATTATGATTAGAAATTAAGACGTTACTACATTAAATATAGGAATGCAGGAAGAGGACTTCACACATGAAAAAGTAATCAAACACAGCACGTGTTAAACTAAGCCGTTCACTCGATTAATAGTGACTGAATCACTGCAAATATATCAAAGCAAATCCAGTTAAAAATATAGATCTGGTCATGAAAACATAGCCAAAGGGTTCAATTGCTTCCTTATATGCTCTGGAAAATGTAACGAAAATTATGACGTGACTAAATTTATGAAAAGGAACTGAAAACTGAAATGGAATAGTGAAATTCTAATCCGTTAAACCATGAAAAAGAAAATTGCTAAATGGTAAATAAAGAAAACGATAAATGATAAAACGATTACGCAACTCATTCATAATTAATAATGAGTTACGTATTCATTTAAATCACAATATAAAAGTACACATTTTGAAAATAAAATACGCGAAATTGTAATTAAGATCTCTTAGAATTTGTGTTTGTATATAGTGATGAATTAAGACTTAATTTTCCTCATTGGAGGTGTGATTGATGTCAGTGACCCAACTCTTTATCATGAGCCGCGGAATCAATTACCAAATTTGCGGAAGAAAGTTTGTTTATGGGAGTGGGTGCAGGCGTAGGTTGACAAGGAAGTTTTGCCTTTCTCACGACAGAGATAAGTGAATGTAGTAACTTCTCCGCGTAAGCAAATATTGTCCACCTGTTCTTCAGGAGTTAGTTTCGGGGCGTCTTAATAAGTTTCTTTGTAAACCGACCTACGCACCCCGTCTTCTACGAAATATCCCACTCTTTCAACATCCCAAGCCTTCTCGCGATGATGAATTGTCAATGGTTTTCGCGAATTGGATTCAAGGAGATAAGGAAACTCTTAGTTAAAAAATATTCAGTTAATTTCTTGCTTATTTGGTCTTCAATTAGATCGAATAACTGATTGGTAGAACAACATTTCTGATTAATTTCACAGATTATTGAGAGAAAAGTTGGAACAATATATCAATTTCTTTTCGTTAGTCTCGCTAAAACACAAAAACGGCTCGAAAGATTTGAATATTATTATATTTTTTGTTTTGTTTGCTCTAATACAGGTGTGGTTTATACAATAAAAGAAACTGAAAAACCCCTAAACGGACAGCTGAAAAATCGAAAAAGTCAAAATTGGGAATCGCCACTTTTATTGATTGCAGGCTGCATTTCTTTTGCAAAATTAAATTAGAAATAATAGCCGCACAAATCGAGACCGCGCACAATAAAAAAGAAAAATTCATAAAAATCTTATTATGGTCATGAAATATCGTTATCGAGTCGAAATGGCGAGATTTCGGTTAAAGTAGACAGAAGTTTTGTGGAATATTGAGGCTATATACAACCAGTCCTCTAGAAGACCAATGCGATTACTGAAGCCGAGCTTATGCATTTTTACCTAAGAATACACGTCCATATAAAAGTAATGATTAGAATGAATGATAGGATGTGAGGCAATAATAATCTAAAATTTTAGCATTTCCAGTTACGAACAATCTTTAGGATCGATTTAAAGAATTACAGGGAACGAACTTTTAGTAGTTTATTTAATGAGCTCTACTTTGTCTACGCTATTTATATGTAATTCAACTACTGCAATAAAAGCATATCGAACTCATTCTATTAGTTTTCAGGCTATATTTATATCGTAAATTATTATATAAGAGAATCATCGTATGTACAAGCTTGATAAAAGTTTCATAAGAAGTATATTTAATCAAGATTCATTGTTATTGTCGGTTTCGTAATCCTCTCGGTTGAGAGGCACTTCAATTAGAAATGTTTAAAATATTAATCTTGCGAATCTGATTTTCAGACAAATATCGCATTAATATGTTAATATATAACATTTTTAAAGACATTAATGACACATTTGGAGTAAATATAAGATATTTCTATGGAAAATTAATTGAGTTTAGGTGGTTATTAATTGCATTTTTTTAAAGACATTTGAATATTATTTTCAGAAATCTACATATTAATTTATCAACTTCATAAAATAACATAGAAAGCGTTTCTGTTTCTAACTCCATTTAAAAAAATCTTCAAATTGAGAGTAACGATTAATGAGTTTTACATCCTGTATCATAGACCAAAAAGATAAAGGTGAAATAAGATGGAATATTCAATGGATTCTACTCTCTATCATACATAGAGGAATTCGTCGAGAGGGGATATCAATTTAAAAATTTAAATTACATATATATAAATTGACGGAAGATTCAGAAATGAAAGCACTATTCGCGAAGGAAATTAGATCTTAGTTTATTAAAAATAAAAGTTTCCAAAATACCCTAGAAAATAAGGAAGAAAATAAAAACCGACATATTTGGACGCGATGAACTTGAAAATGACGTACATGCGTCGAGATATGACTTGGTTTTGATTCCCTGTTCTCTGTGGTATTTTGCAGAAGATTTTTAAAAATAAATTGGAAACAAATTTCCTTTGTGAAAAGTAGTTTCATTTTCATTTCTCCCGTCATGGAACCACAAAGTCACTCACCAATCTGTTGAGTTAGTATCATATATTGTTCGTTTGATTGTGTGTATGTAAATATATAATCGAAGGCCGTTACGCGACGAATGCATCAACTTTAAGCATTTATTCGAAGAAGAAATCCAGGAAAGAGAACAACTCAGTTACGAAAGAATAGTATACGAATTTGTTTCGAGAGAGATTCAGAGTATGAGATATTAACTTCGTCACGCGTGGGGAGAGAATAGATTTAACGAAGATGATAAAAAACATAATTATTCTCGACCTTTCACTTGGCGAGATTTGGGATCTCCTCCTCGTATGATAAATGAGGATAAAAGGGAGAAGAAATTACATAAAACGTGTAAAAGGGAAATAAAGAAAGATGCTTTGTGGGGAAAATCAATACCAATTTAAAGTTGATTGAGAAAAAACCCACGCTGCGGGAAAACACCCACTCAAGAAGAGGGCAGGAAAAACCGCAAAAACACAGTCAGGAATGAAATAAAAATTTAATTAATGCTTAAATTATTTTTGCAAATAATAAAATGAAATAGAAATAAAATATATAAATTCGTGAAACAATTAAGAAATGAAATAATAATTTTTATACATGAATCAGCTGCCGTTTATGTTTGTCATAGGCTCTATTATATCTATCTAATTGTCTCTTCCTTAGCTGATCTGTACTGCAAAAACATTAGTTGAGGCTGAGTATTGCCTGAAATGAAGTTGACGAGAAAGATTCAATGGTGTATTAGGAAGGGAATATACTGAATGAGATGGGAAGAGCTTTCAGCCAGCTTCATGTAGGAGCAAAAGGGGGATTAGGTATAAAATATTGTTTGAGGAAATATGCCAGGTTAAGGGGAAATCCTAAAGAAGGAAAAGGTCTGTAAGGATAGAAAACGATGGATATCTTGGAGTTGATTTGAAAGAGTACTTTAAACAAATGAGGTTTTAGTTTTTCTAGCAGGAAAGGAAACTACCTGATTTTTACGTTACTTTCTTTCTTCTTCGGAAAATAGTATTCATAAGGTCTGACGAAAAACAGCAGGTATTAAATGTTTCTTTAATTTTTTCTTATGATTAAGGTACTTACTAGGCTATAAAGAAGATTTAAAAAAATAAAAAATACAATTTATGTAGGGTTTCCGCCTTTTGAGGATTTCATAATCGGACGTTTATATTTTTGGAACATCAAAATATAAAAGAATATTGCCGTGGAAGGCGAATTGGTATTTTTAAGATTATATTAAATTACTATTCCTAAGTAAGAGTCCAATTACTTAGTAAAACAGCATTAATAATAATAATAAAACGTCTTTATTCGGGCGAGATTCAGACTGAACAGTCTCTTCTTACATCTAACCCTTCGTCAATTTGTAAGACATAGATAGCAAAAAATAGTGCACGGAAGAAATTTATATTGTGGGCTTAAAAACCTAGGATAGAAAAATATCCCACAGCAGGAAAACAGCCCAGAAGAGGGTGTGAAAAACCTGCGAAACCTACAGATAGATAATAAGAAGCTGAAATTTATAGAAAAGGTTGGAATCAGAAAGCAAGTAACATATTTACACTTCAAACTGCATATAGAAATAATCCATAAAAGAGTAACAGTTAATAAAAAGGAAAACATGAGATAAGAGATATGAAAACACTGAATATACAGAATGTCATAAATGAAAATGGCAAAAATACTAGTATGAATACAGAAAAAAATATTAAAATTCACTGTCATTTAACAACTTCGTCAATGTTCTTTCGAAGAAAAAAAAATGAAAAACCATATATTCATAATAAGATACCAGACACCATGAAAAATAAAAGTGAGAATAAATGAGATGAAACATGCATGAAAAAATAAAAATATCATCATCTATCAGAGTGAGGCTCGTCAAATAATACATTACAAAAGTACATAAATGAAAAACAACAGCAAAAAAAGCTACTTCGTACTTACATATACATATTCAACATGAAATGGGGGACAAAACCGTATATAGGGCTAGCCGGCAGGAAGGTGATTTTACTGACTTGAATGATTAAATGAGCTTTATGGATGTACGTAGTCCATGGAGCATTCATCGTGAATTAAAGTGGTTATGGGCGTTCAACATGTTTTATTTCTCGCTTGCTGGATTAGGAGATGATTGTGGCATTTGAAGCTATGTATGGAAGGCAAGTTTCCCATACTTTCCCTTCGCATTAGGATCAATTAATAAGAAGAAAATACGAAAAAATTCTGTTCTAAAACAATTTTTACAATTATCTTTCCTATTCTTAAAAACTCTGTAACGTTACTTCTTACCCAGGATTTTTATTACGTCCTGGGAAATTTATATAACTGATATAAAAATTAAGTTTTGCGCAGAATTCAGATTTCATGTGGTGCGTATTAAATCGATCGTGTTGTTCAAACAATAAATTTGGATAAATGTTTAAAAATGATAACAATGAGAAAATAAACAGCATATCTAGGAAAGTAATTCATAAAAATCGAAGTATTAGTTATTGTAACTATTGAAAAGTAAGTTGATAAGTAAGAATAGATTTGCAGAAGCATTAAACTCTCACTTTTTCATGGAATTATCCTGCAAAGCACACGATAAAAACACTGGATTCAGTTTCTTGGGACCGTCGTAAAAATACAACCATTTCAGAGTGGTGCAAGAATCTGTGTCAGGAGAACAAAAAGTAACCTTATGGCAGAGGAACAAGGGAATACGAAACTTTGTGTGGGAACCTACGGAAGGCCATGATACACCTTTTAAGAGAGAAGGGTCGAGAATTCCTGAATAAAACTTATGATATCATGATGAAGGAGGCCCCATTATACGCATATTAAAACCGACAATCTGAAGAAATTGGTAACTGTAATCAATTTATAATAGGGCTTGAAATTCTGAAAAATTTATTCCACAGTTTTATAAGGTTCTTACTGTTTAATACAGCACTCCTAAAAATGCTTAGAGACTGGTGATTACCTTAATAAAACTTAAAATTTTAAATTAAGAAGAAACCTCTAAGTAAACTATGAAAAATGAAACAATAATGTAATAATAACATAATTATGAAACTATGAACTCTTTCCTCTAAGTAAACTATGAATGACACTCTTCTATGTTTATTGTCTTATGATGTAGCTTACGGAAGAAGCCTTTCATATCCTGTTTTTTCTATGGTATTGTAAAGGTCTTCCCTAATTCCATTTTCTTTCGTCAAAAGTCCTATTGAATCAATATCGATTGATTTTGGATCGCCCTCTACTAATATTAATATTTTTCTCTCCGCTCATTATGAAGCTGATCTCTGATATGCCTTTTCCGTTCACTTTCTAACTGAGTCGTTGGAAACAGATATGGGAGGAGGAAAAGTACGAGGCAGAGGTTGTGAAAGTAAAGAGAATGAATACCCCATGGTGTATACACAAGCGATTGAAGGTAAGGGTCTTAGAAAAGGAAAGCAAAACACCCTTTATTTTCAATCTTTGGAAAAAAGCGTATCCTAACGTTCGATGGCGGTGCGATTCTTTAACAGAAATGAGAGAACAGAATAGAGTGAGTGTGGGAAAATATCTACGCAGCCATATCAAGAAAAACAAAATACACTTCGCCGGAAAATGCCCATAGAGTTCGATTAAGGATGATAATTACTGTATACAAAAATGGGAAATAACAGAATACTTTACGAATATGCTGTGATAAATTGCTTTAAGCAGTTTCTTTCTGTTACACATAAATTATGAATTATAGCCGATTCATGATAAGGACGAGTTATGTATATTCAGCTTCTAAATCTTGATGAATGTAACGGTGAGCGCACCTGGAGTTCACCTCGAGGAAAATCCTCATTCAACATATTTTTCTATTGACTACAAGTTTGGTTTTTGAGGGGCCCAATATTTTCTTCTGCGACCGTTGCCTTAACCGATCTTAATCCGTCTCTAGTGTTTCTCATTTGTGATAAAAGGCCGAGGAAAATATTCCTTTCATTCGCGTCAGTCTCGAGTTCGTCCAGTGTGCATGTATAAGAATTAGTGGTTTATGATTGATTCTAAACAGTGGAACTAATTTGGTCACTCCTCATTAAAATCTTTGAAAAGGTTTATGCTTCCGTTTCCACTCTTAGTATTCTGGATCGCTGAAGAAAACAAGGACAGAATACTTCACTCCTCACCTTGCCTAGTTACCTCATTCCCTCTCTAGGACTTTAAATAGTTGTTGATATAGGAGACTAACCAACCTATCCTCTTACACGCTAATATATTGCTTTTACACTGTGTATATATCTTTGAATAGAAAAGAAGTTACTTAGTATGTTAATTCATTTCTAAATACATAAATAAAATTAATTTATAACATTTAAAGGTAAATAGCGATAACGCATAAAAGCTTGGAATCTAATAGATAGTTCGAATGACAGGATCGGTCCTATGTTATGATATATATACTTCTCTTTATAAGGAATATGATGAAATCTGAAAAACAATACGTCAAATCCTTATTCCGCCGTGTTGGAGTTGTTGTTTCTCTTCCAATGCAATCATAGAGTGATTTTTAATATCTAGAAATAACGTCCATACCTTAAACCATGATTTTCTCAAGTTTGGCACATTTGAGAACTTTCCTGCGGGAACAGCCGTTGATGAATTTCAACGATGATGAGTCAAAAACGAAATTTCCTCACCATGTTTGTAGATTTCACCAATTTATTTCAGCTGCAAAGTTAGCAGTCTCATTATTTTTTCCGGCAATTAAAATTTTCTCGGGCGAGGAAACGCTGAGCCTCGTAACGAGGCGTTGAAAGCCGAGGGTTCAGGCGCTTAAGTTGATACGACGCCTACTCTTCCACTCCATTTGCCCACTGCGCTTTCACTTATCCGAAAACAAGTGACGTGTATTCTTCTTCTTAAGGCGTGATAAATTTGTCTGAGTAAAGCGCTCTTCCCGAGGGAATGAGGACGCAGTGGCGGAGGAGGAAAACTATGTAATGTTAGTGCGATCTTCAAATAAATTAAATTTACTCCCGAATAATGTATATTATTATCTTTTATCTTATTACATCATTCGATATTGATTGACTTTATTATTCTTCATTGTTATTTATTTACATTAGATTATAATAACAATGAGTAAAATTATTATAATGGACATATTTTTAAAATTGAGCTAATAAATAGGCCGGAAATATAGCAACGAAGAATTAGTTACCTTCATATACGGATTTATCTGTAAAATAAAATTAGATTTTATGTTAATCAGTTTATATTTGACTTATAAATCATGTTAAAAAGTCTATTACGTTACCAGTTTTCCCATATATAAAATTAAAAGGTGTGTGACCTATCTCCTTCATTAGTAATCTGGGTGGAAAGAGATTTTCCATTTGTGAAAAATGAGGCATATGAAATCTAATATCGAGATGATATCCAATCTTCGGTTAAGTATCATCAGTATACGTACACCCTTCTAGCTGTTTGCAGTTAAGTTAACAGTAAAACACACTTTCACTTCACGTATTAACATTGCTTGTGTTGTCCAGCATTAAATGTATTTTTTTGTAATTTTGATCGTCATATTTGCTATTGGTATCGTTTAAATCTCTCAGATCATTCAATTACCAAAGATATCTATCAGATGACGCGGGTCCCTTTTTCCTTGCTCAATGCAGAGGACTTTTTGGGTGTCAATTATAAGCTCATGAACTGTCGTGGGTCATATATAGTGGTATTTTTCATATAAATGCAAAGTTGTTCAAGAATATTCATTTCCGCTTGCTTCTGGACTCGATAAATAGATTAGTCGGGACCTTTATTCTACTATATATCGCGGTATATTTTTCATGAGCTTGAGAAGCAATGCAGAGCATTTTCCCCCCTTCCATATCAAGGATTTCATTGTTTCAATTCCGTACCTACTCGAGCTGGTGCACATATTTTGTACTTCTTTTCAGACATTTTAAAATTTTATTCTCAATTCATTTATTATTCCTTATGCGTTTTTAAGTTTTATAAATTCGTTGAACAAATTGAGTTCAGCGTTTACGAAAGAAACCTTACATTTGTTTTAAATTTCTAGAGTATTAATTACGTGGTAGAGAGGGACCAATATTACCCACGCTGACGTCAAATTTTTAAAACAATTAGATAAAAAGGAAGCGTAATGTAAGAAGGTAATCACTTCGTTTCTACGTACTCCATAAAGTAAAAGCAAGTAAATTATCAAAATTTATAAAAACCTCAAAAATATTAGATAATTAATTATAGATGATATTTTAAAGATCTTCCGAGTTGAGCGGATAGTCTATAATAACAACTTGAGATGAATTTTGACCGTGGCTTTAAGTGAGTGTAGGGTGAGTCCTTACTATGATGTGCACTGTAATATCTTCTTATTTAAAGCTTCTAATTTAATCATTTTTCTGGTGGAAAATGGCTCATTCAATAATCTTCTAGGATTTATAAATTTTGAAAGAGATTTTTCGTAATTATGTAAATATAAAATATAAATTATTCGGGATTAAACTATCTCGCTCTTCAAAGAATTGTAGATTTCTTGTATTAACTTTTATGCATCGAGTTTTAAACTTTGAAAAATAGGCTATTATTTTGAATATATTTATCTTCAGTTTCCATTCTCCGGTCATATCTGAGGAGATTCATTTTTTGCTGCCACAGATTACTTTCCAAGGTAGATGGAGGGCCTAAATTGCCTCCGAGCTTTCTTACAGGTCTAGGAAAATTCGACGAGGCCGTGTTATATATATATAATGGAATGGATTAATGAATTACATAAGGTTTCCTTGTATCGAAGGTATGCCCCGCCCTCAAATTGATAACCCAACCCAAGGCAGTTGATTATGAATTCGAAAAAGGAGTGGACAGACAAACATAATAAATAAACATAACTGTATTATATGCAGAAATAACAATAACATTTGATTCTGGTGTGAGCCATTGTGATAATGATACTTTTGCTGACATTTCCGGACGCATGAAACCTCAGTCGATGGTTTTCCAAAAACCCTTTCCTTGTCTTCATCTTTAGACGGGTCTCCTTTAACTCCATTTTAATACCACTGTGGAGATGATGAACATTCGCTTTGGCTAATAGCTCTCTTAAAAACCGAGGGAGACTGCTTAGCGATATGCCTCGTCTCACCTGACCAAAAGGGAGATCTTGTGCGCCCTTTACTGACCTTCAATCGAGGTATTTCTTCTTTAAGTAATTGTTTTTTAACCCATTTTCATTAATAAAAATCAATGAAAAACAATCTTCTTTAACATTATTTACGATTAGGTTCGAGTTCCATAGCATACGCATGATGAAGAACTCTTCAATAAGCAATATAAATGCGACATGTTTGGCAAATCACTTACAAAAGGCATCTCTTTTATACCTTCATGAATGCCATGAATGAATTTTTGCCAGCACTGTTCCACTTCTATATTCACTATTTTTCCCTCATAACCTAATCAATCAATCTAAACCTCCTATTCTTCATTTTTCATTACTATCCTCATTGCACTATTAAATTCAATACTTAACATTCATTTTTTCTTATTTTTGTAATTTCTGATTTATTGTGTCTGTTTTCGACTATGCCAAACAAATATCGAGGATATTCGCCCTTTTCAATATACAGCCTCTTGATGGTTTTCCTAAGTTTTACTTGTGACGTTTTATTTTATTAAACTCTCAGCGTTGACTGCATTTTCTACATTACCAATAAACCTTAAATAATACGACTTCGCCCCTCCAAAGCAAAGGTGGTAAAAACTACACCCGTGAAGATAGCCAATGCCAAAGTGTTGGAGGGAACTTTTATGATGTACAAGTCTAGGTCATTTGTGTCACGGAAGAAGTTATGGTTTTCTTATATTCTATATTTAAAGAAGATAAGCTACTATATGAAATCGTAACTCTTGAACCTTTGTTTACCTGTGCACTTCGAGACGAAGTGGTGGTCGAACATAATTATCCGTAAACACATCAACTTGGTAAATTACTCACATCGGGATATTAAATTGCTTGATGAGAAGACTTGATATGAATCAATGGTCAAGTGAAAATTCTCATAAATTATCTCTCATAAGGAAATTCATCTCCTAATTCTCTTTGTTTTCTCCCCTATTAACGGTAATAATGAGGACGAATAGGAGACTCAAAAGTAACTTTTTCATATTAAATACGGATTTTCCGGCTAAAATCCCAGGGTCAATTGTCCTTCGTCGATAACAAAGTTTTAACCTGGATGGTCCTTTCACTTTTAATTAAGAATATTCGATTGGCTTCATTCCGAGGAAATGTAATCCCTTATCTCATTCAGAGCAAACGAAACGTTGCTAGCAGCGACTGCAAAACGAGGCTTTAATTCAAATTCCAGTGAAATTTTAATTAATACCGCAATAAAGACTTTCACTCCTCTGATCACAAAAGAGCGCCATAAAACGAAATTTCTTTCTAAATTTATATTTGATGCCAACTCTCCTTCCGGAAAGCAGAAGAGCACTCATTATAATGTATTTAGTAAGATTGAAGTCAGTAATATAGACTGTCGCATTTCATCCTCGTTGACGTTTTGTGCGTGATTTCAGAAGGATTTTTGTTTTACGCTTGTTGGAGGATGTCGCGTTTAGGATTTGTATTGACTTACAACGATTGATGTTAGCTTCTCTCCCCTGCAATATTTCTTTAGCAATTTCGTTGCATTTTTAATGATTATTTCCGTTTTTGTTTATGGAATGATTATATTTACATTACTTCCAAGGGTTGTCTATATTCTACGTGGATTATCATTCTATTACAAATACATCTTCAATTTTCATAATGTACCATTTCATTGTGAAGGAGGTCTCTTTAAGGGGATGGAAAAAAGTTGAGCCACGTAGTAGATTAAGGAAACTAAGGAAAACTTGATATCAGAGACGGATTTTTAGATAGCAATGAAATCAATCAACCTGAGCCTTATTGCTTGCTGATCTATACATTTGTTGGAATTAAATTCGAAGCCCTAATTTCCTGTGAAATCCATTCATCGAATTGTGCAAATTGTGTAGATAATTTCCGTTTTTCCGCTGCGTAATTTTCGATTCTTCCATGAGGAAGAAACCTCTTACCGTATTTAACTTCTTAAAAATTCAAATATTTGTGTTTCTACTGAAAATTGGCCCTTTTTGAGGGAAGGGGGCAAAGGTAAAGGAGAACTTTTAATGAGTGGGTGTTCAAAAGAAGTAACTACAGTATTTTCCTAAATGTATTCCCATCTTAAAGAAAATGAAAGAGAGAAAGTTAATTTTATTTACGTTGCAGCCCATGAATATAAAAAAATAAGATTCTTAGATATTTCGTTTTATTTTTTTTAATAGCTGTCATTTGGTCTTCTGATTTCGTAAAAAAGAATCAATTTGAGAGATTCATTTGGTATTTAGTAAGAGGTCGACAGTAATGAAATATCGTGAAAGAAATATTTAGATGAAAGATTAAGGAGATTGGATGAAATTCATCGTCGCAAAACATTTGATCGTCCAAACAAATGAGGCATTCGGTATCATTTAACATACCAAAATGTCACAAGATGAAATTTGACGGTGTTTAAACTCAATAAGCTAAAGTCAAAGAAATTGGAGTTTTATATCAAAACTGAATATTATTTTTATTCACAAAATAATAGCTTATACAGTTTCTCAAATCTAAAACAGCACGACCGGTTTCGGATCTTCCAGTCATCCTCAGGTCATAGGATGGCCGAACGAGCAGACACTTTCTTTGTTCAGTTATCAGTTTTTATCAATTTTTAGTGAATAAAATCACTATTCATTTTTCAGGATATTGATTTATTTATCTGAAAATCTTACTACAAAATCCAGTGTTTCATCCACCCTTAGACGTAAGGGTGCAAGTACACTTAATTCGATAACTTACTTAAAAAGCATCGTTTAAAAATACTTAAGCACCCATGTAGCCAGTTATTAAATTTACCTCTTATAATTACATATTTTTAATTTAAGATCGCAGAATTGGGTTAAAAACAAACCCGTATTTAAATTTACCGAATTTTCTGAACGTCAAGAGATCCTCTTCAACGATAACAAGCTGCTCCAATGCTCCAATTTCGCATCCGATCACCAGGTTCTTTTAGAGGCGATTACTGAAACTCCACCGATCGAAAGCAGGCTTCCTGGGAGCACTTAGAGAAAGATAAATGAAAAAATACGTTCCTTTGATTGCTCTCGCCCTCATATCGCGTTCCAGTTTTCTTTCACCACTCCAATTGCTGTTATGTTCCAGAGCAGACTGGATTGGAACCAATAAGTGGCGTTGGCTTTACGAGTCGTATATATGGCACTATATTCACCTCATGTACGAGACTTTAAAAAGAGGATAGGAAATAGGGTCACGGACTGACCGTTGCGTTCTAGCGGACTAATGACCCTATCATTATGTACTTAAAGCGAAAAATCTTATCTCCTCCGCTTATGGCTTAATTTTCTAGGCATGGATTTCTTACGGTATGACTTTTTGCCAAATGAGGCCAAGAGAAAAAGTACCAGATACGGGCTTCTTTAATTTCAGCAATCGCTACAGCTTAAAGTATTCGCATTGGGAAAGATAGTAACGGAATCCATGATGATGAACATGAAGGAATAATATGACGTGCCAAATCCCACTCGAGAAATAAGATAGTAATAACTAATAATAATAATTAATAACGCTAATAATAAGTTATAACGGTTAAAGGTAGACTTTCTTGTGTCCTTCATATTATCTAAGCGGGAATTCATAGCCTATGTAATCGATTCTACCAATATGTTACTATCGTATAGTTAAATACATGCCCCTGAACTTCTATAACCTTGCATAAAACGCATAGTCATAACTCTTAAATCGAACAGCTAATAATTCTATATTTACTTTGTTACGTTATTCTGAACGTATTCGTGACTGTTTAAACGATGGAGTTAGTGCCAACTATCAAATATGATTGGAAATTAACTTTAATTAACGAGACAGCAGTAAAACTGCTTCAGTTTAACTAAACTAGCATTTCAGTTCAAATTCTAGATTAATCGCCATTCTCAAAGTACGCTCCATGAAGGACTTTTAAATACGTACTAAAAATCAATTGAATTATCTCAAGATGCGTATTCACTATGCGTGACGAAGCTTCGATCAAGCGTAGTATTTTACAGTTGTAATTTGCCCTGATCGAAAGATTGAATCAACTTTCTGGAATTGGAAATATGCAGGAATATTTATATAATTTCGTACATAACTATTAGTTGTTTAAAAACGCTATTATAGTCCGGGATAACCGACCTTCTAGAAACCAAACCATGCACATTTCAATAGCCATCTTCAGAAATAAAAGCTTTGATCTTCGGAGATGCATGGATATAATCGGAAGGATGGCGATTGGCATGGTCTCTAATTCCAGAAATATAGTTTGAAGATATTCGTGATAAGGGCAATTGGAGTGATTTTATTCATTTGCGACACTTTGAATTTGTATTAATGCATTGTAAAATTAAAGGTCGATTTGAATTATCTGAAATAATTATTCTAGGTTTTGAAATTTAAATATAATTTCTTTTATATGAAAATTCCAATTTTCTTCGAAAACCGTGTGAAACAATAAAATGCAATTACGCAATGAAAACATCATTCAATTTATGAAAACGGGGGCCTCACTTCCGAGATGAAAACAAAGGGCAAATACGAAACGAGCTCATAAGAGGAAAAAACAACAAATTAAATATTTAAAATTAATTTGTTAGAATAATAAAGATATTTTGCCAATAACTAAGCAAATGGAAACCAAGAAAGAACGTATGAATTCTTCGGTCTCTATGATTTTAAATGGATACTTAAAATTGATATTTAATCTTTAATATTTTCAATTATAAAATATTTTTGAGAAAAAATACATTTAAAAGCCGATATATTGCGTTGTTAAATAGAATGGGCAGAGTGAAGTCAATCCACCAATTGAAAGGGCGTAACTTTGAAGGCATTGTCGATGCTATGAATGACGTATTTTGATAAGAAAGAGGACTGTTTTATTCACGATATGCACTGAACATCTGTCCATATCTCTTTCAATAGAGCGGAGTACATTTCATTTTCACCCGCGAAATGTGTTTTGGCGTGCAATTTACTGCGTGGCTTTCGACGCCTAATGTTAGTGAGAACCAAAAGCTAAATAAGACGGTGAACTAATCCCTTCTCATGCCTATTCACCTTTAAATCCGATCCTTGCAACAGGAATAAGCCGATTAGGAATTCGCACTCAGAGTAGTGCTTACGGATATTAAATCCGCTCCAAATATTATCTTTGACTCTGCACTCAGTCATATGTGAATAAGGATGGTCATTGATCAATGATCTGTAAGCCGTGGCAATGTAGTCTTATTTTGAAAATAATTAAACACATTTGTTCCCAAACAAGCGTCATAATTTCTCTGTGGAGTCATACAGATGGACAGAAATTAACTCTATTAGGCGAAATTGGGGCTGTAAAATTCAGCCTATGCAGAAGTATACAAACAAAATTTTTAAAAATATACTCCCAGTTATAAACTAATCATGTTTTAAATGAAAATTTTGGCAAAATAATTTAATTTTTTATTATAAAGTAATATTTCCGCGGCATAATTGCGGCACGTCTAAAACGAATGCTCTTTTAAACATTAATTTTTGAATAAAATTAATATGATCGATCGTGACTTCGTGGAATCTCTCAGAAATTATCTTGAAATAAAAAGACTGTAAATCTTTGAATGAGCGGATATTTAATTGTAAATGTTTCGTGTTTACGAAACATTTACAATTAAACAATTAAAGAATTTAGGTGAAAACGTGTTGATGTCTTCATGCGAAGAAGTATAGAAATTTAGGACAGAAAGGAAAGTTGGACCTTAAGAGAAATGTCAATTTCTGATCAAACTTCAATATAAATGTCGGAAAATACATAGGTTAATAAATACATGAATTTTTCTGCAGAAAATGCTTATCTGTAAACATATGGTTGAGATCGAGAAAGGATAGCGAAGAATACAATATTAATTATTCAGTACGGCTTTTTAACATTTTTCTCGAGGCAGTAATTTCTGAAGAATACTGAAGTCATCAGATGTTTTTCTTTTCAAATTACTTCTCTAAAGCCTTCAAAATTTTTTGTGGTAAAAGAAAGTACGTGGCATCCGGTGAAATTTGGAAATATCTTCTGGAATAGAGAGAAGGGGTAAGATCTTCAGGTAATCTTTCTCTATAGAATGAAATTCGACCTTTTCGTGATGTGAAATAGGCAAATATATTCTCACAGGCGAATACCTATAAGATCAATATAATTGGATGAGATTATATCATGCTTAGTTCCATTTTTGCAGCTATCTTTTTAGCTTAAATCGTTTTTAATCAAATCTCAAACCAGAATTTTCATAGCTTTTAACGACTTAACCATTTGCCTAATTTCAATCAATAGTTATCCTATTCTGATTTCTACTTTATTGGTTAATAAGCTAGTATCTTAATTTATAAAATTAAAACGTAATAAATTTTGTTTCCTTCTGAGTTTATATTTTTATTAATTCACACTGGATGACCCAATTAAAATCATCCATCAAACTTCACGAAAAAAGAAGGGGAAAGAAAACAAACATTTAATATTTTAGTATCTAAAGTCTTGATTTGGGCTATCAAAATATACAGGCTCATTAATTCATCAACTCTCTATAAAAAGGGCAATGTATGAGGCTGAATTCAAGTTTAGGCATTCCCTCGTGACATCATCATCGTCATGACGGCGAAATTTATAATCGGGGAAACAAACTTGGGACGAGCTTATTTCAGCTTTTAACTCAATAACCTTATTTTCTCGGCGAAATGGTTGTCGTTGATCGCTGCTAGATGGCAGCCCGGAGTGTAATGACGTCAGGAAAGATAAGTTGGCAGGAATTTGAAGGCCTCAGGGGACCTGTTAGAGCATTCGAGTGAAGAAAAGGATGACAACCGCGCATCGGGGACTTTGATAGGAGAAAAAGATATCCGAAGGGAAACACGAGATGCGGAAATTTTTTTTTCGAAGTGCAGGCAAACTCGGATGGAATTCTCTGACTTTCCTAATTCACCTAGAATGTTGTTGCGCGATTTGGAATCCTCACGAGGATGGGTACAATCTCCGATCTGGAGATACTTCCACGTAGAGCAGCTCAGTTTGTTGAAGGAGATTTCTGATTCGACAGCAGAATTAGTCTCTCGGGTGAGATTTGCTGATGGACAGAAGATTTAATTATCGACGAAAGTTGTTTGAATGATTTGTCAGAACAGATCTCGTCTACTAAATAGTTGATTTTCTTACTCGAGTTTGCACGTTCTCTGAGAAAATGAGAAAGTGGTACCAGGAAATTATCGCGAGAACAGACCTCTTGCATTATTTTCCGAGGACTATTAAGGAATATAATTATAGTTATATATCTTTCTTTTTGCACCCTCTGTTACAGGCCATTGGTAACTTGCAGGTTTTGTATGTAAAAGTGAACTAAAATCCAAAATGTCGTGGACACAGAGCCGGGACTGTCCAAAACGATATCCGGTAGAACTGTTTCAGTTAGTGGTTTAGTCTGTAAGGAACTCTAATGTTGGTGAAATCATCCGTCCGGTGCATAACTGTATAGTATTCTTAACTCCCTTTCATTGACTACAAAAATATTAAGATAGGAAATGATGATTGTTAGGTCAGATGAGGAGTGATGTTTGAGAGGGAATGAGGCTTTCTAAGAAATCTTAAGAGTAAGACAATTTTCCCTTGCCTTTTTCGCTGAGCAAGAATGCTATATAATGTGTCTTGGTAGGTCATGGGACGGCATTGCAAGGAAAGCAAATACCAAGTAGTTTCCACATCATTCAATACAAAAGTAACACCGGTTTCGACTATAACGCCATCTTCAGGTAACTTACAAGAAAATGCAAGCACTTTTGTATTTTCATATGTATTAAATGAAGTTGCCACTTTAGCCAAAACCAGTCGTATTTATATTCAGTTAAATGACAAGGTTAAGAATAGAAATCATCCTCGTAAGCACAGCATGATTATCCTACGGATGAAACTTGTCATGGCCAGTAGTAACCAAGCTGATTGCTATTGATGAAATTAGCCGCCACTGAGTGGAACTACTCCTACTACTAGAATTTTTCGTATCCATTTGTGTCAGTTCAAAACATTCGCCTCCATAGCATAATGTAGTGACTCATCAGGAAGGGCTCAGGTTATATAACAAGATAGTAGATCGTATAACAATAATCAGTAGAGAATATAACAATAAATTAAATAAAAACTCTTTTAAAAATACTTCATACTCACAAGTAAATACTTGTAAATGTCATTCCCACGCAGGTAGAGTTGCAAATATAATAATCCATTATAATTTCAAATTACATACGAAATCATTTTATAGTTATTTGAATTATCAGTCCAAAAAATGAAAATCCATTATAATTTTAAATTACATACGAAATCATTTTATAGTTATTTGAATTATCAGTCCAAAAAATGAAAATCCAGTAATATTTCAAACATATATCATACGTATATCATGTGCAAGTAATTTCAAGATTGCGACATCTTCAGGCATTGTTTCGAAAGACCTATGGTTCGTTGCCATTAAGCATTATCATAATATACTCCGTCCAACGTCATGAAGACTCCACGTAAAGCATCTCGTATAGCCCCATGTACTATATTGGAAGAATGACGCGCGCTATTGCTATATTTGCAGAGAAAAAGAAAGTCGACAAGAGCTTATTTGGAAGACATTCAGCATAGACAAAATCAATTCTTTATGGCGTAGTGCAATTTAATACAGGCTTAACATTGTCATAATCGAAGAAAAATAAGAAAGTGATATTTTCAAAATATTGGGTGCAGATTATGATTTTATGAACCGATGAATCTGGGTTTATCATTTAGGAAACAAGGTCTTTCTTTTATCAAAATCTTCCTCGTAGAATCTACTTTTCACGTATACTATAACCCTTCCTGTAAAAAATTTTGGATAAAAGTGCCTACGGAATATTCTATAAGAATACGCTAATTTTTGATAAAATGCAGGGAGAAATGTAGTAGCATGCTACTGTTCGTCCTATTGTCGTAAGAAAAAACTTTCAGCGAGAAGGTTTCCGAGAAAATATTGAAATTGTTTTTGTGGAAATCAAATCCTTTTCGATAAAAGATAAGGTCAAAAAACGAATCTAAATTACGACGTTGCCGTGAAACAGCCCTGTGATGCTGCCATTCCTGAATCCTATATTTCAGAAGGCTTGTACTTCTCCCAGCGATTCAATCAACAACGACAGGTATTAAAATTGCAGGACATAAAATTGCCCCAAGATAAGGAATTCCAAATTTTCAAACAATCATGCATTAATTTTAGCGCTAGAAAAAAAATATGAAGGGATCGGGAATCGAACAAGAGATGTTTTTCTTACTGGCAGGTAGCATTATGCATATAAGCAATCTAATGAAGCCTTCTATTTCTATAGCCGGATGGTTGAGATGAACGATGTACTAACTGTAACTGTATGTAACTGCCGGAAAAAGGAACGTCGAGATGTTCAATTCCCGATAACGACCGAATTCTTAAAGGTCGTTTTAAATTGGTCTTTGACTTTTCTTCTGAGTAATGACATTCGGAAGTGTAAAATTTTACCATTTTGAATTGAAAATAATAATTTCCTTGTGAATTATGTTAAGAGGTGATTTAGGTAAGGTATGTGAGGTAAGGGCTTCCACCATGGATAGATCCCAAAGAAACTCGGTAAAAAATATAACTGGACTGGGAATCGAACCAGAGACTTTCTTCTTAATGGCAGATTGCTTTAACCAACTAAGCTATCGGTCGAGGGGACTTTCAAAAATCCTTAAATTTCTCTAGCTGCATAGCTTATTTGAATAAAGCTATCTGCCTTTTGGGGGAACGGCCCGGGCTCAATTCCTGTTACCGTCGAAATTCTTTTAACTCCGCCTTCCGTTGATCGATTTTTTAGATATGGCCTCCGAATTGTAAAACCTTACCATTTTGAGTTCAAAATAATAATTTCTTTGTGAATATTGTTGAAACCGAATGTATCTTTCGTACTGTGTCCATCAATCTCGTAGTTTGATGCTGTCATGTTGGACGATAGTCTAACGACTAGATGTCGGATGGAAAGTACAATTGCAGTACAAGCCTTCCGAAAAATAGATGGATCAGCAGTTTCGTGTCAACATCGTAATACAGATTCGTTTTTTGACGTTATCAATAAACTTAAAGGATTTTGATATGCACAAAATATTATATCAGTGTTTTCTTAACAACGTTTCCACTGGAAGATTTTATAAAAAGTAGAACTACATTTCTCCTTGCATTTTCCCGAAAACTCGCGTATTCTTATAGATTTTCCCTGGGCATTCTTATCCAAAATTTGTAACATCAAGGTGTATAGCAAACGTGAATAGTTGATTCCACGAGGAAGATATTGATATCAGAAAAGACACTGTTCCTTGAAAAGTAAACCCTAATTCATCGGTTCAAAAAATCATAATCTGGATTATGATTTTTTGAACCTGGATTAAATTGCACTAAGCCATAAGAAAATGATTTTCGTCTATGCTTAATGTCTTCCAAATAAGTTCTCGTCATCCTTTTTTTGTGCAAATGTGGAACAGCGCGTGTGATTCTCCCGTAAGAAATGCTCGGAGCCATATACTTTACGTGGAGTCTTCAAAACGTTGGAAGGAATGTAGTTACAAATATATGTATAAGGCTGGTGTTGCTAAGTTGCAAATTAAAATACTTACTCCGAGAAACAAATATAAATTGTTTATTAGGAGGAAAATAGTTAAATGAAGGAGCATTTTACATCTGGCATAAATTCGAAGTCTGTCCCTAACATTTGGAGACAAACATTTACGACGCATGGCCATGATGTCGTGTTAATGGCGTCCAAAATTTTAAGATTACTTAATACTCCCATTTTCGAGAACTGTTACAAATATCTTTCCAATTCTTTTTTTATTTGGGATATTCATACGATTTCCAAATGTTATATGCGGCATTTAAGCACATAAAAGCAATATTAAAAAATTGGTAGCAGGTCAACTTTTTCGTGTCAATTTCATAATATTTTCTGTATAGGTTAATTCAAAAATATATTGTGAACAATTGAAGAGGCTAGAACCTACTTATTTCTAAGTGTTACTGAGAAGGATAATGATAGTATGACAAGAAAAAAGGGCTATTCAATTTGCGGCAATCGAAATATATTTTGATATACAATTTCGCTTTTTCAACTATGAGTACGGGTGAACAACCATATGCTGGTGCTGCTGGAATGTGAAGGAATATGCTTAAAAATTTAATTTTAAAAATCATTTACTTTTACTCAGATTTTGTACTTCCATTCCCTAAGGAGAGAATTTAAAGAAAACTATAGATAAAAGCTTTTTCTAATTTACTGTTATATTGAAGCCCTTAATTTTTCTCCCCTTTCTTTCATTAGAACAGCGAATGTCTTTCAAAATGTTTCCATTGAGCCTCTTATTTATATTGGCATTCCTTAATTTCGAGTTCTCATTTCTCAATTATTCTGAAAAGGAAGCCCTGAGCTGTGAAAATGCGTCTCGCACGAGACTGTCCGCCAACGCGAAGCACTTTTCAATTAATTCGCGTTTTTAGTGGTTTCGACTCAAGATATGCTGCGTTGATAAGGAGATACTTTAGCCAGCAATAACATCCGGAGCCGTACTTTGTCTCAAAATTAAAACAAGTTGTTGTTAATTAACGCTGAGAGGAAAGCAATGACTCTCAAAAGGTGACACAGTTTTTCCATTACAGAACGTGCGATACATCTCTTTCTGGAAATTTTTGAGCGTCATTTTTGAGAATGTTTCCATCTATTTTGTAGGATTTAATTGTAGTTTCAAGAAGATATTCCCAAATACCTCCTTGATTTAAGCTTTTTATCGAGAAAGAAGGATATCATTAACGAAATTCAATGGCAGTATGATTTCCATTACTGTCTTGATCATATTCTATATAATATTTAAATAAACAAGGATAAATTCTGTGAATGGAATGAAATATTCTTGCATGGCGTTAGATTTGATTACAGAAGGTTTCGATTAAGCTGTAAATGATGTAATGGTTTCTATATTTTGTCAGTAAATTATCTTAATATTCTTTCTTGTTTATGTCTGAAAAATCCTTTTAAAGAAACAAAAAAAGTATCAGATACCCATCGTCAAGTGTCTCGGTGATGCTATATAGATATTTCAAAGCAGAACAGAATTATCTCGAAAAGTTAATGAATCACACGTGATAGTAATTTCTATAAACTAATTTTCAATTGAATAATGGATATTCATTTATTTGTTAAAATGAAAATATTTCGTTGGCTTCCATAGAGGGATGAAGTACCGTATCTATACCTATAGCTATACCGTATATACCATTTCTATAAGGTTTTATTATTTCCGAATGCATAACCTATCGGAATGTTACAGTCCCAGATACCATTCCCGATGTAAGCCTATGTATGCGAAATGACCTTAGCAGTTGAAGCACTTTTATATTTAGAGTATTTAGCTATTAGGGTAAATAGAATTTCATTATGTTTATTATCAAGAGACAGCTCTTCGCTTGTAATAGGATGCTATACGAAAAAAAGAAAAGCAAAAAGTTCTGGTATGAAGTGAAGTTCGTCACCTTACAACAGGAATCTTGAAGACGAGAAATTGTCGAAATCTATATCAATAAAAATTTATAATAGGAATGGACATAGAGTACAATATTACACTAAAATAAAAGGCACACTATGAATAGGAGGTAATTATTATTGTGTTAAACGATGGGGTTACTGAAGTAACGCGCAATCTTTTTACAACCTGTCGTATTAATAATTTCAGTCTTTTTCCACCAATTTCCGCCTGTGATGGAAGTACCCTTATTCGAGGAGTAATTAAATTCCATCTTCAAGCTGAGTAATAAGAGCCTTTCCACAAATAGTTGATGATCTACAAAATTAATCCATTCACATCTGACGGCCAACATGAAATAAAATTAGCATTGATAGTAAAAGTTATAGTGTAAACTTTGCACTTCTCGCGTTATAAGGGAATGAGTATAATGGAGTAATGTATGTAAAGAAATCTTCCTCAATCCGAGATGAGGAGAGCGAAATATGATCGATTTTCATCCAGTCTCAGCCGCCGGCGTTCTCTTTATGAAAGACGTTAATGGAGAAAATTATAATCAGTCTTTGATCTTGCTACCGGAGGTGTCCCTTTAAGGACTCACTTTGAATAAGAGAAGGTTTATTAACCCTTATTGGATCGCATTTTTCATTAGAAGTATTCCTAAATCATCGAATCGGAACCTAAACCTTTATTCCCTTACCATTTTTCATTTCAAACAATATAATTTACTTAGGTATGAATGAAGAGAGCTTTTCACTAAATGTAAAAGAGCGATTTACAACCAGTTATAATGAATATTTTACATTTATATTTATTCACTCCGATATTTTGATCACATTCAATTGTCTAATAGTAACATATAATACAATTGAAAAGTGATACATGTAGAAAATAGTCTCCCGGGTAACAAAATCAACTAAAGCGGCCTCGGGTTCGATTCCCCATCGAGGTCATAATGTTAATCTAGAATTGAAAAAGCATGAGAAACTACCTGATTAATAGGTAGCAGATTCGAACAGTTAAGAAAGTCGGCGGCGCGGGTACTGATGCGCTCTCACCCACTGTGAATGGACATGAAATAAATGAACATCCGGAGGTGTTTGCATATATTATAACTACGAAACTTCCCCTTTATCTCTGATGGAAACAAATTTAACTTATAAAATAGTAACACTATTATTAAATGAATCTAAACCTGAATAACAAACAATAAAAATAATCTCCCTCCAATATCAGTGCGGTTTTTTATAATAAGAATCAAATACAGTCCGAATTTTACTCTTCTGAAAATTTATTCAATAATATCCCTTGCAAAGTTGATATTTAGCTCCCATAATTAAATGTTCATATCGGAGCTATTCATTTTGTTGCTATAACAATATCGTGTTTGCTTCTGTTGTTAATTTTTAAATAACTTCAACTACAATATTTCCATCTTTTTTAGGAGAAAAACATTTCTAATTTGAAATTTTATTCACTAAGATCTAAGATTAAACATCTGCAGCATAGAAGATTACATTATTTTGAAATATGGTGCTGACTTTAAATTTATCTTTTCTTTATTAATGTCTTTCTTTCCACAAAACGTCGGTTCTTCTTCGCCATACATTTCATGTGAGCTTACTTTTTTTAAATTTAATCGCATGAGAGTCGAGTTCAACTAACGTCTAGTCGTCTGAGAGACTGGTTGTTTATAACTACAAAGTGATCGAAAAATATGTTTAAAACCGGTATGGTATGAACAAAGAAAAACAGAAGGTGAACCGAAGTTTGGTTTTTCATTGAATAGGAGCAAAAACAGCAAAAAAAATTACAGTTCGATGCCTGTTTGGAATTCTACATGAAAAGAATACCCGGGCAATCGTTTCATTATGATGTATACGTATGTGTGATGCTCGTGGGCGTGATGAATATTCAAAACAGGAATGAAATATGACTGAGGAGGAGGAAGAGTGGCCGAAAGAATATTCCACGACGCAGCTTACAAATATTCAATGCGTGGGTCATTCATAGGGAAATCGGATAGAAATTCACCTCTTTTTGAATGAATTGAAGTACACGAATTGTTTATACTTGCACACTTTCACGAGAAGCACTTTATAGCAGTTTCAGAGAGAGGTGAAGAGAGGGGTAACAGGATTAAAGTTAACGATTTTAGTAGGGAATTAGAATAAGTTATGCGCATGGATTTTTATATTTGTAGATAGAAATGTTTATATACATTATATACGAGGGCTGTTCAAAAAGTTCCCGAACTTTATTTATTACAGCACAAATAATTCACTTACAAATTATTGCTCCGGGTCTCCTTCAAAGTACTCCTCACCCCAACGTATACACTTATCCAAATGGTATTTCCGCTATTTAAAACAGTCTTGGGACGCTTTTTTCGGACTGTTCATAAGCTCCTCCGTCGAATTTTTCTTTATTTCTCGAATGGTGGCAAATCTTTTTCCTTTGAGCGGGGTTTTTAGCTTTGGGAATAGGAAAAAGTCACATGGAGCCAGGCTTGGTGAATAGGGTGGCTGGAGAGGCACAGTGGTCTTGTTTTTGGCTAAAAAGTCACGAGTTACTCGTGTTGCTCCTGGTCTGTTGTCATCAGGCGAGGCACGAATTTGTCCTCGACTCGATGCATCCTCAATTTTTTTAGTTAGGATTTCGTAGTAGAACCAATCGGGATGCCACACTCTTCTGCAAGCTCCCTGACAGTCAAATGTCGATTTGTACGAACGAAATCGTTCACTTTTTCGATGTAGGGGTCATCTGTGGACGTTGATGGTCTTCCGGAACGCTCGTCGTCTTCCACTGATTGCCGCCCGTCTTTGAACCGTATAAACCACGCGGTACGTTTCATAGCATGCTCACCAATAGCCTGGGTAATCAACTCAAAAGTTTCCGTGAAAGATTTGCCCAGTTTCACGTAGAATTTTACAGGGGAACGCTGCTCCTTCAAAGAGCTCATTTCCGCGGATCCGATTTTTCGCCGCACTCTACGATCACCTGTTCACATAAACATCTGTAACTAATGAACAAAGCAAGATATCGACAAAGTGATTAAAGGTGGTTATTTGAGAAGCTTTCGCGGATACAACGCCTACAGGCAGATTAAAAAATAACCAACTGGAAGCACACTATAAAAAAAGTTCGGGAACTTTTTGAACAGACCTCGTATATATATATATATATATATATATATATATATATTATAAATTAATAGTTTTATAAAGGGTACCTGTATATGCTCAGGTGAAGTGAATATTCTATGTGAATACATGATTAATAAAAAATGGAATCTAAATCTGATGAAAAAATCCATCATTTATCAATTTTATGCTGCTCTAGAGATCTGGTGCTTTCTGTCAACTGGGATCTGACTGCCCTCTGTGTTACTCTCGCTACGGAAGGAATGTGGAATAGTGTTCAGCTCTAGGGTGTGTCGAAAAGAGTGAGTGAATTCTAATAGGGCTAAAACTTCGCGTATTCACATGCTAATCAATCAACGTAATTAAAATATGCTTTGGATCCTCAGCTCACACAGAAGACCTATAATTTTGAAAATTGACAAGTACAAAATTCTTTTCTTTTCGCTAAAATACAAGCAATACTTCTTTTTATGTTGCTTTATTGTAGAACAAATAGATTGAAAACCTTGCGTTACGTTTTGAGTTCACACCAAAATACATAAAAAATTAGAATATAAGTTTGATCGCTTTCCATCTCTCAACAAGTACTTCATTAAATCTAAGTAATTAAAAACTAATGCGCGCTATTTATTTTTACAGTCATAAATTGCAAATAAGCTGGCTTGCTTGTCTTTATGACTGAGATGTAATCAATCATGAGGATCAAGAAAATCTGTCGCCAATACTTTTTTAATAAATTAGCGTGCAAATAAGCAAATTTGAGCCCTATCAGAATTCGATACTCAAAAAAATCAAATTTTTCGACCCACCGCGATATTTGCATAGACTTGACGTATTTTACCCTAGTGTACCTTTTTAATAACGCGGCAATTTTACAATTTCGCAGTTGGGAATAGCAGTCTTTGGCGTTTGCATCAACCGCCAAAAATACGCGAACGCCATTCAGCTATCCAAGCTATCTGATATTGATCTTCTTGTTTTCATAATTATAACTCTAAAAGTAATAAAATCCAGTCATTACGAATCAGTTCCATTCACTAAACTTTGCTTATTTTCTTGATTCTAGTCGATGAATCAAATAAAATCAGATTCATTCCTTTGGATAGATTTTCTCTAGAACGGGAGAGAGAATTACTCCAGTAATCATTCCTTCCCTAAACTATTTATGATGAAAGTTTTCCATAAAAAATAATTTATTGATAGGATCCATTCTTCCCCGTCTGAACGATTCGTTCCTGAATAAAGAATGACATCACCTCCTGTTCGTATACCGCAATATAAACCTTCTTTCGAAACCAAATTGAAAAAATCTTATCTTTGACGCAATGTCACTCAGCGAAGAATAGCACCGCTTCGATTGAATTGCGCGCGATTGTGGTGTTCTCATGAGTGCCATGAGAGCGACACGCTAAATTATGAGCTGTTTAGATACTAGCCAGCCTAAAAACAATCTATCCACGAGTGCTAACCCAATACAACGTGTCACATTAAGCCCGTGATTTACGAATGAGCTATCGCGTCGTAAGCATTTTAGAAATATTAGGAAGTTGACGCACTGCTGTGACGTTAAGATGACGTAGCACAACGAGCAGTTTAATGAGATGGAATTCCACATAGCACGATGAATAGTTTGGAGAGATTATATCTCATATAGCAATGAAAATTTATTTATGATTATTATTTTATAAATTTCAAATACTTTATTTGAACCAAACATAATTTCGATTCCTATATTGAAATTATCGTGGCCAGACGCAACCCCACACAACGATAGCTAAAACGAAAAAAGCCTAATTTAACAAAGCGGAGAATGAAATGTATGAAAAGGCTAAAATCAACCACGGGATAAAACGCATTTATCTTTTATCTCCTAAAAGATATGTTAACAACTTTAGTTATATAACGAAATAAACGAGAACGTCATTCGATAATGTGACATGTGACGGCATACTTTGTACAAATCTCAATAGTTGTAAACTAGATTTATGTGATAACAGTAACAAAGCTTTGTTTAGGATAATGACTTTTTACATCTTAATTTGCAGTATTTTGTTTAAAATTGGCCATTTGAGCATTTTCATGTGGGATTTATCCAATCCATTTGCACCCTTCTAATGGGTTCACTTTCGCAGTCGGCATTTTTTCTCCGAAAATCCAAAAGCGAATGTCCTCACCATCGCAAACAATTTGATTTGAAAGGTATGCATTTCTCAGTCGAATCCTTCATCATTCTGAGTCCTCCGAAAAAGCTTTTTTTCCACCTTTCATAACCTATCCTATTTACTCGTTATCTGCGGACAAACATCTGTCACATTTCGAGTTGAAAGGCTTTCCCGAAACTTTTCCAATGGCATTTAAAAGATGGGAATATGATCCTTAAATGGAATGCATGTTAAGGCAATAGTGCGAATCTCCTCGAATTTGAAATGTTTCCGATCATGTTAGGAATTTTCAAGACATTATATAGGCTTATACTATGTACAAGACATTTCTATTGCATTCAGAAAAATAGGAAAAAAATGTAAATAAAATGTGGAAATACCAGGATTGCACGCGGTTGCTTCATTGCATTTAGGCCAGAGAACAATTCCTCCTTCAGAAATTGAATGAGATGGTAGATGAATTGGATAAAGCAGCTCGGTAAATGGGACATCTGGGCTCGAGTCCCGATTACAGAGGTTATTTTACTCTCCATTTTTCGTCTTTGCTATACCGGAACACCAACAAGTAAACACAAGTGCAGCAAAATGGATTCTTTTTTGATAGCTTTTTTCCCTTTTAATTGCGTTTGATGGGGTGAACTTGTGATACACGACACACTTGTGAAATGGGAAATATTCTATAGTGATTAATTCACGACCTGAGTTGAGGTGAATATATAAATATACGTGCATGTGAAAGTAGGCGATGTATATTTGTTACGTATTTATCGCCTCTTGTAAATGATTGTGAGAATAAACATTCAGTGAAAGGAGAGATTACTTCCATTAATTTAAGAAAAAGAAGCTCTAAAGTTAGATTTCTTGGCATTTTGAGATTTTTTCCATTAATTTGGGTGTAAATGAATTTTGCATGAGGTAATTTTTGCATGAACTTCGCTGTGACGTCAACAGACGGATGTTTTAACCTCTGAATTAGTGATTGTTGTGGTCGATTCCAATCGAGGCAGCGAAACGTATTCCTCAATAAATTATGACGAGGAATTAATGCAGTAACATTTATTTTAACAATATTTTTATAGAATTTTGAACATTATTCGTATTTCTACCTCAAATAGTTGCAATTTTTGCTAACCTGACTAATATGAGATTAAAGTAGCAAAAATGGAACATTTATAAAAAATAAGCATCGAAATCAATTTATTTACTTACATTATTAGAAGCAGATATATTTAAAGCCATCGAATTTCCTTTTTGAGTAAAGGACGTGACCATTTAATGATGTATACAGTAAAAGCGTTTCAAAATTATTTATTCATAAGCACATATCGGAGACATTCATTGTACTAGGAATACTTTCCTCAGCGAAAGTATATCGACAATAAATTAACACTTCTCATTTACCTGTCTATCTCTATTACACTTATCTGTAAGCATGCAATTTACCGGCGGTTTGATGAACCTTTAACGGCTAATTGAGTTGATACAACGCATGACAGGCATCTCACGAACCGTAATCAAATATTGATCCTGGATGATGTTTTAACTAAGTCTTTTAGTCTGTGATCGAATGCAATCAAGTCTGCCCGTCCTAATACCGGCGGTTTCAAATTTCGCTTTACTTCGAAGGAATATTCTCAAGAGGGCCTGAAGATTGATCAAGCTTCTCGTTTGCATAGAAATACTTACTTAGCCATCGTTAATTTCTCAATGAAGCCTAAAACATAGGTTTTTTTGCATTGCTTTTATCCTTATATTATTCCGTATGATTATTTACTGATGTCTGATGAGCAGGAAAGTTATAACGAAGTTTAAAAGGATTAACACAGAAAAGCTTGTTTAAAACGCTCCCGCATAAGACGCTCATCGTTTAATTTGCGGTTCTCTCACAATCATTTTCACACGAATCGTGGTAAAAATAACGCCCAAATATGCCGAAACCCGCTATCTTCTGCTTCTATCGATAGATTCAATATTGTTTACATAATTTTTATCGTCGTCCTCTTCTCTCCTCTCGTCTGCAGATGGTGAATTTCGATACTCTCGTTTGCTATGATTTAAATGCACTAAAAGATTACAATAAACTGCCCATCCGTGGATGTGTGGATGTCCACGTATAACTTCATCTCTGGGCGGTATGGTATAAGATGGTTTTATTCCACCAATTATCACTTGAGACTATTAACTATGTTGCGATTACTAATTCTATTAAAAGAAAATGAAGACATCGAAAGCAATTTTTATCTCACTGATGGAGCCCACAGATATAGTGACAGATAGTGTACATCATATTTGACTCGGGGCAAACTTTTAGCTTGAAAATTCGCTGGCAGTGTTTCCTTTCGACACAATCTCATTCTGTAAATATGAAGAGAGTGGCAGTGTAGTGTTTAGTATATTGTAGGCCCCTCTGACGGTCTCTCACCAATGCTAAAAATATCACTGATGAAACTAAATCTACTTTAAATTCATAGCTACTAAATTAGAAAACTCGTCTTTCTTCTCTAATTGTCTATATGATAAAAATTACTAGTAAAGTGAAAAATTCTCATAATGAAATAAGAAAGGAAGGCGCGCTATTCATTCGTCCATTCTTCAAATATGATGCAAACAATGCTTTAAGCGACAATAATTCACGGACTCTCTGAATAGCCAATCTTTATTTGTGGCAAATAAAGTAAAGAAGATTTCGTTTCGTTTTTAGACATAAAACATTCATTTAAAAATAAATATAAAAGAGCCGAAAAATCCTTCTCTCTAGTTTTTAATCGGAATGGAAATAAATAGTTATCAAAACTCGGCTAAAACGCGGTTTTCACTCGGTCGCTTGAAAAACACTTTAAGTGGATTTGACTCTATACTAAAATATACATTTCTGCCAGTTAAGTTGTCAATCCGAAAGCTTAGGTCCTAAACTACTGTTCAACAAACAACTAAGCCTAAATATAGTGAGTGGATGAGACTTAGTAGACAAGATGAGAAATGAAATAGCTTTCTCTTGCTTTCCGCAAAGAACTAATGTTGTCTGAGAAAAAGTTTAAGCAAAAGCAACACAATGGGCATGGGAACAGTGCTTTTCTAACTTTCGGAGTCATCAGGATCAATGCCATTCCTCATTCATTCATACCACTTTCAAGTCATTCCAGCGATGAGAAATAATCAAAAGAAAGGTATAATTTCAATAATATATAATTTTTCCCACTACAAAATACAATAATTCTCTCTATAACGTAATATTCGTATCAAAAGATGGTACACGTGATGATAACACATATCACAGTAATTCGTGACGTAGATCAACATTAAAGGAAAGGAAATTCCACCTTCTATCAACTGTAAGCAGAGTGTCGTATGATATCAATCTGCATTAGCAATTTTAAGTTGTTATAAAGGCGATGAGAGGGTAAATTAATCAAGATGCGTCGGTTCAGAATTTTGAGGCTGATAAATATTTTCATAGGCAAACAGAAGCCCCCGATTCAAGGCAAACTGACCTCAAAATAAGCAACTGTATTTGTTGATGGTGAAATATATCTCTGGCCTCAAACTCACGTCCTTGAAATTCAAGAATCTAGCTATCCACTCGCCTGGAAGCCATTTTCCTCGACAGTTGAAGGGAGAATGGCGTGAGAGAGAAAGGAAGGGAGAGGCAAAGGAAGAATGGACAAGCAAACATTTGGGAGACAATATTTGACTCGTAGGGTCAGGCGAAGTTGACTCCGAAGTCATAGCTCGAATTTTAAGCAAAATATTATATAATGGGACTAATTTACAAGAAAGTGGCATATACACCTGAGATCCAATTCTGATAGCGACGATAATCTCAGAGGAGTTGTTTTACCCAATTAAACTGAAACTTTGATATAAGTTCGCTACTCCAACGTATAACTAAACAAAGCTCAATTCAATTACCTAAGTAAAGATACATAAACGCGTTTCTTTTATTGGAAAGGTAATTACAGGCGAGGTGATCGGCGATGGTGGGACAATCTTAACAAGATCCCTGGAGTTCCAAAGGTTGAGAAACAAGTTAATAAAATCACGATGAAGGGAAAGTAATTCTCATATCTTTCTTGGCCACGTTTCCATTAATGTGAATTAGGAACTCTATTTATGCTCATTCCTTGTAGTGGTTGCACGTATCTGACGCAGCATTTCAACTTAAAGTAGATAATAATTCGCAGTAAATCATTACAGTAAAATTTCGTTAACTCGGACTCGATATCTCGAAATACTCACTTGTTCGAAGCGTCCATCATTTCCTGGTTTAAAAAATCGGCATGAGAATGATATTTCCCGGCATATGAATTATGGTATAATTGAAACCGTTTACTTGAAATTCCATTGTAATTGGCAGCGTTTTGACTAAAACGTGCGAGCGGATCACTTTCTAGCCGCATACAGCGTTTCACATTCATAGTCTTCAAAATTCGTTAACTTCGAGGTTAACGTACTATAATTAATTAATGATGGCATTTCCATGGTTTTCATACAATGAGGATCGAAATTTAAAGGTTAATGTGAAGCAATCCTCCTAGTTTTGGAACACTTATCATTTGAATGTTGTCTGTATACTTTCTTTTCTACGTCTCCAATGTTAGTTTTCGTTAGGGATGAAAGCAAATTTGATTATACAAAACTTTGTAATTGCTGATTCAGTGAGAAGGAAAAGGGGTGTAAAGAAAGGGGTATTGGAAGATGAGGTAAGCGTAAGGGAGCGGAAGAAAGCAAGCAACGTTAAAAGGCAAGAGTATACAACGATGAGCGGAGTGTTTTCGAGAGGCTGAAGGATTCCATTAGAAGAAAGTTGGGCACTTTTCGCCGCTGAAGTCGATTGCAAAGAGTCCCTATCTAACTAGGTCAGTTTCGTATCTGTTATCGGAAAAGAGGACAACGGGGAAAGAGTAGCGCTGTGCACCTCAGAAAAATACGCGCAGGAAATTCTGCTATAGTTGGCGAAAGATTTTTTTTTCTCAAGAATAAATGAAATGCCAAAGCAGCGAGAACATTTCTCGCTAAGGATTTTTTTTATAAAATTCAATTTAACATGCTGAACTAATTACACATCTTAAAACTATCGGGGATCGGGAAAGATTGTTACTTTAAGAAAGATATGGATGGATACACATCGACGGCATTTTTAGACCTCAATCTTAGATCACCAAAAGGGAGTTAACGTTCAAGCATTCTTCCATAAAGTAGATGAATAAATTCGTGAACTATGCATACAAAATGTATTGGCGTTTTATTTTAGCGAATAGTTGCATATATTTGTAGTATATAATCCATATCATATCATCAAAATGAATCTGTCCTGGGATACGTTACAGCTAGACTTTTTCAACCTTCTCCATCCTGCGCTTAATACCTGCTTTCAATTCAGATTCCCTTAAAATCTGAGAGAAAGTAAATCCTTCCTCTACCTCTGTTTTATATTTTTCTATTTCTTTCGTATGAAAACATGCTTATATGTCATGCGATAGCTTTAATTAAGATTTTACATTAAGATGAAGTGATTTTTCCTTTCCCTTTATTTTTCCTTTAATAATAATAATCCTTTCCCTTCGAACTGGAAAAACAAACCATATCACGTAACTGACAGTAATTAGGCCATCCAAAAATTATGGAGGACTTAATAGAAAAGGTAAACACTGGTTGCGTACCGATGGAAAAATTACCATACCCAATATAATCGGAGTATTAAAAGAGCCAAAACAATATGATGTGGAATAAGAAATTAAAACTTGTTCTTTAGGGTATTGGTAGAATATATATGACTCATTATTATTATTTATGAAAAATTTCTATTCCTTATATTTAAAAGTTCTGTGTTTCCATCACAAAAGTGGAATATTCGATTCCCGTTCCTTTAGGTTCTTTCGTTTAACTTTTGGATATTTCATTCATAAGATATTCATCAAAAGGCTCTCGAGAAATAGACGATTACAGTTGTCGCTAAATATGTCTCACTAACAGGCGACGAGAAGGGATCATGATTAACAAACGATGAGAAATAATCCTAGCGGCAAATTACGCTCAGCTTTGAGCTATTCAGAGGATTTACTGTGGGGAAGTCTAAGTTTCGCATTCTATGCCGGAACATCTCCAAAGAAAACGGGAGGCATACATATAATTACCAATTAAAATTTTGCGTGAAATGTCTTTACTTTACGGGAAATTTGAATTGTAGGTAGATGGTCCATCGAAAGTTCCTAAGAATGAGGGTACCTTCAGTGTGATATTTCTTAAGACTTGACATTGATCGGTAGGAGAGAATGAATCGCAAAACCATAGTCATCTATTTCTTAGGCTCCTAATCAGTTAAATTTACCTGATTAATTTTTTTTATTTAAGTCATTATTTTTATCGATTACTTGTTTTTGGTATAAGTTTTAAGCATTGGTATTAATTTATCTTTAAAACGAAGAATAGTCTAGAGGCAGCTGAATTTAATGAGACGATACATGTTTCAATTGAGATTTCCGTTATTACTTCTTTTTCGGGAATATAGTTATTATTTAGAGCCTTTAATTCTTATAATTCGATGTGCAACAGAAAAAAAACACCATTTATGAAGCCGCACCCCATAGTATTTAATGGCTTAAAGTGATTTAATTGCTCTGTAATGTTGATTCAAAGTTTCCAAAACGCTGTCTGTACTTTTCCTTCTTTATCAACATCATCTGTGAGTACTTCGTCGAACTTCGAAATTACCGCGAATAAAGAGACTGTCCCTAAGAAAATATTTCCGAATCAACGAATAAAAAGTTGTTTTTTAAAGTAATAATTGAAATTTTATTTCAAATACTTTCTTTCTCAGCAATGAATAAAACCCCATTGTCTTAGGATTGTAGGATTCTATCTTGTAGAAAGGGCAAAGAGAAATACCCCATTCATTAAGATTTAGGATTCGGAACGGCATTAATTATTTAGGTAAAATTGTAGGAAAGGTTTTACACCAAATGATTTGAAAACGAGAAACTGAAGGAAAATACGAGAGTCCTGCTTGCACACGACATGGACAGATGGACATTAGAGAAGATTAAGAACTTAATTCGGCAGAAGCAGATTTTCTTATCTCAATGTTTACGGAATGAAGTGAAGGATCTCTCGTAATATTCAATCTCTGTAATTTGACATTCCTTCGTAAAATCTAAGGTTGAAAAAAACTGCTTAATGACAAATATTTTATTAAACCACATTATTGAAGTGATTTTTTTTTGTGAAGCAGTTTTGTATTTTTGATTCATGATCCAGTTTCTTAGTATAATTTTATTTTGTAGTAAAAGTTTTGTCATGAAGCAGTTCTGTGTGTATGAATATCCCGAAGTGAAAATCGAGTTTGCGTTGAATATTCAAGATATACAGAAGTAATTCAAATGTTCACAGTTTTCTCGCCTTCCCAGTATAAATTACGCGACTTACTTCCAGTCGACTGACTGGAACAGTCTCGCAAAAAGGATTTCGTAAAAGAACGGTATAAACACCATCAAAAGAATCTCCTGAATGCATGCGTTGCGGTTTATTGTATTTACGCCACTCTGAGCCACCGCACTAAAAGTTGTTGCGCAATATCTGCACGTGTTTCCATTTGTGGTAAAAATCGGAGTGATTTTCAAAAAATAGTGTATATCTTTGCAGTGTCCATCAGATTCTTATAATTGGAGGAAATTAAAGCCAAAAGCCATGGAGGAACTCAAATAGAAAAGTAATAGTAGAAGCGATTGAAAAATCCATTAATTCGGAGATGCTCTTTTATTTTTACACCCAAAAGGTTGTCTCACCTTAGAGGTTTTAACTTTTGTAGCAATAAAACAAAGGCAGTTTCTTCAAATTCCACGGTAAGGAATGAATTTACGCTTTACTAGGGTTTTGCTTTATACTTTGGATTTTAAAATTATATTAACATATTAACATATTAAGTTAATTCTCGACGCTAAATAACTTTCTCTTTCTTTGCAATGCGTTTGAAGGATTTGGAAGTATAAAAACAAATTCTGTGATATTATGTCTGTAAAAGGGAAAATATTTTCACTGAAAGCATGAAAAGTATTTTCTTCGTTCACCCAACCAGATTTCACAGTTATTGAAATTTAATCATATATATATTATATCTCGTATTATATCGCATAAAAATTGAGGAAAGAGCATTTCATACACTTATCTATTTCATCTTTATTCATATAATGAAGTGAAGAACAAAATTATTCAATCAGATCTTACACACTTGAGAGCTTTAATACATCCTTTTTACCTACGTGTACAGCTGTTTCTTATGAAAAAAAACTTCCACGATTGAAAATTGCGCATAACTACATTCCTAGAAGTATATAGTTTTACATGTTTTTAATGTGGAAGTCTTTAAGGAAGAGATTATTGACATGATAACTTTCGTAAAAAGTATCTGCTGCTTCTTAATTTTCACGAGAGTATTCACCGATATTCCCCATAAAACGCATCATTCAGATGATAAGATTGAAAATCCCCTTCGTTCATTCATAAGGACCATGTTCGCAGTGTTTTATATTTTCGTCACACTTTGAAAATGTGAAGGTGAAAAAGCGCTCACGATATAGCATGGTCAATAATTTATACATTAATGCGAGAGTACCCTCGCAAGTTTTATTTTAGAACGTCAGTATGATTCTTCATCAAATCTTACCATAAATATTTTTTAAAATAAATTTTATGAGTTGAACTGCGTTAGCCAGAGTGCTATTACGTAATCTTCCCAAAATATTTATGGCTGTGATTACGAAAACACGTCGAAAGGATGCTCCATATTTCTCGTGCCGGAGATTTCGTCAACACTTAATGTCAACGGAGAAGTTTTTGCATGCCAACAAACCGTATCTTTGTGCGGAAAGCGGCATCTCTCGGCAGCCACCAAAACACCTCTTAATGGCAAGCATCTTCTGCTGGTTACGTCCTTCCCTTAAAGGACTTGTGGTGTCCAAAATTAGAACAGTCAAATGGGGCCACGTCATTGCTTTTGTCCCCTTCTTCCGATGAAAACCCTCGTTGTGGAGTACGACGCAGAATCCGATACTCATCTTTATTTCTGGCCTAAATGGGTTCGAGAGAATTTGCGTAATCAGAAAGGGGTTTGAGGAGTCTTTAAGAAGGAATGAATTTCCATGGAAAAGGGGTAATAAAGTCCCAAGGATTGCTTTAGTTGAATTAGATGGTGTGTGGAAAATCCATAGACACGTGTCAGTGTGCTTTGTAATATTTTGTACAAACTCAGTCGTCTTGAACGAGGGCTACCTTTATCCAATCACCTAAATTTAATATTTTCTAACTTGCTGAACAAACATCTTATTTCAGGAAAATTTTCTCCTATCTTATGTTCAATTACCTTAGTTGTTTCATTTATTTTCATGTTGTCATTTACTTTTTAATTCCATAAGTTTAAATGGATCTACATAACGTATTTTACGTATAATTTGCCAATGTCACTTTTTTACATCCATATAGACAGACTAAATATCTTTTTCTTTCAAACTTCAGTAGTTAATAACTTCGGAATTTATCCTTTTCATATCTTCTCCATATTGTCGTTTATTGCGTTGAGAATACCTTTATCTTGCATCGGTTATATTTCTTTAGAGACTATCTCCGCTTACTTTCCCTAACGTTCCTTTTAATAAATTTATTTTTGCAAAATTGATTAGCTTTGACTTTTAAATAAATCTAATGAAAGACCTCTCAGTCGTAAGTTGCTTTGAGTATAAACCTTAATCGTTTATTTATTTATATTTTCTTGCGAACGATAATTGGTGAAAGAAATTAGGTTGAATGCCATGGGACTCGGTTAAAATGTACCGAATTTACTAACTATTAACCATTACTTATTTTAAATTTTACTGTCATGATTTACAACAGGAAATTTGATTTCTAAAATATTGTTATCATATCTGATGGATCTTTATTTACAAAATTCAGCTTAAAATATTCTTCCGATATTCAAAGAATTTTCTCATTGTGCATTTTATATAATATCATATTTATAGGTTCCTATCTTGTTTTGTACCTTTAATTAAACTTCAATAAAACGTTAGATTTTTACAATCACTCGTTGCCGATGGTTTACCAAAGAGATCACTTAACGCTTAGAAAATGAGTTAATATATTCTTAGGATGATTATATTCTAAATGTGTTTGCGAAAAATACGTTTATTATTGGTGAATAAGAGGAATCAATATTTACATCAGTGGATTCGAGTTGTCTTCCACTGTTTATATCACTGACCAACGCCTAATGGTTCATCTGCCTTTAGCATCGATTTTTAAGTCCTAAGACACGAGTGAGCCACTATAAATATAGAGTTGATTGTTCTTCATCGCTACATTGGCCTCACCTAAGAGGCGTCGTTGGTGATTCAACGGAGTTTAGAAATGAAATAAGGAAAGATAAATAGAAATAGCAACAAAGAAACAGTTAATTGAAAGGAGTTACTGAAAATATATGGATCTGTGAGATCCTTTCTGATAACGACATTTAAGATAAGACTTTCTGATAAGACATTTAATTTAAACGACGAATCTCTAAAAAAAAAATTGTGAGGAATGTAATGAGGTTAATGAAGAACACTTAATATTTTATGGAGTGTAAAATGGAAAGGGAATTTTAAGTTATTAAAGAGGGAAAGATAAAAGGAAGGAATCACACCAAGTTAAAATGTCACCAATTAAGAGATATGTTTAGAAAAAGAGAGAGAGGTGGAATGGTATTATGAATGGTAAAACGAAGGCTTACATAAATTGAAAATAAATGAGTATTTCCATGCATTAGCTACTGCATCAACCCCTCATTGTCCGTAGAATCAGATAGAAAGGGTTAGTTAGATTCAGATCCCCTCCAACAATATCAACTAATAACTCTGGAGGGGAAATAAAGTATGTTATTTTAGTATTATGACTGTAATACATTTATTACACCCGTGAAACGTAGTACGAAACATAATAACTACAATATTATCAGGAAAAAAGGCGTAATATAAGAGCATCACAAGGAAAACTTGTTGCGATGTTATCTTTAAATACATCGTCAGTGCAGCCTTTGATAGAAAGTTCAACTTATTTTAACATTTTCTCAAAAAATCGTGTTCAAATGGCATTTTATTAATATCTTCATTGGTATAAAGCCTTTGTTTTAATTTTCGGAAAAAAAGGCTTCTTAACTCTGATTCATCTCGAGGAGAAGAGCAAAAGCCGTAGGTAAACATAGACATTTGAGTGATGAGGATTGCCTCTAAGTCATTATAAAATAATAAGGATATTCATAGGAGGAAACCTCTTAGAGAACATAATGGATAGGATAGGCCCAGCTTTCATTTAGCCACCTTCCGAGATAATCTTTCTCTGTGACTATTTCTGGAGTTTGCTCGAAATTACGACACTTTCGTTGCCAAACATTATATGTTCGTCCATCGTTTCCGTCTTCACCAATTTCCACTGCAGAATAATGATAGCCAAACACCTTTAAGGCGCGCTCACTGACGCCATGGTTTTTATGACCGAACCGAATCCTTCTATAGACTGCTCGAGTCACCCCTTGGCCTTGTGTACCTCTTAGCGATTTCCCATGTTGCAAATTTACTGCCCAGATGCACCCAAGCGGAAAGTGTGTCGATGTACACACCAATAATAATGCGTCTTTATTCAGGGGAGATTGAGACTAAACAGTCTCTTCTTACGTCCAACCCTTATTCACATGAAAATTTAAAGAAAGAGATGGCTTGAAAAAAAGCGACGATATTGGTGATTTACAGCCTTTTTATTATTGCTTAGTACGGCGTTTAGAAATTGCAAGAAGAAGAGGGAATATGTGAACTAAGGCAATATTCATTAAAAGGAATTTAAACACATTAAGAGAAAGGGAGTTTGAAAAAGCAGCAAAAAGTTTTGGAAAGAGCAAAACAAAATACGCGAGAGATCACTGAATAACGAACAGAATGCTACTCATAATTAATAACTATAAATATTAATGATCTAATAATTACCGCCCGCCATACGCCGAATGGAAGCTTCCAGAGTATTTATAAAGTTATTATAAATTAAATTAGTTATTAAATTATAAATTTTATAAATTTATTAATACAAGGAATGAGCAAAATAAAGCAGTAATTATCCGTTTTAGCTTTACCCGTCAGCGAAGTGGAGATGCTTATATTTAAAGAAATGATAAACAATTATTTTAATTATGTATATATATATATATATATATAGACACACACTAGGGTGGTCTGAAAAGTTTCGGACCCCAGATTTTTCAGATATCTTCAGAGAATTTTCAGAAAACATGTCGAGAAATGGCGAAATGTCGGAAACTTTTCAGACCACCCATGTAGTACATATGATATATGTACATATAAGTATATTTTCATAACAGCGGAACTGATAGCCATCGTTTAGAGGCGTTAACCACATAAGATATTTGTATTCTCCATATTGGGAGAATACAAATGTCAAGTTTCTAAACACGTCTGATACAGGACACAATATTTCTATTGATAATTTAAAACTGGCCCACAATGCTCATTCATATCTTAATGCTTTGGAAAATTTACATATTTATAAACATAGAGAATAACCAATGAACCAAGATCTAGATTTTGATAAAACCCTTTTTAAGTTAACAGACGACTAACGCCTCCATCCGTTGTTTGTTTGACACTTTATCTGTGAGTTGACGACGTTTCCTCTTCGCAGTCTGTTTCCGGTGCCGGAAGATGACCCCTTCCGGGTCGAAATAGCAGTAAGTTTATGCTTTGATGGTTTTTGGAGTGTCACATTCTTTAACCAGTTTGGTTATCTGGTATCCTCCATCTTAATACGTACGTAAATTATTTCTTCACATTATCTAAACCTAAGATTTAAAAAACTTGTGGTAGACAGTATCGCTCAGTAGTTAACCATAACAAAGTTTTCAGTAGAATTTGGAGGAAGTTGTTCCATTTTGGATTTTCATTCGGCAAAATCAAATTTCTTTCGCTTAGATTAAATCGCTCGGACGTATTTGCGACATAATTGGGATCGTTAAATCATTAACTTAATAAAAAGGATAAGTTAAACGATAGATTCACGGAAATTATATTATTTATGCCTTAATAAAATAATTCGAGTGTGCGAAGATTTCATAAATTAACTGACTTAAGGGGAAATCCATTTTCTTTATAAGATGACATTTAAATTCAAAACATTGCAGGGGCGTGAGTGAAAAGAAGATGAATTCAATCATATGAGCAAATTTATCTTGTTAATAAATCGAGAAGGGATCCCAATCATTAAATTTCAACTCTCGCGAGATGTCGAATGAGCTCCTGGGCATACCAGAGTGTGGGATTTTATCGCTCAAATATAAATCTCCTCTCTAAAACTCAATGAGGGCTAATAACCCTGGTTAATATTATTGCTATTGATTTATAATTTATTGGAGAATCAGGTATTCTGAGGCTAATGGAAAACGCCGCTAGGATTGCTAAAGATTTAAAGGTATTTTTAAGGATTTTCCAGAATATTAGAGCGCTACAAAATTGACCTATATTTAATTATCTTATATATTTTCCACTCAAAGTTATAGAATTTAATTTAATTCATTTATTATATTCAGCATTGGAGATGTCTGATGTAATAAAAAATGATAGTTAATCGAAGAAGTGCGAAAAATTTAGTATTTCTTCCTGAGATTAATTTTTAGCAGAAAAGGTCTTTGATAAATGCAGTAACTAGGAGCTGTCAGCTGAAGTTTATTATTTTAGTTTTTATAGGTAATTACATCCGCACTTTATATATAATTTTCATGCATGTTTTCCAGCGTAGTAGGAAACGAAGAATTATTCAATTTATTCTCCGCCTTTATTCTTTATTATGCTCTCGATGATAAATTTTAAGCCCAACGTCATATACACGGTCGAAAAATAGTTTCCGATTTGAGGTCACTGCATTTAATAAGTCTCATCCACGATCACTCATATCACGATTACACTGAGCCGAGATCACTGTGACGTGGATAAGCGACACTTCCAAAATGTAGAAGAAAAGCGCTTCGCTTATCACTGGGAATTTTGCACGGTGAATTTGAAATCATTCGCGTAAATTTGCAGGTGTACGTGTGAAATTTACTGCTAATACTGATCGTATTTTCCATCCTACTGAAATTGATGGAAGCAAATGCTCTTGAGTGATTCGGAGATACGAAATGGCATTTTTCGCTCGATTCCTATGCGGACATGAACATTCTATTGGTAAGCAGAGGGATTATTTGCAACCTTAAGTAGATCCCATAGAATTAAAGACGGAACATTTCCATCATTAAAAACGGGTTAAAATGGGACAATTATATTTCGCTCGATGTTTTCTCGGATACTAATATTTTTTAAATAAGTCTATTTTGTCGATGAAATCTATATTAACCTGAGTAGATGTTGCCCAGAGTCTACGTACGAAATAAACAATAATTAAAATAGATAGAATATTAGAATATTTGTTAAACTAGTTGCCTCGTTCGGAAAATTTAGCTGACGAACACTGGTACTCGATTTCCCCACCAAAATACATTTCAACAAACACTCTAGTCACTGTAAACGAATACACAAACACTAAAAAAATTCCTAAAAAACACTTTCATATTCCGTATCAGCGTCCGTTTCGATATTCATTGTTTGTATTGAAAATCATCTTCCAGTCATCTTTTACTCGTTATCGTCATCTTCAAGATCGTAATGTTCAAGATGACGACGAAATCGGTCGTGTTTAAGTAAACCTGTGGAAAAAGTACAATTTCTTTTTCCATTCGTTTCACGAACATAATATGGCCTGATTTACCAACCTCTATTACTCTACAAAAAGATTGACTTATTACTCTGTATTCAGCAGTACATGTTCCACCCGAGAGTTTCACAATTGTATGTACATTTTTGTTGGAGAACGTTTTCGGTATAAATTTCGTATTCCATGAGTGAATCGAATTTTTTATTTAGTATCGTCTCCATGATTATTTAAAACTGTAGTTGCAGGAGGAATTTCCAAATCGTTCGAAATATGGCCTTCATATTCGAAATGAAATCTCGAAATTTGAAAATAGATTAATTTTTAATTCTTCGTAATAGATCCAGAAAATCTCGCTGAAGTGTTATTTGTCTTTGGAAGTTGTATTTATCATAGCGACTTGATTTTATGAAATTTGAAATGGTGCTTACTATTCAAAGCTTTCAAAAGCCAACTCTTAGGCGAAGTGTACGATAACTAAAATCAATTCGTTGCCTCTTATTAATATACCCATTCAAAATCAGGCTTAGGTAATTAAAACCAAGTGGAAACCTTAATTTGAACAATAAACAGCTCATTGAATTGCAAAAATTAATGAAGTTTGCTAATATGCTATACAAATTCATAAGTTTCTGTTTTAAGCGATGGTTATAGGCGTGCTTGCGAATCTTCGCAGGATTGAGGTCAGGCCATTTTTAATTCTATTCCGAAGCATATAAAATGGCCGGGCTTTAATTTCCCTCAATTTACCCTTATCGCCCCAATTCCGAACATAATTTGTCCAAAGAGATGGAAATGCATTGAAATTTGGAAGATATTGGAGGCATGAATAATGTATTTGATACTCGTTTTTATTACAGTATTTGCGACCCCACCACACTCATCTCCAAATCCATTAGAGCTCTCATTTCAATCCAATATAAATGGGTTGGAAAAAGTGGGAAAGCGAAGATTCGGAGTTAAGCATTAGTATGTGTTATTCATTTCCCTCGAAAGCGACATGTTTGTAATTGAACCATTTGAAAAACATTCTTATTTAATCCGGTTGATCAATTAATAATTTAATTACCCATGTCGAATGTGCTAACTTTTAATGTAGAAAGAACGAAATTCTAGATCGGGGTTATTATTATTGGACGATTTATTAGGCGAGGTTTGGCCGGAGTGGACATCTCTTCCACCAATCCTCCTATGATATTTTGATATGAAGAGAAGAGAGAAAGAAAAAAATATATAAAAAGAGAAGATAGAATTAAGAATAATTTGATTTGAAGGAAATTATCTCCACAACTGAAGGATAGATAGTTATTGATGGTTTTTTTAAGGTCTTTTATTAAATAGTCACTTTTAAGCTGTATTCGTTGGTTCCAAATGATAATAATGTCGTGATTGAGGCCATGGAAGCATCGTCTTCAGAAACGCCTCCGACTTATTTATTAAATGTTATGCTAAAACGTTTTTAATATAATAATGATAAATCCAACAATAATCATTTATAAAGACGTAAGTGAAGTATATTGAATACTGAGAATGCTGTAATATATCTGTTACTTTGTTCTTCCCGAGTGATTACGACATTGTGACGCACCACTCTGAAAAATACTACTATCTTATGCTGGCGATTTGCAAACCATACGTGCTGTACGTATATACCCGTCTTTACCTTACAAAATTAAATGAATGATTAATTGGTTGATTAGCTACCAGATATAAAATCTCTTCGTAATTTCCACAGTAGTTTCGTAATTTGAAATGTTTTGTCGAGGTTAATTTTTAATTCGACATGTTTCGTCACTCGAAGATGTTAACATGTGTTAGGATGTCAAAATGGTGATGAAATATGTCAAATGAAAATCTGTTGTGAGAAGTGTTTTCTTTTCAAGTAAGATGCTATAAAATTGTTTTAGCACCGTATTGTCACATGCGATAAAATCATTCTCAACCTTTATCGATCATCTATCGTAAGTGACATCGAGAAGGCTTAGCTTTAATAAATTATAGTAAGTATTCCGCGTACAATTTTTATTACTTCTCACTTATCTCTCACTACGGTCCTCACCTTTTTAAGCCAACTAAACGCCATTCAATTTCAATCACTCTCCAGAATTGCAAATTTCCGGAGGTAATGAACGTGTCTTATGACTTCCCGTTTTCCCAAAAGACTTCTTTCGACATCAAAAGGAATATAGCCCTTTCCTCAATGTATTCAAAATGTTTTCCTACGGGAATAAATTAACAATTTCTGATGACCTCAGTTTCGCTCTAATTCTGCAAGAATTTGCCGAGTGAATATAAATTTGATTGCGTTTTATGAAAGCTAAAGCTTATGGAGAGTTTGCTTTTCCAAGAATTTCACTGAGAAATCACCTCGTCAGATTTCCAGCTTACACAGGTTAAAAATAGCATAACATGGGTGTAGACCACGAAGGAAAAGAATGATAGTGAAAATTAGAAGACCACTTCTAACTGAATTTCCATCGATTGAATCGATGGAGATTAGTTAATCTAACCTGTTAGCACATTTGTAAGAAAGCGTGGTCAGAAGCAGAAATGGTTCGAAGATCATAGGGTTGGCGGGGCTCCTCCTCTAGTTAATGACGTAATGATGAAGAGCACTTTCAATCACACAATGCTTTCTCTTCAAATCCCTGTCTTTTCGCACTCCAGTTAACACTCTTCTTCTATGCCCTTTCTGCTTCAGCGAGCGTGGGTGTAAGATAAACCCCTCTTCTTTTCTCTCCGGGGAGGTCTCCTCCATCTTGACGTCATCTCAGCTTTCCTATAACATACACGGAAGGCAAAATTGAAAAGTACTTTCTTAGGTAATGCGAGCGGGAAACTATACGGATAAAAATTGCCTTTCTCACATACAAACACAGAAATATGCTAATTTATTCCGATATGAAATTAACCCTTTTATCTTACGATTACTAATTTTCAAGGTTATTAAGCTATGTTGAATACTATCTTGTAACTGAGATGAAGGAGATCGTATCTAATACAGATATTTAGTTTGCTATCTTTTTTCATCGAATTAAGTCACTTATCAATACAACCTAGCTCGATATATTACACCCCTTGAAACCTTCACAATCACTGTTAATTCATTCGGTGCAGCAGTTACAACTATCTTGTTACTAGCAGTAGTTTGGTGACAAAGTTATTCATTGCAGTTATACAGTGCAATAACAAATTTATTTACTTTACAATGATATAATACTACATTCAACACTCATAATATTGTAATCAGTGATACAAAGCTATTGACTAATAAAATAAATTTATCTTCTAAGTAGCAATACACTACTTCAGAACTGATCCCTCCCTAAGCATATTACAATTTCATTTTAACACAAGAACTAAGTTTCAATCCAAATTTAGATAAATCAGAAACTCCTTCTTGCATTATTTCCCTTTTATATCACGCAAGTTTTTTAAGGTAGACCTTGACAGCTTCCGTAGCGGTCCCTGTCATTACAGTAGGACCCACCTTACGCAGCCAGAATTTCGTCAATGGCATATTCATTTTCTGAAGTACTCATTTCATTTCTGAACTGTGTATTATTGCCATACATATCCCTAAATACATATTGGATTTCAGTTTTATATCCTATGAGCAAACACCGGCTCAATGTATTCCTTTCATCTTCTCAATATCGTCGTTGTAAAAAAAGTTGAGGCTGTTTTATATATCCTTCTTTGGATGAGCTCTTCAAGATGAAATTTAAGAATACTCTTCCTAAAATCAGATGGTTTGGGATATTTTCTTTATCTTTGAGCTTGAGTGGGCCAGATTTTAATTTTGATTCCAATCTGCTTACAAACTCTCCCGAAATGTTTTTATTCTAACTGAAATTTGTTGAGTTTTTTCCTGTATAACTTCGGAATTTTCTCCAATATGAAAAATGAAAGTTCAAATTTTGCATATACATGAGTATCCTTCTAATGAAATCACGCTGTTTCAGTGACACTCATTTGACCGCAATTCCATTAAGGTGACCTTAACTCACAATTCTCTCGCGATATCTATTAAAATGATTTTCAGAGTATTCTTAAACATAACTTTTTTAAAACGAAGTAAGTAGTCCTCCGTTTAATTCATCTAAATGGTATGTATAAAATTAGTGATTAGTTTTAAGTTTTATTGTGACATTCAGCCTTCACTTTATTTATTAGACAGTCATTATAATATTTTAAACGATTTTATAATAAACTAGCTAAAAAGATTCTCAACGGGTAAATAAAAATTTCTATCTAGCATATTAATTGCGTCTTGGATGCTGTTTATACTCATTTCTAAACTTTGAAGATTAATATGCCCTTTCGATGAATTCATCTCTTAAGATAAAGAATGCGCCCTTTAAATACTTTGTCTTATTTCACCTGTATGTTTGGTCTATGATATGAGAGATATAAAACTTCTCAATTGTTACTGCGGACCTCAATTTGATGATTCAATGGAGGAGTTAAAAGCAGAAATGCCCTCTGTTCAGTATTTAATGAAATTGATAAATTAAAGCATTAACTTCCTGAAAAGAATTTTCAAGCTTCTTTAAAAAATACAATAAATAAGCAGCTAATCTCAATTAATTTTAACTAAAAAGATCTTAAAGTTTCTCCAAAAGTGTGATTAAAATTTTTAAGTCATTATATATTTTTATGTTAATTCGATATTTGTGTTAAAACTTGGATTCGTAAGATCAATAATTTAAACATTTCTAACTGAAGTTCCTCTTAACTCTCACCGATAAAATTATGAAACTGACGATAGTAATATGATTCAAGACAGAATATGCTTCTTATGAAACTTGGCTATAGCTTTTACGATGATTCTTTTAAATTTTCAATAGCAATAGAGAGTTGAAACGATTGCTGATGAATGAATTCTAATCGCTTTAATTACATTACATTACGCTTTGAATCGCCCGGAATCAGCCAACATTACGGATAAAAATTGTTTTAACTCAAAGGGGAAGATTTTTCATGATATGCATGTTTGAAGGTTTTAGTTATTTTTGTTCTCGAGTTTAAGGTGAAAATAAATCCTTAAATAAATCAAATCACAATGCAGAAATTATGAATTTATTCTCAAAGTGAAGTAAACGTTGATGGTTACAAGAAAAATCTCTTATAACTTACAAAAACAGTAGATAGAAAATAGCACGCTAGAGAAGTGGAATTACGTCAGTATCTACTCTATCTATTACTACGTTATGTGACATTAACAAATTAGAAAGGTAAAGTAGGTTGCGAATACCCCCTGCTACGCGCCGAAATATGACTCCCAATGTGCATATTAAGTTACAGAACAACGAAATGCACACTTAGTTGTTTTAATACAACATATTAACATAGCGTTGGTAAAGTTCAGCTAATTCAGATATACTCCTAAATGGTCGTTCTCGGCAATGTCCTGCAAATCGACACTGCAAATTGTTCGTACCTGGGATTGCTAAAATTTCAGAATATTGCCTCACTATTATTAACATATCGTATCATTCATTCTAATCATTACTTTCATATGGACCAAAAATCCCCTTGTATTCTTACGGGAAAATGCATCAATTTGGCTTCAAGTACCACATGGGTCGTCAAGGGGTTGGTCGTTTATAGCCTCAAAATTTCACAAAATATCCGTTTATTCAATCTGAATACTCGCCATTTCGACTCGATAACGATATTTCATGACCAAAATATGATTATTTATTTTTCTTCCTTTTGGTGCTAGTCTCGATTTTGTACACTGTTATTTCCAATTTAAGTTTGCTAAAGAAATATAGCTTGCAACCGATAAAAGTAAAATTTACGTGCATTTCTTATGAGAACGGTTTTTCTTGTCTGGGTTCGAACTGGAGATCTCTAGGTAAATAAAAAGTAGCCTATTATCTAAGCAGTGAGTACATTTAACAACATTGAAAGTTTAAAAGGTGTGCCATTTATGGTTCACGAGTTTTGGGCGAACACACACACACACATACCTTACTTTATTATATTAGAAAAAAATCCAGTAGTATACTAGTCATCCGTAAGATTTCTTTAAACAAGCAGAACATTTTATTTTTATGACTAACTGTACTAGTCCACTGATTCTTAAGTGGTAAGAAAAAACTGTAACTTATTACTTAGTCATCTATATGCAGAAAATGTGTAGTATTTCTTATTCCTTTGATCTCTTAATATTATATGAAAAAAGTTTACTAGCATTTTAATTTTCTTAATTTATATAAATCCATAGGTATCACCCAAATAAGAGTATCGAGTTGACGGCTGTACGAGGCGTCGGTGAAATGTCTCAGTTAAGTTTAGTGTAGGTGGACATTGAGGTGGACCATTACGAGTAATTTTTTTATGAAAAACTGCCAGTAAAATACATTCTAGTCACGTTTATTATCTGAATTTTGGCAAACAATGTATTTGTTTATTTATTGTAAGGGTTCCACAATCAGAAAGGTTCTTCTGTACGTTCGTTTTCTTTATAGGAAAGAGGTAGATTAGGATTGCTAGAGAACACAGAGTGAAAACTTTGATAACATGTCCCTCATCTTGAGTACATGATAAAATGTACTTATAAAGGAGATTATGCAGATTTAGAAAAACACTTCTTTAAAAATGTCGATACAAGCCCGCGTTGAGACACACCTGCATCTTTTCTCAAGAAAGAATTGACTAAGAAAGTATTGACATTCAAAATGAAATCCTGCTTAGAAAGCAGGCTACGCTATAATTCACTGGCTGTTTTTCTCTCATCAGATCAATAATAACATCGATGAATTCCAACAAAATTATGTTAATCCAGCTTAATTATCTTAATGTTGTGAAATTAATATGGAAAACGCCAACTATAGCGACTTATACATACGTCATGTCAGAAAATAAAATATTTAATAAATATTGCTGGCTACGAATACACAAGAAATATAGGAGTAGATAGGAAATTTAAAATAAATCATAAGAATGACAACGTTAAAAATAAAAAAATTATCATTGATATAAATTTAATTTAATTCGTTGCTTAAGTTTTCCAGTCGAGTCTTAAGGGGAAAGTCACTCGTATAAGTGCATTTTATTGAAATGTTTGCATAAGATTCGAGTAAGCATCCATCGTTTTTATTCAATTACGTGTCTAAACAGAATCCTTCTGAGAGATGACGTGATTTCCATCGCAGCATCAGATGAGCGTAAATGATTTCGAAACAACGATTTGAGAGCAGCGTTATTTCCTCACTCATCAACTCTGTCATTCTATCTATATCTTCTTCCTTCCGTTGATCTTCCCACGCTCTGACCTTCCATCGGCATCCACCGGAACGCTCTATTTTCTCATTAATGAATAGTCAATATTTTTCCCTCGACAACATTCTCCATTTCCTGTTCGATCGGCTATGAAGTTCCGCGTAGCTGAGCTTTTTTCTTATACATTCTTCACATCGTTAGTTTGTCCGAGAATTCCGAGAATTCTTTTCGTAATTTAGAGCATTTTACATGCTCCACGTTTCTTTAATGCTCGCAGCATGGTTGAATTACAGCGAGTTTTTCATATTATTAAGATAACCTTTAGTTTTCCTTTAGTTTTGGAATTATCTTTTTAAATATGGAAAGGACTTTTCCCCGAGCGTTTTTGGGCGGTTAAGAATTCATTCGCTGCAAAATTAGCAAAATTACATTGGCCATGAATTTATATTTTTGAGTGGGCATCTCATTTTAATAACAAACATTGATAAAATTCCATATTACATGCCATGCCGCTGTTGCAATCCAATTCACTTTTCAACAATTCAACATCAGCAAAGCAAATAATTGTAATGAACACTAATATGTAAAGAATATGATACATGTATATTGGTAATGGATAAGCAGAGAGTAAATGTTTCCATAAGGTGCATATCGCTCCACAAATAGCTGATATTAACATTTGTTTATAACCACCAAGAAACATATATGATTTATGTTATATTTGTAATTACAATAATAAACTTCTTAATTTCAGGGTGAGATTGAGCCTTATAAGTCTCTTCGTACTCTTAACCCTATGTCTATATAGATTTAAAAAGAATAAAAACAGACATAATAATATATATGTAATAATGCATACATAATATCCATACAGGAAACTGAGGTTAAACTAGAATAAGCTTTGATAACGGTGAAATTAAATAGAAACAAAAGAATAGGAATAGAAATTTAGATAGAAGTTTAGCTTTAGTAGAAATACTGCAATCCATCTTGAAATGAAAATCACGTCCTTTTCACTGAGGAATCTTCTAATGCATGACTTGTCACATTTCTTAGTGTTCCCGTTTCAAGATGGCTGCTGCAGAGTTCCACCAACTAAAGATTGAGCATATTTATTTTATCGTAATGTCATATTCATCACCAACCTGAGGCAACGTGGAATTCCATAAAAATGCTATTCGCTCAGTATGTTGCTGGTCTAAGAATTAAACGAGTTTTGAATTCCCTTGTGTGTTACCGATAACATCTGATGTCTTCGTCGTAGAGAATTTTGAGTGCCATAGAAAGCCTACAACGAGATTTAGGAAGTGAAAGTAGTTCCCAATGGAAGTCTCTCCAACTGGTCTGCGTGATCACAGATAGGATTATTTGGGATTTGGGCCAAAATCAATAAGGTAAAGAAAAGCAATCAAACATACGGAGAACTAGTAAACTACACCTCGTTTTTCGTAGAGATAACATCAGTTCCTACATTGGAATTATCGGATTTCCTACGTTAATATTTCGATTACGTTATAAAATATGGACTTAACACGATGCCTTTATTTATTTATTTATCACATACAGAAGAAGAAAAAAAAACAAATCATAGGGATAATAACAGATAGATATATAGACCCTTTATTGACGAGGTTAGGTCCATGTGGGCCGCTCTTTCACCTATCCTCTTGTAAAGTAATGTAAAAAGAAAGAGTATGGTGTGGAAGCGCACTTAGTGAATGAAGCTGATCAAAGAAGAAACCTACGTGGAAAGCATTCACGCAGAAGGGGGTAAAAATGCTATGAAAACACAGAAATGTTTATAAATAAAATAAATTAAATATAAGAAAAGAAAATTAAATACGGAAGATAAAACACAGATCAAGTTTTAAAGTAACGGTTAACTACAGCAAGTTCTAATTACAAATAATAAGGTAAATTTACAAAATGAAAATTAGAAAGGATTCCTATAGAAACAGCAACGAATACATAAAATTCACGAGATAAAACAATATTTATATAATTATGTTCATACGATGTATATAAAACCATATTTATATTAATATAAGTAAAACCTCGAAGGCTTTAGAGTTAGATTCTTAAGGCCAGAACATTTTTCTAACGTTTTGGAATGAGACATACTAGATAACATGAGAAGTGAGATATTTTATATTGCCTTCCTCACTGTGCCTGAGGGTTAATAGCGAAAATTTCTATACAAGTACAAACACAAAATAACACTTTTCATAGCTTTTAATAAGAAGTGACTAGAAGGAACTCCAATACATAGCATCCCTCATACACAGATAGCTTCCATATTGTCAGAGTCATTAAAAAGAATAATAAAACGTGAAATATGGAAAATGCATTCTTTCTCTGATCTACATCCTAAAAAGAGGCATAGCTGATTCTGTCCCTGCATTCTTTGTGTATCAGAGTAAAATTCACGGAGGTAACTTCGTGAAAGGCATCACTAGGAATTTTCGGAATAAAATGCAATATCAAATCGACGGAGAGAGAACAACTTTCATTAATTTCCCAGCGTATTCCACCCACATACTTTTTTGGAAAAAAAATTATTACCTGATGATGTCGATTCCTTGCTGAAATTGTTAGTGGGATATAAAACTGGAAAAGGTCTGTCATTGTGATGGAGTTCCACAATACGACGCATTCCTCCGTGGATTTTAGTACAGATTTACTTGAGTTTAATTAGGAAATAATGATTACCGATATTTGCTTCAATATATACTTATTAACTAAGATATAATTCAAAGATTTTTTAATGAACTCCGGATACTCTCTGCTCGTTACGTATGTATTTTTGTACGTAAGTAGCGGACCATGAAAGTTTTAATTTGACCATTACCTATGTTAACTAAAGAGAAATCAGAGACTGGTAAGATTATTAAGATAACCAAATGCTTTGTGAGCGCTACCTAACTGGAAATTAAACCAGTTTTGTATGTAGAAAGTCTTGCATGAACATCGAAGAGGTATCAAAATCAACGTATGTAATTGTGAAGAATAAACACGAGAGAGATCTCATTTTTCGTCTTAGAAAGAGGAAGAAAATGTCAATAGAAAGAATAAAAAGAATGAGGAAATGCGAGAGATAAATATATTCGAGGGAATTGAAAAAAATCTCTGAGGCTCAGAAGAGCGGAAAATGGACATGAAATTTGACCTTTGTTGGTAAAGGATTTGGGGCTGAGAAAGGAACCAAAAAAGGTATAAGAAAGCATCTCTTTTGGGATATTCTTTTCGTTTAACCTCTGTTGTGGTCTTCCGGAGAATTATCTTTCGCCTTGAATGATATGCTCTTTTCTCAAATACATTCCAGATTCCTTACCATGCATTGGATTGAGTGTATTATTCATACGAAGCAATTATAGTTAAAGGTTATTTTCTAGGTGAGTGGAAATTCGGAATTTCTCGTCGTTCTTTCAAAGAAATGTCGAATTCTTTCGTTACGTCCTTAGCTCTCTGTCCACACCACTTAAAGCGCTATCATATTTTTCATTTCATCACATGCTTACAGGCGACTCACAAACCAATCAACGCACGACATTTTCGACATACGAACTGTTTTCATTTTCCTTTATAAGCTCGAGACCAGAGCATAATTTTGACATACAAACCGAGGAAGTTCTACAATCCCTTACATTGTATAGGCGCATGTAGATGACCACGCTATTAACCACTTCTTGATGAAACTTTTTGCTTGATTTTACAAAATTTACGACAGTTGACACAAAAATTTACCACAATCACCCACCTCTTTCTTCAGTAAAAAAAACAAAAAACTAATGATGAAATTTTAAAAAATTATAATAATAATGATGAAATTTTCTATGATAAAGATGAACAAGATGGAGATAACTCTTACAGAGAGGGATCTCCGGTGTTCTGTCTGGAACGAATTTCTGGAAGATCGTAAATACCACAGGATTTTCAGTTTTATTTAAACAATATCTTGCGGCATGTGTTCTACGTTAGGGAAATGAATCGCGCCGCATAATTTTTTGTATGAATTTTCTGACTTGAAATATTTCATTTGAATCAATCATCGTCAAATGAAATGCAAGTATACTGACATTTGTTTTTGAAACAAAATAAAATAAACAATATTTCGCGAGTACAGGATGTATACGAGGAATTCGTGATGTCACTACTACATTGTAGTTGACGAATCATTTAATATGGTTTTGGGACACCTATTCAAAACTTAATTGTAGATAGTAGCATAAAAAAGGCCCTTATTATGTTTGTTAATTTAACTCAATTTGTTAATTTATTTTTCATTCAATCATATTATTTCACAAGTACATTTAAGCTAATGAAAATATTTAACAGAGGAATGAATTTTATTTCAGAATATTATATCTGCAAAGCCTCGACACATCTCAAGAAAACCGGCTGCAACCTTGATTTATTGCCCGACAGGTATGTAATTATTTCATTTGTAAAATATCTTTTATCCCATTGAACGTCGACAAATTTCTATCGTTGATATAAAATTAATGAAGCTCTGAATGTAGTGTCGGTTTACCAGTTCAATAAACTAATGTTTAAACCCACCTTGATTATCTTATGATTAATTCGTGTCGCACTCCTACATTTTGTGAACTGGTATAATCCATCATTTTTAATCGCTTAAGAGAACCGCTAAAAGATAGGAGCATTGCCTCGACAAATTTTATGCTGACAATTGAACATAAGTTCTCATCAAACTTGTAAGCGACACATGGGACAGTCTGGAGACACCTGCGCCCTTTGACTCGCAGCGTTAAACTTCCTATCCATTATATTTTTCCTTTAAAGATGTCATAAATCTTATTGGTAATTCTGCATTTCCGCGACAAACACTTTCATCGTCGTCCTCTTGAACGCTTTCAAATACTCTTATTTATTGATTTTCACTAATTGTAACGCTGTTAAGAGACAGCTGAGGACGTTTTGCCCCCTCCGAGAATCGATCCCGGAATCGCTTTCATCAAAAGCGAATGCGCTATCTCCTTGCTTATCCGGGAACCCACACTGTCTGTTTCTACTTTCATCATCTACAAAATATTCATCGCCAAAACTTTATAACGCCCACCATTTAGCATTTGATTTAACTAAATAATAGCTACTTGAAGGGTATTTCCTATCACTTTTCTAAACCGTCTTATTAATGTTAAATTTTCTTTTATACCTTATTTACAAATATTCAAACAAAGAAGTATGAAAAGGAAGAATACTAAAAACAGTAATAATGATAATATATATTATCTTCACGGGTTTTTCGTTGATTCATTTATGGACTTAATATAATCAATTCATTCACGCTCATATATTCCATTGTTTTACTCTCCATTTATTGACATTGAAAGCAAAGTTAGATTCCCTTCTCCTTTAAACGAAGGCTACGCTCGAAAGAAAAATACTCTTAAAGGGGAAAGAACTCTTTACAATACGAGGGAAAAATATTTTTAAATATGGATGAATCCTGAAGAAGGAGCTCAGACTTACAGAGTTCTCAGAAATCTCGATAGTCATTTCCCGTTTCTTTACCTCCATCGTGAAAATAATTTCACCTGTGAAAGTTAATACTTTTGCACGCCTTAAAATAGTTGATTCGTTTGAGATATTTTATTTTCGCTATAGTCTAAAATCTGCATCTCATTGATCGGTCGAGTACTTTGAAATATTAGAAAAATATCCACAGATTTGTCACTCATACACGATCGAAATTACAATAGATATATATCATCTTCACCGGGTACAGACTTAATATTTAATGCTCTCAGAGCTTGTAACTATCGACAGAAAGTGTCGCCTATAGATAGGAAACAATAACGTTTAAATTAAGCAAACTTCATCCAATATTTTACTTTACTTAATATTATATAGCTGCTAGATATTCAATTATCAAAAATGACTGTTTTCATACTAATTTACACATATAAAAATAAAATGTTTTACGTTATCATTTATGATACAGAATAATCATGTAGGAGTTGATTTTATTTCCTTTCTTTATGGCAACTTCAGAGGGCTGTACTTTTGTTCATAGAAATCGGTTTTATATTTTAGAAGATGATTAATTTGTTTCCCGCATACCCCTAACGAGACCTCAAGTGTGTGTAATCATTCTGCACAATTTGTAGCTCCTCTTGCATAAGGATGTGAAATTGAGCTACAAATCCGAATGAAAATATATAAGTGAAATGTGATTAGACTCGCTGATATAATCGATGTATATCTAATGGACAACTGATAGTGGGAATTACAATCACTTGAAAATAACAAGCATTAAACGTCCGAGTCCTGACTTTAACGAATCGAAACCGATCGAAGTAAATGTTATTTTGTTGTAACTACTAAGCATTATTTTTTCCTTCACGTTGAGTATGTAAACAGAAGCAGTTTACTTTGCGAAATCAAAATATTTTATTTCGGAAATCAATCCCGATCTTATCATCGTAAAATCTTTACAAGTTCACCATAAAATTTATTGTATTCATGGCTAATTATCATCAAATTTCCACATATCTCTGAAGTATGTTAAACACGATGTATCCATTCCCAAATGGAAAAGGTTCAGAGACTTGTTTCGATTTTTCCGTCGGTTTCATTTGAGGAATCTCTGTCGGCATACTGTGTCATATTTACATTCTCACATCTCTCCTTGACAGGTATTACTTCCGCATGTCCTTTGAAGTGAATCTTTTTTGTCTTTTCCCAGTCGAACGAAAGAATAAACGATCACTCACTCCGGTTAAAATGGTTAGATCAGGAATCTGCCTTCGTGGACTGGTTTATATCTCTGGAATCTGATAAAAAGTCCCGGAGCGGATGTTTACCCTCTGAATTGTATCTTGACTGCTTCTAAACCACGAGTCCAAATTCATGGGATTGAAAAAAATCCCCTAGGACCCTTCTCTCTTGAAATAGCGGAAGGTTTAGACTAAAACAGAAAATGAAAGTAATATTTTTCATTATGTATATTCCCAAATTTTCCGTGGGTCGAAGCTAACAGATGTATTATTTTTATTTATGATTTGCTGCAGGCATCTGGTGGCAGCCCCAAACATTGTCAATCGATACTTGCTCACTTAAATTAACTCCACTCCACAGTACGAGAAGTCTTATACATTAAAATTCCAAAATAACGTCATTATTTTCCAATCGGAATTATATCACCTTTTTAAAGAATGAGAAGACTTAATTTAGAAAACATCCTCTATAACTCCAACTAATATATTTACACCAAATAAACTCCAAAATTCCTGTTACTATATAGTCACTTTTTACATCCTTTGATAAGTCACATATCACTTCATAAGTTTCTCATTCATCACACTTACATATTATAGATTTAACCCACAAATTAAACCCAAAGCAACTCAGCAAAAACCTCACATTCATACAAATGCATATTGCATTTTTATAGCAACTTAAAGCATCTGTGTATGAAATCTTCCATTGTTTTAGGGAACGGCTTGAAGGCCTCTTCAGATAACATGTTCCATTCCCTTACTCCTCTATTAAGAAATAAGTATTTAGCTGCATTTCCTTAATTTCAACTTTTCATCATGATCGCAATATAATTTGGTTCCTCTAATTTGTAACGTAACTCCCTCCCTCCAGTGTTTTTAAAATTTTCTGCTAATCTATTCATTTTCCTCCTTTCTTATAAAGATTCCCGTTCAAGAGTTTCAAGCTATTACGTTACGCTACTATATACTCTCCATTGTGTCGATTCAATACATACTTAGCTGCTTTCCGTTGCACCACTTTCATATTCCTTATATCCAATACGTTCGTCGAACATTCTAACATGGGCTTTACAATTATTTTATATCCTAAGTCTCTCGCTTACCTACTATCTCCCTTTAAGTTACTCATCACGTTTAAATAGAGATTTTTAAAAGCTTCAGAGACTACCTTATCAATGTGGTTACTCCATACTAACAAGACTCGATGTCGAATAACTTTTACTGAACCACAAAATAATACGCAGCGAACATGGTTTCGCAGAGTAGTTGCATGCAGCTGCGCTTCGAAATGGTCTTTGGTTCACTAAAAGTATTCTATGGTGTAGTAAAAGTTATTCAAAAATGAGTATCGTTGTATCTTACGTATGTCAGTGTACCTCAACAATATTCTAATATAATCTTCACCATTATTAGTACATATTTAAGTAACAACAGAATATAAGTATATAAAGTGTTTTTATACATATTATACAAATATCTTTGAAGACATAGGCCTTGATATTGGTTGGATATTTATCTCTTCGACTAAGGAAATGGAAAGCGTATACTGTCTAAGATGAACGGCATTTTTCCTTCGCTCTCCTCACAGAGCAAGAATTAATGTTAATAGATCTACGTGAATCCTATCAAAGTAAATCTATAAAAATAAAAAAAATCATAACATTGGATTAGAAGAGAACTAAACGAATCCCATATATTCAGCAATGTTTCATTCCTAATTCATATATAGCATAATTGCATTCATATCGTAACAGCCGAGAACAAGACTGATCGTAAAGCATTTTAAAGATGAATTACTATAATAAATTCTCATCACTACATTTCCAATACTAAAATGCAAGATATCATTCCATTCATTGAAATTTAGTTGCTGAAACTTTAGAATTTAATGTACACTAAATATTGTTAACTGAAAAACTTGTATTTTGATTTTTGGGAATATTATCTACACCTAATAGGAATCTAAGTAGGTATTTCGAAGCATTTGTCACCGATAGCTTAGTTTATCTTCAGAATAGCTAATGCAAAAACTAGTAACATCCCAAAAACGTCTTCCGACTACTGTTTACAAATGAAAATGAGTTCCTCTAGATTATTTGAATTTAAATATAGAATGGATTCAGTAAAAAGATTCCTTTGAGCTTGTGCTCTACGATAGCCATCTCCATAAATCCGTAAACAAAATTTGCTTAGTATTCCCTTCATTTTTTAAGTTCAGACATATTTTCGATCCTAATATTAGACATTTCGGAAATATTTTTCGATTAGATCGACATTGAACATGGTCCCATTCCTGTTGTTATAAATTATACCTATTAACCATTAACCTATCGTTCATTGACTTTACTCTGGAAAAATTCAATGATCGTTATTAGGTTTTGCTACAGTGTGTGTTTACAAAAATGTATTAATTACTTATGTTGATTACTAGTCAGAGTAAGCGAAATCTATGTTACTAACGAATACGGAAACGCTCAAAACTAATGTATCTCACTTTTCAAGATACCTTCCTCTTGGTTCCATGCAACCGCCCCAACCGTAATTTATGAAAATTATTGTCCGTGCTATCTATTTATCTAGCAATAAAAAATTCATTGGCTAAAAATTCAACGCAGTTAAATAGTAGTTTTATCGCTGTCTAGGACCCAGTAACATTTAACTGATAGAGAGCTATGGAATATAATTCTTGCGCCCCCTGGGGGGAGGATTATAGCTCATGTTTAAAATCACTTACCTTTCAATACAATCTTCATAGTATCCACTAGTAATTCAATTACCAGGATACTACTTTAATTCGATTCTGAAAATTCTGCCGCTGCTTCGGATAATTTTGACAGAAGCTCACAAATATGATACGAAATAATCAGATTTTCTCCTGGATATTGTAAAGTATCAAAATTAACTACTCTGAAACTCATACGACTAGAACTTCAACTTATTTGAAAGATTTTTATGGAAGAAACGGCAGTAGGAGATGATATTTTTTGCTGCAAATATTACGGTAGGACTCCAAAAACTAAATAAAATATGGAAACGATCAAAACTTTACTTAGGACATAAAAATTTAGCAATAAATAATAACACTGCATTTGTTCTTGTAAACATTTTGGCCAAAAAACGGTTTAAATCAAAATAGATATTTCAGTTAGGGATATTTTCCGAATTTCAGGCACCAAATTCAGGATACGTCTTATGCATGAGGTAATATAGTAAAAAGATTACAAACAACTCATAAAATAATTTTGTAAGTTAATACTAACGTATTTAGATATTTCTTAAATTCAATTTGAACAGACAGATAAAATTCTCCGTGTGAAATGATTGATTGATATAATTTATTTATGACCGAATTTGAACAAACTAAGTTCATCATAGGGTGATAAAAGGTTAAATATTATTTTTCCGTGGAAGTCAACCAAAGCCTATTTGAAACATTCGCATACACAAAGATGTGCGGCTGTCTATATAAACGTTTTGGGTAAGTCAATATAAAATAAAGCTCGAATGGCACGAAGCAAAGACTTGGTGGATGTTGAATTCAAGGAAATTAGATCAAGGGTCGAATTTGGAATTGTATGCTACCAGTTTACGATGGTCCTCTAGAGAGGGCTCAACGCAAATACTCGAGGATATTTCGTGTGTGAGGGATTTCCGTTTCCGATGGACAAATTCTGTAGCCGCAAACTTGACCCTTCAACGAAGAAACATACGAATCCGAGTGAGGCCCATATCAAATGACCGCGCTTTATTTTTGGTTCAAGAAAAGGAACTGAAAAAGATTATGGAATCAAGGAGAACGAATTAAAAGGAAAGATAGTGTGGACTTATGAGAAAGGAGCGTTTTGGATACACTATATCCAAAATATACTATATCTTATATAGGTACATACTATGGCTTTGGGTAACGAATTTGTGGAGTGTACCTTAGTTAATTTTTCTCTTCTAATTAACTATTGAGTTTTCTATTCTTTAGTTATGCAAACTTACTAAGATTCTCTCGATTAAATTTCTATAATGATTTATGATCCAATGCGTTAGCTCTCATTCCCTTACTGATTTATCCCTTTTCATAATCAAGGTGTATTTTCAAGAAACAGCTTGTTAGTTTATCCGAAAAGAAATATTTTTGTAGAATATAACGAATAAATTACGCCATTATACATATACTATAATAGTTTATTTAGTACAGACGAATAGTACATTGTGATGGCTATCGTAATTTTAATATTTCTCTGTATTATTAATAATTGACATCGATCGGTCTAAAAACTAAATTTTCGGTTATCTTTATACAGGATTTGAAACACTGTAAATAAATTTAGGATTTAAAAAATCTGTAATAGACCCTCTATCCACTCGGACATTTTCATGATAAATGTCACATAAGTAGGTGATTACTCAACAAAGAGTCAATTATGCAAAAATGTAAAATACGAAGAGAAAAAAAGATAGGCCGCGATTGCTGCGGAACCCGTGAGGCCAATTGATTAACTGCAAAGAATTAAGCAGTGGGTATCTAATCTGTTAGTTTTGAAGGTGTATTAAAAAAAAACCATATCTTGCGAATTAGTGGAGAAATCTTCCTAGGACGGAAACGGCTATTTTGCGTAGATAATAATTCTCTATTACGCTTAACAGATGTCGTTCAAAATCGCAACTCCACCTGAAAACCTCTCTTTTTCAGAAGTAAACTAGGTATTTGCCTCAAGAAAGCTGAAAATCAGAAAAAAAGAAAGGGAATCATTTCCTTCATAGAATCACAATACATTTACAGATAAATGTTTTCCCTGAAAGAAATTATGCGACTCCACCTGAGAACCTCCCGAGAATTATAATTCGACGAGATTAGGCCTCTCTCCCACCTCGTATGATATTCTTATTTGAGGAAAAAAGAAAAATACATAAAATATAATGAGAAAAGAAATTATAATTGGATTTGCATATCTTACTCGACGATGATTTAAATTTAAGACGAGACTTCCCAAACTAAATTCCTCCAATTAAACAAAAATTGTATTATGATATTGTATTCTTTCTTTTTCGTTTTGTGGTCTGTTTACATTTTAACATTTTATAACTCGGGCATTCCTCGCTCCCTGTGGCGCCGTCTACATTGGAATCCAACAGGCCTTATTCCATCGCATTCATTCTTTCTTCCAAAACAAACATCCCAAAGGGTTTTTTCCTTTTGTGACGCGAAATTCACACCAAAAATTACTTTCCACATTTGGTCACGCGTTGAGCGATCGAGCACGCCCCAAGACATTCGCAAATTGCAGGGCGTGACCCGAATTCGTCCGCCGGCAAACGAAAGTTCCGCGGCGAATGAACCTTTGTGAGGGCACTTTTGATTAACGTCAATCTCCAGTCGATATTCCCTTCAGCTGAAATGCGGTATCCCTTTTGTTCGAAGATGTATCTTGATTCCAGCGAGAAATATTTCTCTATATGGTATTTAGACTTCCCGTGGCCTGAGGATGCGCCTGTCCGTTTCCCATTTTTCGTGCAGGACGAGCCTATTCTGCAGGAATGGGGAAGAAAGAAAGAAATTTCTCTTTTCCGCCGGCAAAAACCCTAGGCTAGCCTCACCTCCTTCCATTTCCTCTAAATTCTGCACATCCTTAGACACTCTAACCCGGAGTTCGTTTTTGGAAAGCCCTAAATATGTGATTTCTCTTTTAATGCGAATGATTGCAATGTGTCCGATATTTAAGGTCATTTTTTACGATAGCATTGTTTTTGTTATTTTAATTCCATACACAGGTTTACCTTTCATCTTTTAGGTTGTACTATCGGTAGATTTGCTTAGGTTTTTCACACCCCCTTCCTAGTGGGTGTTTCCTGCAGTGGATCTTTCCCCTTAGGGCAATATCATCACTCCATCCACTCCACCTAATGATTCCCATTCTATTTTCATATGCATTATTATCTTTTAATAAATATCGTTTATGACAGGTTAGATGGAAGAAAGAACTTTTCTTTCGGTCCCTTTCATGCGAAAACCGTAGTTCAAATCCCGTTTCAGATGCTCTGACCCCAGACGCCAAAGCAAATCCTTCTCTTTGCTAGGTAAACCGAAAATTATTATTCCCGAATTGTTTATCTGGTAAAAATTGCTTCAAAACAAACGAAAATAGTCAAATAAATAACTGTCGAATGAAAGGGCCCTCTTTGACCGAAAAGCAGACCATTCTGAAGAAATACGACGAAAGGCAACATCTCCGACATCATCAGAAGCCCATAAAGCAAAACATTTTTTATCGTTCATCCATAGATTTGAACTTGTTGAGTCCTGAACTGTACGGGTGAAACCCGGGCTACACTAACCAGAAACTGTTTGTCAAGCAGCGTTTAATATCCTTTAGGTATAAGTAAGTTACATTCGAGAGAGCTGAAATTAAGATTACAATCCATGCTTAAAGATGATTCGCTTCTCGACAGCAATCTAGTTTTCTACTACAGAACGTAATTGAAACTGCAAGTAAGTTTGAATTTAGGATTAGGGTCCTAGCGGCATCATGCAGTAGCAAAGGGTACGTTTGTGATCAAATCCACAAATACTAAGTCAGAGAAAAATTAGGGAAAATAAAAAATAACGAAAGACAAAAACTTACGGAAAATTTATATATTTCATTTTCCTGGCCTCAGCTTGTCGTTTGCTATCACTATAACACATTGGACAACTAAAATAAAAAAGATAGTTCGACTATTTTTAATATCCCTTCTCTCACAAGGATTGATCGTTGAGTTGTAATAATAATTCCTTTTTAAATAGTCTGATTAGCATTTTCCATTGTACTTACGATAGAGCAAATGGCAAGTTCCGTTTTTTCTCGCGAAGTGGGTGATGGCGCTGTGAGACTCCTCTCTCCCAATTCCCAGACTCTGTTAAGGAAATGCCTTAGGGCTTGCGAGAGCAAACTAAAGCACTTCAAAAGCATAATCAAAGTCCCAATTCGGATTCCCACACGTTAAATATTTATAAGCACGAACTAAATATAGTTGCAGAACGGGCCAAGTAATATATTGTGTTGGGACCTCTTTCAAAGTGTATCGCATAGAGGCGCTTGCATTTGACGTGACAATAATTGAACACACAACTTTCAGTGAAAGTTCAATTATTCTCATCGACAACAGATATTTTACTCAAATTTATCACGAACCAAGATCGAACTTGTAACTGCAAATTATCTGAAAAATCGAGTTATTTTCAATTCTCTTCGACTCTATAACTTAAATAATTTGTTTGAATGATATTTGAATAATCTGTAACTAACTGGCCTTGGAAAATACTTCTTATTCAAATACGAAAAATTAGAGTATTGCTATATATATTACGTCGGTTGAATTTTTGGCGAATTGTTCGCATAAACTAATGATTTATGATAAATTGAATAAGCAAAAGAAATCCAATTTACAGTAAGTATGGATAACAATGTGAAATTATCAAGAAATATAGTTAATCGCTATGGAATCAACGAAAATACATATTTATCATCTCATGAAAACTATATTTACCTATTTCATTTACCAATTTAATTTGATTTTTAATGTATACGGTAAACAAGCTTAAATTTCTACGTCCACATCAATACCCTGCAAGCCGCCTGGGGCAAGGGGTTCAAGCACCATCGTATGTGTTTATATATATTGAATAAATGTCAGAGAATACTAGGCATAAAATTAGATGAAATCCATCCAAATAACCCTAATAAATAATTTATAATCTTATCTTTAGAGATAATCATGAAAAGCCAAGAACTGCCCTTTGATCCGATTGGAACCATGCGCCTTGAACTTTAAAACTGTTTGTCAACAAGATAGTTATTCCCAACCCTTGTCAACCTATCCCTCTAAATCTTCCACTCCTCCCTTAATTCCTCCTAACTACACATAATTTTCGTATTATTCCACCTCTGAAAGTGAGGATAAGTAGTTGAAACTGAAGATATTTCAATAAAATATTTAGCTGATTATTTATGAAGTGTTCCTTCCTTTCTCACCGCAATCAGCAATTTATGTAAAATAATAAAGAAGGAAATATCAAATTCGGAATCATTGTTAATAACGTTAGAAAAATTAGGTCGTCCTTTCACTCTAAGCCTAACTCTTTGTGAGTTTCTCGTTTGAAATGAATAATTTTGTGAGATTAATATATCGCGTAGCGGAACAATCTCCATCCCACAGTCAAGGCTGAAACTAGATCTAAAGTCGAAGGAGATTTTCTTTATCACATTCGTCCTAGAACTGAACCTAAATAAAACAGTCGCTTTTCTTTTCGCCACAATCTGAGGAAGTAAAAATACAAAAAAAGACAGAAAAAGAATGTTTTAAGGGTTGTTTCGAAGAATTCTCATCACTGAGATTTTAATAAAATCGATATGTTTCCCTATATTGTCTATCTGCTAAAAACTGATATACTGTAGAGTTAAGAACGAGCAAAATTAAGCTACCAACACGCCTTCTTTTTGCAAATATCAGACAGTTCTTTACTATTTGAAGTAATCAACATTACAAGACACGATTATATCGCTATCCGGCTTAAGATGCTGTTTTTGCTTGGTACAATCGCTTTAGTCGGGTTTTTCTTACACCACTCACTTTGGCCGCTTGCTTAATTTTAGTATTTCAGCAGTTAAAGGATCAACCTGATGCTTCTGCATGAATTCACATAATCGGCTTTATGAGAATGGGATGGAAATGGCAGAGCGACGTTTCAAAATCTCGATCCAGATATCCGTATATTCGAGAAGCGTTTTTCATTGCCGTAATCTCGAATTCTTTGGTTGAGAAGCATTAATTTATCATCGGAGAGCATCAATACTTCTTCCTATTCTCTCCAACCTCCTCGAAGAGGGAATTTATCAGCGGAGCCATATGGGCACGTATACACTCATTTTATCCCAAACAGAAGGGGATTTTCATTTTGCCTTGCCTCAGTCCTCTCCCCTCAATTTCTGTCAGACTTGATCTTGCTAGGATTCAGTTTCATCCTGTATATTCTGTTTATGCTCCTCTTCATGTCTTTGCAAAACATGTTTACGATTAATAATACTGTATCGATTGCGGTGGGTGATTGGTATATGCATTGTGTATTATAAGTTACAGGAGAAGTCTGTACTTCTATATATTAAGAACCCATACACAATTGCGATGAATAAAGTATGAGAGAAGGGATGGTCTCATAATAAAACATAAAAGAGGCTTAAGAAGAAAATGGTCTTACGAAATACAGTCTCGAACTCAGGCCAATTTGCAGAGGGATGCTATAATCCAGAGGTGCGGCCTTTTTATCGTACCCATCGTCAATTTAGTCAACACATGCACATATTTGAAAAAAAATCTTTATCAAATGACTCTAAGTCAAAAATAAATTGGATAATTTTCTCTATCTGTTAATTAATTCGTTTTGCCACATAAAATATCGATGTTTAGCTTTTCAAATGTAGGAAACATACAACACAAGAGTAGTCTGACAGTTTCACGGATTTTGCTATGATGCTGATCTTCCGATGATTTCCCACTCTAACTAGATCCGAATTAAAGTTTATAAGACTAGTTCACGCATTCTTTAAAATTTTGCTGATATTTCACTCAACCCTGAAGAATGGACAAAGATTTTTCGGTCTCATGTCTAAGGTGGAAGATTAGTTATAGCAAGGGAATCTCCATCTGGGAAAGGAATATATATATATATATATATATATATATATATATATATATATATATATATATATATATATATATATATATCTATTATATATAGCTAACTCTCCGGATATACCTATATATATATATATACGAGTAAAAGTTGCTTGCATACTGCAAGCTATCCGTTGAATACAGTATCATACCAAGTACTGCCTCAGTTCAAATTTAAAACTTCGCGCCAAAGACCACCTGGCGACGAACTAAGAACCCGATCGTGAGAGAAGACAGCAAAATAATATTAGATAAGTGCCATCCTTACTTGTTCCAAAGTTTCGATTCAATATCTTATCGGGAAGGTCCCACGCCTCTGTCACCATTCCGGGTGTTATCTTTCCAGCTTATCGGGAGGTATTTAAAAAGATTTCCGCAATGCATTTCTTATGGAAGAATTTTGCATCCACCTGGCGTCGAACTCACTGTCATTTTGCTACATTTTTTCCATGAGAAGCATAGAAGACTACCTCAACTTCAACCTCCGAGATTTTGGTTCCTCTATCTTACCGATAAGTGCCTCAAAATAATTTTCAAAAATCCGCGCAATGCATTCTTATGGGAAAATTGCGATTTTTGGGAATTTCTGGCATGGAACCCATGATAGCTAGCGTCAAAGTCTGCATTATTCTGGCATCTAGAGTTTAGGGCCAGTACGTCGAAAAAATCTGACGTCGATGGCGCTTGTGGAACATGGTCAGAATTCGTATCCCCTATAAATATATAGGTATCTATTATATATAGCTAACTCTCCGGATATACCTATATATATACGAGTAAAAGTTGCTTGCATACTGCAAGCTAATTGGTAAAAATTTACAATAAGTTCCCCTTACGGGTGTCATCAACGAAGCTTATCCAGCAAAATTTTGAAAATTGCCGCAATACATTTCTTACGTTAGAAATTTTCATCCATCTAGCATCGAACTCACGGTCATATGTAACCTTTCTTCCACTGGTTCTATAGAAAACTACTTCAAACGCAAACGCTGTGATTTTGAATAGTCTCCTGCATAAAGAAAGGCCTCAAGACAATTTTTAAAAAATTGCGTAAATGACCGCCTGGCGTCGAACACAGGACCCGTTCGTGAGAGACAATGGCATATGAATGTTAGAGAAGTGCTACTCTGACGTGTTTCAAAGTTTCAATTCAGTATCTTATCGGGAAGGTCCTAAAATAAGATCCGTTATTCCCGTTTGAAATGCATGGTAGAATCGGAATGACGCTCTAGCATCGAACCAAGGACCTCTAGAGAAGCAGCGGACGTCATGAAGGAATCTTTACAAACGCCTCTGTCACCATTCCGGGTTTTATCTTTCCAGTTTATCGGGAAGGCATTTTAAAAAATCGTCCCTGATATCAGCAATGCATTTCTTACGGAGGCATTTCGGATCCACCTGGCGTCGAACACACGGACATTTGGTAACATTTCTTCGTTTGGTACGATGGAAGACCATCTCATCTGTAAACACCGAGAATTTGATTGCTCTATCGCATCGAGAACGGCCTCAAAACAGATTGAAAAAATTCGCGCAAAAGACCGCCTAGCGTCGAACTCAGGACTCTTCCGTGAGAGAAGATAGCAAAATAATATTAGATAAGTGCCATCCTTACTTGTTCCAAAGTTTCGATTCAATATCTTATCGGGAAGGTCCCAAAATGAGATTCCACTTTCCCCATTTGAAATACATGTAGGAATCGGAATGACCCTCTTGCATCGAACCAAGGACCACTAGACGAACGATGATATTCATGGAAGAAAGTTTTCAAACGCTTCTGTCACCATTCAGGGTTTTATCTTTCCAGCTTATCGGGAAGGCATTTAAAAAAATTTTCAAAGATTTCTGCAATGCATTTCTTATGGAAGAATTTTGCATCCACCTGGCGTCGAACTCACGGTCATTTTATAACATTTCTTCCATTCGTAATATAGACGACTACCTCAACTTCAACCTCCGAGATTTTGGTTCCTCTATCTTAACGATAAGTGCCTCAAAATAATTTTCAAAAATCCGCGCAATGCATTCTTATGGGAAAATTGCGATTTTTGGGAATTTCTGGTATCGAACCCATGATAGCTAGCGTCGATGTCTGCATTATTCTGGCATCTAGAGTGTAGGGCCAGTACGTCGAAAAAATCTGACGTCGATGGCGCTTGTGGAACATGGTCAGAATTCGTATCCCCTATAAATATATAGGTATATATCTATTATATATAGCTAACTCTCCGGATATACCTATATATATATATACCTATATATTTATAGGGGATACGAATTCTGACCATGTTCCACAAGCGCCATCGACGTCAGATTTTTTCGACGTACTGGCCCTACACTCTAGATGCCAGAATAATGCAGACTTCGACGCTAGCTATCATGGGTTCGATGCCAGAAATTCCCAAAAATCGCAATTTTCCCATAAGAATGCATTGCGCGGATTTTTGAAAATTATTTTGAGGCACTTATCGTTAAGATAGAGTAACCAAAATTTCGGAGGTTGAAGTTGAGATAGTCTTCTATGCTTCTCATGGAAAAAATGTAGCCAAATGACAGTGAGTTCGACGCCAGGTGGATGCAAAATTCTTCCATAAGAAATGCATTGCGGAAATCTTTTTAAATGCCTCCCGATAAGCTGGAAAGATAAAACCCGGAATGGTGACAGAGGCGTGGGACCTTCCCGATAAGATATTGAATAAAAACTTTGGAACAAGTAAGGATGGCACTTATCTAATATTATTTTGCTGTCTTCTCTCACGATCGGGTTCTTAGTTCGTCGCCAGGCGGTCTTTGGCGCGAAGTTTTAAATTTGAACTGAGGCAGTACTTGGTATGATACTGTATTCAACGGATAGCTTGCAGTATGCAAGCAACTTTTACTCGTATATATATATAGGTATATCCGGAGAGTTAGCTATATATAATAGATATATATATATATAGATATAGGGGATACGAATTCTGACCATGTTCCACAAGCGCCGTCGACGTCAGATTTTTTCGACGTACTGGCCCTACATTCTAGATGCCAGAATAATGCAGACTTCGACGCTAGCTATCATGGGTTCGATGCCAGAAATTCCCAAAAATCGCAATTTTCCCATAAGAATGCATTGCGCGGATTTTTGAAAATTATTTTGAGGCACTTATCGGTAAGATAGTGGAACCAAAATCTCGGAGGTTGAAGTTGGTGTAGTCTTCTATATTACGCATGGAAGAAAAGTTACAAAATCACCGTGAGTTCGACGCCAGGTGGATGCAAAGTTCTTCCATAAGAAATGCATTGCTGCAATTTTGGAAATTTTTTTCAATGCCCTCCCGATAAGCTGGAAAGATAAAACCCGGAATGGTGACAGAGGCGTTTGAAAACATTCTATCATCAGGTTTACCGTTTCTCTAGTGGTCCTTGGTTCGATGCAAGACGGTCATTCCGATTCCACCATGTATTTCAAATGGGGACAGCGGAATCTTATTTTGGGACCTTCCCGATAAGATATTGAATCGAAACTTTGGAACAAGTAAGGATGGCACTTATCTAATATTATTTTGCTATCTTCTCTCACGGAAGGGTCCTGAGTTCGACGCTAGGCGGTCTTTTGCGCGAATTTTTGCAATCTGTTTTGAGGCCGTTCTCGATGCGATAGAGCAATCAAAATTACGGTGTTTGCAGATTAGATGGTCTTCCATAGTACCAAAGGAAGAAATGTTCGCAAATTACCGTGTTTTCGACGCCAGGTGGCTTCGAAATGCTTCCGTAAGAAATGCATTGCTGCAATTTTTGAAAATTTTTTTCCATGCCTTCCCGATAAGCTGGAAAGATAAAACCCGGTGTGGCGACGGAGGCGTTTGAAAACATTCTTTCACGAATTTCAACGTTCGTCTAGTGGTCCTTGGTTCGATGCTAGAGGGTCATTCTGATTCCACCATGCATTTCAAACGGGAATAACGGAATCTTATTTTAGGACCTTCCTGATAAGATACTGAATTGAAACTTTGAAACACGTCAGAGTGGCACTTATCTAAGATTCGTATGCCATTGTCTCTCACAATCGGGTCCTGTGTTCGACGTCAGGCGTTCATTTACGAAAATTTTTAAAAATTGTTTTGAGGCCTTTCTCAATGCAGGAGACTATTCAAAATCACAGCCTTTGCGTTTGAAGTAATTTTCTATAGAACCAGTGGAAGAAAGGTTACATATGACTGTGAGTTCGATGCCAGATGGATGAATAATTCTCACGTTCGAAATGCATTGCGGCAATTTTTAAGAATTTTGCTGGATAAGCTTTGAAGATGACACCCGTAAGGGAAACTTATTGTAAATTTTCACCAATTAGCTTGCAGTATGCAAGCAACTTTTACTCGTATATATATATATATATATATATATATATATATATATATATATATATATATATATATATATGAAGTGGGATTTTAACTAAGGTTTTCGTATGAAAGAGAGTGATATCGAAAGAAAATATCCTACTAAGCGGGATAGCGTCTTCAGCGGGAGCGATGTAAACGGGTTTTACTGCAATTATCAAACCTATTTTCCGTTTAAACCAATTTACCCCTTACATGTAAGCTAGCTGACATTTTTGCTTTATGGTTATTTGCGTAATATCAGCTCTTGAAATTATCCGATAATTATTTTCCTCTCATTGCGTCTTTCTTAATATTGTTTTGAAAATGCGTATATCTCCATTCACGCAGACGCACAGTGGGCTAGAATCGAAAAAAGCTGGCCAAAAATACGAAAACGCTTTTCTTGAGTGCGGACCTCGAAACTTCGCATGATTGATTATGAATAAATCCTGCAAACAACTATTGAAGTCATTTACGTTCGATCCTTAACATTAAATTTATACAGGAGGTCAAAGTTGACTGAAAATTTTCTCACAAAATCGGTACAAAAAGCCATCACTTTGTGTAATTTCATAACAGTAATGAAATATAAGTTGTGATATTATTAAAATGGTGGCATATAGCGTAGCATTTTCTTCAAATACAAAAATTGCCCACATCTGGAGTTGTTTTGGAAGGGGAAAAAGTTTGCGAACTGAATGATAGCATTAGAAAATTTTATGAGAGTCGTTAGTGAAAATACATTTTACGAAGAGAAATATTTTGCTCCGAAATTACCTAATGCTAATTTAATTTTAAGTTGCTAATTTGTGACAAAATAAGGTAATTTGCTCCTGTGTGACCAAAGTACGGGATAGAGCCTTAAGAAATGTCATTCAATCTAAATTGAGGTCACGAACTTCTTTCGAAATACAAATGGAATCAGAATGGCTAGTATAGTGAGATACCTCTACTAACATAACTTATTTCAGTAATGAAAATGAATGCAGTTTCGAAAGTCAAAGTCATAGAAAATCTAATCTAACATATTTTATAATTATAAATTTGAAAATTTATGCAGCAGATAACGATGTTGAGCAATAGACGAAGTTTGAAAACTACTACCTATATATTTTCTTGGAAACAAACAGAGGAAGCATATCGCGTTTTGAATTAGATACTCTAATTGTAGTCGAAGTGAAAAAACACTGCAAATAGAACCGAAGCATTTGAAGCGAGTTGTAAATTGATGATTGATAGGGATCATGTTAAGACACAATGAATGGCATATAGATTGACCGCATGAAAAATAATAAGGATAAGTATGTTAACCTTGTTTGCTCGCGAAAATTTACTAGAAACTTGAACTTCGGTATAGACTCGAAAGTCAGGGAAAACAAGGCTATTTCGGTTGCTTATCTCTCATAAGTGAAAGCTAATGAGAGCCATCTGTCCTTGGGATAATAGGGAAGGGTTTTCTAAGTTATCAATGTATACTTCTCAGTCCTCTCATTTTCAAAGAATGTATACAAAAGAGAAAAATGATAGTGCTTCTACTTTTTGAGGATGTGAATGAGAGTAAAAGTAGCTGGTTGCAGATACCAAAAGCGGATAAAAGAAACGAAGGGTAAGATCACAAGACGCCGAACAATTATTAAGTCTTAAAAACCTACGTGCAAACCCGCGAGAATAGGAAGTTATATATGCATTTAAGAATTGTAGATTCATCCATAGCATGTCTTTATATTTCAAGATATGATTGACTAAAGAGATCACATTATTTGTATAGCCGCAGACGTTAGTTTATGACATAATTTAATTGGAATTATAAGTCAGGAAGAAATCAGAAGAGGATTGATTAGAGCGGGATATTTATGAAAACCCTGATTTATATAGTCTATCATCACTTTAGATCAAAAAATAAAAATACTAAGATCTTAATAAAAGTTACCGATTGTTCAGGAATTCGAAGACGAAAAGGTTATGAATGTTACTACAGCTTTAGAATTTTGATAGCCACAACAGATTTTCCGAAGCTTTAACTGTCTCAGGGTTTATTTATGCAATTTCAGATAAAGTGTTTACAATAACAATGTCACACATATTCACAAACAAAAGGTTTGGAATTGATTCACTCAATACAGGAAGAATCTAAAAAGGTCGCGACAATCGAATTTTGTATTTAGTGAATAATTTGATGACGCGATTGGAGTTCGTTAAGTTGGATATTTTATCATAATTCAAAGGAAAGAGTTTCATATTTTAAAATTTATTAAATGCATTTGAAAATTGTAATCATTAATCATCATCAGTCATCTTATTATTAAATTATTGGAAATGATAACAATAGTAAACGTTATTGAAATACGGATTCTAACAAACATATAATTTATTTATATTTCCCTCCTTGTCATAAAACCATTTTCTTATAAACTGTCTTCTCGTCTGAATGTTATCTACGAGTCAATATACGTTGAAAATTGTAGGAGATTGAAGAAGTCACGAATGCTATGTTACGTTTTATTTTGTTTTAGCTTCATCCACCGTACTCGGATTTTCTGGATTTAATACAAGTTACAAGAAAATATATATCGTTAATTGTTAAATTAATTATTATTAATTGTATTTGAATATCTTACCACTTGTTGATCTCCGGTTACTCTTGGCATCTTCAGTGTCATTCCACTGTCACACAGGAGGAACTCATACGGGAAAAGTGCTGAGAAGATGAGGAAGTCACAATCTGTAATAAATGGAATCACCAAATTAAATCAATAGTGGATAGAATTAGTACATATATATAAAAGCATGAGGTTGACCATGATAATGATTCAAGTAAGGATTTTGGTTGTAACCATATTGTAAATATCCTTTTCCACATCGCCTAAAGTATAATAAATGTTTTAAACTTTAATATTTTATTCTATTGATTAATAAACACTGTTTGATAATCAAGAAAGGAATTCTTTTGAAAAATAATAAATATATGCTTAAATTTTGAAATTAAATACCCAAATTCCATTTAAAGCATCTTTAATTACTGAATTACACTGTGAATATTAAATAACCATCGGGAAAAAAACCTTCTAATGGTTTTATCCCGAATATCACTTACGTAAAGCTACTGACTTACTGATACTTTGTTTCTGAAATCAGATGCAACTTATGTGTAAATCGATTATTAAGGAATTCAAATACTTAAAGCTGAACTGAATTTAAAATATCAAATTATAATACTTAATCTGTTACATATTCGATTTAAGCATCAAAGATTGATCTGAAAAATTTTATTAAAATATTAGGAGAATAAGTTCCACTAGAAAGTAGACATTTCTTCCAATTATGGCTCCTAATACAATATAATTGTAACAATTTCATCTTAATTGAAGAAAATCTTCCTGGTCCATAAGTCTGATAGCAATATTTAATTAAAAAAGTATAAATTCGATGAAAATGTTCAAAATCGAAGTTAAATACAAAACACAGGTTTATCTCGAAATGAAATCGCATTCACAAGAAAGAAACAGTGATATTGATTTGATTAAAAACTAATTGCAAGGTTAGACTTAGAAATTCAAACGGAAATTTCCGTTGAAATACCGGTTGGCTACAAGGGAAAAATAAGTCTCTTCTGTATGTAAACGGCGAATATTTGAAGATTTAACCGCTTTTAAACCGGTTGCTGGTAAATTTCGTAGCATATCCCGCGGATAAATTATATATTCAGAACATTAGATTCATTACTTCTTACATAAAATATCAACACATATCAGAAGTCGGATAAAATTATACTTACATAACTGTGATTCATTGCTCTTCAATAAGAAATGTGATCATATAAATAATGAATGATCCAAAAGCATGATTGGTAGCTACTCAGAAAAATAACGTGCGTCACGAATGAATATATGTACTATGATTACACCGGAAAATAATTAAGTATATGAAAATAACAGCTCACGGTATTAGATATTGCATTGAAGCGCAGAATATGTCACTAATTAAAATTGGAGCAATATATTATACTTACAAAAACTAAAAGGATCCTCAAGACGTCCCGTGGCCCTCTTGACGTCGGAAAATTCCCTATCCTTAATTTAATTAAATCTTGTAAGTAATAATTTAATCTTGTAATAATCTTGACTTAAGAAGTACAATTTATTACGTTAAACTAAACTTATGCTTCACGATTACCGAATCTGAAATCTACATAAATCGTAGAAGTTCGCACTTGTTTTCTCGAAAAATTCCTCCATACGTCCTACCAGACGAAGTTTCCAGATCAAAGAGAGATCTATTTTCAAAAATCTTCGGTTAAACAAAATCGTGAGTTCTGATTGGTCACTTTATCGCTGTTACTGTTACCCCCCTCTTTTCCCCCTACTGGAGATATTTGTTACTATTTTCGTAATTATTAATTATTATTAAATTAAAATTTTATTGGTCTCAACATAATTTAATTTCAATTTGAAATATGTATAAAATATTACGTTCTTCTAAAATGACGTATTTAAAACTTGACGTAAAATATGTTATAGATACGTGTGACGTCATTGTGACGTACGGCCATTTTATGCGAAAACGAAATAAATGGTATTTGAAACGACGAGATTAAATTAACAAAAAATTAATGTAATAAATTCGTGTAATTTAAACAAATATTATTTGGGGTACTATTATAATATTCTCTTTCTCATAAGATAAAAGTATCTGGATGTACTTCATATTGTTAGCTATACTAACAAAATAGTATTCACAATAAAACATGATTTAAACATTGTTTAATCCTGATATGTTGGTGATGGTGATTGAAAGGAAACGGCATTTGAGATTAATTATAACTATCTGACGTTGATATCGACATCCTTCGATATTTCCCTTTCTTTTAGACACATTACGATAAAAGATATGGTACTATGAAATTAACGATAAAAGTATTTCTATCGGCCAAAAAACCATAATGGAGAGTACAAATGGAGAGGGACTGAAGATGAATGAGTAAATAGTAAATATTATTTCGAGAGGAGAGGAGTGAAATGATTTTGGTGTAAGCTCTGCATTTTATTGCTCTGCGTATTCATTATTTAAGGTTTGAAACTGATGTCTAAGTTTGCAAACTTATGAACGATTTGCTACTATTTGAAGTGAATGGTTTGCTACTATTTAATTCCCTAAATACTCTACTATAATACAATAAGGCTCAATTGTAATCGTAATGTTCCTATTGACACGTCATATTGATGGTATTTGATCGAATTTACCCAGTGAATAAAACAATAACCATTGCAACTCTTCTTGTTTATTTCTCATTGTAATCAGAATGTTGGGTATGGATGCACGAATACTTTCTGACTCACCTTCAAACGCTTGTAAAGCTGTCGTTAATTGTCCCTCTGCGAAGTAATGCTGTTTTAAAGCTTCTGCAAACCTCTTCGAGATATGACTCAGACTTCTTAGCCTTTACCTAGGAACGGACTTCAAAGATGGCGAATAACTATTTCTTGTTTCTTTTACTATTACAAGAATATACTCAGAATAAGTAATGCACTACAGGTGCCGTAATTCTTCGATTCCCACTCACACTTTTTTCCAAGAAATCGCTGAATGTAACGCTTGATTCACACTACACACACTCCATTCCACTCTTGGTTATATTTGAAATCCTTAGGAAAATGTAAATGACACCATTTTGAACACTATCCACATAGCGAGACATAGAACTGAGATATTCGAAGGTGACGTGGCGTTAGGAATGAGTTTCGTTCGTCAGAGTTTTCTATACCATAATTCTCTTTGAAAAGGCGGAAACACGTGAAGACCTCTTGATATCCTCAAGAAAAGACTACCTTGGCTTCCATGAACTTCAAGTTTTCATTATTTGACATTAGCAAGTTTTTTAAGAAATATTGGGGTAGTGCTACATGGTGGAATATCAATCGCAGTATGTTTGGCATATGCTGTAAGTGTTTGTGGAATAACATGATAAAAGTGTGTTTGTGCATTAGAAACTAAGGTTTACGATCGGTGATCTTTCGTCAAAATATGGCAGTGAAAGAAACAGTCTTCGATTTGATACTTATATTTTTTTTGATTTCTTATGTGAAACGAAGGTGTAGGCAAACCTGCACTATTTCTGCAAAATTCCATGTCTGTAACTCAACAGTGTTACTATGCCATCGAATGAATGGATATCTGGTTGGAGATTAATGAATACGGGGTTCTTCGTGCATTTTCACGTATTAATCCGGTAATATATAGGATAGATAGGTAAGTAAGATTATTCTTATTAGGGAATATAGGAGTATTGTCATTTATTTCATTAGCTAACTGGGTTGGGTAATGTAAGGTAAGGCAGAGTATGTATGTGTACGAGTTTAATTGTGAACCACTTGATTTACTTCAAAATCTGAACTCCAGCCTGGGAATCATTATTAATATAATTGTAAGCAAATTTTAAAGGAACGTAAGAATGAGTAGCAATTTGGGAATCATTTGATTTCACATTTCTTTCACCTTCTTGCTTATTGAATAGCATTTAGATTCCTTTGTAATATTTATTTGTGGGTAGGTTAGAACTTCTACCAATCTGGTTTCATATAGAAAATTTATCCCACATATATATTGGAATTTACTCAGGCTATGGTAAATGAAATCTTCTGAGTCATGAGTGATTTTGAATCCATTTTCTCCTGATATAAATTGTGCTTTTCATAGCTTCACTGTTTCACTTTATGTGGACAGTCCTAAAATTATGGCACAGTGAGGAAAGAAAAGGCCTCATTCTTTACTGTCCTGGTAAGACTCGTTCTCCTTCCAAGAACTCATACAAAGCTTTATATAGTTATAATATTTATTTCTTAGTCACATATTGTACCGTAATACTTAAGTCTTATTCTATTAATTATCATTTAATAGCAATATTGGTAAATGGTGTATTATTCACTTTCCAATTACATATTTTTGTCTTGGTATTTTAAATGAGCAATGTATGGAATGTACACAATGAGTGTTCACTATCTACCAACGCAGAAAGGCGTTTTCCGGTGTATTTTTGTAGACTTATTTCAGAAGGTCACAACTTGGATATTTTCCGGTTCCTTGAGTAAATAACGACAAATACCTCTCTCCTCATTTCGCTTTGTAAGCCTCATTCTATTATTAAACAGGTTTATTTCAGCATACTCAAAACACATAGGTATGAGAGGGGTAGTTTTTAATCCAAAATAATAATACGAGGGCTGTTCAAAAAGTTCCCGAACTTTATTTATTACAGCACAAATATTTCACTTACAAATTATTGCTCCGTGTCTCCTTAAAAGTACTCCCCACCCCAACGTATACACTTATCCAAATGGTATTTCCACTTTTTGGAACAGTCTTGGGACGCTTCTTTCGGACTGTTCATAAGCTCCTCCGTCAAATTTTTCTTTATTTCTCGAATGGTGGCAAATATTTTTCCTTTGAGCGGGGTGTTTAGCTTAGGAAATAGGAAAATGTCACATGGAGCCAGGCTTGGTGAATAGGGTGGTTGAAGAAGCACAGTGGTCTTGTTTTTGGCTAAAAAGTCACGAGTTGCTCGTGTTGCTCCTGGTCTGCTGTCATAAGGCGAGGCATGAATTTGTCTTCGCCTCGATGGATCCTCAATTTTTTTAGTTTGCCCAACTTTTCCAGAGCAATACGACGGTCACCAAAACATCTCCAGATGTGGGCAATTTTTGTATTTGAAGAAAATGCTACGCTATATGCCACCATTTTAATAATATCACAACTTATATTTCATTACTGTTATGAAATTACACAAAGTGATGGCTTTTTGTACCGATTTTGTGAGAAAATTTTCAGTATAGTTGAAAGTGAGAGTGAAGAAACATTCAGTATCAAAATCATAAACATAGTTATCTAACATATGTACGAAGTATAATAATGCTTAAAATATACAAAAAGAACGAATCAGAATCGTTTTTGCTCGTTGTTCCTCTCAAAACACGAGAGCGTAACGGAGGACGGTGCTCCGCCGCACGGATTTGGCCCTTGCAGCGTTGTCGAAAAGTCGACTTATATATTATTGGGGCAAATTGGGGCAAGATTTTATTTCAGATTCCCATTAAGGAAGGTTTGTAGCTTATCGTGGTGTAAATAACTCCGTGTCACACGGTGTCTCAATCTACTATTTTCCTCGCTTTATGTAAAAATTTGTTCCAAAATAAGGGTCGGCCATTTTGTAATGTAAAGTATATAAATATTAAACAGCACTCATTGATACTAAGTCTCACGAAGGACAAAGAACATATTTATAATATGGCATCATATTTTACCCGATGATTTTCCTAGTTTGGATTCACAATCGACTCGAAGTTGAAGAATTTCGCGAAAAATCGGAAACGGGAAATTTTCGCAAAAATTGGTCAACTTTGACCTCCTGTATAAATTTAATGTTAAGGATCGAACGTAAATGACTTCAATAGTTGTTTGCAGGATTTATTCATAATCAATCATGCGAAGTTTCGAGGTCCGCACTCAAGAAAAGCGTTTTCGTATTTTTGGCCAGCTTTTTTCGATTCTAGCCCACTGTGCGACGGGATATGCATTTTTTTGCGATTTTCAAACTGAAAAGCCTTTTATTTGGAATCGCTTTGTGAATATATTCTTCCAAAAAAGGAGGAAAAGTCGATAAATTACCTTATGTTTTTATTCATGCGGAATTCGTTGCTCATAGATTTTTCAAGAGAAGAATACTCCGGCCTTTGTATTCCGAATGTTTTTATCGCATGAAGCATCCGCCGATGTTGTCAGAGATTCTTCCTCGGATTTCATAGATAAAATGCCACTCTTTAGAATCATAATTTTTATTTCGTCAGGAATGAAGTTTATATGCATAGTGAGAGCATTCCTTTGTAACTGAGAGCTCAGAGAATTTTTAAAATTTCGATCACCTATATTGTCTATTTAAAAGAAATGAAATTGACAAACTCAAGCGTGACTTCGAGGAATTTCATAGCACACATCTAAAAAATAAGAAAAAATTCTTTGTAGACGATAAAATGACTCCACACACTTCAACAAACAAATTTTTAATGACCGTTTGACGAAATGGGTATTTAAAATTCTGTTTTCGAAGTTACAAAGTGTTTGTTTTTCTTTAGATTTAATATCTGTGATATTTATTTTCCAAAATCTGCCACAAAGACAAGAAAATAAAAATGGTGATTAAAAGTGCTATTAAATTTATTTGTAATGGTTGAAGGCTTTCAGAGAACGTGGCTTTGATATACGGATATAACATCAGCTGCATCAAAATTTTGAGGGACAAACACTTGCTCGAAGATCGATACATATGAATTCAAATCTTTCAAATTTGAACTACGTTGTAGTTGAAATTTCAAACTTTTATAAAATTTTTACATATAGAAGGGAATTATCACGCTGTATATTTGCAGAATTGTAAGACGATCAGCTTTCATCAAATTCTGGTTGTTTGACATCTTCTGGTTGGTCATTCCTTCCTTTTTCATTTAACATCATTTTTGTTTTGTCAACCCGACTTATCAGACTACGTCATATATGGGGACCTCAAAGCCTTCCAAATGTTTAATGTCAGCCTTATTTAGGGTATATGACGTAACAGAAAATTGGCTTACCTTTAGAATTTCGCCATTGCTTTCAAATCCCAAGAGAAGAAGAAGTACTTTAAAGCTTAATGAGTAGAATATTTTTCTCGCTTTCAGACATCGTTCGTTTATATTTGCAGTTAGTACAGCATATAGATAGAATTATTTAACTCGTTAATGGCTACAATTTGAAAAGCATTGAGATATTAATGATACTGATCACATGATTGTGGAAAAGCGTTATCCAACTAAAAATTCAACGGTCTATCTAAGCGATTTTAGAGAAAGATTCGCATCTATTTATCGAATTTCCTTGGGAATGGGGAAAAAATTGGTATCGGATTCAATATGGAGCTTTATCAAGGAATTCATCGTATAATATGTGTGTGTAGAAAACTCTCTTTCTCTTGTTGAAAGAGGACTCTCCTCCATTTTCCCGCCTCTTTCTCCTTTCCTTTTCTTTGATCTCGCAGATGGCTTCTCCGCCTTTTCAATTCATCCAAAATTGTTATATTGTAGATTACGGATTCCTGGAAGGAGTCGATAAAAAACAGAGTTACTATCCGTGAAACTATTTCCTAGCATGATTATGGCAGATATTTGAACATACTGATACGTTAAGGGATTCGTTAAGGGATTTATAGTTCTCTATATTCAATTTTTTTAACCATCTTTAGTGTGTGTATTTTAGATTATATGTTTCTGTAGGTGAATTTAAAATAGCGCTCAGCTGAAATTCCGTAAAATGTGTACTCCTGAGGTTCCACTGATTAACCTCAACCCCTAACGTATGTCCTATATGTTAAGGGTTGGGATTAGAGATCACCAGGCAAGATGAGGAATGAGGTTGTTTGCACTACTTTGCCTCTCTATATTCCTATAAAAAGAACACGTCTATCGAAGTACACATGAACGCTCTTATGAATTACAATTTCCATAACCTTAATGAAGAGTTACATGCAAGTATTCCATTATCTCTCTCACCTCAGATTTTAGCACGGCTATGAATAAGCAGAAGTAACTGGAAGGTCACTATCCTGTACGAAAGGGTAAAATATTAGATAGAGTTCAAAAAATATTTTTAGGAAAGAATGATTGAAGTTCAATCTGAAACGATATTACTTAAATAATTAATTAGTTTTCTCGAAGAACATGTACTTTACTCCAAAGGTTTTTTCTGAAAATTATCGTGGTAAAGTTATATGTCCTTCGGAATTTTATGCAATAATCACCGATGTGTGTAAAAAGTAAACCTACCGTAAGAAATAAGTAGAAGAAATCTTTGGAAATTAATGTCACGCACTTTCGACGTGATAGTATTAGGCGATTGTTGAACACAACTCTTATGAGAATAAATGGGAATGATAGGCCTATATGAAAAGTATGGGGAAGAAGAGTCGACATTTCATGTTAAGGAAAAGTAAAGTAAACTTTGGAAAACTAAATTCAGCAACATAATATCTCAAATACTTTCTATAATGTAGATGGTTTAAAATTGCACGTAGTGAATAAAAGTTCAAATAATAAATTATTCCTTTCTCAAAATTATGGATGATTTTCGTCGAAATGATTCAGAAGGTAACAATGTAAATAAAAGTTGATATTGTTTTCGATACCAAAAAAACAAATACTCACCACATCGGTACTATATATGGAAGCTTCACTAAATGGAACATTTCAGAATTATAATTCGGTTCCATTCTCATTTGCAATGTATAAAACCACTGTATTAGCGAAGAATGATGAATTTATGTTTATCATTCAGATAGATCAGATAAATGAGACAATGGGAAAATAAGAGCGTCATTTTCGGTATAATACATATTAGACAGTGAAATAAAGATTATCATTGTAAATTTATAGTAATACTTATAAATTCATCCGGTATATAAATAATAGTATCAATATAATAAGAGAATATATATCAATAATAATTGTCAAGTGAGTATAATAATGTATTTGAATGTAAATAATAAAGGTATATATTGTATGTATATATAATATTAAAAATTATAAGTTAATAAAATAATTAAAAATATCACGTTGTAAGTATATGTCTGATAATACATGTATGAAGAAATGACACAGAATGAGAACGAAATTAAAGTTTTATGAATTTCATAGTACGAAATAAAGGTTAATATTGGAAATATATTGAGATGTTATAAATATTAATGTATTTTCGCGATTTAAAAAAGACGAAAGCTTATCCAAGTAAATAATTGCATTGTTAAAACAAGAAAGCTGTGGAATCTTCTCAGCATTTTTTATGAATCATCTTAGCACACCTGAAACTCAGTTTTCCGTTATCGGTATTCGAACCTCTGAGGATAAAGTTTTGGATTGATTTTTGGAAATATTTGGAAGTTTCACAACCGGACACTGTAACCACTCGGCCATTTTGATGATGGTATTTTAGTTCAAAAGTGGTGCGAAAAATGGGAACTAGATCTCAATGTGAGTAAATGCTCCGTAGTTAATTTCTTCGAAAAGAAAGAATTGCGTCATAATTACCCATACGTAATAAATGGATTAGTCATAAATGTAGCAGAATCAGTTGAGTATCTTGGGGTTACTCTTACCAATAATTTAAATTGGAGCACTCACATTCGTAAAATCTGAGGTAAAGCTAGTAAAAAGCTCGGCTTCATAAAGCGTATTGTCGGTAGATGCGATGAGAAAGTTAGAGAGCGATGTTATTTCTCCTTGGTTAGTCCCCATCTCGAATACGCGGCAAGTATATGGGACCCAGCGGATGAAACGGGTACCCGCGAACTTGAGAAAATTCAACGCAAAGCGATACGTTTCGTTAAAAAATGCTACGAGAAAAAGGTAAGCGTCACAAAGATGCTCTCAGATACAGGTTGGGCATCATTGAAAGAAAGGCGGTTAGAAGCTAGGTTGCGACTCCTTAATAAATTTAGAGAAAGCACGTTTTCCCATGACGTAGTTGATATTATGCGACCCCCCTGTTACTTCGGCCAATCCGATAATGAGAGCAAAATAAGAGAAATAGATGCTAGAACTAGTCGATTTAAGAACTCATTCTTTCCGCGAACAATACGCGATAGTAATAGGCTAAAAAAGTAGCTCAATCGATTGGTGTTTACACACCCTGCCACACGCCGAAAGGCGGCTTGCAGGGTATTCATGTAGATGTAGATGTAGATGATGGTAAAATTTCAACAAAAAAGATCATTAAGTTAATTATACAGATAATATAATAGAAACACTTCAATAATATTAAACTTTGAAAATCATAATTCAACAATATGCATTTACAAATAGTATAACCTATGCTCTAAGTGCTTTAAATTTGCATTACTTGATTTTAATTGTACTAAACTGCAATAGCATTTCTTGGTTACTTGTTACTTTAGTTTGGATAATTCTCATACGTTAGGTTTAAAAAATTTCTTAAAGTTATTTTTAGGCTTTCCGTTCGTATTTATAGCTTTCGTTTCTATGACGATGGTTATTTAAAATTTGTGATTGATTATTCTTAATTCTGAAAATCAAGAAGAGCCAATTATTTATCATAAGTTAAATTGAGTCCCGTCATTTTCGACGGGGGAGTTAACTAGTGTATAATTAACTTTTGAGGTATTTGGAAGCCGTTGGCTCTATTTTTATTTATTATATTGGTCGTGATATTTTTTGTTGTTACTGAGTGATTTTGCCATGTAGCGTATAAAAACGTCTTAATTAATTCTCTTTATCGATCACTGCGCAACTGAAAGCGGTATTTTAACCGTGGTTTTCATATCAACGTGACCGGTATCGAAAGAAAACTACCTATTAAGCGAGATCAAACAGTAGCTCCTTGAATGGGGAAAATTTATTTCGGATTCTTTCATAGTTGCAATCATAAGTGTGATATGACACACACTGCAGAGCCAACTTAGGCAATCAGGACTCGTAATCGCTGCATCAAAAATGATTTTTCCTTACAGCCCACTCTCTCTGCGTTCTTTTGAGGTTTACTGAACTCCGCACTCAGAAAGTGGTGCGAGCGTATCTTAAGGTTTCTTAAGATATCAATCATCAAATCACTAAACTTGGGGTCCTCCTAAAGAAAAATCGTTTTTCAAATGCAGCGGAACCTCATCTAATGCTACCCTTATAGCGGCTTTTTCAATTAAAGGACATCTTGAAGCTGCCTTTGGGTCTCGGATATAAAATACGGGTTAGGCTAACAAGTATGAATGATTTCGCGCAGATACACATGTATTTTGCTCAACCTCTTTTTATTCCTTGTTGATTTCAAAAACATTATTTTTTCCTCCAGATTATTGCCGATAGAAAATGAAAACGGTATCTCATGAAACCTCTGAACTCACCCTGGTATCATGCTAACTCAGATATTTACAGGAAACCGTTGATCAAGTGAGTAGTCTAGTTTTTGAGCTTCAACTTGGGATACGGTAATATGAAAGACCTTGACGGAGTCCACTTCGAGGCTAAGTTTCAACAGTCTAGAATGGACGAAGACGATAACTCGGGTACCGCATTACTTCATCTTGCGGAAGCCATGAAACAACTCATGTGTCTCCGTTGAACATTTTCTTGCTTTGCTAAGTGTCTCGGGCCGAAAAGTGCCAATGCATTAGATATTATTTTTACGTGTTTTTATTTTGAAGCCTATTCTACAAAACGTTGCCTATTTTTAAACTTTTTCTTCTTTATATTCCTAATGAAAGATCATGAATCGCGACTTCTATAAAGGCATATCTATCCCTCATGTCTAATACTTCAATCATTCTTTTCCACTTTGAATTCCAAAAGTATCAACCATTCAAGAAGGTATTTAGAGAATAACTAATTATCTAATGGAGTAATGAAAGCACTGCACTCGATTAGACGAAAATAAATAAACAACAACCTCTTTACTTTACCCAACGCTAATGGGTATTTCATATTTGAATTCTCGGTGACTGGAACTAAAATGATCCACGCGATTTTTATATATATTAAGAAATTTAGTCATTTGACTATAAGTATCAATAAAAGTAAATAAACTAGAAGAAAATCAAACGCAAAATGTAAAAACAGCTAATGAAATTAAAATCATGATTTCGGTATAATTCTCACACGCAAATTCGACTTTTCAGTATTTTTCGATTGATCGGTCATTCTTTTCTCCGAAAGAGCAAATTTTAGCAATAAATAAAATAGGGAAATAAGAACTCCTATTTATTTCTCGAAGGGGATTTTCCAGTTTTCCTCATTGCTTGGCGTCATTGTGTTAGATAACCGATGAACTCAGCTTATTTTTCATCTCCTAAAGGAGAAAGTTGTACCTTTACAATATATATCGGAAGTTATTAACGCATAATACAATTTTCATGCTCTTCCTTCTCTGACATATTTTCTTTCCCGCCTTCATCTTTTCTATGAGAATCTCAATAATTTTCTTCAGAGACAATCCTTTATTGCTTATTTATATTGTTTCTTTGTATCGCCCACTCTACCCCTTCTTTCTCATTATCATTTCAACTTCTTCTTCTAAATAATCTTCGTTTGTGGACACAAAATCCAATTCCGCAGATAGAGAAAATGCCGGGTTCTTCAATGGGACGTCACACAATGCTTTCGATAGTACAAAGGTAGACTTGATTAAAATGTTAATCGAAATCGGCTGCGTACTCTATGTAATTTACATCTACGTCAATATCTTTCGAGCCGCTTTTCGGCGTGTGGTTGTGAATGTTATCGTCAAATTGAGGAAGAAATCAAAAAACTCTCCGTGAGTTGACTACGTCGGTCCTTTTCCTTGAAGAGAAAGAATGCACCGGTGGATTACTCGCCTTCTAAGAATCGCCCAATACGCATTTCAGCGGCTGTTCCACTATACTCAGGGGATAATTGCATAATCAAAATTTTTATGTATTTACCCCTTAGGATGGCAGCATATTCATCAAAATGCTCATTGAGTGATTCTTAGAGTAAGAGACAAAGGTTTCTCCAATCGCCGGCAGCGGCCACCGTCCAGGGCAATTCTCCGGAAGAGGATAATCGTCTGGCGGCAACCAGTTACTCAGAATTCCCTAATGCGCATTTCGAAAGCAATACTTTCATTATCACAAGGGGTACAATGCATCCATGCATTAGGGATTTCTGAATAACTGGTGCCGCCCGGACGATTCTCCTGTTCCGAGGAATTGCCCTGGACGGTTTCCGCTGCCGGCGATTAGAGAAACCTTTGTCTCTTATTCATTGAACGCCGAGTTCCTTTTTCTTTCTTTCTGATTCTTAGAGAGCAATATCAGCTTCCTTCGGGTGTGATCCTCTGGTATGGTAGTAGAAAATTGAAAGGGGAGCACAAAATACACGAGACACCATAAATTTATTTCTAATTAATTAGACTGCTTCGGGCGTAATTGGTAGAATATCTTCATTGTAAAATGCAAATAAATCAACATCATATTCCACATTAACTTAATTTACAATGCACCTGATGATATTGAACAGCGATGAAACCGGTTGTGGATTTAAGTTGATATACGATTTACTATCAATTTTTATTTAATATGATATCTAATAATCCAAAATCTGAATGAATTCGCAAAAAAATCATTCTGAAAATTTCGATGTTGCCTATAATAGGATAAAGATAGAAATGTTATTGGGACTGTTTAAATCGTTAATTCCGAGAGTATGTACTACTCCGACTCATCTGTTTTCTTTCATTCCAATGGATTATGGAGATTCTCTTATGTTTTCAACGTTCGTATTTGAGATGTAATGATTTTATTTCGATTTCTCCTTTACTCTGCATCTTTTAATCACACTCTTTTCTTCACAAAAGCAGTCATTTTTTATTTGCCGTACTTCCTTCTCATACTCCTTCCATACTGTCTGCTTCCTAAGTGTATGAAAATATTTGTTAATCTAAATATCTAAGCTTACAAAAATAAAGTATCATCATTCTCAATAATAGATTAAACGGTAGACTGGTCCTATTCTATCCATCAAAGATGTTTTTGTTGCGGTGACTACGCTGTTCTTCTACGTGATTACTTTACTCCTTCTCATGATTACAGTCAGCGTCCTCATTCTCATCGTCAAGTTCACGATAGTGGGCGAATTTGAGAAAATCACAGCGGAAGAGAAAATAACAGAAAACTAGATTCTGTTTTAATAATTTCGGGAAAACACTGAGCTACCATATACGAATTGGAACCACAAAAATAATCCTGATTTATTTCTCCTATCAAGGAATACCGCAAGATTACTCCCGTTTCCGTCGAATTTTATAATTTGAATTGTTCTTTACATAAAATTTCTAATCATTTTAATTCTAGTCGCGCTTCATCGCAGGAAGTCCGTGGAAATGGTAGGGACAGAGTTTAGTTGATGCTTTCAGACGATATTTGGTGGAACATTTCCATAATCAATATGAAAGAAACAATATGTCTTCGTCCACAAATTTGTAATTTGTGGACGAAGACATATTGTTTCTTTCATATTGATTGGGGACAGAGTTTTCTTACAATTCGCTTTTCTTGTTTCTTCATTCTTAATTGACGGCGTCCTGTTTTGTTATCTCCTTGATACCTTTAGATTAAGGAAGCCGTCCGTCACAGCAGTAGAAAAAGAGCTTATAAGGACCACTGGAGCTTGCATATTCTGCTATATTAAGTAATTTTCAGCGTGGAGCACTTGCTAACGAAAGCTTGTTCTCTTAGCTGGACTGGTGCAAAAATGGGATATATTGGGATTAATTTTACATATTGGGATTAATTTTACATTGTTTTCGATGATATATTAATGAATCCTGAAATAGGACCTTTTCGAAAAGAGAAATAAGTTACGAGAATGCTTGATGATTATGATGTCAGGAATCAGAGGGTAAGCAAGTTATACAGCAGCCTTAGGGAGCACTTTAATTCGCGACTTCGCATTAATTATCTTGCATGCATTTATCACTTCACTATCTCTAGTTGCCTACTTTCTGACTTTTGTTTCTCCTTCCCGTAAAGTGTTCCGTATCCACCAATTTTAGCATCTGAAATACTTTACGTGGAAAATTTCTCCATTCGCCTTTTTTTAGAGAGGACTGCCGCCCTCTACTAAGTGTGGCTCCATTGTCCCGTTTGTGAATGCCACGCCCACCACTCTTTTACGCCCTTTCTCTCAATCAATTTGAAAACAATGCCTGCCAACGGCTCCACCGATTTTCTTTTTTTACAAGGCAATAGTAGAATGAAAGGAGGAGGGACGTGTAGGCTAAAGTATTGGTGAATTGGCGGAATTCTTAGTTAGCCAATCCGGGAAATAATAAAAGATTTACGGTCGCAAAGTGATTCCAGAGGGAGAGCATAAACTACTCTCTACTATTACTAAAGTAATTTCAATCGGAACAAGGAGAATGAATAAAAATGGAATGATGATGTACCATCGAAATGCTAATTATTTTACTATCCTGAAGCCCAAGAATGGAGCCGGGACCTAGTACACATTCTATTCTGTTATTAAATAAAATAATTAAAAGTTATTTCTGAAGTTACTCTTACTTTCAGAAGTTAACCCTCCTCCCAACGCACAGTGGGCTAGGTACAAAGAGAACGAATCAGAATCGTATTGGTTCGTTGTTCCTCTCAAAACACGAGAGCGTAACGGGGGACGGTGCACCGCCGCGCGGATTTGGCCCTTGTAGCGTTGTCGAAAAGTCGACTTATATATTATTGGGGCAAATTGGGGCAAGATTTTATTTCAGATTCCCATTAAGGAAGGTTTGTAGCTTATCGTGGTGTAAATAACTCCGTGTCACACGGTGTCTCAATCTACTATTTTCCTCGCATTATTTAAAAATGTGTTCCAAAATAAGGGTCGGCCATTTTGTAATGTAAAGTATATAAATATTCAACAGATCTCATTGAAACTAAGTCTTATGAAGAACAAAGAACATATTTATAATATGGCATCATATTTTACCCGATGATTTTCCTAGTTTGGGTTCACAATCGACTCGAAGTTGAAGAATTTCGCGAAAAATAGGAAACGGGAAATTTTCGCAAAAATTGGTCAACTTTGACCTCCTCTATAAATTTAATGCGAAGGATCCAACGTAAATGATCTCCATATTTGTATGCAGGATTTACTCATAATCAATCATGCGAAGTTTCGAGGTCCGCACTCAAGAAAAGCGTTTCCGTATTTTTGGCCAGCTTTTTTCGATTCTAGCTCACTGTGCAACGTTATAAATGGGACCAAAAATATTGCTTTCTAAAATATTTTATAGTTACTAGCGATTTTAATTTTTTGAATTTATACCATCTGTTTAATGAAATACCTTTGATAATTCTGTCTCTTTATTATTGAATAGCTATGATTCCTTGCCTCGTGTGGGTGAAGAAAGTTTAGCTTTAATTCTTTAACATTTGATCAGAAGAAATTGAATGAAAACAATTAACTAGTTGATGAGTTTAAATTATTTGATACTGAAGTCATGTTGTTATTTTTCGGCTAGCAAGAAATGAAAGTCTAATTAAGAATATATTACAGCAATTTCGGAATCCGCATTAATTATTTTGTGAAAATTAAAAATACGACGTGAATTCAACCGTGAAATTAAAACACTCGAAATTGCAGGTCAACGGTTTTAGTCCAGCAATGCATGAAATATTTCATTTCGAAAATAATATGAAAATAGGTAAAAATAAAGGAATAAATTTAAATATTTCTTTATGAAATGGCATAATAAGCACAATTCTTTGAAATGACATGTTATATATTATGACAGATCCAATCACGGTAACATGAAATATTTTGCGATGCTGTGGTTGTAATGAGGGACGGATAATTATTTCCTCGTGGATATATAAGATGAAGTCTTTCCTCATCACGCCTGAAAAGCACTTTAAAATACAAATATCTTAACTTAGCGATTTATACGTAACTCTTAATTATGCTGTGGTTTTTAACCTTTAAGTAATTATAAGCAAACCACCCGGAAGCATTTTCCCATGATCTTATCCTCTTTTAATGATATTTATTGCAGTGAGAGAGATTATGTCGCATTTTCATTTCTAGTCAATCAACAGAGAATATCGTATTACCTTAAATGATTTAATGTGCAAATACTTTGTATTGGGTGGAGAGATGCATTTATCATACATTATACATACAGAGCACCGATTCGTTTGTATTCATATTTACCCTTACTTGCGTTTTTAATATTTTCCGATATTCTTTACTTAAATGAGACAATAAAAAATTATGGAATGATTAAATTCATCTCATTTAAATTACCATTACTACTGCTGTATGCCAATTTACTCCGTTTTTTGCAGCGCATCTTATAAGAGTCGATTAGAGAGAGCCCTAAGATAGAAGATTGTTATTCGAAATTCTATCTCTCAATCTTCAGACTAAAATTACAGTCTCATATGTAATTGAGTAAGGTGTGGTGCAGGTAGGGTGCGCCTAGTAAAAAAATGCTCCTAATGAGTAATACTAAATGTATCAGGTCAGAAAAGCTTTGTTGTCTGATGGATAGTTTTTTTAAGTGGAAAAATATTAATATTTTCGATTTCTTCAAGTTTTTTGTGTCATAACGAGTTTTTGGTGAAATCTATTATACCCTATGAAAGACGACGAGTGATCAATAAAGTATATTAACTATAAATAAGACGTTTTCCATCACAGAAAATGTAGCTCCTTACCCTAAGCCAACTCCTATAAATTAGAATTACTCCAATATTAATAACATACCTAGAGTAATATATGTTACGATATGGAATAGTTACGTTTCTCTAATATAGAATAGTCCACATTTGGAATGCATTGGAATTATTTTAACACAAAATGTTTATGTTGTGTATGAGTTCGTAAGAAATATTACTTGTTACAGTCCTGTCATATTTTAAACTTTCCTTTCGACCGTTATATCAACGAAACCATTGCAAAAGGGAGAGTTTGTCTGAGCAATACTCAAAAATATGGTGCAATTAGCGGTATTTCAAAACTTATATTTTGAGTTATAAATGAAATAATGGAATTTCAGCATTGCAGTCCTTTCATATGTTCAGTCTAATCTTTCATATTTACTCTGATTCCCACTGTTTTATTCCTAAAAAATTCCAATTAACACTTGCATCTTTAACGCAGATTTGAAAAAAGAAGCGTTATAAATTTTGAAATTTCATACTTTTGTATTTAAATTGTGAGCAACACTCTACCTCAAGTTTAAGATCATGTATTCTAAGATTTTTGAAATATTATTCATCCTAAGTACTGTGTGTGATCAATTTTTATAACAAAATCCTCTGAAAATCCTCTGTTCTTTACTCACCACAACTTATTTTGTATAGTTTTAAAGAACTCGTGATTCATAGACATAAAAGAAACAATACTCCACATTAGGATCTCCTTTACCCTAATATGGAATTTGATAGGTATCATAACTTTTGTTTTTAATCTTAAAATAAACTAAAATATACATTTTCTTTGTGATACGATACCCTTAAATCAGTTACGGAAATCTTGCGGACAGATATACTTAAGATTTAGAAAATATTTTCCGGATAACATCCTTAACGAAGTCAACGGGGAACAAAAGATATTTTCAAAAATCCTTCCATATTTGGAACCGTCATCCTATTAAAAATCGCAGTTAGAATAGCTGAGAGAAATTTGGTGTGTTCTTCCTTTGGAAGATATACAGAATCTCGTTTAAATTTCTAGTTTTTCTACGAAAACATCCAATGATGTTCAGCTACAGCTGAGATAGTCAATATCAAGAGAAACTCAAGTAGTTAATGATCTAAGGATGATGGTTAAAATATAAAAAGAATATAGCATTATAACTCTTTCATTAAGATTGTTAATCAATCTTTCTTTGACCTACAAAGAGTTGACTCTCCTAAATATCCTAAAAAGAAACTGCAGATGATTTACTTAATGACTGGGGGAATAAAACGTCGGGTTTCTTAGAGAAAGAAACTAGAACTGTAAGATGAATGAAGGAAATAATGCACGAATTAAAAAGAGCACATAAAGAAGGGAAATTGACGACGTGTTTTTCAAGCATACGAAAAAATGCGTTCGAGTTCCCTTAAGGGTTTCGGAGAATATTTCAAGATGCAACCTCAGGAACATTTCCCAAGAAGAACTATTAAAACATTTGGAGTGAAGAAATACGTAGATTCCTTGATTTTTTGGAGTTTTGGATAACTGATCTTTCTTTTGGAGAGTTTCACTCTAAACTTAACACTATCCACGACGAAGTCTGGGAGGTTACATTTCAGTTTTTTTTAAGAATTTTGTGCTGTTACGTAAGTCTACGTATTACACCTCGAAGGAAATTTAAGCTCTTACAGGCTGAAAAGTAAATGGTATTTAAAATTCACTGTTTACGAGCTGAACTGCCCGTTAAATCTCAACGGAAGAAAAATGAAGAATAAAAACGATATCAAATGCAGTTAACTGTACTCATGGAGAAAGAGAGAAAATGTAACTTGAAAATGAGACGATGACGAAAATCAGCTCGAGGAGAAGCACACTGAAACAAGTGACAACAAAATGTTGACTCATGGAATCCTGTCTTTTTATTAACATAATATACTGATATATTGTCATAACACTTATTGGTGTCATTATACTAATAATACTTTGTATTAACAACGTAAATAATGAAACTTGTTTACTTTCTGAGTTAGGGAATGGGTGTGCAAGATTCACTGCTGCTTTACTTTTTCGCAATTTACAGGCTTATTAGCAGTAGTAATTAGAAGTAATAGTCGCTAGAATAGAGAAAGCTATGTAAGCAAAACAATTGAGCTTTGTTTATTATGTACATTTAATATATATTTTACCAATTATCTTCAAATAACCGTATTTTAATCCGCATTCAAGTCTTCTGAGGTATTTACAATCTTGATTAACGTAGTTCAACGATAGCCTTGGTAGTTATCAAGTAATTCATTAGTCTGAGAATGAAGATGTGGTTTCAGTTCCTCATCAATTCCTATAATTCATCGTTTTATTTAATTTGTTTCAGATATTCGACTAGCGTCCTCTTGAGACAGTTTATATAATTTCGTATCAAGTTTTCTAAGAATGAGTTCTATATTTCCTTGATTTCTTAATCGTGAAGACCGCAAAGAGATAAACTAATATAATCCTTTCGACAGAACTCCATAAAAAGAGGTCAAATTTCGAGGAACGCGAAGTACGAAAGTATTCGTATAATTTCATCAAAGGAAGCAGTAGAGGTTTATTCAATGGGAAGAGTGATATTTGATGAATTCCAGGATTCTTGTCTAAAGCTTCCTTTCATGTTCTCCCAACTTCTAGTAAGGTTACATTTCCTAGAGCACTTATCGTTCATATTTCGGCAACTATTCGTCTTTTCCTCGTGAAAGTTGAGAATGTTTCTAAAACTTTCATCAACTCGTAAAATTTTATCTGAATACTTATTCATCGATTAGGTTGGAAACTCCTGAGTTAGATTTGCCGCTCGATATGGCCGGAAAAACAGTTCCCGTCCCTCCGTAAAAGGTTAAAAAATCAACCTGAAATTTGTACTGATTCGCTCTGTGTTAACTTTAGGTTGCTTTAATTATCTTTTAATTCTAATCTTTAGTTAATACCATTCTATCTTTACTACTAACTTTACTTGTAGCTGTCTACATTGTCTGCAGTAACTGAATCGTCCAAATTTTTAGAATCACCGCTGTGCAATTCAAACTCGTCGTATTTGATAGGGAATAACACTCGTATCAAATTAAGTTAAACTGGGGTTAAATCCAGGGCCATGGAGGGTTGTATTGGAGAAGAATAATTTAGCGTAGATAAAATCGAATTCTGACGACATGTTTTTCGCTTTGCAGGTGACTGCCTCGAAAAGAAACCTTCCGATTTTACCCTTTTCTCCCATAACTGTATTTGAAATCTCTTCCACATCCGTGGAATCATTTCATTACATTTCATTTAATGATATCTCCAAATCACTGAACAATATTCTAAGTTAATTTTTATAACAGGAAAATTCAGCAATATCAGCGCCATTCCATCGATTAAGTACTTTGATAATAGAATACAAAAACATTACTTAATTCACATGCAGATATGGTGATACTTCATATTTGATTTTAAAAATTCATCTTATAATTAAAGGTAACTATCGAATCCTTTTTTTCTACAGTTCATTCAATGGAATGATCTTTAATTGAACGATATAATTTAATTGCTTTCTTTCTTCTTTATATATCTTAGGGACACTCATCTATAATAAAATACAAAATATTTCTCTGAGCATATAATTAACTTGTTTCAATCACTCTACATCCTGAAGTTGTTTATTCTTTTAAATGTGTCAACGTCATAGGGTCAATCCATACCAAGTGGTCCAGCACTGATTACTCGATCAACTCAGAAAAAATTGATATTTGGTTTGTAGATACCCTTAAGTATAGGGTGATATCTCAATAATGGAAATATATCACAGAGTAAATACAAAGAGGCTAAAGGCCTTGCTGCGCTTAGGAAATTCGGCAGGAAAAAGGGGTTTTCTTTAAAGTTAAGCACTACTTGAAAACTTAACTCATGCGTCTGGGAAGTCTTGAACGAAGGTAAGAGCTGAACGGATCGGCAAAAGAGACCAGCAGTGGTGTGCGGGATATTTTAAAGGGGACCTGCCGCTTCAAGGATGCAATAAATGTATTCGTTGTCACAGCAGTATATCATTGTTACGCCCGTTATATACTATGATTCCCTATGAAAGAGCGTCTCTGAAATATGAGAGGTGATTTACAAGGCGGTAGATATCTCCCCTGTAAAAGAGAACACTATACTTCATGTGAGATTTATGCAACGACTGTCACGTGAGGGATCTTTGTTTTATTTTCAGATACCTTTTTGTTTCGAAGAAGAGCTTAAAGGAAAGGCATCGTGTTAAAGGAATTGTTAGATGTTCGGAAGAGAGAATCGGACGACGATGAGGAATTTAACGAATAAAGTAACCAACCAGCATTCAATCAGAAAATCCCCTGTCTTGGGACTTTGATTTTTGTAAAATTCAGATTACTCGAGAGATGTTAATAATAAGCCAAAACTTACAAAATATATTTTATTAACTTTTATTGACCACCAACGGTTTTATTGAAGCACCAACGTTTCGGCCACTATCATCGCGGCCATTCTCAAGGCGAGTAAATGGTGCTAGTTGGTGCCAAACCAAGATATTAACCGGTTTCTAACCCGACAAGAATTTCTTCAACAAACCTGTCATTCAAATACACGTCAATTTATTATGTTAACTTAAATAAAAGAAAAAATTAGGAACGTATATCCGTCTTTATCCGATGTGGCAGCCTAGTTACTATACCGGGGTCGGTGATATCTTATTCAGTGATTCTGGGAATGCAATCTCGATGCAGATTTTTCTTTCTCAAAAAAATTCAAATCTGCACTTCCAAACTTCTGCACCTTTGTTTTCGCTTGTCATTTTGGCTGATTTTTGGAGAGATTCCGATGAATGAGCAAACCATAGTCTAGGTATTCTATTATGGAGCTTTTTTTCCTTTTAGCGATGTTATTAGTAGGAGGGTTACCGAATAATTTTATAAAAGAGGTCATTCCAAGGAGCTTACAAAACTGGTTGAATGTTAAGTAGCCACAATTGTACGAATTATGAAGTTATTTTCTCTTGTGTAACGTTCTCAAATATAAAGGAAGAGGATCGCGAAAAATACGAGGATATCGTACTAGGATATGAACACCTGAGAAGTGGGCTGCGATAAAAGATTTCTTGAGACCATATCACGAGAAGAGCCCAATTCATTTCCTTCGTGAGCCTTATAAACGTCTTTCGTGCTCTTTACCGTAGAATGTAGTTGTTTAAACACTGTTATAGGATAAGATATTAATCATTTTTCTTCTACTCGACAATATTTTATGGTTTTTTTCATCCCTCTTATGTATAATAATATGACTAAGACGTAGGATGAAAATTGCGACTGGAAAATTACATATTTCATAGTAATTGCTTGAATTGCAGCCAGCAGAGGGTAGATTAGACAACGTAATATTGAGTTCTAGTGACCCCCGAATCCGAGGGTTACTTGCGGTGTTCATTCCAAGGGGACTCTAACCCGTCCGATTGACCCTCATTGGGAAAAATGGACGCTCTATCCAACACTCGAAGAAAACGAGAGAGAGAGAAGAGCAATCATATAGCTGAGATCAAAAGCTTATTCAGTATCCTTTTTTAGTTCTTAGAAAAAATTCACCATAGCAGGAAAACACCCGCAAGATGGTGGGTTGTGAAAAACCCGCCAAACCTACAGGTATCTAAATTTTAAGTACATGGCAGGTTAAGACATCAGAATGCAAAATAAAACAACCTACATACATAAAACAACCTACATACATAAAACAACCTACAACAACACTTGACATAGCTAATGCAAGTATAAATACGTTTGCATAAAATAAAATTAATACAAAAACTAGAATTTAGGTTATAAGATATGACTATGAAAATAGCAGTAAGAAACCTAAAATGAATAAATATAACTCTAGGATAAGGCCACCCAAATATTCTTAGAACAATTTAGATGAACAGTATTCTTTAATTAAATTTTTTGTTCGAGGAAATATTAACGGATATTTCAAGCGGTCGCTATCAAATTTGACAAATTTAATTGCTCTTTAACAAAAATTCACTGTATTTTTAATATAAAATCGGCGCAGTTCTTGCAGCTAAAAATTTTTCATTTGAGTAATTTCATGAACGAAGCAAAATAGAAATAAAAGAAACTGTAACGGCTCCATGCTTTCATATTCGCAAATTGTCCATTGTTAATGAGTCTGTGCATATTTTCTGAAATAAAAATGCCACAGAGATTATTTTTTTATCCGAAAAGGCGACCTATCCCACCTCTGTTACGTAATACTCTCCTGAGGAACATTTTTAGCTATTTAAGAGCATGCGGGAAACCGAATGGGAGCACTTTTCAGCAGCATTTGGCAAAAATAAGAAGGTCCCGTCCTGAATCCTTCGCGGCAGATTTCATACGTCAGCAATCGTAAAACGGTGATGCGTGGGTGGAAGATGATTGCTCTCTTCAAAAACTTCTCTCGGGATCACTGCACGCATTCCGCTTTCGTCAACTTAGGATCGCCGTTTTTCTTATACGAGTTATGGAGAACCACGAGGAATAAGGTGAATGAAATAAGCGACGCATCTTACGTCTTTGCTGTTTCAAAATATAAATTAACGATTGGATTTTAATAAAGGTATTTTATAATCCTTTTTATTGTTCTGATAGGCTTAATACCCCGCAGTAGTCATTAGAATGGAAATGGAAAAATGAAGATCCATGCCTTGTGTCCACCCTAGTCGGGAGGAAAGCCTCTCAATTATAAATATTGCTGTTTCGCATTGAGAATTTATCTTGCTATTATCTATGAATATTTTATATTACTATGTTCCGTTTATATTAAATTTTTAAACTTTATATCGATTTAAAACACGTGATGTGAACTCTGTAAACTAGGATTGGAGTTTTCCCGGGATTTCTGAAAATGAATCACGATTTCACCATTGATCTCAGAATATTCTTTTCCACAATAAAGTATTGAATATTATAGTAAATTAATGGGATACACTTTTGTTGTTTCCCAAAATAGAAACCACATAAATATATCAGATTACATAGATAAGTACGCATTTAAGCAGTTTTTACTACAATAAAATGCTTAGGTACAAAATGTGGTATTCATTCACGACTCAAACTACGATCTTAAAATGATAGCCTGAAACTACGGGCTTGTAATATTTCATATGTTTCGTGGAAAATTATTTAAATTCCTTCCAGGTCCTTCCTTTATTGCATTGATTCGCATCCATGGATAAGAAACTTGACATCGTTTAATTTCTTTTTAGCTAGATTATTTAACAATTCCCTGTCATCCTGTAATTGATTCCAGAATGCCATTGTATTCATCGTTATATCGTTTCGTTTTCCCAAAATATATGACCGTTTGTTTTCTCTTGGTCATCGCTGGATATATATGTTATCGAATGATTCGAGCTCGGATCTGCAATTTTCAGCGATTTCGTGGTTCGAATCCTGTTTAGGGAAAAATGTATCTCCGGAAAATTAAATTTCAGGTTTGGTAAGATACTTCACAAAAAGAGGCTAAGAAGTTTCCATTTTTTGTTTTTTAATTGTTTAAATAAGGTAATTATTTGTGTGTTTAAGCAAGTGCTTATTTTAATGATGCATTTAATTGGTATAGATATTCATAATAATTATACTTCGTAATAATAATGTATACTTCGTACTCAAACATGCATATATCGTTTACTTTAGTTTTCATTTATTCATAGATCATGCGTTGCCACAGCTTGTTTACTTCAACAAAGAAATACCCCTCCCCTACTTATTAAATAAATTAATGGTGCACTTTCATCTTATTTAATTATCGGTATACTAACATACGCGACCTTTTCGGCTGGAGGTGCGCATACTCTTTTTCTCTACTCTTTAAAAAAATAATGCTATAACTTGCTTTAGCATCTTTTTCCCATTTACTCACTAAATCATTTCTGCCGATGGTAAATGGATTTTTCTTTGTATATATTCTAAGAATACTTGGATTCAACAATTCTATTTGTCGTCAAGGGTTATGTAGAACCGCAAAATTTCACGAACTTTTCGTTTATTTCATCAAAATTATTGCAATTTGGAATCCAAAGTGATAATTCACGGCAAAAATAAAAATATTAATTTGATTTCCTTTCTATTGGTATTTATTTCAATTTCCAAAATTTCTCCCACGTATATCTCACGGGGGTTTACTGATCGCTGATAAATAAATATACACACGTTGGTGATTATTATATAAAATCATGGTGTTATATTACACCCGCATTGTATTCCTATTAAAAAATGATATTTGAATATGTGTAATCACAAGTGCTTCGAATAATCCAACATGATTATAAAAGCCGTTTACCCTCGTTCCAGATTAGATGGAGATGTACTTTTTCAAAAAATATCTTAAAACCTCGGTTCTGCCTCGCTTACTGAGGCGAGTTTGAAATTCAAAATTAACCTCATTCGAAAAGGAAGCGAAGTCCTCGAATGATTTCAGTGGGAGGTAAACTTCCTCCTGATTCCTCAATGACCTGGATTCCCGATTTATTTTGCAAACACGTCAGAGGGTTATTCAGGAAGCATCCGATTAGCCTGTATTCAAATAGAATATTTGAGAAATCGGTGAGAGACGATCGGATAACCGGCTTTATTTCGGGGAAAAAAAGACATAAATAAGTATATATACATATGCTCTTCTATCCTTCGATCTCCTCTCCGAGAAGTGGGATATTTTCCGATTTTATTTGGGTAGAATACAGGAAAATTGAAACTATAAGTGTTTTTCGTCTCGGTTTTACTTGCGGTAATCTGAAACAGCCAAAAAAAGGTCCTCATTTGTTTTAGGTTAAATAGAATACCTCCTCGCGGAATAAGAACCATCTAAATATTCCCTTCATGCGTCCTGAAACGAAACGATTTTTGATAGCAGCAGTTGAAAGGAACTCTTCTGTTAATGAATAAGATATTCGAAAAACTCTCTAACCACCGAATATGCCGGTGACCGTCAGGCCTCGAATGGAATCCACAGTACTTCTGGGTGGCGTTTGGGTATGTGTGTGGGTGTGGTGTGCTCAATGATTCCCAGAAAGTTAGCAGTTCGTACCTTCTTCCATTCAAGCAAATAACCCGAAGGACACCGACATATTCGGCGACTGGAGAGAGAGTTTTTCGAGCCTTTTATAGGAATGCCTTACGCATTTCCTTTCATTTCATTGCACCTTTTCTAGTTCGCGAATACAGCAATTTCCAGCAGTATATTGTGTGCATATTCAAGGGGAGCGCAAAGTAACTATGCTTGAGGTATTTTTTTTTTCCTTCGTCTATTTTCTTGTCGAAGCCGATCGAGAGACGAAAAAAGTAGCCAGAATCCTCCACTAATTAATCTATCATATTATTCTGAACGAATTCTCGTAAAAATATGATTCGTATCCGCGCATTTGTGTGACACACTGAGGTAAGCGCTAGTTCGTCACTGATATTTTGCTTCTAAAGGAGGCAAATCGAGATGAGACGATGAAGTTGGTGTACTGTTATTGCTCTTTAGAGGAGAATACTATGTTTTCTTCCTCGCAGATATTTATTCCTCCTTAATGTTCTACACAACGCTAACATTTGATTTCTAAATACTGAATAAGATACGAGAGATATTCTAAAATTGAGTCGTCATTAGAGGATCTATGTCATGGCGCTTCATCTCGTGTTAATAATGTCAGCTTGATTATGTGTTTTCAAGATTTCGTGATTCAGAGCTTCCCAATCCATCCGTAACATCCATCGCTAAAGTTGTTTTGATGGTGAAGTGAACCAACGAGAGAAATATGTCCCTACCAAACGCCGAGTCACCCGTAAAAGAGTACGTCATCTTTGCAGAAGAAGCGGTGCCCTAGTTTCCTTCCTAAATGGGGTACAGAGATCATTAACAGATGGTGCTTAGCTCGGAGAGATTTGTGTGCCGTCTTCACCTCATTTACCTCGAGCTTTTATTGATGAAAAGAGGGAATATAAATTGTTTATAGGTTTGATGTGGTAGACGCTTGAAATGAAGCATGTCATACGGAATCCAAATAAAGAACTAAATTATAATCTTTGAATTCAGATATCAATAGCCTTTCTATGATATTCAATAATAAGTAATATTCTTATTAATTATTTCATAAGTAATTAACTTTCTAAGCGGCCAATGGGCAAGAAAATATTTTGATTTTACTAAATGTTAATAATTTTCCGAGATTCGGATATCGTCTTACGTTATTTTAATGCTAACATATTTTTCGATGGTTTTCTATCGTACAAAGTGAGTATGATCTTGGGATTAAAAAATCATTCCGCTGAAAATAAAAAGAATATTCTCCCTTGGAAATGAATGTATTGCTCCTATCCTAAGCATGAAGCATAGTATATAAAAGCGATAACCAATTCAACAACGAACTACGCAGCTAAAACCGGTATCTAAATGTGGTTAGAGACAGACTGTAAAAGTTCAACTCACATGAACCAAGACAAAAGTAACACAAACAGTTTTGTCAAGAGAATATAACCAAGCAAAAATGCTGCGCTCAATAAGTGTGAGGTCAAGAGTGAACAAGAACCCTGAGCTAAAAAACAACGTGTAAAAACGTAAAAAGTAGTCGCAACGACGGCAAGGCCCAAATCGTTATCTGATAGTGATGGGAAGCTACATAAAAGTGTGGTAGTTAAACCCAACAAGGGAAAAGGCTACCCAACACCCGCCCAATCGTTGAGGAAAAAGTTCCAGTTCTTTTAAACCGAAAATGTGGCAACAGAACGTAGTGAACCAAAAAATGGAAATCCAATAAAGCAACTGCTAAGATGGAGGGAGTATATAAACAAGCGCTAACTCTGTGCACAATGAGTGCAAAGTAAAGAATGAACAAGAAACATTTGAGCTCGGAAAAGCTAAGTCTACATGTATACAGATTTAGCGCTTTCTTATGTACTCCTTCCATCTTAGCAGTTGGTTTATTGGATCAAATCCTACTATACCGAAATTAAATTCTCTTCCTAAAATACACAAAAATGAATTGATGAATGAATGAATTACCAGAAGTTCTACTCACAAACACAAGGTTGTGCAATGGGCAATCCTTTATCACCTTTTTTTAGCTAATATCTTCATGTCGTATTTTGAAGAGACTTGCGTACAGAAATTTGATTACTTTCCTACATTTTGGTATAGATACGTTGATGACAATTTTATAATCTTTGATCTCAAGAAATGTGACATTAATGAGTCTTAGATGACTTAAACGGCCTCTTTCCTTCCATCAAATTTACAGTTGAGCTTGAACAGAATTACTCTATCTTGACTTACTTATTATTCGTCATGATAACAAAATGGAGTTTGATATTTACAGAAAACCAACTGCTAGTCTTAATTTCATCCCGTTCCCGTTAATTTTCATCCCGTCAGTCACAAACATGCCGCCTTCCTCTATTTGGTATACAGACTAGTAAATTTTCCTTTGAATCAAGAACGCTACAAAACTGAATATAATTTAATCGTAAAATCTGAAACTAGGATACAATCCTCAATTAATCAATTCTCAAATAATCTTCTAATCAAGAAACATAAGTTTAAATTAATAATTACAAATAATACTACTCTTAACTGCAATAAAGTTATCTCAACCAAATATCTTAAGCTTAATTATTGTCCTAAACTAACAAAAGGTCTGGTCAACATTTTTAAAGAAAAATACACATCTGTGTTCTTTTATAATCCGTTTACTCTTAAAAATTTACTTGGCAATACCAAAGACAAAATAGAAAATCTTGATAAATCTGGCACTTACAACATTATGTGTCCAGAATGCAACCTTGTAAATGTTGGTCAAACAAGACGTAAATTAATAACACGATTTAAAGAATATTTGGCACATTTTAAATATGGGAGAATACAAATGTGGCTAAACACGTCTGATACAGGACACAATATTTCTATTGATAATTTAAAACTGGCCCGCAATGCTCATTCATATCTTAATGCTTTGGAAAATTTACATATTTATAAACATAGAGAATAACCAATGAACCAAGATCTAGATTTTGATAAAACCCTTTTTAAGTTAACAGACGACTAACGCCTCCATCCGTTGTTTGTTTGACACTTTATCTGTGAGTTGACGACGTTTCCTCTTCGCAGTCTGTTTCCGGTGCCGGAAGATGACCCCTTCCGAGTCGAAACACGTGTACCAGAAAGTTTATTCTTTGATGGTTTTTTGAAGTGCCACATTCTTTAATTAACACAACCATCAGCAGCCGCCTCATTCATTGTACACTTTTAAGTTTATAAGAACTTCAGCAAGATTAATGGATACACAAAATTTCTCTTGACATTTGAAGTTCTATGAGTATTCTTCTTCTTATTGTAACTTCTGCATTATGAATGTTTGTGATCACTATTTCAGACTCCTCCCATTAAGCTTCAGCATTTCATATGAGTTTTTTAAATGCTAGGCCATTCCTATGCATAATATTTTTCAGCAAAGAGGGTTTCCTTCTTTCTTTATTGAATTTGCACTGGATATCATCTTTAGTTTTGATTTCAGCCTGGTAATATTTGCCATTTCTTAATTATCGGCCTATATATGATGTTATTCTGATTTTCTCGGATTTAAGTATCTCTTTATCTCTTCCAACGGTTTATAACACAATTTTGGCACGGTTATGTGACGTCTGAGGAATCCTCAGCATCTTACACTTATATCATAGGCAGCGATTTCGTTACTATTATGAATGAACGATGAAGTAGCATGCTTACTATTTTGAATGATCATGAAATAATTCATTGGTCAGAAAGGAAAGTAGCTTCCAAGTACGAGGAACATCGTGATTAAAGGACGCTACCGTCTCACTAAATTAAAAGGATAAAAGCGTGATTTTTAGGCCCTCCTTCTCTCCATCTTAAGGCACGATGATATTGTACAGGTTCGTTGAAATTCCTCACTTTAATACGGAATCTCCGAGTTGCATTCCTGCAGAATTCCCTTCATCGCAGACAGGGATTTTCAAGGTCTCCGAATCTGTTTGAAAAATAAAAATCCTTCACTCAAAGTAGATTGATGCGCATTTTTCCAGATTTTGGGAGATAAGAAAAGAATCCGCAGCTGCTCGCCGCCTCTGCCGTATCCCCGGATTCGTACTCGAAAAGGTTTCCTTCTAAAAAGCAATTCGAGCAGTCTTAAAGGAATTTTCGCTCTAAATCCATCTCCTGGAGCCTCGTATGTATATATACCTACTCCTTATATAAAACGTGATATCTTTGCTATTTGTGAATCCAAACAAAGATATTTTCTGAGGTTTTAATTTCAAGTCCATCCGGCTTCTGGTTGCATGAAAGCTGATACAGTAATCTTAAATGTAGTTTCATATTGGATGGGAACATTTTTGGCCGAAATATTGGCGAGCATGGCCCATGGCGGGATTATAGTAATGTACATAAGAAAGGAGGAAAAAGAATAAAATAATAAAGGTGGGGAAAATGGTGATTTTCAATTATTTAATGTTTATTCTTATATTTGAACTACTCGTTATGAGTCGATACAGAGAAACACAAATTTTTACGCTTAGTAAATCATTTTGTAGTCGAATATTATCCTATTCGATTTCCAAGTACTTTTAAGTGGACTTTAATCCCTCATATTCTTTCGCTATACTACTTCAAATAGGTCTAAATGCGACAATTTTCGAAAACATTTTTTCCAAAATACGTCTATTTTGTCAAAGTTTCGGTCATTTTGAGGCGTTAACTATAACTTAAGATAATATTAAGTTCCTTAGGAAGGGATCACATCTCTTATGTATCACATTTGAAGTTTTTAACTCAAAAAAGAGATAATCTAAATTAATATAATGCTGATCGCAAAAATACCGACTTCTGTTTGTGAGAAAAGAAATGATCTAAGGACACTTCTCACCGAAGTCACTTCTTAAAAATCTCTCGAGGGTGTTTCATCCAGAGGCCCGTTCATCCGAAATAAATTTTATTGAAAGGATAAATAGCGAACTTTCCCATGAATATTATTTTTATATAAAATATGTGAAGATTTTCTTATTGTGATACTTAAATTTCCCAATTCTAAACTTTTCACCTTGAGTGGTTTTGGGTTCAAGATAAGAGATGGAAGATAAGAAGATTTTTAGATAAGTGAGGTAGGTAGATTAAAACCTTTCCATTTAAGAGCTCATTATATTCTTAGGATTGATTTAGACTCTTTAAGAGAGCTCCTCCTAAGAGAAGTTGTAAAGCCGTTGTACATTTCTTCTTTATCTCACTTATAAATATTTCTATGGCTAAAATGAATCATAAACATTGATCATCCAATTCATTCCTGCGCTGTTTGAACAGTATTTAGAATTTCCATTTGAAAGCACGTCCAATTGGTGAAATATCTATTGAGTAAAACATCTCTTTCTTCGAATTAAGTCATGGAAAACGTATTGACGAGAACCTTCTATTAAGTAAAGCAAAACTTTTAACGTTCCGTTGTTGTTATTTCAAATAGATATGCAGAGAAATTTATTGTTTCTACTTGTTTTCAGAGGATTGACAAAGGAATATGAGTCTCGTTTCACATTATGGGTTCGAATGAGGAAGGATTCGGAATACTAAAAATAAGGCCCTCTTTTCTCGGACAGAATAATCTCTCGTGTCCACGCAGACGTTCAGTCCACTCCAGTGCTTACAACTCCTACGCAGCATCATGAGACACTCAATTTATTCTTAAAAGAGTTTTTCAACCCTTCGAGAGCTCAAACACCTTTGTTTTTCCTGCTCATTTCATTGAAATTGATTGGATTTTATCAGGAAGTGCAATCAGATTCATTGTTTACGAAAGGATGAAGGAAAGTAATAGAGAAATGGAGAAATATATTTAAAATATCAGCTACTACAGAGTGTAAGAATGCCAAGAACTATAAATGCATCGTTGATGAAAAGCACTTATATTGAATTTGAAAAATGAAAATTGCATCATGCAATTGTTTGATTTTAGCAGAAGAAATGGCGGAGTCAGGAAAGGTCAGGCGTAGCGGGACTCAAACCCGGATCTCCCACTTTCTGACCGGTTGCTTTATCCAATGAAGCCATCCTTAATCGTTTTTTCAGGAAATATGTAAAGCAAACAGTTTATACGGCTTATAATGTGCTTGGTCTCCTGAAAATCGTCATAAGAGGGATTTACTTTTATTATAAATTTATTAAGTTATTTCAGTTTCTATAAAAAGCCATAAAATTATTCGAAACTTTTTAAATTCTCATATATTCTATACGAACAACATTAATAATATTATGGAAAATTTTCCAATTGATAATCACATGGATCGAAGGGATCATCGAGAAGTTAATGGACCAAGAAAAACGTCCATTCGTCTCGTTTTGAATGCTTCTGAGTGAGTAAATGCGTACACTTAATTACTCAGTAGACCTGTAATTCTGATACGATCCGATTTGTTTGGATTCCATTTCCTGGTAACATTTCGAACTTTATCCCTCCCACTCTTTCAAAACAGTCTTCCGTAATTTGTCCTTCTTCTGATGAACTTTCCATTCCTTCTTTTTCCCTTTTTATTGCTGGAAATTGAATTGTGGATTTTACGTATGTACACACGACTCATTAAACTGCAAAGACCACCTCGTTATCCAATATTTTCTAACTGCCACTTTTGCTACGAAAAATATTCCTTCCCGTGTTTGCCATGAAATGAAATATTGATAGACTCTGTTTTGAAAGAATTGAAAATTTTGAATCTCCTAAAACCAAAAGTTCGTTGGAAATATTTACATTTAGCTAACTAGAGCCCGCTTTGATTTCTACACGAACTTCTTTGAATTGCAGAAGAAAGATCAATTATCGTCTTCGCTAGAAAGATTAGATTAATTTTGTAGGTATTTCAGGTATAGAGGCGATATTTTTTCATTGCTTAAGCTCCAACCGTTTGCACTTTGCTCTTTGAAAAGTTGCTCCATGATAAGTATCACTCTTTCTGGAATGAGGGATTGGAGTTTTTATTTGAACTGCTGACATCATTTTTATTTGATTTTGACTGAACTATCAGTTTATTTATCGACCCATTATCAGCTTAAATGAAAGTCTTTTACATCTTTCACTCGGATAAATATTTTACTATAACTCATCGTTTCGATTCCACGCTTGCGATTCATTAATTGATTAAGCGATATTTGGCGCTAAGAGAATTGGAACCAAAACAATGAAATTATCAATCACTCTTCTTATGCATTTCCTGAATATTTCACGTCTTCCATACCGAATTCCCTATGAGACAGAGAGAGATAAAGTGAGAGGAAGAAGAAGCTCATTCATTCATGCGTCATCGATATAGTGAGTGCGAATCAGTTGATCCGGGTTTACATTAGAAAGGGTTTTTGTTAAAGAGGGAGATCAAAGTGGCCATAGGAGGCAGTCTTAGAGATTGTGAGGTGACTTACTGAAGGTAACTCCCAGAAAAAACAGAACCCTTCTCAGAATTGTTGTTTTTCCAAAGTAACGCTTTCCTTAAGGGATAATTTAAGTCTGTATGGGATATTTAAAGATAAAATACAGGAGTGTAATAGACTGTCAAGGATCGCAGATACAAATTGTATAATTGAAATTAAATCAATTGAAATCAAGGCAGATTCCCAGAGACAAATAAAACAGGGAAAGCGAGTTTTTCAATGATTTTTCGCATGAAAACAGCTGAGAATCGGCGTCCTTCTACAGTTTCATTTCTTTTGTTTAATAGCGTATAAACTTGGTTATGATTCGACCACAGATCATCCACGCGAATGCCATATATTAAAAATATTTATTGAACTACAAAAACATAATAATCTTACAGTCTCGTTAGCGTATGACTCTTGCCAATCCGAGGAATGTTTTAGCATGACTTTTGATGCTTTTTATTCTCCAACGACTATATAAATAACATTTGCTAATATCATTATGCAGTAGGCATTCCTGTTTTGTTCTCTATTGGGTCTTTAGCACTAACTTAAAAAAATCCCCTTGCATTCAACTTTCAACGACTAATGATTATGTTTTGATTTATATTGTCTCCGTTAATATTCTTTTAGTTTTTAGTTAATCTACCCCCTCTTTGTTTTATTTTCCATACACCTTTTGCTGGTTTTTCAATCATCGCAAAATTGCATTCAATTGCAGCACTCTTGAATTGCATTCAAAGAGAAGGGAACAAAAGTTTAATTTATATAGTTTTGTTTCTCTATCACATCATTTATATAAACTGAGCTTAAAGATTAAAGTTAATATTTCTTTACTAAATCCTACCGCTAATAACCAAAGATGGCTTAAATCAGTTACAGGAATTCAACATCCGAATGAATGAAAAAATGTAAATGAACAGATTTAGATTCCTCATGTTACATTGCCTAAATACACAGATCCGCTGCTATACTTATAATTCAGAAATTTGAAATCAGTATTCAAGAATTATTAATCAAGAGATAGCAACGGCATACTTCATAATCCTATTTAAAAGAAATAAAACACAACAGGCTGCCACCATGCTTGTTTATAATCGCAGTGAATAAATCAGATAAAATTACATCTCTAGTTAGGTTCCATTTGTGATTTTTAACATTTAAATATAAAAATTTCAAGTACTCTTTCGTTTAAGTATAAATTAGTTCCACCAGGTATCGCTGGATTTATGTAATGAAAATTCTTATCCTACGGACAAGTAAGATCGCTGTACCTCTCCTTGAAGTCGAGGTAGAATAAAAATTCGAGAACTATTTCCAAACCATTTGCTTACACAACCAAAGAGAAGGAGAGAAAATGGTTAAGGGATTCGAATATGTAATGGGGATTAGGGGGGAAGAGAAAGGGAATTCCGACAGGAGGTGAAGGCCCTTTGTTTCCTGTTACACAATGGAGGAATGCCCTTCTAGTCTGGAAAGCGGGATTTTATCGAAACGTATCATTTTTCGAATTTGGTCATTTCGTGAACTTGCCAGAGGGCAATTTTCCGCGCAAATATACCGGGAGAAAAAACAAGGATCGAGGTGACTATTCTGTTTTGTTTGGAATCGCCGTCTACTACGGACTTTCGCTTCGGGATGAACTAGTGAATCGGAAGCAAGTTCCAAAGTTTGCCTTGCCGAGCGAATTTGGCCTCCAAAGCGTTAGAAATAAAGTGAATTTTTCATTTAAACTTGACTCGGTCAGTTTATTCCTTTATGTGGGGAAGAGAATCGGACTGAAGAGAGGCAGCGCAAAACTACCCAAAGATGAATGATTTTGCGATTATTATATTTTGTAAGTAAACTTGGACTCTTAAAACTGTCTTATTTCATCGTCTTTATGCTAAGTGAATAATTTCGAGGAGGCAAGTGCGTTCGCCTTCGCGGTCCCGGGTTCGATGGGATCCACAAAATTGATACAGCATAGTAAAACGTATCGGGAGATACTTGATAAGTCAAAATGATTGGAAAAGTGAATAAAGGCAGCGTGGGGTCGAAGTGATAGGGATTTAGAGCATTGGATTTTACATTTATATTTATATAATCTATCGTCATGGAATTAAAAGTCAAATAAATTTTACTAGTTGCCCCGTGCGAAACTTTCGCAGACGAACACTGATACTCAATTTCCCCAAGCAAATACATTTCAACAAACACTCTAATCGTTACAAACGAATACACAAACACTAAAAAATACCTAAAAATACACTCCTTCATAATTTATATCACTGTCCGTTTCGATATACCTCTATTTTAGCGATAGATATCGTTATCTGCACATCCAGTAACGAAATTGTGGGCAAATTCAAGGTCTTGCATTTTCTAATGACTTGCCACTTGAACCTAAACGAATCCCAAACTTATAAGAGAGATTTGTGTATCATATTCAATGTCATAAATACTTAAAAAAAAACCTTCCTTTAGCAATATAATCATCAATAGTACGCGTCATCACTATAACGATATATGTATTTTATTTTATAACGAATACCTCGATTCACTCAATGGATTAATCACATAACGAACTTAGACAAAAATCAAAACAGGGTTTTTTAGCTAATGATGGAGGGGATAGTCTCATGTCTGAATACTTTGAAGGATAAACTAAATAATGGCTTTCTTTAATCTCATTCACGGGTTCAAAGATGTCAGATTTCTTAAACTCTTCTACCATTTTCCGACTTAAAATAATAGAATCCTAGGAAAATAAATACTATTGAGTATATAAATAGTTCATGAAAAATAGGTAACTAAATTTCGAATTTTAACCGTTACCAATATTTATGAAGAATTTTATAAACAAAATTCCCTTCCAAAAGAGACGATATGTAGCTTAGAACGCTCAGTTCGATTATTTGAAAGTCACCAAAATTTCTCTTTGTATTATCAGAATGTCTTACTCTCATTGCCAATAATTAGATCAGAATTTCCGAAGACAAAAGAGGATATTTCTAATGTCCTTATTAGGACCATGCACATTTGTCAAACGGCCTTTATAACTTTGTATCTTTTTACGTAAAAAAGCCATATATCAACTTACATAGAATAATACGAAAATAATAACAATATAATAAAATAATAATAAAAAGCAAAGACTTAGTACTTTTCCACACTGAATTTATTATGCAACCGGTTTCGTAAGCTCAGAAGATGTAACTGAACTTACGAAACCGGTCGCATAATAAATTGTGTGGAAAAGTCTTTGCTTTTATTGTATTATGGTTTTCCACGAAGACAATATCGATTTCATTACATAGAATAAGTCCAATCGTTATATCAATTATTATAACACTTTGAGGAGCTTTTATATTTATGCAGGAATTTAACCAAATAATAAGTTGGATTCCGATTAAATATGCCTACGTTACTTGATTTCATCTAACCGAAAATATTTTAACAACGAGCTGATTTATTGTTACACCGAAACGTTTTTGTCCTTAAAGATAATTTATCATGAGGTACTTGATGCAGATATTAAAAGTGGTATGAATGACATGAATATAGAATTTATATTAAAGAGTGAAAATTCTAGTAAGTGTTGTTTCCATCCAACATAAGTTTGCTTCTTTCTAATTTCGTAATATTTTTAGGAGAGTTGTCAAGGGGAAAAGATCGGAAATCTCTAACAAATATGAATATCACTATGTATATATACCAAACCAGTCACAGATATTACAGTACTATAATATCTTAGAAAGTAGTCTATTTCCAAAATATCTTAATATTACAACAAAATTAGAATGATATTTCAGCACTTCTTTCGAAATATTTGGACGAACACCCTACATTTCGTCATATCACAGAGCGCTTTGCGACTTAAAATGAAATGGATAACAATGGAATCCACTCACATTTCTAAATTAGAAGTAACTCGTTGAAATCTTAAATTCCTACCTCGAGGGCAGGGCGTTTTGCAATATGAAGTTCTTTCACTGGTAAATGAAAAGTTTCATGGAGAGAGAAATGCTAGCAGACTGTTGAACAGATTTCAAAGTGGAACTATTTCATTAATTCTTGTAGCAATATAGGTCGTGATAGGCCTTCACTAGAAGAACAGAATTCCTTGAAATACATTCCATGGCGCAATTATTTCTTACGCACTATGGGGAAATAGGAACAGTACCTTACGCTCTTTTCAACGTCACAATATTTTACTATTTCTCTTTACATGGCTCTTTAATTAAATATGGAAGCATTATAAATTTCGAGTTGATCTCCAATCGTAAGAAAATACGATCTGAAGGTATTCGGTTTTAAATTCTCATTTCGGCACCTTTTGATGCTTCTTTCCAAATCTAGAATATGTCCTATTAACTCGGCATGCTGGTATTTGGGTGTATTTTAAGTATTTCGTGGACAGTAAGCACCGAGACGTGAGGATTTAGCCCGAACAACAGCCCTTGAAGTAGGAGATCTGGGTTCGTTGCCCGGTATTGACAGACTTTTACAATCATTTTTGGTTTCATTTGGTGAATTTGAAAAGTGGAAAACTTATTAGAACTAGCATACCGTAATAGATGAAAAGATAATTTAAAATCTTCGTTTGCGCAGCTTATTCCTTTTTGAAAAAAATTTCCTGGGTTTCTCACCTCTTTTCTTTCTCTTGAAAGGTATTTGCTTAATCTGAAATTATCTTTTCTTCTATTACGGTATGCTAGTTCTTTTACTTCATAATCACTCTTTAAAATCAATCAGTCTTTCTCTCTATCTATTTATTGTAACATCCTTTAATTAAATATTTACTTTCCTCATATATGTTTTATACATCTTTTGTATATTGCTTATATGTTGCTATAACATGGTTATGAACGGTGGTCGCCAAAATTTTTACTTAGTGCTTAGTGAACTATGCACATAATACTTTCATCGGCCACCAACCAAGTCCCTAATGCCTGATTCCGAGCTTATGAAACTGCAAGTATTTTTATGAATTCTTTCACTCAATTGATTGAAATCCTGTTTATCAGAAGGCAAGAAAGGTGGAGAGAAGCTGGGGCAAAGAGTACTTCAAAATCAACAGTGGTAGTCGTAGAAAGTGGTTGGATTTCATAGTGAAATGTAACAGTTGTCAAGTTCTGGTGAGGGGATATATTCAGACAGAAGATAACCAGTCACAATCTGCCCAAATATTTTCGATGTTATACATAAATGACATGGATACATTTTCCTGAGATCACCAAAAAGAATTCTTTGCAAAAACTATTTTCATATCCTTATTTTAAATTGAAAATTACATTATATATTGTTTCTTTAATTTTTTAAATTTGAAATTCAATGTTATCAATTGTAGCTCTTCCTGCAATGACATTTTAACTAAAGGAATATTTGTAATTTATCTATCGGTAAGGTATGAAAGAAAATATATTTCTCGTCTATTTTTTGGCCAGTCTTGTCTTGTCGTGATAAAAGAAAAGCTAATGAGGAATGAGTGATGGGAGCCACTCTTCATTGAGTGCTATGAAACGTTTATTCATAAAACAATTGAGCTGCATTTAAGCAGACATGTTCTACCGGCAGTATTTCGGCTCAATCAGGAAGAGAAGGGCAAGGAAGCTCGCTTCTTATCTTTTCTAGCACACCTCCTTTCCTATCCTAGCTTTCGGAAGTTAGTTATCTAGGGATCAAGGATTCAGCCAGCCTTTGAGATGGAGGTTTAAATTAATTAGAGTACTCCCAAGAAAGAATAGACTTGAAAAATTTGTAGTGTACTTAAGTTTATATCATCCTTATATGAAAATAGTTCAAACAAGAAAATTAGTGTCACTTTGACTAAAAAGAACCAATTGTTAAGTAAATTAACCTTGTCAGTGTCTGAAAAGCATTATCAAAAGCATAATATAATGGCCCTTTTATAATTTTACCCTTTATGTATGGTATTCAACAATAGCAAATAATTACAGTGTTGAACATTTTCATGAATTTACATTAAACTTGTCTCCTTTTTCCGTATTAAATCTTATAGATTATCTCTTCTCATTGGTTGATCATTTTAATAGGTATGAAATACTTGATTTTCATATTTAATCCTTAGTTTACCTATGTTATTTGATTTGAGGTTCGTTCAACGCACGAATGTTATGAAAACTACTACTAGTGCGTAGCTGAGTAATGAGTTAATATATGAAGCTTGAAATTTTTGTCCTGAGCATCTCGGTGAAGATTTCTCTGTAATCACATTGTGATGGAAGATGGCGTTCCTTTTCAAGGTATAGCAGATGTATGCGGCGTATCTCTTTGATCCTTCGTCCCGAAGTATGGTCACGTGTGTGAGGAGATAAGATGAACGCAAAGAAGGTTTCAAGACAGCTACAAAGGAGAAAAGAATAACACCGTGTTGGACGTAGCTCATCTCTTCCTTAGAAGCGAATTATTCAGTCTTTTATATGGAGATTCACCGGAGGATACGTACTACTGTTAACCTCTTTTGCAAAAGAGAATAATCCAATTATTGGATAATCTATTTATTATTTATTCCAACGCTTTTCCGATAGCTGCAAGTTCTAAACAGAGTCCACTATATGATTTTAAATTACATCGAATCAAACGGGATCTAAATTAAGGAATGTGATTCTAGATACGTTGAAGAATTTTATCAAAGAAACGACAGTATCTCGTTTTCTTATCATACTCATCTCCGAATGGTTCAATCCCACATAAAAACTAAATTTAAATCTGCTGTAAATTATTATTTCTGATTAATTAACGAGGAAATGCTAAATAAATTGATAACCTCTACGGTGACAGATTTGAAAATTTATTCTCTCTTTTATGAATTAATAAAAGTCTTGTTGAGTTTTAACGATAAAATTATTTAGTTGGACTCATAATTTATCATATAAATACATTAAATTTGATTCGCAATTCGTTGTTTAAATAAAAAACTCATTCTCATTGCTTGTTTTATTTTCCATAAGAGAGTTCACATCGATTAGTAATTATTAGAGGACATCGATTAAAAATTTTATGCTAAATATTACTTCTTCCTACAGTAGAGAAGACCTATATTGATAAAAAGTATAATTATGAAAATTAACTCCTATAAACCATCAAAGAACAACTATTCGCATTATAGGTATTTCAATTGAAGTAGGTATTAAAGGGTCTTCAATAGAGACATACTCAGAGATAACGAAAGTATGCCTTCTCGATAGTTATCTTCTGTTTAAAAGCGGTTGATATTCTACTTAAAAAACATATAAAGTTAGTAATGCGAATCGACTGTAGAGTTACGATCAAATGGTAGTATAAGTTTGAATTCATATCTTTTAACTAATTTAGTTGCCTCTGAGGATGTCTGAGGAGGACGTGAAATAAATAAAAGTAAATATTTGTGTTTTGAATGTTTATTGAAGTTGATTTTCATAATCATTACTTTTTACAAAATTTACTATAATTATGATATTATCGTATTTGAATGCTGCGATAATTAACTAACTTTACGTAAGATCTCCTTCTCTAAAGACATGAATAGTTTTTCAGGTAGATATTTAATAAAATGCTTTACTTCATAATTTTAGAATTGTTTAAGCCATCATATGAAGTAGATATTTCTATTTTCCCTGACTACATTAAAAAGTTTTTGAACTATTGAAATGATTTTAAGGAAGTATATGCATGATCGTAATAAATTACATATTTCACTTTATTTACTAGGTAAGACGTGCATATAAAGTATGGGTTTACCGAGAACAAGTACAAGCTCTCGAAGGAGATATGAAACCGTCCCTTGGAAGTTATAAAGGGACCAGAAGAGAAGTGGGGATGGCAAATTATTAGAAAGCGATCTGAGAGTGGAGAATTGTGTATGAGTTGCTGCACGTTCATCTTGGTAGATAGAAACCGTACAAATCTACATTAGATGGAGAAGCTGGAAATTTTATATTACTCATTATTTTCTGAATAAATATAATGGCAGCGGAACGATATTGTGACAGATATATTTTTCTTAAATGAATCCATCATTTCGCTGAACTTCAAATAAAATAAAATTTCCTTTCTTCTTCTAGAGATTTTTCGAAGTTGCGTGAGATTTTCTGATAGATGCTTTGAATATCTATTGAATCTATCTATCTTGAACATCTTACGCAGTCATCTGTGTGTACTGGAAGTGGAATGATTGACTTGATTAATCTAATTACGCTGAAGTTGAGGTACTTGAGGATTTTTTCAATTAAAAACATGAGAACAAATATATTTTATCTTATAAGCATTTGAATCATTTAGTGCTTCAATGTACTTTAAGCAGCTATATATAATTGCTCATCTACACTTTCGTAGGTAACCTGGTACGAGTTTAGGCACATGACAGCGGCTCTATTGCTGCTCAGCCTATTTTTCTAAGCAATTTTGTTATCGTATCGTTCTTGGGAAAATATTTTTCTAGCAGCATATTATCCCCTGTACCTGTGTAGTAAGATTAACAAAAAGTTTACATGGAATATAACATTCTAGTTCTATTTATCTATGCTAAAATTAACGGACAATGTAATCTCGGACATGGTGGTCTTAAAATGTGACCGTCTCAATCTGTTTCTTAATTATTTTTCCTAATTACTAAAATATTAAGTCCCTTGATAGATGAGGATTTTATCTCGCAAATAAAAGATTGCGCGATTTCTTTAGTATGAACTACGGAGTGGAAGTGGACAAGTGAAGTGGAATTTTTCAATTTTATGAATGATAATTCCAAATGTGCTATCTTTAATGAGTTAAAACAAACATTGTTTCTTTCCCTAAAGACAAGACACTCACGAATGAGCATATTTTCCCGAACTCATAGACCTTGTTCTCCTTTTCTTTCCTAATCCACCAGTTTCCAGACCCCTTCCCGCCCCGCCCTCTTCTACTTCCTAATAATTATAGGATAATTATTTATATATAATAATTATTTACATCCTTCGCTTGATAATTATGGCTCGCCAGTGAAACTAGTCGCAAATAAAAATCACATTCTGTGGAAGATTACGAAGTTTTCTCTAATTTCTTTAGTTATGTCCTTACACGAGGTTACGCCTCATCATATTCAATGCATTCTATTCAACTCTACTTACCATTCTGGTTTCTTTAAATACTCTCACTTTAATTAAACCACTTGGCAGTATTTTAAAGTTCAAACTATATAAGAATCTCGGGAAAGTTTCCTCCAATCCGAAAGAATTTCGTAATTGATGCATCAAATTTTTCCTCAGACCTCCGGCTACATTCAATATAGCTTTGATTACCAGGAAAAATGAGGAAAATATTCAAATAATTTTCTTGTTTTATAAAGCTTTCCTCCTACTAAGGTCGGGCTGTAAGTAAGTAAATAAATAATTAACCTTTTCGGGATACCACAATTTTGGAATTTCGCTAGTTTTGCATATTTCCCTAGAAATTTTATTTCTATACCCATTTTTTAAATCGCCTATCCATTTCTTATTTCCGTTCTATGTCCATATACAGCTTGTCTAGTGCCATCATAAAATACGACAGTATTTTCTTCTACATTATTAAGGTATTTGGATGGTACATCTAATTCTATAACAGGTTTGGTATCGTTCGAAACCAGCTTTTTATTTGAAATTTAACTGATACAATATATTTCATAATTAATAATTTAGCAACATGAGATATAAATAGAGAATTTCTTTCAAAGAATTAACTACTCGAGGAATGAATATTATCATCGATTTCATTCGATGTATCCAAATAGCAGTGAAATCAAAATTACATAAATTTAATGTCGTGAAAATTTATTATGAATGATTTTCATATGAAAACGACTATAATTTTAAGTCAATTATAGCTTCTCTTCATTGATGCATATACGTATACTAGAAATGTAGCAACTATGCTTTCTCTGCATCCTTCGGATTATTCTCTAAAACGAATATAATTAAAAAGCTTTCTTAATGTCGCGTGTCCTTAAGTAAATAAAATCTAAATATGCTAAATTTAGAGCAGTAACTCTTGACATGTGCGTTGCTGATATTAAACTATTTGAATGAACTCAACATGATTTCATATGCCGCTCGAGGATTTCTCCTGTGGTTGATTGGCCTTCCGATTGGAAAAGTTATCTCGATTTATGCATCTCCTGATGCAACCAGATACACTCGGAGAACATCCTACTTCGGGGATCAGACGTAGGTAGTTTCATTAAACGTAATCGATAAGTATTTTTGACACTTTTCTCTTTGGATACGTCAAAAATGATATCCTTTGCAAAAAATTAAACATTTCCATAACGAAGTAGTAACTTTAATTTGATTTCAGCTCTCCTGCGTAGCTTAACTACACACAATATATTTATAAATCTTTCTTTCAGTAAGGTAGATAACATCTAATTGAGAACTTATGGCGACGATTACTCCCTTTCTTTAGAAAATGTCATTCTAAACGAGACCAGAGGAACTTATTCCAAAAATTCGGTGAAAGGGATTCATTCTCATAAATTCCAGAAACCACGGAACTTCTTATTTTCAGGAGAGACATAAAAGTAATATGATCTCAAGGAGTGCCTATTTCATTGAAAAGAACGATCTTTGGATTTCTACTTGTAATGCTCAATCCGATGTATGCACCAGTAGAAGGGTCAACTTCCACGGTCACAACTGAATTCTATAATTAGGAATCGTACTAACGTCACGGGCTCAAATTGAAACGTGTGTGGAATCTGACGAACAATCTCGCTTAACATGGTCCTGATTTTGTAACGCGACAAACTTTCAACGCCGTGGGGAATGTCAATTTCCTTCCGCTGACTCCCTCAAAAGGTCTTCACTCACTCCGTGCTTTCATCCATCCCACAGCGCTTTCCGCTGATAAGGACCCACCAAGATGCCTCAACACGTATCAAGAATATATCGCGGAGTTCCCACGTCGTTCCCTCATGCTAATAGAAAAGAATTTTCACCGGTTAAAGCCTATTGCGGGAGGGAATTCAGTGATGTTTTAGGAATTAGACAGTGAAATATGAATTACTCTGCTGTTATCTTTGTTCAAATGTCTTCATGGTGCTGTTTTATTTTAGTTTAAGATTTATCATTTGTGTTAATAATGATTGTACATTAACGCTCAACCTGAGGAATATAATTCAAGATCTAATACGCCTCACTCAAGGAATGTTTAACCCAAAGATACTTCATCCGGTAAGGATTCAATACGATACTTTTGACTCAAGTATTTTTGCCAAAAATTAGACGTAGCCAAGATATATTTCACGAAATGGACGTGTTGCAAAATGTTTCCAAAATAGTATCATGGTCCAGTTGGTCAGTCTTTATTTACTCTTCGTGTCAGAAGAGGAAATAATATACAATATGAGAAAGGAAATGCTATTCTTTAAAATGATCTGCGTAGCGTTACGCCTTAAAGGTGCAGAAAAAGAAGTAGCTCATCACCTGAATGATTTTCGAATTCATTAATAAACATGTATACAAATCCAGTGTTATATCGAGCAGAATTTCAAAAATAATAAGTGCTTATCTTTCTAGAAACACCGAGTAGTAGATCATCGTATGAATGAAACATGTCCTCGTACGATCTGAATCTTGTATGACGTGTCATATGCTTTCAGAAAAACCCCAGAGAACCAGTAACAGTAGCATTATGTTATTATTATATTATTAGTATTTTAGCTTATATATAAATTTGAATTTATCATTACAGACCGAATTCAGGGTTCGGAATTGTTTACATAAGGATCTAAAAGCTCCAAAAAGCTGTATTTTACAAACAAGAAAACCAGATGTAGAAATTCCATCTTCGTAGCTGCACAGCGAAAGGATATTTTTTCCAATACGGCAACTAATCTTTCATCTTCAGCGGATGAATAAAGAATTATGACTATTTATATGAAAAATTAATTACTGAGTCTCGAGATCTTTCTCTCTGTTTTGAGGAGAAACATTGTTCACAGGGAATAAGAATAGACAATATCATTGCATAGATCATTGTGAGGCTCAAAGCACAAGTACGTAAACATATCGAAGAGTAGTCATGAATAATGTGCCAAACCATAGTTAAGAATAGCACGGAAAATGGAATACCTATATTCGAATCCCAATCATATCGGTCCCTTCCTGTCTCAAAAGTCAACAATCTATGAGTGAAATGTTTTGGAAAGAGACTAGCAGATACAGGTCTAGGACACAATGACTCCGTTAAACGCGATGGGATAGCACGATGACAGCGGTCCCGGTTTCGATTCCTAGTCGAAGTACTCAAATTGGATGTTTCATTCGATAATTATTTATTCGACCGTTTTTGATGCCACCGATACTAATGAAGGCATCATATCTTAAATAGTTCAGCGTTCCATAGATATAAGAATGTTTTCTCCCCTTGGTCAACTCTATTTCTTCTCAGCTTGATCATAATAAGCTGTCAATCGAATATCCTGAGATGTTCATATCTAATATATCTATCTAACGTAACTGTCTTTTTTATAGGTTTTCAATTTATATGCTTTTTATAGGTAAAGATTAAACGAGAACTATCTATTTCTTTGAATTGCAGCCCAATTTTCTCTAAGGCGGCTTGGTAAGGGCATTTCATCAATTCATATTTAAGCCAAAATTTTTCATAGTATTTAGTTTTATCAGAAAATGCTGATACTTAATTAAATCGATATTCAAGACTCATAAATGGGTATTTTGAAATAGAATCAAATGCTTGGGCCGTGACTTCGTGGAAGGTTGCCATCAGGAAAAAAGTAAACAGCAAATTTTTACTTTGGTATTGTAAAAGTTGATTCTGCAGTTTTTAGGTTAGTAATTACTAACTTCATTTAATGAAGGGAAACTAGTTTCGACAGCCAAAAGTAAATAAGAAGATGTGGAGAAATACATAAAGATGAGGGAGTGGATGACATAGAGAGGAATCTCCATCATTCATTCTCCTCTTCCACTCTCTCCTTTATTAAATAAGTAAGCGAATTCCTGTTGGGATGAATTGCTAACGAAATTGAGTTTGCAATGGACCAATTTTAGGGGGACAGCGGCCAGTTCCCTTACGTAATGAAAATAAAGCCCATGAAATAACGAAAACCTTGAAAAAATTATGGAAAAGAGGTATCAAGCTCCTTTGTCATTGAATTGTAAATGTGAAAATGCACATATGTGCTATTACATATATAATAGATTTGGTTCCTTACTTTCTTACTTAATCAAAACAGACCTCAAATAAATGCTCAGAATAATATAATAGTAGACCAACAAATTTCCTTCCCTTACTTCTCCCTTTCAAATATATATTTTCCACTTCCCTTTCTCACATTAATCATCTATTATCAATTCTGGTTTAGTTAGCATAAGCTTATATGAACCCTGGCTTTGCTTTACCGCCATTGTAACTTCATCCTTCTGACCCATATGTTTACTGACTCATATTCATTAATATCTTATTCAAGCCATATATTCGGCCTCATAATTCATTCATCTTGATTTCCCCGACTCTTTCTTATAGAATACACTGAAATCTTCACGTTCTTTACTGATTCCCTCTGTTTTTCTGGCTAAGATATTTTTGGCTTATTCTACCTCAAGGTCAGTAAGCAATATAATCTATTTGGTCTCCAAATCCGTTTCTTTGCTTAATAATCATCTTCGGAGATATTTTCGTCCTAAACACGAATACAAATTATACTGAATATATAGGGGATGTAGTTGTTAAGAAATTTCTGTCGCTATATATATTGCCACTCTTCCACGTTCATAGAATCATCCGCCAAAAATTCCTGAAAAAGTTGCTTACTTCGTTGCGATGCAGTGAACGGACATTTGCTGTTGTTTTAATTCATAGGTATTGATAGACACTGGCATCAGCTTTTTCGTACATTCAACACAATTTTAACATAATCTATCATAATAGACCGGACTACATTATAAAAGTAAAGAAAATCTTAGAGGTTTCCATACGTTTTATTTAAATACAAAGACAATCGGTTTCAGCTGAATCACCATCTTCAAGTAAATGATAAAGAACATGAAGATAGCAATATAGTCCATACCTTTGTATTTAATTAAATCGTGTGGAAACTACTAACATTTTCTTAATTTTTTTTAAATTTTAACATATTTAAATGTCGAAATGTTAGAATAAAACATTTAATGTATACCAAACTGGTTTAGTATACATTAAATATTTTATTCTAACTTTTCGTCGTGATATACCTCCGAGACCATCTCCGCTATCTTTAAATGTCGTTATTTATTGTGTGACCCCGAATTATTTTGGATATTAATTCCGCAATTGCCTTAATCATCCACAAACCTTTCAAAATTCACATTTGGGCCAATATTGTCAAAAAGGAATCTTCAAAAACTTATTGGGAAAAACGGAAGACGGAAAACATGAGTTTCTATAATAGAATTGAAATGGTGGAATCTCATTCATAAAATTGGCTTACTTTGCTTCTGCTCAACGAACCTTTTATGAATGAGGAGAATATTTTAAACCTACGTCTTGGTATAAGGTAGAGAAAATGCATGCTTCGTTTACTTAAATGTAGCTCAAATTAGAAGCCTTAAGGATTCAAATAGCTTTGTGCTGATAAATTTGTCGAATTGCCATTGTATTCTGCATTACAAGATGTATTCATTAATAATATATGAAAATAATTCAGGAAGCGTCTTTTACTCCTATGACCCGCCTTTTAGCTCATAAGCGTTCTAAGGCTGATTGTCCTTAAAATAAAGATATAAAATCAATTAAAAATTATTTCGGCGCCTGTTCCTTTTTTTTAGCTCGGTTCCAGATATTCGATCAAACAGAGAAATTCGGTGTGGATGCCCAAACAAGCTAAGCACACAACCGAAATGACTGCATAAGATATTTTGAATGGGATTCTGAATGCATTACATCGCTTAAACAGAATCGTATTTGCCTTTTTCATGCTTACAGCACCATTCAACGAAAAAAGAATCAAACGTACCGCGAAGTGGGGCGTAAACCTGTTAAATATTCCAAGGGGACTTTTATGATTGATTTTCGAATCTGAAATTCATTTCATCGGAGGAGAAAAAAGTAATTTTACGTAAATTGGAAGGCCGGAGAAAGCTCAATAGGCCTTAATATAATGCCGCCAAAAATACTTATTCAGTTGTTTTGTACATCACAAAATGCAGCCTTTAATCATTACCGTAATGAGAGAGAGAATCTCATAGTAATCCATTTTAAACGTATTGCTTTGGACATCGTGAATTATTATTATTACATATTATTGTGTATTATTATCGGTGATGAAAGTCTTTAAATGCACGCCATAAATACTTATATACACATATACACGTACATATATATTTATAAATGTTTTATCTCTTTGAGATATTTGTTTCTATACCAAAAATGTTTAGGAATAATTTTCATACAAGTGAAAAGAAGAATTAAAACCAGTAAATGGAGAGAAATTTTTCTAATCCTCCAACATTGTTACATATTTTGTCATAACTATTTAGAAACGATATTGCTAACAATGCTAAGAGAAACTATTTACAATATCTAATACCCAAAATAAAGAAAAATTAACGATACTCTAAAAAAACGATACATGTATAAAGTAGAATGTGAACTTCTCAAACTTAAAATTCCATTTGATATACTTAGCATAGAGACGTTCCTTGAATAATTATCTCTTCCTCTTTATGCTACGAGTTTATAATTAATGATATTCCTTAAGTTCCCTCTCCAACTTTTTACCATAAAATTCATTTTATTCAGCTGTCTTTCCATAATATGTCGTATTGGTTTGTCAGCCTTCCGTAATTAAAGAAGCTTTGCAACGTAATGGACTATTACAATTGGAGCACAGATGTAAGTGAAAATATTAATTCAAATGTCTGAATATAATTTTTTTAAACTGTGCAAAAATACGTTAGTTAGAAATTTAATATTTCGAAATAAATTCATTTCAACCTGTTATTCGTAATGTACAAGAATATCATTTTATTCTTGAGTTGTTTTAAGAAAAAGGAAAAACTTTTTCTCCCTACAGACTTATAGGCTACTTTTTTGAGGGAAGCAAATATGCTAGTTGATTTTTTAATGTATTCTATTAACTCAATCCGGTCAAATTAATCTCCTGTGAATATTTCCAGAAAATGTACCTTACGTTACCCTTCGTGACATTTTCCTAATGACATGGTTCTTTCCGTTGAATTGGGGAGGGATAAACATAATATGACGAGAAGAGAATCTCAATTTGTAGTCGTGGAAAGTTTCCGCTTCGAATATTTAAGGAAAATCATTCGTTAGCCTACATTTAGTGAGCCCTAAGAAAATTCCAACTTCAGTGTACATGTGGGCGAAGATAAATATCAGTATCTGAATTAAATAATAAGGAAAGCGTGGGATGACGAGCATTCGGAAGGCAATAGAACTGTGTGGACTTCATTAGTGGAGGATGGAACCCAAGCGTAGACTTTAAAATGATAACATTAACATGAGATCCACATGGTATAATGAGAATCACCGATTCGTATACTTTAATATGGATTATATTCTTTCTTCAAAAACGATTGATTTTCCCTCTTCTGGGTGACGTTTAATGATTTTCATTCCTGTGCTTTACCTTCCCGATTCAAAAACTTTTATTTTTACTTCGATTTAGGATGTAGAATGATGGCTCTTTCATTTAAATTTCTCTGTCTTGATCGTGGGTATGTCACTTAACTATAATATATACCTTGAGTTCAATTAGGTCTCTCCTTATCGAATAAATTGAAGCTAATATTTTTATTTGCTAGATCATATACTTAACTCAAATAGACTTTCTCCTCTCATAACATGTGAATAAGAGAAGAACTTCAGATCCGACTACCTCATCCCTTATCTAATCAGTCCTTCAATGTTATATTGTCTAATGGTGAATGGAATGGAGTTTAATCCGGTCTTTGAGTGACGCATGTTCCTTATTGATAACGTCCCTTATCAAGGGGATATGATAATTAAATATCGCGCGTTTTTTTCCTCTTCAAATATTCGTCAGAGTGATACTCTGTTATCCTTAGCCAAGAATGGAAAAGAGCTGATAAATGCATTTCAAAGAAGCTCCTTGAGCGTCCATTATAAGGAAAATGATAAACAAACTCTATTAGTATAAGCAAATTATGTAAACAAATTAAGAAAATTTGATTGAGTAGGCTGGAAAATCAAATACAGAAAATACCATCTCCTTTTCCCTTGAAATGTACCCTCTGATTGTGAGATAGAGCAAGGAGTCTTCATAGTAATACCCTAGAATATTTACATTTGGAATATAATTGAGGAAAGATAAGCACTAATATACCTCAGAGATTAGGAATATACCAATAAATTAACTGCAGAGTTCCATTATTTTTCCAAAACTTTTTATGCTTCGAAAACATACAATACTTATTTAAATTTACTTTTTTAATTTTGAATCTTGAGTTTTACTTCTCTACCATACGATATGGTATCTTGAGGTCGGATAAAGCAGATGGTTTAATAACTCTTCATCATATGTACCTTTGTGAGCACTCTCAAATTAAATTGACTTAGATATTTTATGAACGTATAGAAAGGAATTTGATGCAATAATTCCATGCCTAGGTAACTTAGGTTATAAGGCGTCGGTCTTCTCTATCAAGAGACTATAGCTTTATAATTATTACGGCAGGTACTTAGACGGAATGAGATGAGAGAAAGACAAGTACGAGAGACACTTCTGAATAGTTTTTACTTTATTATTTCTTGAATATATATTTGGAGACTTAGCAAAGTTATAAAGCCGAACTTACAGCTCTCATAACTCCAGTTGCATGCAGAGTATTTTAAGAGTACGATATAGAAAATTGATTTCAACTTATAATTTAGTATAATATTCCTCTTAAAATATTTTCCTAAAATTTTGGCTCAAACCTAAATCCAAACAGACCTAAATAGAATTTTAATATCGTTCAATAGTAAGTCCACATTGATTTTACAAACTTTGGTGTTTCATATAGTCTCTTCTAGTTTCATATAATGTCGATAAAATCCAGTCTTAATGAATCACTCGCAGTAATTTAAATAGTTAATGCTTTTCGATTAAGTTCCTTGATGAAATTTTATAGAAATCAGTAAAAAAATCCATTTAACGCTCACCTCATGTTTACGTCAGTATCCGCTATTTCTAAAAGGATCGCCTACAACACAGGCAACCCAAAAACCCCTTTTGAGACTGCAACCCGCATTACTGTAATGCATCTTGTTAGCGTACAAACAAGGCGAGAACATTTCCAACTTGAGTAAAATTGATCGATACAAAAAAGAAGAATTTTGGTTCCGAATTTTGCGTTAGTTTTAATGAGCAATATTTTCTTCAGATCTTTAAATGCTGTGAAAGTTACCTTGGATGATCTTATTTATGTTCTCATAGAAAATTATACCTAAAAATTGGAACGACCAGTATAATGATCCTTGTATTATGTCATTGTAGTTTCTTAAGACATCTTTTTTTTATTCATCGTAGGCCATATTTTGATATAAAAAGTTCCTGTTGCCATAATAATTCCAAGCCTCGATTATTCTACAAACTTCTTATGCAGTATATTCTACTAACTTCTTTTGTAAATGGGCAGGTACCCACCAAATATATTTAAAGCACCCTTTCTATAATTTTTGGGGCTTTTTAAGTATGTAGCGTCAGAGATTTGCTAATATATCGGTGGATACCGACCTTAACTGAGGAGAGAGCAATATAATCATAAGAAGTAAACGGAATTTTTAATTCCTTTAATAGATCATATTGTTGGTAAGGAATGATTAAAGAGAGAATAGAATAAATATTCACAAACAGAAATCATTATGACTCACGGAAAATAATCGATGATTGAAGAAGGGATGAACTCGAAAGAACATCATGGAATGTCTCAAAACGATAGTGATTGCCTAAATGGATTTTACTTGCGCAACTGCGGAGCTCAGAATGTTGGGACGAAGAGAGAGAGGAAGAAAAAGGACGAAAAATTCATAAAAATGGTGAAAACGGTTAACTTTCAGAAAATAACTCCCATATAAGGATTTAAAATCATATTTTATTGCAGTGAAAAAGTCGACTAATTTTCACGTCAATCACCGTTATTTAGCTTGGAGAGGTATTTAAGAATACTCTGTAGTTTTCACAATCAATTTTAGTGTCGACACCTACATAAATATCAGTGTTCAGCGGAAAAATGAGTATCAGTACTCCAGTGACACGCTGGAGTCGAAACCAGTCAGTAGTAGAAACTGATTTCAATAACTACAAAGTGCTCTTATTTCATTCTCAACGTCGTTCCACCAAGTAAGTGTAAATCACATCGATTGCATTCAATACTTTGCCCTTTTTATGAATTATATCTTAGATAGTGTTGTTTAACGATTAATAGAAAGCTGTAAACTATCAAAAATAATATGTTGTACAGCACGTCACCGTGATAAGTAACTATCGACATAAGCTATTTTCAGCCCCCCCTTTTCCCAGGTAATCGTTTTATTAACTTATTAAATATTAACCATAAACAAGGATTTGCCATTATCAGCCTTCCATAATCCTACATAAAATTTCCTCTGTAAATTCTTCGAATACCGTCTCCAGCAATTGGTAGACTTTAGGGCGAGTGTCTTAGTGTTTGGCCATCAATGTTTCCATGGACTTTTCTCTTCGTTCGAAGGATTTCTTCATTAGTATATTCTTGACATTTTTATAACTCATCTTCTGCACTCTTTTGGGTCAAATCCTCTCTTCCATACTAATTTTAAAACCATTTTAAACGCCCACAAAGGAAAATGCATATTCTGTCAAACCATTTTCTGATATGCATCTTGATGTGGTTTGCTGCAGTAAGTTGTTTTTCCCTTAAAATAACTTCTATGCTTCAGATAATTTTCTCATATAATATCTATCTCTTGCTGCCACCGTTTCCGATCTTCCATTCATAGTTTTTATTACTATTTGTTTTATTTTGAGCTTGTAATTCCTAACAATATTACATGAAGGCGTGACTTCTTGGAAAGCCATAGTATCAAAATAAAACTGTAATTTTCCATACCGATTTTCTGTATGAAAAATTACAGTTTCATGTGTTGTTGCTTCGTGGAGGTTATAACATTTGTCAAGACTTTACAGAAAGTATCGCGATATCGTCTGCTAAAAGCAGTATAGCCATAAAAAGCTTTTTTCCATTAAAATAATGTTGATTTTAATGGTAGCTGATCAGCCAGAAAAATATTAATCTTTGGTGGTAAATGGAATTCTATTAACACATTTTGTATTGTGTGGACTGAGAGGTAATCTTTTCTTATTTTCTACAAGAACTTATACACACATATCTGTACAAAATTTATCAACATTCCCTGAGAAAACTGATGAATTTCCTCATTTTGAGGCTAAGCTTTATGGCCGTGGCTTTTTGTGCATTGAATAGTTAAAAGGAAAGACATTAATTTAATGTCAACATCAAAGTTGGTTAAGTACTAGAATTTCCCAGGAATTAAAGTACCCAATCCTAATGTATCCCAATGTTTTATGACGGAAAGGAAATTTAATCTGATTCCTATTCTTCAGGTAGGAATCTCAAGACTTTACGGATATAACTAACATAGGCCTGAAATATACTTTTGTCTTAACAGCAGCTCTATTTCGTAATAGATTTCAAGATATTTCTTCGATAGCAAGAAGGAATAAAATCTTGGTAGATAAACACTAACATCAGGCATGTGCAACTATTACAATTTCTGCTATTGCAATATGACTTAAACTATATTCGAAAATTTGTCCCTAAAATATGGGATTAAGGTATGGGGTAATGCCTATTCTTCGAATGCCTATCATTTTGATTTTATATTATTCATTTAAATGTGTAATTAAACTCTCATCAAAACTTAAAATATTTCTTTCACCTGAGTATACCCTTGTAAAAATTGCAATGTAAGGTAGTGTTGGGCCTGTAGAAACGTGTATTGGAATGTTTTACGTTAATTTCCTATCCATAACTGTATGTTAGACACTTGACAATCTCAAGAAGAAGAGAAAATTTATTTCCTTTCCCAAATGTATCATTTTTCTGTCGCAAAATACCGATTATAATCATGGAACAGGTTCTATATTAGAAATATATACTTCTAAGCCCTTTTGCTTACTTAAAAATTGTAGGCCCAATCGCATTTTGCATAAAATTTGCGTATGAAATCACCAATAATTCATTCCGAAAATTCTAATCTTTATTACTTTCAGTCATATGTGATCTCAGTTAGCAAAAGTTCCTAAGATATTGTGAGTGTCTTATTATTAACGAGAGAAGTATTTCTTTATCATTATTGTATTTATTTTATATTTCTCTTTCCCTTTAATTCCTTTTTCATTTCCGTTCCACTCGTAATACATTCTTATTTTGTTCCCACTTTATTTCTATTTCATATCTCATTCGTATTTTATTCCTAATTCTTGACTGTTTCTTTCCTGTCTCACTCTCATTTCACTCCTATTTTATTCTTATTTCATGCCTGTTCAAATCCTGACTCTTTTTAATTTTTTCATTTAATTCCTTCTATTCCTTCATTTCCTATCCTTTTCCCTCTTCTTTCTTTTCTTATTTAATTCCTTTAAAAATATAACTTACTTCATTTATATTCTCACCCTTTTCTCAATTAATTTACGCCGCTAATAATCTAGAAAGGGAACATTGCGGAGAAAAGAACGAGAGAATGAAATATCTGAGAGCCTCTTTTCAACTTTATTATCAATCCATCATATGTGTCTCTCGGTTTCATCTGAAAACAATACGCAACTGTTTCCTATTTATGTCTTATCTTTAATGGACAGACCTCTTTTAAGTGAAAGGTGGACCTATTTCAGTTACTCTTTGAATCGAAATGTGATCATTGTCGATGCAGTTGAACTCTAGCGGTTGGAGATTGAGTGGAAATTCTCCACGTGTCAGTGAAAGTATTCTACGACTGAGTCTACTTGGCCGTTCAGGAATCGCAGGAATGGGAGATCCGCAATATCAATGAGGAGAGTTGGAAGAGCAGAAAGAGTAGTGCAGAGAAGCAATTAGGTCAGGATTATCGGAGCAATCGATCCCAAGTGTGAAGCAGGTGAGAGGACAAGAAAAAGTTAAGAGAGTGTAAGGAAAGGTGGGAGAATAGAGCTGACATCGCTTGGCTGCACGATTAAAATTCGCAGAATACGAAAAATAGGAAATAATTACTAAAACCATTCCTCCTGCTAGTGCACGACGAAGAGTAGCGGTGAATGCTTCCCCCAAAAACGAAATTTTCTTTAAGAAAGCACGAACAAGTTTCAAGAAGTAGTCATCTGATGAGAATGAAGAATCATTGAGATCCTGTCATGTTTTATTATAGAAAAATGTTGTTTTCTGTGGAGAACAGCTTATCGATATATATTAAACGCATATGATGTATATATTTTTATTTAAATATTTATTGCGTATCTCAATAAACATATTTTAAGTGAATTATGACACTTTAATACTACATTTAAAGCGATATATCAGGGGAATTTCTTAGATATAACATTAGGCAGAGGTTTCCGTACATGAAATCAATCATAATTATACTTATGCGTTTTCAAATAACTTTTAAATTACATATATAATCGAGTACGATATAAAATCACAGAGAGTTGAAGTGATTGTGTTTTCAAATCAATTAATCAAATAAATTAACCAAGGTAATGAAATATTATTATTTTTCAGTGAGTGTGTACAAATATAAATAATCTAATAATTTCTCTAGTGCCCAAGGGCAAAAGTGGGGTAAGTAAAACAGAGCCCTTAAAAATTCGAATAGGATGATTAGGTGTTTAAAATGAAAATACCTTTAATGTTAAACCAGAGCGACTGAAAAATAAATTTAAGACCTAAATATTTAACTACCCATAAAAATGCTGACTTAAAAATGTGGACATCGAGGAACCAAGTTTATTTATTAATATAAATTTGTGAGAATCATCTCGTGGTTTTTTGTGCCATTTTCTCTAATTTAATGTATAACTGACAAGGATTAGGCAATTAATTATTTGTTTAAAATTAGTTAAACTAGTTCAAATGAGAAAGAATTCATTTCTCGATTACAGCAGTGACTTTTCTCACAAATCTTTTTGAGGTGAATTTAAAGTGATTTATCATTATTTTCCAATTTTCTTATTTCTCGCTCATTTCCTCACTTTAATTTATTTCTATATCTAATATAAACAAAAATTATATATATATATGAATTCTTTTCGAACTGCCTGATATCACTTATTGCAAAATTTTAATATTTTAAATTTTGTATCCTTCTGCCAATTGAAATAATTAAATAAAAAGAACTATTATTATAAAACGCAATTTCACGTAGAAAATTGTGCTCATCACCGAATTTTCTCATTTTATTCACAGCTATAGATAGATTGAGAAATCCTAAATTACGAGGTGAAAACAATGAGACGAGACGGAAATAAGGTCCCTGAGTTAACTATTAATTAGTACATGGCGTAAGTGGAGTACTATTTACATGGATATATTAAATTTATGACCAAACCATAAAAAGACATCACTTTGGATAGTTTTATATTAAAAGCCTTTTACAAAATTCACATAAATGGAGAGCATATTAACTTTATCGTCAAAGTTAAGGATTCTTTTTTACGGAAGTTTTACATCCTTGGGTCATAACTATTATTTTTCGAAACATTAAATGATATCCATTAAAAGTTTTTCATTTTTCCATTATTTCTATTTATCAATCCATTGTTGAAATTTAAGCTACCTTTTGTTGATTACTTTTGCTTGATTTCATTATGAGAAAATATTTCAATTTTACCAATACGTCATGCCTGACTTACTTTAAATAATTGCTCAGTGCTAGGAATAATATAGCAGTCAGTAGAAATCATAATAATATAAGTCTCCTTACATTGAACCTTGATTTCAAAGTAGAAAGATGATCAAAATATCTCCAGAGTTATAATCACAGCGAAATTTTAGATTCTGCCGCTGAAACTGTAGTTATCGGCGCCCTTCTTGTATGCATTCAAGGGTATATACCGTATCAGTCAAGTGCTTCTTCCAAGTTCTGATCTCCCAGTTATTTCTCGAAATTGTTTCTAAACTTGTTCTCCAGTTAGTCGTATGATTGTTGCCTTAAGATCACAGAGCTCACGATTCGTCCTGTTTACTCCTGTTTGGTTTCAAGCTCTGGTTTGTCTTCATGTAGAACGGATTTTTTCTGTCATATCTAGTAGTGTTCTACTCATCTAATATATTGAGAATGAAGGTAGTAAATAAATAAGAAAGGTTTTTAGTAAGCTAAGGAACGCAATTTTGAGTTGATGCCATCTTTTGTAATTTGTATTTGTAATACTGACCTATGAGAATCCATACAAAGTAATCAATAACTTATGGAAATGAAGAAATAGCAGTCCGTCGTAGCTGGGTCTCGAACCCAGATCTCCCTTTTTCGAGAGGTTGCTTTATCCAATTAAGCTACAGAACAATTCCTCTTTCAATTTCTATCGCCATGATGGGACACGGTGTTCTTTAACAACTTATGGAGTTAAAATAATATTCTATAGCGGTCGAATTAGTTCAGAGAAGTAACATTTAGTAATAGAATTTCAAATAAAAAAGCCTTTGCGTTTAAGTCAAGAATTGCTAGTATTACAGAAGTTTCGTCGTGTAAATTACAATCATACAATTAATTCTACACCTACATTGAATTATTTGACTCTCAGTTAAATGCACTAAAATCTTCGAATGATTGACTCGTATCGTAATATATGAGACGTTAAAATAATGAACATAATTAATCCAAGGAATTCATTTACCACACTTTTAATTATATCATTAATAGATTTTGATATTCCTTCAAAATAAAGAACTAATGATATCGTGATAGGGAATTGATAGAATCGCCGAATTTGACTGAAATATCGTTTCCAGGCTGGAATAAAAACCTTACGTTAATTACTTATTTGCCGACTTCGATGATTAATAATAAAGGTCCAAAAAATCAATGAGTTAATGTGGAAATCGGTGAAGTGGAATCATATCATCCACTACATATGCCACTTCGCAAGCCCTTGTCCATCTGTCGCACATTATCTATTTATGAGGATACTCATCTAATAATTCTAACAGTATTACATTCTAACCACTTATTATATGAAAGCTCCATCTGAGCTTAAGAATTTACCTTTACTGCATATAAAGCCCGAATCCTCGTGAGCTTAAGTACCCATGTGGCGGCGCATGAAAATGTTTCCGTTCTTTATTTCGAATGAGGATTGCATTGCCTTCGAGTTCGTTCTCTTCGTCTGTCGTTATCTTAATATTCATATGCATAGACCACATCACAATGCTCAAAACATGCTAATGACTCAGAGTTCATTTGAGATGCTACCCTTTTTCAGTAATTAGGATGATTTCAAACGACAAGATCACTCGTGCAATAAAACGCTTTGGAATTGATGTCGAAACTTATGGTTAGCATTTAACGTCGTTTTTCCTTTGATCTTGAGCCTTTAGATACCCTTTATTAGAGAAACCCTGTCTCTTTAGAGCTTACGTTCTGGTGAAATGAGAAAAAGGGCTTGTTATAAAGAGCGAACTGTACCGTGCGGTTGCATTATTCCCTCTGAAGTTGCTAATCGTAGCTAATTCTCCTTCTGACTTCGAAGTCCGTGGTTTCCTCTGGAAATATCAATGCTGTGCTATTGTTACGCTTGAGTTAAAACTCTTATTTCACCGGGTAAGAATATTTTCTAATGAGAGAGTTCCTATCTGTTACGTGAAAGTATATTCAGCAGAGGAGATTGGAATGGGTTTTTAATTTACAAATTTATTGACATTAATTATCCTACATCGATGATGCAAGCCTTCACATGGTGGTATTCCGAAGCAGGTAGTGATGATTATGCAATGCATGGAAACATTGATCTCTTCGATATATTAATTTATGGCTTAGTAAAAATAAATATGTCGATTCCATCTACTTTGTTGAACAAATTCGTTCTATAAATAATAATTTTGTTTTGAAGACCTAAGAAACATAAGTGTTTTACTTTCCATTTTTACTGGGCACTTACCAAACTCTCCTAATGATCAGTAACGATAGAGTAAGTACTAGTGTGTCTCAATTTATATAATCCTGCTTTGCGAGAGTATGGGTTTGCGAATTTATCTCCGGCAGATCTAACTTAAAGTTTCATTCGAAAACTTCCTGTATTTTACATGAATGAATTGACAAATGAATTTATACATTCGCCAATGAATAAAGTGAAGCATCGGAACTTATTATTCGATTTATTGAATGAGAGCAAACGATAGCAGATATAGGCTTGGTTTCATTGTATATTTTGTACTGCAGACGGGAATAAGCCCTCGTAAATGATCATCACAGACAGATAAGTCGGCACGTGGCACGAATACTGTTGCACGAGCATCCCTCCGATTTCACGAATAGTAAAATCCCATTGTCAATTTGTCAATTCACTTATCTCAGCTATTATTCCCCTATATTTCTCGCAGCAGTGAATTCAGTCAATCTCTTTGTTGGCTGTTGGAACAGTATTTATATTGTTTTATAAAATTTAGCCTTTTCCTTTTTATCGTGAAAATGATTAACCCTGAAAGGCTTCTTGCTCGTGCTCATATGGCAACAGTAAGCAGCTTCACTTTCTTGCAGGCTTATCGTTAATTTGAAAGTCATGAAGTCGAAAGATATCGCCGGAGAAAAACGGTCTGAGGCTTAGTCTCGTCTTTGTTTTGATGCAGTTAAATTCTTCTTGCGATTTTTCGAAGTCGAAGAATTTTGCAGATTGATTTTTCTTCGCGTAGGGGGTTAAATATAATTTTACTATAACTTTACTGAAAGATTCCACAATAAAAATTTAAATGGCAAAGCAACATCATGAAAATCATATTTTTTCTGTATAAAATATGTTACTCAGTTAAATCTCTACTCTTTGTACAAGAGATTGATAAAGGAATGAAGCGTGACAAAGGATAGACAACAAAACAAAGTACCCAAACAAAAAGGAAGTAGGTATTATTAAAATTTACGAATTATAGAAATTTGTTCTTGACGAATCAAGTGTTTGAGTAATTATTCAAACAAGCTCAATTTTATGAGGGTATAAAAATGAGTTTAGGTAGAGGAAATCCAATAGAGAGAGTGGCAAGGTATCAGTGATTGAGCACCGGCTGACTTTTCATTCCACGAAATTTCAATTTTTATTAATAATAAATAAGTCTGAAACCCTAGTTTGTCTTATTCAGTCTTTGATGTGAGTGGATTTCATCTGTTTAATGGTGCAATCTACAACATATATTTTATATACCCGTTCATATTGATCGTAAACTTCCTGCGACCGAATTCAGGTGAATATGAAAATAAATCGCAGAATATTTTCAATATTTCTTTTGTTGTAGAATAGAAGAAAATGTATCTTTAATTTTGAAGTCTCACAAATCACTGTCCTTTCTCATGGAAATGGAAGCTACTGAAGTATGATTGATGCCGTATTCATTTTGTTCCCTCACTTTTGAATTCGAAGGAAATCGTTGCTCTTAAGACGGTTGCTATGTGCATTTTCCCACATGTGATATTCAGGATCAGCGAAGAAACGAAACGAAAGTCACCTCATTTTGCTGAATATGTTTTATATGGATCGAAATGCACACGTGCCTTCGGACTCAATACTTTACAAACGGTTTCCGGACAGAAAAAACTACGATACTTTCATTAATAAACATTTTTCTAGAATATAAAAATAACTTTATTCTTCACCAAGATACTCATACTCCGCTAGGCATGCCTCAGAAAACCGAAAACGGTAATAATATCAATGTTGTCATCGTGGCTATCTCAACTTAGCCACTAAATTTTTAACTCTAGCAGTAAATAAACTCATTGTCGCTTGAATGGGAACAACACTCCGACCGACGGCAACATCTCCGAAATGTTTGCCTCTCCCAACTGCGCTTGTGCAGCTTTCTCCTCTTTCCCCTCTTCTCACGAAAGACGCGCTTCCAGATTAGTGCTCGGCGTTCCTCCTTCCGAGCGGACGCTTTCTGAAGCAAAGTTGGAAGGAAAGAGTGAAAATCATCCGAAATTATGCGTTAGCGGTGTTTGTGCTCTGCGTGAAAGACAGGTGCTACGAAGGCAGGTTTTCTCGGGGAAAAACTTGTACAACTTGTCATGGATATCCTTCAAAGTTTGAACGAGTATTTTGATTGAGTTGGGGGAAATCTGAATGAATTGACGCCCAAAGTGTTGGTGAACTCGCTGAGAAGGAAAGTTATCAAGATTTAGAAGTGACTGAAACTAAAAGTGCTCTCAGTGTCTGAAAACAATTGGTTCCCAAAAAATTATCCTCTGTCGCTATTTACGTATTCCAACCAATGTAAGTATGATTGAGAAGCTTTACGCTTTATTCATGTATTCTACATTTATTCGAATTTTTTCTTTGTTTGATATCGAGAGTGGAAATTGGTAAAGCTTTTCACCGACGTCTGTAAAGGAAGCGGGATGAGTGAGATTTCCGTAACATTTGACGGAAGAAAAAGTAGAACAATTTTCCAGCGGATTCCATTCTCATTAAAGGATAAAAGTAAAGCTGTCGAAGTAATGATGCGATGCTCAAAATTTCATTATTTTCGTACGTTGGTAATTATAATCTATTACGGTTAGAAACGAAATCAAATAAGCTCCGTCGAATAAACAAGTAAAAGCCTAGAAAAATTTACAATGAGATGATTTCGTATTTCTGCTTTCCTTCAAAACGAATAGTGAATATCTTTAATTTTTCTTGTATGGTGCTGTAATGTACATCCACACAAATCCACCGACTGTTATAATACGATGTAAGGGTATTTTTCAATCAATGTTTTACCTTTGTAAGATGAAACATCCTCCACATTTTTATCAAAATTATTTCAGCTTTTGAGTTAAGTCTCATTGATAAAAATATTTTAAAATGCATCTTAAACTTCACTATCTAATAACAAATTGTGATTACTAATTGATATGTATTTATTATTTTTGTTGATTTTCTAATCACATAACTAGTTTAAAATATGGAATACTTTAGAATTTTAGCTTGATTACTATCATTGATTTTTGTGGTGTTCCAAAGAAAGAGGATTTAGAATTGTGTTCCTCTTAAGTCTGTCTGAGAATGAAATTAGGTACCTGGTCGACGTAAACAAGTTCGAAGATGTACTCGTTAGTTAGAAATCTGGAATAAATGTAAGTAAAATGATTTTTATACTGGTCTTGATCTACAAGGATTTATTAAAGATCGCAGCACAATACATTTTTAAAACTATCTCAATAATAGTTATAATTTGGAAATGTAAAAGATCTTAGAGACCCTAACTTTGGTAACGTAAATCACCGAAAACTTGATAGAGTAAAATCTGGTTAAGATGCTTTTACGAGTGAAATATGCTTTATAATAGGGAGACGGTCATAACGGGGATTTCTTTTTACTTCTTCGTTTTGAGAACATTTAGGATTCCTCTTAAAACGAATTCGCTTTTATTCAGAATTGAAACCTGCTTCTTATGCCATTAATAAATTCATAAGTTGATAAGAGAAGTAAGCTGTGAGAGTCTACAAGAGTAGTCAAAATCTAAAGGATCCTTTCTTATTTAACTTTGCTACCAACTCTTATATTAAAAGATCGTTTCGATTAGGATATAGTAAACTAGCGAATGTTATGAAAATACTTGAATTCATTACGTTCTCATCCCTAGAAATTAAACGCTAATTTTAAAAAGGAAGTAGTTATCAATTTGTAGAAATTCAAAGACAATAAAACCCGTATAAGATACTTCCCGCTTAATATACGGTTTTCCCCTGATCCCTTACACATGGTGAAAATACGGCTATGCGACGCTGTGCTTCCTGCTTAAGACACGGATTTTCCCGTCTCCAGATACGGATACGGTCTCCAACCGTTTTTACCAATCGTTCGCATTATTCGATTTCTTTACAGAAGTGTCGTCCTCTCAATATTCGCTTTATCTTTAGAACTATTCCTAGTGAATTTCTACGGAATCAGTAATTTTTTTATATTAAAATTGAGATATCGCGAAGTAGATTAATCTCCATCCCACTTATAAGAACTCTGAAAAAGGGTGACATTTTCTTTATCACTTTTGTCTCATGATCAATGTAAAACGCTCTATCAAAGCTCATCTGGCTGTGTTTCTTTCCGTTGCGATATTAAGTTTAAAAACGTACTGAATAAACCACAAACGAAGTTCTGAGCGTAGTATTGGAGAGATCATGCTTTGCGATGCACTCTCACCTATTTTATTAAAAAATTCGTTATTCTTCCCTAATTGCCGATTTGGTGAAAACTGCTCGTAAGTTATCGATGAATTACCGTTACATTCCATCATTTATTTATGTGCTAGCCTACGACCAGTACTTCTGGTGATAATTATTGAATTAGAATCGTCCAATAGTCAAAATCACACGCAATCTATGGAGGATCCCAAGGAAGAATACGAGGTGGTCTGAAAAGTTTTCGACACCAAATTTTTCAGAAATCTTCAGAAAATTTTCAGAAAACATGTCGAGAAATGGCGAAATGTCGGAAACCTTTCAGACCTCCCATGTAGATTTGAAAAACGTCCGATGGGACCGGGAATCGAACTCGGACTTTTTTAGTCTATTTTTCCTTGGTATTATTCCTGAGTGCACGCCATCTCGTGCAAAAATCACCTAAAACCCATTCCTCGTTAATCTATAAAATTGCTTGAAAATGGACAAATAGCTTCATTCTAATGGTTCATGAAATTTTCGATTGCAACTTCAATAGATTTCATTAATTTCGATCATTAGGCTAGAAATAAAGAGGAAGTAAATTACTTCGCACGAGGAGGCATGCGCTTTGAAACAGAAGAAATAACAGAAGTGAAAAATAGCGACATGACCGGGATTCGAACCCAGGTCTCAGTCTCGCCATTTTCGACTTCTATTATTTCTTCTGTTTCAAAAAGCCTCTCATGCAGAGTGGTTTGCCATCTCCTTATCACTGTTTCATTTTTTGGCGGGAATACCCTAAGAACATCTCTTTGTTGGTCGAGTGAGGACCGTGGCGGTGGTTGGTGCCATAGCTTTCGTTTTCAGTGCTCCCGTTATCAAAAGTGAAATCGACACAGCATATTAGTTTATTGGTTAGAATACCTGCCTGGAAAGTGGGAGACTTGGGTTCGAGTTCCAGTCATGTACTTATTTTTCATTTCTATCATTTCGTTGTTTCGATTAATTTAGGATTTCATCAGCTCTAATATTGGAGCCGATTAACCTACTTTAAGAAATATCTTTTTCATAAAATAAATATCTTAAATTTATACGACTTTCTAATTTTATCTTCTGATGATAGAAGTGTGGGTCGGAACATAATTACTAATTTTGGGGCTTACAAAATTGAAGGTGAATCAGGAATATACCGCTATTCGAATAGACCACTAATAAGCTGTATAATAAGGTGTAAGTGGTAATAATAAGCAACAATAATGATATCACTCGCATTGTTTTTACTCGTCAGTTATTGCATTCTATGTAAATACTCATCTTGCCCTCTCATTGCCTTACTAAATCCAGAAAGAATAAATCATTCAGATTATCTTGCTCTGCATTCATCTGCTGTTGTGCTCTACTGTAAAAATGTAAATTGTGCGATGCCTGACTAAGCCTTGGAAATGTCAGACTCTGGAAGAAAACCACTCATTTCATGAAAAGAATCCAATTTGTAGTTTAAGAGCTGTTATATTCAGAGGATAGAACAGTACAATAACACAGCACGATGCAGAATTAAATTCGCAATTACATTATTGCATTATGCATGTTAATCTCCTAATGAGGATAATATTTTCCAAAGTTTGACGGTTAAAGAGTACTTTAAATTTCGACATTATATGCTATAAATACATCAATTGGCGTGCAAGGTCTTGCTCTTCCTTTTAATCCGTGTAATGGCAGGTTTCAGAGCGTAATGCTGTATGGTCTAAATATCTACCGCAATTCATATTTAATATTTAGCGATATGTAAACCTTTCAAGTAACCCAAACGACAATTAGGATAGTTCATTCAACTAAAGCAGTTTCTCGGAGAGAGGAAGATCCCTGCTCGATCATTTTAGACGTTTTTCGTGCCATTCTCTCCTTCAAATTTTATCTATTATACTCTCGATCAACTCGAAATGTAGATTTATTCTGCTTTTCTCACATTTATCTTTCAAATTATTGATATTGTTGATCATATCATATTAAATTTAAAAAATTAATTTCAATATTTACTTCCACTTTAATTTCTGGCTCATTTAATGTATATTTAATATATAATACCGAAAAAATATGATTATACAAAATTATTAATGCCATGTATGGTGACAATATATAATAATATTAAGTAAAATATCATAATATAATATGAAAAATTTGATTCCACGTGTTATGTTTGGCGCACATCTCTACCACGTATAATCATAAAGAAAATACGTATTAACTCAAATTTTATGCAAAATTCAGTATTTCTTCGATGAATTCTTTTTGTTCTTAGTATTACGGATGTTGTTCGGTTCTAGACAAGATTGATAATGAATTTCGCTCTTTCGGTGTGTGTAATCATTTTTAGATTTTGTAGGTATAGTAAAGCAAACCATGATTAAATATAAAGATACCATAATTATTGGCTAATGATAAATATGCACACTTCATAAGATAACTTTTATTATTTATTTCATGAGATTTCTGCGCAGTTTTAGTACTATCATATCATTATTTATTTCATCATCATCAGCCATTTACAAAAAGGATGTTGGATGTAGTCTCTGTTCTGTTCTGTGGTGTTCTTCTTTTGAAGCTAGATCTTTTCCGTTAGTTGCAAAGAGTACTAAATCATCTGCAAAACGCAGATGACTGATGTGCTCCCCATTTATCTATAGATCTTTCTGCTCCCAGTCCAAGGTACTAAAATCTTTCTCCAGAACGGCTGTGACTATGTGTGTACTATGACAGTGACAGTGACGACTGTGTGTAACTCCCTTCTAAATTTTGAATTCTTCAATATCTACCTGTAGCATTTACGAGGCAGTGGCATTTTTGTAAATGTTGCGTAGGAGACGGATGTACAGCATAAGCTCCTTGTCTTTCTAGAGCTTCTAGGGTAGAGGAGGAACTTACCGAGTCGAAGGCCTGAGCATAGTCCACAAAGCATAGTACTAGTGGCATCTCAAATTCATTCGTTCTTCTGATTATTTCTTGTAGTGTGTGGATGTGGTCCATAGTAATGAAGCCCTTACGGTATCCTGCTTGCTCTCTAGGCTGGGCAGATGATAGAATAATCTTTATCCGTTCAGCTATTATCCTCATGAATGTTTTGTAAACAACAGGAAGGAGACTGATGGGGCGGTAATTCTTCAGCTCTTCCTTGCTTCCTTTCTTGTGCAAAAGGACTTTTCTTGCATGATTCCAGTCCTGGGGGATTCTTCCTTGTTTCAGGCAATTAGTGAATAACTGCGCTAAAACGTGTGCAACTTCTGTTCCACCAAGTTTTAAATATTCTGCTAACACTCCAGCTATGCCTCCTGCTATTCCGTTCTTCGTCTGCCTTATTGCTGCAATTACTTCTTCTGGGAGAATAGAGAGGAGATATTTTGAGTTTTGGCTTGCTTCTTGGTTTTCCTCTTCAGCATTTTCTTCCTTCTTGTATAGGTTGCCAAAGTATTCTGCTACCGTCCTTAGTATTGCTTGTCTGTTGCAAGTTCTTGTACCATCTTCCTTCTGTATGGCTAAAATCTGTTTTCTTCCAATTGCTAGGCGTTGTCTGGTCTTCTTCGTACTTTTGCTGTTTTCTATAGCCTCTTGCATAATTCTTTCATTGAATTTTCTCACGTCTTCCTTAATTGCCTCTCTGATAGCCTTACTAAGCTCGACGTATTCGATGTTATCCTTTTGTGTATCTGAATTCTTCAGTTCCTTACGTCGTTTCATCATTTGTCGGGTGCTGTCACTTAGCCTTCTATCTTTAGCTCTTCTTGGTGAGCTTGCCACTTCTTCTGCTGCTTCCTAAACAGCTTGCATGACTTTGGTCTCTAGTTCTTCTTCTTGAAGTGCTGAGAATCTATATTTTTAGCTCCAGCTGGAATTTATTCTTGTTTTCTTCTCGTTTTTTGATGCTTATTTCATGTTTCTTGCATGAAATCAACTTCTTGCGTTACATTTGGAGATTAATCTTCATTCTCCATCTTACGAGTCTGTGGTCACTTCCAGTGCTAAAGTTGTTCAAGACTTCACAGTCTGTTACTGTGTATAGTTTATTAACCAATATGTAATCTATTTAATTTTTTACTCCGTTGGGTCCTCTCCAAGTCCACTTCCTTTTAGGGTTCTTTTTGAAATATGTATTTGTTATGTACATATTGGTGCATTCAGCAAACTCTACCAAGCGGTGACCACGTTCGTTTCTCTGGCCCAGTCCGTATTGTCCTGCGACTGTGTCATCGGCTTCTTGTTGACCTTAAAATCGTAAGCGTAATTATTTTACAATAGTGGGCTTCCTTGTCATGCTCAGTGCCCAGACTCTGGTAATTTCTTTCAATTTCTTCTTCGCTGCATGCTGCTGTTGGAGCGTAGACATTTATGATCTGAACAGAATAACGCTCATTTATCTTGAGTAAAAGTTTGCAGATTCTGTCGGATACTTTCTTGATTGTTTTGGTCTTCCATCTCTTATTGATCAAAAAGCCAACGCCTCCAAGTCTTCCACCTTTTGTATCCCTGTAATTAAAATAATTTACCTTCCTTGAGTGTAATCAAATCCTCAAATTTTCTTCTAACTTCCCTGAGTCCGATGACGTCCCAATTAATTGTACTACTATATATACATCTATTATACCTTAATCTATTGTAAAAAATCCTTAATTAAAACAGTTCGTAACATTTCTTACGCGTTCTTTCATTTATTAATGGGATATCAATAACTTAATGAGAATTGCAAAACACTCGTAAATTTATATCTATTAAAATAATAACATTAAAAAACAAAATAAGTTACATTTTTATTACAAAGAGAGAAACAACGTTTATTACTTAATACTTAACTTGTTACTCTTGATTATTTAACATATTATATTTTAATATGACATAAACGAATATAATCGACAGTAAATATCACTCTAACAACTTTTATTATTTACCAACTTGTATATTATGATGATAATTATCTGTTAAAGCAATTAATAAAAATTAATCAATCAAATTAGTTCTACCATTACACATGAAAGAATTGAATTTCCAATTGAGTCATTGAATAATGTATTTCATTTCACTAATTGATTATTCCAAATTGAAATTTTCTCTTAATGCAGTTATCATTATTGTCGTAATATATATTTATAAATCCGTAAATAGAATTAGGCTCTATTTTTACAATCAATATATTCAGTCTGGGTTGCTCCTGAACTATCTAGTTTTAAATTTGGCATATGTGAATATCAAGCAATTAATTTTATTAATCTCAGAAATACACAGCTGTATATTTTATTTGAATTAAAATTGAGCGTACATTTTAATCCATAACACTTAAGGGGCATATTATTGACATTCAGTCACTCTTTGCTTTGAAATGCGATACGACCAATAGCCATCCGATTTGCTCATCAAGCTTTGTTTTCTTCTTTGTGTGAGTATACCGTTGCTTTATCCCAGGGAGAGAGACGACTCAAAGGAAGACAAGATTTTAATGAGATAGATCGAAGGACAATGCGTAGAGAGGTGATTCTGTGGAGAGGACATAAAAGTGGTCGTAAAGAAGGAAGTCTGGATGGTTGCTTCCCATCAATGCGAGAGAGGAATCCTCGTGCAAATCCGAGATATTGGGGCGACGTTAGAAAGTGGGAATCAAAATAAAATTTTGAACCCTTTCTTACTATACAAAGTTGTGGCCGGATGCGGAGGATGTCAGAGCTATATCTCCTTTTGAAAGGTTATTCAACGGTACTTTTTGAATTTAATTATATAAATGATTATATATTTCGAATTAAACGATTAAAAATTTATTTCTACAAATACAGACGGATACTTCGTGAAAATTACCAAAGAAACTTTGAGACTTGTTTCATGTTTTCGCTAATTATTCGAGAATTTCTCAGAAGCTCACCTGCAGTTAGAAATACCTCATTCTTTTGAAAAACTTATGTATTCTCTTTATCATTTATCATCATTCCCTTTTATTTATTTATATCGGATGTGATGAAAGGTATACATTATTTTTCAGTGTTATTGTTTAGTTTTACATTTAGAATTCCTGGATGTGTATAATTTCGTTCAGTATAATATAATCAGTGGTTGCAAAAAATAGAAATCAAAACAATATTAATTTTAATATTTTTAATTCCTAATTTAGTCAGTTACGTGGTTTCAAATTAATATGCCATCCCCGAAGTTCATATTTCTGCAATCCTTCAAAGGATAATTTAATTTTTCCTAAAATATACCTTTAAGTTATGATTTCATAATACTTTTCATAATATTTCATAATACATAATGATTACTAGTAATCATTATGTATTATGAAATAATAAAAATAATATAATAAAAATAATAATAATGAAATAATAAAATCAAAAAAACTAGTATCATAATTTTTTCAATGGGTCATAGAGATATTAAGTTATACTTTCGATGACATTATATTGATTCAGGAACATTTTATCTTTTAATTTTGTTTAGAATGTTTATTTCAACCTTTTATAAACACTTAAAAGAATTAATTTCAGAAAAATTATCATGCAAACATTTACCAAATTCGGCAAATTTAAGTAACTATTCCACTCATAATTCCATCCTCATGGGGGTACAATATTTGACCCCCCATGAAGATGGAAGCATTGTTTCCGAAATGCGCATCTGGATTCTGAATAACTGGTGACCGCTGAGTGATTATCTGTTTCCCGGGAATCGCCCTTAGACGGTTGCCGCTGTCGGCGCTTGGAGAACCTTTGTCTCTTAGGTGATAAGTAGATGTGCAAAATATCGGCATGGCTAAGATTCGATGGTCTTACGTTCGAATCCCAGTCACTGCCTTTCTTCCTTGGATTGCACACTCCTCCTCGTGCTGAGCTTAACATCATTCTCTTTGATATTTTTAAAATCAATTAAAGAAGGATTGAGCGTTGAACGAATCTTCGGATCTTGCAGATATGGTTTACAGTATTTGGACTGATGTATGACTTTGGGACGGATAGTATTTTAGCCTAAGTATCATTTGATTCTAAGTAAAATGTATAAAAAATAGGATTACCTTGAATATAGCGTGATTGCCATGTTAATTGTGAGTGTGTGTGAAATTATTATCGTTCTATAATTCCTTTTAGTGAACTTTTAGTAATGCTTTTAACTGCCTGAAAATTTTCTGCAATTCTATCCAAAAAATATATAAATAAAAACAAGCAAACTAATCATTCATTGCTTATTTACCTTGAAGCGGAATACCATCAGGCATTACTTAAGAAGATTCATTTTATCTGAAAATTAGCAGGTTTAACAAAATAAAGGTCATGCATCTGCCACTGGACTGTATTTATTCACAATTACGACAAAAGTCTTTCATTTTCCCCTTTATTTTATCCAATCTTATAATTAGGCCTCACTTTAAATCATATATTCCGTTTAACTCCAGAATTCTTTGCAATTTTTTCCCTTTTGTCTCAACACTTCTCCGTCCCGTACAACACTCCTTATCAAACGTACAGACGCCCGTCCTTTCCTCTCCACTCTCAGGAATTTCTTCCACTTTGAGATCCTCTCTTATTTCTGCTCATTTCTTCATATTTTAATTCCGTCCTCATTTGGACGGTCCTTTCGAGACATGCATGATGAAGGCCATTTTTACATTGAGGGAAAATACCACAGGAAAAGTTCATTTCACTACTTGGCAAGATTAGTAATGCGTATTTTATTCATAAACTTGCCAAGTGAATCTCAAGGAATATATTCGTACGTTCTTTTTCCTCACACATCAACAAATATTTCGCAAATGGTGGTTCATTTCGATCGTCAACGAGTTCTGTTCTAAGGTATTTATTCTTCTGTCAGAGTGTATTGTGGAAATGCCAATCTTTTAAGAGTAACACACTTAGTTACATATCAAACGTTTATACTCTTAATAGCAAAAACATATATTTCAACGGTAAAAGAAGATAATTCGAGACATTTATTTCTATAATTATAAGCAGAAAATAAAACTTCCTAAATATTCGTCAAATTACACATGACATTCTCTTCTCCGAGCTTTAAGTGTTCACATCAATCGGATCCTAGTTCTTACATACATTCCATTTTGACCGTTTAAACGGTTAATAGTATATTTATCCCTTAGAATAGAATATATCGAAATGGTAGTCGTTTTAAATAATAACAACTGAGCCTAAAGATATTTCTTTTTACCTCAATCCAAATATCGTAGCCAAAATATCGTATTATAAACATAATTTAATACTCACTTTACGTCCTAATATAGATGAAAAATCCTGATCTCCTGATATTTCGTAGACGTTCATCTATTAAACGATTTAATTTAATGTATGTATGGTTCGGAAAGTAGCAACTTGAACTTCTTAATGCTCCACCGTCGATATCTCAGAAAATAATGATTTGCGAATTATCTATATAAAACGAATAAGCAAAAATATAGTCGATTTAGATGCGCTTCTCAGAATTACTCTCACAAATGAAAAGATGGAGCACATATATCCGCGGCTTCCTATTGTCAGATTCAATACAAGATCTTTTAATTTTTCCGTACCTGATTCGCTTAAGAGACCTATTTTTGTGATTTTCAATTTTTTCTGTAAAATTCCTTCAAGGAATACTGACTAGCAGTCTCGATAGTAGAAAATAATCGAACAAAAATAAGTCAATAATCCGCTGGAATGAGAGAATTGCACAATCAATTGATAACACAATTTACAAACTAATTTCACACCTGAAATATGTGGCAACTATTTAAGAACCGGCGAATGAAACGTACATACATCGACCAAATCGATTTGGTGCAGCTCAAGGAAAAACAGGGTTTAACATATGCGAATTTGCAGATTCAGTTTCAATGGGCCCCTGAAAACGCTTCTTCTCAATGAACATGATACTGATCATTTGCGTCATTGACCGAACGTCTTTGTGTCGAAGAAGATATTTTGAGAAAGTAATGTAGCGGACACAGAAGATTCTGCTCGTGGCTGTCATTCCATATTACGTCTGTACACATAACATTCTGCAATGGTGGGTGTCAAGCAATATACCACGTGCACTCCTTTGTGCTGTCTAATTGCCTCTGGAAATTGGATCCCTCACTTACTTCCCGTGCCTTTTATGCAAGTAATCCGACTTAAAAGCGACCGTTTCTTGAAGTATCCTATTTTCCAAAGCGTGGCGAAAGAGTTGTGATTGTGAATTTTTTATTCAAGTGATTGCATTATGAAGTAAATTAGCGCAATAATTGAAAGTATAGATTAATAAGAGAAGATATTCACCCAAAAGCTTTGATTATAAGCATTTATTTACTTCCTGAATTTCGCACTATCGTAATATATTGCACTCTCAGGACGAAATCAAAGTCTTTCTTCATATGTAACCCTTAGGTGAAAGTGATCTCGGATTATATTCCCCGTTGGAGTCCATATATGCGGAAGCTGGCGAAGCACTTTTAACAAAACACTACCACGCACACACTTTTTATTTAACTCTGAGCTGTCGTTAATTATTTTTATTTACTGTTTTTGAATCATTCGTAACTTTTTGTAATTTTATGTTACTGTAAGGGTATAGATCCATATTTCAAAATTCGGTAATAATGATTTATTATATTTATTTTACTTATAATGGACGTCCTCACTCAGCAAAAGTAAGTTCTTCGGAACGACGAGAAATGCATTTACGAATTATTGACGTATAATTGTCTTCTATAGGACAATCTATTGGATTTCCTGTTGGTGACGACAATAAAGAGAAACGGGCACTTTTACCGCATATCTAGTGAACTCTTAATGAAGATTCTTCAATAGGACCAAAGAATTTATTGCCAGCACCTGACAGTAGATGCCGCTGAGATATTAATTGACGGCGCATTGTGCACGAGGCAGATTCTATCAATATAAGGACATATGTGGATTAGATGTCAGTTGCATAAACGGCACTGTGCATGCACTCGAAAGGACAAAAGGCTTCCAACTCGAGTACTGAGTGAATATGCAACCGCAAGCCGAGTGAAGCAGAAAAAGCTATTTCTAACCGAAAAGAGCGTTAAATTGAAAATAATTCTCCTACATCTAATATGCGCTATTATGTGTTTATTAAAACTCGATTTATGCAATGCTTCCGTTGATCATAATGAAGGCAACGTATTAAACACTCTCTAACATAATCGCAGAAAAAAACACTTTGAAGAAACGAAGAGTTTCAGTCCTGTTTTTTTCTTCTGCAAACAGATTCTCTCAGTTCTCTATTTCAAGAAACAAGTCTTTTACAATGAAATCCTACTTCAAGTATTTACTTGCCACCGGTATTGACAATATATTGGCAAAAATATTTTTGGCGAATTTTCAAGGAAAACGGAAGAAAAGCCGATAGTTTTAGGAAAAACATATACCGAAGGAGTACCCTACAGCGATTTTTCGTTCAATTTCTTTGGGAAAGATTTCAAAGAGGAAAAGTTTCTCTCTAAAACGGTGAATTTGTGTTTAAATACTATATCGAAACTGGTCGAGCTGAAAATAAAATTGATGAAATCTTTTAGGAATATCGAAAGACATCTTCAATTCGTTTTTAAAGATTTATAATACCGGAAAGTTTCTCCTATAAATACGAGATTTTTTTCTCAAATGAAGTCTAAACAAGTAGATTTCATCAGTATCTATCATTTTAATTTATATAATTGTAGCATTATTTTTAAACTACGATAGCTGTGGTAATTTCGTATGTATAAGCCCCCTCCGGGAATCGAACCAAAGTAAAACTCTATAGTTGAGCTTCATATATTGAGGGGAATACTTATTTCATTAATATTCTTAGCAAGCAAAGCATAAATTCAATAAATAGTAATATAAACCCTCACCTAAAAATGGTTCTGTTTTATTTATGGGACTATAAATATAAATCTATATGCCGGTTTATATTGACAGAAATTATGGTATTGATTGCGTAAGAAAACCCGTTCCTTTACATAAAATATATGTGTATTTGATTAGTTCCTTAATTGAATCTATAATTTATTTTGAAAATATCATTGATGGCGTGTCATTGATTCACAGCTTTAATCTTCCTCTTTGCTTATCCCATTCTTTCTTAGATAAACCAAAATTAGAACTTCGGATCCTACAAATTAAATAACACCTCATAAGAACAAAGATAAATAAAGGTCTCTCTCTGACACGGAAGATATCAAAAGGAAGATTAAAATTGTCTGACGTTTTAATTAGAGCGATCTTTTTCTGTTTTTCAAGGGAATCTTTCAACCAGTTGGATACGTCAGATCACATGCTAGGAAATTTTGGAGTGACATTCAGTGGAGATTTAGTGTTGAGGTTTTCCTATTCAAACAAACGTCAGCCAATACATTATTTCCTCGTTGCGTGAAATTTTTACCTCACACGAATATCCTTCATGAAATTGAGTCAAACTTCCTTTATTTATCCTCATTTCCTTTTACGAGGAATATCCATTACACGGCAAACAGTCTTTTAAGTATATTAAATGACTCCGTAGTGAGATATATAAGATGTGCTTTTTCGAATAGTAAAGTGGGTATTATTTTTTAATTCAATTAGTACATACATATTGGGTGGCCAAACTCCATACCACTGGGGGGCCGCACTTACAGGTTAAAAAACTTACATCTTCAGTACTTCGTAAATATTCATTATAAATATTACATAATTTTATTTACACGAGTTACTTCTTTCTCTTTCTTCTTTCTCTTTCTTCTTTTTCTTTCTTCGTTCTTTTAGAGAAAATAAGTGTATTTTGTTTACAAAAAATACAATATCTTTTCACCATAGCTTTATTAATATTTATTTGTGGATTTTTAGAAAGTTACCTAATCTTCCTTTTAGTACATTTGCACCTTTTTTTTACATGTTTTCTAAATTGGCGTTGAAAACACTCGTCCTTTATGAAGTAGATTGTCGTGGCAATCATCATCACCTGGGGATGCCCGCGTTGCAGGAATCCTGACCTTCCCTGGTGCTCCACTATCTGAAACATACTGACAAACGACTAACGGAGTCTCTTATTCATTAACTCTAGCGCTTCAATTTTCTTTTCTTAAAAGTCTTCTGAAGTCAGTTTCTTTCAGTTTCTCAGAGCTGTAGGCAAGGACTGGGGAAGGGAAATAATAATAATAAACATAGATTTTTTAATAGTTCCTTTAGTTTAATAATACCTTAAAACGTGTGGATATCCCGATTAAACGAAAAACCCCACCACCTTCTCCTTATTCACTGTTAATAGTAGAAAGAAAAATTACAGAGAAAAAGGGTCCTCTATTCGGCCACCCCTGAACTATATGGACATGATCTTGATGCAAAAAACCTCTTCTTTTAGATGTATTGGAGCGATGGATTCAGTATTTAAATCGCAAAAATCAGTTGAATGATAAATTCGTAATGTTCTTCAACGCAATATACAAGTCCAGCGCTCTTGAGAATTACGTAAGATTGAAAATTTATACCGTATATTGCTATGAGCTCAAAATTTTCTCAATCGATTTCTTTTGGGAATATCTCTTGATTGAGCTTCATTTTCATCTAAAATCCTTATTCAATAAATCTTAACTGGATGGACTCGGATGAAACGACCAGAAATAACACAAGGCTCTCTCCCATTTATCCACAATGCTTAAAGTTTCGGAAAATATTTTTTGGCAATAAACTGAAACCTCCGCTGGAATATTGAAATTTCCCTTTGTTTGTAACATAAAGCCTAGCAGAAGTGAACTATGTTTTGGTAAAAACTGATTTACACTTAAGATTGCAGGAATCATTCGATTGAAATCTTAAAATCGCATTAAAAATTTAAGATAGACTGCCCGAAAAACAGAAATAAATGGCACTTCAATGTTCTGAGTACTAAAAATTCCAATTAGAGGTTAAGAAGTTTTTCATTTGTTATAAATATTCATCTTTTGTTCCTACAGTCAATATCTACATGATTGTAGTTTTTTCGATTGGTTATTTTGCAAAGAAAAACGCACCTTTCCTTTACTCTGAATTCCACAACTGGGCGAACATATCTTCGAATTCGTTTTTGGCGAAAGGGATTTTCTTGTGTATTTATAAATAGTGCAAAAGTGGAGAACTCGTTTCCCGTAGACATGAGAGTGCATTAAGACTGGTGAGAAGAAAAGAGCGAGTAAATTTTCAGCGTAAGCGAGGATACAAAATGAGTGCGTGGAAAAGCAGAACTTGTTGTGCGTCAGAGTTGTGGATGGAAGTTCCTATGCTTCTCCTCTCCAAAAATAAACCAAAGTGAAGGAAGGAACTCAACAACTTCCTAATAGTCAAAATCAAAATGAGCGTACACTCCCAATTTGTCTCTTCCCACTGAACGAAAATGTAGGGTTATGTTAGGTGTTCATGTAAAACTATTATTACCATTTCTTATTAATGAGATAAAACTTACTGCAACGGTAACTCACACATGTTACAAATATTCTTGAAAATGAATAATCCTTTGAAATTAAATGTACGTTATGCTGAAACGAATCTCTAAAACGGAACGCAAGTTGTTCACAATATTCTACAGGACTGTCCGTTATTAAAATATCTTATTTCGTATATAACCTTATTCTGGATTACTGAAGAGATTTAAAAATGGATTTCATGATTCTCAGTTGTGTAAATTAAAAATTCTCTATTCCTCTGGATGATTTATGAAAGTAATTCTTGTGATCCTGAAACGTAAATTTTCTGACTATTGCTACTATGTTTCATAGGTATTTACATTTGTTGAAGTTGATAGATTAGTGGACAGCTTATGCTTACTTCTAACTGATATTTAACTAACCTCGACTAATTTAAAATCTCTTGGGTTAAACCCGCATTTCAAAGTATTGGTGAAAACCAGCGTTTCTTCTCCTCTGCTGGAGACTTCTTCAGGGTTTTAAATGACAGTCACGGCGATGTGTTTATATTCCGTTGTTCGTGGAGGAATGAGAAAGGGGTGGTGGAGGAGTGGTTGTAGATATTCGTGGGAATAGAATTGGAGTCCAGGTGTCGCTGACTTTTAGCCCATGTTGAAATTATTTAGGTTCTTTTTTATGTCTACGACTTCCCTAATTAGTCTTGTTCTGTAATGGCTTGTACTATATCATGCAATTTGGACAAACTGAAGGAGTAATGTTTGCAAGAGAATGGTGAATAAGATTCAATAAGATTTTCATTTCGGGAGGAATCAGACAAAATATTTCGCGCAGATTTTCATTCTATTTGCATTTCCTTGTTCTCTCAAGAAGGGAATTCTCCACATGACTCGACTTCTTCAACAGAACGGCGAATTTTTAACGCGAATGTGTAAACGCAATCTGAAAGTGCTTCGACGGCTGAGATAATTTCACAAATACTGGCCATACCGGAAATCGAACCTGGGACCGCTTTCATCAAAGGCTAACGCACTATCCTCATGTCTCTCCGAAGCTATCCACTCACTCTGCTTTTTTCAATATATGAGTAATTTTGAAAATAAAGAAAAATACCGGACATAACCAATTTTCTTACAGATATATTGTTTACATTTAGCAAAACGAAAAGATCACCCTCGTAAATTGGGGTCTCCTCAAACTCAAGTCTGGATCTTGGTGATCTAGGGCCGCCGCAGTGAACGCCTGAACTATCATTTAGTTCTACTAGTTTATATTCTTATCAATTGTCTAGCTGCTTTCTTTTAGATCTTTGTCGCTATTTCAATTTTCCAAAGTGCAAAATGAAACAGTATGACAAGCGAATTAGGTTTTTTCAACAACATATTTTTCAGTAGGAGTTTACGCAATAAAGTCGTAAATTTTATCAACCATATCCCATGCAGAGATGTTATGTTCACTGGTATACGACTTGGGTCGTTATGGTCATCAGCGAATAATGACAGGATGAAATGCCATCATTGATGATGAGACGGGCAAAGTTGATTCAAAGGACTACTTGTATTAATGCGTTGATTGAATGCAAGAGGAAGTGTGTACTCGGCAAATGACTTCCTGTCGATAAATCATGTGAAGATGTTTGCTCTGCTTCAATTTAAGCCTGCAGTTCATCCTATATATGCATATACGGTCTCTAAAACAGTTTCTCAGTCTTTGCTCCACCTATATCGGATGATCATGATTAAAAACATCAGCGGTATTCTAAATTCATGTCCTCGTATCTGTTTCAACTGTATTTTTTCTAATTCCTCTCTTGTTATTCTATCTTTGCATCTTCCTCTGTCAGGAACTCTTATTCACTCTTAAAAGATATAATTTACGCTTCTTATACTCAACGTTTTTTTTAAATTCGTCCAAATGTATTCTTTAGGAAGAATTGCTACAAAAATTTCAAAAATTAGTTCCTTACATAGAAAACATTACTTCCGTATTAATTTTGTAGAACTTTATTGATAAAATTGATAAAATTCTGTCTAGTATTCCAAAAAGTGTAAAAAAACTGCACTTGCTTGTGTGATTTTTGTCTTCCTCGGATTGAAGGAACATTCACTGACTAGCTTCTTAAATGATTTATTTGTCACATCTTTTATGGCGACTTCAATGGATCCGCTCGAACAGTTAATTAAATATAATTAGCTCATTAATAAATAGGAAAAATAAATATTAAGCAAATGGAAATGAAGTTTTAATAATTATGGAAAAAAATACATTTTCTTCTAGGAACATGAATTACTTACTAATAAATACCTAACGATAGATAGTACAACACCTCGAATTCTATTCATAATTATAATAATTATATACTTGAATAAATGCAAGCATTTGTTATTATGTCATCATGATTACTTTCGGGTATCAAAACATTAAATGCGCATTCAGACTAAACTAACCACTTTTTCTAACCCTAAAATAAATAATAGGATGATAAATGGGAAATACAAAATTCATTGAGATTTGATATTTCAAGTAAAATAAGTGCGGACATAGTATCTCGCTACAATTGCAATCAATTCATCTAAAGAGATTTATTTCGTTGAGATGTGATACAAATGTAGATGTTCTTCAAGCAACGCAGAGTACTTAAAGAGTTAAAATACGAGGTGTATGAGTACTGTGTTGTAAATTTCGAGGTTACGGGTCTCGTGCTCCGTTCTTGTGATTGGATTACTTAAAAAACACGGATTCTAGCATGTTTCATAACAGCGAACCTTTTCACAACAATAACAATAACAGTACTTGGACTGGTAGACATGAAGTGGAGATGGATTGAAAAAGTACTTGCAGATGCTGAGCCATCCCAAACGTACTTGAGGCCATTGGAGATGAATTGGTCGAACATGTACTCTCTTTTTCCGAAGGGACTTGACCTTCAATTTCATCTCGCTGATACGATATTGAGCGCATCATCACCAATGGGGAGCGATATTTTCGAACCATAACGCACGAGGTGTTGCATTCGTTCATCAATTTTACCGCGATGCCGCCGTATAGAGCACTCGTTAAGTTTAAATGGAAGAGCAATAAAGAAACTCTATTGTGAGAAGAGTTTTTCACTGAAATTCTATGATGTTTACAAACTGCTTACTTGATTCAACGATCCGATGACCGCATCATTGTATTTAAGCTTTTTATATACTTTCATTTATATATATTTATCTGAAAGACGTATTGTTTATATTTGATGCTATATGAATAGTTTTTTATTTTGTGTATTTCAATTCTAAGTATTTTATCGAATCTGAATTTTTATCCTTCAGGATAGCCACATTTCGGTGCGTTCGATTCCCGGTTGGAGCCTACGTGCAAAATGACTATGGATGTCGAGGCACTTTTAAAAGTATTACTACTGTATTTTTTATATTTTATGATCATTTTTCGCCATTTCTCGACATTTTTTCTGAAAATTTTCAGAAGATTTCTGAAAAATGGGGTCGGAAACTTTTCAGACCACCTCGTATATATAATATCACATCGTAATATATTCGACTGACCGGCCCGGATTACATCCATGTCCCTTAACATTTTTTCCAAATATCCATTCTTAAAGACTTGCTGGTATTTTAAGAGTTTCTTATCAGAAATAAATTTAAAATAATGCAAACATTGATTTACTATACTTTACTTTACTTTAAACATTATTACTTATTAAAGTGGATGTTTATTGGTCCTCGAAATTTCATCACGTTAGTGCTCAAGTTTAAGATAAGGATTGATTGGCAAGTAACCGTTGTGGTGAATTCATTCATTAAATGTTTTTATTTTGAATTAACTCAGTGATTTAACTGAAGGAAAATTTCAACAGAATTTTTTAAATATTTACCGTTTTCATGATTGCTAGGATATTCCTATTAGCAATAAAATGTCAATTCGTAAGAAAATCTTCACCTCGGATAATCTTATAGGGCAGATAACCCCCAGATATTTTTGAGTATATAGGAAATCTGGTTTATTGATGAATACGCTTGAGTTATGAGAAAATTCTAAGACTAAAGCAGCTCATTCGAGAAATTCATAAATAAAGGACGGAATTCACCTAGAAGGTTTTCTATTTTTACCCTCGGTTTTTTTATCTCTGAGCTGCTATTGGGAACCAAACAACGCTAACGAGCTGATATTTTACATCTCACTACACTCCTGTAAAACTATCCATTAAGGGTCTGAAATATAATCACACATTTCCATGCTTCTGAAATGCGTTTCATTTCATTCTTAACCATTACAATAAAATCTCTCTATAGAGTAAAAGTTTTGAGCCATATTTTCAACACCCTACCTCAGAATGGTACAGTGGTAACTGGGTTTGTAAAAACTAAAAAAAAAAAAATAGAAATATGGGACTGTTAAAATTTAACTCATATAAACCATTGGAAATCATCGACAGTTTATTACATACCTATGAATTCTAACGTCATTTTATTAAAAGATTATATATATCTTAATTTTTCCAATTTATTTCTTGATAGCTAATTTATTTTTTCTTTCTCGACATTCTTAGCTGTCTTTCCGTGAGAGAATTATTTTCCTTCATACTCACCCTGAGATGACTCATATCAAACTACACCGGCCATAATAATTTGCTTTTCTTATTCCGTTTTAATCTCTCAGATATAAGGAGTAGATGTAAAAGCCTAAACAGTGAAATTATGGTATTTTTATGAAGAATTTGTGAGGAGTAATGGTGTTTGTGATGGGAGTTGCACGACTCTTTTTTGCATTTCACGCTTCTACGCACTACCGACGAGAACAAAACCGTTTCTTTTTGGAAATTTTCCTAGCTGCACACCTTTATGTGCTGTCACGTAAAACATTTTTCTCATACACTAAAAGTTTTCACTGAATGATTGTCCCATAAACCTTACGAACAAATTGTAAGCCCAGCGAAATTTTGACGAATATTTGTGGAAACTTAAGAAAAACTTATTGAGTTCGGTATAATCTACTTCTTTTGGAGCATTTTTATCGAAGCATTTGGTGCCACTACGTGAAACACTGCGTCCTTGCTTATATTAGCTTCCGTTAACAGAAGTGAATTAAACACGGCATGGTAGTTCAGTGTCCGGATAGTAGAGGTTGGAGTCGCAGTCATTTGGCTATTTTTCTTCTTTGTTTACCCTTCTGATTTACAGGCCGCTTATCTGCATGTGCCAACTTATTCATTTTTCACTTTTCTTTTGTTTTTAAATGCATAAAGACTAGCGAATTGATTCAAGTATTTATTAATATTAAGTATTTGAATCGCATTTTCGTTGAATTTTGACAACTTTTTATCTAGCACTCTAAAGGGCTTTCTCTAATGATAAAAACATTTGGCACCGTCTGTTACAGTCACACATTTCTGAGTTTTAATCGCGATACAATTATGAAAAGGAAATATCCATCGATCAGAATTTTAAAGATTTTTAGTCTCAACAATATATTAAAATTTTAAAGTTAATATTTTTCAAAATATTTAATAATATTTGTTATTTATGATCTAAGGTTTTTTAAATTTAAATCATGAATATTATTCATTTAGTCCTTTCAACTAGATTTTTAAAAGCTATAACATTTTTTATGTGGCCGAATGCAAACAGAGAGGGTATTTCATAGAGCTGCGCCAAGTAACTACGTTGGAGTATTGCTTCGATCGAATCGCACCTGAAACAGGATGGACGGACGGTCACATTGGAAGGAAATTATAAGTAAAGATAAAAAATGGAATGTTATGCTAATTAAATGATAATAATACTAAGGAAATTCCGTTAGCTTAATTTATACTTCTCGAACGATTCGGCTAAAGCATGCGGTTCATCGTATAATTCACGTCCAGACTGATTTTCTCTCACTCCACTTGTTAATTTTCCATTATGTTACAGCAAGAACTCATTTCTTATAGAGCATTTTCTTAATCAATCTACTTGCTCTCTCCAGATAACGTAGATTACTCTGGTTGCGTCATTAAATGAGTCTCAGTGTTGTGTTTATCGATCAAAATTTCTTAATTAATATGGAATAACATAATTTCAAGATATAAGATTTTGGTAATTATTTACCTTTGATTAGTTTAATGGTAAAATTTGATGAATCTAACATACCCTCTGATATGTGAACAACTCCGAGAAATATATTTAACCATCGTGAAAACTAATGGTTAATTGATATGAAATGTAATGATTAAATCTGATATAGTTGTGAATATTATAACATTTACTTATACAGCCTTCATAGCGCAAATGCGACGTAGCGAGACCTTTTTTCAAAATTATTGTTTGCTCACATAATCATACGGAGAAATAAATGATAAGATGGAACCACTTCTTTCCTCTTTGTCACACCGCATCCATTTTGGTCAGTAGTTTACGATCGCTATAAACTCTAATTACTAAGCTATATAAATGAATGCCATAAAGATAGTTCTTCCTGGAATGTATTGCTTCTCAAACTTGCATCTATTTTATATGCAAAAATTGTAGAGATATATTTTTTGTCATTCAATAGTATCTTCTCCACTCTGCACTTCGAACATTCGAGCTAAACGGAGCAAAGAAAGGGACGAAGAAGCAAAATTGGGGCATAACCCTGATAAACATGAGGGGGAAAATCTAAGTGAAAGTAATCGAAGATAATTGAAATCGAATCCAGATCTCGGCTGGGCTCTTATCCAATTGAGCTTCCGAAGCATTGACTTTCGGGATACCACTTGTTCCTCCTTCCAACGCCACATTCCTTGCAGAAAACTCAATGTTTGAGAGCAGCTGTCTTCAAAGTGATAAACCTGGGTTCGATCTCAAGTCTTGTCGATGGTTAAAACTTTGATCAATTGCTCTAAAGGTTAGATTCTCGGGCCAATTGATTATTTACATTTCCATTAACTCCTCTCATACGAATACATTATTTATCTGCTTATGTACCCATTACAAACTGATATCAATTAAAAATAATATACGTTGGGAATTTGGTAGGATTGTTCTTATTTCTATTAGCCGCCTATTTCGTTGAAGGGTCGACTGAGAATGAAGAAGTTATGCAATTTATTCTCTCCCGCTAAACGAGAGATTTCTGTGTAAGGACTTTTCGTCGGCTGAGTATATTTTTCAACCCCTCATAGAGAATAATATACGGGCGCCAAATGAGTGTTGCTTGCCAAACAAACCAGCAGACACCTGCGTTTACTCTAAAGCTGGCGGGAGTTTTACAACCAGCGCAACAAAATTCTATTTTCGAGATCTCATGCAAAAGTCAATTATTCACTGCTTTCTCTTCCGAGTTTCCAAGTATTTTTGGATAATTAATCGTGCAGGCAGACTAATGGTAGTGTAGCCAATTCAGAAAATCAAAAGATATTGAATACTTCGACTTGTTGAAAAGAGTTAAGTTCCTAGTTTACGTATGAAAATAATACTGAATTCATTTTAATCTAGTTATTAATTTAAATTAGGATTAGGCTGAAGATGTTTTACGTAGAACTTATGCTTCTGTCATAGCGACGGTAATTAATTAAAAAGGCCGAGAGTAAGAATCAAAAATGGTTTATTACCCTCACTAAGACGGTGGCTCGACGGGCACTTGATTGGGAAGGGGGAGTCGCACGGTCCTCCGGCGGATTACGGATGGGGAATCTCCGCGGATGGCTCACTGAGTTCGGGGTCTGGGTACCGGTGCTGGTGAGTCGGACTGGCGGCCGGTGTCTAAGGAAGACACCCCGGCGGGATTCTGGAGCGGCCGGTGTCTAATGTAAGATAGTCCGGGCAAGGCACGGGTGATCGGTGTCTGTTCGAGACAATCCGAAAAGTCTGATTCTCTCGCTTTTGGGGCCCCCTTTATATACGAATTGTTGGGGCCTGGAGGACTAGTCATGTAGTAGGAGTCATGCATTGCCGTTACTATTGATAGGACTCCGTGATCATCAATAGACCCCATCCTTACCACACATAACAAGGGAATTCAAAATACTTCGATTTTCAGCTGTCATAAAATAGTCTAGTTCTAGAGCTTCCAAAGAGAAGCTTCTTAAAATTCGACAGCTTCTAGTTGCATTTTCATAATCACATTGTTCATAAAATGGATAAAATAAATTGTACAAATTTAAATAACATTCGTTTTCATTGCGTGATCATGTTTAACATCGGAATGATCGTCAATTTAACTTGGATATTAAACTTGGGATTAAAATCTACGTAAGTGGCCGACATTATTGAAAACTATATTAAATTATTCAGATGAAATGCAGTGTTTACTATTTCTTTATGAATATCTTATTTGACGTCCGATTCGGATTTACATTGCCATCGTTAGTTCACTAATTAGATATTGAATTTTTATTTTTGATGATCTGATGATAGCAATGTAAAGCCGAAACTAAATCACATAAAAAGTTCTCCGTCAAATATAAAATTCGTGTGGAAATAGTAAACATCACCTTTCATCTGATCAATTCCTGATATAATTGACAAACGGCAACAAATTCCTCCCGTTTCCAGTCATTACTTCAACTTAAAAGCATCCCTATGATTATATAAAATATATTTCATCTGCCCCAACCTAAAATGTAACGAATCTAGTCCACCGCCGAGTAGTCTACGAATCGTGAACAATACAAAATCATCAGAAAAAGACGAGGAATAAAAATGGATTGGAAGAAGAGAGACTTATCAAGCGAAGAATGTGCGAAAAAAAAGCAAATATACTACTCTATCCTATTCGGTATCAATACCCAGACAAATAACCTGAGAAGTCGAGTAACTGTAAAATAATGGAATTTTTAAGCATTCTATACTCCATTTTAAAATATATCGCTTCTTATTTTTAAGAAACGTATAATTAACTTCTGTGAACACTTCCTTACATTTCTTTTCTTTTACTTTCAGCTGGACGTATTTCTTCTCTAAGGAATACATAAAAGTAAGTACCATTACTACTTTAATTTATATTTAGTAGAAACTAGAATATCTTATTTCTAATGCTTTTCTTATCACGACTAAGCTTTCTTTCAAATTTTGCTACTACGAAAATCAAATTCTTTATTTTGAGAAATGAATGCGTTTGTTTGCTTGTTCTGCGTTAGATTACGAAGCAATTGAAGTTTTTAAATTCTGAGGGAAATAATTTCCTTTTTCGAATATATAGTAATTACTCCTGTTGTTTCAAACCAGCAAAAATAATTTTTACTAGTTACTTTGAAATTTCACGATTCGACTTATATTTTTTGTTTTTTAATTGTTTTGGATCTTCCCATAAGATTTATTTATTTATTTATTGTCAAATCGCTGCGATTTGGCCATTTAGTCAGGGGGCAGCGGTGGAGGGGGACTATATTACTGAGAATTGCCTGGCATTCGCCCAAAAACCCACTCCAAAAACCTCCCGCAGGCAATATTCATTTATATCCAAGTGTTACTCCATGAAATGAAAACTGGATAATAGTGATCATAGGACTGCTAGGTAGTATTAGTTTGAGACATTTCGCAATTTACAGTAGTTGCATACTATATAAACCATTGAGCTCCTAAACTTAAATAAGTGTCGGAAACCATTAGCCGACATTGAAGAAACCCCTTTGTAAAGCAACTAGCTGAGGATATCGACAATAAGGCGCAATTACAATAAACTCTCAGAATAAGCATCAAAACTAATATTATTCATCAAACACAAAATGAAATACAACAAAATACATCACCAAAGGACAATTGATTTGTTCAAAAAAGGTTGGCACAAGATAACACCAATGACAGCACGTCTATTCGGCAATACCGAAATTCTCGTTATCACCATAACATGAGCACATGTCTCTCTCATTGTCTTCCGCGGCCTGCGCTCAGAATCACGTGACTATCTGGGACTCACACTCCACCTTGCCGTCGGGGCGCTGAGAGCAGAGCTCGGCTGGCGGTCGGGCCAATTCTATCGGCAGAATATCCGCGAATTCAAAAAGTGCACACCGAATTTTGTATTCATGCACCTTGCCGTATAAATGGCGAACAAGAGTCGGAGCCACCCTTCGCCACCAAAGTCACTCCTAAAGTCACTCCTGTCACTCACGGCACGAGATTATCGAAATATCGGCACACCATATATTAAATAAGAGACAGTTCTAAGTGACGTTAAACCTGCACTTTCTCAGGGAAAAAGTCATTAATATAATACATTAAAGCTTTCTAATGCGTAAAAATAATGCAATAAACTAAAGTTTAAACGGAATTATCTAGTGTGTTATTATATACATTTGATCGTCATTTCTTTTAAATTCTTATCTATTAAAGTTGTTCTAAAGGCTAACTGTTAACTGAATAAACTACTTAAAAGAATACATAATGAAAGAGTGAACGCTATTTCTTGATATGTCATAAATATTAGATAATAGATAAAAAAAAGTCCCTTTATAGTGTTCCAGCTGACCTTTTTTAATCTACATTCATTTATTACTGAATGAGTACTCTGCGGTCCTTTTTCATTGCCAAATACTTCTGATTCAATCAATTACAACCAAATGTTTTTATCATTTATTTTAAATCATCCATTTAATGAATATGATGTATGTTGTCACTTCCGGTGAAACAGACTACAGTTATAAGGAAAAGAAATTTGTGCTTTTTCCTCATTCTATGTTAATTATATTAGTTCTCAGAATCACGTTAGCGAAGGATGTAATCGGTATTAAGGTACCTCTCGCTACTTCAGTCGATCCTAAAATGAGATAAAAGACACGTCCTTTCAACGATTCATTCCTTCCACGAACGATACGCAGAAAGCTAAAGAAGTACTCATACGTTCGGTGTTTAAAGCCCAATCACACGCGCACGAAAGACTACTTGCAAGGTATCAATTACAAGTATATTGTTCAAGCTTTTAAACATCGATGTATGCCATTTGTGAATTTTGACTCATGTACACCACATACAATTTTTTTACAGTAGTTTTTTCTACACATTTTTTTCATATCCTCTTCTTTCGTGGGTATTTCCTGCAGTGGATACATTTTTTCTTTGATAAAAAGTGTCAGTTCTTTTTTCTCGTCACAAAACCAATGTTTCTTTTCATTTTTGCTGTATATGCTACATATTGTAGTACCATTACTTAAAATCGGACTTTACGTCCAATTACAGTTCCAATTTCGTCCTCTAATAAAGACATTATGTATTCTAAATATATGCAGTCGTAAAACAGTATATTTTCAGCTGCTTACACATACTTAAATACATACATCCGATAGATACTCTCACGCATACATAATTTTAATAAACAGATTTTGGTGTAAGTATTAATATAGGTCTGTTGGTATATATTTAGGAAATATTTATATACATGTAAAAAATATACATTCAGATATTAATTAATGTATATTCAGGTCCTACTACAGGTATATCATTCGAATAAATAAAAATATTTACAGACGATTTGAATAAAATAGTATTGAAAGTTTTCCGCTCTAATTCCTTTATGATGTACATGTATTAAAATCGAAGGAAATAAGTAACTAAAATTGTAGCGGAGCAATAAAGAGACGAGTCGACACAATTTAGAACGTGAAATCCATTTAGCCTCTGAACTGTAATCAAACGGTTACTGAGGAACTATTAGATGTGACATGAATTATCTTTTGCGTATGAAGTATACACGTACCTGAACTGAATATACAAAGGACAACATTGAACATTGGTTCGTGTCAAAAACGAATAGGAAAGTTGGAATTGTGAAGCGAGAATTAGTGGTGACAATATTTTTCCGTGATTCAGTGCAAACTAAATTCAGTGCAGAACTGTTTACCCGTACCGGCGAAAATATTTGCCACAGAGCAAAATTCCAAATTGAAAACGTTTCATTTTCAATTGATTGACAAATAAAAACCCTTAAAAATAGTGAATATTTAAGCGATTTTGTTAAAATTGTTGAAAGGTTTTGAAATATCAATAAGATGTGCATAGAGAACAGTAGAAAACTTATTAATGCAAGTACTACTATTAAACTACAACTACTAAACTTATTAATACTTGTACTATCGGGAAATAATCTAATGGTGGCTACCATCACCTACAATTTAAGCATAAAACCATATTTAAGATGTCTCAAAAATGTGGTGAACTCAACTAGTCGATCGCGAACTAATGGTCAGTAATTATATTTTTTTCTTAACAACTTAAAAATAGGATTATGTACGTTACTTTCAGAAAGCGAAGAAAAGGACGTCGGATCCAAGCTTCTTGAGGTGATTCTCTCTTGACTTTTATTTCAGTCGCAAGGTTTAATATTAAAGTTTGATCTGTATTCCCCACAATGATTTTTACCGTGACACCGTGAAAGATTAAAGAGGGAAAAGTTGATATAAATAGCTCAAGAGTAACTGAATAGTCCAAGAAAGCATTTCATATAAACTGGAACCAGGATGGAAAGAGTGCGTCTGCCTTACTACGGGAAACTAGTTCGGTCATAAGCATTATCTCCGCCAGTTAATTTTGGGGCCGCGACCCCCGACTGGAAGAGTCATTGGGCTCAATCGCTAACAGTTACACGCCTAATGACCTTCTCGACCTCTTTCCCGTCATCTCATCACAATCTGCACCTATGGTTTACAACATCAGCTCACACTGCTGTGTCTTGATGCTCCATTGAACTTAATTCGTCTTCCACGAGTTAGGCCGATTTGTAATGCATAGTCCCAAAAAATAGACTACTTTCTGTAGGACCTACTCCGATTTAATTCTACCTAATAGGCAGTGGTTCATTCACCGATACTTTCCTTAAAAGAATCTACGTTGAGCCGCTTGGTTTGGAGTCTATTCGTGGAATTATGGTCGATTACGCTGATGATTATTCCCCAGCACTACCCAATATGAGATATTTATACTTATCACTATAGGTATTTCTATTCCTTAGATATTATGACCAAATAATTTTAAATCCTTCACATTAATTATTAATTTATAGCCGATATAGATGTCAGTTGCTATATATGTACCAATTGTTAACTTCATTCACACTACATTAATTTTCTTACCATATTTAAATTCCCTTTCCTAATTACCGCAATAAAATTTCATTTCTGATTCTTGCTCACCATTGTAATACTAAGGATGCATTGCATGAAATACACAAACAAATGTAACATTTTTACTTTTCGTGAATAATTAAATACGAACACTATATTGGTGTTTTCTTATTATCAGCAGGTTAATTCTCTAAAAACACCGTCTTAAATTGTAAAAAAAATAAAAATACAGCATCCGTACGTGATTTTCATTCCTCATGGGATACAATTAACTGAGGATGCAATCCAATACTAAACGTATTTATTGGATGAATGTGAGACTATATCGTTGTATTTTCTATCCATAGTGAAAAATTGCAACACAGTTAAAATTTTAATTGCAAAATTATTGACGTATATAACATATATCAGAACACAAGTATTCTTCGTCATTAAAAACTGAGCTTAAAGAAAGTTCTTAAGGTAGTGTTAAGTTTGAATACAGAGGTAGCTAGGATATTTATCATACTAATTGTAACCTTTTTCTTTTTTAAATGAAGACTTTAAACTATATTTTACTACTGATGCAACAAGCTCTATAATTCTAGCGCATTTTTAGTACTAAATCCAGAGGAATGGAATAAATAATAATTTATCCTCTGCCATTGGAAAGAGAGAAAATTGCATATCTCATAGATAATATGAAAACTTCTGAAATATGAATGATTATTAACAATGGCATTCATAATGACTACTCTATATTGCATGATACGAATAGTTATATTAAGAGAGCCATTTGATCCACAAATATCATCATATGTGCTACATACGTAATCGTTTTACACTCATATCGCTTATTTTAGTGAGAAAAGCAAAGAAAACCTCACTCATCTTTAGAAGTGTTTGTGGTATTATAAGTAGATTTAAATTCTGTTCAGAATTTATCTCTTTAAATAATATGGTTGTGAATTTGTTTAATAATAAATAGGGTCAAACATAATATTCAAATTTGTGTTTCGAATATTATTACTTTCGTATTTCCAGTTTGTAATTCAGAAAATTGCAGTTGGATAGAGACGTCATTGTTAACAAATCCTAATTCTTCATCTCAGCAAAGGGAATAATCTCAGGGGGATAGTACATACAAAAGAGCTTGAAATTTACTTCTTATGGAAATCTTTCGAAATGACTTTTCGTCGAACTCGGGTCAGTTCCAAAGATATTAATTAATTAGTGGGTAGTTTTTGAGATAAAGATACAAAACTTCAGATTATTTCCTAAGAGCAACTCGAAAGGTTTTATCACAGCTCAAATTTTAATATCCTTTGGAAAAACGTCCATTTAGTGCAATATCCTTTTAGTAATAAATCTCTGGGTGAATAGTCTTAGACTTTAAATACCTCGGGGAAAGTTACACAATAGTTTAAACTTGTGAACGGTGATAAAGCAGGCATCGACGGAACCAAAATCCGAAAAAACGCCAACAAATTTCAGTTTCAGTTCCCATGAAATTATTGGAATTTCAAAATTCCAGTAATCAGAATGAAATAGGCGATTTAAGTGATGCGGAACAGGATCTGATTTTTTCATCAAACCATAGGTAAAACCTGTGTTAAAAAGATTCGATGTCCGGCAGATTGTGTGAAAGAAGGGAAGATCGAGCGACGGGGAAACGAAGCTCACTCGAGATGTGAGACCGAAATGACTCCACTCAGTTCAATGCCATTAGGAGTTAATACCGGTTTTAAAGGAGCAATTTATTCCCGGAGAAATTGAGGGAGGGGATTAAGGAAGGCCTAATTTTAGAAATACAACTTTAGGGAATGGAATCAGAGCAGTTAATTTGTGATTTAAGTGAGGGAGAAGAACTCGAGTTAACTTGAAGCATATGGAGAAGTCCTATGAAACTGACGATTTGCATTTATACTTATGAGATCGCCATCTTCCGTTTATTTAGCAATAGATCACTTCTTCCATGCTCACAGACTTTAAATCTACTATTGAAAATCTTAGAAATTTGGAAACTCTTTAGGAAGGTTGATATTTCCATTGTAAAATCATCAGAATTGGAGACCAAAATATTATTCAATCACTCTACCTAAAAATCTACTCGTTTATATCGTTTGCATTTACATACTGACCCTGCGAGCCACCGAAGGTGTGTGGCAGGGGGTGTGAAGACACCAATATTACTATCTTACCCATGCTGCTATTATATTCTCTGATGCTCCTTAGGAAAATCGACCAGCTATCTGTTCTCGCGATTATTCCTAGTAACAATTTTTCGTTTCCTCTCAAAATTCGCGGACAGTATAAACTGCTGTAACAGTCTAAGTACCCCGTAATTAGTCGAAGTACCCCGTAAGTAGTCGACGTACTTCGAAAGTAGTCCAAGTAGTGCCTCGTTGACGAGACCTGCAGAATAAATTTTTTTCGAAACTTCCGTCGGTAATCGAGTCCTCTCTCCTTCAGCGAATCCAACTCGAGGGACTCTATCATAGTCGAAACATTGCTGTCGATACTTCTTTAACAAACAAACTGCTCTTCATTGAATCATTTCTAGATCAGAAATTAATCCTACTTCAGGAGGATTCCAAATCACTCAACAATATTCTAGATGAAGTCGAATTACGGAAAATTACGCTGTTTCTTTTTACTCTCCATGAACATCCCCCGCAATTTTTCAAAGTGCTTCGACAGTTGAGGTCATTTCGCACGTCGGCTCATACAGGAAATCGACCCCGGGACTGCTTTCTCAAGAGTCGATCGCTCTGCCTAATTGGCACCACGTTTACCCTACACTTTCTGTTAACCCTTCGAAGATTTATATAAACTTTAATTTCAACTTCCTTCAGATACGAAAGTATTCTAATCTAATCTCTTTACCCATATGCCTTCGATTTCTACATTGGTATTAACCCATAACCAACTTGTTGGCAGGTGGCAGGGAGTGATAACTTTTCATAATATTTTAGAGGACATTAGATCGATACTATTAATCTCTGTTCATATATATGCCTTTTGGATGTTTTCTTTTCTTGAATTGAGTACGCCCTCAGTTTGTCATTTTAAAAAATAAGTCCATTTCGTCACGTGGGGAACGCGTAGCTGAACCAGGAATTTATCTTCAAGTAATTCCGAAATTAACTTATTATTACTTTATGTTTATTATTATGATTAAGAGTGAGTTGATTCTAGTGATATTCCTGCGTAAAATATATTATTTCAACCATTAAGGCTTCGTTAGATAGTAAAATCATCAGGTAATTTCCAATTTTAAAACATAAGTCATAAATTTACTTCAAATACTATTAACACTATAAAAATATTAATATGCAAGAATACCACTACTCTATTTATATAACCACAAATAATTTCTTCTATAGGTAAAGGTAGTAGTGTTTGTTAAAAGTGCTTCGACATCTGAGGTTATTTTGTTCATATTGGCTATCACTGAGAATCGAACCAGAACCGCTTTCAAGTCTGAACGTGCTATCTGAGAGCCTACAATGTCTGTCTACCGGAAAGGGTGACTGATGAGACATAAAATGTAAGAAATTAAAACTTTTACTCACTTTTTCGAAATAGACTCCTAAATTAAAAATCGCAGTCGAAGCCAAGATGTTTAAAATGGAAAGTGGATGTTAAAATAAATGTCTAAACCCTTTCTTTCATTTGTTACTTCAATTTGAGAAAGAGCTAGAAGTCGAATAGAGCTAAATCAGGTGATTATGGTGAGTAAGAATGAACCGCAATCCTTTTTTGGCCAGAAATTCGCTTTTCCATTTTTGGGTCGGTGCGTTGTCGTGTAACAACGGCCATGTTCACTGTTCCCGATATAAGGGTCGAACAAACAGTTGATAAATAAGTAAATATGAAATCGATTTGCTTATGGATAATTTCTTTGGAATCAAAGAAAACTGAACTGCGTCTCGATTCGATTCTTCTGCATGCGCACTCTTTACCATCACGAAATTTTGCATACACACGTTTTTTGGACTCACTTCTTCTTTATCACAACGCAACACAACCATTTTGAAATGATATATTTACCCAATTATATAGACTCAGTATAGGTAGAGGCTAAAGAAAAAGAGAATGATAAACACTCAATATATACGAAATGTTCAATTTGTGAATAGCAGGATATCAAAAATTTCCCTTTTGGTTCTTTGGAAATTCGCTATGGAATTTTTAAAGACCTCTATAAAGAACCATAATATCTCCTTTCCAAAATGAACAACTATCCACTCAGCCGAGTTTTCCTCTGTTTCTTTCATTTAAAATCTTCGCCTCTGTAGATTTTTCTCTTGTGTAGCTTTTCTTACTGTGTTTCCCACATGTGTCAGATTCATTATTTCTAATGGTTTTTAAAGTGACTTTAGTTTTATACAATGCCTGACAAAGGCTAAGTAACTCTTGGCCACAAGGAAAGGAGAATTGAAATAATTATGGAATATTTACAAACGTCCATTCTCTCTATTTACTTATCGTTTACCTTATTTACAATTCATATATGTAATATGAATATTTACGAATGGAATATTTTTTCTATGTTGATTGTATTCATCAGGCAATGTTTAAAATCTGTTAGGCAACTATGAGTATAAATGTTTGTCCTACAGTGGTGTATCAAATGAGTGTTACCCAGGGTAATTTAACTGTGGCGTTACGACTACTCTTCGGCAGAGAATATATTTATGAATAAAATATAATCGTTGAATTTCCAATTTTTTTAAAATTAAGATGAAATCTCAATAACTCTGACCGACTGACAAGACCTATACCAGAGCCCACTTTGATATACTCTTACATCTGAGAATCCTCCAGCTCTTTCCTATTTTCATCCATTTTTTGAATATTTTCTTCCGACCTTTATACCTTAGAATCAGACATTTGATAGGTAAACAGCGCGAGGTTGTCGAATTCCATCATCATTAGTAGCTTCTAATAATAGTTGAAATTATGTGAGTGAAGGGAAATTCATCGGAACGAATTAATTCATTGGAAAGGCAATTATTGAAAGTGGAAGCAGGCGGAGTGTGGAATAGGAAGTCAGATAAAATACAAAAGATGTTAAATGCATGAGAATGAATCGGAAATATTAATTTCAAGAAATAAAATGGTTTCGTCGGACCAATTCGAGAGACGATAGAAATTTCAAGAGAAATGGTATTTGGTTTTCTAGCTTCAAAGGTGGGATGTTATAATCCTTTTTTCGCTCTATGTGATCCTTTTGAAATATAAGTATTTTTCAATACGTTTCATCTAATACAACTCAATTTCAAATAAACTTCAATCCGTCAATCATTCTGTCGTGAAGAAAAGTGGTTTATTTTCCTGTTAGAGGTGTATTTCACGTTTGGAAAGAGTATCCCTTGTCTTAAAATAGAACCAGATTCAGATATTATGTTCTAACTTTCACTTGAATAAAATCTTACTCTCAAATTTCTTTCATTTCGTATCAAAATTACTTCTACCACTTCTCATTAAGTTACTGTAAAATTTTTATTTGAATCGAAATATATGAAGCTGACATTCTACCCTTTTTCTTATCTGAAAATAGGAAAGGAATCGAACAGAAATCGAATGATAATAATCAATAACATTAACGGCAACCAATCATGAAGGATGGAATTCTTTGTTAGATGGGATTTCATGGGATATTGGTCAGAATAGAGATGAGAAAACAATTTTCGTTATCTTAACCAGATTAGAACTGAAATAATAAATATCTGAAATGATATTTATTTCAAATTTCGATCAAATTGTAGTTTACGGACCTCAGAATGCTTCGTTAGTATGACTTTGTCTATGTATTATATATAATACTGACACTAATAGAATACGTAATGTCCATGTAAATTAGATTGCTTTTCCTCACTTCATTACAATTTATGTGCTTTGAAAAAGTCAATAGCGATATTCACCTGTGTGACCATTTAGATGCAGATTTCTCGTATTCATCATAAAATTCAAATGAATATCAAGAGGGCGAGAGGGTCATAAATATTGAAAATATTCACTCGTGTTGAAAATTTTATTCACCTTCTGTTTTGAAGATCTTTTCGCAGAATAAATTCCGATGGATATCTTCTAAAATCACAGTCAATTGAAAGTTACTAAATTGACTACACAGTTAATTGAAAATTTTGGGTCGTTGGTGGACCCAATATTTCACTTACAAAAAATGACAGGCTTTTTCCTCGTGGATTTTTTTTTTTTACTTTTCGTCACACCCATTTTGCTATGTTCGTAGCTGCGAAACTTTCCTCTCTTAAATACTCTCTATTTGAGTAAGGTATATTGCAAAAAAATATAGATATAGTTACCAGTTTTATCTTTGACAGCATTTTTTAATATGTAAACCTCAAGTTATTTTTTGCGAAGTGTTAACATATATACCATGAAATTCAGCATCTTCCGCAAAAATCCCTCTGGTGTGTCTTCTTCTCTGCAGTTCTTGATTGAAATTCAATCTCTCTCATAAGAGTTAAGTTTGTTACATAAGTCTTCTTTGAAGAGCAAAGAGTTTAAAGGGAAGTGCCTTTAAAGAAGGAAAGTGTCATTAATGGAAGAAGTGATAATTTAAAACCATATCGTAATTTTCTGGAAATTTTGAATATACATGAATTTCTCCGATAATGAAATGGATTCATTTTTAAAATACCCTTCGTTCTCATTCGCTACTATTGAAACTCCTTGCCACCATACATTGATCAATGTAATAGTTTCTTTTGACGAAAATGAAAATAATTTATTCATAAAGATACACTACCAAGGATTGAAAGAGATATATCGTTCATTTAATTTTGTCTCAGGTTGCTAATTGCTATAATAATATGAAAGCTACAGAGGTTATGAATAAAGTATGAGAATTTGATAAGGTTGAGTATTTCAATACTATGAAATGCCTTATTCAAATGAAAATTGTTCTGCACTTACGTTAACTTTATTATGTCATCCTGAGCCGAACAGGAAGAATAACTCCTCATCTTGCCCAATAAGCTTCGTTCCTTCTCCAGATATTTTCATAGCTAATGGAGGAGAAGACCGGCCTTCAGGATGATTACTTCCTATACAAGTATCATGTACTTAACTGAAGGAGAGGAATGAGGTCTTCATTACTTAGTTATCTGCGCTGATTCTACTGGTCTCGGCTTAACTTTGTGATAGTCCATTGTTTTAGTGGTACGGTATAGGTATATAGTTTCATTTATGGTTCATTTGTAGTGCGCTGTAGAAGTTGCACGCGGAATAGAAGAAACACAAGGCATGTACTGAATTAAAAATGTGAGATGGAAATACACATAATGTATCGCAATCGAAGGACGAGGGATTTTCCGCTGGAACGAAGTCGTTGTCAAGCTTTTCAATTTAATCACCAAGACTTAGATTCACATTTCGAATGTAGGCGTATTCTGACAAATGAGGTTTCTCAGAAATGCGAAAGAGATACAATCCACGAACAGAAGACTTGGAACCAAAAGCGAACTTGATTCTCCTCTTGGGTACAAGTAGCTTGTATCGAACAAGATATTAGGTGTCAAAACACAACAGACATTTGAAATGGTGAAAGCTGTTTTCACTGATGGAACCGATGAAAATTCTATTTTTACTTTGTTAATCTTCGTGTGTAATAAAATATTCAATCAAAATTTGCTCAATTCCACGATAAATTAAATTTAAGACGCAATAATATACATATTTATGCCTATCACTTCATTTTCTCTATTCGTTTATAATTTTAATAATAATGATAATTAAAGTTGAAAGTTTTAAGTTTTTTGTTGTATTTTGAGTAACTATAAAACTATCCTATTAAATATCGCTTGACATAATCCGTTTTGATGTAAATTTCCTATGAGATTTTTGATGCCTATCATTAATATCTAAAATCCGAGCTAAATTGTTCACTAGTTGGATGAAATCTGGAAAGAATTCCCGAATCACTTGAATGCAGATTACAAGGACCACATATTTGTTAACTGTGATATTAATCCGCATTGTTTATTACGATGTATCTAGCATGTTTAAGAGACGAAATAACATGAAGTTCTGATTCGTATAACCGATGATTAAAGACTATTATTTACAAGTAAACTTAAATAAAACGGAATCTAAATGTGAAAAAGTTCTTTATTGTATCTTGAGCTGTAATTCTTGGAAACTGAATTTCTTTTAATGTCCATCATATTCATATATTTAAGATAATCAATTTTAAACGATTTCATACCGTTTTAGTATGTTTCCCTTTCCCTCCCTTTCGATGGCCAGTATATGGAATGACGTTCTTTTTAGCAGAATAAGTTTCGAGGCGCAGTCGGGGCACATTTATAAACCATCTAAAGCACACATTGTTTTGTAAAGGATCTATTCGATCTAACTTTTGAACCGATGATTTCTGTCATTTTTGGAAGATTTTCACGACTCAATTTAATAGCAGCGATTCTACCATTTCGTGGCCCATGCTTATTTGTACGATTTTCAGTTCCAACACTTTGTAAACACGATGTAATCTGGTAGAATACGAAATTAAGTTCTGCAAATAAGCGAGAGAGACCTCTGGAAGTGACGATATTTATAGCACCTTGAAAAGTGTAAAAAATGTGGTTGAGGAGTTCCATTTGAGACTCCATAAGGAAAACTCAGGCTGGGGCTTACATCTGAGAAAGTAATAATTTTTTGTCTAAATATAGATAGGAGTGGAGAATGTTAGAAGAAATTTCTTTGGCTGCCATTTATATCGAGCCATTATTATCCCGATAACGAAGAATAGATATTAGGAGCCTATGCGACCCTATGGACTCCATAGGGTCGCATAGGCGATTTTTATTCCATCCGATACTGTTTGTCATTAGGCAGCTTTCTCAATGCTTCGAAAAGTTATATCTTTTTTCGTCTGACACGCCGTCAATTTTCTCATTTTCTTCCCCAAATCCATCCGGGCTCTTCAAAGAAAATGGCCTCTCACGTCTCCATCCGTCTGAAGCAACACCTCGGACGCTTATCCATCAATCCCATAGATTCGCTACGTCTTTCTTTCCGCAGGCAATATGCGGCTTTTTGCCTCCCTCTCCGCATTCTTACTTTTTCTCTATACAAAATAAGACTTGCATATGATTACATTTCTCAACTATATCCATCGCTTGAAATAAAACTAAAATGATATATTAGGCATATGAATATTGGGCTAGAATCGAAGAAAAGCTGGACAAAAATGTTTTCCCTTCGTTCGGACTTAAAAATTTTGCACGTTCACTACCAAATGAATTTTCTATACAGCTATGCATCTACATCTACATACGTACCGTGCAAGCCGCCTTTCGGCGTGTGGCAGGGGGTGCAGGCACCTTGAAAGTTATGGGTGTTATTTACGTAGATTCTTGTAAATACAATTAAAACTAAGTCATAGTTGACCAGATTTTACGATAAATGCCGGTATTTTGTGAACTTGTCCAACTTGAAGCCAACCCATGTGGATTCATCGGTTGGGCAACCCCAAGTCATTTTCGAGCTCATTTTACGACGAAAATGCCATTTGTCCTAATAAATACCAGTGTATTTTATTCTCTATAAAATAAATAAATGATAGTATATAAAATGAAAATTTTAATACTCTAAAATAAAATTAAATGTGAATTGGTTTTTATATTGATTCTTGGTGATTTTTTCATTCGCTTTAACATAACTCAGGTTAATCTTATGCCAATGTTTAATTTATCACTACTTTTAATCTTTTTTCACTTAATGTAGGCTTATTTTTAGTTAGTTTCTGTTTATTTTCAGATTCGTCGATATTTATATTCGGATTCTTTCCAATTTTCACTAGTTATTTCGTTGATAAAAGCAAACAAATCTTATGGTCGGTTAAAAATTAGCACCAAGTTGGGCCCAAAGGTTGCTCACTAAGCATACATCCGACGAGTGAACCCATTTCATTCAACCATAACTCTAGTAAATCCCCAACTTTCTCGAAATCATCTGCTTAGTATCCACTCCTGTCCTCAGTTTTTATAAGAGACCCTCTTTTTTCTTAACCTCTGTCCTTTCCATACCATAGTGCTGATCTCTTAACTTTCTTTCCTTGATCTCTGCAATCCTTTTTCATTGTGATTCCCTTCCATCATCCCTACCGACATCCTTTTCCCTCCTTTCTAATCTCTTTCTACGCTCACTTTCTGACTTTTCCATTAGCAAGCAGCGTGTCTCTGGGGGCGTATTTCTAGCAAATATATCAGACGAGAACCAGCTGCAATTAGGGTTGCTGGGATTTCAAAATTTTTATTAATTTGTTTAATTCCTTTGAATTACTTCGCTATTCAATGTCAGGAGGGTAGATAACTTTCTTTTGCATTACTGAATGTACAGCACTCAGCCGAAACTGAACCTGAAACCATCCATCAGTAGCTCCATAGACCCACTAGATTCACAGATTGAGACAGTTTCCCTTTGCTTATCTAGTTGAGGCTGAGTGTCCTGAGTCAAATACTATGGTAAATGGAGCTTAATGACCAAAATAGCAATCTTTTATCAAATTCGATGACTCACTGATTCTCACGAGAATTCTCCTGAGTTTTTCTTGCTTCTCATGGTGCAAATTAAAATATATCTCCAACCGTTTGAGCAATTATCAGATAGATTTATGCTATTTCGTGTATTATTACTCATCGAGAAGCTAAGCAACGAGCATTTTTATTTTTTTATTTAAATTTTCAACCACAGTTTGGCCTTCTGATACGTGGCAACACTCAATGGTATCATATCATTTTGTTTTTAAAATTGCTCAGCAATCACCCAGTAGGTAGGGAAGCTCCTTCAAAAACCTCCCGTAAGCAATACATTACACAATACATAAGAAAATAATTTTTCATACAAAAATTTACGTAATTCATTTTATAATAGTAGAATATTTATGTACAGCGCCGGTTCCCAACCGCTGGGTCGCGACCCCCCAGAGGGTCACCTTGCCTTTTTTTGGGAGTCGCCAATGAACTGGCCTTGACTGAGAAGAGTTCGTCTGCAAAAATGGTGCGATGGAAGTCAAGGCCTACGTTTATTGTGATAATCCACATTGCACTTTTCTCACATCGCTTTCAAGTTTTATTGATCAAACATTGAAGAAAAGGGGGTCGCGAACATCTTTCAAAAATCTAAAAAGGGTCACAATTAAGGAAAGGTTGGGAACCGTAGATGTATAGTATGCTAAAATACTTGGAAGATCGTATATATAGTCATGTACAGAACAGATAATTCAATAGTAATTTACACAAAAACTCTAACATTACACCGCCAAACATCGAAGCTTATGAATTAACTGTAAATAATGTATTTTTCTTCGTTAAAATTGTCACAAATACTACATCCATGTATTTTTAAGCTTTGTTTTGCTCAATTTTACAATTTTCGGCATAAGCATGAGAAATTTTCTAGTTAAAGTACTTCATTCCTCAATTTGCTTATCAAATAATGAGAGTTTCGCTGTATCTATTTTTTACTCTCGTTTCTTTATTTTTTATACTGGATTTCCAAATCACAATCAGATAGTTCAAACCTGGCATGTAGTTCATCATCTCATTCATTCAATTTGACTCAATCAGAATAGCTAATTGCTTCACTAGTCATCTTGCCTACTAAACCTCATCGCCTCTTTGGTAAGTAGTGGAGGAAGTGATGGGGTTCAAGTAGGTCTCACAGTACAATCGGACCGTAGGAATCTTAGTACAAATATCTCAGTCTTCATGATTCAACGGAAGGAGAAGGTTTAACAGACTTAAAAAAAAGAGACCTTTTCAGAGGTGATGTCTCACCGACTCCGATCAAAGTAAACGGGAAATGAAGGAACGCGAAATATCAACGGGATAAGAGACGAAAGAGTTGAGTAAGTTGACCCATCGTCTTCAGCAATGCAGCTGATAACTGTTGAAGTAAGCGTCTGAACTATTTCAAAAGATTCCCTCTTCAATTTAATACCATGAGTGCACACTAGGCGCGCGTTTGAACCAATGTATGCAAAATTGTTTTGCGAAGTTGGATGCATCTCTTTCTTTTACGAAGCAATTCTCGTGTTTATTTATTCTAGTTTTGAAACTTCTGCTCGTCTCTCCAATATAAACCCCGTTGCTGTTTTGAGATTCGAGCTTATGCATGAATAAATGAACACAAAAATTGCTTCCTTAAAGAAGGAGATGAGAGAGGAAAAGAAGGAGAGAGCACTTCGCCTTTTCATAATAGCTCCTTCCTGCTCTTCATATTGAAAACAATGGACACTGACACCCTGTAACAGATAGAGATATTGAATTTCCATAAATCGGAGAAATACGAGGTATTGAACGATTTCTCTTTCCGTCCCATTCCCCTTCACTCAATATTCCTTAGCTCTATGGTAATTTTTTTACTCTACGATTGTATTTAATCTTTGGGCCTAAGTTCATTCTAACTTTTCACTCTGTATATTTTATAACCTTTTGTGAATACCGTGTGTTCACGGATTTTTGTAAACTGTATTCATTTTGGTCCCTGATAGGACAATGCATAGGATAATTAGTGTTGGTAACTATGTAAGTAAACATTTTGTAACAAACAACTTGCACCCACTCCTATTGACCCTCCTTCATCCTCTCTCACTTTCACTCCAATCTCCTCTCCTTCATGGCTTATAGTCTGTTTCTGGTAATTTTGCCTTATGATTTTACTCCGTAACGAAACCTAAGTCATTTAAGTAAAAAGGTTTTTGTGAGCTCTACCAAGCGAGTTTTTCTTTGTGTGTGATTACTTTTAACTGTTAATAAATAATATAGGATAGAATTTCATTTAATAAAATTGATTTTTTTGTGATTTCGGAAAAGAAAATTCCCAAAGATATTAGATGATTCGATAGCGATTGAAAAAATGAATCACAGGATGAATGTAGAAAACAAAAGCCCTTGTGTTCGAAAAGAAAGGGCAACATAAGAAAATTAGTTAGAATAGGGACTTGGTGGCTGAGTACATTACATTAGATTTCGTAGGTATACCAACATTTACCTTATTATAAAATGTGCTCTAAATGGAGTTCTATATAATGGACATTCCGGAATGTAGTATATATATATATATATATATATATATATATATATATATATATATATATATATATATATATATATGGCATTTTGAAACACCTCACCTTCCTCATTCCCTCTACAGAGATTGGTTAATGGCGGAGGGATTGAGGATCCAAATAGTCTTCTTACTGTTGAATGCATTGGCTCTGTACAAAAGTTATCTGAAGCTTAAGTAGATTTCGTATGTGTAAATGTTGTGTTTATATGTGTGTCATTACACCAATCTGAAACATGCTAAGAATAACGGTCTTGTGAGAGATACTCCATCAATCACTCCCAGGAAAAATTGGCATGCCATATACATATAAAGGGAGAGAGATAATGAAGTTACGTAAAATTTAACGTATGACGTAATGGGAAAACTAACCTTGAGCGAATAAACATTTAACCGACGGAATTAGAATTGCTATCAAGTTTTGACAGCAAAAATCAAGTAAGGGAAGGAAAATGAAGGATCCCTTCGATGAAAACAAGGGAGGTTCTTGATATCCGTCTAAAATAAATTCCCTCGCATAGTATATTTGGAGAATAAACCAAGAACATTAGGCGAACGAAGTTTATGTAAATCATGAGGGCTGTTAAAAATAAATATTTGCGACTAATGCAAACTTCTTGGGGTCGAATGGAATGTTGATTTACCGTCTCTTTAATGCGAAGTTGAGAATGTACACGAAGTACATATTAAGTAGAAAATATTGAATAAATGGCAATGAATACAATATCGTAGAATTTAATTTAATAATTAATCGATTGAAATAAAATTAAAGTAACGGTTATTAAACTAAAGAAAAAGCTAGTTAATCGGAGTGACTCTTTTTTTACGATATTATGAAATCTTAACTCCATCAAGTAAAAATGCTTTAATGGTATTTAATATAAGTAGCTACCACCTGGCCGCAAGGCCAAATTGCAGCGATCAATTGATTAATTAAAATTAAAATGGTGATTATTATTCATTAATTTGTATTGTTGATTGTAAGTGGATGTAAATACTTAGATGTAACTCTAGTGGTATTTTTAAATGCAATCTGAATTCCACAGATATTAAACCATGTGAAGTATGAACATGGATGGATGAATACGGATGCCCATTTCATCTTGAGATCGGAATTATTTGCACTAGATGTTCTTCAACACCGAGTGAATCGAAATTCGGTTACCTTGAATGAATAATATCCTCTCTACCTCAAATTGTATTTCATCAAAAGATCAGCGCAGACTATCTTGCCGATCGTTTGCTCTTCCAGCAAATCCAATGACATGATAAAATTGACAGAAATACATCTCTGCTTTTCCTCTCTTTCTGTTGTGAATCTGTTTATTGTTTCATCTTTATCATTTCAATAAACGATGCGGGTTTCAATGTCTAAATAATGACGATAGCAGAAAAATTCGGGGAGTATATCCCTATAAGGTAGATAAAACATAATAAAATTAAAGTAATTAGTTTTTGTTCCACAAAAACTTGTATTATAGCGACCAGGTTTCAACTGATCGTAGTCATCGAATGTGTCAGATAAAAAAATGAGTGGTAAAAGAGGGGTTGGTGAGGTGGGAATTGGATTGCTGACAGCTGGACGGAGGGCTTCATGAATTGCAGTGAAAGTAAAATTACTTAGTTAATTGATCTCTCCGTCCTTCAGTATGTATTCTCTTTCTGACGATGACTATGATTATTTGTCGCCATTACACAATTTTTTATGTAACGAAAACTAACAATTTTATTTTTTGTGATATCCACCATATCATGCTTATTTCACTCATTTAGAAGAAGACAACTAAATAAGTGAGAGAATCAGTGTATAAGGAGTATAGTACTCCCACTTTGATGATTTGATTTACGTAAAATTTTCATTTTTCTGGCAGGAGCCTTATGAGAATAACATTTAGCTACCAAAATTCAATGTATCTAGTTCCTTTTTAAGTTTATCCCTAAAAACAACCTGCGGTTGATATATCAGATCTTGCGTAAGACATTCAGTAAATACATAACAAATGAAAAGGGAAAAATTCCTTGCTACAGAATAGACTATAAATTAACATTGCTTAAAATAATTAAATAATATTGAGGATAACTTATATTGAGGATAATAGATTTTCATATAATAATGCCATGTTTCAAGGATTTGTAAGTCATCTATTTTTATGAGATATGGCCTAGATATAACATTAATTTCACCATGCTTACTCGAAATAGGTCTATTTTTCCGGGGCATCCTTCGTATAACGGAGAGTAGTGCAAATAGACGAAAAGATGAGACATTTTCAAATCCATTTCAGCCATTGACGAGTAGGTCTAAGCGATTTTGAATAATGTAAAGGAAGCCTTCTTATTTCACCCATATGTTTTTGGACTATGATATAGGAGGTAAAGTTTCTCAATCGTTACTCTGGACCTCAATTTGAAGATTTTTGAAATAGAGTTAGAAACAGAAACGCCTTCTATCAGTTATTTTATGAAGTCAATAAATTAATACGTAGATTTCTGAAAATAATTTTCAAATATCTTTAAAAAAATTCAATTAATGACACTAAACTCAATTTTTCCCAGAAATATCTTATATTTACTCCAAATGTGTCATTAATGTCTTTAAAAATGTTATATATTACTATTTTAATGCGATATTTGTTTGAAAATTAGATTCGGAAGGTTAATATTTTAAACATTTCTAATTGAAGTGCTCCTTAACTCTCAACCGAGATAATTACGAAACTGACAATAACGATGAGTCTAGAATACATACACTTTTTTGAAACTTTTATTGAGCTTGTACGATGATTCTCTTACATAATAATTTTCGATATAAATATAGCCTGAAAACTAATAGAATGAGCTCGATATGCTTTTATTACGTTAGATTACCCTTTGATCTGCCTGGGATCGAACCGGGGACCAATATAACAGATAAAAAAGTTTTATTCCTTCTAAGAGAATGGAATATAATAATAATATATTTTATAATATGCATACTTTAAGGTTTTACTAACTCCGGTTCTCGAGTTTGAGGTGAAAATAAACCCACATGCAAATCACAATGCAGAAATTATGAATTGATTCTCAAAGTGAAGTAAACATTGATGGTTACAAGAAAAGTCTCTTATTACTTACGAAAACAGTAGATAGAAAATAGCACGAAAGAGACGTGGAATTACGTCAGTATTTACTCGATCTATAGCTGAAGTTCATTCTCAATGTAAAGTAAACGTAGATACTAACCATAAAATTTTGAATTACTATACCCTTAAGGACAGTAGATAGCTAAGTAACAGAGGAGACGTGGAGTTATGTTTTTACTCGATATACTACTACGATATGTGACATAAACTACATAAAGAGGAGAGGTGAGTACGTACACCCCTGCCACACGCTCAAAGACGACTTACTGGATCCAAATTATGTCGTGGATCTACCCAACTGTTAGTAGTTGATTTACATATAAATAGCGTAGACAAAGTAGAGCTCATTAAATAAACTACTAAAAGTTCGTTCCCTGTAATTCTTTAAATCGATCCTAAAGATTGTTCGTAACTGGAAATGCTAAAATTTTAGATTATTATTGCCTCACATCCTATCATTCATTCTAATCATTACTTTTATATGGACGTGTATTCTTAGGTAAAAATGCATAAGCTCGGCTACAATAATCGCATTGGTCGTCAAGGGGACTCGTTGTTTATGGCCTTAAAATTTTACAAAATATCCGTTTATTTTAACCAAATTCTTGCTATTTCGACTCGATAACGATATTTCATGACCAAAATAAGATTTTTTATTAATTTTTCTTTCTTATTGTGCTAGTCAAGATTTTTTGTGGCTATTATTTTTAATTTAATTTTGCAAAAGAAATGTAGCCTGCAACCGATAAAAGTGAGGTTTTCGTGCATTTCTCTGGAGAACAGTATTTCATGTCTGGGTTCGTACTCTGTTTCTCAGAGAAAGAAGTCTCAGTTTCTTTTATTGTATAAAACACCCCTGTATTAGAGCAAAGAAAAGAAAACAAAAATTATTCGAATAGGTCGAGCCGTTTTTGAGTTTTAGCGATACTAACGAACGACAATTTATTTATTTTGGTAAAATAGTATTGTGTTGTAACTTTGCAAACGGTATGTTTGTTCATACGCAACGAAGTGATTAACTAATCATAGTAATAATTCTGTATGTTATAGTAACGATAGCTGTGAAAGCCTATTTGAAAACTTTGAAATATTTGTATTATGTATGGAGTCGTGTTTTTTTTTCGTTCTTTGGTGCGGAGGGAAAAAATGGAAGACCGGGATTTTTACACAATTTTTCAAAAATTATTTTGCTATTTTCAGTTACAGAACTAATTCATTCTTTTCTTATATTTATTCATTAGTTGAACTTCAAGATTTTGTGTGGAGCCTTTAATGCGCCTTTTAGCCTTTTGAATAATCACATATTTTAATTTAATCGAATTTTATTTCGGTAATGTCACTGGGTGTAAACTTTCCCCGGAGAAGGACACAAGTTTAAACGCCTTAAAAATGATTGAATTTTATATTGTATCTAAAATACGTCGTTTTTTCAAATATGATAGTAATATAGAAAGCATATTTAAAAGCTGGAATCAAATGAAAAATTCAAACTGAAGTGAAATATAAAAATCAGTTAGGATGAGACCTCCATATTTATAAAAAAAAAGGTTGAATCACCTGTTTTAATTCAGTGCCCATCTCTTATATTGAGTGCACTGCCTTCCATGCTTTGACACTTTACACCGCTTCAAACAGGAATTACAATTTTCATCATCAAATGCTTCGTCCTTTTCTGGTTTTCTTATATGCCCTCGACTTTATACTTTTGTTTTAATGCTTGGATTATTGTTTTATATTCCCTTTACTTTGATTTTGGTTTCTCATCAGGTCCAGAAAGTTTGCTGGCAGATTTCGCCGTCTTATTCTTGGTATAACTGGTTGGATCTATCTTGTTCTTTTTCGACTCATCCTGTCCTTTTCAAAAAGTTTCTTACGGGCGTGTCTGTAACTATCACAGTTTGTCTCTTTTTCCACTTTTATTACTTCCTCTTCTGCTTTTTAAATGGCCGCACACAACGCGTAAACCTCCCTCATGCGCTTTGTGTAAACTAGCCCTTCCGCCATGCTTTCGTTACAAGTCATACTCTGAGCTTCTGAGCTTTATTCATGACTCAAGCTATCAATCGAACAGTATTAACCGCAAAAGAACAATCTAAAGGATATATCATGATGAATTGTGATGATGGTATAGGTACAATTAACGCCATTGCATCAGTGTATAGATGTACATGGGTGGTCTGAAAATTTTTTCATTTCGCCATTTCTCGACATGTTTTCTGAAAATTTTCTGAAGATTTCTGAAAACTCTGGGGTCGGAATCTTTTCAGACCACCCTCGTACTCACCTGAAGCAAAATCAGAAAAAGCTGCGTTTTTCGCCCATAATTCGAGCTACACTTACATGAATGCAAATGACGATTCTACGGACTGGACAAGAGACGCACTCAGATATTTGAATTATAAACTTTGCAAATATATGCCCCAAATTGCCCCGGTCTATTCCTATAGAGGGTACGGTATTGGCCCACTCTACTGATCTCATTTATGCTAGAGAAAATATTCCGTTTTCAAAAGTAGTAACAAAAATTGTAAGTAATAAAGAATTATAAACTTCAGCGAATGCATATATTTTCCAACTAGGACAGCAAATAGATGCGCTTTTCAAGTCATTCGCTACGGTTTATAATGAATCCGTAGGAATATTCGAAGTTGATGTCTTGAAGTACGACGGGGAGCCTTTCTAAACCCACTGCTGTTTTCTTTTGATGTTTTTCATGAAGCCCTCTAGACTTCGAAGTAAAATTTGGTTGGACTTAGCTAATGAAAAGAGAATAAAGCATATTCTCGTTGATACGTTTAACTTTTGCGGAATGCTAAAGCCTTTCTTATAAAGATTGTGCATATAATATGCATAACGAGTGTTCTTTAAAAATATCATGTAAAGTTGGAAGCTTGTTGCAAATGGAAACGAAATATACTTTTGAAGAATGAAAACGAGACGTCACCTATTCCATATAACCATGGTCAATGTTAAAACTTCTCAATAACTGTAAAACTAGTCAAAAATAGAGACAAATGAGAAGAAGTTAAAGCACGAATGAATATTAAAAATCCAAGCACTAATATACCAATACACTAATATACTGATGAAAAATTGCGTAAATCTGTGGATAATAATAGTAAAAATATAAGGGGTGTTCAAATGAAAAGGTACGAAACAACACTGTGGGTATAATTGAAATCTTTATTCAAAAGTAATGGCCAGAGTTTTGAGCACAACTATCCCTCTGTTTAACGAGCCGAAAGATTCCATGCTAACAGAATTCCTGTGACTCTGACAAAAGCAAGTCCTTCACTGATTGATTGTGTGTTCCGTCCAATTGATGCGGCACTGCGTATGAGGACGGTGTTCACGTTGGAAAATTCGAACATTGAGGAGAAGTGTCATCAGATTTCTGAGTGCAAAAGCCGGTCGATGGTGGCCATATACGGAGATCTTTCTACAAAAATACGATGAGAAGGCAACCAGTATTACACAACAACAGTTCGCGGATTGATATCTACAGCTGTCATAAATAAAACAAACTTTCAAAGATTCGTTTCTGTTTTAAGGTGTGATTTATTTTAAATTCAAAACTCTTCCCCCTTCCAAAGTAAAATAAGGAGCCCTGTTACAGCGCTGTTTCTTCGAGGTCCCATGAAAAGCGTAAAATCAGGTTTTACTGTGTATGGAAAAAGTCTTGCTCGAAATGTGAATCTTTGGAGAAACATTTTCCGTCCTTCTGATAGCATAGCCAGAGCTTCGAAGCAGGACATTGGAAGTCCTCTTAATTTAGGAGGCCAACCACTCAGAATTCCGGAGGCTTTCGAGTCCGAATGGATCTGAGGCTTCCAAATCACGTAGCTTCCTAACGTTCGGGAAAAGCAATTTTCCGAGAAAAAAATAGAATCGTCATTAATGAACCCTGGCGAGGTTCATGATTTATTTCACTGCATGGAAGTTATTTCTTGGAGTTCTGGTGGGAATACATCACACCTAATTATTAAAAGAAAATGTTTTTCCCGGAGCATTCTCCTCGAATTTATCGAAAAATGTTCACATTTCAATTTGCAACAAGATGATTAAGATGATTGGCATGAAATATCAGCATAAAAATGGATTTATTTACATTTTGGAGCTGCTCGGATATGAATTTTCGTTACTAGTATTTGCACATATCGTATTTGAGTTGTATGCTTATCTTATATCATCTTAATCTGCCTTTAAAACATTCTTATTTATTTTGCGTCCGATAGAGAGCGGATTTCATCTTCGTAAATTGTCTTTTCAATTTCAGGTTGTTTCGTTTCTCGGCGTATTCAAATCGTAATTATGTTTGCGTTTTGCGGAAAGTATCGATTACCTCTAAAGGTCGATCAAGACTAAATGGAATCACTTTTAATGATGAAATCCTAATATGATGCTGTGTAATCCAACGGTATTCTTTGTATTAAATGTAACCGATTTGTGAGAGAACAGAAGTCATGCGATTCGAATTACATTGAATATCTTCTTAGATGTAATAGGGGTTATAATTCTTTTATATTTCGAGCAAGTGTCAAAGGAAGAGTAAATACAAAAGTAAGCTCATAATTATACCCTACCTATCTTTGGTATCTTGTAATGTAAACATACGAAAATAAAATTCTAAATCTCTCATAAAGCCACTCAAAATTTTCCTTATTATTTATCCTAGCATGTTTTTTACTAGGATTTTGTATAAAGGAAGTAATTCAAGTGAGAATTTCCATTATTAGCCAACGTTACACCCTGAAATTTGATGCCCATATATTAATTTTTAAACAACTACAAAGGAACATTATTCATAAATTAGTACAAAGTATAGAAATAGGATTGCGAGTTGGACTTGGTGAAAACGGTAGAGGACATGAAGTAGATCAACCATCATTAAACTATTAGGAAAGTACCTGCGTCAATAGGTAGTGAATTAATTGCCGTTTTGAAAAATAATAACGAGGCGGTGTTTCAATCTTCGATTCAGAGAGTCGATTCTCAGGGTATTTATTTATTATTTACTATTTATTTATTATTATTTTATTGCTTATTTATTGTTTATTTATTATTACAATACTAGTTACAAGACGGGAGTCTGATGGCAGCGTTATTTATAGTATTTATTTAAAAAAAATAATGATAATAAATATTCAGCCATTCACCATAAATAATGATTACAGGGAACTAATGTAAGTGCATAGAATACTAAGCCTTAGAAAACATATTAATGAAGAATTTTCAACATTTTTTGTCCTATTCTTCTTCACATTAATTTGAAATTTGGAGATTTTTCAAAATAAATAAAATAAGTAAAGCGATTGCTTTGCGTTTCTACATTTCGGTTGTCTTCCTTCGGCATCTGATAATTAATGATTACAGACAGAGGATACTTTCTCTTTATTTATAAATATAATATATATTATATACTTATAATGTCCTTCCACGAAGCACGGCCTGACAAGATAGAATTTAACTAAGAGACAAAGGTTCTCCAAGCGCCGAACGCGGCGACCGTCTAAGGGCGATTCCCGGGAAACGGATAATCGTTTTGCGGTCACCAGTTATTCAGAATCCCTCTTCCCTCTTCTAAGATAGAATTTATTTATAAATAGTTTAGAAATATACACTCCAAGTACTATGATGAATTTTAAAATGCTTTCGGTTGAGTACTCTTCATTAGTAAGTTTTATTTGGCTTTTATTTACACTCCTGCTTCAGAGAACAGTTATTGGTCTGATAACCTTCATATCAGATATTATCAGTTAATCATCATCATCTCTTTCAGATACGGTTTCACTTTGGCTACTGAATGTAAGTAATTCCAAAATTCATTCAACAATACATGGTCGAAACGCTATTTCCCTAAATGAACAACGAGTGAAAACAGTCCTTTAACAGGAACCAAGAGTGGCATTTATTAAATTCCATTGGCCCCTTAAAAAAACAGAGGAACGATTGAAAACCGCATTATGACCGGGATATGATACTTTTTATTTCTTCGATGGTGAATAAGAAGAGGAAGGTGTTTCAGACGTTTAAGTTTTAAATAAGTTCTATGCACCTTCAAAACGAAAATGATTCTTCCCTAGTTTGCTTTGCTTGCCAAAGATGTAGATATCTAAGTGGTTCGTGAACTGCTGCTGTCGAATACTGGTTTGCCTTCCAGTCATAATTTTTATATAATAGTCTGCTTTGCTGGACAAAAAAGGCGTCTTTTTGGTCATGTTTCCCTCTACAATGACGCAGTTTTAACAGATATAATAATAATGTTAACAATTTTCGATCTAACGACTGCGATGGAGAATTGCGGGATTTGAGGATCTGCACTGTAAGCAGAGCGTCTTCATTTTTACCATCAGATTTTTTGGTAAGGACGGCATATTAAACCGCGTATTAAACAGAATAGCGTATTAATCAGGAGTGATCTTATCAGGAGGGTTTTACAGAATCCCTGTGCTTCTTAATTCCCAAATCAGCCTCTTGTCATTAGAAAAACAAATATCCCTTTAGTCGGAATATTCCTTTTCGTTCGAAAACTGATTATACTCTACGACAAAATCATTGATAAAAAATGAAAAATATTTCATGTTAACGTATGCAAGATTTAGGTATTATTTGTGACAGAGACTTAAGGAGAGGCTGCGATTAATCTTAAGATAAGCTTCCATTACTAAAGAGTAATAGCTAAAATATTCCTACACCTAATATGTTCTCTCTTTGGGAGAGTTTTTAATTTTAATAATCTATGGAACGTCTTTCATTTCTCAACCTGCTCCGTAATTTTGAGGTGTATGCGAGTCCTGAAATATTTCGGAGGAGTTTTAATTTTCTTTATGTATAATCATAAAAATATCCTCATGCTTATGATCCTCTAATCATATTTTCCAGAAAATTTTATATCCTAACGAACAAGGCGTAGGAATGGATCCCTACGTTAACATTTTCTTTCAGTGAGGTCAAAAAAAATTCTGGAGAAGAATTTTCATCAATCTGAAATTACTTTACCCCTTGTTTTCCTCTCCCGCCGGTGATCTTTACGTTCCTCGAATATAACATCGACTTCGTTAAGCTATCTCAAACAGGGGATCAATTATGAGCCGAGGGTTTCCGAGAAAATATTCTCATGGGGCCGAGTTTCGAAATACGCCGAGCAAGGCCACCCCCTGCCACACGCCGAAAGGCGGCTTGCAGGGTACATATGTAGATGTAGATGTAGATGCAAGGGATGTGGTTTGAAATTATCGTCAGGGATTTGGAAAAATCAGGGTAGAATAAATTTGTATATTTTCTGACTTCTGCATTGGTGGACGATGGGATGTCCCTTTAAATGAAAAATTACTCCTTAAGACAGGACTTAAATATATTAAGTCTTGGTCAAAAGGTAAAGGAATACTTTAGTGGGGGCGACGTGCAAAATATTCAACTCGAAAATTCATTGGATTTTTGGCAGCTCTAACAACAGATGCGAAAAGCTTTTTGGAGGGAATGAGGATGCCAGATGAGAGGTGAGGTAATTTGGTTTTTGTATCCTCATTACACCGAAAAGCCATCAGAAAATTTCTAGTGGTTAAAATACAACGTTACTGAAAGTAATTTAAATACCCATGGATTAGTACAGAATTCAATAAGGAATCATCCAGATGAATTCAGTTCGTTATTCAGCATCACTCAAACCTGATTAAAATCAATCGTGCCTCAGTAGCTTTCACATAATCACAGTCGCAAATAAGACTGAGGATGTCAACTGGAAATCAATCGCTAGGACTGTTCAATGAGGGCTGCTAAGAAAGCACTATTTATTTCTTTTACTTATTTATTTTCCAAATCCCCCACAAACATTCATTATTGGACAATTACAATGGCGAGAACAACAGAAAACACGCACAACCAATCCCGATACTCGAGTTGACCACGCTAAGCACAGAAATGAGGTCGGCCTCAACAACCGCTTTGGTAAACGTCAAGCATGATTTATTTACATTGAAAATTCAATGATAACATTCCAAATTTTTCTATAGATATCGCGATGTAAATTTAAGTTAGGCGGAATATTGGTGGAATTCCGAAAAATGAACATGCTTTAATTTAATTGAACATTACGCAGTTTATGAGACTTGCATAAAATGACTTTGAACAATATTGTCCCAATGTCACAACTAGCCTCTTAATTCCAGGTAATCAACCTTTTAATCTCCCCTTAGCAAAATCAATCCGTTCATAGACATGGCTGAAGAGGCTTACGTGGAGTTAAAGGATTTTACAGCTTCTACATTAAAGGGCTCGTTGAATGGAGAATGCTCTAAAGGCAATGTGGAAATGCGATTTCAGGAGATCCGAAAGCCACAGGAAACTTATTCATCAGTAGATTAATTGGGAGATATTGTCCCAAACTAAATGAATATCATAACCAGCAGAGTGGGGACCGAATACCTTTTGGAAACTGGGTCTTCATTCGGTAAATGAATGATAATAATTAGAGGTTCACCGCCTTTGACGGCTAAAATTTTTCTATCATGTAAATAGAAATAAAAAGGCCTCTGGGACGTTTTGACTCGAAAAGGAAGACGCCAGTCACGGCATCTTATTGACGCACGTATTCATCCGTCCAGATATCACATTACCATAAGAATCATTAGGTTTCATTTCTCGAAAGACACTATAAAGTACGTCTAAAAAATTGCATTTTGTGCTTTCTCACGTTTAAATACTTAACTTTCGTTAGGCTGATTTTTCTAAGTTCTCCTTAAAGTTTATGAAAGCCAAGTTTCTCCTTAAAGACCTCTCATAAAATATTTGGTGATTAACAGCAATAATAATATTTTAAATTGCTCTGTTTTTCGGTACTTTCGGTACAATTTCGGTACAAAAGCTGGAAATTAAGAAAAACATCAATCTCAACGATCACTGAATAAAGATAATAAAAAAATAACTGAATCTATGAAACAAGCAATTACAATACAACGTAAACAATTGCTCGATAATTACATTCCCTTAAAAACAGTAGCCAATAGATTATGAAACATTGAAAAAAGAAATGGAAGATTAGATAAATTAATTTCATAAATTTTTACTAAAATAACAAATGAAGAAGCTTAAGGTTTATTTTGATGAAAATGTGAGCTGAATGCGAAAATAAATTAATTGGAAAACTGATAAACCTCGATGAATCGGGTTTTTTGAGATGACCGAGGTCGCATGTAAGCGATCATAACTGAACAGAAAAACTAAGGAAAATTTAATGAACCATTAAATAAGTCGTTTTGAGTCAAATCGACCCAATTAGTTTTTCTTCGATAGTTTTTGGAATTTAATAATGTCATTTTCATTCGTTAGTCTCTCTAGTGTTAATTCTTATTCTTTTGGTGCAAAATTGCTGTAACTGAGTCGTAATATTTTAATGGTAGATTGTATATAAGATAGTAGCTATATTTTAATAAAAGCATTTATTATTCTAAGATAAAGAAGTTCACTGATTGAAAGAAGGAAAAGTAATGCAAAACTATCTTGGAAAAAAAGTAGAATTTTACGAAGTGAGTGTATATTTTTTCCTGTAATGGAATTCTACAAAGTTACGGCAAACTCAATTCATCATATTTTTATTTTATATAACTAATGTCAAAATGACCCAACGTTACCATTTGTGTAAGTTTTGGGAGCGACGAGTTAAGGGTTAATTTAGGTATCACAGAATTTCCTTCAGTTGCAGATTATCTAAAAAGTATAAGAAAGTAATACATGAAAAATTAGGAATGAAATTATTTTGGCAGTAAATTTATTTCAAGTTCAAAATTTTCCAAAATCGGGATGCTTCCTATATGGTCAGCTAGTGTTGCGTTTGATAGGCTACATTTTCTATAACTCAGTATGAGGAAGAGAGAAGTAATTTGGTTGCGCTTTGTTGGAATCTACAACGGTGAATTCCCTCTCTAATCCTACTGCATTATTAGTGACTGTCGCTTGAGGTTTTATCGCAGCCTTCCATACATCACAGAGGATACAAGCTAAGCGTATCGAATTATAGGGCGGTTGAGTCAAAGGAAAAAAGAATGTAAACTTAAATTCTAGCTAAATTTGAGCATCAATCCTGAATGCCGTCATTCTAGAGAAAATAGGCTTAGGTGGAGGGTCTTCTGTAACAAATAGCAAATCCCTCACAGTGCAGTACTCAATAACCTGCATTAGGACACCGAGAGTTTGCATTTGCTCTGCTGACTTTGAGCATCAAATAGTTGATTGGATTATGATGTTCTATTTGAAACACCTGATACGTACGTACTTAAATGAATAAACAACATTGTTAGGGTTTCATCTATATTTTTTAAGAGGGTTATCAGATTATTAACTTCAATCCTGGGGGAATCTGAAAGAAAATTTAAATACTGGTGGCTGAACATTTGGCTTTTACTTAATAATTTTCCTTTCATTGCATAGATACTTTCAAATAGTTCCATGAAAACATTAACATAGACGCATTATCTACGGGGAAATATCACAGAATCAAAAAATTAAATTATAATAAATTTCAAGTCATTGAAATACACCGAGAAAAGACGCATAAATAAATATTTTCAGTAGCAAAAATTGGGTTCATAAATTATGTTCGCGCAGAGACGGACGGAGAAATCCTCCCGAGTCCAAAATTCTCTCGTAATGTGGATCTGTTGGTCATCTAGCTTACTCAAGAGCATTTGATAGCAATGGGAGGAGTGATTAAAGATCAAACTAAAGGTCGTGCTTCATACTTTACCGGCAATGCAAAAGAATTTTATATCATATTGTGGAAAAAGGGAACATCTTTTAAGCATAAAATAGCAACAGAAGCTGTGTAGTAAAGAATAAGAAACATGTCTTCAAAAGTATTTTTTCATTTTGAATATAATCTTGGACCCAAAATTTTCATAGAGTAATTCGGAATATAGTCTTGTGTAACCAAAATGAGGACAGCAATTCCACTCGAGTCATGATGTTGGTGCGGTTTAATCGAAAATCCCAACAACCCATCGATCGATACCAGAATTGAATTAAAGCCGCCTTTATGTCGTCGTTTATTACAAAAGGAGCTCCAATTAGCTTTCACGAAATGCAGTGTCCGCGCCGATCTCTGGTTACCGCCATTCCTGGAAGCGTTTTTTTCAACGATGTGTACCCGAGATCTCGTCATTTGGTGCAGAAACATTTTACCCAAATACGTCAAAGGGTGATTTATCTCGGTGCGTCAAAGATGAGATTACACAGGTGCCAAGCAAACTCCTTAAAGTGAGCCGATATTTGGTGGAACAGAAATAAATGTTTGGCGAATAAATTGGGTCAAACTGTTGCAATACCATTGAAAATATGATTGCTAGCCAAGAGACGATTGGAATGCACTATTGGAAACATTCTGTGGAGCGATTGCTAGTTGATTACCTTATCTATCGTGAAAGGCGTAGGAGAAAACTGAATTGTTTAAAATAACTAAGTATTAGATTTTGAATTCCCGTGATGTTTTGATCCATGCTCTTCATTTGTTTTCATAATAATGGTCAATTTAGCTGAGAATGAACTAATTAGCTTTAAAACTCAGCTGTTTAACAAACATAGCAGTTAAATATTTAGTTCATTTTCAAATAGCTTCATCTCTTTGAGTAATAGCAACATTTCATGTGATCAAACATATGGAATGAATAAGGAGGAAATCATCAAAAAAATAAAGAATGGACTATAAAGAATGGTGAAACAAAAAAGAACAGCAAAGAGAAAAATAATTTATAAAAGTTACGAAGCTGAAGTAAATTTTAATTATGCAAATGAGTTAGACACTTCTGTTAGCTCCAATGAGTATTGCATTGTTTTTTGGCTATTTTTACGACAAAAGGGATCTAAAGTTGACTGGATAATTTACATTAAAAAGTGGTTAAATGGGACTTGTAAGCTATCGGAAAATACGTTTACGAAATGCTCTTAATTTACATAAATATTATCACAGAATTGTAAGGGACAAATTTTTATTTAAGAACACTCTTTAACAACTTTGATTTTAAAAAGGGGAAAATAAATATTTGTGTTCGTTTATTATCTTGTTGTTATGCCTTTCAAAAATATATTTTACCTATGAAATATTTTTAAAGAGTAAATAATATTCTGTAAGCATTTGCATCTTACTCCAATGCTATGGAAAAAGATGCCTATGTTTAAGCTTTCACGAAAATGTGTTGTTTGTAAAATCTTATAACCAGAGTTATAGGAAATGCATGCCCTTCTCTTTTTCTGCCATTATTGACATTGTCATCCCTTCTTTCACTCCAGAGTTACAGTGTTTTAAATAAAAAGTTAGGCATCTTCCCTCAACTTACCATATGTCATAAGCGACATATCTCTGGTAAGTTTAATACTAAAACACTTATATGGTAGTATTACATAAGAACGATTAGGAAGATAATTTAGCTGGTGATAACACTCATCTCTGATTTCCAGTGGTAATCATGAGGTCGAGTGATGAGAAAGAATTCACAGATGGGCCGAAATAGAATGGGTTTTCTCTCCTCTTCGCCATCGTTCAGATATCGTACCATAAAAATACCAGGAGATCAGAATGCTGCGCGACAAGCCACGTATCGTAAGGGATGTGTTGCCCCAATATGAATCTTCGCCTCTTCTAAAAGTTAATGAATCAACCCACCCTACCGCATGTTACTTTCGCGTGTCTCTTACTATCTCGGTATGAATGCGGTCTAAGACGACGATCGCATGTCGAAGTGCAGAAATTTGTAGTTCCTTCCCCTAGGAAACACCTTCCAATCTATTAACAGAGAGAAAACTTCAAACTTAAGCAAAATACTTTTCTATCGAGCCATCTTGGAGAGCTATCACATTAGAGCATACTTCTGAGAGCAACTTCCCTCGGATACGCCGTGGAAATCAGCGGAAGGGTTCCTTGACCGCAATCAATCTTCGAAGCAAGTGCCGTAAATCACTCACTTTGCATCATCGATTCCTTCACACGACCAAATGAATGACCGAAATTAAGCAACAAAGACGCTCTCTTTGCGATGGAAATGAACAAGAAGTTGTGCGACTAACCGAAGGTTGGCTTGGTAGTTCAGTGGTTAAATACCTGCCCGGAAAGTGGGAGACCTGCGTTCGAGTCCCAGTCAAGTCACTATTTTTCACTTCTCGTACAACACTCTCCTTGTGTGAAAAGCTTATCATTCTTAAAAATATTATGTAATGCAACCAGCTTTACACAGTCCAATTATACCGCTATTTCGCAGTTTTAATCTGGTTTCCCGAAATGCGTTTTAACCGGGTTTTACTATATATTTAATATTTTTATCATTTCTTATAATTATTTTCTTCTTATTATTATTTGTCATAATTCTTTATCATTTCTCTCGAAATTACTCGCGAGAATGTCTTTCTGCCTTTCATAGTTCTTTTCTTCCAACACCCAATTTGGATTCAGCCCACATCACGTAGGCAATCCCATCTCTCCTTTATCTCCGAAATCCCCCGGTGAAGCAACACCTCCTTTGCTGCACACGTGAAAGACCTAAAGGATGCTTTTGCTAAGTAGCCGATCGGAGATGGAAGTAACAAAAAACGAACGTAGGTGAAGGACGAGAGAGAAGTGTTTACTGGATATTTACCAAGATTTATTTCCTCAAACCCTACTTCTACTGTTTTGTTTTCCTTTTATATCAACATTTTAGAAAGTAAAACGCATTGACGAATGAGTTTTGGAGATAATTTGGAGATATATATATGTATAAGAACTTCCTATTATGTCCAGTTTGTATAACAAAGAATGCCTATTTTCTGATGTAATTATTTCATATATCAATTACTTTTGTAATTTTTGTTCATCACTATGCTTCAATCTCTCTCTCTCTCTTCTCCCTTCAATCCCACCTTTATACTGCTTTTGCACACATCCTTCTCTTCGTGGGTGTTCTCCTGTAGTGGGTATATTTTTTGGAATCAAAAGTTTTCATTTTGTCTCTATAGAACCTATGTTACTTTCCTATTTACTCTATAGACTGATAAAAGGTTTGTCATATTGCTTGAGACCCTACTTCGTGAGTGTACATGTGTACTTTTAGATAAGGGACTATAATGTCCCAATTTCGTCCGATTATAAAGACGTTTTAATTTATCTATGGATGAATTTTCTCTTTCGAGATGAGTTGTCTTGGGTTCGATCCATGGTCGCTGCCATAGTGCTGACCAAGAATCCTAAAATATAGGGAAGTTTCCTGAATTAATAAGGAAATGAGTCCAGATAAGCCAACTGCAGCATCATCGGAATGGATATTCTACGGTGACTGACAGCAGTGGGGAACCTTTTTTTATGAACAAATTCACCATTTGGCTGCATAAGATAGGCCACCAGTGAAACTGTCAGGTCACTTTTGAGTTTTGTATTGCTTAAATTAAAATAGGTTATCGTCAAAATTGTGCATTGCTCACAGATCACCTCTCCTCTGGACTGGAACATGTAAAATCTCAGTCAATCTCAAGTAGAATCCGCAACAAGGATTTTACTTTAAGTGAGTTATGGTAGAATAGAGACCTACTTTTAATTACGAATTTAGAAATTCATTCATCGTATAAATAAAAAATGGTGAACCAGTTGCTCAATATTTTGCCGTTCATTAGATGACGAATTATAATTCGATGGCGTTTGGGAAATTGCATAGAGGAAACACGGAGACTCCTTAAACTGGTAGGATTACCAGATTTAAAAACTGATAATTACAAAGAAACTGGAAAAATACTTTAACAGTTTCTACTTTTAAAACAAGGACATTAAAAAATTTAATTAATCTGAAAAAATAAATTTCTTAACATGAAAGAGAACCACAGACGTAATACAACTTGCTCGGTTTTTACTATCAAAGTGGGTAAATTAGAAAAGTGAACCATTCGTTATATAGCGGCTGAAAATCAAAGTCGAGATGAAATAAAATTATTAGTAATAAAATGTATGAAAACTAGCAGCCCCGTGTGAAAATTTCGCCCAAGTAAATTAAACGCGATTGATTTATACTCGAAGGTATGTTTTAGAGTTTGTGTACTCGTGGAGTGGATTGGAGTGTTTGCTGAGATGTATTTTGGTGGGGAAATGGAGAATCTGTGTCTGTTTCGATAAATATACCTATCTATAGATATCTATAATTACACATCCAGTAGCTAAATTCTTTGGAAAATTTAAAATTTAAGCTTAATTTTTTGACCAGATGTTGAATTTATCATTTACGGGTCTAATTTTAGCAGAAACTTTCTTTTTAAATGGTGCATCATTTATATGTTTGGATAGAGTGTGAAGGAAATAAAGCGAGGGTCACTGAAAACGGACGTTTAGAAATAATATATAGCAGATAATTATATACCGGACTTCCGAAAACAAAATCAGATACTGGTTAATATCAATATTAATCCCTTCATTCTCAAGTTTTTAAGTTTTCGAACCACTCGAAGAACTCTGCCCTCTTGACAGCCTTGATTGAATAAATACTTTCGAAATGAAAGAATCGATTTACGAAATTGCGTGATGATACAATCACTGAATAGCGTGAACTGCATAAGCACAGAAATGAATATCGCATTTATAGGATTCTTCCCTTTATATAGCCAGGACGTGAAAATCTCTGAGAAGACACTCTTTGATTATTTCTTCATTTCCGCGGAAACGAGGAACCCAATAAATGGGAAACGAATACTTCAGAACTACTCTTGGATGAATATATAGAGAGGCATGCAAAATAAAGTAATTAATTTCCACAAAGTCAGGCCGAATCTTTTTGATTTTACATTTAAATTTACTAGGATTACCAAATTCTGAGCGTTTCGCCTTCTCATTTACATTTATATTTACATTTTCATCAATTCCCCGCCAGCCGCCATATGGCGTATGGCATGGCGTCTAAAAACATCGAACTCTCTAATTAGCTATCTGATTTGTGTGCCTAATACTGTCTGGAAGGAAAGACCAGAAATAGCTCTCCGTTTTCGCAATAATCTCACGAAATCTCTTTGAAGCCTAACCTCGAAAATCGCAATCGCTGGGAATCACGATATCGTGTGTTTCATCAACCAAATAACTTCTTAAAGTTTTATAGAATAGTTTGTGCCTATAATAGTTTCCTATATCCCCAAGAGAGTCTCAGTCTCGATTATTTAACCCGTAGAATCTTTTCATAAATGATTCAGTTTTAGTAATAACATTTATTCGTAATATTTCCTCTAGTATAAGCAACTTACTTTCATAGATATAAACCGTGACTTTCTCTTTAAAAGAAGGTAGGTTTACGATTTCTTCCGAGCAAAAACGTCCACGTCCTCATGTCCATTTCATACTTTCGTAATTCTTCTGTTGAGGGTCTCTCTTCTGACCCTTGAATCCTATTTCCCAACCACCTGATTCAATCCTTTCCTCGGATTCTCTTTGGATTACTCACTCCCTTTTTCATTTGGATTCTTTTATACCCTTCCTGTGTACAAAACTCACTAAAAATACATCCATTCAGTTCAAATAGTCATCTTTTTTCCATTCAATCGATTAGGCTTAATTATTACTGATATTTTCCTTTGTTTTTTTTTCTCTCTCTCTCTCTAATGACTCTTTAATCTCTCCACTTTCCTTGTTTCTTTTCTATTGCATCTCGAACATGTTCTTTGAACGATATACCACTGCCTAGGAATTCGTGGTGATGCACGGACTATAAGATATATCCTGAAAATGAGAACTAGGTCATTTCCGTCCTATCATATCTGAACGAAATGATTCACCAAGTTTTATAACATTATTCATTATCCCTTTCATAACGCTTTACGATCGCACGGCGTAGGCTGTTATTTTTCTCCAATATGGCAAGCAGAATATCAAGGTATAAAAAAGATATTGAAAGCGTTCGTTCCTCCATCAGGTTAGTGAATGTGTTCTTTCAATATATGGGTATGAGAATTTGAGGATAAAGATCCCCCGGATTTTGCTGTATGGGAAAACAAGATTAATATATTATTTTCTATTAGAGATTCTGGGTATATAGGGGAGATGAGAAATAGAGATTATATTGCAAAATCAACGGTAATAAGGACAAAAGAAAGGAATCTAGCGTAGGGCAATGCATACGTATAAGGATGTGTGTCATTCCTAAGTATGTTTGGAACTTCATCCCTTTCGAATTTGCTACCACAAGCTTCAGATTGATGAGAGTAAGCAATATTAGGTGGGATATACGTAAGATTTCGTCAAAGAGCCGAAATACTTTCTGTAGAAATGTCCGCATAAGCAAGGCACAATGATCCTATTAATGGAGTTTTCAAAAGCATACAATTCATTTATCATGGCTCATACCTCAGTAACTTTCAGATTTTCAGAGCCAAAACAGACGATAAGCCAAAAGCAGGTGAGGGAACCCCAAAAAAACAATAATTCATCATCAACTTGTATCTACTTTAAAGAGATCCAGTTCTTACCTGAATTAAACTCGACTATGCTTATGGTCCGCACATATCTGTTTAAATTTACTATAGACATCAGGCTTCCGGCATAAATAATACTTCAGTAGCTCTCATTTTATCACTGCGATTGGGCAATATTTATCTTAGACATAAGTAAATAAATTTTCCCCTAGCCGGTAGCAAGATGAGAGGAAAGGAAATGTAAATCGGTTGTTGATAAATAAAGGGTTTGAGAAACTCCGATAGTCGAACGTCAGTATAGGGACCAGAATATCCGAACTTTCGTTTCCATCCCTCGGATCAGGTCCGTAAACCAAAGTCCAGCTATCGGAAAGTTTTAGAAACTTTTTCCTGTATCCATATATTAATGAAAATATATTCATTTAATAAATATTTTCATTTAATACATATTTCCTTTTAATAAATATTTTCATTTAATAAATATTTTCATTTAATAAATATTTTCTTTTAATAGATATTTTCATTTATAAATATTTTCATTTAATAAATATTTTCATTTAATAAATATTTTCATTTAATAAATATTTTCATTTAATAAATATTTTCATTTAATAAATATTTCCTTTTAATAAATATTTTCATTTAATAAATATTTTCATTTAATAAATATTTTCTTTTAATAAATATTTTCATTTATAAATATTTTCATTTACTAAATATTTCCTTTTAATAAATATTTTCATTTAATAAATATTTCCTTTTAATAAATATTTTCATTTAATAAATATTTTCTTTTAATAAATATTTTCATTTAATAAATATTTCCTTTTAATAAATATTTCCTTTTAATAAATATTTTCATTTAATAAATATTTTCATTTAATAAATATTTTCTTTTAATAAATATTTTCATTTATAAATATTTTCATTTAATAAATATTTTCATTTAATAAATATTTTCATTTAATAAATATTTCCTTTTAATAAATATTTTCATTTATTAAGATATGGTAATGTATGGAGAAGTTCAAAGGGCGTGTGGAGATTCAACAATCAGAAGCGCGCCAACCACTTAAAGGCCCCACAAAAAGATCATAAAACCAACAGAACATCACTCTTAGGGCCCCCTTAAAAGGCTCCTAGTTCTCCCAAACGGTGCCTGTGGTAAGGCTGGCTGGTATAACGGCGAAGAGACAATCATTTTTATTTTAAAGCTCATGGAACCGATCATTGATACGGTATTTAAAATATATAGAAGTATGTAATCTATTAGTCTGATGTATTGTTTCCGAATAGATATTTGTTTAAATGAATAGTTCAAAAGCGTTTTCGTGCCATCTTTGGTTACCTAATGATTTTACCAAATGCCCTCCAACGCTCACCTATGGTCGAGACCCTCTTCCCCCTGGATCTACCCAACTTCCCGCTACGTTGCGGTATCGCCCACTATGGGAGCTATTGGTTTTAAACATTATGCAGGTGGTCCAATGAAATCACGCCCATAATAATAAGACTGACACTGATACGAAAAATATTTCTGTTGGATGAAAATTGTCCTGTGCTTCTTGACTACAGCGAACTCCATCCATTTTTAACTCCGAAATCTTTTAAGACACTCTCTTCTCCTCTCATTTGGAAATCCAATACTTGGAATGTGAATCACATTCTTCTTATTTGCCAGGAAATAATGGAACCTATGACAATGACTTCATTGTTAAATAGATGCTAAAAATTTTCTTGTTTTACAATCATTTCTGAGTGCTACATTTAATCTGAGAGTTCGCTACAAACTTAAACCTAATTTCCGAGATATCATTACGAAGATATCGTTCTTAAAAAAAACGACTTTCTTTTCATAAAAGCGGACCGTAGTTTTGGCTATTCTGTTCCGATGTAACTCAATTTAATTCTTGGAATGAGATCATCTTATATATGCATAGAATATACATGAAGATATGCCTTATAAAAATGGTCTTATATGATTAATTTCAATCGCAACAATTAGAAATTAATTTGAACCGGAATTCTCAATTCGGAGGTTTTCAGCCCGGAGATTCACTTTAACCACATGAGTTAGATATTATTTAGATATAATTATTTCATTAGTCACCTCAAATCAATTTGCTGAATAAATAGGCAATAATGTAGGTCGACCGGTGATAACATTCTAAAAACGTTTAAGCCCTGTTATTTACTCAACCTGACCTGAGTAGTCAACTTATACTCTTAACTCGCCGCTGCTTTCCGATATATCCTTTAATTATAATAGATCAGCGGTCATTTTTGGTCTAAAATTTGATTGATAATGTGTCAAGCTTAGATTATAAGAAGCGAGCCTAACTTTTCCACTAAAACATTCCTTTCTCTCTCATTTGATTAATATATCGTGGTAAACCAGATATCTCCACATGAAGCAGATATGCCCATAGCTTTAGATGATTCCTTTGAATATTACAGTCCTTCAAGAATGATGCAGGAGATTGAAAGAAATTTGCATATTATTAGCGAATATTAAGTTTTCTACCTATTCTTCGTAAATTTGTATTATATTTGCTAGTGATTTTAATTATTTCCATTTCAGGCATCGTTAATGGGTTATCTTACATACCTCAAATTAATTTATTTTTACTTGTCACTAAAATTTTAACACTCATAAGTTTTATTATTGACATTGAAATCTCATTTTTTATCCAAAATTGTGTTTTAGCTATAAGATTTACCAGAAAATTATGTTTAATCTTTATATACAACTTCTACATTGCTCTTAAAAACTAATTTTTATGACCGTCACAATCGTTCTTTATTCCTATGAGCTTATTCGTCATTTTTTCGCCATAGGTATCCTTGAAAAGATGCATAATTCCACTTATTCGCACTTTAAAATGTGAGTAATCTGAGAAACGAATTAGAATTATAAACGCTATAGATCCACCAATTTGTGGCCAAAATAACCCCTATAGGCGCCTATGTACTTGTTACGGATTTTAATGAATATAGCAAAGAAGCCTCTGGAAATGGAAAATCGAGTACAGTTTGGCAGAAACATAACATTGACTCTTGAGTTAGAATCCTCATATTCCTATAAGTGATAAAGTTGTTTCGCTAAGGCATTCTGTCATGTCATAGTCTAACTTAAAAAAAATACTCTCATATTTGTCGGAAGGAATAGCTAGTTCCTTGTATAATTCCTCGAAGTACAATTTCGTCTGTGTAAACCATGGAGACCTCATACTCTTTAAAAACATTTCCTGAAAGCTCGCGGAGGGATGATGGATTAATGACGGATAATTTAGCTGGAAGAAAATCCGGGAGAGGCTCCTTTTAAGAATGTGTCAAAGAAGAGTAATGTGTAGTTCATCCACTAGGAAGATGGAAATGCGAAGGTATCGTCAGCAACCTGAGCGTGAGATATCCACCATATTGGTAAACATGGTTAAGTTTATCGGCTTCCACAGAAGGCGTTCCGAAATTAATGATTCTTAAAGAAACAAATTCTGTTATTTTCACAGTAAGAAAACGATTTATCTTCTTAGTAAGCCGAAATTAGCGTAGCGTTACGTCCATAAGCAATTTCACTTATTCATTTCCTTTATTGTGCATATTTTTCTCTCCTCGGTTATCTGTTCGCCATGTAACTTAGATTTGACAATAATAATACTCCAAATAATGACAACGGAACCTTTTTATGAAAATTAATGTCGCTACGCCCCTTAGCAAAGATAAATAACTTTTCTCTTTAACAATATTCACTCATGTCTCTACTGCTAATCACTGTATTATTCTAATTTATTATTAATAATTGTTTTGATATTTTTCATTTTAATTTATCATTATTATTTATTATCCAGACATTTTATCATTATTTATTTACATTATTTATTCTTATTTACATCAATTTCGTGATGAAAAAAACACTTTCATCAGGTATATCCATTTTATATCTTTGAACGAAGTAAGCATAGATGACTGCCGTATAAAGCCCCATTTGCAGGGGCTCGAATCTAGACCCTCGGTGTTAAAAGTGCAAACAGCTCTGCCAAAAATGTGAGCAATGCCCACTTATAAATATTACTCTTTCCTTGTACCTACCATAAGCATCGAAACATTAGCTCACGTACATCACGCTCAGATTTGCAATAACAGTATAAGAAATAGAGCGATAAGTTGCGTACAGCATAGTACAAAGATTTTCATCAGTTTCGAAGGCTATCATCAGAATCAAATATACCAAACAGCATGGAGATATTGCAGAGGAGGAGGGAAGATAAAAAGGACGTGTTCACGGAAAATAAGTTATCACTCTCTTTGTATATAAATGTATGTTCTAATGGCAATAAGGAAATTACTCATATTATGTATTCTTTTGCCTCACTCTCTTCACGATTCCGTTGTAAAACAAACTTTCCCATTAAATTATTAAAGCCAAACTAATTAATTTTCCGTTATTGCTAATCAATTAGATGTCCCCGTAGGCCATATTAGGCATTATTAGGCATAAAATGAAATATGTTGATAGTTTTATGCGAGTTCGCGAGATGAGACAACATCGTCTGTATAACCTCATACAGAACTAATGAATTTCTCTGTTGACGGGATTAATTTAACTCAATTGAAGTAGCCGTTACTTGGTAGAACTCCATTACAGGAATAATGAACATTACTAAGTTTTTGCATTATTTCCTTAATTTAACTCGTAAAAATTGTACCACTGACCGATCCTTATGAATAATCTAAAATTATCAATAATCCCTCTCTAATTTTAAATATCCATCGTGATAAACAACTGAGGCTATAAAGATTGATCAAACGCCTAAAAAATGACTCAATGACATTTTAATGATCCTAGTACAATTCATGGGAAATATGATTAAGTTATTAATGAAATTTTTATTAATTATCAATGAAAAAGTGATTTCTTCCATCTATTTCTTACACGAGTTATTGACATCGGATGAATAAATATATAAAAGACTATATTAACTATATAGGACTTATAAAGCCTAGTCTAAAACTAGCTAAAGTGCCCATTGATTCTCAACTGTAGAAGTAGGCAGTAATAGCTTAATGATATTTGTAAAAAAGAGAATATATAATATCTCCCACGTTAGCTTACCTAAGTCGCTGGGACAGGTTATTGAAAGCGAAAACATTTAATCTCTTCAAATTTCTCACAGTTTAGAATTGACATGTAAGACCGACGATAAGAATATGAATTTTTAAAGCATATTACTATTTCGAACTTCACTCAAGTTCGTGTGATGATTGTTTTCAACTTAATTTTGCTACATAAATAGAAGCTGCAAATGATTAAAATGAACGTAAATTCATTTTTCCACGTCGGGGGTTGAGATCTAATACATGCATTAAAAGGGGTGTGCCGTAGAATTTTAATAACGCGCAAGTTTGCAAGATTAAGGTAAGCTTAGATAGCCACACTCATCGAATTATTTTTAAATATCGAACATAGATAGGTCAAATCCGATATCTAAGATCGACAGTAAGAATATGAAACTTTATAGAATTTTCCTCGAACATGGCTCAAGTACGTCCGATCGCTATACGAATTGATCATAATTCTCTAGCCTTTAAAATGCAATGTAAGGAATCCACATATTAAAATTTTCATACATCAATGCAATTCATCACATTTTGAAAAGATATTTTATGCATAAATATATAACATTTTGCCTATGGTATAAAGTTAATAAATTAACTCTCTCGATTAGGAGCATAATACAAGTAAGGACTGCTTCAAGTGTAGGAATTTCCGTAATGTTTTAGCAAAAGAGCAGTTTATGGATTGAAAACCGAATATGCTTTTCGATTTGCAGAAGAGTTAACGAATATTTCCCATTCAAGGCATCAGCGGTACGATTTTCGTGAATATTCGGCATGTTAAAGTGGGGATTTAAGAGCGATTTAGCTCCTTTACAAGGAAGGTTAGCGCAAAAGGAAGCAGTATTGGGCTGTTAGTGACTCCATCTAGACTGATTTGATTTATGAAGTAGATTAAGATAGTTGCTTAACTAGGTTAATAGCTTACCTGTAGAGAGATTCCAGATACGTTGGATTCGATCTGCTAGCTCCATTTATTGCAAGCTCACAAACCACATGTTTTTATCAACTCTTCTTGAAGAATAGAATACTTTTCATCTGTCTTTTGGTGCAGGATAAAGAAAAATTTGACTTTCATTTACTTTTGCCTCGGTCTTGTTTTTGATTTTGATAATATAAAAGCTTCTTAGGCACGATTGATTCTAGCGATGAAAGCCTGAAATTCAATCTTTTTAACATTGACTCTAAACATCTAATGCAAGCAAATTGCCGAAAACTGGATCCATCCAAAGCAGATGGAAGTTATTAATGGGTAAGTATGCTGCTGAGGTGATTATTCAAAAAGAATATTTACTTAAGGTTGATATTGAGTATTTTATGCAAATTTTTACCACTTTTTATCTTATATTTGTTTACATGCGAATTTCAAAGTAAGTTTACGATGGTTTAATATTGTTTTTTTACCATTTGTTGAAGATTTTATTCATAGGAGAAACACATTCTCGTAATTCATTTGTAATAATAGTATTTTTAAAAGTGCTTCGACAGCCAAGGCAAAATTCATCCCACCGGGAATCGAAAGCGATACCGATTTGGCTATCTGGAAGCTCACCTCATATAAGCGATTAAGTAGCGTACTTCATCAGGCGTGATATTGGTTTCCATGACGTTGGACGTGGTAATTTGAAAACCAAGCTCCCTCTGTCAAACTCTATGTTCAAAAAACTGAAAATTTAGGCTAAATTTAAAACCATGCTTCGCATGGGTTCTTTAAACTTATAAAGTTAATGATATCTCCAATTTCAAGTATATTCAATTTCGAGCAAGTAATATTCTCTCAAATATATTTTAGTTCCCAGATATTGTTTGTTCAACATTAAAAGAATTGGATACGTTATTGAGTGTCTTATTTCGATTGAGTTGGCGAAGACAAACAAGTTAAAATGGAGGGATAAAGGTGACCGAGTTTTCTGATTGCTTCGTTTATTCATAGAGACTTGCACGCTGAATGTGTGGCTTGAAATTACCTCGCCCGTTTTCCAAAGCGACATTGAGATGCTAAATTGATAAAGAATCCGTTTTTAATTTCCATCTTTCATTCAGATACCAAATTAAGAAGCATTCTCTTGCTATCTTTCCTCCACCACTATTCCGAAGAGTTCACAATTTCCCGTGGAAACGAATTGGAATTGAAAACCGAGATTTCTAATCGGGTCTGAAATATCAACCATAGCTACAGAAATATTTTCCGTCTTATTACCGTATTCCGTAATATTACGTCTTATTCGTATGAATACCTATGCTTATCCATATTATTCCATTACATTTGCGCATTTTCCTTTTTGGCTCATTTTTTATCTCAATTTTTCTCTTTCTCAACCATCTTTATTCAATTCTACTTTTTTGACAATTTAATTTAGCATCTTTTAATTTACAAATATGATATCAGTGCTCCCGTATTTGTAATTTGAAAGTGACCAGCGAATCTTTATCCAATGAAGTACTTCTAACTGATGCTAACATTTTGATGACGAGGTGATAGCTGCATCAACAGTGACTTGATAGAAATATACGAGTTTTTAAGTATCTCGGTAATTTTTGATCTGCTTATAAGAGACTCTCAGAGATCTTCGTGCAGGAACTAAGTTTCATGTTATAAATTACTCAATCCGTGCACTTACTACAGGAGACCAATCGATCGAGGAAAAGAATCTACTTTTGTTAATACATATCGGTTATCTTCGTAACGAACGTGAGAATAATTCACACTGCACTTCTTGAAATTGTTGCGTCCCTTGATGATACCAAACCATAAGTAATTACCCCATAATGAGTCCTCAGAGTTAATCTGGACCAACGGTGAACTATGTCTAACGCTTGTGATAAAATGTGAATCTTAAAGTTGCCTGTAATTATTTTTACTTATAGTCATCCCAATCATTGAAATAGATATACGATAAGCATTGAGAACCAACATGGAGATACACTGTTTCATTTGAATGGGTATCATAATTGCATTATTAAAATGAGCTAATATGAAATTATTTATACGGATGGCTATTTGATTTTCAAATTTATACGTAATTGTACATCTATGAACAATGAATTTTTCAATTTTATATGCGTACACAGTGAGAAAAATAATTAAGATGCTATCATTATGAATTTTTACAATTGAAAACTTATCTACCGAAAATCAATATTTTGAGAATACTGATATTAAGTGTCAGAAGCACCGCATATGGTATAACTAAACTTTGCGCGAATAACGAATGGTTGTTAACCTTTTAACCCCGGAGTACTGAAGCTTTTTTGGTGCTGGAGCACCCAAGGGCGTTTCAGAAAGCGAACCACTTAACATTTCCGTCCAGGATGATGTTCAGGCCACCATCCAATCACCAACGGCCGTTTGAAAATACGCTCCTTGGTAAATAAGATCGAAATTTTTTTTGAGATAGAAAAAGTATACACTTCATGAAATGTTTCAGTACTTACGTGGTTGGGCCATTCCCCGGAAAATCGGACAAATTCACCTCTATTTCATAAAACTGATGAATTTTTTTTTAGTATAGAAGTACGCAAGTAAAAAAATTTTCATCAGTTTTATAAAATAGAGGTCAATCTCTTTCCGATTTCCCTTGGAATGGCCCGGTCATTTCACTTCTGCTCATGGGGTTGTACGTCTGCAATCCCAAGAAATACTGTTCTTGTAAAATAACCTTTTTAGCAAAGGCAAGTTCGCTTAGGGCTCCCCCCGCGGGCACCAGGTTCAGTATTCTGGTTTTCACCTATTTATGGGAAAATAATGCTTCGAAACCTTGCAGCATAGAAATACTTCCCAAACTCTTTTGCCTTTCGACACAAATACCAATCAACAAAAATCATACGCTACTTTCTATGATACGTCAGCTAGTTCAATTCTAAATTCCAAATAAAGGAGAGAAAAACAAAACAACTCAGCATTTTCAAATCCTCGTTGCCCGACAAAATATCTCCCAATGTAAGCCATTAAAAATAAAAATGAGAAAGAACTGTTTAGTTTAAATCCACACTTTCTAAAGACTGTTTGTTTAGTAGGAGTGAAGTAGTCAGCCAGTATGTTTTCTTATTGAGCGAGTATTACAAGAAAGGAAAGTATCCACATAAACCCAGAACTGTTTTCGCATAAAATGTAAAATTCTTGGGGAAAAAGTTTGTAAACGTCCTTTGGTTTTTAATAGTTTTCTACGTAAGGATCTCGGACTGAAAATCATGTCATCATTGAAAAATTGCATCCTTAATGGACTTCATATGAACGAATTTATAATCAATCCTGATTCGTCGCTTCATCAATGCAGTTGTGTGAAATGTCAGAAACATTTTCCCAAAACGATTTTTAAGATACTCTAGCGATTGCCTTCGTTATTATAGTACCGTATACTTTTTAACACAATATATTCAATTTAATCTTGAGAAACCGTACCTATGATTTGAAAACCTACTCCATTATAAGATATGTTTCCCGAATGGACAAAAAATTGAAAGTTATCTAACTATGCTCAGCTGCTTCTTCAGCTTCTCCTGATCTTGTTCGCTAATCATTCAGAGGATGATCACAGAAATATCTTGCATATAATGACTACCACTTTATAATTTCCCTAATGACACGAAAGTAAACAAAGTATCAGTGAGGTAAATTAATAATAATAATGATAATAATAACATTCATTTTGATTAGTCTTTATTAAATGCTGGGTCGTTCATTTATTGTGCTGAACTGAAGTTTTCTTCATAGCATTTTGGCTTGAGAGTAAGGCCAACCACCTCACTCCTCGTCTTGCATTGTAAGTCTAATTCCTTTCAGAGTCTATTATGATGAAAAATATACATGTAGAACAGCATTTTACTCTCTCACCATCAATAACATTTCTATGTAGCATAAAATCTGTTCATTTACGATAATCGAACATGAATCGATGATCTGAAAAGAGAATTATCAAGTTAAAAATATGTTTTCATATGAAAAAACGTTATCAAAGAAAGAAAATTAATTTTGGAGTTGGAGAGTTGCACTGTAGTACGGAAATCTATTTATTTTATAAATGAGATATCCGTTAAACAGATTAAAAGAGAAAGCCTTCACTTTCACTTGGAATGCGAGCACAAAAGCAGCATACACGACTCAAAGAGGAGAGAAAAGAACGTCGTTCGAATATACTGCAGATGATCGAAATCTTTCTCGCTGTCCTTATCAAAGGAATGTACTTTCTCCCAAACATCTACCCTCATTTCCCTCCCTGAAAGGGTTCTCCTGTTTACTACGCACTCATAGTCACCTAAAGATAGTAGTATTAATAATTTTAGAAGTACTTCCACATCTAAGGTGATTCATTGAAAATCCAAGTGTTATTTTTATCCAACAGTTTTGTGGCCAGATTCTTCACTTTCATGCCAAAACATTACTTCCTGGTTATTAACCTATCTACAGTGTAAAATAATATCAACCAGCAATATTCTGTTGGTCATCTCAAATTCAAATGTTCTAACATCGAAAGTTGTCGAACGAATCGAACGAAAGTTGTTGATAGTTAAGTGGAGTATTTTATTTGTATGTAAGAGTAAATACCTGCCATTAGTGAATAAACCGGTTGCAAATTAAAATTCGAGGGAAAAATTTACTAATTCTCTATTTTTCCTGTTTAAAACACTCCACATCGTAACACCGGACTATATCAACTTAATCAGGTAAAACATTCAACAAAATTCAACACAAAACGAGAGTCAAAAGAGTACGATATGCTACATTGCAGAGTTAGACTCACATAAAAGATATCTATCGCCAATATTAATTTTGGCTGTGGACATTGTCTAAAGAAATTAAGTATAAGAATGGCTTGAGTCAGGAGAGTAAATAGAAGATGGTTGTTCGAAGGCTTAGTTGAGGAATGCTTTCGGGAATACTATTCTCAGGTGTGAAATTTTCGAGCCGGGCTTAAAGAAAGGGAGGAGAGGAAGCCACCATTTTAGTCTTCTCCCTGAATCACTCATCATCCATCAGAATTTGTATTTTCTAACTGCCCGCATATTTAGTGGTTAAATCCTCAATATTTGCAAATGTAGAGCGCTAGTCGTGTTTTCTCCTAGTGAGAGATAAAAGTACTTTTCTACTCATCTTCATCTACATTCCACGGAAAATCGGGCAGAAATTTACCTCTACTTCTTAGAAGTAATCAAATTTAATGTTAATTTAATAAAAAATTAAATAAATTCAATTTTCAAATATTGTTTATAATATTGTTTAAATTAACGACAAATTGTTTAATGCAACATTTGACCGCAAGGCGACCCAATCATCGGATTTTGAAATACATCAACGGGTTTGTCTGTCTTTTATCTATAGAAATACTATTTTTTATAAGTGTGAAAAAAATTATAAGATAATGTAAAATTAAGGAGTATTGTGCGGTACACGTCGCGGACGTCTAAACGTAATGTGACTCAAAGAAGCCCGAACTTTAGTTACATTTCCTATTGGAATATTATTACAACTTTGGCACCTATTGTAATCTTTCTTGCTCTTCTTGAAAATACCCTTTTATACGCACAAACGTTAATTTTATTCCCTCAATAACTTGTTTATTCTCCGGATATCATCGCTCCAGACTGAGGAGAGACTAATTACACTTCAAAAATGGTACAGAAACATCCGTTGCCGGTGAAAATCACCACCTGTAGAAGAACAATAACAAAATTGGAAGAAAAATGAAATAGGGATAGCCGCACGTTTGAGAAATTTTCAGATCCTCCTTCATTTATTTGTACGTCGCTCCTGAATCCACTATTCATCAAAGGGACGTTTGATGAATGGTTTCACATTTACATTGAAGTTTATGAAAGATGTTTTCTTGAAAGTTTATGGATTGTGTGTGGAAACACGCACGCCAGACTTACCTCGAAGAATTTCTTTTATTTCTAGTGTACAATTTGTCCAAAACGACTCTGAAAATAATTTGGCATCGGAAAATACAAGAAAATAAAATTCACGGTGTTTCCTTACGCATCGTAAATATCATGTTTTCTTCAAATGTTAGAAAGACTATTTTTTATAAATGTTATATGTAAGATGTCTATAATATTGAAATCATAAAAGCAAATAATATTATATAAATTAGACAGAGAAATAAATAAACACATTCCAACACATTAGAAATCACAGAGAAATAAATTTTTCAACATACGACAAAAATATCAAAATATTAAAATTGTAAAAAATAGACGACCGGCCAAACATCCCGAAAGGACTAATATTTCCTTTCTTTTCTTTGTTCTCACTTTCTTTTCTTTCATTCTTGTGCCAAATTCTGCGCTGATCCGAATTACAATCTGCAATTCTGGATTAGCCGTTTCTTCGGTACGGAACTAAGTTTCCGCTCAAAACATTGTTGCAAATGGACGACTTTTGCCTAATCCTTATAAAAATAGGATGTTTTCCCCATGGTTCCTTCAGAAACTTATGTCACAATCGAACGGCTGATGTCGGTTCGAGCCCGATCGAGCATTCGGGCTCGAGTTTTGATTCTACCGCCAAATGGTTGGAATATTGCGGGAAAGTACCAAAGAGAGTGGTGGCAGGTGATGCGACGTTTACCTTTTCAGGTTTTATTCTGGTAAATGTGAAGTTCGAGATCGAATAAGATTGGAAATTGAAAATTGAGGACATTCAAATGCATTCTAAAGCTTTCAAGATGAAAACTGTTTGTGGTAAAATAATTATCGGAAGATAGAGGATTTGAACAATACTTCTTAAAAATGAAAATTTCGATTGATTTTACAATACGGAATTTTGTGTGAATCCTAAGTGCTTGCAATTTCACTTCACGCTCAATTTTCGTCACACGAATCTCATTCGGATAGACTACGGATATGGCGTCTCATACTGTCTTCTAACTATCACACAACCTATGACCATAAGGCATATTGTTTTTTAATTCAAATCAAAACAAAACGAAGAATGTAAGCCTCTTCTTCTGCCAACTGAGACTGAACACGCTCGGATTCCCTCCACCTTCAAAGTGCCCTCCTTGCATTAGAATAGAACTAATACTGCACGTATATTTCTAACTAGAAATTACGAAAATACAATACGAAGAGTAACCTTTAATCCCGAAGCTGAGTAACAGAAAGCGGGCCCTCCAGAACTTTACTCAGTGGACACTGCGACAGTCGCTAAAATAACGCCAGATGTGGGCTTATTTGTGTTGCTTTTGAGGGTTTGAGAGAATATGAGAGAGAATTCTACAACTAAAAGAAACGCAAATAACACTTTGCGAATATTTAATAAAGTAGAGAATTCAAAAATAGTATTTTTATCCTAAGATTTTCAGGAAACAATACTTTGTTGTTAAATTAATCATTGCTGTAATGAGTACAGGTAATTATTCCCCTTATAATTTCTTCCTCTATAAAACGAAAGTTCAATTCAACGTTAAAAGCACAAAGTATATCTTTGAATTGCATTTTTATATGTATATCCTCTCAAAACCGAAATTGTCATGGAGAGCGGTACTAATCCGCCGTGCGGCTGCCCATCTTTTCTATTTTTATCACTTAGACATAGAAATGCTTAAATGTATGTCTTCATTTAAAACACTAGCAATATAGCATAATATTGATGAAATAATAGGCGTATACATCGTCCGGCGTCTTAAAACTTCATTATTTGAAATACAATAGACTTTTTCAAATTTACCGCCATGAAATTCGGGTATTTATACCTAATTATAATATGATATGATATATATGTTGATAATATATGTATCTAATATTATATAATATACATATTGCTTGTTAATTACAGAAAAATGCATTTGAGAAGCATGTTGATTGGTATTTCCTCCCGACAGCGTCATATAGAGTGGCAGCGCTTTCGAAAAGTTCGTTTATTTATCGGCATCACAAAATATATCTTCCGATTCCTCTTCAGGAAATATCACAAAATAGTATAGTATAAGTTATGCCGTATGCATCGGTGTCCATTTTTAATATTTTCCTTGCTTTAGCAAAAATTATCTCTAAAATAAATGTCCGCCATTTTGTTATGTAACGTATGCTGATATTCAATTGTAACCATTAAAATCCACCTGTATGAAAGACATGAGATAGGTTTATAATATGGTTTTAGAATTTATCCGATAGTTTTCTTCATATGGGTTCAGCACCGGGTTAAAGATGAAGAATTTCGCAAAAAATCGAAGAGCGGAGTTCGCGAAGTATGGTCAACATTGACCCCCTACATAATTAAATGCGCAAAAAATGAAAGTAAATGACTTGCCCAGTTGAATGCAGAATTTATTCAAGAATAGCCATGCGAAGTTTCAAATTCCTAACTCTAAAAAACCACTTTCGTATTTTTGGCCAGCTTTTTTTCGATTTTAGCCCACTGTGGGACGTCTCATGCAGTAGCGTCTAAGGGTTGTGGATACCTAGAATGATAGGTGCTTCCTTCGCTTCTTCGAATAACATTGATCGGACGCTGAATTCTGCAAAATGCATTACATTGGAATTACAAATGTGCTCTTCAAAGCTTTTATCCCGGAGTCTCGCCATACAACTAAATATCCGATCTCAGACCAACGCTTTACACGTCCACGACGAGGTCAAACCAACAGTCCTTTGATAGACCATAAAAAGGTCTTTTCTGAAGCTATATCTATACATAATAGAGTGGCCGCAAGGATGAAGAAAAGAATGGAAAAATCTTGATAAAAGGGGGAAATAAGAGGTTTCGAAACAAAGGAGACAAGTATATTTAGCAATGTGTAAAAAATAAAGGAAGATTAAATTAGGAATCAAAATTCTAAAGAAAAAGGAGGAATAAAGAAGAAAGAAGGAAACCCTATTTTGCAACCAATTTGTATCCGTAAGCAAAATCTTGCCTTTTTATTGCTTCCGTATCCTTTCTTTTAATTAATAAAGAGATACCCTTATTTCGATTTACCCTTCTCATTTTATTCTCGTTACTGAACTAAATATTTTTCATTTCTATTTTGTGATAGGATGGATGAAAACGTTTTCATTTAGGATCGTATTTGTCTCGTAAATATCTTTGATGACATAAAACTGTCTGGGTATGAGCGGTTACCACTTGTATGTGGTTATCAACTAAGTGAGGAATCGAATGGCAAATTACCTCTTCCTTCACTTTATCTGGATAGTCAAACACGTTCAGTTACGGTGAAAATGGGTATAAATAGATAGTTCAAGATCTTAACACAGAAGTTACTGAAAGCGCCACCGAAAACTTTCGAATCGAGTTTTGAATTCATTGCGAATCAGAATAACAACCGGAAAGAGAAATTGGAGGGAAGAATCAGATGAAAGGCTTCCTAATTTGCGACCACGCTTTAGATGAGGTGAATGACACAAACCGATGGCATTGAATTTGAAAAGAGGCTCCATTGAAGAGGCGATTCAACTCAATGGATTTGAGTTACGCATCTTCTTCTTTTGTATACATTAAGCAGTATGTTATGGATCACATATCTTCACAGATCTTTGCATTCAATCAATTCCCGTACATTTTTTCTTCAGGTGTTACATTGGTAAACTAGATTTTCTATTTTGTTCGTACGTAATTTTCAATTGATTATCATTTCCTTACTTATTAGTATTATACGTAAATTGCAGTCATGTGTCTACGTTCTGCACCAGTGTAGAACGTAGCCAATCTTTATTGTTGTAGTATAGTGTAACTTTATTAGTGTGTATATACTAATAACGTCACAAATACCAAAACATAATTAATACAAAAAAAATTCTCAATAACAGAAGATATATCAAGTACCCACAACAATAATCTATTATGAAATAAATACCTCTTTGCAAAAATTTTACAGCATAAATAATATTGCAACGGAGCTGACACCTAGCCACAACTGTGCAGCAATTCAATCTTTTTAGACATACAAGTCAAATATATTTACATGAAGCTGACTTACTGAATAAAAATTCAGGATAAATTATTCTTTTAAATTTTAGAACGCCCCTAAATTTTATAGAAGAGACTGAAAGATGCTACCTAATAGCAAATAGCGGAAACAGATATATGAAGAAAATTCAGAAGAGGAAATACCAAAACTAGCTCTTGAGCTCAATTGCTCATTGATGTCAGCGAACAAAACGCGGCGAGTAACAAAAAAACCCAAATAGAATGCTGTAATATTCTCGTGCCATGGCGGGAGGACATATTTTCCAATATGAACTTTAGAGGAATCTAAAAGAACATGAAATTGAAATCTTTCTAATTCTTTCTCCAAGAGTGTTATCTCTATTTCAGGTACAGTTTTGGCGAATTCTATAAATTTTGTATCGTTAATTTTTCAATAGAATTACCGAAGATTTTCTCCAAAGTAGCATCTTTACATCGTCAAATTTCATAGGTAAAACATTATTGATAATTGACTTCATAAAAGCCTGACGGGACCTGGGAAACCCGGAATCATCCCCTGTCCGGGAGGCTGCTTCAGCCAGCTATTCCGCCAGAACCAGACCGGCCAACGAAGGAATGTCGTGGACGCATAGACAAACGAACCCCACAAAAGGCAAAGTGCTATGGGCGGATTGATTCTTCATCCCGGATCACGCCGAGTTTCCAGATCTTGTCAGAATTTTTCAAATCCGTTTATTCTTGTGATTTCTCCTAGTGCATATACTTATGTGCAAAGATATCGACACCTTTTTTTTAAAGCTGAGTATTTAAACTTATAACGCATACTTAAATATTTGAATACGAGTAAAAGTTGCTAGCATACTGCAAGTTATCAGTTGAATACAGTATCGTACCAAGAAAGGTCTCAAAACAATGTTCAAAACTTCACACAAAAGACCGCCTGGGGTCGAACTTAGGACCCAATCGTGCAAAACAATTGCATATCAATATTAGATAAGTGCCATTCTGATCTGTTCCAAAGTTTCAATTCAATATCTTATCGGGAAGGTCCTAAAATAAGATTCCGCTATTCCCGTTTGAAATACATGGTAGAATAGAAATGACGCTCAGGCATGGAACAAAGAACCGTCAGAGGAACGGCGGACAGCCGTATATGAAACATATGAGATGCCTCTATGTATATTACATTTTATATCATTCCCGGTTATCGGATAAGCATTCGAAATAATTGCCCAAATAGACCGCCGTGCATTTTATACCCGAAAATTTTACACCCACTTGGCGTCGAACTCACGGTCATTTGCTAACATTTCTTCAGTTAGTACCATAGATAACCACGGCATCTCCAACCTCCGAAATTTTCACCGTTCTATCACTCCGACTAAGGACTCAAAATCATTTTCGAAAATTCGCGCGAAAGACCGGCTTCGAACACAGGACCCGTTCGTGAAAGACAATGGCATGGGAATGTTAGATAAGTGCCACTATGACGTGTTTCAAAGTTTCAATTCAGTATCTTATCGGGAGAGTCCTAAAATAAGATTCCGTTATTCCCGTTTGCAATGCTTCCGGATGAATCGGAATGACACTCTTGGATCGATCCAAGGACCACTAGAGAAACGGCGATCCTCTTGAAAGAATGTTCTCAAACGCCTCTGTTACCATTCCGGGTTTTATCTCTCCAGCTTATCGGGAAGGCATTTTAAAAAAAATTCAAAAATTGCAGCAATGCATTTCTTACGGAAGCATTTCGAGCCCACCTGGCATCGAACACACGGTCATTTGGTAACATTTCTTCCTTTGGTACTATGGAAGACCATCTCATCTGCAAATTTGTAATTAGTGTGGATGCATAATCTCCAACGATGATCAGTGCTTTAAATTATAATATATAATTAAATAATATAAACATATAATATAAAGAATAATTAAATTTTTATATTTTTATGCTCGAAGGATTTCTGTCTCTTGCGTAATGAGTCCGATTGAAAACAATTCTGGACGCAAAGAACGCAACGTGTTCCAAATCCAAATTAAAAAATGAGAGTTATCCTTCCTCTTAAACTATTACGTAATGATGGTTCGAGGGTTATTCTTCAAAAATTTCGAGATTTTCGAGCCTAAAAGATTACTTTCTAAAAAATGTGATAACGCAAGATATATCTAAGCGTCCATTTGCCGGTAATTACCAGAGCGTTCCGTTATTTTTCTGCACGTTTTAAAGCAAAACAGTGCTGAAATCGCTAGACATTTGATTTCCACAACGTAAATGTAGAAAACACCTTCCAGGATTTCAGAGTTAAAAATGGGAGGGAAACACACAAGTTCCAAAAAAATTTTCATCCATTTCAGCTTCCGAGCGAAGTTTATATTTAAATTGCAAAAAATGAGAAATAGAGCGGCATGTCCTTGACCCGCCTTTGGAATCCAAAGAAGCTGTCTCTGAATGAGAGGAACTTTTCGTGAAGCAACTCATTTGCTCACAAACTTGAATTTCGCAGTGTCGTATTCCTCAGAGTGCCTGAAATGTATTTTAGATAAATACGATATGTGGAGAGCTTAATGTATTCCTACAGAATCTTCTCTCGATTGTTACATTTATGTAAATAAGCTCGAGATTAGGCCTCGCAGTGAAACGCTATCACCAGAGACTTTTTATTTCTACCACAGTAATCATTTTTCTTTGGCCTGATGAGGTGAGCTCAAACACTATCGCGTTTGTTGTGAAACATAAAGGAAACATCGGTCTACTTTCATAAGCACAGTGGTATCTCGAGTTATTACCTAATTCTTTCCAGACTTGGGTTCGTATATCGAAACCCAGCATTACATTGTATCAATCTGTTCTATCTTGAGTATTTTGAGAGAAAATGACGTTTTTATACAATGTTACAATTATTTTATTCAACGGAAATTTGGAAACTTTACTTTTACACAGTTTAAAAAGAATAATTCAAAGTTGTTTTATTCATAAAATTCTATAATAATAATTCATTTTGTCCATTCGGTGGACCTCTGAGGGAACTGTCTAAGGTTGACTGAGTCCTAAATGAAGTTGTCTTCAAAATATTAGTGGCTCTACATAAGATGCAATGGTTTGGATTCCACTTATCATATCTCTTAGAACTCCAGCGTTGCAAGATTTCTAACCCAACATCACTTTCAATGCCTTCTTTTCGATTGCTATCTTCTTTGGACTCTGTTTTTTCACATGTGGCGAACAAAGATTAGGATTCACCATTCTTTTCGGCGTATTAGCTCAATAATTATAGTGTACATAGCGTTTGGATTCTAGATAATGCCTATGTTTAAAAACACGTTTTATGAAAAAATGATATGTAATTCTTCTTTAATTTTTTAGATTTATTTTATTTTCATGAACTACATACACGTAGAAATTAATTGCGTTTATCATTTCTTTTTCTTACTTTGCTGAAAAATCTATGATGCTTTTAGCTGTCATAAAGGATTTTAACCGCAGTCATTCCAAAGAAGTAAAATATAAATTACGCTTGAATTATTGAGTTTCCACACCTAAAAGGGAGATAATTCATGAAAAAAAATTACAGTACTATCAAAATTGTATCAAAATCGATGAGTAAAATATTTTATCCTCCATTCCTGAGAGAATTAACACCGCTGCGTTCCTCAAGAGAGCATCCGATAATGAAATTGATCGCCTTAGACATACGTCTACTTGCGCAATCTTTTGTTCGGAGTACGATATCCGCAAGCGAGAAGTAGGGCGAAAGGAACATTCAACATCCTCTTCAACTAGGGAATAATCGCAAGAAATGGGAAAAATAATTCATCCTAGAAACGAAAACATGTCCTGCGAAAGTACTCTGAAAAATTAAGATTAATCCAAACATCTCGCTTGGTGTTATGAATTGAAAGCCGCAGGAAAATGGAGAGGGTCTTTTCAGGAAAGAGTAAAATCTCTCGATGGTGGAGTGACAGCTGTAATGAATAATCCATCTTTGACGTACATATCAGTGATTAAATCGTTCACTGGTTTGACTGCGGGGAACGCGATACAATTTATGCTTGAAATTATTCGTTTATGGCGTCCGCTTTTCACTCCGAGTAAATATGCTGTCCACGAGAAGAGATTTGAATTCAAGCGACCGGAAAAATGGCGCATTCAGACATGAACAAAATAGCACGGGTTCAAATGCTATGGAAGAAAAACGGAGGGCTTAGAAAAAGATCATTCATATTACAGAAATCATAGTGACACGGGATAACTATGCGGGCAGCGCTTCCGTCTTTGGTGAAAGCAGTTATAGGTTAGTAGAATTAGTAATTTATAATGGTAGAATTTCGTAATAACTGTTTTCAGATGCGTTTACTTAAGTAATTTGAATATATCAGGGGTATTTGGAAGTGCCATATCATATTTATGTTTGGATTAAATTTAATCTCCTATTATCAATTCATTTTCTTATAATTACTAGTCTGAAATTTAAAGCAAACGTGTACACAGATTATATCGTTAATGGAATATTATTTAAATTGTATCATATAAAGAATTTAATCCTCGAGGTCTCCGTTACATTTTGGCTAGCAGAAAGAAATTCCAACGGACTCTTTTAAATTCTAATAAGCAGAGTAAAATCTTGCTCTTTTCTCAAGTAAATAAAACAGAAAGATACAAATGTGGATAATCCTGAAAATAAAGAAGGAAGAATCGAAGAAGAAAAATTAATAATTTTTAAAGTCGTATTTTTGTTCCTTCTTTCACAATCTTATGAAGTAATAATATCGAAAAAACAGGAAAGAAATGTTTAGTGGTCGGAGATATCGTGATGTCATCTCAACATCACTAATTTTAAAATTCGTCATTCTTCCTTTACTCTACCCGCATGATAAATATTCCTTAAGTGTAAAATGAAAAGGTGAAAAGGAAGCTCTTTGTCTGAAATTCAGACCATTCGTAACAAGTATGATGAGAAGGCAAACAGGATTACACAATCGTAGTTCTTGCCTATATATCTACTGCTGTTGCTATTAAAGCAAACTATAGAAGGCCCTTTTACTTATCTAGGGACTCCTTTAAATATTAAAGTGCTGACATACCCTTTCCTTTCTTCCTGATAAATATTTAGGGCTTCGTCTTATTCTTAATGCTAATGTGCGTTACTATGTCACGAGAAATCTAAGAAAATTTTATAATTACGCCGTAACCTTACATAACCAGTAATTCACGATTGCTTATAAGGTAGAATTTAATCCAGGGGCTGTCATATCAATAACCTTATGCATTTCATATGACATGTGTGGAAAGTCTTATGTATTCATAAAATTATTTATAATCTTATTTGAAAAGTAAATAGGGACAGATATAGGCAAATATGGATGAAACAAAAAGTAAGGAAGGAAGAGTCGAAGAAGAATAATTGAGAGAAAGGGATGTGATAAAATGGATTTCAGTCATAGGGCTGGTGTTGACATCAAGTGGTACGACGCTTGATTTTTTGATAAATAAATTCCAGCGACGCACAGTGGGTTAGAATCGAAAAAACCGTCCAAGAAGCCAAAGATGGTTTTACTTCTATTATTATGCAATATTACCGCAAATTATATGCAAATAAATATTATATATTGTGCAAATGAATAAGAATTTTATGATCAGGAACGATCACACCCTTTGATTGTCATGTCAATTGTTGAATCATTTTTATTAAATTTCGGGTGAAATTTATCTCACCCTTGAACAAATACGTGTTATCACTATTGCCCTCCCATAGCAAAAACCCACGTGAAGAAGCCATCAAGGTTAACTGTATTTATGAAGTACTTGGTGCGAAGATTTATCATTTATGTATAATTGAGGTGATTTCCATTTATGTCTAAAAGAATCGAATCCAAGTCAGCGTCACTTTGATCTTTATTTTAGTATCATTTATTATTATGCCAAAAGGGCATTTATTTCCTTTCAATACATACAATTGCAATCATTTCATAGGAAACATTTGGGTGTGTGTCACGCAGAACGCAAACATGTGTGATCTGCCTTAGATTGCGCAATGCTTAAAATTGCAGTCTGTAGTTTACTCATTCCAAACTAATGATCACGAAAGGTTTTTGGACGGACTGAGAACAAGTTAGACCCTTATCATTCTCATGAAGAGATATTTTTATATTCCTATTACGGTATGTCCTTGTCTTTAATATGTTTTATGTTTAAACTTTATTTCTACGTGAATATCAATTATCAATAGATTAATTAATTATACTTTTTTTAATTTTTGATTAATTGGATTCGAATTAAATCCTGCGTTTGAATACTAATTCCACATTGAAATTCATTTTCATAATTCAAATGACATCAGCTAAATGTTTCAAAAGATTTAATTTTCCATCTTCAATTTACTAAACTGGTTTACCTCTTAAAATGTTTGGGGATCTCATAATTAAGCAGTCAATCTATAAATTAATTAAAGCCAATTAATCTAAAAAATAAACCCTATGGGATCGAGAAAGCGTTTTGCAAAGAAGGCAATCTTTGAAAGTGAATAAAATGAGCTAAAGTTATCCGAATTTTCGCAATATTTTCGCTATGAATTTTACTTGAATCATTTTCTTGTGAGTTGTGTTATCCCACTAACCAGAGTTTTACCAGAGGCATTTTGCGAGAGAGTGAGATTCCTCTTGATGGCAGCAAAATGTCCCCCATACAATGCCTCTAACTTTCACATGAAGACAGTTTCACTAGGAATATTGCGCCTCATATAAAAACCGTGAGGAGGCGAGAATTATGGAAGCACGGCCACCTACTACTTTTCCGATGGAAATTTTCGCGCAGGAGAGAGTGTTACGAAAGTCTTTTTCTCGCGTACAAAAATGAAAATGTTAAAGTAATGAAAATTTTTAAGTCTCTAAGATACTTAAAGATAGAATGTGAAACTTAGAAATCCATTGGGACGGAGATAAGGCAGTTTGCCGCTTAATACAGGGTCGGCCATTAGTATTGTAAAGGTCATACCGTTCGTTTGATTTGTGAGACTTACGCTAACATTTGTTATCATATTCACGTATTGTTGATACAAAAATTGTTTTATCTGCAATACGTATTATTGTATAATATATACATACAATTATGAATATATACACCCTTGTTTTTTTCTGTTACGAGACAGTTAGTATGAAGCATTGTTTTTTACTGTTGCACCTTAGTTTCCTGTATCATGGAATTCTCTACATACTCAATTACCTCGTTCAAAATATATTAAACAATTTTACTTAAAATAATCTCCCGGATAGCCAAGTGGGCAATGTGTTCATCTTTGGTAAAAGTAGTCCCGGGTTCATTCCCGGTGGGAGTGCGCGAGTCGACCTTAGCTGTCTAAGCGCATAAACATATACATATTACCCCAATGTAAATTTCATTTCCGTAAACTAGAATCGACCAAATATTTTAAACTAATTAATATTTTTGTACGATTTTATGCTCCTGTAGCCATCCAATAGGGAATTTATACCGACATTCGCCTGAAGAAGAGTTACCTCTTGGTATCCTGCTTAACAAAGGTTCATGCGTTAAGTTTCATGCGGATATCCATTTCCGTTTTTTATGCATTAATTTTAGAGCATTAAGTTTAGTAGTGTTACTACATTTACAAAAATATATGTAAATAATTATATAATTAACAGATCATGGTTTTTAAGTACTCTTATATTAAGTAATTCATTAGTAAGTAGCACGTTAAGAATAAAAATCAGATCATACATAAAACTGATAATTACATACATATCAATTTTTCATAAAAAGTTATCCCTTCCTAGCTGATCTTTACGTAATACAGTAAACGTTAAAACGTAATTAACCCTTAATCAGTCTCTTGGGGTGAATGTGACTCTAGGTGGTGTAATTCCCTCGGTAAAAGAAAAACTAATCAAGATATTTCAACCCAATTCTGTTTTGTAAAGATCTTACGATAATCTGAGAATTTAGTTAATTTTAAGCAATCAAAAGTATGTAATTTTGGCAGTTTTACCAGATTTCCAAAAAAAAACAATTTAAATAATTTTTAAACAATCTTTCAATAAATTTTAAGCGCTTATGCATAAAGTAACTCATTGCCAGAAAAGTACCAGAAAAGTAATGATAAAAGTACCAGAAAAATAATGAACACCATATCTTGCATTATAGGTTCCGAAGCGAAGCGGAATACGCTCTTTGATATAAAAGTCAAAAACTAAAGTTCTGTTCAAGATATCGCATCGAAACAAACTGCAAATGAAAATTACAACATTTATCTCGATTTCTGTTGAGACAACTTTTTCCTCATGTGAGAAACCAAAAAGTTTTAGGCGACGTATAAATTGGACTGCACGACAAATTTTTTTTTTGTTACGTTCCAACAAAATAATTTTTTACTAAGATTTGGTTGCTCTAAAATTGATCTTATGTAAAATTTATGCATTCAGATGATACAATGAGCAATTGAAGAAAAAATCAGCATTTATGTTGAATTGTGAGAGAGAAATGGCAGTTTCAAAAATGTTCACGGGTGAAAACTCGGTAATTCAATCAATTTTCGTTTTTAAATTTGGTTTTTTTGCTATAGAAGCATAAAATTTTCACTGTTGTGTTGAAAAAGTTATTTTTATTCAAATTTCATCAAAATTTAAGTTTGAATCGATCAATGTAAACTACGAATCTTAATTATACCCGTACGAATCCGTAGCTCCACGTAAAGGCGAACCTGCGCGAGGCTAACTTCTTCACTTACGGCAAATTACATTGAGTTATTCCCCTGTAAATTCTCCATACTGACTGGAATTTTGAAACGCTATAATCGATCTGTCATGGTCGAAACCCCATAACTATAAGTTTCTTACAGAAATTTATGGATTTATTTTCTATTTTATCTTTCTCAACCACGGAAGTCGATTAGTGATAATTTAAAAATCGTAAAATCACTCCTTATCATTGTCACCAACCCATAAAATATATTAATTTATTAATACTTGCTCTACGATGCAATGCAGTGGTAGGTCTTTCGGCATAATCTTGCCTTTGGGAACTGATACCCCATTTTGTAATTGAATTTTTTTAAATATTAATGGTTGACAACAATTTTTAATAAATGTATAACTATTATTATTTACAACCGTTTTCAACATTTTTATTCAGCTTACTGCACCTTTGGTTGGGAATCAGAAAGGAGATAAGGATACATTTGTATGAGACAATTAAAGCGGAAAATAATCAAATCCCGAATGTACTAAAGAAGTAAAATTTACCAAAATCTTACTCGTCAATAAAGAAATTAACTGTTTATTTATAATGATGTGAAATATATTATAAGAATTGATTTGTCGTATTTTTTCGTAATTGTGATTGCCCTGAATTAAACATTGAGAAAGTATTGAAAATTTATTTTTATTAATTTGAAAACTGTGATTCTGAATGTTTAAAGTGAACAGAATAGTTATATTTATATAATATTAAAATATTAGGGACAGATAGAAATATAGACCAAAATACTTGTTTCGGAAATCATTATTTTCAGTTGAAGATCAGCATGATTTGATTTTTAGGGTTCATGGGTTAGACAGAAGAGGAAACTTTTAGTCTCAATCCCGCCCAAAAAAGACGATTATTATTATTAAATTAATTCTTAACATTTTACTTACTAATGAATTACTTTACATGTGGGCACTTGCAAAAAGCATTAATATGTTTATCAAATAATGATTTAATTTATTAAATTTGTAAATTTGTTAACTACTAATATTAAGTGCTTTTTATCAGTGAAATTAACAAAATTGGTTTTTCATATCATTATATAGCAAAATTCTGGTAGTCCATTAACTCCCAAATAGTATTTTTCATTCTGCACCTGGTACTTACTATGAATTACTCATTACTGACAACGAATTAATTCATTGATCATCGCTTAAAATAAATAAAATGCTTATTAAATAATTCTTTTAAATTATTTTTGTAATTTGTTAACACTGCATTAATTGCATACCTTTCGTTTCTCAAAATTAACGAAATTATCAGATCATAAATTTAGTTCAAAATTATTTACATAAGTAAAAAATTGGCATATAAATATCTTAAATAGCTCATGTTTATCGAAGGAAGTATATCGCCTGTGGTTATATCGGTCCCACGAAACTAATTAAGGGTTAACAAGGATTAATAGCTTCTATGAAGTGGTGCTATGGTCTTACCGTAAAATTTAGCAGATCTCTTAGTTTCTTCATTCTATGATATTAGATAATTTAAACCCTTGCGAAGAATGAGTAATTTCAGATAGTTCTAAACGTATTAAAAATATGCCCGCGACGAGTCGGGCCCACGGCGAGTTGGCCCCGCGACGAGTCGGCGGCGGTTGCGAGTTGTCCTAGACCCCCACCAATCATGGCGGTTAGATCTTTTAGTTAGAATACCTACTAAATCTCAAAAAGTAGGAGACGAGATGGAAAGTGCTCGAGTCCCAGTCATTTCGCCATTTTTGACTTCTGTTTGTCCTTCGGGTTCTTTACTTTGAAGCTGTTGTATTATCTGCAAAAGAGAAACGTAGGGCGCTTAAAATTAGGCATTCAATCCAAAACCTACTACTTGGGCCTTCCTTTGGTACCTTTGCTTATACATTCACTACATGTAAGTGTAAGAGAACCGGTTATCGGTTGGCTTACCTCTGAAATGGAATTGTTTGACTAATGTGAATGTAACTATAAAGATTTAAATTTTTTCTATAGCTAATTCATTACGCTTGATTGATTTAAGAGTATTTGTTTAAAAATATTCTCGAAAAATTCGATGTGGTTGAACATACATTCAGTGTTATCACTATATATAAATAACCATGTCATCGAATCATTTTATCGTCAAATAATCAATCAAATGTTATCTCAATCCATTAACAATCCGAAATATGACCAATTTTGCTAGTAATAATTGAATTCAAAATCTACCTAGAGTAAAAATTCCAAGGCAGCTTCGAGAGAAATTGGAAGAAAATGGAATGGATACCATAGTATCACGAGCGATAAGTAAGAATAATTGAAGGGATTAGATTATGAAAAGCGATACATAGGACGGATTAAAGTGGCGTTGTTGGTGAGGGAAATGGCACAGAGATGAGAGTTTCTGAGGATTGGATACGATGCTTAACCGCGTGTGGGATTAACTGAAGGTGAGCGAACTCCGAAGTCATTTTATTCGATTAAAATTAGACGATCCAAGTTCTGCCAACCAAAAAGTACTATGGATTTATAAAAAAGAACATTTTAGCCTCAGCTTGTGTGTGTGTTTGGAAATGCATTATTTTCTAAATATTTTCTGATGCCAAATAGGGATTCCCACTAATCAAAATTTTAAATAAACGGTGAAAAAGTTCTCTATTATTATCAATTTATGTAATAATTAAATAGAAATGGCAAGAAAGATTACTTTTAGCATAGACCGTCACCACAAACGAGCAGAAAAATTTCGGAAACCATCATCAAACTAATAATTTATGCCAACTATAAATATAAGAAATCCTTCATATAAACCAACGATTTTTTTTAGTTTTATTTGTATTTTCAACAGAGACGACAAAGACATAAGCTCATAAGGATATCAATATTGCGAATAATTATTTCGCAAAATGTGTAAAATTATTATAAATACTAAACGAGACGCTAATTTTCGTCTTTCCTAAGAGAGAACTATCTGATAATCTCAAGAGTCGTGCTAAGACCGCCATAGAAATAAGATAAGAAAGGAAATTTAATAACGATTCTTATATATATGGCCGATTATAGACCTCGAATTAAAACTCCTAAGACTTAAGCAAAATATATGGTATAGTTTTGAATGAAAATTTCATTAATAACTACCCGCATCCTTACGGTAAAATTATAGTACAGTTATTTCGATTCTCATATAAATACTCAAGGAAGATAGGCCCATTTGTAATGAATCGGAGATAATAGCGAATTCATCATTATTAAATCGGATTTATTCTCTAATATTTTCTGGTTTTAATTCCGCATTATCAATTGAGATGATGGAAACTCTTAACAGTAACCCCATTAATTTTCTATGGAAAATTAAAATCGGCAGATTTTAGTAGAATCATTAAATAGTGGAATTCTGTTTGTCGAGGAGTAACCGGGCATTGTATGAAGATGTAGGGTAAGATGAGAGTTCTCTTCTGAACAAATAGGAATACGATATTACTTTCCACTAATCCTATCTCTTGTAAATCAACGAGAATGTCAGCTAAATAAATTAATTTGCAATCTCAATGAAATATTGTACCTTAAAAGTTGCACCGAGCTGAATGCTAGGTAAAACTTTGACAGCACACTATACTGTGAGAAATATGTACCTAGAAAGCTTTACTAAGGGATGTTAAAATTATTCCCATATTATTATCCAAAGCTTCTTCACTCTCAGGTTTGCCTTTCAAAATTCCTGCAGACATTCCAAACATCCTTATTTTAATACGTGGCTGAAATTCTTATCATTCCTTCGTTACGCAGCATACCAATAACTCTCATTAAAATATTGATAAGAAACATTATGGTGAGAGGAGTGAGGAAGTCTTCGTAAGTTCGAAGAGTTCCCTATTGTATAATATAACATTCATTATCTCGCTTAAAAATATCGATTCACTCAAATGGATTGCATATTGAGCGCCTATTATCAATCAAACTACCTGCATTATTGGAGCTCCACCTTCCGATAAAATAATATTTAATAACACAATATAACTACTTTTTAAAATTATATGAAATACAGAGGTAAAATAAGAATCATTAGCAAGGACATTAAATTATGATACGTACACTGCATGAGAATACATTGATGTTTGGAAATCGTTTCATAATAATAATAATAATAAAACTTCTTTATTCCGGCGATGTTAAGATTTAAAATTCTCTTCTTATATCTGGCCCTTAAACAAAATGACAATTCACACTTTAAACGATACTTACTTTCTCTCCCTGCCTTCCTTCTGAAGAATTTTATACTTTCATATACATACCAATGACGGTACCCTTTACTGTTCAGATTTTCATGTCTGTGGTCCAAAATTAAAGCTGTTTAACTAAGGTGTTTAATTATTTTAGGAGTGAGACCTTGGTAACTCTCTTGTTGTCATACCAGCTCATACTTAATTTACTTTGCTGAATGTCACATTAACTGAATGATGGTGAATTTCATTGACATCACTGACTGAGTTTGTTAATTGTTCTGCGCGAAGATACTGTCTGCCGGGAAAAGCTCCATTGTGAAGGGATTTGAGTGATCAACTGCGGTTTCTTTCTTTCCGCTCTACTGCTGGATCCACTGGAGCGACCCGCCATTTCCTCCTTGACCATCCCAATTCAATTCACTGCGGTCTCCACCGGACGAAGTCGGATTCGCCCGGTTAGTTAGAGCAGTGTCTCCCAATCTCTTATAGCCCACCTTCCACTTCCTGGAAACAGACTAGTGTCACAAATGGGTGAAAAAATTCGCTTTTTTAAATGTCTTAATTTCATCCAAAGGAGAAATCCAAATGAAAAATATCGACATGACCGGGGTCCCACTTTCTGAGCACCTTCCAAATCCATTTTGCCTATCCCTAGAGGAGATTACCTCATTGAGTGTCGGTTGCATCGAAGCATTTCGTCAACAGAAACCCGTATTTTAGCAGTTAAAACAACCTGCTCGGAAAGTGGGAGTTCTGGGATCGAGTAGCAGTCATTTCGGTAAATTTTTGCATGTTTCTACTTTGCTCTTGAAGCCGCATTGCTACAAGTGCAAGGTTTTCCTTATCTCATATTGCTTCTGCGTTACACTCACGTAAGTTTGCAATAACTAAAAATGTTGCGGCAAAGTCCCTTCTTGTCTGAAATAATGTCTAATAATAACTCTCAACAGTTATATAATTACTTTGTCTCATCTATGATCTAAGATTAAGTAATTACCCCAAATTTCATTCTTTAATTCTTCAATAAAATGTGAGACGACCACGTAAAGGATTAAAGCACATATTGTTCGAATTTTTTTTCTTTGAATCTTTACTATCTCCGAAAAGAGCTTTGTAAAAATCACTCAAAAGTTCTACCGTTTTGATTGCACATGTCCCTGCAACGGAAAGTGTAACATATCCCTATTCTTTCTAAAAATCATCGTTCTCCTTCTGTAGCCGAAGAGTAGGCTGCTATAGAGCGATTAATGGAGCTTCTGATTTTTTGTTTTTCACTATATTCTGGTGCTGTCCAGTTTCACTTATTTTCGACGGTAATGTACATTTGCAAAAATTACTAAAGCACTTGATTTCGTCTCCATCTGCCTTGATGCCAAGTTTTTAAATCTCCAGTCCTTCAACCATTCCAGACGAAAACGTTTGGAGTACTTTTTGTAATTCATGAAGGTAAAATCTTCATTTTCCATATACAGATTTCGTAAATATTTCAGCAACCAATTTCTAGGATGCAAATATACAAAAAGCCTTTTTTCTCAGCGGTGTCATACTTTCATACTACATGTGGTAATTAATTCATTCACATTCAAATCAAATCTGTTGTATCTATCAACAATAATTATAAGTTCAATGATTTCTTAACTTACCTTAATATGAAGTACAATAAACCCAAAAGTAATAATTACTGAGATAAACTTTGCATAACTTACGCGGAATCATGCGTTCACTAAGTAAGAGAAGAAACTGATGAAAAGGAAACCCTAAGTTATTAACAGTCTTCCTTCAATTTTCTGAGCGGAATTTAAAATAGCAGCAAAAGATTTAGATTGAATAAAATCCAACTTGTCATTTAAATAGAGTTTCATCTTCGGGGACGTATTTACTTGGTAAGAAAGTTACATTTAGATTATATTCTTTTAAAGAATGGTGGAATTAAGGCTTGAGATTTTTTCATCATCCCGCGTCTGCTTTAAAGGTTTTAATTACACCGTTTTCAAGTTATAGATTTTTTTTGGAGAACTTATCTAAAAAAAGTCAAATATTTATGCTATTTTGATTTTCAAAAGATGTAACATAAAGTGGAGTTATCATTCAGGCCGAAACGTTTTTACCTATCGAATACCATTCCTCGAATTAACATCCATGAACCCTATTGTTTGAGAGACGCATTCGTGTAAGGTTGCTTGGGAATAGAAAACGATTTCACCCCTTCATGCAGACTAAACATCTCAATCGGACGGAATTCTCACTAAGAAAAAATGTGTCGCTAAGACAGGAGAAAATCGCTCTTCTGAGGAAAAAGAGATTTTGTGGTCTTCACATATTTATTCTCGGCAAATAATTTCACTGCTAATGATACCTAGTGTTAGCGAAACCGAATATTAAACTATGGGAACTAAAATTATGTTTACTCTCTTTTTTGCTCTCCACGAAGTCTCACCTTTTCATATCGAAGAGAGGGGAACATTCCCTAAATCTATCGACATAACTGCTAAATTGGCGTCTCTACTCCAATTCAATAGATTCGATAAAATTGTATTTATCTGAATATATGTGCCAAATCGTAAAAATCTGGCTAAAGAAATGAAAGCACAATTTTCTAGCTAATGTTGGTGTAGAAATAAGAATTTATAAATACCGTACTAATTGCGAAATCCTGGACTCTTAAGAAAGCTATAGAAACTCAATATCGTAGGTAAGATGAATAGAAATAATAATTTTATCCGAATTCTCTGTGAATATTGAGCGATATTTAAATTTATGTAATAAACGTCGAATAATAATGTGACAGTGAGAACGAATGTTTTAAATGAATATAATTTTTGAAGTACCCTCAAAGGTTGTTGGAATCGAAAGTGCCTCCTTGTTTCAATTTTAGATGAACATACAAGTAATAACGTCGAAATACACTTCTTTGGCGAGTACAAAAATTGCTAAAAATTTCAAAACCACTGGATCTTTCGGATAAAGAAGCTTCCAATTCCTTTACGAAACTTAAATGAGTGCTACTTTTGACTTTATTCCTTGCAGTAAAAAGATTTTCTAAGGATTGTTGTTAAGAAAGGATTTAGAGGAAGTGAAATGTTGAATTACAATATTTTACTTGTGTATATAAATCATAACAAGGGAACTCAAGTTCGAATACTCGTCTACTCAACATATCGTACTATTTTCCGATTGATCGACTACTGAGGGTATTTGAGAGAGTTTCTAGTACCAAAAATCGAGTTGCCTATGTTCTAGAGGGAAATTTCTCATGTAGAGAGTAAGAAGATGACCAGTTATGAATGTGTCTCAGTAGGTTTTCTTCCCCTATCTCTTAATTTTCTAAAACTGAAATAGGAAGTGATTTAATTTTTATCCTTTTATTTTATTCTTATCTCTCCCCGACTGTGATACATTCGTTTCGTTGACGTAATTCAACGACTGACTATTTGTTTTAGATGGATCAAAAAGAGACGCGTTGATGAAGCTTACGTTAAATTATGAAATCACTCCCTTCCTCTGGATGAAATTATTTGATATATATTTATAAATGGTTCGAAAACTTTTAATATAGCAAATCATTTTAATTAAATCATACGTGGACACATTTTTTTGCGAAATTAGGGTATTTTTTATTTCAATATTATTACTATTATGATACGAAGTATTTTAGGCACTAATGAAATATCTTTGAATTTAAAAATTTCATTTACGAAAGGAATGAGAATTATTAGTTGCATCGACAAAAACCAATAACTTTGGATTTCCTTATCATGACGTATTTCTTGGAATTTGTTTAGGCAAACAAATGATTCCATGAGTAATCCTTTACACAATATACTCACACGTCTCTCTTGGTTGTCTCTGATTATATATATAGCTATATATATATAATCTTAGAAGCAGTAGCTCCTAGTCGCATTTTGTTGCGGTCGCCAAAATATTCTGAAGAATTTTCCCTCTTGCTCTCCCTGCTTTGCTCCGATCGGTGAGAGGAAACACTTGTGAGATGACAGATAAAAAGTCCCCATGGAAGCGTTGGAAACAAATTGCACAAAAACAACTTGATAAAATTCAACTTGTATCTAGTTAAGAATATATTTAAGAAAAAAATCTTTGCTTCGGGAGGAATTTAAGCAGAAATTTTTAGTAGTTAGATCATGGAAACAATTCTTTTAAATGAATATAATTTTTGAGACACCGTGAAAGGATGTTCAAATTTTCGTTGTTGAGTTTTGTAGTTTCGTTTCGTTTTCTTTGCAGGACAAATTATATTTTATAGTAATAGTTTCTTATAGAATTACGAGTCTCCCGAAAACACCTAAAAAGATATCAGGCAGAAAGTAGCTTTAGATTTACCTTTTAGGATTATTATTTGCTATACCTAAGTATATTTTTAGGTGATAAGGGGGCAATTAGTGAATGTCAACACGGTTTTCGTAAGGGTAGGTCATGCGATACCCAGTTAGCCCTTTTTGTGAACGATTTAGTTAAGGCTGCTGATAAGGGTATTAGCACGGATGCCATATTTTTAGATTTTAGAAAAGCTTTTGATAGAGTTTCACATGTAAAAGTAATTCATAAATTGATGGCTTATGGGATTAATCAGCAAGTTATTGAGTGGATAAAATGTTTTCTAGGAAACAGATCGCAGCGAGTTGCGTTGGACGGAATTTTTTCTGATGAGGTTAACGTCACATCCGGTGTTCCGCAGGGTAGTGTATTAGGTCCTCTTCTGTTCCTAATTTATATCAACGATATGGTGGATAATGTTCGATGTAAGGTTAGGCTATTTGCAGATGATACTGTTATTTATAGAGATATTACAAGCGCAGATGACATTGTTTGCTTACAGAACGATCTGAATCTTATTTCTGGTTGGTGCAGGGATTGGCAGTTAGATTTGAATGTAAAGAAGTGCGTAGCCATGAATTTTACACGTTCCGCTAATGTTTCTCGCATGCCGTATAATATTTCAGGATATCCGTTGCAGTTCGTGAAGCATCATAAATATCTTGGTATTACGCTCAGTAGTAATTTTTCCTTTAAAGAGCATATTCAAAACGTAGTAGGTAAAGCGAATAGGATGCAAAGTTTAGCTGGTAGAATCCTTAGGGGTTGCTCATGGAGAGTAAAAGAAATAGCGTACTTCTCCCTAATTCGACCTTTCCTTGAGTACTACTGCGCGATTTGGGATCCGCACGAAGTGGGATTAACTTCCAGCCTTGAGATGGTTCAACGTAGGGCAGCTAGATTTGTTAAGAGAGATTTCAGTTTTGACAGCAGTGTTTCAGCTATGATAGAATCCCTCGGTTGGGATTCGCTTAGTGATAGAAGACTTGATTACCGTAGGAAGCTTTTTCATAAATTTATCACTACGGATCTCAGGGAGGAGGTAGTTGATATTGTCATACCAGTTTGTAGCATACGTGATCTTCGAGACAAAACGACGAAGCGTTACAGGGAAATAGTTGCCAGGACAGATAGTTATTTCTGGTCATTTTTTCCGCGAAGTATTAGAGAAGCCAACAGCAGTCAAAGGTAGATGGGTTTTCGGTGTTTCACACCCCCTGCCATGCGCCAGTGGCGGTTAGCAGGGTCCTTATGTAAATGTAAATGTAAATGTAAATATACAATAAAACCTGTTTACTTAAAACACTATCCCGCTTACGACGAGGTTTTCCCATTTTCCAGTTCCTTACACACCAAAAACATTGCATAGATACCACCTAGATAGTCGCTATGCTTTCCGCCGAAGACGGAATTTTTCCGTCCCCAAATGCAGTGCAACCCACTATAGTCGATCGTTTGCCGCATTCGATGCAATTATCTTTGTCGCGAACCTCTCATTTCTCCTTATATCTAAAAGGGAGAGTCACTTCTTTGAATGGCTTAATTTGTGAGAGTAAAATATCACGAAGCAGAACAATCTCTATCGCACTCACAATGAGATTAAGTTAGACCTTATCTATCAGTTTTCTCTCAGGGCAGAACGTAGATTAAAAATTTGCTTTTAGTGTTTCCTATCGTCACAATTTAAAGAAGTTAACATATCAAAAACAAGGAAAAGAGTGTTTTATCGGCTGTTGGCCTGTCTCGGAGATATGCTATCTTACGTCTACTGTTAAAAATATCGTTATTCTTTCCTAATTATCTATCTGGTAAATGCTATCCATTCCCACATTCACTCCTATATCTTTCCTCTCCGATCATTTTCTTCAGAATACCTCGTCCTTTCCTTTGAGATATCATTCGTCACATTTATTCATCTCTTTACTGTTTCTTTCCATCCCTTGCATAGGTCCATACCTACTTAACACTCCCCATTTAAATGTGTCATCACGTTTCTCCCATGCTCTTTCAATTTCTAGTCATAATAAACCATTTCCTTCCTATTTCCCCGTGCTCGCTCTTTGTTAATAATCTGCTACCGAATTCACTTAACTCACATACTTCTGAGAAACAAAATCTGAGCTAAAGTACATAAGTACATTTCTGCACGTTGATATAATGTACATTTATCAGTTCGGAAGCCATTTTGTATCTCAATCCTACCACAATAACCCTTTAGAGCGATTGAAGTTTAAAGAAATGTGAGAAATGAGAAAACAAACCGTAACTTTTGAGTCCACAAATCTTTTTGGAACACTCGTCCGCCTAACAGTGACCAGCAGTCGAATCTTTGAACTTTAAAAAACGTCTTTTCGGGAGAATCAAACGGCCCTTGAGCATCAATCATGACCCTTGAGATCTTTTGACATCGCAACGAATACGTTTGGGTTTGAATGGGTGCTGATGGCTATCGGTTTGTTTATTTTCTTTATAGAAGCAATGAAAAGAGTATATCTGACCGTATTTATTCTTAGATATCGTGTATTCTTAGATATCGAGTAGCATATACTTTTATTAGCTAATTATTTTTTCAAAACTCTGACATTTAAATGATGTGGCTTTTTTACTATTTATATGTTACCTTCTATACTGCTATTCACTTATGATTTCGTTTATTTGTTCGTTATCAACCATATCCAGAGGAAATTCAAAGCGAATCAAATAACACGCGACAAGTTAGAAAGAGAAAAAAATCAAAATATAAATTCACAAGGAGACGTTTGAAAACTTCAATGCGATAAAAAATAAATACAAATTCAAACAAAAAAGTGGAATTAAAGAGTTGAAAAGTGAAAATTTTTCGCATATAGTCTACGACCATAAATGAAGGAGCAAGTAAAATCTCATTGCTGGAACATAATTATGACTTCATTCTCATTTTTGAAATCCAACTGTTACTATAGATATAAATAGTGGCGTACATATTTTCATTATACGTAGCTGCTTTTTATTTGAGCAGAGAGGTATTTGCCGTAGAAACTCCAATGTAAACTCAGTGTTAACTTTGTAGAAAACCCTTTGTTAAAATAGTTTTACTTATATTTCCAAGCAATTTCATGGAATCCTCGCGCAATGCACGGGCGCCACTAACCGTATTCAAATATCACTTGCTTCATCAATCAATTTCATTTTGATGGATATATCAGAAGCCGTAATCCGATCTTGTTTTTGAATCCCATCGATGGGTTTCCATCCATTTTGAATCTCAGGGCTGAAATCTGTGTTAACAAAAGAAGCACTTCGAACTAAACCCTATACTAAAAATAATTCTTCAAGAAATTCTAAAGCAAGAAAAAGAAAGGCACTGAATATTTAACTCATAGATATATTAATTATTATTCATTCTCTGAGAATTAGATTGACTCTCCACTAAACCTATGCCATTATGTTCACACATCTATTCTTACACCACATAAGGGTCGTGGAGTACAAATACCTAGCGATCAAGCTTATTTGATTATTTTTAAAGACGTGTGCTTACTGATAGAATAAATTTAAAAGCGTGTAACTCTCTCACTTAAGGAAAAAATACATCTGGAAAATTTTTCACGGGGGTAGTTTTTCACGTAATCATCATCTTCACAAGAATTTGATGCTAAAGCAACGAAAATAGTGAGGTGCTGTGTTATTTTGTAGTCTTTTGCAAAGTTACTAGATATGTTATAGTTTCCCCTTAGTACTTTCCTGATTTATTTTATCTTTCTTGTCATGGGATATTACAAAGTTTCTAGTGAGTTTGCGGAATTGATTTTCTCATTGTCGACCATTGGATTGGTCGAAATGACGTTGAGATTTAATAGCTTAATACGCCTTCCATAAACTACTTTCCTCAGTTGCAACTTCAGAAACATTTAAGAAGGAGATGCCTTAAATGAATGTCGATTGAACATGATTCGTACATCACCCTTACCTTTATACGAATGAAATTTTTTCAATTCATCTAAAAAAGAAACAGCAAGGACATGAGGTAAGTTGGATAGCGAGTGATGGTGCTACCAGATCGAAATTTTCGTGTCTCCCAAATTAGATGCCGAAAGTTTTGAGTAGAGATGAGGCTTTTTAGGAAATGTGAGGAGTGAAGAATATAAACGTTTGCTTATTTCACTCATCCAGATTGCTGTGCAAAAACATCCAAATGGGACAATGACAGAAAGATCTTTTCATACAATTCTCTAAGGAGGGATAAAATGAATTAAGTTAATGAATATCAATCATATCTCAGGGGCTTTTGTATTAAATGTTAGTGTCAAATATTTTATTTAATTAAAAAGAAAAGATTTTTCGAATAAGCGTAGAAAATCGGTCTTGGACTTATAATAGAAAAATAACCCCAAGAAAGCGAGAAAGGAGAATGTCAAATGAGAAGGGGATGCAAAGTACAGTGGAAAGATATTCTGGTGTAAGGACGTCGAAATAGACGAAGAAATTAATGTGGTAGAGTGTGCGGTGATGGAAAGAAGAGAGAAAGCAATGGAACAGTGGAAGTAGACGTCATTGAAGTCAGGTGCCAAAAAGTATAGATTTCGCCAATCATTCAGGTTTATTCCCCTTCCAGCTGCCGTTATGCTTCCACTTCCCAGAATCTTGTTGGTGTTAGTTAGTCCCGGTTATTTAATGCTCACATCAGCTTTTCAACTTGCGTGAATAAAAAAAAATGTTTTTCAGCAGTTCGTGCTATAAAATTATTTACTCCCACGTTTATGTTAGCCCAAACACGCGGATTTTTACTGAGAATGAATTTCATACCCTTCTAAATTGCGTTTTTTTCCGTAAGTATTGAAATAACGCATCGGACTTCTTTGAGAAAAAGATTTCCAAACGATTAGCACTGTCTTCTTTGAATAAAAGTAAATATCATTAGCAATATTTATGATACATTTCAGGAAAATTTGCAGGATGAATTACCTCTTTAGTGTAATACAAGGGTGGGTCAATAAGTCCGTGACCTTTTTAAATAAAACACAGGTTTTTCAACAAAAAGACCTTATATTTTTCAACTTTGTCTCTTTTTAGCTCTATGCATTTTACCTAACGTTTCTCCTATTACTTTATCCCTTCCAAATAATAGGACTTGTCGAGGACCTCAAAATATGCATTATTTTAGCGATGATTTCATAATTTAAGCCAAATCTCATCCTATCGAGCCATTTTTTATATTTGGAATTAATAAATAGTCGCTGGAAGCTTAATCTGGAGAATATGTTGGATATAATAGAAGTTGGTTCCTCAAATCATTAATTTTTCCCTTAGCGGCTGTGCAAATGTGGACCTTTGCACAGTCCTTGTGGAAGAGCACTTTCTTTTGGTAAATGTGGTCGTTTTTCCTTTAATTCTCGATTGAAATAGTTCAATAAGTAAAAAAATGTTCTACATCTACTGTTCTTCCCTTTTGGAGGTAATCAATGTGCATTATACCACAAGGGTTCCAGAATATTGTCACCATGACCTTTTTGGCTGACAGACACACCTTGGTCATCTTCGGCGCCGATTCGCCCCGAGAATCCACTGTTTCGACTGCAGCTTGGTCTCCCGTGTGTTGCCTTGGTCTCCATGTTCCTTCTACACTTATAAAATGGCGTAAAATGTCATCTGAATTTCTTTTGAACAACGCTAAGAACACTTTTGAAGTAGTCACACCCACCTTTCGTAGTCAACTGAGAGCAAGCGCGGCAGCCATCATATGGATAGCTTTCTCGTACCCAAATGATCAGTCAAAATTGAAACAACTAAGCTATATAATATGCCTATGGTCTCTACGATCTCGCGCAATTTAAATCTCCGATCGGCCAACAAAATATCATGACTTTTTTCCTTTGTTACTGTTGAGGATACCTCAATTGAGCGTCCAGAACGTCCGGCGTCACTCCTGCCTGTACCACCACAAAGAAATTTCGTAAACCACATTTTTTCCTAAAAGGAAGAAATGTGGTTTACGAAATTACGAAATCAATGGTGCAGAGTTCACATAGTATTTATCTGGCTTCTTTATGATTTTAATGATGGTTTTCTTTCGCAAAAAATGACGCTTAAATAGTACACGGAATTCGCTTTTTTCCCATTTTCGAAAATTCACGTAGTTATCTCATTTCAGTGGCTGTCAAAAACAAACTAAACAACGCAACTATCTAGAACTTTGACATTTACCCGTTCAAAGATAGTTCTTGACTAGAATATGATTAATTTTCAGGTTAACAGTCGGGAAATTCACGAGGTCACGGACTTATTGACCCACCCTCGTACTAATAGAGGGGGAGTGCTTAAACGATTGCAGGCTTTGCTTCTTTCCCAAAATTAAAATAGGACTCTTTTTACGTAATCTAGCAGGACGAGACAGAAAATTTCATAATAATTTCTATTTTGATTCGCAATTGGCCCAAAAACCATAAATATTGTTAATATTGCTATATACGAAAATTTATTCAAAATTCAACCCTTCGAGCGACGCACAGTGGGCTACAACCAAAAAAAAGCTGGCCAAGAGGTCAAAAATGCATTTTGTGAGCACGGGATCTGACACTTCGCATTGTTATTACAAACCGATTGAATTTTATGCTCCCGCTTGTCGTTGCTCGATATCCTAACGCGTTAAAAAGATACATGGCGTCAAACTCGAACAATTTTCACAGAAATGGGCAGTCTCGGATTTTTCGGATAAACGTTCAAGTTTGTTACTATGTGGAGGGTTTAAAAATATACTTTTGAGAAAAAAAAACAATGTAATGACCTAAGTAAATTCTTTAGCAATTATTGCTTTCAATCAAATTGATATTTTGCTCATTTAAGACAACAAAATGGCAGACACCTTTTTCGGACAATTTACAAGATAAAGTAAGGAATATAAATAGTAAAACGGCCTTTTTGCATCAAGTCTCTTATACTACGTCATATTCAGAAGTGTCTAGATGTGGAATCAGAAGAAACTGTTTCAATTCTGGTGCCAATTTGGGAATTAAGTCGATTTTTCGTAAGCGCGGCGCGGTCCGACTCACTGCCGTGGAATCTCCAAATGCAGTTTCGCTGTGTTTTTGGTGATATTAAGTCTCATGATTGGTCTCTTTCATGTTAAATTCTGGCTAATTATCCTCAAAACATATGTGAAGGCAGTTTAAGAAAGGAATTTTATACCTCTACTTTACTCAACGGACGTGGAATTAGGGAAACTATAACATTCAGGTAAAATGCGTCCGCATTTTAATTTTAATCGTGAAAATAGTTATAGCGATGTTTTCACCCTCAATATTGGTGGAAAATATAGTTGACAGAATTTACTTTGAGAAATCTTCACATCTGGATATTTTTACCGATCCTTGCGTCAGGGTGTAAAGTACGGTTTATGGCACTCCCGCGCTACGCAAACACTCATGCGCATCCGCTAACTAAGGTTATTCAGCACGTGTCTTTTGGATTTTTTGGAAATGGGAAAATATTTTTGTAGCTTCAGTTTTAGTCTATCTATGAAGGCCGGAAGACACCAGTTTGGAGGGTCCTTTGTATATTCTGAGCTGATATACTACTTAAGGTAATTATATATTATCAAAATCAGGAATATATAAATCTAACTGAGATTAAATAATATTTTTCGAAGTAAGGCAAAATTTTTAAGTGCATTTGATAGGAATTTTATATGCACACGTTTCATATTGCTTTACCTAATTAGTGTATTAGATCCATCATTTAACGTACGCTATTCTTCAAAATATTCTTTTTATCTTTTCAACACAGAGTTCTTCCAGCAAGTCTATACTTAACGTTTGTCAAAACGTAGATTCATCAAATGGATTTATCTGAGATTAGCCGGTTGGCGCTGCACCAGGAAAGTAAAACAAACTAAATCAATTATAGATCGAATCAATAAAGAATTACTAGCTAAATTGTTTAATACGCAGCTTGAACTTGGAAGGTTACCCCGATGTAGGAGATCCTCTTAGATGTTGCCTTCATAAATTTTTCTTCTCCAACAGGTTTTAATGTCACAGTATATTATTTCTTTTGCGTAGTAAGATTTATATCTGCGTGTGTTTTTCCTATATAAATGGAAATATATCCGACAATACTGCAAAACAACCCAGAAATGTGAAATTACAAAGCTTTCTAACGCAATAAAAATCAAGTTGTAAATGAATAACGCACAAAAATATAGGATTTGGGGAAATGATAAAAAATAGGAACGTAATTATGATTTTTCCCATAAGGATACATTGCGCGAATATTTCAAAAAAATTTAAGGTACTTCCCGGTGGGATACGGAATTCAAAGTCACGAAGGGAGGAGATGACGTGGTCTACTATAGTACAAATGGAAAGAATGTCACCAAATAGTCGTGAGTTCGACGCCGTGTGGGTGCGAAACTCTCCCATTCAAAATATATTGCGGCGATTTTAAGTAATTGTCTTGAAGGCCTCCACAATTACATGTAAACGTAAGACCAGACATGTGAACAAAAATTATATATGCTTTCGGTTTACGCTGTTCAGCGTTTCCCTAGTGATCCTTGCTTTGGTGACAGAGCTACATTTTGCAATCTACCATACATATTAATGCCGATTTACATCCGCCATATTGTTTTGGCGCAAAGCATCATGGATATGTTTACAACAGTGATGCATTGCGATAACACATCAGTTAATAAGTTTGAACCGATCTGTGGCCTACATCAAACGAGATTATAATTGGCACTGAAGACTTGGATCCGGAATACAATATGGTTCGTCGAAGATAAAGTGTAACTCTGTATTACACATACAATATGAACCCGAGCATCAATATATTACTTGAGATTGCTTTCTCAATCGTAGCAACTGATAAAGCAGTAATGAATCGTGGTCGCCGTATCCCTGACTCAGAAATTAAACATATTCAAGTTTCTTTATTTACATCATATTACAAGGAATTATCAGTAGCATAATAATAATAATAATAAGTGTTTATGACAATCCATCACCTTCCGTATATTATGCACATAATAGATTCCACAGATAAACATATTGCTATCACTGGTTTCAGAGTGTTTTTCTTCGAACTATTTTTCATCTCCGTCGCATAAATTACATTACCTATCTATTGTTTTGTTCGGAGTTCAGTTTGATGCATATAATTGTATTTATCACGCCTTTTCCCGTTGAGATTCAACGGGCCGTTCAGCTCGTCAAAAATAAAATAGTATGACTCGATTCTCATAACATTTTGATAATCGAGTGCCATTTATATTAGTGACTTAGGGAGATTGCAGATAAAGGCTGCTAATACTTGATTCCAAAGGTATGAAGTAAAATTCATTCGGTCGATTCACTTTTATCGTCAATTAATACACAGGATTGTACCTCCACGACTCATTTCCACAGACTCAATCTCTGACATAGTAAACCTGTGGCATCAAATCCCTGAAAAATGCTGGCAGATGAAGCTGGTTGCCGTAGCTAATGATTGAACTCCACCCGCTTCCATGGGAAACACTTAAGCTACTACACTGTGGTATGTTTGATGCCATTTTTACTTTTCTTAGGAAAAGTTAATTAAAAACAAATTAGAAGGAGAAAAAAGGAACTCGGCGGTCAATGAACTAAGAGATAAAGGTTCTCCAAGCGCCGAAATAGCGGCGACCGTCTAAGGGCGATTCCCGGGAAACGGATAATCGTTTAGAGGTCCCAGTTCTTCAGAATCCCGATGTACATTTCGGAAACAATGCTTCCATCTTCCTGGGGGGTCCAATGCTGAATGAGCATATAATATATGAATAAGTAGCCAATTAATGCGTCTTTCTTCTTTCACAAGCCGTTCTGATAATGCGAGGAAGATCAGAGAAATAGATGCTAGAAGCAATCGATTGAACAATTCTTAATCTATTAGGAAAGTGGCTAAGACACCGCCTGCCACTCACTGAAAGCTAACATACTAGCACACATGAAGATGTAGATATATATATATATATATCGAGCCCTCTCCTTTGCCATATCTATGTACGTTCTATCTCACAATTGGACAGCCTCTTTATCTCCGCCTTCACAATAACATAATCATAGACTTCCCTCGGTTTTCCCTTCGCTCTGCACGCTTTCTCACCAAATAACCGGATACTCGGCTAATGCCGCAGATGGCGAGATAAATGACTTCCTGGAATAGAGACCAACACATTTTACGCAATCTCCCTTTCATACACAACTCATCTTTAAAGCGTTTAAGCATAAGAAATTTCCACTTGAATCCTTCAGTGTATTGCCTAGGTCGCCATCGGTCACTGAGCTATTACTTCACAGTCATAAATGTTTTGTTGATTGAGTAGAAGTTTTTAAATCTTCTGAAGATTTTTCAGGAGTTGAACTTCATAAATCAACCCTTGAATTGAATCAAATTATGTTTCATTGGAAGTGAATCTATGTAAGCTTTCTGTAAGTTAAATGAATGAAAACTATGAAATTTTGAGAGTTTAATTGCAATCTTTTTATCGCTTCTCAATAAAGGGTGAATTTGAATATTTTCTTCCTTATCTTATGTATTACTAATAGTGAAAATAAAACAGGAAATATTCTTCCTACGTTTGTTTGGTGGATAAAGTCGTTTATATTTCTACTTCGGCGCTATGTATAACTGATAGCATCCATTCACTATAAAATAATTCTGTTGCATATTCAGCTCTTTAAATGAACGATTAGGAAAATTCAATCCCGAGAAGGCACTCGACTGAAGGAACTGAACTGTGTATGAACAGGACTGAGCCTCATCGTTCAATTAATCATAAGTCATCAAACTATAATCATAAAACATTTTCAGATTCTAAATTCTACTAAAAGTGCACTAGGACAAATTAAATGCTCCATGACAAAGTTTCCCTACAGAATATCGCCCTCAGAAGATTCAAAGGAAATAATATGTGTATATTTGATAATGAATATCACGAATTTATTCATATAGTTTAACGCAAGAATATCGGATTAAATGAAAACTTGCCGTTGGTCTTCCACAGAAGATAGTAGTAGTGGTAATCGATGTTTATTTATAAATAATTCTAACAAGTTGCTCCGTGCGAACATTTCAAAGACGATCACGGATACTCAATTTCCCCACCCAAATATATTTCAACAAACACTCAAATTACTGCAAACGAGTACACAAACATTAAATCTCCTAACAAACGCTGCTTCATAATCTGTATCAGTATTCGTTTCGATATACTTCTTTTGTAGCGATAGATATCGTTATCTACACGTCCCAGCTACCTCGGAGGACTTTTTCTCCTTCCTTTCTTCGTCTAAAGTTAAGCATGTGTTTCATTCCGTTTCTCATTGTTTGTGGCATATTATTGAATGTATTTCTTTTTAAAATGAATAGAGGGCAGGAGATAGTTACTAAAGATCAACGTGAATCTAACCGTCTGGGATCAAAGAGGTTATATATTATATTAGACCCCGCTAACATAACCGATTCACCGTAAACTACAAATTCGGTGAATTTTCTATTACAAGCAACGCCTAAACTGTTGTTAATCCGTTTCGAAATACGTGTATCCATTGAGCATCTAGTGGAGTAAGAATGCACTAATAAAGATAGAGCAATTCCCTTTCTTTGGTATCAACGAGTGCGCGTTTTAATTTCATTTTACTATAAGACGTCAATTTGTAGAGAAAATAGAAATGATAGAGGATTCACGGAAGATAATTCGGATTCCTATACCGCTTATTCCGTGGCAAAAACGTGCTATCTTGGAAATTCTGAGAAATGGAGAGAAGTGCATCAGAGAGGATTGTACCAGAGAATATAGAGCACTTTAGCTTTGCTAGGAAGGAAGGAAACATGCTATTAGTATTCTGCAGCGAAGATGGCAGAAATAACTAGAAAAGATACGTGTTACTTTTCAGGGCTAGAAGTTAACCATTACGTAGTATTAATATTTAGCGTAGGACCCGATTAATCTTAATTTTAGTACGAATACTTTTAACGTTCTCTTATATAATGTAATACGTATGAAGAGATCCATGATGATCCCATTCTTGATTCTGCATTCTAAGTTCTATATGTGTAATTTCAACGATATATTTAAGTATACGTTTGCGTTTCAAACTTTCGAGCTCAAATCTGCATCAAAATCTAGGAAAAATACAAAATATTTATATCATTACATCAAAAAAGAAGAATTGTCTAATTTAAGAGGATCCTTGATGGAAAAATTGCCTGGTTTGATTTTAAAATGTAATATCCCAGGCAATAAGGTTTCAACTACCATGTTTCGAAGCCATCATATTTACATTAAATGCAGATTTTATCATTCTAAGGCTATGTGAGAAAAATTTTCGTTCGAATTTTATGAGTGAATGACGAATGAAATATGAACAACCTAATTATAATAATTACAATGACATTGGAACCTGTATTGTGTACAAATATTCTCCGCCTGCCAACAGAGCGCCCGTCGTTGCTTTATGTAGAGTATCGACATTAATGTTACTTTACATAGATAACATATTAGAAAACACTAACCACACCAATCAGCGAAGAGAAAAATTTTATTGCGGTATCTTGCCATAATTAAATGCCTTAAAGCAGTCCAATAGTCAAGAATGCCTACCAACTATAGGATTAATTTGCTATTGCCTTTCAATACCCCGAATGGCATCAAACGTTCTTTTGGTAAAACAAGCTAAACTCATCTCCTAATGAACAGCTTATACTCAACCATTATCAGCAGTAGCGCATACGTCCTTCAGGAAAGTCACCTGTGTTGTTTTGTAACCTTAAAGGTGACAAAGAAACACAGCATCAAATACCTTCGTCTTCGGTACATTACCTATTTTTATCTACATATATTTACAGCATTAAGTTCCTACAATATTACGATTTTTATTCAGAATTTTTTCTTTCATACCGCTTTCTTTTTCAGGTCATATTTTCCCTTTTTATATCATACCATCCTTTTTACTTCAACTCCTCGCCGCCTTTTATATTCTTACTCTTTTTCCATCCCAAATCGCCCACACAAAACGCTCGAACCCGATTCACTTCCGTCTTCCAAAAATTGCCCACATCGAATGATTTCACCAATACTTGAAACATTTTTCTGCTCAGTATTCCTTCGTTCTTTCCCTTTTATCAATACCCTTCTTTTTTCGCCCTCAAACTCTCGCTTCACATTCTCTGTGCTTCGTTCTCTCCTTTTCCGTATTCGCTCTCTTTTTCCGACTTCAATATTCCAGTCTCACAATGCTTCCAATGAGAGCGATTCCGTAAGGAAGCAAGGCGACGAAAATCTAGCGGATGAGTTATCAAAGGGAAGAAAGAGGCGGAACGAAAAACCATGACGATAAAGTCGAGAACTTTACAGGAAGCGAAATTCTTAGAAGTTATCGAATGTCGATGCTGTTTAGTTCACATAATTCTCTTTCTCTCATCTATATGTTTACGGTATTTCAGCGTTGGGAAAGTGCTTACGAAACAGAAAGAAATTACTCCAACACTATATCAATAAAACAAAAATAAGAGAAAATATCTGTGAAAAATAAATGGGTAAATTTTCACAAAAGGAGTGACTTACTAAATATTTATGTAATTTAGTTGATGTTAAATATTTTACTGGTGACTCCTTCATATTTTGCAAAGTATAAATGTTCCTACTGATTGCTGTCAGTGCTAAAGAAAAATTCTTTCTTTGAAAATATAAGTAATAAAATACTTTGAAACATTTCAGTGCCTAATCCATGGCTTTAAAATATATTATTTTCAATGCCATCCACGTTTGAGCTTTTCGGTAGATGATTATTATTACGATAAAATCTTTTGAAACGAGACGTTTTTTACGTAAGGATAAAAAGGATAAGTTTGATACAGGACAAAATTTAACAAAATACCAGGTTACTTTAAGTCATAAATTTACGTTTAGATTCCTGCTAGTCATTTATAGATGTGAAGCAATTGATTCACACCCCCCAACGCATGCCCTTCCCCGAGAGATCGGTCTAAGATAGAACAATATTTAAAAAAAAAAAAAACTAGAAGGATTTGCCCTTGCGTCGTCGTGTCTGTTTTTGTGCTCATAAGTAACAGAGAGAATAGCATCATACAGATAATGTCTTCGGCAAAATTATCGTGCTTCTTCTGAATTCATTCAGCATAACTTCTTATTTCCTTTCTTTCAAGGATTCCCAATCTGCATTAGAGAGTATTTTTCAGCCTTTGCTCTTTCATCGCAGCAAATTTTTAATGCAACGAATCAGTTTTTCTTCACCATGGTCAGAATTCGTATCCCCTACCTATTATATATAGCTAACTCTCCGGATATACCTATTTATAGGGGATACGAATTCTGACCATGTTCCACAAGCGCCATCGACGCCAGATTTTTTCGACGTACTGGCTCCACACATTAGATGCCAGAATAATGCAGACTTCGACGCTAGCTATCATGGGTTCGATGCCAGAAATTCCCAAAAATCGCAATTCTCCCATAAGAATGCATTGCGCGGATTTTTGAAAAACTTTTTGAGGTACTTTTCGGTAAGATAGAGGAACCAAAATTTCGGAGGTTGAAGTTGAGGTAGTCCTCTATGCTTCTCATGGAAAAAAAGTAGCCGAATGACAGTGAGTTCGACGCCAGGTGGATGCAAAATACTTCCATAAGAAATGCATTGCGGAAATCTTTCACGATTTTTTTAAATGCCTTCCCGGTAAGCTGAAAAGATAAAACCCGGAATGGTGACAGAGGCGTGGGACCTTCCCGATAAGATATTGAATCGAAACTTTGGAACAAGTAAGGATGGCACTTATCTAATATTATTTTGCTGTCTTCTCTCACGATCGGGTTCTTAGTTCGTCAACAGGCGGTCTTTGGCGCGAAGTTTTAAATTTGAACTGAGGCAGTACTTGGTATGATACTGTATTCAACGGACAGCTTGCAGTATGCAAGCAACTTTTACTCGTAAATATATTGGTATATCCGGAGAGTTAGCTATATATAATAGATATATATATATCTATAGGGGATACGAATTCTGACCATGTTCCACAAGCGCCATCGACGCCAGATTTTTTCGACGTACTGGCCCCACACACTAAATGCCAGAATAATGCAGACTTCGACGCTAGCTATCATGGGTTCGATGCCAGAAATTCCCAAAAATCGCAATTTTCCCATAAGAATGCATTGCGTGGATTTTTAAAAATTATTTTGAGGCACTTATCGGTAAGATAGAGGAACCAAAATCTCGGAGGTTGAAGCTGTGGTAGTCTTCTATGGTTCTTATGGTAGAAATGTAGCCAAATGACCGTGAGTTCGACTCCAGGTGGGTCCGAACCTCCGAAATTTTGGTTACTCTATCTTAACGATAAGTGCCTCAAAATAATTTTTTATTAATCCATGCAATGCATTCTTATGGGAAAATTGCGATTTTTGGGAATTTCTGGCATCGAACCCATGATAGCTAGCGTCGAAGTCTGCATTATTCTGGCATCTAGAGTGTAGGGCCAGTACGTCGAAAAAATCTGACGTCGATGGCGCTTGTGGAACATGGTCAGAATTCGTATCCCATATATATATCTATATATCTATATATCTATACGAGTAAAAGTTGCTTGCATACTGCAAGCTAATTGGTAAAAATTTACAATAAGTTCCCCTTACGGGTGTCATCTTCGAAGCTTATCCAGCAAAATTTTCAAAATTGCCGCAATACATTTCTTACGTTAGAAATTTTCATCCATCTGGCATCGAACTCACGGTCATATGCAACCTTTCTTCCACTGGTTCTATAGAAAACTACTTCAGACGCAAACGCTGTGATTTTGAATAGTCTCCTGCATAAAGAAAGGCCTCAAAACAATTTTTAAAAAATTGCGTAAATGACCGCCTGGCGTCGAACACAGGACCCGTTCGTGAGAGACAATGGCATATGAATGTTAGAGAAGTGCTACTCTGAAGTGTTTCAAAGTTTCAATTCAGTATCTTATCGGGAAGGTCCTAAAATAAGATCCGTTTTTCCCGTTTGAAATGCATGGTAGAATCGGAATGACGCTCTAGCATCGAACCAAGGACCTCTAGAGAAGTAGTGGACGTCATGAAGGAATCTTCTCAAACGCCTCTGTCACCATTCCGGGTTTTATCTTTCCAGCTTATCGGGAATGCATTTTAAAAAATCGTCCCTGATATCAGCAATGCATTTCTTACGGAGGCATTTCGGACCCACCTGGCGTCGAACACACGGACATTTGGTAACATTTCTTCGTTTGGTACGATGGAAGACCATTTCATCTGTAAACACCGAGATTTTGATTGCTCTACCGCATCGAGAACGGCCTCAAAACAGATTGCAAATAATTGCGCAAAAGACCGCCTAGCGTCGAACTCAGGACCCTTCCGTGAGAGAAAATAGCAAATTAATATTAGATAAGTGCCATTCTCACTAGTTTGATAGTTTCGATTCAATATCTTATCGGGAAGATCCTAAAATAAGAGTTTTTTTTCCTCGTTTAAAATGCATGGTGGAATCGGTATGACCGTCTTGCATCGAACCAAGGACCAATGGAGAAACGGTTCACCTCATGAAAGAATGCTCTCAAACGCCTCTGTCACCATTCCGGGTTTTATCCTTCCAGCATATCTAGAAGGCATTGAAAAAAGTCGTCCAATATTCCAGCAATGCATTTCTTACGGAAGCATTTCGAGCCCACCTGGCATCGAACACACGGACATTTGGTAACACTTCTTCCTTTGGTACTATGGAAGACCATCTCATCTGCAAACACCGTGATTTTGATTGCTCTAAAACATCGAGAACGGCCTCAAAACGGATAGTAAAATATCGAGCAAAAGACCGCCTAGCGTCGAACTCAGGATCCTTCTGTGAGAGAAAATAGCGAATTAATATTAGATAAGTGCCATTATGACTTCTTCCAAAGTTTCGATCCAATATCTTATCGGGAAGGTCCTAAAATAAGATTCCGTTTTCCCCGTTGAAATGCATGGTGGAATCGGAATGACCCTCTTGCATCGAACCAAGGACCACTAGACGAACTGTGAAATTCATGAAAGAATGCTTTCAAACGCCTCCGTCGCCACACGGGGTTTGATCTTTCCAGCTTATCGGGAAGGCATTGAAAAAGATTTTCAAAAATTGCAGCAATGCATTTCTTATGGAAGAATTTCGGACTCACCTAGAGTCGAACTCACGGTCATTTGGCAATATTTCTTCCATAACAACCATAGAAGACTACCTCAGCTTCAACCTCCGAGATTTTGGTTCCTCTATCTTACCGATAAGTGCCTAAAAATAATTTTTTATTAATCCATGCAATGCATTCTTATGAGAAAAATTGCGATTTTTGGGACAGTCTGGTATCGAACCCATGATAGCTAGCGTCGATGTCTGAATTATTCTGGCATCTACTGGGTAGGGCCAGTACGTCGTAATAATCTGACGTCGACGGCGCTCGTAGAACATGGTCAGAATTCGTATCCCCTATAAATATATATATATATATATATACGAGTAAAAGTTGCTTGCATACTGCAAGCTAATTGGTAAAAATTTACAATAAGTTCCCCTTACGGGTGTCATCTTCGAAGCTTATCCAGCAAAATTTTTAAAATTGCCGCAATACATTTCTTGCGTTTGAAATTTTCATCCATCTGGCATCGAACTCACGGTCATATGCAACCTTTCTTCCACTGGTTCTATAGAAAACTACTGCAAACGCTGTGATTTTGAATAGTCTCCTGCATAAAGAAAGGCCTCAAAACAATTTTTAAAAAATTGCGTAAATGACCGCCTGGCGTCGAACACAGTACCCGTTCGTGAGAGACAATGGCATATGAATGTTAGAGAAGTGCTACTCTGACGTGTTTCAAAGTTTCAATTCAGTATCTTATCGGGAAGGTCCTAAAATAAGATCCGTTATTCCCGTTTGAAATGCATGGTAGAATCGGAATGACGCTCTAGCATCGAACCAAGGACCTCTAGAGAAGCAGTGGACGTCATGAAGGAATCTTCTCAAACGCCTCTGTCACCATTCCGGGTTTTATCTTTCCAGTTTATCGGGAAGGCATTTTAAAAAATCGTCCCTGATATCAGCAATGCATTTCTTACGGAGGCATTTCGGACCCACCTGGCGTCGAACACACGGGCATTTGGTAACATTTCTTCGTTTGGTACGATGGAAGACCATCTCATCTGTAAACACCGAGATTTTGATTGCTCTATCGCATCGAGAACGGCCTCAAAACAGATTGAAAAAATTCGCGCAAAAGACCGCCTAGCGTCGAACTCAGGACTCTTCCGTGAGAGACGATAGCAAAATAATATTAGATAAGTGCCATCCTTACTTGTTCCAAAGTTTCGATTCAATATCTTATCGGGAAGGTCCCAAAATTAGATTCCGCTTTCCCCATTTGAAATACATGGAGGAATCGGAATGACCCTCTTGCATCGAACCAAGGACCACTAGACGAACGATGATATTCATGGAAGAAAGTTTTCAAACGCTTCTGTCACCATTCAGGGTTTTATCTTTCCAGCTTATCGGGAAGGCATTTAAAAAAACCTTCAAAGATTTCAGCAATGCATTTCTTATGGAAGAATTTTGCATCCACCTGGCGTCGAACTCACGGTCATTTTATAACATTTCTTCCATTCGTAGTATAGAAGACTACCTCAACTTCAACCTCCGAGATTTTGGTTCCTCTATCTTAACGATAAGTGCCTCAAAATAATTTTCAAAAATCCGCGCAATGCATTCTTATGGGAAAATTGCGATTTTTGGGAATTTCTGGTATCGAACCCATGATAGCTAGCGTCGATGTCTGCATTATTCTGGCGTCTAGAGTGTAGGGCCAGTACGTCGAAAAAATCTGACGTCGATGGCTCTTGTGGAACATGGTCAGAATTCGTATCCCCTATATCTATATATATATATATATATCTATATATCTATATAGGTATATCCGGAGAGTTAGCTATATATAATAGAAGATATATACGAGTAAAAGTTGCTTGCATACTGCAAGCTATCCGTTAAATACAGTATCATACCAAGTACTGCCTCAGTTCAAATTTAAAACTTCGCGCCAAAGACCGCCTGGCGACGAACTAAGAACCCGATCGTGAGAGAAGACAGCAAAATAATATTAGATAAGTGCCATCCTTACTTGTTCCAAAGTTTCGATTCAATATCTTATCGGGAAGGTCCCACGCCTCTGTAACCATTCCGGGTTTTATCTTTCCAGCTTATCGGGAAGCCATTTTTAAAAAATCGTCCAATGCATTTCTTATGGAAGAATTTTGCATCCACCTGGCGTCGAACTCACTGTCATTTGGCTACATTTTTTCCATGAGAAGCATAGAAGACTACCTCAACTTCAACCTCCGAAATTTTGGTTACTCTATCTTAACGATAAGTGCCTCAAAATAATTTTCAAAAATCCGCGCAATGCATTCTTATGGGAAAATTGCGATTTTTGGGAATTTCTGGCATCGAACTCATGATAGCTCGTGTCGATGTCTGCATTATTCTGGCATCTAGAGTGTAGGGCCAGTACGTCGAAAAAATCTGAAGTCGATGGCGCTTGTGGAACATGGTCAGAATTCGTATCCCCTATAAATATATAGGTATATATATATATAGGTATATCCGGAGAGTTAGCTATATATAATATATATATATATATATATATATATATATATATATATATATATATATATATACGAGTAAAAGTTGCTTGCATACTGCAAGCTAATTGGTGAAAATTTACAATAAGTTTCCCTTACGGGTATCATTTTCGAAGCTTATCCAGCAAAAATCTTAAAAATTGCCGCAATGCATTTCGAACGTGAGAATTTTTCATCCATCTGGCATCGAACTCACGGTCATATGTAACCTTTCTTCCACCGGTTCTATAGAAAACTACTTCAAATGCAAACGCTGTGATTTTGAATAGTCTCCTGCATTGAGAAAGGCCTCTAAACAATTTTTTAAAATTTGCGTAAATGACCGCCTGGCGTCGAACACAGGACCCATTTGTGAGAGACAATGGTATACGAATAATAGATAAGCGCCACTCTGACGTGATTCAAAGTTTCAATTCAGTATCTTATCGGGAAGGTCATAAAATAAGGTTCCGTTATTCCCGTTTGAAATGCATGGTAGAATCGGAATGACGCTCTAGCATCAAACCAAGGACCACTAGAGAAACAGTGGACGTCATGAAAAAATGTTCTCAAACGCCTCTGTCACCATTCCGGGTTTTATCTTTCCAGCTTATCGGGAAGGATTTTAAAAAAATCATCCAAGATTTCACCAATGCATTTCTTACGCAAGCATTTCGAACCCACCTGGCGTCGAACACACGGTCATTTGCTAACATTTCTTCCTTTGATACTAATGAAGACCATCTCATCTGCAAACACCGTAATTTTGATTGCTCTATCGCATCGAGAACGGTCTCAAAACAGACTACAAATATTCGCGCTAATGACCGCCTAGCGTCGAACTCAGGACCCTTCTGTTAGAGAAAATAGCGAATTAATATTAGGTAAGTGCCATTATGACTTATTCCAAAGTTTCGATTCAATATCTTATCGGGAAGGTCCTAAAATAAGATTCCGTTTTCCCCGTTTGAAATGCATGGTGGAATCGGAATGACCCTCTTGCATCGAACCAAGGACCACTAGACTAATTGTGAAATTCATGAAAGAATGTGTTTAAACGCCTCCGTCGCCACACGGAGTTTGATCTTTCCAGCTTATCGGGAAGGCATTGAAAAAAAAATGACAAAAATTGCAGCAATGCATTTCTTATGGAAGAATTTCGGACCCACCTGGAGTCGAAGTCACGGTCATTTGGCAACATTTCTACCATAAGAACCATAGAAGACTACCTCAACTTCAACCTCCGAAATTTTGGTTACTCTATCTTAACGATAAGTGCCTCAAAATAATTTTCAAAAATCCGCGCAATGCATTCTTATGGGAAAATTGCGATTTTTGGGAATTTCTGGCATCGAACTCATGATAGCTCGTGTCGATGTCTGCATTATTCTGGCATCTAGAGTGTAGGGCCAGTACGTCGAAAAAATCTGAAGTCGATGGCGCTTGTGGAACATGGTCAGAATTCGTATCCCCTATAAATATATAGGTATATATATATATAGGTATATCCGGAGAGTTAGCTATATATAATACGAGTAAAAGTTGCTTGCATACTGCAAGCTAATTGGTAAAAATTTACTATAAGTTCCCCTTATGGGTATCATTTTCGAAGCTTATCCAGCAAAATTCTTAAAAATTGCCACAATGCATTTCTTACGTGAAAAATTTTCATCCATCTGGCATCGAACTCACGGTCAAAGGTAACCTTTCTTCCACTGGTTCTATAGAAAAGTACTTCAAACGCAAACGCTGTGATTTTGAATAGTCTCCTGCATTGAGAAAGGCCTCAAAACAATTTTAAAAAATTTGCGTAAATGACCGCCTGGCGTCGAACACAGGATCCGTTCGTGAGAGACAATGGCATGGAAATGTTAGATAAGTGCCACTCTGACGTGTTTCAAACTTTCAATTCAGTATCTTATCGGGAAAGTCATAATTTAAGATTCCGTTCTTCCCGTTTGGAATGCATGGTAGAATCGGAATGACGCTTTTGCATCGAACCAAGGACCACTATAGAAACAACGGACGTCATGAAAGAATGTTCTCAAACGCCTCTGTCACCATTCCGGGTTTTATCTTTCCAGCTTATCGGGAAGGCATTTAAAAAAATCGTCCAAGATTTCACCAATGCATTTCTTACGGAGGGATTTCGAACCCACCTGGCGTCGAACACACGGTCATTTGCTAACATCTCTTCCTTTGGTACTATGGAAGACCATCTCATCTACAAACACCGTAATTTTGATTGCTCTATCGCATCGAGAACGGCCTCAAAACAGATTGCAAAAATTCGCGTAAAAGACCGCCTAGCGTCGAACTCAGGACCCTTCCATGAGAGAAAATAGCAAATTAATATTAGATAAGTGCCATTACCACTAGTTCCAAAGTTTCGATTCAATATCTTATCGGGAAGGTCCTAAAATAAGATTCCGTTTTCCCCGTTTGAAATACATGGTGGAATCGGAATGACCCTCTTGCATCGAACCAAGGACCACTAGACGAACGGTAAAATTCATGAAAGAATGCTTTCAAACGCCTTTGTTACCATTCCGGGTTTTATCTTTCCAGCTTATCGGTAAGGCATTGAAAAAAAATTTCAAAAATTGCAGCAATGCATTTCTTATGGAAGAATTTTGCACCCACCTGGCGTCGAACTCACGGTCATTTTGTAACATTTCTTCCATTCGTATTATAGAAGACTACCTCAACTTCAACCTCGGAGATTTTGATTACTCTATCTTAACGATAAGTGCCTCAAAATAATTTTCAAAAATCCGCGCAATGCATTCTTATGGGAAAATTGCGATTTTTGAGACATTCTAGTATCGAACCCATGACACCTAGCGTCGATGACTGCATTATTCTGGCATCTAGAGTGTAGGGCCAGTACGTCGTAAAAATCTGAAGTCGACGGCGCTTGTGGAACATGGTCAGAATTCGTATCCCCTATAAATATATATATATATATATAGGTATATCCGGAGAGTTAGCTATATATAATAGATATATATATATATATATATATATATATATATATATATATATATATATACGAGTAAAAGTTGCTTGCATACTGCAAGCTAATTGGTGAAAATTTACAATAAGTTTCCCTTACGGGTATCATTTTCGAAGCTTATCCAGCAAAAATCTTAAAAATTGCCGCAATGCATTTCGAACGTGAGAATTTTTCATCCATCTGGCATCGAACTCACGGTCATATGTAACCTTTCTTCCACCGGTTCTATAGAAAACTACTTCAAATGCAAACGCTGTGATTTTGAATAGTCTCCTGCATTGAGAAAGGCCTCTAAACAATTTTTTAAAATTTGCGTAAATGACCGCCTGGCGTCGAACACAGGACCCATTTGTGAGAGACAATGGTATACGAATAATAGATAAGCGCCACTCTGACGTGATTCAAAGTTTCAATTCAGTATCTTATCGGGAAGGTCATAAAATAAGGTTCCGTTATTCCCGTTTGAAATGCATGGTAGAATCGGAATGACGCTCTAGCATCAAACCAAGGACCACTAGAGAAACAGTGGACGTCATGAAAAAATGTTCTCAAACGCCTCTGTCACCATTCCGGGTTTTATCTTTCCAGCTTATCGGGAAGGATTTTAAAAAAATCATCCAAGATTTCACCAATGCATTTCTTACGCAAGCATTTCGAACCCACCTGGCGTCGAACACACGGTCATTTGCTAACATTTCTTCCTTTGATACTAATGAAGACCATCTCATCTGCAAACACCGTAATTTTGATTGCTCTATCGCATCGAGAACGGTCTCAAAACAGACTACAAATATTCGCGCTAATGACCGCCTAGCGTCGAACTCAGGACCCTTCTGTTAGAGAAAATAGCGAATTAATATTAGGTAAGTGCCATTATGACTTATTCCAAAGTTTCGATTCAATATCTTATCGGGAAGGTCCTAAAATAAGATTCCGTTTTCCCCGTTTGAAATGCATGGTGGAATCGGAATGACCCTCTTGCATCGAACCAAGGACCACTAGACTAATTGTGAAATTCATGAAAGAATGTGTTTAAACGCCTCCGTCGCCACACGGAGTTTGATCTTTCCAGCTTATCGGGAAGGCATTGAAAAAAAAATGACAAAAATTGCAGCAATGCATTTCTTATGGAAGAATTTCGGACCCACCTGGAGTCGAAGTCACGGTCATTTGGCAACATTTCTACCATAAGAACCATAGAAGACTACCTCAGCTTCAACCTCCGAGATTTTGGTTTCTCTATCTTACCGATAAGTGCCTCAAAATAATGTTTAAAAATCCACGCAATGCATTCTTATGGGAAAACTGCGATTTTTGGGACATTCTAGTATCGAACCCATGACACCTAGCGTCAATGTCTGCATTATTCTGGCATCTAGAGTATGGGGCCAGTACGTCGTAAAAATCTGACGTCGACAGCGCTCGTGGAACATGGTCAGAATTCGTATCCCCTATAAATATATATATATATATATATATATATATATATATATATATATATATATATACACGAGTAAAATTTGCTTGCATACTGCAAGCTAATTGGTAAAAATTTACAATAAGTTCCCCTTACGGGTGTCATCTTCGAAGCTTATCCAGCAAAATTTTTAAAATTGCCGCAATACATTTCTTACGTTAGATATTTTCATCCATCTGGCATCGAACTCACGGTCATATGCAACCTTTCTTCCACTGGTTCTATAGAAAACTACTTCAAACGCAAACGCTGTGATTTTGAATAGTCTCCTGCATAAAGAAAGGCCTCAAAACAATTTTTTAAAAATTGCGTAAATGACCGCCTGGCGTCGAACACAGGACCCGTTCGTGAGAGACAATGGCATATGAATGTTAGAGAAGTGCTACTCTGACGTGTTTCAAAGTTTCAATTCAGTATCTTATCGGGAAGGTCCTAAAATAAGATCCGTTATTCCCGTTTGAAATGCATGGTAGAATCGGAATGACGCTCTAGCATCGAACCAAGGACCTCTAGAGAAGCAGTGGACGTCATGAAGGAATCTTCTCAAACGCCTCTGTCACCATTTCGGGTTTTATCTTTCCAGTTTATCGGGTAGGCATTTTAAAAAATCGTCCCTGATATCAGCAATGCATTTCTTACGGAGGCATTTCGGACCCACCTGGCGTCGAACACACGGACATTTGGTAACATTTCTTCGTTTGGTACGATGGAAGACCATCTCATCTGTAAACACCGAGATTTTGATTGCTCTATCGCATCGAGAACGGCCTCAAAACAGATCGAAAAAATTCGCGCAAAAGACCGCCCAGCGTCGAACTCAGGACTCTTCCGTGAGAGAAGATAGCAAAATAAATTTTGATAAGTGCCATCCTTACTTGTTCCAAAGTTTCGATTCAATATCTTATCGGGAAGGTCCCAAAATGAGATTCCGCTTTCCCCATTTGAAATACATGGAGGAATCGGAATGACCCTCTTGCATCGAACCAAGGACCACTAGACGAACGATGATATTCATGGAAGAAAGTTTTCAAACGTTTCTGTCACCATTCAGGGTTTTATCTTTCCAGCTTATCGGGAAGGCATTTAAAAAAAATCTTCAAAGATTTCAGCAATGCATTTCTTATGGAAGAATTTTGCATCCACCTGGCGTCGAACTCACGGTCATTTTATTACATTTCTTCCATTCGTAATATAGAAGACTACCTCAACTTCAACCTCCGAGATTTTGGTTCCTCTATCATAACGATAAGTGCCTCAAAATAATTTTCAAAAATCCGCGCAATGCATTCTTATGGGAAAATTGCGATTTTTGGGAATTTCTGGTATCGAACCCATGATAGCTAGCGTCGATGTCTGAATTATTCTGGCGTCTAGAGTGTAGGGCCAGTACGTCGAAAAAATTTGACGTCGATGGCGCTTGTGGAACATGGTCAGAATTCGTATCCCCTATAAATATATATATATATATATATATATATATATATATATATATATATATATATATATATATATAGGTATATCCGGAGAGTTAGCTATATATAATAGATATATAGATATAGGGGATACGAATTCTGACCATGTTCCACAATCTAACATCTCTCACTTAGCTTGAATCAATGAAAATGTCATCTAAACGAAATTGTTTAATATTTTCAAACTTCTTATAATTTGAATCCAAATCTAGAATCCACGATTAGAAAAGGAATCGCCTAAGATTTATTTTCTTTAGGAGTTTCCTCAACTGTGTAAGGTGATTCTTTCCTGGGATTTTTCCTGGGTGCATGTCATCTCGTGCAATAATCACCTACACCCATTTCCTTAAGTTTCTTTTAAATTTACTTATTAAGAGAGCATTGCTTAGCTTCACATTGAATCCTATAAATAATGGAGAAATTTTTAAAAGTAAAATGCTACTTGCGGTTTACTCTCACGAATACTAAAGATCGCCTGCATAAAAATGAGACGTGTGATTAAGTTATCATTTACCCGAAATGCTAATGCGGTATTAGAGTCATGGTGCAGACACCCACTGCCACTCGCGGAAAGGCTGCACGCGATATACATTTATCAATTTAAAGTTTTCTTACACGATCGAAAGTTTTACCCAGCGATTTGACATGGTACACAAAAAAGTGAATATGTAATGTTGAGGTGTTGAATCGATTATAATTAAGGTTTCAATTTGGCGTGTGTGTGTGTGTGTTTTGGTGTTTTTTTATTTCAAATCCGTTCATTAACGCAGTTCAGAATCATTAACCATTAAAAGTCCTATTTTAGTCAGCTAATATCTAAGCGAGTCCATTTCCGCCTGCCTCTTATGCAGCGCTTCGTGCGCATTGGTACTAAGGGTTGTAGAAAATGCAGGATACTTTCTAGGTAGGAAGAGATCGACCAAATCCGTGATGCGTATTCCTAAGAATATCATTTATTTAATAATTTAGAAAATATAAGTCTACTTATCACTTGATAGGATAATATTACATCTCAAGATGGGCTATGGCGTACAGCCAATTTTATATGGTATGTATCAGGTGTGAGTTACACATCGCACCAATGAGAGCCACATTCTGGTTTTTCATGTTATGTAGAGCCATACCATCATTACATAGCATTGAATAAAACGATTCAAATTTGATCAGTATTATTACATATTTTACACAAATATTAAGTGCTATCTGAAGCCTATATTAGTAACAAAATGTAATTAATAGAAAGAAAATAGAAAATAATTATTTAAAATTTTAATAAGAAGAATAAAATATAAAACAAATTCAGAGATTAAAAATATAACATTTAACCTCTCAATCCCGGATGAAATTCTTGAAATGCCCTCAGGTGATGTCGGATGAGAATTTTAAATTTACACATCACGCAATTTACGAGTGACTATTTGCATCTCTTAAATAAAAATATCGTAACTATTTATAATATTGACCGATTTTTCTAATTTATCTTGGAAATGAAGCTAAGATTTTATACTTCAGAACTTCCTTCAACCTCACCATTGGAATATGTCATCATAATTTGGTAAAGTTTCCTATTGCTCCATAGCTTATGTGGGTTTTCACAATAAAGAACATAACATCTTCCAATCCATAATAAAATTATATTTGCTATTTCACCGCGAATTTTTACGCATAAAACTAATTTAGGGGTTCTTTTTTCGTCTGCTTGTCCACAAAAGTTATTCCTTAGTAAAATTTCCAATAGAAATATCACGTTCGGTAAATGTAAAAATCGCAGAAAAAAAACTTAAATTATACCAAATAATTACGTAAAATAGAAGAGTAAGGAAATTGTGGCAATCCTACCTTAAAAATCATCATCATGATGATCATCATCGTGTGGTAAATCTCGAAGCATTCTATTCATAAAGCAGTTGAGTATTCCTCAAACCAATATGCAGTGTCTTTCTTCCAGGTTTGATGAAAACGATGCTTCTTCAACTTCCTTTGTGGCGTTGATTTTTTCGCATTTTGAGGAATTCATCTCACAAAATGTCTCTCTTTCAGGCGTGGAATTAAATTATCTGTGTAATGTCGTCTCCTAATTTTAGATTCTGTTTTTAAATACTTTTTAAACAATCCTTCAACAAGTTGAACTCTGTACGATACGTAATCAATCTTATATCTGCTAACTTCTCGGTAAATCATCAATGAAGTTGTACTGACACATTTGGAAGCCGCCGGAAAAATTTTGAATACCACTTACTATTTCTTCCAACTAAAAAGGTTTGCAAATGTTGATCTTTGAGGTTCACTCCATACATATTTTGGTCATAATCAACTACGCATACAGGCTTCACTGTCTTCTTGTTTCTCTTCTTCACTCATGAAAAGTGGAAATCGTCGTCCCAATCTTTTTATCTTTTCATTTCAAAACAGTAACAGGAGCGGAATGTTGAGCAATAATCCCCCGTTTCAGCTTCTTATCTTTCAGAAGTTTAGGGATACTTTTCCTATTTAATTTTACGGCACCTTCGCAGTCGGTGTGGCATTTTAATTTTTAATTTCTCGCCAAAGAATATGAATTTTAGAAGATGTCCAATCAAACAGTCCTTCCTGATTTATTAGAGGCCCTATTAATTGTAAAATTATTGCTGATGTCTTATTCATGTCTGATTTAGTGAGGGGTGATGACTCATCGATAGAAATGCCTCTTTTTGGTAAAATAAAATTCTCGAAATTTTCTATTAAAATGAGAAATCACAGAAAATATTTTATAAAGCTTTGGGGGAACCGTGTAACCCTGTAAACTTAGATTATCTATAAATGTAATACTTTGCAGATTCTCTCAATCCCTAGTCATTACTTATTATCCCTAGTTATTACTTATTACTTATTAGTCATTACATTAACCCAGGGGTTGAAATAACTCGCCTCTTTGATCTAATGTTGCTTCCTGAATAATGTCCATAACTATAAAAATTCCCATTGATATGTATAACTCTTCCACAGTAAATGGTTCCAACGACACACTTTCATGGAAGTGAAGATGAACAGGACAAATAAAATTGCTCGGTATTCGTTGAGTCATCAATCGATTTAACATTAAAGAAAAGCTGAAAACTTTCTACAACACTATTCACAGTTCTTGCCTCATTTTGAGGACCATTTGAACCGATAAAAAATTCCCTCATTCCTTAAAAATTTTCCATGTCTTCCCTCACAAAGTCTTCTTTATCACTCCAGTTTTCACCTTCGACCACTTCATCGTCACTTGCTGGATCAGTAATCGCATTCGGTTCAGATCGATCATGAACTCTGTTTTCACTGTCACTCTCTGAACTCAAATCACTCGGATCCGTATCACCGGCAAGTAATTCTTTAGAAATGTCTTCTTCTGAGAAAAACTTTGACCTCTTCCTACTCGTTGATGCCACGGTGATGAAGTTAAACATGGGAACTAAATCAACTATTAGTTCAATAATCCAAGAAATATATATTAAATTGTTACCATAAAATAAAATATACTAAACAAATAGCAAAATAAACTAGAGAAAATACGAATTTATACCTCTGACCACAGGAAAGTCTTCAACTTACGGCGATGAGGACGTATGTCAACGCATCGAGACGTGAGGGTTCAATGGGTTTCACAGTCGGGATGCTTACAGAGAGAATAACATCTTCCTAATGAGCCTTGGTTATACAGGGCTCTCCACATGTGCTCCAGCGGAAGAAGCCGCTCTCGAAGGGTGTGAACCATGCGGTTCATCTAGCAAAAGCTAGAAGGATTTACGTTCCAATTATAGAAGATTGTAGATCTCTATGAAGCCCTATAAAAATATACGTGGGGGGACCCAAAAGTAAGGAGAACCGGGCTGTGGAGGGGAGGAACGTCAGGGGACCGAGTTCTGGTTGGTAGGGTATTTTGGCGGAAACTCTCATGAGTCAGTATGCAACGTTTCGTCGCCGTGAGAGCAACTGTTTGTGCGCAGCATTTCTTTTATCAGAGTAACTTTTTCCCATGTGGCGAAAACGTGAGATGGCTGACGCTCGAGAGCAACGCGCGGCGGTAAAATTTTGTTTTCTGTTGGGGAAAACGGCTGCGGAAACTCTTGTAATGCTTCAAACAGCTTACAAGGTTGATGCTTTGAGTCAAGCTCGGGTCTACGACTGGTTTTCGCGGTTTAAAAGGGGCGAAATGACGATTGATGACCAACCTCGTTCCGGGCGCCCCTCAACTTCAAGAACTGACGACAACGTTGAAAAAATCAACACCCTAGTCCGTGAAGATCGTCGCCGAACAATTGATGAGCTCTCTAATATTTCTGGCATGTCATGGAGTTCAATTCAGAGGATTTTATCAGAGGATTTGCGCATGAGAAGAGTTGCAGCCAAATTTGGCTCACACTGCGTTGTCTGTGAGGCAGTTTTTGAGTAAAAACGGAATGACACCGATTACTCACCCGCCGTACTCACCTGACCTGGCCCCCTGTGACTTCTTTTTGTTCCCTAGGCTCAAAAAGAACATGAAAGGAAAGCGTTTTGGGACTGTGGAAGAAGTGAAACAAAAATCGCTGGAGGGGTTAAAAGACATCCCATTATGTGAGTTCCAGAGCTGTTTTGACCAATGGGAAAAACGTTTAGACAAATGTATATTGGTTAATGGAGAGTACTTTGAAGGTGATAAAAATTTAGTGTAAAAATATTGAGAAATAAAAAAGTTTTAATGAAATTTCTCTTATTTTTGGGTCCCCCCTCGTACATATGCTAACACATTGCATGCTTTTAATGCAAGGAAAATTTGTTCGTTCTCGGGAGAAATTCGTATAAATGTCATGAAAACAAAAATAGATTAAATTTATGCTAAATGTAACAAAAAATAAAGATAAGCGTAAGTACGAAGGAAAATTCTTTCTCAATAAGAACAAATATATATTACAGTACGTGAAACGAAAAAAGGCTTCCAGACAATAAAGAAATGAGGAGTGACGCCGGATGTTAACAAAGATCTTAGGTCAAACCTTTGATATTCGGTGAAATCTTTTTAAGGCCTCTCGAAGCGACTCTGTGAGATATTGCTAGTCAAGGAATGATATTTCGACTTCTGGAACCTCATTAGCGAGCACAAAAATTCACAGCAATATGTGGTTCATAAAAGTGATATCGGACGGCAAATAGCTTTCCGTATGAGTATATTTTGATACTGACAGTAAAATTTAACCAAAGAAGTACATGTGCACTGTATTTGCAATCCCTGATTCTATTTCATCTATAATAACTCCAATATCCCAGCCAAGATTTAACAAATAGTCTCAACAGAACAAGTGAGACATAGCTTTCTCCCTGGCTTTCCTCTCTGATTCGATGAATGGATAAGATACAGTTTCACTGCAGAAGAGTAGTAATTTTTACATTTCATGTATGAAGAGAAGAACATGGAAAATAAATAAGCAACGTGGATACAAAAGATGTGTTTTGTTGTTTTTCCTTAGTTATATATATTAAACATGAAGCTTTAAGTGACACATCTTTTCGGGATAAAAGGAAGTGGCATTTTGGGCGACAGAGTTTACGTAAAGTTGCCAGTGATGTTTTGTGTCTTTGTCTTTATTCATCATGTCATAAATGCATTGAGTTAATTGAGGTATTCGATATAAGATAAGATACATTATCGTTATGGTGATGTTGCGTACTAATCCTGATTATATTTCTAAAAGAAAACTTTTAAAACATTCGATCACATTCATACGCTCTCTAATATATTAGGGATTTCTTTTAGGCTCAAGTGGTAGGGAACAAAAAACGCAAGACCTTGAATTTGTCCAGAGTTTCGTTGCTGGACGTGTAGATACCGATATCTATCGCTACAAAAGAGGTATATCGAAACGAATACTGATACAGATTATGAAGCAGCGTTTGTTAGGTGATTTAGTGTTTGTGTACTCGTTTGTAGTAATTAGAGTATTTGTAGTAATTAGAGACGCCACCTAAAATAATTCGACTGATGAAAAGAAAATGCCTTATATTGAGCGTCTTATTTTCTGACTGGCAGGTCTTTCAACTGAGGATTGAAGCACATGTCGAGGATTGAGCAGGGACAAGACATTAAGCCGCGCAGCCGCTATGCATGTGGCCACAAATACCACTTGGGCGTTTGGGTAAGCGGGAATTCGGGGAAAGTGGCTGCTGAGGCCATGGACGGTGAGGACGTCCAGGGACACCCGCCGTACGATGAGCGCAACACGAAGAATCACAGCGGAGAGGCTGAGAGGCATGTGTTTACTGGTATGATGTCGACAATGCCACTGTGACCATCTATCTAGGGGCCACCCGAGTAATATGACTTACCATGGTAACCACCTTCTTAATAAGACCCGACTCAGTCGCAGAAATATTATGCAGAATATAATTCGTATTTATGCCCCGTTTCAGATGTGTGTAGCTGTATATCAACTGAAAATTGGTGTGTGTCATTCCACAACTGCACATACTTGGATATAAAAAACGCCCTTATTATCAATATTCGTCTTGAATAATAATCCCTCTTCATCTAGATATCCCTTTCGGTATTGAAGTAGTCTTTCTTAATCAGTAATCTCCTAGAAGAATACAAATAATTACGGTAAAAATTGTAATTTTGATTGACGGGCTTTAATGTAGTATATAAATATTTATACATCCGAAATCTTGTGTTTTTCAAACCTTACACTTTAATACTATAGCGTTCCTATTGCTTAATTTAGCAAGGTTTAGTTTGCTTTTCTGATGTTCAAATGCCTCGAAAGATGAGATAATAAATAGTGTTGTCAGTAAAAAAAGCAGAGGATGCAGTGTCACTCCTGAGAAATACCATTCATCACTTTTTTAAATTATTTGCATTGATGAAATTATCTTTATTTCTTAGAGCCTCAATTTGAATTTGCTCTTGAAAGTTATATCCATTAGGTGTGAATTTGGAAACCAGTAGTTCAAAACTCAATTTAATTTGTGTAATCCAAACAATAGAAGCTTCTTCTTAACGTTACTTCAGCATTTCATATGAGTTTATTTTTAATGGAATTGTTGTTATTATAATGTACTTATAGGAAAAGATTCTTAAAGCCAACATTATAGCTGCACTGAAAAGTTGATTAATGATAATTTGCGAGTATTAATAATTTCATAAAATAACTGCTTTGCTCAAAACTGGCTGTTTTTATCTTCACAGATTCACACTGCCCAACAACATTTGATGGATTAACTTGCTGGCCAGCAACATCTGCTGGAGAATGGTCAAACAGGTTATGTCCAGCATTCACCTCTGGAGCTAAGGAAAACAAAACAGGTATATTATATTGGTGTAGTCTAATATCAAAAAAAAGTGAAATCAGTTCCTACGCTCTTTAAAAGAAGTTTATTTTAGATGAATATATAATTGATTTAATTCACTAAATAATCACATAATATTATATGCTAAAAATATTATAATTATAATAATATGAAATTAGTCTTCTATTTAAATAGTTTTAGTTATAACTAATGCTTATTTAGCATTTTTCATTTTCTGATGGATAACATGAACTTACTATAAAATACCAAAAAATACATTTCCTTGCTTTCACTATCATACTGATAACACGAAAAAAAAAATATATATATATATATATGTATATGGCGATGTATAGCCCATTCAACCATGCTACGAAGACTTCAACAAAATCTCCAGCTAAATTGTGTGTCATTCACCAACCTGCAGTAGGACAGCCTGGTGTATTATTGTCCTTTATCCCCAAAACGCAAATATAATTTTCAAGATGAGCTTCTGTAATGGAAATTTATCCAGACGTAAAAGCACCACCCATTCGGATGTCCGGGAGGTGGTGGCATTACAGAGGTCCATCATGAGGAAAAGAACTACCACCCTACACTTTGAAACTTACAACTGCCGCAGCTTGAAGAGTGAAGACAGACTACTGGAACTACTGAATGAAGCAGAGAAGATTAAATGGGACATCATCAGAGTCAGCGAACTTACAAGAAATTCAGAAGACTTGATTACACTCAAGGAAGGTAATTTATTTTATTACAGGGGTACTAAGGATGGAAGACTAGGAGGTGTCGGGTTCCTGAGCAAAAAGAGATGGAAAAACAATGTACAGAAGGTAGAAGGTATATCTGAGAGAATTTGCAAACTCATACTCAAGATAAATGAGCATTACTCTGTTTAGATCATACAAGTCTCACACCAACAGCAGCAAGCAGCGAAGAAGAAATTGAAAAATTTTACCAGACTCTGGGCACTGAACATGATAAGTTAGGCACTATTATAAAACAATTATGGGCGATTTTAACGCTTGTGTAAGTCAATAGAAAGCCGATGACACCATCGCAGGATAATACAAACTGGGCCAGAGAAACAAACATGGTTACCACCTGGTAGAGTTTGCTGAATGCACCAATATGTACATGACAAATACATATTTCAAGAAGAACCCTAAAAGGAAGTGGACTTGGAGATGACCCAACAGAATAAAACATTCAATAGATTATATATTGGTTAATAAACTCTACACAGTAACAGACTAAGAAGTCTTGAATAACTTTAGCACTGGAAGTGACCACAGAATCGTTAGATGCAGAATAAAGATTAATCTCCAAATGGAATGAAGAAGTTAATTTCATGCAAGAAACATGAAAAAAGTATCAAAAAACGAGAAGAAAACAAGAATAAATTCCAGCTGGAGCTAAAAATATAGATTCTCAGCACTTCAAGAAGAAGAACTAGAAACGAAAGTCATGCAAGCTGTTAAGGAACCAGCTGAAGTGCCAAACTCGCCAAGAAGAGCAAAGGATAGAAAGCAAAGTGACAGCACCCAACAAATGATGAAACGACGTAAGGAACTGAAGAATTCAGATACACAAAAGGATAACATCGAATACGTCGAGCTTAGTAAGGCTATCAGAAGAGCAATTAAAGAAGACGTGAGAAAATTCAATGAGAGAATTCTGCAAGAGGCTGTAGAAAAAAGCAAAAGTATGAAGAAGACCAGACAACCCCTAGCAATTGGAAGAAAACAGATTTTAGCCATACAGAAGGTAGATGGTAGAAGAACTTGCAACAGACAAGCAATACTAAGGACTGTAGCAGAATACTTTGGCAACCTATACAAGAAAGAAGAAAATGCTGAAGAGGGAAACCAAGAAGCAATGCAAAACTCACGAGATCCCCTCTCTATTCTCCCAGAAGAAGTAATTGCAGCTATGAGGCAGACAAAGAACGGAAAAGCAGGAGGCATAGATGGAGTGTTAGAAGAATATTTAAAACTTAGTGGAACAGAAGTTGAATACGTTTTAGTGCAGTTATTCACTAATTGCCTGAAACAAGGAAGAATCCCCCAGGACTGGAATCATGCAAGAATAGTCCTTTTGCACAAGAAAGGTAGCAAGGAAGAGCTGAAGAATTACCGTCCCATAGTCTCCTTCCCGTTGTTTACAAAACATGCATGAGGATAATAGCAAAATGGATAAAGATTACTCTATTATCTGCCCAGCCTAGAGAGCAAGCAGGATACCGTAAGGGCTTCATTACTATAGACCACATCCACACACTACAAGAAATAATCAGCAGAATGAATGAATATGAGATTCCACTAGAACTCTGCTTTGTGAACTATGCTGAGGCCTTCGACTCGGTAAGTACCTCCTCTACATTAAAAGCCCTGGAAAAACAAAGAGTAGATGCAGAGTACATCCGTCTCCTACAAAGCATTTACAAAAATGCCTCAGTAATGCTACACGATGTTACTGAAGAATTCAAGATTGAGAAGGGAGTTAGACAAGGAGATTGCCTTTCCCCAATTCTTTTCATAGATGTTCTGGAGGAAGTTTTTAAAACCTTAGACTGGGAGCAGAAAGGTCTGTGGATTAATGGGGAGCACATCAGTCATCTGTGCTTTCCAGATGATATAGTACTCTTCGCAACCAACGGAAAAGATCTAACTTCAAGACTTTATGAACTAAACACAGCAGGACAGAAGATAGGACTCAGGATTAATTTATCAATAACCAAGGTAATATATAACTCTTTTGCAGCACCAGAATCTATCAAATTTGATGGGACCCCTCTAGAAGTCTGCTCAGAATGCACATACCTAGGACAACTAGTAACCACAGGAGAGAACAACAGGACTAATGAAGTGAACAGAAGAATTAAACTCGGCTGGAATGCCTTCGGAAGAAATGCACATATCCTAAAGTCACAAATGCCAATGGTCTTGAAGAGGAAGGTCTTCAACCAATGCATTCTACCAGTGTTGACATATGGAAGTGAAACCTGGGTGTTAAACTCAGCAATAACCCAGCGACTTCAGACAACGCAAAGAAGTATGGAAGGTGTATGCTTGGGATCACAAGAAGAGACAGGAAACACAACACCTGGGTGAGGATGAAGACAGGAGTGACAGACATCATAGAAAAATTAAGATCACTGAAATGGATGTGGGCAGGCTATGTGGCGAGAAGAAACGACAACCGTTGGACAAGAGCAGTTCTGAACTGGACACTAAGAGATGTAAAGAGACCAAGAAGAAGACCAAAGGACCAATGGAACAGAGATATCATTAAGTATTTAGGGGCAAAGAGAAGCTCAGAATAGAAAGAATTGGAAAGCGCTTGGGGAGTCTTACATCCGACATCAGATTGAAAATGGTTGATGATGATATGTATACAGTTTAGCCAATTTCCATTTTATATTGCATACTTATCACTTTCCCGTTTCTACTTACTATAAAACATAGTAATTCATGGCAGTATATTGGATAGCTTACATATATTGTATAAGATACCCTTTTGCCAATACACCCAATTTATTTTCAAAATGAAACAAAAAATTGTATTCAACATACGATTCTTTGTTGATTTCCCTTATTTTTGCTCTACATTATCATTAAAGAAAAGGAACTCAGCGTTTAATGAGTAAGAGACACAGGAATTCCCCAAGCAACGAATATCAGGGGCAATTCCTTGGAAAAGGGTTCTCACGCATGTGGTCAGAAGTGGCATTGGTACATACCCCTGACAGTTTGCCGATATTTGGCGCTTTCCTTTGTCTCTTACTACTTTATCATTCTTTGATTATCCCTAGACTTGTGTTATAACGTTGCTGAAAGAGGGAATTTATCCTGATGTCTTTCAGTAGCCATTGACAGTAAAAGATGATGTACATTTTTTGTAAGACTTTTTCATTTTCCTATTTACTGTAAAATGTATCATTTTTGTTTGAGGTAGTGTTGTTTATATTCTGATACATGAATCTTTTAGATCAACTACTTGGTTCTAACTCTGCTTCACCCTCTCTTTGCTCCAAAATTAATCATGTATGATTATAATAGTTCCTTCAAATCAAAATAATTAGAATGAATAAGTATAACACTAAAAAATACAACCTTATAATGTTAAGGTGCTAATTGAAAGAGAAAATTCCCAGCTTTAATGATGTTGTCAGTCATCTATGTACATGGGTGGTCTGAAAAGTTTCCGACATTTCCCCATTTCTTGACATGTTTTCTGAAGATTTCTGAAAAATCTAGGGTCGGAAACTTTTCAGACCACCCTTGTGTGTTTCTATATAGAAACAGCTGTTAAGCATCAGAAGCTCATTTAACTGAGAATGTGAAATGATAAGTTTATATTGGTATAATGTCTCATTTAGATTTTTCTTAAATTATAATTAATTCTTCCATACATAAAATAATTAATTAAACATCATGGCTGACTATTAAGAAGTTCATTTGCTTTAGGTATGGTATTAAGTCAAAATAGCAATAAAATCACTTTATTTGAGGCAAGATGAATAAGTCTCTTCTTGCATCTGACTGTGACAATCTAACTGTTTATCACATGAAATTTCAAAGGATTTTCTAGATGAAATTTAAGAGACAGCTAGAAATAGTGCACAAAAGAAATCTACTTCATGGATTAAAAATTTAAGTTGTCACCAAGGAAAAAACAACCACAAGAATGGAAATTGTGAAAATTTTGCAAACCCTGCAGATAGTCGAAAGAGTAGCTCTCAGGATGACAGCCGGGCTGCTTTAGGGAGTGGCCTCACTCTGTGAGTTGTCATTCTGAGAAGTACTTTTTCAACAATCCATCTACCAGTTAAACCTGAAATCTTATCTACGGATAGGTAACTAAATAAATTTTAAGGAGAAAGTAGGTGAAGACATATCTGGAAGGTAAACAAACAATACAGATACACTTTCACTAGATGAAACAAACATAACAGAAATGTTTGCAAAACCATATACAGAAAAAGATAATTATGACCAACAAGATGATTAGCAATAGCAGAAGAAAACAACATAAATGTACCTTAATATATAATATACTGATGAGAACTAATGTTTAATTTAAATCATAAGAAATAAGCGGGTTAATAAAACAGACTAAAACAAAAGTATTAAAATAACAGTAAAATCAGAAGTGAAGAAATAAGTAAAGTCACAAAAGTGTAATGAAATATCCAACCTTGGAGTTTATTGATTCATACTCTTACAATAGATTCCAGCTGATTACCTTAATAAGTAAATTTATTGAGGAAAGCTTATCAAAGTACAAGTCCAAATCATTTGAATAAAAATATCTTTGCAGGTTCACAATCTCTGTAATCCTACATTGAAATTCATAATGATGATAAGATATTTAACAACAACAAAATTCAGTCGAATTGTACAAATTTAATTCTGATTTTAATTTTAATAAATTATTTGAAATTTCGATTATTAATTCAAAATATAACCATCATTTATTAGCTTAAATTGTGTTTAGAATAGGTTAGCATGAATAAACCCTGCTTTGCATGCTATGTTTGAAGATTTCCTCTAACTCTGAGCATTGGGATATGATTTCCTCTGGAAATGAAGATTTGTAACTTAGCAAATTCACCTCTTCAATTCTATTTCATAGTGAATCTGTTTTCCTTTAAGTAGAAGATGTATATAAAAATATTGTATACATTGGATCTGATACATAACTTTCTTGAAGAATAATATTTTGGAAGTATAAAGATTGAAACAAATACAAACTCTTCCATTAAGCCAATTTCTGAAAGTATACTAAGAAGACACTAACATAACGCAATATGCATGTACTTCAGAATGTTTTTCAATGGCCCATATTCTTTTCACAAAATGTTGTATCATTTTGATCCAGCATTCAATGCATTGATTTCTCAAGTTTGTATTTTTGGGCTGATTTAAATGATTATTTTCAGCTCAATGATGGCATATTTTGATTTTTAATGCCATATATATGGTTATATGTTCCAGTTAGCAGATACTGCAGGAAAGATGGCTTATGGGAAAGCAGTGATTCTACCAATTATGTGAACTGTGGTTTGGACCAGGAAAAATCTATGGTAATTTTAAATTAAGAATTAGACAAGGGGTTTTAAATTTAAACTCCACATTCTAACATTCAATATTATTTACACTCGTATTATGAGTTTTACACTGTCTTAGAAAATTTTGCAACTCACTCTATAACTAAGGATGGTAGATCATTTATCATTCTTTAAGATAATTTTCAACAGTTAGGTAAAAATGTATTTCAAAATAATTTCTCGAGAAGAAAACAGGGTGTAAGGGGTAAATAGTTAATAGAAATAATGAAGATGAATCATATGCTAGCCGTCACAATGACAGCGATACTGCTTCACACCCATGAAGTAAAATCAGAAGCACCGGTAACTACAAATATGAATGAGCCAGCAGGAAAAAGCAAGGTATAAGAAAAGATGTTTTAGTATTCCCTATTAGTATTCTGCTTTCCAACATCTGAAGAGTCCTTAATATATATTTTCTCTCTCTGCTGGGTACAGAAACCTGCACCTTCAAAAAAGGTCCCCTATGATCAAATTTTTATCATAAAGAGGGAATATATTTCTCAGAAAGCCCTGAGCTCTGGTATTTGTAATGTCCTTACTTATTTGACTGCTTGAAATGTAACATGCATTGCTTTAATAAACATAGACATATATGACTTGACACTTTCCCGGTGAAAAGTTTGTTGAAGTTAATTTTCTCGGGCTTCTAACCAGGTCAGTGCTGGCAGAAGTGCCGACGTTTTGGCCGCTGTCACCCGCCCCTATATAGCAGATTGAACCAACAATGTAAACAATTTTAATCGCGATGACGGATTCCAAATCCCATCCACTTGGAATTCATAGAATTAGGAGAGAAACCACGGCGCCGCCATCAGCCTCCGCCCTATATATAGCAGATTAATCCAACGGAAAACACTCAACCCTGAGGATGGCCGCAGTGACAGCGGCCAAAACGTCGGCACTTCTGCCAGCACTGACCTGGTTAGAAGCCCGAGAAAATTACCTTCAACCAACATAGACATATGTTCTAGAATTTCTTTTCTTCTCAACATCGTTGTTGACCTTTCTGTATTCTTTTCTTGATCATACCAAAACGAAGTCAAAATTCTGGGCTATAAAATAACTGGTCCATGCAGTCACACATAAATAAATCCTTGATGATTTTTATTTATCTTCATCATAAATTCTTCTCATCATGTCATGGACTTAATATGTTTTGGTGTAGTTAACATGATTTAAATCAGTTATTCTATCAGTCTGATGATTTTCCCATTCTTTACCTTCCTCTCCTCTTGTTTTGAAAAATTATCCTTACCAGATCAGATTTATTACAGCCCTCAAAAAGAATTCAGCTATATTAACCCTAGTAAGTGAAAAAATAATTTACCGTGAAAATAAATAGTAATAATAAACAAGATGATCACTATACAGTATTACCTCTACTCTTCTCAGTATGCAAACTTTTATGTACACTATTGAGACTTCAAGATAAGAAGTTAATTTTGACAAATTAATCATAGTGCTTTAATGGCCAGAGTTCTGTAGTATACTAGTATGTACACAAGTGCATTTAGATGACCACCCAATAAACCTCTCCACAGGTGCAACTTATTTTCTGATTAATTTCGTAAAATTTGCGAACATTAAATATATCTTTCTCTACTAGTCAAGTGGGAAGAATTTATAGCCTTAAATATCACGTAGATTATTCTAACCAAATCTCTATATTTCATTTAAAAACAAATTTCTGAGGGGTGATAGGTTATACTTTACTTAAAAATATGTTAACTAACAAATTCTAGGACAGTCCATATTACCATCATATATTCTCAGTCATTCAACTGTAGAAAAATTTGGGTCTTAAGTATGTGACATAACTATCTCCTTGGAAATGATAGCCTCATTCAAAATTCAAAAGGGATTCCAGAACCTCAAAAAACTTGAATTGATTTATTTACTAACTGCAGTAAAGAAATAATCTCAACTGCTAGATATTAGTGAAAGCTAAGATTGCTTGAATTTTTAAATGGGAAATGGCAGTGGAAAAACCATATGAATTTTAGCTTATACTTTTAGCAAATTTCCAATGCTCTCTGTGTGTGTATCTTGAAACTGGTACTTGAGAGCTGAAATTTTGTAGTTGCATGCATAAAAGTATTTTATATTCTTCAAGCATTAGAAATTAAGATATAGGTGTATCATATTATATGTGTATAATTTGAATGTAGTTATATGTCATATGTCTGAAAAGTTTCTGACCTCAACATGAAGATGGTAAAAATGAAGATGGATGAAGACTCGTAAAAAAAAGCTAGTGAATTTCTTTGTTCATCTGTTGACAGTTACTCACCAAAGTTTCAGCCATTTTGGATGTGCAGTTGTTATGTAAAAGTCGTTTGAGTGAGTTGATATAAATGTTTTTGTGAAAATGGACAAAATCGAGTATTGAGCTGTCATTAAATATTTGTTTTTGAAAGGCAATACGCCTACGCAAATCAAAGATGGGTTGGATTCTGTGTATGGGGACTCTGCACCATCATTTACCACAGTGAAATTTTGGGCAGCTGAATTTAAGCGTGGCTGTAAGAGCTTGGAAGACGATGAACGTTCAGGACGTCCAAAAACTGCAACTGCCGACGAAAACATCGCCAAAGTTCACCAAATGGTGCTAGACAACCGCCAACTTAAAGTGAGAGAGATAGCAGAGGTTATAAACATGTCAAAAGAATGTGTTTGTCACATATTAAATCAACATTTAGGCATGAGAAAGCTATCCACAAGTTGGGTGCTGTATTTGCTCAGGTTAGACCAAAAACGTGTTCGAATGAACATTTCCAACACTGTTGGTGCAGTTTAGGCACAATAAAACCGAGTTTTGGTGCTGATTAATTACTGTAGATGAAACTTGGATACACCATTATGTGCCCAAAACAAAAATACAGTCCAAACAGTGGACTGCACAGGGGGAACCGGCTCTAAAAAAAGCAATAACTGGTTTTTTCAGCTGGATAAGTGATGGAGACTGTTTTTTGGGGTAGTCATGGAGTTATTTTAATCGATTATCTTCAAAAAGAAAAAATCATTACAGGAGCTTACTAAGCATCATTACTTGACAAGCTGAAGGCAGAACTTGCAGAAAAACGGCCACATTTGCAGAAAAAGAAAATCCTGTTTCACCAAGACAACACACCATCTCACACCTCAGCAGTTGCCATGGCAAAAATCCACAAATTGTGGTTTGAACTGCTTGACCATCCTCCTTACTCGCCAGATCTAGCCCCAAGCAACTTCTTTTTGTTCCCTCATCTAAAAATTGCGCTCGGAGGACAGAGATTTTGCAGAAAAAATCGCTGAGTACTATTTGGACAGGTTACAGAGATGGGAGCATCGCTGGGAGAAGTGTGTAGAGTTACAAGGAGACAATGTTGAAAAAAAAAAAAAAATGTCTTGCATCTTTGTTAGGTCAGAAACTTTTCAGACCACCCTCGTATTAGAATATTTATTGATGAGCATTTTCCTCTACAAAAATCTCTGTAGAAAATTATAGTGGTAATTTATGGAAACATGAGCATATAATACAACATAACACAATCATCTATATATTATTTCTAAACATCTATTTTCGGTGACCGGGGCTTTTCTTCCTTCACACTCCGTCAAAAAAATATGAACGAATGACCATTTGAAGAAAAGTTTCCCAGTTCCTGCTAAAAGAAGTTGAACAAATGAAAAATGCACCATCTGGTCAAAAAATTGAGTTAAAATCTTAATGCTTGAGTTTTGTTAATGGATATGTAGATATTTGTGTTGTCAGGTTTGGAGTTTATTGTTTACTTGGTCACATTTGTTGGGGTAAATAAATAATTTTTCTCATCAGACAGTGATATTTATTCTCGGGCTTAAATTGATCAAAACAGTTTTTGCATGTATATATAGTATCCATGAATGAAGACCTTTATGTCATAGGCAACTGTATCAGCTTAATAAACTGGCTGCCCTGGAATCTTTAGGGAGCAGTACAACAACCATAGAAACATGAGTATTCCTGAATATGAAGGTTTTTGTCACACTTTATAGCACCATAAGTTTCATATCATTCAAACTACCAATTTCTTTTAATTAAATTGCATGTATCACAGTGACCATTTGCACAAAATTTTGGAACAGGACAATTAGTATATTGTAATTTGAGAAATATTATAGTAGAGAGAACATGTTAAATTACACATACATAATTTAACTTTCATTTCTTGATAAGCTTCTTTTAAAAAGAGCTTTAGAGGATGTAGGTACAATTAAATGTAGATTAAATTTACTAGATACAAATAAATGTAGATATAGAAGAAATAAATCAACCCTAATCTGCTATAGTATTAAAAATTCTGTTTAACCATGATGTTGAGGAATAAAACAGAATTATTGCAATGATATTTTAAGTGAGTTCCCAAATCTGATACTTAATAATATATATACATCTCTTAATTAAGAATATTCAACTTAATTTTAGTTATCTAATAAACATTTAAGTAATAATATGTGATTTCATAGAAATTGAGGAATTTGGAAGCATTGTTTGGGTACATAAATTTTAGGTGATTTTTAACTAGATGTAAATTTGAATTTATTATTAAATAATTCTATTATATATTTATAATATTAATCTTTATATTCTTTAATATATTATCATCACATATGATGATTGGTTTCTATTCATTATGATTTTTTAAAATTTTGTTAGGCTCTTAGGCATCTTTACAGAAGGAACTGGTTTAGAAGTGTTTCAGAAATGAAAATGCCAGGACAAGAGAGTAAAGGAGAAACCTCTGTTCTAGCAATGGATGAAGGGAAAGATGTAGGAAGACTGAGTCCTTACAGCAGTAGGGAAGATGAATATGTTAGGGATATGGATGAAATTGAAGGAAAAGTTATGCGTGAAAGTAATGGAAATACAGACAAGGAAAGAGAAAATTCTTCTACTTGGTTCTTCATCAGAAGACTTTCAGAATGCATGGAAAGGAAGAGCCAAATGCATGATCCTGGAGATGGTAAGTACATAAATTTGGGTTATTGAATATTGATGTGGAAAGGGAAACTGATATTTTTTATCCTTTCAATAAAGGCAATCCTATATATATTATTTTAAAACATACACTTTTGGTGACTGCGGCTTTTTTCATTTCTTACTCCACCAATACATATAAGTTAATGACCATTTGAATGGAAATGTTTTCAGGGTTTTGCTACAAGTGGTCAGATTAATGAAAAATGCACCATTTGGTCAAGAAATCAAATTAATATTTTAATCATCACGTTGTGTCCTGGACGTAAAGATAGGTTGCTTTATATGAAATACGTATTTAGTGTAATACTAGATGTTTGTGAAATATTTTTATAATAGGGTAGAGTATACTATTCTTGGTTTTAAAATGGTCACAGTAGTTCTCATAAGTCAGGTTATAGTCTTCATGAGCAAAGTCCTTGATGTCGAACACAATTAACACATTGTTTCAATAATCCAGTGATATCTTGCATCTTTTGGGAGCTGAACGACTATCACAGAAACATAATCACTGCTGAATACGTAGGTCTGTGTCTCACTTTCCCCCGGTTTTATGAATTTGTGTTTAATATTCACTTCATGAAGATTGGAATATAAACTAAAGTGATGTTTAGCGGAAGTGGTTTGTATTATAAAATTGTTTACACCCATGTTCAGTTAGATACCATTTTGAATAAGAGATTCCTTGAATAAGAATAATTTTTATACTTGTCATACATTACTTAATCTTTCATTAATTGAATAATACTGCTTCAGTGAATGGATAAGATGCTATTTCACTGCAGATGAGTAGTAGTTATTTTTATATTTATGTGAAAAGAAAAATCTAGGAAATAAGTAACGTGGATGCAGAAGGTATATTTTGTTGTTTTATCTTGGTTATATACATTTAACCTGAAGCTTTAAGTGACACATCATTACTAGTATGTAGACAGTTTACGTAAAGTGATGTTTTTTGTCCAAATTAGTTATGCAATCCATCGAGTGGATTAAGGTATTCATTATGAAATAAAATGCACATATTATTATAATGATGACGTGTGCTATTCATGATAATATTGCTAAAATAAAGATTTTAAAGCATTTATGACATTTAATATGATATAAAAATCTCTCTTATAAGTTAGGGATTCATTTAGGTTCAACTGGTAAGGCATTAGAAGACCTAAGACCTTGAATTTGCCCATAAAGTTTCATTACTGGATGTGTAGATAATGATATCTATCACTACGATAGAGGTATAGCGAAATGGATACTTGCATAAATTATGGAGTGTACATTTAGGTATGTTTTAGTGTTTGTGTACTCGTTTGTAGTGATTAGAGTGTTTGATGAAATGTATTTGCGTGGGAAAATTGAGTATCAGTTTTCGTCTGCAAAATTTTTGCACAGGGCAACTAGTTTCTACGTATTGTGGAAACAGTATTTTTCATTAATTTAAATTCCTGAATGTAAAAATGTACTTTTTAGAAAATTATAGAAAGGAGAGAACATTGTGCAAATATAAAATATAAAATTTGAAAAACCCTTAGTGGAGTAAATGATCAATAAAAATGGTGAGCTTAATGCTTAAAACTATATACTAGTTCAAATGTCATATTATGAAGCATATTGACCAAATTTTAGTATACTTTCACCCAAATACTTTGTTTTACTCTTATCAGAAATAGCAAATATTAGAGGGACAAATGTGAGCAACTGAAGTTTCAACCTTATAAAAAATACTTTTCTCATGAAACTGGTACTTACTCTTATGATTAAGTCAAGAAGGTCATAACTCCTTTTTTAATTTGTCTTTACTCTGATATATACAAACTTTATTACTTATTCTCTCCAAATACCATCACCACAGTAACAAATTTGTAATGCAAAAAATTGTCTGTAGACTTCATATGATAATACTAATAAAAATGATCACCAAGCAAAATAAATTACTAATTATCTCAGTTAATGTAAGATCACAATAATGAAAATATCAGAAGTAAATGACCTGTCCTAAAAATTGATAAAATTTGCTACTTTCCCTTTGCGTCCATCAACGATGATTCTCTCCTTTTTTCTTGAAGGTTCTTTGTACTGCCCTATTACATTTGATGGTTGGTCATGCTGGAACCAAACAAAAGCTGGAGAGACAGCTCATATACCATGTCCACATTTCATCACTGGATTTGATCCACACCGTAAGTACATGTTTGAAACAAAATGGTCCAATCCAATTTTTCTTTAAATGTGTTTCACATTTTAAAATGTGAACTTTAAACTTTTATTATAGAAAACTACTATCTACCTTGATTAAGGAAAAAAGTTATTTTTATATCATTTCATAAATTCTGCTCTTTTCTAGGTGATGGCAGTTAATGTAGCACTTTTTCTTATATCTTGAAATACATGAAAATAGGATGATGTGGACTCAAAATTGCTTTAAATTGAACTCTAAATCAAGACTGTGATATTTTGTTTGTTAGGCATGTTCTGAGAAATTTTGATTCTAAAAGACCTGCAAATGATTTCTTGTGATATAAATGTTACAATATTTGATATGTCAACAGTGGTTCAATATTATCAAAAATATGGATGAAACATAGCTTCTTTATTTTTGGCTACATCCTAACACTTAACCATCCATTAATATGCCAAAATTTCCTTCCATAACTTTTCCCCAGGAAGGATAATCTTTAGTATAATTAATTTGATCTATTCACAACACAAAGCTCATAGATGTCATCTAATTATTAATGACTAAAACTTAGAAATTCTGCAGACTAAATATGTTTCCTGTGTGTTAGTATTAATTTGCCCATGCATAATTTCCAAATGTACTCATGTGTAGGTCAATCAAGTATGTAAATCAGCCCTCTTATTTTCAGTTTTAATTTCTATTGTTTACATTTTTAAATTTTACTTCTTTTACGGATAAAATTGGTTAACGAGCTATATATATTGGCCAATGAATTTGATAATTTCTATGGCCTATGTATTAGGTGATATATTTGTTTTAATTAGATTTCCAATATTATTTGATCCATGGAGTTCTGTAAAATATGGAGTTCTTAAAGCAAATGATAATATAATGATGTTGGAGTTCTTCATGAATAGCAGTTGAGTCCCATAAATGTAGGAGAGGCTTGTATTGTTTGACTTGTAGGGCTTATCACTAGACCACTGCAATATTTTTATTCATTTAGGTACGTAGCAATATTCGATTGGTTGACTCTTTTCTAAATTTGATTACTTTAAGTGATATTTTTTCCTCTGTCAACTATCAGATAACTCTTAAAAAGTTTAAGTTCTCTGTAATTTCTTATGCAGTTTTCTTTGATATATTTAATTAGAGAGTGGCATTAGAATTTAATAAAGTTGCTTAAAATTTTTCTGCAGTTCTTCTTATAACAATCTAACTTCACCTTCATTGTAGCTGTCTAAGCATGATGATGATGGGCCTTAAAAGATGAAAAGTAGTAAGATATAAAACACAATCATTCTAAAGAAACCTTTTCTAAACTAATAAATAGTATGATTGTTTTTAATAGGCTATGCATTCAGGAAATGTATGAGTAATGGTTCTTGGTTCGTCCACCCTGAGTCAGGAGCTTCATGGTCAAATTACACAACATGTATAGATTTGGAGGATCTGAAGGTAATATGCTTTAAAATATGTTTTTAGTAAAATAGTAATAATACAATAATATATAATATATTATTGTATTATTATAATATATAATATAATAATATAATTTTCAATTAATTTGCAGTTTAGGCAGCTGGTGAACAACCTCTACACAATTGGTTACTCAGTATCTTTTGCTGCACTTGTGATATCTCTGTTGATATTCTTCAGCTTCAGGTATGAGAATTTAGTATTTTTTTATTTCTTTTTAGAACTTATGTTGGTTACAATTTTATGGTAATGGTTATCTTTTGGTATCTTTCATTTCACTCCCTCATTAGTTTTGTGCAGGATTTTCACACACTTCTGTGGGTGATTTCCTGCTGTATTTTAATTTTTCTAAGCTTCATTTTTTAAATTAACAACTAAATTCATCTTATTCTCAATTAATTGGAATTCTGATTTAATTATTTCTTATAGATATAATTTCTAATGGAAGAAGGTTTTATAGTTTCAATTTTGTCCACAATAAGACTTTTTATTTACACATTTACAATTTTACACTCTTTAATGAATTCTAGATGGGCTGAAATTTGCAGTCATTCCATAAAGCAACAGGTCAATTTATTCTTTGTTCATTAAATGTCATCAATGTTCATCAGTGAGATTTATAATGGAAATTTGATTTTGACAAAAATTGCAGAGTTGTAAAAATTTATTTTTTATGCTGAAAAATATTCCTCCAGCCTAATTGGTGGAGAGATTACCCTCAGTTTAGACGTTTTTTTCCATTGCATTTCAATTTTATCTTTTCAAATATCTTCCTCCTTAAATATGGAAACGTTTTCAAATCAAGATAATCTCATAATGTGATAACAAAACTTACAAAGTCACTTCCCAAGATACATAAATCCTCTTTCCTGTCCTTGTCTCTAAGAGAGCTCCTGGTGAGTCACTTCTTTTGAATGAAAAATTTTGTGATAATAAAATGAAAATACCATAAAGTAGAGCTATCTGTATCCCACCATCAAATATTAACTCTGAGATTAAATGAGATCTTCTCTATCAATTAATCAGGATATATCAAATCTCAGTGAGATTCAGCATCGTTGCTTTGGGAAAGCTTTTCAGTATTACCTTTTTTTGTAATCTTAAGATGTAAACATACTGAAAAAACAAGAAAAGTAGACTTTCATGGGCTGTTGAGCAGGCTCAGAGAGGTTGTAATGCACTCAAACCCACACTGTTGCAAAAATCATTATTCTTCCCCAATTGTCTATAACATTAAATCTTCATTTAAGAGTGAAAAAGTGCCAAAATTAAGTAACTGAGACACTCTTTGGGCTAAAAGCAGATCTTTCTCCAGAAATATGATGTGAGCAACGAGCATTACATAACCTGTTTATAATACTATCCTGCTCATGATGGAGTTTAGCTTGGTCTCCCAAAAAGCATCTTGACCGGGTTTTGCAGAATTTATGATCTTTCTGTGCAGTAAAGATTCAACAGTATTGGAAGTTATTATTTTATGTGATAATAATCGCTTTGAAAATTTTAAGTAATTGAATTCATTTTTCTAGACATCATTCAAGTAACACAGAAGATTATACTGAGTGACATAATATGATTTTTAAGAATCATATTTATGTAATAGCTAAGATTTTTTTGCAATTTTTAGACTAAATATTTTTATCAGTTTTAACAGTTATGAAAAAGGCATATTCTTTTAAAGATTGTAGGTATGAAAAGGAAGTTTAGATAGTTCTCATTTGAAAATTGGAGAGACACCTAATAGATCCTTTATCATTCCTTTCAGGTCTTTGAAATGTACCCGGATTGTAATTCACATTCATCTGTTTTTGTCTTTTGCTGTAAATGACTTAATGTGGATCATTTGGTACAGAGTAGTAATAGGAGACCCAGCTGTGGTTCAAGCCAATGGGGTAAGTTGTTAAAAAAATCATTCATTCAAACACATTTTTGAAATATGATCATGAATTATTTATCTGAATACTAAAATTGATGTGATAAACCATTTTTAATATGTCATAAGAATATTATAAAGTCTTTATCAGAACTTAGATTAGTAAAGTGGATGACGATTATACATAAATATACTGTATTCAGTTTTATCAGCTTCGTAGGTTGAAAAGGTTTCATTTCATACACAGATAAGTATTTAAGGTGGCTGATGGTAATTACGCCATGAAATGAAAAATCTGTTCTGTAACAATCTGTTCAACCCTTCTTAAAGCAAAAGTTTTTTTAATTTGTATTTAATTTTAACAGATATACTGCCAGCTACTTCATCTAGTTCTACAATACCTGATGGTGGCAAATTATCTATGGATGTTCTGTGAAGGACTCCATTTGCATCTAGCTCTAGTAGTGGTATTTGTCAAAGATGAAATTGTGCTGAGATGGTTTTATTTCCTTGGTTGGGGGCTTCCACTTTTACTGACCACACTATATGGAGTATCTCGATGGATGGATCCCAGAGAAACCACAAAGTGAGCCCCTAATGTAATATTTGTTTCACATTGTTTTGTTGGCTGACTATTATACTTTTTGAAAACATGTCATTGCGCTGCTATATTTGAAGTAATGTATTTCATTGGAAAAATTAGGTATCATATGGATGGATGTCAATAAATTACATAGCAAATGTAGTTTATTGTAAGTCCTTTGGAATGAATTGTCAAATTAAATAAATGCATACCTTCAAAATATCTCATCATCATTAAAGTGGAAGAAATTTCTCATTTGAATTCTATTTAAACTTGAAAGAAATTTTGCACATAATTGCAATTATGCACAGGAACTCTCAGTTCATCATCATCATCTCAAAATACTATTTCTAAGTCTTAAGTAACTTATAATTAGATTGGTCTCTTATTAAAATGAAATCCCATTTGCAATAATAGAAAAATAAAGAAGCTACATAGGAGATACATTTATTATTTTACTATAATGCACTTTATAACAACACATTCATGATTTTGTGTAGATAGTACATTACTAAAGATGGAAAATATGACACATGCTTTAGAGATCACATAAAATGTAAAATCCCACTCTTAGAAATGCCAGTTTGATATCTGTTAATTTGAAGACAAATAGCATTGTATTAGGATTTGAGGAAAAATAGAAAAAATTTAGAAATGATTAACTATCATTACTTTCTATAAAAATTAGAATATAAACCTATAATTGCCCATTGTAATTTATTTCTCAACGAGGTAGTGATATTTGGCTTCTAAATTTTTCTAAATTACCATTCCTTTTTCCAAAAAGGTTAAAATAAATCAAAGAAAAGATCCTCCATTGAAAACCTTTAATTATCTTTTAGAATATATTCAAAAGGAAGGAAATTTTTAAAGCATCATATTCAAATCCATTTCCATCATAGGAATCTTTTTCTTACCTTATGTGAATGCATGTTATGCGTGCTTGCATATAAAATAAGAAAGTGACTGACAAAGCTAGAATCTATATTTTTCTCCAGTTGACTTTGCCTTTAGTGACCTATTAGAGGAAACTATTTTTGAATGCTGTGCCACTCGCCTCATCACTAAAAAGTTTTTTATTATAATTTCTCCATTTACCAATCTCCATCTTCAACCTTTAGAATCTTTCTTTAAAGTTAAATATTTTATTAGATCGTGCACTTAATAATAAGCATCATTCTTCAAAGATTATCCTATGTGCTGATTATAATATTAATCTCCACATTGATTCCAACAATAAAGACTACTTCCTGAATCTTCTACTCTCCTTCGGTATTGAGTCCACCAATTTTGAACCCACTAGAACCTCAAGATACTCTAAATCTTCTTTAGATACTGTCATCTCTAACATACCTTCTTCTCCTATTGGTACTGATGTTCAGAATTCAGATATCTCTGATCATCTCCCCTTAATCTCTCACATAAATACTAATCTTAATTCCCAGCCACTTACTATATTGAAGTGCTCTTTTTCTAAAAGCATCAAACATACTCTTCTCTATCTTCTCAGGCGTGAACCTTGGAATAATGTTTACAACTCCACCAGTTTTGACAAGTCCTTTTCTGAGTTCTATAACAAATATCTTTATATCTTCAATGTTGCTTATCCATTAACTTCTAAGGCTATACAAACTTCTAACGGAACATCTAATAATAATAAGTGGATCACTAATGAAATCAAGACCTTCTCTCTTTTACTAAGGGACTTTGCTTTTCAAGGTAAGACTTCTAATGAACCCACTCTAAGTTCCTCATATAAACAGTATCGAATACAGTATAGAAATATGCTTAGGGGTGCAAAGTTAAGTTACAATAACCAACGATTATCCTCAGCCAAGAATAAATCAAAGGAAGCTTGGAAAATCATAAATAATACCAGTGAATTCAACTCTAAAACTGAAATTAACTTAATTGACCCTAATACTAGTGAAACTGTATCTGATCCAGCTTTGCTTGCTACTCTTCTTAACCCTTTCGAGACAGCCACATCCTCTTAAAATTGTCCCCTGGACACGGAAGCATTTTGCAACTCAGATGTTGGCAGGTATAGAATTGAACCCTTCTTAGTCCAAAGCGGGGCTCCATCCTCGGCAACCACAATCGGGGGAAAACCGTCACCTTCACTTCCACAGCATGGGGCCGGGGCTAACTAAATGTTATTGCTGATGTTTTGCTAAAGAGTTATTTTAGCAGTAATTGTCAATATTAATTTATAAATTAAAATCTTGTACCTTGCTGACTATGTACAACTTTCAAACGACATTTTACCATTAATATTAAGCTATTTAGTGTACTAATATAGTGGAAATGATGTAGCGTAGTTTTTACATGATAATATCCTAATTACCTTAATATTATCAGTAGAATTTTGTTTAAAAGTTGTACGTAGTCAGCAAAGACCAACATTTCAATATCCAAATTAATATTGACAATTACTACTAAAAAAACACTTTTGCAAAACTGTTGCAATAATATTTCATTTGCCGTGGCACCATTCAGTAAAAAGGGTTATAAATGACCCCGGGGGCTGAGTTTCCTATGAGTGGTGCAGAAGGAAAGGTCAGAAATCTCCCAGAAAAGGGTCAGAAGGGTAAGATTATAATACCCAAATCCTCTGAAACTGCATCCACCCACGATTTGTACCTGCGTCGTCTATACACGGCAGCCGTGCTTCTGCTTAGGAAAAACGCCATCGTCTGTAGCTGACAACAGTCTCAAAAAGGTTAATAACCATTTCTCTTCCCTCTCCTTCCCTTTTAACTTCTCTGCTTCTTATTCCAGTAAATTTTCCTTTAGCATTCCAAATTCCTGTTATCTCCTTCCATGTGATGATTATGAGCTTAGATCTGTGGTTTTTAGTTTGCCCAACACTTGTTCTGGTAGCGATAATATTCCTGGTCATATTGTTAAGCTCTCCTATGATTTCATCTTACTCCATCTTATAAATCAGTCCTTGCTTTTAGGAGTCTTCCCTCCCTCCTTAAAACACTCAAAGGTTATCCCTTTGTATAAAGATAAAGGCTCTAGACTGGATATCAATAACTATCATCCTATTGCTATACAGAGTCACTTTTTAAAAATACTTGAAAAGATTTACTACTCATGATTAGTCTCCTTTTTACAATCCAATAATATCCTTTCAGTCTTCCAACATGGTTTCATTAAAAATAAATCTACTACTTCAGCTATTTACGATGCTGTTGATTTTATATTTTCCTCTCTTGATAAAAGAAAAAAAAACTTAGGTTTCCTATTTGACATCACTAAAGCATTTTATTATGTTAATCATCATCCTTTTCTCACTAAAGCCTTTCATCTTGGTATTAGAGGTCAGTCTTACAATTGACTGAAATCTTTTCTCCTAGATAGAACACAAAGTGTTTCACTACTCTCCAACGGTATTAAACACAATTCTAATACAAAAACTATCAATCTTGGAGTTCCACAGGGTTCTGTACTTGGACCAATATTATTTCTACTATATATTAATAATCTACCAGACAAATTTAATGAACTCACTGGAGTGCAGCCCATTCTTTTTGCAGATGACTCCCACATTATAATTTCTGCTGACTCCCAGTATGATCTTTCAATTGCTAGTGGTCATATTTCCGATATAATGAGTTTGTGGTGGAAAGAGAATTTCATTCATTTAAACTCTGATAAAACCCAGGCCCTTCAATTTGCCCTTAGGAATTCTATGCTTAACAACCTTGACACTTCAGTTAATAATAATGCTATTAAAGCTGTCTCTAAAGCAAAATATCTTGTTGTGATACTTGACAGCAATCTGTCTTGGGGGCCACATATTACATACTTGCTTTCTAAATTAAAGTCTTTTTGCTATTTACTAAGATCTCTTCGTTGTTCTGTAAATCTGGATATTCTGCTACAACTGTATTATGGAGTTATCCAGTCCCTTTTACAGTATGGTCTACTCTTTTGGGGTAAGGCTAATAACTTCCATAAGGTATTCATTCTACAGAAACGTTGTATTAGAATTATTGCTGGAGCACATCCTTGTGCCCCTTCTTTACCTATTTTTAATGCACTACACATCTTACCACTGCCTTGCCTATATATTCTCTCTATTGTCTCTTTTATTCATTCTAACATTTCTCTCTTCAATTCTTACTCTGACCTTCACACCCACTTCACTAGATCTAGCCATCATCTTCATCTTTGTCATCACAGATCCAAGGTTTCTTTTTTTGGACCGAAGTCCATTGGTCTTTGTTTTTATAATAAACTTCCTAAAGTTTACAAAAGCTCTCCAACATTATCAAAATTTAAATCAAGTGTAAAAAATTTTCTCTTTAAGAAAATGTATTATAACAGTGATGATTTTTTAAATGATGTTATTTAGTTATGTAATTATATTTGAGGACTGCTATACATGAAAATGTCTGTGGCAAAATAAATTATTATTATTATTATTTATGCTACAGCATTGTTAGTGTTGTAAGTCAAGATGAAGTACATTTGATAGAATTTGCTGTAATTAAGGGGAAGGCAATAAATACAAGGTTGCATAAAAATATACCCAATCTTCAGTTTTATTGATTTTTTTAAAGGAGGTTTGCAAGCAAATTTAACCCTTAAGATGCAGGAGTATATTTTTTCGCGACATCTGTGTGCGGGAGGAAAGTTAGAGAAACCGTCCCTTCTCCTAGTGCGTCCGACTAGTCATAGCAGGTAGAAAACCCCCATAATCCGGGTAGACCTTTTTCCGATGACTGCGGTCAACGGTTATTGTTTTGGTTGCTTCTCTAACGTAGAAGCAACTGCCAATGATTTAATTGTTTACTAACGATTTTTGATTAAAATTGGTGTCCTATTTCTTTTCGTTGCTGTTTGCTGATTAATTTGATACCAAACAGTTAGTAGATACATTGATATTTGGAAATATGAAAGTACGTATGCACTTTCAATTTCTGCAAATCTTGGAATTACCCGGAGGCCGGAAATCCCATAGATAGGGTTTTCCACATTTAGGACAATGAAAAAGATTTTGCGAGGGTGCGTCTCAGTCGCAGGCAGGGCCATAAAATTGGGGAAGGCCAAGTATGGGGAAGGAAGAGCAGGTCAAACGTTTAAAAACGTTTTCCTGCAGTTCGCTTAGGAAAACGTTTTTAAACGTTCCCCGCAGTTTAAGGATTAAGGCTCTCCTAGAGCACTTTGAAAATGGTCATGAAGATTTGAAGCCCAATTTACCAATATTGATTATTTTGAAGAAGTACTTGACACTGATCTTCAATTTTTGCAACCAATGTTAGACAGTTGATGTAAGATTATGATTAAATATTTTTTAAAAAGGTAAAAGAGTGTAAATCTTATGAAGTTATGGTTTCCATACAGGAAAGAATAGGAAGAAACAACATCAGGTCCTTCTAGTAATAAATATCAAGTCAAGAACTTTTATTTCATCACAACAGAATTCCATCCAAAATGTTATAAATGAAATAGATGGATATGCTTGAATGTATAAATCAATTTCAATTCGGCACCAAAAGACAAAATAAGTGTTTCCTTATTTTTATTTTATAAATTTACACGGGCCTTTTTATCATAATATAAAAAATGGAAAAAATACATATATAAAAAAATCCATATATAGAGAAAAATACATACATAGACAAATAAATAAATTTTAGATTATATACATTTAAATTCTTATATCTTCCTTTAAGAATATTTCAATTTTATTATCTACTACATAATTCTATTATTTTAATCTACAATAAATCAATCTATTATTCTCAGTATTTTAATTTTAAATGTATTTGGAGGACCGAATATGTCAAGAGTATAAGTGTAGATATGTGATGCTCTCTGGATTCTATTAATAGGTGAATGGTGACTGTAGTTTGATTTTTTGAAATTTACATGAAATGTAAGATTTCTTCTTGTTTGATGAGAGGGAACATGGAGGTTGAAAAGGGATAATAGTTCATTATGGTCTATTTGATTATTAAGTAGTTTATTTAGGAAGGTTGGATCTGCTAATTGCTGCCTGGATTCAAGAGTATTCATTATGTAATTGGGAAAGTAGGAGGGAATAAGAATAGTTATTTCTGGGAATATGTAATTTATAAGACAGATATCTTAAAAAAATATTTTGAACGTGTTCAACATAGTATTTATCAATTTGATAATATGGGGCCCAGATGATTGAACAGTAATTTAACTTACTGCAAGCTAATGTGAAGTAAAGTAATTTAAGTATATTAATATTCATAAATTCTCTAGTATTTCTAATCATAAAACCAAGAGCTTTAAAGGCATTGTGTGTTGTCTTCTTTATGTGAAATTTGAAATTAAGAGAGGAGTCAAACCACACTCCCAGGTCTTTAATTATAGAGACCTTTTTTAATTGAATATTACTTAAGGTGTATATAGTTTTTATTGGATTATGTTTATGATGAAAAGTCATTGAATTGCACTTATCAATGTTAAGGGACATAAGGTTGGAATCCATCCATTGATTTAGGTTATTGATGTTTTGTTGTAGTATATTGCAGTCATTTTGTTTTTTTATAATTTTAAAAATGTTGAACTCATCAGCAAACAGTAAAAAATTAACACCTTCGAAGATGTGAGATATATCATTTATAAAAAGATTGAACAAAAGGGGATCTAAATGAGACCCTTGAGGAACTCATGAAAAGACTAGGTAGGAACTGGAGTTTTGATTTTAACAATTAAATACCTTTTCATTAAATAGTCCTCGATCCATGAGAGAAAACTACCATGTACACCTATAGCATTTAATTTAGCTATTAAAACTGTGTGATCAACTTTATCAAAGGCCTTTGAAATGTCAGTGTAAATTGCATCAATTTGGTTATTGGTATCTAGTACTTCAAGGATAGTTTGTTGGTAGGAAATTAGATTGGTGAGAGTTGATCAACCTTTCATGAAGCCATGTTGTTGGGGTATAATAATACTTCTAAATTGGGGATAAATGATATTATAAACAAGTTTTTCGAGGAGTTTAGGGATTATTGAAATGGTGATAATGGGACGATAACTATCAATTAATGACTTGTCGCCAGATTTGTAAATTGGTTTGACATAGCAATATTTCCATTTTGAGGGGAATTGGCTACTCATGAGTGACTTGTTAAACAGTAGTGTTAATCGCACTGAGAAAGATGAATGACAATGTTTTAGAATTGTAGGTGGAACACAGTCAGGGCCTTGTTTATATCAATTTCCTGAAGGGCTTTGGTGACATCAATTTGGTTTATATTACACCAACCTAAGTTTACAGTGTTGTTTATGGATGGATTGGAAATACTCCCGTTGAGTTTTTGTTTTTTCAGATGAAATTTGATACTTAGAATTTTTTGACCGAGAAGTATATAGCTTATTATATATTATTATTATTATTATTTTTATTATGAGCAAAGAGTTGTTTTCTAGCATTGAATTCAGCTGCAATATTCATATAACATTTACCAGTCATCCAAGGATTGATGAAATTTGAACACATATTTAGCTTGAGAATTGCCATTTGATTTTTTATAAGAAACTCTAATCATAAGATTTTCTAAATACATTATTAAAAGATAAAATGGCAACTATGAATGTAGTGCTCTGAAAGGCTATTTCTCCTCATAATCTTGTTAAAATGGTGAATAAGTAAAGATAAATTCACATTTAACAAAGAAAATTGCCAGTAAAGATGAAAGCATTTTAAAAGTGAAGATTTTAAAGAATTTTGTTTATATTTTAAATTATACATAATTTAGACCCATAAATATTATTACAGGTGCTGGATGGAAGACAGCTTGTACCAGTGGGTACTCACTATTCCTGTCTTCCTGTCATTGACAGCTAGTTTTATCTTTTTAGTGAATGTGGTTAGAGTCCTTCTGACAAAACTGCATTCACGATCAGCAAATCCTGCTCCAATAGGAATGAAGAAGGCTGTCAGAGCAACACTTATTCTTATTCCTCTTTTTGGAATACAGCATGTCCTAATACCATTCAGGCCAGAGCCAAAAGCACCTGGAGAAGCTGTATATCAAATTTTCTCAGCTGTTCTTGTCTCATTACAGGTAAGAAATAGCTTATAATTGCATAAATATTTATCTCTAATTAATTTATTAACTTCAAAGAATCTAATGATCACTTGTACGTATCTTCCAAACTAAAAATTAGCGATTAGTTTCTGTGTGTGCTCATTAGCCATGGGCATCTAGTTAAGGTTGTTATTTTGTGGCAAAATTTAAGTTAATTTGAATACTAGGTTACAACTGCATTCTTACTGCTATAGTCTATTGAAGGAATAATTTAAGAGGAGGAAATTGATGAAACACAAATGCTCACGTTGCCATATGTGAGCTTTAACATGTTTATGATAGATTATTAATCAGTCATCTTACATCCAGTGCCCTAAAATTTACAATGTTTTCAAAGGTTAGATAATATCTGTGAATGGCAAACATTTTCTTTGAGAAAATTTCAGAATTGACTTGTCTTCTCCAAGGTATAAGATATTCTTAATGGTTTAAGATTCATACTAGTTCAATTATCACTTCCATATGAGCTTGTTTTTACAACCACTCAAGCAGACTCAAGTCTGACTTCATGGATAATTTCAAGTAAAATTGAGAATCGTCTTAGAAAACCAGAATGGTTCTGATAAATGGAACTTTTTTCCTCCAGGGCTTTTGTGTGTCTTGCTTGTTCTGTTTTGCAAATGTGGATGTGCACCAAGCTCTACGCTCAATGATTAAGAAGATTGTGAACACACTAGGACGTAACAGTAATTCCAGTGCTGGGGTGACAGGCGGGCCATTGGGATACAGTGGTGGTGTGGGTAATGGAACTACAGCTGCCTTTGCTATTGGAGACAGAGGAGGAAGCTTTAGAGGCACTGATCATGTCAACAATAGTTTCAACAATCAAACCAACCAAACCTGTCCTGACACTTGTGTTTAAATAACAATCTAACCATGCTTGCATAGAGTCAACATTTTTCAGAACATAGTTTTCTGAAATAACAAGATTTATTTTTTGCTATTCAGAATATGAGTGTGTGTGAATATATGTGTTTGTGTTAAATGGTTAATGTATATATGTATGTACTAAACATCTCCCAGTAAATGTCATTGCATTTCTTTTTTATACTCTGTGATCAAAATGCCAAGTGTTACTTCATCATTTCACTCATCTTCATGAGAATTAACAGCATGCTGTAGGAAAATTCATAAAATTTGATGGTGACTTATATAAATTACTGGTTTGTTGAAGCATTCCAAATTTATCAGTACTTAGAGTTTACAAACTAAAACAATTTCTCACAAATATAATGAACAAACACATTCATGATGTAAGTTAATCATCTATTTATAACTTAAATTAAAATGTTTGATTAATATACATAGTTTTTCTTACTGACCACTGTAATTTGAACATAAATTTATGATATGTAATGATATATGACTATTCATGTTTTAATTCAATGGTGAATAGAATATATATTTTTGTTTGTCTGTGGGTACAGCATAGAGGATATATGTGCTTATTTGCTATTGTCCAAGTTTGGCCACTAGTAATCATATGAAACTTTTTAATCATATATGAAAGGCAGAATAAAAGCATAACATTCTATTAATATTTGATCCCTAAGATTGAGATTTGGGTTAATCTATCGTAAACCTATCTTTCTTCTTTAATGGACAATTCTCACATGCTGATGCATAATTTTATCTGGAAAAATGGACTGAACAAAGAAAGTCTTCATGAATTGAGATAGTCATTGACACTCTACAGCTTTAGTTTTCAAGCTTGTGAACCAATCTGAGGAGGGAACTGAATTTAACATCTGGATTGTGAAATCAACTCCTTCAATGGTTTATTGTTACATAACCAAATAAATTAACCTAAAAAAATCAACCTATTCTATGGTTGTTTCATCATCTTCAACGTGGGTATGGTTACTATAGATGGAATGAAATGAAACTTCGCATAGAATAGATATTTAGAACACCTGCATGGAAAGTGGGAGACCTGGGTTCGAGTACCAGTCAAGTTTCAATTTTTCACTTCTCGTAGAACCATGTGTATGGTCACTTGTCATTTGACTTTTGATAGAAAATAGAGAGAAAAGTATCTTTAATTTACTTTTTTCTGTCTTGTTGATAGATGTGATAATATTAAAGCTACTGGGTCATGAATGATTCTAGATGATTACTTTAATTTGTCACTCCTCATTGAATACTATAAGAAGGGTGTTCTATTTACATCATTACCGTTGACACGTTCAGGATGTCAGATATCAAGCTAAACCATACAGAAAAGAAATATAAAATAAGTATTAATTCTTGAATATTCGGATGAATGTACAGTGAAACATATTGCAGGATTGTGAAAATAGATAGAGCGCGTTGGTAGCTGAACGAACACTGGCCGTTCAAACTTTTCTCCAATATGATCAAAGGATCCACACGTGCATATTCCTCTTATTACTCTCACTTTTATGAGTGCTTCGACATCCAATGTCATTTTGTTTATTTTTCCCCCTCGAGAATCGAATGCAAACCACTTTCATAAAATTTGAACATGTTGCCCACTTGGCTACTTCAGAGCCCATACTTCCTCTTGCTTACTTACTTCTTAAGATTAGCCTTCTGCTAGGACACAGGAATAAATAACCAGTTAAGATGAAAGAGGAGGAATTCTATCAACCAAAGGTTAACTAAATCTCCTGTTTACTGATTAGATTGCTGAAAGCAGAAAATGCGCAAAAGATGAATAATGAAGCTTCTCTTGTATCAATTTTGAGTAGATACTCGTATATTAACAGTTACGAAACTCACAAATATGACACTTACATATCCACAATTCATGGACAATTAAACTGCTTTGCACAACTTTCTCCATGGCCAAAAACCTGTAGTACAATGAGTTTGAAATGACTCGAGTCTCTTTAAAGGAACCTTAGCCAAGGCTGTGCGATCAAACATAAGGAATTACCAGGGACCATTAACCGAACGTTGCCAGCCAATGTGGACAGTGAAATCTTGGTCATGATGACCTAGTTTCTCATCAATGGATATCTGAAATTTTGTCTGTAATTCCATAAGTAAAAATTATTGTCAGTATTTTATATTTCGTAAGATACGAACTTTAATGAGTTCTCCATCTCTCTTCGAGGTATTATGGGGATGTGTCAAAGTTTAAATTTGGTAGCAGTAGAAGCACGATGGCAGTTGATGAGAAGACATGCTTGAGAGAAGGCAGGGGAAAAGGTTTGCAGCAAGAGGAAGGAGACAGTTGTCGGTCTTAAACCTGTAGTTCTTTTACTTTACAATTATTATTGGTACTCTGTGCTTTCTTTTGCCACAACTCCAGGAAGTTGGTTTCAGCGATCTTCCTCCTAGGCTTGTGTCTGATCTGACTGGTAATAAAAGGTACAAATACACTATGAGCTTTATACCCTAAAAAGCCTTGGTAAATGGTAAAGCAAATCTCTCATAGTAAAAGTTTTCAGCAACAGAGAAAGGCGGGAACTGAGGTATCAGATAATTAAAACCACAGGATGCGGACTAGAGCTAATGAATCTGAAGTTCTAAAAACTATATGTTCAAATATCTAGCTGTTGTATTCTGGAAGGAATGTGATCCACATTATGAGTAAGTATTTACCTTCTACGTCTCTTAGTTGAGACATAAATAAAGTGTTATACCTTTCGGTAGGTTCATGTGCCCCCACATTCCCTATTTAACCCCCTCTCCTTCAATTCCCGGTAACTTATCCCACCCCTTAATTCATCTAACAACTTCTGTCTTTGTCTTCCCCTCTGTCTTTTCCCTAGCATTCTTCCCTCAATCGCTTTCTTCAACAATCCCTCTCCTCTCAATATTTGACCCACCCATTTCTTTTGTCTATTTTTAATTACTTCAATCATTATTCTTTTCTCCCCAACCATCTCTAGAACCTCCTCGTTCGTTTTTCTATTGACCCAACTTACTTTCTCCATTCTACGCCATACCCACATCTCAAAAGCCTCCAATCTTTTGACATCCTCCTTTCTTAACATCAACGTTTCACACCCGTACAACATTACACTCCACACCAAGGATTTTACTGTCATAAAAAGTATGTGTGCCAAAATACTGAGTTGAGACATTTCATAAATTTATTCTACTGTAATTTGGGATGAAAGGATAAAAGCTGTTACAGCTTGATTCTCCCACATTGTTTTTTTCTTTAAATTCTTTGCTTTTGCATAACATAGCATTAAAAGTTGATGCAAAAGATGACTACAGTATTATTTCATATTTTTCAGTTGATTTGCTTCATTTTTATTATTCTAGGAGAAAAGTAAGATTTGGAGTAGGTAATGTGTATATATGATTTTTATTTATCCTTAATGAATGGAAACTACTCTCAATTTGTAGTTACTCAGAAAGGATTTTTACAATGTAAAAATGTTACCTTGTTATTTATATTTAGTTTTTTCATCCTGAAGAATGTCATGTTTTCCAAGATATTGATTAATTTCTATGATAAACATTCAACAAGAGTCCAATCTCTATGCGTTTTTTATTCAGTTAATAAAATTTCTGAATTTATTGAAGTTCTGTTACAACTAAAAATGTTACTTTATGCACACGTTTAAATTCCAACTGTCCTCAAATGAGATAGTTTGAATTTTTCTAATGTTCAGCCTTAGGTGAAATGATTTCATAGTTTCAAGATAGGTATACTTTTATCATCCTATTGCACCTTTGAATACGTTGCATTCTGAACTTAGTTCAAACAACAACTTAGTCAATAAGTTTATTTATTTCTTTAATATCTTAATTAGCTTGTTAATTACATAATTAGAAGTTTATCCTATCTATTTGTAGCTTTGATATTGTAATTTCATATTTTTTATATATTCTCTTATTTTAATTGCTGGTATATGCTTGTTTTTGATTTTCATTCATCTTTTCTTAAAGTTGTCTTTCTTTTACAAAGTTGTTATCAGTGGCTGTATTCAAAATCCAGAGACAATTAAGTTCTGCTTTCAACCATGGGCAATGGGTACAGCAGAGGACTTAACTATAGGACCAATGAGTATCTTTAAGAACCTTATAGCAAACTCTGGAGATTGTTTCACGACTAGTTTTTGACCAGGGAATCCCTACCATACCTAAAATAGTGACTGGAGAAAAGGCAAATGAATTTTAATTGAAATCTCAATTAAGTGTTCAGATGCTAGCAACATTTCTCTTCCTTCTAAAAAGGTAACTGGTGAAAATTAATCTCCTGTATTCAGAAAATTATTATTTATACAACCTATCTGAAAAATGTAAGATATTTACAAGCAATAATTCTAGCCATGAAACAATGAATAAAGTTGAATATTTGCAATTATGAAATATTTTAGTAATATTGATGTTATACTGATGTAATTAAGATTCACAGCATACAATCAAAAGAGCAGTTTTAAATAGCACTCATAGGCTGTAGCTGTCTAATTATTGAAATTTATATTTAATAAGATAGTTTGAAGAAAGGTTTCCATGAATTCTTGCCTTAATTATCCTCTAGTTATCTTAAAATTCCTCATCTAATAAAGACCCCTGTAAATACAATATAAGATGATAATGTGCTCATATAGTATTTGAATCCTACTCCTGGTTCATACAAACAATACCTATCTCAGTCTGTGTTGCTTATTTCAATGCTTCATGTTCTGCTAGTTCCATAAAAAACTTACCACCAAAGCAACAACCCGCATAACAGGCAGTGAGTTTCCTGCAAGAGAGCTTTAGGAAGCGAGAGAGAGAGAGGGAAATCATGTAGGAGATAGTCTCCTTCTGTCCTGGCTCTGCAGAGTTGAAATGGACTTATTTTCCTAATTGATGTTGCAAAGATTTGTTAGCATCCTTCATTTGGTCGCATTGTTGTAGCAGGATAGTATTATAATAATATGGATGTTGTAATGTAGGAAGTCAGTTATTATATAATGGTTATTACGAGTCAGTATATATCCCCCTTCCCTTCCCTTCCTCTCATAAAATTTGAGTCTGAAGGGAAAAGCACGAGCAACATGAAGGAAATTTTTGCAAAACCTGCCTCTGAGCTAATGTTTACGACTGAGATGGGAGAAAGAAAATTTTCACGCAGTTTGAATCAGTGTCGAGCCAAAAATATATAGACCTCAAATTCGACGTCTTCCCTTACAAAGCTCTGCAGTTATAATGGGTCATATTATACATCGTTTAAGAGAACTGTTATTTACCTTCAAAATTATATACATAAGGAGTCCATGTCAATCACCTGATTTATCACAGCCTGTGTGAATGCAATCAACACAAGTAAAATAAGGCAAACTCATAGTCATATATACTCCATTAATTTAAATACATTAAATAAACGTTAAGTAATTGTGTAATATGAAGTCTTGTGGCATGCTCTATGCTATGCATATTCTAGATAAATTTTGTTTCATTTGATAAGCATCGAAATTAAAACTCAATCAGTAAAAAAATAGTATATTTTATCATTATGCAATGGCTATTTTTACTATACCATCCAAATCAATGGAGAGAAAATGTGCTAGGATCGATTTTCCTGAATGAATAAAGGTGAGGGATACAGGACAACACCCTCTCACATTAATTTACAATCCAAAATTAAAATGTCTTTGTTGTCGTTGAAATGTAAATCGAATAAACGTGATTTCTTCCAAGGATTCCCTTGAGATGGTTGCATTTTCAAATCATTACTTTTTTTAAAAACATTCCTCTCAATATGTACCAGCTTTAAAAGTTCTGAAACACTCAAAATATAGGGCAAATGAGGATTGTATATGATTGCAATGTTCAATATTTTAAAGCAACCTTCTTTTAATTCTATAAGAAATTTTGAGTGGTTGACCAAGCCAGACCAATTTCAGATTAATCTAAATGAGAAGAAATCATGTCAAAGGTTGCACCATGGGGAAAGAGAAAGATTTAGCATCAGATAAAAGTTGGGACATCATAATTTTGCAAGGAACACGAACTTGATTTAATTAAAAGGATAGTTTTTCAGGGACTGTCAATGAAAAAAAATTTCAGAAAACTGTTACAAGACTGTTAACGTTCCTTTTGTTGTAAATTAATTATTAATTCTTCAAATTTTGTAGCCCACATAATTTAAGTTAATTGTGCTATTATTCTCATATCTAAGTTATTTTCTAAAATATTAAATCAACAATTTTCGAGTTTTACACAATTATCTTAGAAAATGATGATAGCACACCAATCAATATTTTACTTTCCATCAATTGATTTGGTGGTATTTAAAATGTTTATAATATTTAATGTAATTTTCTGATGTAGTTGAATGTAAGTTATTTGGTTTACTTTATTGAAATTGTTTTGGATCTAATTTTCAGAGTTCTTTTCCAGGTTAATTTAAAACAATTCTTTCTCAGTGTACTTGTTCAGATAACGTTTCTTTTCATATCAACTTTCATTGGCATATTTTGCAGTTTTTTCATGCTCCCCTTCTTGATAGCATTTTTCTGCAACATAGATTAGTTGAAATACAGTTGATTGTTTTCTTATTCCTCATTATTATGTATCTTCTTCATATGTTGCAGAGTTTTTGTTCATGTTTCTATTTGGGTCCTAAGAGCGAGTTTCCTCTAAATAAATATAAAAGTTCGTCTTGTGGACATGAAGAGCATACAGAACCTAATAGCATAATCCTTTTCAATCTTGCAAGGGCATAATCATTTATTAGGTAAATGAAGCAGCTAAAGCAAGTTTACCCGATACCTCTAGAAATGAGTGAATTACACAAATTTCAGGCCATAATAAGGAAATCCGATTTTCATTACTATACTGCTAACATAGTAAATAACAGCTCTAAATTTTAACTAGATTTCATAGTAATGATAGCGATACAAAAGTGTTCAACGCGTTATACACGGTTTAAATGGGCACCATCATTGTGCTCCTCCTTCCAAGAGCCAATAGAATGCGTAGTATACTCTAGACGAAAAATTGACTAAAAGTGAAATGAATGTTTTTCTGCACGAAAAATCGCAATTCTACTCCGCGTTCCGTCCCATCCTAGTATCCATTTCACTCCGAAGACCCGTAAGCTTGTAGGGGAATTGGGGTGGGTACAGGTGGGTATATGTAGTTAGTATCGCCCTAGCGGGAGATTGAAAAACCAAAAATGATGGAAAAACGACAAAAATATCATGAAACAGGCATTTTTCGGCAAGAAATATCTCTAAAAGGACACCTACTATGGAAGAAATTTATGATATTACTAAATTCGCATTCTTTCTTCTTCGCAATGATGGAACATAGATCACCGTGTGGTGCATAATAGAAGAGCAATTAATTTTCTCCGAATCGATATCACAGGTTACAATTACCAAATACATACCAAAAATTATTCTTTTCAATAATCTGCGGCAAATTTTATAAGGAAACAAACGTTCCTCCATCACAATCAACGATGTGGGTTAATTCGTTCCTGGAAAAAGTTCTGCCGGAAAGAATTCCGCGGTTATTAAAGGACCTAACATAAGTGACGAGAAGAATTGTTTATGCTCCAAAATGCAAAGAGAAGAGTTAGTGGAAACACTTCAAGGTGGGCAATAAGTTGTACGCGGCACCATGGAATGAAAATGGACAATATATGACAGATGCTCAGACAAATGGCCGCATATTAATCTTTCTCACAAAGATTTCATTTTAGATTATAGGTACGTAAATAAATAAATGGTTGCAGCAGAAATATTTCTGAAACCGGGTCTGTTTTGTTACCCGTAAGAGATTTAAGAAATCGTATCCTTGTTAATACCACCTTTCACTTGCGCAAATAGGAAGAGATTAAACCCTTGATTTTGTAAAAAAACTGCGAATTTACCATCTTTCATAATTTTATTTTCACGTTTTATAAAAATGTTATAGCTCTTATGACCCTTGTTCGCTGTTTTTTGCAAAATTTTCTGAGCCTTGGCACAAAGGTTTTACCATAGAAGTACTCAAGTAAAAATTTTTCATCGATTTTAAAAAATAGAGGTCAATTTTTGTCCGATTTCCCGAGGAATTACCCGTACGTTAAATTTGGTATTTATAGTACTTGATATACACTTCCTCTCCTCCGTCATTACTGCGTTTCTATTACTCACTTTGAAAACAATTTTTACTTGTACATACATAGATACCACTGTAGAAGACTGCGAAGAAGTTAATTTTATCGAAGACTAGCTGAGGCGCCCGTTGATTCTCAACGGGGATATATAAAAAAACAGTAGATAATATCTAATGTAATAATTTGTGCAGAGGAGAAAATAAGATCTCTCACTTAGCTTGGATCAATGAAAATGTTATCCTAAATGAAAATGTTTTATATTTTCTAACTTCTTATCGTGTGAATGCAAATCTAGAATCCACATAAGAAAAGGAATCGTCTTATATTTTCTTTCCTAAGGAGCTTCCTCGACTGTGTAAGATGATTCTTCCTTGGGATTTTTCCTGGGTGCACATCGTCTCGTGTAATAATTACCCATTTCCATATGTTTCTTTTAAACTTACTTTATTCCGGGAATAACGGAATCTTATTTTAGGACCTTCCCGATAAGATACTGAATTGAAACTTTGAAACACGTCAGAGTGGCACTTATATAACATTCCCATGCCATTGTCTCTCACGAATGGGTCCTGAGTTCGACGTTAGGCGGTCTTTTGCGCGAATTTTTGCGAATTGTTTAGAGGCCGTTCTCGATGCGACTGAGCAATCAAAATCACGTTGTTTGCAGATGAGATGGTCTTCCATCGTACCATAGAAAGAAATGTTACCAAATGTCCGTGTGTTCTACGCTAGGTGGGTCCGAAATGCTTCCGTAAGAAATGCATTGCTGAAATCTTTGACGATTTTTTTAAATGCCTTCCCGATAAGCTGGAAAGATAAAACCCGATATGGTGACAGAGGCATTTGAGAAGATTCTTTCATGTTATTCGCCGTTTCTGCAGTGGACCTTGGTTCGATGCAAGAGCGTAATTCTGATTTCACCATGCATTTCAAACGGAGAAAACGGAATCTCATTTTGGGACCTTCCCGATAAGATATTGGATCGAAACTTTGGGACAAGTAAGGATGGCACTTATCTAATATTAATTCGCTATTTTCTCTCACAGAAGGGTCCTGAGTTCGACGCTAGGTGGTTTTTTGCGCGAATTTTCGAAAATTGTTTTCAGTCCTTCCTCCGAGCCATAGAACAGTGAAATTCACGGAGGTTGGAGATGAGATGGTCTTCCATAGTACGAAAGGAAGAAATGCTACCAAATGACCGTGAGTTCGACGCCAAGTGGGTGCAAAATTCTCCAGTATAAAATGCATGGCGGTCAATTTTTACAATTATTTTGAATGCATATCCGATTACCCGGAATGATATAAAATGGAATGTATATAGAGGCAATTCATATGTTTCAGATACGCTGTCCGCCCTTACTCTGACGGTTCTTGGTTCGATGCCAGAGCGTCATTTCTATTCTACCGTGTATTTCAAAGGGGGATAGCGTATTCTTATTATAGGACCTTTTTTATAAGATATTGAATTGAAACTTTGGAACAGGTCAGAATGGCACTTATCTTACATTAATATGCAATTGTGTCGCACGATCGGGTTCTTAGTTCGTCGCCAGGCGGTCTTTTGCGCGTAGTTATCAAAATTGTTTTGGGCCATTACTTGGTACGATACTGCATTCAACTGATAGTTTGCAGTATGCAAGCAACTTTTACTCGTATTAGATATGCTTGATCACTGCGGTATCTTATTACACTGCGAGTTTGTAACACATAGAAATACAACATGGTGCATGACGGACACTGTACTGGTCGAACAAAAGTAACCATAACAACGTCATTTTTAAACTTAATGAAAAAACTATAATACAATATTAATGCGCAAGAATGTAACTATGTATCTTCAAAATGTCTTTGAAATCCGTCCATATTTAGTAAACAAAATTTTTCCGATCGGTATAACGGGTAACAATTACCATGTGCTATGATCTAATACATATTGTGGCATAAACATTATTAAGTCATTAAGAATGATAGACTCATGTCTCCCTTTAGGCCGTGGCTAGACGGGCGGCGAATTGCCGCGCCTAGGCGCGTGTGTTTCGCTGTCGAAAATCTGCTGCTCGAGGGTGGCTCCACGGGACAGTAAATTACTGTCCCTAGGAGTAGCAGATTGCCGTTGGTCGCTGCGAAAAATAGACCCTAATCCATGATGCGGGGCATGACCTTGAAGCCGTCGTACAAACGCGGCCTATCAACGGCAAAAACCCTGCCCGTGGAGCCTCGGCCTTATGCCCTTTACGCCCTTTACTAAATAGCACCTTTACGCGCCCTAGCGTCATTCCTGGAGACTATAGATTCAGACTTCAGTTATTCCTAATTTCCGCTCTGAAGTTTTCGAAACTTCACTCTGTTTACGTTCGGTCCAAAAGCAATTCTTTTCCTTCATCCTGAATCAAGAAACCTTAAATTACCCTTGAGAATAACAAGAGTATTACTATGAGATGTCGTAGAGCAGTTGTCGGGTATAAAACCAAATTATGAAGACAATCAATCGTAACATTTGAAGGTGACGGAGCTCTAAATGGAAATATCTTGAGAAATTTCGTTAGCATACGGCTTCAGAGTTGGCTCATAATTACTACTTTGGTTGTTCTAAGAAGCATATGGTTTAACGATATCTTGCTTCGTTGATAAGCTGCACGTAAAGTTAGGTCAAATTGCATTACACTTACAAGAAGTGGTGATGTGATATTTTATAGTTGTTTCAGAATATTGTCGACGACGTTCAACCTGAATATATAAGTCAACAGTGTTCGGGAATTGTGTAAAGATAATGGAAAACTACAAAATGAATTCAATGGAGCCCTCTGAGTGTGTAAAAGGAATCGAAATCAGTGAGGCAGAAAAAGTAAGTAAATTGACAGCCTGATTACGAATGAAGTTAGATTATGTATGTTATTGCTTTGTTGTGGTTTAGCGGTGTAGAAGTGCTGAATTCAAGTTTACTCACAGTAATTAATATTGGACGTTGCGATGAGATTGGAGTATGAAATCATGATTCGTAAGAGAGCCTCATTAACTATTAAAATTCGTCCTTACTTCTGATAAAGTTTCCTGGTTTTGATCAGACTACTACTAGATCCATATGAATTGCATGTTGTTTTCTATTGTATTTATTTCTCTTGCAGTATTAAATCCCTAAAAACAGTACCGGGTCAATCCATACCTTTTTTCGTTTTTTTTTCTCTTTTTATATTCTCTTAGTATTAAAATTCACAGTCTCAGGCGATGTCTTGTGGAAATATTCCATAATGAGCAAGAACAATTTGTACTTTTTCCATAAATTATGTATATAATTTGTGGAAAAAGTACAAATTGTTCTTGCTCATTACTCTTAGTATTATTTTATATCTTTATAACCATGTATCTTCATACGAGGTTAGGTGGAAGAGAGGCCCACTCGGGCCTAATCTCGCCTAATAAAGGGTCCAATAAATAAATAAATAGCAAGTGGCCCAGAAAAAATTATTAATATAATAAGTCCAAAGTATATTAAGGCTGAGATAGAAAGTTTCTCGTCAAATGTTGAATTTTGTTCATTTTATATCATTCATACATCTAAGTAATTATGGTTTATTTCATAGGCCAGAGTGTACTGAAATTAATGCAGCTTATTTGAAAGTCCTAGGGTAACCCATTGCTGAATAATTTAAGAAATTGTAGATACCTGCAAATGCAAAAACTGTGTGCGACAAAGTACTAAAATGGCTGCCATTTCAAAACAGTAAACATTAAAAATATTGAAAAAAATACTTTTGAGCTCTCTAAACTGAAGGGTATCCACACACCAGAAATCAATTTTTTCTGAGATGGTCAATCAACCAGTGTTGGTCCACTTGGTATGGATTGATCCTATGAAGAAACTGCAACAACTACCAATAAGAATGGAAAGTTAATAGTTTTTCTTTTCGTCGTGACACATCTATCCATTTGTGCAAGAGTTTAGATAGTGTAACATTTTGTTTTCCTCGACCCAACTGCTTGACTGCTAAGGTTATTGTTGCAACATAGCTTATGTATTTTTTGTAAAAATTATGATTCTTATTGTGTTGTTTCCTTTAATTTTAATATATTCCAATATGTGAAGCAAGCAATAAATTAACCATAGAAGTGAAGAAAAATAGAGCTGAGATAAGACTGTATTAATAATAACTGTTTGTCTATAAATTTTAAGTTCCAAACAAAATAATGGCAATTCCTAATCACAACGATATCCCTCAACCAAAATAGGAATCTTTATTCAATACTCCTTTGGTGCTTGTTTCGGATTCATAGAACTACCCTTTTTTATTAAACTTTGCTAAAGAAACAAAGCCTGCAACAGATGACAATGAAGTTCATATTTAATTCACTTGAGATTGCTTTTTCCTCTCTAGAGTACAGGGGACACTTAAATAAAGAGCCTGTGCGAGGATGACATTTAACAATATTTAAGGCTGAAAGTTGTGCTCAAAGTAATCTAAGTGATTAATTGCTAGAATTTTTTACTCATCATATTGAAATGTTTGAAAAGATTTTTGTAAGTACAAGACCAGTATTTTAACGAGTGAATAATATCAATGAACAATTTTAATTCAAAATTTGTTCATTCCTTAAGGAATGTGCTGTTTAAAATTAATTAATTTTTCTAGGTGAACATAAAAGAGGAAAATGAAGACTTTATCTTGGATGAGATTAATTCTGATCCAGGACAAATACACCAGGTATTTGTCAAAGTAGAAAATGAAGTTAGTTTGGATATTAGTGACATGCAGATTCCTTCAGCTGTCCATGAGGTAAGCTCTAATACAAGTGTATTTATATCTTAACCCTTATGAATTAAACATTATGTGTATTTGTATAAGAATATTTTCAATAAGTTCAGATATTAATGTGAGAATGTTATCTGAGAAAAATATTATTGTCTGTAGTTCCTATAACGAATCCATTATTTTCATGTTTCTATCTGGTTGGGAAGTGCTTGAGACTTTTATTCAATATATTCACTAATTAATATCTAATGATATTAGTGACTTTAAGCATAGAAAGTGACTTACAGTCATAGGAAGTTGAGTGTACTATATCAAAATGTAATGATGTATCGAAATAGATAATCTACTATGTTATTGTTGTGTTTAACTGAATTTTTTGCTTTAATTTATTATGTTTGAAATACAAAAATATCATGAGTGATTTAACTCGCTTTCTTATAATTTTGTAATTTCCAGAGTGATTTGTTCCATAAATAGCATGAATATGGTGAACTTGATTCCAATTACTGGACGTGGTGGCTGAGTGCTATTGCTCTGATCCCAGGTTTGCATCTCGGCTGATCAGGGAATGTATTTGTCTATTGTTGCCTTGGTGAAGCACCTCCTGACAAGCTAAGGAAGACTTCATTGCAACAGTAGCAAAGCAGAAAAAAATGTTGAACATAGGAGTTCCAAATTAATTATCAATTATTACAAGAAACATGTGGATTTTTATGATTCCGAGATATTTATCAAATTTCCAAAAATAACTTTTAAGTATTTTTCATAATCACGTAAGATATACTTTTATTGGAAACGAAAATGTTTAGTGCTAATAAATTTTCAAAACTATTCTGTTATGACCCCAAAGTTAACTAAATGAAAGAATCAATTGTTAGTTGATTACTCTTGATGAAGGAAAATGTAGCATTAAACAGTATTTCACATGGTTTTTGTATCTTTTCCACATTTCTTGTTTGCCACATCAACTGTTCCTGAAATAATATTTCTTTTGCCTTGGGTATTTGGTTATTTCACCTCCATTAGTGGGTGAAAATTATTCATTGATGGATTTTTTCCAATATTTCCTACACTACATATGTATGATTAATGGTAAACCATAAAGTTGTGATCATTATTACTATGATTCCATTTATAGAATCCCTAAGCTTCGAGCAATTGATTACTAGCAATAAAAAGCCATTTATATTTAGAAATGAAATAACCTAGGGATTGCTGATTTAAAAGATGAATGTGTAGATTTCAATAGTTGAAAATTGAGTTTTCTTAAATGCTGATTGAAAAACTCAGTTGCTTTTCGTCGAGATCACCATAATAATGCCAACGCAAAGTTAACATCTGGTCTGCTGCCTCTTTACCTTGATATCTACTAGAGATTAAAATAACTTCCTCATCTCCAACTTCAACTTGATCCAGAATCCCCTTTTCACAACCCGTGAGAGGGAATCTCTTGCTCCAGTGGTGGAGATTTTGTGAACTAAATCAGAAGACCTTTAAATCTAGAAATCTTGGAGCGTTATAGCAGCCTACAGACAAGTACTAAAAGAAAGGATATTATATAAAGATTCTTATTTTGATTTAAGAATATTGTGTTTGGGTTGAAATTGCAGAATTTTGCACGCAAATTTCTAAAATTTTGTTAGCATAAAGAGCCTGTACCTATGACAACTGAGGCAGTTGTTGAACTTGCCTGTGATAAGAAAACATGGAAAAGATTGGTGCAAATTAAATGTGTGGGGAAGAAGAAATCAATTTTAAGCATTTTATTCAGAGATATGTAACATTTTATCAGTAAATGGTTTAAAATTGGACTTTGTGAGTAAAATTCCTTATAAAAACTGTTTTCATTCTCAAGCAAATGGAAAATTCAATCCAGTTGATTTCTTTGAGGGAATGTTTTGTTGATACATATTTTGAAAAGTTGCTTCCAAGAAAAGAATGTGATGAAGTTTTGCATGTTTTTGTGGCAGTCTGTTCTCAGCATTTTCTGGGCTCCTGAAGAACTGCTGCTGCAAATTTTGTCAGTATCAGATTAACGATCATGGTGGAGCCTGAAAAATGCTGAGAATAGAGTCGGTAAATTTTATTGACCTCAAACTATATTGATGATGACTCTACTTGATTCTGTGATCCAAGCTCCAAGGAAGCCTATATTAACTCTTTCTTTTGTCCTATACATTAAGATGGATCTCCATGACAATTCTAAGGACCATGAGATGTCCAAGTGCTTGAAGGATGCTAACTGTGGCAGAATAAACTATTTGGAGTACCACAAAAGTGAGAGATTACACAATGCCTGCAAGGTGGACATAAAACAAGAACCAGAGGAAGGTAAAATTAATTTTCAGATTTTTGAATTGTTAGTTAGAATACAGAATATTGACCACATCTGTCAGAAGGTGCTCCATTTGTTAGAGGTGTGAATATATGTTTTAATGTTTGCATCAAAATGTATTACCTGCAAGCTGCCTTTCAGTGTGTGGCAGGAGGTGTAAGACCCAAGATTCTACCCTCCTATTTGGTTACTGTTGCATTTTTTTCTTATGAAAATGAATTCTTGAATTGACTGGTTCTACCATCTATTTCTCTGATCTTCTTTGGTGTAATAGAATAACCAAGGTTAGAAATAGGTTGTAAAATATCAACTATGTCCTCTACAAATGTACAGCTAGTTCCGCTAAAACTAACCACCTAAGCCGCAACCTGTATAACTGACATGAAGCTCTATGTGAGTTTTCAACACATTCTATCAGCTCTTGGAAGGAGCAGCACAATAATTTTTGGTATGTATTTGGTAATTGTAACCTGTGATATCGATTCGGAGAAAATTAATTGCTCTTCTATTATGCACCACACGGTGATCTATGTTCCATCATTGCGAAGAAGAAAGAATGCGAATTTAGTAATATCATAAATTTCTTCCATAGTAGGTGTCCTTTTAGAGATATTTCTTGCCGAAAAATGCCTGTTTCATGATATTTTTGTCGTTTTTCCATCATTTTTGGTTTTTCAATCTCCCGCTAGGGCGATACTAACTACATATACCCACCTGTACCCACCCCAATTCCCCTACAAGCTTACGGGTCTTCGGAGTGAAATGGATACTAGGATGGGACGGAACGCGGAGTAGAATTGCGATTTTTCGTGCAGAAAAACATTCATTTCACTTTTAGTCAATTTTTCGTCTAGAGTATACTACGCATTCTATTGGCTCTTGGAAGGAGGAGCACAATGATGGTGCCCATTTAAACCGTGTATAACGCGTTGAACACTTTTGTATCGCTATCATTACTATGAAATCTAGTTAAAATTTAGAGCTGTTATTTACTATGTTAGCAGTATAGTAATGAAAATCGGATTTCCTTATTATGGCCTGAAATTTGTGTAATTCACTCATTTCTAGAGGTATCGGGTAAACTTGCTTTAGCTGCTTCATTTACCTAATAAATGATTATGCCCTTGCAAGATTGAAAAGGATTATGCTATTAGGTTCTGTATGCTCTTCATGTCCACAAGACGAACTTTTATATTTATTTAGAGGAAACTCGCTCTTAGGACCCAAATAGAAACATGAACAAAAACTCTGCAACATATGAAGAAGATACATAATAATGAGGAATAAGAAAACAATCAACTGTATTTCAACTAATCTATGTTGCAGAAAAATGCTATCAAGAAGGGGAGCATGAAAAAACTGCAAAATATGCCAATGAAAGTTGATATGAAAAGAAACGTTATCTGAACAAGTACACTGAGAAAGAATTGTTTTAAATTAACCTGGAAAAGAACTCTGAAAATTAGATCCAAAACAATTTCAATAAAGTAAACCAAATAACTTACATTCAACTACATCAGAAAATTACATTAAATATTATAAACATTTTAAATACCACCAAATCAATTGATGGAAAGTAAAATATTGATTGGTGTGCTATCATCATTTTCTAAGATAATTGTGTAAAACTCGAAAATTGTTGATTTAATATTTTAGAAAATAACTTAGATATGAGAATAATAGCACAATTAACTTAAATTATGTGGGCTACAAAATTTGAAGAATTAATAATTAATTTACAACAAAAGGAACGTTAACAGTCTTGTAACAGTTTTCTGAAATTTTTTTTCATTGACAGTCCCTGAAAAACTATCCTTTTAATTAAATCAAGTTCGTGTTCCTTGTAAAATTATGATGTCCCAACTTTTATCTGATGCTAAATCTTTCTCTTTCCCCATGGTGCAACCTTTGACATGATTTCTTCTCATTTAGATTAATCTGAAATACAGAGAATTATAAAATTTGCTTGATACAACTATTTACCAGAGCATTACATATTTTAAGATGTATCTCTCAATATGCCATTCTGTTCTTACTTCCTCCAGGCATTCATGATGACAGTATTAGATGAAGCATTGTGATTTTGAAATGAGATTTGTTGCTATTTCTGACAAATTTGCATCAGAAGTTTTACTGATTCTTCCAGGGAGAACTAACTTAAAGTAATAGACAATTAAAAAATGGGAAGCTTCCCTAATCGCCAGTGATGATTGAAAAGAGGCCAAATTGATGAAATTTATAAACTTCAAGTGCGATGCCTTTCAGATATCCGATTCTAGTAGGATTTTACACAATTTATTTTCTAACCAACTGGAACAATTTCAGGGGACATCCTGAAATAAATTCAAATTTTTGCAAAGCAAGGACCACCCTTGTAGTGGTAAACTCAGCTCTGACAAGAAAAACCCTCCTTTTGGCATCTTGTGGATGGTCGTATGTTTCCAGGGTAGCAACAAGAACAATTTGTACCTTTTTTCACACATTTTTGGAATTTAAATTTGTGGAAAAAGTACAGATTGTTGTTGTTCATAATGGCATATTTCCACAAGACATCATCTGAGACTGTGAATTTTACTTATGAAGATACTTCAAATTGTTTTCTAAAATAGTAATGCAAAAAAGATCATTCCAGTTGAAATTGAACCTTTGGAAAAATTGAATGATAATATAGTTCACAATGTTTTGGTGCATCTTATCAGACTTTGTTTCTCTATTTTTTGCTTTTAAATTAAATTATATAAGCTGTATTTGCTTATACTAAATAACTCCTTCAACAACAAAAATAAAAAAGTAATGCTGCCTATTGTCAATTTACATCAATCTAGCTCCTCTTCAATGATTGTTTACTCAGTTTATAAATAATTTTTTATGCTTTATTTTCTTCCTATAACAATACCTATCTCAGTCTGTGTTGCTTATTTCAATGCTTCATGTTCTGCTAGTTCCATAAAAAACTTACCACCAAAGCAACAACCCGCATAACAGGCAGTGAGTTTCCTGCAAGAGAGCTTTAGGAAGCGAGAGAGAGAGAGGGAAATCATGTAGGAGATAGTCTCCTTCTGTCCTGGCTCTGCAGAGTTGAAATGGACTTATTTTCCTAATTGATGTTGCAAAGATTTGTTAGCATCCTTCATTTGGTCGCATTGTTGTAGCAGGATAGTATTATAATAATATGGATGTTGTAATGTAGGAAGTCAGTTATTATATAATGGTTATTACGAGTCAGTATATATCCCCCTTCCCTATTTTCCTATTGGAAGGACTCCTTATGTATATAATTTTGAAGGTAAATAACTGCTCTCTTAAACGATGTATAATATGACCCATTATAACTGCAGAGCTTTGTAAGGGAAGACGTCGAATTTGAGGTCTATTTATTTTTGGCTCAACACTGATTCAAACTGTGTGAAAATTTTCTTTCTCCCATCTCAGTCGTAAACATTAGCTCAGAGGCAGGTTTTGCAAAAATTTCCTTCATGTTACTCGTGCTTTTCCCTTCAGACTCAAATTTTATGAGATGAAGGGAAGGGGGTTTGCCTTGGAAATAATGGCACCTCATGTTCAATTATTTTATAATAATTATATTCTTAGTATATATTCCCCAAAGTACTGGAGAGGATGGGAAATGCCGTTAAGGTCCCAGACCTCAAGGAAGGGAAATATCCAACCGCACCTCCTTGTGGTGGGGGATGGGCACCTAATGGTGGCTAACGCGGCACTGGAGACCGAGTAAAGGCCAGGATAAGCCTCCCCCCATCTTAGGATGGGTCTGGGCATCTTCTTGTCCATGGATCTAGAAATGGATCCTAAAGGCAGACGAGCTACATGGTTGGCCAACGGCAGAGGGTGCGGAAGGCAAAAGGGAAACCACCGCACTAATGAACCATATGGTTTCCCTAGTTGTACGAATTTATGTTTTTGCAGCATGACGAGTTCTATAATGAAATATTCCGGAGGTAAAAATTACCCACAATCGGATCTCCGGGTGGGTAACACTATGGGACAGTTGTGGAGCAAGGAGAAGAAAAGCAAGAGGATGAATAATAAAAATTCAATGAGAATAGGAACCTGGAATGTAAGAACTATGAATAGAAAAGGTAAATTAGAAAACTTAAAAGTAGAAATGGAAAGGAATAAAATAGATCTAATGGGAATTAGCGAAGTTAGGTGGGAAGGAGAGGGAGAAATCATATATGAGGGATACAAAATGATTTACAAGGGTGGAAGCAACAAGAATAGAGGAGTTGGATTTATTATGAAAAAGAAAATTGTGGATAGGATAAGCAAGGTAATAGCATGTTCTGAAAGAGTAATTGCTTTAAAAATAAGGAGTGAACCAGTTGACACTTTGGTAGTTCAAGTGTATATGCCTACGACAACTGCAGAAGACGAGGAGGTCGAAGAGGTATATGAACAAATCTTGCAAGTGTATGAAGAGAATGGAAAAGGGCAGGTGAGAACGGTGATAATGGGTGATTGGAATAGTGTAGTAGGAAATGGAAGGAAAGGAAAAAGTGTGGGAGCATACGGCCTTGGAACACGTAACGAAAGAGGTGAGAAATTGGTAGAATTCTGTGAACAACAACAGTTTTGGATAGCCAATACGTGGTTCCAGAATCATAAGAGAAGGCTGTACACGTGGAAAGCCCCAGGTGATAACAAGCGTTATCAAATCGATTACATAATAATAAACCAAAGGTTTAAAAATAGTGTTATTAACGCAAAGACACTACCTGGAGCAGATGCAGACACAGACCATAATCTGCTGATAATTGACATACTCACTAGGCTTAAGCATGTGAAGAGGAAAAGTCATCCAGCAAAGAAGTGGAACATGATGAAGTTAAAAGATGATAAAAAGAAAATTGCTGAAGTTCTAGAAGAGAAGCTGAAGAATGGAGAAGAGCAGAAAAGTATTCAGGAAGAATGGACAGATCTGAAGAAATGCATATTAACAGTACTTGAACAGGAGGTTGGAACTATAAACAAGAAAGAAGCTAGAAAAAGCTGGATAAATCTAGATATGTTGGAAAAAATGGAAGAAAGGCGCAAGTGGAAGGGAGTCAGCTCGGAAGAAGGAAGGAGGCAATATAGAAAGATTAATAATGAATTGAGGAGAACGACTGACAAAGCTCGAGAAGAGTGGATGAAGGAACAGTGCCAGATAATCGAAAAACTGGAAAAAGAAGGAAAATTAGAGGAAATGTACAATACCGTGAAAAGGCTGACTATGAGGAAAATAAGAGCTATATCAAAGAAAGGTATGAAAGATGAGCAGAGAAGAATTAGAACAGAGGACGAAGACATAAAGGAAATATGGGAGAAATGTATAAAGGATCTATACTGTACAAATGACAGAGGAAGAGAAATAGAGCTGGAATTGAGGAATTATGAGGAAAGAGAGAGGGACAATGAAGGTCCAAAAGTAATGAAAGAGGAGATAGAGATGGCAATTAAAAGAATGAAGAATGGGAAGGCAGTTGGAGGAGATCAAATACCAGTGGAAATTCTGAAGTCCTTGGGGAAGAATGGTATTGATCGGCTTACTAATCTAATTAATAAAATCTATGATACGGGGGAGTGGCCAGAAGATTTACTTAAAACGATAATGGTGCCGATACCAAAGAAAGGTAATGCACAGGAATGTAAAGATTACAGAACTATAAGTCTTATTTCACACGTGGGAAAACTTATTACCAACGTTATACTAGACAGAATGAGAAGGAAAATAGAAGAAAACTTGAAGGATGACCAGTTCGGTTTCCGCAAGGGTAGAGGAACGAGAGATGCAATTGGATGTATGAGGATGTTATCGGAGAGGGTGCTAGAGTTGAACCGCGAGATGTGTGTCTGCTTTATTGACTATGAAAAAGCTTTTGATAGGGTAAGATGGGATGTCTTGTTAAGAATCTTGAGAGAAATAGGCATAGACTGGAAAGACAGAAGATTAATTAAGCAAATGTACGTAAACCAGAAAATAGTTGTAAGAATAGGGGACAAGGAAACAAAGGAAACTACCATAGGAAGAGGAGTCAGGCAAGGATGCTGTCTTTCACCATGTTTGTTCAACTTATATGCAGACAAATTACTGTCAGAAGCTCTGGAAGACACAGGTGGGGTAAAAGTTGGAGGAGAGAGAATAAAATCCATCAAATACGCGGATGATCAGGCTATCATAGCAACCAATCAAGAAGAACTTCAAAATATGATGGAAAGGATATGGAATAAGAGCGAAGAATATGGAATGAAGATAAATATAAGGAAAACAAAAGTAATGAGGATATCCAAGTCAGAATGACCCTTAAATATATGGCTATCAGAAGGAAAGCTAACACAAGTAAGTTCATTCCAGTATTTAGGAAGTTTAATTGAACAAAATGGTAGTTGTACAGCAGAAATAAAAAGCAGAATTGGGCAAGGAAAAGTAGCATTCAGTAAAATTAAAAAACTGCTAACAGCAAAGAAAATCAATGTGGCTACTAGGAAAAGATTTACGAAATGCTTCATATGGAGCATTGTACTGTATGGTGCCGAAACGTGGACCTTGAAAAAGAGAGAAGAAAAGTACATAGAAAGCTTTGAAACATGGCTTTGGCGAAGACTGGAAAAGATTAGTTGGAAAGATAAAATTAGTAATGAAGAGGTACTGAGGAGGATTGGGGAAGAAAGAAGTATTCTGAAAGAAATTAGGAAAAGGAAGGCAAATTGGATAGGACATATTTTAAGGAGGAACGGAATACAGAAAGTTATAATAGAAGGGAAAATAGAAGGGAAGAGAGGAAGAGGACGGAGGAAGTATGGAATGCTAACAGACATCAAAGAAGGAAGGAAATATGTCGAGATGAAGAGAGATACCCAAAACAGAATGCTGTGGAGACAAAAATTTCGTTGAAACCTGTCCTAGGACAGAAAGAACAAAGAAGAAGAAGTATATATTAGACATGGGCGCCGTCTTGATTTTGGTCAGCGGCGGGGGAGAGGGAAAATGAAGCCGGCGGCATAACGGAGTGAATGCCGAATGTTCAATCGGCGGCGCGGCACGTAAAATTTCGCTCGTATACGGCAGAAAAAGATGAATAACTCGTATATCTCAGAGTATTTAAATATAATTTTATCATAACTATGAAGAAAATATAGAGTTATCTTGAATACTACGCAGCACAGTGGGCTAGAATCGAAAAAACCTGGCCAAAAAATTCTTTTTTTGTGTACGGACTCCATTAGGGCGTACCGAAAAACAAAAATTTTTAGTAGCGGGAACGTAATAGGTTGGAAAAGTTGCCTTTTAGGCTCAATAAGAAATGTGCAAAAGATGGGCTCTAACAAAGTTCGTCTTGGGCCTGACCAAAGAGCTCAAAAATTCTAAATTTTAGTGAAAATTGCGTTTTTTTAGGTAAGTTAAATTTTTGACGGAGCATACATACATTTGATTAAATGGCTGTTTAAATTCGTTTTGACGAGATATCATACCTTTAAAATTTTTGGAAACACCATGAAAAGTGGCAGCTCCTCGCTGGTTCAGCTGCAGTGAGCTACCCAGGACTCATCATGAGGTAGAGCCTGCTAATCGAGTCCCGCCCGCCTACACACCCGTGGAAACATACCAGACAACTATTTGATGTCTTTGAAGGCTGATTTTGTTCCAGTTTTTGGTATTCGCGAGAGGATCCTCTCTCCTATGAAACCGTCTCTTGCATCGTGGCCGTAGACTAACCGTGAGGCCTCTGTGACTTCTTTTACGTATCGTTCGACTGCATGAGAATCATTTGGGAGGGCAAATAATGCAGCAAGCTGCTTTATAAGTTCCTTTACATTACCTTTAATGTTTTGAAGATCCTCGGGAGAAAGACTGACAGTAAGTGGTGGCTTGGTGACAGTGACTTTATCCCAATCATCCTACAACAGAAGTTCGACGTGCCTTCTTATGAAGAATTGGTAGATTGGGATAAACTTTTGTGCTGAAGTCCTAACACTTGTCATTTAATTTTCCACGTTCTGCCTTTTTATAGTTTCACTTCTATTTCTTGGTCTGAAGACACGTCTTGTGGTATTTTTTCTGTCTTCAAAGAGCGTCCCAATTTATTTTTTATTAATTTAACAGTACAATGTAATAGAAATACGTCTAAACTGCCTTACGTATAGCAAGTAATAGCAAGGTTGATTATATCTTCGTGCTTGTAGCTTGCGATCGTCTTTATTTTCTTCATGGGATGACCGAATTATCTCTTTCCCATTGAAAAGTGATATTTTCTGTTTTCGCACCAGATGTTTTGAGTATCATTCACCTAATCTCTGCTATGGGAGAAAGTCCCAAGCGTTCTTCATTGACGACGAAAACTGCCCTCAGCGTTATTCGAGTATCAAAGGTGAACAAATAAATTAATCAATAGATCTTTAATTATGTATCCGATAAATTCTACTAAACCTGAAAACCTTGCATTGATTTAAATTAAACGATTGTAACAAAATAGTGAAGTTAACAAAGATCCATTTAAAGTCCGTGTAAGCTGTATGTTGACGTTAGTCGAGATCGTCGGTAATCGTCCCTACAGATGTAGTGCACCTTCAGCCGAAATAAGCTGTAACTTCGTAAACATGTGGAATATTTACATTGGACCAAGAACATTACGTAGCTTTAAGTTTATACAAAAATCAAAAGAATGAAATTTTTTCGATTTTTTTTTTAAATGTCAGGGTGTCCTACTCCCTTAAGTTGTATTTCTTTCTCTTACCCTCTCTCGGGCCCTCTGTCTCTCTCCCTCGGACGAGCTCTCATAAGGCGCTATCTGGGAATTTTATATGCTGAACTTATTGAAGTATGGTCATGTGAAGTTTCAAAGTCCGCACTCAAAAAAATTATTTTCTTATTTTGGCCAACTTTTTTCGATCCTAGCTCGCTGTGCGCCGTAAAGGGGTTAATTTGGCAAATAAAAATTTAGCAATACGTTGTTTTCCTTATTTTCACAAAAGCATGCTAATTTTAATTACGCTAAATTACTTTAAGAACGTTTAAAGAGGGGCATCACAAATTGGGCACATGCAGCCAGTAGAATGTTGAGCAATGGAAGAACTATTGTTGCGAATTAGTTTTAACATCACATTTGAGCCACATATTTAAGTATGGAATCTAGGCATTGATGTTCAATTGAAAGTTTCAGAAAATGCTTAATATATAAATGGTTAACGCAAATAAAAGAATGTTGGTTTAAACAAATTAAAAGAATAATAAGAAAACGAACGAATAAGAGGAGTGTAAAATAAAATAAATATATTAATAAAGACAGCAATAGGTTAAAATGTGTGAACAAAATCTTTGCATAAGGCATAGTTTACGTGGATGAATTCCATTTTATTTAAACGCTGTGGCTCTATTCTGCTTTTCTTAGCATTGAGAGCCCACAGATACTAAAACTCCTATCAATAGGAGTGCTGGTGGCAGAGATACACAAGAACGTAGAGCTACTGTAGAGCGTGAAGGCATAGATTCGTTATGACCGATGATATTCTGCTTCTAAAAAAGAATATATACCATGTTTTAACAGCCACACGGCGAGGTATATTGACACACTTGTGATTGTAAATCAACTCTAGCGAAGCTCGTTTCACGTGAGCTGTACAACGGTTCAACCATATACTTAATGTGTTCCTTTACATCGTCTACAGGCACTTTTAAAGTCATGCCAAAGTCACAACCGAAGCTGCGCGGACACACGAAGCAAGCAAACTGGCAGTGAGAGTGGTGTGCTCGAGAAAATTAATCCTAATCGTAACACGTATCGATATCACGTATAACTCAGCGCCCTGATGGAAAGCACGAGATGAGTTCTATCAGTTCAAAGCGTATCTCTTCGAACTACTTGTCAGCACATTTTCGACTGTGGGACTTAGTTTTTTAATCCAAGCCGCGCCGCCGCGGATAAAATTTCCAGTGGCGCACCGTAGTATATTCTTCGGCGGCGGCGGCGTGCCTTGTATTGTTGGTGGCGTGGCGTAATCGGCGCGGCGCCCACCTCTAGCATATATTAAAGGCAATTAACAATCGCATTGACAGTAAAGTTAGAATATTTGCTGATAAATGGTAATTTATGGAGAAATTGAAAATAGAGATGATAAATTAACCCTGCCTAATGATTTTGATAAAGTTATAATGTGGTGGGATGACTATCAATTGGAGCTTAAAGCAGACAAATTTTTGGTAGTTAACTTTTTTGAAAGAAAACCTTTGCTAATGATTATTCATATAGTCTCTGAGGGAATACATAACCAACAGCCGATTTGATCAAATCCTCACAAAAAACTCACCTTGGGGTACCCATATCTATAATATATATGGCTCTTAAGAAACTTTAGGAAAATAGTTAATAGCTTTATTAAGAAAATAGTTGGGAGGGGGAAAGAAAAAGTCCATGAAAAATATTACTTTGCTGTTATTAGGCTTCACCTTGAGTATGCATGAAATGTATAGAATGGAAAGTGTTATATTTGCAAATTAGAAAAGGTACAACAATGATTGTAAATAATTGTTATGATAAGCATTACCCAGATTCTTTAGGAGGCAGGATTGGAATCTTCGAAAATGAAGAAGAAATCAGGTATTTAGTTTACTTAATAACTTCAGAGATAGTATGTTCGTTGAAGATCGAGCCCATATTATAAGTCCTTCTTGTTATACGAGTCATTCTGGTGCCAAAAGAAAGATCAGAGAAACAGATACTCGAACAAGTGGATTCAGGAATACATTTTCCCAGTACCCAAAAATCTATATATATTAAAAACGTAACGGTGTCTGTCTGTCTGTCTGTCTACAAAAAGCGTTTTTCTCGCCAATGCCAAGAGCTAGAGCGATGCTGAAACGTGCATTCGATGTAGACTGCTGCACCCTACAATGTGGCAAAATTTTCTTTTACCTAAACGGCCCCAGTTCGTACCCAGAGAAGAAAAACCGTTCTCATAAGAAATGCACGTAAACCTCACTTTTATCGGTTGCAGGCTACATTTATTTTGCAAATTTAAATTAGAAACAATAGGCTTACGAAATCGTGAAAAGCAGCAAAAGAAAGAGAAATGAATAAAGATTCTTATTTTGGTCGTGAAATACCGTTATCGGGTCGAAATGGCGAGAATTCGGTTAAAATAAACGGAAATTTCTTTAAATTTTGAGGCTATAAACAACGAGTCCCCTTGACGACGGATGCGATTGTTGAAACCGAGGTATTGCGTTTTTCCATAAGAATACACTATGATTCATATGTCCATATGAAAGTAATGATTAAAAATGAATGATAGTACATGTTCATAGTCCAGATGTCTGGTCAAGACCAAACAACTGCACCCAGAGGGTGCATGCGCGCGGCTAGTAATTGATTAAAGATGTAGTCATGTTGCATGCAGCCCCTATGCCAAAAGGCAGCTTATAGGATACATATCTACATGAAGATGAATGTTTTTCTAAGCACTTCCAACATAATTGGCTGTTTTTTAAATTGCTCACCAATTAGTTGGTAACTTTTATATATATATATATATATATATATATATATATATATATATATATATATATATATATATATATATATATATATATACATACATATATATATACATACATACATACATACATACATACATACATACACACACACACACACACACACACATTATGACAATTATTATATAGAAGTATGAATAATATATTGCTCTTTCTTTTAGTGGAAAATTGGCTTGAGAAGAGAAGTAATGGCAGTATGAATTGGAATGGCTCCATTGATGCATTGATGGAAGTGGAGATTAAAAATGATAATGATGAAGAAGACATTAATGAGAGGGGAGAATGTGGTATTAAAATAGAGGAAGGAGTAAGATGCCATCATTGTGGAGAGATGAGATTGACAAAGGATGAGTTGAAAAAGCATATTTATAGCATGCATTTGTCACTTTTTGTTGATGATCTGAATGGGGAAGATAGTGACAAACATAAAAAGCATAGATGCTCCTTTTGCTATAGGGAGTTTGTTTTGAAGACTTGTTTAGAGAAGCATGTTCAGATTCACACAGGCCTGAGACTATACAAATGTGAGGTATGTCATTATATTACTTCTGTTAGTTCAGGTTAAAAAACATTTATAAACATGGATATGAAAAGCCATTATTATATTACCCAAATTGATGAATAAGGGTTAAGACTTAAGTTTTTGTGAACTGAATTTATGACTTAAATTTTAAATTCCAATGAAAATGTGTTTGTGGGTGGATGACTTGATTCTTAAATCCTAATCACATATATCTCTAAGGAAGTTCCCTTTTTAAAACCGTAAATGTAAACATTTTTCAATCTTTTATGTATCATTGCATCTCATAGATACAATATTTACCAACTGTACAAATTTTACCCAACTTATATAATAATTACTGTCTTTACTTCATTTTCAGCATTCAGAACCTTCATCTTCTGTTGAAGATGGAGAAATCCTTGGCAATATCTCTATATATAATGGTCATTTATCTTACAAGGACTTTGATGGAGAGAAGTCAGAGGAAAGAGGTACAGGGCAAACATCTGTATTCTGTGTTTCTGATGCAGAGTTGATATGTACAGAGAAACAGGGCAATTCAAAGTTATCAGGAAGACAGACAGCTAGTGCTTGGAGAAATGATTTGTATAGTTATATTTGTGACATTTGCAGAAAGATTTGTAAATCAAAACAGGATTTAGGTAGACATATGAGGATTCATTATGATGACAGACCTTTTGGCTGTAGACTATGTGACAAAAGATTTAAGAGACAGAATGAAAGAGGAAGGCATGAGTTACTACATCTTAGGAATGAAAATGTTTCAAAGAGAGAGAAGATGTATACATGTGGCACTTGTGGAAAGCAGTATACTAAAGGAGATAGCTTATATTGTCATTCTATCACACACACAAACAAGTTTGCTTGTAGTGCTTGTGGAAAATGTTTTAATAACAATGCAAATCTACAGAAACACTTGAGGACACACACCAAGGAGAAGCCCTTTAAATGTGATATCTGTCAAAAGTGTTTTACTCAAAAAGGATATCTAAAAGGTCATGTTGCATCTCATTCCTCAGAGAAACAATTTTCATGCACCATCTGTTTTAAAATGTTTAAATGGAAGAGTGCCATGACTAGACATAAATTAACACATTTAAAAAAGGTTTAAACTCTTCAAGAATCTCAAGCAATCTGGGTCTCTCATTGTTTCCTTTTCTACGTATTTGGTATTTGAAATTGAGATGATTTGGCTCTAGATGTTTGTATGCATTTCTATTCAAACAATTGTATAAACATAGTGTTTTAATATAAATTGCATTTTCAATTGGTTTTTGTAAATTAATTGATAGAGTTGAATTTGTAAAAATTCATGCAATTACTAATACTTTTTATGAGAATATTTTGCTTTTCATTAAGTACAGTCCAACCTGAATAGTAGAAAATGTGAGGGACCACCAAATTTTCTCATTCTTGATCATGTTTCTAACATATCTATTTCTCTTTTTTGAACCTTCACAGCACTCTAGTTCTAGTAGTTACTTCATGCACTTGCAGAATTGTAAAAATCTAGATTTTATAATGAATGGGGAACCACATATTACTACTTTTATATTAAAAAATGTTATGAGAAGAGGACAAGCATTACAAAGATGTTGTTGGGCACAGGTTGGGAATCCTTTAAAGCACTAGAAGTTAGATTGAGGTTGATTGATAAATTCAGCTCTTCTAAAGAGGATGTAATTGATATTATACCACCCTCTGCTACTTTGGCTGACCCAAAAATTACAATAAAATTAGAGAAACAGATGCTAGAACTAGTTGTTTTTAGGACTCATTCCTTCTGCTAACAATATGCAATAATGGCAGGCTAAATGGGTAGCTCAATCGTTTGGTATTTACATTTGTCACACATCAAAAGGCAGCTTGCAGTGTTTTTATGTAGATGTTATTGTTCATCAAACTATTGTTTATTGCCTGTCTACTCAACCTGGCAGATAAGTAAAAATGTACCTGTTGAACAAAACTACCCATAGTTTCAACATTTTAAAATTATATCTTTAACTTATTATTAAAATTAAAGAGCAAGTCATAGTATCTTTCTTTCATATTTCATTGAAATCTGTCTATATATAGTATTAAAAAAATGATTTCCTCCAATGGTACCATGACTTAAGTTCACTTACATTACAGTTATAAAAAGTGGTTATGTGATATTTTGTGGATGGTTTAGAATATTTTCGACGACATTTAACGTGAACATGGATGTTGAAAGTGTCTCAGAATAGTGGAAATTTAATATAAAACTATACGATAAATGCAATGAAGTCCTCTCAGTGATTAAAAGGATTTGACATTGATGGAAAAGTATGTGAATTGACGACCTTTATATGTGTGAAGTTAGCTTACATAAATGTTGTAGCTTTTTCGTGGTTTAGTGGTGTAGGATTGCTGGATTGAAATTGCTTCATCGTATTGGATTTTACAATGAGATGGAACACCACCTTTCAAAGAGTGCTTCATTAACTGAAATTGAAATACATTCTTACTTCTAATAGCCTGGGTTTGACTACATGACTCCCTAATGAATTGCTTGTATAAGATATCATTGTATTTATTTCTGTTACAGAGTTAAAATTGAGATTACATTTTTATGAAATTGAGACAAGTGCTAAATAAAAGAAAATTTCTGGTTTCTTTTAGTCCAGAAATATTATTATCAATTTGGAATTGAGCATTTTGAGAAAATAGAGGAAAGAGGACTTAATTATACCAACTGACAGATCAAATACTATATGTTCCTTTTTACCCCATTGAATATTTTTCAAAGATATTCACATGTCACCCTAGATTTGAGTGATCTTCTGAAGTGCTTTAACTGACATCATATTCTTGTTTTCAACATCAAGTGTCGACAATGCAGGAGGAGGAAAATGAGAAGATTTACGATATAGGTAATTTTCTAAGACAAGATAAACATGATTAATCAAGATAATGATTGTCCTAAATGAACTTTTATAATAGTTTGACATTACAGGTGGAATCCTTAATGATTACAGGTATCCTTAATCCCACTTCAAATTTAAATCTGATGAATCTTAGAATTATCACTGAGATCGATCTAAAATAGAAATGGATCTCAGTGACAATGCAAAGAACCATGAGATATCAAATTCCTTGAAGGATGCCAACTATGGCAGAATAAACTATTTGGAGTACCATGAATGTGAAAAAAATACACAATACCAGAAAACAAGATGTGAAGGAAGAACCAGAAGGAGGTAAAATTTGTATTAAAATTTTTAAATCATAAGTTTAAGTACAGATTTATAATTTTCCTAACCTGTATTATGATGATCTATTTGTTAGAGGTGTAAATACAATTTCTCATTTCTACTTTCAGTCATTGCTGAATAAACCCATGTGAAACTAGTATGATCCGCTATATCCATTAGTACCGCCATTATTTTCCATGAAAAGATAGTTTTCCGCTTAATTACAGGTGGTATATTCATCAACTATTCTAGTCTATTTTTTATATGCGGTACACAAAAAGGAAGCAAAGCATCATTCGTACCGAAATTTTTTTATTTTAAACAACTTATTTTCAAAATATGAATAGATTCCAATATTATTAATTGTCCTCCATATTTTGTTCTAAGATGTGATCTTTATATATCCAATTGCCTCCTTCAAAATGTTAAAGAAAACCAACTCACCTTTACCTGAAGTAGAATTGACTCGTTCGTTTTAACTCAAACATTACTTTTTAACGCTAATATTTCCCAGTAAGTTTTAATGCTCCAGTCAACATTTGGATATGAATTTACGTCTTCATCCGACGAACTCTCTGTGTTTTCGATCACTATATTTATGAATAGCACTATACTACTGTAATATTTAAGAAAGGTCTCGTCTTCGTATTCCGCTTGATTAAGAGTCAAGCGTTAACTTTCATGCGGAAATCTCACACATATTCGCGTTAGACAGCTTCCGCTTAACTGGAGGTCTAAATACTCATATAGCACACACAACGGGACCAATTTTTTCCCGACAGGCTTTAATCTCGTTCCGCTAAAGGCAGGTTTCAATGCATTACAGTCCATTTTACGATTTAACTGAATAAGCATTACGATGAGATTCAGCATCCTAGAAGGTCGTATTCAAACGTCATCATGAGTAGTAGAAATAATATTGTTTGACTGGTTATTGGTAAGTGATATGTGTATCAGGGATCTAGGATCATTCAATTTATTAATTACATTTTCTTACGGATTTGCGCATCGAATATCTTTGGGACAGAGATAGTTTAATGTTATCATCTTCAGAGTTCTTGACTACCAATGTTCCTTGGTGCTGTAAAAATTTAACCGTGAAATGAATTTATGCACGAATTAAAAGAGATGAACCACTTTGGATTGCTAAGATTGAGCAGCCTTTTAATCTCGTGTCACCTGCGGTTTTGGCTAAAGGAGAGGTTTTTCCTCTCTAATTATTTCGGAAGTTCTGGAAAGACCTCGCAGCGTCCTTATCTTCCTGCCATTCCTTTGGAATTGCATGGTTGTTTACGACCTCTCTTCCTCGGCTCTCCTTCTTGCAAAATATCTCAAATTGTATGTACCATCTGCCATGGTTCCCTTCCTGCAATTAGTCAGAATGCATATTTTTTTCAGCTGGAATCTAACGCATCGCACAAAATTGCGATTCATGAAAGTTCGTAGCTAGGCTATTCGATTCCAAGCTATTCAAGGGTGACAGGGAAGCGAAATATTTTTGTATCGACCCTGATAAACATTAGTTTTATGAGATGTTATATTTATGTATGTTTTGGTATTGCAATATCTGGGTGGATTGAATTTGCGACCCAAGCTCCATTTCACCTTCAGTAAATTTAAACTTCGAAAGATTTATTACTCTGTCATGAAATGCGTGAACAGGTTTAGTTACCTTTGAGTGTTTATCGCTGCTGCCACTTTTAGCAATGGTTAAACGTATTAGTTTGCTTTCAATTATATTTCGTTTCTTGAAATGAACAGTACTAGTCCATGCCCTAATCTGATAATCTAAATCAAACCATTCGACAGGGTGCAGGTTAGGCATGAGTTCCTTATGCAGTAGATAAAGGTTATGTCTTAAGTTATCTCGTTTCACATACCACAGTTTAGCTCAGGTCGTAACCAAATAAGTTGGGCTGATTTAATTGTATGCATTTCAGCTGGCGTCTTCACTTTGCAGGAAATGTTGTTATATTTGGGAATGGTACCTGTTCGTAGACACTCGTTGAAATAATGGCTTTCCTGACTATTCTAGCCTTCAATATATCATCAATTGAGTTTGCCGTAACTTTGCAGGATTCCATTACAGGAAAAAAATATACGCCCACTTTGTAAAATTCTACTGTTTTAATTATACATGCAACATGTCTCTCTAAGACATCATCGGGCACTGATAGAAAAATTGAAGACAATAAATAGCAAAAGAAAAGGGAAGGGTAAGGGATGGAGTGGGTTAAGAAAAAGGTAAAATTAATTGTTTGTGGAAGGTGTAGTTGTAGGAGGGGAGGAAGAAAGTTAACTGTGGAAAGTAGGAGGGATTGAGTCCGAAATAAGTGGTTGTTAGTTAGTCGATTCATATTTACAATGTAAGTAATGTGTGATCTTTATTTGTTCCAAGTAATTAAGTTTAATGCCTTTACTATGACTGTCTAATAACTGTGGATAAAAATTGGAGTGGTATTTTATTCGAACAGGTGTGAGGCCAAGTGTGAATGATGTGTATTGTTTAGATAACATTTTTTGTGTTCCTATATTCGGGTATGAAGACGCCTTGAATTTATTAATAATAAATAATATTCCGTTGCATTACATCTCGTACATTATCAGTAAATCTTACGATTCAGAGGAAAAGAACAATCCCAATGGTAAGTGGGCGTCAAGAGCAAATTGTGGCTCCTTTACAGGGATTTCTTTGACAGAAACTGCAGGATATCTTAACTTGAACTGCTCTTTCATTGTCCCGAAAGTTCGTCGATTCCCGTCAATAGGTCATTTCAGTCTTTTGTCCCGATTCAGTCAATTCGCGCTGATGGGAAAAGATTATGGGGTAATTAGTAATTGCCAAAGATTCTCGAAGTTTGAGGTCAGTTTCGAGAAACGAAACGACTATATTTGAATAGACGACTATGTAGAGTGATTCTATGTAGCAGCCAGTTGGAGAGAGCGCGCTCCAAGAATGCGTCCAAATGCGTAGAAACGAAATGCGAAGAGGTCGCCAGAAGTTATCATGTGAACGAAGGTTCTGTCCCTTTTGGCCACTCCAATTTTTGTTTCTTCTATTTCCTTGGAATCAGTCATGAAATATTTGTCGTGGGCAAAATATCCTGTTGCACCCGTATTAGCCTAATATGTGTAATCAGGGCCTGATCTGAACTTACTTTCGTTTTCAGTCAGATAAGTATGCCAACCTTTCTGTTGCTGTTTTTTAACTTTCTCAATAACTTTTTCATGCTCATATTTTCATCTACATTTGTCCAAAGAATGAATGACTTTCTTTCATCTTGTGAACGTTTATCCTTCCAGCAGTCTTCTATATCGTGTCTATCTTCTTCACAATTCATACAATGCTTAAATGTTTGTTCATATTTCTTAATATCTTTATATTTTCTTTGCACTCACTGTGGTCATTGCTGTTTAATGTTTTCAGGATTTGATCTGCTCTCAAACTTGTGATGTCCTCGTTTGCCTCAACATCTGGTTTCACATGCAATTGAAGGCTTTGAATGCACCTTCGTTGTCTTGAAGCATTTTTAAGAGTTGCTTTTCAGTTTCTCCTCTTCTTTTAGTAGTCCTAAATTCTCTTCTTATCTTCAGTCGTGGTATCCCAGGCACTTACGAAATGCCTAAATTGATCTTCATGATTATTCATTCTGAATGCAAGTGTTTGTATTGCTGGAGTATTGGTCATAACTACGATGGACTTGTTCCATTCATACTTGATGAATCCTGCAATTAGTTGACTTTTTGTTTCCTCTGTATGTCTCTTGTAGACATTGGATAGTTTATCAAACATTCCCTTTGCTGCTTCTGAAGTTAGAATGTGAGTTTTCACTGTTCTTATGATGATGATTACTTTGGCGTTAGCTCCCTTGGTGATCCAGTTCCTCTACTTTTTCTCGTCTGCGCTGCACTGTTCCAGAGAACTAGTGTCCATCTTTGGATGGAAATGGTAATCCATTGTGCTCATTGGCTGTTTTGCTTAAAACAGAATCCTTATCTCAAATTCCCAAAGCCATACGTAGTGGTGTGAATGAGTTTTGGCACAGATTCCAGTACTTCTTGTGATGTTATTTTTCTCCCTGTGGCAGGCGCAGTATATAAGTGCAATCTTTCTTGTACTTCTCATTTGTTTTGAATAGAAATGGTAGAGTTATTTTTCAAGCCCCTGTTGTTATTTTCTTTAACTTCTTTTAATTCTGCCAGATGATTGGAAATATTAGTTTCGATGTCTTAATGACCTTCATCACTCATGGTAGTCTATAAGGAAGGTCTGTATTAATAATTTTTACAAGTGTTTCATAAAAAAGAAAATTTAAAAATTAAAATCTATAGGTTTATCTGATGGACCCCTACAAAGATGTATGCAAACGTGGCATCCAAGTCATTTAAATTTGTCTCCACTGGTGCTACAGATCTCCCACTGATACATTTGATAAAGAGTAAATTTGCCTTGAAGTAAATGAAATCAAAGAGGAATGCTATGAGAAATCTATGTTAAGTTCTCTGTAGGTAATGGTAATATTTGAAAAGTTACATTAATACAAAAATTAACTTCTCATAACGTGATGCTAGATTATGAAATATAACAACATCTTATGCGAAGAAGCATGTAATGTTAATTATATACATTTTCAAGTTTCTAAGACATTATTTCTTATGCTTTAGCAAAGTTTCAGTTTTATTAACTTTTGTGAAAGGCTCTTGGTAAAAGGAATTGGTATAGAGGACAGGGAGTATATTTTTTCACATTCTCTGCCCTATCCTAAGAAATTTTTGTTTCTGGTGAATTTTATCATTTAATGCCTTAACAGTTTAAGGAGTGAATGGTATATTGGGTCCATTTTTCATGAGCATCACCTAATGGATGTGTTTCTTAGAGCATTAAAAAAATTGTATTCCATGTAATGACATCGAATTAATAATCGTATAATCAATGTCTCTTCTTTCACTCATCATCTGTTAATGTATAATCATTAATCTGTGATTAATTTTCAGATCAATCGTTTGTTTTGCAATTATGGTCATGCTCCACAGTTTATAATCATGAAAGGGTTATGCCCTATTCTTATTTGCGTTGTTATATTTCCTTTTAAATCACCGCAATACAATTTTTACAATTATCTTGTTTTAGCTCCATTTATGAGTGTTTTCAACAATATATTTCAAATGATGGGGTAATATGAAATATTTCACGAAAGCAGACCTTAAACAAATAGTAAATATTGTGTAGTGGATGCATGTTTTCTTCTTTATATGTAGCATTTAGTTGAATATTATTATATTTATTTATTACTATCATGGCTTTGGAGGGGGAAATGCATATATTCCTGCTTGCTATTCACAGTGATCAGGAGGAAAACTCCTCAAAAGTTACCTTCTGAAGCAAGAAGAAGAACCTCCTTTGAAAAACATTGATTTAGCAGCTGCAAACTAATGTCAAAAATAGTCCAAAATATGAGCATTGTTTTAAATTAATCCTGTCCAATGGGAGCAAGTGCAGAAGCCACATAAACCAAGAGAGATGAGTGACAGCTTAACTTTTGAACTGCCAAAAAAAAGCTCGATGACATTAGATTTCATAGCTGTTGTTTCATATCATTCATATCCTAGTAGACCCCTGTTTTCCTTGCTTAGCATCCTTACTTATCTTTGTATTCATTGATATTGCCTACTGTCACTCATCCATTTTTTCTTACCACAATCAGCTCACACAAACAGATGTTCTGATGAATGATTACTCTTGCTCGATTATCTTAAAACTAAGCCTTCAAAATTCATAAATATTCCCCATGAACATGAGGAAAGTAGACTTTATGAAAATCTTCAATTCCAAGATTAAGAAAATACTGCTTTCCATGTGCTTATCATTCAGTAGCTGAATACCTAAATCATGAATTGTGACTATAATCATCAATCTTTTTCATTTTTTCTGTTCTTAAATCTTATCCTGTCTTTTGTTAGGCTATTGTAGAAAGGGTTTATATCCCTTCTTATATATTCCTTGCTGTCTTATTTATTTGTTGTCCATTTCACTGATTTGACCTGCGTAAATTGTATTTTGTTGGCATGGTATATGAACATTGTATGCATATGGGAAAATTTTCTGCATTAACCTGATCCATGCCATGTATCAATGAAGTTTTTATTACTATTATGTGATTACTAGTGATTTCAAATAAGAAATGTACTACTGTTTGTGAATATGGTGCTTTTGGATGCTCAGAAGTAGGATTAATTGCTATCCAAGAACAGTAAAATTCTTTCATGTATATGTTATGGAAGCTATCACACTGACATCGGAGGTGTAAGAACACATACACAATGTTGTTTATTATGTATGATAGCTACTGCAATCACCATGTCCAGAAATCATACTTCTCCTGTTTGTTAAATTATTGGTTGAATTAATCGATAATATCCAATGGCACATCATGATTCTTAACTTCAGCAAAAGACAGTGTTTAAATTCAAGAGCAAAATCTTTCTAGCATTTACCAGATTATTTGAAAGCATCAGGGCAATGCTACTTAAAGGTTAATTCTTCAAAAGATCACTAAACATTTGCCGATTTTTCTGTAGATATCCTTTGTAAGACGTTTTCATCAGCAGTTTGTCGACGTTCTTCATTTGATCAATCCCTATGTTTGTACAGCCACTTAGTCCCTCACACATTCCTTGCCTTAAATTGAGAAGTAATTTAATCTAGCATTGTACCTAGTTTCCAAAATGGCTAGAGAATAATATAATAATGGCTTTCTTATGTATCAGTGAAATGTTATATTTATGGGGAAAGACACTACTTGTTCTACCGTTTTCAAAACCTCAGGATTGATACTATTGTAAAAGTAATCTCAGTCATGTAGCCAAGTTTTTTTTTAAATGGGATTATCCAAAATAATATACCATCTGAGTGAAAAAACTGAGAATGTGTTTTTGCTACTTCTTTAGATTATCTTTTCAAGGCTTCAGCTCTCACAATGCTACTCTAGTTTACAAACAGTGATTTGAATGTCATTATTTGAAGGCGTAACATGTAGTAATTTTTCATGAACAGGGCTAATAAAAACCACTTCAGATATGAGCACTGTGATTAATTTCAACAGACCATAAGATGGAATATCATTCTATAGAAGGCCCAAGTTACAAGACAGCTGCTTTCCAAAGGAAAACATCTGTTCTTTATTTTAAAAGACTGCTCGACTTTTATATAGAGGAAATTAAATTCTTTTGATATGTTTGTATTTGATTACATAGTCTGGAGTATATCTTTGCATGGAGTATATCTTTGCATTTTAATACCATTGTGAATGCAGATGTGAATGTAATTATACTGAAGGTGAAATTTGAAGTTATCGATCGTGTATTTGTAACTGATTTGAACAATGCATGAATGATTTAAATAAAGTATTTATTATCCAATTGTGCAGCTTGTTTATTACTTGAATAAAACTGTAGGGAAACGCTCTACCAATTTACAAAAAGTATTTTGGGGCTCTCAGCAGTAAGAGGTGAAACTCATGGAGATTACGTAGTCACCAATTGTTATAATTAATAAGAAATCCACAAACTCGTATTCATCTTTGATTTAAGACACTCTCATTAATTATATATCAAATTCATTGAAAAGCTTTGTTGTATTCTGGAACACTTGGTTACCCAGCAATATAAAATAAGAGGTCTTATGGCCTGGCCTAATATAGGAAATTGGGAAGTGGAAAAATAGAGTCTTCAAAAGTGGCAGCGATTAGAGGAAGTGCTATGGAGGCAAAAATCATGTGATTTTCAATTTTATCCATAGAGTGATAGGATATCTGTTCCTTAATCTCTTTTGGTTGTCAGAACGTTTTAATCATTTTGAAGCTTTAAGCGATAATTTTCAGACTAGTCATGGTTTTGTTTCATTGAAGATTTTTATTGACCTATAAGGTCAATCTTGAACGGGAATTTTAAATAAATTCACGCAAGTCTATTCATGACATCATTCCACTTCATCGAACTAATAGTCTTTCTTTATTCTCTTACACTATAGTGGGAGTGTTACCCTGTAAATTCATTTTTGCAATATTTCTGTGCAATGATTTTGATGCCTTTCCTAAAATGGTCAAGAGCATCCTTAACCAGAAGGAAAGATGGAAGACTGGCAGTTTCACGGCCACTGCTAAGTGAGGAGTATCTAAATGATAGTCTCTATGCAATTTAACACTTTATTCCATTGCATTACATCTCGTACATTATCAGTAAATCTTACGATTCAGAGGAAAAGAACAATCCCAGTGGTAAGTGGGCGTCAAGAGCAAATTGTGGCTCCTTTACAGGGATTTCTTTGACAGAAACTGCAGGATTTCTTAATTTGAACTGTGCTTACATTGCCCCGAAAGTACGTCGATTTCCGTCAATATGTCATTTCAGTCTTTTGTCCAGATTCGGTCATCTCGCGCTGATGGGAAAAGGTTATGGGGTAAGTAGTAAATGCCAAAGGCTCTCGAAGTTTGAGGTCAGTTTGGAGAAACGAAACGACTTTACATTTCATAGTGAGTCTTTCTATGTAGCAGCCAGTTGCAGTGCGCGCGCTGCAAGAATGCGTCGAAATTAAACAATTAAAAAGGAAATGCGGAGAGGCCGCCGGAACTTATCATGCGTAGGAGTTATAATTCACCAGGCCCGATTTTGACGAAATTAGTTGCCATATAGAAAGAAAATCGTGTGGAAAGAGCTGTTAATCGTTCTATATATATCTGCAACTTTTATCGGTAGAAAATTACGATAAAGTCCTGATACGCCAGAGATAAATTATAGTGAACAAACTATTCCTGTACGGTTTTGTACTAAGTGAAAGGGTAAAGAATTCAGATTCTTCATATCAATCTCCTTGATTCCTTGCTTAGTTTCCTTTCCTACCAAATTATTTTATTCTCTTATATCCAAATTTGAAACCAAAATCATTCCCAAGGAACTTGCCCAACTGGAAAGCTATTAATCCCCAAACACAATTTAATCATGCTCCAAATCTTTCATGGTACTAGGTGCAAAATCATGGAGTCAGTTATGTAATACCTATGGGAATACCCTTCCATTTTCGTCCTTCAAAAGGATGGAAATGAAGAGCTTTGAATATACAATAGCAAACAATAAATATAACTTAATTTCTCGCATTTACAAATTCTGACCTATCTTCAATACTCTCGCTTTAAGGTTATACATTGTTAAATCAATTTCCCTGACATACCTTTTCAAATAATAGTGCTCAAATAGCCAATGCCATCTACTCTTACTCATCATTTCAGACAATGCTCAGCCACAACTCAAGTTGGTACATAACATATCAGCTGATCAAGAGACGAGCGTATTACAAACCTCACCAGCAACTCATTATAATTATATTACTACTTCATTTTCTTTACAATTGATTTAGTCTATTTTATTTCTGTTGTTATGTTTATTTATCTCTTATTCTGTATCCTTTTAAAAATTTAAAAAATAATTTTGTTTACGATTATCTTTTTCTTCTCAATATGTTTTGGTGGTGTTTTTTATTACATCCTTGTGTGGGTGTTTTCCCAATTGTGGGTTTTTCTCTATCAACCTTCAGTTGTGGAGTTATTTTCCCACAAACCAAATCTTTCCTTTGACGTTTTTTTCTCTCTTCTCTTTTATAAGTTTTATTTATGTATTTGCTTCTTTAATTCTCACGTAAGAGATGTCTTATCATGTGATCTGAATTCTCAATGTACTTTTATCAGTGTATCCTGATCAATGGAATCGTTAGCTTGGTGGCCTTGATGGTGAGGATGTTCTTGCCCTTGATCCTAGTTGAGGTTATGCGTTCTTCTCTTTAATATACTGCAATACTTATTGCAGTATAATAAAGTGCTATGTTCAATTGATGAATGTCCTAGTTTGGAAGTTATTTTCAAATCGTCCAAACTTTTCCGAATTCAACATATTTTCAACATCTCGTACCAGTAGGCATCGTCATTTGCTTTCGCGAATGCGTGTAAATCATGAGTGTCCCTACAAATGAATGTTTTCTATGGACGGATATGTTGGGAGAGTCTATGTAGTTCTTCTTGCCTCCAGCCAATTTAAGAAGCTCTACAACAAGCCAGTTGTTCTTTGTTTTCAAATTATTTTATGATCTGTTTGATTTCCTTCTTATCTGATGGAATTGAGTCTGGAAGTTTAATTCTTTTTTTATTTGGATTTTTAATTTCCTCTGTCTTTGAAGACTTTAACGATGAACACTCTGAATGATTTAAAGCATATGGAACATCTATATTTTGCTGAAGTTATTCAGGAGTCCTTATTTGAAACTTGCTTTTTCTTCCAGAAAATCCCTGATATAGGGTGTGGCACCTTGCTGGCAATAATTCTCTTATTTTGTTTGGGAAGGAAAATATTATAAATTCTTTGATTTTGTCAATAAGTTTTTTGTAGTACTTGAAATAAAGTACTTTCACAGATATCAAACAGTACATGTAAAAGTTTTCAGTTGTAGGTTAATAATATGGACAAATTAATAGAAAACATTTAGAGAAATAAAATTTTGGCTACAGCTGATACGAAAGAGTTCAACAATGTAGAGAAATTGAAATCTGACTAGTAGTACAAGATTTGTGGGAAAAATTGATATCCTAAGCACAGTTAACTGTTTGAATGTGAAAGTGAAAATGCAATTGCTTCATCTTCCACAGTAATCTACTGGATGTACAGTCTTAACTTGTTGAACCCTGGATCTCTTGGTTGATCCATATGGAAAAGAATTCTTTTCACTTTACTAAAACATGTTTTTTAGTATTTTTGTGTAATTCAAACAGTTGTGAAGAGTTTACCTTAGCAGTAAGAAATATTTCTACGATTTATCTTGGGAAAGTGATGATGAAGGAAGGTGGTCAGGCGATTTTACTGTCTATTCAGAGTCTGCTACAGAGAATGCCATGGAGAGCCATGATTATCGCCCAAACAGTTGAATACTTCGCGAGGCAAAGGATGTTCTAGAGATGGTGGAATTGAGAGTAAAACTAGGGAATGAATCTGAAAAGATCAGTTTTGTTTCCAGAGAGTGAATGGAATGAGGGATGCAATTGGGGTAAAGAGAATACATGTAGAGCAGAGCATGGAATTTAAGAAATGTGCATTTATTTTAATTTGAGTAGGCCTTGGATGGAGTACAGTGAGGAAGAGTGATGGAGATATCAAAGTAAATTGGGTTTAAAACAAAGAAATTTTCTGTCTTTTTTTCACATGGGTTAAACATGGTCACCTTGTTTATGCCTGGCATGTGCTGATAATGTAAAAGTAATCGGTACTTTCTCCTCCAAGGCTTTTTGGATTCCTTTCTCCTATGCTACTGTTCTGCACTGTAAACATTATAGTATTATTGTTAATGATGTAATCCATGTATATGATTTATAATTTTCATGAAATATGTATGTTGTCATAAATTGAAAACTATGGTGCCCATTTTTTTTGTAAGATAAATTTCTCATCAATAAAGTGAAAAATATAAACGTCAACAATAATTCTTCAAGTCTTCCAACCGAGCATCCTTTTGTATATTCCTTCATGACCTCTAAAGTAAATACACTAACTAACTAACCAACTAAAGCTAACAGCTTACCTAAACCATGGGATATGCATTTAATCTCAGAGAAGTCTGAAGTAATTGCTATCTAAATAATGTTATGTTATAGTCTGAATCCATGCGAATAAGTAAAGTTAAACTGGAAGAAAAATTCAATGGCTTTGATGCAACCTAGGTCAACTACATTCTTATGAAACAGCATAAATAACTAACAGCTTTTCTACCATCAAAGCACAGCAGAAACCATATGCTTAATATCATGAAAAGGAAACAACTTCATGAAATGCCATTTGCATCTGGGAAGTGTGAAGTTAATATGAAAGATGTCTATTCCAGGTTTGACCACAATTTCTATCGCTAATCTAGTAAGCTTTCTTCATAATCATAAAATCCCTTCCACCTTATAAGCAAAGCTAACTTCGACAAAATTTCCAGGCGATTGGGTAAATAAAGTCAAGGAGAAAATAACAGGAGAGAAAGAAAAAACTGAAACCAGGTTGAGATGCTGGAAAGCTGTTTATACTTTTGCATTACTGAATGCAACAGTATAAACAAATTAATGCATATATAAAACCGAATAAATTTATAGAGATATCTTTTAAATAGAAAAAATCTTAGCAAGAACGTTTCAAATTTTACGAATCCCAAAACTATCCCTAATGTATTAAAAGATCAAACAACGTTATGAATGCTGAAAGAAGAGAAATTCTGTCAACTGCTTGATTATCCTGGCGGTAGGAGCAAAAACCACCTATGCGACTCAAGGCGACAAGAAAATATTCCATGCGCGTTAGCTTCGTTTATATTACTTACAATCTTGCTGTTATACAAATTAAAATTTGGAATACAGTTCCTACGAACGCGAGACAAACACCAAGAGTAGGGGGATTGAATAAAGATATCTATATTAAAGTTTGTCTTTCGCACTTGGCGTGTTTTCATTGTCTATGTCGGTCACTTGACAAATGCTTCCACAAAAGAGGTGGAGCAGAAAGCCACAGCTGATAGAAGTTGGCGCAACTCTGGAGACTTTAAGGGCTGCAACCTTCGCAAAGTGATCGTTTCAGAGCATCTCTAGGTGTTGACAAACTGTATTTACTATCGAGTGATCTGGTTTTCGTAATCGTTGGTCTTAAAACACGTAAGAACTTTATTGGAGAACCTCCGAAATTTCCTTTTTATGGTATTTAATTACTTGCTGGGCCACAGTGCTTAGATCGTCTAGCGTGATTTCTCTTATAAATTTTCTATGGCTGGTTCCCATGGCTTGCTGTGGTAAATTCGCTTAGATGTGATCCTTCTTCGTCTTAGTGCAACTTCTCGTTTCATGTGCTATGTTCAATTGATGAATGTCCTAGTTTGGAAGTTATTTTCAAGTCGTCCAAACTTTTCCGAATTCAACATATTTTCACCATCTCATACCAGTAGGCATCGTCATTTGCTTTCGCGAATGCGTGTAAATCATGAGTGTCCCTACAAATGAATGTTTTCCGTGGACGGATATGTTGGGAGAGTCTTTGTAGTTCTTCTTGCCTCCAGCCAATTTAAGAAGCTCTACAACAAGCCAGTTGTTCTTTGTTTTCAAGTTATTTTATGATCTGTTTGATTTCCTTCTTATCTGATGGAATTGAGTCTGGAAGTTTAATTCTTTTTTTATTTGGATTTTTAATTTCCTCTGTCTTTGAAGACTTTAACGATGAACACTCTGAATGATTTAAAGCATATGGAACATCTATATTTTGCTGAAGTTATTCAGGAGTCCTTATTTGAAACTTGCTTTTTCTTCCAGAAAATCCCTGATATAGGGTGTGGCACCTTGCTGGCAATAATTCTCTTATTTTGTTTGGGAAGGAAAATATTATAAATTCTTTGATTTTGTCAATAAGTTTTTTGTAGTACTTGAAATAAAGTACTTTCACAGATATCAAACAGTACATGTAAAAGTTTTCAGTTTTAGGTTAATAATATGGACTACTTAATTGAACTTATGGAAAGGAATTCTTTTCACTTTACTAAAACCTGTATTTTAGTATTTTTGTGTTATTTAAACAGTTGTGAAGAATTTGGAGATATCAAAGTAAATTGGGTTTGAAACAAATAAACCAAAGAAATTCTCTGTTTTTTTTCATATGGGTTGAACATGGTCACCTTGTTTATGCCTGGCATGTGCTGATAATGTAAAACTAATCGGTACTTTCTTCTCCTCGGCTTTTTTGGATTACGTTCTCCTATGCTACTGTTCTGCACTGTAAACATTATAATATTATTGTTAATGATGTAATCCATGTATATGATTTATAAGTTTCATGAAATATGTATGTTGTCATAAATTGAAAACTATAGTGCCCATTTTTGCTGTAAGATAAATTTCTAATCAATAAAGGGAAAAATATAAACGTCAACAATACTTAAAGTCTTCCAACCAAGCCTCCTTTGGTATGTCCTTGATGACCTCTAAATAAATACACTAACTAACCAGCTAAAGCTAACAGTTTACATGAACCATGGGTTATGCAAGTCATCTCAGAGAAGTCGGAAGTGATTTCTTTCTAAATATGTTTATGTTTTAGTCTGAATCCATGCGAATAAGTAAAGTTAAACTGGAAGAAAAATTCAATGGCTTTGATGCAACCTAGGTCAACTACATTCTTATGAAACAGCATAAATAACTAACAGCTTTTCTTCTATCAAAGCACAGCAGGAACCATATGCTTAAAATCATGAAAAGGAAACAACTTCATGAATTGCCATTTGCATATAGGAAGTGTGAAGTTATTAATGAACTGAAAGATGTATTGGCTCACCCTTTAGATACCAGAATAATTCAGACTTTGACACTATCTATCATGGGTTGGATACCAGAATGTCGAAAATATCAGACTTTTTCCCCTAAAAATACTTTGGGTGTATATTTGAAAATTATTTTGAATACTTGCATTATTTTTCAGAAAATTATGTTTCACTCATTAATTTCAAATCCATTCATAGCATATTTTGTTTTAGGCTTAACTGAGATCACAACAATTGCTTAGGTTGGTTACATAGTAATAGCTAAATCTGAGGTGGAATTAAGGCAAGGCAAGCTTTGTAACCAAATATGACTTTAAGTCTAAAAATGTCGTTGGCTTTGAGGTCAGAAAATTAGGAATGTATAGCAAACTTAAGATTTTGTCGTCATTGAAAATAGAATTAGCTCAAACGTTGGAAAGATCACTATATGTAGTGACAAGAAAGAGGATGATATGAATTAAATTTGTCCAAACTGTGCAATGATAGTTTGTCTAGATTGTTTTGAATTCATCAAGGAAATAAATTTTAGATTGTAGGAAAATAAATATTTTATTGTCAAGTTTTCATCATTGAATCAAATTATTAAGTAAATCTAAAGCAGTTTGCTTCAAGGAAATTATCAAAGTTAATTCAAAATAATATTAATTATTTTTTTTTCGTGGAACTAACAGTTTTCATAGCTCTTCAGTTTCACTTTTGATAGGTACACGAGTTTTCATAGAAGTCATACCATTTAAATCAATTCAGCAGCATCTCTAAATTTAACTCTAAAGTTTTACTAAATTTTTAAAGAATCTGTAACCAAAGTTTCAGAATTATGACAATTTCCTGAAAGACCACTGTGAAATGACTAATATTCTAAAGCAATTTTCATTTCAATAGTAATATTTTATTTCATTATTGCATGTACAATTCAAAGAGAAAATCTCTTAAATCAGAAACAGGGTTGATTAGCCTGGAGGAATTTCTCGAGTAGTAGTATGATTTTGAAGGTGCTTTGTCGGCTGAGGTAATCATCCTTGTGTGTGCTCCCACGAGGAACCAAATGCAGAACTACTTGCAAAGTCCGATGAGGTATCTTCTTGGCTATCTGCGATCCCAGAATACCTGAAATAAAGAAATTGCCTGAAATAATGTTGTTCCAGTAGATCAAATTATTTTGGAACTTCATTGAATAAATTTGAACATTTTCCGGATGCCATGCTGATGACAATTTCTATTTAGTTGAGAATTTGAGGGTACTAGAGTTTTGATTTCAGAATTTTCCATCACAGCTCATCTTATTAAAGATCATAATGAAAAATGCTAAAGTAGAAAGCTAACTTGGAATTTAAGACTGCTTGGGCAAGGGATTTAAATTAAAATGCTTGCATTGATTCCTTAGTAGGCAAAGATACCTCTTGCCATTTAAAAAATCTTGCTATCACAGTTGCAACTGAATCATCATAGAAATCTTATTAAAAGTTTAAACTATGATTGACAATTACCTGGAGTCCATACATTAAGTCAATTCTCTCGGGAAGAGATTTCTAAGGCAACGGGCATCTCCTGGATCACTGCATTTTTAGATCCTGCTCGATCCTGTAAAATATAATAAAGAGTTCTTGAAATTAAAGGAGGTCTTACGTAGGTAAGATGCAAGACTTAAATGTGTACATGAATTACGAAGTTACTAATTCCACTTTGCAAATGAAAGTCGCCAATGAAAAAGATAGATTTATTCAGAATTTTTTTTATATTGAAGGATAAATGCTAATAGAGTTTAAAGAGAGGTAATTGTAAATAAATTAGCACGGGTTTCCGAGCCACGCAAAGACGTACCGTGCTCAGCTCGTTTCCCCTTTTATATGGAGGGGATCGCCAGAAAACTGCAATTGGTACATATTTCGGGGGACGCTCGCGACATCAATTGCAATTATCCAGCCCTATAAAACCATGGTGTGGCTACGGCATGAAAACCATAGCCACGGAAAAGATAGAAGAGGAAGACTTTTAGAAGACTAATTAAGATTTATTCTCTAATGGCTAAAAAGCCGGTCTGTATGAGTGTGTGTAGTGCCTATCACGATAATTTCCCCATCCCCCCCAATTCACAAATGCCCATCAAGTGGGCCCTACTTCACTTCATTTCCCCACTCCCCCCAAACTTTAATGCAGACCTGTATTCTAATGCCCGTTTGTTGGGCCCTTTTCTAAAGAAACCTGCCACCCTTCACCTGAAAGGCGTCGACTCCTTACCTTTGCTGCGGGCATCCTCCAGCGTCGGCCGAACTCTGCGATCCATCGGCGAACTGAACCTCCCCTTGAAGTCACTTTCACTATTTCACTTAAATGACCATTAAATCACAAACACTGCACTCACTTTCTTCATCTTCTCGCCTCTATGCGCTGTGGATTTGATCTCTCAGCAATCCCTCGACGTCTTACAATTATGCTCCAGGTCACCTTTGCAGAGGATATTAGTAACCGGAATTTCAGCTCTCTGCGCTGCAATGACGTCGTCTTGAGGACCAGACTTCGGTCATCCATCTCGGATTGCTGGCAGAGAATAAAACTCTGAAGGTTCGAGCGATTGCAATTGTAATGACGGAAGTGATTCTAGTTTTAAAGGTTTGGCGAGGTGTAAGGCTCTGCTAGCTTCTGGCCGCGAATTCTCAGGATGTTCTTCCTCCGCGGAGTGGTGGGTGTGTCCCAATCTTGAAGATACTGCTGGTTCATTCTTCCGGAAAACAGCATATTCTAGATCGACAGGAGCGGGAGACAGTTCGGAATGCCCTCTGTCGCAGCGAAGATGGAGGTGCCTTCAGGAAACGTAAGAAGACGTGGTAGTATGTTGAGCATTAGAAGGCTCTTCGAAGGTGGTCTCCGTCGATCCGGACGTTGTTGCGCGAAATGAGACCGGCCGGGAATTCGCAGTGTTTATATAGGCAGGTTGGTGTGAGAGAGGGTTGTGGAAGGGAAGGGGACGGATTCGTTTCAATGGAGTTGTCCTTACTGCTAACTTTTGTGCTTTGCTACCTTGACTTCTAATCGTCGTTTGGAGCTATCTGTTATCGGAATTCCAATAAGCCACTGAGTTAGTAATTGAGTGTAAAGGAGGCAATTATAGTTGCAGCTACATATTTACTCTTGGTGCAGAATTTGGTGCATGGCGTTCACTGAAACGCGAAGCGAATACGCAAAGTGAGAGGTATGATATCATAATATTTGCATTGGGTATATTTTAAGAGTCATAGTCAATTAACTATAATTTTAGAATAATATTGGTTACTTTTGCAAATTATTCAAATGTAACCCAGAGAATCGATAAAGTCGAAATTGAAGTGATGTTGTTGAAAGTCGTCGTTTTTGCGTTGTACTTTTTTTTTGCGGAAATTTGGTTTTTGATTTAAATGGAATGATAGAAACACCTTTCTATAAATATTCCACACTAGCTGTAATTTAACGAGGAAATCAAAGTTTCTATCTACCTTCTACTATAATTACGTCTCCGATGACTCTTTTTTTAACTTTAACTCTATGCTCTCTAGATGAATTCCTTTCTTTAAGATAATGGTTTTTAAGATATTTAATATTTGTATCTTAATAAGATTTTTGGCTTAGATATCTTTGTACCATTGATCATACGAATCTGATTTTTATCTCTGGTGTCCCTTAATTTTCAACCGAGAAAATCATGCAACCGACGATGAGAATATGAATCTCGATTGAATATTTTCTTGTGAAACTTGTCTCAAGTTCATTCGATAATTCTTTGAAATGAAAATCTGCAATAGAAATAAGGTCTGAAAAGGATCTAGATACTACGTACGTTTAAATACTTTATAATACGCTTTGACTTGGCTGGGATTGAACCGGGGGACATCATTACAGATAACAAATTCTATTCGTTCTTAGGAGACGACGATTCGTAATTTGTATTTGTTTTGAGGTTTTATAACATCTGATTTTTGATATTTTGGTGAAAATAAACCCGCACTCACACCGAAACTACAGCATTGAACCGCCCGTCGATTATCAACGTCAAGTTAACATTGCTAAGTATGTATGTACCATAACAATTGCTCTACCCATACGAAAACCAATGAGAACCAAGGGGTATAGATTCTAGGGGTAGGGGTTAGGGGTATAGATTCTAGGATTATTTGAATCAATAATTTAGTTTTTCCGATAATGTTCCGAGAAAGTAATTGATTAGAGAAAATAATCATGGTGCATGCGACTTTCTCCATACGAAGAAAGGCGGCTTGTAGGGTGTATATGTAGATTTACTGTAGCAGCGATTAAATTTTAAGAGACATAGGTAATTCAGAATACTTGATGCCTGAGGAGTTTTTAGACGAATTTAGATATTCGAGATATTTATAAATGCTGTTTGAAATGAGTATTATTTCGATTGATGTACCTGAAGCTCACAATAATGACATTTTGTTAGAAGTCAAGAGGTTTGTGTAAAAAATAATTGTAGACAGAATATACCCTTTGCTCCGAATTTAATTGCAATGTCGTCTTTTGTGAGAAGTGCAGCGGTAAGTCTGACAAAGTCGAATAGGTTCTGAGTAAGCGACATATGATGGCACAATGGGCAGAGCAGGCGTCGAAGAGTGGCCAAACGCCTGTGAGACCGCGATCTGCGGTCAATTGCCGCACTTGCTGTTCGCGGATTATCGGAGCGGCCTTCGCCGTCCAACTCGACCGGTCGTGCTCGGCCGCGGCATGCAACATTCCTCTCTTTTTCCAAGGGAATTTGTTCTTTTTCTCTTCACCCCTGCAACTTATTTCGGTGTTGACTCTGGTAAAAAGATTTCACAGCATTTTGTAGTAATAAAATGCTTACTTTCTCGCTAATGAACAAGTCGCAAGAGAAGAGAGGAGGGAAGCAAGCGCATCAGGGGCCCCCTGGGCTTCCCCCTCCTGGCAAATCCATGGGCTTCTTTGCCCTTTTGGACCATCGCATTCTTCTGCTTGGTGATAGATACATGTTATTGACGATAGGTTGGCATGGACAATTTTAAAAGTATGAATGTGCAAATATTTTTTACGATTAATTCCCAATTCCATCACCTCTTGCTAATAAAATATAAGTTCATCAATCTCAAAGGATCGAGATCGTTACTTCGAACCCCTTTCGTGCATGCGTAGAAACTGTTCTTGTGGCTTTCTATTAATAAAAAGGAGCGTCCTATTTAAGGGCGCCGTCGAGAACAAATTCGATGTTTAACTTTTATTTTAGGAGTTTGGCAAAACACTACGTAGTTCTCATTCGGCTAACTCACCTAAAATTTTACCGGAAAGAACTTTTTAAAATACAGTCCTTGGGATGGCATTCCATAAGAACAACGTAATTTGAAATGCCAAATGATATGGAGCGCAGGCTAATTTTCTCGTGAGGGGGCATTCGTAACAAAAAGCATTCCCGTGAATAACTTCGAAAATTGTCTTCCTGAAATCGGAAATGATAGGAATGTCATGCTTGTGGCAGTTGGTATCAGGATGGCATTAAGGTCAAACAAAGGTTGGAGCACAAGGCGTTCGAAGTGCAGTAAAAACTGGTGAAGGTAGACGGAGAGGGAGATAACGAACAGGAGGAATGCAAATGCTGGGAGGTGGCGTTCAATGTAGCCTTTTGGCAAATCCCTGAAACTTATCTTTCGCCCATTTCGATGATTTCCTATCGAGATCTCGTTTATTACTCGGAATAATATAACGGAAAGATTTTACCGATATTAACAGAGAAATTCTTGATCCTTCGTTCAGTTCAGATGTTGAAGTATTTCGTAGGGCCTTTGGTTAGCCGAGTGGGTAAAACGTTCGAATATGGGACATCTTCACCCATCGCGTGGGTAATATTCGCGTTAGGCAGCTTCCGCTTAACTGGAGGTCTAAATACTCATATAGCACACACAACGGGACCAATTTTTTCCCGACAGGCTTTAATCTCGTTCCGCTAAAGGCAGGTTTCAATGCATTACAGTCCATTTTACGATTTAACTGAATAAGCATTACGATGAGATTCAGCATCCTAGAAGGTCGTATTCAAACGTCATCATGAGTAGTAGAAATAATATTGTTTGACTGGTTATTGGTAAGTGATATGTGTATCAGGGATCTAGGATCATTCAATTTATTAATTACATTTTCTTACGGATTTGCGCATCGAATATCTTTGGGACAGAGATAGTTTAATGTTATCATCTTCAGAGTTCTTGACTACCAATGTTCCTTGGTGCTGTAAAAATTTAACCGTGAAATGAATTTATGCACGAATTAAAAGAGATGAACCACTTTGGATTGCTAAGATTGAGCAGCCTTTTAATCTCGTGTCACCTGCGGTTTTGGCTAAAGGAGAGGTTTTTCCTCTCTAATTATTTCGGAAGTTCTGGAAAGACCTCGCAGCGTCCTTATCTTCCTGCCATTCCTTTGGAATTGCATGGTTGTTTACGACCTCTCTTCCTCGGCTCTCCTTCTTGCAAAATATCTCAAATTGTATGTACCATCTGCCATGGTTCCCTTCCTGCAATTAGTCAGAATGCATATTTTTTTCAGCTGGAATCTAACGCATCGCACAAAATTGCGATTCATGAAAGTTCGTAGCTAGGCTATTCGATTCCAAGCTATTCAAGGGTGACAGGGAAGCGAAATATTTTTGTATCGACCCTGATAAACATTAGTTTTATGAGATGTTATATTTATGTATGTTTTGGTATTGCAATATCTGGGTGGATTGAATTTGCGACCCAAGCTCCATTTCACCTTCAGTAAATTTAAACTTCGAAAGATTTATTACTCTGTCATGAAATGCGTGAACAGGTTTAGTTACCTTTGAGTGTTTATCGCTGCTGCCACTTTTAGCAATGGTTAAACGTATTAGTTTGCTTTCAATTATATTTCGTTTCTTGAAATGAACAGTACTAGTCCATGCCCTAATCTGATAATCTAAATCAAACCATTCGACAGGGTGCAGGTTAGGCATGAGTTCCTTATGCAGTAGATAAAGGTTATGTCTTAAGTTATCTCGTTTCACATACCACAGTTTAGCTCAGGTCGTAACCAAATAAGTTGGGCTGATTTAATTGTATGCATTTCAGCTGGCGTCTTCACTTTGCAGGAAATGTTGTTATATTTGGGAATGGTACCTGTTCGTAGACACTCGTTGAAATAATGGCTTTCCTGACTATTCTAGCCTTCAATATATCATCAATTGAGTTTGCCGTAACTTTGCAGGATTCCATTACAGGAAAAAAATATACGCCCACTTTGTAAAATTCTACTGTTTTAATTATACATGCAACATGTCTCTCTAAGACATCATCGGGCACTGATAGAAAAATTGAAGACAATAAATAGCAAAAGAAAAGGGAAGGGTAAGGGATGGAGTGGGTTAAGAAAAAGGTAAAATTAATTGTTTGTGGAAGGTGTAGTTGTAGGAGGGGAGGAAGAAAGTTAACTGTGGAAAGTAGGAGGGATTGAGTCCGAAATAAGTGGTTGTTAGTTAGTCGATTCATATTTACAATGTAAGTAATGTGTGATCTTTATTTGTTCCAAGTAATTAAGTTTAATGCCTTTACTATGACTGTCTAATAACTGTGGATAAAAATTGGAGTGGTATTTTATTCGAACAGGTGTGAGGCCAAGTGTGAATGATGTGTATTGTTTAGATAACATTTTTTGTGTTCCTATATTCGGGTATGAAGACGCCTTGAATTTATTAATAATAAATAATATTCCGTTGCATTACATCTCGTACATTATCAGTAAATCTTACGATTCAGAGGAAAAGAACAATCCCAATGGTAAGTGGGCGTCAAGAGCAAATTGTGGCTCCTTTACAGGGATTTCTTTGACAGAAACTGCAGGATATCTTAACTTGAACTGCTCTTTCATTGTCCCGAAAGTTCGTCGATTCCCGTCAATAGGTCATTTCAGTCTTTTGTCCCGATTCAGTCAATTCGCGCTGATGGGAAAAGATTATGGGGTAATTAGTAATTGCCAAAGATTCTCGAAGTTTGAGGTCAGTTTCGAGAAACGAAACGACTATATTTGAATAGACGACTATGTAGAGTGATTCTATGTAGCAGCCAGTTGGAGAGAGCGCGCTCCAAGAATGCGTCCAAATGCGTAGAAACGAAATGCGAAGAGGTCGCCAGAAGTTATCATGTGAACGAAGGTTCTGTCCCTTTTGGCCACTCCAATTTTTGTTTCTTCTATTTCCTTGGAATCAGTCATGAAATATTTGTCGTGGGCAAAATATCCTGTTGCACCCGTATTAGCCTAATATGTGTAATCAGGGCCTGATCTGAACTTACTTTCGTTTTCAGTCAGATAAGTATGCCAACCTTTCTGTTGCTGTTTTTTAACTTTCTCAATAACTTTTTCATGCTCATATTTTCATCTACATTTGTCCAAAGAATGAATGACTTTCTTTCATCTTGTGAACGTTTATCCTTCCAGCAGTCTTCTATATCGTGTCTATCTTCTTCACAATTCATACAATGCTTAAATGTTTGTTCATATTTCTTAATATCTTTATATTTTCTTTGCACTCACTGTGGTCATTGCTGTTTAATGTTTTCAGGATTTGATCTGCTCTCAAACTTGTGATGTCCTCGTTTGCCTCAACATCTGGTTTCACATGCAATTGAAGGCTTTGAATGCACCTTCGTTGTCTTGAAGCATTTTTAAGAGTTGCTTTTCAGTTTCTCCTCTTCTTTTAGTAGTCCTAAATTCTCTTCTTATCTTCAGTCGTGGTATCCCAGGCACTTACGAAATGCCTAAATTGATCTTCATGATTATTCATTCTGAATGCAAGTGTTTGTATTGCTGGAGTATTGGTCATAACTACGATGGACTTGTTCCATTCATACTTGATGAATCCTGCAATTAGTTGACTTTTTGTTTCCTCTGTATGTCTCTTGTAGACATTGGATAGTTTATCAAACATTCCCTTTGCTGCTTCTGAAGTTAGAATGTGAGTTTTCACTGTTCTTATGATGATGATTACTTTGGCGTTAGCTCCCTTGGTGATCCAGTTCCTCTACTTTTTCTCGTCTGCGCTGCACTGTTCCAGAGAACTAGTGTCCATCTTTGGATGGAAATGGTAATCCATTGTGCTCATTGGCTGTTTTGCTTAAAACAGAATCCTTATCTCAAATTCCCAAAGCCATACGTAGTGGTGTGAATGAGTTTTGGCACAGATTCCAGTACTTCTTGTGATGTTATTTTTCTCCCTGTGGCAGGCGCAGTATATAAGTGCAATCTTTCTTGTACTTCTCATTTGTTTTGAATAGAAATGGTAGAGTTATTTTTCAAGCCCCTGTTGTTATTTTCTTTAACTTCTTTTAATTCTGCCAGATGATTGGAAATATTAGTTTCGATGTCTTAATGACCTTCATCACTCATGGTAGTCTATAAGGAAGGTCTGTATTAATAATTTTTACAAGTGTTTCATAAAAAAGAAAATTTAAAAATTAAAATCTATAGGTTTATCTGATGGACCCCTACAAAGATGTATGCAAACGTGGCATCCAAGTCATTTAAATTTGTCTCCACTGGTGCTACAGATCTCCCACTGATACATTTGATAAAGAGTAAATTTGCCTTGAAGTAAATGAAATCAAAGAGGAATGCTATGAGAAATCTATGTTAAGTTCTCTGTAGGTAATGGTAATATTTGAAAAGTTACATTAATACAAAAATTAACTTCTCATAACGTGATGCTAGATTATGAAATATAACAACATCTTATGCGAAGAAGCATGTAATGTTAATTATATACATTTTCAAGTTTCTAAGACATTATTTCTTATGCTTTAGCAAAGTTTCAGTTTTATTAACTTTTGTGAAAGGCTCTTGGTAAAAGGAATTGGTATAGAGGACAGGGAGTATATTTTTTCACATTCTCTGCCCTATCCTAAGAAATTTTTGTTTCTGGTGAATTTTATCATTTAATGCCTTAACAGTTTAAGGAGTGAATGGTATATTGGGTCCATTTTTCATGAGCATCACCTAATGGATGTGTTTCTTAGAGCATTAAAAAAATTGTATTCCATGTAATGACATCGAATTAATAATCGTATAATCAATGTCTCTTCTTTCACTCATCATCTGTTAATGTATAATCATTAATCTGTGATTAATTTTCAGATCAATCGTTTGTTTTGCAATTATGGTCATGCTCCACAGTTTATAATCATGAAAGGGTTATGCCCTATTCTTATTTGCGTTGTTATATTTCCTTTTAAATCACCGCAATACAATTTTTACAATTATCTTGTTTTAGCTCCATTTATGAGTGTTTTCAACAATATATTTCAAATGATGGGGTAATATGAAATATTTCACGAAAGCAGACCTTAAACAAATAGTAAATATTGTGTAGTGGATGCATGTTTTCTTCTTTATATGTAGCATTTAGTTGAATATTATTATATTTATTTATTACTATCATGGCTTTGGAGGGGGAAATGCATATATTCCTGCTTGCTATTCACAGTGATCAGGAGGAAAACTCCTCAAAAGTTACCTTCTGAAGCAAGAAGAAGAACCTCCTTTGAAAAACATTGATTTAGCAGCTGCAAACTAATGTCAAAAATAGTCCAAAATATGAGCATTGTTTTAAATTAATCCTGTCCAATGGGAGCAAGTGCAGAAGCCACATAAACCAAGAGAGATGAGTGACAGCTTAACTTTTGAACTGCCAAAAAAAAGCTCGATGACATTAGATTTCATAGCTGTTGTTTCATATCATTCATATCCTAGTAGACCCCTGTTTTCCTTGCTTAGCATCCTTACTTATCTTTGTATTCATTGATATTGCCTACTGTCACTCATCCATTTTTTCTTACCACAATCAGCTCACACAAACAGATGTTCTGATGAATGATTACTCTTGCTCGATTATCTTAAAACTAAGCCTTCAAAATTCATAAATATTCCCCATGAACATGAGGAAAGTAGACTTTATGAAAATCTTCAATTCCAAGATTAAGAAAATACTGCTTTCCATGTGCTTATCATTCAGTAGCTGAATACCTAAATCATGAATTGTGACTATAATCATCAATCTTTTTCATTTTTTCTGTTCTTAAATCTTATCCTGTCTTTTGTTAGGCTATTGTAGAAAGGGTTTATATCCCTTCTTATATATTCCTTGCTGTCTTATTTATTTGTTGTCCATTTCACTGATTTGACCTGCGTAAATTGTATTTTGTTGGCATGGTATATGAACATTGTATGCATATGGGAAAATTTTCTGCATTAACCTGATCCATGCCATGTATCAATGAAGTTTTTATTACTATTATGTGATTACTAGTGATTTCAAATAAGAAATGTACTACTGTTTGTGAATATGGTGCTTTTGGATGCTCAGAAGTAGGATTAATTGCTATCCAAGAACAGTAAAATTCTTTCATGTATATGTTATGGAAGCTATCACACTGACATCGGAGGTGTAAGAACACATACACAATGTTGTTTATTATGTATGATAGCTACTGCAATCACCATGTCCAGAAATCATACTTCTCCTGTTTGTTAAATTATTGGTTGAATTAATCGATAATATCCAATGGCACATCATGATTCTTAACTTCAGCAAAAGACAGTGTTTAAATTCAAGAGCAAAATCTTTCTAGCATTTACCAGATTATTTGAAAGCATCAGGGCAATGCTACTTAAAGGTTAATTCTTCAAAAGATCACTAAACATTTGCCGATTTTTCTGTAGATATCCTTTGTAAGACGTTTTCATCAGCAGTTTGTCGACGTTCTTCATTTGATCAATCCCTATGTTTGTACAGCCACTTAGTCCCTCACACATTCCTTGCCTTAAATTGAGAAGTAATTTAATCTAGCATTGTACCTAGTTTCCAAAATGGCTAGAGAATAATATAATAATGGCTTTCTTATGTATCAGTGAAATGTTATATTTATGGGGAAAGACACTACTTGTTCTACCGTTTTCAAAACCTCAGGATTGATACTATTGTAAAAGTAATCTCAGTCATGTAGCCAAGTTTTTTTTTAAATGGGATTATCCAAAATAATATACCATCTGAGTGAAAAAACTGAGAATGTGTTTTTGCTACTTCTTTAGATTATCTTTTCAAGGCTTCAGCTCTCACAATGCTACTCTAGTTTACAAACAGTGATTTGAATGTCATTATTTGAAGGCGTAACATGTAGTAATTTTTCATGAACAGGGCTAATAAAAACCACTTCAGATATGAGCACTGTGATTAATTTCAACAGACCATAAGATGGAATATCATTCTATAGAAGGCCCAAGTTACAAGACAGCTGCTTTCCAAAGGAAAACATCTGTTCTTTATTTTAAAAGACTGCTCGACTTTTATATAGAGGAAATTAAATTCTTTTGATATGTTTGTATTTGATTACATAGTCTGGAGTATATCTTTGCATGGAGTATATCTTTGCATTTTAATACCATTGTGAATGCAGATGTGAATGTAATTATACTGAAGGTGAAATTTGAAGTTATCGATCGTGTATTTGTAACTGATTTGAACAATGCATGAATGATTTAAATAAAGTATTTATTATCCAATTGTGCAGCTTGTTTATTACTTGAATAAAACTGTAGGGAAACGCTCTACCAATTTACAAAAAGTATTTTGGGGCTCTCAGCAGTAAGAGGTGAAACTCATGGAGATTACGTAGTCACCAATTGTTATAATTAATAAGAAATCCACAAACTCGTATTCATCTTTGATTTAAGACACTCTCATTAATTATATATCAAATTCATTGAAAAGCTTTGTTGTATTCTGGAACACTTGGTTACCCAGCAATATAAAATAAGAGGTCTTATGGCCTGGCCTAATATAGGAAATTGGGAAGTGGAAAAATAGAGTCTTCAAAAGTGGCAGCGATTAGAGGAAGTGCTATGGAGGCAAAAATCATGTGATTTTCAATTTTATCCATAGAGTGATAGGATATCTGTTCCTTAATCTCTTTTGGTTGTCAGAACGTTTTAATCATTTTGAAGCTTTAAGCGATAATTTTCAGACTAGTCATGGTTTTGTTTCATTGAAGATTTTTATTGACCTATAAGGTCAATCTTGAACGGGAATTTTAAATAAATTCACGCAAGTCTATTCATGACATCATTCCACTTCATCGAACTAATAGTCTTTCTTTATTCTCTTACACTATAGTGGGAGTGTTACCCTGTAAATTCATTTTTGCAATATTTCTGTGCAATGATTTTGATGCCTTTCCTAAAATGGTCAAGAGCATCCTTAACCAGAAGGAAAGATGGAAGACTGGCAGTTTCACGGCCACTGCTAAGTGAGGAGTATCTAAATGATAGTCTCTATGCAATTTAACACTTTATTCCATTGCATTACATCTCGTACATTATCAGTAAATCTTACGATTCAGAGGAAAAGAACAATCCCAGTGGTAAGTGGGCGTCAAGAGCAAATTGTGGCTCCTTTACAGGGATTTCTTTGACAGAAACTGCAGGATTTCTTAATTTGAACTGTGCTTACATTGCCCCGAAAGTACGTCGATTTCCGTCAATATGTCATTTCAGTCTTTTGTCCAGATTCGGTCATCTCGCGCTGATGGGAAAAGGTTATGGGGTAAGTAGTAAATGCCAAAGGCTCTCGAAGTTTGAGGTCAGTTTGGAGAAACGAAACGACTTTACATTTCATAGTGAGTCTTTCTATGTAGCAGCCAGTTGCAGTGCGCGCGCTGCAAGAATGCGTCGAAATTAAACAATTAAAAAGGAAATGCGGAGAGGCCGCCGGAACTTATCATGCGTAGGAGTTATAATTCACCAGGCCCGATTTTGACGAAATTAGTTGCCATATAGAAAGAAAATCGTGTGGAAAGAGCTGTTAATCGTTCTATATATATCTGCAACTTTTATCGGTAGAAAATTACGATAAAGTCCTGATACGCCAGAGATAAATTATAGTGAACAAACTATTCCTGTACGGTTTTGTACTAAGTGAAAGGGTAAAGAATTCAGATTCTTCATATCAATCTCCTTGATTCCTTGCTTAGTTTCCTTTCCTACCAAATTATTTTATTCTCTTATATCCAAATTTGAAACCAAAATCATTCCCAAGGAACTTGCCCAACTGGAAAGCTATTAATCCCCAAACACAATTTAATCATGCTCCAAATCTTTCATGGTACTAGGTGCAAAATCATGGAGTCAGTTATGTAATACCTATGGGAATACCCTTCCATTTTCGTCCTTCAAAAGGATGGAAATGAAGAGCTTTGAATATACAATAGCAAACAATAAATATAACTTAATTTCTCGCATTTACAAATTCTGACCTATCTTCAATACTCTCGCTTTAAGGTTATACATTGTTAAATCAATTTCCCTGACATACCTTTTCAAATAATAGTGCTCAAATAGCCAATGCCATCTACTCTTACTCATCATTTCAGACAATGCTCAGCCACAACTCAAGTTGGTACATAACATATCAGCTGATCAAGAGACGAGCGTATTACAAACCTCACCAGCAACTCATTATAATTATATTACTACTTCATTTTCTTTACAATTGATTTAGTCTATTTTATTTCTGTTGTTATGTTTATTTATCTCTTATTCTGTATCCTTTTAAAAATTTAAAAAATAATTTTGTTTACGATTATCTTTTTCTTCTCAATATGTTTTGGTGGTGTTTTTTATTACATCCTTGTGTGGGTGTTTTCCCAATTGTGGGTTTTTCTCTATCAACCTTCAGTTGTGGAGTTATTTTCCCACAAACCAAATCTTTCCTTTGACGTTTTTTTCTCTCTTCTCTTTTATAAGTTTTATTTATGTATTTGCTTCTTTAATTCTCACGTAAGAGATGTCTTATCATGTGATCTGAATTCTCAATGTACTTTTATCAGTGTATCCTGATCAATGGAATCGTTAGCTTGGTGGCCTTGATGGTGAGGATGTTCTTGCCCTTGATCCTAGTTGAGGTTATGCGTTCTTCTCTTTAATATACTGCAATACTTATTGCAGTATAATAAAGTGCTATGTTCAATTGATGAATGTCCTAGTTTGGAAGTTATTTTCAAATCGTCCAAACTTTTCCGAATTCAACATATTTTCAACATCTCGTACCAGTAGGCATCGTCATTTGCTTTCGCGAATGCGTGTAAATCATGAGTGTCCCTACAAATGAATGTTTTCTATGGACGGATATGTTGGGAGAGTCTATGTAGTTCTTCTTGCCTCCAGCCAATTTAAGAAGCTCTACAACAAGCCAGTTGTTCTTTGTTTTCAAATTATTTTATGATCTGTTTGATTTCCTTCTTATCTGATGGAATTGAGTCTGGAAGTTTAATTCTTTTTTTATTTGGATTTTTAATTTCCTCTGTCTTTGAAGACTTTAACGATGAACACTCTGAATGATTTAAAGCATATGGAACATCTATATTTTGCTGAAGTTATTCAGGAGTCCTTATTTGAAACTTGCTTTTTCTTCCAGAAAATCCCTGATATAGGGTGTGGCACCTTGCTGGCAATAATTCTCTTATTTTGTTTGGGAAGGAAAATATTATAAATTCTTTGATTTTGTCAATAAGTTTTTTGTAGTACTTGAAATAAAGTACTTTCACAGATATCAAACAGTACATGTAAAAGTTTTCAGTTGTAGGTTAATAATATGGACAAATTAATAGAAAACATTTAGAGAAATAAAATTTTGGCTACAGCTGATACGAAAGAGTTCAACAATGTAGAGAAATTGAAATCTGACTAGTAGTACAAGATTTGTGGGAAAAATTGATATCCTAAGCACAGTTAACTGTTTGAATGTGAAAGTGAAAATGCAATTGCTTCATCTTCCACAGTAATCTACTGGATGTACAGTCTTAACTTGTTGAACCCTGGATCTCTTGGTTGATCCATATGGAAAAGAATTCTTTTCACTTTACTAAAACATGTTTTTTAGTATTTTTGTGTAATTCAAACAGTTGTGAAGAGTTTACCTTAGCAGTAAGAAATATTTCTACGATTTATCTTGGGAAAGTGATGATGAAGGAAGGTGGTCAGGCGATTTTACTGTCTATTCAGAGTCTGCTACAGAGAATGCCATGGAGAGCCATGATTATCGCCCAAACAGTTGAATACTTCGCGAGGCAAAGGATGTTCTAGAGATGGTGGAATTGAGAGTAAAACTAGGGAATGAATCTGAAAAGATCAGTTTTGTTTCCAGAGAGTGAATGGAATGAGGGATGCAATTGGGGTAAAGAGAATACATGTAGAGCAGAGCATGGAATTTAAGAAATGTGCATTTATTTTAATTTGAGTAGGCCTTGGATGGAGTACAGTGAGGAAGAGTGATGGAGATATCAAAGTAAATTGGGTTTAAAACAAAGAAATTTTCTGTCTTTTTTTCACATGGGTTAAACATGGTCACCTTGTTTATGCCTGGCATGTGCTGATAATGTAAAAGTAATCGGTACTTTCTCCTCCAAGGCTTTTTGGATTCCTTTCTCCTATGCTACTGTTCTGCACTGTAAACATTATAGTATTATTGTTAATGATGTAATCCATGTATATGATTTATAATTTTCATGAAATATGTATGTTGTCATAAATTGAAAACTATGGTGCCCATTTTTTTTGTAAGATAAATTTCTCATCAATAAAGTGAAAAATATAAACGTCAACAATAATTCTTCAAGTCTTCCAACCGAGCATCCTTTTGTATATTCCTTCATGACCTCTAAAGTAAATACACTAACTAACTAACCAACTAAAGCTAACAGCTTACCTAAACCATGGGATATGCATTTAATCTCAGAGAAGTCTGAAGTAATTGCTATCTAAATAATGTTATGTTATAGTCTGAATCCATGCGAATAAGTAAAGTTAAACTGGAAGAAAAATTCAATGGCTTTGATGCAACCTAGGTCAACTACATTCTTATGAAACAGCATAAATAACTAACAGCTTTTCTACCATCAAAGCACAGCAGAAACCATATGCTTAATATCATGAAAAGGAAACAACTTCATGAAATGCCATTTGCATCTGGGAAGTGTGAAGTTAATATGAAAGATGTCTATTCCAGGTTTGACCACAATTTCTATCGCTAATCTAGTAAGCTTTCTTCATAATCATAAAATCCCTTCCACCTTATAAGCAAAGCTAACTTCGACAAAATTTCCAGGCGATTGGGTAAATAAAGTCAAGGAGAAAATAACAGGAGAGAAAGAAAAAACTGAAACCAGGTTGAGATGCTGGAAAGCTGTTTATACTTTTGCATTACTGAATGCAACAGTATAAACAAATTAATGCATATATAAAACCGAATAAATTTATAGAGATATCTTTTAAATAGAAAAAATCTTAGCAAGAACGTTTCAAATTTTACGAATCCCAAAACTATCCCTAATGTATTAAAAGATCAAACAACGTTATGAATGCTGAAAGAAGAGAAATTCTGTCAACTGCTTGATTATCCTGGCGGTAGGAGCAAAAACCACCTATGCGACTCAAGGCGACAAGAAAATATTCCATGCGCGTTAGCTTCGTTTATATTACTTACAATCTTGCTGTTATACAAATTAAAATTTGGAATACAGTTCCTACGAACGCGAGACAAACACCAAGAGTAGGGGGATTGAATAAAGATATCTATATTAAAGTTTGTCTTTCGCACTTGGCGTGTTTTCATTGTCTATGTCGGTCACTTGACAAATGCTTCCACAAAAGAGGTGGAGCAGAAAGCCACAGCTGATAGAAGTTGGCGCAACTCTGGAGACTTTAAGGGCTGCAACCTTCGCAAAGTGATCGTTTCAGAGCATCTCTAGGTGTTGACAAACTGTATTTACTATCGAGTGATCTGGTTTTCGTAATCGTTGGTCTTAAAACACGTAAGAACTTTATTGGAGAACCTCCGAAATTTCCTTTTTATGGTATTTAATTACTTGCTGGGCCACAGTGCTTAGATCGTCTAGCGTGATTTCTCTTATAAATTTTCTATGGCTGGTTCCCATGGCTTGCTGTGGTAAATTCGCTTAGATGTGATCCTTCTTCGTCTTAGTGCAACTTCTCGTTTCATGTGCTATGTTCAATTGATGAATGTCCTAGTTTGGAAGTTATTTTCAAGTCGTCCAAACTTTTCCGAATTCAACATATTTTCACCATCTCATACCAGTAGGCATCGTCATTTGCTTTCGCGAATGCGTGTAAATCATGAGTGTCCCTACAAATGAATGTTTTCCGTGGACGGATATGTTGGGAGAGTCTTTGTAGTTCTTCTTGCCTCCAGCCAATTTAAGAAGCTCTACAACAAGCCAGTTGTTCTTTGTTTTCAAGTTATTTTATGATCTGTTTGATTTCCTTCTTATCTGATGGAATTGAGTCTGGAAGTTTAATTCTTTTTTTATTTGGATTTTTAATTTCCTCTGTCTTTGAAGACTTTAACGATGAACACTCTGAATGATTTAAAGCATATGGAACATCTATATTTTGCTGAAGTTATTCAGGAGTCCTTATTTGAAACTTGCTTTTTCTTCCAGAAAATCCCTGATATAGGGTGTGGCACCTTGCTGGCAATAATTCTCTTATTTTGTTTGGGAAGGAAAATATTATAAATTCTTTGATTTTGTCAATAAGTTTTTTGTAGTACTTGAAATAAAGTACTTTCACAGATATCAAACAGTACATGTAAAAGTTTTCAGTTTTAGGTTAATAATATGGACTACTTAATTGAACTTATGGAAAGGAATTCTTTTCACTTTACTAAAACCTGTATTTTAGTATTTTTGTGTTATTTAAACAGTTGTGAAGAATTTGGAGATATCAAAGTAAATTGGGTTTGAAACAAATAAACCAAAGAAATTCTCTGTCTTTTTTCATATGGGTTGAACATGGTCACCTTGTTTATGCCTGGCATGTGCTGATAATGTAAAACTAATCGGTACTTTCTTCTCCTCGGCTTTTTTGGATTACGTTCTCCTATGCTACTGTTCTGCACTGTAAACATTATAATATTATTGTTAATGATGTAATCCATGTATATGATTTATAAGTTTCATGAAATATGTATGTTGTCATAAATTGAAAACTATAGTGCCCATTTTTGCTGTAAGATAAATTTCTAATCAATAAAGGGAAAAATATAAACGTCAACAATACTTAAAGTCTTCCAACCAAGCCTCCTTTGGTATGTCCTTGATGACCTCTAAATAAATACACTAACTAACCAGCTAAAGCTAACAGTTTACATGAACCATGGGTTATGCAAGTCATCTCAGAGAAGTCGGAAGTGATTTCTTTCTAAATATGTTTATGTTTTAGTCTGAATCCATGCGAATAAGTAAAGTTAAACTGGAAGAAAAATTCAATGGCTTTGATGCAACCTAGGTCAACTACATTCTTATGAAACAGCATAAATAACTAACAGCTTTTCTTCTATCAAAGCACAGCAGGAACCATATGCTTAAAATCATGAAAAGGAAACAACTTCATGAATTGCCATTTGCATATAGGAAGTGTGAAGTTATTAATGAACTGAAAGATGTATTGGCTCACCCTTTAGATACCAGAATAATTCAGACTTTGACACTATCTATCATGGGTTGGATACCAGAATGTCGAAAATATCAGACTTTTTCCCCTAAAAATACTTTGGGTGTATATTTGAAAATTATTTTGAATACTTGCATTATTTTTCAGAAAATTATGTTTCACTCATTAATTTCAAATCCATTCATAGCATATTTAGTTTTAGGCTTAACTGAGATCACAACAATTGCTTAGGTTGGTTACATAGTAATAGCTAAATCTGAGGTGGAATTAAGGCAAGGCAAGCTTTGTAACCAAATATGACTTTAAGTCTAAAAATGTCGTTGGCTTTGAGGTCAGAAAATTAGGAATGTATAGCAAACTTAAGATTTTGTCGTCATTGAAAATAGAATTAGCTCAAACGTTGGAAAGATCACTATATGTAGTGACAAGAAAGAGGATGATATGAATTAAATTTGTCCAAACTGTGCAATGATAGTTTGTCTAGATTGTTTTGAATTCATCAAGGAAATAAATTTTAGATTGTAGGAAAATAAATATTTTATTGTCAAGTTTTCATCATTGAATCAAATTATTAAGTAAATCTAAAGCAGTTTGCTTCAAGGAAATTATCAAAGTTAATTCAAAATAATATTAATTATTTTTTTTTCGTGGAACTAACAGTTTTCATAGCTCTTCAGTTTCACTTTTGATAGGTACACGAGTTTTCATAGAAGTCATACCATTTAAATCAATTCAGCAGCATCTCTAAATTTAACTCTAAAGTTTTACTAAATTTTTAAAGAATCTGTAACCAAAGTTTCAGAATTATGACAATTTCCTGAAAGACCACTGTGAAATGACTAATATTCTAAAGCAATTTTCATTTCAATAGTAATATTTTATTTCATTATTGCATGTACAATTCAAAGAGAAAATCTCTTAAATCAGAAACAGGGTTGATTAGCCTGGAGGAATTTCTCGAGTAGTAGTATGATTTTGAAGGTGCTTTGTCGGCTGAGGTAATCATCCTTGTGTGTGCTCCCACGAGGAACCAAATGCAGAACTACTTGCAAAGTCCGATGAGGTATCTTCTTGGCTATCTGCGATCCCAGAATACCTGAAATAAAGAAATTGCCTGAAATAATGTTGTTCCAGTAGATCAAATTATTTTGGAACTTCATTGAATAAATTTGAACATTTTCCGGATGCCATGCTGATGACAATTTCTATTTAGTTGAGAATTTGAGGGTACTAGAGTTTTGATTTCAGAATTTTCCATCACAGCTCATCTTATTAAAGATCATAATGAAAAATGCTAAAGTAGAAAGCTAACTTGGAATTTAAGACTGCTTGGGCAAGGGATTTAAATTAAAATGCTTGCATTGATTCCTTAGTAGGCAAAGATACCTCTTGCCATTTAAAAAATCTTGCTATCACAGTTGCAACTGAATCATCATAGAAATCTTATTAAAAGTTTAAACTATGATTGACAATTACCTGGAGTCCATACATTAAGTCAATTCTCTCGGGAAGAGATTTCTAAGGCAACGGGCATCTCCTGGATCACTGCATTTTTAGATCCTGCTCGATCCTGTAAAATATAATAAAGAGTTCTTGAAATTAAAGGAGGTCTTACGTAGGTAAGATGCAAGACTTAAATGTGTACATGAATTACGAAGTTACTAATTCCACTTTGCAAATGAAAGTCGCCAATGAAAAAGATAGATTTATTCAGAATTTTTTTTATATTGAAGGATAAATGCTAATAGAGTTTAAAGAGAGGTAATTGTAAATAAATTAGCACGGGTTTCCGAGCCACGCAAAGACGTACCGTGCTCAGCTCGTTTCCCCTTTTATATGGAGGGGATCGCCAGAAAACTGCAATTGGTACATATTTCGGGGGACGCTCGCGACATCAATTGCAATTATCCAGCCCTATAAAACCATGGTGTGGCTACGGCATGAAAACCATAGCCACGGAAAAGATAGAAGAGGAAGACTTTTAGAAGACTAATTAAGATTTATTCTCTAATGGCTAAAAAGCCGGTCTGTATGAGTGTGTGTAGTGCCTATCACGATAATTTCCCCATCCCCCCCAATTCACAAATGCCCATCAAGTGGGCCCTACTTCACTTCATTTCCCCACTCCCCCCAAACTTTAATGCAGACCTGTATTCTAATGCCCGTTTGTTGGGCCCTTTTCTAAAGAAACCTGCCACCCTTCACCTGAAAGGCGTCGACTCCTTACCTTTGCTGCGGGCATCCTCCAGCGTCGGCCGAACTCTGCGATCCATCGGCGAACTGAACCTCCCCTTGAAGTCACTTTCACTATTTCACTTAAATGACCATTAAATCACAAACACTGCACTCACTTTCTTCATCTTCTCGCCTCTATGCGCTGTGGATTTGATCTCTCAGCAATCCCTCGACGTCTTACAATTATGCTCCAGGTCACCTTTGCAGAGGATATTAGTAACCGGAATTTCAGCTCTCTGCGCTGCAATGACGTCGTCTTGAGGACCAGACTTCGGTCATCCATCTCGGATTGCTGGCAGAGAATAAAACTCTGAAGGTTCGAGCGATTGCAATTGTAATGACGGAAGTGATTCTAGTTTTAAAGGTTTGGCGAGGTGTAAGGCTCTGCTAGCTTCTGGCCGCGAATTCTCAGGATGTTCTTCCTCCGCGGAGTGGTGGGTGTGTCCCAATCTTGAAGATACTGCTGGTTCATTCTTCCGGAAAACAGCATATTCTAGATCGACAGGAGCGGGAGACAGTTCGGAATGCCCTCTGTCGCAGCGAAGATGGAGGTGCCTTCAGGAAACGTAAGAAGACGTGGTAGTATGTTGAGCATTAGAAGGCTCTTCGAAGGTGGTCTCCGTCGATCCGGACGTTGTTGCGCGAAATGAGACCGGCCGGGAATTCGCAGTGTTTATATAGGCAGGTTGGTGTGAGAGAGGGTTGTGGAAGGGAAGGGGACGGATTCGTTTCAATGGAGTTGTCCTTACTGCTAACTTTTGTGCTTTGCTACCTTGACTTCTAATCGTCGTTTGGAGCTATCTGTTATCGGAATTCCAATAAGCCACTGAGTTAGTAATTGAGTGTAAAGGAGGCAATTATAGTTGCAGCTACATATTTACTCTTGGTGCAGAATTTGGTGCATGGCGTTCACTGAAACGCGAAGCGAATACGCAAAGTGAGAGGTATGATATCATAATATTTGCATTGGGTATATTTTAAGAGTCATAGTCAATTAACTATAATTTTAGAATAATATTGGTTACTTTTGCAAATTATTCAAATGTAACCCAGAGAATCGATAAAGTCGAAATTGAAGTGATGTTGTTGAAAGTCGTCGTTTTTGCGTTGTACTTTTTTTTTGCGGAAATTTGGTTTTTGATTTAAATGGAATGATAGAAACACCTTTCTATAAATATTCCACACTAGCTGTAATTTAACGAGGAAATCAAAGTTTCTATCTACCTTCTACTATAATTACGTCTCCGATGACTCTTTTTTTAACTTTAACTCTATGCTCTCTAGATGAATTCCTTTCTTTAAGATAATGGTTTTTAAGATATTTAATATTTGTATCTTAATAAGATTTTTGGCTTAGATATCTTTGTACCATTGATCATACGAATCTGATTTTTATCTCTGGTGTCCCTTAATTTTCAACCGAGAAAATCATGCAACCGACGATGAGAATATGAATCTCGATTGAATATTTTCTTGTGAAACTTGTCTCAAGTTCATTCGATAATTCTTTGAAATGAAAATCTGCAATAGAAATAAGGTCTGAAAAGGATCTAGATACTACGTACGTTTAAATACTTTATAATACGCTTTGACTTGGCTGGGATTGAACCGGGGGACATCATTACAGATAACAAATTCTATTCGTTCTTAGGAGACGACGATTCGTAATTTGTATTTGTTTTGAGGTTTTATAACATCTGATTTTTGATATTTTGGTGAAAATAAACCCGCACTCACACCGAAACTACAGCATTGAACCGCCCGTCGATTATCAACGTCAAGTTAACATTGCTAAGTATGTATGTACCATAACAATTGCTCTACCCATACGAAAACCAATGAGAACCAAGGGGTATAGATTCTAGGGGTAGGGGTTAGGGGTATAGATTCTAGGATTATTTGAATCAATAATTTAGTTTTTCCGATAATGTTCCGAGAAAGTAATTGATTAGAGAAAATAATCATGGTGCATGCGACTTTCTCCATACGAAGAAAGGCGGCTTGTAGGGTGTATATGTAGATTTACTGTAGCAGCGATTAAATTTTAAGAGACATAGGTAATTCAGAATACTTGATGCCTGAGGAGTTTTTAGACGAATTTAGATATTCGAGATATTTATAAATGCTGTTTGAAATGAGTATTATTTCGATTGATGTACCTGAAGCTCACAATAATGACATTTTGTTAGAAGTCAAGAGGTTTGTGTAAAAAATAATTGTAGACAGAATATACCCTTTGCTCCGAATTTAATTGCAATGTCGTCTTTTGTGAGAAGTGCAGCGGTAAGTCTGACAAAGTCGAATAGGTTCTGAGTAAGCGACATATGATGGCACAATGGGCAGAGCAGGCGTCGAAGAGTGGCCAAACGCCTGTGAGACCGCGATCTGCGGTCAATTGCCGCACTTGCTGTTCGCGGATTATCGGAGCGGCCTTCGCCGTCCAACTCGACCGGTCGTGCTCGGCCGCGGCATGCAACATTCCTCTCTTTTTCCAAGGGAATTTGTTCTTTTTCTCTTCACCCCTGCAACTTATTTCGGTGTTGACTCTGGTAAAAAGATTTCACAGCATTTTGTAGTAATAAAATGCTTACTTTCTCGCTAATGAACAAGTCGCAAGAGAAGAGAGGAGGGAAGCAAGCGCATCAGGGGCCCCCTGGGCTTCCCCCTCCTGGCAAATCCATGGGCTTCTTTGCCCTTTTGGACCATCGCATTCTTCTGCTTGGTGATAGATACATGTTATTGACGATAGGTTGGCATGGACAATTTTAAAAGTATGAATGTGCAAATATTTTTTACGATTAATTCCCAATTCCATCACCTCTTGCTAATAAAATATAAGTTCATCAATCTCAAAGGATCGAGATCGTTACTTCGAACCCCTTTCGTGCATGCGTAGAAACTGTTCTTGTGGCTTTCTATTAATAAAAAGGAGCGTCCTATTTAAGGGCGCCGTCGAGAACAAATTCGATGTTTAACTTTTATTTTAGGAGTTTGGCAAAACACTACGTAGTTCTCATTCGGCTAACTCACCTAAAATTTTACCGGAAAGAACTTTTTAAAATACAGTCCTTGGGATGGCATTCCATAAGAACAACGTAATTTGAAATGCCAAATGATATGGAGCGCAGGCTAATTTTCTCGTGAGGGGGCATTCGTAACAAAAAGCATTCCCGTGAATAACTTCGAAAATTGTCTTCCTGAAATCGGAAATGATAGGAATGTCATGCTTGTGGCAGTTGGTATCAGGATGGCATTAAGGTCAAACAAAGGTTGGAGCACAAGGCGTTCGAAGTGCAGTAAAAACTGGTGAAGGTAGACGGAGAGGGAGATAACGAACAGGAGGAATGCAAATGCTGGGAGGTGGCGTTCAATGTAGCCTTTTGGCAAATCCCTGAAACTTATCTTTCGCCCATTTCGATGATTTCCTATCGAGATCTCGTTTATTACTCGGAATAATATAACGGAAAGATTTTACCGATATTAACAGAGAAATTCTTGATCCTTCGTTCAGTTCAGATGTTGAAGTATTTCGTAGGGCCTTTGGTTAGCCGAGTGGGTAAAACGTTCGAATATGGGACATCTTCACCCATCGCGTGGGTAATATTCGCGTTAGGCAGCTTCCGCTTAACTGGAGGTCTAAATACTCATATAGCACACACAACGGGACCAATTTTTTCCCGACAGGCTTTAATCTCGTTCCGCTAAAGGCAGGTTTCAATGCATTACAGTCCATTTTACGATTTAACTGAATAAGCATTACGATGAGATTCAGCATCCTAGAAGGTCGTATTCAAACGTCATCATGAGTAGTAGAAATAATATTGTTTGACTGGTTATTGGTAAGTGATATGTGTATCAGGGATCTAGGATCATTCAATTTATTAATTACATTTTCTTACGGATTTGCGCATCGAATATCTTTGGGACAGAGATAGTTTAATGTTATCATCTTCAGAGTTCTTGACTACCAATGTTCCTTGGTGCTGTAAAAATTTAACCGTGAAATGAATTTATGCACGAATTAAAAGAGATGAACCACTTTGGATTGCTAAGATTGAGCAGCCTTTTAATCTCGTGTCACCTGCGGTTTTGGCTAAAGGAGAGGTTTTTCCTCTCTAATTATTTCGGAAGTTCTGGAAAGACCTCGCAGCGTCCTTATCTTCCTGCCATTCCTTTGGAATTGCATGGTTGTTTACGACCTCTCTTCCTCGGCTCTCCTTCTTGCAAAATATCTCAAATTGTATGTACCATCTGCCATGGTTCCCTTCCTGCAATTAGTCAGAATGCATATTTTTTTCAGCTGGAATCTAACGCATCGCACAAAATTGCGATTCATGAAAGTTCGTAGCTAGGCTATTCGATTCCAAGCTATTCAAGGGTGACAGGGAAGCGAAATATTTTTGTATCGACCCTGATAAACATTAGTTTTATGAGATGTTATATTTATGTATGTTTTGGTATTGCAATATCTGGGTGGATTGAATTTGCGACCCAAGCTCCATTTCACCTTCAGTAAATTTAAACTTCGAAAGATTTATTACTCTGTCATGAAATGCGTGAACAGGTTTAGTTACCTTTGAGTGTTTATCGCTGCTGCCACTTTTAGCAATGGTTAAACGTATTAGTTTGCTTTCAATTATATTTCGTTTCTTGAAATGAACAGTACTAGTCCATGCCCTAATCTGATCATCTAAATCAAACCATTCGACAGGGTGCAGGTTAGGCATGAGTTCCTTATGCAGTAGATAAAGGTTATGTCTTAAGTTATCTCGTTTCACATACCACAGTTTAGCTCAGGTCGTAACCAAATAAGTTGGGCTGATTTAATTGTATGCATTTCAGCTGGCGTCTTCACTTTGCAGGAAATGTTGTTATATTTGGGAATGGTACCTGTTCGTAGACACTCGTTGAAATAATGGCTTTCCTGACTATTCTAGCCTTCAATATATCATCAATTGAGTTTGCCGTAACTTTGCAGGATTCCATTACAGGAAAAAAATATACGCCCACTTTGTAAAATTCTACTGTTTTAATTATACATGCAACATGTCTCTCTAAGACATCATCGGGCACTGATAGAAAAATTGAAGACAATAAATAGCAAAAGAAAAAGGAAGGGTAAGGGATGGAGTGGGTTAAGAAAAAGGTAAAATTAATTGTTTGTGGAAGGTGTAGTTGTAGGAGGGGAGGAAGAAAGTTAACTGTGGAAAGTAGGAGGGATTGAGTCCGAAATAAGTGGTTGTTAGTTAGTCGATTCATATTTACAATGTAAGTAATGTGTGATCTTTATTTGTTCCAAGTAATTAAGTTTAATGCCTTTACTATGACTGTCTAATAACTGTGGATAAAAATTGGAGTGGTATTTTATTCGAACAGGTGTGAGGCCAAGTGTGAATGATGTGTATTGTTTAGATAACATTTTTTGTGTTCCTATATTCGGGTATGAAGACGCCTTGAATTTATTAATAATAAATAATATTCCGTTGCATTACATCTCGTACATTATCAGTAAATCTTACGATTCAGAGGAAAAGAACAATCCCAATGGTAAGTGGGCGTCAAGAGCAAATTGTGGCTCCTTTACAGGGATTTCTTTGACAGAAACTGCAGGATATCTTAACTTGAACTGCTCTTTCATTGTCCCGAAAGTTCGTCGATTCCCGTCAATAGGTCATCTCAGTCTTTTGTCCCGATTCAGTCAATTCGCGCTGATGGGAAAAGATTATGGGGTAATTAGTAATTGCCAAAGATTCTCGAAGTTTGAGGTCAGTTTCGAGAAACGAAACGACTATATTTGAATAGACGACTATGTAGAGTGATTCTATGTAGCAGCCAGTTGGAGAGAGCGCGCTCCAAGAATGCGTCCAAATGCGTAGAAACGAAATGCGAAGAGGTCGCCAGAAGTTATCATGTGAACGAAGGTTCTGTCCCTTTTGGCCACTCCAATTTTTGTTTCTTCTATTTCCTTGGAATCAGTCATGAAATATTTGTCGTGGGCAAAATATCCTGTTGCACCCGTATTAGCCTAATATGTGTAATCAGGGCCTGATCTGAACTTACTTTCGTTTTCAGTCAGATAAGTATGCCAACCTTTCTGTTGCTGTTTTTTAACTTTCTCAATAACTTTTTCATGCTCATATTTTCATCTACATTTGTCCAAAGAATGAATGACTTTCTTTCATCTTGTGAACGTTTATCCTTCCAGCAGTCTTCTATATCGTGTCTATCTTCTTCACAATTCATACAATGCTTAAATGTTTGTTCATATTTCTTAATATCTTTATATTTTCTTTGCACTCACTGTGGTCATTGCTGTTTAATGTTTTCAGGATTTGATCTGCTCTCAAACTTGTGATGTCCTCGTTTGCCTCAACATCTGGTTTCACATGCAATTGAAGGCTTTGAATGCACCTTCGTTGTCTTGAAGCATTTTTAAGAGTTGCTTTTCAGTTTCTCCTCTTCTTTTAGTAGTCCTAAATTCTCTTCTTATCTTCAGTCGTGGTATCCCAGGCACTTACGAAATGCCTAAATTGATCTTCATGATTATTCATTCTGAATGCAAGTGTTTGTATTGCTGGAGTATTGGTCATAACTACGATGGACTTGTTCCATTCATACTTGATGAATCCTGCAATTAGTTGACTTTTTGTTTCCTCTGTATGTCTCTTGTAGACATTGGATAGTTTATCAAACATTCCCTTTGCTGCTTCTGAAGTTAGAATGTGAGTTTTCACTGTTCTTATGATGATGATTACTTTGGCGTTAGCTCCCTTGGTGATCCAGTTCCTCTACTTTTTCTCGTCTGCGCTGCACTGTTCCAGAGAACTAGTGTCCATCTTTGGATGGAAATGGTAATCCATTGTGCTCATTGGCTGTTTTGCTTAAAACAGAATCCTTATCTCAAATTCCCAAAGCCATACGTAGTGGTGTGAATGAGTTTTGGCACAGATTCCAGTACTTCTTGTGATGTTATTTTTCTCCCTGTGGCAGGCGCAGTATATAAGTGCAATCTTTCTTGTACTTCTCATTTGTTTTGAATAGAAATGGTAGAGTTATTTTTCAAGCCCCTGTTGTTATTTTCTTTAACTTCTTTTAATTCTGCCAGATGATTGGAAATATTAGTTTCGATGTCTTAATGACCTTCATCACTCATGGTAGTCTATAAGGAAGGTCTGTATTAATAATTTTTACAAGTGTTTCATAAAAAAGAAAATTTAAAAATTAAAATCTATAGGTTTATCTGATGGACCCCTACAAAGATGTATGCAAACGTGGCATCCAAGTCATTTAAATTTGTCTCCACTGGTGCTACAGATCTCCCACTGATACATTTGATAAAGAGTAAATTTGCCTTGAAGTAAATGAAATCAAAGAGGAATGCTATGAGAAATCTATGTTAAGTTCTCTGTAGGTAATGGTAATATTTGAAAAGTTACATTAATACAAAAATTAACTTCTCATAACGTGATGCTAGATTATGAAATATAACAACATCTTATGCGAAGAAGCATGTAATGTTAATTATATACATTTTCAAGTTTCTAAGACATTATTTCTTATGCTTTAGCAAAGTTTCAGTTTTATTAACTTTTGTGAAAGGCTCTTGGTAAAAGGAATTGGTATAGAGGACAGGGAGTATATTTTTTCACATTCTCTGCCCTATCCTAAGAAATTTTTGTTTCTGGTGAATTTTATCATTTAATGCCTTAACAGTTTAAGGAGTGAATGGTATATTGGGTCCATTTTTCATGAGCATCACCTAATGGATGTGTTTCTTAGAGCATTAAAAAAATTGTATTCCATGTAATGACATCGAATTAATAATCGTATAATCAATGTCTCTTCTTTCACTCATCATCTGTTAATGTATAATCATTAATCTGTGATTAATTTTCAGATCAATCGTTTGTTTTGCAATTATGGTCATGCTCCACAGTTTATAATCATGAAAGGGTTATGCCCTATTCTTATTTGCGTTGTTATATTTCCTTTTAAATCACCGCAATACAATTTTTACAATTATCTTGTTTTAGCTCCATTTATGAGTGTTTTCAACAATATATTTCAAATGATGGGGTAATATGAAATATTTCACGAAAGCAGACCTTAAACAAATAGTAAATATTGTGTAGTGGATGCATGTTTTCTTCTTTATATGTAGCATTTAGTTGAATATTATTATATTTATTTATTACTATCATGGCTTTGGAGGGGGAAATGCATATATTCCTGCTTGCTATTCACAGTGATCAGGAGGAAAACTCCTCAAAAGTTACCTTCTGAAGCAAGAAGAAGAACCTCCTTTGAAAAACATTGATTTAGCAGCTGCAAACTAATGTCAAAAATAGTCCAAAATATGAGCATTGTTTTAAATTAATCCTGTCCAATGGGAGCAAGTGCAGAAGCCACATAAACCAAGAGAGATGAGTGACAGCTTAACTTTTGAACTGCCAAAAAAAAGCTCGATGACATTAGATTTCATAGCTGTTGTTTCATATCATTCATATCCTAGTAGACCCCTGTTTTCCTTGCTTAGCATCCTTACTTATCTTTGTATTCATTGATATTGCCTACTGTCACTCATCCATTTTTTCTTACCACAATCAGCTCACACAAACAGATGTTCTGATGAATGATTACTCTTGCTCGATTATCTTAAAACTAAGCCTTCAAAATTCATAAATATTCCCCATGAACATGAGGAAAGTAGACTTTATGAAAATCTTCAATTCCAAGATTAAGAAAATACTGCTTTCCATGTGCTTATCATTCAGTAGCTGAATACCTAAATCATGAATTGTGACTATAATCATCAATCTTTTTCATTTTTTCTGTTCTTAAATCTTATCCTGTCTTTTGTTAGGCTATTGTAGAAAGGGTTTATATCCCTTCTTATATATTCCTTGCTGTCTTATTTATTTGTTGTCCATTTCACTGATTTGACCTGCGTAAATTGTATTTTGTTGGCATGGTATATGAACATTGTATGCATATGGGAAAATTTTCTGCATTAACCTGATCCATGCCATGTATCAATGAAGTTTTTATTACTATTATGTGATTACTAGTGATTTCAAATAAGAAATGTACTACTGTTTGTGAATATGGTGCTTTTGGATGCTCAGAAGTAGGATTAATTGCTATCCAAGAACAGTAAAATTCTTTCATGTATATGTTATGGAAGCTATCACACTGACATCGGAGGTGTAAGAACACATACACAATGTTGTTTATTATGTATGATAGCTACTGCAATCACCATGTCCAGAAATCATACTTCTCCTGTTTGTTAAATTATTGGTTGAATTAATCGATAATATCCAATGGCACATCATGATTCTTAACTTCAGCAAAAGACAGTGTTTAAATTCAAGAGCAAAATCTTTCTAGCATTTACCAGATTATTTGAAAGCATCAGGGCAATGCTACTTAAAGGTTAATTCTTCAAAAGATCACTAAACATTTGCCGATTTTTCTGTAGATATCCTTTGTAAGACGTTTTCATCAGCAGTTTGTCGACGTTCTTCATTTGATCAATCCCTATGTTTGTACAGCCACTTAGTCCCTCACACATTCCTTGCCTTAAATTGAGAAGTAATTTAATCTAGCATTGTACCTAGTTTCCAAAATGGCTAGAGAATAATATAATAATGGCTTTCTTATGTATCAGTGAAATGTTATATTTATGGGGAAAGACACTACTTGTTCTACCGTTTTCAAAACCTCAGGATTGATACTATTGTAAAAGTAATCTCAGTCATGTAGCCAAGTTTTTTTTTAAATGGGATTATCCAAAATAATATACCATCTGAGTGAAAAAACTGAGAATGTGTTTTTGCTACTTCTTTAGATTATCTTTTCAAGGCTTCAGCTCTCACAATGCTACTCTAGTTTACAAACAGTGATTTGAATGTCATTATTTGAAGGCGTAACATGTAGTAATTTTTCATGAACAGGGCTAATAAAAACCACTTCAGATATGAGCACTGTGATTAATTTCAACAGACCATAAGATGGAATATCATTCTATAGAAGGCCCAAGTTACAAGACAGCTGCTTTCCAAAGGAAAACATCTGTTCTTTATTTTAAAAGACTGCTCGACTTTTATATAGAGGAAATTAAATTCTTTTGATATGTTTGTATTTGATTACATAGTCTGGAGTATATCTTTGCATTTTAATACCATTGTGAATGCAGATGTGAATGTAATTATACTGAAGGTGAAATTTGAAGTTATCGATCGTGTATTTGTAACTGATTTGAACAATGCATGAATGATTTAAATAAAGTATTTATTATCCAATTGTGCAGCTTGTTTATTACTTGAATAAAACTGTAGGGAAACGCTCTACCAATTTACAAAAAGTATTTTGGGGCTCTCAGCAGTAAGAGGTGAAACTCATGGAGATTACGTAGTCACCAATTGTTATAATTAATAAGAAATCCACAAACTCGTATTCATCTTTGATTTAAGACACTCTCATTAATTATATATCAAATTCATTGAAAAGCTTTGTTGTATTCTGGAACACTTGGTTACCCAGCAATATAAAATAAGAGGTCTTATGGCCTGGCCTAATATAGGAAATTGGGAAGTGGAAAAATAGAGTCTTCAAAAGTGGCAGCGATTAGAGGAAGTGCTATGGAGGCAAAAATCATGTGATTTTCAATTTTATCCATAGAGTGATAGGATATCTGTTCCTTAATCTCTTTTGGTTGTCAGAACGTTTTAATCATTTTGAAGCTTTAAGCGATAATTTTCAGACTAGTCATGGTTTTGTTTCATTGAAGATTTTTATTGACCTATAAGGTCAATCTTGAACGGGAATTTTAAATAAATTCACGCAAGTCTATTCATGACATCATTCCACTTCATCGAACTAATAGTCTTTCTTTATTCTCTTACACTATAGTGGGAGTGTTACCCTGTAAATTCATTTTTGCAATATTTCTGTGCAATGATTTTGATGCCTTTCCTAAAATGGTCAAGAGCATCCTTAACCAGAAGGAAAGATGGAAGACTGGCAGTTTCACGGCCACTGCTAAGTGAGGAGTATCTAAATGATAGTCTCTATGCAATTTAACACTTTATTCCATTGCATTACATCTCGTACATTATCAGTAAATCTTACGATTCAGAGGAAAAGAACAATCCCAGTGGTAAGTGGGCGTCAAGAGCAAATTGTGGCTCCTTTACAGGGATTTCTTTGACAGAAACTGCAGGATTTCTTAATTTGAACTGTGCTTACATTGCCCCGAAAGTACGTCGATTTCCGTCAATATGTCATTTCAGTCTTTTGTCCAGATTCGGTCATCTCGCGCTGATGGGAAAAGGTTATGGGGTAAGTAGTAAATGCCAAAGGCTCTCGAAGTTTGAGGTCAGTTTGGAGAAACGAAACGACTTTACATTTCATAGTGAGTCTTTCTATGTAGCAGCCAGTTGCAGTGCGCGCGCTGCAAGAATGCGTCGAAATTAAACAATTAAAAAGGAAATGCGGAGAGGCCGCCGGAACTTATCATGCGTAGGAGTTATAATTCACCAGGCCCGATTTTGACGAAATTAGTTGCCATATAGAAAGAAAATCGTGTGGAAAGAGCTGTTAATCGTTCTATATATATCTGCAACTTTTATCGGTAGAAAATTACGATAAAGTCCTGATACGCCAGAGATAAATTATAGTGAACAAACTATTCCTGTACGGTTTTGTACTAAGTGAAAGGGTAAAGAATTCAGATTCTTCATATCAATCTCCTTGATTCCTTGCTTAGTTTCCTTTCCTACCAAATTATTTTATTCTCTTATATCCAAATTTGAAACCAAAATCATTCCCAAGGAACTTGCCCAACTGGAAAGCTATTAATCCCCAAACACAATTTAATCATGCTCCAAATCTTTCATGGTACTAGGTGCAAAATCATGGAGTCAGTTATGTAATACCTATGGGAATACCCTTCCATTTTCGTCCTTCAAAAGGATGGAAATGAAGAGCTTTGAATATACAATAGCAAACAATAAATATAACTTAATTTCTCGCATTTACAAATTCTGACCTATCTTCAATACTCTCGCTTTAAGGTTATACATTGTTAAATCAATTTCCCTGACATACCTTTTCAAATAATAGTGCTCAAATAGCCAATGCCATCTACTCTTACTCATCATTTCAGACAATGCTCAGCCACAACTCAAGTTGGTACATAACATATCAGCTGATCAAGAGACGAGCGTATTACAAACCTCACCAGCAACTCATTATAATTATATTACTACTTCATTTTCTTTACAATTGATTTAGTCTATTTTATTTCTGTTGTTATGTTTATTTATCTCTTATTCTGTATCCTTTTAAAAATTTAAAAAATAATTTTGTTTACGATTATCTTTTTCTTCTCAATATGTTTTGGTGGTGTTTTTTATTACATCCTTGTGTGGGTGTTTTCCCAATTGTGGGTTTTTCTCTATCAACCTTCAGTTGTGGAGTTATTTTCCCACAAACCAAATCTTTCCTTTGACGTTTTTTTCTCTCTTCTCTTTTATAAGTTTTATTTATGTATTTGCTTCTTTAATTCTCACGTAAGAGATGTCTTATCATGTGATCTGAATTCTCAATGTACTTTTATCAGTGTATCCTGATCAATGGAATCGTTAGCTTGGTGGCCTTGATGGTGAGGATGTTCTTGCCCTTGATCCTAGTTGAGGTTATGCGTTCTTCTCTTTAATATACTGCAATACTTATTGCAGTATAATAAAGTGATTTGTTCAATTGATGAATGTCCTAGTTTGGAAGTTATTTTCAAATCGTCCAAACTTTTCCGAATTCAACATATTTTCAACATCTCGTACCAGTAGGCATCGTCATTTGCTTTCGCGAATGCGTGTAAATCATGAGTGTCCCTACAAATGAATGTTTTCTATGGACGGATATGTTGGGAGAGTCTTTGTAGTTCTTCTTGCCTCCAGCCAATTTAAGAAGCTCTACAACAAGCCAGTTGTTCTTTGTTTTCAAATTATTTTATGATCTGTTTGATTTCCTTCTTATCTGATGGAATTGAGTCTGGAAGTTTAATTCTTTTTTTATTTGGATTTTTAATTTCCTCTGTCTTTGAAGACTTTAACGATGAACACTCTGAATGATTTAAAGCATATGGAACATCTATATTTTGCTGAAGTTATTCAGGAGTCCTTATTTGAAACTTGCTTTTTCTTCCAGAAAATCCCTGATATAGGGTGTGGCACCTTGCTGGCAATAATTCTCTTATTTTGTTTGGGAAGGAAAATATTATAAATTCTTTGATTTTGTCAATAAGTTTTTTGTAGTACTTGAAATAAAGTACTTTCACAGATATCAAACAGTACATGTAAAAGTTTTCAGTTGTAGGTTAATAATATGGACAAATTAATAGAAAACATTTAGAGAAATAAAATTTTGGCTACAGCTGATACGAAAGAGTTCAACAATGTAGAGAAATTGAAATCTGACTAGTAATACAAGATTTGTGGGAAAAATTGATATCCTAAGCACAGTTAACTGTTTGAATGTGAAAGTGAAAATGCAATTGCTTCATCTTCCACAGTAATCTACTGGATGTCCAGTCTTAACTTGTTGAACCCTGGATCTCTTGGTTGATCCATATGGAAAAGAATTCTTTTCACTTTACTAAAACATGTTTTTTAGTATTTTTGTGTAATTCAAACAGTTGTGAAGAGTTTACCTTAGCAGTAAGAAATATTTCTACGATTTATCTTGGGAAAGTGATGATGAAGGAAGGTGGTCAGGCGATTTTACTGTCTATTCAGAGTCTGCTACAGAGAATGCCATGGAGAGCCATGATTATCGCCCAAACAGTTGAATACTTCGCGAGGCAAAGGATGTTCTAGAGATGGTGGAATTGAGAGTAAAACTAGGGAATGAATCTGAAAAGATCAGTTTTGTTTCCAGAGAGTGAATGGAATGAGGGATGCAATTGGGGTAAAGAGAATACATGTAGAGCAGAGCATGGAATTTAAGAAATGTGCATTTATTTTAATTTGAGTAGGCCTTGGATGGAGTACAGTGAGGAAGAGTGATGGAGATATCAAAGTAAATTGGGTTTAAAACAAAGAAATTTTCTGTCTTTTTTTCACATGGGTTAAACATGGTCACCTTGTTTATGCCTGGCATGTGCTGATAATGTAAAAGTAATCGGTACTTTCTCCTCCAAGGCTTTTTGGATTCCTTTCTCCTATGCTACTGTTCTGCACTGTAAACATTATAGTATTATTGTTAATGATGTAATCCATGTATATGATTTATAATTTTCATGAAATATGTATGTTGTCATAAATTGAAAACTATGGTGCCCATTTTTTTTGTAAGATAAATTTCTCATCAATAAAGTGAAAAATATAAACGTCAACAATAATTCTTCAAGTCTTCCAACCGAGCATCCTTTTGTATATTCCTTCTTGACCTCTAAAGTAAATACACTAACTAACTAACCAACTAAAGCTAACAGCTTACCTAAACCATGGGATATGCATTTAATCTCAGAGAAGTCTGAAGTAATTGCTATCTAAATAATGTTATGTTATAGTCTGAATCCATGCGAATAAGTAAAGTTAAACTGGAAGAAAAATTCAATGGCTTTGATGCAACCTAGGTCAACTACATTCTTATGAAACAGCATAAATAACTAACAGCTTTTCTACCATCAAAGCACAGCAGAAACCATATGCTTAATATCATGAAAAGGAAACAACTTCATGAAATGCCATTTGCATCTGGGAAGTGTGAAGTTAATATGAAAGATGTCTATTCCAGGTTTGACCACAATTTCTATCGCTAATCTAGTAAGCTTTCTTCATAATCATAAAATCCCTTCCACCTTATAAGCAAAGCTAACTTCGACAAAATTTCCAGGCGATTGGGTAAATAAAGTCAAGGAGAAAATAACAGGAGAGAAAGAAAAAACTGAAACCAGGTTGAGATGCTGGAAAGCTGTTTATACTTTTGCATTACTGAATGCAACAGTATAAACAAATTAATGCATATATAAAACCGAATAAATTTATAGAGATATCTTTTAAATAGAAAAAATCTTTGCAAGAACGTTTCAAATTTTACGAATCCCAAAACTATCCCTAATGTATTAAAAGATCAAACAACGTTATGAATGCTGAAAGAAGAGAAATTCTGTCAACTGCTTGATTATCCTGGCGGTAGGAGCAAAAACCACCTATGCGACTCAAGGCGACAAGAAAATATTCCATGCGCGTTAGCTTCGTTTATATTACTTACAATCTTGCTGTTATACAAATTAAAATTTGGAATACAGTTCCTACGAACGCGAGACAAACACCAAGAGTAGGGGGATTGAATAAAGATATCTATATTAAAGTTTGTCTTTCGCACTTGGCGTGTTTTCATTGTCTATGTCGGTCACTTGACAAATGCTTCCACAAAAGAGGTGGAGCAGAAAGCCACAGCTGATAGAAGTTGGCGCAACTCTGGAGACTTTAAGGGCTGCAACCTTCGCAAAGAGATCGTTTCAGAGCATCTCTAGGTGTTGACAAACTGTATTTACTATCGAGTGATCTGGTTTTCGTAATCGTTGGTCTTAAAACACGTAAGAACCTTATTGGAGAACCTCCGAAATTTCCTTTTTATGGTATTTAATTACTTGCTGGGCCACAGTGCTTAGATCGTCTAGCGTGATTTCTCTTATAAATTTTCTATGGCTGGTTCCCATGGCTTGCTGTGGTAAATTCGCTTAGATGTGATCCTTCTTCGTCTTAGTGCAACTTCTCGTTTCATGTGCTATGTTCAATTGATGAATGTCCTAGTTTGGAAGTTATTTTCAAGTCGTCCAAACTTTTCCGAATTCAACATATTTTCACCATCTCATACCAGTAGGCATCGTCATTTGCTTTCGCGAATGCATGTAAATCATGAGTGTCCCTACAAATGAATGTTTTCCGTGGACGGATATGTTGGGAGAGTCTTTGTAGTTCTTCTTGCCTCCAGCCAATTTAAGAAGCTCTACAACAAGCCAGTTGTTCTTTGTTTTCAAGTTATTTTATGATCTGTTTGATTTCCTTCTTATCTGATGGAATTGAGTCTGGAAGTTTAATTCTTTTTTTATTTGGATTTTTAATTTCCTCTGTCTTTGAAGACTTTAACGATGAACACTCTGAATGATTTAAAGCATATGGAACATCTATATTTTGCTGAAGTTATTCAGGAGTCCTTATTTGAAACTTGCTTTTTCTTCCAGAAAATCCCTGATATAGGGTGTGGCACCTTGCTGGCAATAATTCTCTTATTTTGTTTGGGAAGGAAAATATTATAAATTCTTTGATTTTGTCAATAAGTTTTTTGTAGTACTTGAAATAAAGTACTTTCACAGATATCAAACAGTACATGTAAAAGTTTTCAGTTTTAGATTAATAATATGGACTACTTAATTGAACTTATGGAAAGGAATTCTTTTCACTTTACTAAAACCTGTATTTTAGTATTTTTGTGTTATTTAAACAGTTGTGAAGAATTTGGAGATATCAAAGTAAATTGGGTTTGAAACAAATAAACCAAAGAAATTCTCTGTCTTTTTTCATATGGGTTGAACATGGTCACCTTGTTTATGCCTGGCATGTGCTGATAATGTAAAACTAATCGGTACTTTCTTCTCCTCGGCTTTTTTGGATTACGTTCTCCTATGCTACTGTTCTGCACTGTAAACATTATAATATTATTGTTAATGATGTAATCCATGTATATGATTTATAAGTTTCATGAAATATGTATGTTGTCATAAATTGAAAACTATAGTGCCCATTTTTGCTGTAAGATAAATTTCTAATCAATAAAGGGAAAAATATAAACGTCAACAATACTTAAAGTCTTCCAACCAAGCCTCCTTTGGTATGTCCTTGATGACCTCTAAATAAATACACTAACTAACCAGCTAAAGCTAACAGTTTACATGAACCATGGGTTATGCAAGTCATCTCAGAGAAGTCGGAAGTGATTTCTTTCTAAATATGTTTATGTTTTAGTCTGAATCCATGCGAATAAGTAAAGTTAAACTGGAAGAAAAATTCAATGGCTTTGATGCAACCTAGGTCAACTACATTCTTATGAAACAGCATAAATAACTAACAGCTTTTCTTCTATCAAAGCACAGCAGGAACCATATGCTTAAAATCATGAAAAGGAAACAACTTCATGAATTGCCATTTGCATATAGGAAGTGTGAAGTTATTAATGAACTGAAAGATGTATTGGCTCACCCTTTAGATACCAGAATAATTCAGACTTTGACACTATCTATCATGGGTTGGATACCAGAATGTCGAAAATATCAGACTTTTTCCCCTAAAAATACTTTGGGTGTATATTTGAAAATTATTTTGAATACTTGCATTATTTTTCAGAAAATTATGTTTCACTCATTAATTTCAAATCCATTCATAGCATATTTTGTTTTAGGCTTAACTGAGATCACAACAATTGCTTAGGTTGGTTACATAGTAATAGCTAAATCTGAGGTGGAATTAAGGCAAGGCAAGCTTTGTAACCAAATATGACTTTAAGTCTAAAAATGTCGTTGGCTTTGAGGTCAGAAAATTAGGAATGTATAGCAAACTTAAGATTTTGTCGTCATTGAAAATAGAATTAGCTCAAACGTTGGAAAGATCACTATATGTAGTGACAAGAAAGAGGATGATATGAATTAAATTTGTCCAAACTGTGCAATGATAGTTTGTCTAGATTGTTTTGAATTCATCAAGGAAATAAATTTTAGATTGTAGGAAAATAAATATTTTGTCAAGTTTTCATCATTGAATCAAATTATTAAGTAAATCTAAAGCAGTTTGCTTCAAGGAAATTATCAAAGTTAATTCAAAATAATATTAATTATTTTTTTTTCGTGGAACTAACAGTTTTCATAGCTCTTCAGTTTCACTTTTGATAGGTACACGAGTTTTCATAGAAGTCATACCATTTAAATCAATTCAGCAGCATCTCTAAATTTAACTCTAAAGTTTTACTAAATTTTTAAAGAATCTGTAACCAAAGTTTCAGAATTATGACAATTTCCTGAAAGACCACTGTGAAATGACTAATATTCTAAATCAATTTTCATTTCAATAGTAATATTTTATTTCATTATTGCATGTACAATTCAAAGAGAAAATCTCTTAAATCAGAAACAGGGTTGATTAGCCTGGAGGAATTTCTCGAGTAGTAGTATGATTTTGAAGGTGCTTTGTCGGCTGAGGTAATCATCCTTGTGTGTGCTCCCACGAGGAACCAAATGCAGAACTACTTGCAAAGTCCGATGAGGTATCTTCTTGGCTATCTGCGATCCCAGAATACCTGAAATAAAGAAATTGCCTGAAATAATGTTGTTCCAGTAGATCAAATTATTTTGGAACTTCATTGAATAAATTTGAACATTTTCCGGATGCCATGCTGATGACAATTTCTATTTAGTTGAGAATTTGAGGGTACTAGAGTTTTGATTTCAGAATTTTCCATCACAGCTCATCTTATTAAAGATCATAATGAAAAATGCTAAAGTAGAAAGCTAACTTGGAATTTAAGACTGCTTGGGCAAGGGATTTAAATTAAAATGCTTGCATTGATTCCTTAGTAGGCAAAGATACCTCTTGCCATTTAAAAAATCTTGCTATCACAGTTGCAACTGAATCATCATAGAAATCTTATTAAAAGTTTAAACTATGATTGACAATTACCTGGAGTCCATACATTAAGTCAATTCTCTCGGGAAGAGATTTCTAAGGCAACGGGCATCTCCTGGATCACTGCATTTTTAGATCCTGCTCGATCCTGTAAAATATAATAAAGAGTTCTTGAAATTAAAGGAGGTCTTACGTAGGTAAGATGCAAGACTTAAATGTGTACATGAATTACGAAGTTACTAATTCCACTTTGCAAATGAAAGTCGCCAATGAAAAAGATAGATTTATTCAGAATTTTTTTTATATTGAAGGATAAATGCTAATAGAGTTTAAAGAGAGGTAATTGTAAATAAATTAGCACGGGTTTCCGAGCCACGCAAAGACGTACCGTGCTCAGCTCGTTTCCCCTTTTATATGGAGGGGATCGCCAGAAAACTGCAATTGGTACATATTTCGGGGGACGCTCGCGACATCAATTGCAATTATCCAGCCCTATAAAACCATGGTGTGGCTACGGCATGAAAACCATAGCCACGGAAAAGATAGAAGAGGAAGACTTTTAGAAGACTAATTAAGATTTATTCTCTAATGGCTAAAAAGCCGGTCTGTATGAGTGTGTGTAGTGCCTATCACGATAATTTCCCCATCCCCCCCAATTCACAAATGCCCATCAAGTGGGCCCTACTTCACTTCATTTCCCCACTCCCCCCAAACTTTAATGCAGACCTGTATTCTAATGCCCGTTTGTTGGGCCCTTTTCTAAAGAAACCTGCCACCCTTCACCTGAAAGGCGTCGACTCCTTACCTTTGCTGCGGGCATCCTCCAGCGTCGGCCGAACTCTGCGATCCATCGGCGAACTGAACCTCCCCTTGAAGTCACTTTCACTATTTCACTTAAATGACCATTAAATCACAAACACTGCACTCACTTTCTTCATCTTCTCGCCTCGATGCGCTGTGGATTTGATCTCTCAGCAATCCCTCGACGTCTTACAATTATGCTCCAGGTCACCTTTGCAGAGGATATTAGTAACCGGAATTTCAGCTCTCTGCGCTGCAATGACGTCGTCTTGAGGACCAGACTTCGGTCATCCATCTCGGATTGCTGGCAGAGAATAAAACTCTGAAGGTTCGAGCGATTGCAATTGTAATGACGGAAGTGATTCTAGTTTTAAAGGTTTGGCGAGGTGTAAGGCTCTGCTAGCTTCTGGCCGCGAATTCTCAGGATGTTCTTCCTCCGCGGAGTGGTGGGTGTGTCCCAATCTTGAAGATACTGCTGGTTCATTCTTCCGGAAAACAGCATATTCTAGATCGACAGGAGCGGGAGACAGTTCGGAATGCCCTCTGTCGCAGCGAAGATGGAGGTGCCTTCAGGAAACGTAAGAAGACGTGGTAGTATGTTGAGCATTAGAAGGCTCTTCGAAGGTGGTCTCCGTCGATCCGGACGTTGTTGCGCGAAATGAGACCGGCCGGGAATTCGCAGTGTTTATATAGGCAGGTTGGTGTGAGAGAGGGTTGTGGAAGGGAAGGGGACGGATTCGTTTCAATGGAGTTGTCCTTACTGCTAACTTTTGTGCTTTGCTACCTTGACTTCTAATCGTCGTTTGGAGCTATCTGTTATCGGAATTCCAATAAGCCACTGAGTTAGTAATTGAGTGTAAAGGAGGCAATTATAGTTGCAGCTACATATTTACTCTTGGTGCAGAATTTGGTGCATGGCGTTCACTGAAACGCGAAGCGAATACGCAAAGTGAGAGGTATGATATCATAATATTTGCATTGGGTATATTTTAAGAGTCATAGTCAATTAACTATAATTTTAGAATAATATTGGTTACTTTTGCAAATTATTCAAATGTAACCCAGAGAATCGATAAAGTCGAAATTGAAGTGATGTTGTTGAAAGTCGTCGTTTTTGCGTTGTACTTTTTTTTTGCGGAAATTTGGTTTTTGATTTAAATGGAATGATAGAAACACCTTTCTATAAATATTCCACACTAGCTGTAATTTAACGAGGAAATCAAAGTTTCTATCTACCTTCTACTATAATTACGTCTCCGATGACTCTTTTTTTAACTTTAACTCTATGCTCTCTAGATGAATTCCTTTCTTTAAGATAATGGTTTTTAAGATATTTAATATTTGTATCTTAATAAGATTTTTGGCTTAGATATCTTTGTACCATTGATCATACGAATCTGATTTTTATCTCTGGTGTCCCTTAATTTTCAACCGAGAAAATCATGCAACCGACGATGAGAATATGAATCTCGATTGAATATTTTCTTGTGAAACTTGTCTCAAGTTCATTCGATAATTCTTTGAAATGAAAATCTGCAATAGAAATAAGGTCTGAAAAGGATCTAGATACTACGTACGTTTAAATACTTTATAATACGCTTTGACTTGGCTGGGATTGAACCGGGGGACATCATTACAGATAACAAATTCTATTCGTTCTTAGGAGACGACGATTCGTAATTTGTATTTGTTTTGAGGTTTTATAACATCTGATTTTTGATATTTTGGTGAAAATAAACCCGCACTCACACCGAAACTACAGCATTGAACCGCCCGTCGATTATCAACGTCAAGTTAACATTGCTAAGTATGTATGTACCATAACAATTGCTCTACCCATACGAAAACCAATGAGAACCAAGGGGTATAGATTCTAGGGGTAGGGGTTAGGGGTATAGATTCTAGGATTATTTGAATCAATAATTTAGTTTTTCCGATAATGTTCCGAGAAAGTAATTGATTAGAGAAAATAATCATGGTGCATGCGACTTTCTCCATACGAAGAAAGGCGGCTTGTAGGGTGTATATGTAGATTTACTGTAGCAGCGATTAAATTTTAAGAGACATAGGTAATTCAGAATACTTGATGCCTGAGGAGTTTTTAGACGAATTTAGATATTCGAGATATTTATAAATGCTGTTTGAAATGAGTATTATTTCGATTGATGTACCTGAAGCTCACAATAATGACATTTTGTTAGAAGTCAAGAGGTTTGTGTAAAAAATAATTGTAGACAGAATATACCCTTTGCTCCGAATTTAATTGCAATGTCGTCTTTTGTGAGAAGTGCAGCGGTAAGTCTGACAAAGTCGAATAGGTTCTGAGTAAGCGACATATGATGGCACAATGGGCAGAGCAGGCGTCGAAGAGTGGCCAAACGCCTGTGAGACCGCGATCTGCGGTCAATTGCCGCACTTGCTGTTCGCGGATTATCGGAGCGGCCTTCGCCGTCCAACTCGACCGGTCGTGCTCGGCCGCGGCATGCAACATTCCTCTCTTTTTCCAAGGGAATTTGTTCTTTTTCTCTTCACCCCTGCAACTTATTTCGGTGTTGACTCTGGTAAAAAGATTTCACAGCATTTTGTAGTAATAAAATGCTTACTTTCTCGCTAATGAACAAGTCGCAAGAGAAGAGAGGAGGGAAGCAAGCGCATCAGGGGCCCCCTGGGCTTCCCCCTCCTGGCAAATCCATGGGCTTCTTTGCCCTTTTGGACCATCGCATTCTTCTGCTTGGTGATAGATACATGTTATTGACGATAGGTTGGCATGGACAATTTTAAAAGTATGAATGTGCAAATATTTTTTACGATTAATTCCCAATTCCATCACCTCTTGCTAATAAAATATAAGTTCATCAATCTCAAAGGATCGAGATCGTTACTTCGAACCCCTTTCGTGCATGCGTAGAAACTGTTCTTGTGGCTTTCTATTAATAAAAAGGAGCGTCCTATTTAAGGGCGCCGTCGAGAACAAATTCGATGTTTAACTTTTATTTTAGGAGTTTGGCAAAACACTACGTAGTTCTCATTCGGCTAACTCACCTAAAATTTTACCGGAAAGAACTTTTTAAAATACAGTCCTTGGGATGGCATTCCATAAGAACAACGTAATTTGAAATGCCAAATGATATGGAGCGCAGGCTAATTTTCTCGTGAGGGGGCATTCGTAACAAAAAGCATTCCCGTGAATAACTTCGAAAATTGTCTTCCTGAAATCGGAAATGATAGGAATGTCATGCTTGTGGCAGTTGGTATCAGGATGGCATTAAGGTCAAACAAAGGTTGGAGCACAAGGCGTTCGAAGTGCAGTAAAAACTGGTGAAGGTAGACGGAGAGGGAGATAACGAACAGGAGGAATGCAAATGCTGGGAGGTGGCGTTCAATGTAGCCTTTTGGCAAATCCCTGAAACTTATCTTTCGCCCATTTCGATGATTTCCTATCGAGATCTCGTTTATTACTCGGAATAATATAACGGAAAGATTTTACCGATATTAACAGAGAAATTCTTGATCCTTCGTTCAGTTCAGATGTTGAAGTATTTCGTAGGGCCTTTGGTTAGCCGAGTGGGTAAAACGTTCGAATATGGGACATCTTCACCCATCGCGTGGGTAATATTCGCGTTAGGCAGCTTCCGCTTAACTGGAGGTCTAAATACTCATATAGCACACACAACGGGACCAATTTTTTCCCGACAGGCTTTAATCTCGTTCCGCTAAAGGCAGGTTTCAATGCATTACAGTCCATTTTACGATTTAACTGAATAAGCATTACGATGAGATTCAGCATCCTAGAAGGTCGTATTCAAACGTCATCATGAGTAGTAGAAATAATATTGTTTGACTGGTTATTGGTAAGTGATATGTGTATCAGGGATCTAGGATCATTCAATTTATTAATTACATTTTCTTACGGATTTGCGCATCGAATATCTTTGGGACAGAGATAGTTTAATGTTATCATCTTCAGAGTTCTTGACTACCAATGTTCCTTGGTGCTGTAAAAATTTAACCGTGAAATGAATTTATGCACGAATTAAAAGAGATGAACCACTTTGGATTGCTAAGATTGAGCAGCCTTTTAATCTCGTGTCACCTGCGGTTTTGGCTAAAGGAGAGGTTTTTCCTCTCTAATTATTTCGGAAGTTCTGGAAAGACCTCGCAGCGTCCTTATCTTCCTGCCATTCCTTTGGAATTGCATGGTTGTTTACGACCTCTCTTCCTCGGCTCTCCTTCTTGCAAAATATCTCAAATTGTATGTACCATCTGCCATGGTTCCCTTCCTGCAATTAGTCAGAATGCATATTTTTTTCAGCTGGAATCTAACGCATCGCACAAAATTGCGATTCATGAAAGTTCGTAGCTAGGCTATTCGATTCCAAGCTATTCAAGGGTGACAGGGAAGCGAAATATATTTGTATCGACCCTGATAAACATTAGTTTTATGAGATGTTATATTTATGTATGTTTTGGTATTGCAATATCTGGGTGGATTGAATTTGCGACCCAAGCTCCATTTCACCTTCAGTAAATTTAAACTTCGAAAGATTTATTACTCTGTCATGAAATGCGTGAACAGGTTTAGTTACCTTTGAGTGTTTATCGCTGCTGCCACTTTTAGCAATGGTTAAACGTATTAGTTTGCTTTCAATTATATTTCGTTTCTTGAAATGAACAGTACTAGTCCATGCCCTAATCTGATAATCTAAATCAAACCATTCGACAGGGTGCAGGTTAGGCATGAGTTCCTTATGCAGTAGATAAAGGTTATGTCTTAAGTTATCTCGTTTCACATACCACAGTTTAGCTCAGGTCGTAACCAAATAAGTTGGGCTGATTTAATTGTATGCATTTCAGCTGGCGTCTTCACTTTGCAGGAAATGTTGTTATATTTGGGAATGGTACCTGTTCGTAGACACTCGTTGAAATAATGGCTTTCCTGACTATTCTAGCCTTCAATATATCATCAATTGAGTTTGCCGTAACTTTGCAGGATTCCATTACAGGAAAAAAATATACGCCCACTTTGTAAAATTCTACTGTTTTAATTATACATGCAACATGTCTCTCTAAGACATCATCGGGCACTGATAGAAAAATTGAAGACAATAAATAGCAAAAGAAAAAGGAAGGGTAAGGGATGGAGTGGGTTAAGAAAAAGGTAAAATTAATTGTTTGTGGAAGGTGTAGTTGTAGGAGGGGAGGAAGAAAGTTAACTGTGGAAAGTAGGAGGGATTGAGTCCGAAATAAGTGGTTGTTAGTTAGTCGATTCATATTTACAATGTAAGTAATGTGTGATCTTTATTTGTTCCAAGTAATTAAGTTTAATGCCTTTACTATGACTGTCTAATAACTGTGGATAAAAATTGGAGTGGTATTTTATTCGAACAGGTGTGAGGCCAAGTGTGAATGATGTGTATTGTTTAGATAACATTTTTTGTGTTCCTATATTCGGGTATGAAGACGCCTTGAATTTATTAATAATAAATAATATTCCGTTGCATTACATCTCGTACATTATCAGTAAATCTTACGATTCAGAGGAAAAGAACAATCCCAATGGTAAGTGGGCGTCAAGAGCAAATTGTGGCTCCTTTACAGGGATTTCTTTGACAGAAACTGCAGGATATCTTAACTTGAACTGCTCTTTCATTGTCCCGAAAGTTCGTCGATTCCCGTCAATAGGTCATTTCAGTCTTTTGTCCCGATTCAGTCAATTCGCGCTGATGGGAAAAGATTATGGGGTAATTAGTAATTGCCAAAGATTCTCGAAGTTTGAGGTCAGTTTCGAGAAACGAAACGACTATATTTGAATAGACGACTATGTAGAGTGATTCTATGTAGCAGCCAGTTGGAGAGAGCGCGCTCCAAGAATGCGTCCAAATGCGTAGAAACGAAATGCGAAGAGGTCGCCAGAAGTTATCATGTGAACGAAGGTTCTGTCCCTTTTGGCCACTCCAATTTTTGTTTCTTCTATTTCCTTGGAATCAGTCATGAAATATTTGTCGTGGGCAAAATATCCTGTTGCACCCGTATTAGCCTAATATGTGTAATCAGGGCCTGATCTGAACTTACTTTCGTTTTCAGTCAGATAAGTATGCCAACCTTTCTGTTGCTGTTTTTTAACTTTCTCAATAACTTTTTCATGCTCATATTTTCATCTACATTTGTCCAAAGAATGAATGACTTTCTTTCATCTTGTGAACGTTTATCCTTCCAGCAGTCTTCTATATCGTGTCTATCTTCTTCACAATTCATACAATGCTTAAATGTTTGTTCATATTTCTTAATATCTTTATATTTTCTTTGCACTCACTGTGGTCATTGCTGTTTAATGTTTTCAGGATTTGATCTGCTCTCAAACTTGTGATGTCCTCGTTTGCCTCAACATCTGGTTTCACATGCAATTGAAGGCTTTGAATGCACCTTCGTTGTCTTGAAGCATTTTTAAGAGTTGCTTTTCAGTTTCTCCTCTTCTTTTAGTAGTCCTAAATTCTCTTCTTATCTTCAGTCGTGGTATCCCAGGCACTTACGAAATGCCTAAATTGATCTTCATGATTATTCATTCTGAATGCAAGTGTTTGTATTGCTGGAGTATTGGTCATAACTACGATGGACTTGTTCCATTCATACTTGATGAATCCTGCAATTAGTTGACTTTTTGTTTCCTCTGTATGTCTCTTGTAGACATTGGATAGTTTATCAAACATTCCCTTTGCTGCTTCTGAAGTTAGAATGTGAGTTTTCACTGTTCTTATGATGATGATTACTTTGGCGTTAGCTCCCTTGGTGATCCAGTTCCTCTACTTTTTCTCGTCTGCGCTGCACTGTTCCAGAGAACTAGTGTCCATCTTTGGATGGAAATGGTAATCCATTGTGCTCATTGGCTGTTTTGCTTAAAACAGAATCCTTATCTCAAATTCCCAAAGCCATACGTAGTGGTGTGAATGAGTTTTGGCACAGATTCCAGTACTTCTTGTGATGTTATTTTTCTCCCTGTGGCAGGCGCAGTATATAAGTGCAATCTTTCTTGTACTTCTCATTTGTTTTGAATAGAAATGGTAGAGTTATTTTTCAAGCCCCTGTTGTTATTTTCTTTAACTTCTTTTAATTCTGCCAGATGATTGGAAATATTAGTTTTGATGTCTTAATGACCTTCATCACTCATGGTAGTCTATAAGGAAGGTCTGTATTAATAATTTTTACAAGTGTTTCATAAAAAAGAAAATTTAAAAATTAAAATCTATAGGTTTATCTGATGGACCCCTACAAAGATGTATGCAAACGTGGCATCCAAGTCATTTAAATTTGTCTCCACTGGTGCTACAGATCTCCCACTGATACATTTGGTAAAGAGTAAATTTGCCTTGAAGTAAATGAAATCAAAGAGGAATGCTATGAGAAATCTATGTTAAGTTCTCTGTAGGTAATGGTAATATTTGAAAAGTTACATTAATACAAAAATTAACTTCTCATAACGTGATGCTAGATTATGAAATATAACAACATCTTATGCGAAGAAGCATGTAATGTTAATTATATACATTTTCAAGTTTCTAAGACATTATTTCTTATGCTTTAGCAAAGTTTCAGTTTTATTAACTTTTGTGAAAGGCTCTTGGTAAAAGGAATTGGTATAGAGGACAGGGAGTATATTTTTTCACATTCTCTGCCCTATCCTAAGAAATTTTTGTTTCTGGTGAATTTTATCATTTAATGCCTTAACAGTTTAAGGAGTGAATGGTATATTGGGTCCATTTTTCATGAGCATCACCTAATGGATGTGTTTCTTAGAGCATTAAAAAAATTGTATTCCATGTAATGACATCGAATTAATAATCGTATAATCAATGTCTCTTCTTTCACTCATCATCTGTTAATGTATAATCATTAATCTGTGATTAATTTTCAGATCAATCGTTTGTTTTGCAATTATGGTCATGCTCCACAGTTTATAATCATGAAAGGGTTATGCCCTATTCTTATTTGCGTTGTTATATTTCCTTTTAAATCACCGCAATACAATTTTTACAATTATCTTGTTTTAGCTCCATTTATGAGTGTTTTCAACAATATATTTCAAATGATGGGGTAATATGAAATATTTCACGAAAGCAGACCTTAAACAAATAGTAAATATTGTGTAGTGGATGCATGTTTTCTTCTTTATATGTAGCATTTAGTTGAATATTATTATATTTATTTATTACTATCATGGCTTTGGAGGGGGAAATGCATATATTCCTGCTTGCTATTCACAGTGATCAGGAGGAAAACTCCTCAAAAGTTACCTTCTGAAGCAAGAAGAAGAACCTCCTTTGAAAAACATTGATTTAGCAGCTGCAAACTAATGTCAAAAATAGTCCAAAATATGAGCATTGTTTTAAATTAATCCTGTCCAATGGGAGCAAGTGCAGAAGCCACATAAACCAAGAGAGATGAGTGACAGCTTAACTTTTGAACTGCCAAAAAAAAGCTCGATGACATTAGATTTCATAGCTGTTGTTTCATATCATTCATATCCTAGTAGACCCCTGTTTTCCTTGCTTAGCATCCTTACTTATCTTTGTATTCATTGATATTGCCTACTGTCACTCATCCATTTTTTCTTACCACAATCAGCTCACACAAACAGATGTTCTGATGAATGATTACTCTTGCTCGATTATCTTAAAACTAAGCCTTCAAAATTCATAAATATTCCCCATGAACATGAGGAAAGTAGACTTTATGAAAATCTTCAATTCCAAGATTAAGAAAATACTGCTTTCCATGTGCTTATCATTCAGTAGCTGAATACCTAAATCATGAATTGTGACTATAATCATCAATCTTTTTCATTTTTTCTGTTCTTAAATCTTATCCTGTCTTTTGTTAGGCTATTGTAGAAAGGGTTTATATCCCTTCTTATATATTCCTTGCTGTCTTATTTATTTGTTGTCCATTTCACTGATTTGACCTGCGTAAATTGTATTTTGTTGGCATGGTATATGAACATTGTATGCATATGGGAAAATTTTCTGCATTAACCTGATCCATGCCATGTATCAATGAAGTTTTTATTACTATTATGTGATTACTAGTGATTTCAAATAAGAAATGTACTACTGTTTGTGAATATGGTGCTTTTGGATGCTCAGAAGTAGGATTAATTGCTATCCAAGAACAGTAAAATTCTTTCATGTATATGTTATGGAAGCTATCACACTGACATCGGAGGTGTAAGAACACATACACAATGTTGTTTATTATGTATGATAGCTACTGCAATCACCATGTCCAGAAATCATACTTCTCCTGTTTGTTAAATTATTGGTTGAATTAATCGATAATATCCAATGGCACATCATGATTCTTAACTTCAGCAAAAGACAGTGTTTAAATTCAAGAGCAAAATCTTTCTAGCATTTACCAGATTATTTGAAAGCATCAGGGCAATGCTACTTAAAGGTTAATTCTTCAAAAGATCACTAAACATTTGCCGATTTTTCTGTAGATATCCTTTGTAAGACGTTTTCATCAGCAGTTTGTCGACGTTCTTCATTTGATCAATCCCTATGTTTGTACAGCCACTTAGTCCCTCACACATTCCTTGCCTTAAATTGAGAAGTAATTTAATCTAGCATTGTACCTAGTTTCCAAAATGGCTAGAGAATAATATAATAATGGCTTTCTTATGTATCAGTGAAATGTTATATTTATGGGGAAAGACACTACTTGTTCTACCGTTTTCAAAACCTCAGGATTGATACTATTGTAAAAGTAATCTCAGTCATGTAGCCAAGTTTTTTTTTAAATGGGATTATCCAAAATAATATACCATCTGAGTGAAAAAACTGAGAATGTGTTTTTGCTACTTCTTTAGATTATCTTTTCAAGGCTTCAGCTCTCACAATGCTACTCTAGTTTACAAACAGTGATTTGAATGTCATTATTTGAAGGCGTAACATGTAGTAATTTTTCATGAACAGGGCTAATAAAAACCACTTCAGATATGAGCACTGTGATTAATTTCAACAGACCATAAGATGGAATATCATTCTATAGAAGGCCCAAGTTACAAGACAGCTGCTTTCCAAAGGAAAACATCTGTTCTTTATTTTAAAAGACTGCTCGACTTTTATATAGAGGAAATTAAATTCTTTTGATATGTTTGTATTTGATTACATAGTCTGGAGTATATCTTTGCATTTTAATACCATTGTGAATGCAGATGTGAATGTAATTATACTGAAGGTGAAATTTGAAGTTATCGATCGTGTATTTGTAACTGATTTGAACAATGCATGAATGATTTAAATAAAGTATTTATTATCCAATTGTGCAGCTTGTTTATTACTTGAATAAAACTGTAGGGAAACGCTCTACCAATTTACAAAAAGTATTTTGGGGCTCTCAGCAGTAAGAGGTGAAACTCATGGAGATTACGTAGTCACCAATTGTTATAATTAATAAGAAATCCACAAACTCGTATTCATCTTTGATTTAAGACACTCTCATTAATTATATATCAAATTCATTGAAAAGCTTTGTTGTATTCTGGAACACTTGGTTACCCAGCAATATAAAATAAGAGGTCTTATGGCCTGGCCTAATATAGGAAATTGGGAAGTGGAAAAATAGAGTCTTCAAAAGTGGCAGCGATTAGAGGAAGTGCTATGGAGGCAAAAATCATGTGATTTTCAATTTTATCCATAGAGTGATAGGATATCTGTTCCTTAATCTCTTTTGGTTGTCAGAACGTTTTAATCATTTTGAAGCTTTAAGCGATAATTTTCAGACTAGTCATGGTTTTGTTTCATTGAAGATTTTTATTGACCTATAAGGTCAATCTTGAACGGGAATTTTAAATAAATTCACGCAAGTCTATTCATGACATCATTCCACTTCATCGAACTAATAGTCTTTCTTTATTCTCTTACACTATAGTGGGAGTGTTACCCTGTAAATTCATTTTTGCAATATTTCTGTGCAATGATTTTGATGCCTTTCCTAAAATGGTCAAGAGCATCCTTAACCAGAAGGAAAGATGGAAGACTTGCAGTTTCACGGCCACTGCTAAGTGAGGAGTATCTAAATGATAGTCTCTATGCAATTTAACACTTTATTCCATTGCATTACATCTCGTACATTATCAGTAAATCTTACGATTCAGAGGAAAAGAACAATCCCAGTGGTAAGTGGGCGTCAAGAGCAAATTGTGGCTCCTTTACAGGGATTTCTTTGACAGAAACTGCAGGATTTCTTAATTTGAACTGTGCTTACATTGCCCCGAAAGTACGTCGATTTCCGTCAATATGTCATTTCAGTCTTTTGTCCAGATTCGGTCATCTCGCGCTGATGGGAAAAGGTTATGGGGTAAGTAGTAAATGCCAAAGGCTCTCGAAGTTTGAGGTCAGTTTGGAGAAACGAAACGACTTTACATTTCATAGTGAGTCTTTCTATGTAGCAGCCAGTTGCAGTGCGCGCGCTGCAAGAATGCGTCGAAATTAAACAATTAAAAAGGAAATGCGGAGAGGCCGCCGGAACTTATCATGCGTAGGAGTTATAATTCACCAGGCCCGATTTTGACGAAATTAGTTGCCATATAGAAAGAAAATCGTGTGGAAAGAGCTGTTAATCGTTCTATATATATCTGCAACTTTTATCGGTAGAAAATTACGATAAAGTCCTGATACGCCAGAGATAAATTATAGTGAACAAACTATTCCTGTACGGTTTTGTACTAAGTGAAAGGGTAAAGAATTCAGATTCTTCATATCAATCTCCTTGATTCCTTGCTTAGTTTCCTTTCCTACCAAATTATTTTATTCTCTTATATCCAAATTTGAAACCAAAATCATTCCCAAGGAACTTGCCCAACTGGAAAGCTATTAATCCCCAAACACAATTTAATCATGCTCCAAATCTTTCATGGTACTAGGTGCAAAATCATGGAGTCAGTTATGTAATACCTATGGGAATACCCTTCCATTTTCGTCCTTCAAAAGGATGGAAATGAAGAGCTTTGAATATACAATAGCAAACAATAAATATAACTTAATTTCTCGCATTTACAAATTCTGACCTATCTTCAATACTCTCGCTTTAAGGTTATACATTGTTAAATCAATTTCCCTGACATACCTTTTCAAATAATAGTGCTCAAATAGCCAATGCCATCTACTCTTACTCATCATTTCAGACAATGCTCAGCCACAACTCAAGTTGGTACATAACATATCAGCTGATCAAGAGACGAGCGTATTACAAACCTCACCAGCAACTCATTATAATTATATTACTACTTCATTTTCTTTACAATTGATTTAGTCTATTTTATTTCTGTTGTTATGTTTATTTATCTCTTATTCTGTATCCTTTTAAAAATTTAAAAAATAATTTTGTTTACGATTATCTTTTTCTTCTCAATATGTTTTGGTGGTGTTTTTTATTACATCCTTGTGTGGGTGTTTTCCCAATTGTGGGTTTTTCTCTATCAACCTTCAGTTGTGGAGTTATTTTCCCACAAACCAAATCTTTCCTTTGGCTTTTTTTTTCTCTCTTCTCTTTTATAAGTTTTATTTATGTATTTGCTTCTTTAATTCTCACGTAAGAGATGTCTTATCATGTGATCTGAATTCTCAATGTACTTTTATCAGTGTATCCTGCTCAATGGAATCGTTAGCTTGGTGGCCTTGATGGTGAGGATGTTCTTGCCCTTGATCCTAGTTGAGGTTATGCGTTCTTCTCTTTAATATACTGCAATACTTATTGCAGTATAATAAAGTGATTTGTTCAATTGATGAATGTCCTAGTTTGGAAGTTATTTTCAAATCGTCCAAACTTTTCCGAATTCAACATATTTTCAACATCTCGTACCAGTAGGCATCGTCATTTGCTTTCGCGAATGCGTGTAAATCATGAGTGTCCCTACAAATGAATGTTTTCTATGGACGGATATGTTGGGAGAGTCTTTGTAGTTCTTCTTGCCTCCAGCCAATTTAAGAAGCTCTACAACAAGCCAGTTGTTCTTTGTTTTCAAATTATTTTATGATCTGTTTGATTTCCTTCTTATCTGATGGAATTGAGTCTGGAAGTTTAATTCTTTTTTTATTTGGATTTTTAATTTCCTCTGTCTTTGAAGACTTTAACGATGAACACTCTGAATGATTTAAAGCATATGGAACATCTATATTTTGCTGAAGTTATTCAGGAGTCCTTATTTGAAACTTGCTTTTTCTTCCAGAAAATCCCTGATATAGGGTGTGGCACCTTGCTGGCAATAATTCTCTTATTTTGTTTGGGAAGGAAAATATTATAAATTCTTTGATTTTGTCAATAAGTTTTTTGTAGTACTTGAAATAAAGTACTTTCACAGATATCAAACAGTACATGTAAAAGTTTTCAGTTGTAGGTTAATAATATGGACAAATTAATAGAAAACATTTAGAGAAATAAAATTTTGGCTACAGCTGATACGAAAGAGTTCAACAATGTAGAGAAATTGAAATCTGACTAGTAATACAAGATTTGTGGGAAAAATTGATATCCTAAGCACAGTTAACTGTTTGAATGTGAAAGTGAAAATGCAATTGCTTCATCTTCCACAGTAATCTACTGGATGTCCAGTCTTAACTTGTTGAACCCTGGATCTCTTGGTTGATCCATATGGAAAAGAATTCTTTTCACTTTACTAAAACATGTTTTTTAGTATTTTTGTGTAATTCAAACAGTTGTGAAGAGTTTACCTTAGCAGTAAGAAATATTTCTACGATTTATCTTGGGAAAGTGATGATGAAGGAAGGTGGTCAGGCGATTTTACTGTCTATTCAGAGTCTGCTACAGAGAATGCCATGGAGAGCCATGATTATCGCCCAAACAGTTGAATACTTCGCGAGGCAAAGGATGTTCTAGAGATGGTGGAATTGAGAGTAAAACTAGGGAATGAATCTGAAAAGATCAGTTTTGTTTCCAGAGAGTGAATGGAATGAGGGATGCAATTGGGGTAAAGAGAATACATGTAGAGCAGAGCATGGAATTTAAGAAATGTGCATTTATTTTAATTTGAGTAGGCCTTGGATGGAGTACAGTGAGGAAGAGTGATGGAGATATCAAAGTAAATTGGGTTTAAAACAAAGAAATTTTCTGTCTTTTTTTCACATGGGTTAAACATGGTCACCTTGTTTATGCCTGGCATGTGCTGATAATGTAAAAGTAATCGGTACTTTCTCCTCCAAGGCTTTTTGGATTCCTTTCTCCTATGCTACTGTTCTGCACTGTAAACATTATAGTATTATTGTTAATGATGTAATCCATGTATATGATTTATAATTTTCATGAAATATGTATGTTGTCATAAATTGAAAACTATGGTGCCCATTTTTTTTGTAAGATAAATTTCTCATCAATAAAGTGAAAAATATAAACGTCAACAATAATTCTTCAAGTCTTCCAACCGAGCATCCTTTTGTATATTCCTTCATGACCTCTAAAGTAAATACACTAACTAACTAACCAACTAAAGCTAACAGCTTACCTAAACCATGGGATATGCATTTAATCTCAGAGAAGTCTGAAGTAATTGCTATCTAAATAATGTTATGTTATAGTCTGAATCCATGCGAATAAGTAAAGTTAAACTGGAAGAAAAATTCAATGGCTTTGATGCAACCTAGGTCAACTACATTCTTATGAAACAGCATAAATAACTAACAGCTTTTCTACCATCAAAGCACAGCAGAAACCATATGCTTAATATCATGAAAAGGAAACAACTTCATGAAATGCCATTTGCATCTGGGAAGTGTGAAGTTAATATGAAAGATGTCTATTCCAGGTTTGACCACAATTTCTATCGCTAATCTAGTAAGCTTTCTTCATAATCATAAAATCCCTTCCACCTTATAAGCAAAGCTAACTTCGACAAAATTTCCAGGCGATTGGGTAAATAAAGTCAAGGAGAAAATAACAGGAGAGAAAGAAAAAACTGAAACCAGGTTGAGATGCTGGAAAGCTGTTTATACTTTTGCATTACTGAATGCAACAGTATAAACAAATTAATGCATATATAAAACCGAATAAATTTATAGAGATATCTTTTAAATAGAAAAAATCTTTGCAAGAACGTTTCAAATTTTACGAATCCCAAAACTATCCCTAATGTATTAAAAGATCAAACAACGTTATGAATGCTGAAAGAAGAGAAATTCTGTCAACTGCTTGATTATCCTGGCGGTAGGAGCAAAAACCACCTATGCGACTCAAGGCGACAAGAAAATATTCCATGCGCGTTAGCTTCGTTTATATTACTTACAATCTTGCTGTTATACAAATTAAAATTTGGAATACAGTTCCTACGAACGCGAGACAAACACCAAGAGTAGGGGGATTGAATAAAGATATCTATATTAAAGTTTGTCTTTCGCACTTGGCGTGTTTTCATTGTCTATGTCGGTCACTTGACAAATGCTTCCACAAAAGAGGTGGAGCAGAAAGCCACAGCTGATAGAAGTTGGCGCAACTCTGGAGACTTTAAGGGCTGCAACCTTCGCAAAGAGATCGTTTCAGAGCATCTCTAGGTGTTGACAAACTGTATTTACTATCGAGTGATCTGGTTTTCGTAATCGTTGGTCTTAAAACACGTAAGAACTTTATTGGAGAACCTCCGAAATTTCCTTTTTATGGTATTTAATTACTTGCTGGGCCACAGTGCTTAGATCGTCTAGCGTGATTTCTCTTATAAATTTTCTATGGCTGGTTCCCATGGCTTGCTGTGGTAAATTCGCTTAGATGTGATCCTTCTTCGTCTTAGTGCAACTTCTCGTTTCATGTGCTATGTTCAATTGATGAATGTCATAGTTTGGAAGTTATTTTCAAGTCGTCCAAACTTTTCCGAATTCAACATATTTTCACCATTTCATACCAGTAGGCATCGTCATTTGCTTTCGCGAATGCGTGTAAATCATGAGTGTCCCTACAAATGAATGTTTTCCGTGGACGGATATGTTGGGAGAGTCTTTGTAGTTCTTCTTGCCTCCAGCCAATTTAAGAAGCTCTACAACAAGCCAGTTGTTCTTTGTTTTCAAATTATTTTATGATCTGTTTGATTTCCTTCTTATCTGATGGAATTGAGTCTGGAAGTTTAATTCTTTTTTTATTTGGATTTTTAATTTCCTCTGTCTTTGAAGACTTTAACGATGAACACTCTGAATGATTTAAAGCATATGGAACATCTATATTTTGCTGAAGTTATTCAGGAGTCCTTATTTGAAACTTGCTTTTTCTTCCAGAAAATCCCTGATATAGGGTGTGGCACCTTGCTGGCAATAATTCTCTTATTTTGTTTGGGAAGGAAAATATTATAAATTCTTTGATTTTGTCAATAAGTTTTTTGTAGTACTTGAAATAAAGTACTTTCACAGATATCAAACAGTACATGTAAAAGTTTTCAGTTTTAGGTTAATAATATGGACTACTTAATTGAACTTATGGAAAGGAATTCTTTTCACTTTACTAAAACCTGTATTTTAGTATTTTTGTGTTATTTAAACAGTTGTGAAGAATTTGGAGATATCAAAGTAAATTGGGTTTGAAACAAATAAACCAAAGAAATTCTCTGTCTTTTTTCATATGGGTTGAACATGGTCACCTTGTTTATGCCTGGCATGTGCTGATAATGTAAAACTAATCGGTACTTTCTTCTCCTCGGCTTTTTTGGATTACGTTCTCCTATGCTACTGTTCTGCACTGTAAACATTATAATATTATTGTTAATGATGTAATCCATGTATATGATTTATAAGTTTCATGAAATATGTATGTTGTCATAAATTGAAAACTATAGTGCCCATTTTTGCTGTAAGATAAATTTCTAATCAATAAAGGGAAAAATATAAACGTCAACAATACTTAAAGTCTTCCAACCAAGCCTCCTTTGGTATGTCCTTGATGACCTCTAAATAAATACACTAACTAACCAGCTAAAGCTAACAGTTTACATGAACCATGGGTTATGCAAGTCATCTCAGAGAAGTCGGAAGTGATTTCTTTCTAAATATGTTTATGTTTTAGTCTGAATCCATGCGAATAAGTAAAGTTAAACTGGAAGAAAAATTCAATGGCTTTGATGCAACCTAGGTCAACTACATTCTTATGAAACAGCATAAATAACTAACAGCTTTTCTTCTATCAAAGCACAGCAGGAACCATATGCTTAAAATCATGAAAAGGAAACAACTTCATGAATTGCCATTTGCATATAGGAAGTGTGAAGTTATTAATGAACTGAAAGATGTATTGGCTCACCCTTTAGATACCAGAATAATTCAGACTTTGACACTATCTATCATGGGTTGGATACCAGAATGTCGAAAATATCAGACTTTTTCCCCTAAAAATACTTTGGGTGTATATTTGAAAATTATTTTGAATACTTGCATTATTTTTCAGAAAATTATGTTTCACTCATTAATTTCAAATCCATTCATAGCATATTTTGTTTTAGGCTTAACTGAGATCACAACAATTGCTTAGGTTGGTTACATAGTAATAGCTAAATCTGAGGTGGAATTAAGGCAAGGCAAGCTTTGTAACCAAATATGACTTTAAGTCTAAAAATGTCGTTGGCTTTGAGGTCAGAAAATTAGGAATGTATAGCAAACTTAAGATTTTGTCGTCATTGAAAATAGAATTAGCTCAAACGTTGGAAAGATCACTATATGTAGTGACAAGAAAGAGGATGATATGAATTAAATTTGTCCAAACTGTGCAATGATAGTTTGTCTAGATTGTTTTGAATTCATCAAGGAAATAAATTTTAGATTGTAGGAAAATAAATATTTTATTGTCAAGTTTTCATCATTGAATCAAATTATTAAGTAAATCTAAAGCAGTTTGCTTCAAGGAAATTATCAAAGTTAATTCAAAATAATATTAATTATTTTTTTTTCGTGGAACTAACAGTTTTCATAGCTCTTCAGTTTCACTTTTGATAGGTACACGAGTTTTCATAGAAGTCATACCATTTAAATCAATTCAGCAGCATCTCTAAATTTAACTCTAAAGTTTTACTAAATTTTTAAAGAATCTGTAACCAAAGTTTCAGAATTATGACAATTTCCTGAAAGACCACTGTGAAATGACTAATATTCTAAAGCAATTTTCATTTCAATAGTAATATTTTATTTCATTATTGCATGTACAATTCAAAGAGAAAATCTCTTAAATCAGAAACAGGGTTGATTAGCCTGGAGGAATTTCTCGAGTAGTAGTATGATTTTGAAGGTGCTTTGTCGGCTGAGGTAATCATCCTTGTGTGTGCTCCCACGAGGAACCAAATGCAGAACTACTTGCAAAGTCCGATGAGGTATCTTCTTGGCTATCTGCGATCCCAGAATACCTGAAATAAAGAAATTGCCTGAAATGTTGTTCCAGTAGATCAAATTATTTTGGAACTTCATTGAATAAATTTGAACATTTTCCGGATGCCATGCTGATGACAATTTCTATTTAGTTGAGAATTTGAGGGTACTAGAGTTTTGATTTCAGAATTTTCCATCACAGCTCATCTTATTAAAGATCATAATGAAAAATGCTAAAGTAGAAAGCTAACTTGGAATTTAAGACTGCTTGGGCAAGGGATTTAAATTAAAATGCTTGCATTGATTCCTTAGTAGGCAAAGATACCTCTTGCCATTTAAAAAATCTTGCTATCACAGTTGCAACTGAATCATCATAGAAATCTTATTAAAAGTTTAAACTATGATTGACAATTACCTGGAGTCCATACATTAAGTCAATTCTCTCGGGAAGAGATTTCTAAGGCAACGGGCATCTCCTGGATCACTGCATTTTTAGATCCTGCTCGATCCTGTAAAATATAATAAAGAGTTCTTGAAATTAAAGGAGGTCTTACGTAGGTAAGATGCAAGACTTAAATGTGTACATGAATTACGAAGTTACTAATTCCACTTTGCAAATGAAAGTCGCCAATGAAAAAGATAGATTTATTCAGAATTTTTTTTATATTGAAGGATAAATGCTAATAGAGTTTAAAGAGAGGTAATTGTAAATAAATTAGCACGGGTTTCCGAGCCACGCAAAGACGTACCGTGCTCAGCTCGTTTCCCCTTTTATATGGAGGGGATCGCCAGAAAACTGCAATTGGTACATATTTCGGGGGACGCTCGCGACATCAATTGCAATTATCCAGCCCTATAAAACCATGGTGTGGCTACGGCATGAAAACCATAGCCACGGAAAAGATAGAAGAGGAAGACTTTTAGAAGACTAATTAAGATTTATTCTCTAATGGCTAAAAAGCCGGTCTGTATGAGTGTGTGTAGTGCCTATCACGATAATTTCCCCATCCCCCCCAATTCACAAATGCCCATCAAGTGGGCCCTACTTCACTTCATTTCCCCACTCCCCCCAAACTTTAATGCAGACCTGTATTCTAATGCCCGTTTGTTGGGCCCTTTTCTAAAGAAACCTGCCACCCTTCACCTGAAAGGCGTCGACTCCTTACCTTTGCTGCGGGCATCCTCCAGCGTCGGCCGAACTCTGCGATCCATCGGCGAACTGAACCTCCCCTTGAAGTCACTTTCACTATTTCACTTAAATGACCATTAAATCACAAACACTGCACTCACTTTCTTCATCTTCTCGCCTCGATGCGCTGTGGATTTGATCTCTCAGCAATCCCTCGACGTCTTACAATTATGCTCCAGGTCACCTTTGCAGAGGATATTAGTAACCGGAATTTCAGCTCTCTGCGCTGCAATGACGTCGTCTTGAGGACCAGACTTCGGTCATCCATCTCGGATTGCTGGCAGAGAATAAAACTCTGAAGGTTCGAGCGATTGCAATTGTAATGACGGAAGTGATTCTAGTTTTAAAGGTTTGGCGAGGTGTAAGGCTCTGCTAGCTTCTGGCCGCGAATTCTCAGGATGTTCTTCCTCCGCGGAGTGGTGGGTGTGTCCCAATCTTGAAGATACTGCTGGTTCATTCTTCCGGAAAACAGCATATTCTAGATCGACAGGAGCGGGAGACAGTTCGGAATGCCCTCTGTCGCAGCGAAGATGGAGGTGCCTTCAGGAAACGTAAGAAGACGTGGTAGTATGTTGAGCATTAGAAGGCTCTTCGAAGGTGGTCTCCGTCGATCCGGACGTTGTTGCGCGAAATGAGACCGGCCGGGAATTCGCAGTGTTTATATAGGCAGGTTGGTGTGAGAGAGGGTTGTGGAAGGGAAGGGGACGGATTCGTTTCAATGGAGTTGTCCTTACTGCTAACTTTTGTGCTTTGCTACCTTGACTTCTAATCGTCGTTTGGAGCTATCTGTTATCGGAATTCCAATAAGCCACTGAGTTAGTAATTGAGTGTAAAGGAGGCAATTATAGTTGCAGCTACATATTTACTCTTGGTGCAGAATTTGGTGCATGGCGTTCACTGAAACGCGAAGCGAATACGCAAAGTGAGAGGTATGATATCATAATATTTGCATTGGGTATATTTTAAGAGTCATAGTCAATTAACTATAATTTTAGAATAATATTGGTTACTTTTGCAAATTATTCAAATGTAACCCAGAGAATCGATAAAGTCGAAATTGAAGTGATGTTGTTGAAAGTCGTCGTTTTTGCGTTGTACTTTTTTTTGCGGAAATTTGGTTTTTGATTTAAATGGAATGATAGAAACACCTTTCTATAAATATTCCACACTAGCTGTAATTTAACGAGGAAATCAAAGTTTCTATCTACCTTCTACTATAATTACGTCTCCGATGACTCTTTTTTTAACTTTAACTCTATGCTCTCTAGATGAATTCCTTTCTTTAAGATAATGGTTTTTAAGATATTTAATATTTGTATCTTAATAAGATTTTTGGCTTAGATATCTTTGTACCATTGATCATACGAATCTGATTTTTATCTCTGGTGTCCCTTAATTTTCAACCGAGAAAATCATGCAACCGACGATGAGAATATGAATCTCGATTGAATATTTTCTTGTGAAACTTGTCTCAAGTTCATTCGATAATTCTTTGAAATGAAAATCTGCAATAGAAATAAGGTCTGAAAAGGATCTAGATACTACGTACGTTTAAATACTTTATAATACGCTTTGACTTGGCTGGGATTGAACCGGGGGACATCATTACAGATAACAAATTCTATTCGTTCTTAGGAGACGACGATTCGTAATTTGTATTTGTTTTGAGGTTTTATAACATCTGATTTTTGATATTTTGGTGAAAATAAACCCGCACTCACACCGAAACTACAGCATTGAACCGCCCGTCGATTATCAACGTCAAGTTAACATTGCTAAGTATGTATGTACCATAACAATTGCTCTACCCATACGAAAACCAATGAGAACCAAGGGGTATAGATTCTAGGGGTAGGGGTTAGGGGTATAGATTCTAGGATTATTTGAATCAATAATTTAGTTTTTCCGATAATGTTCCGAGAAAGTAATTGATTAGAGAAAATAATCATGGTGCATGCGACTTTCTCCATACGAAGAAAGGCGGCTTGTAGGGTGTATATGTAGATTTACTGTAGCAGCGATTAAATTTTAAGAGACATAGGTAATTCAGAATACTTGATGCCTGAGGAGTTTTTAGACGAATTTAGATATTCGAGATATTTATAAATGCTGTTTGAAATGAGTATTATTTCGATTGATGTACCTGAAGCTCACAATAATGACATTTTGTTAGAAGTCAAGAGGTTTGTGTAAAAAATAATTGTAGACAGAATATACCCTTTGCTCCGAATTTAATTGCAATGTCGTCTTTTGTGAGAAGTGCAGCGGTAAGTCTGACAAAGTCGAATAGGTTCTGAGTAAGCGACATATGATGGCACAATGGGCAGAGCAGGCGTCGAAGAGTGGCCAAACGCCTGTGAGACCGCGATCTGCGGTCAATTGCCGCACTTGCTGTTCGCGGATTATCGGAGCGGCCTTCGCCGTCCAACTCGACCGGTCGTGCTCGGCCGCGGCATGCAACATTCCTCTCTTTTTCCAAGGGAATTTGTTCTTTTTCTCTTCACCCCTGCAACTTATTTCGGTGTTGACTCTGGTAAAAAGATTTCACAGCATTTTGTAGTAATAAAATGCTTACTTTCTCGCTAATGAACAAGTCGCAAGAGAAGAGAGGAGGGAAGCAAGCGCATCAGGGGCCCCCTGGGCTTCCCCCTCCTGGCAAATCCATGGGCTTCTTTGCCCTTTTGGACCATCGCATTCTTCTGCTTGGTGATAGATACATGTTATTGACGATAGGTTGGCATGGACAATTTTAAAAGTATGAATGTGCAAATATTTTTTACGATTAATTCCCAATTCCATCACCTCTTGCTAATAAAATATAAGTTCATCAATCTCAAAGGATCGAGATCGTTACTTCGAACCCCTTTCGTGCATGCGTAGAAACTGTTCTTGTGGCTTTCTATTAATAAAAAGGAGCGTCCTATTTAAGGGCGCCGTCGAGAACAAATTCGATGTTTAACTTTTATTTTAGGAGTTTGGCAAAACACTACGTAGTTCTCATTCGGCTAACTCACCTAAAATTTTACCGGAAAGAACTTTTTAAAATACAGTCCTTGGGATGGCATTCCATAAGAACAACGTAATTTGAAATGCCAAATGATATGGAGCGCAGGCTAATTTTCTCGTGAGGGGGCATTCGTAACAAAAAGCATTCCCGTGAATAACTTCGAAAATTGTCTTCCTGAAATCGGAAATGATAGGAATGTCATGCTTGTGGCAGTTGGTATCAGGATGGCATTAAGGTCAAACAAAGGTTGGAGCACAAGGCGTTCGAAGTGCAGTAAAAACTGGTGAAGGTAGACGGAGAGGGAGATAACGAACAGGAGGAATGCAAATGCTGGGAGGTGGCGTTCAATGTAGCCTTTTGGCAAATCCCTGAAACTTATCTTTCGCCCATTTCGATGATTTCCTATCGAGATCTCGTTTATTACTCGGAATAATATAACGGAAAGATTTTACCGATATTAACAGAGAAATTCTTGATCCTTCGTTCAGTTCAGATGTTGAAGTATTTCGTAGGGCCTTTGGTTAGCCGAGTGGGTAAAACGTTCGAATATGGGACATCTTCACCCATCGCGTGGGTAATATTCGCGTTAGGCAGCTTCCGCTTAACTGGAGGTCTAAATACTCATATAGCACACACAACGGGACCAATTTTTTCCCGACAGGCTTTAATCTCGTTCCGCTAAAGGCAGGTTTCAATGCATTACAGTCCATTTTACGATTTAACTGAATAAGCATTACGATGAGATTCAGCATCCTAGAAGGTCGTATTCAAACGTCATCATGAGTAGTAGAAATAATATTGTTTGACTGGTTATTGGTAAGTGATATGTGTATCAGGGATCTAGGATCATTCAATTTATTAATTACATTTTCTTACGGATTTGCGCATCGAATATCTTTGGGACAGAGATAGTTTAATGTTATCATCTTCAGAGTTCTTGACTACCAATGTTCCTTGGTGCTGTAAAAATTTAACCGTGAAATGAATTTATGCACGAATTAAAAGAGATGAACCACTTTGGATTGCTAAGATTGAGCAGCCTTTTAATCTCGTGTCACCTGCGGTTTTGGCTAAAGGAGAGGTTTTTCCTCTCTAATTATTTCGGAAGTTCTGGAAAGACCTCGCAGCGTCCTTATCTTCCTGCCATTCCTTTGGAATTGCATGGTTGTTTACGACCTCTCTTCCTCGGCTCTCCTTCTTGCAAAATATCTCAAATTGTATGTACCATCTGCCATGGTTCCCTTCCTGCAATTAGTCAGAATGCATATTTTTTTCAGCTGGAATCTAACGCATCGCACAAAATTGCGATTCATGAAAGTTCGTAGCTAGGCTATTCGATTCCAAGCTATTCAAGGGTGACAGGGAAGCGAAATATTTTTGTATCGACCCTGATAAACATTAGTTTTATGAGATGTTATATTTATGTATGTTTTGGTATTGCAATATCTGGGTGGATTGAATTTGCGACCCAAGCTCCATTTCACCTTCAGTAAATTTAAACTTCGAAAGATTTATTACTCTGTCATGAAATGCGTGAACAGGTTTAGTTACCTTTGAGTGTTTATCGCTGCTGCCACTTTTAGCAATGGTTAAACGTATTAGTTTGCTTTCAATTATATTTCGTTTCTTGAAATGAACAGTACTAGTCCATGCCCTAATCTGATAATCTAAATCAAACCATTCGACAGGGTGCAGGTTAGGCATGAGTTCCTTATGCAGTAGATAAAGGTTATGTCTTAAGTTATCTCGTTTCACATACCACAGTTTAGCTCAGGTCGTAACCAAATAAGTTGGGCTGATTTAATTGTATGCATTTCAGCTGGCGTCTTCACTTTGCAGGAAATGTTGTTATATTTGGGAATGGTACCTGTTCGTAGACACTCGTTGAAATAATGGCTTTCCTGACTATTCTAGCCTTCAATATATCATCAATTGAGTTTGCCGTAACTTTGCAGGATTCCATTACAGGAAAAAAATATACGCCCACTTTGTAAAATTCTACTGTTTTAATTATACATGCAACATGTCTCTCTAAGACATCATCGGGCACTGATAGAAAAATTGAAGACAATAAATAGCAAAAGAAAAGGGAAGGGTAAGGGATGGAGTGGGTTAAGAAAAAGGTAAAATTAATTGTTTGTGGAAGGTGTAGTTGTAGGAGGGGAGGAAGAAAGTTAACTGTGGAAAGTAGGAGGGATTGAGTCCGAAATAAGTGGTTGTTAGTTAGTCGATTCATATTTACAATGTAAGTAATGTGTGATCTTTATTTGTTCCAAGTAATTAAGTTTAATGCCTTTACTATGACTGTCTAATAACTGTGGATAAAAATTGGAGTGGTATTTTATTCGAACAGGTGTGAGGCCAAGTGTGAATGATGTGTATTGTTTAGATAACATTTTTTGTGTTCCTATATTCGGGTATGAAGACGCCTTGAATTTATTAATAATAAATAATATTCCGTTGCATTACATCTCGTACATTATCAGTAAATCTTACGATTCAGAGGAAAAGAACAATCCCAATGGTAAGTGGGCGTCAAGAGCAAATTGTGGCTCCTTTACAGGGATTTCTTTGACAGAAACTGCAGGATATCTTAACTTGAACTGCTCTTTCATTGTCCCGAAAGTTCGTCGATTCCCGTCAATAGGTCATTTCAGTCTTTTGTCCCGATTCAGTCAATTCGCGCTGATGGGAAAAGATTATGGGGTAATTAGTAATTGCCAAAGATTCTCGAAGTTTGAGGTCAGTTTCGAGAAACGAAACGACTATATTTGAATAGACGACTATGTAGAGTGATTCTATGTAGCAGCCAGTTGGAGAGAGCGCGCTCCAAGAATGCGTCCAAATGCGTAGAAACGAAATGCGAAGAGGTCGCCAGAAGTTATCATGTGAACGAAGGTTCTGTCCCTTTTGGCCACTCCAATTTTTGTTTCTTCTATTTCCTTGGAATCAGTCATGAAATATTTGTCGTGGGCAAAATATCCTGTTGCACCCGTATTAGCCTAATATGTGTAATCAGGGCCTGATCTGAACTTACTTTCGTTTTCAGTCAGATAAGTTTGCCAACCTTTCTGTTGCTGTTTTTTAACTTTCTCAATAACTTTTTCATGCTCATATTTTCATCTACATTTGTCCAAAGAATGAATGACTTTCTTTCATCTTGTGAACGTTTATCCTTCCAGCAGTCTTCTATATCGTGTCTATCTTCTTCACAATTCATACAATGCTTAAATGTTTGTTCATATTTCTTAATATCTTTATATTTTCTTTGCACTCACTGTGGTCATTGCTGTTTAATGTTTTCAGGATTTGATCTGCTCTCAAACTTGTGATGTCCTCGTTTGCCTCAACATCTGGTTTCACATGCAATTGAAGGCTTTGAATGCACCTTCGTTGTCTTGAAGCATTTTTAAGAGTTGCTTTTCAGTTTCTCCTCTTCTTTTAGTAGTCCTAAATTCTCTTCTTATCTTCAGTCGTGGTATCCCAGGCACTTACGAAATGCCTAAATTGATCTTCATGATTATTCATTCTGAATGCAAGTGTTTGTATTGCTGGAGTATTGGTCATAACTACGATGGACTTGTTCCATTCATACTTGATGAATCCTGCAATTAGTTGACTTTTTGTTTCCTCTGTATGTCTCTTGTAGACATTGGATAGTTTATCAAACATTCCCTTTGCTGCTTCTGAAGTTAGAATGTGAGTTTTCACTGTTCTTATGATGATGATTACTTTGGCGTTAGCTCCCTTGGTGATCCAGTTCCTCTACTTTTTCTCGTCTGCGCTGCACTGTTCCAGAGAACTAGTGTCCATCTTTGGATGGAAATGGTAATCCATTGTGCTCATTGGCTGTTTTGCTTAAAACAGAATCCTTATCTCAAATTCCCAAAGCCATACGTAGTGGTGTGAATGAGTTTTGGCACAGATTCCAGTACTTCTTGTGATGTTATTTTTCTCCCTGTGGCAGGCGCAGTATATAAGTGCAATCTTTCTTGTACTTCTCATTTGTTTTGAATAGAAATGGTAGAGTTATTTTTCAAGCCCCTGTTGTTATTTTCTTTAACTTCTTTTAATTCTGCCAGATGATTGGAAATATTAGTTTCGATGTCTTAATGACCTTCATCACTCATGGTAGTCTATAAGGAAGGTCTGTATTAATAATTTTTACAAGTGTTTCATAAAAAAGAAAATTTAAAAATTAAAATCTATAGGTTTATCTGATGGACCCCTACAAAGATGTATGCAAACGTGGCATCCAAGTCATTTAAATTTGTCTCCACTGGTGCTACAGATCTCCCACTGATACATTTGGTAAAGAGTAAATTTGCCTTGAAGTAAATGAAATCAAAGAGGAATGCTATGAGAAATCTATGTTAAGTTCTCTGTAGGTAATGGTAATATTTGAAAAGTTACATTAATACAAAAATTAACTTCTCATAACGTGATGCTAGATTATGAAATATAACAACATCTTATGCGAAGAAGCATGTAATGTTAATTATATACATTTTCAAGTTTCTAAGACATTATTTCTTATGCTTTAGCAAAGTTTCAGTTTTATTAACTTTTGTGAAAGGCTCTTGGTAAAAGGAATTGGTATAGAGGACAGGGAGTATATTTTTTCACATTCTCTGCCCTATCCTAAGAAATTTTTGTTTCTGGTGAATTTTATCATTTAATGCCTTAACAGTTTAAGGAGTGAATGGTATATTGGGTCCATTTTTCATGAGCATCACCTAATGGATGTGTTTCTTAGAGCATTAAAAAAATTGTATTCCATGTAATGACATCGAATTAATAATCGTATAATCAATGTCTCTTCTTTCACTCATCATCTGTTAATGTATAATCATTAATCTGTGATTAATTTTCAGATCAATCGTTTGTTTTGCAATTATGGTCATGCTCCACAGTTTATAATCATGAAAGGGTTATGCCCTATTCTTATTTGCGTTGTTATATTTCCTTTTAAATCACCGCAATACAATTTTTACAATTATCTTGTTTTAGCTCCATTTATGAGTGTTTTCAACAATATATTTCAAATGATGGGGTAATATGAAATATTTCACGAAAGCAGACCTTAAACAAATAGTAAATATTGTGTAGTGGATGCATGTTTTCTTCTTTATATGTAGCATTTAGTTGAATATTATTATATTTATTTATTACTATCATGGCTTTGGAGGGGGAAATGCATATATTCCTGCTTGCTATTCACAGTGATCAGGAGGAAAACTCCTCAAAAGTTACCTTCTGAAGCAAGAAGAAGAACCTCCTTTGAAAAACATTGATTTAGCAGCTGCAAACTAATGTCAAAAATAGTCCAAAATATGAGCATTGTTTTAAATTAATCCTGTCCAATGGGAGCAAGTGCAGAAGCCACATAAACCAAGAGAGATGAGTGACAGCTTAACTTTTGAACTGCCAAAAAAAAGCTCGATGACATTAGATTTCATAGCTGTTGTTTCATATCATTCATATCCTAGTAGACCCCTGTTTTCCTTGCTTAGCATCCTTACTTATCTTTGTATTCATTGATATTGCCTACTGTCACTCATCCATTTTTTCTTACCACAATCAGCTCACACAAACAGATGTTCTGATGAATGATTACTCTTGCTCGATTATCTTAAAACTAAGCCTTCAAAATTCATAAATATTCCCCATGAACATGAGGAAAGTAGACTTTATGAAAATCTTCAATTCCAAGATTAAGAAAATACTGCTTTCCATGTGCTTATCATTCAGTAGCTGAATACCTAAATCATGAATTGTGACTATAATCATCAATCTTTTTCATTTTTTCTGTTCTTAAATCTTATCCTGTCTTTTGTTAGGCTATTGTAGAAAGGGTTTATATCCCTTCTTATATATTCCTTGCTGTCTTATTTATTTGTTGTCCATTTCACTGATTTGACCTGCGTAAATTGTATTTTGTTGGCATGGTATATGAACATTGTATGCATATGGGAAAATTTTCTGCATTAACCTGATCCATGCCATGTATCAATGAAGTTTTTATTACTATTATGTGATTACTAGTGATTTCAAATAAGAAATGTACTACTGTTTGTGAATATGGTGCTTTTGGATGCTCAGAAGTAGGATTAATTGCTATCCAAGAACAGTAAAATTCTTTCATGTATATGTTATGGAAGCTATCACACTGACATCGGAGGTGTAAGAACACATACACAATGTTGTTTATTATGTATGATAGCTACTGCAATCACCATGTCCAGAAATCATACTTCTCCTGTTTGTTAAATTATTGGTTGAATTAATCGATAATATCCAATGGCACATCATGATTCTTAACTTCAGCAAAAGACAGTGTTTAAATTCAAGAGCAAAATCTTTCTAGCATTTACCAGATTATTTGAAAGCATCAGGGCAATGCTACTTAAAGGTTAATTCTTCAAAAGATCACTAAACATTTGCCGATTTTTCTGTAGATATCCTTTGTAAGACGTTTTCATCAGCAGTTTGTCGACGTTCTTCATTTGATCAATCCCTATGTTTGTACAGCCACTTAGTCCCTCACACATTCCTTGCCTTAAATTGAGAAGTAATTTAATCTAGCATTGTACCTAGTTTCCAAAATGGCTAGAGAATAATATAATAATGGCTTTCTTATGTATCAGTGAAATGTTATATTTATGGGGAAAGACACTACTTGTTCTACCGTTTTCAAAACCTCAGGATTGATACTATTGTAAAAGTAATCTCAGTCATGTAGCCAAGTTTTTTTTTAAATGGGATTATCCAAAATAATATACCATCTGAGTGAAAAAACTGAGAATGTGTTTTTGCTACTTCTTTAGATTATCTTTTCAAGGCTTCAGCTCTCACAATGCTACTCTAGTTTACAAACAGTGATTTGAATGTCATTATTTGAAGGCGTAACATGTAGTAATTTTTCATGAACAGGGCTAATAAAAACCACTTCAGATATGAGCACTGTGATTAATTTCAACAGACCATAAGATGGAATATCATTCTATAGAAGGCCCAAGTTACAAGACAGCTGCTTTCCAAAGGAAAACATCTGTTCTTTATTTTAAAAGACTGCTCGACTTTTATATAGAGGAAATTAAATTCTTTTGATATGTTTGTATTTGATTACATAGTCTGGAGTATATCTTTGCATTTTAATACCATTGTGAATGCAGATGTGAATGTAATTATACTGAAGGTGAAATTTGAAGTTATCGATCGTGTATTTGTAACTGATTTGAACAATGCATGAATGATTTAAATAAAGTATTTATTATCCAATTGTGCAGCTTGTTTATTACTTGAATAAAACTGTAGGGAAACGCTCTACCAATTTACAAAAAGTATTTTGGGGCTCTCAGCAGTAAGAGGTGAAACTCATGGAGATTACGTAGTCACCAATTGTTATAATTAATAAGAAATCCACAAACTCGTATTCATCTTTGATTTAAGACACTCTCATTAATTATATATCAAATTCATTGAAAAGCTTTGTTGTATTCTGGAACACTTGGTTACCCAGCAATATAAAATAAGAGGTCTTATGGCCTGGCCTAATATAGGAAATTGGGAAGTGGAAAAATAGAGTCTTCAAAAGTGGCAGCGATTAGAGGAAGTGCTATGGAGGCAAAAATCATGTGATTTTCAATTTTATCCATAGAGTGATAGGATATCTGTTCCTTAATCTCTTTTGGTTGTCAGAACGTTTTAATCATTTTGAAGCTTTAAGCGATAATTTTCAGACTAGTCATGGTTTTGTTTCATTGAAGATTTTTATTGACCTATAAGGTCAATCTTGAACGGGAATTTTAAATAAATTCACGCAAGTCTATTCATGACATCATTCCACTTCATCGAACTAATAGTCTTTCTTTATTCTCTTACACTATAGTGGGAGTGTTACCCTGTAAATTCATTTTTGCAATATTTCTGTGCAATGATTTTGATGCCTTTCCTAAAATGGTCAAGAGCATCCTTAACCAGAAGGAAAGATGGAAGACTGGCAGTTTCACGGCCACTGCTAAGTGAGGAGTATCTAAATGATAGTCTCTATGCAATTTAACACTTTATTCCATTGCATTACATCTCGTACATTATCAGTAAATCTTACGATTCAGAGGAAAAGAACAATCCCAGTGGTAAGTGGGCGTCAAGAGCAAATTGTGGCTCCTTTACAGGGATTTCTTTGACAGAAACTGCAGGATTTCTTAATTTGAACTGTGCTTACATTGCCCCGAAAGTACGTCGATTTCCGTCAATATGTCATTTCAGTCTTTTGTCCAGATTCGGTCATCTCGCGCTGATGGGAAAAGGTTATGGGGTAAGTAGTAAATGCCAAAGGCTCTCGAAGTTTGAGGTCAGTTTGGAGAAACGAAACGACTTTACATTTCATAGTGAGTCTTTCTATGTAGCAGCCAGTTGCAGTGCGCGCGCTGCAAGAATGCGTCGAAATTAAACAATTAAAAAGGAAATGCGGAGAGGCCGCCGGAACTTATCATGCGTAGGAGTTATAATTCACCAGGCCCGATTTTGACGAAATTAGTTGCCATATAGAAAGAAAATCGTGTGGAAAGAGCTGTTAATCGTTCTATATATATCTGCAACTTTTATCGGTAGAAAATTACGATAAAGTCCTGATACGCCAGAGATAAATTATAGTGAACAAACTATTCCTGTACGGTTTTGTACTAAGTGAAAGGGTAAAGAATTCAGATTCTTCATATCAATCTCCTTGATTCCTTGCTTAGTTTCCTTTCCTACCAAATTATTTTATTCTCTTATATCCAAATTTGAAACCAAAATCATTCCCAAGGAACTTGCCCAACTGGAAAGCTATTAATCCCCAAACACAATTTAATCATGCTCCAAATCTTTCATGGTACTAGGTGCAAAATCATGGAGTCAGTTATGTAATACCTATGGGAATACCCTTCCATTTTCGTCCTTCAAAAGGATGGAAATGAAGAGCTTTGAATATACAATAGCAAACAATAAATATAACTTAATTTCTCGCATTTACAAATTCTGACCTATCTTCAATACTCTCGCTTTAAGGTTATACATTGTTAAATCAATTTCCCTGACATACCTTTTCAAATAATAGTGCTCAAATAGCCAATGCCATCTACTCTTACTCATCATTTCAGACAATGCTCAGCCACAACTCAAGTTGGTACATAACATATCAGCTGATCAAGAGACGAGCGTATTACAAACCTCACCAGCAACTCATTATAATTATATTACTACTTCATTTTCTTTACAATTGATTTAGTCTATTTTATTTCTGTTGTTATGTTTATTTATCTCTTATTCTGTATCCTTTTAAAAATTTAAAAAATAATTTTGTTTACGATTATCTTTTTCTTCTCAATATGTTTTGGTGGTGTTTTTTATTACATCCTTGTGTGGGTGTTTTCCCAATTGTGGGTTTTTCTCTATCAACCTTCAGTTGTGGAGTTATTTTCCCACAAACCAAATCTTTCCTTTGACGTTTTTTTCTCTCTTCTCTTTTATAAGTTTTATTTATGTATTTGCTTCTTTAATTCTCACGTAAGAGATGTCTTATCATGTGATCTGAATTCTCAATGTACTTTTATCAGTGTATCCTGCTCAATGGAATCGTTAGCTTGGTGGCCTTGATGGTGAGGATGTTCTTGCCCTTGATCCTAGTTGAGGTTATGCGTTCTTCTCTTTAATATACTGCAATACTTATTGCAGTATAATAAAGTGATTTGTTCAATTGATGAATGTCCTAGTTTGGAAGTTATTTTCAAATCGTCCAAACTTTTCCGAATTCAACATATTTTCAACATCTCGTACCAGTAGGCATCGTCATTTGCTTTCGCGAATGCGTGTAAATCATGAGTGTCCCTACAAATGAATGTTTTCTATGGACGGATATGTTGGGAGAGTCTTTGTAGTTCTTCTTGCCTCCAGCCAATTTAAGAAGCTCTACAACAAGCCAGTTGTTCTTTGTTTTCAAATTATTTTATGATCTGTTTGATTTCCTTCTTATCTGATGGAATTGAGTCTGGAAGTTTAATTCTTTTTTTATTTGGATTTTTAATTTCCTCTGTCTTTGAAGACTTTAACGATGAACACTCTGAATGATTTAAAGCATATGGAACATCTATATTTTGCTGAAGTTATTCAGGAGTCCTTATTTGAAACTTGCTTTTTCTTCCAGAAAATCCCTGATATAGGGTGTGGCACCTTGCTGGCAATAATTCTCTTATTTTGTTTGGGAAGGAAAATATTATAAATTCTTTGATTTTGTCAATAAGTTTTTTGTAGTACTTGAAATAAAGTACTTTCACAGATATCAAACAGTACATGTAAAAGTTTTCAGTTGTAGGTTAATAATATGGACAAATTAATAGAAAACATTTAGAGAAATAAAATTTTGGCTACAGCTGATACGAAAGAGTTCAACAATGTAGAGAAATTGAAATCTGACTAGTAATACAAGATTTGTGGGAAAAATTGATATCCTAAGCACAGTTAACTGTTTGAATGTGAAAGTGAAAATGCAATTGCTTCATCTTCCACAGTAATCTACTGGATGTCCAGTCTTAACTTGTTGAACCCTGGATCTCTTGGTTGATCCATATGGAAAAGAATTCTTTTCACTTTACTAAAACATGTTTTTTAGTATTTTTGTGTAATTCAAACAGTTGTGAAGAGTTTACCTTAGCAGTAAGAAATATTTCTACGATTTATCTTGGGAAAGTGATGATGAAGGAAGGTGGTCAGGCGATTTTACTGTCTATTCAGAGTCTGCTACAGAGAATGCCATGGAGAGCCATGATTATCGCCCAAACAGTTGAATACTTCGCGAGGCAAAGGATGTTCTAGAGATGGTGGAATTGAGAGTAAAACTAGGGAATGAATCTGAAAAGATCAGTTTTGTTTCCAGAGAGTGAATGGAATGAGGGATGCAATTGGGGTAAAGAGAATACATGTAGAGCAGAGCATGGAATTTAAGAAATGTGCATTTATTTTAATTTGAGTAGGCCTTGGATGGAGTACAGTGAGGAAGAGTGATGGAGATATCAAAGTAAATTGGGTTTAAAACAAAGAAATTTTCTGTCTTTTTTTCACATGGGTTAAACATGGTCACCTTGTTTATGCCTGGCATGTGCTGATAATGTAAAAGTAATCGGTACTTTCTCCTCCAAGGCTTTTTGGATTCCTTTCTCCTATGCTACTGTTCTGCACTGTAAACATTATAGTATTATTGTTAATGATGTAATCCATGTATATGATTTATAATTTTCATGAAATATGTATGTTGTCATAAATTGAAAACTATGGTGCCCATTTTTTTTGTAAGATAAATTTCTCATCAATAAAGTGAAAAATATAAACGTCAACAATAATTCTTCAAGTCTTCCAACCGAGCATCCTTTTGTATATTCCTTCATGACCTCTAAAGTAAATACACTAACTAACTAACCAACTAAAGCTAACAGCTTACCTAAACCATGGGATATGCATTTAATCTCAGAGAAGTCTGAAGTAATTGCTATCTAAATAATGTTATGTTATAGTCTGAATCCATGCGAATAAGTAAAGTTAAACTGGAAGAAAAATTCAATGGCTTTGATGCAACCTAGGTCAACTACATTCTTATGAAACAGCATAAATAACTAACAGCTTTTCTACCATCAAAGCACAGCAGAAACCATATGCTTAATATCATGAAAAGGAAACAACTTCATGAAATGCCATTTGCATCTGGGAAGTGTGAAGTTAATATGAAAGATGTCTATTCCAGGTTTGACCACAATTTCTATCGCTAATCTAGTAAGCTTTCTTCATAATCATAAAATCCCTTCCACCTTATAAGCAAAGCTAACTTCGACAAAATTTCCAGGCGATTGGGTAAATAAAGTCAAGGAGAAAATAACAGGAGAGAAAGAAAAAACTGAAACCAGGTTGAGATGCTGGAAAGCTGTTTATACTTTTGCATTACTGAATGCAACAGTATAAACAAATTAATGCATATATAAAACCGAATAAATTTATAGAGATATCTTTTAAATAGAAAAAATCTTTGCAAGAACGTTTCAAATTTTACGAATCCCAAAACTATCCCTAATGTATTAAAAGATCAAACAACGTTATGAATGCTGAAAGAAGAGAAATTCTGTCAACTGCTTGATTATCCTGGCGGTAGGAGCAAAAACCACCTATGCGACTCAAGGCGACAAGAAAATATTCCATGCGCGTTAGCTTCGTTTATATTACTTACAATCTTGCTGTTATACAAATTAAAATTTGGAATACAGTTCCTACGAACGCGAGACAAACACCAAGAGTAGGGGGATTGAATAAAGATATCTATATTAAAGTTTGTCTTTCGCACTTGGCGTGTTTTCATTGTCTATGTCGGTCACTTGACAAATGCTTCCACAAAAGAGGTGGAGCAGAAAGCCACAGCTGATAGAAGTTGGCGCAACTCTGGAGACTTTAAGGGCTGCAACCTTCGCAAAGAGATCGTTTCAGAGCATCTCTAGGTGTTGACAAACTGTATTTACTATCGAGTGATCTGGTTTTCGTAATCGTTGGTCTTAAAACACGTAAGAACTTTATTGGAGAACCTCCGAAATTTCCTTTTTATGGTATTTAATTACTTGCTGGGCCACAGTGCTTAGATCGTCTAGCGTGATTTCTCTTATAAATTTTCTATGGCTGGTTCCCATGGCTTGCTGTGGTAAATTCGCTTAGATGTGATCCTTCTTCGTCTTAGTGCAACTTCTCGTTTCATGTGCTATGTTCAATTGATGAATGTCCTAGTTTGGAAGTTATTTTCAAGTCGTCCAAACTTTTCCGAATTCAACATATTTTCACCATCTCATACCAGTAGGCATCGTCATTTGCTTTCGCGAATGCGTGTAAATCATGAGTGTCCCTACAAATGAATGTTTTCCGTGGACGGATATGTTGGGAGAGTCTTTGTAGTTCTTCTTGCCTCCAGCCAATTTAAGAAGCTCTACAACAAGCCAGTTGTTCTTTGTTTTCAAGTTATTTTATGATCTGTTTGATTTCCTTCTTATCTGATGGAATTGAGTCTGGAAGTTTAATTCTTTTTTTATTTGGATTTTTAATTTCCTCTGTCTTTGAAGACTTTAACGATGAACACTCTGAATGATTTAAAGCATATGGAACATCTATATTTTGCTGAAGTTATTCAGGAGTCCTTATTTGAAACTTGCTTTTTCTTCCAGAAAATCCCTGATATAGGGTGTGGCACCTTGCTGGCAATAATTCTCTTATTTTGTTTGGGAAGGAAAATATTATAAATTCTTTGATTTTGTCAATAAGTTTTTTGTAGTACTTGAAATAAAGTACTTTCACAGATATCAAACAGTACATGTAAAAGTTTTCAGTTTTAGATTAATAATATGGACTACTTAATTGAACTTATGGAAAGGAATTCTTTTCACTTTACTAAAACCTGTATTTTAGTATTTTTGTGTTATTTAAACAGTTGTGAAGAATTTGGAGATATCAAAGTAAATTGGGTTTGAAACAAATAAACCAAAGAAATTCTCTGTCTTTTTTCATATGGGTTGAACATGGTCACCTTGTTTATGCCTGGCATGTGCTGATAATGTAAAACTAATCGGTACTTTCTTCTCCTCGGCTTTTTTGGATTACGTTCTCCTATGCTACTGTTCTGCACTGTAAACATTATAATATTATTGTTAATGATGTAATCCATGTATATGATTTATAAGTTTCATGAAATATGTATGTTGTCATAAATTGAAAACTATAGTGCCCATTTTTGCTGTAAGATAAATTTCTAATCAATAAAGGGAAAAATATAAACGTCAACAATACTTAAAGTCTTCCAACCAAGCCTCCTTTGGTATGTCCTTGATGACCTCTAAATAAATACACTAACTAACCAGCTAAAGCTAACACTTTACATGAACCATGGGTTATGCAAGTCATCTCAGAGAAGTCGGAAGTGATTTCTTTCTAAATATGTTTATGTTTTAGTCTGAATCCATGCGAATAAGTAAAGTTAAACTGGAAGAAAAATTCAATGGCTTTGATGCAACCTAGGTCAACTACATTCTTATGAAACAGCATAAATAACTAACAGCTTTTCTTCTATCAAAGCACAGCAGGAACCATATGCTTAAAATCATGAAAAGGAAACAACTTCATGAATTGCCATTTGCATATAGGAAGTGTGAAGTTATTAATGAACTGAAAGATGTATTGGCTCACCCTTTAGATACCAGAATAATTCAGACTTTGACACTATCTATCATGGGTTGGATACCAGAATGTCGAAAATATCAGACTTTTTCCCCTAAAAATACTTTGGGTGTATATTTGAAAATTATTTTGAATACTTGCATTATTTTTCAGAAAATTATGTTTCACTCATTAATTTCAAATCCATTCATAGCATATTTTGTTTTAGGCTTAACTGAGATCACAACAATTGCTTAGGTTGGTTACATAGTAATAGCTAAATCTGAGGTGGAATTAAGGCAAGGCAAGCTTTGTAACCAAATATGACTTTAAGTCTAAAAATGTCGTTGGCTTTGAGGTCAGAAAATTAGGAATGTATAGCAAACTTAAGATTTTGTCGTCATTGAAAATAGAATTAGCTCAAACGTTGGAAAGATCACTATATGTAGTGACAAGAAAGAGGATGATATGAATTAAATTTGTCCAAACTGTGCAATGATAGTTTGTCTAGATTGTTTTGAATTCATCAAGGAAATAAATTTTAGATTGTAGGAAAATAAATATTTTATTGTCAAGTTTTCATCATTGAATCAAATTATTAAGTAAATCTAAAGCAGTTTGCTTCAAGGAAATTATCAAAGTTAATTCAAAATAATATTAATTATTTTTTTTTCGTGGAACTAACAGTTTTCATAGCTCTTCAGTTTCACTTTTGATAGGTACACGAGTTTTCATAGAAGTCATACCATTTAAATCAATTCAGCAGCATCTCTAAATTTAACTCTAAAGTTTTACTAAATTTTTAAAGAATCTGTAACCAAAGTTTCAGAATTATGACAATTTCCTGAAAGACCACTGTGAAATGACTAATATTCTAAAGCAATTTTCATTTCAATAGTAATATTTTATTTCATTATTGCATGTACAATTCAAAGAGAAAATCTCTTAAATCAGAAACAGGGTTGATTAGCCTGGAGGAATTTCTCGAGTAGTAGTATGATTTTGAAGGTGCTTTGTCGGCTGAGGTAATCATCCTTGTGTGTGCTCCCACGAGGAACCAAATGCAGAACTACTTGCAAAGTCCGATGAGGTATCTTCTTGGCTATCTGCGATCCCAGAATACCTGAAATAAAGAAATTGCCTGAAATGTTGTTCCAGTAGATCAAATTATTTTGGAACTTCATTGAATAAATTTGAACATTTTCCGGATGCCATGCTGATGACAATTTCTATTTAGTTGAGAATTTGAGGGTACTAGAGTTTTGATTTCAGAATTTTCCATCACAGCTCATCTTATTAAAGATCATAATGAAAAATGCTAAAGTAGAAAGCTAACTTGGAATTTAAGACTGCTTGGGCAAGGGATTTAAATTAAAATGCTTGCATTGATTCCTTAGTAGGCAAAGATACCTCTTGCCATTTAAAAAATCTTGCTATCACAGTTGCAACTGAATCATCATAGAAATCTTATTAAAAGTTTAAACTATGATTGACAATTACCTGGAGTCCATACATTAAGTCAATTCTCTCGGGAAGAGATTTCTAAGGCAACGGGCATCTCCTGGATCACTGCATTTTTAGATCCTGCTCGATCCTGTAAAATATAATAAAGAGTTCTTGAAATTAAAGGAGGTCTTACGTAGGTAAGATGCAAGACTTAAATGTGTACATGAATTACGAAGTTACTAATTCCACTTTGCAAATGAAAGTCGCCAATGAAAAAGATAGATTTATTCAGAATTTTTTTTATATTGAAGGATAAATGCTAATAGAGTTTAAAGAGAGGTAATTGTAAATAAATTAGCACGGGTTTCCGAGCCACGCAAAGACGTACCGTGCTCAGCTCGTTTCCCCTTTTATATGGAGGGGATCGCCAGAAAACTGCAATTGGTACATATTTCGGGGGACGCTCGCGACATCAATTGCAATTATCCAGCCCTATAAAACCATGGTGTGGCTACGGCATGAAAACCATAGCCACGGAAAAGATAGAAGAGGAAGACTTTTAGAAGACTAATTAAGATTTATTCTCTAATGGCTAAAAAGCCGGTCTGTATGAGTGTGTGTAGTGCCTATCACGATAATTTCCCCATCCCCCCCAATTCACAAATGCCCATCAAGTGGGCCCTACTTCACTTCATTTCCCCACTCCCCCCAAACTTTAATGCAGACCTGTATTCTAATGCCCGTTTGTTGGGCCCTTTTCTAAAGAAACCTGCCACCCTTCACCTGAAAGGCGTCGACTCCTTACCTTTGCTGCGGGCATCCTCCAGCGTCGGCCGAACTCTGCGATCCATCGGCGAACTGAACCTCCCCTTGAAGTCACTTTCACTATTTCACTTAAATGACCATTAAATCACAAACACTGCACTCACTTTCTTCATCTTCTCGCCTCGATGCGCTGTGGATTTGATCTCTCAGCAATCCCTCGACGTCTTACAATTATGCTCCAGGTCACCTTTGCAGAGGATATTAGTAACCGGAATTTCAGCTCTCTGCGCTGCAATGACGTCGTCTTGAGGACCAGACTTCGGTCATCCATCTCGGATTGCTGGCAGAGAATAAAACTCTGAAGGTTCGAGCGATTGCAATTGTAATGACGGAAGTGATTCTAGTTTTAAAGGTTTGGCGAGGTGTAAGGCTCTGCTAGCTTCTGGCCGCGAATTCTCAGGATGTTCTTCCTCCGCGGAGTGGTGGGTGTGTCCCAATCTTGAAGATACTGCTGGTTCATTCTTCCGGAAAACAGCATATTCTAGATCGACAGGAGCGGGAGACAGTTCGGAATGCCCTCTGTCGCAGCGAAGATGGAGGTGCCTTCAGGAAACGTAAGAAGACGTGGTAGTATGTTGAGCATTAGAAGGCTCTTCGAAGGTGGTCTCCGTCGATCCGGACGTTGTTGCGCGAAATGAGACCGGCCGGGAATTCGCAGTGTTTATATAGGCAGGTTGGTGTGAGAGAGGGTTGTGGAAGGGAAGGGGACGGATTCGTTTCAATGGAGTTGTCCTTACTGCTAACTTTTGTGCTTTGCTACCTTGACTTCTAATCGTCGTTTGGAGCTATCTGTTATCGGAATTCCAATAAGCCACTGAGTTAGTAATTGAGTGTAAAGGAGGCAATTATAGTTGCAGCTACATATTTACTCTTGGTGCAGAATTTGGTGCATGGCGTTCACTGAAACGCGAAGCGAATACGCAAAGTGAGAGGTATGATATCATAATATTTGCATTGGGTATATTTTAAGAGTCATAGTCAATTAACTATAATTTTAGAATAATATTGGTTACTTTTGCAAATTATTCAAATGTAACCCAGAGAATCGATAAAGTCGAAATTGAAGTGATGTTGTTGAAAGTCGTCGTTTTTGCGTTGTACTTTTTTTTGCGGAAATTTGGTTTTTGATTTAAATGGAATGATAGAAACACCTTTCTATAAATATTCCACACTAGCTGTAATTTAACGAGGAAATCAAAGTTTCTATCTACCTTCTACTATAATTACGTCTCCGATGACTCTTTTTTTAACTTTAACTCTATGCTCTCTAGATGAATTCCTTTCTTTAAGATAATGGTTTTTAAGATATTTAATATTTGTATCTTAATAAGATTTTTGGCTTAGATATCTTTGTACCATTGATCATACGAATCTGATTTTTATCTCTGGTGTCCCTTAATTTTCAACCGAGAAAATCATGCAACCGACGATGAGAATATGAATCTCGATTGAATATTTTCTTGTGAAACTTGTCTCAAGTTCATTCGATAATTCTTTGAAATGAAAATCTGCAATAGAAATAAGGTCTGAAAAGGATCTAGATACTACGTACGTTTAAATACTTTATAATACGCTTTGACTTGGCTGGGATTGAACCGGGGGACATCATTACAGATAACAAATTCTATTCGTTCTTAGGAGACGACGATTCGTAATTTGTATTTGTTTTGAGGTTTTATAACATCTGATTTTTGATATTTTGGTGAAAATAAACCCGCACTCACACCGAAACTACAGCATTGAACCGCCCGTCGATTATCAACGTCAAGTTAACATTGCTAAGTATGTATGTACCATAACAATTGCTCTACCCATACGAAAACCAATGAGAACCAAGGGGTATAGATTCTAGGGGTAGGGGTTAGGGGTATAGATTCTAGGATTATTTGAATCAATAATTTAGTTTTTCCGATAATGTTCCGAGAAAGTAATTGATTAGAGAAAATAATCATGGTGCATGCGACTTTCTCCATACGAAGAAAGGCGGCTTGTAGGGTGTATATGTAGATTTACTGTAGCAGCGATTAAATTTTAAGAGACATAGGTAATTCAGAATACTTGATGCCTGAGGAGTTTTTAGACGAATTTAGATATTCGAGATATTTATAAATGCTGTTTGAAATGAGTATTATTTCGATTGATGTACCTGAAGCTCACAATAATGACATTTTGTTAGAAGTCAAGAGGTTTGTGTAAAAAATAATTGTAGACAGAATATACCCTTTGCTCCGAATTTAATTGCAATGTCGTCTTTTGTGAGAAGTGCAGCGGTAAGTCTGACAAAGTCGAATAGGTTCTGAGTAAGCGACATATGATGGCACAATGGGCAGAGCAGGCGTCGAAGAGTGGCCAAACGCCTGTGAGACCGCGATCTGCGGTCAATTGCCGCACTTGCTGTTCGCGGATTATCGGAGCGGCCTTCGCCGTCCAACTCGACCGGTCGTGCTCGGCCGCGGCATGCAACATTCCTCTCTTTTTCCAAGGGAATTTGTTCTTTTTCTCTTCACCCCTGCAACTTATTTCGGTGTTGACTCTGGTAAAAAGATTTCACAGCATTTTGTAGTAATAAAATGCTTACTTTCTCGCTAATGAACAAGTCGCAAGAGAAGAGAGGAGGGAAGCAAGCGCATCAGGGGCCCCCTGGGCTTCCCCCTCCTGGCAAATCCATGGGCTTCTTTGCCCTTTTGGACCATCGCATTCTTCTGCTTGGTGATAGATACATGTTATTGACGATAGGTTGGCATGGACAATTTTAAAAGTATGAATGTGCAAATATTTTTTACGATTAATTCCCAATTCCATCACCTCTTGCTAATAAAATATAAGTTCATCAATCTCAAAGGATCGAGATCGTTACTTCGAACCCCTTTCGTGCATGCGTAGAAACTGTTCTTGTGGCTTTCTATTAATAAAAAGGAGCGTCCTATTTAAGGGCGCCGTCGAGAACAAATTCGATGTTTAACTTTTATTTTAGGAGTTTGGCAAAACACTACGTAGTTCTCATTCGGCTAACTCACCTAAAATTTTACCGGAAAGAACTTTTTAAAATACAGTCCTTGGGATGGCATTCCATAAGAACAACGTAATTTGAAATGCCAAATGATATGGAGCGCAGGCTAATTTTCTCGTGAGGGGGCATTCGTAACAAAAAGCATTCCCGTGAATAACTTCGAAAATTGTCTTCCTGAAATCGGAAATGATAGGAATGTCATGCTTGTGGCAGTTGGTATCAGGATGGCATTAAGGTCAAACAAAGGTTGGAGCACAAGGCGTTCGAAGTGCAGTAAAAACTGGTGAAGGTAGACGGAGAGGGAGATAACGAACAGGAGGAATGCAAATGCTGGGAGGTGGCGTTCAATGTAGCCTTTTGGCAAATCCCTGAAACTTATCTTTCGCCCATTTCGATGATTTCCTATCGAGATCTCGTTTATTACTCGGAATAATATAACGGAAAGATTTTACCGATATTAACAGAGAAATTCTTGATCCTTCGTTCAGTTCAGATGTTGAAGTATTTCGTAGGGCCTTTGGTTAGCCGAGTGGGTAAAACGTTCGAATATGGGACATCTTCACCCATCGCGTGGGTAATATTCGCGTTAGGCAGCTTCCGCTTAACTGGAGGTCTAAATACTCATATAGCACACACAACGGGACCAATTTTTTCCCGACAGGCTTTAATCTCGTTCCGCTAAAGGCAGGTTTCAATGCATTACAGTCCATTTTACGATTTAACTGAATAAGCATTACGATGAGATTCAGCATCCTAGAAGGTCGTATTCAAACGTCATCATGAGTAGTAGAAATAATATTGTTTGACTGGTTATTGGTAAGTGATATGTGTATCAGGGATCTAGGATCATTCAATTTATTAATTACATTTTCTTACGGATTTGCGCATCGAATATCTTTGGGACAGAGATAGTTTAATGTTATCATCTTCAGAGTTCTTGACTACCAATGTTCCTTGGTGCTGTAAAAATTTAACCGTGAAATGAATTTATGCACGAATTAAAAGAGATGAACCACTTTGGATTGCTAAGATTGAGCAGCCTTTTAATCTCGTGTCACCTGCGGTTTTGGCTAAAGGAGAGGTTTTTCCTCTCTAATTATTTCGGAAGTTCTGGAAAGACCTCGCAGCGTCCTTATCTTCCTGCCATTCCTTTGGAATTGCATGGTTGTTTACGACCTCTCTTCCTCGGCTCTCCTTCTTGCAAAATATCTCAAATTGTATGTACCATCTGCCATGGTTCCCTTCCTGCAATTAGTCAGAATGCATATTTTTTTCAGCTGGAATCTAACGCATCGCACAAAATTGCGATTCATGAAAGTTCGTAGCTAGGCTATTCGATTCCAAGCTATTCAAGGGTGACAGGGAAGCGAAATATTTTTGTATCGACCCTGATAAACATTAGTTTTATGAGATGTTATATTTATGTATGTTTTGGTATTGCAATATCTGGGTGGATTGAATTTGCGACCCAAGCTCCATTTCACCTTCAGTAAATTTAAACTTCGAAAGATTTATTACTCTGTCATGAAATGCGTGAACAGGTTTAGTTACCTTTGAGTGTTTATCGCTGCTGCCACTTTTAGCAATGGTTAAACGTATTAGTTTGCTTTCAATTATATTTCGTTTCTTGAAATGAACAGTACTAGTCCATGCCCTAATCTGATAATCTAAATCAAACCATTCGACAGGGTGCAGGTTAGGCATGAGTTCCTTATGCAGTAGATAAAGGTTATGTCTTAAGTTATCTCGTTTCACATACCACAGTTTAGCTCAGGTCGTAACCAAATAAGTTGGGCTGATTTAATTGTATGCATTTCAGCTGGCGTCTTCACTTTGCAGGAAATGTTGTTATATTTGGGAATGGTACCTGTTCGTAGACACTCGTTGAAATAATGGCTTTCCTGACTATTCTAGCCTTCAATATATCATCAATTGAGTTTGCCGTAACTTTGCAGGATTCCATTACAGGAAAAAAATATACGCCCACTTTGTAAAATTCTACTGTTTTAATTATACATGCAACATGTCTCTCTAAGACATCATCGGGCACTGATAGAAAAATTGAAGACAATAAATAGCAAAAGAAAAGGGAAGGGTAAGGGATGGAGTGGGTTAAGAAAAAGGTAAAATTAATTGTTTGTGGAAGGTGTAGTTGTAGGAGGGGAGGAAGAAAGTTAACTGTGGAAAGTAGGAGGGATTGAGTCCGAAATAAGTGGTTGTTAGTTAGTCGATTCATATTTACAATGTAAGTAATGTGTGATCTTTATTTGTTCCAAGTAATTAAGTTTAATGCCTTTACTATGACTGTCTAATAACTGTGGATAAAAATTGGAGTGGTATTTTATTCGAACAGGTGTGAGGCCAAGTGTGAATGATGTGTATTGTTTAGATAACATTTTTTGTGTTCCTATATTCGGGTATGAAGACGCCTTGAATTTATTAATAATAAATAATATTCCGTTGCATTACATCTCGTACATTATCAGTAAATCTTACGATTCAGAGGAAAAGAACAATCCCAATGGTAAGTGGGCGTCAAGAGCAAATTGTGGCTCCTTTACAGGGATTTCTTTGACAGAAACTGCAGGATATCTTAACTTGAACTGCTCTTTCATTGTCCCGAAAGTTCGTCGATTCCCGTCAATAGGTCATCTCAGTCTTTTGTCCCGATTCAGTCAATTCGCGCTGATGGGAAAAGATTATGGGGTAATTAGTAATTGCCAAAGATTCTCGAAGTTTGAGGTCAGTTTCGAGAAACGAAACGACTATATTTGAATAGACGACTATGTAGAGTGATTCTATGTAGCAGCCAGTTGGAGAGAGCGCGCTCCAAGAATGCGTCCAAATGCGTAGAAACGAAATGCGAAGAGGTCGCCAGAAGTTATCATGTGAACGAAGGTTCTGTCCCTTTTGGCCACTCCAATTTTTGTTTCTTCTATTTCCTTGGAATCAGTCATGAAATATTTGTCGTGGGCAAAATATCCTGTTGCACCCGTATTAGCCTAATATGTGTAATCAGGGCCTGATCTGAACTTACTTTCGTTTTCAGTCAGATAAGTTTGCCAACCTTTCTGTTGCTGTTTTTTAACTTTCTCAATAACTTTTTCATGCTCATATTTTCATCTACATTTGTCCAAAGAATGAATGACTTTCTTTCATCTTGTGAACGTTTATCCTTCCAGCAGTCTTCTATATCGTGTCTATCTTCTTCACAATTCATACAATGCTTAAATGTTTGTTCATATTTCTTAATATCTTTATATTTTCTTTGCACTCACTGTGGTCATTGCTGTTTAATGTTTTCAGGATTTGATCTGCTCTCAAACTTGTGATGTCCTCGTTTGCCTCAACATCTGGTTTCACATGCAATTGAAGGCTTTGAATGCACCTTCGTTGTCTTGAAGCATTTTTAAGAGTTGCTTTTCAGTTTCTCCTCTTCTTTTAGTAGTCCTAAATTCTCTTCTTATCTTCAGTCGTGGTATCCCAGGCACTTACGAAATGCCTAAATTGATCTTCATGATTATTCATTCTGAATGCAAGTGTTTGTATTGCTGGAGTATTGGTCATAACTACGATGGACTTGTTCCATTCATACTTGATGAATCCTGCAATTAGTTGACTTTTTGTTTCCTCTGTATGTCTCTTGTAGACATTGGATAGTTTATCAAACATTCCCTTTGCTGCTTCTGAAGTTAGAATGTGAGTTTTCACTGTTCTTATGATGATGATTACTTTGGCGTTAGCTCCCTTGGTGATCCAGTTCCTCTACTTTTTCTCGTCTGCGCTGCACTGTTCCAGAGAACTAGTGTCCATCTTTGGATGGAAATGGTAATCCATTGTGCTCATTGGCTGTTTTGCTTAAAACAGAATCCTTATCTCAAATTCCCAAAGCCATACGTAGTGGTGTGAATGAGTTTTGGCACAGATTCCAGTACTTCTTGTGATGTTATTTTTCTCCCTGTGGCAGGCGCAGTATATAAGTGCAATCTTTCTTGTACTTCTCATTTGTTTTGAATAGAAATGGTAGAGTTATTTTTCAAGCCCCTGTTGTTATTTTCTTTAACTTCTTTTAATTCTGCCAGATGATTGGAAATATTAGTTTCGATGTCTTAATGACCTTCATCACTCATGGTAGTCTATAAGGAAGGTCTGTATTAATAATTTTTACAAGTGTTTCATAAAAAAGAAAATTTAAAAATTAAAATCTATAGGTTTATCTGATGGACCCCTACAAAGATGTATGCAAACGTGGCATCCAAGTCATTTAAATTTGTCTCCACTGGTGCTACAGATCTCCCACTGATACATTTGGTAAAGAGTAAATTTGCCTTGAAGTAAATGAAATCAAAGAGGAATGCTATGAGAAATCTATGTTAAGTTCTCTGTAGGTAATGGTAATATTTGAAAAGTTACATTAATACAAAAATTAACTTCTCATAACGTGATGCTAGATTATGAAATATAACAACATCTTATGCGAAGAAGCATGTAATGTTAATTATATACATTTTCAAGTTTCTAAGACATTATTTCTTATGCTTTAGCAAAGTTTCAGTTTTATTAACTTTTGTGAAAGGCTCTTGGTAAAAGGAATTGGTATAGAGGACAGGGAGTATATTTTTTCACATTCTCTGCCCTATCCTAAGAAATTTTTGTTTCTGGTGAATTTTATCATTTAATGCCTTAACAGTTTAAGGAGTGAATGGTATATTGGGTCCATTTTTCATGAGCATCACCTAATGGATGTGTTTCTTAGAGCATTAAAAAAATTGTATTCCATGTAATGACATCGAATTAATAATCGTATAATCAATGTCTCTTCTTTCACTCATCATCTGTTAATGTATAATCATTAATCTGTGATTAATTTTCAGATCAATCGTTTGTTTTGCAATTATGGTCATGCTCCACAGTTTATAATCATGAAAGGGTTATGCCCTATTCTTATTTGCGTTGTTATATTTCCTTTTAAATCACCGCAATACAATTTTTACAATTATCTTGTTTTAGCTCCATTTATGAGTGTTTTCAACAATATATTTCAAATGATGGGGTAATATGAAATATTTCACGAAAGCAGACCTTAAACAAATAGTAAATATTGTGTAGTGGATGCATGTTTTCTTCTTTATATGTAGCATTTAGTTGAATATTATTATATTTATTTATTACTATCATGGCTTTGGAGGGGGAAATGCATATATTCCTGCTTGCTATTCACAGTGATCAGGAGGAAAACTCCTCAAAAGTTACCTTCTGAAGCAAGAAGAAGAACCTCCTTTGAAAAACATTGATTTAGCAGCTGCAAACTAATGTCAAAAATAGTCCAAAATATGAGCATTGTTTTAAATTAATCCTGTCCAATGGGAGCAAGTGCAGAAGCCACATAAACCAAGAGAGATGAGTGACAGCTTAACTTTTGAACTGCCAAAAAAAAGCTCGATGACATTAGATTTCATAGCTGTTGTTTCATATCATTCATATCCTAGTAGACCCCTGTTTTCCTTGCTTAGCATCCTTACTTATCTTTGTATTCATTGATATTGCCTACTGTCACTCATCCATTTTTTCTTACCACAATCAGCTCACACAAACAGATGTTCTGATGAATGATTACTCTTGCTCGATTATCTTAAAACTAAGCCTTCAAAATTCATAAATATTCCCCATGAACATGAGGAAAGTAGACTTTATGAAAATCTTCAATTCCAAGATTAAGAAAATACTGCTTTCCATGTGCTTATCATTCAGTAGCTGAATACCTAAATCATGAATTGTGACTATAATCATCAATCTTTTTCATTTTTTCTGTTCTTAAATCTTATCCTGTCTTTTGTTAGGCTATTGTAGAAAGGGTTTATATCCCTTCTTATATATTCCTTGCTGTCTTATTTATTTGTTGTCCATTTCACTGATTTGACCTGCGTAAATTGTATTTTGTTGGCATGGTATATGAACATTGTATGCATATGGGAAAATTTTCTGCATTAACCTGATCCATGCCATGTATCAATGAAGTTTTTATTACTATTATGTGATTACTAGTGATTTCAAATAAGAAATGTACTACTGTTTGTGAATATGGTGCTTTTGGATGCTCAGAAGTAGGATTAATTGCTATCCAAGAACAGTAAAATTCTTTCATGTATATGTTATGGAAGCTATCACACTGACATCGGAGGTGTAAGAACACATACACAATGTTGTTTATTATGTATGATAGCTACTGCAATCACCATGTCCAGAAATCATACTTCTCCTGTTTGTTAAATTATTGGTTGAATTAATCGATAATATCCAATGGCACATCATGATTCTTAACTTCAGCAAAAGACAGTGTTTAAATTCAAGAGCAAAATCTTTCTAGCATTTACCAGATTATTTGAAAGCATCAGGGCAATGCTACTTAAAGGTTAATTCTTCAAAAGATCACTAAACATTTGCCGATTTTTCTGTAGATATCCTTTGTAAGACGTTTTCATCAGCAGTTTGTCGACGTTCTTCATTTGATCAATCCCTATGTTTGTACAGCCACTTAGTCCCTCACACATTCCTTGCCTTAAATTGAGAAGTAATTTAATCTAGCATTGTACCTAGTTTCCAAAATGGCTAGAGAATAATATAATAATGGCTTTCTTATGTATCAGTGAAATGTTATATTTATGGGGAAAGACACTACTTGTTCTACCGTTTTCAAAACCTCAGGATTGATACTATTGTAAAAGTAATCTCAGTCATGTAGCCAAGTTTTTTTTTAAATGGGATTATCCAAAATAATATACCATCTGAGTGAAAAAACTGAGAATGTGTTTTTGCTACTTCTTTAGATTATCTTTTCAAGGCTTCAGCTCTCACAATGCTACTCTAGTTTACAAACAGTGATTTGAATGTCATTATTTGAAGGCGTAACATGTAGTAATTTTTCATGAACAGGGCTAATAAAAACCACTTCAGATATGAGCACTGTGATTAATTTCAACAGACCATAAGATGGAATATCATTCTATAGAAGGCCCAAGTTACAAGACAGCTGCTTTCCAAAGGAAAACATCTGTTCTTTATTTTAAAAGACTGCTCGACTTTTATATAGAGGAAATTAAATTCTTTTGATATGTTTGTATTTGATTACATAGTCTGGAGTATATCTTTGCATTTTAATACCATTGTGAATGCAGATGTGAATGTAATTATACTGAAGGTGAAATTTGAAGTTATCGATCGTGTATTTGTAACTGATTTGAACAATGCATGAATGATTTAAATAAAGTATTTATTATCCAATTGTGCAGCTTGTTTATTACTTGAATAAAACTGTAGGGAAACGCTCTACCAATTTACAAAAAGTATTTTGGGGCTCTCAGCAGTAAGAGGTGAAACTCATGGAGATTACGTAGTCACCAATTGTTATAATTAATAAGAAATCCACAAACTCGTATTCATCTTTGATTTAAGACACTCTCATTAATTATATATCAAATTCATTGAAAAGCTTTGTTGTATTCTGGAACACTTGGTTACCCAGCAATATAAAATAAGAGGTCTTATGGCCTGGCCTAATATAGGAAATTGGGAAGTGGAAAAATAGAGTCTTCAAAAGTGGCAGCGATTAGAGGAAGTGCTATGGAGGCAAAAATCATGTGATTTTCAATTTTATCCATAGAGTGATAGGATATCTGTTCCTTAATCTCTTTTGGTTGTCAGAACGTTTTAATCATTTTGAAGCTTTAAGCGATAATTTTCAGACTAGTCATGGTTTTGTTTCATTGAAGATTTTTATTGACCTATAAGGTCAATCTTGAACGGGAATTTTAAATAAATTCACGCAAGTCTATTCATGACATCATTCCACTTCATCGAACTAATAGTCTTTCTTTATTCTCTTACACTATAGTGGGAGTGTTACCCTGTAAATTCATTTTTGCAATATTTCTGTGCAATGATTTTGATGCCTTTCCTAAAATGGTCAAGAGCATCCTTAACCAGAAGGAAAGATGGAAGACTGGCAGTTTCACGGCCACTGCTAAGTGAGGAGTATCTAAATGATAGTCTCTATGCAATTTAACACTTTATTCCATTGCATTACATCTCGTACATTATCAGTAAATCTTACGATTCAGAGGAAAAGAACAATCCCAGTGGTAAGTGGGCGTCAAGAGCAAATTGTGGCTCCTTTACAGGGATTTCTTTGACAGAAACTGCAGGATTTCTTAATTTGAACTGTGCTTACATTGCCCCGAAAGTACGTCGATTTCCGTCAATATGTCATTTCAGTCTTTTGTCCAGATTCGGTCATCTCGCGCTGATGGGAAAAGGTTATGGGGTAAGTAGTAAATGCCAAAGGCTCTCGAAGTTTGAGGTCAGTTTGGAGAAACGAAACGACTTTACATTTCATAGTGAGTCTTTCTATGTAGCAGCCAGTTGCAGTGCGCGCGCTGCAAGAATGCGTCGAAATTAAACAATTAAAAAGGAAATGCGGAGAGGCCGCCGGAACTTATCATGCGTAGGAGTTATAATTCACCAGGCCCGATTTTGACGAAATTAGTTGCCATATAGAAAGAAAATCGTGTGGAAAGAGCTGTTAATCGTTCTATATATATCTGCAACTTTTATCGGTAGAAAATTACGATAAAGTCCTGATACGCCAGAGATAAATTATAGTGAACAAACTATTCCTGTACGGTTTTGTACTAAGTGAAAGGGTAAAGAATTCAGATTCTTCATATCAATCTCCTTGATTCCTTGCTTAGTTTCCTTTCCTACCAAATTATTTTATTCTCTTATATCCAAATTTGAAACCAAAATCATTCCCAAGGAACTTGCCCAACTGGAAAGCTATTAATCCCCAAACACAATTTAATCATGCTCCAAATCTTTCATGGTACTAGGTGCAAAATCATGGAGTCAGTTATGTAATACCTATGGGAATACCCTTCCATTTTCGTCCTTCAAAAGGATGGAAATGAAGAGCTTTGAATATACAATAGCAAACAATAAATATAACTTAATTTCTCGCATTTACAAATTCTGACCTATCTTCAATACTCTCGCTTTAAGGTTATACATTGTTAAATCAATTTCCCTGACATACCTTTTCAAATAATAGTGCTCAAATAGCCAATGCCATCTACTCTTACTCATCATTTCAGACAATGCTCAGCCACAACTCAAGTTGGTACATAACATATCAGCTGATCAAGAGACGAGCGTATTACAAACCTCACCAGCAACTCATTATAATTATATTACTACTTCATTTTCTTTACAATTGATTTAGTCTATTTTATTTCTGTTGTTATGTTTATTTATCTCTTATTCTGTATCCTTTTAAAAATTTAAAAAATAATTTTGTTTACGATTATCTTTTTCTTCTCAATATGTTTTGGTGGTGTTTTTTATTACATCCTTGTGTGGGTGTTTTCCCAATTGTGGGTTTTTCTCTATCAACCTTCAGTTGTGGAGTTATTTTCCCACAAACCAAATCTTTCCTTTGACGTTTTTTTCTCTCTTCTCTTTTATAAGTTTTATTTATGTATTTGCTTCTTTAATTCTCACGTAAGAGATGTCTTATCATGTGATCTGAATTCTCAATGTACTTTTATCAGTGTATCCTGCTCAATGGAATCGTTAGCTTGGTGGCCTTGATGGTGAGGATGTTCTTGCCCTTGATCCTAGTTGAGGTTATGCGTTCTTCTCTTTAATATACTGCAATACTTATTGCAGTATAATAAAGTGATTTGTTCAATTGATGAATGTCCTAGTTTGGAAGTTATTTTCAAATCGTCCAAACTTTTCCGAATTCAACATATTTTCAACATCTCGTACCAGTAGGCATCGTCATTTGCTTTCGCGAATGCGTGTAAATCATGAGTGTCCCTACAAATGAATGTTTTCTATGGACGGATATGTTGGGAGAGTCTTTGTAGTTCTTCTTGCCTCCAGCCAATTTAAGAAGCTCTACAACAAGCCAGTTGTTCTTTGTTTTCAAATTATTTTATGATCTGTTTGATTTCCTTCTTATCTGATGGAATTGAGTCTGGAAGTTTAATTCTTTTTTTATTTGGATTTTTAATTTCCTCTGTCTTTGAAGACTTTAACGATGAACACTCTGAATGATTTAAAGCATATGGAACATCTATATTTTGCTGAAGTTATTCAGGAGTCCTTATTTGAAACTTGCTTTTTCTTCCAGAAAATCCCTGATATAGGGTGTGGCACCTTGCTGGCAATAATTCTCTTATTTTGTTTGGGAAGGAAAATATTATAAATTCTTTGATTTTGTCAATAAGTTTTTTGTAGTACTTGAAATAAAGTACTTTCACAGATATCAAACAGTACATGTAAAAGTTTTCAGTTGTAGGTTAATAATATGGACAAATTAATAGAAAACATTTAGAGAAATAAAATTTTGGCTACAGCTGATACGAAAGAGTTCAACAATGTAGAGAAATTGAAATCTGACTAGTAATACAAGATTTGTGGGAAAAATTGATATCCTAAGCACAGTTAACTGTTTGAATGTGAAAGTGAAAATGCAATTGCTTCATCTTCCACAGTAATCTACTGGATGTCCAGTCTTAACTTGTTGAACCCTGGATCTCTTGGTTGATCCATATGGAAAAGAATTCTTTTCACTTTACTAAAACATGTTTTTTAGTATTTTTGTGTAATTCAAACAGTTGTGAAGAGTTTACCTTAGCAGTAAGAAATATTTCTACGATTTATCTTGGGAAAGTGATGATGAAGGAAGGTGGTCAGGCGATTTTACTGTCTATTCAGAGTCTGCTACAGAGAATGCCATGGAGAGCCATGATTATCGCCCAAACAGTTGAATACTTCGCGAGGCAAAGGATGTTCTAGAGATGGTGGAATTGAGAGTAAAACTAGGGAATGAATCTGAAAAGATCAGTTTTGTTTCCAGAGAGTGAATGGAATGAGGGATGCAATTGGGGTAAAGAGAATACATGTAGAGCAGAGCATGGAATTTAAGAAATGTGCATTTATTTTAATTTGAGTAGGCCTTGGATGGAGTACAGTGAGGAAGAGTGATGGAGATATCAAAGTAAATTGGGTTTAAAACAAAGAAATTTTCTGTCTTTTTTTCACATGGGTTAAACATGGTCACCTTGTTTATGCCTGGCATGTGCTGATAATGTAAAAGTAATCGGTACTTTCTCCTCCAAGGCTTTTTGGATTCCTTTCTCCTATGCTACTGTTCTGCACTGTAAACATTATAGTATTATTGTTAATGATGTAATCCATGTATATGATTTATAATTTTCATGAAATATGTATGTTGTCATAAATTGAAAACTATGGTGCCCATTTTTTTTGTAAGATAAATTTCTCATCAATAAAGTGAAAAATATAAACGTCAACAATAATTCTTCAAGTCTTCCAACCGAGCATCCTTTTGTATATTCCTTCATGACCTCTAAAGTAAATACACTAACTAACTAACCAACTAAAGCTAACAGCTTACCTAAACCATGGGATATGCATTTAATCTCAGAGAAGTCTGAAGTAATTGCTATCTAAATAATGTTATGTTATAGTCTGAATCCATGCGAATAAGTAAAGTTAAACTGGAAGAAAAATTCAATGGCTTTGATGCAACCTAGGTCAACTACATTCTTATGAAACAGCATAAATAACTAACAGCTTTTCTACCATCAAAGCACAGCAGAAACCATATGCTTAATATCATGAAAAGGAAACAACTTCATGAAATGCCATTTGCATCTGGGAAGTGTGAAGTTAATATGAAAGATGTCTATTCCAGGTTTGACCACAATTTCTATCGCTAATCTAGTAAGCTTTCTTCATAATCATAAAATCCCTTCCACCTTATAAGCAAAGCTAACTTCGACAAAATTTCCAGGCGATTGGGTAAATAAAGTCAAGGAGAAAATAACAGGAGAGAAAGAAAAAACTGAAACCAGGTTGAGATGCTGGAAAGCTGTTTATACTTTTGCATTACTGAATGCAACAGTATAAACAAATTAATGCATATATAAAACCGAATAAATTTATAGAGATATCTTTTAAATAGAAAAAATCTTTGCAAGAACGTTTCAAATTTTACGAATCCCAAAACTATCCCTAATGTATTAAAAGATCAAACAACGTTATGAATGCTGAAAGAAGAGAAATTCTGTCAACTGCTTGATTATCCTGGCGGTAGGAGCAAAAACCACCTATGCGACTCAAGGCGACAAGAAAATATTCCATGCGCGTTAGCTTCGTTTATATTACTTACAATCTTGCTGTTATACAAATTAAAATTTGGAATACAGTTCCTACGAACGCGAGACAAACACCAAGAGTAGGGGGATTGAATAAAGATATCTATATTAAAGTTTGTCTTTCGCACTTGGCGTGTTTTCATTGTCTATGTCGGTCACTTGACAAATGCTTCCACAAAAGAGGTGGAGCAGAAAGCCACAGCTGATAGAAGTTGGCGCAACTCTGGAGACTTTAAGGGCTGCAACCTTCGCAAAGAGATCGTTTCAGAGCATCTCTAGGTGTTGACAAACTGTATTTACTATCGAGTGATCTGGTTTTCGTAATCGTTGGTCTTAAAACACGTAAGAACTTTATTGGAGAACCTCCGAAATTTCCTTTTTATGGTATTTAATTACTTGCTGGGCCACAGTGCTTAGATCGTCTAGCGTGATTTCTCTTATAAATTTTCTATGGCTGGTTCCCATGGCTTGCTGTGGTAAATTCGCTTAGATGTGATCCTTCTTCGTCTTAGTGCAACTTCTCGTTTCATGTGCTATGTTCAATTGATGAATGTCCTAGTTTGGAAGTTATTTTCAAGTCGTCCAAACTTTTCCGAATTCAACATATTTTCACCATCTCATACCAGTAGGCATCGTCATTTGCTTTCGCGAATGCGTGTAAATCATGAGTGTCCCTACAAATGAATGTTTTCCGTGGACGGATATGTTGGGAGAGTCTTTGTAGTTCTTCTTGCCTCCAGCCAATTTAAGAAGCTCTACAACAAGCCAGTTGTTCTTTGTTTTCAAGTTATTTTATGATCTGTTTGATTTCCTTCTTATCTGATGGAATTGAGTCTGGAAGTTTAATTCTTTTTTTATTTGGATTTTTAATTTCCTCTGTCTTTGAAGACTTTAACGATGAACACTCTGAATGATTTAAAGCATATGGAACATCTATATTTTGCTGAAGTTATTCAGGAGTCCTTATTTGAAACTTGCTTTTTCTTCCAGAAAATCCCTGATATAGGGTGTGGCACCTTGCTGGCAATAATTCTCTTATTTTGTTTGGGAAGGAAAATATTATAAATTCTTTGATTTTGTCAATAAGTTTTTTGTAGTACTTGAAATAAAGTACTTTCACAGATATCAAACAGTACATGTAAAAGTTTTCAGTTTTAGATTAATAATATGGACTACTTAATTGAACTTATGGAAAGGAATTCTTTTCACTTTACTAAAACCTGTATTTTAGTATTTTTGTGTTATTTAAACAGTTGTGAAGAATTTGGAGATATCAAAGTAAATTGGGTTTGAAACAAATAAACCAAAGAAATTCTCTGTCTTTTTTCATATGGGTTGAACATGGTCACCTTGTTTATGCCTGGCATGTGCTGATAATGTAAAACTAATCGGTACTTTCTTCTCCTCGGCTTTTTTGGATTACGTTCTCCTATGCTACTGTTCTGCACTGTAAACATTATAATATTATTGTTAATGATGTAATCCATGTATATGATTTATAAGTTTCATGAAATATGTATGTTGTCATAAATTGAAAACTATAGTGCCCATTTTTGCTGTAAGATAAATTTCTAATCAATAAAGGGAAAAATATAAACGTCAACAATACTTAAAGTCTTCCAACCAAGCCTCCTTTGGTATGTCCTTGATGACCTCTAAATAAATACACTAACTAACCAGCTAAAGCTAACACTTTACATGAACCATGGGTTATGCAAGTCATCTCAGAGAAGTCGGAAGTGATTTCTTTCTAAATATGTTTATGTTTTAGTCTGAATCCATGCGAATAAGTAAAGTTAAACTGGAAGAAAAATTCAATGGCTTTGATGCAACCTAGGTCAACTACATTCTTATGAAACAGCATAAATAACTAACAGCTTTTCTTCTATCAAAGCACAGCAGGAACCATATGCTTAAAATCATGAAAAGGAAACAACTTCATGAATTGCCATTTGCATATAGGAAGTGTGAAGTTATTAATGAACTGAAAGATGTATTGGCTCACCCTTTAGATACCAGAATAATTCAGACTTTGACACTATCTATCATGGGTTGGATACCAGAATGTCGAAAATATCAGACTTTTTCCCCTAAAAATACTTTGGGTGTATATTTGAAAATTATTTTGAATACTTGCATTATTTTTCAGAAAATTATGTTTCACTCATTAATTTCAAATCCATTCATAGCATATTTTGTTTTAGGCTTAACTGAGATCACAACAATTGCTTAGGTTGGTTACATAGTAATAGCTAAATCTGAGGTGGAATTAAGGCAAGGCAAGCTTTGTAACCAAATATGACTTTAAGTCTAAAAATGTCGTTGGCTTTGAGGTCAGAAAATTAGGAATGTATAGCAAACTTAAGATTTTGTCGTCATTGAAAATAGAATTAGCTCAAACGTTGGAAAGATCACTATATGTAGTGACAAGAAAGAGGATGATATGAATTAAATTTGTCCAAACTGTGCAATGATAGTTTGTCTAGATTGTTTTGAATTCATCAAGGAAATAAATTTTAGATTGTAGGAAAATAAATATTTTATTGTCAAGTTTTCATCATTGAATCAAATTATTAAGTAAATCTAAAGCAGTTTGCTTCAAGGAAATTATCAAAGTTAATTCAAAATAATATTAATTATTTTTTTTTCGTGGAACTAACAGTTTTCATAGCTCTTCAGTTTCACTTTTGATAGGTACACGAGTTTTCATAGAAGTCATACCATTTAAATCAATTCAGCAGCATCTCTAAATTTAACTCTAAAGTTTTACTAAATTTTTAAAGAATCTGTAACCAAAGTTTCAGAATTATGACAATTTCCTGAAAGACCACTGTGAAATGACTAATATTCTAAAGCAATTTTCATTTCAATAGTAATATTTTATTTCATTATTGCATGTACAATTCAAAGAGAAAATCTCTTAAATCAGAAACAGGGTTGATTAGCCTGGAGGAATTTCTCGAGTAGTAGTATGATTTTGAAGGTGCTTTGTCGGCTGAGGTAATCATCCTTGTGTGTGCTCCCACGAGGAACCAAATGCAGAACTACTTGCAAAGTCCGATGAGGTATCTTCTTGGCTATCTGCGATCCCAGAATACCTGAAATAAAGAAATTGCCTGAAATAATGTTGTTCCAGTAGATCAAATTATTTTGGAACTTCATTGAATAAATTTGAACATTTTCCGGATGCCATGCTGATGACAATTTCTATTTAGTTGAGAATTTGAGGGTACTAGAGTTTTGATTTCAGAATTTTCCATCACAGCTCATCTTATTAAAGATCATAATGAAAAATGCTAAAGTAGAAAGCTAACTTGGAATTTAAGACTGCTTGGGCAAGGGATTTAAATTAAAATGCTTGCATTGATTCCTTAGTAGGCAAAGATACCTCTTGCCATTTAAAAAATCTTGCTATCACAGTTGCAACTGAATCATCATAGAAATCTTATTAAAAGTTTAAACTATGATTGACAATTACCTGGAGTCCATACATTAAGTCAATTCTCTCGGGAAGAGATTTCTAAGGCAACGGGCATCTCCTGGATCACTGCATTTTTAGATCCTGCTCGATCCTGTAAAATATAATAAAGAGTTCTTGAAATTAAAGGAGGTCTTACGTAGGTAAGATGCAAGACTTAAATGTGTACATGAATTACGAAGTTACTAATTCCACTTTGCAAATGAAAGTCGCCAATGAAAAAGATAGATTTATTCAGAATTTTTTTTATATTGAAGGATAAATGCTAATAGAGTTTAAAGAGAGGTAATTGTAAATAAATTAGCACGGGTTTCCGAGCCACGCAAAGACGTACCGTGCTCAGCTCGTTTCCCCTTTTATATGGAGGGGATCGCCAGAAAACTGCAATTGGTACATATTTCGGGGGACGCTCGCGACATCAATTGCAATTATCCAGCCCTATAAAACCATGGTGTGGCTACGGCATGAAAACCATAGCCACGGAAAAGATAGAAGAGGAAGACTTTTAGAAGACTAATTAAGATTTATTCTCTAATGGCTAAAAAGCCGGTCTGTATGAGTGTGTGTAGTGCCTATCACGATAATTTCCCCATCCCCCCCAATTCACAAATGCCCATCAAGTGGGCCCTACTTCACTTCATTTCCCCACTCCCCCCAAACTTTAATGCAGACCTGTATTCTAATGCCCGTTTGTTGGGCCCTTTTCTAAAGAAACCTGCCACCCTTCACCTGAAAGGCGTCGACTCCTTACCTTTGCTGCGGGCATCCTCCAGCGTCGGCCGAACTCTGCGATCCATCGGCGAACTGAACCTCCCCTTGAAGTCACTTTCACTATTTCACTTAAATGACCATTAAATCACAAACACTGCACTCACTTTCTTCATCTTCTCGCCTCGATGCGCTGTGGATTTGATCTCTCAGCAATCCCTCGACGTCTTACAATTATGCTCCAGGTCACCTTTGCAGAGGATATTAGTAACCGGAATTTCAGCTCTCTGCGCTGCAATGACGTCGTCTTGAGGACCAGACTTCGGTCATCCATCTCGGATTGCTGGCAGAGAATAAAACTCTGAAGGTTCGAGCGATTGCAATTGTAATGACGGAAGTGATTCTAGTTTTAAAGGTTTGGCGAGGTGTAAGGCTCTGCTAGCTTCTGGCCGCGAATTCTCAGGATGTTCTTCCTCCGCGGAGTGGTGGGTGTGTCCCAATCTTGAAGATACTGCTGGTTCATTCTTCCGGAAAACAGCATATTCTAGATCGACAGGAGCGGGAGACAGTTCGGAATGCCCTCTGTCGCAGCGAAGATGGAGGTGCCTTCAGGAAACGTAAGAAGACGTGGTAGTATGTTGAGCATTAGAAGGCTCTTCGAAGGTGGTCTCCGTCGATCCGGACGTTGTTGCGCGAAATGAGACCGGCCGGGAATTCGCAGTGTTTATATAGGCAGGTTGGTGTGAGAGAGGGTTGTGGAAGGGAAGGGGACGGATTCGTTTCAATGGAGTTGTCCTTACTGCTAACTTTTGTGCTTTGCTACCTTGACTTCTAATCGTCGTTTGGAGCTATCTGTTATCGGAATTCCAATAAGCCACTGAGTTAGTAATTGAGTGTAAAGGAGGCAATTATAGTTGCAGCTACATATTTACTCTTGGTGCAGAATTTGGTGCATGGCGTTCACTGAAACGCGAAGCGAATACGCAAAGTGAGAGGTATGATATCATAATATTTGCATTGGGTATATTTTAAGAGTCATAGTCAATTAACTATAATTTTAGAATAATATTGGTTACTTTTGCAAATTATTCAAATGTAACCCAGAGAATCGATAAAGTCGAAATTGAAGTGATGTTGTTGAAAGTCGTCGTTTTTGCGTTGTACTTTTTTTTTGCGGAAATTTGGTTTTTGATTTAAATGGAATGATAGAAACACCTTTCTATAAATATTCCACACTAGCTGTAATTTAACGAGGAAATCAAAGTTTCTATCTACCTTCTACTATAATTACGTCTCCGATGACTCTTTTTTTAACTTTAACTCTATGCTCTCTAGATGAATTCCTTTCTTTAAGATAATGGTTTTTAAGATATTTAATATTTGTATCTTAATAAGATTTTTGGCTTAGATATCTTTGTACCATTGATCATACGAATCTGATTTTTATCTCTGGTGTCCCTTAATTTTCAACCGAGAAAATCATGCAACCGACGATGAGAATATGAATCTCGATTGAATATTTTCTTGTGAAACTTGTCTCAAGTTCATTCGATAATTCTTTGAAATGAAAATCTGCAATAGAAATAAGGTCTGAAAAGGATCTAGATACTACGTACGTTTAAATACTTTATAATACGCTTTGACTTGGCTGGGATTGAACCGGGGGACATCATTACAGATAACAAATTCTATTCGTTCTTAGGAGACGACGATTCGTAATTTGTATTTGTTTTGAGGTTTTATAACATCTGATTTTTGATATTTTGGTGAAAATAAACCCGCACTCACACCGAAACTACAGCATTGAACCGCCCGTCGATTATCAACGTCAAGTTAACATTGCTAAGTATGTATGTACCATAACAATTGCTCTACCCATACGAAAACCAATGAGAACCAAGGGGTATAGATTCTAGGGGTAGGGGTTAGGGGTATAGATTCTAGGATTATTTGAATCAATAATTTAGTTTTTCCGATAATGTTCCGAGAAAGTAATTGATTAGAGAAAATAATCATGGTGCATGCGACTTTCTCCATACGAAGAAAGGCGGCTTGTAGGGTGTATATGTAGATTTACTGTAGCAGCGATTAAATTTTAAGAGACATAGGTAATTCAGAATACTTGATGCCTGAGGAGTTTTTAGACGAATTTAGATATTCGAGATATTTATAAATGCTGTTTGAAATGAGTATTATTTCGATTGATGTACCTGAAGCTCACAATAATGACATTTTGTTAGAAGTCAAGAGGTTTGTGTAAAAAATAATTGTAGACAGAATATACCCTTTGCTCCGAATTTAATTGCAATGTCGTCTTTTGTGAGAAGTGCAGCGGTAAGTCTGACAAAGTCGAATAGGTTCTGAGTAAGCGACATATGATGGCACAATGGGCAGAGCAGGCGTCGAAGAGTGGCCAAACGCCTGTGAGACCGCGATCTGCGGTCAATTGCCGCACTTGCTGTTCGCGGATTATCGGAGCGGCCTTCGCCGTCCAACTCGACCGGTCGTGCTCGGCCGCGGCATGCAACATTCCTCTCTTTTTCCAAGGGAATTTGTTCTTTTTCTCTTCACCCCTGCAACTTATTTCGGTGTTGACTCTGGTAAAAAGATTTCACAGCATTTTGTAGTAATAAAATGCTTACTTTCTCGCTAATGAACAAGTCGCAAGAGAAGAGAGGAGGGAAGCAAGCGCATCAGGGGCCCCCTGGGCTTCCCCCTCCTGGCAAATCCATGGGCTTCTTTGCCCTTTTGGACCATCGCATTCTTCTGCTTGGTGATAGATACATGTTATTGACGATAGGTTGGCATGGACAATTTTAAAAGTATGAATGTGCAAATATTTTTTACGATTAATTCCCAATTCCATCACCTCTTGCTAATAAAATATAAGTTCATCAATCTCAAAGGATCGAGATCGTTACTTCGAACCCCTTTCGTGCATGCGTAGAAACTGTTCTTGTGGCTTTCTATTAATAAAAAGGAGCGTCCTATTTAAGGGCGCCGTCGAGAACAAATTCGATGTTTAACTTTTATTTTAGGAGTTTGGCAAAACACTACGTAGTTCTCATTCGGCTAACTCACCTAAAATTTTACCGGAAAGAACTTTTTAAAATACAGTCCTTGGGATGGCATTCCATAAGAACAACGTAATTTGAAATGCCAAATGATATGGAGCGCAGGCTAATTTTCTCGTGAGGGGGCATTCGTAACAAAAAGCATTCCCGTGAATAACTTCGAAAATTGTCTTCCTGAAATCGGAAATGATAGGAATGTCATGCTTGTGGCAGTTGGTATCAGGATGGCATTAAGGTCAAACAAAGGTTGGAGCACAAGGCGTTCGAAGTGCAGTAAAAACTGGTGAAGGTAGACGGAGAGGGAGATAACGAACAGGAGGAATGCAAATGCTGGGAGGTGGCGTTCAATGTAGCCTTTTGGCAAATCCCTGAAACTTATCTTTCGCCCATTTCGATGATTTCCTATCGAGATCTCGTTTATTACTCGGAATAATATAACGGAAAGATTTTACCGATATTAACAGAGAAATTCTTGATCCTTCGTTCAGTTCAGATGTTGAAGTATTTCGTAGGGCCTTTGGTTAGCCGAGTGGGTAAAACGTTCGAATATGGGACATCTTCACCCATCGCGTGGGTAATATTCGCGTTAGGCAGCTTCCGCTTAACTGGAGGTCTAAATACTCATATAGCACACACAACGGGACCAATTTTTTCCCGACAGGCTTTAATCTCGTTCCGCTAAAGGCAGGTTTCAATGCATTACAGTCCATTTTACGATTTAACTGAATAAGCATTACGATGAGATTCAGCATCCTAGAAGGTCGTATTCAAACGTCATCATGAGTAGTAGAAATAATATTGTTTGACTGGTTATTGGTAAGTGATATGTGTATCAGGGATCTAGGATCATTCAATTTATTAATTACATTTTCTTACGGATTTGCGCATCGAATATCTTTGGGACAGAGATAGTTTAATGTTATCATCTTCAGAGTTCTTGACTACCAATGTTCCTTGGTGCTGTAAAAATTTAACCGTGAAATGAATTTATGCACGAATTAAAAGAGATGAACCACTTTGGATTGCTAAGATTGAGCAGCCTTTTAATCTCGTGTCACCTGCGGTTTTGGCTAAAGGAGAGGTTTTTCCTCTCTAATTATTTCGGAAGTTCTGGAAAGACCTCGCAGCGTCCTTATCTTCCTGCCATTCCTTTGGAATTGCATGGTTGTTTACGACCTCTCTTCCTCGGCTCTCCTTCTTGCAAAATATCTCAAATTGTATGTACCATCTGCCATGGTTCCCTTCCTGCAATTAGTCAGAATGCATATTTTTTTCAGCTGGAATCTAACGCATCGCACAAAATTGCGATTCATGAAAGTTCGTAGCTAGGCTATTCGATTCCAAGCTATTCAAGGGTGACAGGGAAGCGAAATATTTTTGTATCGACCCTGATAAACATTAGTTTTATGAGATGTTATATTTATGTATGTTTTGGTATTGCAATATCTGGGTGGATTGAATTTGCGACCCAAGCTCCATTTCACCTTCAGTAAATTTAAACTTCGAAAGATTTATTACTCTGTCATGAAATGCGTGAACAGGTTTAGTTACCTTTGAGTGTTTATCGCTGCTGCCACTTTTAGCAATGGTTAAACGTATTAGTTTGCTTTCAATTATATTTCGTTTCTTGAAATGAACAGTACTAGTCCATGCCCTAATCTGATCATCTAAATCAAACCATTCGACAGGGTGCAGGTTAGGCATGAGTTCCTTATGCAGTAGATAAAGGTTATGTCTTAAGTTATCTCGTTTCACATACCACAGTTTAGCTCAGGTCGTAACCAAATAAGTTGGGCTGATTTAATTGTATGCATTTCAGCTGGCGTCTTCACTTTGCAGGAAATGTTGTTATATTTGGGAATGGTACCTGTTCGTAGACACTCGTTGAAATAATGGCTTTCCTGACTATTCTAGCCTTCAATATATCATCAATTGAGTTTGCCGTAACTTTGCAGGATTCCATTACAGGAAAAAAATATACGCCCACTTTGTAAAATTCTACTGTTTTAATTATACATGCAACATGTCTCTCTAAGACATCATCGGGCACTGATAGAAAAATTGAAGACAATAAATAGCAAAAGAAAAAGGAAGGGTAAGGGATGGAGTGGGTTAAGAAAAAGGTAAAATTAATTGTTTGTGGAAGGTGTAGTTGTAGGAGGGGAGGAAGAAAGTTAACTGTGGAAAGTAGGAGGGATTGAGTCCGAAATAAGTGGTTGTTAGTTAGTCGATTCATATTTACAATGTAAGTAATGTGTGATCTTTATTTGTTCCAAGTAATTAAGTTTAATGCCTTTACTATGACTGTCTAATAACTGTGGATAAAAATTGGAGTGGTATTTTATTCGAACAGGTGTGAGGCCAAGTGTGAATGATGTGTATTGTTTAGATAACATTTTTTGTGTTCCTATATTCGGGTATGAAGACGCCTTGAATTTATTAATAATAAATAATATTCCGTTGCATTACATCTCGTACATTATCAGTAAATCTTACGATTCAGAGGAAAAGAACAATCCCAATGGTAAGTGGGCGTCAAGAGCAAATTGTGGCTCCTTTACAGGGATTTCTTTGACAGAAACTGCAGGATATCTTAACTTGAACTGCTCTTTCATTGTCCCGAAAGTTCGTCGATTCCCGTCAATAGGTCATTTCAGTCTTTTGTCCCGATTCAGTCAATTCGCGCTGATGGGAAAAGATTATGGGGTAATTAGTAATTGCCAAAGATTCTCGAAGTTTGAGGTCAGTTTCGAGAAACGAAACGACTATATTTGAATAGACGACTATGTAGAGTGATTCTATGTAGCAGCCAGTTGGAGAGAGCGCGCTCCAAGAATGCGTCCAAATGCGTAGAAACGAAATGCGAAGAGGTCGCCAGAAGTTATCATGTGAACGAAGGTTCTGTCCCTTTTGGCCACTCCAATTTTTGTTTCTTCTATTTCCTTGGAATCAGTCATGAAATATTTGTCGTGGGCAAAATATCCTGTTGCACCCGTATTAGCCTAATATGTGTAATCAGGGCCTGATCTGAACTTACTTTCGTTTTCAGTCAGATAAGTATGCCAACCTTTCTGTTGCTGTTTTTTAACTTTCTCAATAACTTTTTCATGCTCATATTTTCATCTACATTTGTCCAAAGAATGAATGACTTTCTTTCATCTTGTGAACGTTTATCCTTCCAGCAGTCTTCTATATCGTGTCTATCTTCTTCACAATTCATACAATGCTTAAATGTTTGTTCATATTTCTTAATATCTTTATATTTTCTTTGCACTCACTGTGGTCATTGCTGTTTAATGTTTTCAGGATTTGATCTGCTCTCAAACTTGTGATGTCCTCGTTTGCCTCAACATCTGGTTTCACATGCAATTGAAGGCTTTGAATGCACCTTCGTTGTCTTGAAGCATTTTTAAGAGTTGCTTTTCAGTTTCTCCTCTTCTTTTAGTAGTCCTAAATTCTCTTCTTATCTTCAGTCGTGGTATCCCAGGCACTTACGAAATGCCTAAATTGATCTTCATGATTATTCATTCTGAATGCAAGTGTTTGTATTGCTGGAGTATTGGTCATAACTACGATGGACTTGTTCCATTCATACTTGATGAATCCTGCAATTAGTTGACTTTTTGTTTCCTCTGTATGTCTCTTGTAGACATTGGATAGTTTATCAAACATTCCCTTTGCTGCTTCTGAAGTTAGAATGTGAGTTTTCACTGTTCTTATGATGATGATTACTTTGGCGTTAGCTCCCTTGGTGATCCAGTTCCTCTACTTTTTCTCGTCTGCGCTGCACTGTTCCAGAGAACTAGTGTCCATCTTTGGATGGAAATGGTAATCCATTGTGCTCATTGGCTGTTTTGCTTAAAACAGAATCCTTATCTCAAATTCCCAAAGCCATACGTAGTGGTGTGAATGAGTTTTGGCACAGATTCCAGTACTTCTTGTGATGTTATTTTTCTCCCTGTGGCAGGCGCAGTATATAAGTGCAATCTTTCTTGTACTTCTCATTTGTTTTGAATAGAAATGGTAGAGTTATTTTTCAAGCCCCTGTTGTTATTTTCTTTAACTTCTTTTAATTCTGCCAGATGATTGGAAATATTAGTTTCGATGTCTTAATGACCTTCATCACTCATGGTAGTCTATAAGGAAGGTCTGTATTAATAATTTTTACAAGTGTTTCATAAAAAAGAAAATTTAAAAATTAAAATCTATAGGTTTATCTGATGGACCCCTACAAAGATGTATGCAAACGTGGCATCCAAGTCATTTAAATTTGTCTCCACTGGTGCTACAGATCTCCCACTGATACATTTGATAAAGAGTAAATTTGCCTTGAAGTAAATGAAATCAAAGAGGAATGCTATGAGAAATCTATGTTAAGTTCTCTGTAGGTAATGGTAATATTTGAAAAGTTACATTAATACAAAAATTAACTTCTCATAACGTGATGCTAGATTATGAAATATAACAACATCTTATGCGAAGAAGCATGTAATGTTAATTATATACATTTTCAAGTTTCTAAGACATTATTTCTTATGCTTTAGCAAAGTTTCAGTTTTATTAACTTTTGTGAAAGGCTCTTGGTAAAAGGAATTGGTATAGAGGACAGGGAGTATATTTTTTCACATTCTCTGCCCTATCCTAAGAAATTTTTGTTTCTGGTGAATTTTATCATTTAATGCCTTAACAGTTTAAGGAGTGAATGGTATATTGGGTCCATTTTTCATGAGCATCACCTAATGGATGTGTTTCTTAGAGCATTAAAAAAATTGTATTCCATGTAATGACATCGAATTAATAATCGTATAATCAATGTCTCTTCTTTCACTCATCATCTGTTAATGTATAATCATTAATCTGTGATTAATTTTCAGATCAATCGTTTGTTTTGCAATTATGGTCATGCTCCACAGTTTATAATCATGAAAGGGTTATGCCCTATTCTTATTTGCGTTGTTATATTTCCTTTTAAATCACCGCAATACAATTTTTACAATTATCTTGTTTTAGCTCCATTTATGAGTGTTTTCAACAATATATTTCAAATGATGGGGTAATATGAAATATTTCACGAAAGCAGACCTTAAACAAATAGTAAATATTGTGTAGTGGATGCATGTTTTCTTCTTTATATGTAGCATTTAGTTGAATATTATTATATTTATTTATTACTATCATGGCTTTGGAGGGGGAAATGCATATATTCCTGCTTGCTATTCACAGTGATCAGGAGGAAAACTCCTCAAAAGTTACCTTCTGAAGCAAGAAGAAGAACCTCCTTTGAAAAACATTTTGCAGAATCATTGCAACAAATATAGAAGAAAAGTTACAAAAAAAATATTAGCAAACAAATTAGTATTAAAAAAGTTCTTCATCAACTTAATTTTAAATATTCAAATTATGTTCCATCCAGTTTGCAAAATTTGAATCACATATGTTAAGAGTTTCTTTCTAATCTTGTGTCCTCAATTTTGGAATTTAATTTATTGAATATTGTCTCAAATTGCCATGTCAATTTGTCATTATGGAGCTATTACGACAGTTTTTGAACAGATTTTATGCCAATTGAGTTCCAGAAAATAGGTGTGTATGATTTAGTTTATATTTCCAAGGAATTCAAGATGTTCTCATTTCTTCGGTGAAGTTGCATTCCTTATTTTCAAGTAATTTTCTTTTCCCAATTTAATTGCCTAATTTATTGATTGTTCTTTTTTCTCTTCTATAGTTATTTTGGTTCAATTGATTTAGCAGCTGCAAACTAATGTCAAAAATAGTCCAAAATATGAGCATTGTTTTAAATTAATCCTGTCCAATGGGAGCAAGTGCAGAAGCCACATAAACCAAGAGAGATGAGTGACAGCTTAACTTTTGAACTGCCAAAAAAAAGCTCGATGACATTAGATTTCATAGCTGTTGTTTCATATCATTCATATCCTAGTAGACCCCTGTTTTCCTTGCTTAGCATCCTTACTTATCTTTGTATTCATTGATATTGCCTACTGTCACTCATCCATTTTTTCTTACCACAATCAGCTCACACAAACAGATGTTCTGATGAATGATTACTCTTGCTCGATTATCTTAAAACTAAGCCTTCAAAATTCATAAATATTCCCCATGAACATGAGGAAAGTAGACTTTATGAAAATCTTCAATTCCAAGATTAAGAAAATACTGCTTTCCATGTGCTTATCATTCAGTAGCTGAATACCTAAATCATGAATTGTGACTATAATCATCAATCTTTTTCATTTTTTCTGTTCTTAAATCTTATCCTGTCTTTTGTTAGGCTATTGTAGAAAGGGTTTATATCCCTTCTTATATATTCCTTGCTGTCTTATTTATTTGTTGTCCATTTCACTGATTTGACCTGCGTAAATTGTATTTTGTTGGCATGGTATATGAACATTGTATGCATATGGGAAAATTTTCTGCATTAACCTGATCCATGCCATGTATCAATGAAGTTTTTATTACTATTATGTGATTACTAGTGATTTCAAATAAGAAATGTACTACTGTTTGTGAATATGGTGCTTTTGGATGCTCAGAAGTAGGATTAATTGCTATCCAAGAACAGTAAAATTCTTTCATGTATATGTTATGGAAGCTATCACACTGACATCGGAGGTGTAAGAACACATACACAATGTTGTTTATTATGTATGATAGCTACTGCAATCACCATGTCCAGAAATCATACTTCTCCTGTTTGTTAAATTATTGGTTGAATTAATCGATAATATCCAATGGCACATCATGATTCTTAACTTCAGCAAAAGACAGTGTTTAAATTCAAGAGCAAAATCTTTCTAGCATTTACCAGATTATTTGAAAGCATCAGGGCAATGCTACTTAAAGGTTAATTCTTCAAAAGATCACTAAACATTTGCCGATTTTTCTGTAGATATCCTTTGTAAGACGTTTTCATCAGCAGTTTGTCGACGTTCTTCATTTGATCAATCCCTATGTTTGTACAGCCACTTAGTCCCTCACACATTCCTTGCCTTAAATTGAGAAGTAATTTAATCTAGCATTGTACCTAGTTTCCAAAATGGCTAGAGAATAATATAATAATGGCTTTCTTATGTATCAGTGAAATGTTATATTTATGGGGAAAGACACTACTTGTTCTACCGTTTTCAAAACCTCAGGATTGATACTATTGTAAAAGTAATCTCAGTCATGTAGCCAAGTTTTTTTTTAAATGGGATTATCCAAAATAATATACCATCTGAGTGAAAAAACTGAGAATGTGTTTTTGCTACTTCTTTAGATTATCTTTTCAAGGCTTCGGCTCTCACAATGCTACTCTAGTTTACAAACAGTGATTTGAATGTCATTATTTGAAGGCGTAACATGTAGTAATTTTTCATGAACAGGGCTAATAAAAACCACTTCAGATATGAGCACTGTGATTAATTTCAACAGACCATAAGATGGAATATCATTCTATAGAAGGCCCAAGTTACAAGACAGCTGCTTTCCAAAGGAAAACATCTGTTCTTTATTTTAAAAGACTGCTCGACTTTTATATAGAGGAAATTAAATTCTTTTGATATGTTTGTATTTGATTACATAGTCTGGAGTATATCTTTGCATTTTAATACCATTGTGAATGCAGATGTGAATGTAATTATACTGAAGGTGAAATTTGAAGTTATCGATCGTGTATTTGTAACTGATTTGAACAATGCATGAATGATTTAAATAAAGTATTTATTATCCAATTGTGCAGCTTGTTTATTACTTGAATAAAACTGTAGGGAAACGCTCTACCAATTTACAAAAAGTATTTTGGGGCTCTCAGCAGTAAGAGGTGAAACTCATGGAGATTACGTAGTCACCAATTGTTATAATTAATAAGAAATCCACAAACTCGTATTCATCTTTGATTTAAGACACTCTCATTAATTATATATCAAATTCATTGAAAAGCTTTGTTGTATTCTGGAACACTTGGTTACCCAGCAATATAAAATAAGAGGTCTTATGGCCTGGCCTAATATAGGAAATTGGGAAGTGGAAAAATAGAGTCTTCAAAAGTGGCAGCGATTAGAGGAAGTGCTATGGAGGCAAAAATCATGTGATTTTCAATTTTATCCATAGAGTGATAGGATATCTGTTCCTTAATCTCTTTTGGTTGTCAGAACGTTTTAATCATTTTGAAGCTTTAAGCGATAATTTTCAGACTAGTCATGGTTTTGTTTCATTGAAGATTTTTATTGACCTATAAGGTCAATCTTGAACGGGAATTTTAAATAAATTCACGCAAGTCTATTCATGACATCATTCCACTTCATCGAACTAATAGTCTTTCTTTATTCTCTTACACTATAGTGGGAGTGTTACCCTGTAAATTCATTTTTGCAATATTTCTGTGCAATGATTTTGATGCCTTTCCTAAAATGGTCAAGAGCATCCTTAACCAGAAGGAAAGATGGAAGACTGGCAGTTTCACGGCCACTGCTAAGTGAGGAGTATCTAAATGATAGTCTCTATGCAATTTAACACTTTATTCCATTGCATTACATCTCGTACATTATCAGTAAATCTTACGATTCAGAGGAAAAGAACAATCCCAGTGGTAAGTGGGCGTCAAGAGCAAATTGTGGCTCCTTTACAGGGATTTCTTTGACAGAAACTGCAGGATTTCTTAATTTGAACTGTGCTTACATTGCCCCGAAAGTACGTCGATTTCCGTCAATATGTCATTTCAGTCTTTTGTCCAGATTCGGTCATCTCGCGCTGATGGGAAAAGGTTATGGGGTAAGTAGTAAATGCCAAAGGCTCTCGAAGTTTGAGGTCAGTTTGGAGAAACGAAACGACTTTACATTTCATAGTGAGTCTTTCTATGTAGCAGCCAGTTGCAGTGCGCGCGCTGCAAGAATGCGTCGAAATTAAACAATTAAAAAGGAAATGCGGAGAGGCCGCCGGAACTTATCATGCGTAGGAGTTATAATTCACCAGGCCCGATTTTGACGAAATTAGTTGCCATATAGAAAGAAAATCGTGTGGAAAGAGCTGTTAATCGTTCTATATATATCTGCAACTTTTATCGGTAGAAAATTACGATTAAGTCCTGATACGCCAGAGATAAATTATAGTGAACAAACTATTCCTGTACGGTTTTGTACTAAGTGAAAGGGTAAAGAATTCAGATTCTTCATATCAATCTCCTTGATTCCTTGCTTAGTTTCCTTTCCTACCAAATTATTTTATTCTCTTATATCCAAATTTGAAACCAAAATCATTCCCAAGGAACTTGCCCAACTGGAAAGCTATTAATCCCCAAACACAATTTAATCATGCTCCAAATCTTTCATGGTACTAGGTGCAAAATCATGGAGTCAGTTATGTAATACCTATGGGAATACCCTTCCATTTTCGTCCTTCAAAAGGATGGAAATGAAGAGCTTTGAATATACAATAGCAAACAATAAATATAACTTAATTTCTCGCATTTACAAATTCTGACCTATCTTCAATACTCTCGCTTTAAGGTTATACATTGTTAAATCAATTTCCCTGACATACCTTTTCAAATAATAGTGCTCAAATAGCCAATGCCACCTACTCTTACTCATCATTTCAGACAATGCTAAGCCACAACTCAAGTTGGTACATAACATATCAGCTGATCAAGAGACGAGCGTATTACAAACCTCACCAGCAACTCATTATAATTATATTACTACTTCATTTTCTTTACAATTGATTTAGTCTATTTTATTTCTGTTGTTATGTTTATTTATCTCTTATTCTGTATCCTTTTAAAAATTTAAAAAATAATTTTGTTTACGATTATCTTTTTCTTCTCAATATGTTTTGGTGGTGTTTTTTATTACATCCTTGTGTGGGTGTTTTCCCAATTGTGGGTTTTTCTCTATCAACCTTCAGTTGTGGAGTTATTTTCCCACAAACCAAATCTTTCCTTTGACGTTTTTTTCTCTCTTCTCTTTTATAAGTTTTATTTATGTATTTGCTTCTTTAATTCTCACGTAAGAGATGTCTTATCATGTGATCTGAATTCTCAATGTACTTTTATCAGTGTATCCTGCTCAATGGAATCGTTAGCTTGGTGGCCTTGATGGTGAGGATGTTCTTGCCCTTGATCCTAGTTGAGGTTATGCGTTCTTCTCTTTAATATACTGCAATACTTATTGCAGTATAATAAAGTGATTTGTTCAATTGATGAATGTCCTAGTTTGGAAGTTATTTTCAAATCGTCCAAACTTTTCCGAATTCAACATATTTTCAACATCTCGTACCAGTAGGCATCGTCATTTGCTTTCGCGAATGCGTGTAAATCATGAGTGTCCCTACAAATGAATGTTTTCTATGGACGGATATGTTGGGAGAGTCTTTGTAGTTCTTCTTGCCTCCAGCCAATTTAAGAAGCTCTACAACAAGCCAGTTGTTCTTTGTTTTCAAATTATTTTATGATCTGTTTGATTTCCTTCTTATCTGATGGAATTGAGTCTGGAAGTTTAATTCTTTTTTTATTTGGATTTTTAATTTCCTCTGTCTTTGAAGACTTTAACGATGAACACTCTGAATGATTTAAAGCATATGGAACATCTATATTTTGCTGAAGTTATTCAGGAGTCCTTATTTGAAACTTGCTTTTTCTTCCAGAAAATCCCTGATATAGGGTGTGGCACCTTGCTGGCAATAATTCTCTTATTTTGTTTGGGAAGGAAAATATTATAAATTCTTTGATTTTGTCAATAAGTTTTTTGTAGTACTTGAAATAAAGTACTTTCACAGATATCAAACAGTAGATGTAAAAGTTTTCAGTTGTAGATTAATAATATGGACAAATTAATAGAAAACATTTAGAGAAATAAAATTTTGGCTACAGCTGATACGAAAGAGTTCAACAATGTAGAGAAATTGAAATCTGACTAGTAATACAAGATTTGTGGGAAAAATTGATATCCTAAGCACAGTTAACTGTTTGAATGTGAAAGTGAAAATGCAATTGCTTCATCTTCCACAGTAATCTACTGGATGTCCAGTCTTAACTTGTTGAACCCTGGATCTCTTGGTTGATCCATATGGAAAAGAATTCTTTTCACTTTACTAAAACATGTTTTTTAGTATTTTTGTGTAATTCAAACAGTTGTGAAGAGTTTACCTTAGCAGTAAGAAATATTTCTACGATTTATCTTGGGAAAGTGATGATGAAGGAAGGTGGTCAGGCGATTTTACTGTCTATTCAGAGTCTGCTACAGAGAATGCCATGGAGAGCCATGATTATCGCCCAAACAGTTGAATACTTCGCGAGGCAAAGGATGTTCTAGAGATGGTGGAATTGAGAGTAAAACTAGGGAATGAATCTGAAAAGATCAGTTTTGTTTCCAGAGAGTGAATGGAATGAGGGATGCAATTGGGGTAAAGAGAATACATGTAGAGCAGAGCATGGAATTTAAGAAATGTGCATTTATTTTAATTTGAGTAGGCCTTGGATGGAGTACAGTGAGGAAGAGTGATGGAGATATCAAAGTAAATTGGGTTTAAAACAAAGAAATTTTCTGTCTTTTTTTCACATGGGTTAAACATGGTCACCTTGTTTATGCCTGGCATGTGCTGATAATGTAAAAGTAATCGGTACTTTCTCCTCCAAGGCTTTTTGGATTCCTTTCTCCTATGCTACTGTTCTGCACTGTAAACATTATAGTATTATTGTTAATGATGTAATCCATGTATATGATTTATAATTTTCATGAAATTTGTATGTTGTCATAAATTGAAAACTATGGTGCCCATTTTTTTTGTAAGATAAATTTCTCATCAATAAAGTGAAAAATATAAACGTCAACAATAATTCTTCAAGTCTTCCAACCGAGCATCCTTTTGTATATTCCTTCATGACCTCTAAAGTAAATACACTAACTAACTAACCAACTAAAGCTAACAGCTTACCTAAACCATGGGATATGCATTTAATCTCAGAGAAGTCTGAAGTAATTGCTATCTAAATAATGTTATGTTTTAGTCTGAATCCATGCGAATAAGTGAAGTTAAACTGGAAGAAAAATTCAATGGCTTTGATGCAACCTAGGTCAACTACATTCTTATGAAACAGCATAAATAACTAACAGCTTTTCTTCCATCAAAGCACAGCAGAAACCATATGCTTAATATCATGAAAAGGAAACAACTTCATGAAATGCCATTTGCATCTGGGAAGTGTGAAGTTAATATGAAAGATGTCTATTCCAGGTTTGACCACAATTTCTATCGCTAATCTAGTAAGCTTTCTTCATAATCATAAAATCCCTTCCACCTTATAAGCAAAGCTAACTTCGACAAAATTTCCAGGCGATTGGGTAAATAAAGTCAAGGAGAAAATAACAGGAGAGAAAGAAAAAACTGAAACCAGGTTGAGATGCTGGAAAGCTGTTTATACTTTTGCATTACTGAATGCAACAGTATAAACAAATTAATGCATATATAAAACCGAATAAATTTATAGAGATATCTTTTAAATAGAAAAAATCTTTGCAAGAACGTTTCAAATTTTACGAATCCCAAAACTATCCCTATTGTATTAAAAGATCAAACAACGTTATGAATGCTGAAAGAAGAGAAATTCTGTCAACTGCTTGATTATCCTGGCGGTAGGAGCAAAAACCACCTATGCGACTCAAGGCGACAAGAAAATATTCCATGCGCGTTAGCTTCGTTTATATTACTTACAATCTTGCTGTTATACAAATTAAAATTTGGAATACAGTTCCTACGAACGCGAGACAAACACCAAGAGTAGGGGGATTGAATAAAGATATCTATATTAAAGTTTGTCTTTCGCACTTGGCGTGTTTTCATTGTCTATGTCGGTCACTTGACAAATGCTTCCACAAAAGAGGTGGAGCAGAAAGCCACAGCTGATAGAAGTTGGCGCAACTCTGGAGACTTTAAGGGCTGCAACCTTCGCAAAGAGATCGTTTCAGAGCATCTCTAGGTGTTGACAAACTGTATTTACTATCGAGTGATCTGGTTTTCGTAATCGTTGGTCTTAAAACACGTAAGAACTTTATTGGAGAACCTCCGAAATTTCCTTTTTATGGTATTTAATTACTTGCTGGGCCACAGTGCTTAGATCGTCTAGCGTGATTTCTCTTATAAATTTTCTATGGCTGGTTCCCATGGCTTGCTGTGGTAAATTCGCTTAGATGTGATCCTTCTTCGTCTTAGTGCAACTTCTCGTTTCATGTGCTATGTTCAATTGATGAATGTCCTAGTTTGGAAGTTATTTTCAAGTCGTCCAAACTTTTCCGAATTCAACATATTTTCACCATCTCATACCAGTAGGCATCGTCATTTGCTTTCGCGAATGCGTGTAAATCATGAGTGTCCCTACAAATGAATGTTTTCCGTGGACGGATATGTTGGGAGAGTCTTTGTAGTTCTTCTTGCCTCCAGCCAATTTAAGAAGCTCTACAACAAGCCAGTTGTTCTTTGTTTTCAAGTTATTTTATGATCTGTTTGATTTCCTTCTTATCTGATGGAATTGAGTCTGGAAGTTTAATTCTTTTTTTATTTGGATTTTTAATTTCCTCTGTCTTTGAAGACTTTAACGATGAACACTCTGAATGATTTAAAGCATATGGAACATCTATATTTTGCTGAAGTTATTCAGGAGTCCTTATTTGAAACTTGCTTTTTCTTCCAGAAAATCCCTGATATAGGGTGTGGCACCTTGCTGGCAATAATTCTCTTATTTTGTTTGGGAAGGAAAATATTATAAATTCTTTGATTTTGTCAATAAGTTTTTTGTAGTACTTGAAATAAAGTACTTTCACAGATATCAAACAGTACATGTAAAAGTTTTCAGTTTTAGATTAATAATATGGACTACTTAATTGAACTTATGGAAAGGAATTCTTTTCACTTTACTAAAACCTGTATTTTAGTATTTTTGTGTTATTTAAACAGTTGTGAAGAATTTGGAGATATCAAAGTAAATTGGGTTTGAAACAAATAAACCAAAGAAATTCTCTGTCTTTTTTCATATGGGTTGAACATGGTCACCTTGTTTATGCCTGGCATGTGCTGATAATGTAAAACTAATCGGTACTTTCTTCTCCTCGGCTTTTTTGGATTACGTTCTCCTATGCTACTGTTCTGCACTGTAAACATTATAATATTATTGTTAATGATGTAATCCATGTATATGATTTATAAGTTTCATGAAATATGTATGTTGTCATAAATTGAAAACTATAGTGCCCATTTTTGCTGTAAGATAAATTTCTAATCAATAAAGGGAAAAATATAAACGTCAACAATACTTAAAGTCTTCCAACCGAGCCTCCTTTGGTATGTCCTTGATGACCTCTAAATAAATACACTAACTAACCAGCTAAAGCTAACAGTTTACATGAACCATGGGTTATGCAAGTCATCTCAGAGAAGTCGGAAGTGATTTCTTTCTAAATATGTTTATGTTTTAGTCTGAATCCATGCGAATAAGTAAAGTTAAACTGGAAGAAAAATTCAATGGCTTTGATGCAACCTAGGTCAACTACATTCTTATGAAACAGCATAAATAACTAACAGCTTTTCTTCTATCAAAGCACAGCAGGAACCATATGCTTAAAATCATGAAAAGGAAACAACTTCATGAATTGCCATTTGCATATAGGAAGTGTGAAGTTATTAATGAACTGAAAGATGTATTGGCTCACCCTTTAGATACCAGAATAATTCAGACTTTGACACTATCTATCATGGGTTGGATACCAGAATGTCGAAAATATCAGACTTTTTCCCCTAAAAATACTTTGGGTGTATATTTGAAAATTATTTTGAATACTTGCATTATTTTTCAGAAAATTATGTTTCACTCATTAATTTCAAATCCATTCATAGCATATTTAGTTTTAGGCTTAACTGAGATCACAACAATTGCTTAGGTTGGTTACATAGTAATAGCTAAATCTGAGGTGGAATTAAGGCAAGGCAAGCTTTGTAACCAAATATGACTTTAAGTCTAAAAATGTCGTTGGCTTTGAGGTCAGAAAATTAGGAATGTATAGCAAACTTAAGATTTTGTCGTCATTGAAAATAGAATTAGCTCAAACGTTGGAAAGATCACTATATGTAGTGACAAGAAAGAGGATGATATGAATTAAATTTGTCCAAACTGTGCAATGATAGTTTGTCTAGATTGTTTTGAATTCATCAAGGAAATAAATTTTAGATTGTAGGAAAATAAATATTTTATTGTCAAGTTTTCATCATTGAATCAAATTATTAAGTAAATCTAAAGCAGTTTGCTTCAAGGAAATTATCAAAGTTAATTCAAAATAATATTAATTATTTTTTTTTCGTGGAACTAACAGTTTTCATAGCTCTTCAGTTTCACTTTTGATAGGTACACGAGTTTTCATAGAAGTCATACCATTTAAATCAATTCAGCAGCATCTCTAAATTTAACTCTAAAGTTTTACTAAATTTTTAAAGAATCTGTAACCAAAGTTTCAGAATTATGACAATTTCCTGAAAGACCACTGTGAAATGACTAATATTCTAAAGCAATTTTCATTTCAATAGTAATATTTTATTTCATTATTGCATGTACAATTCAAAGAGAAAATCTCTTAAATCAGAAACAGGGTTGATTAGCCTGGAGGAATTTCTCGAGTAGTAGTATGATTTTGAAGGTGCTTTGTCGGCTGAGGTAATCATCCTTGTGTGTGCTCCCACGAGGAACCAAATGCAGAACTACTTGCAAAGTCCGATGAGGTATCTTCTTGGCTATCTGCGATCCCAGAATACCTGAAATAAAGAAATTGCCTGAAATGTTGTTCCAGTAGATCAAATTATTTTGGAACTTCATTGAATAAATTTGAACATTTTCCGGATGCCATGCTGATGACAATTTCTATTTAGTTGAGAATTTGAGGGTACTAGAGTTTTGATTTCAGAATTTTCCATCACAGCTCATCTTATTAAAGATCATAATGAAAAATGCTAAAGTAGAAAGCTAACTTGGAATTTAAGACTGCTTGGGCAAGGGATTTAAATTAAAATGCTTGCATTGATTCCTTAGTAGGCAAAGATACCTCTTGCCATTTAAAAAATCTTGCTATCACAGTTGCAACTGAATCATCATAGAAATCTTATTAAAAGTTTAAACTATGATTGACAATTACCTGGAGTCCATACATTAAGTCAATTCTCTCGGGAAGAGATTTCTAAGGCAACGGGCATCTCCTGGATCACTGCATTTTTAGATCCTGCTCGATCCTGTAAAATATAATAAAGAGTTCTTGAAATTAAAGGAGGTCTTACGTAGGTAAGATGCAAGACTTAAATGTGTACATGAATTACGAAGTTACTAATTCCACTTTGCAAATGAAAGTCGCCAATGAAAAAGATAGATTTATTCAGAATTTTTTTTATATTGAAGGATAAATGCTAATAGAGTTTAAAGAGAGGTAATTGTAAATAAATTAGCACGGGTTTCCGAGCCACGCAAAGACGTACCGTGCTCAGCTCGTTTCCCCTTTTATATGGAGGGGATCGCCAGAAAACTGCAATTGGTACATATTTCGGGGGACGCTCGCGACATCAATTGCAATTATCCAGCCCTATAAAACCATGGTGTGGCTACGGCATGAAAACCATAGCCACGGAAAAGATAGAAGAGGAAGACTTTTAGAAGACTAATTAAGATTTATTCTCTAATGGCTAAAAAGCCGGTCTGTATGAGTGTGTGTAGTGCCTATCACGATAATTTCCCCATCCCCCCCAATTCACAAATGCCCATCAAGTGGGCCCTACTTCACTTCATTTCCCCACTCCCCCCAAACTTTAATGCAGACCTGTATTCTAATGCCCGTTTGTTGGGCCCTTTTCTAAAGAAACCTGCCACCCTTCACCTGAAAGGCGTCGACTCCTTACCTTTGCTGCGGGCATCCTCCAGCGTCGGCCGAACTCTGCGATCCATCGGCGAACTGAACCTCCCCTTGAAGTCACTTTCACTATTTCACTTAAATGACCATTAAATCACAAACACTGCACTCACTTTCTTCATCTTCTCGCCTCGATGCGCTGTGGATTTGATCTCTCAGCAATCCCTCGACGTCTTACAATTATGCTCCAGGTCACCTTTGCAGAGGATATTAGTAACCGGAATTTCAGCTCTCTGCGCTGCAATGACGTCGTCTTGAGGACCAGACTTCGGTCATCCATCTCGGATTGCTGGCAGAGAATAAAACTCTGAAGGTTCGAGCGATTGCAATTGTAATGACGGAAGTGATTCTAGTTTTAAAGGTTTGGCGAGGTGTAAGGCTCTGCTAGCTTCTGGCCGCGAATTCTCAGGATGTTCTTCCTCCGCGGAGTGGTGGGTGTGTCCCAATCTTGAAGATACTGCTGGTTCATTCTTCCGGAAAACAGCATATTCTAGATCGACAGGAGCGGGAGACAGTTCGGAATGCCCTCTGTCGCAGCGAAGATGGAGGTGCCTTCAGGAAACGTAAGAAGACGTGGTAGTATGTTGAGCATTAGAAGGCTCTTCGAAGGTGGTCTCCGTCGATCCGGACGTTGTTGCGCGAAATGAGACCGGCCGGGAATTCGCAGTGTTTATATAGGCAGGTTGGTGTGAGAGAGGGTTGTGGAAGGGAAGGGGACGGATTCGTTTCAATGGAGTTGTCCTTACTGCTAACTTTTGTGCTTTGCTACCTTGACTTCTAATCGTCGTTTGGAGCTATCTGTTATCGGAATTCCAATAAGCCACTGAGTTAGTAATTGAGTGTAAAGGAGGCAATTATAGTTGCAGCTACATATTTACTCTTGGTGCAGAATTTGGTGCATGGCGTTCACTGAAACGCGAAGCGAATACGCAAAGTGAGAGGTATGATATCATAATATTTGCATTGGGTATATTTTAAGAGTCATAGTCAATTAACTATAATTTTAGAATAATATTGGTTACTTTTGCAAATTATTCAAATGTAACCCAGAGAATCGATAAAGTCGAAATTGAAGTGATGTTGTTGAAAGTCGTCGTTTTTGCGTTGTACTTTTTTTTTGCGGAAATTTGGTTTTTGATTTAAATGGAATGATAGAAACACCTTTCTATAAATATTCCACACTAGCTGTAATTTAACGAGGAAATCAAAGTTTCTATCTACCTTCTACTATAATTACGTCTCCGATGACTCTTTTTTTAACTTTAACTCTATGCTCTCTAGATGAATTCCTTTCTTTAAGATAATGGTTTTTAAGATATTTAATATTTGTATCTTAATAAGATTTTTGGCTTAGATATCTTTGTACCATTGATCATACGAATCTGATTTTTATCTCTGGTGTCCCTTAATTTTCAACCGAGAAAATCATGCAACCGACGATGAGAATATGAATCTCGATTGAATATTTTCTTGTGAAACTTGTCTCAAGTTCATTCGATAATTCTTTGAAATGAAAATCTGCAATAGAAATAAGGTCTGAAAAGGATCTAGATACTACGTACGTTTAAATACTTTATAATACGCTTTGACTTGGCTGGGATTGAACCGGGGGACATCATTACAGATAACAAATTCTATTCGTTCTTAGGAGACGACGATTCGTAATTTTTATTTGTTTTGAGGTTTTATAACATCTGATTTTTGATATTTTGGTGAAAATAAACCCGCACTCACACCGAAACTACAGCATTGAACCGCCCGTCGATTATCAACGTCAAGTTAACATTGCTAAGTATGTATGTACCATAACAATTGCTCTACCCATACGAAAACCAATGAGAACCAAGGGGTATAGATTCTAGGGGTAGGGGTTAGGGGTATAGATTCTAGGATTATTTGAATCAATAATTTAGTTTTTCCGATAATGTTCCGAGAAAGTAATTGATTAGAGAAAATAATCATGGTGCATGCGACTTTCTCCATACGAAGAAAGGCGGCTTGTAGGGTGTATATGTAGATTTACTGTAGCAGCGATTAAATTTTAAGAGACATAGGTAATTCAGAATACTTGATGCCTGAGGATTTTTTAGACGAATTTAGATATTCGAGATATTTATAAATGCTGTTTGAAATGAGTATTATTTCGATTGATGTACCTGAAGCTCACAATAATGACATTTTGTTAGAAGTCAAGAGGTTTGTGTAAAAAATAATTGTAGACAGAATATACCCTTTGCTCCGAATTTAATTGCAATGTCGTCTTTTGTGAGAAGTGCAGCGGTAAGTCTGACAAAGTCGAATAGGTTCTGAGTAAGCGACATATGATGGCACAATGGGCAGAGCAGGCGTCGAAGAGTGGCCAAACGCCTGTGAGACCGCGATCTGCGGTCAATTGCCGCACTTGCTGTTCGCGGATTATCGGAGCGGCCTTCGCCGTCCAACTCGACCGGTCGTGCTCGGCCGCGGCATGCAACATTCCTCTCTTTTTCCAAGGGAATTTGTTCTTTTTCTCTTCACCCCTGCAACTTATTTCGGTGTTGACTCTGGTAAAAAGATTTCACAGCATTTTGTAGTAATAAAATGCTTACTTTCTCGCTAATGAACAAGTCGCAAGAGAAGAGAGGAGGGAAGCAAGCGCATCAGGGGCCCCCTGGGCTTCCCCCTCCTGGCAAATCCATGGGCTTCTTTGCCCTTTTGGACCATCGCATTCTTCTGCTTGGTGATAGATACATGTTATTGACGATAGGTTGGCATGGACAATTTTAAAAGTATGAATGTGCAAATATTTTTTACGATTAATTCCCAATTCCATCACCTCTTGCTAATAAAATATAAGTTCATCAATCTCAAAGGATCGAGATCGTTACTTCGAACCCCTTTCGTGCATGCGTAGAAACTGTTCTTGTGGCTTTCTATTAATAAAAAGGAGCGTCCTATTTAAGGGCGCCGTCGAGAACAAATTCGATGTTTAACTTTTATTTTAGGAGTTTGGCAAAACACTACGTAGTTCTCATTCGGCTAACTCACCTAAAATTTTACCGGAAAGAACTTTTTAAAATACAGTCCTTGGGATGGCATTCCATAAGAACAACGTAATTTGAAATGCCAAATGATATGGAGCGCAGGCTAATTTTCTCGTGAGGGGGCATTCGTAACAAAAAGCATTCCCGTGAATAACTTCGAAAATTGTCTTCCTGAAATCGGAAATGATAGGAATGTCATGCTTGTGGCAGTTGGTATCAGGATGGCATTAAGGTCAAACAAAGGTTGGAGCACAAGGCGTTCGAAGTGCAGTAAAAACTGGTGAAGGTAGACGGAGAGGGAGATAACGAACAGGAGGAATGCAAATGCTGGGAGGTGGCGTTCAATGTAGCCTTTTGGCAAATCCCTGAAACTTATCTTTCGCCCATTTCGATGATTTCCTATCGAGATCTCGTTTATTACTCGGAATAATATAACGGAAAGATTTTACCGATATTAACAGAGAAATTCTTGATCCTTCGTTCAGTTCAGATGTTGAAGTATTTCGTAGGGCCTTTGGTTAGCCGAGTGGGTAAAACGTTCGAATATGGAACATCTTCACCCATCGCGTGGGTAATATTCGCGTTAGGCAGCTTCCGCTTAACTGGAGGTCTAAATACTCATATAGCACACACAACGGGACCAATTTTTTCCCGACAGGCTTTAATCTCGTTCCGCTAAAGGCAGGTTTCAATGCATTACAGTCCATTTTACGATTTAACTGAATAAGCATTACGATGAGATTCAGCATCCTAGAAGGTCGTATTCAAACGTCATCATGAGTAGTAGAAATAATATTGTTTGACTGGTTATTGGTAAGTGATATGTGTATCAGGGATCTAGGATCATTCAATTTATTAATTACATTTTCTTACGGATTTGCGCATCGAATATCTTTGGGACAGAGATAGTTTAATGTTATCATCTTCAGAGTTCTTGACTACCAATGTTCCTTGGTGCTGTAAAAATTTAACCGTGAAATGAATTTATGCACGAATTAAAAGAGATGAACCACTTTGGATTGCTAAGATTGAGCAGCCTTTTAATCTCGTGTCACCTGCGGTTTTGGCTAAAGGAGAGGTTTTTCCTCTCTAATTATTTCGGAAGTTCTGGAAAGACCTTGCAGCGTCCTTATCTTCCTGCCATTCCTTTGGAATTGCATGGTTGTTTACGACCTCTCTTCCTCGGCTCTCCTTCTTGCAAAATATCTCAAATTGTATGTACCATCTGCCATGGTTCCCTTCCTGCAATTAGTCAGAATGCATATTTTTTTCAGCTGGAATCTAACGCATCGCACAAAATTGCGATTCATGAAAGTTCGTAGCTAGGCTATTCGATTCCAAGCTATTCAAGGGTGACAGGGAAGCGAAATATTTTTGTATCGACCCTGATAAACATTAGTTTTATGAGATGTTATATTTATGTATGTTTTGGTATTGCAATATCTGGGTGGATTGAATTTGCGACCCAAGCTCCATTTCACCTTCAGTAAATTTAAACTTCGAAAGATTTATTACTCTGTCATGAAATGCGTGAACAGGTTTAGTTACCTTTGAGTGTTTATCGCTGCTGCCACTTTTAGCAATGGTTAAACGTATTAGTTTGCTTTCAATTATATTTCGTTTCTTGAAATGAACAGTACTAGTCCATGCCCTAATCTGATCATCTAAATCAAACCATTCGACAGGGTGCAGGTTAGGCATGAGTTCCTTATGCAGTAGATAAAGGTTATGTCTTAAGTTATCTCGTTTCACATACCACAGTTTAGCTCAGGTCGTAACCAAATAAGTTGGGCTGATTTAATTGTATGCATTTCAGCTGGCGTCTTCACTTTGCAGGAAATGTTGTTATATTTGGGAATGGTACCTGTTCGTAGACACTCGTTGAAATAATGGCTTTCCTGACTATTCTAGCCTTCAATATATCATCAATTGAGTTTGCCGTAACTTTGCAGGATTCCATTACAGGAAAAAAATATACGCCCACTTTGTAAAATTCTACTGTTTTAATTATACATGCAACATGTCTCTCTAAGACATCATCGGGCACTGATAGAAAAATTGAAGACAATAAATAGCAAAAGAAAAAGGAAGGGTAAGGGATGGAGTGGGTTAAGAAAAAGGTAAAATTAATTGTTTGTGGAAGGTGTAGTTGTAGGAGGGGAGGAAGAAAGTTAACTGTGGAAAGTAGGAGGGATTGAGTCCGAAATAAGTGGTTGTTAGTTAGTCGATTCATATTTACAATGTAAGTAATGTGTGATCTTTATTTGTTCCAAGTAATTAAGTTTAATGCCTTTACTATGACTGTCTAATAACTGTGGATAAAAATTGGAGTGGTATTTTATTCGAACAGGTGTGAGGCCAAGTGTGAATGATGTGTATTGTTTAGATAACATTTTTTGTGTTCCTATATTCGGGTATGAAGACGCCTTGAATTTATTAATAATAAATAATATTCCGTTGCATTACATCTCGTACATTATCAGTAAATCTTACGATTCAGAGGAAAAGAACAATCCCAATGGTAAGTGGGCGTCAAGAGCAAATTGTGGCTCCTTTACAGGGATTTCTTTGACAGAAACTGCAGGATATCTTAACTTGAACTGCTCTTTCATTGTCCCGAAAGTTCGTCGATTCCCGTCAATAGGTCATTTCAGTCTTTTGTCCCGATTCAGTCAATTCGCGCTGATGGGAAAAGATTATGGGGTAATTAGTAATTGCCAAAGATTCTCGAAGTTTGAGGTCAGTTTCGAGAAACGAAACGACTATATTTGAATAGACGACTATGTAGAGTGATTCTATGTAGCAGCCAGTTGGAGAGAGCGCGCTCCAAGAATGCGTCCAAATGCGTAGAAACGAAATGCGAAGAGGTCGCCAGAAGTTATCATGTGAACGAAGGTTCTGTCCCTTTTGGCCACTCCAATTTTTGTTTCTTCTATTTCCTTGGAATCAGTCATGAAATATTTGTCGTGGGCAAAATATCCTGTTGCACCCGTATTAGCCTAATATGTGTAATCAGGGCCTGATCTGAACTTACTTTCGTTTTCAGTCAGATAAGTATGCCAACCTTTCTGTTGCTGTTTTTTAACTTTCTCAATAACTTTTTCATGCTCATATTTTCATCTACATTTGTCCAAAGAATGAATGACTTTCTTTCATCTTGTGAACGTTTATCCTTCCAGCAGTCTTCTATATCGTGTCTATCTTCTTCACAATTCATACAATGCTTAAATGTTTGTTCATATTTCTTAATATCTTTATATTTTCTTTGCACTCACTGTGGTCATTGCTGTTTAATGTTTTCAGGATTTGATCTGCTCTCAAACTTGTGATGTCCTCGTTTGCCTCAACATCTGGTTTCACATGCAATTGAAGGCTTTGAATGCACCTTCGTTGTCTTGAAGCATTTTTAAGAGTTGCTTTTCAGTTTCTCCTCTTCTTTTAGTAGTCCTAAATTCTCTTCTTATCTTCAGTCGTGGTATCCCAGGCACTTACGAAATGCCTAAATTGATCTTCATGATTATTCATTCTGAATGCAAGTGTTTGTATTGCTGGAGTATTGGTCATAACTACGATGGACTTGTTCCATTCATACTTGATGAATCCTGCAATTAGTTGACTTTTTGTTTCCTCTGTATGTCTCTTGTAGACATTGGATAGTTTATCAAACATTCCCTTTGCTGCTTCTGAAGTTAGAATGTGAGTTTTCACTGTTCTTATGATGATGATTACTTTGGCGTTAGCTCCCTTGGTGATCCAGTTCCTCTACTTTTTCTCGTCTGCGCTGCACTGTTCCAGAGAACTAGTGTCCATCTTTGGATGGAAATGGTAATCCATTGTGCTCATTGGCTGTTTTGCTTAAAACAGAATCCTTATCTCAAATTCCCAAAGCCATACGTAGTGGTGTGAATGAGTTTTGGCACAGATTCCAGTACTTCTTGTGATGTTATTTTTCTCCCTGTGGCAGGCGCAGTATATAAGTGCAATCTTTCTTGTACTTCTCATTTGTTTTGAATAGAAATGGTAGAGTTATTTTTCAAGCCCCTGTTGTTATTTTCTTTAACTTCTTTTAATTCTGCCAGATGATTGGAAATATTAGTTTCGATGTCTTAATGACCTTCATCACTCATGGTAGTCTATAAGGAAGGTCTGTATTAATAATTTTTACAAGTGTTTCATAAAAAAGAAAATTTAAAAATTAAAATCTATAGGTTTATCTGATGGACCCCTACAAAGATGTATGCAAACGTGGCATCCAAGTCATTTAAATTTGTCTCCACTGGTGCTACAGATCTCCCACTGATACATTTGATAAAGAGTAAATTTGCCTTGAAGTAAATGAAATCAAAGAGGAATGCTATGAGAAATCTATGTTAAGTTCTCTGTAGGTAATGGTAATATTTGAAAAGTTACATTAATACAAAAATTAACTTCTCATAACGTGATGCTAGATTATGAAATATAACAACATCTTATGCGAAGAAGCATGTAATGTTAATTATATACATTTTCAAGTTTCTAAGACATTATTTCTTATGCTTTAGCAAAGTTTCAGTTTTATTAACTTTTGTGAAAGGCTCTTGGTAAAAGGAATTGGTATAGAGGACAGGGAGTATATTTTTTCACATTCTCTGCCCTATCCTAAGAAATTTTTGTTTCTGGTGAATTTTATCATTTAATGCCTTAACAGTTTAAGGAGTGAATGGTATATTGGGTCCATTTTTCATGAGCATCACCTAATGGATGTGTTTCTTAGAGCATTAAAAAAATTGTATTCCATGTAATGACATCGAATTAATAATCGTATAATCAATGTCTCTTCTTTCACTCATCATCTGTTAATGTATAATCATTAATCTGTGATTAATTTTCAGATCAATCGTTTGTTTTGCAATTATGGTCATGCTCCACAGTTTATAATCATGAAAGGGTTATGCCCTATTCTTATTTGCGTTGTTATATTTCCTTTTAAATCACCGCAATACAATTTTTACAATTATCTTGTTTTAGCTCCATTTATGAGTGTTTTCAACAATATATTTCAAATGATGGGGTAATATGAAATATTTCACGAAAGCAGACCTTAAACAAATAGTAAATATTGTGTAGTGGATGCATGTTTTCTTCTTTATATGTAGCATTTAGTTGAATATTATTATATTTATTTATTACTATCATGGCTTTGGAGGGGGAAATGCATATATTCCTGCTTGCTATTCACAGTGATCAGGAGGAAAACTCCTCAAAAGTTACCTTCTGAAGCAAGAAGAAGAACCTCCTTTGAAAAACATTTTGCAGAATCATTGCAACAAATATAGAAGAAAAGTTACAAAAAAAATATTAGCAAACAAATTAGTATTAAAAAAGTTCTTCATCAACTTAATTTTAAATATTCAAATTATGTTCCATCCAGTTTGCAAAATTTGAATCACATATGTTAAGAGTTTCTTTCTAATCTTGTGTCCTCAATTTTGGAATTTAATTTATTGAATATTGTCTCAAATTGCCATGTCAATTTGTCATTATGGAGCTATTACGACAGTTTTTGAACAGATTTTATGCCAATTGAGTTCCAGAAAATAGGTGTGTATGATTTAGTTTATATTTCCAAGGAATTCAAGATGTTCTCATTTCTTCGGTGAAGTTGCATTCCTTATTTTCAAGTAATTTTCTTTTCCCAATTTAATTGCCTAATTTATTGATTGTTCTTTTTTCTCTTCTATAGTTATTTTGGTTCAATTGATTTAGCAGCTGCAAACTAATGTCAAAAATAGTCCAAAATATGAGCATTGTTTTAAATTAATCCTGTCCAATGGGAGCAAGTGCAGAAGCCACATAAACCAAGAGAGATGAGTGACAGCTTAACTTTTGAACTGCCAAAAAAAAGCTCGATGACATTAGATTTCATAGCTGTTGTTTCATATCATTCATATCCTAGTAGACCCCTGTTTTCCTTGCTTAGCATCCTTACTTATCTTTGTATTCATTGATATTGCCTACTGTCACTCATCCATTTTTTCTTACCACAATCAGCTCACACAAACAGATGTTCTGATGAATGATTACTCTTGCTCGATTATCTTAAAACTAAGCCTTCAAAATTCATAAATATTCCCCATGAACATGAGGAAAGTAGACTTTATGAAAATCTTCAATTCCAAGATTAAGAAAATACTGCTTTCCATGTGCTTATCATTCAGTAGCTGAATACCTAAATCATGAATTGTGACTATAATCATCAATCTTTTTCATTTTTTCTGTTCTTAAATCTTATCCTGTCTTTTGTTAGGCTATTGTAGAAAGGGTTTATATCCCTTCTTATATATTCCTTGCTGTCTTATTTATTTGTTGTCCATTTCACTGATTTGACCTGCGTAAATTGTATTTTGTTGGCATGGTATATGAACATTGTATGCATATGGGAAAATTTTCTGCATTAACCTGATCCATGCCATGTATCAATGAAGTTTTTATTACTATTATGTGATTACTAGTGATTTCAAATAAGAAATGTACTACTGTTTGTGAATATGGTGCTTTTGGATGCTCAGAAGTAGGATTAATTGCTATCCAAGAACAGTAAAATTCTTTCATGTATATGTTATGGAAGCTATCACACTGACATCGGAGGTGTAAGAACACATACACAATGTTGTTTATTATGTATGATAGCTACTGCAATCACCATGTCCAGAAATCATACTTCTCCTGTTTGTTAAATTATTGGTTGAATTAATCGATAATATCCAATGGCACATCATGATTCTTAACTTCAGCAAAAGACAGTGTTTAAATTCAAGAGCAAAATCTTTCTAGCATTTACCAGATTATTTGAAAGCATCAGGGCAATGCTACTTAAAGGTTAATTCTTCAAAAGATCACTAAACATTTGCCGATTTTTCTGTAGATATCCTTTGTAAGACGTTTTCATCAGCAGTTTGTCGACGTTCTTCATTTGATCAATCCCTATGTTTGTACAGCCACTTAGTCCCTCACACATTCCTTGCCTTAAATTGAGAAGTAATTTAATCTAGCATTGTACCTAGTTTCCAAAATGGCTAGAGAATAATATAATAATGGCTTTCTTATGTATCAGTGAAATGTTATATTTATGGGGAAAGACACTACTTGTTCTACCGTTTTCAAAACCTCAGGATTGATACTATTGTAAAAGTAATCTCAGTCATGTAGCCAAGTTTTTTTTTAAATGGGATTATCCAAAATAATATACCATCTGAGTGAAAAAACTGAGAATGTGTTTTTGCTACTTCTTTAGATTATCTTTTCAAGGCTTCGGCTCTCACAATGCTACTCTAGTTTACAAACAGTGATTTGAATGTCATTATTTGAAGGCGTAACATGTAGTAATTTTTCATGAACAGGGCTAATAAAAACCACTTCAGATATGAGCACTGTGATTAATTTCAACAGACCATAAGATGGAATATCATTCTATAGAAGGCCCAAGTTACAAGACAGCTGCTTTCCAAAGGAAAACATCTGTTCTTTATTTTAAAAGACTGCTCGACTTTTATATAGAGGAAATTAAATTCTTTTGATATGTTTGTATTTGATTACATAGTCTGGAGTATATCTTTGCATTTTAATACCATTGTGAATGCAGATGTGAATGTAATTATACTGAAGGTGAAATTTGAAGTTATCGATCGTGTATTTGTAACTGATTTGAACAATGCATGAATGATTTAAATAAAGTATTTATTATCCAATTGTGCAGCTTGTTTATTACTTGAATAAAACTGTAGGGAAACGCTCTACCAATTTACAAAAAGTATTTTGGGGCTCTCAGCAGTAAGAGGTGAAACTCATGGAGATTACGTAGTCACCAATTGTTATAATTAATAAGAAATCCACAAACTCGTATTCATCTTTGATTTAAGACACTCTCATTAATTATATATCAAATTCATTGAAAAGCTTTGTTGTATTCTGGAACACTTGGTTACCCAGCAATATAAAATAAGAGGTCTTATGGCCTGGCCTAATATAGGAAATTGGGAAGTGGAAAAATAGAGTCTTCAAAAGTGGCAGCGATTAGAGGAAGTGCTATGGAGGCAAAAATCATGTGATTTTCAATTTTATCCATAGAGTGATAGGATATCTGTTCCTTAATCTCTTTTGGTTGTCAGAACGTTTTAATCATTTTGAAGCTTTAAGCGATAATTTTCAGACTAGTCATGGTTTTGTTTCATTGAAGATTTTTATTGACCTATAAGGTCAATCTTGAACGGGAATTTTAAATAAATTCACGCAAGTCTATTCATGACATCATTCCACTTCATCGAACTAATAGTCTTTCTTTATTCTCTTACACTATAGTGGGAGTGTTACCCTGTAAATTCATTTTTGCAATATTTCTGTGCAATGATTTTGATGCCTTTCCTAAAATGGTCAAGAGCATCCTTAACCAGAAGGAAAGATGGAAGACTGGCAGTTTCACGGCCACTGCTAAGTGAGGAGTATCTAAATGATAGTCTCTATGCAATTTAACACTTTATTCCATTGCATTACATCTCGTACATTATCAGTAAATCTTACGATTCAGAGGAAAAGAACAATCCCAGTGGTAAGTGGGCGTCAAGAGCAAATTGTGGCTCCTTTACAGGGATTTCTTTGACAGAAACTGCAGGATTTCTTAATTTGAACTGTGCTTACATTGCCCCGAAAGTACGTCGATTTCCGTCAATATGTCATTTCAGTCTTTTGTCCAGATTCGGTCATCTCGCGCTGATGGGAAAAGGTTATGGGGTAAGTAGTAAATGCCAAAGGCTCTCGAAGTTTGAGGTCAGTTTGGAGAAACGAAACGACTTTACATTTCATAGTGAGTCTTTCTATGTAGCAGCCAGTTGCAGTGCGCGCGCTGCAAGAATGCGTCGAAATTAAACAATTAAAAAGGAAATGCGGAGAGGCCGCCGGAACTTATCATGCGTAGGAGTTATAATTCACCAGGCCCGATTTTGACGAAATTAGTTGCCATATAGAAAGAAAATCGTGTGGAAAGAGCTGTTAATCGTTCTATATATATCTGCAACTTTTATCGGTAGAAAATTACGATTAAGTCCTGATACGCCAGAGATAAATTATAGTGAACAAACTATTCCTGTACGGTTTTGTACTAAGTGAAAGGGTAAAGAATTCAGATTCTTCATATCAATCTCCTTGATTCCTTGCTTAGTTTCCTTTCCTACCAAATTATTTTATTCTCTTATATCCAAATTTGAAACCAAAATCATTCCCAAGGAACTTGCCCAACTGGAAAGCTATTAATCCCCAAACACAATTTAATCATGCTCCAAATCTTTCATGGTACTAGGTGCAAAATCATGGAGTCAGTTATGTAATACCTATGGGAATACCCTTCCATTTTCGTCCTTCAAAAGGATGGAAATGAAGAGCTTTGAATATACAATAGCAAACAATAAATATAACTTAATTTCTCGCATTTACAAATTCTGACCTATCTTCAATACTCTCGCTTTAAGGTTATACATTGTTAAATCAATTTCCCTGACATACCTTTTCAAATAATAGTGCTCAAATAGCCAATGCCACCTACTCTTACTCATCATTTCAGACAATGCTAAGCCACAACTCAAGTTGGTACATAACATATCAGCTGATCAAGAGACGAGCGTATTACAAACCTCACCAGCAACTCATTATAATTATATTACTACTTCATTTTCTTTACAATTGATTTAGTCTATTTTATTTCTGTTGTTATGTTTATTTATCTCTTATTCTGTATCCTTTTAAAAATTTAAAAAATAATTTTGTTTACGATTATCTTTTTCTTCTCAATATGTTTTGGTGGTGTTTTTTATTACATCCTTGTGTGGGTGTTTTCCCAATTGTGGGTTTTTCTCTATCAACCTTCAGTTGTGGAGTTATTTTCCCACAAACCAAATCTTTCCTTTGACGTTTTTTTCTCTCTTCTCTTTTATAAGTTTTATTTATGTATTTGCTTCTTTAATTCTCACGTAAGAGATGTCTTATCATGTGATCTGAATTCTCAATGTACTTTTATCAGTGTATCCTGCTCAATGGAATCGTTAGCTTGGTGGCCTTGATGGTGAGGATGTTCTTGCCCTTGATCCTAGTTGAGGTTATGCGTTCTTCTCTTTAATATACTGCAATACTTATTGCAGTATAATAAAGTGATTTGTTCAATTGATGAATGTCCTAGTTTGGAAGTTATTTTCAAATCGTCCAAACTTTTCCGAATTCAACATATTTTCAACATCTCGTACCAGTAGGCATCGTCATTTGCTTTCGCGAATGCGTGTAAATCATGAGTGTCCCTACAAATGAATGTTTTCTATGGACGGATATGTTGGGAGAGTCTTTGTAGTTCTTCTTGCCTCCAGCCAATTTAAGAAGCTCTACAACAAGCCAGTTGTTCTTTGTTTTCAAATTATTTTATGATCTGTTTGATTTCCTTCTTATCTGATGGAATTGAGTCTGGAAGTTTAATTCTTTTTTTATTTGGATTTTTAATTTCCTCTGTCTTTGAAGACTTTAACGATGAACACTCTGAATGATTTAAAGCATATGGAACATCTATATTTTGCTGAAGTTATTCAGGAGTCCTTATTTGAAACTTGCTTTTTCTTCCAGAAAATCCCTGATATAGGGTGTGGCACCTTGCTGGCAATAATTCTCTTATTTTGTTTGGGAAGGAAAATATTATAAATTCTTTGATTTTGTCAATAAGTTTTTTGTAGTACTTGAAATAAAGTACTTTCACAGATATCAAACAGTAGATGTAAAAGTTTTCAGTTGTAGATTAATAATATGGACAAATTAATAGAAAACATTTAGAGAAATAAAATTTTGGCTACAGCTGATACGAAAGAGTTCAACAATGTAGAGAAATTGAAATCTGACTAGTAATACAAGATTTGTGGGAAAAATTGATATCCTAAGCACAGTTAACTGTTTGAATGTGAAAGTGAAAATGCAATTGCTTCATCTTCCACAGTAATCTACTGGATGTCCAGTCTTAACTTGTTGAACCCTGGATCTCTTGGTTGATCCATATGGAAAAGAATTCTTTTCACTTTACTAAAACATGTTTTTTAGTATTTTTGTGTAATTCAAACAGTTGTGAAGAGTTTACCTTAGCAGTAAGAAATATTTCTACGATTTATCTTGGGAAAGTGATGATGAAGGAAGGTGGTCAGGCGATTTTACTGTCTATTCAGAGTCTGCTACAGAGAATGCCATGGAGAGCCATGATTATCGCCCAAACAGTTGAATACTTCGCGAGGCAAAGGATGTTCTAGAGATGGTGGAATTGAGAGTAAAACTAGGGAATGAATCTGAAAAGATCAGTTTTGTTTCCAGAGAGTGAATGGAATGAGGGATGCAATTGGGGTAAAGAGAATACATGTAGAGCAGAGCATGGAATTTAAGAAATGTGCATTTATTTTAATTTGAGTAGGCCTTGGATGGAGTACAGTGAGGAAGAGTGATGGAGATATCAAAGTAAATTGGGTTTAAAACAAAGAAATTTTCTGTCTTTTTTTCACATGGGTTAAACATGGTCACCTTGTTTATGCCTGGCATGTGCTGATAATGTAAAAGTAATCGGTACTTTCTCCTCCAAGGCTTTTTGGATTCCTTTCTCCTATGCTACTGTTCTGCACTGTAAACATTATAGTATTATTGTTAATGATGTAATCCATGTATATGATTTATAATTTTCATGAAATATGTATGTTGTCATAAATTGAAAACTATGGTGCCCATTTTTTTTGTAAGATAAATTTCTCATCAATAAAGTGAAAAATATAAACGTCAACAATAATTCTTCAAGTCTTCCAACCGAGCATCCTTTTGTATATTCCTTCATGACCTCTAAAGTAAATACACTAACTAACTAACCAACTAAAGCTAACAGCTTACCTAAACCATGGGATATGCATTTAATCTCAGAGAAGTCTGAAGTAATTGCTATCTAAATAATGTTATGTTTTAGTCTGAATCTATGCGAATAAGTAAAGTTAAACTGGAAGAAAAATTCAATGGCTTTGATGCAACCTAGGTCAACTACATTCTTATGAAACAGCATAAATAACTAACAGCTTTTCTTCCATCAAAGCACAGCAGAAACCATATGCTTAATATCATGAAAAGGAAACAACTTCATGAAATGCCATTTGCATCTGGGAAGTGTGAAGTTAATATGAAAGATGTCTATTCCAGGTTTGACCACAATTTCTATCGCTAATCTAGTAAGCTTTCTTCATAATCATAAAATCCCTTCCACCTTATAAGCAAAGCTAACTTCGACAAAATTTCCAGGCGATTGGGTAAATAAAGTCAAGGAGAAAATAACAGGAGAGAAAGAAAAAACTGAAACCAGGTTGAGATGCTGGAAAGCTGTTTATACTTTTGCATTACTGAATGCAACAGTATAAACAAATTAATGCATATATAAAACCGAATAAATTTATAGAGATATCTTTTAAATAGAAAAAATCTTTGCAAGAACGTTTCAAATTTTACGAATCCCAAAACTATCCCTAATGTATTAAAAGATCAAACAACGTTATGAATGCTGAAAGAAGAGAAATTCTGTCAACTGCTTGATTATCCTGGCGGTAGGAGCAAAAACCACCTATGCGACTCAAGGCGACAAGAAAATATTCCATGCGCGTTAGCTTCGTTTATATTACTTACAATCTTGCTGTTATACAAATTAAAATTTGGAATACAGTTCCTACGAATGCGAGACAAACACCAAGAGTAGGGGGATTGAATAAAGATATCTATATTAAAGTTTGTCTTTCGCACTTGGCGTGTTTTCATTGTCTATGTCGGTCACTTGACAAATGCTTCCACAAAAGAGGTGGAGCAGAAAGCCACAGCTGATAGAAGTTGGCGCAACTCTGGAGACTTTAAGGGCTGCAACCTTCGCAAAGAGATCGTTTCAGAGCATCTCTAGGTGTTGACAAACTGTATTTACTATCGAGTGATCTGGTTTTCGTAATCGTTGGTCTTAAAACACGTAAGAACTTTATTGGAGAACCTCCGAAATTTCCTTTTTATGGTATTTAATTACTTGCTGGGCCACAGTGCTTAGATCGTCTAGCGTGATTTCTCTTATAAATTTTCTATGGCTGGTTCCCATGGCTTGCTGTGGTAAATTCGCTTAGATGTGATCCTTCTTCGTCTTAGTGCAACTTCTCGTTTCATGTGCTATGTTCAATTGATGAATGTCCTAGTTTGGAAGTTATTTTCAAGTCGTCCAAACTTTTCCGAATTCAACATATTTTCACCATCTCATACCAGTAGGCATCGTCATTTGCTTTCGCGAATGCGTGTAAATCATGAGTGTCCCTACAAATGAATGTTTTCCGTGGACGGATATGTTGGGAGAGTCTTTGTAGTTCTTCTTGCCTCCAGCCAATTTAAGAAGCTCTACAACAAGCCAGTTGTTCTTTGTTTTCAAGTTATTTTATGATCTGTTTGATTTCCTTCTTATCTGATGGAATTGAGTCTGGAAGTTTAATTCTTTTTTTATTTGGATTTTTAATTTCCTCTGTCTTTGAAGACTTTAACGATGAACACTCTGAATGATTTAAAGCATATGGAACATCTATATTTTGCTGAAGTTATTCAGGAGTCCTTATTTGAAACTTGCTTTTTCTTCCAGAAAATCCCTGATATAGGGTGTGGCACCTTGCTGGCAATAATTCTCTTATTTTGTTTGGGAAGGAAAATATTATAAATTCTTTGATTTTGTCAATAAGTTTTTTGTAGTACTTGAAATAAAGTACTTTCACAGATATCAAACAGTACATGTAAAAGTTTTCAGTTTTAGATTAATAATATGGACTACTTAATTGAACTTATGGAAAGGAATTCTTTTCACTTTACTAAAACCTGTATTTTAGTATTTTTGTGTTATTTAAACAGTTGTGAAGAATTTGGAGATATCAAAGTAAATTGGGTTTGAAACAAATAAACCAAAGAAATTCTCTGTCTTTTTTCATATGGGTTGAACATGGTCACCTTGTTTATGCCTGGCATGTGCTGATAATGTAAAACTAATCGGTACTTTCTTCTCCTCGGCTTTTTTGGATTACGTTCTCCTATGCTACTGTTCTGCACTGTAAACATTATAATATTATTGTTAATGATGTAATCCATGTATATGATTTATAAGTTTCATGAAATATGTATGTTGTCATAAATTGAAAACTATAGTGCCCATTTTTGCTGTAAGATAAATTTCTCATCAATAAAGTGAAAAATATAAACGTCAACAATAATTCTTCAAGTCTTCCAACCGAGCATCCTTTTGTATATTCCTTCATGACCTCTAAAGTAAATACACTAACTAACTAACCAGCTAAAGCTAACAGTTTACATGAACCATGGGTTATGCAAGTCATCTCAGAGAAGTCGGAAGTGATTTCTTTCTAAATATGTTTATGTTTTAGTCTGAATCCATGCGAATAAGTAAAGTTAAACTGGAAGAAAAATTCAATGGCTTTGATGCAACCTAGGTCAACTACATTCTTATGAAACAGCATAAATAACTAACAGCTTTTCTTCTATCAAAGCACAGCAGGAACCATATGCTTAAAATCATGAAAAGGAAACAACTTCATGAATTGCCATTTGCATATAGGAAGTGTGAAGTTATTAATGAACTGAAAGATGTATTGGCTCACCCTTTAGATACCAGAATAATTCAGACTTTGACACTATCTATCATGGGTTGGATACCAGAATGTCGAAAATATCAGACTTTTTCCCCTAAAAATACTTTGGGTGTATATTTGAAAATTATTTTGAATACTTGCATTATTTTTCAGAAAATTATGTTTCACTCATTAATTTCAAATCCATTCATAGCATATTTAGTTTTAGGCTTAACTGAGATCACAACAATTGCTTAGGTTGGTTACATAGTAATAGCTAAATCTGAGGTGGAATTAAGGCAAGGCAAGCTTTGTAACCAAATATGACTTTAAGTCTAAAAATGTCGTTGGCTTTGAGGTCAGAAAATTAGGAATGTATAGCAAACTTAAGATTTTGTCGTCATTGAAAATAGAATTAGCTCAAACGTTGGAAAGATCACTATATGTAGTGACAAGAAAGAGGATGATATGAATTAAATTTGTCCAAACTGTGCAATGATAGTTTGTCTAGATTGTTTTGAATTCATCAAGGAAATAAATTTTAGATTGTAGGAAAATAAATATTTTATTGTCAAGTTTTCATCATTGAATCAAATTATTAAGTAAATCTAAAGCAGTTTGCTTCAAGGAAATTATCAAAGTTAATTCAAAATAATATTAATTATTTTTTTTTCGTGGAACTAACAGTTTTCATAGCTCTTCAGTTTCACTTTTGATAGGTACACGAGTTTTCATAGAAGTCATACCATTTAAATCAATTCAGCAGCATCTCTAAATTTAACTCTAAAGTTTTACTAAATTTTTAAAGAATCTGTAACCAAAGTTTCAGAATTATGACAATTTCCTGAAAGACCACTGTGAAATGACTAATATTCTAAAGCAATTTTCATTTCAATAGTAATATTTTATTTCATTATTGCATGTACAATTCAAAGAGAAAATCTCTTAAATCAGAAACAGGGTTGATTAGCCTGGAGGAATTTCTCGAGTAGTAGTATGATTTTGAAGGTGCTTTGTCGGCTGAGGTAATCATCCTTGTGTGTGCTCCCACGAGGAACCAAATGCAGAACTACTTGCAAAGTCCGATGAGGTATCTTCTTGGCTATCTGCGATCCCAGAATACCTGAAATAAAGAAATTGCCTGAAATGTTGTTCCAGTAGATCAAATTATTTTGGAACTTCATTGAATAAATTTGAACATTTTCCGGATGCCATGCTGATGACAATTTCTATTTAGTTGAGAATTTGAGGGTACTAGAGTTTTGATTTCAGAATTTTCCATCACAGCTCATCTTATTAAAGATCATAATGAAAAATGCTAAAGTAGAAAGCTAACTTGGAATTTAAGACTGCTTGGGCAAGGGATTTAAATTAAAATGCTCGCATTGATTCCTTAGTAGGCAAAGATACCTCTTGCCATTTAAAAAATCTTGCTATCACAGTTGCAACTGAATCATCATAGAAATCTTATTAAAAGTTTAAACTATGATTGACAATTACCTGGAGTCCATACATTAAGTCAATTCTCTCGGGAAGAGATTTCTAAGGCAACGGGCATCTCCTGGATCACTGCATTTTTAGATCCTGCTCGATCCTGTAAAATATAATAAAGAGTTCTTGAAATTAAAGGAGGTCTTACGTAGGTAAGATGCAAGACTTAAATGTGTACATGAATTACGAAGTTACTAATTCCACTTTGCAAATGAAAGTCGCCAATGAAAAAGATAGATTTATTCAGAATTTTTTTTATATTGAAGGATAAATGCTAATAGAGTTTAAAGAGAGGTAATTGTAAATAAATTAGCACGGGTTTCCGAGCCACGCAAAGACGTACCGTGCTCAGCTCGTTTCCCCTTTTATATGGAGGGGATCGCCAGAAAACTGCAATTGGTACATATTTCGGGGGACGCTCGCGACATCAATTGCAATTATCCAGCCCTATAAAACCATGGTGTGGCTACGGCATGAAAACCATAGCCACGGAAAAGATAGAAGAGGAAGACTTTTAGAAGACTAATTAAGATTTATTCTCTAATGGCTAAAAAGCCGGTCTGTATGAGTGTGTGTAGTGCCTATCACGATAATTTCCCCATCCCCCCCAATTCACAAATGCCCATCAAGTGGGCCCTACTTCACTTCATTTCCCCACTCCCCCCAAACTTTAATGCAGACCTGTATTCTAATGCCCGTTTGTTGGGCCCTTTTCTAAAGAAACCTGCCACCCTTCACCTGAAAGGCGTCGACTCCTTACCTTTGCTGCGGGCATCCTCCAGCGTCGGCCGAACTCTGCGATCCATCGGCGAACTGAACCTCCCCTTGAAGTCACTTTCACTATTTCACTTAAATGACCATTAAATCACAAACACTGCACTCACTTTCTTCATCTTCTCGCCTCGATGCGCTGTGGATTTGATCTCTCAGCAATCCCTCGACGTCTTACAATTATGCTCCAGGTCACCTTTGCAGAGGATATTAGTAACCGGAATTTCAGCTCTCTGCGCTGCAATGACGTCGTCTTGAGGACCAGACTTCGGTCATCCATCTCGGATTGCTGGCAGAGAATAAAACTCTGAAGGTTCGAGCGATTGCAATTGTAATGACGGAAGTGATTCTAGTTTTAAAGGTTTGGCGAGGTGTAAGGCTCTGCTAGCTTCTGGCCGCGAATTCTCAGGATGTTCTTCCTCCGCGGAGTGGTGGGTGTGTCCCAATCTTGAAGATACTGCTGGTTCATTCTTCCGGAAAACAGCATATTCTAGATCGACAGGAGCGGGAGACAGTTCGGAATGCCCTCTGTCGCAGCGAAGATGGAGGTGCCTTCAGGAAACGTAAGAAGACGTGGTAGTATGTTGAGCATTAGAAGGCTCTTCGAAGGTGGTCTCCGTCGATCCGGACGTTGTTGCGCGAAATGAGACCGGCCGGGAATTCGCAGTGTTTATATAGGCAGGTTGGTGTGAGAGAGGGTTGTGGAAGGGAAGGGGACGGATTCGTTTCAATGGAGTTGTCCTTACTGCTAACTTTTGTGCTTTGCTACCTTGACTTCTAATCGTCGTTTGGAGCTATCTGTTATCGGAATTCCAATAAGCCACTGAGTTAGTAATTGAGTGTAAAGGAGGCAATTATAGTTGCAGCTACATATTTACTCTTGGTGCAGAATTTGGTGCATGGCGTTCACTGAAACGCGAAGCGAATACGCAAAGTGAGAGGTATGATATCATAATATTTGCATTGGGTATATTTTAAGAGTCATAGTCAATTAACTATAATTTTAGAATAATATTGGTTACTTTTGCAAATTATTCAAATGTAACCCAGAGAATCGATAAAGTCGAAATTGAAGTGATGTTGTTGAAAGTCGTCGTTTTTGCGTTGTACTTTTTTTTGCGGAAATTTGGTTTTTGATTTAAATGGAATGATAGAAACACCTTTCTATAAATATTCCACACTAGCTGTAATTTAACGAGGAAATCAAAGTTTCTATCTACCTTCTACTATAATTACGTCTCCGATGACTCTTTTTTTAACTTTAACTCTATGCTCTCTAGATGAATTCCTTTCTTTAAGATAATGGTTTTTAAGATATTTAATATTTGTATCTTAATAAGATTTTTGGCTTAGATATCTTTGTACCATTGATCATACGAATCTGATTTTTATCTCTGGTGTCCCTTAATTTTCAACCGAGAAAATCATGCAACCGACGATGAGAATATGAATCTCGATTGAATATTTTCTTGTGAAACTTGTCTCAAGTTCATTCGATAATTCTTTGAAATGAAAATCTGCAATAGAAATAAGGTCTGAAAAGGATCTAGATACTACGTACGTTTAAATACTTTATAATACGCTTTGACTTGGCTGGGATTGAACCGGGGGACATCATTACAGATAACAAATTCTATTCGTTCTTAGGAGACGACGATTCGTAATTTGTATTTGTTTTGAGGTTTTATAACATCTGATTTTTGATATTTTGGTGAAAATAAACCCGCACTCACACCGAAACTACAGCATTGAACCGCCCGTCGATTATCAACGTCAAGTTAACATTGCTAAGTATGTATGTACCATAACAATTGCTCTACCCATACGAAAACCAATGAGAACCAAGGGGTATAGATTCTAGGGGTAGGGGTTAGGGGTATAGATTCTAGGATTATTTGAATCAATAATTTAGTTTTTCCGATAATGTTCCGAGAAAGTAATTGATTAGAGAAAATAATCATGGTGCATGCGACTTTCTCCATACGAAGAAAGGCGGCTTGTAGGGTGTATATGTAGATTTACTGTAGCAGCGATTAAATTTTAAGAGACATAGGTAATTCAGAATACTTGATGCCTGAGGAGTTTTTAGACGAATTTAGATATTCGAGATATTTATAAATGCTGTTTGAAATGAGTATTATTTCGATTGATGTACCTGAAGCTCACAATAATGACATTTTGTTAGAAGTCAAGAGGTTTGTGTAAAAAATAATTGTAGACAGAATATACCCTTTGCTCCGAATTTAATTGCAATGTCGTCTTTTGTGAGAAGTGCAGCGGTAAGTCTGACAAAGTCGAATAGGTTCTGAGTAAGCGACATATGATGGCACAATGGGCAGAGCAGGCGTCGAAGAGTGGCCAAACGCCTGTGAGACCGCGATCTGCGGTCAATTGCCGCACTTGCTGTTCGCGGATTATCGGAGCGGCCTTCGCCGTCCAACTCGACCGGTCGTGCTCGGCCGCGGCATGCAACATTCCTCTCTTTTTCCAAGGGAATTTGTTCTTTTTCTCTTCACCCCTGCAACTTATTTCGGTGTTGACTCTGGTAAAAAGATTTCACAGCATTTTGTAGTAATAAAATGCTTACTTTCTCGCTAATGAACAAGTCGCAAGAGAAGAGAGGAGGGAAGCAAGCGCATCAGGGGCCCCCTGGGCTTCCCCCTCCTGGCAAATCCATGGGCTTCTTTGCCCTTTTGGACCATCGCATTCTTCTGCTTGGTGATAGATACATGTTATTGACGATAGGTTGGCATGGACAATTTTAAAAGTATGAATGTGCAAATATTTTTTACGATTAATTCCCAATTCCATCACCTCTTGCTAATAAAATATAAGTTCATCAATCTCAAAGGATCGAGATCGTTACTTCGAACCCCTTTCGTGCATGCGTAGAAACTGTTCTTGTGGCTTTCTATTAATAAAAAGGAGCGTCCTATTTAAGGGCGCCGTCGAGAACAAATTCGATGTTTAACTTTTATTTTAGGAGTTTGGCAAAACACTACGTAGTTCTCATTCGGCTAACTCACCTAAAATTTTACCGGAAAGAACTTTTTAAAATACAGTCCTTGGGATGGCATTCCATAAGAACAACGTAATTTGAAATGCCAAATGATATGGAGCGCAGGCTAATTTTCTCGTGAGGGGGCATTCGTAACAAAAAGCATTCCCGTGAATAACTTCGAAAATTGTCTTCCTGAAATCGGAAATGATAGGAATGTCATGCTTGTGGCAGTTGGTATCAGGATGGCATTAAGGTCAAACAAAGGTTGGAGCACAAGGCGTTCGAAGTGCAGTAAAAACTGGTGAAGGTAGACGGAGAGGGAGATAACGAACAGGAGGAATGCAAATGCTGGGAGGTGGCGTTCAATGTAGCCTTTTGGCAAATCCCTGAAACTTATCTTTCGCCCATTTCGATGATTTCCTATCGAGATCTCGTTTATTACTCGGAATAATATAACGGAAAGATTTTACCGATATTAACAGAGAAATTCTTGATCCTTCGTTCAGTTCAGATGTTGAAGTATTTCGTAGGGCCTTTGGTTAGCCGAGTGGGTAAAACGTTCGAATATGGGACATCTTCACCCATCGCGTGGGTAATATTCGCGTTAGGCAGCTTCCGCTTAACTGGAGGTCTAAATACTCATATAGCACACACAACGGGACCAATTTTTTCCCGACAGGCTTTAATCTCGTTCCGCTAAAGGCAGGTTTCAATGCATTACAGTCCATTTTACGATTTAACTGAATAAGCATTACGATGAGATTCAGCATCCTAGAAGGTCGTATTCAAACGTCATCATGAGTAGTAGAAATAATATTGTTTGACTGGTTATTGGTAAGTGATATGTGTATCAGGGATCTAGGATCATTCAATTTATTAATTACATTTTCTTACGGATTTGCGCATCGAATATCTTTGGGACAGAGATAGTTTAATGTTATCATCTTCAGAGTTCTTGACTACCAATGTTCCTTGGTGCTGTAAAAATTTAACCGTGAAATGAATTTATGCACGAATTAAAAGAGATGAACCACTTTGGATTGCTAAGATTGAGCAGCCTTTTAATCTCGTGTCACCTGCGGTTTTGGCTAAAGGAGAGGTTTTTCCTCTCTAATTATTTCGGAAGTTCTGGAAAGACCTCGCAGCGTCCTTATCTTCCTGCCATTCCTTTGGAATTGCATGGTTGTTTACGACCTCTCTTCCTCGGCTCTCCTTCTTGCAAAATATCTCAAATTGTATGTACCATCTGCCATGGTTTCCTTCCTGCAATTAGTCAGAATGCATATTTTTTTCAGCTGGAATCTAACGCATCGCACAAAATTGCGATTCATGAAAGTTCGTAGCTAGGCTATTCGATTCCAAGCTATTCAAGGGTGACAGGGAAGCGAAATATTTTTGTATCGACCCTGATAAACATTAGTTTTATGAGATGTTATATTTATGTATGTTTTGGTATTGCAATATCTGGGTGGATTGAATTTGCGACCCAAGCTCCATTTCACCTTCAGTAAATTTAAACTTCGAAAGATTTATTACTCTGTCATGAAATGCGTGAACAGGTTTAGTTACCTTTGAGTGTTTATCGCTGCTGCCACTTTTAGCAATGGTTAAACGTATTAGTTTGCTTTCAATTATATTTCGTTTCTTGAAATGAACAGTACTAGTCCATGCCCTAATCTGATCATCTAAATCAAACCATTCGACAGGGTGCAGGTTAGGCATGAGTTCCTTATGCAGTAGATAAAGGTTATGTCTTAAGTTATCTCGTTTCACATACCACAGTTTAGCTCAGGTCGTAACCAAATAAGTTGGGCTGATTTAATTGTATGCATTTCAGCTGGCGTCTTCACTTTGCAGGAAATGTTGTTATATTTGGGAATGGTACCTGTTCGTAGACACTCGTTGAAATAATGGCTTTCCTGACTATTCTAGCCTTCAATATATCATCAATTGAGTTTGCCGTAACTTTGCAGGATTCCATTACAGGAAAAAAATATACGCCCACTTTGTAAAATTCTACTGTTTTAATTATACATGCAACATGTCTCTCTAAGACATCATCGGGCACTGATAGAAAAATTGAAGACAATAAATAGCAAAAGAAAAAGGAAGGGTAAGGGATGGAGTGGGTTAAGAAAAAGGTAAAATTAATTGTTTGTGGAAGGTGTAGTTGTAGGAGGGGAGGAAGAAAGTTAACTGTGGAAAGTAGGAGGGATTGAGTCCGAAATAAGTGGTTGTTAGTTAGTCGATTCATATTTACAATGTAAGTAATGTGTGATCTTTATTTGTTCCAAGTAATTAAGTTTAATGCCTTTACTATGACTGTCTAATAACTGTGGATAAAAATTGGAGTGGTATTTTATTCGAACAGGTGTGAGGCCAAGTGTGAATGATGTGTATTGTTTAGATAACATTTTTTGTGTTCCTATATTCGGGTATGAAGACGCCTTGAATTTATTAATAATAAATAATATTCCGTTGCATTACATCTCGTACATTATCAGTAAATCTTACGATTCAGAGGAAAAGAACAATCCCAATGGTAAGTGGGCGTCAAGAGCAAATTGTGGCTCCTTTACAGGGATTTCTTTGACAGAAACTGCAGGATATCTTAACTTGAACTGCTCTTTCATTGTCCCGAAAGTTCGTCGATTCCCGTCAATAGGTCATTTCAGTCTTTTGTCCCGATTCAGTCAATTCGCGCTGATGGGAAAAGATTATGGGGTAATTAGTAATTGCCAAAGATTCTCGAAGTTTGAGGTCAGTTTCGAGAAACGAAACGACTATATTTGAATAGACGACTATGTAGAGTGATTCTATGTAGCAGCCAGTTGGAGAGAGCGCGCTCCAAGAATGCGTCCAAATGCGTAGAAACGAAATGCGAAGAGGTCGCCAGAAGTTATCATGTGAACGAAGGTTCTGTCCCTTTTGGCCACTCCAATTTTTGTTTCTTCTATTTCCTTGGAATCAGTCATGAAATATTTGTCGTGGGCAAAATATCCTGTTGCACCCGTATTAGCCTAATATGTGTAATCAGGGCCTGATCTGAACTTACTTTCGTTTTCAGTCAGATAAGTATGCCAACCTTTCTGTTGCTGTTTTTTAACTTTCTCAATAACTTTTTCATGCTCATATTTTCATCTACATTTGTCCAAAGAATGAATGACTTTCTTTCATCTTGTGAACGTTTATCCTTCCAGCAGTCTTCTATATCGTGTCTATCTTCTTCACAATTCATACAATGCTTAAATGTTTGTTCATATTTCTTAATATCTTTATATTTTCTTTGCACTCACTGTGGTCATTGCTGTTTAATGTTTTCAGGATTTGATCTGCTCTCAAACTTGTGATGTCCTCGTTTGCCTCAACATCTGGTTTCACATGCAATTGAAGGCTTTGAATGCACCTTCGTTGTCTTGAAGCATTTTTAAGAGTTGCTTTTCAGTTTCTCCTCTTCTTTTAGTAGTCCTAAATTCTCTTCTTATCTTCAGTCGTGGTATCCCAGGCACTTACGAAATGCCTAAATTGATCTTCATGATTATTCATTCTGAATGCAAGTGTTTGTATTGCTGGAGTATTGGTCATAACTACGATGGACTTGTTCCATTCATACTTGATGAATCCTGCAATTAGTTGACTTTTTGTTTCCTCTGTATGTCTCTTGTAGACATTGGATAGTTTATCAAACATTCCCTTTGCTGCTTCTGAAGTTAGAATGTGAGTTTTCACTGTTCTTATGATGATGATTACTTTGGCGTTAGCTCCCTTGGTGATCCAGTTCCTCTACTTTTTCTCGTCTGCGCTGCACTGTTCCAGAGAACTAGTGTCCATCTTTGGATGGAAATGGTAATCCATTGTGCTCATTGGCTGTTTTGCTTAAAACAGAATCCTTATCTCAAATTCCCAAAGCCATACGTAGTGGTGTGAATGAGTTTTGGCACAGATTCCAGTACTTCTTGTGATGTTATTTTTCTCCCTGTGGCAGGCGCAGTATATAAGTGCAATCTTTCTTGTACTTCTCATTTGTTTTGAATAGAAATGGTAGAGTTATTTTTCAAGCCCCTGTTGTTATTTTCTTTAACTTCTTTTAATTCTGCCAGATGATTGGAAATATTAGTTTCGATGTCTTAATGACCTTCATCACTCATGGTAGTCTATAAGGAAGGTCTGTATTAATAATTTTTACAAGTGTTTCATAAAAAAGAAAATTTAAAAATTAAAATCTATAGGTTTATCTGATGGACCCCTACAAAGATGTATGCAAACGTGGCATCCAAGTCATTTAAATTTGTCTCCACTGGTGCTACAGATCTCCCACTGATACATTTGATAAAGAGTAAATTTGCCTTGAAGTAAATGAAATCAAAGAGGAATGCTATGAGAAATCTATGTTAAGTTCTCTGTAGGTAATGGTAATATTTGAAAAGTTACATTAATACAAAAATTAACTTCTCATAACGTGATGCTAGATTATGAAATATAACAACATCTTATGCGAAGAAGCATGTAATGTTAATTATATACATTTTCAAGTTTCTAAGACATTATTTCTTATGCTTTAGCAAAGTTTCAGTTTTATTAACTTTTGTGAAAGGCTCTTGGTAAAAGGAATTGGTATAGAGGACAGGGAGTATATTTTTTCACATTCTCTGCCCTATCCTAAGAAATTTTTGTTTCTGGTGAATTTTATCATTTAATGCCTTAACAGTTTAAGGAGTGAATGGTATATTGGGTCCATTTTTCATGAGCATCACCTAATGGATGTGTTTCTTAGAGCATTAAAAAAATTGTATTCCATGTAATGACATCGAATTAATAATCGTATAATCAATGTCTCTTCTTTCACTCATCATCTGTTAATGTATAATCATTAATCTGTGATTAATTTTCAGATCAATCGTTTGTTTTGCAATTATGGTCATGCTCCACAGTTTATAATCATGAAAGGGTTATGCCCTATTCTTATTTGCGTTGTTATATTTCCTTTTAAATCACCGCAATACAATTTTTACAATTATCTTGTTTTAGCTCCATTTATGAGTGTTTTCAACAATATATTTCAAATGATGGGGTAATATGAAATATTTCACGAAAGCAGACCTTAAACAAATAGTAAATATTGTGTAGTGGATGCATGTTTTCTTCTTTATATGTAGCATTTAGTTGAATATTATTATATTTATTTATTACTATCATGGCTTTGGAGGGGGAAATGCATATATTCCTGCTTGCTATTCACAGTGATCAGGAGGAAAACTCCTCAAAAGTTACCTTCTGAAGCAAGAAGAAGAACCTCCTTTGAAAAACATTTTGCAGAATCATTGCAACAAATATAGAAGAAAAGTTACAAAAAAAATATTAGCAAACAAATTAGTATTAAAAAAGTTCTTCATCAACTTAATTTTAAATATTCAAATTATGTTCCATCCAGTTTGCAAAATTTGAATCACATATGTTAAGAGTTTCTTTCTAATCTTGTGTCCTCAATTTTGGAATTTAATTTATTGAATATTGTCTCAAATTGCCATGTCAATTTGTCATTATGGAGCTATTACGACAGTTTTTGAACAGATTTTATGCCAATTGAGTTCCAGAAAATAGGTGTGTATGATTTAGTTTATATTTCCAAGGAATTCAAGATGTTCTCATTTCTTCAGTGAAGTTGCATTCCTTATTTTCAAGTAATTTTCTTTTCCCAATTTAATTGCCTAATTTATTGATTGTTCTTTTTTCTCTTCTATAGTTATTTTGGTTCAATTGATTTAGCAGCTGCAAACTAATGTCAAAAATAGTCCAAAATATGAGCATTGTTTTAAATTAATCCTGTCCAATGGGAGCAAGTGCAGAAGCCACATAAACCAAGAGAGATGAGTGACAGCTTAACTTTTGAACTGCCAAAAAAAAGCTCGATGACATTAGATTTCATAGCTGTTGTTTCATATCATTCATATCCTAGTAGACCCCTGTTTTCCTTGCTTAGCATCCTTACTTATCTTTGTATTCATTGATATTGCCTACTGTCACTCATCCATTTTTTCTTACCACAATCAGCTCACACAAACAGATGTTCTGATGAATGATTACTCTTGCTCGATTATCTTAAAACTAAGCCTTCAAAATTCATAAATATTCCCCATGAACATGAGGAAAGTAGACTTTATGAAAATCTTCAATTCCAAGATTAAGAAAATACTGCTTTCCATGTGCTTATCATTCAGTAGCTGAATACCTAAATCATGAATTGTGACTATAATCATCAATCTTTTTCATTTTTTCTGTTCTTAAATCTTATCCTGTCTTTTGTTAGGCTATTGTAGAAAGGGTTTATATCCCTTCTTATATATTCCTTGCTGTCTTATTTATTTGTTGTCCATTTCACTGATTTGACCTGCGTAAATTGTATTTTGTTGGCATGGTATATGAACATTGTATGCATATGGGAAAATTTTCTGCATTAACCTGATCCATGCCATGTATCAATGAAGTTTTTATTACTATTATGTGATTACTAGTGATTTCAAATAAGAAATGTACTACTGTTTGTGAATATGGTGCTTTTGGATGCTCAGAAGTAGGATTAATTGCTATCCAAGAACAGTAAAATTCTTTCATGTATATGTTATGGAAGCTATCACACTGACATCGGAGGTGTAAGAACACATACACAATGTTGTTTATTATGTATGATAGCTACTGCAATCACCATGTCCAGAAATCATACTTCTCCTGTTTGTTAAATTATTGGTTGAATTAATCGATAATATCCAATGGCACATCATGATTCTTAACTTCAGCAAAAGACAGTGTTTAAATTCAAGAGCAAAATCTTTCTAGCATTTACCAGATTATTTGAAAGCATCAGGGCAATGCTACTTAAAGGTTAATTCTTCAAAAGATCACTAAACATTTGCCGATTTTTCTGTAGATATCCTTTGTAAGACGTTTTCATCAGCAGTTTGTCGACGTTCTTCATTTGATCAATCCCTATGTTTGTACAGCCACTTAGTCCCTCACACATTCCTTGCCTTAAATTGAGAAGTAATTTAATCTAGCATTGTACCTAGTTTCCAAAATGGCTAGAGAATAATATAATAATGGCTTTCTTATGTATCAGTGAAATGTTATATTTATGGGGAAAGACACTACTTGTTCTACCGTTTTCAAAACCTCAGGATTGATACTATTGTAAAAGTAATCTCAGTCATGTAGCCAAGTTTTTTTTTAAATGGGATTATCCAAAATAATATACCATCTGAGTGAAAAAACTGAGAATGTGTTTTTGCTACTTCTTTAGATTATCTTTTCAAGGCTTCAGCTCTCACAATGCTACTCTAGTTTACAAACAGTGATTTGAATGTCATTATTTGAAGGCGTAACATGTAGTAATTTTTCATGAACAGGGCTAATAAAAACCACTTCAGATATGAGCACTGTGATTAATTTCAACAGACCATAAGATGGAATATCATTCTATAGAAGGCCCAAGTTACAAGACAGCTGCTTTCCAAAGGAAAACATCTGTTCTTTATTTTAAAAGACTGCTCGACTTTTATATAGAGGAAATTAAATTCTTTTGATATGTTTGTATTTGATTACATAGTCTGGAGTATATCTTTGCATTTTAATACCATTGTGAATGCAGATGTGAATGTAATTATACTGAAGGTGAAATTTGAAGTTATCGATCGTGTATTTGTAACTGATTTGAACAATGCATGAATGATTTAAATAAAGTATTTATTATCCAATTGTGCAGCTTGTTTATTACTTGAATAAAACTGTAGGGAAACGCTCTACCAATTTACAAAAAGTATTTTGGGGCTCTCAGCAGTAAGAGGTGAAACTCATGGAGATTACGTAGTCACCAATTGTTATAATTAATAAGAAATCCACAAACTCGTATTCATCTTTGATTTAAGACACTCTCATTAATTATATATCAAATTCATTGAAAAGCTTTGTTGTATTCTGGAACACTTGGTTACCCAGCAATATAAAATAAGAGGTCTTATGGCCTGGCCTAATATAGGAAATTGGGAAGTGGAAAAATAGAGTCTTCAAAAGTGGCAGCGATTAGAGGAAGTGCTATGGAGGCAAAAATCATGTGATTTTCAATTTTATCCATAGAGTGATAGGATATCTGTTCCTTAATCTCTTTTGGTTGTCAGAACGTTTTAATCATTTTGAAGCTTTAAGCGATAATTTTCAGACTAGTCATGGTTTTGTTTCATTGAAGATTTTTATTGACCTTTAAGGTCAATCTTGAACGGGAATTTTAAATAAATTCACGCAAGTCTATTCATGACATCATTCCACTTCATCGAACTAATAGTCTTTCTTTATTCTCTTACACTATAGTGGGAGTGTTACCCTGTAAATTCATTTTTGCAATATTTCTGTGCAATGATTTTGATGCCTTTCCTAAAATGGTCAAGAGCATCCTTAACCAGAAGGAAAGATGGAAGACTGGCAGTTTCACGGCCACTGCTAAGTGAGGAGTATCTAAATGATAGTCTCTATGCAATTTAACACTTTATTCCATTGCATTACATCTCGTACATTATCAGTAAATCTTACGATTCAGAGGAAAAGAACAATCCCAGTGGTAAGTGGGCGTCAAGAGCAAATTGTGGCTCCTTTACAGGGATTTCTTTGACAGAAACTGCAGGATTTCTTAATTTGAACTGTGCTTACATTGCCCCGAAAGTACGTCGATTTCCGTCAATATGTCATTTCAGTCTTTTGTCCAGATTCGGTCATCTCGCGCTGATGGGAAAAGGTTATGGGGTAAGTAGTAAATGCCAAAGGCTCTCGAAGTTTGAGGTCAGTTTGGAGAAACGAAACGACTTTACATTTCATAGTGAGTCTTTCTATGTAGCAGCCAGTTGCAGTGCGCGCGCTGCAAGAATGCGTCGAAATTAAACAATTAAAAAGGAAATGCGGAGAGGCCGCCGGAACTTATCATGCGTAGGAGTTATAATTCACCAGGCCCGATTTTGACGAAATTAGTTGCCATATAGAAAGAAAATCGTGTGGAAAGAGCTGTTAATCGTTCTATATATATCTGCAACTTTTATCGGTAGAAAATTACGATTAAGTCCTGATACGCCAGAGATAAATTATAGTGAACAAACTATTCCTGTACGGTTTTGTACTAAGTGAAAGGGTAAAGAATTCAGATTCTTCATATCAATCTCCTTGATTCCTTGCTTAGTTTCCTTTCCTACCAAATTATTTTATTCTCTTATATCCAAATTTGAAACCAAAATCATTCCCAAGGAACTTGCCCAACTGGAAAGCTATTAATCCCCAAACACAATTTAATCATGCTCCAAATCTTTCATGGTACTAGGTGCAAAATCATGGAGTCAGTTATGTAATACCTATGGGAATACCCTTCCATTTTCGTCCTTCAAAAGGATGGAAATGAAGAGCTTTGAATATACAATAGCAAACAATAAATATAACTTAATTTCTCGCATTTACAAATTCTGACCTATCTTCAATACTCTCGCTTTAAGGTTATACATTGTTAAATCAATTTCCCTGACATACCTTTTCAAATAATAGTGCTCAAATAGCCAATGCCACCTACTCTTACTCATCATTTCAGACAATGCTAAGCCACAACTCAAGTTGGTACATAACATATCAGCTGATCAAGAGACGAGCGTATTACAAACCTCACCAGCAACTCATTATAATTATATTACTACTTCATTTTCTTTACAATTGATTTAGTCTATTTTATTTCTGTTGTTATGTTTATTTATCTCTTATTCTGTATCCTTTTAAAAATTTAAAAAATAATTTTGTTTACGATTATCTTTTTCTTCTCAATATGTTTTGGTGGTGTTTTTTATTACATCCTTGTGTGGGTGTTTTCCCAATTGTGGGTTTTTCTCTATCAACCTTCAGTTGTGGAGTTATTTTCCCACAAACCAAATCTTTCCTTTGACGTTTTTTTCTCTCTTCTCTTTTATAAGTTTTATTTATGTATTTGCTTCTTTAATTCTCACGTAAGAGATGTCTTATCATGTGATCTGAATTCTCAATGTACTTTTATCAGTGTATCCTGCTCAATGGAATCGTTAGCTTGGTGGCCTTGATGGTGAGGATGTTCTTGCCCTTGATCCTAGTTGAGGTTATGCGTTCTTCTCTTTAATATACTGCAATACTTATTGCAGTATAATAAAGTGATTTGTTCAATTGATGAATGTCCTAGTTTGGAAGTTATTTTCAAATCGTCCAAACTTTTCCGAATTCAACATATTTTCAACATCTCGTACCAGTAGGCATCGTCATTTGCTTTCGCGAATGCGTGTAAATCATGAGTGTCCCTACAAATGAATGTTTTCTATGGACGGATATGTTGGGAGAGTCTTTGTAGTTCTTCTTGCCTCCAGCCAATTTAAGAAGCTCTACAACAAGCCAGTTGTTCTTTGTTTTCAAATTATTTTATGATCTGTTTGATTTCCTTCTTATCTGATGGAATTGAGTCTGGAAGTTTAATTCTTTTTTTATTTGGATTTTTAATTTCCTCTGTCTTTGAAGACTTTAACGATGAACACTCTGAATGATTTAAAGCATATGGAACATCTATATTTTGCTGAAGTTATTCAGGAGTCCTTATTTGAAACTTGCTTTTTCTTCCAGAAAATCCCTGATATAGGGTGTGGCACCTTGCTGGCAATAATTCTCTTATTTTGTTTGGGAAGGAAAATATTATAAATTCTTTGATTTTGTCAATAAGTTTTTTGTAGTACTTGAAATAAAGTACTTTCACAGATATCAAACAGTAGATGTAAAAGTTTTCAGTTGTAGATTAATAATATGGACAAATTAATAGAAAACATTTAGAGAAATAAAATTTTGGCTACAGCTGATACGAAAGAGTTCAACAATGTAGAGAAATTGAAATCTGACTAGTAATACAAGATTTGTGGGAAAAATTGATATCCTAAGCACAGTTAACTGTTTGAATGTGAAAGTGAAAATGCAATTGCTTCATCTTCCACAGTAATCTACTGGATGTCCAGTCTTAACTTGTTGAACCCTGGATCTCTTGGTTGATCCATATGGAAAAGAATTCTTTTCACTTTACTAAAACATGTTTTTTAGTATTTTTGTGTAATTCAAACAGTTGTGAAGAGTTTACCTTAGCAGTAAGAAATATTTCTACGATTTATCTTGGGAAAGTGATGATGAAGGAAGGTGGTCAGGCGATTTTACTGTCTATTCAGAGTCTGCTACAGAGAATGCCATGGAGAGCCATGATTATCGCCCAAACAGTTGAATACTTCGCGAGGCAAAGGATGTTCTAGAGATGGTGGAATTGAGAGTAAAACTAGGGAATGAATCTGAAAAGATCAGTTTTGTTTCCAGAGAGTGAATGGAATGAGGGATGCAATTGGGGTAAAGAGAATACATGTAGAGCAGAGCATGGAATTTAAGAAATGTGCATTTATTTTAATTTGAGTAGGCCTTGGATGGAGTACAGTGAGGAAGAGTGATGGAGATATCAAAGTAAATTGGGTTTAAAACAAAGAAATTTTCTGTCTTTTTTTCACATGGGTTAAACATGGTCACCTTGTTTATGCCTGGCATGTGCTGATAATGTAAAAGTAATCGGTACTTTCTCCTCCAAGGCTTTTTGGATTCCTTTCTCCTATGCTACTGTTCTGCACTGTAAACATTATAGTATTATTGTTAATGATGTAATCCATGTATATGATTTATAATTTTCATGAAATATGTATGTTGTCATAAATTGAAAACTATGGTGCCCATTTTTTTTGTAAGATAAATTTCTCATCAATAAAGTGAAAAATATAAACGTCAACAATAATTCTTCAAGTCTTCCAACCGAGCATCCTTTTGTATATTCCTTCATGACCTCTAAAGTAAATACACTAACTAACTAACCAACTAAAGCTAACAGCTTACCTAAACCATGGGATATGCATTTAATCTCAGAGAAGTCTGAAGTAATTGCTATCTAAATAATGTTATGTTTTAGTCTGAATCTATGCGAATAAGTAAAGTTAAACTGGAAGAAAAATTCAATGGCTTTGATGCAACCTAGGTCAACTACATTCTTATGAAACAGCATAAATAACTAACAGCTTTTCTTCCATCAAAGCACAGCAGAAACCATATGCTTAATATCATGAAAAGGAAACAACTTCATGAAATGCCATTTGCATCTGGGAAGTGTGAAGTTAATATGAAAGATGTCTATTCCAGGTTTGACCACAATTTCTATCGCTAATCTAGTAAGCTTTCTTCATAATCATAAAATCCCTTCCACCTTATAAGCAAAGCTAACTTCGACAAAATTTCCAGGCGATTGGGTAAATAAAGTCAAGGAGAAAATAACAGGAGAGAAAGAAAAAACTGAAACCAGGTTGAGATGCTGGAAAGCTGTTTATACTTTTGCATTACTGAATGCAACAGTATAAACAAATTAATGCATATATAAAACCGAATAAATTTATAGAGATATCTTTTAAATAGAAAAAATCTTTGCAAGAACGTTTCAAATTTTACGAATCCCAAAACTATCCCTAATGTATTAAAAGATCAAACAACGTTATGAATGCTGAAAGAAGAGAAATTCTGTCAACTGCTTGATTATCCTGGCGGTAGGAGCAAAAACCACCTATGCGACTCAAGGCGACAAGAAAATATTCCATGCGCGTTAGCTTCGTTTATATTACTTACAATCTTGCTGTTATACAAATTAAAATTTGGAATACAGTTCCTACGAATGCGAGACAAACACCAAGAGTAGGGGGATTGAATAAAGATATCTATATTAAAGTTTGTCTTTCGCACTTGGCGTGTTTTCATTGTCTATGTCGGTCACTTGACAAATGCTTCCACAAAAGAGGTGGAGCAGAAAGCCACAGCTGATAGAAGTTGGCGCAACTCTGGAGACTTTAAGGGCTGCAACCTTCGCAAAGAGATCGTTTCAGAGCATCTCTAGGTGTTGACAAACTGTATTTACTATCGAGTGATCTGGTTTTCGTAATCGTTGGTCTTAAAACACGTAAGAACTTTATTGGAGAACCTCCGAAATTTCCTTTTTATGGTATTTAATTACTTGCTGGGCCACAGTGCTTAGATCGTCTAGCGTGATTTCTCTTATAAATTTTCTATGGCTGGTTCCCATGGCTTGCTGTGGTAAATTCGCTTAGATGTGATCCTTCTTCGTCTTAGTGCAACTTCTCGTTTCATGTGCTATGTTCAATTGATGAATGTCCTAGTTTGGAAGTTATTTTCAAGTCGTCCAAACTTTTCCGAATTCAACATATTTTCACCATCTCATACCAGTAGGCATCGTCATTTGCTTTCGCGAATGCGTGTAAATCATGAGTGTCCCTACAAATGAATGTTTTCCGTGGACGGATATGTTGGGAGAGTCTTTGTAGTTCTTCTTGCCTCCAGCCAATTTAAGAAGCTCTACAACAAGCCAGTTGTTCTTTGTTTTCAAGTTATTTTATGATCTGTTTGATTTCCTTCTTATCTGATGGAATTGAGTCTGGAAGTTTAATTCTTTTTTTATTTGGATTTTTAATTTCCTCTGTCTTTGAAGACTTTAACGATGAACACTCTGAATGATTTAAAGCATATGGAACATCTATATTTTGCTGAAGTTATTCAGGAGTCCTTATTTGAAACTTGCTTTTTCTTCCAGAAAATCCCTGATATAGGGTGTGGCACCTTGCTGGCAATAATTCTCTTATTTTGTTTGGGAAGGAAAATATTATAAATTCTTTGATTTTGTCAATAAGTTTTTTGTAGTACTTGAAATAAAGTACTTTCACAGATATCAAACAGTACATGTAAAAGTTTTCAGTTTTAGATTAATAATATGGACTACTTAATTGAACTTATGGAAAGGAATTCTTTTCACTTTACTAAAACCTGTATTTTAGTATTTTTGTGTTATTTAAACAGTTGTGAAGAATTTGGAGATATCAAAGTAAATTGGGTTTGAAACAAATAAACCAAAGAAATTCTCTGTCTTTTTTCATATGGGTTGAACATGGTCACCTTGTTTATGCCTGGCATGTGCTGATAATGTAAAACTAATCGGTACTTTCTTCTCCTCGGCTTTTTTGGATTACGTTCTCCTATGCTACTGTTCTGCACTGTAAACATTATAATATTATTGTTAATGATGTAATCCATGTATATGATTTATAAGTTTCATGAAATATGTATGTTGTCATAAATTGAAAACTATGGTGCCCATTTTTTTTGTAAGATAAATTTCTCATCAATAAAGTGAAAAATATAAACGTCAACAATAATTCTTCAAGTCTTCCAACCGAGCATCCTTTTGTATATTCCTTCATGACCTCTAAAGTAAATACACTAACTAACTAACCAGCTAAAGCTAACAGTTTACATGAACCATGGGTTATGCAAGTCATCTCAGAGAAGTCGGAAGTGATTTCTTTCTAAATATGTTTATGTTTTAGTCTGAATCCATGCGAATAAGTAAAGTTAAACTGGAAGAAAAATTCAATGGCTTTGATGCAACCTAGGTCAACTACATTCTTATGAAACAGCATAAATAACTAACAGCTTTTCTTCTATCAAAGCACAGCAGGAACCATATGCTTAAAATCATGAAAAGGAAACAACTTCATGAATTGCCATTTGCATATAGGAAGTGTGAAGTTATTAATGAACTGAAAGATGTATTGGCTCACCCTTTAGATACCAGAATAATTCAGACTTTGACACTATCTATCATGGGTTGGATACCAGAATGTCGAAAATATCAGACTTTTTCCCCTAAAAATACTTTGGGTGTATATTTGAAAATTATTTTGAATACTTGCATTATTTTTCAGAAAATTATGTTTCACTCATTAATTTCAAATCCATTCATAGCATATTTAGTTTTAGGCTTAACTGAGATCACAACAATTGCTTAGGTTGGTTACATAGTAATAGCTAAATCTGAGGTGGAATTAAGGCAAGGCAAGCTTTGTAACCAAATATGACTTTAAGTCTAAAAATGTCGTTGGCTTTGAGGTCAGAAAATTAGGAATGTATAGCAAACTTAAGATTTTGTCGTCATTGAAAATAGAATTAGCTCAAACGTTGGAAAGATCACTATATGTAGTGACAAGAAAGAGGATGATATGAATTAAATTTGTCCAAACTGTGCAATGATAGTTTGTCTAGATTGTTTTGAATTCATCAAGGAAATAAATTTTAGATTGTAGGAAAATAAATATTTTATTGTCAAGTTTTCATCATTGAATCAAATTATTAAGTAAATCTAAAGCAGTTTGCTTCAAGGAAATTATCAAAGTTAATTCAAAATAATATTAATTATTTTTTTTTCGTGGAACTAACAGTTTTCATAGCTCTTCAGTTTCACTTTTGATAGGTACACGAGTTTTCATAGAAGTCATACCATTTAAATCAATTCAGCAGCATCTCTAAATTTAACTCTAAAGTTTTACTAAATTTTTAAAGAATCTGTAACCAAAGTTTCAGAATTATGACAATTTCCTGAAAGACCACTGTGAAATGACTAATATTCTAAAGCAATTTTCATTTCAATAGTAATATTTTATTTCATTATTGCATGTACAATTCAAAGAGAAAATCTCTTAAATCAGAAACAGGGTTGATTAGCCTGGAGGAATTTCTCGAGTAGTAGTATGATTTTGAAGGTGCTTTGTCGGCTGAGGTAATCATCCTTGTGTGTGCTCCCACGAGGAACCAAATGCAGAACTACTTGCAAAGTCCGATGAGGTATCTTCTTGGCTATCTGCGATCCCAGAATACCTGAAATAAAGAAATTGCCTGAAATGTTGTTCCAGTAGATCAAATTATTTTGGAACTTCATTGAATAAATTTGAACATTTTCCGGATGCCATGCTGATGACAATTTCTATTTAGTTGAGAATTTGAGGGTACTAGAGTTTTGATTTCAGAATTTTCCATCACAGCTCATCTTATTAAAGATCATAATGAAAAATGCTAAAGTAGAAAGCTAACTTGGAATTTAAGACTGCTTGGGCAAGGGATTTAAATTAAAATGCTCGCATTGATTCCTTAGTAGGCAAAGATACCTCTTGCCATTTAAAAAATCTTGCTATCACAGTTGCAACTGAATCATCATAGAAATCTTATTAAAAGTTTAAACTATGATTGACAATTACCTGGAGTCCATACATTAAGTCAATTCTCTCGGGAAGAGATTTCTAAGGCAACGGGCATCTCCTGGATCACTGCATTTTTAGATCCTGCTCGATCCTGTAAAATATAATAAAGAGTTCTTGAAATTAAAGGAGGTCTTACGTAGGTAAGATGCAAGACTTAAATGTGTACATGAATTACGAAGTTACTAATTCCACTTTGCAAATGAAAGTCGCCAATGAAAAAGATAGATTTATTCAGAATTTTTTTTATATTGAAGGATAAATGCTAATAGAGTTTAAAGAGAGGTAATTGTAAATAAATTAGCACGGGTTTCCGAGCCACGCAAAGACGTACCGTGCTCAGCTCGTTTCCCCTTTTATATGGAGGGGATCGCCAGAAAACTGCAATTGGTACATATTTCGGGGGACGCTCGCGACATCAATTGCAATTATCCAGCCCTATAAAACCATGGTGTGGCTACGGCATGAAAACCATAGCCACGGAAAAGATAGAAGAGGAAGACTTTTAGAAGACTAATTAAGATTTATTCTCTAATGGCTAAAAAGCCGGTCTGTATGAGTGTGTGTAGTGCCTATCACGATAATTTCCCCATCCCCCCCAATTCACAAATGCCCATCAAGTGGGCCCTACTTCACTTCATTTCCCCACTCCCCCCAAACTTTAATGCAGACCTGTATTCTAATGCCCGTTTGTTGGGCCCTTTTCTAAAGAAACCTGCCACCCTTCACCTGAAAGGCGTCGACTCCTTACCTTTGCTGCGGGCATCCTCCAGCGTCGGCCGAACTCTGCGATCCATCGGCGAACTGAACCTCCCCTTGAAGTCACTTTCACTATTTCACTTAAATGACCATTAAATCACAAACACTGCACTCACTTTCTTCATCTTCTCGCCTCGATGCGCTGTGGATTTGATCTCTCAGCAATCCCTCGACGTCTTACAATTATGCTCCAGGTCACCTTTGCAGAGGATATTAGTAACCGGAATTTCAGCTCTCTGCGCTGCAATGACGTCGTCTTGAGGACCAGACTTCGGTCATCCATCTCGGATTGCTGGCAGAGAATAAAACTCTGAAGGTTCGAGCGATTGCAATTGTAATGACGGAAGTGATTCTAGTTTTAAAGGTTTGGCGAGGTGTAAGGCTCTGCTAGCTTCTGGCCGCGAATTCTCAGGATGTTCTTCCTCCGCGGAGTGGTGGGTGTGTCCCAATCTTGAAGATACTGCTGGTTCATTCTTCCGGAAAACAGCATATTCTAGATCGACAGGAGCGGGAGACAGTTCGGAATGCCCTCTGTCGCAGCGAAGATGGAGGTGCCTTCAGGAAACGTAAGAAGACGTGGTAGTATGTTGAGCATTAGAAGGCTCTTCGAAGGTGGTCTCCGTCGATCCGGACGTTGTTGCGCGAAATGAGACCGGCCGGGAATTCGCAGTGTTTATATAGGCAGGTTGGTGTGAGAGAGGGTTGTGGAAGGGAAGGGGACGGATTCGTTTCAATGGAGTTGTCCTTACTGCTAACTTTTGTGCTTTGCTACCTTGACTTCTAATCGTCGTTTGGAGCTATCTGTTATCGGAATTCCAATAAGCCACTGAGTTAGTAATTGAGTGTAAAGGAGGCAATTATAGTTGCAGCTACATATTTACTCTTGGTGCAGAATTTGGTGCATGGCGTTCACTGAAACGCGAAGCGAATACGCAAAGTGAGAGGTATGATATCATAATATTTGCATTGGGTATATTTTAAGAGTCATAGTCAATTAACTATAATTTTAGAATAATATTGGTTACTTTTGCAAATTATTCAAATGTAACCCAGAGAATCGATAAAGTCGAAATTGAAGTGATGTTGTTGAAAGTCGTCGTTTTTGCGTTGTACTTTTTTTTTGCGGAAATTTGGTTTTTGATTTAAATGGAATGATAGAAACACCTTTCTATAAATATTCCACACTAGCTGTAATTTAACGAGGAAATCAAAGTTTCTATCTACCTTCTACTATAATTACGTCTCCGATGACTCTTTTTTTAACTTTAACTCTATGCTCTCTAGATGAATTCCTTTCTTTAAGATAATGGTTTTTAAGATATTTAATATTTGTATCTTAATAAGATTTTTGGCTTAGATATCTTTGTACCATTGATCATACGAATCTGATTTTTATCTCTGGTGTCCCTTAATTTTCAACCGAGAAAATCATGCAACCGACGATGAGAATATGAATCTCGATTGAATATTTTCTTGTGAAACTTGTCTCAAGTTCATTCGATAATTCTTTGAAATGAAAATCTGCAATAGAAATAAGGTCTGAAAAGGATCTAGATACTACGTACGTTTAAATACTTTATAATACGCTTTGACTTGGCTGGGATTGAACCGGGGGACATCATTACAGATAACAAATTCTATTCGTTCTTAGGAGACGACGATTCGTAATTTGTATTTGTTTTGAGGTTTTATAACATCTGATTTTTGATATTTTGGTGAAAATAAACCCGCACTCACACCGAAACTACAGCATTGAACCGCCCGTCGATTATCAACGTCAAGTTAACATTGCTAAGTATGTATGTACCATAACAATTGCTCTACCCATACGAAAACCAATGAGAACCAAGGGGTATAGATTCTAGGGGTAGGGGTTAGGGGTATAGATTCTAGGATTATTTGAATCAATAATTTAGTTTTTCCGATAATGTTCCGAGAAAGTAATTGATTAGAGAAAATAATCATGGTGCATGCGACTTTCTCCATACGAAGAAAGGCGGCTTGTAGGGTGTATATGTAGATTTACTGTAGCAGCGATTAAATTTTAAGAGACATAGGTAATTCAGAATACTTGATGCCTGAGGATTTTTTAGACGAATTTAGATATTCGAGATATTTATAAATGCTGTTTGAAATGAGTATTATTTCGATTGATGTACCTGAAGCTCACAATAATGACATTTTGTTAGAAGTCAAGAGGTTTGTGTAAAAAATAATTGTAGACAGAATATACCCTTTGCTCCGAATTTAATTGCAATGTCGTCTTTTGTGAGAAGTGCAGCGGTAAGTCTGACAAAGTCGAATAGGTTCTGAGTAAGCGACATATGATGGCACAATGGGCAGAGCAGGCGTCGAAGAGTGGCCAAACGCCTGTGAGACCGCGATCTGCGGTCAATTGCCGCACTTGCTGTTCGCGGATTATCGGAGCGGCCTTCGCCGTCCAACTCGACCGGTCGTGCTCGGCCGCGGCATGCAACATTCCTCTCTTTTTCCAAGGGAATTTGTTCTTTTTCTCTTCACCCCTGCAACTTATTTCGGTGTTGACTCTGGTAAAAAGATTTCACAGCATTTTGTAGTAATAAAATGCTTACTTTCTCGCTAATGAACAAGTCGCAAGAGAAGAGAGGAGGGAAGCAAGCGCATCAGGGGCCCCCTGGGCTTCCCCCTCCTGGCAAATCCATGGGCTTCTTTGCCCTTTTGGACCATCGCATTCTTCTGCTTGGTGATAGATACATGTTATTGACGATAGGTTGGCATGGACAATTTTAAAAGTATGAATGTGCAAATATTTTTTACGATTAATTCCCAATTCCATCACCTCTTGCTAATAAAATATAAGTTCATCAATCTCAAAGGATCGAGATCGTTACTTCGAACCCCTTTCGTGCATGCGTAGAAACTGTTCTTGTGGCTTTCTATTAATAAAAAGGAGCGTCCTATTTAAGGGCGCCGTCGAGAACAAATTCGATGTTTAACTTTTATTTTAGGAGTTTGGCAAAACACTACGTAGTTCTCATTCGGCTAACTCACCTAAAATTTTACCGGAAAGAACTTTTTAAAATACAGTCCTTGGGATGGCATTCCATAAGAACAACGTAATTTGAAATGCCAAATGATATGGAGCGCAGGCTAATTTTCTCGTGAGGGGGCATTCGTAACAAAAAGCATTCCCGTGAATAACTTCGAAAATTGTCTTCCTGAAATCGGAAATGATAGGAATGTCATGCTTGTGGCAGTTGGTATCAGGATGGCATTAAGGTCAAACAAAGGTTGGAGCACAAGGCGTTCGAAGTGCAGTAAAAACTGGTGAAGGTAGACGGAGAGGGAGATAACGAACAGGAGGAATGCAAATGCTGGGAGGTGGCGTTCAATGTAGCCTTTTGGCAAATCCCTGAAACTTATCTTTCGCCCATTTCGATGATTTCCTATCGAGATCTCGTTTATTACTCGGAATAATATAACGGAAAGATTTTACCGATATTAACAGAGAAATTCTTGATCCTTCGTTCAGTTCAGATGTTGAAGTATTTCGTAGGGCCTTTGGTTAGCCGAGTGGGTAAAACGTTCGAATATGGGACATCTTCACCCATCGCGTGGGTAATATTCGCGTTAGGCAGCTTCCGCTTAACTGGAGGTCTAAATACTCATATAGCACACACAACGGGACCAATTTTTTCCCGACAGGCTTTAATCTCGTTCCGCTAAAGGCAGGTTTCAATGCATTACAGTCCATTTTACGATTTAACTGAATAAGCATTACGATGAGATTCAGCATCCTAGAAGGTCGTATTCAAACGTCATCATGAGTAGTAGAAATAATATTGTTTGACTGGTTATTGGTAAGTGATATGTGTATCAGGGATCTAGGATCATTCAATTTATTAATTACATTTTCTTACGGATTTGCGCATCGAATATCTTTGGGACAGAGATAGTTTAATGTTATCATCTTCAGAGTTCTTGACTACCAATGTTCCTTGGTGCTGTAAAAATTTAACCGTGAAATGAATTTATGCACGAATTAAAAGAGATGAACCACTTTGGATTGCTAAGATTGAGCAGCCTTTTAATCTCGTGTCACCTGCGGTTTTGGCTAAAGGAGAGGTTTTTCCTCTCTAATTATTTCGGAAGTTCTGGAAAGACCTCGCAGCGTCCTTATCTTCCTGCTATTCCTTTGGAATTGCATGGTTGTTTACGACCTCTCTTCCTCGGCTCTCCTTCTTGCAAAATATCTCAAATTGTATGTACCATCTGCCATGGTTCCCTTCCTGCAATTAGTCAGAATGCATATTTTTTTCAGCTGGAATCTAACGCATCGCACAAAATTGCGATTCATGAAAGTTCGTAGCTAGGCTATTCGATTCCAAGCTATTCAAGGGTGACAGGGAAGCGAAATATTTTTGTATCGACCCTGATAAACATTAGTTTTATGAGATGTTATATTTATGTATGTTTTGGTATTGCAATATCTGGGTGGATTGAATTTGCGACCCAAGCTCCATTTCACCTTCAGTAAATTTAAACTTCGAAAGATTTATTACTCTGTCATGAAATGCGTGAACAGGTTTAGTTACCTTTGAGTGTTTATCGCTGCTGCCACTTTTAGCAATGGTTAAACGTATTAGTTTGCTTTCAATTATATTTCGTTTCTTGAAATGAACAGTACTAGTCCATGCCCTAATCTGATAATCTAAATCAAACCATTCGACAGGGTGCAGGTTAGGCATGAGTTCCTTATGCAGTAGATAAAGGTTATGTCTTAAGTTATCTCGTTTCACATACCACAGTTTAGCTCAGGTCGTAACCAAATAAGTTGGGCTGATTTAATTGTATGCATTTCAGCTGGCGTCTTCACTTTGCAGGAAATGTTGTTATATTTGGGAATGGTACCTGTTCGTAGACACTCGTTGAAATAATGGCTTTCCTGACTATTCTAGCCTTCAATATATCATCAATTGAGTTTGCCGTAACTTTGCAGGATTCCATTACAGGAAAAAAATATACGCCCACTTTGTAAAATTCTACTGTTTTAATTATACATGCAACATGTCTCTCTAAGACATCATCGGGCACTGATAGAAAAATTGAAGACAATAAATAGCAAAAGAAAAAGGAAGGGTAAGGGATGGAGTGGGTTAAGAAAAAGGTAAAATTAATTGTTTGTGGAAGGTGTAGTTGTAGGAGGGGAGGAAGAAAGTTAACTGTGGAAAGTAGGAGGGATTGAGTCCGAAATAAGTGGTTGTTAGTTAGTCGATTCATATTTACAATGTAAGTAATGTGTGATCTTTATTTGTTCCAAGTAATTAAGTTTAATGCCTTTACTATGACTGTCTAATAACTGTGGATAAAAATTGGAGTGGTATTTTATTCGAACAGGTGTGAGGCCAAGTGTGAATGATGTGTATTGTTTAGATAACATTTTTTGTGTTCCTATATTCGGGTATGAAGACGCCTTGAATTTATTAATAATAAATAATATTCCGTTGCATTACATCTCGTACATTATCAGTAAATCTTACGATTCAGAGGAAAAGAACAATCCCAATGGTAAGTGGGCGTCAAGAGCAAATTGTGGCTCCTTTACAGGGATTTCTTTGACAGAAACTGCAGGATATCTTAACTTGAACTGCTCTTTCATTGTCCCGAAAGTTCGTCGATTCCCGTCAATAGGTCATTTCAGTCTTTTGTCCCGATTCAGTCAATTCGCGCTGATGGGAAAAGATTATGGGGTAATTAGTAATTGCCAAAGATTCTCGAAGTTTGAGGTCAGTTTCGAGAAACGAAACGACTATATTTGAATAGACGACTATGTAGAGTGATTCTATGTAGCAGCCAGTTGGAGAGAGCGCGCTCCAAGAATGCGTCCAAATGCGTAGAAACGAAATGCGAAGAGGTCGCCAGAAGTTATCATGTGAACGAAGGTTCTGTCCCTTTTGGCCACTCCAATTTTTGTTTCTTCTATTTCCTTGGAATCAGTCATGAAATATTTGTCGTGGGCAAAATATCCTGTTGCACCCGTATTAGCCTAATATGTGTAATCAGGGCCTGATCTGAACTTACTTTCGTTTTCAGTCAGATAAGTATGCCAACCTTTCTGTTGCTGTTTTTTAACTTTCTCAATAACTTTTTCATGCTCATATTTTCATCTACATTTGTCCAAAGAATGAATGACTTTCTTTCATCTTGTGAACGTTTATCCTTCCAGCAGTCTTCTATATCGTGTCTATCTTCTTCACAATTCATACAATGCTTAAATGTTTGTTCATATTTCTTAATATCTTTATATTTTCTTTGCACTCACTGTGGTCATTGCTGTTTAATGTTTTCAGGATTTGATCTGCTCTCAAACTTGTGATGTCCTCGTTTGCCTCAACATCTGGTTTCACATGCAATTGAAGGCTTTGAATGCACCTTCGTTGTCTTGAAGCATTTTTAAGAGTTGCTTTTCAGTTTCTCCTCTTCTTTTAGTAGTCCTAAATTCTCTTCTTATCTTCAGTCGTGGTATCCCAGGCACTTACGAAATGCCTAAATTGATCTTCATGATTATTCATTCTGAATGCAAGTGTTTGTATTGCTGGAGTATTGGTCATAACTACGATGGACTTGTTCCATTCATACTTGATGAATCCTGCAATTAGTTGACTTTTTGTTTCCTCTGTATGTCTCTTGTAGACATTGGATAGTTTATCAAACATTCCCTTTGCTGCTTCTGAAGTTAGAATGTGAGTTTTCACTGTTCTTATGATGATGATTACTTTGGCGTTAGCTCCCTTGGTGATCCAGTTCCTCTACTTTTTCTCGTCTGCGCTGCACTGTTCCAGAGAACTAGTGTCCATCTTTGGATGGAAATGGTAATCCATTGTGCTCATTGGCTGTTTTGCTTAAAACAGAATCCTTATCTCAAATTCCCAAAGCCATACGTAGTGGTGTGAATGAGTTTTGGCACAGATTCCAGTACTTCTTGTGATGTTATTTTTCTCCCTGTGGCAGGCGCAGTATATAAGTGCAATCTTTCTTGTACTTCTCATTTGTTTTGAATAGAAATGGTAGAGTTATTTTTCAAGCCCCTGTTGTTATTTTCTTTAACTTCTTTTAATTCTGCCAGATGATTGGAAATATTAGTTTCGATGTCTTAATGACCTTCATCACTCATGGTAGTCTATAAGGAAGGTCTGTATTAATAATTTTTACAAGTGTTTCATAAAAAAGAAAATTTAAAAATTAAAATCTATAGGTTTATCTGATGGACCCCTACAAAGATGTATGCAAACGTGGCATCCAAGTCATTTAAATTTGTCTCCACTGGTGCTACAGATCTCCCACTGATACATTTGATAAAGAGTAAATTTGCCTTGAAGTAAATGAAATCAAAGAGGAATGCTATGAGAAATCTATGTTAAGTTCTCTGTAGGTAATGGTAATATTTGAAAAGTTACATTAATACAAAAATTAACTTCTCATAACGTGATGCTAGATTATGAAATATAACAACATCTTATGCGAAGAAGCATGTAATGTTAATTATATACATTTTCAAGTTTCTAAGACATTATTTCTTATGCTTTAGCAAAGTTTCAGTTTTATTAACTTTTGTGAAAGGCTCTTGGTAAAAGGAATTGGTATAGAGGACAGGGAGTATATTTTTTCACATTCTCTGCCCTATCCTAAGAAATTTTTGTTTCTGGTGAATTTTATCATTTAATGCCTTAACAGTTTAAGGAGTGAATGGTATATTGGGTCCATTTTTCATGAGCATCACCTAATGGATGTGTTTCTTAGAGCATTAAAAAAATTGTATTCCATGTAATGACATCGAATTAATAATCGTATAATCAATGTCTCTTCTTTCACTCATCATCTGTTAATGTATAATCATTAATCTGTGATTAATTTTCAGATCAATCGTTTGTTTTGCAATTATGGTCATGCTCCACAGTTTATAATCATGAAAGGGTTATGCCCTATTCTTATTTGCGTTGTTATATTTCCTTTTAAATCACCGCAATACAATTTTTACAATTATCTTGTTTTAGCTCCATTTATGAGTGTTTTCAACAATATATTTCAAATGATGGGGTAATATGAAATATTTCACGAAAGCAGACCTTAAACAAATAGTAAATATTGTGTAGTGGATGCATGTTTTCTTCTTTATATGTAGCATTTAGTTGAATATTATTATATTTATTTATTACTATCATGGCTTTGGAGGGGGAAATGCATATATTCCTGCTTACTATTCACAGTGATCAGGAGGAAAACTCCTCAAAAGTTACCTTCTGAAGCAAGAAGAAGAACCTCCTTTGAAAAACATTGATTTAGCAGCTGCAAACTAATGTCAAAAATAGTCCAAAATATGAGCATTGTTTTAAATTAATCCTGTCCAATGGGAGCAAGTGCAGAAGCCACATAAACCAAGAGAGATGAGTGACAGCTTAACTTTTGAACTGCCAAAAAAAAGCTCGATGACATTAGATTTCATAGCTGTTGTTTCATATCATTCATATCCTAGTAGACCCCTGTTTTCCTTGCTTAGCATCCTTACTTATCTTTGTATTCATTGATATTGCCTACTGTCACTCATCCATTTTTTCTTACCACAATCAGCTCACACAAACAGATGTTCTGATGAATGATTACTCTTGCTCGATTATCTTAAAACTAAGCCTTCAAAATTCATAAATATTCCCCATGAACATGAGGAAAGTAGACTTTATGAAAATCTTCAATTCCAAGATTAAGAAAATACTGCTTTCCATGTGCTTATCATTCAGTAGCTGAATACCTAAATCATGAATTGTGACTATAATCATCAATCTTTTTCATTTTTTCTGTTCTTAAATCTTATCCTGTCTTTTGTTAGGCTATTGTAGAAAGGGTTTATATCCCTTCTTATATATTCCTTGCTGTCTTATTTATTTGTTGTCCATTTCACTGATTTGACCTGCGTAAATTGTATTTTGTTGGCATGGTATATGAACATTGTATGCATATGGGAAAATTTTCTGCATTAACCTGATCCATGCCATGTATCAATGAAGTTTTTATTACTATTATGTGATTACTAGTGATTTCAAATAAGAAATGTACTACTGTTTGTGAATATGGTGCTTTTGGATGCTCAGAAGTAGGATTAATTGCTATCCAAGAACAGTAAAATTCTTTCATGTATATGTTATGGAAGCTATCACACTGACATCGGAGGTGTAAGAACACATACACAATGTTGTTTATTATGTATGATAGCTACTGCAATCACCATGTCCAGAAATCATACTTCTCCTGTTTGTTAAATTATTGGTTGAATTAATCGATAATATCCAATGGCACATCATGATTCTTAACTTCAGCAAAAGACAGTGTTTAAATTCAAGAGCAAAATCTTTCTAGCATTTACCAGATTATTTGAAAGCATCAGGGCAATGCTACTTAAAGGTTAATTCTTCAAAAGATCACTAAACATTTGCCGATTTTTCTGTAGATATCCTTTGTAAGACGTTTTCATCAGCAGTTTGTCGACGTTCTTCATTTGATCAATCCCTATGTTTGTACAGCCACTTAGTCCCTCACACATTCCTTGCCTTAAATTGAGAAGTAATTTAATCTAGCATTGTACCTAGTTTCCAAAATGGCTAGAGAATAATATAATAATGGCTTTCTTATGTATCAGTGAAATGTTATATTTATGGGGAAAGACACTACTTGTTCTACCGTTTTCAAAACCTCAGGATTGATACTATTGTAAAAGTAATCTCAGTCATGTAGCCAAGTTTTTTTTTAAATGGGATTATCCAAAATAATATACCATCTGAGTGAAAAAACTGAGAATGTGTTTTTGCTACTTCTTTAGATTATCTTTTCAAGGCTTCGGCTCTCACAATGCTACTCTAGTTTACAAACAGTGATTTGAATGTCATTATTTGAAGGCGTAACATGTAGTAATTTTTCATGAACAGGGCTAATAAAAACCACTTCAGATATGAGCACTGTGATTAATTTCAACAGACCATAAGATGGAATATCATTCTATAGAAGGCCCAAGTTACAAGACAGCTGCTTTCCAAAGGAAAACATCTGTTCTTTATTTTAAAAGACTGCTCGACTTTTATATAGAGGAAATTAAATTCTTTTGATATGTTTGTATTTGATTACATAGTCTGGAGTATATCTTTGCATTTTAATACCATTGTGAATGCAGATGTGAATGTAATTATACTGAAGGTGAAATTTGAAGTTATCGATCGTGTATTTGTAACTGATTTGAACAATGCATGAATGATTTAAATAAAGTATTTATTATCCAATTGTGCAGCTTGTTTATTACTTGAATAAAACTGTAGGGAAACGCTCTACCAATTTACAAAAAGTATTTTGGGGCTCTCAGCAGTAAGAGGTGAAACTCATGGAGATTACGTAGTCACCAATTGTTATAATTAATAAGAAATCCACAAACTCGTATTCATCTTTGATTTAAGACACTCTCATTAATTATATATCAAATTCATTGAAAAGCTTTGTTGTATTCTGGAACACTTGGTTACCCAGCAATATAAAATAAGAGGTCTTATGGCCTGGCCTAATATAGGAAATTGGGAAGTGGAAAAATAGAGTCTTCAAAAGTGGCAGCGATTAGAGGAAGTGCTATGGAGGCAAAAATCATGTGATTTTCAATTTTATCCATAGAGTGATAGGATATCTGTTCCTTAATCTCTTTTGGTTGTCAGAACGTTTTAATCATTTTGAAGCTTTAAGCGATAATTTTCAGACTAGTCATGGTTTTGTTTCATTGAAGATTTTTATTGACCTATAAGGTCAATCTTGAACGGGAATTTTAAATAAATTCACGCAAGTCTATTCATGACATCATTCCACTTCATCGAACTAATAGTCTTTCTTTATTCTCTTACACTATAGTGGGAGTGTTACCCTGTAAATTCATTTTTGCAATATTTCTGTGCAATGATTTTGATGCCTTTCCTAAAATGGTCAAGAGCATCCTTAACCAGAAGGAAAGATGGAAGACTGGCAGTTTCACGGCCACTGCTAAGTGAGGAGTATCTAAATGATAGTCTCTATGCAATTTAACACTTTATTCCATTGCATTACATCTCGTACATTATCAGTAAATCTTACGATTCAGAGGAAAAGAACAATCCCAGTGGTAAGTGGGCGTCAAGAGCAAATTGTGGCTCCTTTACAGGGATTTCTTTGACAGAAACTGCAGGATTTCTTAATTTGAACTGTGCTTACATTGCCCCGAAAGTACGTCGATTTCCGTCAATATGTCATTTCAGTCTTTTGTCCAGATTCGGTCATCTCGCGCTGATGGGAAAAGGTTATGGGGTAAGTAGTAAATGCCAAAGGCTCTCGAAGTTTGAGGTCAGTTTGGAGAAACGAAACGACTTTACATTTCATAGTGAGTCTTTCTATGTAGCAGCCAGTTGCAGTGCGCGCGCTGCAAGAATGCGTCGAAATTAAACAATTAAAAAGGAAATGCGGAGAGGCCGCCGGAACTTATCATGCGTAGGAGTTATAATTCACCAGGCCCGATTTTGACGAAATTAGTTGCCATATAGAAAGAAAATCGTGTGGAAAGAGCTGTTAATCGTTCTATATATATCTGCAACTTTTATCGGTAGAAAATTACGATAAAGTCCTGATACGCCAGAGATAAATTATAGTGAACAAACTATTCCTGTACGGTTTTGTACTAAGTGAAAGGGTAAAGAATTCAGATTCTTCATATCAATCTCCTTGATTCCTTGCTTAGTTTCCTTTCCTACCAAATTATTTTATTCTCTTATATCCAAATTTGAAACCAAAATCATTCCCAAGGAACTTGCCCAACTGGAAAGCTATTAATCCCCAAACACAATTTAATCATGCTCCAAATCTTTCATGGTACTAGGTGCAAAATCATGGAGTCAGTTATGTAATACCTATGGGAATACCCTTCCATTTTCGTCCTTCAAAAGGATGGTAAATGAAGAGCTTTGAATATACAATAGCAAACAATAAATATAACTTAATTTCTCGCATTTACAAATTCTGACCTATCTTCAATACTCTCGCTTTAAGGTTATACATTGTTAAATCAATTTCCCTGACATACCTTTTCAAATAATAGTGCTCAAATAGCCAATGCCATCTACTCTTACTCATCATTTCAGACAATGCTCAGCCACAACTCAAGTTGGTACATAACATATCAGCTGATCAAGAGACGAGCGTATTACAAACCTCACCAGCAACTCATTATAATTATATTACTACTTCATTTTCTTTACAATTGATTTAGTCTATTTTATTTCTGTTGTTATGTTTATTTATCTCTTATTCTGTATCCTTTTAAAAATTTAAAAAATAATTTTGTTTACGATTATCTTTTTCTTCTCAATATGTTTTGGTGGTGTTTTTTATTACATCCTTGTGTGGGTGTTTTCCCAATTGTGGGTTTTTCTCTATCAACCTTCAGTTGTGGAGTTATTTTCCCACAAACCAAATCTTTCCTTTGACGTTTTTTTCTCTCTTCTCTTTTATAAGTTTTATTTATGTATTTGCTTCTTTAATTCTCACGTAAGAGATGTCTTATCATGTGATCTGAATTCTCAATGTACTTTTATCAGTGTATCCTGCTCAATGGAATCGTTAGCTTGGTGGCCTTGATGGTGAGGATGTTCTTGCCCTTGATCCTAGTTGAGGTTATGCGTTCTTCTCTTTAATATACTGCAATACTTATTGCAGTATAATAAAGTGATTTGTTCAATTGATGAATGTCCTAGTTTGGAAGTTATTTTCAAATCGTCCAAACTTTTCCGAATTCAACATATTTTCAACATCTCGTACCAGTAGGCATCGTCATTTGCTTTCGCGAATGCGTGTAAATCATGAGTGTCCCTACAAATGAATGTTTTCTATGGACGGATATGTTGGGAGAGTCTTTGTAGTTCTTCTTGCCTCCAGCCAATTTAAGAAGCTCTACAACAAGCCAGTTGTTCTTTGTTTTCAAATTATTTTATGATCTGTTTGATTTCCTTCTTATCTGATGGAATTGAGTCTGGAAGTTTAATTCTTTTTTTATTTGGATTTTTAATTTCCTCTGTCTTTGAAGACTTTAACGATGAACACTCTGAATGATTTAAAGCATATGGAACATCTATATTTTGCTGAAGTTATTCAGGAGTCCTTATTTGAAACTTGCTTTTTCTTCCAGAAAATCCCTGATATAGGGTGTGGCACCTTGCTGGCAATAATTCTCTTATTTTGTTTGGGAAGGAAAATATTATAAATTCTTTGATTTTGTCAATAAGTTTTTTGTAGTACTTGAAATAAAGTACTTTCACAGATATCAAACAGTAGATGTAAAAGTTTTCAGTTGTAGATTAATAATATGGACAAATTAATAGAAAACATTTAGAGAAATAAAATTTTGGCTACAGCTGATACGAAAGAGTTCAACAATGTAGAGAAATTGAAATCTGACTAGTAATACAAGATTTGTGGGAAAAATTGATATCCTAAGCACAGTTAACTGTTTGAATGTGAAAGTGAAAATGCAATTGCTTCATCTTCCACAGTAATCTACTGGATGTCCAGTCTTAACTTGTTGAACCCTGGATCTCTTGGTTGATCCATATGGAAAAGAATTCTTTTCACTTTACTAAAACATGTTTTTTAGTATTTTTGTGTAATTCAAACAGTTGTGAAGAGTTTACCTTAGCAGTAAGAAATATTTCTACGATTTATCTTGGGAAAGTGATGATGAAGGAAGGTGGTCAGGCGATTTTACTGTCTATTCAGAGTCTGCTACAGAGAATGCCATGGAGAGCCATGATTATCGCCCAAACAGTTGAATACTTCGCGAGGCAAAGGATGTTCTAGAGATGGTGGAATTGAGAGTAAAACTAGGGAATGAATCTGAAAAGATCAGTTTTGTTTCCAGAGAGTGAATGGAATGAGGGATGCAATTGGGGTAAAGAGAATACATGTAGAGCAGAGCATGGAATTTAAGAAATGTGCATTTATTTTAATTTGAGTAGGCCTTGGATGGAGTACAGTGAGAAAGAGTGATGGAGATATCAAAGTAAATTGGGTTTAAAACAAAGAAATTTTCTGTCTTTTTTTCACATGGGTTAAACATGGTCACCTTGTTTATTCCTGGCATGTGCTGATAATGTAAAAGTAATCGGTACTTTCTCCTCCAAGGCTTTTTGGATTCCTTTCTCCTATGCTACTGTTCTGCACTTTAAACATTATAGTATTATTGTTAATGATGTAATCCATGTATATGATTTATAATTTTCATGAAATATGTATGTTGTCATAAATTGAAAACTATGGTGCCCATTTTTTTTGTAAGATAAATTTCTCATCAATAAAGTGAAAAATATAAACGTCAACAATAATTCTTCAAGTCTTCCAACCGAGCATCCTTTTGTATATTCCTTCATGACCTCTAAAGTAAATACACTAACTAACTAACCAACTAAAGCTAACAGCTTACCTAAACCATGGGATATGCATTTAATCTCAGAGAAGTCTGAAGTAATTGCTATCTAAATAATGTTATGTTTTAGTCTGAATCCATGCGAATAAGTAAAGTTAAACTGGAAGAAAAATTCAATGGCTTTGATGCAACCTAGGTCAACTACATTCTTATGAAACAGCATAAATAACTAACAGCTTTTCTTCCATCAAAGCACAGCAGAAACCATATGCTTAATATCATGAAAAGGAAACAACTTCATGAATTGCCATTTGCATATAGGAAGTGTGAAGTTATTAATGAACTGAAAGATATATTGGCCCACCCTTTAGATACCAGAATAATTCAGACTTTGACACTATCTATCATGGGTTGGATACCTGAATGTCGAAAATATCAGACTTTTTCCCCTAAAAATACTTTGGGTGTATATTTGAAAATTATTTTGAATACTTGCATTATTTTTCAGAAAATTATGTTTCACTCATTAATTTCAAATCCATTCATAGCATATTTAGTTTTAGGCTTAACTGAGATCACAACAATTGCTTAGGTTGGTTACATAGTAATAGCTAAATCTGAGGTGGAATTAAGGCAAGGCAAGCTTTGTAACCAAATATGACTTTAAGTCTAAAAATGTCGTTGGCTTTGAGGTCAGAAAATTAGGAATGTATAGCAAACTTATGATTTTGTCGTCATTGAAAATAGAATTAGCTCAAACGTTGGAAAGATCACTATATGTAGTGACAAGAAAGAGGATGATATGAATTAAATTTTGTCCAAACTGTGCAATGATAGTTTGTCTAGATTGTTTTGAATTCATCAAGGAAATAAATTTTAGATTATAGGAAAATTAATATTTTATTGTCATGTTTTCATCATTGAATCAAATTATTAAGTAAATCTAAAGCAGTTTGCTTCAAGGAAATTATCAAAGTTAATTCAAAATAATATTAATTATTTTTTTTTCGTGGAACTAACAGTTTTCATAGCTCTTCAGTTTCACTTTTGATAGGTACACGAGTTTTCATAGAAGTCATACCATTTAAATCAATTCAGCAGCATCTCTAAATTTAACTCTAAAGTTTTACTAAATTTTTAAAGAATCTGTAACCAAAGTTTCAGAATTATGACAATTTCCTGAAAGACCACTGTGAAATGACTAATATTCTAAAGCAATTTTCATTTCAATAGTAATATTTTATTTCATTATTGCATGTACAATTCAAAGAGAAAATCTCTTAAATCAGAAACAGGGTTGATTAGCCTGGAGGAATTTCTCGAGTAGTAGTATGATTTTGAAGGTGCTTTGTCGGCTGAGGTAATCATCCTTGTGTGTGCTCCCACGAGGAACCAAATGCAGAACTACTTGCAAATTCCGATGAGGTATCTTCTTGGCTATCTGCGATCCCAGAATACCTGAAATAAAGAAATTGCCTGAAATAATGTTGTTCCAGTAGATCAAATTATTTTGGAACTTCATTGAATAAATTTGAACATTTTCCGGATGCCATGCTGATGACAATTTCTATTTAGTTGAGAAATTGTGGGTACTAGAGTTTTGATTTCAGAATTTTCCATCACAGCTCATCTTATTAAAGATCATAATGAAAAATGCTAAAGTAGAAAGCTAACTTAGAATTAAAGACTAAAGAATTAATTCTAAATTTGTAGCAAATTTAGAATTAATTTGGAGATTTTTCAAATATTCGTCTATATTAGCCATTTTTGGAGCAAATTTCCGCTTAATTTGGTATATTGTACAAATATTTGTCTATATAAACCGTTTTTGGAGAAAAATCCGCTTAATTTGGAAGATTTTACAAAAATTTGTCTATATAAGCCGTATTTGGAGCAAATGCCGGCTTAATTCTGTATGATTTTTTAAAAATTTGTCAATATAAGCCGTTTTTGGAGCAAATTTCGGATTAATAGGGAAGATTTTTCAAATATTTGTCTATATAAGCAGTTTTTGGAGTAAATTTCGGCTTAATTTGGAAGATTTTTCAAATATTTGTCATTATAATCCGTTTTTGAAGCAAATTTCGTCTTAATTTGGAAGATTTTTCAAAAGTTTGTCTATATACGCCGTTTTTGGAGCAAATTTGGGCTTAATTTGGAAGAACGTTTCAAATATTTGTCTAAATATGCCGTTCTTGGAGTAAATTTCCGCTTAATTAGGAAGATTTTCCAAATTTTTGTCTATATAAGCCGTTTTTGGAGCAAATTTCGGCATAATTTGGTTGATTCTTCAAATATTTGTCTATATAAGACGTTTTTGGAGCAAATTTCGGCTTAAATTGGAAGAAATTTTCAAATATTTGTCTATATAAGCCGTTTTTGGAGCAAATTCCGGCTTAAATTGGAAGAAATTTTCAAATATTAGTTTATAGAAGTCGTTCCTGGAGCAAATTTCGGCTTAATTTTGAAGATTTTACAAATATTTGTCTATAAAAGCCGTTTTTGGAGCAAATTTCGGCTTAATTTGGTAGATTTTACATATATTTGTCTATATATGCCGTTTTAGGAGCAAATTTCGGCTTAGTTTGTAAGATTTTTCAAACAATTGTCTATATAAGCCGATTTGGAGCAAATGTCGGCTTAATTTGGAAGATTTTTGAAATATTCGTCTATATCAGCCGTTTTTGGAGCAAATTTCGATTTAATTTGGAAGATTTTTCAAATATTCTTCTATATAAGCCGTTTTTGGAGCAAATTTCGGCTTAATTTGGTAGATTTTACATATATTTGTCTATATAAGCTGATTTGGAGAAAATATCCGCTTTATTTGGAAGATTTTTCAAATATTTGTCTATAAAAGCCGTTTTTGGAGCAAATTTCGGCTTAATTTGGTAGATTTTACATATATTTGTCTATATATGCCGTTTTAGGAGCAAATTTCGGCTTAGTTTGTAAGATTTTTCAAACATTTGTCTATATAAGCCGATTTGGAGCAAATGTCGGGTTAATTTGGAAGATTTTTGAAATATTCGTCTATATCAGCCGTTTTTGGTGCAAATATCGATTTAATTTGGAAGATTATTCAAATATTCTTCTATATAAGCCGTTTTTGGAGCAAATTTCGGCTTAATTTGGTAGATTTTACATATATTTGTCTATATAAGCTGATTTGGAGAAAATATCCGCTTTATTTGGAAGATTTTTCAAATATTTGTCTATATAAGCCGTTTTTGAAGCAAATTTGCCTTAACTTGGAAGATTTTTTAAATATTTGTCTATATATGCCGTTTTTGGAGCAAATTTCGTCTTAATTTCGAAGATTTTTCAAATATTCGTCTATATCAGCCGTTTTTGGTGCAAATTTCGGCTTAATTTGGAAGATTTTCCAATTATTTGTCTATATTGGCCGTTTTTGGAGCAAATTTCGGCTTAATTTGGTAGATTTTTCAAATATTTGTCTAAATAAGCTGATTTGGAGAAAATATCCGCTTTATTTGGAAGATTATTCAAATATTTGTCTATATAAGCAGTTTTTGAAGCAAATTTCGGCTTAATTTTGAAGTTTTTTGAATCATTTGTATATATAAGCCGTTTTTGGAGCAAATTTCGGCTTAATTTGGAAGATTTTTGAAATATTTGTCTATATAATCCGTTTTTGGAGCAAATGTCGACTTAATTTGGAAGATTTTTGAAATATTTGTCTATTTAAGCCGTTTTTGGAGCAAATTTCGGCTTAATTTGGAAGAAATTTACAAATATTTGTCTATAAAAGCCTTTTTTGGAGGAAACTTCGGCTTAATTTGGAAGATTTTACAAATAATTGTCTCTATATGCCGATTTTTAAGTAAATTTCGGCTTAATTTGGTAGATTTTACATATATTTGTCTATAATTGCCGTTTTAGGAGCAAATTTCGGCTTAGTTTGTAAGATTTTTCAAACATTTGTCTATATAAGCCGATTTGGAGCAAATGTCGGGTTAATTTGGAAGATTTTTGAAATATTCGTCTATATCAGCCGTTTTTGGTGCAAATATCGATTTAATTTGGAAGATTTTCAAATATTTTTCTGTATAAGCCGTTTTTGGAGCAAGTTTCGGTTTTATTTGGAAGATTTTTCAAATATTTGTCTATATAAGCCGTTTTTGGAGCAAATTTCGGCTTAATTTGGAAGATTTTTGAAATATTTGTCTATATAAGCCGTTTTTGGAGCAAATTTCGGCTTAATGTGGAAGAAATTTTCAAATATTCTTCATTATAAGCCGTTTTTGGAGTTAATATCTGTTAAATTTGTAAGATTTTTCAAACATTTATCTATATAAGCCGATTTGGAGCAAATGTCGGCTTAATTTGGAAGATTTTTGAAATATTCGTCTATATAAGCCGTTTTTGGAGCAAATTTCGGCTTAATTTGGTAGATTTTACATATATTTGTCTATATAAGCGTATTTGGAGAAAATATCCGCTTTATTTGGAAGATTTTTTAAATATTTGTCTATATAAGCAGTTTTTGAAGCAAATTTCGGCTTAATTTTGAAGTTTTTTGAATCATTTGTATATATAAGCCGTTTTTGGAGCAAATTTCGGCTTAATTTGGTAGATTTTTCAAATATTTGTCTATATAAGCCGTTATTGGAGGAAATTTCCGCTTAATTTGGAGGAAAGTTTCAAATATTTGTCTAAATATGCCGTTCTTGGAGCAATTTTCCGCTTAATTTGGAAGATTTTTCAAATATTTATCTATATAAGCCGTTTTTGGAATAAATATCCGCTTAATTTTTAAGATTTTTCAACTATTTGTCTATATAAGCTGTATTTGGAGAATATGCCGGCTTAATTCTGTATGATTTTTTTAAAAATAAGCCGTTTTTGGAGCAATTTTCGGCTTAATTTGGAAGATTTTTGAAATATTTGTCTATATAATCCGTTTTTGGAGCAAATGTCGACTTAATTTGGAAGATTTTTGAAATATTTGTCTATTTAAGCCGTTTTTGGAGCAAAAATCGGCTTAATTTGGAAGAAATTTTCAAATATTTGTCTATATAAGCCGTTTTTGGGGAAAATTTCGTCTTAATTTGGAAGTTTTTCAAATATTTGTCTATATAAGCCTTTTTTGGAGGAAACTTCGGCTTAATTTGGAAGATTTTACAAATATTTGTCTCTATATGCCGATTTTTAAGTAAATTTCGGCTTTATTTGGAAGATTTTCAAATATTTTTCTGTATAAGTCGTTTTTGGAGCAAGTTTCGGTTTAATTTGGAAGATTTTTCAAATATTTGTCTATATAAGCCGTTTTTGGAGCAAATTTCGGCTTATTTTGAAAAATTTTTGAAATATTTGTCTATATAAGCCGTTTTTGGAGCAAATTTCGGCTTAATGTGGAAGAAATTTTCAAATATTCTTCATTATAAGCCGTTTTTGGAGTAAATATCTGTTAAATTTGGAAGATTTTTCAAATATTCGTCTATATAAGCCGTTTTTGGAGCAAATTTTGGCTTTTTTTGGAAGAATTCTTAAATAATTGTCTATATAAACCGCTTCTGGAGCAAATTTCGGCCTAATTTGGAAAATTTTTTTTAAATATTTGTCTATATAAGCCGTTTTTGGAGCAAATTTCGGATTAAATTGGAAGATTTTTTAAATATTTGTCTTTAGAAGCTCTTTTTGGAGCAAATTTCGGCTTAATTTGGTAGATTTTACAAATATTTTTCTATATAAGCCGTTTTTGGAGCAAATTTCGGCTTCATTTGTAAGATTTTTCTAATATTTGTCTATATAAGCCGATTTGGAGCAAATATTGGGTTAAATAAGAAAATTTTTCAAATATTCGTCTATATCAGCCATTTTTGGAGCGATTTCCCCTTAATTTGGTAAATTTTTCAAATATTTGTCCTTATAATTCTTTTTTGGACCAAATGTCGGCTAAATTTTGTAAGATTTTTCAAATATTTGTCTATATAAGTCTTTTTTGGAGCAAATTTCGGCTTAATTTGGTAGATTTTTCAAATATTTGTCTTTATAAGCCGTTATTGGATGAAATTTCTGCTTAATTTGGAAGAATGTTTCAAATATTTGTCTATATAAGCCGTTTTTGGAGCAAATTTCGTCTTAATTTGGAAGATTTTTCAATTATTCTTAGATATCAGCCGTTGTTGGAGAAAATTTCGGTTTAATTTGGAAGATCTTCAAATATTCTTCTATATAAGCCGTTTTTGGAGCAAATTTTGGCTTAATTTGGAAAATTTTTCAAATATTTGACTCTATAAGCCGTTTTTGGGGCAAATTTCGGCTTAATTTGGAAGATTTTTCTAATATTTGTCTATATAACCCGATTTGGAGCAAATGTCGGCTTAATTTGGAAGATTTTTTCAAATATTCGTCTATATAAGCCGTTTTCGGAGCAAATTTCGGCTTAATTTGGATTTTTTTAAAATATTCCTCAATATATGCCATGTTTGGAGAAAATTTCGGCTTATCTAGGATGATTTTTCAAATATTCCTCTATGTATTCCGTTTTTGGAGCAAATTTCGGCTTAATTTGAAGATTTTTCAAATATTCGTCTATATAACCCGGTTTTGGAGATAATATCCGCTTAATTTGGCAAATGTTTTCAAATATATGTCTATATAAGCCGTTTTTGGAGAAAATTTCGGCTTAATTTGGTAGATTTTTCAAATATTTGTCAATATAAGACGTTATTGGAGGAAATCTCTTCTTAATATCGAAGGATTTTTCAAATATTTGTCTAAATATGCCGTTCTTGGAGTAAATTTCGGCTTAATTTGGAAGATTTTTCAAATATTTGTCTATATAAGCCGTTCTTCGAGCAAATTTCGGCTTAATTTGGAAGAAATTTTCAAATATTTGTCTATATATGCCGTTGTTGGAGCAAATTCCGGCTTAATTTGGAAGATTATTCTAATATTTGTCTATATAAGCCGATTTGGAGGAAATGTCGGCCTAATTTGGAAATTTTTTTCAAATATTTGTCTATATAAGCCGTTTTTGGAGCAATATTCGGATTAAATTGGAAGATTTTTTGAATATTTGTCTATATAAGCCGTTATTGGAGGAAATTTCTGCTTAATTTGGAAGAATGTTTCAAATATTTGTCTATATAAGCTGTTTTTGGAGCAAATTTCGTCTTAATTTTGAAGATTTTTCAATTATTCTTCGATATCAGCAGTTGTTGGAGCAAATTTCGGTTTAATTTGGAAGATCTTCAAATATTCTTCTATATAAGCTGTTTTTGGAGCAAATATCCGCTTAATTTGGAAAATTTTTCAAATATTCGTCTATATAAGCCGTTTTCGGAGCGAATTTCCGCTTAATTTGGAAAATTTTTCAAATATTTGATTCTATAAGCCGTTTTTTGAGCAAATTTCGGCTTAATTTGGAAGATTTTTCTAATATTTGTTTATATAACCCGATTTGGAGCAAATGTCGGCTTAATTTGGAAGATTTTTCTCAAATATTCGTCTATATAAGCTGTTTTCGGAGCAAATTTCGGCTTAATTTGGTAGATTTTTCAAATATTTGTCTATATAAGACGTTTTTGGAGGAAATCTCTGCTTAATTTCGAAGAATGTGTCAAATATTTGTCTAAATATGCCTGTCTTGGAGTAAATTTCGGCTTAATTTGGATGATTTTTCAAATATTTGTCTATATAAGCCGTTCTTCGAGCAAATTTCGGCTTAATTTGGAAGAAATTTTCAAATATTTGTCTTTATAAGCCGTTTTTGGAGCAAATTTCGGCTGAATTTGGGAGATTTTTCAAATATTTGTCTATATAAGACGGTTTTGGAGCAAATTTCGGCTTAATTTCGAAGAAAGTTTCAAATATTTGACTATATATGCCGTTTTTGTAGTTAATTTCGGCTTAATTTGGAAGATTATAAATATTCCTCTATATAAGCCGGTTTTGGAGCAAATTTCGGCTTAATTTGGAAGATTTTTCAAATATTCGTCTATATAAGCCGTTTTTGTAGCAAATTTACGCTTAATTTGGTAGATTTTTCAAATATTTGTCTATATAAGCCGTTCTTGGAGAAAATATCCGCTTAATTTGGAAGATTTTTCAAATATTTGTCATATAAGCAATTTTTGGAGTAAATTTCGGCTTAATTGTGAAGTTTTTTCAAATATTTGTCTATATAAGCCGTTTTTTGAGTAAATTCCGGCATAATTTGGAAGATTTTTCTAATATTTCTCTATATAAGCGGATTTGGAGCAAATTTCGGCTTAAGTTTGGTAGATTATTCAAATATTTGTCTATATAAGTCTTTCTTGGAGCAAATTTCGGCTTAATTTGGAAGAAATTTCAAATATTTGTCTATATATGCCGTTCTTGGAGCAAATTTCGGTTAAATTTGGAAGATTTTTCAAATATTCGTCTATATAAGCCGTTTTTGGAGAAAATTTCCGCTTAATTTGGTAGATTTTTCAAATATTTTTCTATATAAGCCGTTTTTGGAGAAAAAATCCGCTTAATTTGGAAGATTTTTCAAATATTTGTCTATATAAGCAGTTTTTGGAGTAAAATTCGGCTTAATATGGAAGTTTTTTCAAATATTTGCCTATATAAGCCGTTTTTGGAGAAAATTTCGGCATAATTTGGAAGAATTTAAAAATATTTGTCAATATAAGCAGTTTTTGGAGGAAATTTCGGCTTAAGTTTGGGAAATTTTTCAAATATTTGTCTATATATGCCGTTTTTGGAGCAAATTTCGGTAAAATTTGGAAGATTTTTCAAATACTTGTCTATATAAGCCGTTTTTGGAGCAAATTTCGGCTTAATTTGGAAGATTTTTCAAATATTCTTCTGTATAAGCCGTTCTTGGAGCACGGTCGATATAAGCCGGAAAAACGGCTTATATAGGCAAATATTTCAAAAAATCTTCATAATTAAGCCGTAATTTGCTCCAAAAACGGCTTATATATAAGAATATTTGATAAAATTAATTTAAACCTAAATTTGCTTCAAGATCGGCCTATATAGACAAATATTTGAAAATGTCTTCCAATTTAAGCCGAAATTTGCTCCAAAAACGGCTTATATTGTCATATATTTGAAATATCTTTCAAATTAAGCCGAAATTTGCTCCAAAAACGGCTTATATAGACAAAAATTTGAAAAATCTTCCAAATTAAGGCGAAATTTGCTCCAAAGTGGCATACAGAAAAATATTTGAAAAATCTTCGAAATTAAGCCGAAATTTGCTCCAAAAACGGCTTATATTGACAAATTTTTGAAAAATCTTCCATTTAAGCCGAGATTTGCTCCAAGAATACTTATATAGACAAAGATTTGAAAATTATTTCCAAATTAAGCCGAAATTTGCCACAAAATCGGTTTTATGAACAAATATTTGAAAAATCTTCCAAAGTAAGCCGAAATTTTCACCACAAACGGCTTATATAGACAAAAATTTGAAAAATCTTCCAAATTAAGCTGAAAGTTGCTCCAAAAACGGTTTATATTGACAAATACTTGAAAAATCTTCCAAATTAAGCCGAAATTCGCTCCGGAAACGGCGTATTAAGCAAAATATTTGAAAAAACTTCGGAATTAAGCCGAAATTCGCTCCGGAAACTGCTTATTAAGCAAAATATTTGAAAAAACTTCCAAATTAAGCCGACATTTGCTCCAAAAACGGCATATATACACAAATATTTTTAAATTCTTTAAAAACGACTTATATATAAGAATACTTGAAAAATCTTCCAAATTAAGCCGAAATTTGTTCCAAAAACGGTTTACATAGACAAATATTTGAAAAACCTTCCAAATTTAGCCGTAATTAGCTCCAATAACGGCTTATATAGACAAATATTTGAAAAATCATCCTAATTAAGCCGAAATTCGCTCCAAAAACGGCTTATATTGACAAATTTTTGAAAAATCTTCCATTTAAGCCGAGATTTGCTCCAAGAATACTTATATAGACAAAGATTTGAAAATTAGTTCCAAATTAAGCCGAAATTTGCCACAAAATCGGTTTTATGAACAAATATTTGAAAAATCTTCCAAAGTAAGCCGAAATTTTCACCACAAACGGCTTATATAGACAAAAATTTGAAAAATCTTCCAAATTAAGCTGAAAGTTGCTCCATAAACGGTTTATATTGACAAATACTTGAAAAATCTTCCAAATTAAGCCGAAATTCGCTCCGGAAACGGCTTATTAAGCAAAATATTTGAAAAAACTTCGGAATTAAGCCGAAATTCGCTCCGGAAACTGCTTATTAAGCAAAATATTTGAAAAAACTTCCAAATTAAGGCGAAATTTGCTCCAAAAACTGCTTATATAGACAAATATTTTTAAATTCTTTAAAAACGACTTATATATAAGAATACTTGAAAAATCTTCCAAATTAAGCCGAAATTTGTTCCAAAAACGGTTTATATAGACAAATATTTGAAAAACCTTCCAAATTTAGCCGTAATTAGCTCCAATAACGGCTTATATAGACAAATATTTGAAAAATCATCCTAATAAAGCCGAAATTCGCTCCAAAAACGGCTTATACAGACGAATATTTGAAAAATCTTCCAAATTAAGACGAAATTTGCTCCAAAATCGGCTTATATAGACAAATATTTGGATAATCTTCCAAATTAAGCCGAATTTTGCTCCAATGACGGCTTATATAGACAAATATTTGAAAAATCTTCCAAATCAAGCCGAAATTCGCTCAAAAACGGTTTATATAGAAATATATTTGAAAAATCTTCCAAATTAAGCCGAAATTTGCTCCAATAACGGCTTATAGAGACAAATATTTGAAAAATCATCCAAATTAAGCGGAAAATTGCTCCAAAAACGGCTTATATAGACGAATATTTGAAATATCTACCAAATTAAACCGAAATTTGCTCCAAAAACGGCTTATATAGACGAATATTTGAAAAATCTTCCAAATTAAGCCGAAATTTTCTCCAATAACGACTTATATAGACGAATATTTAAAATATCTCCCAAATTAAGCTGAAATTTGCTCCGGGAACGGCTTATTAAGCAAAATATTTGAGAAAACGTCGAAATAATGCCGAAATTTGCTCCAAAAACGGCTTATATAGACAACTATTTGAAAAATATTCGTAATTAAGTCGAAAAATGCTCCAAAAACGGCTTATTAAGCGAAATATTTGAAAAAACATTCCAAATTATGCCGAAATTTGCTCCAAAAACGGCTTATATAGACAAATAATTCAGAATTTCTTCCAATTTAAGCCGAAATTTTCTGCAAAACCGGCTTATATAGACAAATATTTGAAAAATCTTCCAAATTAAGCCGAAATTTGCTCCAAGAACGGCTTATATATACAAATATTTGAAAAATCTATGAAATTAAACCGAAATTTGTTCCAAAAACGGCTTATATAGACGAATATTTGAAAAATCTTCCAAATTAAGAAGAAATTTTCTCCAATAACGACTTATATAGACAAATATTTCAATAATCTTCCAAATTAAGCCGAAATTTGCTCCAAAAACGGCTTATATAGACAAATATTTCAATAATCTTTCAAAATAAGCCGAAATTTGCTCCACGTACGGCTTATATTGCCAAATTTTTAAGAAATCATACAGATTTAAGCCGGCATTTGCTCCAAATACGGCTTATATACACAAATATTTGAAAAATCTTCCAAATTAAGCGCATATTTATTCCAAAAACGGCTTATATAGACAAATATTTGAAAAATCTACGAAATTAAGCGGAAATTTGCTCCAAAAACGGCTTATATAGACAAATATTGGAAAATTTCTTCCACATTAAGCCGAAATTTGCTCCAAAAACGGCTTATATAGACGAATATTTGAAAAATCTTCCAAATTAAGCCGAAATTTTCTCCAATAACGGCTTATATAGAAGAATATTTGAAAAATAATCCAAATTTAGCCGAAATTTACTCCACAAACGGCTTATTAAGCAAAATATTGGAAAAATCTATGAAATTAAACAGAAATTTGTTCCAAAAACTGCTTATATAGACGAATATTTGAAAATTTTCCAAATCAAAACGAAAATGTCTCCAAATCGGCCTATATAGACAAATATTAGAAAAATCTTCCAAATTAATCCAAAAATTGCTCCAAAAAAGGCTTATATAGACAAATATTTAAAAAATCTTCCAAATTAAGCCGAAATTTGCTCCAAAAACGGCTTATATAGACAAACATTTGAAAAATATTCGTAATTAAGTCGAAATTTGCTCCAAAAACGGCTTATTAAGCGAAATATTTGAAAAAACATTCCAAATTATGCCGAAATTTGCTCCAAAAACGGCTTATATAGGGAAATATTTGAAAAATCTTCCGAATTAAGCCGAAATTTTCTGCAAAACCGGCTTATATCGACAAATATTTGAAAATTTCTTCCAAATTAAGACGAAATATCATCCAAAAACGGCTTATATAGACAAATATTTCAAAAATCTTCCAAATTAAGCCGAAATTTACTCCCAAAACGGCTTATATAGACGAATATTTCAAAGAATATCCAAATTAAGCCGAAATTTGCTCCATAAAACGGCTTATATAGTCGAATATATGAAAAAATCGTCCAAATTAAGCCGAAATTTGCTCCAAAAACGGCTTATATAGACAAATATTTGAAAATTTCTTCGAAATTAAGCCGAAATTTCCTCCAAAAACGGCTAATATAGACGAATATTTGAAAAATCTTCAAAATTAAGCCGAAATATTCTCCAATAACGGCTTATATAGACGAATATTTGAAAAATCTTCCAAATTTAGCCGAAATTTACTCCACAAACGGCTTATTAAGCAAAATATTAGAAGAATCTATGAAATTAAACCGAAATTTGTTCCAAAAACGGCTTATATAGACGAATATTTGAAAATTTTCCAAATCAAAACGAAATTTGCTCCAAAAACGGCTTGTATAGAAAAATATTAGAAAAATCTTCCAAATTAAGCCGAAATTTGTTCCAAAAACGTCTTATATAGAGAAATATTTGAAAATTTTTTCCAAATTAAGCCGAAATTTGCACCAAAAAGGGTTATTTAGACAAATATTTCAAAAATCTTCCAAATGAAGCCGATATTTGCTCCAAAAAGGCTTATATATACAAATATTTGAAAATGTCTTCCAAAGTAAGCCGAAATTTGCTCCAAAAACGGCTTATATAGACAAATATTTGAAAAATCTTCCAAATTAAGCCGAGCTTTTCTCCAAAAACGGCTTATATAGACGAATATTTTAAGGAATATCCAAATTAAGCCGAAATTTGCTCCATAAAACGGCTTATATAGTCGAATATTTGAAAAAATCTTCCAAATTAAGCCGAAATTTGCTACAAAAACGGCTTATATAGACAAATATTTGAAAATTTCTTCCAAATTAAGCCGAAATTTGCTCCAAAAACGGCTAATGTAGACGAATATTTGAAAAATCTTCCAAATTAAGCCGAAATTTACTCCAAAAACGGCTTATATATACAACTATTTGAATATTTCTTCCAAATTAAGCCGAAATTTGCTTCAAAAACGGCTTATATAGACAAATATTTGAAAAATCGTCCAAATTAAGCCGAAATTTACTCCACAAACGGCTTATTAAGCAATATATTGGAAAAATCCTTGAAATTAAAACGAAATTTGTTCCAAAAACGGCTTATATAGACAAATATTTGAAAATTTCTTCCAAATTAAGACGAAATTTGCTCCAAAAACGGCTTATATAGACAAATATTTCAAGAATCTTCCAAATTAAGCCGGAATTTGCTCCAAAAACGGCTTACATAGACAGATATTTCAAAAATATTCCAAATTAAAGCCGGAATTTTCTCCAAAAACGGCTTATATAGACAAAGATTTGAAAAATCTTCCAAATTAAGCCGAAATTTGCTTCAAAAACGACTTATATAGACAAATATTTGAGAAATCGTCCAAATTAAGCGGATATTTGCTCCAAAAACGGCTTACATAGACAGATATTTCAAAAATATTCCAAATTAAAGCCGGAATTTCCTCCAAAAACGGCTTATATATACAAAAATTTGAAAATTTCTTCCAAATTAAGCCGAAATTTGCTTCAAAAACGGCTTGTATAAACGAATATTTGAAAAATCTTCTAAATTAAGCGGAAATTTCCTCCAAAAACGGCTTATATAGACAAATATATGAAAAATCTTCCAAATTAATTCGAAATTTGTTCCAATATCGGCTTATATAGAAAAATATTTGAATAATCTTCCAAATTAAGACGAAATTTCCTCCAAAAACGGCTTAAATAGACAAATATTAGAAAAATCTTCCAAATTAAGCCGACATTTTCTCCATAAAACGGCTTATAGACAAATAAGACGAAATATACTCCAAAAACGGCTTATATAGACGAATATTTCAAAAAATATCCAAATTAAGCCGAAATTTGCTCCATAAAACGGTTTATATAGTCGAATATTTGAAAAAATCGTCCAAATTAAGCCGAAAATTGCTCAAAAAACGGTTTATTAAGCAAAAAATATTGGAAAAAACTTCCAAATTAAGCCGAAATTTTCTGCAAAACCGGCTTATATAGACAAATATTTGAAAATTTCTTCCAAATTAAGACGAAATATCATCCAAAAACGGCTTATATAGACAAATATTTCAAAAATCTTCCAAATTAATTCGAAATTTGTTCCAATATCGGCTTATATAGAAAAATATTTGAGAAATCTTCCAAATTAAGCCGAAATTTACTCCAAAAACGGCTTATAAAGACAAATATTTCAAAAAACTTTCAAATTAAGGCGAAATTTTCTCCAAAAACGGCTTATATAGACAAATATATGAAAAATCTTCCAAATTAATTCGAAATTTGCTCCAAAAACGGCCTATATAGACGAATATTATAAAAATCTTCCAAATTAAGCCGAAATTGGCTCCAAAAACGGCTTATATAGACAAATATTTGAAAATTTCTTCCACATTAAGCCGAAATTTGCTCCAGAAACGGCATATATAGACAATTATTTCAAAAATCTTCCAAATTAAGCCAAAATTTGCTCCAGAAACGGCTTATATAGACAAATATTTCAAAAATCTTCCAAATTAAGCCGAAATTTTCTCCATAAAACGGCTTATAGACAAATAAGCCAAAATTTACTCCAAAAACGGCTTATATAGACGAATATTTCAAAGAATATCCAAATTAAGCCGAAATTTGCTCCATAAAACGGTTTATATAGTTAAATATATGTTAATTTCTTCCAAATTAAGACGAAATTTTCTCCAATAACGGCTTATATAGACGAATATTTGAAAAATTTTCCAAATGAAGCCGAAATTTACTCCAAAAACGGCTTATATAGACGAATATTTGAAAAATCTTCCAAATTAAGCCGAAATTTACTCCAGAAACGGCTTATATAGACAAATATTTGAAACATTCTTCCAAATTAAGCCGAAATTTGCTCCAGAAACGGCTTATATAGACAAATATTTCAAAAATCTTCCAAATTAAGCCGAAATTTTCTCCATAAAACGGCTTATGGACAAATAAGCCGAAATTTACTCAAAAAACGGCTTATATAGACGAATATCTCAAAGAATATCCAAATTAAGCCGAAATTTGCTCCATAAAACGGTTTATATAGTCGAATATTTGAAAAAATCGTCCAAATTAAGCCGAAATTTGCTCCAAAAACGGCTTATATAGATAAATATATGTTAATTTCTTCCAAATTAAGACGAAATTTTCTCCAATAACGGCTTATATAGACGAATATTTGAAAAATTTTCCAAATGAAGCCGAAATTTACTCCAAAAACGGCTTATTAAGCAAAATATTGGAAAAAACTTCCAAAAAAAGACGAAATTTTCTATAATAACGGCTTAGTTAGACAAATATTTAAAAAATCTTCCAAATTAGGCCGAAATTTGCCCCAAATACGGCTTATATACACAAATATTTGAAAAATCTTCCAAATAAGCGCATATTTATTCCAAAAACGGCTTATAGAGACAAATATTTGAAAAATCTACGAAATTTAGCGGAAATTTGCTCCAAAAACGGCTTATATAGACAAATATTTGAAAATTTCTTCCAAATTAAGACGAAATATCATCCAAAAACGGCTTATATAAACAAATATTTGAAAAATCTTCTAAATTAAGCGGAAATTTCCTCCAAAAACGGCTTATATAGACAAATATATGAAAAATCTTCCAAATTAAGACGAAATTTCCTCCAATAACGACTTATATAGTCGAATATTTGAAATATCTTCCAAATTAAGCCTAAATTTACTCCAAAAACGGCTTATTAAGCAAAATATTGGAAAAAACTTCCAAATTAAGACGAAATTTCCTCCAAAAACGGCTTATATAGACAAATATATGAAAAATCTTCCAAATTAATTCGAAATTTGCTCCAAAAACGGCCTATATAGACGAATATTATAAGAATCTTCCAAATTAAGCCGAAATTGGCTCCAAAAACGGCTTATATAGACAAATATTTGAAGATTTCTTCCACATTAAGCCGAAATTTGCTCCAGAAACGGCTTATGTAGACAAATATATGAAAAATCTTCCAAATTAATTCGGAATTTGTTCCAATATCGGCTTATATAGAAAAATATTTGAAAAATCTTCCAAATTAAGACGAAATTTCCTCCAATAACGGCTTATATAGACGAATATTTGAAAAATCTTCCAAATTAAGCCGAAATTTACTCCAAAAACGGCTTATATAGACAAATATTTGAAACATTCTTCCAAATTAAGCCGAAATTTGCTCCAGAAACGGCTTATATAGACAAATATTTCAAAAATCTTCCAAATTAAGCCGAAATTTTCTCCATAAAACGGCTTATAGACAAATAAGCCGAAATTTACTCCAAAAACGGCTTATATAGACGAATATTTCAAAGAATATCCAAATTAAGCTGAAATTTGCTCCATAAAACGGTTTATATAGTCGAATATTCGAAAAAATCGTCCAAATTAAGCCGAAATTTGCTCCAAAAACGGTTTATTAAGCAAAATATTGGAAAAAACTTCCAAATTAAGCCGAAATTTTCTGCAAAACCGGCTTATATAGACAAATATTTGAAAATTTCTTCCAAATTAAGAGGAAATATCATCCAAAAACGGCTTATATAGACAAATATTTCAAAAATCTTCCAAATTAATTCGAAATTTGTTCCAATATCGGCTTATATAGAAAAATATTTGAAAAATCTTCCAAATTAAGCCGAAATTTTCGCCAAAAACGGCTTATATAGACAAATATATGAAAAATCTTCCAAATTAATTCGAAATTTGCTCCAAAAACGGCCTATATAGACGAATATTATAAAAATCTTCCAAATTAAGCCGAAATTGGCTCCAAAAACGGCTTATATAGACAAATATTTGAAAATTTCTTCCACATTAAGCCGAAATTTGCTCCAGAAACGGCTTATATAGACAAATATTTCAAAAATCTTCCAAATTAAGCCAAAATTTACTCCAAAAACGGCTTATATAGACGAATATTTCAAAGAATATCCAAATTATGCCGAAATTTGCTCCATAAAACGGCTTATAAAGTCGAATATTTGAAAAAATCGTCCAAATTAAGCCGAAATTTGCTCCAAAAACGGCTTATATGGACAAATATTTGAAAATTTCTTCCAAATTAAGCCGAAATTTCCTCCAAAAACGGCTAATATAGACGAATATTTGAAGAATCTTCCAAATTAAGCCGAAATATTCTCCAATAACGGCTTATATAGACGAATATTTGAAAAATCTTCCAAATTTAGCCGAAATTTACTCCACAAACGGCTTATTAAGCAAAATATTAGACGAATCTATGAAATTAAACCGAAATTTTTTCCAAAAACAGCTTATATAGTCGAATATTTGAAAAAATCTTCCAAATTAAGCCGAAATTTGCTACAAAAACGGCTTATATAGACAAATATTTGAAAATTTCTTCCAAATTAAGCCGAAATTTGCTCCAAAAACGGCTAATATAGACGAATATTTGAAAAATCTTCCAAATTAAGCCGAAATTTACTCCAAAAACGGCTTATATATACAACTATTTGAATATTTCTTCCAAATTAAGCCGAAATTTGCTTCAAAAACGGCTTATATAGACAAATATTTGAAAAATCGTCCAAATTAAGCGGATATTTGCTCCAAAAACGGCTTATGAAGACGAATATTATAAAAATCTTCCAAATAAAGCCGAAATTTCCTCCAAAAACGCGTTATATTGACAAATATTTGAAAATTTCTTCCAAATTAATCCGAAATTTGCTCCAAAAACGGCTTATATAGACGAATATTTGAAAAATCTTCCAAATTAAGCCGAAATTTACTCCACAAACGGCTTATTAAGCAAAATATTGGAAAAATCCTTGAAATTAAACCGAAATTTGTTCCAAAAACGGCTTATATAGACAAATATTTGAAAATTTCTTCCAAATTAAGACGAAAATTGCTCCAAAAACGGCTTATATAGACAAATATTTCAAGAATCTTCCAAATTAAGCCGGAATTTGCTCCAAAAACGGCTTACATAGACAGATATTTCAAAAATCTTCCAAATTAAGCCGAAATCTCCTCCAAAAACGGCTTATATATACAAAAATTTGAAAATTTCTTCCAAATTAAGCCGAAATTTGCTCCGAAAACAGCTTATATAGACGAATATTTGAGAAAAATCTTCCAAATTAAGCCGACATTTGCTCCAAATCGGGTTATATAAACAAATATTAGAAAAATCTTCCAAATTTAGCCGAAATTTGCTTCAAAAACGGCTTATATAGACAAATATTTGAGAAATCGTCCAAATTAAGCGGATATTTGCTCCAAAAACGGCTTATATAGACGAATATTATAAAAATCTTCCAAATTAAGCCGAAATTGGCTCCAAAAACGGCTTATATAGACAAATATTTGAAAATTTCTTCCACATTAAGCCGAAATTTGCTCCAGAAACGGCTTATATAGACAAATATTTCAAAAATCTTCCAAATTAAGCCGAAATTTTCTCCATAAAACGGCTTATAGACAAATAAGCCGAAATTTACTCCAAAAACGGCTTATATAGACGAATATCTCAAAGAATATCCAAATTAAGCCGAAATTTGCTCCATAAAACGGTTTATATAGTCGAATATTTGAAAAAATCGTCCAAATTAAGCCGAAATTTGCTCCAAAAACGGCTTATATAGATAAATATATGTTAATTTCTTCCAAATTAAGACGAAATTTTCTCCAATAACGGCTTATATAGACGAATATTTGAAAAATTTTCCAAATGAAGCCGAAATTTACTCCAAAAACGGCTTATTAAGCAAAATATTGGAAAAAACTTCCAAAAAAAGACGAAATTTTCTTTAATAACGGCTTAGTTAGACAAATATTTAAAAAATCTTCCAAATTAGGCCGAAATTTGCCCCAAATACGGCTTATATACACAAATATTTGAAAAATCTTCCAAATAAGCGCATATTTATTCCAAAAACGGCTTATAGAGACAAATATTTCAAAAATCTTCCAACTTAAGCCGAAATTTATTCCAAAAACGGCTTATATAGACAAATATTTGAAAATTTCTTCCATATTAAGCCGAAATTAGCTCCAAAAACGGCTTATATAAACGAATATTTGAAAAATCTTCTAAATTAAGCGGAAATTTCCTCCAAAAACGGCTTATATAGACAAATATATGAAAAATCTTCCAAATTAATTCGAAATTTGTTCCAATATCGGCTTATATAGAAAAATATTTGAAAAATCTTCCAAATTAAGACGAAATTTCTTCCAAAAACGGCTTATATAGACAAATATTTAAAAAATCTTCCAAATTAAGACGAAATTTCCTCCAAAAACGGCTTATATAGACAAATATTTGGAAAATCTTCCAAATTAAGCCGAAATTGGCTCCAAAAACGGCTTATATAGACGAATATCTCAAAATTTTCCAAGTCAAAACGAAATTTGCTCCAAATAGGGCTTAAATAGACAAATATTAGAAAAATCTTCCAAATTAAGCCAAAATTTGCTCCAAAAACGGCTTATATAGACAAATATTCGAAAAATCTTCCAAATTAAGCCGAAATTTGCTCCAGAAACGGCTTATATAGACAAATATTTCAAAAATCTTCCAAATTAAGCCGAAATTTGCTCCAAAAAAGGCTTATATATAAAAATATTTTAAAATGTTTTCCAAAGTAAGCCGAAATATGCTCCAAAAACGGCTTATATAGACAAATATTTCAAAAATCTTCCAAATTAAGCCGAAATTTTCTCGAAAAACGGCCTATATAGACTAATATTTCAAAAATCTTCCAAATAAAGCCGAAATTTGCTCCAAAAACGGGTTATATCCACAAATATTTGAAAAATCTTCAAAATTAAGCCGTTATTTCCTCCAAAAACGGCTTATATAGACAAATATTTAAAAAATCTTCCAAATTAAGCCGAAATATGCTCAAAAAACGGCTTATATAGACAAATATTTGAAAAATCTTCCACATTACGACGAAATTTTCTCCAATAACGGCTTATATAGACGAATATTTGAAAAATCTTCCATATTAGGCAGAAATTTGCTCCAAAAACGGTTTATTAAGCAAAATATATGAAAAAACCTCCAAATTATGCCGAAATTTGCTCCAAAATCGGCTTATAGAGACCAATATTTGAAAAATATTCGAAATTAAGTCGAAATTTGCTCCAAAAACAGCTTATATAGACAAATATATGAAATTTTCTTCCAAATTAAGCCAACATTTGCTCCAAAACCGGCTTATATAGACAAATATTTCAAAAATCTTCCAAATTAATTCGAAATTTGCTCCAAAAACGGCTTATATAGACGAATATTTGAGTAATCGTCCAAATTAAGCCGAAATTTCCTCCAAAAACGGCTTATATAGACAAATATTCGAAAATGTCTTCCAAATTAAGCCGGAAATTTATCCAAAACCGGCTTATTTAGACAAATATTTCAAATATCTTCCAAATTAATTCGAAATTTGCTCCAAAAACGGCTTATATAGACGAATATTTGAAAAATCGTCCAAATTAAGCCGAAATTTTCTCCAATAACGGCTTATATAGATGAATATTTGAAATATTTCAAATTAGGCAGAAATTTGCTCCAAAAACGGTTTATTAAGTAAAATATTTGAAAAAACGTCCAAATAATGCCGAAATTTGCTCCAAAAACGGCTTATATAGACAAATATTTGAAAAATATCCGAAATTATGTCGAAATTTGCACCAAAAACGGCTTATATAGACAAAATTTTCAAAAATCTTCCAAATTAAGCCGAAATTTTCTCCAAAAACGGCTTATATAGACAAATATTTCAAAAATCTTCCAAATTAAGCCGAAATTTGCTCCAAAAAACAGGTTATATACACATATATTTGAAAAATCTTCCAAAATAAGCCGCAATTTCCGCCAAAAACGGCTTATATAGAAAAATATTAGAAATGTCTTCCAAGTTAAGAGAAAATTTTCTTTAATAACGGCTTATTTAGACAAATATTTAAAAAATCTTCCAAATTAAGCCGAAATTTGCTACAAAAAAGGCTTATATATACAAATATTTGAAAATTACTTCCAAAGTAAGCCGAAATTTCCTCCAAAAACGGCTTATATAGACAAATATTTCAAAAATCTTCCAAATTAAGCCGAAATTTGCTCAAAAAAGGCTTATATAGACAAATATTTAAAAAATCTTCCACATTAAGACGAAATTTTCTCCAATAACGGCTTATATAGACGAATATTTGAAAAATCCTCCAAATTAAGCAGTAATTTGCTCCAAGAACGGTTTATTAAGCAAAATATTTGAATAAACTTCCAAATTATGCCGAAATTTGCTCCAAAAACGGCTTATATAGACAAATATTCGAAAATTTCTTCCAAATTAAGCCGAAAATTTATCCAAAACCGGCTTATTTAGACAAATATTTCAAATTTCTTCCAAATTAATTCGAAATTTGCTCCAAAAACGGCTTATATAGACGAATATTTGAAAAATCGTCCAAATTAAGCCGAAATATTCTCCAATAACGGCTTATATAGATGAATATTTGAAATATCTTCCAAATTAGGCAGAAATTTGCTCCAAAAACGGTTTATTAAGCAAAATATTTTAAAAAACGTCCAAATAATGCCGAAATTTGCTCCAAAAACGGCTTATATAGACAAATATTTGAAAAATCTTCCAAATTAAGCCGAAATTTTCTCCAAAAACGGCTTATATAGACAAATATTTCAAAAATCTTCCAAATTAAGCCGAAATTTGCTCCAAAAAACAGGTTATATACACAAATATTTGAAAAATCTTCCAAAATAAGCTGAAATTTCCGCCAAAAACGGCTTATATAGAGAAATATTAGAAAAATCTTCCAAGTTAAGAGAAAATTTTCTTTAATAACGGCTTATTTAGACAAATATTTAAAAAATCTTCCAAATTAAGCCGAAATTTGCTCCAAAAAAGGCTTATATATTCAAATATTTGAAAATTACTTCCAAAGTAAGCCGAAATTTGCTCCAAAAACGGCTTATATAGAAAAATATTTCAAAAATCTGCCAAATTAAGCCGAAATTTTCTCCAAAAACGGCCTATATAGACAAATATTTCAAAAATATTCCAAATTAAGCCGAAATTTGCTCCAAAAACGGGTTATATAGACGAAAATTTGAAAAATCTTCCAAATTAAGCCGAAATTTGCTCCAAAAACGGCTTATATAGACAAATATTTGAGAAATCGTCCAAATTAAGCGGATATTTGCTCCAAAAACGGCTTATATAGACGATTATTATAAAAATCTTCCAAATAAAGCCGAAATTTGCCCCAAAAATGGATTATAAGACAAATATTTGAAAATTTCTTCCAAATTAAGCCGAAATTTCCTCAAAAACGGTTTATATAGACAAATATTTCAAAAATCTTCCAACATAAGCCGAAATTTATTCCAAAAACGGCTTATATAGACAAATATTTGAAAATTTCTTCCACATTAAGCCGAAATTTGCTCCAAAAACGGCTTATATAAACGAATATTTGAAAAATCTTCCAAATTAAGCGGAAATTTCCTCCAAAAACGGCTTATATAGACAAATATATGAAAAATCTTCCAAATTAATTCGAAATTTGTTCCAATATCGGCTTATATAGACAAATATTTGAAAATTTCTTCCAAATTAAGACGAAATATCATCCAAAAACGGCTTATATAGACAAATATTTCAAAAATCTTCCAAATTAATTCGAAATTTGTTCCAATATCGGCTTATATAGAAAAATATTTGAGAAATCTTCCAAATTAAGCCGAAATTTACTCCAAAAACGGCTTATAAAGACAAATATTTCAAAAAACTTCCAAATTAAGGCGAAATTTTCTCCAAAAACGGCTTATATAGACAAATATATGAAAAATCTTCCAAATTAATTCGAAATTTGCTCCAAAAACGGCCTATATAGACGAATATTATAAAAATCTTCCAAATTAAGCCGAAATTGGCTCCAAAAACGGCTTATATAGACAAATATTTGAAAATTTCTTCCACATTAAGCCGAAATTTGCTCCAGAAACGGCATATATAGACAATTATTTCAAAAATCTTCCAAATTAAGCCAAAATTTGCTCCAGAAACGGCTTATATAGACAAATATTTCAAAAATCTTCCAAATTAAGCCGAAATTTTCTCCATAAAACGGCTTATATAGACGAATATTTCAAAGAATATCCAAATTAAGCCGAAATATGCTCCATAAAACGGTTTATATAGTTAAATATATGTTAATTTCTTCCAAATTAAGACGAAATTTTCTCCAATAACGGCTTATATAGACGAATATTTGAAAAATTTTCCAAATGAAGCCGAAATTTACTCCAAAAACGGCTTATATAGACGAATATTTGAAAAATCTTCCAAATTAAGCCGAAATTTACTCCAGAAACGGCTTATATAGACAAATATTTGAAACATTCTTCCAAATTAAGCCGAAATTTGCTCCAGAAACGGCTTATATAGACAAATATTTCAAAAATCTTCCAAATTAAGCCGAAATTTTCTCCATAAAACGGCTTATGGACAAATAAGCCGAAATTTACTCCAAAAACGGCTTATATAGACGAATATTTCAAAGAATATCCAAATTAAGCCGAAATTTGCTCCATAAAACGGTTTATATAGTCGAATATTTGAAAAAATCGTCCAAATTAAGCCGAAATTTGCTCCAAAAACGGCTTATATAGATAAATATATGTTAATTTCTTCCAAATTAAGACGAAATTTTCTCCAATAACGGCTTATATAGACGAATATTTGAAAAATTTTCCAAATGAAGCCGAAATTTACTCCAAAAACGGCTTATTAAGCAAAATATTGGAAAAAACTTCCAAAAAAAGACGAAATTTTCTATAATAACGGCTTAGTTAGACAAATATTTAAAAAATCTTCCAAATTAGGCCGAAATTTGCCCCAAATACGGCTTATATACACAAATATTTGAAAAATCTTCCAAATAAGCGCATATTTATTCCAAAAACGGCTTATAGAGACAAATATTTGAAAAATCTACGAAATTTAGCGGAAATTTGCTCCAAAAACGGCTTATATAGACAAATATTTGAAAATTTCTTCCAAATTAAGACGAAATATCATCCAAAAACGGCTTATATAAACAAATATTTGAAAAATCTTCTAAATTAAGCGGAAATTTCCTCCAAAAACGGCTTATATAGACAAATATATGAAAAATCTTCCAAATTAAGACGAAATTTCCTCCAATAACGACTTATATAGACGAATATTTGAAATATCTTCCAAATTAAGCCTAAATTTACTCCAAAAACGGCTTATTAAGCAAAATATTGGAAAAAACTTCCAAATTAAGACGAAATTTCCTCCAAAAACGGCTTATATAGACAAATATATGAAAAATCTTCCAAATTAATTCGAAATTTGCTCCAAAAACGGCCTATATAGACGAATATTATAAGAATCTTCCAAATTAAGCCGAAATTGGCTCCAAAAACGGCTTATATAGACAAATATTTGAAGATTTCTTCCACATTAAGCCGAAATTTGCTCCAGAAACGGCTTATGTAGACAAATATATGAAAAATCTTCCAAATTAATTCGGAATTTGTTCCAATATCGGCTTATATAGAAAAATATTTGAAAAATCTTCCAAATTAAGACGAAATTTCCTCCAATAACGGCTTATATAGACGAATATTTGAAAAATCTTCCAAATTAAGCCGAAATTTACTCCAAAAACGGCTTATATAGACAAATATTTGAAACATTCTTCCAAATTAAGCCGAAATTTGCTCCAGAAACGGCTTATATAGACAAATATTTCAAAAATCTTCCAAATTAAGCCGAAATTTTCTCCATAAAACGGCTTATAGACAAATAAGCTGAAATTTACTCCAAAAACGGCTTATATAGACGAATATTTCAAAGAATATCCAAATTAAGCTGAAATTTGCTCCATAAAACGGTTTATATAGTCGAATATTTGAAAAAATCGTCCAAATTAAGCCGAAATTTGCTCCAAAAACGGTTTATTAAGCAAAATATTGGAAAAAACTTCCAAATTAAGCCGAAATTTTCTGCAAAACCGGCTTATATAGACAAATATTTGAAAATTTCTTCCAAATTAAGACGAAATATCATCCAAAAACGGCTTATATAGACAAATATTTCAAAAATCTTCCAAATTAATTCGAAATTTGTTCCAATATCGGCTTATATAGAAAAATATTTGAAAAATCTTCCAAATTAAGCCGAAATTTTCGCCAAAAACGGCTTATATAGACAAATATATGAAAAATCTTCCAAATTAATTCGAAATTTGCTCCAAAAACGGCCTATATAGACGAATATTATAAAAATCTTCCAAATTAAGCCGAAATTGGCTCCAAAAACGGCTTATATAGACAAATATTTGAAAATTTCTTCCACATTAAGCCGAAATTTGCTCCAGAAACGGCTTATATAGACAAATATTTCAAAAATCTTCCAAATTAAGCCAAAATTTACTCCAAAAACGGCTTATATAGACGAATATTTCAAAGAATATCCAAATTAAGCCGAAATTTGCTCCATAAAACGGCTTATAAAGTCGAATATTTGAAAAAATCGTCCAAATTAAGCCGAAATTTGCTCCAAAAACGGCTTATATGGACAAATATTTGAAAATTTCTTCCAAATTAAGCCGAAATTTCCTCCAAAAACGGCTAATATAGACGAATATTTGAAGAATCTTCCAAATTAAGCCGAAATATTCTCCAATAACGGCTTATATAGACGAATATTTGAAAAATCTTCCAAATTTAGCCGAAATTTACTCCACAAACGGCTTATTAAGCAAAATATTAGACGAATCTATGAAATTAAACCGAAATTTTTTCCAAAAACAGCTTATATAGTCGAATATTTGAAAAAATCTTCCAAATTAAGCCGAAATTTGCTACAAAAACGGCTTATATAGACAAATATTTGAAAATTTCTTCCTAATTAAGCCGAAATTTGCTCCAAAAACGGCTAATATAGACGAATATTTGAAAAATCTTCCAAATTAAGCCGAAATTTACTCCAAAAACGGCTTATATATACAACTATTTGAATATTTCTTCCAAATTAAGCCGAAATTTGCTTCAAAAACGGCTTATATAGACAAATATTTGAAAAATCGTCCAAATTAAGCGGATATTTGCTCCAAAAACGGCTTATGAAGACGAATATTATAAAAATCTTCCAAATAAAGCCGAAATTTCCTCCAAAAACGCGTTATATTGACAAATATTTGAAAATTTCTTCCAAATTAATCCGAAATTTGCTCCAAAAACGGCTTATATAGACGAATATTTGAAAAATCTTCCAAATTAAGCCGAAATTTACTCCACAAACGGCTTATTAAGCAAAATATTGGAAAAATCCTTGAAATTAAACCGAAATTTGTTCCAAAAACGGCTTATATAGACAAATATTTGAAAATTTCTTCCAAATTAAGACGAAAATTGCTCCAAAAACGGCTTATATAGACAAATATTTCAAGAATCTTCCAAATTAAGCCGGAATTTGCTCCAAAAACGGCTTACATAGACAGATATTTCAAAAATCTTCCAAATTAAGCCGAAATCTCCTCCAAAAACGGCTTATATATACAAAAATTTGAAAATTTCTTCCAAATTAAGCCGAAATTTGCTCCGAAAACAGCTTATATAGACGAATATTTGAGAAAAATCTTCCAAATTAAGCCGACATTTGCTCCAAATCGGGTTATATAAACAAATATTAGAAAAATCTTCCAAATTAAGCCGAAATTTGCTTCAAAAACGGCTTATATAGACAAATATTTGAGAAATCGTCCAAATTAAGCGGATATTTGCTCCAAAAACGGCTTATATAGACGAATATTATAAAAATCTTCCAAATTAAGCCGAAATTGGCTCCAAAAACGGCTTATATAGACAAATATTTGAAAATTTCTTCCACATTAAGCCGAAATTTGCTCCAGAAACGGCTTATATAGACAAATATTTCAAAAATCTTCCAAATTAAGCCGAAATTTTCTCCATAAAACGGCTTATAGACAAATAAGCCGAAATTTACTCCAAAAACGGCTTATATAGACGAATATCTCAAAGAATATCCAAATTAAGCCGAAATTTGCTCCATAAAACGGTTTATATAGTCGAATATTTGAAAAAATCGTCCAAATTAAGCCGAAATTTGCTCCAAAAACGGCTTATATAGATAAATATATGTTAATTTCTTCCAAATTAAGACGAAATTTTCTCCAATAACGGCTTATATAGACGAATATTTGAAAAATTTTCCAAATGAAGCCGAAATTTACTCCAAAAACGGCTTATTAAGCAAAATATTGGAAAAAACTTCCAAAAAAAGACGAAATTTTCTTTAATAACGGCTTAGTTAGACAAATATTTAAAAAATCTTCCAAATTAGGCCGAAATTTGCCCCAAATACGGCTTATATACACAAATATTTGAAAAATCTTCCAAATAAGCGCATATTTATTCCAAAAACGGCTTATAGAGACAAATATTTCAAAAATCTTCCAACTTAAGCCGAAATTTATTCCAAAAACGGCTTATATAGACAAATATTTGAAAATTTCTTCCATATTAAGCCGAAATTAGCTCCAAAAACGGCTTATATAAACGAATATTTGAAAAATCTTCTAAATTAAGCGGAAATTTCCTCCAAAAACGGCTTATATAGACAAATATATGAAAAATCTTCCAAATTAATTCGAAATTTGTTCCAATATCGGCTTATATAGAAAAATATTTGAAAAATCTTCCAAATTAAGACGAAATTTCTTCCAAAAACGGCTTATATAGACAAATATTTAAAAAATCTTCCAAATTAAGACGAAATTTCCTCCAAAAACGGCTTATATAGACAAATATTTGGAAAATCTTCCAAATTAAGCCGAAATTGGCTCCAAAAACGGCTTATATAGACGAATATCTCAAAATTTTCCAAGTCAAAACGAAATTTGCTCCAAATAGGGCTTAAATAGACAAATATTAGAAAAATCTTCCAAATTAAGCCAAAATTTGCTCCAAAAACGGCTTATATAGACAAATATTCGAAAAATCTTCCAAATTAAGCCGAAATTTGCTCCAGAAACGGCTTATATAGACAAATATTTCAAAAATCTTCCAAATTAAGCCGAAATTTGCTCCAAAAAAGGCTTATATATAAAAATATTTTAAAATGTTTTCCAAAGTAAGCCGAAATATGCTCCAAAAACGGCTTATATAGACAAATATTTCAAAAATCTTCCAAATTAAGCCGAAATTTTCTCGAAAAACGGCCTATATAGACTAATATTTCAAAAATCTTCCAAATAAAGCCGAAATTTGCTCCAAAAACGGGTTAGATCCACAAATATTTGAAAAATCTTAAAAATTAAGCCGTTATTTCCTCCAAAAACGGCTTATATAGACAAATATTTAAAAAATCTTCCAAATTAAGCCGAAATATGCTCAAAAAACGGCTTATATAGACAAATATTTGAAAAATCTTCCACATTACGACGAAATTTTCTCCAATAACGGCTTATATAGACGAATATTTGAAAAATCTTCCATATTAGGCAGAAATTTGCTCCAAAAACGGTTTATTAAGCAAAATATATGAAAAAACCTCCAAATTATGCCGAAATTTGCTCCAAAATCGGCTTATAGAGACAAATATTTGAAAAATATTCGAAATTAAGTCGAAATTTGCTCCAAAAACAGCTTATATAGACAAATATATGAAATTTTCTTCCAAATTAAGCCAACATTTGCTCCAAAACCGGCTTATATAGACAAATATTTCAAAAATCTTCCAAATTAATTCGAAATTTGCTCCAAAAACGGCTTATATAGACGAATATTTGAGTAATCGTCCAAATTAAGCCGAAATTTCCTCCAAAAACGGCTTATATAGACAAATATTCGAAAATGTCTTCCAAATTAAGCCGGAAATTTATCCAAAACCGGCTTATTTAGACAAATATTTCAAATATCTTCCAAATTAATTCGAAATTTGCTCCAAAAACGGCTTATATAGACGAATATTTGAAAAATCGTCCAAATTAAGCCGAAATTTTCTCCAATAACGGCTTATATAGATGAATATTTGAAATATTTCAAATTAGGCAGAAATTTGCTCCAAAAACGGTTTATTAAGCAAAATATTTGAAAAAACGTCCAAATAATGCCGAAATTTGCTCCAAAAACGGCTTATATAGACAAATATTTGAAAAATATCCGAAATTATGTCGAAATTTGCACCAAAAACGGCTTATATAGACAAAATTTTCAAAAATCTTCCAAATTAAGCCGAAATTTTCTCCAAAAACGGCTTATATAGACAAATATTTCAAAAATCTTCCAAATTAAGCCGAAATTTGCTCCAAAAAACAGGTTATATACACATATATTTGAAAAATCTTCCAAAATAAGCCGAAATTTCCGCCAAAAACGGCTTATATAGACAAATATTTAAAAAATCTTCCAAATTAAGCCGAAATATGCTCAAAAAACGGCTTATATAGACAAATATTTGAAAAATCTTCCACATTACGACGAAATTTTCTCCAATAACGGCTTATATAGACGAATATTTGAAAAATCTTCCATATTAGGCAGAAATTTGCTCCAAAAACGGTTTATTAAGTAAAATATATGAAAAAACCTCCAAATTATGCCGAAATTTGCTCCAAAATCGGCTTATAGAGACAAATATTTGAAAAATATTCGAAATTAAGTCGAAATTTGCTCCAAAAACAGCTTATATAGACAAATATATGAAATTTTCTTCCAAATTAAGCCAACATTTGCTCCAAAACCGGCTTATATAGACAAATATTTCAAAAATCTTCCAAATTAATTCGAAATTTGCTCCAAAAACGGCTTATATAGACGAATATTTGAGTAATCGTCCAAATTAAGCCGAAATTTCCTCCAAAAACGGCTTATATAGACAAATATTCGAAAATGTCTTCCAAATTAAGCCGGAAATTTATCCAAAACCGGCTTATTTAGACAAATATTTCAAATATCTTCCAAATTAATTCGAAATTTGCTCCAAAAACGGCTTATATAGACGAATATTTGAAAAATCGTCCAAATTAAGCCGAAATTTTCTCCAATAACGGCTTATATAGATGAATATTTGAAATATTTCAAATTAGGCAGAAATTTGCTCCAAAAACGGTTTATTAAGCAAAATATTTGAAAAAACGTCCAAATAATGCCGAAATTTGCTCCAAAAACGGCTTATATAGACAAATATTTGAAAAATATCCGAAATTATGTCGAAATTTGCACCAAAAACGGCTTATATAGACAAAATTTTCAAAAATCTTCCAAATTAAGCCGAAATTTTCTCCAAAAACGGCTTATATAGACAAATATTTCAAAAATCTTCCAAATTAAGCCGAAATTTGCTACAAAAAAGGCTTATATATACAAATATTTGAAAATTACTTCCAAAGTAAGCCGAAATTTCCTCCAAAAACGGCTTATATAGACAAATATTTCAAAAATCTTCCAAATTAAGCCGAAATTTGCTCAAAAAAGGCTTATATAGACAAATATTTAAAAAATCTTCCACATTAAGACGAAATTTTCTCCAATAACGGCTTATATAGACGAATATTTGAAAAATCCTCCAAATTAAGCAGTAATTTGCTCCAAGAACGGTTTATTAAGCAAAATATTTGAATAAACTTCCAAATTATGCCGAAATTTGCTCCAAAAACGGCATATATAGACAAATATTCGAAAATTTCTTCCAAATTAAGCCGAAAATTTATCCAAAACCGGCTTATTTAGACAAATATTTCAAATTTCTTCCAAATTAATTCGAAATTTGCTCCAAAAACGGCTTATATAGACGAATATTTGAAAAATCGTCCAAATTAAGCCGAAATATTCTCCAATAACGGCTTATATAGATAATTATTTGAAATATCTTCCAAATTAGGCAGAAATTTGCTCCAAAAACGGTTTATTAAGCAAAATATTTGAAAAAACGTCCAAATAATGCCGAAATTTGCTCCAAAAACGGCTTATATAGACAAATATTTGAAAAATCTTCCAAATTAAGCCGAAATTTTCTCCAAAAACGGCTTATATAGACAAATATTTCAAAAATCTTCCAAATTAAGCCGAAATTTGCTCCAAAAAACAGGTTATATACACAAATATTTGAAAAATCTTCCAAAATAAGCTGAAATTTCCGCCAAAAACGGCTTATATAGAGAAATATTAGAAAAATCTTCCAAGTTAAGAGAAAATTTTCTTTAATAACGGCTTATTTAGACAAATATTTAAAAAATCTTCCAAATTAAGCCGAAATTTGCTCCAAAAAAGGCTTATATATTCAAATATTTGAAAATTACTTCCAAAGTAAGCCGAAATTTGCTCCAAAAACGGCTTAGATAGAAAAATATTTCAAAAATCTGCCAAATTAAGCCGAAATTTTCTCCAAAAACGGCCTATATAGACAAATATTTCAAAAATATTCCAAATTAAGCCGAAATTTGCTCCAAAAACGGGTTATATAGACGAAAATTTGAAAAATCTTCCAAATTAAGCCGAAATTTGCTCCAAAAACGGCTTATATAGACAAATATTTGAGAAATCGTCCAAATTAAGCGGATATTTGCTCCAAAAACGGCTTATATAGACGATTATTATAAAAATCTTCCAAATAAAGCCGAAATTTGCCCCAAAAATGGATTATAAGACAAATATTTGAAAATTTCTTCCAAATTAAGCCGAAATTTCCTCAAAAACGGTTTATATAGACAAATATTTCAAAAATCTTCCAACATAAGCCGAAATTTATTCCAAAAACGGCTTATATAGACAAATATTTGAAAATTTCTTCCACATTAAGCCGAAATTTGCTCCAAAAACGGCTTATATAAACGAATATTTGAAAAATCTTCCAAATTAAGCGGAAATTTCCTCCAAAAACGGCTTATATAGACAAATATATGAAAAATCTTCCAAATTAATTCGAAATTTGTTCCAATATCGGCTTATATAGAAAAATATTTGAAAAATCTTCCAAATTAAGCCGAAATTTACTCCGAAAACGGCTTATTAAGCAAAATATTGGAAAAAACTTCCAAATTAAGACGAAATTTCCTCCAAAAACGGCTTATATAGATAAATATTTGAAAAATCTTCCAAATTAAGACGAAATTTCCTCCAAAAACGGCTTATATAGACAAATATTTGAAAAATCTTCCAAATTAAGCCGAAATTGGCTCCAAAAACGGCTTATATAGACGAATATTTGAAAAATTTCCAAGTCAAAACGAAATTTGCTCCAAAAACGGCTTAAATAGACAAATATTTAAAAAATCTTCCAAATTAATTCGAAATTTGCTCCAAAAACGGCTTATATAGACGAATATTTGAGAAATCGTCCAAATTAAGCCGAAATTTTCTCCAATAACGGCTTATATATACGAATATTTGAAATATCTTCCAAATTAGGCAGAAATTTGCTCCAAAAACGGCTTATATAGACAAATATTTCAAAAATCTTCCAAATTAAGCCGAAACTTACTCCAAAAGTGGCTTATATAGACGAATATATCAAAGAATATCCAAATTAAGCCGAAATTTCCTGCAAAAACGGGTTATATAGACAAATATTTGAAAAAATCTTCCAAATTAAGCCGAAATTTGCTCCAAAAACGGCTTATATAGACGAATATTTGAAAAATCTTCCAAATTAAGCCGAAAATTACTCCACAAACGGCTTATTAAGCAAAACATTGGAAAAATCTATGAAATTAAACCAAAATTTGTTCCAAAAACGGCTTATATAGACGAATATTTGAAAATTTTTCAAATCAAAACGAAATTTGCTTCAAAAACGGCTTATATAAACAAATATTTCAAAAATCTTCCAAGTTAAGAGAAAATTTTCTTTAATAACGGCTTATTTAGACAAATATTTTAAAAATCTTCCAAATTCAGCCGAAATTTGCTCCAAAAACGGCTTATATAGACAAATATTTGAAAAATCTTCCAAATTAAGCCGAAATTTCCTTCAAAAACGGCTTATATAGACAAATATTTCAAAAATCTTCTAAATTAAGCCGAAATTTGCTCAAAAAAGGCTTATATAGACAAATATTTAAAAAATCTTCCAAACTAATTCGAAATTTGCTCCAAAAACGGCTTATATAGACAAATATTTGAATAATCTTCCAAATTAGGCAGTAATTTGCTCCAAAAACGGTTTATTAAGCAAAATATTTGAAAAATCGTCCAAATTAAGCCGAAATTTTCTCCAATAACGGCTTATATAGAAGAATATTTGAAATATCTTCCAAATTAGGCAGAAATTTGCTCCAAAAACGGTATATTAAGCAAAATATTTGAAAAAACGTCCAAATAATGCCGAAATTTGCACAAAAACGGCTTATATAGACAAATATTTGAAAAATATCCGAAATTATGTCGAAATTTGCTCCAAAAACGGCTTATATAGACAAATATTTCAAAAATCTTCCAAATTAAGCCGAAATTTTCTCCAAAAACGGCTTATATAGACAAATATTTCAAAAATCTTCCAAATTAAGCCGAAATTTGCTCCAAAAACAGGTTATATACACAAATATTTGAAAAATCTTCCAAAATAAGCCGAAATTTCCGCCAAAAACGGCTTATATAGACAAATATTTCAAAAATCTTCCAAATTAAGCCGGAATTCGCTCCAAAAACGGCTTATATAGACAAATATTTGAAAAATCTTCCAAATTAAGCCGAAATTTGCTCCGAAACGGCTTATATAGAAGAATATTTGAAATATCTTCCAAATTAGGCAGAAATTTGCTCCAAAAACGGTTTATTAAGCAAAATATTTGAAAGAACGTCCAATTAATGCCGAAATTTGCACAAAATCGGCTTATATAGACAAATATTTGAAAAATATCCGAAATTATGTCGAAATTTGGTCCAAAAACGGCTTATATAGACAAATATTTCATAAATCTTCCAAATTAAGCCGGAATTAGCTCCAAAAACGGCTTATACAGACAAATATTTGAAAAAATCTTCCAAATTAAGCCGAAATTTGCTCCGAAACGGCTTATAAAGACAAATATTTGAAAAATCGTCCAAATTAAGCGTAAATTGCTCCAAGAACGGCTTATATAGACGAATATTATAAAAATCTTCCAAATAAAGCCGAAATTTGCTAAAAAATGGCTTATATAGACGAATATTTCAAAGAATATCCAAATTAATCCGAAATTTGCTCCATGAAACGGCTTATATAGTCGAATATTTGAAAAAATCTTGCAAATTAAGCCGAAATTTGCTCCAAAAACGCATTATATAGACAAATATTTGAAAATTTCTTCCAAATTAAGCCGAAAATTGCTCCAAAAACGGCTTATATAGACGAATATTTGAAAAATCTTCCAAATTAAGCCGAAATTAACTCCACAAACGGCTTATTAAGCAAAATATTGGAAAAAACTTCCAAATTAAGAAGAAATTTGCTCCAAAAATGGCTTGTTAAGCAAAATATTTGAAAAATCCTTGAAATTAAACCGAAATTTGTTCGAAAAACGGCTTATATAGACAAATATTTGAAAATTTCGTCCAAATTAAAACGAAATTTACTCCAAAAACGGCTTATATAGACAAATATTTCAAAAATCTTCCAAATTAAGCCGGAATTTACTCCAAAAACGGCTTATATAGACAAATATTTGAAAATTTCTTCCAAATTAAGCCGAAAATTTCTCCAAAACCGGCTTATATAGACGAATATTTGAAAAAATCGTCCAAATTCACACGAAATTTGCTCCAAAAACGGCTTATATAGACAAATATTTCAAAAATCTTCCAAATTAAGCAGAAATTTGCTCCAAATCGGCTTATTAAGCAAAATATTGGGAAAAAATTCCAAATTAAGCAGAAATTTGCTCCAAAAACGGCTTCTTAAGCAAAATATTCGAAAAACCCTTGAAATTAAACCGAAATTTGTTCCAAAAGCGGCTTATATAGACGAATATTTGAAAATTTTTCAAATTAAGCCGAAATTTGTTCCAAAAACGTCTTATATAGACAAATATTTGAAAATTTTTTCCAAATTAAGCCGAAATTTGAACCAAAAACGGCCTATATAGACTAATATTTCAAAAATCTTCCAAGTTAAGAGAAAATTTTCTTTAATAACGGCTTATTTAGACAAATATTTAAAAAATCTTTAAAGTAAGCCTAAATTTGCTTCAAAAAACGGCTTATATGGACAAATATTTCAAAAATTTTCCAAATTAAGCCGAAATTTTCTCAAAAAAAGGCCTATATAGACTAATATTTCAAAAATCTTCCAAGTTAAGCCGAAATTTGCTCCAAAAACGGGTTATATACACAAATATTTTAAAAATCTTCCAAATTAAGCCGAAATTTTCTCAACAAAAGGCCTATATAGACAAATATTTGAAAAATCTTCCAAATTAAGCCGAAATTTGCTCAAAAATCGGCTTATATAGACAATTATTTGAAAAATCTTCCAAATTAAGCCAAAAATTGCTCCAAAAACGGCTTATATAGACAAATATTTGAAAAATCTTCCAAATTAGGCAGAAATTTGCTCCAAAAACGGTTTATTAAGCAAAATATTTGAAAAAACTTCCAAATTAAGCCAAAATTTGCTCAAAAAACGGCTTATATAGACAAATATTTGAAAAATATTCGAAATTAAGTCGCAATTTGCTCCAAAAACGGCTTATATAGACAAATATTTGAAAAAACGTCCAAATTAAGCCGAAATTTTCTCCAAAAACGGCTTATATGGACAAATATTTGAAAAATATTCGAAATTATGTCGAAATTTGCTCCAAAACCGGCTTATATAGACGAATATTTCAAAAATCTTCCAAGTTAAGAGAAAATTTTCTTTAATAACGGCTTATTTAGACAAATATTTAAAAAATCTTTAAAGTAAGCCTAAATTTGCTTCAAAAAACGGCTTATATGGACAAATATTTCAAAAATTTTCCAAATTAAGCCGAAATTTTCTCAAAAAAAGGCCTATATAGACTAATATTTCAAAAATCTTCCAAGTTAAGCCGAAATTTGCTCCAAAAACGGGTTATATACACAAATATTTTAAAAATCTTCCAAATTAAGCCGAAATTTTCTCAACAAAAGGCCTATATAGACAAATATTTGAAAAATCTTCCAAATTAAGCCGAAATTTGCTCAAAAATCGGCTTATATAGACAATTATTTGAAAAATCTTCCACATTAAGACGAAATTTTCTCCAATAACGGCTTATATAGACGAATATTTGAAAAATCTTAAAAATTAGGCAGAAATTTGCTCCAAAAACGGTTTATTAAGCAAAATATTTGAAAAAACTTCCAAATTATGCCAAAATTTGCTCAAAAAACGGCTTATATAGACAAATATTTGAAAAATATTCGAAATTAAGTCGCAATTTGCTCCAAAAACGGCTTATATAGACAAATATTTGAAAAAACGTCCAAATTAAGCCGAAATTTTCTCCAAAAACGGCTTATATGGACAAATGTTTGAAAAATATTCGAAATTATGTCGAAATTTGCTCCAAAACCGGCTTATATAGACGAATATTTGAAAAATCGTCCAAATTAAGCCGAATTTTTCTCCAATAACGGATTATATAGACGAATATTTGAAATATCTTCCAAATTAGGCAGAAATTAGCTCGAAAAACGGCTTATATAGACAAATATTGCAAACATCTTCCAAATTAAGCCGAAATTTGCTCCAAAATCGGGTTATATAGACAAATATTTGTAAATATCTTCCTAATTAAGCCGAAATTTGCTCCAGAAACGGCTTATATAGACAAATATTTCAAAAATCTTCCAAATTAAGCCGAAATTTGCTCCAAAAACGGTTATATAGACTAATATTTGAAAATTTCTTCCACATTAAGCCGAAATTTGCTCCAAAAATGGCTTAAATAGACGAATATTTGAAAAGTCTTCCAAACTAAGCCGAAATTTGCTCCAAGAACGGCTTATATTGCCAAATTTTTAAAAAATCATACAGAATTAAGCCGGCATTTTCTCCAAATACGGCTTATATAGACAAATATTTGAAAAATCTTCAAAATTAAGCGCATATTTATTCCAAAAACGGCATATATAGACAAGTATTTGGAAATTTCTTCCAAATTAAGCAGAAATTTGCTCCAAAAACGGCTTATATAAACGAATATTTGAAAAATCTTCCAAATTAAGACGAAATTTTCTCCAATAACGGCTTATATAGACGAATATTTGAAAAATCTTCCAAATTAATTCGAAATTTGTTCCAATACCGGCTTATATAGAAAAATATTTGAAAAATCTTCCAAATTAAGCCGAAATTTCCTCCAAAAACGGTTATAAAGACAAATATTTCAAAAAACTTCCAAATTAAGGCGAAATTTTCTCCAAAAAAGGCTTATATAGACAAATATTTGATTAATCTTCCAAATTAAGGGGATATTTGCTCCAAAAACGGCTGATATAGACGAATATTTGAAAAATCTTCCAAATTAAGCCAAAATTGCCCCAAAACGGCTTATATAGAGAAATATTTCAAAAATCTTCCAAATTAAGCCGAAATTTGCTCCAAAAACGGCTTATATAGATAAATATATTTTAATTTCTTCCAAATTAAGACGAAATTTTCTCCAATAACGGCTTATATAAACGAATATTTGAAAAATCTTCCAAATTAAGCGGAAATTTTCTCCAAAAACGGCTAATATAGACAAATATTTCAAAAATCTTCCAAATTAAGCCGAAATTTGCTCCAACAAACAGGTTATATACACAAATATTTGAAAAATCTTCCAAAATAAGCCGAAATTTCCGCCAAAAACGGCTTATATAGAGAAATATTAGAAAAATCTTCCAAGTTAAGAGAAAATTTTCTTTAATAACGGCTTATTTAGACAAATATTTAAAAAACCTTCCAAATTAAGCCGAAATTTGCTCCAAAAAAGGCTTATATATACAAATATTTGAAAATTACTTCCAAAGTAAGCCGAAATTTGCTCCAAAAACGGCTTATATAGAAAAATATTTCAAAAATCTTCCAAATAAAGCCGAAATTTTCTCAAAAACGGCCTACATAGACAAATATTTCAAAAATATTCCAAATTAAGCCGAAATTTGCTCCTAAAACGGGTTATATAGACGAAAATTTGAAAAATCTTCTAAATTAAGCCGAAATTTGCTCCAAAAACGGCTTATATATACGAATATTTGAAAATTTCTTCCAAATTAAGCCGAAATTTGCTTCAAAAACGACTTATATAGACAAATATTTGAGAAATCGTCCAAATTAAGCGGATATTTGCTCCAAAAACGGCTTATATAGACGAATAATATAAAAATCTTCCAAATAAAGCCGAAATTTGCCCCAAAAATGGATTATAAGACAAATATTTGAAAATTTCTTCCAAATTAAGCCGAAATTTCCTCAAAAACGGCTTATATAGACAAATATTTCAAAAATCTTCCAACTTAAGCCGAAATTTATTCCAAAAACGGCTTATATAGACAAATATTTGAAAATTTCTTCCACATTAAGCCGAAATTAGCTCCAAAAACGGCTTATATAAACGAATATTTGAAAAATCTTCTAAATTAAGCGGAAATTTCCTCCAAAAACGGCTTATATAGACAAATATATGAAAAATCTTCCAAATTAATTCGAAATTTGTTCCAATATCGGCTTATATAGAAAAATATTTGAAAAATCTTCCAAATTAAGACGAAATTTCCTCCAAAAACGGCTTATATAGACAAATATTTGAAAAATCTTCCAAATTAAGCCGAAATTGGCTCCAAAAACGGCTTATATAGACGAATGTTTCAAAATTTTCCAAGTCAAAACGAAATTTGCTCCAAAAACGGCTTAAATAGACAAATATTAGAAAAATCTTCCAAATAAAGCCAAAATTTGCTCCAAAAACGGCTTATATAGACAAATATTCGAAAAATCTTCCAAATTAAGCCGAAATTTGCTCCAGAAACGGCTTATATAGACAAATATTTCAAAAATCTTCCAAATTAAGCCGAAATTTGCTCCAAAAAAGGCTTATATATAAAAATATTTTAAAATGTTTTCCAAAGTAAGCCGAAATATGCTCCAAAAACGGCTTATATAGACAAATATTTCAAAAATCTTCCAAATTAAGCCGAAATTTTCTCGAAAAACGGCCTATATAGACTAATATTTCAAAAATCTTCCAAATAAAGCCGAAATTTGCTCCAAAAACGGGTTATATACACAAATATTTGAAAAATCTTCAAAATTAAGCCGTTATTTCCTCCAAAAACGGCTTATATAGACAAATATTTAAAAAATCTTCCAAATTAAGCCGAAATATGCTCAAAAAACGGCTTATATAGACAAATATTTGAAAAATCTTCCACATTAAGACGAAATTTTCTCCAATAACGGCTTATATAGACGAATATTTGAAAAATCTTCCATATTAGGCAGAAATTTGCTCCAAAAACGGTTTATTAAGCAAAATATATGAAAAACCTCCAAATTATGCCGAAATTTGCTCCAAAATCGGCTTATAGAGACCAATATTTGAAAAATATTCGAAATTAAGTCGAAATTTGCTCCAAAACGGCTTATATAGACAAATATATGAAATTTTCTTCCAAATTAAGCCAAAATTTGCTCCAAAACCGGCTTATATAGACAAATATTTCAAAAATCTTCCAAATTAATTCGAAATTTGCTCTAAAAACGGCTTATATAGACGAATATTTGAGTAATCGTCCAAATTAAGCCGAAATTTTCTCCAATAACGGCTTATATAGACGAATATTTGAAATATCTTCCAAATTAGGCAGAAATTTGCTCCAAAAACGGCTTATATAGACAAATATTTCAAAAATCTTCCAAATTAAGCCGAAACTTGCTCCAAAAATGGCTTATATAGACGAATATATCAAAGAATATCCAAATTAAGCCGAAATTTGCTGCAAAAACGGGTTATATAGACAAATATTTGAAAAAATCTTCCAAATTAAGCCGAAATTTGCTCCAAAATGGGGTTATATAGACAAATATTTGAAAATTTCTTCCAAATTAAGCCGAAATTTGCTCCAAAAACGGCTTATATAGACGAATATTTGAAAAATCTTCCAAATTAAGCGGAAATTTACTCCACAAACGGCTTATTAAGCAAAATATTGGAAAAATCTATGAAATTAAACCGAAATTTGTTCCAAAAACGGCTTATATAGACGAATATTTGAAAATTTTCCAAATCAAAACAAAATTTGCTCCAAAAACTGCTTATATAGACAAATATTTGAAAAATCTTCCAAATTAAGCCGAAATTGGCTCCAAAAACGGCTTATATAAACAAATATTTCAAAAATCTTCCAAGTTAAGAGAAAATTTTCTTTAATAACGGCTTATTTAGACAAATATTTTGAAAATCTTCCAAATTCAGCCGAAATTTGCTCCAAAAACGGCTTATATAGACAAATATTTGAAAAATCTTCCAAATTAAGCCGAAATTTCCTCCAAAAACGGCTTATATAGACAAATATTTCAAAAATCTTCCAAATTAAGCCGACATTTGCTCAAAAAAGGCTTATATAGACAAATATTTAAAAAATCTTCCACATTAAGACGAAATTTTCTCCAATAACGGCTTATATAGACGAATATTTGAAAAATCTTCCAAATTAGGCAGAAATTTGCTCCAAAAACGGTTTATTAAGCAAAATATTTGAATAAACTTCCAAATTATGCCGAAATTTGCTCCAAAAACGGCTTATATTGACAAATATTCGAAAATTTCTTCCAAATTAAGCCGAAAATTTATCCAAAACCGGCTTATTTAGACAAATATTTCAAATATCTTCCAAATTAATTCGAAATTCGCTCCAAAAACGGCTTATATAGACGAATATTTGAAAAATCGTCCAAATTAAGCCGAAATATTCTCCAATAACGGCTTATATAGAAGAATATTTGAAATATCTTCCAAATTAGGCAGAAATTTGCTCCAAAAACGGTTTATTAAGCAAAATATTTGAAAAAACGTCCAAATAATGCCGAAATTTGCTCCAAAAACGGCTTATATAGACAAATATTTGAAAAATATCCGAAATTATGTCGAAATTTGCACCAAAAACGGCTTATATAGACAAATATTTCAAAAATCTTCCAAATTAAGCCGAAATTTTCTCCAAAAACGGCTTATATAGACAAATATTTCAAAAATCTTCCTAATTAAGCCGAAATTTGCTCCAAAAAACAGGTTATATACACAAATATTTGAAAAATCTTCCAAATTAAGCCGAAATTGGCTCCAAAAACGGCTTATATAAACAAATATTTCAAAAATCTTCCAAGTTAAGAGAAAATTTTCTTTAATAACGGCTTATTTAGACAAATATTTTGAAAATCTTCCAAATTCAGCCGAAATTTGCTCCAAAAACGGCTTATATAGACAAATATTTGAAAAATCTTCCAAATTAAGCCGAAATTTCCTCCAAAAACGGCTTATATAGACAAATATTTCAAAAATCTTCCAAATTAAGCCGACATTTGCTCAAAAAAGGCTTCTGTAGACAAATATTTAAAAAATCTTCCGCATTAAGACGAAATTTTCTCCAATAACGGCTTATATAGACGAATATTTGAAAAATCTTCCAAATTAAGCAGTAATTTGCTCCAAAAACGGTTTATTAAGCAAAATATTTGAATAAACTTCCAAATTATGCCGAAATTTGCTCCAAAAACGGCTTTTAGAGACAAATATTTGAAAAATATTCGAAATTAAGTCGAAATTTGCTCCAAAAACGGCTTATATAGACAAATATTCGAAAATTTCTTCCAAATTAAGCCGAAAATTTATCCAAAACTGGCTTATTTAGACAAATATTTCAAATATCTTCCAAATTAATTCGAAATTTGCTCCAATAACGGCTTATATAGACGAATATTTGAAAAATCGTCCAAATTAAGCCGAAATTTTCTCCAATAACGGCTTATATAGAAGAATATTTGAAATATCTTCCAAATTAGGCAGACATTTGCTCCAAAAACAGTTTATTAAGCAAAATATTTGAAAAAACGTCCAGATAATGCCGAAATTTGCTCCAAAAACGGCTTATATAGACAAATATTTGAAAAATATCCGAAATTATGTCGAAATTTGCTCCAAAAACGGCTTATATAGACAAATATTTGAAAAATCTTCCAAATTAAGCCGAAATTTTCTCCAAAAACGGCTTATATAGACAAATATTTCAAAAATCTTCCAAATTAAGCTGAAATTTGCTCCAAAAAACAGGTTATATACACAAATATTTGAAAAATCTTCCAAAATAAGCCGAAATTTCCGCCAAAAACGGCTTATATAGAGAAATATTAGAAAAATCTTCCAAGTTAAGAGAAAATTTTCTTTAATAACGGCTTATTTAGACAAATATTTAAAAAATCTTCCAAATTAAGCCGAAATTTGCTCCAAAAAAGGCTTATATATACAAATATTTGAAAATTACTTCCAAAGTAAGCCGAAATTTGCTCCAAAAACGGCTTATATAGAAAAATATTTCAAAAATATTCCAAATTAAGCCGAAATTTGCTCCAAAAACGGGTTATATAGACGAAAATTTGAAAAATCATCCAAATTAAGCCGAAATTTGCTCCAAAAACGGCTTATATATACAAATATTTGAAAATTTCTTCCAAATTAAGCCGAAATTTGCTTCAAAAACGACTTATATAGACAAATATTTGAGAAATCGTCCAAATTAAGCGGATATTTGCTCCAAAAACGGCTTATATAGACGAATATTATAAAAATCTTCCAAATAAAGCCGAAATTTGCCCCAAAAATGGATTATAAGACAAATATTTAAAAAATCTTCCGCATTAAGACGAAATTTTCTCCAATAACGGCTTATATAGACGAATATTTGAAAAATCTTCCAAATTAAGCAGTAATTTGCTCCAAAAACGGTTTATTAAGCAAAATATTTGAATAAACTTCCAAATTATGCCGAAATTTGCTCCAAAAACGGCTTTTAGAGACAAATATTTGAAAAATATTCGAAATTAAGTCGAAATTTGCTCCAAAAACGGCTTATATAGACAAATATTCGAAAATTTCTTCCAAATTAAGCCGAAAATTTATCCAAAACTGGCTTATTTAGACAAATATTTCAAATATCTTCCAAATTAATTCGAAATTTGCTCCAATAACGGCTTATATAGACGAATATTTGAAAAATCGTCCAAATTAAGCCGAAATTTTCTCCAATAACGGCTTATATAGAAGAATATTTGAAATATCTTCCAAATTAGGCAGACATTTGCTCCAAAAACAGTTTATTAAGCAAAATATTTGAAAAAACGTCCAGATAAAGCCGAAATTTGCTCCAAAAACGGCTTATATAGACAAATATTTGAAAAATATCCGAAATTATGTCGAAATTTGCTCCAAAAACGGCTTATATAGACAAATATTTGAAAAATCTTCCAAATTAAGCCGAAATTTTCTCCAAAAACGGCTTATATAGACAAATATTTCAAAAATCTTCCAAATTAAGCTGAAATTTGCTCCAAAAAACAGGTTATATACACAAATATTTGAAAAATCTTCCAAAATAAGCCGAAATTTCCGCCAAAAACGGCTTATATAGAGAAATATTAGAAAAATCTTCCAAGTTAAGAGAAAATTTTCTTTAATAACGGCTTATTTAGACAAATATTTAAAAAATCTTCCAAATTAAGCCGAAATTTGCTCCAAAAAAGGCTTATATATACAAATATTTGAAAATTACTTCCAAAGTAAGCCGAAATTTGCTCCAAAAACGGCTTATATAGAAAAATATTTCAAAAATATTCCAAATTAAGCCGAAATTTGCTCCAAAAACGGGTTATATAGACGAAAATTTGAAAAATCATCCAAATTAAGCCGAAATTTGCTCCAAAAACGGCTTATATATACAAATATTTGAAAATTTCTTCCAAATTAAGCCGAAATTTGCTTCAAAAACGACTTATATAGACAAATATTTGAGAAATCGTCCAAATTAAGCGGATATTTGCTCCAAAAACGGCTTATATAGACGAATATTATAAAAATCTTCCAAATTAAGCCGAAATTTTCTCCAATAACGGCTTATATAGAAGAATATTTGAAATATCTTCCAAATTAGGCAGAAATTTGCTCCAAAAACGGTTTATTAAGCAAAATATTTGAAAAAACGTCCAAATAATGCCGAAATTTGCTCCAAAAACGACTTATATAGACAAATATTTGAAAAATATCCGAAATTATGTCGAAATTTGCTCCAAAAACGGCTTATAGAGACAAATATTTGAAAAATCTTCCAAATTAAGCCGAAATTTTCTCCAAAAACGGCTTATATAGACAAATATTTCAAAAATCTTCCAAATTAAGCTGAAATTTGCTCCAAAAAACAGGTTATATACACAAATATTTGAAAAATCTTCCAAAATAAGCCGAAATTTCCGCCAAAAACGGCTTATATAGAGAAATATTAGAAAAATCTTCCAAGTTAAGAGAAAATTTTCTTTAATAACGGCTTATTTAGACAAATATTTAAATAATCTTCCAAATTAAGCCGAAATTTGCTCCAAAAAAGGCTTATATATACAAATATTTGAAAATTACTTCCAAAGTAAGCCGAAATTTGCTCCAAAAACGGCTTATATAGAAAAATATTTCAAAAATCTTCCAAATTAAGCCGAAATTTTCTCCAAAAACGGCCTACATAGACAAATATTTCAAAAATATTCCAAATTAAGCCGAAATTTGCTCCAAAAACGGGTTATATAGACGAAAATTTGAAAAATCATCCAAATTAAGCCGAAATTTGCTCCAAAAACGGCTTATATATACAAATATTTGAAAATTTCTTCCAAATTAAGCCGAAATTTGCTTCAAAAACGACTTATATAGACAAATATTTGAGAAATCGTCCAAATTAAGCGGATATTTGCTCCAAAAACGGCTTATATAGACGAATATTATAAAAATCTTCCAAATAAAGCCGAAATTTGCCCCAAAAATGGATTATAAGACAAATATTTGAAAATTTCTTCCAAATTAAGCCGAAATTTCCTCAAAAACGGCTTATATAGACAAATATTTCAAAAATCTTCCAACTTAAGCCGAAATTTATTCCAAAAACGGCTTATATAGACAAATATTTGAAAATTTCTTCCACATTAAGCCGAAATTTGCTCCAAAAACGGCTTATATAAACGAATATTTGAAAAATCTTCCAAATTAAGCGGAAATTTCCTCCAAAAACGGCTTATATAGACAAATATATGAAAAATCTTCCAAATTAATTCGAAATTTGCTCCAATATCGGCTTATATAAAAAAATATTTGAAAAATCTTCCAAATTAAGCCGAAATTTACTCCAAAAACGGCTTATTAAGCAAAATATTGGAAAAAACTTCCAAATTAAGACGAAATTTCCTCCAAAAACGGCTTATATAGACAAATATTTGAAAAATCTTCCAAATTAAGACGAAATTTCCTCCAAAAACGGCTTATATAGACAAATATTTGAAAAATCTTCCAAATTAAGCCGAAATTGGCTCCAAAAACGGCTTATATAGACGAATATTTGAAAATTTTCCAAGTCAAAACGAAATTTGCTCCAAAAACGGCTTATATATAAAAATATTTTAAAATGTCTTCCAAAGTAAGCCGAAATATGCTCCAAAAACGGCTTATATAGACAAATATTTAAAAAATCTTCCAAATAAGGCCGAAATTTGCTCAAAAAACGGCTTATATAGACAAATATTTGAAAAATCTTCCAAATTAGGCAGAAATTTGCTCCAAAAACGGCTTATATAGACAAATATTTGAAAAAACTTCCAAATTATGCCGAAATTTGGTCCAAAATCGGTTTGTAGAGACAAATATTTGAAAAATATTCGAAATTAAGTCGAAATTTGCTCCAAAAACGGCTTATATAGACAAATATATGAAAATTTCTTCCAAATTAAGCCAAAATTTGCTCCAAAAACGGCTTATATAGACGAATATTTGAAAAATCTTCCAAATTAAGCCGAAATTTTCTCCAATAACGGCTTATATAGACGAATATTTGAGAAATCGTCCAAATTAAGCCGAAATTTTCTCCAATAACGGCTTATATAGACGAATATTTGAAAAATCTTCCAAATTAAGCCGAAATTTACTCCACAAACGGCTTATTAAGCAAAATATTGGAAAAATCTATGAAATTAAACCGAAATTTGTTCCAAAAACGGCTTATATAGACGAATATTTGAAAATTTTTCAAATCAAAACGAAATTTGCTTCAAAAACTGCTTATATAGACAAATATTTGAAAAATCTTCCAAATTAAGCCGAAATTGACTTCAAAAACGGCTTATATAAACAAATATTTCAAAAATCTTCCATGTTAAGAGAAAATTTTCTTTAATAACGGCTTATTTAGACAAATATTTTAAAAATCTTCCAAATTCAGCCGAAATTTGCTCCAAAAACGGCTTATATAGACAAATATTTGAAAAATCTTCCAAATTAAGCCGAAATTTCCTCCAAAAACGGCTTATATAGACAAATATTTCAAAAATCTTCCAAATTAAGCCGAAATTTGCTCAAAAAAGGCTTATATAGACAAATATTTAAAAAATCTTCCAAACTAATTCGAAATTTGCTCCAAAAACGGCTTATATAGACAAATATTTGAAAAATCTTCCAAATTAGGCAGTAATTTGCTCCAAAAACGGTTTATTAAGCAAAATATTTGAAAAAACTTCCAAATTATGCCGAAATTTGCTCTAAAAACGGCTTTTAGAGACAAATATTTGAAAAATATTCGAAATTAAGTCGAAATTTGCTCCAAAAACGGCTTATATAGACAAATATTCGAAAATTTCTTCCAAATTAAGCCGAAAATTTCTCCAAAACCGGCTTATATAGACAAATATTTCAAAAATCTTCCAAATTAAGCCGAAATTTGCTCCAAAAACAGGTTATATACACAAATATTTGAAAAATCTTCCAAAATAAGCCGAAATTTCCGCCAAAAACGGCTTATATAGACAAATATTTCAAAAATCTTCCAAATTAAGCCGGAATTCGCTCCAAAAACGGCTTATATAGACAAATATTTGAAAAATCTTCCAAATTAAGCCGAAATTTGCTCCGAAACGGCTTATATATACAATTATTTGAAAATTTCTTCCAAATTAAGCCGAAATTTTCTCCAATAACGGCTAATATAGAAGAATATTTGAAATATCTTCCAAATTAGGCAGAAATTTGCTCCAAAAACGGTTTATTAAGCAAAATATTTGAAAAAACGTCCAAATAATGCCGAAATTTGCACAAAAACGGCTTATATACACAAATATTTGAAAAATATCCGAAATTATGTCGAAATTTGCTCCAAAAACGGCTTATATAGACAAATATTTCAAAAATCTTCCAAATTAAGCCGAAATTTCCTCAAAAACGGCTTATATAGACAAATATTTCAAAAATCTTCCAACTTAAGCCGAAATTTATTCCAAAAACGGCTTATATAGACAAATATAAGAAAATTTCTTCCACATTAAGCCGAAATTTGCTCCAAAAACGGCTTATATAAACGAATATTTGAAAAATCTTCCAAATTAATTCGAAATTTGTTCGAATATCGGCTTATATAGAAAAATATTTGAAAAATCTTCCAAATTAAGCCGAAATTTACTCCAAAAACGGCTTATTAAGCAAAATATTGGAAAAAACTTCCAAATTAAGACGAAATTCCCTCCAAAAACGGCTTATATAGACAAATATTTGAAAAATCTTCCAAATTAAGACGAAATTTCCTCCAAAAACGGCTTATATAGACAAATATTTGAAAAATCTTCCAAATTAGGCAGAAATTTGCTCCAAAATCGGCTTATAGAGACAAATATTTGAAAAATATTCGAAATTAAGTAGAAATTTGCTCCAAAAACGGTTTATATAGAAAAATATATGAATATTTCTTCCAAATTAAGCCTAAATTTGCTCCAAAACCGGCTTATATAGACAAATATTTAAAAAATCTTCCAAATTAATTCGAAATTTGCTCCAAAAACGGCTTATATAGACGAATATTTGAGAAATCGTCCAAATTAAGCCGAAATTTTCTCCAATAACGGCTTATATAGACAAATATTTAAAAAATCTTCCAAATTAATTCGAAATTTGCTCCAAAAACGGCTTATATAGACGAATATTTGAGAAATCGTCCAAATTAAGCCGAAATTTTCTCCAATAACGGCTTATATAGACGAATATTTGAAATATCTTCCAAATTAGGCAGAAATTTGCTCCAAAAACGGCTTATATAGACAAATATTTCAAAAATCTTCCAAATTAAGCCGAAACTTACTCCAAAAATGGCTTATATAGACGAATATATCAAAGAATATCCAAATTAAGCCGAAATTTCCTGCAAAAACGGGTTATATAGACAAATATTTGAAAAAATCTTCCAAATTAAGCCGAAATTTGCTCCAAAAACGGCTTATATAGACGAATATTTGAAAAATCTTCCAAATTAAGCAGTAATTTGCTCCAAAAACGGTTTATTAAGCAAAATATTTGAATAAACTTCCAAATTATGCCGAAATTTGCTCCAAAAACGGCTTTTAGAGACAAATATTTGAAAAATATTCGAAATTAAGTCGAAATTTGCTCCAAAAACGGCTTATATAGACAAATATTCGAAAATTTCTTCCAAATTAAGCCGAAAATTTATCCAAAACTGGCTTATTTAGACAAATATTTCAAATATCTTCCAAATTAATTCGAAATTTGCTCCAATAACGGCTTATATAGACGAATATTTGAAAAATCGTCCAAATTAAGCCGAAATTTTCTCCAATAACGGCTTATATAGAAGAATATTTGAAATATCTTCCAAATTAGGCAGACATTTGCTCCAAAAACAGTTTATTAAGCAAAATATTTGAAAAAACGTCCAGATAATGCCGAAATTTGCTCCAAAAACGGCTTATATAGACAAATATTTGAAAAATATCCGAAATTATGTCGAAATTTGCTCCAAAAACGGCTTATATAGACAAATATTTGAAAAATCTTCCAAATTAAGCCGAAATTTTCTCCAAAAACGGCTTATATAGACAAATATTTCAAAAATCTTCCAAATTAAGCTGAAATTTGCTCCAAAAAACAGGTTATATACACAAATATTTGAAAAATCTTCCAAAATAAGCCGAAATTTCCGCCAAAAACGGCTTATATAGAGAAATATTAGAAAAATCTTCCAAGTTAAGAGAAAATTTTCTTTAATAACGGCTTATTTAGACAAATATTTAAAAAATCTTCCAAATTAAGCCGAAATTTGCTCCAAAAAAGGCTTATATATACAAATATTTGAAAATTACTTCCAAAGTAAGCCGAAATTTGCTCCAAAAACGGCTTATATAGAAAAATATTTCAAAAATATTCCAAATTAAGCCGAAATTTGCTCCAAAAACGGGTTATATAGACGAAAATTTGAAAAATCATCCAAATTAAGCCGAAATTTGCTCCAAAAACGGCTTATATATACAAATATTTGAAAATTTCTTCCAAATTAAGCCGAAATTTGCTTCAAAAACGACTTATATAGACAAATATTTGAGAAATCGTCCAAATTAAGCGGATATTTGCTCCAAAAACGGCTTATATAGACGAATATTATAAAAATCTTCCAAATAAAGCCGAAATTTGCCCCAAAAATGGATTATAAGACAAATATTTGAAAATTTCTTCCAAATGAAGCCGAAATTTCCTCAAAAACGGCTTATATAGACAAATATTTCAAAAATCTTCCAAATTAAGCCGAAATTTGCTCAATAAAGGCTTATATAGACAAATATTTAAAAAATCTTCCACATTAAGACGAAATTTTCTCCAATAACGGCTTATATAGACGAATATTTGAAAAATCTTCCAAATTAAGCAGTAATTTGCTCCAAAAACGGTTTATTAAGCAAAATATTTGAATAAACTTCCAAATTATGCCGAAATTTGCTCCAAAAACGGCTTTTAGAGACAAATATTTGAAAAATATTCGAAATTAAGTCGAAATTTGCTCCAAAAACGGCTTATATAGACAAATATTCGAAAATTTCTTCCAAATTAAGCCGAAAATTTATCCAAAACTGGCTTATTTAGACAAATATTTCAAATATCTTCCAAATTAATTCGAAATTTGCTCCAATAACGGCTTATATAGACGAATATTTGAAAAATCTTCCAAATTAAGCCGAAATTTTCTCCAATAACGGCTTATATAGAAGAATATTTGAAATATCTTCCAAATTAGGCAGAAATTTGCTCCAAAAACGGTTTATTAAGCAAAATATTTGAAAAAACGTCCAAATAATGCCGAAATTTGCTCCAAAAACGACTTATATAGACAAATATTTGAAAAATATCCGAAATTATGTCGAAATTTGCTCCAAAAACGGCTTATAGAGACAAATATTTGAGAAATCGTCCAAATTAAGCCGAAATTTTCTCCAAAAACGGCTTATATAGACGAATATTATAAAAATCTTCCAAATAAAGCCGAAATTTTCCCCAAAAATGGATTATAAGACAAATATTTGAAAATTTCTTCCAAATTAAGCCGAAATTTCCTCAAAAACGGCTTATATAGACAAATATTTCAAAAATCTTCCAACTTAAGCCGAAATTTATTCCAAAAACGGCTTATATAGACAAATATTTGAAAATTTCTTCCACATTAAGCCGAAATTTGCTCCAAAAACGGCTTATATAAACGAATATTTGAAAAATCTTCCAAATTAAGCGGAAATTTCCTCCAAAAACGGCTTATATAGACAAATATATGAAAAATCTTCCAAATTAATTCGAAATTTGCTCCAATATCGGCTTATATAAAAAAATATTTGAAAAATCTTCCAAATTAAGCCGAAATTTACTCCAAAAACGGCTTATTAAGCAAAATATTGGAAAAAACTTCCAAATTAAGACGAAATTTCCTCCAAAAACGGCTTATATAGACAAATATTTGAAAAATCTTCCAAATTAAGACGAAATTTCCTCCAAAAACGGCTTATATAGACAAATATTTGAAAAATCTTCCAAATTAAGCCGAAATTGGCTCCAAAAACGGCTTATATAGACGAATATTTGAAAATTTTCCAAGTCAAAACGAAATTTGCTCCAAAAACGGCTTATATATAAAAATATTTTAAAATGTCTTCCAAAGTAAGCCGAAATATGCTCCAAAAACGGCTTATATAGACAAATATTTAAAAAATCTTCCAAATAAGGCCGAAATTTGCTCAAAAAACGGCTTATATAGACAAATATTTGAAAAATCTTCCAAATTAGGCAGAAATTTGCTCCAAAAACGGTTTATTAAGCAAAATATTTGAAAAAACTTCCAAATTATGCCGAAATTTGGTCCAAAATTGGTTTGTAGAGACAAATATTTGAAAAATATTCGAAATTAAGTCGAAATTTGCTCCAAAAACGGCTTATATAGACAAATATATGAAAATTTCTTCCAAATTAAGCCAAAATTTGCTCCAAAAACGGCTTATATAGACGAATATTTGAAAAATCTTCCAAATTAAGACGAAATTTTCTCCAATAACGGCTTATATAGACGAATATTTGAGAAATCGTCCAAATTAAGCCGAAATTTTCTCCAATAACGGCTTATATAGACGAATATTTGAAAAATCTTCCAAATTAAGCCGAAATTTACTCCACAAACGGCTTATTAAGCAAAATATTGGAAAAATCTATGAAATTAAACCGAAATTTGTTCCAAAAACGGCTTATATAGACGAATATTTGAAAATTTTTCAAATCAAAACGAAATTTGCTTCAAAAACTGCTTATATAGACAAATATTTGAAAAATCTTCCAAATTAAGCCGAAATTGACTTCAAAAACGGCTTATATAAACAAATATTTCAAAAATCTTCCATGTTAAGAGAAAATTTTCTTTAATAACGGCTTATTTAGACAAATATTTTAAAAATCTTCCAAATTCAGCCGAAATTTGCTCCAAAAACGGCTTATATAGACAAATATTTGAAAAATCTTCCAAATTAAGCCGAAATTTCCTCCAAAAACGGCTTATATAGACAAATATTTCAAAAATCTTCCAAATTAAGCCGAAATTTGCTCAAAAAAGGCTTATATAGACAAATATTTAAAAAATCTTCCAAACTAATTCGAAATTTGCTCCAAAAACGGCTTATATAGACAAATATTTGAAAAATCTTCCAAATTAGGCAGTAATTTGCTCCAAAAACGGTTTATTAAGCAAAATATTTGAAAAAACTTCCAAATTATGCCGAAATTTGCTCTAAAAACGGCTTTTAGAGACAAATATTTGAAAAATATTCGAAATTAAGTCGAAATTTGCTCCAAAAACGGCTTATATAGACAAATATTCGAAAATTTCTTCCAAATTAAGCCGAAAATTTCTCCAAAACCGGCTTATATAGACAAATATTTCAAAAATCTTCCAAATTAAGCCGAAATTTGCTCCAAAAACAGGTTATATACACAAATATTTGAAAAATCTTCCAAAATAAGCCGAAATTTCCGCCAAAAACGGCTTATATAGACAAATATTTGAAAAATCTTCCAAATTAAGCCGAAATTTGCTCCGAAACGGCTTATATATACAATTATTTGAAAATTTCTTCCAAATTAAGCCGAAATTTTCTCCAATAACGGCTAATATAGAAGAATATTTGAAATATCTTCCAAATTAGGCAGAAATTTGCTCCAAAAACGGTTTATTAAGCAAAATATTTGAAAAAACGTCCAAATAATGCCGAAATTTGCACAAAAACGGCTTATATAGACAAATATTTGAAAAATATCCGAAATTATGTCGAAATTTGCTCCAAAAACGGCTTATATAGACAAATATTTCAAAAATCTTCCAAAATAAGCCGAAATTTCCTCAAAAACGGCTTATATAGACAAATATTTCAAAAATCTTCCAACTTAAGCCGAAATTTATTCCAAAAACGGCTTATATAGACAAATATAAGAAAATTTCTTCCACATTAAGCCGAAATTTGCTCCAAAAACGGCTTATATAAACGAATATTTGAAAAATCTTCCAAATTAATTCGAAATTTGTTCGAATATCGGCTTATATAGAAAAATATTTGAAAAATCTTCCAAATTAAGCCGAAATTTACTCCAAAAACGGCTTATTAAGCAAAATATTGGAAAAAACTTCCAAATTAAGACGAAATTCCCTCCAAAAACGGCTTATATAGACAAATATTTGAAAAATCTTCCAAATTAAGACGAAATTTCCTCCAAAAACGGCTTATATAGACAAATATTTGAAAAATCTTCCAAATTAGGCAGAAATTTGCTCCAAAATCGGCTTATAGAGACAAATATTTGAAAAATATTCGAAATTAAGTAGAAATTTGCTCCAAAAACGGTTTATATAGAAAAATATATGAATATTTCTTCCAAATTAAGCCTAAATTTGCTCCAAAACCGGCTTATATAGACAAATATTTAAAAAATCTTCCAAATTAATTCGAAATTTGCTCCAAAAACGGCTAATATAGACGAATATTTGAGAAATCGTCCAAATTAAGCCGAAATTTTCTCCAATAACGGCTTATATAGACGAATATTTGAAATATCTTCCAAATTAGGCAGAAATTTGCTCCAAAAACGGCTTATATAGACAAATATTTCAAAAATCTTCCAAATTAAGCCGAAACTTACTCCAAAAATGGCTTATATAGACGAATATATCAAAGAATATCCAAATTAAGCCGAAATTTCCTGCAAAAACGGGTTATATAGACAAATATTTGAAAAAATCTTCCAAATTAAGCCGAAATTTGCTCCAAAAACGGCTTATATAGACGAATATTTGAAAAATCTTCCAAATTAAGCCGAAATTTACTCCACAAACGGCTTATTAAGCAAAACATTGGAAAAATCTATGAAATTAAACCGAAATTTGTTCCAAAAACGGCTTATATAGACGAATATTTGAAAATTTTTCAAATCAAAACGAAATTTGCTTCAAAAACGGCTTATATAAACAAATATTTCAAAAATCTTCCAAGTTAAGAGAAAATTTTCTTTAATAACGGCTTATTTAGACAAATATTTTAAAAATCTTCCAAATTCAGCCGAAATTTGCTCCAAAAACGGCTTATATAGACAAATATTTGAAAAATCTTCCAAATTAAGCCGAAATTTCCTCCAAAAACGGCTTATATAGACAAATATTTCAAACATCTTCCAAATTAAGCCGAAATTTGCTCAAAAAAGGCTTATATAGACAAATATTTAAAAAATCTTCCAAACTAATTCGAAATTTGCTCCAAAAAAGGCTTATATAGACAAATATTTGAATAATCTTCCAAATTAGGCAGTAATTTGCTCCAAAAACGGTTTATTAAGCAAAATATTTGAAAAAACTTCCAAATTATGCCGAAATTTACTCTAAAAACGGCTTTTAGAGACAAATATTTGAAAAATATTCGAAATTAAGTCGAAATTTGCTCCAAAAACGGCTTATATAGACAAATATTCGAAAATTTCTTCCAAATTAAGCCGAAAATTTCTCCAAAACCGGCTTATTTAGACAAATATTTCAAATATCTTCCAAATTAATTCGAAATTTGCTCCAAAAACGGCTTATATAGACGAATATTTGAAAAATCGTCCAAATTAAGCCGTAATTTTCTCCAATAACGGCTTATATAGAAGAATATTTTAAATATCTTCCAAATTAGGCAGAAATTTGCTCCAAAAACGGTTTATTAAGCAAAATATTTGAAAAAACGTCCAGTTAATGCCGAAATTTGCACAAAAACGGCTTATATAGACAAATATTTGAAAAATATCCGAAATTATGTCGAAATTTGCTCAAAAAACGGCTTATATAGACAAATATTTCAAAAATCTTCCAAATTAAGCCGAAATTTTCTCCAAGAACGGCTTATATAGACAAATATTTCAAAAATCTTCCAAATTAAGCCGAAATTTGCTCCAAAAACAGGTTATATACACAAATATTTGAAAAATCTTCCAAAATAAGCCGAAATTTCCGCCAAAAACGGCTTATATAGACAAATATTTCAAAAATCTTCCAAATTAAGCCGGAATTCGCTCCAAAAACGGCTTATATAGACAAATATTTGAAAAATCTTCCAAATTAAGCCGAAATTTGCTCCGAAACGGCTTATATATACAATTATTTGAAAATTTCTTCCAAATTAAGCCGAAATTTTCTTCAATAACGGCTTATATAGAAGAATATTTGAAATATCTTCCAAATTAGGCAGAAATTTGCTCCAAAAACGGTTTATTAAGCAAAATATCTGAAAAAACGTCCAAATAATGCCGAAATTTGCACAAAAACGGCTTATATAGACAAATATTTGAAAAATATCCGAAATTATGTCGAAATTTGCTCCAAAAACGGCTTATATAGACAAATATTTCAAAAATCTTCCAAATTAAGCCGGAATTAGCACCAAAAACGGCTTATATAGACAAATATTTGAAAAAATCTTCCAAATTAAGCCGAAATTTGCTCCGAAACGGCTTATATAGACAAATATTTGAAAAATCGTCCAAATTAAGCGTAAATTGCTCCAAGAACGGCTTATATAGACGAATATTATAAAAATCTTCCAAATAAAGCCGAAATTTGCTCCAAAAATGGCTTATATAGGCAAATATTTCAAAGAATATCCAAATTAAGCCGAAATTTGCTCCATGAAACGGCTTATATAGTCGAATATTTGAAAAAATCTTGCAAATTAAGCCGAAATATGCTCCAAAAACGCGTTATATAGACAAATATTTGAAAATTTCTTCCAAATTAAGCCGAAAATTGCTCCAAAACCGGCTTATTTAGACAAATATTTCAAATATCTTCCAAATTAATTCGAAATTTGCTCCGAAACGGCTTATATATACAATTATTTGAAAATTTCTTCCAAATTAAGCCGAAATTTTCTTCAATAACGGCTTATATAGAAGAATATTTGAAATATCTTCCAAATTAGGCAGAAATTTGCTCCAAAAACGGTTTATTAAGCAAAATATTTGAAAAAACGTCCAAATAATGCCGAAATTTGCACAAAAACGGCTTATATAGACAAATATTTGAAAAATATCCGAAATTATGTCGAAATTTGCTCCAAAAACGGCTTATATAGACAAATATTTCAAAAATCTTCCAAATTAAGCCGGAATTAGCTCCAAAAACGGCTTATATAGACAAATATTTGAAAAAATCTTCCAAATTAAGCCGAAATTTGCTCCGAAACGGCTTATATAGACAAATATTTGAAAAATCGTCCAAATTAAGCGTAAATTGCTCCAAGAACGGCTTATATAGACGAATATTATAAAAATCTTCCAAATAAAGCCGAAATTTGCTCCAAAAATGGCTTATATAGACAAATATTTCAAAGAATATCCAAATTAAGCCGAAATTTGCTCCATGAAACGGCTTATATAGTCGAATATTTGAAAAAATCTTGCAAATTAAGCCGAAATATGCTCCAAAAACGCGTTATATAGACAAATATTTGAAAATTTCTTCCAAATTAAGCCGAAAATTGCTCCAAAACCGGCTTATTTAGACAAATATTTCAAATATCTTCCAAATTAATTCGAAATTTGCTCCAAAAACGGCTTATATAGACGAATATTTGAAAAATCGTCCAAATTAAGCCGAAATTTTCTCCAATAACGGCTTATATAGAAGAATATTTGAAATATCTTCCAAATTAGGCAGAAATTTGCTCCAAAAACGGTTTATTAAGCAAAATATTTGAAAAAACGTCCAAATAATGCCGAAATTTGCTCCAAAACGGCTTATATAGACAAATATTTGAAAAATATCCGAAATTATGTCGAAATTTGCTCCAAAAACGGCTTATAGAGACAAATATTTGAAAAATCTTCCAAATTAAGCCGAAATTTTCTCCAAAAACGGCTTATATAGACAAATATTTCAAAAATCTTCCAAATTAAGCTGAAATTTGCTCCAAAAAACAGGTTATATACACAAATATTTGAAAAATCTTCCAAAATAAGCCGAAATTTCCGCCAAAAACGGCTTATATAGAGAAATATTAGAAAAATCTTCCAAGTTAAGAGAAAATTTTCTTTAATAACGGCTTATTTAGACAAATATTTAAATAATCTTCCAAATTAAGCCGAAATTTGCTCCAAAAAAGGCGTATATATACAAATATTTGAAAATTACTTCCAAAGTAAGCCGAAATTTGCTCCAAAAACGGCTTATATAGAAAAATATTTCAAAAATCTTCCAAATTAAGCCGAAATTTTCTCCAAAAACGGCCTACATAGACAAATATTTCAAAAATATTCCAAATTAAGCCGATATTTGCTCCAAAAACGGGTTATATAGACGAAAATTTGAAAAATCATCCAAATTAAGCCGAAATTTGCTCCAAAAACGGCTTATATATACAAATATTTGAAAATTTCTTCCAAATTAAGCCGAAATTTGCTTCAAAAACGACTTATATAGACAAATATTTGAGAAATCGTCCAATTTAAGCGGATATTTGCTCCAAAAACGGCTTATATAGACGAATATTATAAAAATCTTCCAAATAAAGCCGAAATTTGCCCCAAAAATGGATTATAAGACAAATATTTGAAAATTTCTTCCAAATTAAGCCGAAATTTCCTCAAAAACGGCTTATATAGACAAATATTTCAAAAATCTTCCAACTTAAGCCGAAATTTATTCCAAAAACGGCTTATATAGACAAATATTTGAAAATTTCTTCCACATTAAGCCGAAATTTGCTCCAAAAACGGCTTATATAAACGAATATTTGAAAAATCTTCCAAATTAAGCGGAAATTTCCTCCAAAAACGGCTTATATAGTCAAATATATGAAAAATCTTCCAAATTAATTCGAAATTTGCTCCAATATCGGCTTATATAGAAAAATATTTGAAAAATCTTCCAAATTAAGCCGAAATTTACTCCAAAAACGGCTTATTAAGCAAAATATTGGAAAAAACTTCCAAATTAAGACGAAATTTCCTCCAAAAACGGCTTATATAGACAAATATTTGAAAAATCTTCCAAATTAAGACGAAATTTCCTCCAAAAACGGCTTATATAGACAAATATTTGAAAAATCTTCCAAATTAAGCCGAAATTGGCTCCAAAAACGGCTTATATAGACGAATATTTGAAAATTTTCCAAGTCAAAACGAAATTTGCTCCAAAAACGGCTTATATATAAAAATATTTTAAAATGTCTTCCAAAGTAAGCCGAAATATGCTCCAAAAACGTCTTATATAGACAAATATTTAAAAAATCTTCCAAATTAAGCAGAAATTTGCTCAAAAAACGGCTTATATAGACAAATATTTGAAAAATCTTCCAAATTAGGCAGAAATTTGCTCCAAAAACGGTTTATTAAGCAAAATATTTGAAAAAACTTCCAAATTATGCCGAAATTTGGTCCAAAATCGGCTTGTAGAGACAAATATTTGAAAAATATTCGAAATTAAGTCGAAATTTGCTCCAAAAACGGCTTATATAGACAAATATTTCAAAAATCTTCCAAATTAAGCCGGAATTAGCTCCAAAAACGGCTTATATAGACAAATATTTGAAAAAATCTTCCAAATTAAGCCGAAATTTGCTCCGAAACGGCTTATATAGACAAATATTTGAATAATCTTCCAAATTAGGCAGTAATTTGCTCCAAAAACGGTTTATTAAGCAAAATATTTGAAAAAACTTCCAAATTATGCCGAAATTTGCTCTAAAAACGGCTTTTAGAGACAAATATTTGAAAAATATTCGAAATTAAGTCGAAATTTGCTCCAAAAACGGCTTATATAGACAAATATTCGAAAATTTCTTCCAAATTAAGCCGAAAATTTCTCCAAAACCGGCTTATTTAGACAAATATTTCAAATATCTTCCAAATTAATTCGAAATTTGCTCCAAAAACGGCTTATATAGACGAATATTTGAAAAATCGTCCAAATTAAGCCGTAATTTTCTCCAATAACGGCTTATATAGAAGAATATTTTAAATATCTTCCAAATTAGGCAGAAATTTGCTCCAAAAACGGTTTATTAAGCAAAATATTTGAAAAAACGTCCAAATAATGCCGAAATTTGCACAAAAACGGCTTATATAGACAAATATTTGAAAAATATCCGAAATTATGTCGAAATTTGCTCAAAAAACGGCTTATATAGACAAATATTTCAAAAATCTTCCAAATTAAGCCGAAATTTTCTCCAAGAACGGCTTATATAGACAAATATTTCAAAAATCTTCCAAATTAAGCCGAAATTTGCTCCAAAAACAGGTTATATACACAAATATTTGAAAAATCTTCCAAAATAAGCCGAAATTTCCGCCAAAAACGGCTTATATACACAAATATTTCAAAAATCTTCCAAATTAAGCCGGAATTCGCTCCAAAAACGGCTTATATAGACAAATATTTGAAAAATCTTCCAAATTAAGCCGAAATTTGCTCCGAAACGGCTTATATATACAATTATTTGAAAATTTCTTCCAAATTAAGCCGAAATTTTCTTCAATAACGGCTTATATAGAAGAATATTTGAAATATCTTCCAAATTAGGCAGAAATTTGCTCCAAAAACGGTTTATTAAGCAAAATATTTGAAAAAACGTCCAAATAATGCCGAAATTTGCACAAAAACGGCTTATATAGACAAATATTTGAAAAATATCCGAAATTATGTCGAAATTTGCTCCAAAAACGGCTTATATAGACAAATATTTCAAAAATCTTCCAAATTAAGCCGGAATTAGCTCCAAAAACGGCTTATATAGACAAATATTTGAAAAAATCTTCCAAATTAAGCCGAAATTTGCTCCGAAACGGCTTATATAGACAAATATTTGAAAAATCGTCCAAATTAAGCGTAAATTGCTCCAAGAACGGCTTATATAGACGAATATTATAAAAATCTTCCAAATAAAGCCGAAATTTGCTCCAAAAATGGCTTATATAGACAAATATTTCAAAGAATATCCAAATTAAGCCGAAATTTGCTCCATGAAACGGCTTATATAGTCGAATATTTGAAAAAATCTTGCAAATTAAGCCGAAATATGCTCCAAAAACGCGTTATATAGACAAATATTTGAAAATTTCTTCCAAATTAAGCCGAAAATTGCTCCAAAACCGGCTTATTTAGACAAATATTTCAAATATCTTCCAAATTAATTCGAAATTTGCTCCAAAAACGGCTTATATAGACGAATATTTGAAAAATCGTCCAAATTAAGCCGAAATTTTCTCCAATAACGGCTTATATAGAAGAATATTTGAAATATCTTCCAAATTAGGCAGAAATTTGCTCCAAAAACGGTTTATTAAGCAAAATATTTGAAAAAACGTCCAAATAATGCCGAAATTTGCTCCAAAAACGACTTATATAGACAAATATTTGAAAAATATCCGAAATTATGTCGAAATTTGCTCCAAAAACGGCTTATAGAGACAAATATTTGAAAAATCTTCCAAATTAAGCCGAAATTTTCTCCAAAAACGGCTTATATAGACAAATATTTCAAAAATCTTCCAAATTAAGCTGAAATTTGCTCCAAAAAAAAAGGTTATATACACAAATATTTGAAAAATCTTCCAAAATAAGCCGAAATTTCCGCCAAAAACGGCTTATATAGAGAAATATTAGAAAAATCTTCCAAGTTAAGAGAAAATTTTCTTTAATAACGGCTTATTTAGACAAATATTTAAATAATCTTCCAAATTAAGCCGAAATTTGCTCCAAAAAAGGCTTATATATACAAATATTTGAAAATTACTTCCAAAGTAAGCCGAAATTTGCTCCAAAAACGGCTTATATAGAAAAATATTTCAAAAATCTTCCAAATTAAGCCGAAATTTTCTCCAAAAACGGCCTACATAGACAAATATTTCAAAAATATTCCAAATTAAGCCGATATTTGCTCCAAAAACGGGTTATATAGACGAAAATTTGAAAAATCATCCAAATTAAGCCGAAATTTGCTCCAAAAACGGCTTATATATACAAATATTTGAAAATTTCTTCCAAATTAAGCCGAAATTTGCTTCAAAAACGACTTATATAGACAAATATTTGAGAAATCGTCCAAATTAAGCGGATATTTGCTCCAAAAACGGCTTATATAGACGAATATTATAAAAATCTTCCAAATAAAGCCGAAATTTGCCCCAAAAATGGATTATAAGACAAATATTTGAAAATTTCTTCCAAATTAAGCCGAAATTTCCTCAAAAACGGCTTATATAGACAAATATTTCAAAAATCTTCCAACTTAAGCCGAAATTTATTCCAAAAACGGCTTATATAGACAAATATTTGAAAATTTCTTCCACATTAAGCCGAAATTTGCTCCAAAAACGGCTTATATAAACGAATATTTGAAAAATCTTCCAAATTAAGCGGAAATTTCCTCCAAAAACGGCTTATATAGACAAATATATGAAAAATCTTCCAAATTAATTCGAAATTTGCTCCAATATCGGCTTATATAGAAAAATATTTGAAAAATCTTCCAAATTAAGCCGAAATTTACTCCAAAAACGGCTTATTAAGCAAAATATTGGAAAAAACTTCCAAATTAAGACGAAATTTCCTCCAAAAACGGCTTATATAGACAAATATTTGAAAAATCTTCCAAATTAAGACGAAATTTCCTCCAAAAACGGCTTATATAGACAAATATTTGAAAAATCTTCCAAATTAAGCCGAAATTGGCTCCAAAAACGGCTTATATAGACGAATATTTGAAAATTTTCCAAGTCAAAACGAAATTTGCTCCAAAAACGGCTTATATATAAAAATATTTTAAAATGTCTTCCAAAGTAAGCCGAAATATGCTCCAAAAACGTCTTATATAGACAAATATTTAAAAAATCTTCCAAATTAAGCAGAAATTTGCTCAAAAAACGGCTTATATAGACAAATATTTGAAAAATCTTCCAAATTAGGCAGAAATTTGCTCCAAAAACGGTTTATATAGACAAATATATGAAAAATCTTCCAAATTAATTCGAAATTTGCTCCAATATCGGCTTATATAGAAAAATATTTGAAAAATCTTCCAAATTAAGCCGAAATTTACTCCAAAAACGGCTTATTAAGCAAAATATTGGAAAAAACTTCCAAATTAAGACGAAATTTCCTCCAAAAACGGCTTATATAGACAAATATTTGAAAAATCTTCCAAATTAAGACGAAATTTCCTCCAAAAACGGCTTATATAGACAAATATTTGAAAAATCTTCCAAATTAAGCCGAAATTGGCTCCAAAAACGGCTTATATAGACGAATATTTGAAAATTTTCCAAGTCAAAACGAAATTTGCTCCAAAAACGGCTTATATATAAAAATATTTTAAAATGTCTTCCAAAGTAAGCCGAAATATGCTCCAAAAACGTCTTATATAGACAAATATTTAAAAAATCTTCCAAATTAAGCAGAAATTTGCTCAAAAAACGGCTTATATAGACAAATATTTGAAAAATCTTCCAAATTAGGCAGAAATTTGCTCCAAAAACGGTTTATTAAGCAAAATATTTGAAAAAACTTCCAAATTATGCCGAAATTTGGTCCAAAATCGGCTTGTAGAGACAAATATTTGAAAAATATTCGAAATTAAGTCGAAATTTGCTCCAAAAACGGCTTATATAGACAAATATATGAAAATTTCTTCCAAATTAAGCCAAAATTTGCTCCAAAAACGGCTTATATAGACGAATATTTGAAAAATCTTCCAAATTTAGCTGAAATTTTCTCCAATAACGGCTTATATAGACGAATATTTGAGAAATCGTCCAAATTAAGCCGAAATTTTCTCCAATAACGGCTTATATAGACGAATATTTGAAATATCTTCCAAATTAGGCAGAAATTTGCTCCAAAAACGGCTTATATAGACAAATATTTGAAAAATCTTCCAAATTAAGCCGAAACTTGCTCCAAAAATGGCTTATATAGACGAATATATCAAAGAATATCCAAATTAAGCCGAAATTTCCTGCAAAAACGGGTTATATAGACAAATATTTGAAAAAATCTTCCAACTTAAGCCGAAATTTGCTCCAAACACGGCTTATATAGACGAATATTTGAAAAATCTTCCAAATTAAGCCGAAATTTACTCCACAAACGGCTTATTAAGCAAAATATTGGAAAAATCTATGAAATTAAACCGAAATTTGTTCCAAAAACGGCTTATATAGACGAATATTTGAAAATTTTTCAAATCAAAACGAAATTTGCTTCAAAAACTGCTTATATAGACAAATATTTGAAAAATCTTCCAAATTAAGCCGAAATTGACTTCAAAAACGGCTTATATAAACAAATATTTCAAAAATCTTCCATGTTAAGAGAAAATTTTCTTTAATAACGGCTTATTTAGACAAATATTTTAAAAATCTTCCAAATTCAGCCGAAATTTGCTCCAAAAACGGCTTATATAGACAAATATTTGAAAAATCTTCCAAATTAAGCCGAAATTTCCTCCAAAAACGGCTTATATAGACAAATATTTCAAAAATCTTCCAAATTAAGCCGAAATTTGCTCAAAAAAGGCTTATATAGACAAATATTTAAAAAATCTTCCAAACTAATTCGAAATTTGCTCCAAAAACGGCTTATATAGACAAATATTTGAAAAATCTTCCAAATTAGGCAGTAATTTGCTCCAAAAACGGTTTATTAAGCAAAATATTTGAAAAAACTTCCAAATTATGCCGAAATTTGCTCTAAAAACGGCTTTTAGAGACAAATATTTGAAAAATATTCGAAATTAAGTCGAAATTTGCTCCAAAAACGGCTTATATAGACAAATATTCGAAAATTTCTTCCAAATTAAGCCGAAAATTTCTCCAAAACCGGCTTATTTAGACAAATATTTCAAAAATCTTCCAAATTAATTCGAAATTTGCTCCAAAAACGGCTTATATAGACGAATATTTGAAAAATCGTCCAAATTAAGCCGAAATTTTCTCCAATAACGGCTTATATAGAAGAATATTTGAAATATCTTCCAAATTAGGCAGAAATTTGCTCCAAAAACGGTTTATTAAGCAAAATATTTGAAAAAACGTCCAAATAATGCCGAAATTTGCACAAAAACGGCTTATATAGACGAATATTTGAAAAATATCCTAAATTATGTCGAAATTTGCTCCAAAAACGACTTATATAGACAAATATTTCAAAAATCTTCCAAATTAAGCCGAAATTTTCTCCAAAAACGGCTTATATAGACAAATATTTCAAAAATCTTCCAAATTAAGCCGAAATTTGCTCCAAAAACAGGTTATATACACAAATATTTGAAAAATCTTCCAAAATAAGCCGAAATTTCCGCCAAAAACGGCTTATATAGACAAATATTTCAAAAATCTTCCAAATTAAGCCGGAATTCGCTCCAAAAACGGCTTATATAGACAAATATTTGAAAAATCTTCCAAATTAAGCCGAAATTTGCTCCGAAACGGCTTATATATACAATTATTTGAAAATTTCTTCCAAATTAAGCCGAAATTTTCTTCAATAACGGCTTATATAGAAGAATATTTGAAATATCTTCCAAATTGTTCAGAAATTTGCTCCAAAAACGGTTTATTAAGCAAAATATTTGAAGAAACGTCCAAATAATGCCGAAATTTGCACAAAAACGGCTTATATAGACAAATATTTGAAAAATATCCGAAATTATGTCGAAATTTGCTCCAAAAACGGCTTATAGAGACAAATATTTGAAAAATCTTCCAAATTAAGCCGAAATTTTCTCCAAAAACGGCTTATATAGACAAATATTTCAAAAATCTTCCAAATTAAGCTGAAATTTGCTCCAAAAAACAGGTTATATACACAAATATTTGAAAAATCTTCCAAAATAAGCCGAAATTTCCGCCAAAAACGGCTTATATAGAGAAATATTAGAAAAATCTTCCAAGTTAAGAGAAAATTTTCTTTAATAACGGCTTATTTAGACAAATATTTAAATAATCTTCCAAATTAAGCCGAAATTTGCTCCAAAAAAGGCTTATATATACAAATATTTGAAAATTACTTCCAAAGTAAGCCGAAATTTGCTCCAAAAACGGCTTATATAGAAAAATATTTCAAAAATCTTCCAAATTAAGCCGAAATTTTCTCCAAAAACGGCCTACATAGACAAATATTTCAAAAATATTCCAAATTAAGCCGAAATTTGCTCCAAAAACGGGTTATATAGACGAAAATTTGAAAAATCATCCAAATTAAGCCGAAATTTGCTCCAAAAACGGCTTATATATACAAATATTTGAAAATTTCTTCCAAAGTAAGCCGAAATATGCTCCAAAAACGTCTTATATAGACAAATATTTAAAAAATCTTCCAAATTAAGCAGAAATTTGCTCAAAAAACGGCTTATATAGACAAATATTTGAAAAATCTTCCAAATTAGGCAGAAATTTGCTCCAAAAACGGTTTATTAAGCAAAATATTTGAAAAAACTTCCAAATTATGCCGAAATTTGGTCCAAAATCGGCTTGTAGAGACAAATATTTGAAAAATATTCGAAATTAAGTCGAAATTTGCTCCAAAATCGGCTTGTAGAGACAAATATTTGAAAAATATTCGAAATTAAGTCGAAATTTGCTCCAATAACGGCTTATATAGACGAATATTTGAAATATCTTCCAAATTAGGCAGAAATTTGCTCCAAAAACGGCTTATATAGACAAATATTTGAAAAATCTTCCAAATTAAGCCGAAACTTGCTCCAAAAATGGCTTATATAGACGAATATATCAAAGAATATCCAAATTAAGCCGAAATTTCCTGCAAAAACGGGTTATATAGACAAATATTTGAAAAAATCTTCCAACTTAAGCCGAAATTTGCTCCAAACACGGCTTATATAGACGAATATTTGAAAAATCTTCCAAATTAAGCCGAAATTTACTCCACAAACGGCTTATTAAGCAAAATATTGGAAAAATCTATGAAATTAAACCGAAATTTGTTCCAAAAACGGCTTATATAGACGAATATTTGAAAATTTTTCAAATCAAAACGAAATTTGCTTCAAAAACTGCTTATATAGACAAATATTTGAAAAATCTTCCAAATTAAGCCGAAATTGACTTCAAAAACGGCTTATATAAACAAATATTTCAAAAATCTTCCATGTTAAGAGAAAATTTTCTTTAATAACGGCTTATTTAGACAAATATTTTAAAAATCTTCCAAATTCAGCCGAAATTTGCTCCAAAAACGGCTTATATAGACAAATATTTGAAAAATCTTCCAAATTAAGCCGAAATTTCCTCCAAAAACGGCTTATATAGACAAATATTTCAAAAATCTTCCAAATTAAGCCGAAATTTGCTCAAAAAAGGCTTATATAGACAAATATTTAAAAAATCTTCCAAACTAATTCGAAATTTGCTCCAAAAACGGCTTATATAGACAAATATTTGAAAAATCTTCCAAATTAGGCAGTAATTTGCTCCAAAAACGGTTTATTAAGCAAAATATTTGAAAAAACTTCCAAATTATGCCGAAATTTGCTCTAAAAACGGCTTTTAGAGACAAATATTTGAAAAATATTCGAAATTAAGTCGAAATTTGCTCCAAAAACGGCTTATATAGACAAATATTCGAAAATTTCTTCCAAATTAAGCCGAAAATTTCTCCAAAACCGGCTTATTTAGACAAATATTTCAAAAATCTTCCAAATTAATTCGAAATTTGCTCCAAAAACGGCTTATATAGACGAATATTTGAAAAATCGTCCAAATTAAGCCGAAATTTTCTCCAATAACGGCTTATATAGAAGAATATTTGAAATATCTTCCAAATTAGGCAGAAATTTGCTCCAAAAACGGTTTATTAAGCAAAATATTTGAAAAAACGTCCAAATAATGCCGAAATTTGCACAAAAACGGCTTATATAGACGAATATTTGAAAAATATCCTAAATTATGTCGAAATTTGCTCCAAAAACGACTTATATAGACAAATATTTCAAAAATCTTCCAAATTAAGCCGAAATTTTCTCCAAAAACGGCTTATATAGACAAATATTTCAAAAATCTTCCAAATTAAGCCGAAATTTGCTCCAAAAACAGGTTATATACACAAATATTTGAAAAATCTTCCAAAATAAGCCGAAATTTCCGCCAAAAACGGCTTATATAGACAAATATTTCAAAAATCTTCCAAATTAAGCCGGAATTCGCTCCAAAAACGGCTTATATAGACAAATATTTGAAAAATCTTCCAAATTAAGCCGAAATTTGCTCCGAAACGGCTTATATATACAATTATTTGAAAATTTCTTCCAAATTAAGCCGAAATTTTCTTCAATAACGGCTTATATAGAAGAATATTTGAAATATCTTCCAAATTGTTCAGAAATTTGCTCCAAAAACGGTTTATTAAGCAAAATATTTGAAAAAACGTCCAAATAATGCCGAAATTTGCACAAAAACGGCTTATATAGACAAATATTTGAAAAATATCCGAAATTATGTCGAAATTTGCTCCAAAAACGGCTTATAGAGACAAATATTTGAAAAATCTTCCAAATTAAGCCGAAATTTTCTCCAAAAACGGCTTATATAGACAAATATTTCAAAAATCTTCCAAATTAAGCTGAAATTTGCTCCAAAAAACAGGTTATATACACAAATATTTGAAAAATCTTCCAAAATAAGCCGAAATTTCCGCCAAAAACGGCTTATATAGAGAAATATTAGAAAAATCTTCCAAGTTAAGAGAAAATTTTCTTTAATAACGGCTTATTTAGACAAATATTTAAATAATCTTCCAAATTAAGCCGAAATTTGCTCCAAAAAAGGCTTATATATACAAATATTTGAAAATTACTTCCAAAGTAAGCCGAAATTTGCTCCAAAAACGGCTTATATAGAAAAATATTTCAAAAATCTTCCAAATTAAGCCGAAATTTTCTCCAAAAACGGCCTACATAGACAAATATTTCAAAAATATTCCAAATTAAGCCGAAATTTGCTCCAAAAACGGGTTATATAGACGAAAATTTGAAAAATCATCCAAATTAAGCCGAAATTTGCTCCAAAAACGGCTTATATATACAAATATTTGAAAATTTCTTCCAAATTAAGCCGAAATTTGCTTCAAAAACGACTTATATAGACAAATATTTGAGAAATCGTCCAAATTAAGCGGATATTTGCTCCAAAAACGGCTTATATAGACGAATATTATAAAAATCTTCCAAATAAAGCCGAAATTTGCCCCAAAAATGGATTATAAGACAAATATTTGAAAATTTCTTACAAATTAAGCCGAAATTTCCTCAAAAACGGCTTATATAGACAAATATTTCAAAAATCTTCCAACTTAAGCCGAAATTTATTCCAAAAACGGCTTATATAGACAAATATTTGAAAATTTCTTCCACATTAAGCCGAAATTTGCTCCAAAAACGGCTTATATAAACGAATATTTGAAAAATCTTCCAAATTAAGCGGAAATTTCCTCCAAAAACGGCTTATATAGACAAATATATGAAAAATCTTCCAAATTAATTCGAAATTTGCTCCAATATCGGCTTATATAAAAAAATATTTGAAAAATCTTCCAAATTAAGCCGAAATTTACTCCAAAAACGGCTTATTAAGCAAAATATTGGAAAAAACTTCCAAATTAAGACGAAATTTCCTCCAAAAACGGCTTATATAGACAAATATTTGAAAAATCTTCCAAATTAAGACGAAATTTCCTCCAAAAACGGCTTATATAGACAAATATTTGAAAAATCTTCCAAATTAAGCCGAAATTGGCTCCAAAAACGGCTTATATAGACGAATATTTGAAAATTTTCCAAGTCAAAACGAAATTTGCTCCAAAAACGGCTTATATATAAAAATATTTTAAAATGTCTTCCAAAGTAAGCCGAAATATGCTCCAAAAACGGCTTATATAGACAAATATTTAAAAAATCTTCCAAATAAGGCCGAAATTTGCTCAAAAACCGGCTTATATAGACAAATATTTGAAAAATCTTCCAAATTAGGCAGAAATTTGCTCCAAAAACGGTTTATTAAGCAAAATATTTGAAAAAACTTCCAAATTATGCCGAAATTTGGTCCAAAATCGGTTTGTAGAGACAAATATTTGAAAAATATTCGAAATTAAGTCGAAATTTGCTCCAAAAACGGCTTATATAGACAAATATATGAAAATTTCTTCCAAATTAAGCCAAAATTTGCTCCAAAAACGGCTTATATAGACGAATATTTGAAAAATCTTCCAAATTAAGCCGAAATTTTCTCCAATAACGGCTTATATAGACGAATATTTGAGAAATCGTCCAAATTAAGCCGAAATTTTCTCCAATAACGGCTTATATAGACGAATATTTGAAAAATCTTCCAAATTAAGCCGAAATTTACTCCACAAACGGCTTATTAAGCAAAATATTGGAAAAATCTATGAAATTAAACCGAAATTTGTTCCAAAAACGGCTTATATAGACGAATATTTGAAAATTTTTCAAATCAAAACGAAATTTGCTTCAAAAACTGCTTATATAGACAAATATTTGAAAAATCTTCCAAATTAAGCCGAAATTGACTTCAAAAACGGCTTATATAAACAAATATTTCAAAAATCTTCCATGTTAAGAGAAAATTTTCTTTAATAACGGCTTATTTAGACAAATATTTTAAAAATCTTCCAAATTCAGCCGAAATTTGCTCCAAAAACGGCTTATATAGACAAATATTTGAAAAATCTTCCAAATTAAGCCGAAATTTCCTCCAAAAACGGCTTATATAGACAAATATTTCAAAAATCTTCCAAATTAAGCCGAAATTTGCTCAAAAAAGGCTTATATAGACAAATATTTAAAAAATCTTCCAAACTAATTCGAAATTTGCTCCAAAAACGGCTTATATAGACAAATATTTGAAAAATCTTCCAAATTAGGCAGTAATTTGCTCCAAAAACGGTTTATTAAGCAAAATATTTGAAAAAACTTCCAAATTATGCCGAAATTTGCTCTAAAAACGGCTTTTAGAGACAAATATTTGAAAAATATTCGAAATTAAGTCGAAATTTGCTCCAAAAACGGCTTATATAGACAAATATTCGAAAATTTCTTCCAAATTAAGCCGAAAATTTCTCCAAAACCGGCTTATATAGACAAATATTTCAAAAATCTTCCAAATTAAGCCGAAATTTGCTCCAAAAACAGGTTATATACACAAATATTTGAAAAATCTTCCAAAATAAGCCGAAATTTCCGCCAAAAACGGCTTATATAGACAAATATTTCAAAAATCTTCCAAATTAAGCCGGAATTCGCTCCAAAAACGGCTTATATAGACAAATATTTGAAAAATCTTCCAAATTAAGCCGAAATTTGCTCCGAAACGGCTTATATATACAATTATTTGAAAATTTCTTCCAAATTAAGCCGAAATTTTCTCCAATAACGGCTAATATAGAAGAATATTTGAAATATCTTCCAAATTAGGCAGAAATTTGCTCCAAAAACGGTTTATTAAGCAAAATATTTGAAAAAACGTCCAAATAATGCCGAAATTTGCACAAAAACGGCTTATATAGACAAATATTTGAAAAATATCCGAAATTATGTCGAAATTTGCTCCAAAAACGGCTTATAAAGACAAATATTTCAAAAATCTTCCAAATTAAGCCGAAATTTCCTCAAAAACGGCTTATATAGACAAATATTTCAAAAATCTTCCAACTTAAGCCGAAATTTATTCCAAAAACGGCTTATATAGACAAATATAAGAAAATTTCTTCCACATTAAGCCGAAATTTGCTCCAAAAACGGCTTATATAAACGAATATTTGAAAAATCTTCCAAATTAATTCGAAATTTGTTCGAATATCGGCTTATATAGAAAAATATTTGAAAAATCTTCCAAATTAAGCCGAAATTTACTCCAAAAACGGCTTATTAAGCAAAATATTGGAAAAAACTTCCAAATTAAGACGAAATTCCCTCCAAAAACGGCTTATATAGACAAATATTTGAAAAATCTTCCAAATTAAGACGAAATTTCCTCCAAAAACGGCTTATATAGACAAATATTTGAAAAATCTTCCAAATTAGGCAGAAATTTGCTCCAAAATCGGCTTATAGAGACAAATATTTGAAAAATATTCGAAATTAAGTAGAAATTTGCTCCAAAAACGGTTTATATAGAAAAATATATGAATATTTCTTCCAAATTAAGCCTAAATTTGCTCCAAAACCGGCTTATATAGACAAATATTTAAAAAATCTTCCAAATTAATTCGAAATTTGCTCCAAAAACGGCTTATATAGACGAATATTTGAGAAATCGTCCAAATTAAGCCGAAATTTTCTCCAATAACGGCTTATATAGACAAATATTTAAAAAATCTTCCAAATTAATTCGAAATTTGCTCCAAAAACGGCTTATATAGACGAATATTTGAGAAATCGTCCAAATTAAGCCGAAATTTTCTCCAATAACGGCTTATATAGACGAATATTTGAAATATCTTCCAAATTAGGCAGAAATTTGCTCCAAAAACGGCTTATATAGACAAATATTTCAAAAATCTTCCAAATTAAGCCGAAACTTACTCCAAAAATGGCTTATATAGACGAATATATCAAAGAATATCCAAATTAAGCCGAAATTTCCTGCAAAAACGGGTTATATAGACAAATATTTGAAAAAATCTTCCAAATTAAGCCGAAATTTGCTCCAAAAACGGCTTATATAGATGAATATTTGAAAAATCTTCCAAATTAAGCCGAAATTTACTCCACAAACGGCTTATTAAGCAAAACATTGGAAAAATCTATGAAATTAAACCGAAATTTGTTCCAAAAACGGCTTATATAGACGAATATTTGAAAAATTTTTCAAATCAAAACGAAATTTGCTTCAAAAACGGCTTATATAAACAAATATTTCAAAAATCTTCCAAGTTAAGAGAAAATTTTCTTTAATAACGGCTTATTTAGACAAATATTTTAAAAATCTTCCAAATTCAGCCGAAATTTGCTCCAAAAACGGCTTATATAGACAAATATTTGAAAAATCTTCCAAATTATGCCGAAATTTCCTCCAAAAACGGCTTATATAGACAAATATTTCAAACATCTTCCAAATTAAGCCGAAATTTGCTCAAAAAAGGCTTATATAGACAAATATTTAAAAAATCTTCCAAACTAATTCGAAATTTGCTCCAAAAAAGGCTTATATAGACAAATATTTGAACAATCTTCCAAATTAGGCAGTAATTTGCTCCAAAAACGGTTTATTAAGCAAAATATTTGAAAAAACTTCCAAATTATGCCGAAATTTGCTCTAAAAACGGCTTTTAGAGACAAATATTTGAAAAATATTCGAAATTAAGTCGAAATTTGCTCCAAAAACGGCTTATATAGACAAATATTCGAAAATTTCTTCCAAATTAAGCCGAAAATTTCTCCAAAACCGGCTTATTTAGACAAATATTTCAAATATCTTCCAAATTAATTCGAAATTTGCTCCAAAAACGGCTTATATAGACGAATATTTGAAAAATCGTCCAAATTAAGCCGTAATTTTCTCCAATAACGGCTTATATAGAAGAATATTTTAAATATCTTCCAAATTAGGCAGAAATTTGCTCCAAAAACGGTTTTTTAAGCAAAATATTTGAAAAAACGTCCAAATAATGCCGAAATTTGCACAAAAACGGCTTATATAGACAAATATTTGAAAAATATCCGAAATTATGTCGAAATTTGCTCAAAAAACGGCTTATATAGACAAATATTTCAAAAATCTTCCAAATTAAGCCGAAATTTTCTCCAAGAACGGCTTATATAGACAAATATTTCAAAAATCTTCCAAATTAAGCCGAAATTTGCTCCAAAAACAGGTTATATACACAAATATTTGAAAAATCTTCCAAAATAAGCCGAAATTTCCGCCAAAAACGGCTTATATAGACAAATATTTGAAAAATCTTCCAAATTAAGACGAAATTTCCTCCAAAAACGGCTTATATAGACAAATATTTGAAAAATCTTCCAAATTAGGCAGAAATTTGCTCCAAAATCGGCTTATAGAGACAAATATTTGAAAAATATTCGAAATTAAGTAGAAATTTGCTCCAAAAACGGTTTATATAGAAAAATATATGAATATTTCTTCCAAATTAAGCCTAAATTTGCTCCAAAACCGGCTTATATAGACAAATATTTAAAAAATCTTCCAAATTAATTCGAAATTTGCTCCAAAAACGGCTTATATAGACGAATATTTGAGAAATCGTCCAAATTAAGCCGAAATTTTCTCCAATAACGGCTTATATAGACAAATATTTAAAAAATCTTCCAAATTAATTTGAAATTTGCTCCAAAAACGGCTTATATAGACGAATATTTGAGAAATCGTCCAAATTAAGCCGAAATTTTCTCCAATAACGGCTTATATAGACGAATATTTGAAATATCTTCCAAATTAGGCAGAAATTTGCTCCAAAAACGGCTTATATAGACAAATATTTCAAAAATCTTCCAAATTAAGCCGAAACTTACTCCAAAAATGGCTTATATAGACGAATATATCAAAGAATATCCAAATTAAGCCGAAATTTCCTGCAAAAACGGGTTATATAGACAAATATTTGAAAAAATCTTCCAAATTAAGCCGAAATTTGCTCCAAAAACGGCTTATATAGACGAATATTTGAAAAATCTTCCAAATTAAGCCGAAATTTACTCCACAAACGGCTTATTAAGCAAAACATTGGAAAAATCTATGAAATTAAACCGAAATTTGTTCCAAAAACGGCTTATATAGACGAATATTTGAAAATTTTTCAAATCAAAACGAAATTTGCTTCAAAAACGGCTTATATAAACAAATATTTCAAAAATCTTCCAAGTTAAGAGAAAATTTTCTTTAATAACGGCTTTTAGAGACAAATATTTGAAAAATATTCGAAATTAAGTCGAAATTTGCTCCAAAAACGGCTTATATAGACAAATATTCGAAAATTTCTTCCAAATTAAGCCGAAAATTTCTCCAAAACCGGCTTATTTAGACAAATATTTCAAATATCTTCCAAATTAATTCGAAATTTGCTCCAAAAACGGCTTATATAGACGAATATTTGAAAAATCGTCCAAATTAAGCCGTAATTTTCTCCAATAACGGCTTATATAGAAGAATATTTTAAATATCTTCCAAATTAGGCAGAAATTTGCTCCAAAAACGGTTTTTTAAGCAAAATATTTGAAAAAACGTCCAAATAATGCCGAAATTTGCACAAAAACGGCTTATATAGACAAATATTTGAAAAATATCCGAAATTATGTCGAAATTTGCTCAAAAAACGGCTTATATAGACAAATATTTCAAAAATCTTCCAAATTAAGCCGAAATTTTCTCCAAGAACGGCTTATATAGACAAATATTTCAAAAATCTTCCAAATTAAGCCGAAATTTGCTCCAAAAACAGGTTATATACACAAATATTTGAAAAATCTTCCAAAATAAGCCGAAATTTCCGCCAAAAACGGCTTATATAGACAAATATTTGAAAAATCTTCCAAATTAAGCCGGAATTCGCTCCAAAAACGGCTTATATAGACAAATATTTGAAAAATCTTCCAAATTAAGCCGAAATTTGCTCCGAAACGGCTTATATATACAATTATTTGAAAATTTCTTCCAAATTAAGCCGAAATTTTCTTCAATAACGGCTTATATAGAATTAATATTTGAAATATCTTCCAAATTAGGCAGAAATTTGCTCCAAAAACGGTTTATTAAGCAAAATATTTGAAAAAACGTCCAAATAATGCCGAAATTTGCACAAAAACGGCTTATATAGACAAATATTTGAAAAATATCCGAAATTATGTCGAAATTTGCTCCAAAAACGGCTTATATAGACAAATATTTCAAAAATCTTCCAAATTAAGCCGGAATTAGCTCCAAAAACGGCTTATATAGACAAATATTTGAAAAAATCTTCCAAATTAAGCCGAAATTTGCTCCGAAACGGCTTATATAGACAAATATTTGAAAAATCGTCCAAATTAAGCGTAAATTGCTCCAAGAACGGCTTATATAGACGAATATTATAAAAATCTTCCAAATAAAGCCGAAATTTGCTCCAAAAATGGCTTATATAGACAAATATTTCAAAGAATATCCAAATTAAGCCGAAATTTGCTCCATGAAACGGCTTATATAGTCGAATATTTGAAAAAATCTTGCAAATTAAGCCGAAATATGCTCCAAAAACGCGTTATATAGACAAATATTTGAAAATTTCTTCCAAATTAAGCCGAAAATTGCTCCAAAACCGGCTTATTTAGACAAATATTTCAAATATCTTCCAAATTAATTCGAAATTTGCTCCAAAAACGGCTTATATAGACGAATATTTGAAAAATCGTCCAAATTAAGCCGAAATTTTCTCCAATAACGGCTTATATAGAAGAATATTTGAAATATCTTCCAAATTAGGCAGAAATTTGCTCCAAAAACGGTTTATTAAGCAAAATATTTGAAAAAACGTCCAAATAATGCCGAAATTTGCTCCAAAACGGCTTATATAGACAAATATTTGAAAAATATCCGAAATTATGTCGAAATTTGCTCCAAAAACGGCTTATAGAGACAAATATTTGAAAAATCTTCCAAATTAAGCCGAAATTTTCTCCAAAAACGGCTTATATAGACAAATATTTCAAAAATCTTCCAAATTAAGCTGAAATTTGCTCCAAAAAACAGGTTATATACACAAATATTTGAAAAATCTTCCAAAATAAGCCGAAATTTCCGCCAAAAACGGCTTATATAGAGAAATATTAGAAAAATCTTCCAAGTTAAGAGAAAATTTTCTTTAATAACGGCTTATTTAGACAAATATTTAAATAATCTTCCAAATTAAGCCGAAATTTGCTCCAAAAAAGGCTTATATATACAAATATTTGAAAATTACTTCCAAAGTAAGCCGAAATTTGCTCCAAAAACGGCTTATATAGAAAAATATTTCAAAAATCTTCCAAATTAAGCCGAAATTTTCTCCAAAAACGGCCTACATAGACAAATATTTCAAAAATATTCCAAATTAAGCCGAAATTTGCTCCAAAAACGGGTTATATAGACGAAAATTTGAAAAATCATCCAAATTAAGCCGAAATTTGCTCCAAAAACGGCTTATATATACAAATATTTGAAAATTTCTTCCAAATTAAGCCGAAATTTGCTTCAAAAACGACTTATATAGACAAATATTTGAGAAATCGTCCAAATTAAGCGGATATTTGCTCCAAAAACGGCTTATATAGACGAATATTATAAAAATCTTCCAAATAAAGCCGAAATTTGCCCCAAAAATGGATTATAAGACAAATATTTGAAAATTTCTTCCAAATTAAGCCGAAATTTCCTCAAAAACGGCTTATATAGACAAATATTTCAAAAATCTTCCAACTTAAGCCGAAATTTATTCCAAAAACGGCTTATATAGACAAATATTTGAAAATTTCTTCCACATTAAGCCGAAATTTGCTCCAAAAACGGCTTATATAAACGAATATTTGAAAAATCTTCCAAATTAAGCGGAAATTTCCTCCAAAAACGGCTTATATAGACAAATATATGAAAAATCTTCCAAATTAATTCGAAATTTGCTCCAATATCGGCTTATATAGAAAAATATTTGAAAAATCTTCCAAATTAAGCCGAAATTTACTCCAAAAACGGCTTATTAAGCAAAATATTGGAAAAAACTTCCAAATTAAGACGAAATTTCCTCCAAAAACGGCTTATATAGACAAATATTTGAAAAATCTTCCAAATTAAGACGAAATTTCCTCCAAAAACGGCTTATATAGACAAATATTTGAAAAATCTTCCAAATTAAGCCGAAATTGGCTCCAAAAACGGCTTATATAGACGAATATTTGAAAATTTTCCAAGTCAAAACGAAATTTGCTCCAAAAACGGCTTATATATAAAAATATTTTAAAATGTCTTCCAAAGTAAGCCGAAATATGCTCCAAAAACGTCTTATATAGACAAATATTTAAAAAATCTTCCAAATTAAGCAGAAATTTGCTCAAAAAACGGCTTATATAGACAAATATTTGAAAAATCTTCCAAATTAAGCCGAAACTTGCTCCAAAAATGGCTTATATAGACGAATATATCAAAGAATATCCAAATTAAGCCGAAATTTCCTGCAAAAACGGGTTATATAGACAAATATTTGAAAAAATCTTCCAAATTAAGCCGAAATTTGCTCCAAAAACGGCTTATATAGACGAATATTTGAAAAATCTTCCAAATTAAGCCGAAATTTACTCCACAAACGGCTTATTAAGCAAAATATTGGAAATATCTATGAAATTAAACCGAAATTTGTTCCAAAAACGGCTTATATAGACGAATATTTGAAAATTTTTCAAATCAAAACGAAATTTGCTTCAAAAACTGCTTATATAGACAAATATTTGAAAAATCTTCCAAATTAAGCCGAAATTGACTTCAAAAACGGCTTATATAAACAAATATTTCAAAAATCTTCCATGTTAAGAGAAAATTTTCTTTAATAACGGCTTATTTAGACAAATATTTTAAAAATCTTCCAAATTCAGCCGAAATTTGCTCCAAAAACGGCTTATATAGACAAATATTTGAAAAATCTTCCAAATTAAGCCGAAATTTCCTCCAAAAACGGCTTATATAGACAAATATTTCAAAAATCTTCCAAATTAAGCCGAAAGTTGCTCAAAAAAGGCTTATATAGACAAATATTTAAAAAATCTTCCAAACTAATTCGAAATTTGCTCCAAAAACGGCTTATATAGACAAATATTTGAAAAATCTTCCAAATTAGGCAGTAATTTGCTCCAAAAACGGTTTATTAAGCAAAATATTTGAAAAAACTTCCAAATTATGCCGAAATTTGCTCTAAAAACGGCTTTTAGAGACAAATATTTGAAAAATATTCGAAATTAAGTCGAAATTTGCTCCAAAAACGGCTTATATAGACAAATATTCGAAAATTTCTTCCAAATTAAGCCGAAAATTTCTCCAAAACCGGCTTATTTAGACAAATATTTCAAAAATCTTCCAAATTAATTCGAAATTTGCTCCAAAAACGGCTTATATAGACGAATATTTGAAAAATCGTCCAAATTAAGCCGAAATTTTCTCCAATAACGGCTTATATAGAAGAATATTTGAAATATCTTCCAAATTAGGCAGAAATTTGCTCCAAAAACGGTTTATTAAGCAAAATATTTGAAAAAACGTCCAAATAATGCCGAAATTTGCACAAAAACGGCTTATATAGACGAATATTTGAAAAATATCCTAAATTATGTCGAAATTTGCTCCAAAAACGGCTTATATAGACAAATATTTCAAAAATCTTCCAAATTAGGCCGAAATTTTCTCCAAAAACGGCTTATATAGACAAATATTTCAAAAATCTTCCAAATTAAGCCGAAATTTGCTCCAAAAACAGGTTATATACACAAATATTTGAAAAAATCTTCCAAATTAAGCCGAAATTTGCTCCGAAACGGCTTATATAGACAAATATTTGAAAAATCGTCCAAATTAAGCGTAAATTGCTCCAAGAACGGCTTATATAGACGAATATTATAAAAATCTTCCAAATAAAGCCGAAATTTGCTCCAAAAATGGCTTATATAGACAAATATTTCAAAGAATATCCAAATTAAGCCGAAATTTGCTCCATGAAACGGCTTATATAGTCGAATATTTGAAAAAATCTTGCAAATTAAGCCGAAATATGCTCCAAAAACGCGTTATATAGACAAATATTTGAAAATTTCTTCCAAATTAAGCCGAAAATTGCTCCAAAACCGGCTTATTTAGACAAATATTTCAAATATCTTCCAAATTAATTCGAAATTTGCTCCAAAAACGGCTTATATAGACGAATATTTGAAAAATCGTGCAAATTAAGCCGAAATTTTCTCCAATAACGGCTTATATAGAAGAATATTTGAAATATCTTCCAAATTAGGCAGAAATTTGCTCCAAAAACGGTTTATTAAGCAAAATATTTGAAAAAACGTCCAAATAATGCCGAAATTTGCTCCAAAACGGCTTATATAGACAAATATTTGAAAAATATCCGAAATTATGTCGAAATTTGCTCCAAAAACGGCTTATAGAGACAAATATTTGAAAAATCTTCCAAATTAAGCCGAAATTTTCTCCAAAAACGGCTTATATAGACAAATATTTCAAAAATCTTCCAAATTAAGCTGAAATTTGCTCCAAAAAACAGGTTATATACACAAATATTTGAAAAATCTTCCAAAATAAGCCGAAATTTCCGCCAAAAACGGCTTATATAGAGAAATATTAGAAAAATCTTCCAAGTTAAGAGAAAATTTTCTTTAATAACGGCTTATTTAGACAAATATTTAAATAATCTTCCAAATTAAGCCGAAATTTGCTCCAAAAAAGGCTTATATATACAAATATTTGAAAATTACTTCCAAAGTAAGCCGAAATTTACTCCAAAAACGGCTTATATAGAAAAATATTTTAAAAATCTTCCAAATTAAGCCGAAATTTTCTCCAAAAACGGCCTACATAGACAAATATTTCAAAAATATTCCAAATTAAGCCGAAGTTTGCTCCAAAAACGGGTTATATAGACGAAAATTTGAAAAATCATCCAAATTAAGCCGAAATTTGCTCCAAAAACGGCTTATATATACAAATATTTGAAAATTTCTTCCAAATTAAGCCGAAATTTGCTTCAAAAACGACTTATATAGACAAATATTTGAGAAATCGTCCAAATTAAGCGGATATTTGCTCCAAAAACGGCTTATATAGACGAATATTATAAAAATCTTCCAAATAAAGCCGAAATTTGCCCCAAAAATGGATTATAAGACAAATATTTGAAAATTTCTTCCAAATTAAGCCGAAATTTCCTCAAAAACGGCTTATATAGACAAATATTTCAAAAATCTTCCAACTTAAGCCGAAATTTATTCCAAAAACGGCTTATATAGACAAATATTTGAAAATTTCTTCCACATTAAGCCGAAATTTGCTCCAAAAACGGCTTATATAAACGAATATTTGAAAAATCTTCCAAATTAAGCGGAAATTTCCTCCAAAAACGGCTTATATAGACAAATATATGAAAAATCTTCCAAATTAATTCGAAATTTGCTCCAATATCGGCTTATATAGAAAAATATTTGAAAAATCTTCCAAATTAAGCCGAAATTTACTCCAAAAACGGCTTATTAAGCAAAATATTGGAAAAAACTTCCAAATTAAGACGAAATTTCCTCCAAAAACGGCTTATATAGACAAATATTTGAAAAATCTTCCAAATTAAGACGAAATTTATTCCAAAAACGGCTTATATAGACAAATATTTGAAAATTTCTTCCACATTAAGCCGAAATTTGCTCCAAAAACGGCTTATATAAACGAATATTTGAAAAATCTTCCAAATTAAGCGGAAATTTCCTCCAAAGACGGCTTATATAGACAAATATATGAAAAATCTTCCAAATTAATTCGAAATTTGCTCCAATATCGGCTTATATAGAAAAATATTTGAAAAATCTTCCAAATTAAGCCGAAATTTACTCCAAAAACGGCTTATTAAGCAAAATATTGGAAAAAACTTCCAAATTAAGACGAAATTTCCTCCAAAAACGGCTTATATAGACAAATATTTGAAAAATCTTCCAAATTAAGACGAAATTTCCTCCAAAAACGGCTTATATAGACAAATATTTGAAAAATCTTCCAAATTAAGCCGAAATTGGCTCCAAAAACGGCTTATATAGACGAATATTTGAAAATTTTCCAAGTCAAAACGAAATTTGCTCCAAAAACGGCTTATATATAAAAATATTTTAAAATGTCTTCCAAAGTAAGCCGAAATATGCTCCAAAAACGGCTTATATAGACAAATATTTAAAAAATCTTCCAAATTAAGCCGAAATTTGCTCAAAAAACGGCTTATATAGACAAATATTTGAAAAATCTTCCAAATTAGGCAGAAATTTGCTCAAAAAACGGCTTATATAGACAAATATTTGAAAAATCTTCCAAATTATGCCGAAATTTGGTCCAAAATCGGCTTGTAGAGACAAATATTTGAAAAATATTCGAAATTAAGTCGAAATTTGCTCCAAAAACGGCTTATATAGACAAATATATGAAAATTTCTTCCAAATTAAGCCAAAATTTGCTCCAAAAACGGCTTATATAGACGAATATTTGAAAAATCTTCCAAATTAAGCCGAAATTTTCTCCAATAACGGCTTATATAGACGAATATTTGAGAAATCGTCCAAATTAAGCCGAAATTTTCTCCAATAACGGCTTATATAGACGAATATTTGAAATATCTTCCAAATTAGGCAGAAATTTGCTCCAAAAACGGCTTATATAGACAAATATTTGAAAAATCTTCCAAATTAAGCCGAAACTTGCTCCAAAAATGGCTTATATAGACGAATATATCAAAGAATATCCAAATTAAGCCGAAATTTCCTGCAAAAACGGGTTATATAGACAAATATTTGAAAAAATCTTCCAAATTAAGCCGAAATTTGCTCCAAAAACGGCTTATATAGACGAATATTTGAAAAATCTTCCAAATTAAGCCGAAATTTACTCCACAAACGGCTTATTAAGCAAAATATTGGTAAAATCTATGAAATTAAACCGAAATTTGTTCCAAAAACGGCTTATATAGACGAATATTTGAAAATTTTTCAAATCAAAACGAAATTTGCTTCAAAAACTGCTTATATAGACAAATATTTGAAAAATCTTCCAAATTAAGCCGAAATTGACTTCAAAAACGGCTTATATAAACAAATATTTCAAAAATCTTCCATGTTAAGAGAAAATTTTCTTTAATAACGGCTTATTTAGACAAATATTTTAAAAATCTTCCAAATTCAGCCGAAATTTGCTCCAAAAACGGCTTATATAGACAAATATTTGAAAAATCTTCCAAATTAAGCCGAAATTTCCTCCAAAAACGGCTTATATAGACAAATATTTCAAAAATCTTCCAAATTAAGCCGAAATTTGCTCAAAAAAGGCTTATATAGACAAATATTTAAAAAATCTTCCAAACTAATTCGAAATTTGCTCCAAAAACGGCTTATATAGACAAATATTTGAAAAATCTTCCAAATTAGGCAGTAATTTGCTCCAAAAACGGTTTATTAAGCAAAATATTTGAAAAAACTTCCAAATTATGCCGAAATTTGCTCTAAAAACGGCTTTTAGAGACAAATATTTGAAAAATATTCGAAATTAAGTCGAAATTTGCTCCAAAAACGGCTTATATAGACAAATATTCGAAAATTTCTTCCAAATTAAGCCGAAAATTTCTCCAAAACCGGCTTATTTAGACAAATATTTCAAAAATCTTCCATATTAATTCGAAATTTGCTCCAAAAACGGCTTATATAGACGAATATTTGAAAAATCGTCCAAATTAAGCCGAAATTTTCTCCAATAACGGCTTATATAGAAGAATATTTGAAATATCTTCCAAATTAGGCAGAAATTTGCTCCAAAAACGGTTTATTAAGCAAAATATTTGAAAAAACGTCCAAATAATGCCGAAATTTGCACAAAAACGGCTTATATAGACAAATATTTGAAAAATATCCGAAATTATGTCGAAATTTGCTCCAAAAACGGCTTATATAGACAAATATTTCAAAAATCTTCCAAATTAAGCCGAAATTTCCTCAAAAACGGCTTATATAGACAAATATTTCGAAAATCTTACAACTTAAGCCGAAATTTATTCCAAAAACGGCTTATATAGACAAATATAAGAAAATTTCTTCCACATTAAGCCGAAATTTGCTCCAAAAACGGCTTATATAAACGAATATTTGAAAAATCTTCCAAATTAATTCGAAATTTGTTCGAATATCGGCTTATATAGAAAAATATTTGAAAAATCTTCCAAATTAAGCCGAAATTTACTCCAAAAACGGCTTATTAAGCAAAATATTGGAAAAAACTTCCAAATTAAGACGAAATTCCCTCCAAAAACGGCTTATATAGACAAATATTTGAAAAATCTTCCAAATTAAGACGAAATTTCCTCCAAAAACGGCTTATATAGACAAATATTTGAAAAATCTTCCAAATTAGGCAGAAATTTGCTCCAAAATCGGCTTATAGAGACAAATATTTGAAAAATATTCGAAATTAAGTAGAAATTTGCTCCAAAAACGGTTTATATAGAAAAATATATGAATATTTCTTCCAAATTAAGCCTAAATTTGCTCCAAAACCGGCTTATATAGACAAATATTTAAAAAATCTTCCAAATTAATTCGAAATTTGCTCCAAAAACGGCTTATATAGACGAATATTTGAGAAATCGTCCAAATTAAGCCGAAATTTTCTCCAATAACGGCTTATATAGACAAATATTTAAAAAATCTTCCAAATTAATTCGAAATTTGCTCCAAAAACGGCTTATATAGACGAATATTTGAGAAATCGTCCAAATTAAGCCGAAATTTTCTCCAATAACGGCTTATATAGACGAATATTTGAAATATCTTCCAAATTAGGCAGAAATTTGCTCCAAAAACGGCTTATATAGACAAATATTTCAAAAATCTTCCAAATTAAGCCGAAACTTACTCCAAAAATGGCTTATATAGACGAATATATCAAAGAATATCCAAATTAAGCCGAAATTTCCTGCAAAAACGGGTTATATAGACAAATATTTGAAAAAATCTTCCAAATTAAGCCGAAATTTGCTCCAAAAACGGCTTATATAGACGAATATTTGAAAAATCTTCCAAATTAAGCCGAAATTTACTCCACAAACGGCTTATTAAGCAAAACATTGGAAAAATCTATGAAATTAAACCGAAATTTGTTCCAAAAACGGCTCATATAGACGAATATTTGAAAATTTTTCAAATCAAAACGAAATTTGCTTCAAAAACGGCTTATATAAACAAATATTTCAAAAATCTTCCAAGTTAAGAGAAAATTTTCTTTAATAACGGCTTATTTAGACAAATATTTTAAAAATCTTCCAAATTCAGCCGAAATTTGCTCCAAAAACGGCTTATATAGACAAATATTTGAAAAATCTTCCAAATTAAGCCGAAATTTCCTCCAAAAACGGCTTATATAGACAAATATTTCAAACATCTTCCAAATTAAGCCGAAATTTGCTCAAAAAAGGCTTATATAGACAAATATTTAAAAAATCTTCCAAACTAATTCGAAATTTGCTCCAAAAACGGCTTATATAGACAAATATTTGAATAATCTTCCAAATTAGGCAGTAATTTGCTCCAAAAACGGTTTATTAAGCAAAATATTTGAAAAAACTTCCAAATTATGCCGAAATTTGCTCTAAAAACGGCTTTTAGAGACAAATATTTGAAAAATATTCGAAATTAAGTCGAAATTTGCTCCAAAAACGGCTTATATAGACAAATATTCGAAAATTTCTTCCAAATTAAGCCGAAAATTTCTCCAAAACCGGCTTATTTAGACAAATATTTCAAATATCTTCCAAATTAATTCGAAATTTGCTCCAAAAACGGCTTATATAGACGAATATTTGAAAAATCGTCCAAATTAAGCCGTAATATTCTCCAAGAACGGCTTATATAGAAGAATATTTTAAATATCTTCCAAATTAGGCAGAAATTTGCTCCAAAAACGGTTTATTAAGCAAATATTTGAAAAAACGTCCAAATAATGCCGAAATTTGCACAAAAACGGCTTATATAGACAAATATTTGAAAAATATCCGAAATTATGTCGAAATTTGCTCAAAAAACGGCTTATATAGACAAATATTTGAAAAATCTTCCAAATTAAGCCGAAATTTGCTCCGAAACGGCTTATATATACAATTATTTGAAAATTTCTTCCAAATTAAGCCGAAATTTTCTCCAATAACGGCTTATATAGAAGAATATTTGAAATATCTTCCAAATTAGGCAGAAATTTGCTCCAAAAACGGTTTATTAAGCAAAATATTTGAAGAAACGTCCAAATAATGCCGAAATTTGCACAAAAACGGCTTATATAGACAAATATTTGAAAAATATCCGAAATTATGTCGAAATTTGCTCCAAAAACGGCTTATATAGACAAATATTTCAAAAATCTTCCAAATTAAGCCGGAATTAGCTCCAAAAACGGCTTATATAGACAAATATTTGAAAAAATCTTCCAATTTAAGCCGAAATTCGCTCCGAAACGGCTTATATAGACAAATATTTGAAAAATCGTCCAAATTAAGCGTAAATTGCTCCAAGAACGGCTTATATAGACGAATATTATAAAAATCTTCCAAATAAAGCCGAAATTTGCTCCAAAAATGGCTTATATAGACGAATATTTCAAAGAATATCCAAATTAAGCCGAAATTTGCTCCATGAAACGGCTTATATAGTCGAATATTTGAAAAAATCTTGCAAATTAAGCCGAAATATGCTCCAAAAACGCGTTATATAGACAAATATTTGAAAATTTCTTCCAAATTAAGCCGAAAATTGCTCCAAAACCGGCTTATTTAGACAAATATTTCAAATATCTTCCAAATTAATTCGAAATTTGCTCCAAAAACGGCTTATATAGACGAATATTTGAAAAATCGTCCAAATTAAGCCGAAATTTTCTCCAATAACGGCTTATATAGAAGAATATTTTAAATATCTTCCAAATTAGGCAGAAATTTGCTCCAAAAACGGTTTATTAAGCAAAATATTTGAAAAAACGTCCAAATAATGCCGAAATTTGCACAAAAACGGCTTATATAGACAAATATTTGAAAAATATCCGAAATTATGTCGAAATTTGCTCAAAAAACGGCTTATATAGACAAATATTTCAAAAATCTTCCAAATTAAGCCGAAATTTTCTCCAAGAACGGCTTATATAGACAAATATTTCAAAAATCTTCCAAATTAAGCCGAAATTTGCTCCAAAAACAGGTTATATACACAAATATTTGAAAAATCTTCCAAAATAAGCCGAAATTTCCGCCAAAAACGGCTGATATAGACAAATATTTCAAAAATCTTCCAAATTAAGCCGGAATTCGCTCCAAAAACGGCTTATATAGACAAATATTTGAAAAATCTTCCAAATTAAGCCGAAATTTGCTCCGAAACGGCTTATATATACAATTATTTGAAAATTTCTTCCAAATTAAGCCGAAATTTTCTCTAATAACGGCTTATATAGAAGAATATTTGAAATATCTTCCAAATTAGGCAGAAATTTGCTCCAAAAACGGTTTATTAAGCAAAATATTTGAAAAAACGTCCAAATAATGCCGAAATTTGCACAAATACGGCTTATATAGACAAATATTTGAAAAATATCCGAAATTATGTCGAAATTTGCTCCAAAAACGGCTTATATAGACAAATATTTCAAAAATCTTCCAAATTAAGCCGGAATTAGCTCCAAAAACGGCTTATATAGACAAATATTTGAAAAAATCTTCCAAATTAAGCCGAAATTTGCTCCGAAACGGCTTATATAGACAAATATTTGAAAAATCGTCCAAATTAAGCGTAAATTGCTCCAAGAACGGCTTATATAGACGAATATTATAAAAATCTTCCAAATAAAGCCGAAATTTGCTCCAAAAATGGCTTAAAGAGACGAATATTTCAAAGAATATCCAAATTAAGCCGAAATTTGCTCCATGAAACGGCTTATATAGTCGAATATTTGAAAAAATCTTGCAAATTAAGCCGAAATATGCTCCAAAAACGCGTTATATAGACAAATATTTGAAAATTTCTTCCAAATTAAGCCGAAAATTGCTCCAAAAACGGCTCATATAGACGAATATTTGAAAAATCTTCCAAATTAAGCCGAAATTAACTCCACAAACGGCTTATTAAGCAAAATATTGGAAAAAAACTTCCAAATTAAGCAGAAATTTGCTCCAAAAATGGCTTGTTAAGCAAAATATTTGAAAAATCCTTGAAATTAAACCGAAATTTGTTCGAAAAACGGCTTATATAGACAAATATTTGAAAATTTCTTCCAAATTAAAACGAAATTTACTCCAAAAACGGCTTATATAGACAAATATTTCAAAAATCTTCCAAATTAAGCCGGAATTTGCTCCAAAAACGGCTTATATAGACAAATATTTGAAAATTTCTTCCAAATTAAGCCGAAAACCGGCTTATATAGACGAATATTTGAAAAAATCGTCCAAATTCACACGAAATTTGCTCCAAAAACGGCTTATATAGACAAATATTTCAAAAATCTTCCAAATTAAGCAGAAATTTGCTCCAAATCGGCTTATTAAGCAAAATATTGGGAAAAAATTCCAAATTAAGCAGAAATTTGCTCCAAAAACGGCTTCTTAAGCAAAATATTCGAAAAACCCTTGAAATTAAACCGAAATTTGTTCCAAAAGCGGCTTATATAGACGAATATTTGAAAATTTTTCAAATTAAGCCGAAATTTGTTCCAAAAACGTCTTATATAGACAAATATTTGAAAATTTTTTCCAAATTAAGCCGAAATTTGAACCAAAAACGGCCTATATAGACTAATATTTCAAAAATCTTCCAAGTTAAGAGAAAATTTTCTTTAATAACGGCTTATTTAGACAAATATTTAAAAAATATTTAAAGTAAGCCGAAATTTGCTTCAAAAAACCGCTTATATACACAAATATTTCAAAAATCTTCCAAATTAAGCCGAAATTTTCTCAACAAAAGGCCTATATAGACAAATATTTGAAAAATCTTCCAAATTAAGCCGAAATTTGCTCAAAAATCGGCTTATATAGACAATTATTTGAAAAATCTTCCACATTAAGACGAAATTTTCTCCAATAACGGCTTATATAGACGAATATTTGAAAAATCTTCCAAATTAGGCAGAAATTTGCTCCAAAAACGGTTTATTAAGCAAAATATTTGAAAAAACTTCCAAATTATGCCGAAATTTCCTCAAAAAACGGCTTATATAGACAAATATTTGAAAAATATTCGAAATTAAGTCGCAATTTGCTCCAAAAACGGCTTATATAGACAAATATTTGAAAAAACGTCCAAATTAAGCAGAATTTTTCTCCAAAAACGGCTTATATGGACAAATATTTGAAAAATATTCGAAATTATGTCGAAATTTGCTCCAAAACCGGCTTATATAGACGAATATTTGAAATATCTTCCAAATTAGGCAGAAATTAGCTCGAAAAACGGCTTATATAGACAAATATTTCAAAAATCTTCCAAATTAAGCCGAAATTTGCTCCAAAATCGGGTTATATAGACAAATATTTGTAAATATCTTCCAAATTAAGCCGAAACTTGCTTCAAAAACGGCTTTTATAGACGAATATTTGAAAAATCTTCCAAATAAATACGAAATTTTCTCCAATAACGGCTTATATAGACGAATATTTGAAAACTCTTCCAAATTAAGCCGAAATTTGCTCCAAAATCGGGTTATATAGACAAATATTTGAAAATTTCTTCCAAATTAAGCCGAAAATTGCTCCAAAAACGGCTTATATAGACGAATATTTGAAAAATCTTCCAAATTAAGCCGAAATTAACTCCACAAACGGCTTATTAAGCAAAATATTGGAAAAAACTTCCAAACTAAGCAGAAATTTGCTCCAAAAATGGCTTGTTAAGCAAAATATTTGAAAAATACTTGAAATTAAACCGAAATTTGTTCGAAAAACGGCTTATATAGACAAATATTTCAAAAATCTTCCAAATTAAGCCGGAATTTGCTCCAAAAACGGCTTATATAGACAAATATTTGAAAATTTCTTCCAAATTAAGCCGAAAATTTCTCCAAAACCGGCTTATATAGACGAATATTTGAAAAAATCGTCCAAATTAACACGAAATTTGCTCCAAAAACAGCTTATATAGACAAATATTTCAAAAATCTTCCAAATTAAGCAGAAATTTGCTCCAAATCGGCTTATTAAGCAAAATATTGGGAAAAAATTCCAAATTAAGCAGAAATTTGCTCCAAAAACGGCTTCTTAAGCAAAATATTCGAAAAATCCTTGAAATTAAACCGAAATTTGTTCGAAAAACGGCTTATATAGACAAATATTTGAAAATTTCTTCCAAATTAAAACGAAATTTACTCCAAAAACGGCTTATATAGACAAATATTTCAAAAATCTTCCAAATTAAGCCGGAATTTGCTCCAAAAACGGCTTATTTAGACAAATATTTGAAAATTTCTTCCAAATTAAGCCGAAAATTTCTCCAAAACCGGCATATATAGACGAATATTTGAAAAAATCGTCCAAATTCACACGAAATTTGCTCCAAAAACGGCTTATATAGACAAATATTTCAAAAATCTTCCAAATTAAGCAGAAATTTGCTCCAAATCGGCTTATTAAGCAAAATATTGGGAAAAAATTCCAAATTAAGCAGAAATTTGCTCCAAAAACGGCTTCTTAAGAAAAATATTCGAAAAACCCTTGAAATTAAACCGAAATTTGTTCGAAAAACGGCTTATATAGACAAATATTTGAAAATTTCTTCCAAATTAAAACGAAATTTACTCCAAAAACGGCTTATATAGACAAATATTTCAAAAATCTTCCAAATTAAGCCGGAATTCGCTCCAAAAACGGCTTATATAGACAAATATTTGAAAAATCTTCCAAATTAAGCCGAAATTTGCTCCGAAACGGCTTATATATACAATTATTTGAAAATTTCTTCCAAATTAAGCCGAAATTTTCTTCAATAACGGCTTATATAGAAGAATATTTGAAATATCTTCCAAATTAGGCAGAAATTTGCTCCAAAAACGGTTTATTAAGCAAAATATTTGAAAAAACGTCCAAATAATGCCGAAATTTGCACAAAAACGGCTTATATAGACAAATATTTGAAAAATATCCGAAATTATGTCGAAATTTGCTCCAAAAACGGCTTATATAGACAAATATTTCAAAAATCTTCCAAATTAAGCCGGAATTAGCTCCAAAAACGGCTTATATAGACAAATATTTGAAAAAATCTTCCAAATTAAGCCGAAATTTGCTCCGAAACGGCTTATATAGACAAATATTTGAAAAATCGTCCAAATTAAGCGTAAATTGCTCCAAGAACGGCTTATATAGACGAATATTATAAAAATCTTCCAAATAAAGCCGAAATTTGCTCCAAAAATGGCTTATATAGACAAATATTTCAAAGAATATCCAAATTAAGCCGAAATTTGCTCCATGAAACGGCTTATATAGTCGAATATTTGAAAAAATCTTGCAAATTAAGCCGAAATATGCTCCAAAAACGCGTTATATAGACAAATATTTGAAAATTTCTTCCAAATTAAGCCGAAAATTGCTCCAAAACCGGCTTATTTAGACAAATATTTCAAATATCTTCCAAATTAATTCGAAATTTGCTCCAAAAACGGCTTATATAGACGAATATTTGAAAAATCGTGCAAATTAAGCCGAAATTTTCTCCAATAACGGCTTATATAGAAGAATATTTGAAATATCTTCCAAATTAGGCAGAAATTTGCTCCAAAAACGGTTTATTAAGCAAAATATTTGAAAAAACGTCCAAATAATGCCGAAATTTGCTCCAAAACGGCTTATATAGACAAATATTTGAAAAATATCCGAAATTATGTCGAAATTTGCTCCAAAAACGGCTTATAGAGACAAATATTTGAAAAATCTTCCAAATTAAGCCGAAATTTTCTCCAAAAACGGCTTATATAGACAAATATTTCAAAAATCTTCCAAATTAAGCTGAAATTTGCTCCAAAAAACAGGTTATATACACAAATATTTGAAAAATCTTCCAAAATAAGCCGAAATTTCCGCCAAAAACGGCTTATATAGAGAAATATTAGAAAAATCTTCCAAGTTAAGAGAAAATTTTCTTTAATAACGGCTTATTTAGACAAATATTTAAATAATCTTCCAAATTAAGCCGAAATTTGCTCCAAAAAAGGCTTATATATACAAATATTTGAAAATTACTTCCAAAGTAAGCCGAAATTTGCTCCAAAAACGGCTTATATAGAAAAATATTTTAAAAATCTTCCAAATTAAGCCGAAATTTTCTCCAAAAACGGCCTACATAGACAAATATTTCAAAAATATTCCAAATTAAGCCGAAGTTTGCTCCAAAAACGGGTTATATAGACGAAAATTTGAAAAATCATCCAAATTAAGCCGAAATTTGCTCCAAAAACGGCTTATATATACAAATATTTGAAAATTTCTTCCAAATTAAGCCGAAATTTGCTTCAAAAACGACTTATATAGACAAATATTTGAGAAATCGTCCAAATTAAGCGGATATTTGCTCCAAAAACGGCTTATATAGACGAATATTATAAAAATCTTCCAAATAAAGCCGAAATTTGCCCCAAAAATGGATTATAAGACAAATATTTGAAAATTTCTTCCAAATTAAGACGAAATTTCCTCCAAAAACGGCTTATATATAAAAATATTTTAAAATGTCTTCCAAAGTAAGCCGAAATATGCTCCAAAAACGGCTTATATAGACAAATATTTAAAAAATCTTCCAAATTAAGCCGAAATTTGCTCAAAAAACGGCTTATATAGACAAATATTTGAAAAATCTTCCAAATTAGGCAGAAATTTGCTCAAAAAACGGCTTATATAGACAAATATTTGAAAAATCTTCCAAATTATGCCGAAATTTGGTCCAAAATCGGCTTGTAGAGACAAATATTTGAAAAATATTCGAAATTAAGTCGAAATTTGCTCCAAAAACGGCTTATATAGACAAATATATGAAAATTTCTTCCAAATTAAGCCAAAATTTGCTCCAAAAACGGCTTATATAGACGAATATTTGAAAAATCTTCCAAATTAAGCCGAAATTTTCTCCAATAACGGCTTATATAGACGAATATTTGAGAAATCGTCCAAATTAAGCCGAAATTTTCTCCAATAACGGCTTATATAGACGAATATTTGAAATATCTTCCAAATTAGGCAGAAATTTGCTCCAAAAACGGCTTATATAGACAAATATTTGAAAAATCTTCCAAATTAAGCCGAAACTTGCTCCAAAAATGGCTTATATAGACGAATATATCAAAGAATATCCAAATTAAGCCGAAATTTCCTGCAAAAACGGGTTATATAGACAAATATTTGAAAAAATCTTCCAAATTAAGCCGAAATTTGCTCCAAAAACGGCTTATATAGACGAATATTTGAAAAATCTTCCAAATTAAGCCGAAATTTACTCCACAAACGGCTTATTAAGCAAAATATTGGAAAAATCTATGAAATTAAACCGAAATTTGTTCCAAAAACGGCTTATATAGACGAATATTTGAAAATTTTTCAAATCAAAACGAAATTTGCTTCAAAAACTGCTTATATAGACAAATATTTGAAAAATCTTCCAAATTAAGCCGAAATTGACTTCAAAAACGGCTTATATAAACAAATATTTCAAAAATCTTCCATGTTAAGAGAAAATTTTCTTTAATAACGGCTTATTTAGACAAATATTTTAAAAATCTTCCAAATTCAGCCGAAATTTGCTCCAAAAACGGCTTATATAGACAAATATTTGAAAAATCTTCCAAATTAAGCCGAAATTTCCTCCAAAAACGGCTTATATAGACAAATATTTCAAAAATCTTCCAAATTAAGCCGAAATTTGCTCAAAAAAGGCTTATATAGACAAATATTTAAAAAATCTTCCAAACTAATTCGAAATTTGCTCCAAAAACGGCTTATATAGACAAATATTTGAAAAATCTTCCAAATTAGGCAGTAATTTGCTCCAAAAACGGTTTATTAAGCAAAATATTTGAAAAAACTTCCAAATTATGCCGAAATTTGCTCTAAAAACGGCTTTTAGAGACAAATATTTGAAAAATATTCGAAATTAAGTCGAAATTTGCTCCAAAAACGGCTTATATAGACAAATATTCGAAAATTTCTTCCAAATTAAGCCGAAAATTTCTCCAAAACCGGCTTATTTAGACAAATATTTCAAAAATCTTCCAAATTAATTCGAAATTTGCTCCAAAAACGGCTTATATAGACGAATATTTGAAAAATCGTCCAAATTAAGCCGAAATTTTCTCCAATAACGGCTTATATAGAAGAATATTTGAAATATCTTCCAAATTAGGCAGAAATTTGCTCCAAAAACGGTTTATTAAGCAAAATATTTGAAAAAACGTCCAAATAATGCCGAAATTTGCACAAAAACGGCTTATATAGACAAATATTTGAAAAATATCCGAAATTATGTCGAAATTTGCTCCAAAAACGGCTTATATAGACAAATATTTCAAAAATCTTCCAAATTAAGCCGAAATTTCCTCAAAAACGGCTTATATAGACAAATATTTCAAAAATCTTCCAACTTAAGCCGAAATTTATTCCAAAAACGGCTTATATAGACAAATATAAGAAAATTTCTTCCACATTAAGCCGAAATTTGCTCCAAAAACGGCTTATATAAACGAATATTTGAAAAATCTTCCAAATTAATTCGAAATTTGTTCGAATATCGGCTTATATAGAAAAATATTTGAAAAATCTTCCAAATTAAACCGAAATTTACTCCAAAAACGGCTTATTAAGCAAAATATTGGAAAAAACTTCCAAATTAAGACGAAATTCCCTCCAAAAACGGCTTATATAGACAAATATTTGAAAAATCTTCCAAATTAAGACGAAATTTCCTCCAAAAACGGCTTATATAGACAAATATTTGAAAAATCTTCCAAATTAGGCAGAAATTTGCTCCAAAATCGGCTTATAGAGACAAATATTTGAAAAATATTCGAAATTAAGTAGAAATTTGCTCCAAAAACGGTTTATATAGAAAAATATATGAATATTTCTTCCAAATTAAGCCTAAATTTGCTCCAAAACCGGCTTATATAGACAAATATTTAAAAAATCTTCCAAATTAATTCGAAATTTGCTCCAAAAACGGCTTATATAGACGAATATTTGAGAAATCGTCCAAATTAAGCCGAAATTTTCTCCAATAACGGCTTATATAGACAAATATTTAAAAAATCTTCCAAATTAATTCGAAATTTGCTCCAAAAACGGCTTATATAGACGAATATTTGAGAAATCGTCCAAATTAAGCCGAAATTTTCTCCAATAACGGCTTATATAGACGAATATTTGAAATATCTTCCAAATTAGGCAGAAATTTGCTCCAAAAACGGCTTATATAGACAAATATTTCAAAAATCTTCCAAATTAAGCCGAAACTTACTCCAAAAATGGCTTATATAGACGAATATATCAAAGAATATCCAAATTAAGCCGAAATTTCCTGCAAAAACGGGTTATATAGACAAATATTTGAAAAAATCTTCCAAATTAAGCCGAAATTTGCTCCAAAAACGGCTTATATAGACGAATATTTGAAAAATCTTCCAAATTAAGCCGAAATTTACTCCACAAACGGCTTATTAAGCAAAACATTGGAAAAATCTATGAAATTAAACCGAAATTTGTTCCAAAAACGGCTTATATAGACGAATATTTGAAAATTTTTCAAATCAAAACGAAATTTGCTTCAAAAACGGCTTATATAAACAAATATTTCAAAAATCTTCCAAGTTAAGAGAAAATTTTCTTTAATAACGGCTTATTTAGACAAATATTTTAAAAATCTTCCAAATTCAGCCGAAATTTGCTCCAAAAACGGCTTATATAGACAAATATTTGAAAAATCTTCCAAATTAAGCCGAAATTTCCTCCAAAAACGGCTTATATAGACAAATATTTCAAACATCTTCCAAATTAAGCCGAAATTTGCTCAAAAAAGGCTTATATAGACAAATATTTAAAAAATCTTCCAAACTAATTCGAAATTTGCTCCAAAAACGGCTTATATAGACAAATATTTGAATAATCTTTAAATTAGGCAGTAATTTGCTCCAAAAACGGTTTATTAAGCAAAATATTTGAAAAAACTTCCAAATTATGCCGAAATTTGCCCTAAAAACGGCTTTTAGAGACAAATATTTGAAAAATATTCGAAATTAAGTCGAAATTTGCTCCAAAAACGGCTTATATAGACAAATATTCGAAAATTTCTTCCAAATTAAGCCGAAAATTTCTCCAAAACCGGCTTATTTAGACAAATATTTCAAATATCTTCCAAATTAATTCGAAATTTGCTCCAAAAACGGCTTATATAGACGAATATTTGAAAAATCGTCCAAATTAAGCCGTAATTTTCTCCAAGAACGGCTTATATAGAAGAATATTTTAAATATCTTCCAAATTAGGCAGAAATTTGCTCCAAAAACGGTTTATTAAGCAAATATTTGAAAAAACGTCCAAATAATGCCGAAATTTGCACAAAAACGGCTTATATAGACAAATATTTGAAAAATATCCGAAATTATGTCGAAATTTGCTCAAAAAACGGCTTATATAGACAAATATTTCAAAAATCTTCCAAATTAAGCCGAAATTTTCTCCAAGAACGGCTTATATAGACAAATATTTCAAAAATCTTCCAAATTAAGCCGAAATTTGCTCCAAAAACAGGTTATATACACAAATATTTGAAAAATCTTCCAAAATAAGCCGAAATTTCCGCCAAAAACGGCTTATATAGACAAATATTTCAAAAATCTTCCAAATTAAGCCGGAATTCGCTCCAAAAACGGCTTATATAGACAAATATTTGAAAAATCTTCCAAATTAAGCCGAAATTTGCTCCGAAACGGCTTATATATACAATTATTTGAAAATTTCTTCCAAATTAAGCCGAAATTTTCTCTAATAACGGCTTATATAGAAGAATATTTGAAATATCTTCCAAATTAGGCAGAAATTTGCTCCAAAAACGGTTTATTAAGCAAAATATTTGAAAAAACGTCCAAATAATGCCGAAATTTGCACAAAAACGGCTTATATAGACAAATATTTGAAAAATATCCGAAATTATGTCGAAATTTGCTCCAAAAACGGCTTATATAGACAAATATTTCAAAAATCTTCCAAATTAAGCCGGAATTAGCTCCAAAAACGGCTTATATAGACAAATATTTGAAAAAATCTTCCAAATTAAGCCGAAATTTGCTCCGAAACGGCTTATATAGACAAATATTTGAAAAATCGTCCAAATTAAGCGTAAATTGCTCCAAGAACGGCTTATATAGACGAATATTATAAAAATCTTCCAAATAAAGCCGAAATTTGCTCCAAAAATGGCTTATATAGACGAATATTTCAAAGAATATCCAAATTAAGCCGAAATTTGCTCCATGAAACGGCTTATATAGTCGAATATTTGAAAAAATCTTGCAAATTAAGCCGAAATATGCTCCAAAAACGCGTTATATAGACAAATATTTGAAAATTTCTTCCAAATTAAGCCGAAAATTGCTCCAAAAACGGCTCATATAGACGAATATTTGAAAAATCTTCCAAATTAAGCCGAAATTAACTCCACAAACGGCTTATTAAGCAAAATATTGGAAAAAACTTCCAAATTAAGCAGAAATTTGCTCCAAAAATGGCTTGTTAAGCAAAATATTTGAAAAATCCTTGAAATTAAACCGAAATTTGTTCGAAAAACGGCTTATATAGACAAATATTTGAAAATTTCTTCCAAATTAAAACGAAATATACTCCAAAAACGGCTTATATAGACAAATATTTCAAAAATCTTCCAAATTAAGCCGGAATTTGCTCCAAAAACGGCTTATATAGACAAATATTTGAAAATTTCTTCCAAATTAAGCCGAAAATTTCTCCAAAACCGGCTTATATAGACGAATATTTGAAAAAATCGTCCAAATTAACACGAAATTTGCTCCAAAAACGGCTTATATAGACAAATATTTCAAAAATATTCCAAATTAATCAGAAATTTGCTCCAAATCGGCTTATTAAGCAAAATATTGGGAAAAAATTCCAAATTAAGCAGAAATTTGCTCCAAAAACGGCTTCTTAAGCAAAATATTCGAAAAACCCTTGAGATTAAACCGAAATTTGTTCCAAAAGCGGCTTATATAGACGAATATTTGAAAATTTTTCAAATTAAGCCGAAATTTGTTCCAAAAACGTCTTATATAGACAAATATTTGAAATTTTTTTCCAAATTAAGCCGAAATTTGAACCAAAAACGGCCTATATAGACTAATATTTCAAAAATCTTCCAGGTTAAGAGAAAATTTTCTTTAATAACGGCTTATTTAGACAAATATTTAAAAAATCTTTAAAGTAAGCCGAAATTTGCTTCAAAAAACTGCTTATATGGACAAATATTTCAAAAATTTTCCAAATTAAGCCGAAATTTTCTCAAAAAAAGGCCTATATAGACTAATATTTCAAAAATCTTCCAAGTTAAGCCGAAATTTGCTCCAAAAACGGGTTATATACACAAATATTTCAAAAATCTTCCAAATTAAGCCGAAATTTTCTCAACAAAAGGCCTATATAGACAAATATTTGAAAAATCTTCCAAATTAAGCCGAAATTTCCTCCAAAAAAGGCTTATATAGACAAATATTTCAAAAATCTTCCGAATTAAGCCGAAATTTGTTAAAAAATCGGCTTATATAGACGGCTTATATAGACAAATATTTGAAAATTTTTTCCAAATTAAGCCGAAATTTGAACCAAAAACGGCCTATATAGACTAATATTTCAAAAATCTTCCAGGTTAAGAGAAAATTTTCTTTAATAACGGCTTATTTAGACAAATATTTAAAAAATCTTTAAAGTAAGCCGAAATTTGCTTCAAAAAACGGCTTATATGGACAAATATTTCAACAATTTTCCAAATTAAGCCGAAATTTTCTCAAAAAAAGGCCTATATAGACTAATATTTCAAAAATCTTCCAAGTTAAGCCGACGTTTGCTCCAAAAACGGCTTATATAGACAAATATTTGAAAAAACGTCCAAATTAAGCCGAAATTTTCTCCAAAAACGGCTTATATGGACAAATATTTGAAAAATATTCGAAATTATGTCGAAATTTGCTCCAAAACCGGCTTATATAGACGAATATTTGAAAAATCGTCCAAATTAAGCCGAATTTTTCTCCAATAACGGATTATATAGACGAATATTTGAAATATCTTCCAAATTAGGCAGAAATTAGCTCGAAAAACGGCTTATATAGACAAATATTTCAAAAATCTTCCAAATTAAGCCGAAATTTGCTCCAAAATCGGGTTATATAGACAAATATTTGTAAATATCTTCCAAATTAAGCCGAAATTTGCTCCAAAAACGGCTTTTATAGACGAATATTTGAAAAATCTTCCAAATTAATACGAAATTTTCTCCAATGACGGCTTATATAGACGAATATTTGAAAACTCTTCCAAATTAAGCCGAAATTTACTCCACAAACGGCTTATTAAGCAAAATATGGAAAAAACTTCCAAATTAAGCAGAAATTTGCTCCAAAAACGGCTTACTAAGCAAAATATTTGAAAAATCCTTGAAATTAAACCGAAATTTGCTCCAAAAACGGCTTACATAGACAAATATTTCAAAAATCTTCCAAATTAATTCGAAATTTGCTCCAAAAACGGCTTATATAGACGAATATTTGAAAAAACTTCCAAATTATGCCGAAATTTACTCCACAAACGGCTTATTAAGCAAAATATTGGAAAAATCTATGAAATTAAACCGAAATATGTTCCAAAAAAGGCTTATATAGACGAATATTTGAAAAATTTTCCAAATTAAGCCGAAATTTGTTCCAAAAACGTCTTATATAGACAAATATTTGAAAATTTTTTACTAATTAAGCCGAAATCTGAACCAAAAACGGCCTATATAGACTAATATTTCAAAAATCTTCCAAGTTAAGAGAAAATTTTCTTTAATAACGGCTTATTTAGACAAATATTTAAAAAATCTTCCGAAGTAAGCCGAAATTTGCTCCAAAAACGGCTTATATAGACAAATATTTAAACAATCTTCCAAAGTAAGCCGAACTTTGCTCCAAAAACGGCCTATATAGACTAATATTTCAAAAATCTTCCAAATTAAGCCGAAATTTGCTCCAAAAACGGGTTATATACACAAATATTTGAAAAATCTTCCAAATTAAGCCGAAATTTCCTCCAAAAACGGCTTATATAGACAAATATTTCAAAAATCTTCCAAATTAAGCCGAAATTTGCTCAAAAAACGGCTTATATAGACAAATATTTGAAAAATCTTCCACATTAAGACGAAATTTACTCCAATAACGGCTTATATAGACGAATATTTGAAAAATCTTCCAAATTAGGCAAAAATTTGCTCCAAAAACGGGTTATATACACAAATATTTGAAAAATCTTCCAAATTAATTCGAAATTTGCTCCAAAAACGGCTTATATGGATGAATATTTGAAAAATCGTCCAAATTAAGCCGACATTTTCTCCAATAACGGCTTATATAGACGAATATTTGAAATACCTTCCAAATCAGGCAGAAATTTGCTCAAAAAACGGCTTATATAGAAAAATATTTGAAAATTTCTTCCAAATTAAAACGAAATATACTCCAAAAACGGCTTATATAGACAAATATTTCAAAAATCTTCCAAATTAAGCCGGAATTTGCTCCAAAAACGGCTTATATAGACAAATATTTGAAAATTTCTTCCAAATTAAGCCGAAAATTTCTCCAAAACCGGCTTATATAGACGAATATTTGAAAAAATCGTCCAAATTAACACGAAATTTGCTCCAAAAACGGCTTATATAGACAAATATTTCAAAAATATTCCAAATTAATCAGAAATTTGCTCCAAATCGGCTTATTAAGCAAAATATTGAGAAAAAAATTCCAAATTAAGCAGAAATTTGCTCCAAAAACGGCTTCTTAAGCAAAATATTCGAAAAACCCTTGAGATTAAACCGAAATTTGTTCCAAAAGCGGCTTATATAGACGAATATTTGAAAATTTTTCAAATTAAGCCGAAATTTGTTCCAAAAACGTCTTATATAGACAAATATTTGAAAATTTTTTCCAAATTAAGCCGAAATTTGAACCAAAAACGGCCTATATAGACTAATATTTCAAAAATCTTCCAGGTTAAGAGAAAATTTTCTTTAATAACGGCATATTTAGACAAATATTTAAAAAATCTTTAAAGTAAGCCGAAATTTGCTTCAAAAAACTGCTTATATGGACAAATATTTCAAAAATTTTCCAAATTAAGCCGAAATTTTCTCAAAAAAAGGCCTATATAGACTAATATTTCAAAAATCTTCCAAGTTAAGCCGAAATTTGCTCCAAAAACGGGTTATATACACAAATATTTCAAAAATCTTCCAAATTAAGCCGAAATTTTCTCAACAAAAGGCCTATATAGACAAATATTTGAAAAATCTTCCAAATTAAGCCGTATTTTCCTCCAAAAAAGGCTTATATAGACAAATATTTCAAAAATCTTCCAAATTAAGCCGAAATTTGTTCAAAAATCGGCTTATATAGACGGCTTATATTGACAAATATTTGAAAATTTTTTCCAAATTAAGCCGAAATTTGAACCAAAAACGGCCTATATAGACTAATATTTCAAAAATCTTCCAGGTTAAGAGAAAATTTTCTTTAATAACGGCATATTTAGACAAATATTTAAAAAATCTTTAAAGTAAGCCGAAATTTGCTTCAAAAAACTGCTTATATGGACAAATATTTCAAAAATTTTCCAAATTAAGCCGAAATTTTCTCAAAAAAAGGCCTATATAGACTAATATTTCAAAAATCTTCCAAATTAAGCCGAAAATTGCTCCAAAAACGGCTTATATAGACGAATATTTGAAAAATCTTCCAAATTAAGCCGAAATTAACTCCACAAACGGCTTATTAAGCAAAATATTGGAAAAAACTTCCAAATTAAGCAGAAATTTGCTCCAAAAATGGCTTGTTAAGCAAAATATTTGAAAAATCCTTGAAATTAAACCGAAATTTGTTCGAAAAACGGCTTATATAGACAAATATTTGAAAATTTCTTCCAAATTAAAACGAAATATACTCCAAAAACGGCTTATATAGACAAATATTTCAAAAATCTTCCAAATTAAGCCGGAATTTGCTCCAAAAACGGCTTATATAGACAAATATTTGAAAATTTCTTCCAAATTAAGCCGAAAATTTCTCCAAAACCGGCTTATATAGACGAATATTTGAAAAAATCGTCCAAATTAACACGAAATTTGCTCCAAAAACGGCTTATATAGACAAATATTTCAAAAATATTCCAAATTAATCAGAAATTTGCTCCAAATCGGCTTATTAAGCAAAATATTGGGAAAAAATTCCAAATTAAGCAGAAATTTGCTCCAAAAACGGCTTCTTAAGCAAAATATTCGAAAAACCCTTGAGATTAAACCGAAATTTGTTCCAAAAGCGGCTTATATAGACGAATATTTGAAAATTTTTCAAATTAAGCCGAAATTTGTTCCAAAAACGTCTTATATAGACAAATATTTGAAAATTTTTTCCAAATTAAGCCGAAATTTGAACCTAAAACGGCCTATATAGACTAATATTTCAAAAATCTTCCAGGTTAAGAGAAAATTTTCTTTAATAACGGCTTATTTAGACAAATATTTAAAAAATCTTTAAAGTAAGCCGAAATTTGCTTCAAAAAACTGCTTATATGGACAAATATTTCAAAAATTTTCCAAATTAAGCCGAAATTTTCTCAAAAAAAGGCCTATATAGACTAATATTTCAAAAATCTTCCAAGTTAAGCCGAAATTTGCTCCAAAAACGGGTTATATACACAAATATTTCAAAAATCTTCCAAATTAAGCCGAAATTTTCTCAACAAAAGGCCTATATAGACAAATATTTGAAAAATCTTCCAAATTAAGCCGAAATTTCCTCCAAAAAAGGCTTATATAGACAAATATTTCAAAAATCTTCCGAATTAAGCCGAAATTTGTTAAAAAATCGGCTTATATAGACGGCTTATATAGACAAATATTTGAAAATTTTTTCCAAATTAAGCCGAAATTTGAACCAAAAACGGCCTATATAGACTAATATTTCAAAAATCTTCCAGGTTAAGAGAAAATTTTCTTTAATAACGGCTTATTTAGACAAATATTTGAAAAATCTTTAAAGTAAGCCGAAATTTGCTTCAAAAAACGGCTTATATGGACAAATATTTCAACAATTTTCCAAATTAAGCCGAAATTTTCTCAAAAAAAGGCCTATATAGACTAATATTTCAAAAATCTTCCAAGTTAAGCCGAAGTTTGCTCCAAAAACGGCTTATATAGACAAATATTTGAAAAAACGTCCAAATTAAGCCGAAATTTTCTCCAAAAACGGCTTATATGGACAAATATTTGAAAAATATTCGAAATTATGTCGAAATTTGCTCCAAAACCGGCTTATATAGACGAATATTTGAAAAATCGTCCAAATTAAGCCGAATTTTTCTCCAATAACGGATTATATAGACGAATATTTGAAATATCTTCCAAATTAGGCAGAAATTAGCTCGAAAAACGGCTTATATAGACAAATATTTCAAAAATCTTCCAAATTAAGCCGAAATTTGCTCCAAAATCGGGTTATATAGACAAATATTTGTAAATATCTTCCAAATTAAGCCGAAATTTGCTCCAAAAACGGCTTTTATAGACAAATATATTTGAAAAATCTTCCAAATTAATACGAAATTTTCTCCAATGACGGCTTATATAGACGAATATTTGAAAACTCTTCCAAATTAAGCCGAAATTTACTCCACAAACGGCTTATTAAGCAAAATATGGAAAAAACTTCCAAATTAAGCAGAAATTTGCTCCAAAAACGGCTTACTAAGCAAAATATTTGAAAAATCCTTGAAATTAAACCGAAATTTGCTCCAAAAACGGCTTACATAGACAAATATTTCAAAAATCTTCCAAATTAATTCGAAATTTGCTCCAAAAACGGCTTATATAGACGAATATTTGAAAAAACTTCCAAATTATGCCGAAATTTACTCCACAAACGGCTTATTAAGCAAAATATTGGAAAAATCTATGAAATTAAACCGAAATATGTTCCAAAAAAGGCTTATATAGACGAATATTTGAAAAATTTTCCAAATTAAGCCGAAATTTGTTCCAAAAACGTATTATATAGACAAATATTTGAAAATTTTTTACTAATTAAGCCGAAATCTGAACCAAAAACGGCCTATATAGACTAATATTTCAAAAATCTTCCAAGTTAAGAGAAAATTTTCTTTAATAACGGCTTATTTAGACAAATATTTAAAAAATCTTCCAAAGTAAGCCGAAATTTGCTCCAAAAACGGCTTATATAGACAAATATTTAAACAATCTTCCAAAGTAAGCCGAACTTTGCTCCAAAAACGGCCTATATAGACTAATATTTCAAAAATCTTCCAAATTAAGCCGAAATTTGCTCCAAAAACGGGTTATATACACAAATATTTGAAAAATCTTCCAAATTAAGCCGAAATTTCCTCCAAAAACGGCTTATATAGACAAATATTTCAAAAATCTTCCAAATTAAGCCGAAATTTGCTCAAAAAACGGCTTATATAGACAAATATTTGAAAAATCTTCCACATTAAGACGAAATTTACTCCAATAACGGCTTATATAGACGAATATTTGAAAAATCTTCCAAATTAGGCAAAAATTTGCTCCAAAAACGGGTTATATACACAAATATTTGAAAAATCTTCCAAATTAATTCGAAATTTGCTCCAAAAACGGCTTATATGGATGAATATTTGAAAAATCGTCCAAATTAAGCCGACATTTTCTCCAATAACGGCTTATATAGACGAATATTTGAAATACCTTCCAAATCAGGCAGAAATTTGCTCAAAAAACGGCTTATATAGAAAAATATTTGAAAATTTCTTCCAAATTAAAACGAAATATACTCCAAAAACGGCTTATATAGACAAATATTTCAAAAATCTTCCAAATTAAGCCGGAATTTGCTCCAAAAACGGCTTATATAGACAAATATTTGAAAATTTCTTCCAAATTAAGCCGAAAATTTCTCCAAAACCGGCTTATATAGACGAATATTTGAAAAAATCGTCCAAATTAACACGAAATTTGCTCCAAAAACGGCTTATATAGACAAATATTTCAAAAATATTCCAAATTAATCAGAAATTTGCTCCAAATCGGCTTATTAAGCAAAATATTGGGAAAAAATTCCAAATTAAGCAGAAATTTGCTCCAAAAACGGCTTCTTAAGCAAAATATTCGAAAAACCCTTGAGATTAAACCGAAATTTGTTCCAAAAGCGGCTTATATAGACGAATATTTGAAAATTTTTCAAATTAAGCCGAAATTTGTTCCAAAAACGTCTTATATAGACAAATATTTGAAAATTTTTTCCAAATTAACACGAAATTTGCTCCAAAAACGGCTTATATAGACAAATATTTCAAAAATATTCCAAATTAATCAGAAATTTGCTCCAAATCGGCTTATTAAGCAAAATATTGGGAAAAAATTCCAAATTAAGCAGAAATTTGCTCCAAAAACGGCTTCTTAAGCAAAATATTCGAAAAACCCTTGAGATTAAACCGAAATTTGTTCCAAAAGCGGCTTATATAGACGAATATTTGAAAATTTTTCAAATTAAGCCGAAATTTGCTTCAAAAAACTGCTTATATGGACAAATATTTCAAAAATTTTCCAAATTAAGCCGAAATTTTCTCAAAAAAAGGCCTATATAGACTAATATTTCAAAAATCTTCCAAGTTAAGCCGAAATTTGCTCCAAAAACGGGTTATATACACAAATATTTCAAAAATCTTCCAAATTAAGCCGAAATTTTCTCAACAAAAGGCCTATATAGACAAATATTTGAAAAATCTTCCAAATTAAGCCGAAATTTCCTCCAAAAAAGGCTTATATAGACAAATATTTCAAAAATCTTCCAAATTAAGCCGAAATTTGTTCAAAAATCGGCTTATATAGACGGCTTATATTGACAAATATTTGAAAATTTTTTCCAAATTAAGCCGAAATTTGAACCAAAAACGGCCTATATAGACTAATATTTCAAAAATCTTCCAGGTTAAGAGAAAATTTTCTTTAATAACGGCATATTTAGACAAATATTTAAAAAATCTTTAAAGTAAGCCGAAATTTGCTTCAAAAAACTGCTTATATGGACAAATATTTCAAAAATTTTCCAAATTAAGCCGAAATTTTCTCAAAAAAAGGCCTATATAGACTAATATTTCAAAAATCTTCCAAGTTAAGCCGAAATTTGCTCCAAAAACGGCTTATATAGACAAATATTTGAAAAAACGTCCAAATTAAGCCGAAATTTTCTCCAAAAACGGCTTATATGGACAAATATTTGAAAAATATTCGAAATTATGTCGAAATTTGCTCCAAAACCGGCTTATATAGACGAATATTTGAAAAATCGTCCAAATTAAGCCGAATTTTTCTCCAATAACGGATTATATAGACGAATATTTGAAATATCTTCCAAATTAGGCAGAAATTAGCTCGAAAAACGGCTTATATTGACAAATATTTCAAAAATCTTCCAAATTAAGCCGAAATTTGCTCCAAAATCGGGTTATATAGACAAATATTTGTAAATATCTTCCAAATTAAGCCGAAATTTGCTCCAAAAACGGCTTTTATAGACGAATATTTGAAAAATCTTCCAAATTAATACGAAATTTTCTCCAATGACGGCTTATATAGACGAATATTTGAAAACTCTTCCAAATTAAGCCGAAATTTACTCCACAAACGGCTTATTAAGCAAAATATGGAAAAAACTTCCAAATTAAGCAGAAATTTGCTCCAAAAACGGCTTACTAAGCAAAATATTTGAAAAATCCTTGAAATTAAACCGAAATTTGCTCTAAAAACTGCTTATATATACAAACATTTGAAAATTTCTTCCAAATTAAGCCGGAATTTTCTCCAATAACGGCTTATATAGACGAATATTTGAAATATCTTCCAAATTAGGCAGAAAATTGCTCCAAAAACGGCTTACATAGACAAATATTTCAAAAATCTTCCAAATTAATTCGAAATTTGCTCCAAAAACGGCTTATATAGACGAATATTTGAAAAAACTTCCAAATTATGCCGAAATTTACTCCACAAACGGCTTATTAAGCAAAATATTGGAAAAATCTATGAAATTAAACCGAAATATGTTCCAAAAAAGGCTTATATAGACGAATATTTGAAAAATTTTCCAAATTAAGCCGAAATTTGTTCCAAAAACGTCTTATATAGACAAATATTTGAAAATTTTTTACTAATTAAGCCGAAATCTGAACCAAAAACGGCCTATATAGACTAATATTTCAAAAATCTTCCAAGTTAAGAGAAAATTTTCTTTAATAACGGCTTATTTAGACAAATATATAAAAAATCTTCCATAGTAAGCCGAAATTTGCTCCAAAAACGGCTTATATAGACAAATATTTAAACAATCTTCCAAAGTAAGCCGAACTTTGCTCCAAAAACGGCCTATATAGACTAATATTTCAAAAATCTTCCAAATTAAGCCGAAATTTGCTCCAAAAACGGGTTATATACACAAATATTTGAAAAATCTTCCAAATTAAGCCGAAATTTCCTCCAAAAACGGCTTATATAGACAAATATTTCAAAAATCTTCCAAATTAAGCCGAAATTTGCTCAAAAAACGGCTTATATAGACAAATATTTGAAAAATCTTCCACATTAAGACGAAATTTACTCCAATAACGGCTTATATAGACGAATATTTGAAAAATCTTCCAAATTAGGCAAAAATTTGCTCCAAAAACGGGTTATATACACAAATATTTGAAAAATTTCCAAATTAATTCGAAATTTGCTCCAAAAACGGCTTATATGGATGAATATTTGAAAAATCGTCCAAATTAAGCCGACATTTTCTCCAATAACGGCTTATATAGACGAATATTTGAAATACCTTCCAAATCAGGCAGAAATTTGCTCAAAAAACGGCTTATATAGAAAAATATTTGAAAAATATTCGAAATTATGTCGAAATTTGCTCCAAAAACGGCTTATATAGACAAATATTTGAAAAAACGTCCAAATTAAGCCTAAATTTGCACCAAAATCGGCTTATATAGACAAATATTTGAAAAATATTCGAAATTATGTCGAAATTTGCTCCAAAAACGGCTTATATAGACAAATATTTGAAAAAAACGTCCAAATTAAGCCGAAATTTGCTCCAAAACCGGCTTATATAGACAAATATTTCGAAAATCTTCCAAATTAAGCCTAAATTTTCTCCAAAAACGGCTTATATAGACAAATATTTCAAAAATCTTCCAAATTAAGTCGAAATTTGCTCCAAAAACGGATTATATAGACAAATATTTGAAAAATCTTCCAAATTACGCCGAAATTTGCTCCAAAAACGGCTTATATATACAAATATTTGAAGATTTCTTCCAAATTAAGACGAAATCTGCTCCAAAAACGGCTTATATAGACAAATATTTCAAAAATCTTCCAAATTAATTCGAAATTTGCTCCAAAAACGGCTTATATAGACGAATATTTGAAAAATCGTCCAAATTAAGCCATTTTCTCCAATAACGGCTTATATAGACGAATATTTGAAATACCTTCCAAATTAAGCCTAAAATTGCACCAAAATCGGCTTATATAGACAAATATTTGAAAAATATTCGAAATTATGTCGAAATTTGCTCCAAAAACGGCTTATATAGACAAATATTTCAAAAATCTTCCAAATTAAGTCGAAATTTGCTCCAAAAACGGCTTATATAGACAAATATTTGAAAAATCTTCCAAATTAAGCCGAAATTTACTCCAAAAACGGCTTATATATACAAATATTTGAAGATTTCTTCCAAATTAAGCCGAATTTTGCTTCAAAAACGGCTTATATAGACAAATATTTGAGAAATCGTCCAAATTAAGCGGATATTTGCTCAAAAAACGGCCTATATAGACGAATATTATAAAAATCTTCCAAATAAAGCCGAAATTTGCTCCAAAAATGGCTTATATAGACGAATATTTCAAAGAATATCCAAATTAAGCCGAAATTGTCTGCATCAAACGGCTTATATAGTCGAATATTTGAAAAAATCTTCCAAATTAAGCTGAAATTTCTTTCAAAAACGCGTTAATTAGACAAATATTTGAAAATTTCTTCCAAATTAAGCCGAAATTTGCTCCAAATACGGCTTATATAGACGAATATTTGAAAAATCTTCCAAATTAAGCCGAAATTTACTCCACAAACGGCTTATTAAGGAAAATATTGGAAAAAACCTTAAAATTAAACCGAAATTTGTTCCAAAAACGGCTTATATAGAGAAATATTTGAAAATTTCTTCCAAATTAAGACGAAATTTGCTCCAAAAACGGCTTATATAGACAAATATTTCAAAAATCTTCCAAATTAAGCCGGAATTTGCTCCAAAAACGGCTTATATAGACGAATATTTGAAAAATCTTTCAAATTAAGCCGAAATTTCCTCCAAAAACGGCTTATATAGACAAATATTTCAAAAATCTTCCAAATTAAGCCGATATTTGCTCAAAAAACGGCTTATATAGACAAATATTTGAAAAATCTTCCACATTAAGACGAAATTTTCTCCAATAACGGCTTATATAGACGATTATTTGAAAAATCTTCCAAATTAGGCAGAAATTTGCTCCAAAAACGGTTTATTAAGCAAAATATTTGAATAAACTTCCAAATTATGCCGAAATTTGCTCCAAAAACGGCTTATGGAGAAAAATATTTGAATAATATTCGAAATTAAGTCGAAATTTGCTCCAAAAACGGCTTATATAGACAAATATTTGAAAATTTCTTCCAAATTAAGCCGAATATTTCTCCAAAAACGTCTTATATAGACAAATATTTGAAAAATCTTCCAAATGAAAGCCGGAATTTGCTCCAAAAACGGCTTATATATACAAATATTTGAAAATTTCTTCCAAATTAAGCCGAAATTTTCTTCAAAAACGACTTATATAGACAAATATTTGAGAAATCGTCCAAATTAAGCGGATATTTGCTCCAAAAACGGCTTATATAGACGAATATTATAAAAATCTTCCAAATAAAGCCGAAATTTGCCCCAAAAACGGCTTTTATAAACAAATATTTGAAAAATCTTCCAAATTAAACCGAAATTTGCTCCAAAAACGGTTTATATAGACAAATATTTCAAAAATCTTCCAAATTAAGCCGAAATTTGCTCCAAAAACGGCTTATATAGACGAATATTTGAAAAATCTTCCAAATTAAGCCGAAATTTGCCCCAAAAACGGCTTATATAGACAAATTATTGAAAAATGTTTCAAATTAAGCCGAAATTTACTCCAAGAACGGCTTATAAAACAAATATTTGAACGATCTTCCAAATTAAGCCGACATTTGCTCCAGAAACGGCTTATATAGACAAATATTTCAAAAATCTTCCAAATTAATAGAAAATTTTCTTTAATAACGGCTTATTTAGACAAATATTTAAAAAATATTCCAAGTTAAGCCGAAATTTGCTCCAAAAAAGGCTTATATATACAAATATTTGAAAATGTCTTCCAAAGTAAGCCGATATTTGCTCCAAAAACGGCTTATATACACAAATATTTCAAAAATCTTCCAAATTAAGCCGAAATTCGCTCCAAAAACGGGTTATATACACAAATATTTGAAAAATCCTCCAAATTAAGCCGACATTTGCTCCAAAAATGGCTTATATAGACGAATATTTGAAAAATCTTCCAAATTAAGCCGAAATTTGCTCCAGAAACGGCTTATATAGACGAATATTTAAAAATCTTCCAAATTAAGCCAAAATATTCTTCAGAAACGGCTTATATAGACAAATATTAGAAAAATCTTCCAAATTAAGCCGAAATTTGCTCCAAAAACGGCTTATATAGACAAATATTTGAAAAATCTTCCAAATTAAACCGAAATTTGCTCCGAAAACGGCTTAAATAGACAAATATTTATTAATATAGACTTATTTGAAAAATCTTAAAGATAAAGCAAAAATTTTCCTTTGCTCCGAAAACGGTTTATCTAGCGAATTATTCGAATAATTTTCCAAGTTAAGCCGAATTTTGCTCCAAAAACGTCTTATTTAGCGAAATATTTGAAAAATTTTCCAAATTAAGCCAAAATTTGCTCCGAATACGGCTTCTTTAGCGAAATATTTGAAAAATCTTTCAAATAATGCTGAAATTTGCTCTGGAAACGGCTTATTTAGGAAAATATTTGAGAAATATTCCAAATTAAACCGAAATTTGCTCCGAAAACGGCTTATTTAGGGAATCTTTTGAAAATCTTCCAAATAAACCTGAAATTTGTTGAAATTTAAAAAATCTTCAAAATTAAGTCCACATTAACTCCGAAAACGGTCTATTTTTGCGAAATATTTTAGAAATCTTTCAAATTAAGCCGAAATATACTCCGAATTCTGATTATTTAGCAGAATATTTAAAAAATCATCCAAATTAAGCTGAAATTTGCTCCAAAAACGGCTTATATAGACGAATATTATAAAAATCTTCCAAATAAAGCCGAAATTTGCCCCAAAAACGGCTTATATAAACAAATATTTGAAAAATCTTCCAAATTTAACCGAAATTTGCTCCAAAAACGGTATATATAGACAAATATTTCAAAAATCTTCCAAATTAAGCCGATATTTGCTCAAAAAACGGCTTATATAGACAAATATTTGAAAAATCTTCCACATTAAGACGAAATTTTCTCCAATAACGGCTTATATAGACGAATATTTGAAAAATCTTCCAAATTAGGCAGAAATTTGCTCCAAAAACGGTTTATTAAGCAAAATATTTGAATAAACTTCCAAATTATGCCGAAATTTGCTCCAAAAACGGCTTATGGAGAAAAATATTTGAATAATATTCGAAATTAAGTCGAAATTTGCTCCAAAAACGGCTTATATAGACAAATATTTGAAAATTTCTTCCAAATTAAGCCGAATATTTCTCCAAAAACGTCTTATATAGACAAATATTTGAAAAATCTTCCAAATTAAAGCCGGAATTTGCTCCAAAAACGGCTTATATATACAAATATTTGAAAATTTCTTCCAAATTAAGCCGAAATTATCTTCAAGAACGACTTATATAGACAAATATTTGAGAAATCGTCCAAATTAAGCGGATATTTGCTCCAAAAACGGCTTATATAGACGAATATTATAAAAATCTTCCAAATAAAGCCGAAATTTGCCCCAAAAACGGCTTATATAAACAAATATTTGAAAAATCTTCCAAATTAAACCGAAATTTGCTCCAAAAACGGTTTATATAGACAAATATTTCAAAAATCTTCCAAATTAAGCCGAAATTTGCTCCAAAAACGGCTTATATAGACGAATATTTGAAAAATCTTCCAAATTAAGCCGAAATTTGCCCCAAAAACGGCTTATATAGACAAATTATTGAAAAATGTTTCAAATTAAGCCGAAATTTACTCCAAAAACGGCTTATAAAACAAATATTTGAACGATCTTCCAAATTAAGCCGACATTTGCTCCAGAAACGGCTTATATAGACAAATATTTCAAAAATCTTCCAAATTAATAGAAAATTTTCTTTAATAACGGCTTATTTAGACAAATATTTAAAAAATATTCCAAGTTAAGCCGAAATTTGCTCCAAAAAAGGCTTATATATACAAATATTTGAAAATGTCTTCCAAAGTAAGCCGATATTTGCTCCAAAAACGGCTTATATACACAAATATTTCAAAAATCTTCCAAATTAAGCCGAAATTCGCTCCAAAAACGGGTTATATACACAAATATTTGAAAAATCTTCCAAATTAAGCCGACATTTGCTCCAAAAATGGCTTATATAGACGAATATTTGAAAAATCTTCCAAATTAAGCCGAAATTTGCTCCAGAAACGGCTTATATAGACGAATATTTAAAAATCTTCCAAATTAAGCCAAAATATTCTTCAAAAACGGCTTATATAGACAAATATTAGAAAAATCTTCCAAATTAAGCCGAAATTTGCTCCAAAAACGGCTTATATAGACAAATATTTGAAAAATCTTCCAAATTAAACCGAAATTTGCTCCGAAAACGGCTTAAATAGACAAATATTTATTAATATAGACTTATTTGAAAAATCTTAAAGATAAAGCAAAAATTTTCCTTTGCTCCGAAAACGGTTTATCTAGCGAATTATTCGAATAATTTTCCAAGTTAAGCCGAATTTTGCTCCAAAAACGTCTTATTTAGCGAAATATTTGAAAAATTTTCCAAATTAAGCCGAAATTTGCTCCGAATACGGCTTCTTTAGCGAAATATTTGAAAAATCTTTCAAATAATGCTGAAATTTGCTCTGGAAACGGCTTATTTAGGAAAATATTTGAGAAATATTCCAAATTAAACCGAAATTTGCTCCGAAAACGGCTTATTTAGGGTATCTTTTGAAAATCTTCCAAATAAACCTGAAATTTGTTGAAATTTAAAAAATCTTCAAAATTAAGTCCACATTAACTCCGAAAACGGTCTATTTTTGCGAAATATTTTAGAAATCTTTCAAATTAAGCCGAAATATACTCCGAATTCTGATTATTTAGCAGAATATTTAAAAAATCATCCAAATTAAGCTGAAATTTGCTCCAAAAACGGCTTATATAGACGAATATTTAAAAATCTTCCAAATTAAGCCAAAATATTCTTCAAAAACGGCTTATATAGACAAATATTAGAAAAATCTTCCAAATTAAGCCGAAATTTGCTCCAAAAACGGCTTATATAGACAAATATTTGAAAAATCTTCCAAATTAAACCGAAATTTGCTCCGAAAACGGCTTAAATAGACAAATATTTATTAATATAGACTTATTTGAAAAATCTTAAAGATAAAGCAAAAATTTTCCTTTGCTCCGAAAACGGTTTATCTAGCGAATTATTCGAATAATTTTCCAAGTTAAGCCGAATTTTGCTCCAAAAACGTCTTATTTAGCGAAATATTTGAAAAATTTTCCAAATTAAGCCGAAATTTGCTCCGAATACGGCTTCTTTAGCGAAATATTTGAAAAATCTTTCAAATAATGCTGAAATTTGCTCTGGAAACGGCTTATTTAGGAAAATATTTGAGAAATATTCCAAATTAAACCGAAATTTGCTCCGAAAACGGCTTATTTAGGGTATCTTTTGAAAATCTTCCAAATAAACCTGAAATTTGTTGAAATTTAAAAAATCTTCAAAATTAAGTCCACATTAACTCCGAAAACGGTCTATTTTTGCGAAATATTTTAGAAATCTTTCAAATTAAGCCGAAATATACTCCGAATTCTGATTATTTAGCAGAATATTTAAAAAATCATCCAAATTAAGCTGAAATTTGCTCCAAAAACGGCTTATATAGACGAATATTTAAAAATCTTCCAAATTAAGCCAAAATATTCTTCAAAAACGGCTTATATAGACAAATATTAGAAAAATCTTCAAAATTAAGCCGAAATTTGCTCCAAAAACGGCTTATATAGACAAATATTTGAAAAATCTTCCAAATTAAACCGAAATTTGCTCCGAAAACGGCTTAAATAGACAAATATTTATTAATATAGACTTATTTGAAAAATCTTAAAGATAAAGCAAAAATTTTCCTTTGCTCCGAAAACGGTTTATCTAGCGAATTATTCGAATAATTTTCCAAGTTAAGCCGAATTTTGCTCCAAAAACGTCTTATTTAGCGAAATATTTGAAAAATTTTCCAAATTAAGCCGAAATTTGCTCCGAATACGGCTTCTTTAGCGAAATATTTGAAAAATCTTTCAAATAATGCTGAAATTTGCTCTGGAAACGGCTTATTTAGGAAAATATTTGAGAAATATTCCAAATTAAACCGAAATTTGCTCCGAAAACGGCTTATTTAGGGTATCTTTTGAAAATCTTCCAAATAAACCTGAAATTTGTTGAAATTTAAAAAATCTTCAAAATTAAGTCCACATTAACTCCGAAAACGGTCTATTTTTGCGAAATATTTTAGAAATCTTTCAAATTAAGCCGAAATATACTCCGAATTCTGATTATTTAGCAGAATATTTGAAAAATCTTCCAAATTAAGCCGATATTTGCTCCAAAAACGGCTTATATAAACAAATATTTGAAAAATCTTCCAAATTAAACAGAAATTTGCTCCAAAAACGGTTTATATAGACAAATATTTCAAAAATCTTCCAAATTAAGCCGAAATTTGCTCCAAAAACGGCTTATATAGACGAATATTTGAAAAATCTTCCAAATTAAGCCGAAATATACTCCGAATTCTGATTATTTAGCAGAATATTTAAAAAATCATCCAAATTAAGCCGATATTTGCTCCAAAAACGGCTTATATACACAAATATTTCAAAAATCTTCCAAATTAAGCCGAAATGCGCTCCAAAAACGGGTTATATACACAAATATTTGAAAAATCTTCCAAATTAAGCCGAAATTTGCTCCAGATACGGCTCTTATAGACAAATATTTGAAAAATCCTCCAAATTAAGCCGACATTTGCTCCAAAAATGGCTTATATAGACGAATATTTGAAAAATCTTCCAAATTAAGCCGAAATTTGCTCCAGAAACGGCTTATATAGACGAATATTTAAAAATCTTCCAAATTAAGCCAAAATATTCTTCAAAAACGGCTTATATAGACAAATATTAGAAAAATCTTCCAAATTAAGCCGAAATTTGCTCCAAAAACGGCTTATATAGACAAATATTTGAAAAATCTTCCAAATTAAACCGAAATTTGCTCCGAAAACGGCTTAAATAGACAAATATTTATTAATATAGACTTATTTGAAAAATCTTAAAGATAAAGCAAAAATTTTCCTTTGCTCCGAAAACGGTTTATCTAGCGAATTATTCGAATAATTTTCCAAGTTAAGCCGAATTTTGCTCCAAAAACGTCTTATTTAGCGATATATTTGAGAAATCGTCCAAATTAAGCGGATATTTGCTCCAAAAACGGCTTATATAGACGAATATTATAAAAATCTTCCAAATAAAGCCGAAATTTGCCCCAAAAACGGCTTATATAGACAAATTATTGAAAAATGTTTCAAATTAAGCCGAAATTTACTCCAAAAACGGCATATAAAACAAATATTTGAACGATCTTCCAAATTAAGCCGACATTTGCTCCAGAAACGGCTTATATAGACAAATATTTCAAAAATCTTCCAAATTAATAGAAAATTTTCTTTAATAACGGCTTATTTAGACAAATATTTAAAAAATATTCCAAGTTAAGCCGAAATTTGCTCCAAAAAAGGCTTATATATACAAATATTTGAAAATGTCTTCCAAAGTAAGCCGATATTTGCTCCAAAAACGGCTTATATACACAAATATTTCAAAAATCTTCCAAATTAAGCCGAAATTCGCTCCAAAAACGGGTTATATACACAAATATTTGAAAAATCTTCCAAATTAAGCCAAAATTTGCTCCAGATACGGCTCTTATAGACAAATATATGAAAAATCCTCCAAATTAAGCCGACATTTGCTCCAAAAATGGCTTATATAGACGAATATTTGAAAAATCTTCCAAATTAAGCCGAAATTTGCTCCAGAAACGGCTTATATAGACGAATATTTAAAAATCTTCCAAATTAAGCCAAAATATTCTTCAAAAACGGCTTATATAGACAAATATTAGAAAAATCTTCCAAATTAAGCCAAAATTTGCTCCAAAAACGGCTTATATAGACAAATATTTGAAAAATCTTCCAAATTAAACCGAAATTTGCTCCGAAAACGGCTTAAATAGACAAATATTTATTAATATAGACTTATTTGAAAAATCTTAAAGATAAAGCAAAAATTTTCCTTTGCTCCGAAAACGGTTTATCTAGCGAATTATTCGAATAATTTTCCAAGTTAAGCCGAATTTTGCTCCAAAAACGTCTTATTTAGCGAAATATTTGAAAAATTTTCCAAATTAAGCCGAAATTTGCTCCGAATACGGCTTCTTTAGCGAAATATTTGAAAAATCTTTCAAATAATGCTGAAATTTGCTCTGGAAACGGCTTATTTAGGAAAATATTTGAGAAATATTCCAAATTAAACCGAAATTTGCTCCGAAAACGGCTTATTTAGGGTATCTTTTGAAAATCTTCCAAATAAACCTGAAATTTGTTGAAATTTAAAAAATCTTCAAAATTAAGTCCACATTAACTCCGAAAACGGTCTATTTTTGCGAAATATTTTAGAAATCTTTCAAATTAAGCCGAAATATACTCCGAATTCTGATTATTTAGCAGAATATTTAAAAAATCATCCAAATTAAGCTGAAATTTGCTCCAAAAACGGCTTATATAGACGAATATTATAAAAATCTTCCAAATAAAGCCGAAATTTGCCCCAAAAACGGCTTATATAAACAAATATTTGAAAAATCTTCCAAATTAAACCGAAATTTGCTCCAAAAACGGTTTATATAGACAAATATTTCAAAAATCTTCCAAATTAAGCCGAAATTTGCTCCAAAAACGGCTTATATAGACGAATATTTGAAAAATCTTCCAAATTAAGCCGAAATATACTCCGAATTCTGATTATTTAGCAGAATATTTAAAAAATCATCCAAATTAAGCCGATATTTGCTCCAAAAACGGCTTATATACACAAATATTTCAAAAATCTTCCAAATTAAGCCGAAATTCGCTCCAAAAACGGGTTATATACACAAATATTTGAAAAATCTTCCAAATTAAGCCGAAATTTGCTCCAGATACGGCTCTTATAGACAAATATTTGAAAAATCCTCCAAATTAAGCCGACATTTGCTCCAAAAATGGCTTATATAGACGAATATTTGAAAAATCTTCCAAATTAAGCCGAAATTTGCTCCAGAAACGGCTTATATAGACGAATATTTAAAAATCTTCCAAATTAAGCCAAAATATTCTTCAAAAACGGCTTATATAGACAAATATTAGAAAAATCTTCCAAATTAAGCCGAAATTTGCTCCAAAAACGGCTTATATAGACAAATATTTGAAAAATCTTCCAAATTAAACCGAAATTTGCTCCGAAAACGGCTTAAATAGACAAATATTTATTAATATAGACTTATTTGAAAAATCTTAAAGATAAAGCAAAAATTTTCCTTTGCTCCGAAAACGGTTTATCTAGCGAATTATTCGAATAATTTTCCAAGTTAAGCCGAATTTTGCTCCAAAAACGTCTTATTTAGCGAAATATTTGAAAAATTTTCCAAATTAAGCCGAAATTTGCTCCGAATACGGCTTCTTTAGCGAAATATTTGAAAAATCTTTCAAATAATGCTGAAATTTGCTCTGGAAACGGCTTATTTAGGAAAATATTTGAGAAATATTCCAAATTAAACCGAAATTTGCTCCGAAAACGGCTTATTTAGGGTATCTTTTGAAAATCTTCCAAATAAACCTGAAATTTGTTGAAATTTAAAAAATCTTCAAAATTAAGTCCACATTAACTCCGAAAACGGTCTATTTTTGCGAAATATTTTAGAAATCTTTCAAATTAAGCCAAAATATACTCCGAATTCTGATTATTTAGCAGAATATTTAAAAAATCATCCAAATTAAGCTGAAATTTGCTCCGAAAACGTCATATTTAGGGAAATATTTTAAAAAGCTTCCAAATTAAGCCGAAATTTTCTCCGAAAACGGCCTATTTAGCATGTTATTTGAAAAACCACTAATATTAAGCCGTAATTTGCTCCGATAACGGCTTATATATAAAGATTTTTGAAAAATCTTCCAAGTGGATCCTGAATATTCTCCGAAAAGGGCTTATTAGCAAGATAATTAAAAAATTTTCAAATTATCTAAAGAAATGCTCTGAAAACGGCTTTCCAAAATGGCAGTCCAATTTATACGTCGCCTAAAACGTTTTGTTTTCTCACGTGAGGAAGTACTTGTCTGAAGTGTAATCGAGATAAATGTTGTAATTTTCGTTTGCAGTTTTTTTCGATGCGATATCTTGAATAGAACTTCAGTTTTTGACTTTTATATCTAAGAGCGTAATTCGCTTCGCGCTTCGAATCGCCGACGCTTCGAAACCTCACAGCTTTACAGCGAATATCGTCAGAAATTAAGTTTGAATCGGTCAATGTAAACTATGAATCTTAATTATACCCGTCCGAATCAGCAGCTCCGCGTAAAGGTGACTCTGCGCGAAGCTAACTTCTTCGCTGATTGGAATTTACATTGAATTTTTCCCCCGTAAGCGCTCCATACTGACTGGAATCTTGAAACGAACCTTAGCAATATATTTTAAATATCTTCGAAATTATGCAAATATTCGCTGAAAAAACTTCTTATTTAGCAAGATATTTGAATTAAGTTCCAAATTAAGCCGATTTTCGCTTAAGAAACGGCTGATTTAGCAAGTTGTTGAAACAGTAACTGGAAAAGTACCTCTATTTGAGGTATTCGTAATTTATTACCAAGTTATGAGAAATACTCTTTAAAAAACGCCTTTATTCTGGAGGTAATCTAAAACAAATGAAAGATAAATGCGCTTCCTAAATTGGACTTCAACCGGAAGTATTCGTAATTTAAAATAAAGTAACGTAAAATGCTCTTTAAGAAACGCCTTTTTCAGGAAGTATTGGTAATTTAATAATGATTAAAGATAAATGCCATTCCTTAATCGGCTTTTAAACGGAAGAATTCGTTATTTAAAAAAAAGTAATGAAAAATGCTCTTTGAAAAACGCCTTTCTACCGGAAGTATTGGTAATTGATAGACAAAAGAAACATGAAATCGTTTCCTAATTTGGCTTTTAACCGGAACTATTCGTAATTTAAAACAAAATAACGAACAATACTTTTAAAAAAGCGCCTTTTATGCGGAAGTAAAGGTAACTTAAAACAAATGAAAGATAAATGCGCTCCCTTAATCGGATTTTAACCGGAAGTATTCGTTATTTAAAACAATGTAATGTAAAATGCTCTTTAGGAAACACCTCTTTTCGGAAGTATTCGAAATTTAAAACAAATGAAAGATATGCTCTTCCTAATTCGGTTTTTATGAAAGAAAAAAACTCCAATTTAAAAACTGTTTCATCGCGAGAAAGTTATACAAAGCTACGATTGATGAGATTCAACTATCAGAAGTCCGTGCCGCATACCTCTTTACCTTGTATATTTACGAGAGCATAGCATGAATCATCTATGAATGTGAAATTGAGCTCAGAAACGAAAGCAACCTTTTGCGAGGGAGGATACTTGCCACCACTAGCCGAACTTTCAAGAGATACAAAATAGATTCCAGAGCTATGAGTGAATTCTTTTCATTCTACTTTTATTAAATCCTTTCTGCATTCTTTTCCCCTAACGAAGCCTCAATTCAGCTGTGTTTCCTGAGGTAAACAAAAGTTGTTTCAATTGCCAAATGTATGTTCTTATACTACTAACATTACCCTTCCTCTGCGAGTTCTCTTTCGGAAGCACTTCAGACAGAAGATAAGTCATACAGCAAATTCCTCGCCTTTATCAGCAGTCAACACGGAAATATCCCAATTGAACAACATAGCATAGGGGAATATAATCTTATGTCCACTATGTATGATACAACTAAGTATCGTCATAACATGCAAAATGCACGAATGAAATGTTTTTTAAACCATGATTGAGATGCTTGACACCGAGCTAAAAATTCTCAAGTTAACTGAATCACTTAAAATTCACATAATAAAACGCAATTATTTTAAATATTTCAAGCGTTAGCACATGAATTTTCTACTTCAAGAAACAAAGTAGCCATTCACTGATAAGGAGAACTATTAGGCTGAAACACAATATATCAATTCTTCCCTGTATAGTTAAAATCCAAGCTATTTATACATGATGGATATTGCAATATTAAGTTTTAGAGATTCATCAAATCTTAAGGTTATAATTAGATGTTTCATGACGACTGCACAACAGATTCTAGCTAAGAGATTGATTTGAATTTTAATGATATTACCTGATAAACATTTCTTCCTATACCACATTTAGGGGATGTGAACTATCACAATAACTTACATTCTAAAGTAAGCGCATTCTAACTATGTTTTGCACTCTATTATTTCACTATAATAACGTGCTTATTTTTTAATAACCAATACGTAAGTCTTAATAACCAATACGTAAGTCTTTATTATGAGGAAATTTCTCCAAATCTAATCCTCGTCATTCATCGTCAATGTATAATTCACAATCTTCTACACAAGTCTATGTCATAACATATTACTACTTAATGAGGAAACCTACTAAAATTTGTTATGCTAAATCTACATTTCTAAATTATAGCTCCAATATAAATTAGTTCACAATGAAGATATTTCCTCATCAATGTAAGCACAGGGATTCAAGTCTTCTCGGCATTAATATTATCTAATCATATCCAAAAGTAGCGTGAAATATACACATACTTTTCGTGGCCATATCCAATTCTAATTAATTCAGAAGTAGATACAGAGTTTAGAAGATATCAAAGTTAGATGAATATCCTTTTTAAAGATAGGAATGGAAAATTAGAATGCATTCTCAAAAGCATAATCCCTCCGTTTATTGATGCTACCAGTCTATGAATGGGTAACCGTCATCTCCTAATGTTTATTTTTAGTGAAGATCCTCATCCTCTAGTGTTTTTTAATCACCTCTTTTTTATAAGAATCTAGTCAAATAAAAAATAATAGGGGGGAACAATTGAGGTGACTGATTCAGAAGCAATTCAATTAAAGCAATTTCCATAGTAAAAGTATTTTCAAATCCTCACACTACGGTAAGGCATATGTAATCACTTCTGAGTTCAAATCCAGAGGCTTTAAGAGACCAGTCCCCTTGAACTTAGGAAACACTTCAATTATTGAGTTATGTTTAACGTTTAGGATATTCTTACACTACAAGGGGCAAACTGTAAAGTACGAACCCATCTTCCGAGAAAGAGAGTGCTGACAGCCTTCTGAAACTTCAACGTCCGTTGACTTTGCCTTGCACTATGGTGGAGAATTATCCTGTAGCACTGGCGAATAGCACAGTGAAAACTGCCACACATTTTTCCTGCCCCTCAGGGATGAAGTTATTAGGACACTAGAAAGGAATTTGGGCATTGTAAACCCTAAGAGTAACATAAAATTATCGAATCGTAAGTTCGTTGCAATCAATGAAGTAATCCGGAAGATTTAAGACCGATAAATACTGAAAACTAGAACTTAAGACTTTTCAAAAGTTCTTACATTGCCAAGCTGTTCAACATTGAGTGACTCCATCAGAGACAAGTCCACTCAATTCAAATGCTCAGACTGCTATGAGTCAACTGCAGAAAAGTAACCACACCAATTCTGCCAAAATTGACTTCCTGAACATTCATACCATCGCTACGATAGAGAAGGGTGGTATTTGATTTCTCTTGTTCCATCATTACCATCGCTAAGATGGAACAATTCCGGAAATCGATCCCCACTCACTATCAAATATGACTGGGAGAAACGGTTACATAATTGAGAAACATATTCTTGATATTGTATCTATAAATTTCTGTTTATTTGTCAAAAAACAGAAAATTCTATCGCTATGTTTTTTTTTTAATTCCATAGTCAACGACTAAATCAAGTAGAAGTATTTGCAATCAAAACTAAAATAACAGCTAGAACTATTCATAGGTAATTCTCAGTTAAAATACTTTTATTATTAAATTTTGGATGAAAAGAGATGCTGATTTTCCTACATTCCTAAGGGATGCTGCATTTTCCAACATTCTTCATTTCTCAGAAAGCTATGAAGAAATGGATATTGTATTTGCTTGCAAAATGCTTTACAGAACAAATCAGTATTGGCTCTTGATTTTCATAGTACAGATGTTTCTGATATATTTCATATGTTTAAATCGCCTGCCATTTCATGATTAAAAATTTAAGATCACAGTAATATCTTTTAATATATTTATTAAGGAGAAGAATACATTTTCTAAAATTATACTCTGAAACAGTAGTAACTACAAACTCCAATGATCTACCTCTGTGTATCTATTTATTAAATTACTATCTTTTTATTCTCATGAGCAAATTTTCTAATGTTAATTCTTTAGAGTGATAGAATGTTTAGTTACATATAAGTATCTCAACTCTTCTTCCCTCATTAACTGCATTTGTTGTTTTTGTTAATTTCCCAAAGATAATGTCACCTTTATGGGCACTACATCATTAAGTTTTAATCTCGTGAAAAACACTTTTATTTACTATTGGTTTCAGTCAAGGGGAGCCCATAATAGCTGCACTTAATCTAATTGCTCAATAGCTAATATTTGGATCAGCATTCCTTGAAGTGAAACAAGTAGTGATTTCAGACTATTGGATTGTGGTCATTAATGAAAAAGGTTTTATCCATCCTCAGTCAAAGGTAAGGAAAGCATTATATTATGCTGAAAATCAGTTACAACTATTTAGTTCTTCTTCTTCTTTGTTCTTTCTGTCCTAGGACAGGTTTCAACGAAATGTTTGTCTTCACAGCATTCTGTTTTGGGTATCTCTCTTCATCTCGACATATTTCCTACCTTCTTTGATGTCTGTTAGCATTCCATACTTCCTCCGTCCTCTTCCCTTCTATTATCACTTTCTGTATCCCGTTCCTCCTTAAAATGTGTCCTATTGTATCCAATTTGCCTTCCTTTTTCTAATTTCTTTTAGAATACTTCTTTCTTCCCCAATCCTCCTCAGTACCTCTTCATTACTAATTTTATCTTTCCAACTAATCTTTTCCAGTCTTTGCCAAAGCCATGTTTCAAAGATTTCTATATACTTTTCTTCTCTCTTTTTCAAGGTCATAACTATTTAGTAAGCCTTGAAAATTCACTTGTCTTTGAAATCTTCTCAAAGATTGACTACAAGGTTTTAAAAATGTATTCCATAAATTACTTTTAAGAGAAATGGGTAGATCTATGATAGATAATGGGTAACATTTTCTTCCATATTTGGGGATAAATAAAAGTCAAGCAAAGAATTCAGCAATTTAATTCAATTTCAGTAAAGCATAAATTTACAAAGAGAGATATTTTAGAATATCTTAATGGTTACAAAGTCTGATAATATAATATTTCATTTTAGACTAGCTGAAACACCTGTTAATTCTCAACAGGGAAATAAAAATTTCTATGTACCACATTAATTGTGTCATTTCATGTCATCATGACTCATATTTAAATTTTAAAGATTAATATACTCTCTCGATGAATTCCTCTTTGTATGATAGAGAGAGAGAGACAAAGAAATATACAATAAACATGGTTGATCTTTAGCTAATCTTTCAGTTCTGACATTCTCTTGTATCTTCCAACTATTTTAAGTGATTCTGCAAAAAATCATTCAACCCAAAATGTAGTTCATCACAAGATATGTAGCATACAATGTTCTCTTCCTGATAAAAAAATAAACAAATAAATTTGGTGAATTTTCCAATTTTGACTACCCTCCAGAAATTTTCAGGTAAAACTCATTTGATCAATTACAGTTTACAGAAAGAAACATTTAACCACATTAACATTCTTGATATGGTTAAAATTTGTCCTTCATTCTCATCGATTAGATTTATTCCCTTCCCTCAAGTGCAAGTTTATTTACATGAATACCCATTTTCATGCTTAATAAATATTTACAACTGCCTGGAGTAAAATATTATGAATACGTGAATAACATTTTCATTAAAATTTTCATCGTTTGCGGGTTTTTAGATAGCCAAGAAGGTAATGCATATGTCTCTGGTGTAAGATGTCCTTGGTTCCTTTTTCCTGTTGGTTCAGTATCTTAAAAAAAACCTCAAATAAGTACTTTTAGTAAGTCTGCTACAAACTAAATAGTTTATTTGTTGAATTTCTGCTTGAAAAGTGAAAAAATCAAAACATGTTAATTCATCTAACGAACTGTTTTAGATTTTCTTTTTTAATCCAAGAGGATTTTGCAAACAATTTTTAATAATTACAGCATGGATAAATTTTTAATTATTAATTAAAAATGTCATTCACTCTTTATATACTTTACATGCACTTTGATAACTCATATAAGCATGTAAATTTATATTTTTCTCATTGCTGTTAAATTTCATTCAAGAATAAGATCGAAACAGATTTTTATTGGCTAGTCAGACACAGTTCTCATTTTGGAAATCAGTTAACAGTTTATTTCATACATGGATTTTGTTATGTAAGCTTAAAATCATTAGTATTACATAAACAGGGTTTAATTTTTGAGGATAAAAATTCAATCAGACTGGCATACCATAAAAAACTAGTTTTATCTTTGTAGCAGAGGATGAATGACTAATTTAAAAATACTTTGCAGAAGATCTTTGTAGATATCTGTCTGTATTCCTGATAGGAATTTCAACTGCATTACTAAATAAAAATATATTATCTGCAACACACAGTTCAATTTCCTCTTCTGTAGCTGCATGCTTTAAGAAGAATCTAAGCTCTGGCAGAAGAAGTAGTCAGTGGATCAGGAACCCCAAACACATGCATATGCTCACCAATCACATTTTGTTTGTTTTTCATCGCTTTTTGAATTTAGAGCCAGCCTCAGTTTTAAAAGCAACACTTACAAATTTCATTTCCTTTCTCATTTATTCAGAATGTTTACTACATGAAATTACAGCAAATGCTAACAACACCAGTTATTTTCACCAAATATTCTGCACTGAGAGAAAGCGATAAAGAAGTTCTCACTCTAAGTTAGAATTTTTATCAGCTCAGACAGTGAAATGGAGATTGCTCTGCTTCAACATATCTAAATTTTATTCTCATAAAATAAGCATTTCCAAAGAAACAAATCACAAGGAAACTTTCCTTCTTTCTTTTTGTGTGAGTGGGTGATCCTGATGATATAACAGTACTTTATATTTTGGAATGAGGCAAGTGATTAGCTGTAGTGATTTACAGAGCATCAGGGAATAGAAAATATCTATGTTTATGTGGGAAAATTAATGACTTAAGCAATATTTTTGCCGTGTAATTCATGTGGATGTCTAGAAGTGAAAATTGCCCATTAATCGAAGGCATCTTAAACAGAACTAACAGTAATTATAAATTAAATCTCTTACTTTTTCAAAGGTGTTGTCAACTACTAGTCTTAGTTATTCATGTTTGTTTTCTGACTCGATTACCTATCACTGATGATTTTCAAAATCTTACTCTACTAAGTATTCATATTGTGTATTGCTTACCAAGTGAATAGAATCCTGTATTTATTAATTTCTATTTGCCTGTTGAGAATCAATGGATGGTTTAATGTATGAGGGGTAGTACTTTAGAAACTTTGCTACATCTACAGAATTGTTAGAGGGAGCGAAGAAAAAATCTGTGAGCAATGTTACTTTGTGTTAGTTAGGCTTCATCTTGAGGTTGACTATTGTGTTTGGAAAACTATTGAAAAGTATTCTTTTGGTGAATTGAAAATGTTACAAACAATTTAGGAATCTATGACAAATCATTGAACACTAATGCCAAAGGATAAAAATCTTTAGAAGGAAAAGAATACAAACATAGGTTTAAAAGTTTAGAGACTAATCTCATGAATATAGCCATGTATTATGCGTCATCCCTTTAAGTAAACTGTTATGATACTGACAGAAATTAGGGATATAGATGGAACTCATCCCTACCAAACTCTGAAAGGCAGCTTGCAATTCAAATACACACAGCAAAGCCTAGATAATAATACTTCTCAGGGGATCAAGTGTAAACAGAGTTTTAAGCAAGATATTGTAATAAACAGTTTGTATGAGGAAGGTTGAATTTGATCATCTTTCTTAATAATGGTCTACTTTTCAGTCAATAAGACTTTCTACGCCAGTTACTTAATTTTGGTCATTTTTAACAATTTATGCTGGATAAACAATTAGATTAAGGGAAGAATCTACATCTACATAAATACCCTGCAACCTGCCTTTCGGAGTGTGACAGGGGGTGTAAACACTGAGCCACTTTTTTAGCCAATTATTATCGCATATTGTTTGCGGAAAAAATGAGTCCTTAAAACGACTTGTTCTAGCATCTATTTCTCCTATTTTGCTCTTATTATTGGATTGGTCAAAGTAACAGAGGGGTCGCATAATATTAACTACAACCTCAGAAAATTCGTATTCGTAAAATGTGTATTTGAGATAGGGCCTAACAAAGGAGATATAACATCGCTATAGAATAATGCTTTTTTAATGGTAGCATTGCAAGGGCAACACAGAGCATGATCTCTCCAAGACTATGCTCACAAAACAACTGGTTGTTCACCACTTGTGGTTGTGACATAAGGAAACACTGCCAAGCAAATTTTTAATTCAATGTTTAAAATTGATGCGTAATATCTCGCTCTATCTCAGAGTTTCTATCAACTCTGAGAGTATAATGGAAATTGTTCTACTTTGCCATGTCATCATTTAATTCTCAAAAAACCCAACAAATTCAACAGGCACCATTCTAGAGATGAGGTGAGACGAGAGAGGCCTGCGATACAGATGATATAATAAAAACAACTCTGGTACATCAAATTAGGTGAATGATTGGCTAATCTGACTCTACTTTTTGATTTAACCACTGTATGTTTTCTGTGTTAGCACCAAAAAGCAATTTTTAAAAGACTAAATTCTAAAATAGGCCCTTAATCCCAAAATCCCAGGAGCTTGGGATTTGATGGTAGAGCCTAATTCCGAAATAAAATAGGTAAATCAATAGTGTACCAAAGTTTTAATGGTCCATCAATACATCTATCTCTTACTTACTGTTGTACCATATTGTTGTTTTAAAACTTCAAAGCCTAGCAAAATGTATGATTTATTCTTTCAATTTTCGCAGTTCAATACCTCAATAGAACAACAGTTTGAGACCCAGAAGGCTGAACAATAATTCCCCTTTAATGATAATTTACATCTGATGTATAGATACTATTCATACATTTATCACAGCATTGTTTATGGAAAAATTAAAAAAATGTATTGACATGCTGAACAAGGAGTTGAAGATAAATCTCTTTAGAGGGTAGATACTTACGTAAATCTGTAACTGAAGCATCTAGGAATCATCTACAAACAGATATGAAAAATACTGAAATAGTTGGACCATTAATCAGATCACTCAGCTACTCAGAGGGTTGCAGTATTGATGGTTCTGCTGAATTCAAGCCACTTGAAAAATAGGATACTGGATAATTAATATAGCTAAAAATTCTGTCCATCACCTTTAAAATTATATAGTTTATGATGAATATGAAAGCCCTCCCTCAAAGGTCATTGTGATAAAATGAAATGACGTGTAACTTGTCCCACTATAAGCCTGGCACAAAGTGGCCAGGCTCATAGTGGGACAAAGTGGCCAGCTCTGATTGCTGCCCAAGTTGAATTCTTACATTATTGTAAGATATTATATTAACTGCTGAGCTTTTATTTAGTTATTTTTGTTTTTAGCTAGAGGCAAATCTGCTATTGTAACATTAAGTCCCTTCAAAGCAGAACTTGTGGATGAAAAAACTAAAAAGGAAGAAGGAAAAAAGGAGACAATGAAAAGTCTCCAAATGAAAAACAAAACATCAAAGAGAATGAAAAAATAAACTGAAACTCAATTGAATTTACTTGAACATAATTTTGAACCAGATGAAGATAGTGATGCTGATTTTTTTTTTACTGTTACGAGAGTTTTTCAAAATCAGTAAATGGAGGATGGATACAATATTCTGCTTGTCACAAATGGGTTCATGAAGCGTATGTTGGTTGCAAAGAAAATGATGTTTCTAAACACTTTAATGCTTCAAGAAAGGGCCCCTTATGCCATATGACAAACATGGATTTTGAAATCACTAAAATGGCCATTTTCGATCAGGTGGTTGGTAAAGTTTGACTTATCACCATGATTCAACATAAATGCCCCATCCATCTGGTCAAAAATTTCCTACCTGTGGTATTAATACAGTTACAGTCATTGCAACTATGTCTATACGCTCTGATTTTCTTCATTTTATCATTCTCATCTTTGCACCTGCAAAGGAAGTTTTTCATTTTGAAATGGGATCTGAATGCAGGTCTGAGGTTACTACCTCCTACTTCTGAGGAAGTATTTTAGGTTACATTTTAACAGTAGTGTGTATGAATCAAAAGCTACTATGTAATCATGTATAAAACAAATGCCTTTATTTGACTTTAACATTTGATGTATAAGGCACATTCAGAATCATAGAGAAAGCAAGCAATAATTTCCCTCCAATAGATATTTGATCTACTGATCACTTTAAAGTACTATCATTTGATACAGTTCAAGTTGGAGCAAAATGACCATGTCAACACACTTAAACATCACTACTGCCACTGCTATACTTCAAGGTTAAAGTGTCACCAGATTCAACTCATGGATTCAAAATCAACCATCTAAAGTGAGTTCAAAATATTATTGAAATTTCATTCATGAGTATTAAAAACAATCAAGAAGGTTTCTATGATGATTGCTTGATTTGGATAACTGTCATGAAGTTATATTCATCAATAAATATCGATTGAAGAATATTTTTTAACAGCTTTAGAGAGAAAAACTTAGCAGTAATATAATCTGCAAAATATATTCGATTTGATCTCAGCAATAATTTAAAATAGAATCTCCACATTCCAAAGATACCTGGATTTAACTTCCGAAAAACAGCTTTTTAAAACAAGTTATTGCTAAGATAAAAATTATTGAAATTAATATTGAACATTCAATCTGAATAGGAAAGATAGTCGGTGCATTAATAACTCAAGTACTGCCATAGTTCTATCTCAATACATGGAATGTAATTATAAATTCATCTTATGTTTGAGCTTCTGACAGAAATTCCCTTAGCGATATTTACTTTGAATACAATACGATCATGAAATATGTCGATGACCATACATGTTGGATTCTTCATCAAAACCAGTTACTAAGAAATTACAATTTGAAATCTTAAAACAATTCTAAAATGATTAGCAGAATAGCTTATCGTATCACCAATTTCAACTTATTGAATCTACCGTCCCCAAGCCTGAAAATAATACTTACAGAAGTTAATATGGTCACTTTTACATAAAGAAGAAAGTTAACTACGATCTATTATTAATCGCTATGTCATTATAAATTAAAACGTCATCTTTACCTGACCCTTTCTAAATCAAGCAGAACAAATTTAAAACTACCGATAAATACAAACAATTAGTTCGAGATATCATAGCAGAGCGAACGATAGCAACGAAAAAGAATCGTGGATAGCGTGAGCGCGCCTAAACCAAGGTCGCTTACAAATTTTCCTCTCCTAAAATTCGACCGAGTTGGCTCAGTGGTCTGCGGGCGGGGATGCCCTTAACCAACTCTAAGGTCGCGTGTTCGAAGCCGACGCGGATACTTCTCGGATTTGAGGGATTCGAGCCCGTTCTTTATAGTTGGGGCGTCTCGAGCCCCACTATAAAGAACGGGCTGGCCACTGGCTCTCGGTCCCGCTGGCGGGCGGCAGACTCATCATTTTTTCACCTTCTTTTTCCTTATACCAAGGAAAATTCTGCTTTCGTTAAAAATGACTGATACTCAGCCAAAAAATCGTACTGCCAAACTAGAAATTTGTCGAAGTCTTTCAAAAAGTAATTAAGGTATAGCGAAATAGATGGTGAAAAATAAGAGACCCGTGTTATTGTCCGAAAGAAGACCGTTTTACGAAAAGTAAATCAATACATCTAACAAACTAAGATCAAGTTACAACATTTAAAAAAATCGAGAAGTTTTTGCGAGAATTTTGATTCATAAACTTATCGGGGGAAGCATTAAAGATAACTGTAAATATGGTCTTGTCGAAGCAACATCAAATAATTTCCAAGACTGCAGTGCGAATTTTGTTGTGATAAGCCTTATTCAGGGGAAATAAATGAATTTTAGAGCAAACTTAAAACGATTATAAGTGGATGTCAACATCTGACAACAAACGACAATGAGACCGTAAATTTTCATCACCTGAAGCAGAAAAGAAAAAAGCACAAGCTTTGAAATCACCGCACGTTTTAAAGAGCAATTAATTAAAAGATACCCAAAAGCTTCGGTATCAGTGCTGGCTTTCATTACTGCGTAATACAATTGTCTTTTAATTATGATCTAGGTAAACGAATAAAATTTTACTTGGTAACAACGTGGGTGGTAAACTTGCGCTAACTAAGTAATTATTGGAATACAGTATTTTATTTCGTGTATCAATCGCTAATCATTTCTGTTGTAATCTACTGAAAATAAATAATATATCGAAACGCGTATACACAAAACCGTTCGCGTATTATACAAAACGTGAAACTAAATTCTGTGGCGAGCGAAAAGTACCGATAACATACAAAATATTCCAGAATAATCAACTTCCGAACTGAATCGATGTATTCCACAAAATCCAAATTCCAAAGGCATTTAATCAAAGGGAAGAATTACGAGATAAGAATTGGAATTAACTGATATTGATCAATATATTATTATATCATTTGAAGTAATGAATGCGATATAAGATTTTCAATGAAAATGTCAATCAATCAATAAGAAGATTTCAATGAAAATGTCTTTTAATAAACACTAAAGAGGATAAAAGTGGAAGTACCGAAAACAATTTGTCATCTTTTAAATCGAGTAGCCCTAGTATCTATTATCTTGATTTTTCTTTCAATATTTGTATGACCCACGTAGCGGATGGATATGAGCTTGCTGGAGAAAATGTATGGAAATCGTAATTGCTATCCGTTTCAACGCCTTAATAGAAACTAAAATGTAAGAAGACATAGCGGATAAACCGTTTTTGGCGCTCAGTGTAATATTATTGTAATTTAAAACGTCACTTTCACATAACACTTCTAAAACAAGCAGAATTAATAAAAAACCATCGAGAAATACGGACATTAGTTTAAAAAATGATACTTTCCTAGAGAAAGATCATAGCAGAGGGTTTTGTAGCGACAGCAACGTGGGTTTCCCATATAATTTGCTGCAAAATAATCTGTCAAGTGTTTGAATTTCTCCAACTGCGTTAATCTGCATTCGAAATTTATTGCGTTAATAGATTCTTCCTGGGTGATCAGATAGTCTCTTGTGTTTAACGATTGTCTCTCAAGTATCTCGTAATGTTTCTCAAGACCATGTAAGTCATCATGCGCAATAAAATCGATCCTAATACCAAGCCATGATGCCTTTTCATTGGAAACTTATTCTATATGAGAATATGGCGGCAATTTCAGAGAACATTAAACAATCCAATGTCCTCCTCTGACGTATCTGCGATCGTGGCTCATTACCTTTTGTCGTCATTTAGGACAAAAACTATACAGATGATTACATGCGGTTATACGGCAAATGGGGGATCGAGACTTATTCACAGCTTAGTCGCAATATTTTGGGTACTGAAGAATTAGGACTGCAAAAACGATAAGATTCTCCAACACATTGTTAAGGCTAATTTCTAACAAAACAGGAAAATTAAAGGTAGGTAAAATTACATAGGTATTGCCGCGCTTCGGGTAGGCTTTCCGTTCGTATGGTAGATTTTTAGGTTGCATTGGCTCCACTATTCTGTATATTTTCTTAACCTTTAGTACTACACTGCTTATCCCGCAGATTCTCAACAGGAAGTAAACATTTACAAGATCCATACTTATTGCGATTTGCTTAAAGAAACGATAAAGTCGTCGTAACAAAGAAGACGTGGAATTTCGTAATTATACAGAGTCGACATACTACGGATGCATTTGGCTTACATTTAAACAGATCTTGCAGGCTATAAGACCACCAAAGAATTTATAAGAAGACAGTTTCAAGAGATTTGTGAGTAAATATGATATATAAGTCTGCATCTACTAAATATTAAAGAAATTTATTTAATTTAATTTTTCACTTAGTATATTGTTATATTGATTTTCCTATAGTTTCATATAAAGTACAAGAATCCTGATATTTGAAGGTGAGACTTCATGCAAAGCCTTAAGTGAAATAATTTGTCTAATTTCAGTTGTAGACTCCCTCTTCTGGATACCCAATATAAGGTGGTAGAACAATCATTTGCCTTTGCATATTTACGAATTGTCACCTAAGAATAACTTAATTTTATAATCTCCATTTATAAAGGTAGACATGGTGATAACAAAAGTTCTTATTCAATTTCTATTTTAAAGGGAGAATAAATGAGGAGTCCATTGCAGTTTGTGTTATTGGTAGTGGGATTACTTTGGTGTACAGCTGCAGCTCACATCAGTCCTTATCAATACTTTCAACATGTTTTACATTAGACTTTGTCAAAACCGTGGCCCTTTACACCCGAGACCCCTTTACTAGATATATTAGAATCAAAAGACTTGTGTCAAGCCATCAGGTTGACTCTATTTTTCTATAGAAGCTCGACTAGCAAAGTAAAAAGGAAATTGCATTCTTCAAAAAGAAACTGTGGAGCGACCATCATTCCACTCACTCCTTTGAAGATCAAACACTTTGGATATCCCACAAAAAAAGCAATCAGCGGCAACATCAAATCTAAACCAATATCTCAAGATGGAAAATTAATCTTTGAACTGCTGAGGAATGCTGAGCTCTTTGCTTCTCACCTGAGCAGAGTTATAAATCAGATGACTACCCTCTCTATCCAATAACTGAGATAACCAATGAAATCCTTAGTCAAATAGCAACATACAATCCACTTCTGACATACACCGAATAAATTGCACCCATCATAAAAAGCATGAGGATAATAAAGCACCTGGTCATGATCAATTTTACAAGATCCTAAAAATGTTGGCACATATATCACAATTCCTCTTAATATTAACCAACTTATTCAACACTTGCCTGTTCATCTCCCGCTTTCCTAGTACGTGAAAGATTGGACATGTTGTTGCCATCCCAAAACCTAATAAGGATCCTATGCAGACTATAAACTACAAGCCTATCACTCTACTATACTCGCTGACTGAAGTCTTTGAGTCCATACTGCAGCGGCTGATGGTTCATGTTACTAGAAACTACTTAATCATCCCAGAACGGGATGATTATGTATTTTATTTTTAGAATGTTAATTCAACATCAACTCTCAACAATCTATCGAGGCACCTGTAAACCATAAAAAATGGTTACTACACCTTGACGTGGTGAAGGGGCTTGCGTCTTCCTATGACCTAGAGAGCTATACTGGCTGGAACTTTGTCCCTGGTAGGGTCACTCATGCCAGAAAGGTCAATAGGGTCCAGACGAAAGGTAGTCCACGCAGCGTCTGTACCCCAGTGGGGCGGCCTATATGAGTGATGGTGTCACGTTAAAAATACTGTTGAGGAAGGCAAGGGGAGACCACCTCAACTATCTATCCCATGATCATGATGTGCCACAATAATAATATTGTCCCTGGCAAAAATGGGACTCAGCCCACTAGTGAGAGTTTCGTGCCCGGCAGGGATGGTGATAAGGCCATCCCGGTCGTCATTCCATGAAATCCTTACCCAACGACACAAGAAAAGAAGATGAAACCAGGGTAGGGACCTGGAACGTGAGAACGTTGCTCAGGAAAGGAAAGTTAGAAAACGTAAAGTTAGAAATGAAGAGGTCCAACATTAACATTCTGGGGCTATGCGAAGTACGGTGGGTGAGATTTCTGGAGCGATGATGTGAGGGTCATATTCAGTGGGGGAAATGATAGCCAGAGAGGGGTTGCTAGTGTTGGACAAGGGAGCGGGAAATGCCACTTATCCTGGCACTGAGGTAGACCTCAAAAGAATCGATCTTGAAGTAGATAGGATCGGATTCGCCCATCTCTAGTCTGTATTATCACTGATAGTGACAGAGTAGCCATTTTCATTGGAAAAGACGCTATCTGTGCCCTCAAAAGTAGTTTGAAAAGTAATTAACGACAAAACATCTCAAACCTGCTTCTACAAATTAAATAAAACTTCAGAAATTACAGGAAAGAAATTTATAAGATGATTATTAAGTCTTTTAACAGCTTAATGCTCCGAGATATCTCGGCTAACGAAGACAGTTCGTAGCTGAAGCACATTCCTTAGCCTAAATAGTCTTTCGCTGACATGATTACCTTTAGGTTTCTGCAGAAAATTGTTTAATTCCTTTTGGGTGTTGCCTGTTATGTAAAGATTAGTTTCATTAAATAAAAAGTAGACCATAAATGTAGAAGAACTCACCAAAGGCTGAGATGGATGAGTGTGAATGAAAAGTAGAATGAAGGCATATTTTACATTGAAAAGTTTTAACATTAATCAAGCAATTGATTCCTCTTTCATTAAAATAATTTTTAGCTCCTTGGCAGGTTTTTCGATTCTGGGCCAATGATCTATGAATTTTAAAAAAATCAATCTAACTCTCAAAACTCCACCTCTTTCACCTCCTTAATTCAGGCGAGGTAACAAGGTAACTTTGAAACTCTATCAAAAGCGACACTTCCTTTATACCTCGAGAAAAGAGAGCAATAAATTCGCGGGTCCTCGCCATGGACTCGTCTACGCTCTTCTTCTAAGGAGGAAAACATACGGAATTCAAAGGTCTTTTATTGCGAAAGCGATATCACGGCTACTGAGTGCAGAAAAAAGGATGAAAAGTCGTTAACAGGGTGACATGTGACCGCTCTAAAAAAGACGTCTTCCGAACTTCAAAGCAAAGAACGGATTATCTCAATATATCGCCTTTTAAATGATTCAAAATTGAAAATAAAGGAACATGAGCGAACGGTGAGCCTTAAGTAGACATTGAACTTAGAATGTCTTTAATTAGCTAATTCTGATCTCCTTGAATCCCAACCAGCAACAAATACGACAGTGGTAAAATAACAATTAAAGTGAAGAAGTATGATGGACGAAAGAAGATTATTCACAAGAAATATTCACACAGATATCAATTAATTTCAATGTGGAAATTATTCTATGAATATAATTATCTAAGTAATCTCATGTAAAAAGTTAATTCCCTTTTGCTATACCCTATCGGTTCGCAAATTTTATCTTTTTTAAGAGTTAAAACTAGGAGGTAATAGTAGTCACTATTGCATCATTTATTTCAACGGAAAAGAATGCTTGAAGCACCAGATCCAAACTCGTTGTATGGCATAAAAACTGTAGAGATCAAAAGTTCAAAAGCTCTCTCCCGTCACCTCCAATGAGGAAAACGGATTGACCTAAGGATACAGCAAGTTTTTTTGTGAAATACAAACTCTGAAAGCTTAACAACATGAGATTGACAATCACACAAATTATTTCCTTAATATGAAGTATATAAAGAGCTGTAATTTCGAGTGGGTTTCATTGACACCCCGAAAATCGAAACGGAGAATGCAGAAGCTACAGTTTTTCCTTCTCGCAGTAGTTTGCACAGCTCAATTGGTGAATGGAGGAGAATGCAGTGGCGAGTCAACGGATAACAATCACATTTCTCTCTCGGTAAACTCAATAAGGAGCGACGGAGGCGAATGGGAGACTTCGTTTCTTGCCCTTCAGAACACCAGCCACCATCCGAGGCACATTGACGTGAACGTGACAAGGAGCTTTTTCAAATGTCAAGGAAATCATATTATCCAAATAGGGGGAATATTCAAAGGTGAGTGCATAATAATTATTTACTATCCTTATGATCGCCAGTAATATCGTCACATATCAGATTATATAACTTGGGATGTTTTCGGGGACCCATTCAGAATTCATGTTCTGAGCTTCTTTCTTGATGGCTAAGGAATGCTCTTCCAAACTCTTCGGGATATCCTAAAGCATAGAGTACTAAATATTCTTGCTTTTACAGTGTGTGATTTCACGCAAAAAATTGGCATCCTTATTTACAATGTATATTTTTTATGCGAATCACTCCGCGGAAGTTGTATCGATTTACCTATGGCATATAATTATTACTTTTTCGATTTCAGATGTTCCTCAGGAAAATAAAGAAAGTATAACGGGGAAATTAATTTTCAAACGGAGTTCCAAGAACGCATTGTTAGCGAATAATGGCCGAAGTTTGCAAAAGCTGAAGTAAGCACCATTTTTAGAATGAAGTATCCCTAAATTCCATCTACGATTGAATGTTTTATTATCGCGTTTAATTTCTTCAGGTCGAGTGGTTGTGGATCAGGAATAACGGACCGACCTTTGCTGGATAATGAGATATTCACCGTTCGTATTGATGCGCATGATGGTCAGTCTGGGCCTGCAATTGGTATAACACAGCTCACACTCGAGGGAGTGGATCTAAAGGATCACATTCAAGACTACAAGTAAGAAGGAAAAAATTCCTGAGTATGGGTTTTCAATTCGTAAAATACAGATGTATAAAGATTTCGCCGACCTCCTATAATGCAAGTAACTATTAAGAAATCTGCCAATGGCTCTCCTTTATTTATGGATTATAGTAGTAATGAATTTTCAGTAAATTGATACATCATGGTAAAAAAACAGTAAACTATTCTTTATTTTGGACGATTTTTTCTTTTCTTAAAACTAAACTGACCTCCGTAAGTGAAGGAGAAGGTAAAAATTACCTTCTTCACTTTGAAAGTCTCAATAGTGTTCGACAAACTCCTATTATTTCATGAAATTAATATATATTTTCTAATATTTTCAACGCCTTTGACCTGAATTAATGGGTAAATTCTTTCTTCAGATCTTTCACATGGACGTTCTATGGCAAGGCTTTGTATCAAGATGGTAGTGAAGTTAATCCAAATTATCTAAAAACCGACATATCTCAGTTAACGGTAAGTAATTATTTATTTTAACTTGTCTTTCACTCAAGTGAACAAATGCATCCATAGTTTGGTAATCATTTACGTCATGGTTTCGTTATAATGAGTGGTAATCCTCCCGTTCATTCCCATTGATGTAAGATGAAGATGACGATTTATATCACATCTAATCAAAATACCGCTTTCTTAAATTACAATCTACGAAGGTATCATTCTTATTTAACTAATAGTCTCAGTGATTACATAAATAATATCATAATTCTTTCCTCGTGTGGATGCTTTGTTTATATATATAATAGAAGAATCCTTAAATTACTTTGAAATAATTTTCTGTTCCAAAACAGATCGCTTTGGTGTGGCTTTCTAAAAAGTATACGTAATTAGATTGATTTTTATACCAGAACAACCTACGTGTAGGAGCGTAAATATTTTAGGGCAGCTATTAAACTCATTGATTGAGGCACGCGAATAAACCTTGTGTATCTTGTAAACGCTTTCAGTATTGTTCTGTACTCATTAGCTTGTGATACACCTCAGGAATACTTGATTAATCCTAGGGGATAAATTTTGGATAGTTACGTGATTCTATCTTAAGTTACTCTGAATAGTACGTATTTTCAGAAAGGTTTTGAGTATGCAAAATAAACATCCTGTAAGTAGGTGAGAAATTTTCGAATAAATACAAATTCACACTCACAATTATTACCAACAGAAGAAGTCTCATTGAAATAAACGCAAAGAATAGGCACTTGATATAACCGAACGAGTATTTGAAACTATTCAATAGATATACAATTTCTAACCGTTCGGGTAATATTTCATGCAATCAGGAAATGGCTGAGTTTTTTAGGATGAGAGAATTTACTTTATTCACTCACGTATTTAGATTTATCTTTTGATTCATGTAAGTTAGTAAATTTTAACACATGTTATATAAATATTATATATTATATGTTTAATTTTATGCCCCTTCTTTGCATATTTATGTGATAATTTACTACGTCTCATATTATTCAGGATGGACACACTGTCGGAGTCATGAGGAATGAGTCTGGAACACTATATTTGTTCATCGACGGCGTCAATCAAGGGCCGGCTACATCCAATATCCCAGATAAAGTTTATGGAATTTTTGAATTATCCGGCAATATTAATGGGACTATCGTAGATATGTAATTGTGCCGGTATTACAACTGGTTTATTTTTTTATTTAATACATCATAGTAAGTTAATGCATCGGTTAATGCATGAAATTGGAGTCTTGACGGCGTCTGGATTTTATCTTTAAATATCATAATGAACGTTATATTTCAAAATTCAAAACTGCTTTAAGTTTAACAAGACCTGAGAATAATTAACTTGATTTTAGAAATTCATGTATGTACTTCTTCGATATATTTCTTAAATTAATTTTCAAAAGAACAGTTTTTATAGAGATATCAATTGTGTATTATAGAAAGAATAAATGATCGTTTTGTCAAAGTTCAAACTATGTATGAAAAGTTAATTTTCTACGAGAAAGAAATCATGCAATATTTATTTGCTTTTCTTTAACGTTCTGAATGTATCATGTTCTGGACAATACGAAAGAAATAATCAATCTAGCATACATTGACATGTATGCTAAATATCCATTAGTATTTGCTGCTTTCTTTAATGCTAAAAGCTACCCCTTCACTCTCAATTTATCGATTTATAGTACACTGTTTGTGACATTCAATTCTGTTTTCAAGATAGGGATGCATAATTAAGGTAACTAATGAGATATGTATGAGAAAGAAAGGATCCACACGGTAACCCAACCACGTTAAATAGTTTTATTTGTAGACTTAGGCAAAAAACAGACTTAGAAATTGCTTCTTTATCCTGAAAAAAAACATTGACGGTTTACTTAAAAATTTAGATGGTATAATGGAACGAAGGATCTTAGAGTAGAGAAATAGGATGTCTCAAATAAGGATGTGGAAAGAGAAAACGGATGTAAATCCACACCGTAACACAAGTTAACACTAAAACTTCTCTTAGATTTCGATTATGGTAATCCCCCAATCCCATATTCTATCCTATACTGATAGGAGAAAGCAAAACCTGTCGTATTGCCTCTTCTGCAATTTAAGGTTCACTGAGAAAACTCCTTCATAGTTATTACCATGATTTGTTCACCCAACTGTGAATACTTAATCTTAGAAAATTACTCCCTTCTCCATTCCATATGATTCCATAATAGGACAGATTACTCATTTATTCTTTTAAGAAAATGAGTGAGTGCTGATTCGAAAATTTCCTTGGACTTCAACGTGACGATTTCATTTTAAATTAATGAGAAATATTAAGGATATCTTACTTGTTGTGCATGAAAAGTATATTCAGAATACGACCGATTTCGGCGATCTATGGCCATCTTCAGGTAAAAACTAAGAAAAAGAATCATATTTGTAGGGAGAAAAATGGGGTGGGGCGTGGGAGGATGCGCAGTAGGAAAGGGGTTTGAGTAATTGACATTTGATAGTCCCTAGGTTGTTGGCTTAGATACTTCCCTCAACAAAAACACTAAGAACAGCCAATATACTCAATAACTGCAATCAAACGATAAGTACGCTTAACTACGACAGAATTAACTACCCCTGGGGTAGTATTCTTTAACTTGTCGGAATCATTCCTATCGGAATCACTTTTCAATTTTCCGACTCAAGATCAAACCGTACTCACTTTCCGACTTTGCGTCTCTTTCCGATTCCGTTGGCTAGTCGGATCGGAAACTTACAATTTTCAACGGGATTTTGGGTACGCTAACACTTTTCAAGTAGAGCCTATACTGCGAGATATTCGCTCTATAGGCGGTAACACTGGTGCAAGGATAAGGTAAAGGGGAGTTTCAATTTTCGTCAGATGGCTAAAAAAGACGCAGGTGAGGTTATTTTGTTAGGGCGGGTAATGGCACGGCCTAACCCATATTAGGAGGAAATTCCCGAAGATGACGGTCACGTGCTTCATCCCAACCAACGGAAGGCAAGCAAATCAACACATGAAGAATGAAGTAACATACCCGGCAGCAGAAGGAAATCATACAGACATGACTCATGGTAGAATTTTGTCGTTTCTTTAATGAAGTTGCGGTGATAAAGGCATTATGGAGTAAAATTACTGCAATTGAATTCGTTTATGCTTTTTATGTTAATTATGTTGTAAGTAAATATTGCGAACGAAAGGATGGTATTACCTCTGCAACTTATGGAGTAAAAATATATTCCGCGTTATAAACATTACAATTTAATTTCAACTAATACTTTCTATAACATTACTCGCCAAACACCTCTATTTTAGGTGATGGCTGATATGATATTTAATGATTGGTATATATCTTTAACATTGATTTCGAATCGGGAACAATAATTACTAAAATTCCTGTTGAAGTCTTATAATATCTACATAACGATATAGTCGTATAATATCTACCTAAAAAGTGTAACCATCTGATTATACTTTTTATTAATAGATACTGAAGAACCTGACTTATTATTGAATGAAGATTCATTTCTTCAAATTCAAAACAAGGAAATGAAAAATATTCCATTCATCGAAACATCGTAGCAGGACTAATCATTCTCTTACCGGAGGATTAAAAAATTTATGAGGGATAACCTTTACGTAGGTCTCATCTTTACGCATTTTCAACAAATTAAAACTAATTACTTCTAGATGAGATGTTGAAGCACGAACTTAGAGAGCTTCCTAACCATGCATGGACAGGCATGTTGTGAGAGTTTAGTAATGTACTGCTGCCAAGATAAATTTACGTGTGCACATTGTGTACACATGTATCGGGTGTAAAAGAAAAATCCTCCCACGTCTGTATGTGGAACGGCGTAAAGGACTCGCACATAATTCATACCTTACAAAGTTTTGCCTGGATTAATGGCACTCTTCAAGTATCATATATAACGTCTACATTGCGAACGATGTTCATGCAACAGAAGCAACAAACTAAAGGAAGCTAGTCAAAGACCTAGGTCGGACAAGTTCTTCATATTTTTGGTAAACTCATGCACTCAAAATATGTAATGGGTTACAAGCGTCCCCATCATTTTACCCATATGAATTATTGACGGTTATTTTCATTTATTATTAAAAGATAGCTTTATTTTACTTAACATGCCTTGAAAGATGCGCGCTGCAATAAGCTATTTATCTTAGAGCGCATGCGCACGGAATCCGTCCCTAGCTTTCCGACACCTTTTCGGTGTCGAGAAGATTCCGATTAATTCAGACGTCTGAAGTTAGCCCACTTTCCGACTTTGACGTTATAGAATCGCATGGGAATTCCCTCAAGTCGGAATCTTTTACTTTCCGACAAAATGGCCGACATTCCTATCGGAATCGAGTTATAGAATACCCCCCCTGAACGGACTTGGCAATGTTATATATAATTAGCGGAGTGTCCGTCCGTCCACCCTTTTATTTTGGAAAATATTTGTCGTAGAGCTATGGGACAAACTACATTGTATTTCTAATATGCTGAAAACCCCACGAAAACTATTCTCATTTTCATGAAGGCTCTGGTTCGAACCCAGGACTCCATAATACGTTTCCATAAGGAATGCACGTAAAGTTCGTTTTGCACCCTGCAGGCTTTGTTACTTTCGCAGAATTAAATTGGACATAATGTTCGTACGAAGTCAAGAAAAGAAGGTAAATTGAATGAAGAATCTTATTATTATCGTAAAATACACTTTTTGAATCTACATTACGAGAACTATGACAAAATACACGAAAATTTCAAAAAAAATTCGCCGTAGTAAACAACCAGTCCCCCTGACGACCAAAGTGATTGTTGAATCCGATACATTCATTTTCCCATAAGAATACACGTGGATTTTAAGTCCATAAATAAAAGTACATAAATTAAAGGTAAGAACTAACGTCAGAGTTTAAAAAGAGGAGGCAATTTACTGAGATTTCAGCGAATGTAAACTATGATATTTAGATAGCGGGAACAAAATTACAGCCATTTTGGGGTTTTTCTTTATCAAACCGATTTACAAAAGGACATTCATACGTTCGCTTGTGGTGATAAAAATGACGAAGAAATATTACGTCAAGAAAGGGGATTGTTTTTGAGGGACAGAATTTTAACGCAAACTTGATTTTACAGCAGAGATTTTAAAGCAGCGAGTTTGTGTGATTCTCAGGAACTGCATAATGCTCAATCGATTTCTTGATTTTCGTTGTGCCCTGAGTATTTTTAATAATTGAGTAAATATCATTTGAATTCCGTTTTCCCTTGAGGAAGAATCATCGCATGCAGAAAAACTCAACTACGAAAGTCAGTAAATGCGCATTGTTTTATTTGATAAGACATTGCTTTGGTGCTTCACCTTTGGTTCCTAAACCAAATCACAGCTATTATCTTTAATGAAATCAGCTATATCGTTACTCGGTTGACGTTTTTAATTATGGAAGAACTTTCTAAGGTACATTGCTAGTACGTCCCCTTTTTTCCTGTTGAAGAATCAACGAAGGCAAACAAACAAATACGGATTACCGTAGTACTGTACATTAACTCTTTGGACTGTGCGTTGTGTTCGTTACTTAGTTGATATTACTTAACCTGAGCTGAGAAATTGAAAAACAGCGATTTCGTTTGAGCCGAACTAGACTCCTAAACTTAAATAAGTGTCGGAAATCATTTGTCGACTTTGAAGAAATCCCTTTGTAAAGCAACTAGCTGAGGATATCGACAATGAGGCGCAATTACAATAAACTCTCAGAATAAGCATCAAAACTAATATTATTCATCAAACACAAAATGAAATACAACAAAATACATCACCAAAGGACAATTGATTTGTTCAACGAAAGATGACATCAGATAACGTCTATTCAACCGTAGCGAATGCTCGTTGTCACAATAAAAAGGCACATGTATCACAGAACTCCTTGACTTCCACTCAAAATCACGTGACACTCCAAGACTCTCCATCCAGCTTAGCGTCAGGGCGCTGCGAGCCGAGCTCGTATTTGCCGGCTGGCGGTCGGGCCAATTCTATACAACACCGGGTGCGAATTCAAAAAGTGCACGCCGCACGTCACGATCGGCACGAGATTATCGCAAAATCGGCACACGTTCTACGGATGCTATTTGCAAATCATAAAGAGTATTTCAGTGGATCCTGCTGTATGGTTTTTCATGCCTCCTTCCCTGAGCTATCGAATACAAACAATAACTGCATATGTTAATAATTGCGACTATTTTTGGCTTTTTCATTGATTTCGTTGAGTTCTGGGTATTATGAATTATATAGTAAATACTTTTGAACTCCGTTTTCTCTTGCGGAAGAATCATCGAATAAATAAGACACACCTACGAAAGTCAGTAAGTGCGCACAGCTTAATTTGATAACACATTGCTTTGGATCCTTACTTTTTGTTCCTACACCAAATCTTAGCATTGTCTTTGAAGAATCCAGGGATATAGTTATTCGCTTGATTTTAAATTATGGAAGCATATTCTAGAATACGTTGCAGTGTGCCGCGTTTTCTCCTGTAGAAGTATCAACGTATGCGAAAGTACACACATACTATGCGAAAGACTGTTGGGGGTATTGTTTTCATTCAATATAAATTGCGTCTTGATGTAGTGCTTTGGTGTTTGAATACTGTACTGTGTGGGTAGTGACGTTAATTGTGGAATATTTATCTGTGTAACGTCTGGTGTAGGAATTATGTTGCTTATAATGGTTGGGGCTGCCACCAGAAGTAATTCCACTTATAAATAAATAATTTCTGATAGAATAGTACGAACAGCGCGCGCAAGTGAGGAATTTATCATTCCATAATATTTACGTAGTTTCTTCATGACGTTGGACGAAGTATGTAAATAATAAAATATATCATTTTTATAGACTAACAATCCAATTATTCTGGGAAAGGAGGATAATAATGTGTATATTTAAAATAAACATAAATTATTAAATTATTCCTTAATTTATATTCCCCAATTTATACTGAGGATTCTTATGGAGAAAATCAGTTTTCTTTCATACGTCAATATTTGTAAATTCTGAAAAATACTTTAGTGAATCTAGTTGTTTGGATTCTTTTGTATGTACCTTGCCAGGGAGCTATTTGGAGAACTCAGCTGTTTTACATCCATTTTCTTCTATTTAAGTATCACTGAATAACTCATACGCTCATACGAAATACCGCAAGTGCGTTCTTTCTAATTGTTTTAATATGTTTGACGAATTTATGTAGCTATATTTATTGACCTTTTGAAGAATTGGTTTGCATGAGCACGTTCGCGATATGCGAAAACTTTTAACTAGAAAAGAGTACGCCTCTCTTCGTTGTTTTTCTATTCATAGACTGTTAGAGATAGCAATCATGGATCACATGCAAAGTAATATAACAACTTGAAAGTCATTGTGAAGCATTTCAAATAATTGAGCACTCTACAGTAATTATGATAATTAATACTCTTTTGAGGTGTTTTTTCTTGCCTTAAACTTCAAACCCAAATATTATTAAGGGTCGAAAACAGAGCAGAATAAATTCCCTGTTGAAGGTTAGTATTTAATGGTTTAAAAATAATATTGTGAAATCGACAATGGTTAGCTATAATGCAGCGTTAGAATAGTAGTCCAGGCTTAGTCTTATACCGGAAGCTTTCCGCTTCCTAATTGAATATGAACTTGAAGCCAGAGAACTTTAATCACTCTTCTTTAAGGAATGAATGGGATACACTGAACGTTATTCCATACTCTTCCCTATTCTTTTTCTGCACTAAAATGTTAGAGGAGACGCTCCCGTAACATACAATATTTATCGAAATTTGTATGGGTTCGACTACAGACTATATATTGCATCTATCTTAAGATATATCTTCTCAAGATATGGAGTCGAATTCGACAATGTTTTCTTGCAACAATTTTCAAATAATTGATTATCGTATCCTGGTACGATGATAGCATATGTGAATTATGTAGATCTTAGCACTTTCAAGTCTCCGAAATAATACGAAGTTCTTCTCCAGGATATTTAAACCTCACTGGATTTAAATAATGTCTAATAAGTAATGTATAGTATTTGTGGAATGATGGGGGAGAAATAGGAGACAGCTGCATTGGAATCTATTCGTAAAGGTTTGTTTGGGACCTCTTTGGGTCTTTAAAGCTCCTTTATCTTTTCCATTCGTATAAAAGCAACTTAAATCATACTATCATTAACATTAAATGCATAGAAATAAAATAGTAGAGTTATCTTTATAAGTATGTATCATCCAGACATTATAAATATCGTTCGTGATTCATTTTAATAGAACGAAAGCATAAATGCATACCTATATACAAACGGAGGGAGGGTCGGGTCTTATATTTGCTTCAATAATCTTTGGAGAGGATAATTTCACTTCTACACAAATAGCATTGCTAGTTTAATCCTACATCTATTTTTCCCGTTGAGAATCAATGGGCAATTCAGCTAGTCAAATAATAAAAGGCAAGCTAGCAACAAAGTAAATCCAACAAATCCAATGCGGAGTTCAACCTTCTTCTGAATAATTAATCCTATCCTCTATATATTATTATAAAACATACATTTTTGGTGCCCGAGGCTTTTCTCCCCTATTTCTGCACCAATACATATAAATGACTGACCATATAAAAGGAAAAGTTTTCACATTTCTGCCAAAAACAGTTAATTAAATAAAACTTGTGTTAATATTTAAACCATCGCGTTGCGTCCTGGACGAAAAGATAAGCGGATTGCTATATACAGAATTTTTTGTTTACTAAGTTTTGTTTGTGAATAGTTCTTATAATCGGACAGTGATGTTTATTTTCGGTCTTTAATGAAAGAAATAGATTTTGTAATAAATGCGTAGTCTCCGTAAATCGACGTCGTGCGCAACCAACAGTTTGAAAAAACCTTTCATCTTTTGGGAGCAGAACGATAACTACAGAAACATGAACACTGCCGAAGATGAAAGTTTGTGTCACGTGAGTAATGTTTGAACAACGATGTATCGTATTACTTCCCGATCGTTTTCATTTAAGAACTACCATACTAATAAATCTGATTTGGGAGTTGTTAGATTGTGGAGTACTCATCATTTTAATTATGATTCATCGTCATCACGGACAAGTTTCAATAGAACTCCAGGCATCTCTATCCCTTTTTAGAGTTTCTTTTCCTCTCTTCAAATCGGTCAGCATTCGACGAGTATATAATCTATAAATGTCAAAAGGAGCAGAAAATAAAGCCTGAAATTTATAAGAAGATACGTTGATTTCCTTTAAGGAAAAATCCATCGTAAATCAACGAGATAATTTGGACAACATCAAAGAGATATGCGTTTACGAGTTGGCGATTTAATTAGACGCTAACCTGTCTTTATAAAGATGATTCAAACTGGGAATACGTTATAGTTGATAGACAACCACCCTGTTACTAACAAACCTTCAAAATGACCGACGTTCGCTAATTTATATCTAATTTTAAAAATTAATAGCTTAGCAAGAAATTTTTACCTGAAACTTTGCCACGAAATGTTTCTTCTGCAAGTGAAAATTTATAAATATCTTCATCACCCAAAAGAATCTTCTCAGAATAATATTTGAAATTATACGAGCGAAGGAAAGACCCGAAAGCTTCGAAAAATAATCAAAGTCATCAAATCCATATCCTCCATTGACAAAATAGAAGAGAGGGACCTTTATTTCCAGCAGGCTCTTAACGAAACCAGGGCCTGCATTTGGGTTGCGAGTGGTTTATTTTATAATACAAAATAGAGCCATTTTGAATTGGAAAAACCTATAACTAATATTGAACCACATTATAAATTTACTCAGGTGTTCTAGATGATGCAATAAATAAATATAGGAAAAATTAATTCTAGTGCCTGACTTTTTTTAAGAATTAAGGAAAAGTGAGCCTTCAACTTCTAAAACAGAGGTTAAAGAATTGAAGGTCGATGGAGACATATTTCGGGTCTGAGGAAATTGCTTCATTGAGCAAGGTCGTTGGAATAACTTAACGTTAAAGCACACTTCAATATAAATTTGAAAGAACGGAAATAGATGAAAAATTATAAACGGACATCGGAAATAGCTAATTGTAAACTACTACTTTTCGAAGCCTCATTCCCATCACTTATTGGGTCGACTGATGATTGGGTGATTATGAGGGTGGGTTTGGTGATGATTGACGGCAGGATGCACTTCTTGTCGCCATCCCTGAACGGGGAAACCTGACAACACACAATCAATCTGAACCCGGGGCATTTGGCGGGGCTGGTGCGATAACGCTTAACACGCTAACCTCTCGGCCACCGGTCGAATAACCCATGATAAACATGGGAATATATTCCTGCTTCCTTACTTAGTAGAAGTGTATATTTGTGATAGACGAAGAAGTGAAAATTGGTAAGAACCTAAATAAAATGGAGCTCAGGAACTGTAATGTCTTAAAGCTACAGTTAATAGTTTTTAATAACGATATTTCACGAATGAATTTTTAGTTAATTATTACCAAACTTTAAATATGAAATGGAATCCTAAAGGAGATTATTCCGAAACAAACGCCTTTATCAATCCATAGCATTTCAGTGAAAAAGAAAAATAATGACAAAGGAGTGGACGAAATATCGATGTCAAAAAAGATATAAATGTATAGGATAAACAAAGCGCGCCTAAGATTCGCTTTCTGGTCCCTCATTGGCGTCCCTTTTAAAAGTAGTAATCACTTAGTCGAAGCTATGTGGAAGGTGGTCTAAAATATACCTGACTAATGCAGTGGTTGTTTTGTTTTCTTGCGGTGAGGGGCCTCACATTGTTTTGGAGAGCTACCTTGACCTCAATTTACGATAACCGAGCCAGTCATTCTATCATAATAGCTGAGATTCGAGACATCTACGTCAAGATACTTGATTATATAACAGGAGTTTTAGTATTTTTAAAATTCTTCTACAGCCGAGGTTATTTCACACATGGGCTCCCAAGGGAATCGAATCCGGGACCGCTTTCACTAGGAGGAAGCCCTCGATATTACAAGATCATTCATCATAATACAGTGATTGATAAATCTCCCTAGCTCAGTCGTCATAACTAATTGTAAGAATTTTACAACGAAATAATTTTCCGAAATCATGAATCTTCACCGCGGCGCACAGTGGGCTAGAATCGAAAAAAGCTGGCGAAGGTGAATCCTCATCATCAATAATTTCACCCTCTCGGTCATGAGGAGATTTCTTATCATGAGGAGCAAACGCATTTTTCGTGAATGTTAAACTTTCCTCAACCGACGATTCACCTTCTGACGAATAAGACTAAAGCTACAATAAGGTAACGATATACATTAATTAGCATAAATATTTATGTTGTAAATAGATATTTTTGTCATAGAGGTAATATACGTGGAATTTAAATTCGCGTTAACATTTGGTTAAATTATTTTACTTAAAATGAGACGCATTTTACGTGAATGTTAAACTTTCCTTAATTCCACGTCCGTTGAGTAAAGTAGAGTTATCTAATTCCTCTCTTAAACTGTCTTCACTTATGTTTTAAGGATAATTAGCCAGTATTTAACATGAAAGAGACCAATCGTTAGACTTCGTATCACCAAAAAGACAGCGAAACTGCATTCGGAGATTCCACGGCGGTGAGTCGAAACGCGCCGCGCTTACGAAAAATCGACTTAACTCCCAAATTAGCACCTTAATTGAAACAGTTTCTTCGGATTCCACATCTAGACACTTCTGACTATGACGTGGTATAAGACATTCGATGCATTAGGGCCGTTTCATTATTTATATTCCTTACTTTATCTCGAAAATTGTCCGAAAAATGTGTCCGCCATTTTTTTGCTTTAAAAACTCATTTTTGTAAGCGGTGATAGCAACCAGTCAAAAGATAAAGAATCGTTATAGATCACTGCATCGTTGTTTCTTCCAAAAATATCTATTTAAACCCTCCATAAAAACGCAAACTTGAACGTTTATCCCAAAAATTCGTGACTGCCCATTTCTGTGAAAATGGTTCAAGTTTGACGCCATGTATCTTTTTAACGCGTTAAGATATCGAAAAACGACAAACGGGTACATAAAATTCAATCTTTTCTTAATATAAATGCGAAGTTTCAAAACCCGCACTCAAAAAAACAATTTTTGGCCTCTTGGCCAGCTTTTTTCGATTCTAGCCCACTGTGCGGCGTTTGGAATGGAATTGAGCATCCTTATTCAGGTGTGAGGATCCGGTGCGTGTTTACATTAACAATTTATATTAGTGAGATCATATCTATCAAATCCAGGAATAACAAATGATGGTTATTCAAACCAAAATAAAAGTAATTATCTAATAGTTGACCTCTAAAATACCTATTACTTTAGCTATTATTATCTCTTCCAGTCAGTTTTTACTATGCCTACACTGCTCTACGGACACACGCTTAGAAAAGGAAGTGATGGCACACGTATGTACCACATTTATTTATTATTTATTTATTTAGAAAAGTCTAATATTAGGGATGACTGATGCATCTGTAGCCGTGTACTTGACATGGTTAAAAAATACATGATGATACCAGAGGTCATTATGTCGAAAGTTCAAAAATTTTCTTTCGTCACATCCAAAGTTGAAAACAAAATACGACCTTCTGATATGAACAACTTGTATGAACCTTTAGATGCGCATAATGAAAATATGATGACATACCTTATGCGTCACGGCAAATTTTGTTTCTTAGATATAGGGTATATATAGAGTTGAGCTTCGGACTACGTTTCATTAATACATCGAGAAGAAGAATTAACTCACCTAACTGAAGAATGCAGTGGTTTCAGTCTTTCTTTCCTGTATTCATCTGCACAACTCAATTGGCGCATCTATCCGTAGAAGGAGAGCAGCAATGCAGCGGAGACTCGAGTGATAACCATCAATATTCTCTCTCGGTTACTTCTATAAGGAACAATGGAGGGGACTGGGTGACTTCGTTCCTTTCCCACCAGAACACCAGCTACCAGCCAAAGAATACTGGCGTGAACGTGACGCGGAGATACACCAAATGCCAAGGAAATCATGTTGTTCAAATAGCAGGATTATTGGTCGGTGAGTACATGATTAATACAGTAAGACCCGTTTAAGACGCTCCCGCTTAAAACGTTATACCGCTTCATACGCGATTTTCTCTCGGTCTTTTTACGCGGAACACAAGGTAAAAATACCGCTTAAGATGCGGATTTTTTCCGGTGCACTGCAACCCACTTTAGCCAATCGCTCGCCTCATTCGATTCATATCCTCTCACGCTTAGCCCAATCTCTAGAATTTTTGTGAATTTCTTCTTTGGAATGAATAGTAAAATAAAGATATCGCGAAGCAGAACAATCTCACGATCAAAGCAAAACGTTTAAATTCGCTTGTCTGTGTTTCCTTTGATCGGCATATCAAGTTGAAAAACTCACCAAATAAGTTATAAAGGGAGATCAGTGCTTCATGGGCTATGGATAGATTTAAGAGAGATTCTCTGATGTCTGTGATGCCCTCTCACCATGGCTGCTAATAAAAATACTGTTATTCTTTCCTAATCGTCCATCTAGTGAAAGCTATTTCATTATAGAGAGAAAATGGCCCAAATTTAGTAACTTAGGCGCTTTCTTCTGCAAAAGTATACCATTCTTCAAAATATGATATAATGCAACCAGGCGGTTACCACGCTAATTCGGAAAACGGGATTCGGAAAACGGAATCCGGGAATCGGGATTCGATAAACGAAAATAAACGAATGTGCGCCTTTGAGCGACCGGGGAAGCTTCCACAACACAACTACGAACATGACTTAATTAGACCATTCTGCAACATTTAAAATCAAGGTAAATATATTAATATAGCACTTATCCAGCGTAATAAACCACTCTGGACACAGAAATATGGGTAGGTGGATACCAGCAAAACAAAACCGTTGCCACTTGGATAACAAAGCTGAGCAATCTACGGCTCTCGGTTACCGTTTCCATCGAAGGAGTCATCTTCGATAATCGGAAAAGCATCCCCGATCGCACTGTAAGCCTAAATATCCCTTCAGTCGTGGCATATATTCAGTATATCGAAAACGCCAGAGACTTAGCCAATAATTCTCCAGCAATCACAACTCGATTTTGACGTCATTCAACTTAAGGCAAAGTTTTCGCCTGTTCCCCTGAGAAACGTCTTAAACGGGTTTTACTGTATTTTATATTTCAGCATAGGAATACCTTCGAACTAAGAAGAGATGATACATTTATATATTTATACAGGGACGAATTTGGATTTTATTTCTATCAGCTTGTTCCTCCGATTAATCGTATCGAATACTTACATAACTTTTAGCAATTTTTGGCATCTGAAAGGATACATATTCTGTGATATCGCAAATAATTAATCACCAAAGGTAATTTAATAGCCAGTATATTTCAATACATTCAGACATGCCACAGGAGCAGAATAATGCGGAACTGACCTTCAAACGCTGTTCGAAGAATGCAGCCATTACAAATAATGGCCGCACTTTACAAAAGCTAAAGTAAGACTTGTAACCACTACCTGCCTGAAGCATCTCGCAGTTCCATCGCTACCTCCGCAGCTAATTATCATTTCATTTCATTCAGATTAGATGGGTATGGATCAGGATTCACGAGCAGGCATTTAAAGGACGACGAAATTTTCACTGTTCGTATCGATGGGAAGGACGGAAAATTCGCACACGCGCTTGGAATCGGTTTGTCACTGATAACCCTTGACAGCCAAGATCTGCAGGATCATAGTTATAACTACAGGTAAAACTCTTCACATGTCACCTTCATCTACCACGTTTTCCTTTCCCTATTTTCCAAAAATCTATTCTCTTCCGCTTACTTCATACATTTAACAATTTTTCTTCGTAAAAAACTTCCATTAACTTTTTTCTGTCTAAGGCTAAATTCTATCATAAATAACATCAATAGCTTGGTTCTTCAATAACCCTCCATTGTATTGTTGTTTTAAACGTATTTGTTTTCTATCATCTTGTAATTTATTTATTATCCTGTTTTTTATGGTATCCAATGTAAGTTGCCATCCTTGGCTGTAATTGGATCAGACAATAAATAAATAAACAAAACTATATCCTATATTAAGAATTGCCAAGTTGTAGCCAACAGTTTGAAAGAAAGTGCTAGAAATTGTTAACTTGCTGCCGATTATATACTTCTTATGCAACTGCCGACTCAGAAATTTACCGGAGCTAAAAAAATTTACTTCCTAAATATTCATAGATATTGGAAAGAATGGTCCCTCTTCCATTTCTGTCGGATTATTTAAAGTAAATAATTAAAAAATATTTACTAAAAATAGAGAAAGATCTACACGAAGACGACCAGAAATTTACATGTGAATTTATACAAGAAAATGTCGTTTCAAATCCCACGTTTCAACGTGTTGTTTCATTAACCCATTTGATCCTCATATAAATCTAATCGGAAGGTAAGAAGTAATTTTTTCTTTCAGATCTGGAACGTGGATGTTTTATCATTCTCATTTATATCAAAATGGTACTACGATTAACACGAATTACCTCAAGACAAACTTAAAGGATGTACAGGTGTGTACTGATTAATCTACTTATAATTAATCATAGCATAAGTAACCGTCATTATCCTTTATGAGTTGCATAAATCAACTCAATATTTTTTACAACTCTCAATGTTGCTGGAGGATGATAGCCTTGGGCTTCACCTTTTCGAGTGAAAATCCTCTGTTCTATGCTCATAGGTTGAAGTCCTGAATGTCGATATGTTATTAAATTTTTTCCCTAATAATGCTGCTCTGTTGAAACTATTCACTACATAAGCTTTCACGAACCGGATGTGATAGCTCACTATCTCATGGAAATTATTAATTAATATTCACATAGACCTGAGCAGGAATACTTTCTCTGCTTTTTTATATGTTTATGAGAGTCTTATGGGGATATATTTTTTTGCTGGAATAGCGGAAAACAAACCATAAATACCTGTTAAAGACTTTCGGAAGGTTAATTGAGATTTAGATACAGAATTAGGAAGTGAGTGAGTGATTAATTTGAGAGAAAATACAATCCCTCCAAGTAGTGGATTAAGAGTATTGGCTAAATTCTATTCTTTGGGGACTTTTGAGCGAAAGGTTTTGAAATTTAAAAACAACGAACTTAGTTGTTTCTATTAGGTGGAGAATCACTGAATAAAAATTAGACATTACCTACAGTTTAGTTTCAGGACCTAGAGATGAGCTGATGTAGAAATATATGGAAATGATATTTCCTAAATAGAATTTAAAGAAATGCATAGCAGTATTAAAAGGATCTAAGATTTCTAATCTAGGTAATACTAGGAAATATTTTCAAGCAATTAGACACAATGATAATTGTTATGAAATGTATTTCATATATTAATGACTACTTTATCTTGTATTGATCAGGTTGGACAAAATGTAGGAGTGATGAGGAGTAAATACGGAACACTTCATTTGTTCATCGATGGTGTAGACCAAGGGCCGGCTGCATCGAACATCCCAGATAAAGTCTACGGAGTCTTCGAATTATATGGCAACGTCATAAAAGGGAGTATCGTAGACGCGTAACAGCACTACTCCAATCAAAAGTTATGCGGAAAGAAAAAATAAATGACATAAATACTTACATATAGAGATTATTTAGAACGTGAAATATTGAATTAAGCCTGAGTTTATTGGACTGAACGGGCAAAATTGAAATTTCCATGCACATGTTAGATTACTCAGTCTACCTGCAGATGAGAGAATTATTTTTTCAACCAAATAAGTTTACTTATTTCTAATATATTTCTATTGAGTTTATGAAAGGACAAATCATTATGTCTTGTCAACTTTTCTGTGAAAATATGATTTTCTGTGTCAAAGAAATCGGAATATCTTTCTCGTCGTTGGAAATTCTAATTGCGATAAAATATTTCAGAATTCCATTTTTAAGTTTTTTACTATTGCATTAATTTTCAATGATTAATGAGTGAGAAAAATTTCCTCTAGACAGTTTACCCCTAAGAAATGCAAGGAATCTGTTACGCTTTCTGTAAGAAGTTTCACGTAGAGGATCGAAATCGTTACTCTAAAATCACGAATGACTCAATCGAAGGAAAAGAGATGAAAAGTAGAGCGTTTCGAGGGATTGTTATACGTAAGAAAGATTGTTTTTCTTTTAATAAGAGAACAAAAGGCACCAGTTCGAACAAAAGCGGAACAAAATCCCTCGTTACTTGGATATAAATAATAATTTTAGTATCCAAAGATATAAAATATACATTCTTTAGGACTTGTCAAAGAATACAAAAAAAACAATTGTGTAAGAAATGGAAAATTTACAATTTGTCTAGAAAGCATCGATAGTTATAGATGTACAGAATAGTATGTCTTTCTTTTAAATGCTCTTTTACTCTATGTTTCAATACTATTATATTGGTAGTATTTTTACAGGGTTTTGGTAAATGATAGGATAGTTTTAGCCCTATGGGTCTCAGGAAGGCTGATTTGGTTTTATTCTAATTGACATGAAGGTTGGCGAATTTGATAGCTGTGGTAAAGAGAATTTATGTGATAGTGCTTGACATAACTTCTTAGATAAGTTAAGAATTTAAGAAGAATGTAGATATATGAAATAAGAAGAATGTTTAAATTTTCTAAATATAATAAAGATTATGATAAAAAATTAAACATAAGTAAAGATAGATTATTGTATTTTTTAAAGGCCATCAGGCGGATTTTTCATGGTGCGAATATCGCGTATAAACGAGTTATGATAACTTTATATTTCTTTTACGTTGGAAAAAGGGGAAATGTTTTTGATGCTTTAATTTATAAGTAACTGCTTCATACTTTAAAGCTGATATGAATCTTCTTAAGCTTGATATATTTTATATACAACAGCTGTGGATAGCGTTCGAAGTGTAATTGTGTAATGCTGTTTGTCTTCTCGACGCAATTTTTAAGAATAGTAATATTTACGGACAAAGAGAGCGCTTTCCTTTGTTACCTCATTTGGGTCATTTTCACTCTACAATAAAGCAATTTCAACTAATAGACAAGTAGCGATGAGTGATAATTTTTTTAACCGAAGAGGCCACCGATCTCTACACTGCACTGTTTCGAGGCAAAGGGAAGAGTAGAATGGTGACCGACGATTTAGATAATGTAAATACTTTTTTTGTCCGTCTATTGAGGCAGAGGTGTGGCTGCAGCGCATATGGAAGAAATACGACTAATAAGCGGGTAGTAGAGCATCTAATGCGATATGCATGCATTTCGTTTGGAAGGGACTGTTCTATATTAAGCAGGAATGCGGCTTAAACGGGTTTTACTGTGAATAGTTTAGATTTCAGGAAAGTCTCTAGGCAATGTATAATTTCTATGAGTAATTAATAATATTTGATTTAAATTGAATAAATTAATAATAATAGAAGTGGTTTTTCGAATAAAGCTGCCGCACTCATACTGCGTCAGGATTGCAAACTATTAGGAAAAACTTTTCTTACGAGATTCGATCAATTGTCAGCCAAGTTTTCATTCTGAGCGGTGGTTTGAATGAATGAAGTTGATATTGATACAGTATTTTGTCCTGGCTTACATCACCGAACGAGTATTTGAACGTGAGAATGTCTCAATGAATGATTCCGTTTATAGCATTTGATGAGAAGTGAACCAGAACGAATTGAATAACTTCAACTCTCATTTGATCACATGAACAAGACACAAGTAAAAAAATTATACGTTTTACTCAATCGTTTCCAAAGTTATTTCACTCATACACGCTACACACGATATGATGAACGATTCAATAGAAAGTATCAGTATGCTACGAATAAATCCCTGTGGGGACAAACCATTTGCTGATACAGATTAACAAGAATCGAAAATATTGTCTTGAAAACTATGTGGATCATAGGGGAAAGATCAGTATTACCATACGACCAAATTTTCTGCCACAGTATCTAAGGAATGGAATTTTTTCATTTGCCTCACGGTACAGTACAGAGATATATGATATACATAATTTTTTCCTTGTTTTAGTGTTTGTAATAATATTGACTACTGAGGCATGAATATTGCATGATAGTGACATTCGTCTTCGTTCTATTACTGTCGAGTTAAAAATAGTTATGCATATGGTGATAGTAATCCACAAGAGTGGATCGTTTCACTCATAGCATTCTGGCTTGGCAAATTGGAAATGGCGAATCACCTTTCTACTCTCGTTCCTTAGTAACATGCTTAGATATTTATTTATCTCAAACGGGAAAACCCCTTTTGCAAAAGCATTATTAATAAAATGCCTTATGGTAAGGCTTATTACCTCTCAAAGAATTCCCTAGCTAGCTGAGAATTTAAACGAGAGACCTACTTTATGAAAGGGCTAAGAATCCATGGGAAAGGAGACGCGGATATCGAAAATTCATGTCTGCGCTGTTAAATGTTCCTTCAAATTAACTTCATTTTAATTTCTAAAGTGATATTAAGATTATCAAATAAAGAGAAATTCTTTCTCTATATGATAATCTTAAAAACAATCAGTTAACACACCATAAAGAAGGTTTCGAGTAATTGTCATGTCGAGGATAAAGAAACTCACACTGCAAGTACATTATCTTGTTACAAAAATATTACTCACCCTCTTATTTTTATAAATCCAACGTTATATGTAATAGATTCGAAGAAATCCCATGTATGTACATTTATCTCCAAAACAAAGTAGTGCGCTAGTTTAGAACTGTAGCAACTATCTATCTATTTAATTATCAATTTAGGATTTCACAGATAGAGTAGTAAATTCGCATCACTTCTTCCTTACTCTAATAGTAAGAAAAATTATTCAACTATATATATTCCGTAGCACTAAAACACTTTGATCACGCACTTGTCACACCGTTCTAAAGAATTCACTGTTTGTAGAGTTGAGTTTCCGAATGAAATGCCAACGAACTCATTGCTCACGAATATTCCACAGACAGTCATGTTAGACACAATGCCCTTGTAATTTTCACAAGATAACAGTATGCAGAGTATTTACAAAGAAGTTTGCCAGCTAAGATAAGAAATAATTATTATTTGTAGCTCCGCTGGTATTCGCTTCTTACGTGTCTGTGAAAGATCCAAGGCCCTCACGAAGCCTTTTTGGAAAGTTTGGATTATGGTTTAGAGAATTTTGACTGACGAAAATGCTGCACTTAGTCATGTGATGTTCTTCCTCAGGAGTCCTTGATGCCTTTTGTCTCTCTAAATCGTATGTGCTCCCGTTTTGAAGGTGCCATTTATATTTTCTGTGAAATTACATTACGAGTGGAACGATAGTGGGAACTCAGAATTATGGTTTAGTAAAAGTATAGGAGTGAACATACATTGTTGCTTTTCCCGAGTAGTTCCTTTAACGGATATGGCAAAAGGAAATTATTCACTCTCCAGGATCTTTTTGATCAACAATAATTGAAAAGGAATCGAGTAATAGTTCCAGAAGGTGAAGAAACTTTATGTAACCATGATGATGAGTAATTTATGCAGATTTGCTATTCTCATTTTATTCTGCCCTTTATATAATTCAAAAACTTATTCCATTAATTCCATTATTCTCGTATTTTATCATATAATTTTTCATTAACTGTTCCATAATATATCGATATTTATAAACTAAATGTTGCAATCGGTTCTTCCTTCATTTGTGATGTCATCATTTATCTATATTAATTATTTCTAATTATAATTCACTTAAGTAAGTTGGAATTTAAAAGAATAGAACAATATACCTTACCTATTTTCAACACGGATATTTCCACATGAATTTTCTGGAAATAAAGTAATTTCTGAATCTCGTACTCCGAGCAACCACTGCCAGATAATAGACATTTATTGGGTGGATCCTCATGCCTCTTATGTCTGTTTTAAGGAAAAGTATGATTGAAATTACTACACAAGAAATTACGAAAGTAGTATTGAGAAAAAATTTACTTCCTCTCTAGTGATGACAGTCTTATCAGGAACATCAACTTGTGAATGGCCGCGATGATAGTGGCCGAAACGTTGGTGCTAAACCAAGATATTAACCGGTTCGTAACCCGACAAGAATTTCTTCAACAAACAAACTTCCAAGACCTACCCTGAACAATCTTGTTAACCTATCTATCTTCGGAAGGTATATGTACGGACTGGGATGCTCATAACCAACTCTAGGGCCGCGGGTTCGATTCCAACGCTGTGACTTCTGAGATTAAAGGGCCACCAACTCCATCAGAAGTTTAATTCAATCACTCGAACTCGATTCAACTAAATACATTCAGATTCGAACCCGTTCTTTGTAATTTGGGGCGTCTCGAGCCCCGCTCTGGCCCTCTATCCCGCTCGGCGGACAGTAAATTATTCGTCCTTTTGACTCTTATCCCCATTTTTTGGGCTCTGAAACTTTTAATTTAAAGTAAAAATTCCCGAAACGACAAAAAATCGCACAGTCGACTTTTAAATTAAAAGATTAGCTTAAAGAAGAGTGAATGAAAATGAAGATGAACTCCGGTAAATCTTAAAGACTAAGAAAATAAAAGAATGAATATTACCATAAAAAGAGCTTTTTAGGGGTTATTTAATATGTAGATAAAAAAGAATAGAGAATATACAATATACATATGACTATTCCGTCAACGAGTTTCAACTTTCGGAAAGAACCAGGATATGCCAAAGAAATGGAATTCCTCAGAGGATTGCTAAATCTACTCTACGAGAAAAATACTTCGTAGGAACTTTTCATTTTCATGATGCGTGATTTACGACTGTGAAAGGTTTCTCTGCTGTACTGTTCGTCACAGATTACTGAGTTCGAAGACCCTAAAAAAATATCACCTTTAGATATTTTAGGAAATGAAGCAGGTCTACCGAATTCGCACATTCATTTTCCTTCTCATATTGAAGAAATTGATTTTTATTTAATTTGCTAAGAATTTAGAAAGAAATCACGATGTACACGCGACAATTGTTAATCCGTAAAATCCGCACGAACTATCGCGGCCGGCGCCGCGTAATGCGCCTCCGCCGCAAGAAAAATTGTCTTTCTTAAGTTGTTTATGAACTTAAAGGGTTCGGACTTGCACAGAAAATAAATTCACTATTTTCTAAGAAAATTTCTCGCTGTATGTTTTTACGTGGGCGAATAGGACGAAAAGTAGCAGGCGACTACTTTTTTCAATACATTTTGCGAGAAATTCTCGACTTTTTCATTAATTTCTATTGAAAATTTCCCTAAAATATTTTCACCTGCCTATGTATTAACGCTAAAGGAAACAGAAAGGTTTGAAGCTGATATTGATGTAAAAAAACCATGTTTCTTGAATATGAGTTTTGAAAAGCACCCGTTCCAAAGGAAACGGAACAAAACGCCGTATTTCTTTGAGATGTAACATTTTTGTTGTTTTTTGAGATTATGTTGTAAATAAACAAAATATAATCACGGCGTTGTGTGATGTGTGGTATCACTGATACTAACTAATTAAAAAAATTTGAAACAATTTAGACCAACTCCAGAATTTGACGCAAATTTTGCAACGGCGCAATAATTTCTCCCATTTGAAATACACGGGCCTATGCATTTTAAATGGGAAAAATTTGTGCCTTCGTGATGGTAAATGGACAATAAGTATTATACGGATATTCTCGGAGATAACACCGTAGATTCTTAACATTGCTTCTACTAATAATGAATTCGATTTCGAATGGGCTGAACGTTTCGCTCCTTTAAGAAACACAGTTACAGAGAAATATAAAAGGAAATGAATGTACTCACTTTTGTGTAGCGAAGATTTCGAAGTCCACTCCTGCACAGTTGCCATATTGTTCTATAAGTAAACGTGGCTTCAATGTAAAAGGTTTCCCAATACCCTCCTCCAGGGGAAGTTTCAATCAATGCAAATCTCAATATAATTCGATAAGTCTTAATTAAATGAGGCTCGTTGCTTCGCTCCAGCTGTTGAAAATAAACAAATTTGCTATGGGCAAGAACACGCACAGTCGCTAAAGCGAATTATCATTTTTTTTATATCTTCAAGGAAAATATTTTACGCTGCCAACACACAGAAGAGCCAAATCTCTTAAGAACTTCTCCGGAATACTGACCAAATATAGTTCAAACCTATTCGAAACTGTAGGGAAGGAACACGACTTGTTTAAAGTCAGAGAATATGTTACAGGATTAAGCCCTTAAATTATCTTTGTTTCCCAATAATTGTTCCATAGGTGATAGCTGAACTCCATTCCAAAATATTAGTTCTTTATAATAGGAAGACAACTGAGGAGAAAGGTCCTGCAGATAAGAGAAAAGTAGTCATAATGGGAATACTCTACAGAAAATTGGGAATGGTTTCATTGTAAAATCCGTTAAGATCGAAATGACCTGATCCCCGTCTTTTAGAGTAAAACTTTATGCCAAGGTATGATAGCGAATTTTAAGTTAACCATTTTAATTCCTATTGAATGCAATTTCCAAACTATATTAGGCATAAATATTGAGAACAAAATTACTCACTGAGCCGCTGTGATTGCCTCGAAAGTGTTTCCCTAAGTTAACAAACGCGTAACCTCCATTCAAATTCCATTCCCAAGTTTATCGTTTCCTCCAAGGTCATCCTAAATACGAAGCTGTCACAATAACCACACTCAATAAAAGACAAACATAAATCATCTACCTTCTGGCCAGTCAAATATTCTCAACGCATTCTCTTTTCTGATAACTTGCCTTCGATTTCCATTACCCTACAACTTATATTCCTTCCTTTCTCTAAGCAGTCTAGTCCTGTTATCAGTATGCAATAAGTTCTATCGCTCTAAATTCGTTTCATGCGAATAGTAAGATTAGAAATAGTACGACGTATGCACCATAGAGTATTAATTTCGAATCGATAGACATATTATGGAAATACTAAATAATTATACAAGTCATTTGTAGGATCGTATAGGGCAGCATCTAAAAGGACTATTTACAACAATTGTTAATAATATTGTAATATATAATGAATAAGGAGTCTTAGTGAATTATTAATAATTAAGTTTTAGTAATACACTTGAACTTTCTCTCTTAAAAATTCCTGAAAGAATCTGAAACCATTCCCTATATATCCCAACAAGAATGCTACTTTTTCAAAGAATATTACGTAAAAATGTTCCATGAAACTGCTCCTTCAATAAAGTTGATTTTGGACTAGGGGGATTCAGATATTCTAAATAATTTTTGAAAGTAGAATTGTCAAAGTAGTGGTTATATGCTTCTATAAAAGAGAGAAACATTATTACATAGTTTCTTATTTATTTAATATTTTACTACTTTTTCCAGAAAACTGATTCAAAGAATTGTAATGAATAATCAATACATAATATCATTAGTTTAAATTCATTAAGTTAGACTTCCAATAAAATCAGTGCCACCCATCTAATCATCCAACCAGTGAACCATCACTTCTAATTTAATTTAGTTTCCCATAATACAGCATTAATAATGGGAGCATGGGGGAGCCTTCTGGAGATAGGCCATGAAGAGAGGTTATAGGAGTAGGGGGACACAATAGGAAGAGGGTGGGAATCAGGGAGGGAGAAGAGGGAATTGGGGAAATAGGGGTAGGAGTAAGGGTGGGAAACACACAGCATTCTTAGAATAGAATTTAGGAAAGAATGCCATGAGAGAGAGCAGTATAAAAATGATAAAGGATTTAGTGAATGAAATGGCAGTATATAAGTTAAAAAGGCTTGATGATTTTATCAAACTATGTTTGATAAACTTAACATTGGCTAATGATAAGTGAACTTGACTATATCACGCAAAAAGACCATAAATACAACATTCCTTCAAAAATCAAAGGCACTTTAAAATAGGATGAAAAAAAGGGAATGGTTCACTGGAATGAGAAAATTCTCCAACTTATTTCCCAGTCATGCATTATAAATATGATCGAGCTTGATATCCACTCTCTCTTTGGTTCCAACAGGGTTGAAAGTCTACCATGTCCTTAAACTACATGGAACTCGTATGCAAAGGAATTGAACGATTGCTTCTTTACCAGATGTTTATGATGCAATTAATCATGATAGACAGTCAAAGAAATAATAAAAGTTTTAAGTAAGTGAAGTAAATTCTATATATAAACTGTAGTTCCTCTATAATCTTTGCAATTTGATTACTTGGAACACCAGAAAAAAAAATAATGGAGTATGGCCAAGAAGATCTATTTCTATAAATTTGGGATGGTTAATTAACTCTGATATTGTTCTCTCATAAAAAATATAGATTGACACTGTCAAGATTTAAGTGTCTCAACTTTTTGAGTAATAATAACTTTCGAGTCTGAATCTAGTTTACCTTCTCTCAAAGTAAAATAAGAACAGAAATAAAGTGCATACATTATAATTTGAAACTTCCATCAGTGTTTATTCATTCAGTTCTCCCAGTGATGCGAGCAATGGATAACATAACTTATTCAATTAAAAATTTACATTTATGAAACAAAATCGATTTGCACTGACTTCTGCCCAAATTTGAGTATTTGGAAGGCACTTTTTATCCTTAAGCGAGAATATACATTTCAGTGAAAAAGACTGACCGATGACAGACTTGCATATTTTTATCAACTTACTGGAGTATATAATTTGTGTATAATTAAATCTAAATAAAGAAGATTGTGGAGTCAAACATTGAAATTGCAGCAGACTATTAAAGATGATAAATGCATACATCAATATATATTTTAAAAAAGGTACATAGACAAAAGAAATCAAAGTATGGAAGTTAAAATATTTTCATAAACATACATCAATCATGATGTTGAAAGCCCAAGGGAATTTAAGCATGTTGAGCAGCAGAGGTTAGTCCTCAGACTACTTCAGTAGAGTTTAAATTTTGAACCTCTTGGCGTGATTTTGATAGATGGGAGTTATAAGTATGTGAGCACAAGATATAGATTCACTCAGTCACATACAACAAAAACTGAAACCTAAATTGAACCAGTAAGAAAATGCACAGGTACTTTGATGTTGATGAAGATCAGACACTTGAAAAAGTCCTTTATTTGTAAGTGAATTCATGGAGAACATAATACAACCTATGCAGCAATTTTTAAGGGCCCAACAGAGTTTATGCCTTGGGCACTCTGAAAGCTGAGCCTCCACCAGCATTGCTGAATTGCTGTATGTTCTATTTAGTGACCTATTTTCCACGTAAAGATTCAAAATGTAGAAATTAGATTACTGATGAAGATTTCCTATAAATAGTGATTGTATATGTTATACTATACTTTATTCATATTTATATATGTGTACATTTACTCATCTTTAAAGGCATATACCTTGTATGCTTTTACTATATACCATTGCTCAAAATAGCTTTGACAGTTTCTGATTTGATATGTGATTATTCTGATGTCCAGAGACTGCTCAATGGAGCAAAGTGATTTTCAAAAGATGCATTTGTCTCAGTTAAAGAAAACCTTTACTGTACTAGTAGCAAAATGTTTTTGAAAGCTATACTTCTAGTTTAAAATTTACAAAGATATCAACCTACATCTGTTTAATTGTATTACTCTGAGCCGAAGAGTTAGTTTCTGTAATCATGGCCTTTTACGTTGGAATCCTCATCAAATACTATATTTAATGGTTTACAGGATGCACCTTTTTTCTAAATTATCAATAAAGAAAACTCCATACCTTTTTTGTAAAGGTTTTGCCTTCTTTACCATTTTGCTTGTTCCTGTATGTCTTCTTGTTTCTATATTTAAGATCAAGGTATCAAATGAACTTGACAGACTGGAATATATAATCTATGATAGAATTATAATCTATAAAAGAAACACAAACGTTATATGGAACTTTAATTTAAGTTTCAATAATTCCATCAAAAATCATTTCTTGGGTTGTTCATAATAAAGTGAGGGTACATCTTAAGTGCCATCAAATACAGTAAGTCACTTTCATGACTGCCATTAGCTAAAAAATACGATCAAATATGAGTCAGATTTTTAATTTTATTCCATGCAGTAGATTTCTTCAAATTGATCCTTGGATCAATTGGATGTATGATTACTATACAAATTCAGGACATGGCCAGCAAAAACGGAAATTATTATTAATAAGATTTATTTTATATGAAATATCATTTAAATAGAACAGTTTTCAGAAAGCAAAGCCTCCATTAATATTTATTTATTTATTTAAAATAAGATACTGTAATTCCTCAGATTACTTATGATGCATTCAATCATAAGAGAGATGAAACTACCTTCAAATCTCTCAAAATTTTCAGGTGGCTATCTGTTCAGATACTTCTATTAATGTTACGTAGTGTCTATATATATATATATATATATATCCCCTCCTCACACTGCCACAGTTCATTGCCTCAACGGGGCGGAGGGGTGTTAACGGAGGTTGGAGGCGATGCATAGCCCAGGTTCAACCATGCTAAGAAGGCTTCAACAATATCTCCGGCCAAATTGTGAAAGTGGCATTCACCAACCGGCAGTAGGACAGCCTGGTGAATTATTGTCCTTCATCCCCCAAATGCAAATACAATTTTCATGATGAGCTTCTGTAATGGAAATTTATCCGGACGTAAAAGCACCACCCATTCGGATGTCCGGGAGGTGGTGGCATTACAGAGGTCCATCATGAGGAAAAGAGCTACCACCCTCCACTTTGCGACTTACAATTGCCGCAGCTTGAAAAGTGAAGACAGACTACTGGAACTACTGAATGAAGCAGAGAAGATAAATTGGGACGTCATCGGTCTCAGCGAAGTCAGACAAAAATCAGAAGACTTGATTACACTCAAGGAAGGTAATTTATTTTATTACAGGGGTACTAAGGATGGAAGACTAGGAGGTGTCAGGTTCCTGATCAACAAGAGATGGAAAAACAATGTACAGAAGATAGAAAGTGTATCTGAGAGAATTTGCAAGCTCATACTCAAGATAAATGAGCGTTACTCTGTTCAGATCATACAAGTCTACGCACCAACAGCAGCAAGCAGCGAAGAAGAAATTGAAAAATTTTACCAAACTCTGGGCACTGAGCACGATAAAGGAAGCCCACTATTATAAAATAATTATGGGCGATTTTAACGCTCGTGTAGGTCAACAGGAAGCAGATGACACCGTCGCAGGACAATACGGACTGGGCCAGAGAAACGAACGTGGTCACCGCCTGGTAGAGTTTGCTGAATGCACCAATATGTACATAACAAATACATATTACAAGAAGAACCCAAAAAGGAAGTGGACTTGGAGAGGACCCAACGGAGTAAAAAATGAAATAGATTACATATTGGTTAATAAACTCTACACAGTAACAGACTGTGAAGTCTTGAATAACTTAAGCACTGGAAGTGACCACAGGATCGTAAGATGCAGATTGAAGATTAATCTCTAAATGGAACGCAAGAAGTTGATTTCATGCAAGAAACATGAAATAAGCATCAAAAAACTAGAAGAAAACAAGAATAAATATCAGCTTGAGCTAAAAAATAGATTCTCAGCACTTCAAGAAGAAGAACTAGAAACCAAAGTCATGCAAGCTGTTAAGGAAGCAGCAGAAGAAGTAGCAAGCACACCAAGAAGAGCTAAAGATAGAAAGCTAAGTGACAGCACCCAACAAATGATGAAACGACGTAAGGAACTGAAGAATTCAGATACACAAAAGGATAACATCGAATATGTCGAGCTTAGTAAGGCTATCAGAAGGGCAATTAAGGAAGACATGAGAAAATTCAATGAGAGAATTGTGCAAGAGGCTATAGAAAACAGCAAAAGTATGAAGAAGACCAGACAACGCCTAGCAATTGGAAGAAAACAGATTTTAGCCATACAGAAGGAAGATGGTACAAGAACTTGCAACAGACAAGCAATACTAAGGACAGTAGCAGAATACTTTGGCAACCTATACAAGAAGGAAGAAAATGATGAAAAGGAAAACCAAGAAGAAAGCCAAAACCAACGAGATCCCCTCTCTATTCTCCCAGAAGAAGTAATTGCAGCAATAAAGCAGACGAAGAACGGAAAAGCAGGAGGCATAGATGGAGTGTTAGCAGAATATTTAAAACTTGGTGGAACAGAAGTTGCACACGTTTTAGCGCAGTTATTCACTAAGTGCCTGAAACAAGGAAGAATCCCCCAGGACTGGAATCATGCAAGAATAGTCCTTTTGCACAAGAAAGGAAGCAAGGAAGAGCTGAAGAATTACCGCCCCATCAGCCTCCTTCCGGTTGTTTACAAAACATTCATGAGGATAATAGCTGAACGGATAAAGATTATTCTATCATCCGCCCAGCCTAGAGAACAAGCAGGATTCCGGAAGGGCTTCAGTACTATGGACCACATCCACACACTACAAGAAATAATCAGCACGAATGAATATGAGATGCCACTAGGACTCTGCTTTGTGGACTATGCTCAGCCCTTCGACTCGGTAAGTACCTCCTCTACACTAGAAGCTCTGGAAAAACAAGGAGTAGATGCAGAGTACATCCGTCTCCTACGCAGCATTTACATAAATGCCACAGCCTCAGTAACGCTACACGAAGTTACTGAAGAATTCAAGATTGAGAAGGGAGTTAGACAAGGAGATTGCCTTTCCCCAATTCTTTTCACAGCTGTTCTGGAGGAAGTTTTTAAAACCTTGGACTGGGAGCAGAAAGGTCTGCGGATTAATGGGGAACACATCAGTCATCTGCGCTTTGCAGATGATATAGTACTCTTCGCAACCAACGGAGAAGATCTAGCTTCAAGACTTCATGAACTGAACACAGCAGGACAGAAGATAGGACTCAGGATAAATTTAACAAAAACAAAAGTAATGTATAACTCTTTTGCAGCACAAGAAACAATCAAATTTGAAGGGACGCCTCTGGATGTCTGCTCAGAATACACATACCTAGGACAACTAGTAACCACAGGAGAGAACAACAGGATTAACGAAGTAAACAGAAGAATTAAACTCGGCTGGAGTGCCTTCGGAAGAAATGCACACATTCTAAAGTCACAAATGCCAATGGTCTTGAAGAGAAAGGTCTTCAACCAATGCATTCTACCAGTGTTGACATATGGAAGTGAAACCTGGGTGTTAAACGCAGCAATAACCCAGCGACTTCAGACAACGCAAAGAAGTATGGAAAGGTGTATGCTTGGGATCACAAGAAGAGACAGGAAACGCAACACCTGGGTGAGGATGAAGACCGGAGTGACAGACATCATAGATAAAGTAAGGTCACTTAAATGGATGTGGGCAGGCCATGTGGCGAGAAGAAACGACAACCGTTGGACAAGAGCGGTTCTGAACTGGACACCAAGAGATGTGAAGAGACCAAGAAGAAGACCAAAGGACCGATGGAACAGAGACATCATTAAGTACTTAGGTGTGACATGGCAAAGAGAAGCTCAGAATAGAGAGAATTGGAAAGCGCTTGGGGAGGCCTACATCCGACATCGGATTGAAAATGGCTGATGATGATGATGATGATGATGATATATCGAGAAACTCCTAAACGCAGAATCACCAACAGACAAACTGGACACAGAGGAACCTGCACCAAACCCAGATAGTGAACCGCCATTAATAGAAGAAGTAAGAGAAATCATCAAGAACCTCAAGAACAATAGAGCACCAGGAGAGGATGGAGTCATCGCGGAATTCTGGAAACTACAAGACCCAGATCTCACAGAAAACATTCACAACATCATGAAACAGATATGGGAAACGGAAGAAATACCGAAAGAATGGCGCACAGCACTAATACACCCTCTATACAAGAAAGGGGATAAGTCGGACCCAAACAACTATAGAGGCATCTCACTGTTACCTGTCACATATAAGATACTCTCGAAAGCACTGCTAAATAGATTAGAGAAGCAAACAGACCACCTAATTGGCGAATACCAGGCTGGGTTTCGTAAACACAGGTCGTGTGCTGAACAAATATGGAACCTTAAGATGATACTGCAACACAAACAGAACATAACCATCACCTTCGTTGACTTTAAGAAAGCGTACGACTCAATAGACAGAGAAACCCTCTTCAAAATCCTGAAAGAATACAGAGTAGATAGAAAGACACTAACCATAATTCAGCAAACACTAACAAACACAACATCTAAAGTGAAGTTTTGTGGAGAGATCTCAGAACCATTCGAAATCAGAACAGGAGTCAGGCAGGGCGACGGCCTCTCACCATTGCTGTTCAACATAGTACTGGACAAAATAGTGAAGGAATGGGAAAAGACACAGAAAGGAGTCCTTTTAGGAAAAGTAAGAGTCAAGTGCCTAGCGTTCGCAGATGATTTAGCCATCATAACGGTACGAGAAACAGAAACAATAAGAGCCATAGAGGAATTACACGAAATCGCAGCCAAGACCGGACTACAGATATCATATGAGAAAACACAGTTCATGAGCACCCAAAAATACTCATCGCTACACACAAAGTACGGGACAATACACAGAACAGGAAATTTTAAATACCTAGGAGAAACATTACAGATTACAGGTAGAAATAGTGTATCTAATGAAGAGAGAAGAACGAAACTAGAGAAAGCCTACAAATTGACTTGGAATCACTACAATAAGAAAGCTATATCACGAAAGGCCAAGCTACGACACTATGAGACGGTGGTGCTGCCAGAAGCACTATACGCAGCCGAGACCACAATAATACAAGGACAGACACGAATCAAACAGATAGAGAAGACGGAACGAAAAATACTCAGGAAAATTTTTGGGGCGACGCAAAAAGACGGGGTATGGATAAAGAGGCCAGCTGAAGAATTATATGAACACACAGAGAAAATAACAGACAAGATCAGGAAACGAAGATTACAGTTTTATGGACACCTCAGCAGAATGGCACCACATAAGATAACAAGACAGATCCTGGACTGGGTTAGCACAAGGAAAAATAACAAATGGATGAATGAAGTAAGAAATGACATGGAACAACTCAACATCACACAGGAAACAATACAAAACAAAACACTCTTTAGAAACCTGATCAGAAATAAACTACAAGAGACAGCACACAATAAACGAACACAATGGACGGAACAAAGACGACAAGAACACAGCCAGAGGATGAAGGAACACTGGGTGAACAAGAAAAAAGAGAAGCCAAAGAGAAGACAAGACCTAAAGTGGACCGAAGAACGGAAGCAGAAACACAGTACACGAATGAAGGAAGTTTGGGCAGAACGTAGAAAGAAACAACAGGGAAATGGACATGAAGTTTAGTCTAAATGCGCTCTTCAAGGGCATAACACAAATAATAATAATAATAATAATATATATATATATATATATATATATATATATATATATATATATATAAGAACCATATTGCAGAAGTATAGCTAATATTTATGTTGCCATTATATATATATATATATATATATATATATATATATATAATGGCAACATAAATATTAGCTATATATATATTTATCTGCCATTATATATATATATATATATATATATATATATATATATATATATATATATATATATATATAATGGCAGAATTAAGCAAAGTATAGTACAACATAAATATTAGCTATACTTCTGCAATATGGTTCTTATAATAATGTTCAAATTTTGCACAATATCTCCAGTATACTACAACACTAGAAGTATTGATTATCAAAAGATTTTAGTACATGCAGTAATACAAAATTTGAACAAGCCAAATTCTTCAGTGCAGAATCATATTATGAATCTATGCTGCAACTTTCAGCTCTGAAATGAACTAATAAAATAGAAAAAATTACTCATTTGGGGAAATACTCCCAAATATTTTCAAAATTGAGTGGAAATGGGCAATAAGTCAATACATCTATAAGATTGATATTTTACTTATCCAATATCAAAGTCTAGGAATGGGGGCTGCAAACAAAGTAACAGATAGTCTATAGAGGTAAAGCACACTGGGGAGTTAACTTGGAGATTAGAACAGTAGCTTCACAGGTTCCGCAGAATTCATAAAAATCCATATTCATAATTTGTTCAGCAAACTGGGCTAATCACCCACATAGACATTATTGAATCATTATAGAAAAATATCAAAAAGAATGTGAAAGATACTACAGCCTCATCAAGGACATTAGCTATGGGAATAATGAACGAGTTTGATCAAAAAAATATTAAGATCACAAATTTGAGAAAAAAGATTGAAAAATACAGCCTTGTATAAATATTATGCAAGAAAAGGAAAGGAGAGAAGAAATCCTGAAAGTTTGATATGCATTATGACACTCAGAAGTGCAAAAGGAATGGGTACAATTACTTCAAGGCTATTGGAAGGTCTTGGGTAGACAACTCATATCCGCAAGAAACCTCTTTAACAAGATGCATGTTTATACACTAGAAGAAAATGTGTCTTAAAGGAAATTATAAAAACTAAAAGAAACATAAATGTATTAAAGTGTATAAAACTAGTAAGAAAGATATGCACATGATGTTAAGGCATTAAAAGAAGCAGAAATGGGGAAAAATTATGCAATAGAGCATAAATAATAATTCAAATATAAGATATTTTTATCATTGAAAAAATAATTTAAAAAATAAAGAAAGAAATCCTGAGAAATAGGGTAACTTGAGATAGGAAACTCAGCAAAGGATATTAAAATGTGTAAATAAAGTGTATGAAAATTTGAAATAGTAGAATGGATGGACTGAAGGAATGTACAAATGTACAAATGAATATTTACCAATGGCAGCATGAAAGGAATAGCTTGAAATAAAAACAAAACGACAGGAGAGATTCTTAAAGTGATGGCATGAATATTCTGAACAAAGATTTACAGAATAGCAAGTAAAAAAAGGAAAAGATAAGAATATGGGAAATAATCCATTAAGGAAACTATGAAATAGATGAAGGTAAGAATTACAAGATCATGCTCTGAGAATGTTATTAACAGAAGGATATGAGACTAATGGGAATATCTACCAATTAGGTACAAAAAGAAAGGACTGCAAAGAAAATATTGCACCATTACCTAGGAGAATTCTGAGAAAATTAAAAAGCAACATGTCTATCATTACTAGCTTTAAAATATATGAGGATTCTAGAAAAAGATATAGAAAAGAATTTAGAGTAACCAAGAGATTTTGGTGCTAGTTGACAGAGCATACCAGATCTGTATACAATAATAGTTATAACAAAGAGATATTTCCTAAGCCTTAGTAGATGGGAGCTTTTGATAATATTAATTAGGAAGAAATATAGAATACTTAAAAGAAGGTACAATGTAAACTAATAGATGCAATATTGTAATTTCAGGGAATAATGAAACAAGTTAATCAATAGAAGAGAAACTAAGGAAAAATAAAAAAGTAAACTATTTTTCCAGGGGGAACTAGTTCCTTATTTATTATAAATAACACAATAGCAAAATACCACAGGACAACTAAGGAGATGGCATGCTTCAATGCATAAACACATTATCAAATGAAGAAGCAAAGAATGAAAGTAAGAGTGGAGGATTTAAAGAAAAACACAAAGGGGTCAGCACAAGGTGAAAAAGTAGGATTTGCAGAAAGAAGTATGCTGAAGAAACTCTCAAACTGAAGGGGGAAGGGAATGGGAGAGAGGTAGTGTCTAAAGGGGAGGCAGAAGGGAAAAAGTAAATTCATTAGTAAGGTTAAAATCAGGGTTATTATTCTTTTAAATTATTTCTATTTTTCAAAAATTTACAACCAGTTGTTTTTCTTGCCTATTTGTAAAACTTTTGAGGAAAATTTTGAGGATTGATTTAAAATGAGAGGGTGTTTGGCGAAAGGCAATTGATGAGACCCAATTTTGAAATGTGGCATGTTCTTTTGCCCTTTTTCTTCCTATCTCTCTAATGTATATAGAATTGCAGTCCTCAAATGATAGTTGATAAACTCCTGCCTTAAATATAGGGTCCAAAGAATCTTTTCCATTACAAATAAAATGTTATCAGCAAAAATTATTATAATTGTCTGTTCCACATTGCCTTTAGGCCAAAGCATTGATATACTATAACTCAGAGGACTTAAATAACTTAGTTTTCTTTAAGATGTTGGAGCTGAGGCAAAATGAGAGGAAAATATCTTTCTATGGTAATACTTCTGAGATTTTTATGCATTAAACAATGAATTAATGAAGTTGTGAGTTATGCATAGAATTAAAATGAATTTGATAAAAATGAAGGGGTGTTTAATTTTAGAAATAAATAACAGTAGTCATAAATATCAGTAACCAAATACAATCATAATATAATTACTACTTGTTGGTTTTACATATTTTCAATTTGTACAGTATTTGGATAGTTTCTGATAGTATTAATAACTTTCAAGAAACTATAAAAACATGAAGTAATTGGATTCCCAGCACAAAAAAGAATAAAAATTGCTCGAAAGTACTATATCAATAACAAACAGCATGAGTAATATTTTTCTAGCATAAATTAAGGAAATAAAAATGCTAGTTTCTAAAAATTTGTAACATAAGATTGAAATGCAATAACAAAGTTTACTGTTTGATGTCATCCAAGCTACATATTTAGAATTAGGTTTCCTAACATTTCAAAGTAGTAATGAAAGTCATTATGGGTGGCAGCAGATGAGCTAATTATCATAAATATCAAAAATTACCCTTGAAAGGCAATTATAGGCAGTGGCAATATATTGCTGATCACTTGTTGTTGAAGGTATAATCACTGTTTTCATCACTCAATTTCATAGATTTTTTTCCATCAAAGATCATCTGCTAAATATCACTGAAATATAAGAAAATTCAGACATTTCAGGCTTAAAATATATAAGAATGAGGGGCAGAACAACAAGATATTGCAATAAGATTATACAAAAATCTCCAAATCGGGAAACATAAACAAAACTGCAAAAACACCTGAGTGAAAAACATCTGAGTCTAGTGATGTTCTGAGAAATGTATTTCATTGTGATTTATTAGATGGATTTTCAATTCTTAACATGCATATTCAATAATGGTTTGATAAATCTCAAAATTTTAGTATATTATTGATTTTAACCATAGCTTTGGTTAGTAAGGCTTAGGGTAAAAAGCAAGAGATGAATTTAATTTAAGCATTTCTCCTTTCTCAAGATTATGTATACTACTAAAATAATACTATACTATAAATACATCCAAACCATCTGTATTTCATAATGAACAAAGCCAGTAATTTACCACAAAGTAAGGAATAATGCACATGCCTTTGACAATGTTCTAAGATAAAACATACTGTAATATATATGATCTTACTTAAGATGTACCCAAATATGAAATTCTTTTCTACAAAATCAGCTGATCTCCAGCATCATCCTGGTAAATACTAGAACACAAAATTGAAACTAACTGATTTATAAGAGCAAAGGGTTGCTACAGACCAAAGAAGAAAGATCCTTGGAATTCAATAGAGGAATGGCAAATATTCTAGTTGACATCCTAAAGCTGAATTCTTATCACTTGTCTCATTTACCTTGGATTTATTCAAATATATCTACACTATGATGGTCGCAAGATATATAGGTGGATTGATTGGGCTGGAACCTCTTCAAAGTTGCAAATTGGAGTAAAAATGAGATTGTCAGAGTATAGGCTTGATCAGATAAAGTTATTTGATCTGAGATATCTTGATAAAAATATCAAAAATAATTATTTTTCACAAAAAATAAGGTATATATAAAGTTTTCTACCTTTCGGTAGGTTCATGTGCCCCCACATTCCCTATCAAATTCCCTCTCCTTCAATTCTTGGTAACTTATCCCACCCCTTAATTTGTCTAACAACTTCTGTCTTTGTCTTCCCCTCTTTCTTTTCCCTAGCATTCTTCCCTCGATCGCTTTCTTCAATAATCCCTCTCCTCTCAATAATTGACCCACCCATTTCTTTTGTCTATTTTTAATTACTTCAATCATTACCCTATTCTCCCCAACCATCTCTAGAACCTCCTCGTTCGTTTTTCTATGAACCCAACATATTTTCTCCATTCTACGCCATACCCACATCTCATGAGCCTCCAATCTTTTGACATCCTCTTTTCTTAACGTCCACGTTTCACACCCGTACAACATTACACTCCACACTAAGGATTTTAACAACTCTTCCTGATTCCTTTACCCATTCCCTTTGTCATCAGTTCCCTTCGCTTCATGAATGCTTCTTTCGCTAATGCTATCCTTTTTCTAATTTCTGTCGAACATCTTCCATCCTCATAAAGAAGGCTACCCAAGAATAAAAACTGATCTACTTGTTCTAGTTTTTCCCATCCACCCTTATCGTTAACTTAGCTTTCTTTCCCTTTGAAAACCTCATAATTTTAGTCTTTCTTACATTGATTTTCATCCCAAACTTCTTTGCTTTATTGTTTAGTGCATTTACTAGGATTTGCAAACCCCTTTCAGAATTGCATAAAATAGCTTTATCGTCTACATATCTTACTGACTTAACTACTTCCCAACCAACCTTTATTCCCTTATGTATTTCATCCCAAGCTTCTTTGGTCATTTCTTCTGCATACATGTTAAAAGAGATGGTGATAAAGGACAGCCTTGTCTTACTCCCCTCTCTAACTCTACCCATTCCGATTCCCCATTAGCAACATTCACTCGTGCGGTCTGATTTAAATACAAATTTTGCACTAAATGCCTATCTTTCCAATCCAACCCAATTTTCTTTAGGATCTCCATCAGTTTTGGCCATTGAATTCTATTGAAGGCCTTTTCGAAATCAACAAAACATACACAAACGTCCCTTTTAAATTCTAAGCTTTGTTCTACAAGAACCCTCATAACACCAATTGCATCCCTCGACCCTTTCCCTCTCTAAAAACCTAAGTGGTCATTTCCTATGTGTTCCTTAGTTTTCCCCTCGATTCTTCTATTCAAGACCCTTAGAATAACTTTTGCCACATGAGATATTAAGCTAATTGTGCGGTAGTCCCGGCATTCTAAGGCATTATTCTTTTTCTGTAACGAAATCAGGATAGACTTGGTAAAATCCTCTGGCCACTTTCCTTCGTCGTAAATTTTCCTACATAAATCATAGAATTGCTTTTTACCCTTTTCCCCCAGATTCTTAAGAAATTCTACTGGAATCTCATCCACACCCGTTGCTTTCTTCTCCTTCATGTCCCGCAGTGCTCTATCAAGTTCACTATCTAATACACTCGGTCCAACATCGTCTTCTTCTACTTCTTGTATGCTTTCTATCTTCATGTGGGTAGGCATCATGTCTTTAGAATACAATTCTTCCACATACTCTTTTCATCGTCTCCTTATGCTTACTGGCTCCCTTAAGATGTTTCCCCTGTTATCCCTAATAGTTTCCATTTTATTAATAATTTTACTTCTCGTTAATTTTTTCACTTTTCTATATAATAGGTCGACTCTCCCACTTTTAGCCATCTTCTCTGTTACACTGTCCTTTACACCACAATTCTCTAGCTCTGTTTGTTTCCCACCTCAGTTCATTGTTCAGTGCCCTGTACATTCTATGTCCGTATTCTGTGTTAACACTTTTCCATTTCCTTCTTTCCTCCATTTTATTTATCATTTCAACCGTCACCCATGGTTTCCTAATTTTGCTTTGGTTGACTTTCCCAATAGTTCTTTGGGCACTATCCTTGATGCAGGTTTTGATCTTTTCCCATCCCTCGTTTATGGTGAGTTCCTTTTTTTTACCATCTAGAGCCCTGTTGACTGACTCTTGAAACTCTCTAGCTTTCCTACCCCTGAGGGCTTCTACGTTCTATTTGGATGTGGTTTTTGCCCTATAAATCTTTTTGAATCTAAGCTTGGTTTTCATCATTACTAAATTATGATCCGAGTCTACCTCAGTGCCAGGATAAGTGGCATTTCCTGCTCCCTTGTCCAAAACTAGCAACCCCTCTCTGGCTATCATTTCCTTTACTGAATATGACCCTCACATCATCGCTCCAGAAATCTCACCCACCGTACTTCGCATAGCCCCAGAATGTTAATGTTGGACCTCTTCATTTCTAACTATGTTTTCTAACTTTCCTTTCCTGAGCAACGTTCTCACATTCCAGGTCCCTACCCTGGTTTCATCTTCTTCTTTTCTTGTGTCGTTGGGTAAGGATTTCGTGGAATGACGACCGGGATGGCCTTATCACTATCCCTTTGTAAGTTCCCCTGACTTTTTCCATGTATACCTCGTGTTATGGTGTTGAAAGAGAGTGTTGGTGATACAGAGGTTATTCCTCCTGCAAAAATCTACCAGTTTTTGTCCTCTGTTGTTTCTATTTTCTAGTCAAAACTCTCCCGCTTTATCCCCATCTTTGCCCTGCCCAACCACAGCATTCCAATCCCCAATTACGATAAGGTTTTTATTGCCTTTCACCCTTCCAATAACTTCTTCTATTTTTTCATAAACTAAATTGATTTCATCCTCACTGTAATCACTAGTAGGGAGGTACACTTGAACTATCATAGTGTTTATTGGTTCTGCCCTAATTTCTACAGACAGTACCCGGTCGCTTATTAGTTTGGTGGCTATCATGGCCTTTCTCGCTTCCTTGTCCAACACTATAGCAACCCCTCTCTGACTATCATTTCCCCCACTGAATATGACCCTCACACCTTTGCTCCAGATAATAGTTAGCATAATTGTCTTCTGGTATGCTAATAATCAATTACTATTATTGGTTCATTGAATCCAATCATTACCAACTGGCATACTAAGTGTAGTAAGCAAAAAATCCACATTCAGTTCTTGATTATGTTACCAGTTATGATTATGATTATTTTTAGATAGCATTTGTCAAATACTGTGCATTTATCTGGTCAGTTCTGCAAATTCAGCTAATAGTTTTCATATAATCTAAAGTGGTTAGTATTCTTATAGCTATTGGATCTCTCAAATTCTTTCCTGATGTAAAATCAGTGATGATGATAGACAATTTCTTATTTTAAGGCTTAAAAAACTTAGTTCATAGGTTCTTAGTTCTGTTGAGTAATAAATCTTTGGTTTCTATGAAGCTTATACATTGCTTTTCTTTTAAGATTATTATGTATGAGTTAGTTTAGCTAGTTATGGCATGGCTTAGAGCATTCTAACTATTTTCATCTTGAAATAGTGGGAAATGCTAACAACTGTATTTTAGAAATGTGATTCTGACAGCCATGGGTACTCTATGCCAATTAATGTAAAATGATTCCAGGCACTTCACCATAATTCATATATAAAGCATAATGTTTTCATTAAATAACTAACTAATCACTTAACCAAGGGAATATGTCTATTATATTCATATACATTGTCAGTAGCAAGACATAAAATTTCTATTTATATTGCAAGCTTTTATGAATTGTTATAACAAAAGAGGAAGAGATATTGTATAAATAATTGCACCCACCATAGTAAACATCTACAGCTTTCTATATGTACAGCAGCTATAATTATGAATTACTGTTTTGCTAAGATAGAATAACTCTAGATGAGATAGTGAAGGAATGATGATGAGGATGGGGAATAAAACAGACACTATTCAACTAATAACACAGTTTTAGATGTAGGATAGGTAGTTTTTGTTTCTCATTTACAAGTGCACTTAATGTCTACAAGGAAAAGAAGATAACTAATCACAGAGTTCTTTGAAAAAGGATACAACATATAAAGCAAAGGAAAAGATTGATAAATGATTTTGAACAGAAAATCCATAATAAAGAAATGAAAATTTTGGGCAGTTAACTCAAAATTAAAGATTAACAGAGCAGGCTGCAAATGAAACTTCAAGGATAGATTCAGAAATAAAAGAGCAGCTACTTGAGAACAATAATTTTTGGAGAGCTTCAAAGGAACAGAATTTTAAATATTATAATTGAGTCATATATTGTATGGTTCTACTCACTAAAAGAACTAATATTTGAATGACATGTGGCTGAAATACAATGTTCAAATGATATAAAACACAATAATTGACTGTGCCCACAAATTTTTGTTTCATTTCCTTTAAACAATGATACATTCCATCTGGTATTACTTGAATTGTTTCATTATAATACAATCTTATTTTAATTAATGTTTATGGTGGTTCTTTCCTTACAAATTTTAATGCACAAACAATTCTATTTCCTTCTCACCAAAAGTGAATATTGTTGACCAGGTCTTACAGCATCTCCATGAAAATTGCTTCTCATAGTAAATTTCAAAGCAACTTTGGCAAGATTCATCTTGTCTTATCTATTATAGAAACATAATAGTTATAAAAAGGTAAAGATTGTGAAGAAAATTAATAGTTTTATCGACTTCCTTGGTTGTTCAGTTCGTTCAATAATGTTAAATATCTTTTAATAATATGTAGTACAAATAATTATATATATAATATGTATAATTATATATAAAAAATATGTAGTACAAATAATTTTGTACATAATATGGTAGAAAAATAGCCTTGCAATGATAAATCACACAGGAGAGATGACTTAAATCTTCTGGGAGGTAAATTTTCCTGCTATCTACCGGGCAATAATCATATTCTGTTTTTCTAGAAACCCAATTTTGCCGTTTAGATAGTTTGACCTGAAGATAAATTTTAACCAGCATTGCAGAAATCAGCCATTAGAGATTCAAGACCAATTGCGTTGAATTTAGGAGATAGAAACCCCTAAGAAAACTATTCCCATCTGCGTGAAGCCTCGAGTTCCGGTCCCAGAAGGTCCCAGATGTCTGAGTTTTCCCATAAGGATACATTGTGTGAATATTTGAATATTTTTAAGACACTTCCCAGTGGGATAGAGAATTCAAAATCACTGAGTCACTTTTCTATAGTATCAGTGGATGAAATGTCACCAAGAAATCATAGGTTCAATGCCATGTGGGTACAAAATTCTTCCACATTGTATTCTTCCAGATGCTAGAGCATCATTTTGCATTCTACTATACATTTTAATGTTAATGCATATCCACCATATTGTTTTAAGCACAATGCATCATGGATGTGTTTATTGCCATGATGCCATTAAACATCATTGCAAGATTTAAAGCCTTGGCAATCATTGAACAACATAACTCAAGATTGTAAATACCATGGAAGAATTGAATGCAACTTAAAATATGGTTCATTAAAGATAATGGGTAAAATACATTAAATGTACAATATAAAACCAGGCTTCAATGAGTTGCTTGAAATAGCTTTCTCGATTTAGTGATAGATGATATGAACTATGTGAACCTATAAATTGCAAAAAGTAAAGCAGGAGTGAATCTTGCTCACCCATTCCCTGACTCAATAGGTAAACATGTTCAAGTTTCTTTATTCACGTTATTATTACAAAGCATTGTTAGTAGAATAATACTAATAAGAGTTTATAATGATCTATCATGTCCCATGTATTATGTAAGAAAAAAGATTGAATTCCATGAGTCAACATATTGTTGTCACTGGCATCAGTGTGCTTTTCATTGAGCTAATTTCGTCTTTCACTTCATCTCATTTTCAAGATACATTTTCTATCTTACATTTTGTTTGGAGTCCAGTTAACTGCATGTAATATGAGTGCATGCAGTTATTATTTGTACAGTATTCATCACTGATTTTTCCTGTTGAGATTCAACAGGCAGTTCAGCTCTCATACATAAAAATGACTACAGACTATTGTGCTTAATTGATAGACCTCAGATAGATAAAATTGCAAAAACAATGACAATTAGTAATTAGTTTTTCATAAACAAAAGAAGCCTAGAAATAGCCAGGAAACAAGAAATGGCATTTATCCATCAGTTTTGTCATTTAAGGCTGTGTTCTCCGATAACAAAACTAATTATTCCAATAATACCTCTGCACCAATATTGGTAACTTAGAATTACTTATTAGTAATTAGAATTATTCTTAACTTGAAATAAAATACTCATTGACAGTTTTAAAGTACCATCTGTGAAAAATGTTTTAGTGTTAAGAATTTAGTGGTAGTAAAAGCGGATAAGGGAAAATGTATTGTTGTGTTGGATAGGGATGAATACTCTTCAAAATGTTTGGAATTCATTAAGGCGAATAATTTCATGGAATTGCTTAAAGACCCAACCCCCATTTACCAAAAAAAAAATTCTGAAAGAAACCTTGAATTCCATAAATTCAGTGTTTAGCCCAAGAGAAAAATATCATCTTATATCCAAGAATCCCCAACCTCCCAGGCTTTATGGTCTCCCTAAAATTCACAAATCAGATATACCTATGTGACCTATATGACATTGCAGACATAACATGATATGTTGTGTCTGCAATGTCGTCTCCCATCCATAAGCTAGTGGAAAAATGGAATGTTTTTATCTGTAATATGGCTAACTTTAAACCCATACATGGCATATCAAATTCTATAGACTTTTCAAGTTATTTATCTACCCTCCACTTCCCTAAAAGTGCTACTTTAGTGTCCTTTGATGTTTTGAATTTATTTCCTTCCATTCCTGTTGATGAAACTGAAAATACCCTGTTCTATGCTTAGAAGAAGTGGTCTAAATAATGAAACAGTTGCTGAAATTATGTGTTTAATAAAATTGTGTGTGTAAAAATGATTTCCAGTTCAATAATCAATCTTACTTGCAAAAAGATGGACTAGCAATAGGCTCTCCACTGCTGAAATATTTATGGACCATTTCGAAGAGGAACTGCTTTCTTCAGGAAATGGACTAGTGAGAAACATTTTTCTTTGGAAGTGCCATGTGGGTGAAGTATTTTATATGGGAGGGAACAACCTGTCAAATCTCCTTGTTTGTGACTTTTCTTAATTCTTTAAATCCCATGATACAATTTACACATGAACTAGAAGTTGATGGTATGCTAAATTTCCTGGATTTATCCATACCTGTGATTAATTCCAAGGAATCCTTTAAAATATACAGGAAACATTCTATACTGACCAAATGATCCCCTCCTACTCTTTTCATCACCATTCCCATAAACATGCTAGTTTCCATTTCCTAATGCACAGACTCTTGAATATCCCTCTTCCCCCTGAAGCTTTTTCTAAAGAACTGTAGACCAGTAAAACCATAACATGAAATAATGGTTATTCAGAAGAATTTGCAAAGAAACTACTAAACAAGAAAACTAAGAAAATCACCTCTGCCTCCAATTTTCCCTTTGTTCTAATGATGATCCCAAGAGAAAATTGGTGAAGCTGCCATTAATGGGAAATGTTTCCTATAAAGTCTCCAACCTTCTTCCAGAGAACTAAAGGGCTGCTTTCTGTAATCCTTCCAACCTTCAGCACTCATTATTGCAGGTAAAGGATAAGAGGGATCCTTCTACACTATCAGGGGTCAACGAATTGATATGCGAAAATTGCCCACTTTGATACTGGGTCAATCTGGAAGGTCTGTGATGAAAAGGGCCCAGGAACACCTACAAAGCTATTGTTTAGTAAATCTGGGAACATCAGCATTTGCAGCCTACCTGCTGGAGAGCAGACACTGAAGCTCCTTTTCATCAATACTCCTTCTTCAAGAACTGAAGGGGAAGAAGTGGGATGCCTTGGAAATAATAGAAATTACTTCTGTAGACAATCTGACCAATGAATACTCCATTGAAAACCCTTACGCTACCCTCAAAGTTCCTTTAACATATATATTGCTGCTATTCCCTTACTCCTTGTCCTTAGGACGGCATTTGCACCGAAACCAGTAAAGATAAATTCAACTGTGTGGAAGTTTACTGTGTTATTTTTCCATGACCTTATAGTCCTCCCATGAAGTACGGTCTGACATGATAGAATTTAATTTTTTAAATGTTGCAATATATAATCAAGATCTTTTTCTTGTCCATTTACTGAATCTTATTCACAGAAACACCTGTTTACTTTCAGAAGTGCTTGCAAAAGCATTCCTAAGTTCACTTCAGTGTATATCATAATGTGAAAATTTAACTGGCCTGGTAACAAACCTAGGTCCATTACCGTAGATGTCGCTGCCCATTAAGTTGCAGCAATGAACGAGAGAAGTATAAGAGACACAGGAATTCTCCAAGTACCAAAATCAGCAAACGGTAGGGGACAATTCTTTGGAAATAGATTATCACCGACATGGTCACCAGTTTTCATTCAGCATTTGACCCCCCTGATGATGGGAGCTTAGCTCTCGAAATGCCCATTGAGCACTTCTGAAAACTGGTGACCCCATGGGTGATAATCTTTTTCTGAGGCACTTGGAGAATTCCTGTATCTCTTACTCATTGAACGCTGAGTTCCTTTTCTTTTCTTTCAGAGAGGGGTAGACTGAATTTCCTGTCCTTACAATATCAGGAAGGTCTTCAAACATAATTTTGTATTCCTGATTAAATTGTATGGTAGAATGCATATTGCACCCTGGTATCAAACCAAGAATCATGAGGAAAACAGTAAACATGCCTGTAAAACATTTTCATAACAGTTGTTCACATGCATGGTTATATTAGTTGTATCTTCTCTGGAAATGCTTCATAAAAATATTTGAAATTTTCAACATCCATTTAATATAGGAGAATTAAGATCTCCTAGTATTGAAACTCAGAACATTTTCATAAGATGTGAATGCAAATTATGACTTGGTAGGTAACTTGGTAGATAACACTAATTGAATCCAAAGCTTGAAGTCAATATCATATCAGGAAGGTCCTAAGAAGAGTAAATTATCCATATTTGAAATTTATATGACCCTCTAGCATTGATCTAACAAATAAATATATGAGATCCAAGAATTATTGTTTTTATGGAAAAATTTCCTGTAAAATAGAAGTAAATTAGTCAAATGAATTTACCTTTAGAAGATGGTAGCAACTTCTGAAACAACACCATTCAAAATATATTATGATATATTCCTCATTGCTTTCAGGAAATCTGGCTGTTCTGGTACTGGTTTCAAAACAAACAAAGCATCCGAAAGCCAATAATATGATTGTCTTAGATCTCCTTCACATAGATAGGGCAGTCTTGTCCACCTAAGAATCTGGAATCCAGCTGGGTTGAAGAGTTCTTTTTCACAGCTAATCACTTGCTCCTCAAAAGTTTTCCCATGTAGCTTTATGGTTTCAGATGGTTTATGGTCACCTTGAGATCCTAAAATTTTAAGGAGGAAATTATCCTGGTTTTCATATTATATAGCTAATCTTATAGCTCTTACTGCAAACCATCATCAGATGGTATATGTGAAAAAGTGCCATAGCTTTTGAGAAAGGGGAAATATTTCCAAATATAAAATAATGTTTTTCTAATAGAAAATATGAACATATCTTTTTAAATAAGGTGCTCATCTTTGATTAAAGATTTTCTTTGGTGAATGCGAATCACAAAAAGAGATAAGAAGTAATTGTTTGGAAAGGCAACTAATTCTCTAGGACAATAGCATATGTACATGAAAAATATGGACTGATGTATAGGCTTCTTACATATCTCACACATTTTATAAGGGCCAATATTTCAGCCTGTTGGCAGTGTAAGGGCTCTTATTTAAAGAATTTCAATAACTAACAAATTAATGAGATGGTTATTAAATTAATTTTCTGTCATTTTCTTTTCATCTAACCTCATAAGATCGTTCTTAATAAATAAATTAGCATTGAGGGGATTGGATACTTTTCTAAAATCCCTCACTTGACCTTTCTCTGTCTAAGTTCTGCATTTTCTGCTGCTGAGCATTTCAGTGGAAAATGGAATGGGTACTTAGGGACGGAACGCCTTCCCCACATCTTAGGGAGGGAAACAGTCAAAACAGCAATAAAGTTGAAGGCAGTTTATGACCTCTAGAAAATTTTGAAGTCTTTTTCTGTCTTCTTGTATGAAATTCTTTGGTAGAATCGCTGATATATTTGACCACAGCCAGAAGGAGACACAGTGAGTCAGGCGGTAATGATGAAAAGGGGAGGGGGCAAGGTAACGAAAGGAAGTCAAATTTTTAGTGAAATGTGGCAAGCTTCGAGGATCGATGTATTAACAAAACCGTTGAAAAGCAGACTCAAGCACTTGTGAAGATATTAGCTATATAAACGAGTTTCAGGATAAGATATATGTGTGTGTATGATTTTGTGTGCGTTTGTGTTAGTGTTTGTGAGTGTGCTAGCGTTTAGAGAGTTAAAGTTAGCGATAGCGATAGAGTTAGCGACAGCGTCAGCGTTAGCTAACTCTGTGTGTGTGTGTGCGCGCGTGTGTAAGTGCGTGTGTTTATTTATTTATTTATTTCACAATGGATGTATTACGGATATATGAGCACTGTAGGTATTTTTTAGGGTAAAGAGTAGGTCAGATAGTGGGTTTTTGGGAACGAAATATTCGTCGAAGCGAATTAGGAAAAAAGTAGAAACAAGCGAAACAGATAATAAGCGAGCTTCACCGTCTAACCCACCTGAACCTGACAACGAAAATAAGATATCAATTGCGATAGTTAACTGTAGGAGTTAGTTAGTTAAAAATAAAGTATCCGACTTAGAACATCTCATTCGTTGTCAAATACCGATATTTTAATAGGCACTGAAAGCTGGTTAAATGAGGATATGAGTGATACGGAAATATTCCTTAGAGATTTTAATATTTACCGCCGAGATCGTAAGGATAAAACAGGGGGCGGAGTCTTTATTGCGGTCAAATCTTCTCTTCAGAGTAAAGCGCAGACCCCGAGTGATAGCGACATAGAAAGCGTCTGATATATAGTACGATATGCCAAACAAATAAGCCTAACATCAATGAATGCGGGTTCTACCGGCCACCGAACTCCTCTCGACAAATTTTACGAAATCAAAACGATGAAATCAATCACTACACTAGCAAGAATAATCAAAGTGTAACTATCATAGGCGGTGATTTTAACCTTCCAGATATCGACTGGCAAAATCATAGCGTAAAGAAAAGGGCCAAAGATACTGACTCATGCAAGACATTATTAAACTTACTTCAGAAAAACTCATTAACTCAAGCGGTAAAATCGCCTACTAGAGGTGGAAACATTCTCGATCTTTTATTAAATAACGTTCCAGAGAGATTAAAGACTACCTCTATTGACGAAGGGCTTGGCGATCACAAGGGCGTATACATACACATCGATATGGAAAAAAAACAAATTTAATAAACCTAAAGACGTAAGATTTATCTATACACCAAAGCGAATTTTGAAGGCTTTAAGGCATCATTGAACACAGATTTTAATTTTTCGAGTCACGTGTAACTAATATGCCCACCGAAGAAACCTGGAAACTTTTCGTCGAGTCAATGCATAAATACATAGACCTTTATACCTCGAAATACTCCAAAAACGATTGCGAACCTAGATGGTACAACAGTGAGGTTAGAAAGGCTCTTCATAAAGAAAGAGAGATACATGGAAAAGTAAAGGCTTTTGAGGGTAATGATCAGCCTGATTTGAGTCCAGCGATATCACTTTTGCTAGAGAAACACAAGAAAGCAAAATTCGACGCCAAGAGAGTTATGCGTAACGCCCTCCGTAATTTCAAACAGAAATTTCTATGGGAAAGCCTAGACGAGGACCCTAGGGCTTTCTGGTCTTATGTTAGAGAGGTACAGGGAAAGACTCAAACAGTAAGCTCACTTAGGGATAGTGAAGGTAATTTAACTAGCGATTCGAAGAAGAAAGCGAACATTCTAAATGACTTTTATCGAAGCGTATTCACGTCCGATAGTACGACAGACACTCTCCCGGAGATTAATACATCCGTGTCAATGCCGAGTATATCCTTTACCGTATATGGGATCATTAAACTCTTACGTAAAATTAAGCCGAGTAAGTCGCCGGGTCCAGAAGGTATTCCGGCTAGAGTATTAAGGGAACTGTCAGAAAGCGTTGCTCCGTATCTCAAAATTATATTTTCCAAGTCAATAAACGAAGGTCATGTTCCGACAAATTGGAAATTGGCAAATATCACACCTGTTTTTAAGAGTGGATTACAAGATGATCCAGGAAATTATAGACCCATCTCATTAACTTCGCTATCAGGAAAAGTTATAGAACATATCGTTGTCAGCTCAGAGATTTTTAGATAATAACCGTTTCCTCAGTAAGAACCAGCACGGTTTCAGAAAGTTGCGATCGTGCGAAACACAACTTGCTCTATTCGTTCACGACATCTTAAAGTCTGCCGAGAGTAGAAGGCAAGTAGATGCAAATTTCCTCGAATTTAAGAAGGCTTTCGACAGAGTCCCCCACCTTTAGTTAATTCACAAATAAAAATTAGCGGGAATTAATAAAAAAGTAATCGACTGGGTTACGGGCTTTCTTTACGAACGGGAACAACAATAGTACTTGATGGCGTTATTTCGAACAGAGTCAAAGTTACCTCAGGCATACCTCAGGGAAGCGTGATTGGACCTCTTCTATTCCTAATACACATTAATGACTTGAGTGAAGAGATAGATAGCAATGTTAGGTTATTCGCGGATGACTCGGTCATATATAGAGAAATATCTAACGATGACGACCGTATTTCTTTATCTAAAGATTTAGTAACAATTCAAAAATGGTGCGAAAAATGGGAACTAGATCTCAATGTGAGTAAATGCTCCGTAGTTAATTTCTTCGAAAAGAATTAATTGCGTCATAATTACCCATACTTCATAAATGGAATAGTCATAAATGTAGCCGAATCAGTTGAGTATCTTGGGATAACTCTTACCAATAATTTAAATCGGAGCACTCACATCCGTAAAATCTGCGGTAAAGAAAGTAAAAAGCTCGGCATAATAAAGCGTATTGTCAGTAAATGCGAAGAGAAAGATAGAGAGCGATGTTGTTTCTCCTTGGTAGGGCCCCATCTCGAATACGCGGCAAGTATTTGGGACCCAGCGGATGAAACGGGTACCCGCGAACTTGAGAAAGTTCAGCGCAAAGCGATACGTTTCGTTAAAAAAATGCTACGAGAAAAAGGTAAGCGTCACGAAGATGCTCTCAGATGCAGGTTGGGCATCATTGAAAGAAAGGCGGTTAGAAGCTAGGTTGCGACTTCTTAACAAATTTAGATAAAGCACGTTTTCCCAAGAAGTAGTTGATATTATGCGACCCCCCTGTTACTTCGGCCGATCCGATAATGAGAGCAAAATAAGAGAAATAGACGCTAGAATATTAATATTATTATTAATAAACAGAATACCCAATGAATTGCTTAAATATGGAGGACGTCATTTGACAAACGAACTGATGGAACTGATAAACAAAATTATTTGTCTCCATACAATACCAAAAGAATGGAGAAATAGTATTTTGCTTCCCCTGTTTAAGAAAGGAGATAGGAGAGAACCATCCAATTACAGAGGAATTAACCTACTAGATTCAGCACTCAAGCTGACAACAAAAATCATCACCAAGAAAATTACTTCCATCATAGCGTTATCAGACGAACAACAAGGATTTAGATCTGGGAGATCTTGCACGGATGAAGTATTCGTCTTGAGACAGGTGATTGAGAAGTCCATCAAATTCAACAGACCAGCATACATATATTTCATCGACCTGCAGAGGGCATTCGATAGGATTCGACTCAAAGATGTGATTCACTTACTACATGAACATGGGATACCAATCAATCTCATAAATACGATTAAAAATATCTATACAGAAAATTTCATTCAAGTCAAGCTAGGTTTCAAATTAACTCATTTAATCCCAGTTAATAATGGAATAAGGTAAGGCGACTCTTTGAGCCCCCTGTTATTCAGTATAGTTATGGATGAGATAATCAAGGCAGTGAAAGATGGAAGAGGTTACAGAATGGAAAATCAAGAGATTAAAATCCTGTGTTATGCTGACGATGCCGTTCTCCTGGCAGATAGCGAAGATGACCTACAAAGGCTCCTCCATATATTTAATATTACAGCTAAAAAATTTAATATGGTTATCTCCTCGGAGAAAACTAAATGTATGACTACGTCAAAGGAACCCCTGCGTTGTAAACTGGAGCTGGATGGGAAAGTTATCCAACAAGAAATGTCATTTAAATACCTAGGAATAACGCTCTCTAACTACGGGGATGTCGGGAAGGAAGTAGGAGAGCAAGTGACAAAAGCAAATAGGATAGCAGGTTGCTTGAATGCCACTATTTGGCAAAACAAACATTTAAGGAAAGAGACAAAAGGTAGAGTTTATAAAGCAGTAGTGAGACCAATTTTAACATACATGGGAGAGACAAGACCCAATACCTCCAAAACAATGGGGCTGTTAGAAACAACAGAGATGAGAATTTTGCGGAGGATCACAGGAAAAACACTACTTGACAGAGAAAGGAGTGAGGTGATTAGAAGAGACTGTGGTGTGGAAGACGTTAACGCGTGGGTTTACAGAAGAAAACTAGAATGGAATGAACACATAGACAGAATGGATGAGGAAAGGATAGTGAAAATCGCAAGAGATAAAGTTCCAAAAGGGAAAAGAAGTGTGGGGCGACCAAGAAAAAGATGGAGGGATGACTTGGATATGGGATGAAGGATTAGGGCATGGTGCTGAAGGAAACAGGCATAAGCCTAGGAGGAAAGAAGGAAGAAGAAGAAGAAGACGCTAGAACAAATCGTTTTAAGAACTCATTCTTTCTGTGAACAATACGTGATAGTAATAGGATTAGATAGGATTAAAAAAGTAACTCAATCGTTTGGTGTTTACACCCCCTGCCACACGCCGAAAGGCGGCTTGCAGGGTATTCATGTAGATGTAGATGTAGACAATATATCACAAGTGCTTGAGTGTGTTTTTCAACAGGTTTGACATATATATTCTTTTTTGAATTTTTCATTGCTAATGGAATGACAGAGAATCACAAAAATTGATATTTTTATGGAATTTTCTGGTAAAAATATTCTTAAGTGAAAATCTTGCATCAATTACTATTAGTGCAGTTATTGAATCCCAACAAATAGTGCTTGCCACTTCAGCATGAATTCAATCTATTTCATTAGATTTTAATATCTAATTCTTAGTAATATGTGTAATAATAATGATTATATCTTGTTAAATGTTATTTGAATTGAAAAGGAATTTTGTAAAGGCTATTTTTCGAAAATATAAAAATGAATGCAAGCAGTGGTGCACAAAAAAGTAAGCAATTTGTGCATAATAAGGATGCTATTGGAAAATGTTCTGGAATAGAGCTAGACAGAAAATGTGGAACATCTCCGCATCATCCAATGCCCTTGGTGACACCATAGAAAGGGGAACTTATGAGTAATTTATATTTAGGAGTAAAAGAATGAGAGATGAACATTTATAAATAAAAATTGTGTTTATAGAAATATATGCTTTGCGGATGGCTGATGCCTTGTTACAAAGAAGCTTCTTTAATGAATAATTTATTTAATACTTTAATATTGTCTTGGAGTTGAAAACCATGAGCTACCGACACCATACCCTTTTGTCTCTTTCTTTCCTTTCCTTTCACATCAAGGCCCTTGGTGGTGCATTGGGTGGGAGTGGGAGGGGGAGTATTGGAATGGGAGCCTGCTGAGGCTCCCAACTTCAGTGCCCTCCCTCCAGTAGAGCTTCTCCTGCAGAATGCACTTTCCATCTTCATGATTTTGAATGATTACAGTGATTGTGTTAAACTTATGATCTCATAAAATATTTCCATTCAAACATAAAGACAAGAGCCTAAGTTTATTTTCGTATTGCCTTTCGTAGCAGAGAACCACTTGAACAAAAATGATTGATTTTTAAGAATGTTTACTAATTTTTTTCGATGACATGCTTACAGTTGTCTACATGAACAAACATTCAAGGTGTAGATTCATCCTTTAAGTTTTAAACAGTGAAAATGTATATATTTTTGTTTACTAATTCCTACATAACGATTTCAGAACCAACAGCCCAAAATCACACTTTCAAGTGAGGTATCCAGTACCCTTAGGAATTTATTGCAAAGAAATTAGATGGAATGTTATAGGCAAAGGCTTGATTTGCATAAGTAGATTTTAATGGTTTACCTCAAAGCAATATTTTATGCAAGCCTTTTCTTTTTGATACAATGAAAGACACTGAATTCCAACATTTAATTACCAATAATAATATTGTTTTCATAAAATAGAGCTTATATGGTAAGGAATCCAAAGATTTGATAAATTTAATTTTTACAATCTAGCATATTCAAATTATTCAGTAAGTATATTTACCAGTTTCCACATATGTACTGTATGGTAGAACAAGAGCAACTATGAGCAATGGGTTGTAATTTTCACTTCTCTTCAGTACTTTCCATAGACTAGCAAGGAGTGTCACAGGCTTATCACAGCGATCCAGAAGATTTAAGCATAAGGCAATACTAGGCTTAACTGCTTCCTCAATGTGCCATGAATCTACAGTGAGTACACTGAAAAATTTATGGGTATTATGAATACAATAAAAACAGCAGTAAATCTTTGAAATAACTATTTAGATGAATATTAGGAACTATTTTAATTCAAGGTGATGTTTCTGTATTTCACCACAAAATAAAATATAAAGATATTGCTTTTTAAAATTTGTCACCCAACAGAGAACTCATAAACTTCACTTTTGTGTTTGATGGACAAATAAAATTACTTTTCTTTCTTGATATGAACAGTTACTTTAATTTTGTTATTATTTTATATCTTGCTAGAAAGATGTCCCTAAAGATATTCTAGAAAAATAATTAAGGATACTCTTCACTTATTATCAAGATAATGGATTGAGCTATTAGAAAGAGTCAATTCTACAATATAGATGGGGAAGAAAAGACAATATCAAATGATGTTTTGCTCTAAATATGTATTAATTCTGATATTATCTGGTAATTCATCTTTATTATGTTTTATTTATCTGTCATTAAAAGACAAACATATGTACAGATACCTCAATATTTATGTCACTTGAATGAATTTTAAATCTGGTTTCATATTATCAATAAACAATGTGCCATAGTTTGATATTAATATCTTTATAATGTACAAGGGTATACAATATGGCACTGTGGGTATAATTTAAGTCTTTATTCGAAAGTAATCACTAGAGGCCTTAGCTCAACTATCCCACTATTTAACAAGCCGAAAGATTCCCAGAATTCCTGTACCTGTGACAAGAGCCAATCCTTGGTGAACCACAAAATATTACAGCATTATATCAGCTAGTCTATATAAAATCAGTCAATTAAGAAAATTTCGCCCATTTATATACTTTTAATTATTATTATTATCATGAAAACAGGAATCTCTATTTACAGAAGTCTAGCAACTATACCAAAACAAAAAGTTATACCCATTTTAATAATTTTAGAGATCCCAGAAACAAAAGAACACAAAAACCTATTCCTTAGCCTGAAAAAAAATCAGGTTATCTGGTACTTGAACCTGAGAAACAATATCAGTTAATAGAAATAACTATTAATGATAATTTTACTATCACATTTTTCATAAACAGAAGATGAAAGCAATTATTCACAATATTTGGGAGAAAGGTTTCTTTTAAAAACCACCATGCAACATCTCATCAAATAAAAATCTAAGAATTAGACAAAATGTCAATTCAGCTTACTTAAAACCTTTCCTAGCAAGAGTTCTCTTCATTGTTGGTGATATTTCAGTTACATAGACCTCTTGAAAGAGAGGAGATATAATTTGGGTTATACCCCCATCACCTGCTCCAAGGTCTAATAATGAGCCTTTGAAGGAGATATCCTTTCCTTCATCTACTGCTATGTGCACTGCATCCTCTGGGGGCTTCCAGCAATTGTTACTCAATGCAGGGGAACCATTTGGACTAGAGAAGTCTGTATCTTTTGCAGGGCAATAACCCCTTTGAGCAACATCTAATCCATCAACTAATTTGATGAACTGCTTCTTGGAGAACACAAACATAGACCCTCGGCCAAGGAGTCTGAAATAGGAGGAAGGAATAAGTTGAATTCTACATTTAAAATTTAGTTCCACATCCACAGAAAGAAAGGTAATTCAGTAATAATAAGATAATCACCAGAATCACCAATTATAGCACTGTGTTCCACTAATTTCTATTAAACTCAAGCTTTGTATAAAATTTGCATGAAAAATCACCCATGTCAAGATAAATCTTGATATGAATCTTTTTGCACCAAGAAAATATCTTATTTTAAAGAAACTGCAATTTTCAATTAACCTGATGAATTTTCATTATTAATTAATGATGTCCTTTGGAACAGGATGAAATTTAAAAGTTAACATAATTGGATGTTTTTTAAAACCACATCAAAAAAGTGAACAATTTGATATCTTCTATGATGAGATGATTTCCCTTCTCAGCTAAGGGATTTCGAATTGAATAAAATACCACATTGAGTTCTGAAAGGTATTGTTTGTGGATTTTGACAGAATAAAATGGTTCTTCCGTAGTATTTCTATCCACTCTAAGACAAAAGCTGCAATAATGTTTGACGGTAATCTAACCTCTAGTAAAAGGGAAAACTTATTTTTGCACATTAAGCCACCTGCCCAGAATTTATCTCAAGGGAAAACGGATTTTTAAAAAATATGACGGGACCGCGAAACGAAGCATTGACCTTTTTCTTACTGGCAGGATGCATCATCCAACTAAGCTATTCGAGGACGTAGTTTTTAAGATGCCGGTAATTTCTCCATCTGGATTGCCTAATTTGATAAGGCATCCTGTCAAATGCGGTAGGTCGCGGGCTCGAATCCCAGTACTTTCAGAATTTTTTCAAATGCGTTTTCCATTTTTCGATGCCTTCTCTTCTCAGCTAAGGGATTTCGAATCGATTACAATACCGTATTGAGGGTTCGATTCCCGGTACCGTCAGAATTTTCCGAATCCTTTTTCCTTGGTGGATGGCTTTTCTTCCGAGCAGTCACCCTCTGAAATGAAATGCCTTACCATATTGACTAAAAGTTCATAATCCTTTTGTGAATTTTGATAAAACCAAATGCTTCCTCTGATTTGTATCTATCCACTCGAAGACAAAACCTGTGAGAACTTTTGACGAAAATATAACCACTAGATAAAAGGTTAAGGTATTTTTTTCACGTAAGGGTTTCTACCTAGGATCAATCCCTAGGAAAAAAGGGGTAGAAAAAATATATGACGTGACTGGGAATCGAATCAACGATCGTCCTCATACTGGCCATGTATTTTCCCGAAAACTCGCGTATTCTTATAGATTTTCCCAAGACACTCCTATCATATATTTTTAGCAGGCAATTGAATAAAATAGGTGCAGAGTAGATTCTACGAGAAAGATTTTGATACCAGAAAAGACCTTGATTCTTTAATGATAAACCCGAATTCATCGGTTTCTCTCGGTCTCATCACACATCACATCACACATCTCGGAGGTTGAAGTTGAATTAGTCTTCTATATTACGAATGGAAGAAATGTTACAAAATGACCGTGAGTTCGACGCCGAGTGGGTGCAAAATTCTCCGGTATAAAATGCATGGCGGTCAATTTTGACAATTATTTTTAATGCTTATCCGATAATCGGGAATGATATAAAATGGAGAGTACATAGATGCAATTCATATGTTTCATGTACGCTGTTCGCCGTCCCTCTGACGGTACTTGGTTCGATGCCAGAGCGCCATTTCTATTCTACCATGTATTTCAAAGGGGATAGCGTAATCTTATTTTAGGACCTCCCGATAAGATACTGAATTGAAATTTCGGAACAGGTCAGAATGGCACTTATCGTATCTAATATTAATATGCAATTGTGTCGCACGATCGGGTCCTTAGTTCGACGCCAGGCGGTCTTTTGCGCGAAGTTTTGAGCATTGTTTTGAGGCCTTTCTTGGTACGATACTGCATTCAACTGATAGCTTGCAGTATGCAAGCAACTTTTACTCGTGTATATATATAGGTATATCCGGAGAGTTAGCTATATATAATAGATACTCCGACCATTTCCCTATCTTATCCTCTATATATATATATATATATATATATATATATTATATATAGCTAACTCTCCGGATATACCTATATATATATATATATATATATATATATATATATATATATATATATAGATATATATAGGGGATACGAATTCTGACCATGTTCCACAAGCGCCATCGACGTCAGATTTTTTCGACGTACTGGCCCTACACTCTAGATGCCAGAATAATGCAGACTTCGACGCTAGCTATCATGGGTTCGATGCCAGAAATTCCCAAAAATCGCAATTTTCCCATAAGAATGCATTGCGCGGATTTTTGAAAATTATTTTGAGGCACTTATCGTTAAGATAGAGTAACCAAAATTTCGGAGGTTGAAGTTGAGGTAGTCTTCTATGCTTCTCACGGAAAAAATGTAGCCAAATGACTGTGAGTTCGACGCCAGGTGGATGCAAAATTCTTCCATAAGAAATGCATTGCGGAAATCTTTGACGATTTTTTTTCAATGCCTTCCCGATAAGCTGGAAAGATAAAACCCGGTGTGGCGACAGAAGCGTTTGAAAAAATTCATTCATGAATTTCACCGTTCGTCCAGTGGTCCTTGGTTCGATGCAAAAGAGTCATTCCGATTCCACCATGCATTTCATACGGGGAAAACGGAATCTTATTTTAGGACGATTCCGATAAGATATTGAATCGAAACTTTGGAATTAGTGAGAATGGCACTCATCTAATATTAATTTGCTATTCCCTCTCACAGAAGGGTCCTGAGTTCGACGCTAGGCGGTCATTAGCGCGAATATTTGCAATCTGTTTTAAGGCCGTTCTCGATGCGATAGAGCAATCAAAATTACGGTGTTTGCAGATGAGATGGTCTTCCATAGTACCAAAGGAAGAAATGTTAGCAAATGACCGTGTGTTCGACGCCAGGTGGGTTCGAAATGCTTCCGTAAGAAATGCATTGGTGAAATCTTGGATGATTTTTTTATAATCCTTCCCGATAAGCTGGAAAGATAAAACCCGGAATGGCGACAGAGGCGTTTGAGAACATTCTTTCATGTTATTCGCCGTTTCTACAGTGGTCCTTGGTTCGATGCAAGAGGGTCATTCTGATTCCACCATGCATTTCAATCGGGAATAACGGAATCTTATTTTAGGACCTTCCTGATAAGATACTGAATTGAAACTTTGAAACACGTTAGAGTGGCACTTATCTAAGATTTGTATGCCATTGTCTCTCACAATCGTGTCCTGTGTTCGACGCCAGGCGGTCATTTACGAAAATTTTTAAAAATTGTTTTGAGGCCTTTCTCAATGCAGGAGACTATTCAAAATCACAGCGTTTGCGTTTAAAGTAGTTTTCTATAGAACCAGTGGAAGAAAGGTTACATATGACTGTGAGTTCGATGCCAGATGGATGAATAATTCTCACGTGCGAAATGCATTGCGGCAAGTTTTAAGAATTTTGCTGGATAAGCTTCGAAGATGACACCCGTAAGGGAAACTTATTGTAAATTTTCACCAATTAGCTTGCAGTATGCAAGCAACTTTTACTCGTATATATATATATATATACGAGTAAAAGTTGCTTCCATCTCAACTTCAACCTCCGAAATTTTGGTTACTCTATCTTAACGATAAGTGCCTCAAAATAATTTTCAAAAATCCGCGCAATGCATTCTTATGGGAAAATTGCGATTTTTGGGAATTTCTGGCATCGAACTCATGATAGCTAGCGTCGATGTCTGAATTATTCTGGCATCTAGAGTGTAGGGCCAGTACGTCGTAAAAATCTGACGTCGATGGCGCTTGTGGAACATGGTCAGAATTCGTATCCCCTATATATATATAGGTATATCCGGAGAGTTAGCTATATATAATAGATATATATATATATAGAGGATAAGATAGGGAAATGGTCGGAGTATCTATTATATATAGCTAACTAATATATATATATATATATATATATATATATATATATATATATATATATATATATATATATATATATATATATATATCCCCTTCTCTTACTGCCAAAGTTCATTGCCTCAACGGGGCGGAGGGGTATTAACGGAGGTTGGAGGAGATGCATAGCCCAGGTTCAACCATGTTAAGAAGGCTTCAGCAATATCTCCGGCCAAATTGTGAAAGTGGCATTCACCAAACGGCAGTTGGACAGCCTGGTGAATTATTGTCCTTCATCCCCCAAATGCAAATACAATTTTCATGATGAGCTTCAGTAATGGAAATCCATCCGGACGTAAAAGTACCACCCATTCAGATGTCCGGGAGGTGGTGGCATTACAGAGGTCCATCAGGAAAAAGTATGAAGAAGACCAGACAACGTCCAGCAATTGGAAGAAAACAGATTTTAGCCATACAGAAGGAAAATGGTACAAGAACTTGCAACAGTCAAGCAATACTAAGGACAGTAGCAGAATACTTTGGCAACCTATACAAGAAGGAAGAAAATGCTGAAGAGGAAAACCAAGAAGAAAGCCAAAACCAACGAGATCCCCTCTCTATTCTCCCAGGAGAAGTAACTGCAGCAATAAAGCAGACGAAGAACGGAAAAGCAGGAGGCATAGATGGAGTGTTAGCAGAATATTTAAAACTTGGTTGGAACAGAAGTTGCACACGTTATAGCGCAGTTATTCACTCATTGCCTGAAACAAGGAAGAATCCCCCAGGACTAGAATCATGCAAGAATAGTCCTTTTGCACAAGAAAGGAAGCAAGGAAGAGCTGAAGAATTACCGTCCCATCAGTCTCCTTCCCGTTGTTTACAAAATATTCATGAGGATAATAGCTGAACGGATAATGATTACTCTATCATCTGCCCCAGAACAAGCAGGATTCCGGAAGGGCTTCAGTACTATGGACCACATCCACACACTACAAGAAATAATCAGCACGAATGAATATGAGATGCCACTAGGACTCTGCTTTGTGGACTATGCTCAGCCCTTCGACTCGGTAAGTACCTCCTCTACACTAGAAGCTCTGGAAAAACAAGGAGTAGATGCAGAGTACATCCGTCTCCTACGCAGCATTTACATAAATGCCACAGCCTCAGTAATGCTACACGAAGTTACTGAAGAATTCAAGATTGAGCAGGGAGTTAGACAAGGAGATTGCCTTTCCCCAGTTCTTTTCCCAGCTGTTCTGGAGGAAGTTTTTAAAACCTTGGACTGGGAGCAGAAAGGTCTACGGATTAATGGGGAGCATATCAGTCATCTACGCTTTGCAGATGATATAGTACTCTTCGCAACCAACGGAAAAGATCTAGCTTCAAGACTTAATGAACTGAACACAGCAGAACAGAAGATAGGACTCAAGATAAACTTAACTAAAACAAAGGTAATCTACCACTCTTTCTCATACATAACTCATGCAGCACATGAAAGAATCAAATTTGAAGGGACGCCTCTGGAGGCATCGCGCGCGTCATCACTATAACGATACATGTATCTTATCCTTTACCGAATACCTCAATTCACTCAATGCATTTACGAATAAATGAATTATGGTAAAGATACATAATATCACTGCCAGCTTTACCTAAACTCTGTCGTTATAAATACCCCTTCCTTTTATACCGGCAATTATGTGTCACTTAAATAACCAAGATAAGACAACGAAACATACCTTCTGCATCCACGTTATTTATTTATTTTCTATTATCTTCTCTTCATACATGAAATATAAAAATAACTACTACTCGTCTGCAGTGATCTGATCTGGGAGAGGGGACCTAGAGGGGAAGCTATATATCTCACTTTTGTACGAACATACATTGTGTTACAATGTCAAAGCGCATAGCATTGCCCCCGCATTTATTGAAAGTCTCTCATATAAATATGGTGTTCAGTCATATTCCATTTCGGGTATAATAACTCGAATACTTCTTTAAAGTAAGTTTTGCTAATAATAATTTTTAAATACCTGGTTAATGCGACAAAATAATACATTTTTGTGCTTCGGAGATAGCGATTGGGAATAAAGCTTGGGCTTTCGTTACGCTTGTATTCCTTGCTGGTGAGTTTTCTGAAATCGCAGGATATCTTTTTCTCTACTCAGAAATATGATTAAATGTCGAATATCATCTATTCAGTGAGTGAAATATAAACACTAAAAATCATTTGATATCAGGTTTTGATATACAAGGTGTGTTCAAAAAGAAAGGTGACTTTATGTTTCTATGAAAAACTATTTATTTATTCATCAATATTCATGTTGTCCCCTTCAAAGTAGTCCCCCTCAGATATAATACACTTGTGCCAACGCTTTTTCGAATCCTCGAAACACTTCTGATAAGCACTTTCTGGTATAGCCTTGAGCTCTTCCAGCGATGCAGTCTTTATCTCCTCAATCGTTGCAAATCTCCGTCCTTTCATAGGTTTCTTCAGTTTTGGGAACAGGAAAAAGTCGCATGGGGCTAAATCCGGTGAATATGGTGGTTGAGGCACGATTTTGGTGTTGTTTTGGCCAAAAAATCTCTCACAAGCAACGATGAGTGAGCAGGTGCATTATCGTGATGCAAAAGCCATGAATTGTTTTCCCACAATTCCGGACGTTTTCTTCGTATTGCTTCTCGCAAACGACGCATAACTTCAAGGTAATACTCCTTATTGACCGTACAACCTTTTGGTAAGAACCCCTGATGCACTATGCCACGGTAATCGAAGAAAACAGTGAGCAAAACCTTGACATTTGATCGAACTTGGCGTGCTTTTTTCGGTCTTGGCTCTCATGGGCTCTTCCATTGGGACGATTGGGCTTTGGTTTCAATGTCATAACCATATACCCATGATTCGTCACCAGTTATAACCCTTTTGAGCAAATCAGGATCATCATTGACGTCATTAAGCAGCTCCTGAGCGATGCTCATACGACGATTCTTCTGGTCAAAATTAAGCAGTTTCGGAACAAACTTCGCTGACACAAAATCTAATTATAATACCCCAAATCGAATTTTAAATATCGTGCATCATAAATTAAAACTACCGGAAGTAATATGATGCAAAATTATTCAAACATACCAAACGATAATACCGTGCGGAAACTTTCATATTCGGCCATGTTCATGTTTCTTTGGCTGTCGTTCTGTTCCCGCAAGATGCAATATGGATTGCTTATCAAACTGTTGTTGTTGCGTACGACGTCGAAGTTTTCGTTCATGGAGACTAAGATTAATTGCGAAAACTGCTTCAATCATACCGATATAGGTCACCGAGAATAGGTGATTTATCCGATTATAAGACTTGTTTACACTCGTCACCAAGTAAACAAATTTAATCTGTATATACGAGCATCGTATAGCAACCCACGTACATTTTCGTCCCAGACGTAACACGATGATTAAAATATTAACTCAATTTGATTAACACATGGTGGATTTTTTGTCCGACTATTTTTAGCAGGAACCTGACAATTTTCCTTCAAATAGTCATTCATTTATATGTATTGGTGGTGTTATAAGGGAGAAAAGCCCTTCAACTCGACGTAAAATAGATGATGGTTCCGCGTGACGTAATAATGATGTACTTCCAACGACTGATATGCGAAGACGAAGGAATTTTTAATTATTCGTTTTGTGTAACGATACCATGGAATTTACAAATAATTCATGAAATGCCTAAGAGTTGTTAAAGAATAGAAATATTGCGCATTATCGCATTTTAGGTGTTTCCTTCTTTTTAATTTTCACAGTCAAACTCTTGTTATTTACTTTCTTTTTATCAAACACAAAATACCTTTACTGTTTTATTAAAAAAGTAAAGGATAGATTTATTTTATTGATTACTGTACGTTAGGATATGTAATATATATTTTAGCTACGGAGATCCTTGATGTAACTAGAATAATGTTAGGACGGAAAGAAGGATATGGGTAATTGAGTTCCACGTCATATGTTATCTTATAACATTAAGTCATAGACGTAAATATTGTTAAATCCATGCGTTACTCTAAATATTTCTATAAATCATATTCGAGGTACGCAACAATTCTTAAATTTTCATTAAAATTTCTGAGAATATCTTCTATCCGATTCTTGGGCAATCATCAGCCGTCATCCATCAGAATGTAGCAAACTTAATATTTCTCGTAGACTAAATACAAAAATGTTATCCCTTTTACGAATTTAATGCTCCAAAAAGTAAATGCATATTATTCATTCGATTTATTTAAAACAATGGAAACGAAAATGAATCCTTCATATCTAATAATGCAGGCACCTTTAGTGAGGAGACAAAAATTACCTTACTAAGTAGATTACTCATTATCCTCATTCTCCTAACATCTGTCTTTGAAAACAGAATAATGCTACCAAGGCCAAATGAGGTGGGAGATATTTTTTTCTTTCCTCATAGAGCCAAAAACATCCACGATATCACCATAAGTATTAAGTCTACAGAAATACCGGAAGCCCCCTTTCGGCTTTTTTTTCTTAAAAATTTTATTTCCGGGCAAAAAATACCTAATGTATCAACATTAGGTAATATTATATGATAAGCAGTATCTATCTATCTATCTATATATTATTTTAAAACATGCTTTTTTGGTGATCGGGACTTTTCTCCCTTGTTACTCCATCAATATATATAAATGAATGACCGTTTGAAGGCGAAAGTCGTCAGGTTCCTGCGAAAAATAGTCAAACAAATCAAAAATGCACCATTTGTTAAACAAATTGAAATAATATTTTAATCATCCCGTTGTGTACTGGACGAAAAAAGGCCCGGGTTGCTATATACAGATTCAATTTGTTTACTTAGTGACGAGTGTAAACAAGATTTAAAATCGGATAAAGTACCCATTCTCGGTCATAAAATGATTGAAGTTGTCTCGCAATTATTATTATAGTCTCCATGAGCTAATACCTTGACGTCTTGCATATCCACAACAGTTTAATAAGTAAGCAACATTGAATCTGGCGGGAGCAGAACGACAGCCAAAGAAACATGAACATTACCGAATATGAAAGTTTGCGTCACGGTTTTATCGTTTGGTATGTTTGAATAATTTTGCATCATATTACTTCCCGGTAGTTTTAATTTAAGATTGACAATATTTAAAATTCGATTTGGGGTATTATGATTAGATTTTGGAGTATTCATCGAAAAATTAGAGAAATTAATTGCGATCAAAATAATTAGGGGGTTAAGTTGTTTTCCGAGTATTCAAATTATTATTGTGAAACTTCGTGAAACTTTTTCGTCTGTTGAAAATTTTCTATATATCTAAACCTGATATCAAATGATTTTTAGTGTTTATATTTCACTCATTCAATAGATTATATTCCACATTTAATCATATTTCTGAGTAAAGAAAAGGATGTCCTGCAATTTCAGAAAACTCAAAAACTCAGAAAACTCAACTCAAACTCAAGCAAGGAATACAAGCGTAACGAAAGCCCAAGCTTTTATTCCCAATCGCTATCTCAGAAGCACAAAACTGTATTATTTTGTTACATTAACGATGTTAGAGACTTTCAATGCGGGGTCAATGCTATGCGCTTCGACAATGTAACACAATGTATGTTCGTATGAAAGTGTGACATTTAGCTTCCCCTCTAGCTCTCCTCTCCCAGATCAGATCACTGCAGACGAGTAGTAGTTATTTTTATATTTCATGTATGAAGAGAAGAACATAGAAAATAAATAAATAACCTGGATGCAGAAGGTATGTTTCGTTGCTTTATCTTTATTATTTAATTGACACATCATTGCCGGTATAAAAGGAAGTGGTATTTATAAGGACAGAGTTTAGGTAAAGCTGGCAGTGATATTATGTATCTTTACCATAATTCATTTATTCGTAAATGCATTGAGTGAATTGAGATATTCGGTACAGGATGAGATACATGTATCGTTATAGTGATGACGTGCACTATTCGTGATTTTACTACTATAAGAATATTTTTAATACACTCGATAACATTTATACTCTCACGTTCTCTAATTTAATAGGGATTTTGTTTGGGTTCATATGGTATGGCGTTAGTAAACGCAAGACATTTTATTTGGCTATTGAGTTTTGTTGCTGGATGTGTAGATAGCGATATCTATCGCTACAAACGAGGAATATCGAAACAGACGCTGATAAAGAATATGAAGGTGTGTATTTTTAGGTATGTTTTAGTTTTTGTGTATTTGTTTGTAACGATTAGTGTTTGTTGAAGTCTATTTGGGTGGGAAATTGAGTATCAGTGTCTTCTGCGAAAGTTTCGCACGGGGCAACTAGTAAAATATATTACAATAGTACATACTATATGTAACAAACATAGGCCTTTATATTAATCAATATACAGAGCTTTTTTGGGGCCTTGGAAGGAATGAGGCTTACCAGGGTAGATGAGGAATGATATACCAGGCCTTTTATTGTCTCAATGAACCAGAATGTTATGAATAACATAAATTACATCAACGAAACTATGAAAAACACTCATCTATCACTCATAGATACAATGAATTAAAATCACTCCTACTTCAGAAGATTTGATTTTATAAAGCCTGCTCAGGACAAGTAATAGTTAACAGTCAATGAGGGATAAATTTTCTGAATGAAATTTCAAAAGACAGTTACTAATATTAGGGCGATTGAATAACATTGATTTCCTGTGTAATAAATTGCGGTGAGTCAAACCTGTGAATTTTGGGGCCAAAGATGCAAGCAAACGCAACCAAAATGTTATGCTTTATTAAGGAAAGTTAATGTAATGCTAAATGTTACTATATGATATTCTTGACAACATTCATGAAGGATTAAAGGATTCGCTTCATTGGTAAAGAAATATTCTAATTATATCCCCCAAGATTTGTACACAGTATTGACAATAAGATATGTACTCAGGTTTGTGGGATTCCTGACCATTATAATAATCTCATCACTTTTTCAATGGATATTACAAAAACGTTTTTGCTACAGTAAAATTTCATGTACACAACTCACTAATAGCTTTCTAGTTCAATGGGGAAATCAAGTTCATCCCTCATCTCGTCTGGTTAGTCTGATTTCCACTCCAAAGAATTGCTTAGTTTAAGGTGGAAGTACAACCCAGCCTTTAAACAAATGCGTTTATGGAATGACCTCAATGCTATTCATTTAGCAATAAAGTTAAGGGGATGTGTAATGAACAGATTTAAAAATTACCATTCATTCTTCTGTGACTTCAATATTTGCGTAACGAACGAAGTTGTAGTTGAGACTGTGAAATAAATCAAGTGGTTTCACAATTAAATTTATATTAACGATGGAAAATGTAATTTTTACTTTGCACATTAAGTTGTGCGACTAACCCAAGGTTATACAAGAAGTGAAAAATTGCGACTTGGCCGGGACTTCACTTCTCACTTCACTTTTCACTTCTTGTATAACCTTAAATTTATATTGACAAAGTCAATCCATTACCTTAAATTACCCACTTCAGCTTGCAAGTAAAAAAAATCACAATACTTGCATCTTCTTGTAAATGTTATCGTGCGCACCTATCTATCCAATGAAATACCTTCTTAATATGAGAAAATAAACGAAGAACCGTGTATCCATTATTCTCCATAGAAATCCATCCATGTTGGCTGCGATGTCATCTTAACAATGTTGAGTTCTGGACATGACTTCACAAAAATAGTGCAGATTGGTATCAAGAGCAATATTTATAAGAAGTCTTAGTAAAGAAATTTTCAACCGAAGGCTGTTCTCACTGCAACACTTTGACGGACTCTTCGAAGAATCACCGATCTTAAAACTGATTTTGTAATGCACAAACACATCATAAATATGTATTCTACACATACTCACAGCACATTATGATATACTGCGATGGATATTCCATCAATGACACTGTCGCAAGACTTCTAAAACAACTTATATAGAACTTATAAAGGACAAATTATAAAGGACTGATGATTATAGAAACATGGGAATTCTCTTCTGGTGGATGTCACAAGGTCTTCACGTGTTTCCGCGTTTTCAAGGGGAATTATGGTATACCGAAATCTGATGTACGAAACTTGTTCTTCATGCCACATGGCCTTCGTATATCTCACTTCTTTGTCTTACGTCTAAATGGATCGTATTCAAGATGGTGCCATTTACATTTTCCTGCGTTTTTCAAACATAACCGTGAGTGAAATGGAGTATGTGCAGTGTGAATTCATTCAAGTCAACTCAATATAATTAAATTTAGTGATTTGCTTGAAAAAGTGTAAAAGAGGATTCGAATTATTATGGTGTCTGTGGTGCATTGTATTGCATGGATGGCGACGGTAACACAAAATCACCCCCTTTCAAATGCTAGGAAGGAATAAGTACGAGAAAGGCCTCATTGTGACTTTAAAAGAGGACTTCTTCGCAATCGGAAGGACAGCTTACGCAGCATGTGGCGGTGAGTCAGACAGTATTGGTGTATCTGAACACATTGACAAATATCCAGGAGAATTTCCAGTGGTTAGAAATTTATTTCATAATTCCTGAAAAATTCGATGAAAGACTACGTAAGACGTGTAGACATGAAGATGACGAGCGTTGAGCGTATTATTTAGGGAATTAAACTTTTGAGAATCATTTACTTTGTTAGCAAACCAACCCATCAGTTTATAATCTTTCATAATGAATGCGTAGAGCAATGAATTAGAATCCAAACACCAAAATGATTTCTCTAATTCCTCTCGAAACGAAATATCCCATATACATATTCACCGGGAAAGAACCAAATCGTTCCTATCCCATATACGTTATTCTCTGCCTCCACTTCTTTTCTTAATTCCTTCATCTTCGGGATATCTTTTTCATTAAGGCTAAAAGTTTAGGCATATCGGTCGATATAACTATATTTATCGCAACATTCATGATGAGCAATTAATATATAGTCAAAGTGCTTGTAAAAGAAGGGAAGATAGAAAGAATGAAATGGTATCAGAGTGTCATATTTAAACTCAAAAGTCTTTTCTTCGCAATCTTCCGCGAAATAGTGAGGTATCGTAATTAGTATTGTCTTAATAAAGCATATGAATCCAAACTTCAATGGTATTCATACAATATCATTATCTGTTATATATATATATATATATATATAAGCTATATATAATAGATAATATGAGCAGAGAAATATTAAAATTCAATAATGCAGAGTATATTTAATTCATTAATAACGCGTAGTTATTGCATAACAGTAAATTCCACGCTTTGGTTAAAGAAATAGAATAATTAAAATTCCATCGTCTTCGCATACCAGTCGTTGGACTTACGTCATTATTACGTCACACGGGTCTATTAACTACTATATTTTACGTCAAGTTGAAGTACAGAATTATAGAGAAACGAAATTTTTCCGATAAATTCCAAATTAAATTTAAATCGTGTTAGCAATCATAAAAATTAAATTTGATGATAATTAGTAATTACGAAAACAGTAATAACTTTCTCCGGTAGGAGGGGGGGGTGAAGGAAAAAGTAACGGCGGCGACCAATCAGATGTCTTCTTTTAGTTGATGAATCGTTGATTTTGGAGGGATAATCTTTAATTATTCTGGAAACTTCTCCTGGTGCAGACATATTGAAAAAATGTTGAAAAAGCCGTTAATATTTAAATTTCTTGGAGTTAGGAAGATTCTAAATTCAGTAATCGTGCAGCATATTTTTATGCTTTGAATGATAAATTTGCAGCTTAGATATCATAACGAGATTAATTAGTAAATTAACGGAAATTAAGTTTATTACTGGTATGAAGGCATCTGTGGTGCAACCTTGGGATTTCTTCAATCTGGTAAGTAAATGTTTACAGTTTATAAGCTACTTGAGCTGTAAGATAATCTAAATTTTAATGGTTTTTAAGTTGTTATTTATGCGACAGCCATTAGTGATAATATTTCCGTCACGTAAGTATATTACTATGATTAGTTAGTACTATGACTACTTAGTATGATTAGATATAAAACCATCGTCTGGATTATTCATCTTTTAAATGATTATCTTATTATCATTTATCGGACGATTATTTTCAGCTATGTACGGATATTTCTCATTTTTGTCTGAGAATGATATTTAAAAATTGAAACAACGAACTCTTATGTCCTGAAGATGCTATCTGACGAAATCCGAAAAACATTCTTCGAATCTTTTCCGATACTACCTTTACTCTTTAGATATTCGCTTTATTTAGGTTCAGAACGATTTTCGATAATAATCTTGCTATGGTGAGTAGAAGATACGGACGACCACCATGGTAACGGAAATCTATGTTTGAATTTCAGATTAAATTTGCATTACTTAATCAAACCTCTAGAAACATATTCGATTCGAATTCAGTTTCAATCCGTATAATATATTTAATTTCGGCTGGTTATTATTAATTGTTATGAAGTAATCAATTCTAAATTTTACATCAAAGGACCTTCATGGAATTTTCGTTTTACTCTTTTTTTATCAGGGATGATTATTGTGAAGCAGATGACTTTCGTAGCAATGTAGTTATTGGATGGAACGACTGAATTAAGGTATTGAACCCGGATCTCCTACTTACCGGGCAGTTAAGAGAACTTTAACATAAGCCATTATTATAAATTAACCAATTACTCTCCGTGTTGAGTTAGAGAAATTCAATAAAATATGAAAAATTCAACGATAATTTTACATTGTATAGGGTATTCTGTAATGTGATCGTAACCAAAATCTTAATTTGAATCATCATCATTGGCAACTACTCACTGTTATAGATGCTCAATATAATATTACCCAGCATCATATTCGATATATTCTTTAATATGATGTTTCTATTTTTCAAGATTGAGACATTATTTCCTTGGCGCCACTTCTGTTGCTGTGTGATCGTGGAAAGGCTCTGAAGAGGAATAAGCAGGACCCGGAGATCAGGCAATTGGTAAGTATTTAAGAATCTTTCTCTCCTCTGTGTTTCCTCTATCTATAGAAAATATAATTGCTGAAACTTTTATCTTAGTTCGTGGTATTTTCGGTTCTTAATCAAGCGGGCAATACAGTTCGAATCCACTGACATTAAAATGGGTTACACGGATTCTCGGCTGGTACAGAATGCATTATTAGTCCTTTCTTGCCTTATCTCACTTTCTTGTATAATAGTCAATGCATATCATTTCCCTTCCGGTAAAAAGCTATACAAGAAAGAACGTATAATAGGGAATGTTTTTCCTGAAGGACATACAACCCCACTAAATTCTCGTGATAAAAAGAAACGATATTTCTAGGAATATTTCATTATGGTAAACAAACCGACGGGTAGCGTAATGTTCGATTTAAACGAAATCCCTTGGCTTCGTCGTAGTTCGTTTTGGGCAAAATGTTCATAACGAAACAGAAGTTGATTGGATAATTCTTTTGCCTAGTAATATATACCACCAAAGCCACGTCGATAAGCAGACAACAGCATTTGCTTTCAATCTTATTATAAGTAAGCAGTTCGTATTTTGATTTTGATTTTCGTTTATGTTTTTTACTTAACGGTCATTTTACTTAAAGAAAAGTCATGAACATTTAACATTTCACTCGCCAAGTTTCTTATCGTTACAGTAATTTAATATTCTAATTATTTATCATCGGAAGCACGATCAATACCCCTAATAGTAATAAAAACAAAATCATGCTGCTCAAAGTGAATGATTGAGAATTAAGTTATCGCAATCATTTCTTGTTTGTCCACTAAGATAGAGGAACCAAAATCTCGGAGGTTAAGTTGAGGTAGCCTTATATATTACGAACGGAAAAATGTTACAAAATGACCGTTAGTTCGACGCCAGGTGTGTGCAAAATTCTTCCATAAGAAATGCATTGCTGAAATCTTTGAAAATTTTTTAAAATGCTTTCCCGATAAGCTGGAAAGATAAAAGCCGGAATGGTGACAGAGGCGTTTGAGAACATTCTTTCATGGTGTTCACCGTTTTTCTAGTGGTCCTTGGTTCGATGCAGGAGCGTCATTCCGATTCCACCATGCATTTCAAACGGGGAAAACGGAATCTTATTTTATAACCTTCCCGATAAGATATTGAATTGAAACTTTAAAACACGTCAAAGTGGCATTTATCTAACATTCCCATGCCATTCTCTCTCACGAACGGGTCCTGTGTTCGACGCCAGGCGGTCTTTCGTGTGAATTTTCGAAAATTGCTTTGAGTCCTTACTCGGAACGATAAACCAGTGAAAATGAAGGAGGTCGGAGATGCCGTGGTTATCTATTGTACTAACTGAAGAAATATCACCAAATGACCGTGAGTGTGTATGCAAAATTCTATGGTATATAATGCATGGCGGTCAATTTTGACAATTATTTTTAATGCTTATCCGATAACCGGGAATAATATAAAATGGAATGTACATAGAGGCATGTCATATGTTTCATATACGCTGTCCGCCGTTCCTCTGACGGTTTTTGTTTTGATGCCAGAGCGTCATTTCTATTCTGCCATGTATTTCAAAGGGGGATAGCCTAATCTTATTTTTGGACCTTCTTGATAAGATATTGAATTGAAACTTTGGAACAGGTCAAAATGGCACATATCTAACATTAATAAGGAATTGTGATGCACGATTGGGTCCTTAGTTCGACGCTAGTTGGTCTTATGCGCGAAGATTTCAAAATTGTTTAGAGGGATTACTTTGTATAATACTGCATTCAACTAATAGCTTGCAGTATGCAAGCAACTTCGACTCGTATAAAATATACACACAAGCACATATAAAAACAAGAAATGAAAATAATTCAAGGAGAGCAGGGCAGTCTGACTACAATCTTAATTTATTGACGTGCAATTCCTTCGTTATTTTTATCATAGGAAAGCATTTATTAAGTAGTACATATTTTTAAATCTCTTTTACTTTAAATTTAAACTTTTTCATATTATGAAATTTTTACAATGTATAAGTAATACGTTTCAACACTATGGTATTTGGTCCAAAAGAAGCAGATTTGATTCTATTTTAATCGATAAAAAAGTTTGGCTGATTGCAAGGTAAATAGTTTTTTGAAATGTGTTAATGTGATCATAAGTATGTATGACTTCTTAGATAAGAAAATAACATAATATAAATAATGAATGTAACAGGAGGAATACATCAGTTTTTAAATATAGATAAGGACTTATCATTGATTTTTAGGCCATCGCGTATTCAACGTTATTCACTATCAATAATAATTTTCTCATTTATACAATTCGCTCTTTACTTAGGCTTTTCTAGAAATGCAATTTCTCACTTCCATTCTAGATGATCTTGCTTGTTTGTCTTCTGGCCACTTTCACCGGATTTACATCCTGTGAATTTCTCCGTCGCAAATGTATTACAATATTTTAATTAACTACGTAATTGATGGAAATTTTTTTAAAAAATATTAGAAAAATGTGCAGAATGTAAAAAATGTGTAGAAATAAAAGCATTAGAAAAGAGTCGCATAAGTGATATTTCAAATGAATTACGCAGAAAAGAGTTAATGTAAAGTAAATTTACCAAGATAATGGACATATGATAATCGAAGAGATATGTTTGTCATCTGCGAAATCAAACCTTATACCCTCATACTGGGAGCCCCCTTTTTAAACAGCCCTGATCCAAACGATTTTTGAAAAGTACCACAGAGTTTCAATAAAATAGTTTCAATAAAATTTACCCGTATTATATCATGGAGATAAGGAGGCGATTTGTTTTCACACACCAGCTACCTGCTTAGACCTTAAATTTTCAGAAACCAATGAACAAGTCTGGAAATATTTCAGGCTTCCAGTTTGGCAAGGCCACTCATTAGATTTTCTTCATACGATAAGATTCTTATTGAAGCAGTTCCGTTCTACCTTTTTCCACCCATTGGTATCACGAGAGCTATTCCTTATGCTCAGCAGGCGACTAACACAACTCGTGAAATCGCAGTTCCTCTCTCAGAGACCAGAAATAAGGGTAGAGACGTTGAAAATGGGGGAGATGCGATAGAAATGACTGTAGATAATATTTGAAAGACTAGAGTGATCAACAAGCTAACGTGAACGACGTCTGGATCATTGCGAGATCAGTTTCTTGATTGTTTCTCGTCGTGTGCGGTGCGTAAGAACGGCTACGACTGAAAAATGGTAAGAATAAAACGAGAAAGGCTATTTTGTCATACGTGGGCTGACTCGGTGCCTTCTGTCGCCTCAGGCATTACCGAGTTCATTTTTTTTATATCAGATGGATGACGTTATTTAATGAACATTATAACAATATTATTGGACGTATGAGAATGTTTTATCTTATATATAGTTAGCGGAGTGTCTGTCTGTCTGTCTGTCTGTCCGTCCAACCTTTTATCTTAGAAACTATTTGTCGTAGAGCTATGGGACAAACTGCATTGTATTTCTGATATGCTGAAAACCCCACGAAAACTATTCTCATCTTTATGAAGGCTCGGGTTCGAACCCAGGACTCCATAATACGTTCGCATAAGGAATGCACGTAAAGTTCGTTTTTGTACCCTGCAGGCTTTGTTACTTTTACAGAATTAAATTGGAAATAATGGTCCTACGACGTTAAGAAAAGTACCAAACGAAGGTAAATTAAATGAAGAATCTTATTATTATCGTAAAATATACTTTTCGAATCTAAATTACGAGAACTATGACAAAATAAACGAAAATTTTGTAAAATTTCGCCGTAGTAAACAACCAGTCCCCCTGACGATCGAGGTGATTGTTGAATCCGATAAATTGATTTTCCCACAAGAATAAACGGGGATTTTAAGTCCATACCGAATTAATGGTCGGAAGTAACGTCAGAATTTATGAAGAGGAGGCAATTAACTGAGATTTCAGCGAATGTAAACTATGATATTTAAATAGCAGAAACAGAATTACAGCCATTTTGGAGTTTTTCTTTAACAAACCGATTTACAGAATGACATTTATACGTTCGTTTGTGGTGATCAAGATGACGAAGAAATATTACGTCGAGTAAGGGGATTAATTTAGAAGGACAGGATTTTAACGCAAAATTGATTTTTAAGGTAGTGCGTTTGTGTGATTCTCACAAACTGCATAATGTTCGATGCAATCGAATTCGTAATTTTTCGGAATGCCGTTAATATCTTAGGTTAAAATTCCATCTTCATTAATGTTCATTGAAAAATATGGAATTGATAAGTTATATATTTAGTCATCTATATTTTTTAAAATTGAAATTATGACCCGTCATTCATGACGGGAGAGTTCACCAGTAATAGTAGGTTTAAATGGAACCGGATAATCGTTTTACCGATTTCCATCGCATAACAGGTGTTATTTTCACAGTTTATTAAATATTTGAAGGTACATTGCCGAGTGTATCTCTCCTGTTCAAGCACACAAGAACGCAAAAGACGGTAAGCGGATATTATTTGATAACAATAACTTCAAATGTTAATAATTGCGACTATTTTTGTGTTATTCGTTGATTTTCGTTGTGTTCTGGGTATTATTAATCAATCGTTAAACACTTATGAACTGCGTTTCCTCTTGCGGAAGAATCATCGAATACATAAAACACACATACAAAAGTCAGTAAGAGCCCATTTTTTAAATTTGATAAAACATTGCTTTTGTGCCTTAATTTTTCTTCCTACAACAAATCATAGTAATTTCGTTGATTAATCCAGCTATATCGTTACTCGGTTTTAAGTATGGAAGAAAATTCGAAGGTACATTGCCGCGTGCATACCTTTTTCTTCTGTTCAAGTACCAAAGAATACAAGCACACACACGAAAGACCGTAAGCGGGTGTTATTTTATTGGACTGTTTATTATTTTCGTTAATTAGTTGATGTTCCTCTATTATTGCCGAGAAATTTAAAGGAAAACCAATGATATTTTTACCCGGTTGCTATTTGTGAATCAGGTAGGATATTTCAGTGGATCCTGCTGTGTGGATTCTCATGCCTACTTCTCTGAGCAATTAAATACAACCATCACTACAGGTGTTGGTAAATTACGAGTTTTTATTTGATTTTTCCTTGATTTTCGTAGTAACTTCAATCAATCTTATTTAAGAAATGAACGAGATACACTGAACTTTCTTCGATACTCTTTCCTAATCTTTTTATGCACTAGAAAGTTAGAGGAGACGCTCCCGTAACATGTAATGATATCCATCAAAATTTGAATGGGTTCGACTACAGACTCAATAATGTTTTATTGCGACAATTTCCAAATAATTGGTTATCGAATCCTATTATGATAATAGCCTAAGTGATTTATGTACATCTCAGCACTTTCCAGTTTCCAAGATAATAATAATACGAAGTTCTTCTCCAGGATATTTAAACCCCACTGGATTTAAATAATGTCTAATAAGTAATGTATAGTATTTGTGGAATGATGGGGGAGAAATAGGAGACAGCTGCATTGGAATCTATTCGTAAAGGTTTGTTTGGGACCTCTTTGGGTCTTTAAAGCTCCTTTATCTTTTCCATTCGTATAAAAGCAACTTAAATCATACTATCATTAACATTAAATGCATAGAAATAAAATCCTAGAGTTATATTTATAAGTATGTATTATCCAATCATTATAAATATCGTTCCTGGTTTATTTTCATTGAATGAAAGCTTAAATGAATACCTATATACAAACGGAGACAGTGGGTCTTGAACCTTTATATTGGCTTCTAAAATCTTTGGAGAGGATAATTTCACTTCTACACAAATAGCATTACTGATTTAATCCTGCATCTATTTTCCCCGTTGAGAATCAATGGGCAATTCAGCTAGTAATTAATAAATAATGGGACGTCTGGCTTGAGAACGACATCTCCACATGCTTGATATGGCGTAATTGAATTAAATTGATTGCATTGTGCTGGTGAGACCAAGAACATAAAAATTGGGTAGGTTTTCTTCTTCGAAAAAAGAAGTACGTGCAAGAGGATAACATAAATTGAAAGATTCACAGATTAGTTTGAGAATTAAAATGCTTCTTCAAGATAGAAATTCGGTCCTACTTATAAAGTTGTACAAGGAGGATAATATATTTCCATAGCTCTTAAAATACCCATATTTTCTTATGATAAGATTTTTCTCTTCCCCTAATTTTTAAAGAATAATAATCTATTACAATATGGATTTATAAGTTGTAATATTTTAATAATATTTAAAAATATATTGAATTTAAAGTTTAAATATATGTATCATTTTACGTTTTCATAATATGTGATATTTATATTTATTTTTTATTTGTATGCGAGTTACATAAGGTTTGGATTGTTGATTTTATGGGATTGCTTTACTGCCTGAGTTTGCGCAGGATTATTCGATCTTCTATAGATTTAATTAAATGAGATATGGATGAACGCAAGTCAGAGGCATACAGGAAAATTATTCCTCGCTGATAATTACGATTCAGGAAATTTAAAATGTAAAATAAATCGCTGACAAAAAGATATAGAACGCTTCAGACAAAGAACTACGATGACAAGAAGACAGACCACACACGCTGACTGGTTTAAAGTATGGCTCTTGATGGTTGAGACAAGTTAATGAGGGAAAGGTGATTATTTAAACATTTGGGGACAAGTGTAAATGTAGAGCTAAGAGGTACTAAACTTAAATTTACAGTAATAGAAAAATAAGCAAGTTGTTAAGTTATGGGTACTTTACAATTATCTATAAAAAGAAGTCGCCTATATGACCAAAAAACCTCGGATGAAGTAGAAGTTGAGAAACGTATCAAATGTCGTTATTTTGGCGACTGAAAAGTCCCTTCTTCTATCTAAGCTGTCGTGAATGATATCGATAAAACACAAGCAGTGTGCGTGTAAATAGAAACATACCGAAAAACCTTAGAAGGAGTAGATGTAAAAGAAAAACTTATAAAAAGGTAATATCTTCGAAAAAAAGCCGAAGGGAAACAGAAAAACACCCACAGAGAAGAGGTTAGGAAATGATTGCGTAAAAGTACTGATAGAAGTAACTGAAAGATATAGAAAATTATGCAAAAACATGGAAATCAAAGCCTGGGACCAAGAAACCTGGAAATATTTGAGGACGATTTCAGCGAAATGTTGCAGAGCGCAACGTGAAAAGGAGATGAAAATGATAAGGAAGGAAAGAGAAGGATGAAAGGAAACAGGAGTAGAAGGAAAGGTTCCGATCATGTCCTAGTACGGCAATAGCAATGCAAATAAGGGTTGAAAGGTTGAGAAGGGTGGGATCGGAGAAAGGAATTGGATTAAAGAATGTGTTGCATTGGAATCCGATGTAAGGAATCCTATGAGAGGGATCGGAAAGAAATTCACGAATCAACGCCAGCGATCTGTTTTCGTAGAACGGCTGTCAATGTGAGCGAAACCGGTTGCGCGAACAATCGAAGGCCGGAAAAACACGGGCGCATCCCTCATATTGCTCTACCAAAGGCTCCTCTAACTACCACATCGATATATATAGAAAAATATTTGCGAAAGAGATGGAAAAAGGACAAGAAGGAACAGACAGAATGACTAAGAAGTCAATTATGCAATGGGAGACTTAAACGACGCGTTTTTAAACAATACCCACGCATTTGTTCACCAGGTTATGTGTGACGTCGATTAACACAAATAATACTACAAATTTCCATGTATAAAGAGCATATAAGGTAAAGGAAAGGTTTCTCTCGCGAGTCAAAAATGTTAGGACGGATAGTGAAATGTATGGAGGCCTTTATCCGTGATAGAGATCAGAGAGTAAAAACAGGAAACAAGCTGTCTGACCCAGTAGAGGAACTTCAGTGGTAGCGCAGGGCAGTTATTGAGGCAGTTTTTGATATTTATCACCGATATGCCGAATGAAATAAGATCTTCTTATAAAAAGGAAGACTGCCTTGATTTTGAAAGTGATATTGACGGATTAAAGAATTGGGTCAGTTCGAATAAATTAAATATTAAAATAGGTAAATTTAAGGTAATAAGCTTAAATATGAGCAAATTTAAGTATTACTATAATATCGGCGGTAATGTTTTAGAAAAGGAAAATAAGCAAAGATATTTGAGTGTTACATTTAGTAGAGATTTAATTGAAATGCGCATATAAAATACAACATCAGGAAAAGCTAACAAAACATTAAATTTTAAGGCGTTTTCTTAAAAAACTAATAATAAAGTAAAGTAAACTGTGTATAAATCATTGTTTAGACCACTATTAGAATACGGCGAATGTTTATGGGACCCAGAACAACTAGAAAGATAAAATATTTATCTCATGAGATTTTTAAGGGTTTGCGGACTTCTTCAGGCGATTTCCTATTTGTCTAACATTTCGTTTTCGGCAAGGTCTCTCGTCAAGTTACTTCATTTATAGCCTTTATAAAGTATTTAACATTTGCTAACGTTTCGGAAAACGAAAACTAGTTTTTGGAAACATTACAACTGTGAAAATCTATGATAGCGAAGGTTTAAATCTATTAAAAATCTTAAGGAAAGGAATTTTTACTGTTTCAACATCCTACATTAATGCCACCGGATACTTCGCATGGCGGATCTTGCAAGAAGCTTGAATTTAAATCAGAGTGCGAGATCTTTCCACGATCACTAAACATCTTTACATTTATAACAACAAAATGGCATTTAAAAGTTATTTGGAGATGAGGAGATCGTCCCCCCTTTCTCTAGATCAGCCCCACGATGTACCTCAATCAATTAATATACATGTTCCGAGTTATTAAAAAGAAGATCTATTGCGTTTGAGTGTTGACGGGCTGCATAGTATCCAGGAGGTTTTTCTATACGACATCTTTAGAATGAATTCTCGCTAGCTTAATAAATCCTACGAGAATCTTTGTTTGAAATGCTTGTGAAATGAGGAATGAGGTAATTCCAAACTATCCTCAACTAAATTTTATAGCTATGTTTACCAGAGTGAGATTTTTTGGGAATACTTTCAATTAAGACCATTTAATCTTCAATTTATACACTCTTAGCATATCATGATCATCACCAATACTCTAAAAAAAATTCCATCGAACTTCGCAGATACCGAGAGTCAGTCTATGGAAAAATCAATAATATCGTTGTTTATTCATTCTAATAAAAAATGACCGTAATGCATGCGCCTTCATCCATTGAAGTAAATCGGACCAGAAACAGATTTCAAAGTTGCAGACGATGACATATAAAGTAATGAAAATAGAAAACAGTCAGGGATTTTCTAGATGTGAACAAATATACAAAAAAATTCTATAATCCAAAATCTGTGACAGGCACTAGAGAAACAAAGAAGCGACAGAGCTGTATTAGTTTCACATCGTCCATACTCCACGTTTCGGAGTCGAACGACAAAAGGTACGCGAAATAAATGAGCGACGGGTTCCGCACGTCTCAACCCATTACATCGCCTCCCCACAGAACAACACAATAGGCAATAACCGACCGAATTCTTTCGACGACCATTGACTTTTAAAAACACCTGCGCCCAATGGCGGAGAGACCGGATTTATAATACGGCGTGGCCGAGCTAAAAGGGATGGAAGAATGCCAACATTAATTCCTCGACGCGAAATATCCTATCTCGATACGGAGGGAAACGATTTATATGAGGGCCCAAATAACAAGTGGGGCCCGCGACGGGGGAGAGGCACACGACACGGGTTATAACTCAGCGAGCAATGGCACAGGTGGAATATGAGGCCGCTGAGTGACTGCGGGTGGCTTCAATTCTCTTTTTATAATTCCCGGTGGAGGCGGGTCACGGGGTTAAGGTCAAGTGCGTAGGTGTTCTGGAAAATCCCATTGTCTTGGCCGGAGTGACTCCCCGCCAAGACGGAGAAACTAAACACGCCGCACGGTTTTGGCGGGAATTGACGGGCAGTGTGAGGCTGATGGAGGAATGAAGGGGGATTTGGCTGCGAGTGGGGGGCAATACGCTAAGGAGATGGGAGTTGATTTGTTTTGACTACGCTGAATGTCAACTTTGCGACGGGTTTGGGCTAATACCGACTTAAGAAAATGATTGATCGACGACTTCCAACTATTCCATAGCTTCGTAGAAGGGAAAATATTCCCGGATGGAAACGAATGGCGTGATACCTGAGTGCTTTAATTTCGGTACATTACACCACTTGGTTTCGTTATCGTATTTTACGGAACAAGGGTCAAAACATGGGAAGATTGAATTTAAGAAAGAAAATTTCACTAGACCACCTGGAGATAGGAATTAATGGTCAAGATACAGTTTTTTAGAAAGACGTGGAGAGAATAAGAATGATTCCATACAGTCCTTAATTTAATTACAGTTTCATATATTATCACTCTGAATTCTAGCGCTGAATTGTCATTTATTTTTAGGTGTGTACTACAAAAATATATATATTTGTTAGACATCATTAAATCAAAATCACATACAACCAGTAGATAAATATCTATTTTCATTAATTAAAATTCATAAAAAATTAAGCAATTATTAAAATTTTTTGTTTAACAATGTTTACACGATGAAATACGCGAATGCAGTACTCAACGAACATAATTTTTGAGGCCAGAAGTCAAAGAGATTATGGCGAGAACGGATGGGTATTTCTGATCTTTCTATTCCGAGGCACATAAATCAGATAGCTAATTAGGACCTTCGGTGTTTTCACACCCTCCGCTATACGCGATAGGGCAGCTCGTGGGGTATTTATGTAAACGTAAACAGCAAGGAAGCACCCTCTATACTTAACCGTCTGCCGAACTATTTAGAATATTATCATTACAATCAAAGTATTATTTGTTTGCTCCTCTTAGAAGTTCATACATAGGTAAACATTACAAAAATTGGAATTGGGAACATCGGTTACCCTTAGGATAACATCCTGCGAGAGGTGACCGACTTTTCATTTTCCAACAATATAAACTAAATATCTTCTTTTATTTATGAGTCATCTTAGGCATTGATAATAAAATACAAAGAAACTTAGTTGCTTATAACTAAATATAGCTAATTAAGCATGAGATAATTAAAAATTGTAGCTACTTTAACTTTTTCGCCAATTAAACATCATTTGCTAGTCATTCGAGGCTTTAAACCTTTTGCTTAAAAGACAATTTAAAGAGAATTCTCGTTCGAGAGGCGTATTCGAGGGTGAGGGGAATCAGCGGGGGTTATCGGTAGGAATCTGCGCGGCCTGATTGATTTGCTCCTTTATTTGGGATGGTCGAGGAATTTTTAGGAGTCCTCACATCCCGCTCGACGTGAGCCCGCGTGATATTAATGATGTGAAATGCGAAGCATTAATCATAAATTAGTCGGTGGGATGGCTGAACAAGCAAATACACGAGGTACATTGATTGATGGCACCCGGGGGAAACGAAGCGAGAAGAGCATGGGGCACGAGGAATGCGGTTAATTATGAATATATTCAGTCGGTTGCTGATCGTATCTTAATTCGGATTCGAATCCCACAGGTGGGCTTGAGGCACCTAGGATGGATGGCGCCGGCTGATGGTTGGGGGCAGATTCCCCAGAATCCTTCCAAATCCAATAACAGATTCTCGATGAATTATTTATTTCGAATATCATCAAAGGAGATCAATCTTCGGTAATGAAAATCATCTCGTGCCTTTTAAAATATATGACGATGAGTTTGACGGATTTATCGAACCTAATTCTGATCCATTGTGGGTTTTAATTAGAACAGTGCAGCGGGAGATATAGATACTCTCGTTAGCAGAGATCAGTGACCGATGGAAAGCACGTCACATAGAGTAGATCATTGACATCATTAGAAATGCTGACAGGTAGTCGATATGTTTAGGGAGCATTCGCTTGCACTGGCCATTGGTAGACTGCACACTACAAATGTAAATGCAAATGCGCCACGGACCGAGTGAAATAAATTTTCGAAGTGTAGATGACGAGAATGATAAAATTTTAGGAAAGGTCTGTGACATATGGGGCGATTACATCGTCGAATCGCATTATTAATTACATAATTTGAAAAGATTTTCTATCATTATTTTAAAATTTGAATTACTGGACTTCCCTTTTCTTCCAATCTATAGTTTTATAAACAAGCCATTCTTCTTTGAGATTTACTAGTCAAACTCTTTGTCGTATTCAGAAGGGAAAAAGTGCTCCGATTTAAGATCTTCAATGTTTCAACTCTCCCTCTAAGCAGTAAGAAATATCTATCTACTTTATTTTAATTTTATCTACGTTATAGTAAACGCATAGTGATTATTATTTTGATATTTACTGAATTTTAAGTGCAGAAACATCAAACATGTTAATGTTAGTCTTCTGTATCCTATGCATGTATTCTCAAAGAAGTCGGGATATAATTGACTGGATGATTAAAATTTAGTTTTGCTACTTAGGAGTATTCGTAGTTGGGATCTTGGTTTTGAAAGTATCGCACTACTACGCTATGGAGAAAAATATGGGCAAATTTCTACAACTTGATTATCAGACATCACTGATCAGTAATTGAGGTACGGAGAGCATCAAAATAGCTATCAATTCAAGGTGAAAACGCCGTTTACATTTAATGGATAGTAAATCAGATACATCAGCGCTGAACTCACAACAACATCATACCATTAAATTGAGAACTTATTCGTTCTTCGTGGAAACTTAAGGTTCCAGGGATGGGAAATGGTTCATTAGCGAAATAAAAAAATAATGGAGAAGTGAGAAAGAGAGAAAGCAATCAACCGCACCGCCTACGTAACACTTGCTTAACTCTACGTATTATTCTTGACAGCGGGCAATTCATCAATATCGCGACACCTTCGGAGAGAAATATGAACTAATGGTGAGCCAAATCAAATAGTGTAGGTTTAGGACTCATCCCCATTACGGGGAAATTCCGAATCACGCTGTTCGTCGGGTGCAGTACCTCCTGATTAGAGAAAATCCGAGAAAAATCCAGAGCAACAGAACGTAATTTCTTCATTCTGGTTGAAGCAAAACCTAAAATGTTCTCTTTCCATTTAACTCCACCCGCTACCTTGAGTCGGTTCAATTTTTTTTTCTTCTCTGGTCATTAACTACCGAACTTATAATGAGGAGTACCTTTATTGATATGATTAAATTATACTAAAGGTTAATAAGAAATTTATGATATAGAGGAGGTCGCCACGGTAGACTTTTGATGCTATGCCATGAGTGTTGTTTATTCTGGAAAGAGCATCAACTAGTATTTAATATAATGTAACAATAGTGAAAGTAACTATTATGAAAAGGAAAATACTTTGTAACTTCGAAAAAAGATTTTTCATTTTACATGTTTCGTCAAAATTATCTAGATCTTCTATATGTTAACAAGTTGATGAAACATCAAATTAAAAATTCTCCTGTGGAAGTAACTTAAGTTTTTCTTTTCCATATTGTTACAGAGAGATTCCAGGAACTCGCGATTGATCACATTAATTATATTGTGGTGAAAATTATGAGGAAAGAGGCTGTACAAAGCATAAAAATTGTAGAGAATTTATATACATTGTAAACAGTAAACGAATTTTGATATTTCCTGGATGAAAAACATACAAAATGTAAGGGATTGTACCAAAAATAATTAAGAAAAAAAGAAGAATAAAATATGAATCTACGTAAACTAAGTTACCACGTAATTTCCATTAAGATTTGTTTTACCAAATGGTTTTACTTCTATCTATCACCTTCAGGCAAAGAGAAGTAATTTTTTCAAAAGTATGAGATTAAAGTAATTCTGTAAGCCCACAATTTACCCAAGCTACTGATATTCGCCTTAAAAGCTATGGATGATATTTTCATATGAGTAATTTAAAATCTTTTGCGGATACGGTTCTGTTGTGGATATGGAAATCTGCGTCTGTGAAGATCTCTAGTGTGAAAGACGAATTATCCAGCAATGAGAATTTGTCGATATAGGAACCGAAAATCGATGCGAAAGATATAACGATATTCATTTTCGGTTAAATAATTGTAAGTTATCTGTTCTGGTGTGGTTTTTAGTTCGAAAACATTAACGATTTTCCAGTTCGATGCCCGGGAAAATCTACAAAATGAGAAAACCGTCACAGTCGCTGTAGGCCGTCCGTGTACAAAACAAATGCAAAAGTGAATGCGCGCATACCATATAGGTGCGTAATTGTTGAGGGATAGCGATCCCGTGGTCAGAAGACGCCGAGGAACGATGCGAGATAGGCGAGTTGTTGTAGGAGGGGAGGGAGGGTATTGCTGCGCGGTAATTGGTCGATTGTTGGATATGGCATGACAGGAGGAGATCCGATTGGACGAAGATCTCTTCCAAGACAACTGAAGGATGCATTACAGTGAACAAGAAGACGAGCATAAATTAACGCCCTCTGCATCCATTATTTACGGCCGTTGACGCGGAAATCGCAGACGCCGTCGTTAAATATTATTATTTTTAATCATCCAGTAAAAGGTTACATATAGGCTGTTCCTTCTCCTTTGCTAACATCTTCTACCATGTGTATTATCATTAAAGACGGCAAACGCGAATTCTACAACGAGTAAAAATTCCCATTAAGACATTATAAAATACCTGAATAATTGATTGGTAGGCACTTATGCGATCAGATCAATATGAGCACATCGTTGATCACAACAGATTGCATCACAACCGATAATACTGAATGAAATATAGTTTACATAAAATGAATTCATAGAGCGAAGGAGTAGATAGGAGGAGAAATACATTCCAATAATAGAAATTAAAACACTCAGCTCACTCACACTGAATGATACCATTTGCACTTTTTTATATTCTTTCCCATTATTAATAAAGTAAAATAACAGAGGATTGTCAATTATCATTATCTCATCAAGTTAGGACATATTATTAGATTATGAAATATATTGTCGATTTTATAAATGACCAGGAAATTCGTTATCCTCATTCCACAAGGAGAGATGAAATTGTTCATAGCAGGTATGTAAAGAAATATATATATCTATACTCATAAGACAACTACTATGATAGCTCCATATAGGAAGACGTGGCAAATAGAATCCAGTAATTGCTCCACCTTCATACTTGAAAAGACGGGCAAAATCGGAACTGAAAATTATTATTACTGACCAATATCAAAAATCATTTTTATCCCCTTCAGTTCTTCGTTTCACAAAGATGCATTTACGTAAGTTCAATTGGAGGAGGGATAGGTTACTATTACTTGCTACTAACTATTTCAAGCTATGTTCAAACATTAATCAGTATAATTAAATGTACACGAAGAAAATCGGAAATTATAAAACAATTTTCAAAAGAATATAAAATTATATTTTTGGAGTCAAAACTGGTTTTTACTGGTTCAAAGTTGGCAGGGGCGAAATTGGAACTGAATCGACATTTGTGTTTCTTTTTCGTAAAACCGGAGCGAAAAATATCACCTCTCTTTGAGAAAATTAAATTATTAATAATCAACCTAAAGAATCAAGACAAAAATCATAGCAAAAGAAAACCAATAAAGATTCTCTTTCTTATCGTGAAACAAAGTTTCCGACTCGAACCACTAAAATCAATTAATTAAATGCCTTTATTTTGATACATTTTGTGGCTTTGAAAACGTTTCGCAAGGTGGACCACATTCGGTGGCCATCGATTTCAATGAATATTCAGTGATATTCGGAGATGGCATAAAAATTTAACATTTCCATTAGCTAAGAAAATTAATTCCTGTGAGCTAAAAATATCGACCTTTTCGCCAATCCGATTATAGAATTAGAATATGAAACTATAGTTATTAATAAAATTCTACGAAATATTACATTAAACTTCTGCATAATGATATTAATAATATTATAAATAATAATTTTTATCTCATTTTAAGAGCCTTAAGTAGTGAAACTCCCTGAATGTCAATTAGATCTTTCCGAGGACGCCAGTAAATAGATAAATTGCTTTTTTTCAGCTGAAAAGTAGCCACATGGTTGGAAATTTCGGCTGGTTTTCCTTAAAGAGAGAGCAACTTTTAGCTTAGGAGATAAGATTTTTACGTAGCATGGAAAAGCCTCTTAGAACGAAGTACAATCAGCAAGAACACCTTAGAGCCCCAGAAAGAGTTTGATCCCTCACTTTCCCACAGCCCAACGGCGAGAAAACCCCCGCTGGTCCTTCCAGAGGTTTAACAAGCCATCAACTTCCACATCATTCCGACTATATCCGAGGATTAATTTATATCTCCTTAAATCTTGACTGATTCCCCAGGGAATCAAACTGGGTCCGCCCTTTCTCCAGCCGTGCGAGAGTCGCAGAGGGAAAGCGTAGTCGGATATGAGAGCAGAATTGGACTTGGCAAAAAAACATTGTGATGGAAGGAAGAAGTGTCTGGGAAGGATGGATATAAGCGAGAAAGATAGAGGGAGCTCACTCGTGAAGGAATTCTGTAATGGCCATACTAGACTTAGAGATCTCGTTGTCAAAATGCAAAACACAGGCCATTACTCTTATGAGACCTCCTTCGTTCTCTGCGGAGATGGTACCTCTCCCTCCACATGTACCACATGCATGTACCCCTTCTCATACCAATCCTTTTCAATCTCTAGAGGAGATAATCAGCTTGCGATCTGTTTTAAATCCTTTGAAAAATCGACTTGGGTCCTTAGGTGAGCGTTTTCGAGAGCTGTTGAAAGTGACTCCTTGGAACGGGATTCAGAATCGATGCGGTCGGTTCTATTGACATCCAATCGCCGTTTAACATATTTCTTTGAGAGGTACTGATTCTTATTCGTTGTGCTGCAGATGCAGCGGCGAAGGGTTGTGGGAGAGATGTCTCCGAGGCTGTGTAATGACGACATGTGACCGTTGGTTGGCAACTGTTAAGTAGTCGGTCTCAGGAGTTGTCGATCTCAAGAGAAAGACGATGATAGTAAATTCGGTGGGTCAAGTCTATTTTATCACCGACAAAATAAGTCAATTCCACGTGGTAAGGGGAACAATTATTATTCAGACATTCGAGCATTGATCGTGGAGAGTAAAAAGCCTAAATTTGATAAATTAAAGCAAGAATGCTCAACGTCAAGCAAGAAAAAAGTGGATGAAATCAAAATGAGATGAACTTACTTCTTTGAGCGCCATTTAATAAATGAGAAGACTTCATATTTCCACAAGATACACACAAACATATACAGATTAGATAGAGGGGATTAATTAAGGATAAAGTTTTCTGCGATACAGTATCTTTATTTTAAATTTTAAATTTTATTCGTCAATTATTACTCAAAACATGTTGTGAAGATAATCGAGCAAAAATGAACTTTCCAAGTGAAAATAAACAATTGGTAAGATAATAAACAAAGGGATAACAAATAACAACAAATAACAAATTAAGATAATAAAATAAGGCAAATTTCAAGGCGAAAATCAATGAAAAAGTTTTAAATTCTCCAGTATAAGAAATCATCGAATACGTCCAAGCAGATTTTTATTCCGGGGTTCTATTTTTCTAAGTGAAAATTTGAGAAAAGATCAGCCGTATGAAATTGATGGAATTGCAATTGGTTGAAGATATCCGAGCAACGATCGTAAATAGCTAAAGATGAAAGTCGCATATGCGAAGAATTTGCAGAAATGTATTTTTATTCGGTTTTAGAAAGCGTATTATAAAAAGACCGGATGAAAGGTGAGAAAGAGTCTTTTTCCGGGCCTCATCTGGAGCATTCGGCATAAATCCTCATGATGAAACCTATTCCAGAAGAGTCAACGCGATTCAAACATATAGTTAAGCGTCGCTGTGATAACACCTTTACGCTCTCAGACGTAGGATGGAAATAGTTGGATGAAAATAGATTAGAAGCTAGGTTACTGAATAAATTCAGGGAAAGACACTATTGACCATGCTACTTCAGCCAATCCAACCAAAGAAGGGTAAAACGTGTGAGATCGACGCGAGGACATATTGCTTTAAAAGCTCATTCTATTTGCTAAAGAACGGTGATAAACAAAAGCCGATCGCTTCGTGTTATTCCTTATGATAAACGCCTTAAAAGGATAGATTCCAAACGACCGACAGTAGGGGGCGAGATGGATTTTCTCTTCATATATCCATTCCTATCATTTATTCAGCAATAAATGATCCGATTTCCATCAGAACACAGATCCTGGCATATATTATATGAGATTTCCCGCATCGCCAAAGATGAGGCTTAGCAACAGAGTTGACTATCTAAACATATTTCCCAAAATAATCTTAAGAAATTTTGTCAATTTCATACGTAAATAAGTTTATCTAACTTCTTTACGTCAATTAAGAGTATTCAATAGCTTTAAGTTAACTTTCCATTCAAGATTTTAAATTAATTTTACAATTTTAAGGATAATCAACGGATAATGCCTTTTAGATTTTTTAAGAATGTTTATACTTGCGCAATTCCACAATAAACCCTTTGTGGCAAAGTTTAGGCTCAGTAAATATATTTTGCTGAGTTATTAATTTTTAGCATTATGAAATACTTGCTAAAATAGGTGAATATGGGTCATTTTGAAAGATTTGTCACAGATATCGTTTTTATTTGTTGGTAGGAATTGAATGTATCTTTAACGTTTATAAATGGGAGTTTCCCATATACTTTACAAGATTATTTAAACTTGCAATAAATTCTTAAATATAAAATTTGACCGCGATGCAATCCAATCATCGGAACTTAAAATACATGATCGGATTCAGAATCGGAGATTTTTCCCTGTAGAAAAACATTTCATGTTATGAATGGAGTAATGTAATGAAAGTAACTTAATTTAAAATTCAAGTTTAAAGAAAATTCTTCAAGACCCAAGCAGCAACTCAAGGCATGAATTCGAAATGATAACGCCCTCCGTTTATCTCCATCGATTCCTCACGAAGAAAATTAGAGCTGCTAAAAAAAATCGCACATCAGAAGCGTTGAAATTAATCTCCGTTGGATCGAACGAAAAACTTGAGCGGGACCCCCAATTTTTCCACAAGAATTTTCAATGCGTGCGTACCTTATAAGTGATCCCTATCTGCTATTTTTTCCTCAATTTGATGGACCCTTCACTCCATTCCGATTCCACATTTTTTGCAACCAAATCCCAGACAAATTTCTTCGGAGACGCTCTCTACTCGAGAGGGCCCTTTAGAAAAGCAGGTAATAACAGCCCAATGTCCAATTCGCTACAGAATTGATTCAACGAAGAGGAGCTCTTTTAGGCAGACACACCTGAGGATTGAAATTAACTCGCGCGAAATACAGAAGATTGTGGCATCCCTTCACGGTAGTTCCGATCCCCAAGTATACAACGAAAGCACTACAACGAAGGACAATGACTTGACTGGAAATAAATTATTTGGGAAAAAGCTGTAGGAAATAATGATTTGTTACTCGACGGTTGTTATATCTACTGTTTTTTGTTATATTTCATCAATTATACATGCACAATGCTCCCGGATAGGAAAATGGGCAGCGCGTTTGACTTCGGTAAAAACGGTCGATCGATTCCCGGTTGGGGCGTCCTTCTGAGGAATGATCTCGGCTGTCAAATTTTTAGTAATTCTAATACATAGCATACTAATAATACATGCTTCTATTTGAAGTAAGCAGAGTAATGTTTTTTTTTCGATTAACTCTACTCAATATTCTTCTACCCCTGAAGATGATAGCTCAGATACCGTCAATTGGGATAACTTAAGCTGTTTCCTATGCTTCAAGACACGTTTGATATTCCGTAATTTTTTCTATTCAAATGCTATGAATTTTTTATTTTCTGTGGACATAGGAAACCTTTCTCATAAACTATGTAATTTTTATCTAATCAAAGTAATGTTTTAAATGCTGGACTAATATTAGCTCGATCTAGATTAACATTGTCCATACGAGAAAACTCGTATAATAAGACCTACAACATGATCTGGGTCAATGTTAAACCGCTTTTAACTGTACAGTCACTTAAAAATGTTAATAAATTTCGAAAAAATTATTTCCTTACGATTTTATGAAAATATGTAGGAAATTAAGCTGTAATTCGAAGTAAAAATGAAAACACTAATATTTACCAAGAAAGTTAATGTATTTATTTTAAAATTTCTTTAACGAAACGTTTTTCTTTTTTTTTGAGAGGAGAAATTGCCTTCATTTTCGCCTTTGTCATAGCAGCTGATGACCTCTTCAGGTAGAACTTGTTATATTACCTCTTGCCACTGCCTGAAGGGGTCTTAGGCCAAAGTAGCCTCATTAATTCACTTGAAGTAAATGATTTAATGTTTTCTAAGCCAAGAAACCGCACAATATTATAATAGGCATTGATAAATCCTAAATAAGCTAGAATAAAGTGTATGAAACAAGGTTCAAATATTATAGTTCACAGCAGTGCAAGCAAAAGTTGGAAAGGAAGAATGGTTGCGACAACTTACAGTACTGTGACTGGCGCTTTTCTGGTGAGAGATCGGTAAATACTTAAAATACATTATCGTCTTTCGGCTAATATTACTACTTACATTTTGAAACCAATATCAGGTACATAATTCGATAGATTTAGAAACTAGAGTATATTCGTTCTTTCTCTTGGGCTAAAGTTATTGGGCCAAAGGTGCCTCAAGTGAAATGTGTGGTTTTCCCTGTTTGACAGTTTCCTTGATCTGGTCACCGATGGGCTCTAACCTAACCTCCGAACGGCTTTTGGACTATTTAAATCTATATTTTATTAGTGCACAATTTCCTTTCCTACCGCACACTTCAAAGTTCACTTCTAAAAGAATATTCTCTTATGTCTGCGCGTATATCCATCTTCTCAAAGCGTGGCGGGATATTCAGTCCCACAGCATTAGCTACAAAAAAACTTAAGAGAGTCGATATGGAGACAAAAGAAGATGAGATAGTTTGCCTCGGAATGTCATCAGTCGACAACAGTCGGCCCTATAAATAATTATTATTAATAACATTTTTCATTCAGTAGGATATTCAGAGTGTAATGCATCAGTCGGCATCATTCATACGTCAGCAGCTTTCAAATTATCTCGGTTATGAACAAAACTGACCTAAAAGTAAATAAAGGATGCTTTTTCCTGGACCAGAAAATAGCGTAAAATAACCAATATGAGGAGAAAAACCTTGGGCAAAAAGTCTTAGGCTTAATGTTTATGGATGAAATTTCCTTGGGCTAACATCTCTTGGAAGAGACGTTTGGAGTGAATTGTCCAGAAATTGGTAAATGGAGCCGACTCAACATTAGGCAACTCTAATGAAAACTAGTAAAATTGAATTCTGAGTAAATAGGATAAAATGATAAACGAGATTGACATTGGTACAACTAATCAGCTTAAATCTGACGAACGGCAGTGATAAACCCCTCGAAGGTCTAAAATTGAAAACGTCGGGTGTATTTGGGCGATCAATATCTCAAACGATCGACATTTTTTTCAACGGAATGTTCCGTTGCTTTCCTTCGGCTGTCATTACATTTGTACGTGAGAATTCGCCCGGAAATTGCTGTCTCCGAAGTATCGATGGACTCTTGGAGAGGTAATTTTTATACTTTTCTCTGCGACTCGGTCATCAAAGGAGAAAGAACGTCCAAGAGTATACAACAAAAGATTCTAAAACACGAAGGAATATTTTTTCAATAGGTATTGAGTCTAGTAAGGATAAGAGAATGAAATATAATGGCTGATTATCGAAATATTTATCTGTACTTTATCGAAAGGAAAGGATCTTTTACTAGACTTTGAATTCTCTTACGGCTTTTTTCTTACGACATTTTCAGTAGAAATACTCTGGATTTTTAGAAAAAAAAGATTCTTATCAGATTTTCCGATATGTTTCACATGTAGTAAAATAATTACGAATGGAAACTGGAATATGACTATATGTTACTAAAATAAAACATGTAGGCATACTCAGTTTCTAATGACGTACGAACCGTGGTGCTTCCCAAGTTAATCCCAAGTACTATAGGGTATATACACAAGGGCATTTAGACAATCAGGTAGTAAACCTATCCCTGATGAAACCTATTATTTTTCATTCATTTTTATTCTAAACTTTCTATTTTCGTTACTTTGCGATTTATAATAAAGCTGCATACTAATATATGAGGAAGAGAAGCACACTCGGGCCTAACTTCACCGAATAAATGGTAAATTTATCCTGATTTGTATATCGCAGTGTCTAGACTATACAATGTTTTCTCGACTTACGAACCGCACAAAATACGAACTTAACTGTACCCTATTGTGGCAGCGGAATACTAATTCAATTTCATCATACGAACAGTAGTACTTTTATAATCCCTAGCACAATAGTATTTATACACAAGCGCATGTAGATGATCACGCAATAATCTTCTTTCCGATGTAGCGTTTTATCTTTATCAGCAAAATTTACCAGCAATACCTCTTAAGTAGAAAGCCAAAAATAATGACGAGAGGTAATCTTCCGCGAGAAATGCTACTTACACCAGGCTCATCTCACGTTCATTATATAAACAATATTTAAGCCGATTATTCTACCAAGGTGTGAAAAATTATGCAGGAAAAAGTTGCAAGAGAAAAGAGAAGATATATGTAAAAATAAGAATATGATGAAAAAATTATATATTAATGTATACAAACGTTCTTTTTCAAAACTTCCATTACTAACGGATTAATTAATTAACCATAAGATACGATAGAAAACTTGGTTTCGAGATATAAACGTTTTGAGATGCGAACTCTCTTCTGGAAAGTATGTTCGTAAGTCGAGGTACCGCGGAATTTGCTAAATATAATAGATCGAAATAAGGTGGAGAGAAAATTATTAATTCTCAATTCCACAAGAGGTTGTGAAATTGAGACTTTGTGATTTTTCTCATCACTAGATGGAGTTCCACATAGTTAAAACTTTCTCCATCGATTGCATCGAAAGAAGTCTGTCCATTGGCTCCTTCAACGTAACGAACCTGATTTTCAGCGCTTCACCTTAATGCTAAAGGAGAGAAAATTATCAGAGAATCGAATTTATTGCCGAATAATATCTTTCTTTTTCACGATAGCTTACCAAAAGTGGATAGGTGTGATTACCTCATTATTTCATAGTATTCGTTTCGGTTAAGTGCGAATATGTGAGTCAGCATAACGGCTTAGTGTAATACACCAATTCATAAAAATCAATCCTTCAGGCGGAGTCACAGCACAAGCACAGTTTCATTCAAAATTAACGTCGTCGAGGGCATTAGTTGCTGCCAGAAGCGACCCTTTATCTCGAGTGCCAAGGCTCGGATTCCTCCAGCAAACAAACGTCAATCTCCCAATCCCCATCTCGATCGTCATAAGCCGATCCATTGGCGAGGACATCGCTCACTCGGAATTAAAGGCGATAATCTCCCTCGTGCACGCCCTCGTGATGTATCTGCCTCCGTGCTGCCGCTCATTAAACAAACGGCGGCGCTGGATTCGACGAGCGGAAGGAAACAAAAGAAGGTGGTCACGTGACCATATTAGGAAAAGGGCGGCGACCATTGCTTCGGTTAGCCCTTTGTCCGTCTCATTGGAGGAGATCTCTGCTGAAGATTACTGGAGGTATTCCTGGACCGTGATTCTTCTTCGCCATCTCCCAGACTCGTTTATCCCATACTAATCGGAGGATTGCACACCAATCATGGAGATTCGCAAAGGAAATTCGCCAAATTAAATTTTGAGGAAAACCCTATTTAAAAACACGGAAGATAAACGTGAAAATTATCATTGCAAATATGTCTTAAAACTCAAATAAATGAAAAATATCGGTACGGCTGTACGTGAAAAGTATTATTATGAATGAAGAGGGTGTAAACGAAATATGAAGAATTTGAGCCTTTCATTTTAGTTATTCCATTGCAATCATCTCAGTTGTCTAAATGTGAATTCTATCGCGCATAACTCAGAATTTCGGTGATATATTCTACATTTACTGTTACCGCGAACTATTCAAGGAGTAATGAGTTAGGATACGACTAACCTATTGCCAGCGATTGGATGACAAAATGAAAAATGTACTTCTACGTCCAAGTTCGATTTCCGCGCATAGTCCAAATCATACATAAACACGAATGGTGTTCGAAGCTGACTGGAGAGTTCAACGTGACTGAAGAAACATAAGGAGATAAGTGCATAAAATTTCGTTATAGTTTAGTTTTTCAGGCGTAAATCTCCGGCGGAGATTTTAAAACTTTGATTCTAATCGTTTGATGAAAATTAAAAGATAAAAAAAATAAATGCATTTTAAGGTGAATTAACTATAACTGAGCCATTGTAATGAGAACATAAGGGCAATATTTTAAAGAGCGGTTTAAAAAAAGGTGGTTACATAGTAGGCTTGGAATGCACACAGTTGTTTGTATTCCGTCACTACGCACGAAATGCCACAAAAGAGGAAAGATTTTAAATTTTCGATTTATCATCGCAAAATAAACAAATAATTCCAATGGTTGTTGATATCAATTAATATTAATTATAATTAGCAATAACTCCATCATTGAATGCTATTCACGACGGTTTCGTAAATGAATTGATGATGATTTTAAAGATTCAAACGCTGATTTCTCATCACGCAGCAGTTTTGGAATGATTTAAAAATCAGACTCATTGATAAATACGAGTCAAATTATCAAATAAGAAGAGAGAGAATAATAATAGATTCAATTAAATTTTTCAACACCATTCCTGAAACATCCGTTGGCGGAATTCATACTCTTCACAGCAAATATTTGAAATTTCGAATCCAATCGCTAACCAAGGAATTACGCTTGCATCACCCATTTTAAGTCATTCCTGAATACATTTCTTATCGTCCGTGAAATTCACGAAGATTCACAAATAACGAAGTCACGGGGGATGACAGAGAAATCAAGAACTATGGAATCGGAAAAAAGGAAAATCATGAACTTCATTTTACTGCATTACAAAACTGTGATTCTTTCGTAGAAATTTTCAGTATCCGATAGAATCGTAAATATTCGCGGAAAATTATTTCAAACTGCATCCCATCTGTGGAGAAGAATAACAAACTGGGAAAAAGCAATATATTCGATGAACATTCCTTTTCTCGCAGAAAAAGTTATTATCAGCTCTCTAGACAGCTCAAACTTCACTATTAAAGTATACTTTATCGCTGAATTTTGAAGGTAAAGAGAATAAATAATTTTATGCTAACAACTGATGAAAAGATAACCACTAAGACCAAAATATAAATGAACAGCCAATCCTTCTATTCTAATGCTTACTTAGCTGAGACTAGGACCTCTATTAGGAAGTCAACGATTATAATCCGTTCCGCATTTAGTCGACAGTACGTGTTCTTATGGATATTCGTTTCCCGTTCTGTAAGGAGCAAGGCAAGATGTAGGCAAACGTAGTGAAAAATTGCTTTTTTGATTTAAAAATAGAAATTCGATCACCATTTATAGAAATGATGGTCGACTTTCTTGGGACCTTAACTTTAAAGAATAAAAACCTCCGCGTTTCAAATAAAAATATTTCTATCTAACTTGGCATTTTAGAGGCAAGACATTATTCAATTAATACGTACATAAGATATCTGAAAAAGAGGTATTTCGGCGAATTACATTCAGCGATAACATAGGCATACTACATCGCAATGATCTTATCTAATTAGAAAGCAAATAGTTATTCCTGGATCAAATACGTCCGCAAACCTGATATTGCCTTGTCTTGTAGAAAATTAAGAAACAAAATGAGACAAGTCCATGGAAAATTATCTAAAAATAACCAGTCAGATTAAAAAATTGAAAGGCTATTGAAGCTCACAATAAACTGGAGAGTTGAATTGAAATCAGCATATAAAACAGTAAAACCCCTTTAAGACGCTTTTCAGGGAACCGAGTGATGACTTCGATTTAAGCGGGATCGCGTTATATCCGGGTTGTAACAAATTTCTATTATTTTTACATTAGAAAACAAAAGGATTCATGGCTTATTAATTTTTAAGAAGTGCTTTACATCTTATAAACGATAAAGAACACACTTCACTCAGATTTACTTGCCCTGATGTAGATATCATGAGAGTCCGCCATCTGTTGTTATAGAACGCCAACTCCTTATACTTTTTAACAATGCTTTTGGTAAAAAGACAGCATCTTCTCTAGTTACATAAATTCAATCAATATTCACTCAACAACGAGGCGACATATAGCAGATGGATAAATCGACTGGATTGGCTATAGCGGGTTGCGGTGGACGGAAATAATTTCGCGTTATGAGCGAGTAGTAAAGAGTATTATTACCATGTGTTTAGTGTAAAAGAGGTAAATAAGGGGACTAGCGCCTTAAGAAGGAGCGTTTTAAACGAGATTTACTGTATTTGACAACAAATTTTTCCTAATATTTAATCTTGCAGGGCTGAACAGCTGGAAAAATTTGAAAATGACAAAATAGACTTATTCAATCCATACCATAAATCACTGCCGATTGAGAAGAGTATTTCTGACGAGATCTTAAAATGCATCCATAAATACCATACAATCCCTATGGGAATTGGCCTATCGGAATCTATTAATAATTCCCGAAAGGACCTTTTAACTAAAAGAGATTGGAATAACGGCATCAATACTAATGATCTTTGTAAAATTTTCACGTGCCATCACGTGATCGTGAACCTAATTTCGTTTCCATCCCTTTGCCTTCCTTTTCGAAGGCCATCTCTCTATTCCGACAGTTGAGGACCAAAATAAAAGCAACTGTCTACGCCCTGGGTGGGATCCGAACCGAAGACCTCCCCATTAGAAAGAGTTGCGTCTCATACCAAATGCCGCGGAAGAGCGTTCGATCGCCTAAAACGGCAGAAGGATTCGATGCTCGGATAAATCCAGGAAACGTGATTGATTGAAGTCTCTTGACTCACCGCTGAGACTCTTTCTTTGGAATCGCAGACGGAGGACAGGTGGTGGCGTAGAAAAAGACGGGCATTTTGAGGAATAATGCGTTAGGAAAATGTGTCTGTTATTCGAGAAAATTTAGAAAGATACTCCTAGGATTAGTTTTATATTAATTTATACATATTTGCCGACGACTCGAGACAAACCAAATCTGCTAAAATGACTCGATAATGTCTATGCGCATATATAGTATATATATAGACATACACACACAATGGAAGGTATATATATACACAATAAATCAATCTCGGTAAAACTAATATCCATTTGATATACACTAACAAGGGTGTCCCGCTGAAATTTACCATACAGTTAAAATTTCTATGAATTGAGCAATATAATTATTATATTATTAACAAAAATTAATAATAAAATATATTGATTCATACTATTTCTGAAGAAATGCAGATAGCACTATTGCGATGACCTATACGGAGCACTATATGTTGAGGTTTGGCACCAATGATGATAGATATTCAACAAAGTTGTACGAACCCGTTATGTGCGCAACCTTATGAAAAACCCGAATATCACTTGCCTTTTTCTGTTCGTAGAGAAATGCTCAGAATTCAAACTTCTGCGAATAAATGTACTCATACTCTATGCGATATTTTGGATGGTCTGATATTACTGTGGAGAAAGATGATTGTTAAACAATTTTATAGAAAAATAAATACCTACTCTAAATGAACTTGAAACTGCTATAGCGAAGAATTTTGTATTTCAGATTCGATGATCTTACGCGTTTACATTCGTTAGAATCAGTTTCTCAGCCAGATTGCTGTGCCTCAAATTAATCCGACAGAACCTCAGCTAAAGCAGTGAATGATGCTCTCCTTTGGTGTTAAGCTATCATTTGATCAACCAATATCACATAGTTGGCAGTATTTATCTCTTCCACAATTTCTTTGTCTCTCAGATCTTCATGGAAGTTTATATTTTCTTCTACAGTAAACATTCATACACAGTTTCCTTACCCGCTTTCGCATTACCGCTATTGATCTTTGAACTATATATTACTTCAGATACCGTAATCTGGAAACTATCTTCAAAACCAAAATATTCCTCGTCGTCCCGATAATATTTTTCCAACCCATTTTTTATATAAGACTTTTGATTGATTTCCAAGCAACAGAAATTTCCTAGATAGAACCCTAGAGTGTTTTACCTTTTTCCAAAACAAGAGCAAACCATCGCCGTCCTGAGAATTTAAGAAGTAATGTTCATTGATAAATTCTTCCTAAATATTAATCCTTGATCCATGGTATGGATCAAAGCTGATTAAAGATCAAATCTTATTTTTTGTAGTTAAAAAATTACGGATTTCAACGAGGCCTCTAATATATAACGGATAATTCTTTTATGAATTTCCGACGTGCAAAATTATGTAGTGGATTAGAATTCTCTCGGGCGTTGCCACCCAGCAAATTGCAACTCATAATATAAATAAATGCTCATCATTAGGATACAAATCTCCCGTCTTCTCAACCAATTGTGGCTCTGCTATCGTCGTTAGTAATAAAGTTCACTTGAGACGGAATGAAAGCGACGAAGTATACTATAAGAAAAATATTTGCAAGATATCGTAGCTCGTGTATCGTAAACTTGCGATTCACAGTAAACCCATCTTCACTCTGCGACGTCTCAAAAACAACGCTCGTGTCGATCCAAGATAGAAAACAATAGCAACCAAAATTCCAAACCGGGCACCTTTTTCGATTTTTCGCACTGCTGGGATATAAATCAAGATCTTCCGTGCACGGAGCAACTTTTATACCTCAATTCGTATCGGAATGTTCGAGAAAAAAGACAGGATGAATTGCCGTTCTTTCCAAACGTAATAAATGGTGTGAGAGAGAAGTAAATCATATCGAGCGAAGTATCATGCAACAATATTAATTTCTTTTAAATGTACATCAAATGAGGGTTTTCAAGAGTTATGATTCGCGATTGCATTGAAATTTTTAAGTATGCTGGATACAAAGGAATTATTTGGAAATATTTACTAAATTTTATACCAAAAATTGAGATATATTTCTATGACTAAGGTCCCCATTTAATTTTTCTATAAATGGTTATATTTCAACGAAAAGTAAATTACAGCAGTATCAAAAATGGTAATTATCAATTGTATGACGACTATAATAGTATAAAGACAAAGTGTTTTTCATTTCTTTAGTGAATATTTCAATATTTATTCGTTCTTCAATATTTCCTTATCTCTCTTTTTCTTGTTTTATTTTATCTTATTACACTGCTTATTTCTTGTAATTTTTAACTCATAATTGTTTTTCTCCGTTATTTTTGTATGAAACTTCATTTATATTCTTTTTCTGTTGCTAATCATACTATTCCTTTTCTGTTTATCTTTTATGCAAACATATTTTCATTTGTATTATCCAAGTGAAAGTGTATGAAGATCGTTGGTTTACATTTCAGATATGTTTCAACTGTCTTCTCCTAAAAATAAGGTAACTAACTGTGTGTTTCGCAGGATTTTTACTCCCCCCATCTTTCGGGTGTTTTACTGCTGCGTTTATTTTTTCCTTGATTTAGGTTTTTAAACGCACAAAGTACAGTGAAACCCGTTTAAAGCGATTCTGCTTAAAATATTGTCATTTCATACGCGACTTTCACGCGAAACGCATAGCAGAAAGACCGCCGAAGAAGCCCAGCTTCCTGCTTAAAGCTGTTGGATACAAAGCTTGAAAATCTGTTTGCAGGTTGTTTACATTTACATAGCCATAATGGCATGCAAACATCTTTGTTTCCACAATTCGATACTTAAATGATGCATCTTATCTTCCAGAATTTAGATGATGCAAACAGAGAAAAAATTATATTATTGAAGGAATTGACAATCTTCGATGTAGGGGAACTCGTTTATAAGGATAGTTATGTAAATTTCTTCTAGGTCTATATTCGTTAACGTTGAATTCAGACACTTCTAAAGTACGAAAGTTTCATCCATTATCCTGTAATCGTGTAAAGCGTGTATAGTGTTTCAAGTGGGCCATTCTTTAAAACTAATATGGAAGGCATTACACAACCCGGCTATAACGCCATCCTGCTTAAGACATGGTTTTTGCTTGTTTCCCTGAAAAAAGTCTAAACCAGTTTTTCCTTATTTTTCTTCAGTGAAGTTTTACTTTTCAAATTATCTCTTTCTTTAAAATTTCATAGAACAAAGGGATAGAAGATACTCGATAGTCTCAATCTCGATCCAATGAAAGTAGTTTTATTATCATTATTGGGGGAAGATTTCTTCTTTATGTTAAGATCATAAGGCTAATACTGGAATGAGTAAAACCCTTTTGAAGAAACTGTTCTCGGGTCTCCAACCGGGTTGCCTCCTGCCAAAGGGTCAACGTGTTGGGAGCGTACTCAGCCCCCATCTTCTGTATCTGATATATACTGATTCAGTATTAGATTCACTCCCGAAACGTCGACCCTTTGGCAACCCGAGAACAGTTTCTTCATCACATTCACCGAGAAAAGACTTCTTTCTAAAACCCTTTTGTTTCAACTATTAGTGCATATGCTTTTTGAACTGACACCGCCAGTGAAGCTATATTGCACGAATTCCGGCCAAATCATAGAAATTTTATTCTAATTCTATCGATTTTAATCACGAAAAAGCATTCGCGGTTTTTAAAACTTGAAGTATGTAAAGAGAATGATTGCGCTAAATTATCCTTTTATTTGCTGCAAATTTATTTTCCTGGCGATGATGCTATTCATCGCAATTATTTTCACATTTTCTGGAAATCAGATATTTGATCGTTTGCAATCAGAGCTGAGATGCGTTCCGGTATCGGTAGAGAATTTGAGATAATTTAAACAGACCTCCCACGTCACTGGATCATGGTCATGTTAGGTTACATTAGCTTTTTATTCTTTTTATCATCTCTTATCGCCTCGAACATAGAATGCTCATAAAATCAAAATATTATCACAATATAGGCAGTTTTTCTCAGATAAGATGATTTTTAATTTGATAGAGAATCATATAATTATCAAGTAGCATAAATAGATTGATCTACTTTCCTAAATTTCATGAACTCCGATTATAGAAGGCTTCAAAACTCTTAGATTTATATCCTGCAGTCCAAAGCTGTTCCTGCATATCACCTCCTTTCTGTTCAATCTAGGTTTGGCAAATTTTTTAAGAGCAAGTGCCAAAATCAGCAAAATCTCTGACATAAATTTGTTTCACATGCCAACAAAAACTACATGAGAACATTTTTTATATATACTGTTATCTTCAATTCGCTTTCATAGCCTAACGAGAAATTGAGTTAGTTTTTACAGAAGTAGACTTGTACACCTCACTCTGTCAACGTCGCTGAAAGGTGCCACCTAAAAATTGAAAATAAATTTGGTATGGACTTGTTTCGCATGCCAGAAGAAATATCATCGTTGGTTCACTCGACTCAAGTTTTATTGCTACTCAATGTAGTGTTTGAGATGTAAAGATCATTATGGCACAGAAAATAATGAGTTGGATAAATCTGTGATGATTATCGGAAACATCGAAGAGGGAAAGTTAGTTTTAAAACCGTTCATTTACTTAGTCGATGTGAAATCAGGCACATTAATGTTGAATGTTGCAGATAAAAATATTACTCCGTAGATCATCGGGGGAATTCATCATTATTGAATTTTTACAACAATGATTTGCCCTATAAAGTTTGCAGTTCACTCACTTCTGTACATTATCTCAGTCGCCCTTTTATATACAGACTGAGTAGAAATCAAGCATATAGCTCAAGCTAGATTCAGAAATAACAAATTAAGAAACTATTGATATTAACCCGAATACCGTATATTTAGATGTATTCATTGAGATGTATCACAGGCAGGAATAATTCGGCCTTGAGAAAAGCGCATGTTCGCCATTCCATATGAACGCGTTTTATCGCTTCAAAAGGATAAAAAAGGACATCTATCGATTGCCATCGAGGGGTCGAAGATTCGAGGTTTTAAAGTGGCGTTATGTAAAAATTTATGGGAGCCATCAAAGTTCTGCCGACACATATCTTCGGAATGTTATCTCCCAAAAACTATATCCGTCGAAATGAAGAGAAATACTCAAACCACGTAATGTTAAAGATTACGACGAAAAAAAGCATTCCGAGAGTCATTGCCTAAGTAATAGATCTCTTTGATGCATCTTGATATTCTCGAAAAAGAGGGTATTGTTTTATATTGCAAGGGTAAATTTTTCATAGATATGTTATTACATGATTCTGCTTGAAATGCCTTTCAATGCTAGGGTATCATCTTCATTAGTGTCTGAAGATGCTTTTCACTGAATGAAGTCATGTATGATTTTTCTGTAGAATTAAAGGAGACGTTGTATCATGATATCCATCCTACATGACACAACATCTCACCTATTACTGTGAATTTTATCTGACATGGTCTTACGTTGCAGGAGAAAATATCCCAAAATTCCATACATAATTTGCGCCGATTGATTCAAATCAAGATGTAAAGTAAGGTAATTTTGCAAGTAAAAATATGAACCTAGGAAATTTTTCAAGGAACAACGGACATGAAGCGAAATTAAAAAAGCAAGACTAATCCATTTTGATGAATACAGTCCCGCTTTTAAAGTTTTTATCTACGCGTCCGCAAAGTAGAATGATCTGTCCTTCATACATAAAGGGCTTTTAGGTAAATGTAAACTTCATTTTACAAGCGGAGGTATGAAAGATAATGACTAAGAAATTTCAACGCTGAACAGATTCTGGAACGTCACGATGAAAGATTTTCGTCGAAAAAGTGCCGGCGGTCCCACCGAATTAATTATTTATTCGAGATATGCAATCACTAAGTCCTCGAACTATTGAATGGAAAGTGCATGAAATGTCATCACAGGCGACCCTTTCGAATATGATTTTTTAATTTCCATATTTATAGAGATATTAAAAAAACATTTGTAGCGATTCTTTTCCACGCATAAAATATTTTACTACGGACGTTACGCAATATTTCTAAACACCTCCGCGGCAATGAATTTTCAACTATCCAGGAAAAAAGACCCTCCGAGAATGTCCGCATCGACGATTGGTCGGCAACAGGTCTTCTATTCCACGTACGGCGACGATTTTCGTTTTACAGACGCGAAAAATGAGATAGTGAAAATATTTATTTATTACTCCGGTGGCGGAGAAGCTCGGAGACAGGAAGTGGTGCGGTTAACCGACGCCAGCAGCGCTAGTGTCGAGTTGCAAGGATCGCTCGTCGGCACTCTTTTGTTCTAAAGCAGAGGATGGACATCATTCCCCCTTACATCGTTTAGCATTACCATGAGGTACTCTCTGGACAATTTGTTATGACTATCGTCAAGAGGGTTCGAAACAACAACGGAATAAACAATTCAAGCCGTGAAAACTGGGAGACGCATCCACCAGAGAAACTATGGTTTTTAATAGATATTCCGTATCATGTTTCATTAGATACTTTCAGTAATCGAGAGAAATTGTACCTCGCCGAGCATTACGATCCATCGTAGCATATTGATGGAACTTATACGAGGAGAAATACTCCTGAAAATGTCAAAATAATGGCTGAAAAGTTCTCCATAAGCTATATTTTCTCACTCTTCATTGAACATAATACACTGTGAGCATAATTTTGGCGGAAATTATTGAGAATGCGATCAACAAATGGAAAATTCATACTTATGAACTCATCTTCGGAATTGACAGTCAATCTAAATTAATGCCTTGAATTAAAATCGTTACGACATGAATAACGACAGAGTAATTTTCCGTTAAGTTATTATGGTAGGGAATAAGTAAAATAAGAGATAAAATTCGTAACTAAACGAAAAAATTAACTATGAAGACAATCAAAAGAAAGAGAAATCGATTCTAAACAGCGCTGATACAAATACGGAATCACAACTAAGTAATAAAATCATAAATTTTAAATTAATTTTTAGAAATTACTCAATAGCTGAATCAGTATCAAATCAATTTTATAGAGATACAAAGCGGAAAAATTCCATGAAGATAGAGCACAATCACCCTATAAATGTATTAACAACAAAATCTCTTCCTAGCATTATATAGGGAATGTCTTAATGAAATCTATTAATCAATATAATAAATACGTTTATTCAGATCATTACTGCCACAAGATTGAGAAAAATTTCTAAAAGTCAGAGGAGAAAATAAAAACGGTCGCTTAAGTAATTATCGAGAAAGGCAAACAATATCAAATGAATTATGAAAAAATGAGCTTTTAAACTATAAAGTACAAATTTGTTTCGGGAAGGGATATTTTTCGACGCATAAAACAATGATCTAAAGACGATAGAAATCAATTCAGATTTATGCATTCTATCGGATTTTATCTATAAAGGAAAAATAACGAAAGAAAGGATGTAAACAAGGACGAAAACGAAGTAAAGGACGGAACCAAAATACTGACTCCTGAGTTCGAATCCCCGTATTCCTAACGATGACAATCGGGGACTTGGACAATGTAGAATAACAACACAAACACTCCAAAGAGAGGGGAAATTGCTAAAGGGAGGAGCGATACAACCAAATTTCCTTATTCTCCAATTAACTTCTTATTCCCCATTAAGTGATGTATGCAGATGATGTATAGTGATCGTGATCTGAATTTAATTGGAGGTCAGATCATCGGTTAATTCCACAAAGTCACAGAGAGGGGATAACAACCGTCCTCATCGGAACCACCAAATACTCTCGATATTTACAGTGAATTAATTCCACTAAAGCGACGTACAAACCGATAATATGTATCTAAACTAACATAAGATGTCCCCAAAATGTTTACAATGAGGCGAAACCATTTATGCTCGAATTTAAAATTACGAACTTCCGGACAAGTAAAGCGATATGAACAACACGAACTTAATACGACTCTCTCTATTCATCACCCGATATTCATTACAGCATTTCCTTCTTACTTCTTTGAATACTATCATCACCGTTTCATTCTAAACGAAGATTTTCCAGTTCTATATTTTATGGAATCGCAATTCGAAAAACAGAGTCTTGCTCCTTTCAAACAACCAATAACAATTCATTTCACCTTAGTTTTTTCAAATATATGTATTGCATTGTAAGAATCGAAACGATTTCGTTGCATTACACGAAAAATTTCCGCTATTCGCGAAAATGAAAAATAACTAATCTACGACTGTTCAAAGCAGCGTATGCCAAGCTGTGTGCCGCGAATAGTAGTAAGTGGTCCGCAAAAAACTTGGCTGCGATAATAGTGTTGTTAAGAGTGCTTCGAGAGCCGAGGTCATTTCGCTACCACTGGGAATCGAATCCGAGATTATTTTAGTTGAAAGCTCATCCGGGAGTCCCGAAACTTAACTGTAGTTTCGAATTGAAAGTGACTATATTAGGGAAACTTTCGTAAATTTCCTTGCAACAAATTTTTCGTAACGAAGTTACACAACAGCTCTATTAAAGCATGCCAATTTCAACAGTTGTGTACCATTATCGATTTTCGGTTGGTGAGCCATCGTAATGGATCAATCATTACTCAGTAAGTACATCATCGTCTTAGCAAAGGGAAGCATTCCCAATAACCCATCGAACGACTTAATTTAGGGAGTTCGCATTTGGCTATGATTTCAGAATGTATTATCTCAGTAATGATTCCTTTATGATTAACAGCAGATCTACAATGAAATTCCCTAGGAGTGCTGCAGTGTCCCGAGGAGAAAAGTACAGAAAACCCGTTAAAGAAGCTCCCGCTATCAAGCTTAATACGCGGTTTTCTACCGGTTCCTTTCGCACTAAACGCATGGTCAAAACACCGCTTAAGACGCTCTGCTACCCCCTTATAAGGCGGATTTTCCTCTCCCAAAATGCACTGCAACCCGCTGTAGCGCCTCATTTGTTAGATCGAAATTTGTTTACATCATTCTTTCCTATTTGTGTATCTGCTAAAAATTGTTTCATTTAGAGTGGATAACGGTCAAAATTACGTAATCAAGAAGCACACTCCTTGTAGGAAAAGCATACCATTTTTAAGCCGGCAATCAGCCCAACAATAGTTCGTGGACAATCTAGGCATCTTCAGCTGAGGCAAATTAAAGATAAATTTTCATTTTTAAAAAGTAAAATACTTATTTAAAATTAAAGAGCAAAATAAATTCTCCCTTTTGTTTTCTAATATTATTGTTGATAACCCGCTTCTGAAGTTAAGCCGCTTGCTCGTTTTCTCCGAAAAGCGTCTTAACCGGGTTTTACTTATGTTCGTCTGAAATGCGTCCACGATAAGTCGCGTAGTGCGTTCGAAAGTGATATGCATCGGGATGCTGCTCGGCTAATATCGAGCGTCCTCGTTACAGAAGGCGTAAACGGCCCGGACCAATCAATGTGCCGGTCCCGCCTACTTCATCTCTCCGCCTTCATCATCCCTCCCCCCCTCTTTAATGATTTTCAATATCAACATTTTCGTATCGATTTTTCTCTCTCTCTCGCGAGGGGGAGGGACGGTGCGTCATCGAAAAAATGGGTTTTTTTCTCGGGGAGGGTTTAGAAGGAGCCAAATTAGTGTGGGAGGGATCAAAAGAAGGGATGGGGACGAAAAAAAGACGTGGAAGGGGAAGCCGGGGCTCAGACTGGTGCTCCCATCTGACGGTGGAATCGAGAACTGGGAAGCGCGGCGGCGAGAGTTCTTTTTTTCTCAGAGACTTGTAAAAGGCGGAGAATTGCTCGGCGCTTTGTTTTCTGAGAGGAGAATGTTTTTTTTGGGGATTTGGTGAATGTGGAAGAGTGAATAATTCCAAAGCGAGCTCGATTCGAATTTAATCGGCACTTTTCTTCTTTTTACCCACCGTCTGATGCTGAGGGATCTAAGTACCTCAGATGCGGAAACTCTTCTTGTTCAATTTTTATTAATCCATGTCGATGCATAGCATGCATAGCAAGATGCATATTTGGCAGCGAAAAATGGATCACAGCGAATGAATAAAAATTACGAACACCTTGGTTTGAAAATGATCTTCTTTGAGCAAACTACTGGCTACATGGCCGATGTCTTGAAGAATGGAATATTTTTAATTTGTTTCTTGGCACAAGATAGAGGAAAAGATATCTTTAATTTACTTTTGTGTCCGTCTTGCTCACGGCTGTGATTTACGAAAGCAACTGAATTATCAGTGATGTTGAATAATGACACTGATTAAGGTTATTAGCAAATGCGACGATAAGTGTTACTCGTGGAGTCATTGTGCTTCACTTATATGGACAAATGGCTGATTGCTTTGCAAAGAGACTAACTGTACTCCTAAAAACAGAAGAATAAATAAATACAGATTAAAGACGAAAAGTCGGTGAACGGATATCAGCGAAACGACACGATAATACATATATGTGTGTATATTACATATGGAATGAATATAGAACAACATAGTACATATGGAAAAACAGACCGAGGGCACATCCATGCAAGACATAAGAAGACTGAAGGAGATCGTAATGGACTAAATGCCTCTAAACCAAAGGGGGAAGATTATAATAAGAATTTTCCCAAAAGCCAAAATTAATATAATCCTCGTGACTAAAGATTATCATCGTTTGTGCACCGTTGTCAAGGCAATGAGAGTGATTCAAGACATGACGTCACTCGCCATAAAACCATTTCTAAAAATGAAATTCGTCGAATGCAATTCTATAAATCAGTATATTGACTCGAAGACTATGAAATATTTTATCGGTCTAACGAAAGCGTTGTCTTCAACCAACCAATCAGGAGTTCCCCAAACGGTGTGCGCCAAATGAGATTTCGCTGCGCCGCAGAATCGGAAATTGATAATTGTCGTGCTACTACTTATTCGTACTGAAAGATTCTAAGTACTTGATGGTTAAACAATTACAACAGCTGTCCTCCAATAGTCCCACAAACGTGGCTGAAGTATTTGGGATTAAGAGAATGTTGCGCAGATGGGCCACGACTTTTTAGTGGAGAAAGAATGTTAAATGCAGCGAAAGGTAACGTAAATATGCCAAGTTTATGGCGTTGAGCGTCTCATTAGAAAACTACCCACGACTTGATTCGAAGTAGAAATTCACGGATAATTTGGGTTAGCATAACACTGTTTACTATGATGACAAAAATCAATTATTTATTTGATGAATTTATAAAAAAGCTTAAACCAAATAAGTGACTGAACGATAACGAAATTGAGATTGAGAAACGTGGTTAGAAATGTAGATCAGATGACGATCTGTACTGATAGTCTGTACTCAATATGATATTCTCTATCTGAACTGACATTCTGCATCTGTATTTATGAAAGGCTTCTAATGAGTTCTTTTGTCAAACGTATGTACATGCTCTAGTGGTAGTGGTTGAAGATTAATATGTAATTGATAACTGTTTAACATGTAAATTATGATTTACAGGACATTAGATGATACATACCAATACTTCGAATTGTTATATGTAGAACTCTGAAATATTGTTTGAGGAAGTCGTTTCGTAAAACGTCGCTGTTTGAAAAGCGTCTAAAAGTATAATACTAATATAATAATGATGAATAATAAAATAATTTCAAACATAAACAGGGAATTTCTATTCGAAGATGAATTCAAAAGAGTAATAAAGCGATCAAAAGGGTGGAGAGAAGAAGAAAACATATGTCTTAGGAGCAACATTTTGGCTGTGAGCGATGACGTGAGAGTAATAACAGTTCTCATAGCGACGGCTTCGAAGAACACAAGATTGATTTTGACTCCATCGACGTAATTTGTGCGATAAGGAGTTTGGATTGCTGCACAACTATGATTCCGAACATCCTTAAGGACGCTAAGAAATTGCTATCTTAGCCCTTTTTCCAGCACAAAAGATGTGGGAGTGACTCTAGGAGAACGCCTTTTCTATAAATTTCCAATTTTAGTTCGAATCATACGTAATTCGGTCAACGAGTGGCAATATTTTGTATTTGTCGAAAATTGCTTCCGAGAAAGGGAGAATATTTTTGCGAGGATCAACTCAAATAGTCTTCGAATCAAAATATATTCGGAACGAAACAAAGGACCATGGCGTAAATGCTAAACATATATCTGTATGTTTAAAAACTAATATATATCAAAGCATAATTCAATCTTCTCGAATACATATTACTAAAAGGGAAAAACTGCTAATCCCGGTTTTCGGTTTCGGTTTTTACCACGGAAAAATAACGGTTTTCTAGTTTCGGTTTTCAGTTCGGTTCCGGTTTCATGGGAACTGTATAAAGATAAAAAGGTAGTTGGCCGCTGGTCTAGAGAGACAATCGACGAAGACCATCGTACATTACATGAGATATAACACCTTTCCTTATGCATCTTTGGGCATTCGGAGGGAGGGCGATACAAACACAAAAAAGCCTCCTGCTGCCGATGCTCTCGGAGATGACAGATCTCTCTTCCCTTCTCTTCGCTGCCATAATGTCCTCGAGAGAAAAAAATCAATAAACCTTTGTCGACCTATCGGTTGCGTGCATGAAAATATTGAATGGAAACGAGAGGTTTTAGCAAGATTTTTTCCCTACAGAAGCCGGAAAAATGGGGACTCTTATCCATCATTATGAATTCCGACTTTGAACGGAGGAGGAGGACGTAGCTGTCGCCAGAAGATTTTTCGAGAAGGAACAAGTACTGCCGGCTCAAGGAAATTATCGAAAGAAAAAATTGGAGTCGGTATCCGCGTGTTTTATGTTCACCTGTGTTTTTGTATACATACACAGACATAGAAACATAAATTTGCATAAGTGAACGGAAATATCCTTCGCGGAAATGGGCAAATTCAGAACACCTTATGGAGGAAAAACTCTAGGGACAAAGCTAAAACATCAAGATGGAGAGTTTCCTTGTAATTTCGGAGATGTTAGTTAAAACACATGTAAGTCTTTTACACTTAGCTAGTTTACTTTTCCTTTTATTTAGATTTTACGAATTTACTTACGATAGTCGTGAAAAAACTGGAATGAGATGCGTGTACTTGAAAAACTTAAAATTGAATCCCAATAAGCCGAAACATAACAACTTGAGAGTAGTTTTTCGGATATCAGAGAATTGTTGACTTGCACCACGTTAAGTACGTTCGTTCGTGAAATTTTTTTATTAAGTAAAAAAGATTAACTGAACACGTCGTAAACACGACAAATTTTTGCAAAGTAAATCCTAGAAAATTCCAGGAAAATGCCTTCATGTAGATCTACGTATAGCATAAATGTATCTACAAAGGGCCGTGACGATGTGTGAGGCAACCGCCTGAGGCATCCCTCTTGTCAAAATGAATGTGAATTCGTTGATTCCAGATTATTCAAAAAGAAAATATTATGGATACCATTAAAGGCGAGATTAGCACCCACTTACATTTTCGAATGATATCGACGGATATGATTTGAGAATGTAATCAAATTACATCAGCAATGTGACTCAGCACGACCATGCAAATATATAGAAAGAATATCGGGAAAAGAAAGCATCGCATAACTATCTATAAAAATTGATATGTATGTATTCGGAATTCCCGAACTTTATTCCCATCTCGTACTCGATGTCGAGCGGAAACCGTAATTTCCCGATTCGCCGAAAGGGAGCGCAACTGATGGAAGAGGACCACACGGTTGAAGTTCATTTTTTGCCTTCTTTAAGGGGCGAAAGCTATTAAAATATGATCCCCGTCATTACTCATTGCGTCCGAATTTTTATGACGTCCCCATGGGAGTTCCCGCCGATCATACCCCGGGAATTGTTATTCGACGTGTGTCTTTGGGGCGGCGACATTCAATGCTTCGATCATTTGCAATTCAGCGGCAAAAATTTTAGGCGCATGACTCTGCGGAATGCGCGGTGTCCGTAAACGCGGTTTCTAACCGGAATAACTTTGATTCGAAAAAAGGCTTGTCTACCGGAATTCGGCCCGTTTAGCGCGTTTCTTCCGGCGAAAGGTTACAATATCCAGTGCTTTGAAACTGATGGATGTCAGAAGTACAAGAAATACGTTGGAATATAATTTACTTGCCCATTGATCCCAGTAAATCTCCCAGAATTAGCATTTGTTCGGAACAACTCAATAGATTATACGTTGAAAACACACCGTTTGTCTTTTTTCGAGACCAGCGTCTTCTAGGTACACCTGGGGAAAGTCGGGATGACAGTCTTCTAGGAATTATCCAATGCGAATCCCAATAGCGATAAACCTCAGGTGATAATCTACGTTTAAACATTGAGGATGATAGATGGTTATCGAAATGGGGATTCCAAGAAGTCAGTAATTTTGGCCTCCTCCAGGTGCTTAGACTGACGACTAACGGAGTGTTTATTGACAGTTGTATACCGCTTTTCTTATTTTGCGACTCAGTAAATTATAATCATATTAAAGAACCTTAAACTGTCAGTTGTTTTTTTTGCATACAGAAAGTGGTTGGAGCGTTGTTATAATCTCTGGAATAACTGGCATAATACTTAGGTTAAATTTTAATTTAATTTTAAAATATGCTTTTGGCTCCATGGTCGTGATACCATACCTTGGAAAATGAAAAATTTTCCTATTCACTTTTCGATTAGGATAGAGATGTCACTCTCATTCATATTAATACCGGTCTAGGTCATAGTTCAGATAATGTGAAAACTAGTTACGCTGAATTACAACATTCCTTTGGTCACTCGTTGAATGAAATGAAAAGTGTCACTTAGTAATTAACTGATTTTCATTCGGTAAGGAAATCAAGAGCAAATTACTTCACAAATAGGAAATAATGATATATATTGCTATCAAATGATTAACCAGCCCAAACTTTTCATATTTCTCGAAAAATTAAAGATTGGAATCGATGAGAAGTGGGACAAACGACAAATAAGATCACGACACGCTGTCATTACTGATGTTTTCACTATCAAAATGGACGCTTTACACTGAAAGCAATTTAGCTCATTGTCAGTAAGAAAAGCAATGACAAACTACTTTACTCCTCATCTTGCTTGGTGAGGCTCATTCCCTTTTCAAGGCTTTTGGCAGTTGATAGTGGTAGGGTTTAACGCTTAAGTGGTCTTTGGGCTGATGAATTCAGATAATTCTCAAAAGTCAGTCATTTGAGGATGTGAAAGAGAAGATATATTAGGGTATAATGTGAGATTTATCTGAATTGGGTAAGATAACTCATTAAAGGAAATCTCCGCAAAGCACCTGATTGCCAGCACTTCCTCTTGTTAGAGGCATTAAACCATTATCGCGAAAATTGCAAGCGGAATGATTTATACGTCGGATACATTTGTCACAAGAGTAGAAATCTCCAAAGTAGAGTAAAGCGGCGGCTGTTTCAGCTCCAGAAGATCGATGGCTCCGGAGGCTGACGCTTTTTTTTAGAGAGAGACTTTAATCCGCAAAAAATTCCGAGATTCGCGAAAGAAAATAAATTCCAAGACTTCTCCGCTTCGGAACCGATATCAGAGAACAAAAACAAGAGGTGATTAAGTAAGAATGGGAAGATGTGCTTGAAATATAACTCGTTAGAGTTTAAAGTATTTAAAAGTACAGCGCTTCTGTTCGTTCTTATTTTCAATTGGAATATTTAATAAACTAACCAAGAAAAACTTACATAAAGTATTCTTCAGATTTCACGATCTTTCGTCGAAATTCGTTTGACGACAAAATCATCTCAAGTAGCACTATCAATGGATAGGAAAAATAAACGGGAAGTAGTATCCAAATATTCCCGAGATCGTAGTAAGAGAAACTTAAAGGAAAACTTTATTCTAATTTAACAATTTAAGGATGCGATTTTATAATGGAGCTAGATTTTGTTTAAATTTAAAAACACGGTGATGAAAATATAGTCCCGACAGGCACCAGAACTTTCCCATTGAGTAGGATATATTTATTACTGAATACGTTGAATCAGGGAAAATTTTGAGTTGGGAATACATCTCACCTTTAGACGCGGTAAAACCACAGTTCGATGAACGATGAAAGCCGTTTTAATTAATATTGCTCCTTCAGAGCTGTAGTTGAGACTTTGGAAAATGAACGCCGATTAATACGACAAATACGGGAACTATAGCTCAGAATTCTAGTGTATGAATATATAAATGAAGTGATAATGTAACGGACAGACCGAATGTAGAATCCTAAATCAATTGGATGCCACTATCGGTCATAATATTACCCTTTATTCTTCTAGAGAAGGAAAAAATAAAAACGGCAATAGAGAGTTGTTGATTAATCAGGCAAATCGAAGCGAAATTCGGCGGGTGCGCGCGACCGGCAGCGCCGCGGTCGACACGGGAAGTGGGTTTTTCCACTTCCGGGGAGAGAGACCCCAAATGAACATCATTGCCATGCGTGGAACGACCCCCTCAATCGATCTACTCGTAGCCCAGAGAGCAGCTTCCCTCCACACACACCTTTGCTCACCCCCTGTCACCTCCTCCAAATAAAAAGGATGCGACGAAATAAGGAAAAAAATGAAGCACGACGACCGCCGGCCAAAGAACGCCAATACATTCGTCGCCCGGTGAAATAAATGGCGGCTGCTCCTCCACTTTGCTATTCCTCTCTCGCGAAATGAAAACCGTTTTATGAATGCCGGAATTTTGACCAATGATACCGAGATCATTTTAAAACATTTTGGAAAGTGTTCTAGAGTAACCTTGGGGGGAAAGAAGAAAGCGTTATAAATGACTGAGGAATCTTACATAAATAACTTTTTATCACTTACTTTCGGAGAAATAATACGCATCCGTGGGTATAGGCGCTCGGATATGATTTTTCATACTTAAGTGCACGACACTTAAAAAGTAAAACCCGTCTAAGAAGCTCCCGCCTTCCCCGTCCCGTTCTCACTAAAAACGGGTTTAGGATACCGCTTAAGATGCTCTACTAACCGCTTATAGCACGGATTTTCCTGTAATCCGCTATAGTCATTCCTCTGTCGATAGGTGAAATAAATTACTCCTACCAATTTGTCAGTCTGGTAAAAATTGCTTCAGTGCAGATTGTATAATAGCCAACATTAAGAAAGAAAGGAAAATGCTCTCTCCGTAGAAAAAGCTGACCATTCCTAAAATATATGACGAGACGGCTACCAATGAAACACAAAAATAGGTCGCAGTCTCTCAAGATGTCTACAATTGCGGATGAAGAAATTCCTTTTCGATTTTAAGAAGTAAAGTACTTATGTAAAAGATCCAAGAAACCCTTCCGTTTTGTTTAATAATGAAAAATAATGCAATTAAATACAAAAACATGTGAATGAAACGTCGACTTCAAAGATTTAGGGTAAATGTTACTGCGTGGATAACAAAGTGACTCCATTACAGATACGGAAATACTTGATCTTTGCTTTTTTAATGAGACGTCTCGTTATGAAGACGTAAAAGTACATTATAAGGTATATTTCACATTTCATTTTGTTTTCTTTGTTTGTTTTATTTTAATATAGTATCTTCGTTCCCGTCGACGGACATTTAGTCTGACAGGATGCCAACGCTTTGTAATCGTACAGACTTTAAAAATCAAAATTAGAATTAAATAATTGAATACTGAATGGCGTGATTTCATAGGTTAGTCAATACATAATTTTAAGAAAGGGAAGTGAATAATCAAAGTAATACTGAGTGTAAAAGAATGAGTGTGAGCCTCTCAATGTATCAGAATCGACCGGAGAGGAGAGTGGCCAACTCAAGCAATCTTCTCAAAGGAACGTACGCGAGAAAGGGATGCGAACCAAGGTCCGAGGCCATCTGTCTGCGCCAACATGAAGCTGCGGAATTCGAAGGACAGTTGACGGCGTAAGGCGCAAGCAATCCCCTCGCGATACAAGAAGAATAAAAATATATGACGAGCGATGAGTTCTCACGATGCATATCCCTAACGAAGCGTGTTAGTGAAATACCTTGAGATGACCACGGAGGAATGGCTGCTCTTCGCAGAATCATGGATGCCAAGAGATTTCCTCCGCCGAGATTTAGGTGAAGAGGAGTCTAATCACGTCCATGGAGAATGATCGACGTCGGAGGAAAAGACGGACTTATGAAAAGGATGCCTATAAAATGGGACACGTCAAAAAATCGATGTCCTTCGAAATCTTGTCATCGGAAGAGCTCAGGATCTAATTGGAGCGGTTGTGAAAGATTAATGGTACGGAATATTACTCTTTTTCTCCTCCCGTGGACCAAAAACGGGCCCGATATCATTGGTATCGCATATCTTCCATGACGCATTACAAAACATCTCGTCAGTAGAGTATTGAGGCGCCGCGAATTATACGTGTTCGCTTCAAGTTTATGTGATGTATTACTCATCAGACCTAAACATCCTTTGCTTCCTGATAGCGTGCTCTGTTTTCGGGAATCTTTTTCTGCATATTAAACATCACTAAATCGTGAAAAATTTATAACCTGTAAGCTGCGAGGAATTACCTATATTGATTAATGTAAGGAGGGAATAATATTTACAAAAATTTGTATTGTTGGATAAAATCAAAAGCTTTAAAATTTGCACTGATTATTTACGAATTACCTCACTCGGAAATTAGGAACTCGTTGTTGATGCCATTCTGGTATTTAAAATAATATAGCATATCATCTCTATAATTTTGTCTTCCTCATCTTTTACTACAGTTTTATGACTTTTATATTCTTCTCAAATAGTTCTAAATCTTACAAAGGGCATCTCCTTGGCATAATGAAATTATAGATTCCAAGAATTCTATTTATTTTCCATTAAGCTTGATGCGTTAGTAAGATCATAAATAATGTTATTGGAAAGCAGACTTCGGTTTTCTTCATACATCGAAGGACCACTGAAGACTAAGGATCTCTTAAAACGTTTTCTAATAATTATACTATTTTCAGTTCTTCAAAATAAAAAAATTATTTAACTATGCATTCTTAAAAGTGAGTGATTATTTTCATTATCTTTTGAGTAAGTCTGACTGGCAAGAGTATCGTATATAATACAGAAAGTAACGCCTTTTATTTAGTAAGTTTTCATCCGTTTGGATAGTGATCAGAATCATCAATAAATGGCATGATAACAATTAATTAATACACAAAAATTTACAGGGTATTCCGTCATTCTCATCAAATGAATACTCAAAAAACGAAATAGATACTTTCTGAATAAATTAAAACAAAATAAATAATTAACACCAACCATTAAATACCTTTCCTATTTAAATTATATTTAAAATTCAGTTCTTCCACCACTCCTTCCTATACTGTTTTCCAAAGGGATGTTGAGTTTCTTCTTCATTTATGTTTTCCTACGACTTCTTTTTCTGTCTGCCGGAAGTCATCTTCCCTTTCATCCTTCTTCTGCATTTCCATAACACAATTGTTGAAATCTTCTCCGCTCTTTTCCCGTTATAAAACTATACTAGTCCACAAATTTAGGTTGTGCATGTGAATTAAATATAGAATTAAAATGGTATTTCTTATTTTTGCGAGGAAAATTTTCCAATGGGGGCCTTGATCTTTGGCATTTTGTGCTCTTAGTCTCTGAAAACTCCTTTTTTGAGTCACTCAGTAGAGTCATTAGCCCAAATGCTGGTGGAATAGTCTAGTGGCTAAGGAGAAGGGAAAAGACTGCTGGACAAGGTGAGGAGTGATTGCTTTCCTTCCTGAGACGGAATTCTTTGAAAAGATGAACCCTGTAAATTCTGTACAAGGATCCTAGGAACAAAATTAATATTACCTCTGCAGATTTCATATTACCTCCGCCGTCAAAAACAGTGAGGCAAAAGAAAATGCGTGTTACCTTAATTCTGAATCAGATGGCATCTAGAATTCCAGGGTGAGTTGCATGCGGACTCATCGATCTTCGTATATCTTTTGTTTGACAATTCCCGCATTAAAATATCGTAAACTTAAGCTGCGTGCGGACATAAGATTCTTCTAATTTATTTCGGCACTGCGAAGTAATGGCGTGAGAGAGAGGCTGACTTCGGAGAGAGCTTTTAGATGGGATATTCGTCTCACCTGTCCATCAAACTTCTGCCCAGCATCCCTGAGAAAAAGGTAGTTTTCGTAGAGGGCCTACTGACGTCACAATAGGCATCAGTTACGAGGGATAGCTCCTGGATTCCGCACTTATTTTTTCCTCTTCTTTGGCAAGTTCGGTGAAAGGAAAGAAGGATCCAAAGATGTTCTATTTAGATTGGAATTAAGAGGGATATTTGGGAAAGGAGCTTTGTAAGGGAAGAATCATTCTTAAACACACCATCTGAACAACAAGATAAAAGCAAATATCTGCCGGTAAGGATGGGATATGTTAAAAGATACGCTTCGTCGGTTAGCATTCTTCAAAAGCAAGAGCATAGGCCTCAGGTCACTTGCATGTTTTAGTTCTATTCATTTCCTAAATCGATGGTGGGCAATCGAATATTTTAATTTCACAGACTCGTTTATTACGCAAGAGAAAACAAAATGGAAAACAGTTTTCATCGCTTTTCTCGGCGGATAAATTTCCTTTCGTTATTTTCAATGTTAAAGTACTTGCAATAGGCCATTTAAATGCGATTCTAATTCAGCCTATTTTTTCTTATGTGGCCAAAAGTTTTTATGCGGTCTTCCGATGAAGAAAGGTTCTTAACTTGTGAGCTAGACGAAAGGTCTGATAGTAATTTTCAATTGAACGTGAGGATTCAAGATGACAAGCAACATAATGGAGGGTAATACTATCAAATTTGATCATCACCTATTAATAGAAACAAAGATAAAATTATGGGAAAGGAACCTATTCCAAAATGACTATGAATAACTGCTCTAAAGATCCAATATCAAGGTCTTTAAGTAAATACAACACAAATATAAATACGGTGAAACCTGTCTTAACGGGAACCTGGGTAAAGCTGAAAACTAAAAAATAGCAATAGAATCCGCTGAAGAAAGGTTTCACTTTACAAATTCATAGTTGAAAATGTACTTCAAACTCAGCACTTAAGCTTAATTTGGTCTTTTAATTTGCTAAGTAAATTTTGCAAAATATCGGTATGTTTTCGAAGTTCTCCAAAGTGATATCTGATCATAGTCGAAGTGTTACGAACATAGGCGTATGGAATCCAATTGACAAGTCCTGCTATCGAGAATTAGAAAAAGTTCAGCGAAAAGCAAGTCACATTAATCCAGTGGCGCTGGGAGTGTGGCAAGGGGCGCTGTGATTAGTTCAGTACTGATATGATAAATCAGTAATCTTTGTCCATATGCTTCCAAACGTAGGATACTTCAGAAGAAATAAGTTTTAATCAAGGCTTGGATTTCTCAATTCATAGAAATTACTGAAAGAAGTTGCGGGTATTAAGGTTCCCCCTGTTACATGATCTGCTGAAAATATCATTGAAACAGATGCTAAAACTTGTCATTTCAAGAGTTCATTTTTTTCCGCGAACTTTGAGTAACAGTAAACGATTAGGGAAATGGACACAATGATACATATGCTATTCGTCATTTCCGAATTCGGGCTTTGCGAATCACAAATGTGCCGAAGGATGGCTCGCAGGGTAATCAAATTATTTTATATATCTGTAGATGCAAGATTCAAAAAACATTGTATTTAACTAAGGCAACTGGTATTACACAACAATAGCCTGTGGACTCTCTAGATAAGATACCCTAAATATGGCTGTGGCAGATAAACAACCCAAAGAGGTGCCCTTTTCATTTTAGCTCGTGAAGCACTTTAAAAATTAGAGGAAAAAATCCATTTAGTATTCCAATGGGGAAAGATTAATTAGTTGTCATAGCCTCCTGATAAGCGTCAAACAATGTTTCACAGTATTTCTATCAAAACCAGTGTCTCATCAACTTGAAGGCATAAAAATTCCTTGGTTATTACCAAAAAGAAATTTCTAATAGAAAATAGCAGTCGTAAACTTTTACGAAACAGAGAGGGATCTGATTTGATATCATACTTCCTCAACCCAATATGCATTTAGACCCTTGTTTTAGCGCCTAATGCACCTAATCACGCCCACGCGCCACTTGGGGAGTAAATAACGGGAATAACGCATTACTTAGGTGATGTACTCCAATGTGATCGCTTTTACCGATTCCTTTCCAGGAATCGCCACAATTATCTTAACACGAGCCAAGGAAATTCACTCATCTGGGAATAAAAACTTATCGCTAAGCGATACAGAATCAGGGACTGATTTTTCTGGTTCCCTAACTTGAAAATCGCCGGGACAAACTTTGTCACGCGTATTCATTCAAGTGAATCGCGACACTTGGGGGCGTTGAAAATGAGCAACTCAATCGCCTGATGAAGGTCAAAATTTCCAAAACTCATTTGAAAATTCTCGAAAAAAATGGATGACGAAGGCCGTTTCACGCTTTGAGGACCCATGACTGAGAGACAGCGGTGACGAAATAAGATGTCTTCGGTGAGCTTCAAAGAGACCGCGCTATTATGAATTCCTTTTTTATATTTCGCTGCCGAGAATGGAAAAATGCTCTCTTGAAGCCTTTTTCACACAATAAACCAATCAGAAGGCAATTGGTTCGAGATGAGCATTTGGAGGGGAAAGTCGAGAATGATAAAAAACACGATAGTTTCGATCTGAATGTTCCGGGTCGAGTTCTGATTTATTTTACCCTTGTTTCCTAGTTACCCTAGGCTGATTGTTGCGGATTTGACAAGATTTCAAATTTTTCTCTTTTTGTACAGCAGTAGAATTAATTTTATTGGTACCTCGGCAACTAATATGAGAATTTAATTTTGAAATTGTCATTACATGCAGTCTGAAAATAAACTAAAATACTAAAAATAGCTACATGTTAAATTCCCTTATTATATAGGATATTTTTTCAAAAAGTACGTAAATTATGTGCATGATTTGGATCTTAAGTCTTTCGGCGGCCAAACGTTACGCTATTTCGAATTTTAAAATAAGTCCAACATGTTATATTACGAGCACATAGATCCATGACAGAACCATGAGGATCCATGTGACAGAATATGTTCCAAAAAGTGAGAGATGAAACAAAATAGGTCGCGAGAGAAGGAGTTATTATATCTTGCAAAGAAACACTAAATGGGCAACCAAAGGTCATTTGCACTGTTAAAGATATGACATTATTTTCAATTCAATTTGTCTTACTTAGGTAATACATGTTCCCATTGTCACGTTTAAGGATAAATAAATGCCGTTTATTAAGATTTCTCCAAATTCATAATTAAATTGTTTAAAAAAAATTATATGAATAAGTATAAATAACTTTTACTAGCAATTAAACTTCATCATGAAGCACAGTTTCTAAATTAAGAATTAATTTCTTTTCGAGTTTTTCGTACTTTTCTTTCCTCTTATGTACTCGTTAATGTAATATTTTAATTTAACTTTTGGTACAGGATAAACGATTGTTTTGCGATCGCTTTTGTTTCGGCATCGTTTAATATACGATACGATAATAAGAAACCTAGTGAGATACGAGTGATTGTCAGTAGTAAAAGTAATTTTGGTCCATACTTATTGAGTGCTATCAAAAATATAATTTAAAGGGACAGTATGAACTTAAGAGACAATTTAAATTTTTCCACTTAAAGTATTTTCATTCAATGAGGGCAAACTTCGTTACTCTTCATCCAGCCTGGTCTCCTTTTTAAAAATTTTTATTGCAAACGGTAGAATGGTTTAGCTAACCTTTGGGCTGATGACTTTACGGATAGCAAATATTTTGGTATAAAATTATTTTGTCTTTACATTCGCGCATACACGATTACTTCGCTCGTAGGCGTCAATAGATAAAGTCTTTGATCATAAAATTTACAATGATTGACTTTATTGCCATGTCTGACTTGAGGTTACCAAAGAATATTACAAATACATTAAAATATGCAAAAATAGCTTAAGCTATGATTTTAAGAGATCCTAGAGCATTGAAATCTATACCCAAAACTTTATCCATGACTCACTTTATTAACCCACGTTTTTACGGTAAGTAATGTGCTAAAATTATTTCCAGAATATTTCTCTGAGATGAAACAAGTTTAGTGACGAAGAGAGAGAGACAGAGATCATAGGAGGTAAGTAGGGTGAAAATTTATAGTGTATGTTTTCAATCTATATTTTATGTTGCAATCTCTAGATAAAATTTACAGCAGCATTCTCCCAAATACGATATATTGTCTGAGGACCCTAAAATTCGTCTCGAATCCGAAAAACACTCATACCTCGGATCACGAAGATAATTCGTTCCAGATTCAAGTTCGTTAATCGAAATCTATAATTCAATCATAGTTATCTTATTCATCAGCATCTTAACTTTCCATCGCAAATTTACCCAAGATTGGATGATTTAACGTTTCCGAGTCCCCACTCGGTTAATCCTTTCTTCTTGAACGCCTATATAGATAAAATATCGAATGGTTCGAAGGAGGAGCGAGATAAAAGCCGACTAGAATCGTACAGTGGTTTGACGCTCCAAGGGTTGAGAGAAAAGTCGAAACTTTTTATTCGAACTGTCGTATGATTCGAATCGTAAATAAGCGAATTATCCCATTGTTTTCATTGGGTTGGGCGTATCCGTTCAAACATTCGTAAGCAGAATCCGAAAAATAGGATAAAAATCTTTGCTAGGCGAAAGATTCGTCAGCCGGATTATTACTATTACTACTATTTATTACTATTACTAATTTGCCGAAGTACCACTGTATTTGCAGAACAGATCTTTAATTACCGGTTATATTAACCGATTATTATAAATATTCGCGCAACGTACAAATCTCCTAAGTTTCATTACATGAAGAGATTGAACGTCAGATGAAAAACTGCGGCGTTTTTCCTTACCTTTTGACCTCTTCAAAACGAAATCTAGCTATTCCTCTTTTCTCTCTTCTCTTTCTTCGTTCATTTTCCTCTCCTTTTCATCCACACTCAACCAGAGAACCTTCCCTTATCTTATTTTACCTTCATCTCGAAGTAATTTTCCACTTGATATGACTACAGTCACCCCTCTTCTCACTCACCTTCCATCTTCTCCTCCGCTTCATCTGAAGCCCGTTTATTAAAGCGAGCCTACTGGATTGTTTCTAACGCCTTCAACTATTATGTTACTCCAATCTTCGCCATCATATGCGATTCTGCCTCAACCAGGAGAATAGAAGGACGGTTCCCGCAAATTCTAATCTCGCATAATATCTATAGTTACATTTCGAGAGAGATGAATTTTTATACTATTTGAAGCTAATCTTTTCAACCAATGAATTAGTAAAAATCGGTGGTAATTGTTTCAAAAAAAGAGTAACTGATGAAGTTAATATTCCTGGTCCGAAAAACTCATATTTACCTTTTTCGCATATAATATTAATGGAAATGGAGAAATTAGATCCAAAGAACGATAGATGGAAAGAAGTAAAAGTAAGTATACTTTTTAGTTCTTACCTTTTAATATACGGTTTAGGAGTAATTTATATTTAAAGATTAAAGAACGATAGTTACCTTGTTCTGTTTTAACAAAAGCTTTCATATAATCCTTTTTGAGACATTTTTCTATCGTATCTTTTTAAACGTATTCCGTTGGCAGCACTGAATGAAAACGGAGGGAAAATAATAAGATCTAAGTATTTGTACTTCTAAAGTAAATTTAAATTATACTATAAGATACGAATGAATAGATAAACGGATGACTCTAAAAGTCCCCTGAAATGCAGCGAAAATCATTTGTATCATAGCAATCTGACTAATCGAGGAAAGCAAAGGAGAACTATCTTATCTTGCCTAGTAAGCAATACTCTCTCTTCAGACATTTTCGGTGCTAATTGTAAAGTGTTTGAGGATCAAACACGCCTGAAATCATATTGATACTAAGATGAAAATTTACTGTAAAATTTTAACCGGCCGCGTTCGGATAATTAAGCTTCTTAAGATATCCAACGCTACAAAAAAATGTGGATTCTCCAAATACTTCTAATTCTGCAAACGATAAGATGTCGCCCAAGAAACAAACAATTTACAAAATAGTTTGTTTTTGGGCGAAAATGACATTAAAAGGAAGCCAAAAAGGCAATCATTTGTGTTAGAATTATAACTTAACATTACTGTCGCTCAGTCAAAAACAGCCTTAATTTAGCTCTCTCAAGCTTTTAAAATTTAGCACACGCACACAAAATACTTTCCTATGGAAATGGAAGAGGATATTTTAATCTCGCTGGAACATTTTAGCTTCTAAAGTTTATCCTCTGCAGTCCATCTTTCAAATAGACGAATGTGATTCGGTACTAATGGGACTTTAATTATCCGAAAAAAATTCGGTCCAGGGAGTGTTTTCAATTTGAAAAGTCTAAATCCTTCCGAAAGGCAGAAGAAAAAGAGAGCGGTCACAGAGGAGAAGAAGGGAGAGGCGTAAAACAAAAAGACGGAATAAAGGCGGTGAAGACACGCATCTGGAGCGGGAGGTGTCGGGATGAGCTTTAAAAGCAGTCGCAGGTAATGTATTCGCAGGCAAAAGAAGGGTCTTTAAGCTCGACCTTATAAGGTGTCCTCTCCTCGAGACCATTGTGTTCATCCATGTTTATCTTCGGTCTATCTTCAAATTAATGAGACACCTTCCTCGAAGAGGAACTCAAGTTTGAAATCTCCCACATTTTTTGCTCTAATTCATTAACAATCAGGAGACATAATGGTTCTTGCTACCTGTTCCGATTAATGCAATATTTTTCATTTGTCGTTTGGTACATGATTGAGAAAAATGTTCTTTCTTTCCCTTTTGTCTCGGTCTCGCACATGTCTGCGATAACTGAAACTACTGGCGTATCAATGATGTATTAGCATTCATTTGGTCAACTGTTGAATTCTAAGGAAATTATTATTCATGTTAAATGCTTTATTAATGGGATAGCCTCAAGGGTGAGCCGGCCGATAACGAAATGTGAGACGAGAAGTGTATAAGGTAATGTACGGTGGGGAATTCGTGTGCCTCGTGGCCGCCACGGTAGCCGAAAAGGTCTTTTAAGAATCTTAAAAAAATTCATATGAAAGCTGAATTAAATTTTAAGGTCATGTTTAAGTTATAATAATTAAACACGCTCCTTTTAAGCTAGTGTAATTTATATACTCATATTCTGTATTTGTACATGTAAGGTTTCTGGAGAATCGTTGTAAGCAATTCTTAAATTCAAACGGTGTTTGTTTTTGCAGCAGATTTATTTTTATCATTCATGTATTTTTTGTGCATTATAGCTGTTTAAATTGTAAATTAGTGTAGCTTGTGAAATATTATTACTAATTGACTTGTTTTAAGTAATAAACTTCTGTAATTGTAAACGTAGGTATTTGTAATATTATTTGTGACCTATAAATTGACGTCGTCACCTATTCTATTGACTAACTACGGCAGTACTGTATATGATAAGCATATGGTTATTATGCTGCATTTACGTGGGACTCCCTCTAGCAGCATCCTGAATGTAAGAGGCAAACATAAGACAAATACCTTATTCTTTATTCGCCTCATTGACTTTCTAAAGCTATTGAATGAAACCAACCTCCGGGCTGAATGCTCCGGGAACTGGGACGAATACATTATATTATATACAATTACATAATATACATTAGTGAAAAGTAATTACTATCTTAATCCTTATGTTGCACTTTCATCTGAAATCAAGATTAATACCTTAGTGGATAAGATTTAAAAAAGAAATACAAACGCTTGAGAAAACACTCCCTAGTCAGGTCAAGCGTTTTATAGGAGCATCGACGGAGAATGCCCGGAATCTAGAAGACGCCGAACGGTTGAAAGAGTACTTTCAACTTCTTATTCATTAACAATCTACTTTTCCTTTCTTGTATTTGTTGAACTTCTCTCAATTCTTCTCTTTTTACTACCATTATATAAAAGATTTTAAAATGTTTTCCTTTAACTCTTTCGCACTGATAAACCTAATTTAAGTACCGATTTCGTTTTACATCGATTAACAATTAGGAAAGGGAATTATCTGGTGATTTCTTTAATTCTATACACAAACAGAAACATATGAAGCAGGTAATTCAGAGCTTCGATTGCGGCGCAATAATTCACGTTCTTTGAAAGGTGTTGGAAGCATATACTAGTTGGTTGATGGAGTGTCGTCTCAGAGAAGCAGGAGATGGAGATCATGAAAAGTTGTAGTGCGACCTTCGTTACGTCTGCGGACACATTCTCACAATAGAACCACTCTTCCACACGGCATATCCACAGACTCCTTTGCCTTACTAATTCGTGGCCGCCATGAGAAATCTCAGACAACGAAGATGGTTACTGACTAAGGGAGATGGAGAACGTTGGGAAGGGAAGAAGTGATGACGGCCATCGAATGAATACTACCCGAGAAGAGAGAAAATCCAACTTTGCGGATTCTACAGAAAAAGGATCCTTCATGTTGAATTTCAAGGGTTTTAGAGTCATTTTTTAACTAACTTTCTTTTTTGACGACCACATTTGCGAAAGGAAAGAAATGGGAACTCGGCTGAGAGTGAAGAAGAATCCCGACGTAGTCGACTTACGGAGAGTCTTTCGACCTCTTATTCCCACGGAATACAATGTTAATTATAATATAAATGAGAATTTCCCAGCAAAATTAGTTCCTTTACTTCTTTGTCTCGAAAGTCATAAGCCTAATAATTTTCACTTAATTTTGTTTCGTTCTTCGAATTCAGTTTCATATTTAATTTGATTGCCTTCGAGGTTTTTCTTGCCTATATTCCCCTTGGGCGTTTTCCGCACTGGGACACCCATCTTCCACAGGCCTCAAGTCGAGGAAAATTTTATACTACACTTTCAATTTTCATTATTTTGCAATTCATTCCAAAACTGCATACTGAGATAAGTGAAAGAGAAACACTCAGGCCAAACTTCGGCGAATAAATGGCCAATCTATTCTTATCTCTTTACTTTTTATCAGAGCTTCTAGACTATACTATAGTACCTGGACTTAAGAACTGCTCAAAATACGAACTTCATTGTACTCCATCATGGCATGGGACATTAACTTCATTTTGTAATTCCTAGTACCATAGTAATTATGCATTAGCGCATGTAGATGGTTACGCAATAATACTCCCTCAGATGCAACGTTTTGTCTTTCTCTTTGAAAACATTTTTAACATATTACACCATTCAGCAAAATTTACCAGCAATACCTCTCAAGTAGAAAGCCAAAAATGATAATGTGATTCCTATTAGCTTTTGTTTGATAAGGATCTATGGAGACAGCTCTTAGAGAGAGAAAATCTTCCGCGAGAAATGCTACATACAACAGGATCATCTCATTTTATGAAAGATTTCTTAGGAACGAAGAACTTTTTAAAATACAAATAAGTTCGTAAGTTAAGGTACATGAATCGCCAAGTGAGACAGATACGAACACCTTCTAAAGAGCAAAACACAAGTATGATTTTCTATATCTGAAATGAGCCTTCCGCAGCTGCAAAAACCTTTGCTCTGTATCGGATAGTTTGAGATTCAAAGCAATTCCATTCACAACGAATGAACGAAATGTGCCACGTAATCGAGAGAAGTGAAAATAGGATTATCTAATGAAAATAAGACGCAATAAAATCCGTAAGACCAGAATATACTCGTATATGTGTTAATACGCCGCGTTCACACTCGGATAAAAACAAAAGAATGAGGATTCCTAAGGAAAGGATGTTGTAACAAGTTTTGACACGACCAAATCGGGAATCAAAGAATTGGTATCCTTGGAAAGCTCTTAGGAAAGGAGTTTCGAGTTTTGAAATGCAGGTCTCATTGTTTTCCGCCGAATAAGGAAAATACAAGAGCCAGGAATTTATGGATATCAGAAGTAATACGGTTTCGAATGGCAGATCGCGGGGCTCCTCTAAGAGTGTGTAACGATGAATACGAAACAACTAATGATGAATCTCGGTGACGAACGTGGTCATTGAGGAACGCATTGGGAATCGACGAAGAGGTAAGATTTACGCTGAATGTGCGCTTTTCTCCCATATGGGATTCGCAAACCAGTCGCAGACTTTTAAGACACGTGATCCAAGGTCAATTCTCTAATTGATGACAATAATGGCCTGGAAGTGAACTGTTTCGCTCAGAGGGCATTAAATAAATAAATGAATTAGTTATTCGGCTATCATTTTGGGACTAACAAGATTTTGTGAACAAAAATAATATTCATTGTAACAAGATTTACCTGGCAGAGGAATAAAGGTATAATATTTACTCTTTATACGCGCCTGGGTTTCCCGTCATTATCAGGTCAGCATTATCACCTGATGAGGACGTGAACGTCGAAACCTGTGTCGTGCGCCGATAAGGTTAGAAGGTGTGTGATCGTGAGCTAACACCAACTCTTGGCGGATTTTGATTTACCTGGCCTTGCGCATTACATATTTTACTTAACTCCGTTCTTTCCTATGAGAAAAGTAAGATTGATTAGCAAATGAAGGATGTTTACAGTATTACAATTCACCGAAAGTATTCGTGGTTCAGAATAGGAATTCGTCGCTTGCAAAAAGCATTTAATCGCTTTCATGGTAACTAAACTGATTAAATACTTTTTGCACCAAATTACCTATTTTGAGGAGATCCCATACGCAAAATTAAATATTAGAAAATATATTTACTCAATCATCACTTCTAACAGGTACTTTAATTTTATATTCTTAACGATGAGGAAGAAACAATTTCTTTCACTAACTATTGGAATATTGCTTAGCGGAATATAATTTTTCATTTATTTAATTAATGATGAACTAAAATAATTTGATTTTGAGTGGAACGCGTAAAATAGGATCTGAATGGAATTACTAAGATAATATACCGATGTTTAAATGCATTATATAGTAGTGCTCTACAGGAAATAATTTTATTTCCAATCAATCATTTGATATTGTTTGGTACTTTTAGAGAGTACGAGAATTTACGATGAAGCCCTTCGAGAAGAAATTAATGATTAAAATTAGAGTAACTTCAACAGGAACATTGAAGCACGACAGTCTCCTAAAGATAGTATTGGTAGGACGATAGTAGGGGAAGACCTAGGTTGAATTAACGAGAGACGTGTAGGTAAAAGTCATAGTTTGGAATTATTAGACGCGGCTGGCAATGCCTGGAAACCAGAAAGAAACAAATAGTCGGACTGGTATTCTTTGACGACGGATTAAAAGAGACTAAAATCTCTATTGACGATCAAGGAGTTTCGGAAGACTGATCGAAGCTGGAAATATATACTTTTTATAATAATAAAAATTTATTTCAACGACTATTTTTGATGGTATTTGTATATTGATAATTGATTTTTGATCGTTTAATGATGTATTTATTATACTTATATGACTTTGAGGAAATTCCTTATGGACTCATGATTGTAAATTGCGAGTCTCAGCTTTTTCGCGAAGAGTAAAATTCAATCACAAACAAAGAATGCAGTCTGTGCGACGCAAATTCCTCTTGAGTTTCATGCGAGTACCATAGTTTGATTTAAATTTTCGAATAATAAAGTTAAAATTACTTTTAATGCTTCCTATTGAATATTACATTGTTATGAATCAGAGAAAAATGTTTTAAAGCTATTTAATCTTATTGTGAGAGAAAATTAACTTGGAGCTTCTTAGTTATCGTATTACTTTTTCACAATTCTAAAACAAGCGTATTTTATTTCTCATAATGAAGCAGATTTAGCGCAACCCCATAAGATATCCACCGTTCCTTTGCAACAGAATTTGATTGATCGCAAAACGAGCCGATCTTGCGGTACCTTCACTCAGATAATCCTTAACAGTAAAATTAGACCTCAATCGACGCCAGTAAATAAATACTAAAAAAGAGTACAGAGTTATCTACAATTCAATCTATCTATCTATATATTATTTTAAAACATGCTTTTTTGGTGATCGGGACTTTTCTCCCTTATTACTCCACAATATATATAAATGAATAACCGTTTGATGGCAAAAGTTGTCAGGTTCCTGCGAAAAATAGTCAGACAAATCAAAAATGCACCATTTGTTAAACAAATTGAAATGATATTTTAATCATCTCATTTTTTACTGGACGAAAAAAGGCCCGGGTTGCTATATACAGATTCAATTTGTTTACTTAGTGACGAGTGTAAACAAATTTTTAAATCGGATAATGCATCTATTCTCGGACATAAAATGATTCGCAATTAACATTACAGTCTCCATGAACGAAAACTTCGACTTCGTACGCAACCATAACAGTTGAATAAGCAAGCCACATTGCATCTTGCGGGAGCAGAACGACAGCCAAAGAAACATTAACATTGCCGAATATGAAAGTTTGCGTCACGGTTTTATCATGTGGTATGTTTGAATAATTTTGCATCATATTACTTCCCGGTTTCGTATGTTGCAAATTTTCTATATATCTAAACCTGATATCAAATGATTTTTATTGTTTATATTTCACTCATTGAATAGATAATATTCAACATTTAATCATATTTCTGAGTAAAGAAAAGGATGTCCTGCGATTTCAGAAAACTCACCAGCATGTAGTACAAGCTTAACGAAAGCCCAAGCTTTTATTCCCAATCGCTATCTCCGAAGCACAAAAATGTATTATTTTGTCACATTAACGATGTTAGAGACTTTCAATGCGGGGAGAATGCTATGCGCTTTGACAATGTAACACAATGTATTCGTATGAAAGTGTGACATTTAGCTTCCCCTCTATCTCTCCTCTCCCAGACCAGATCACTGCAGACGAGTAGTAGTTATTTTTGTATTTCATGTATGAAGAGAAGAACATAGAAAATAAATAAATAACGTGGATGCAGAAGGTATGTTTCGTTCTTTTATATTGGTTATTTAAGTGACACTTCATTGCCGGTATAAAAGGAAGTGGTTTTTATAACGACAGAGTTTAGCTAAAGCTCGCAGTGATATTTTGTATCTTTACCTTATTCATTTAGTCATAAATGCATTGGGTGAATTTAGGTATTCGGTATAGGATAAGATACATGTAGGTATCGTTATAGTGATGACGTGCACTATTCGTGATTATACTGCTAAAAGAAAATTTTTAAAACATTCGATAACATTTATACTCTCACGTTCTCTAATATAATAGGGATTTTGTCTGGGTTCATATGTTCATATGAAAACGCAAGGCATTTTATTTGGCCATTGAGTTTGGTTGATTTTTAATCCACCATTTGTTAAACAAATTAACATTTTAATCATCGCGTTGTTTACTGGACGAAACAATGCCCGGGTTGCTATATACAGATTAAATTTGTTTACTTAGTGACGAGTGTAAACAATTTCAAAAATGAGAAAGTGATTTTAATACTTAGTCTTATAATGATTGAAAAAGTACTCAGAAGTAACATATCGACTCCATAAACGAAGAAACCAAGATTGCACGCAACTATAACAGTTTAATAAACCGGCTGCTTTACATCTTTTGGGAGCAGAACGTCAACTACAGAAATATGAGAATTGCCGGATCGTTAATGTTTGTGTCACAGGAGTATCGCTTGGTATGTTTGAATAACGTTGCATCGTATTACTTCTCGGTCATTTAAATTTAAGATCGACCATAGTAGAATATTCGATTTATTTTTGTCTAAATTCATGATGTAATAAATGCATTAAGTGAATTGGGGTATTCGGTATAGGATAAAATGCATATACGTCGTTATATAAATGACGCGTACTATTCGTGATTATAGTGCTAAAAGAAAATTCTCTCTACAGATCTATCGCCAAAAACGACGTATGTCGAAACTGACACTGACATGGAATATCAAGGTACGATTTTTTTGGCATGTCTTATTGTTTGTGTATTCGTCTGTAGTGATTAGAGTAGTTGCTGTAATGTATTTGGTTGGGGAAATTGAGTATTACTAATCGTCTGCGAAATTTTCGCACGGGGCAACTAGTAAAGATCTATTATTAGGATTGCATACGAGGCTTGCAGTAATTTCATCACTTCCAGGGGCACATCGATCAATACTCGGTAGTATATAAATATATGCTGGGATGCATCACTACTCCGAAGCCCTTAGAATATTCAAAACTAGGTCCGAGTCGAAATACATGGTCCCATAGGCGCCCTTATTATGCACGCTAGAGGCTGCGGGAGAAGCTCAACTTTCTCGAGAAAACAAAAGGATTTTTCCGCAAGTTTCCCTTTACCTCTTTGAACAAAAAGAAATTTCAGCGTTCGGAAAGTTCCCCAATGCGAGACAACTTTGCGAAAATCCCTGCAGCACCCACCGCATGTCCTCTGCCGGGAGCTCATTTGCCTAATGGGTACTTAAAGAATGTCCAGAGTGGAGTTGGGAGCGATTGGGGGGACAACAAGGGAAGAAAAGTCGGCGAAGCGTATAAGTCAGTTTTACGTTAATAGGGAATCCCCTCCCTATTAAGGGAAGGGCACTTGAATGCGGGTGGGATTTTTCTATTCTATTCCGTTCTGGAGCGGGTCAGGGATAAGATGAGATGATATAAAGTTCAGGGTTATCTAAATTGAAGAACAATTTGCCATAAACGTATGAGGCACAATATCAGTAACGATATCGCGCTTAAGACACAGGTTTCTGGATATTATCGATTGTAGTTAAAATTAAGCATTTTATTTTGATCTTTTTCTTTAAAATTTTATTTTTTTTGTAATTTTTATACTGATGTGACTTGTGGAGCTCGTATCAACTATATTTACTCATTATATTCATCAAAGGTATTTAATTTCTTTATTTACTGTGTTTTCTCGGGTATTTTCACTCTCCTTCTCTGTGGGTGTTTTCCCGCAACGTGGATTTTTTTCTATGTCAACCTTCAGTTGCATAGGATTTTTCCCACACCGTACTCTTTCTTTTTACTTTAGTTTCTATTTGTACATATTATAACGAGGGTATCTGGAAGAGAGGCCAAACCTCGCCAATAAAGGTTCTATCCATCTATAATTTCTTGCGGTCCCTTTAACACGAAAAATATGGGAAAATTACCGCTTAAGACGCGGAATTTTCCTATCGACCTAATTGCTCTGCAAGCCTCATTCGATAGACCAAAAAGAGTGGGCTTTCGAACTTAGTTTCGGAGAGATCTTGATGTCTTTTCACCACTTCTGTTAAAAAATCGCTATTCTTCCCTGATTGCCTATATGGACAAATTACTTCATTATAGAGTGAAAATGAGCTATTTGAAGCAACTGAAACGCTTCTTTGTGCGAAAATCAGACCATCTTTAAAAAATATGATGTAATGCAAGCTGCCAAACCGGTTATCCCGCTTAAGACGCGGTTTGCGCACCCCGAATAACGTGTTAACCGAGTGTACTTATCGAAATGAGCTGCTGTTACAAACTGGAGAATATCAAAATATTTGTGAGCGATTCGAAAGAGGAAACTAATAGTAATTATAAGATTAATATTGGCAATGAATACAGGAAGGTCGAAGCTAACCGTGAAATTATTATATGAGAAAAACAAATTAAAAGTTCAGGAAAGCAAGCCAAAATAAGATATCGAATAGTTCTAATTATAGAAAAGAAAAGTTTTCACTTTCTGATAAATTAAGTATACTTTTTCACCTTACGTTTGATTACATTTACAGGGTTCAAACAGAAATTTTGCGTGAACACAGATTTTTACTTTTCCACATTTTTTTTTAATTCAGGAACTACCGGTTTCGGTGTACTACCATTGTCAGGTTTAAAAACAATTTGGAACCTGACGATGGTAGTACACCAAAACCGTTAGTTCCTGAATTAAAAAAAAATTGTGGAAAAGTAAAAATCTAGTATCGCTCGAGGTACTGAGATTACTGAAATCAGAAAAGAAAATTTAAGAAAAAAAATTTGGTCCTAATTTCTATTTCTTAAAAGTTTATGAACCTAACAGTTAACTGTGATTGCAAGGTTGAGTTTATTTTAAAAAGGGATTTAATCTAGCGTTACTTGGTGGAATTTCATTTAAAAAATTTTAATTACAAAATGTGCACTTCCACAAAATGGAAGTGGAAATTTACCATTTTGGCCTTTATCTATGACGATTACAATTTTCGGGTGATTTTGTGAGGATTCGAAGAGTAGCTTAATGAATAATTAATTAAAAAGTAGCTCACTAATCACTGTATATTTATTAAGACAATCTCAACCAATTTTAATGGTTGATGAAAGAGGTATCGACACCTTTGATTCTGCCAGAGAAATATATAGTAACAATGTTCAGAGCAGCCTCCCCGATGACAAGTTTCTAGATCTTCCCTTTGGCATTCCACAGTCATACACCTTTAGAATGGCCACCTTTAGAATGGCTGAATCAATCATATGTGATATTCCCATTTACACTATCGCACACTTCATTTCACCCACTATTATGTTTTAATATTATATACCCACCTTTTGATCCACATAAGCTAATAGCAAGTTCACTTCTATTTTTCTATGGACATAGACGGGCTTCTCCGACATTCTAAAAACGGCCTCGCCTTGTGTATGCATGCAAAATACGAGTCACTGCGGAAAAGTGTTGTATTAAAACAAGGTAAGGCTCAACGAGAGGAAATAATGTTCTATAGAATTTATAAGACAGATCAGTGCGTGTTACACTGGATGCTGCTCACACATATATTGGCTCCAAATATGTTTGAGATCAGTGTTCGTCGAATTCAGAATGAGCGAGAAAATCAAAGAATCCTGAAGAGGGAAGAGGGGTGGATGGACAATGAGAAGACGCTGCTAAGGGTGGTCACAATCCGAGGACGCTCTTTAGTGCATTAATCACGTCGGGCGACATCTACCATTCTACGTACGTGAAAAGGGTTCCACGAAACGATTCATTTGGACAAAAGGAGTCGATCCCTAGCCAAAAAGACAGAAAACCGGAAGCTCCCATATAATAGAATGCATTACAGTCGCTCGGAATTGAGGAAAATCTTAACATGATTTATGCCAGTTCGGTCCGAGTGGGTGAATATACAAAGAGGAAACTAAAGCGAAGGAAATTATTACAAGTCTGAAGCATTGTTATAAAAACAACTTTATGGAGGAATTTTTAGCAATAAAAAAAAACTGAGCAACGAAACGTAGCTCAAAAGGAGCTAGGATAAGTGTTTATCGGATACCACTTAGATGAGCTCTAATCAAAGCAGAACAAATTAATTCACCTAATTGTGCAGAGCCATTTTGCCGCCTGAGGCGATGCCGCCATATGTTCACGTGATTTCAATAAATCTTTCGGATCGTTACGATTGAGCACAGAAATTCAAGAAACGGTAGGTTTCATTTTTTTATTGATACGAGTGTACTGAATTATTATATAAAGTGTTTAATTTAATTTTTAAACAAGTTGATACGTCAGATTTTATAAACATATTAGAGGGTTAACGTCTCATTTAAGTATTTTTCAACATCGTGTGTTCAATGATATTAATTTTCTTTTTTAGCTCGCCGCTATAACTACTCGGATGGCAACACAGAAAATTACTCCAGCGAAAAAATGGTGATTCGGAAGCATTTAAACATTTAACCATTTTTATTCATAGTTGTCCCTAAATGGTTAAAGAGATCTGGTCAAATGCTTCGAAAATAAATTTGGACCGATCCAGAGAAAGCGTTTATTCCGAAAGCAAGATTTGGTCCGGTGGCAGTAGGGTATCTTACCAATCTCTCCACACGTGCCGTCAGCGCTGCTTTCCTTGTAGAGGAGTTATTTTCGGGGAGGAAGAATGCTCTCCGTTCGAGAGATACCTTTTCAAACGAGAAACACGGGAGCTCTCCGTGTTTTCGCATTTGCCTATTACGAGCTCTAACAGGTCTGCCTTGTGTCGTATAGCAGTTCGGCGAAGTCGTTAGCGACGCAATTTCTTTTCCTGGAATACGGACCAAGAATTCTGAATGCTTCCAAGAGAGAACAGAGGATACCGAGTAAAAATAATCCGACGGGATGTGAAAACAAAGGCGGATATCCAATTGTAAAAGAATGGCGGATCTTTCTTCCGCGAACGGAGAAATATCAATCGGAATCAATTTCCTCGGAAATAAGATAAATGGAGGCTTTTGAAAAACAAATGGCGATAAATCATCCGTACGTGAATGATCTCGTTCTCTTTGGTTATCAGGTGTTATGACTATTTTATTCTGAGACAGATATTTGTACGTGTTCGAACGTATTTACATGATCCGATTCAATGGAATAAATTATATAAAATGCATGAGAGAAAGACTCATCTGCCCGAGATTGCAACTCTACGTCAGTCATCACTCGATCAACCTATAAAACTCAGAGAGTCCATTATTCAAATTCCGATTCGAAAGCCTTTCTTTCTTCAGTAAATAGATTATTGCATTAATATTACCTTGAATTGTTATCGTATGTTTAATTCTTATCAAGAGAAAATAAGTGGAAAATAAAATTTATTTATGCTGAGGTTCGAGTTGGTGAATTATTACAAACTATAGAGCTCATAGTTCACTTGAGTTGGTTTTCCATATGTAAGCTAAACGACCCTAACGATATTTCCTTTACTCAGATACAATTACTTTACAAGATACAACATTCCAATACAACGCAATTCTCATTTCCATTACTAATTCCCTTACGAAAAAAATCTTATATAGGTATCTACGAATTCTTAAATTATTCAGCAATGGGTTACCCTAGGACTTTCAAATAGTCTGCAGTGATTTCAGTACACTCTGGCCTATAAAATAAAACCAAACTTACCAAAATATATGTATTTCTTAAAAATTTTTAATACCTTAAAGTTATTGGTCAAAAATGAACAAAATTCAACTTTTGACGAGAAACTTTTCAAAGAAGGAACAATTTATTAGCCTTAATATTTTTTGGCCTGTTACACTACATGTTATAGTTAATTTTAACAGAATATCAATGTTGGCAAGATTACCCTTTAAAAAGTATTCATCTTTAAAAACACATTTTTGAATTTTTTTGAAATTTCCACTGCCAATATCATGGTTGGGGGAACCAGATAAAAATATGAGTATTGCACACAGTAAAGGTCTTTATTATATAATAATTCAGTATAAATTTCAACTTTGAGATTCAAAAATATTTTTATAAATATTTATTTATCTAATAATTATTTATTTATTAATATTTTTTGTTGTTACACTATAAATTATAGTTACTTTTCGCAAAGTATCAATGTTGGCAAGATTACCGTTTAAAAACATTAATAAATAAATAATTATTAAATAAATAAATAAAATTTGCTAGGTTTATATAATTTGTCATGGAAAAAAAACGACCAACTCAGGCCAAATGAACTAGTATGGTCCCGTCGGGTCTAGTGGTCTATTTCAGAGAAACAAAGTATTTTCAAATCAAACATCATTTAGCGATAAAGGACAATACATAAGATACTATAGAGGAAAACGACTGAAAAGTATATAATTCTTTTAGAAAAATTATCGAAGCAAAACCGGCCGGGTCAAAATGACCCGACGCGACCGATTAAGGGCCAACCATATGCTCCTCCTGACACACTCCTGAATCTTCTTCCGAATCTTTATGAGAAAGAATCCCTACTTTGAGATGATTCTTTCCAATATAATCTATCACGTGTTTCTCGACTTCATGGATGGATACTATGAACAGGTAACAGAAATACACTGTTTTTTCTACATGGGTATATGGTAAACATCACAAAATAGTCTGAAAAAAATAATTAAACAACTAGCCTGATCATGACTCAAATACTCATAATCGGGCAGAGAGAAAAAGAACGCGCTTGTATGAATCATCAATATTAAAAAAATATTAAAAATATACTTGAACTTTGCGAAGTGATTTTTTTACCGTATTTCCTAATATGCAAATTTCACAGAGTTACGATCTAAATCATCCAATGTAATCTTCAGCTTGTTTTAAAAAGACGGCTTAAATTCCGTCTTGTGCTGGTAAAATAAAAAAAGTAAATGGCGTCTTTAGTTTGGGCAACATTGAGACTATAATGTACCACTTAATATTTGTAAGTACCATAAACCCCAAATGTATAGTTTATCCGTATAGTATAGGGTTGTTTCATTCATTCTTTGACTGTCAGTCCTTTTACTCCAAACCAAAATCACACAAACCATCCTCTCCGAACATGCAATTTTCACAGTCGATGTTTCTTTGGTTTGCCTGATGAGGAAATCCCCCTTTAAGGACGTCAAACTTCAGCCTTTTGCAATTAAAATTCTTCACATGGACGAGAGAAGCGTCTTTGTGAGGCGATTCGAATCCGCCGTTGGGGAAAAGCGTCATTTCTCCCATTATTCTATGGGTCATTCTGCCCGCCTCATTTGTGCCTTTTTGTTGACAGGGAGTCTCATTATATGTAGGTGCCGGGTGCGAAGCTGACAGGAGGCCGGCTTGTTTGGCTTCGGATGAAAAAAGAACGATACATTATACCAGAAATTTCTTCCCGAGGATAATGACACGAGGAGCATAGCGAAAGCTAATGGCTGGAATCCAAATCACCAAGATTTATGTCATCCTAAGCGTGAGGGGTTAAAAAGAAAACCCCCGCTGTGGTAGTCCACGTATCTAACGAATGCTAGCAAAACCCATGGGATCGAAGGCGTAAAAAACAGAGAGGAAAAGAGAATCTTCAGCATTTTCAGTTGGTCATCGCGGAAAACCAAAATGGAGGATGATCCGGACGTTATTTCCTGAAATCGAGGAAGAAACTTTTTCCCATTAACGGCGAGTGTGATCAAGAGATGTTTCGATAAGATTCATGTTTTTCACAGCGTTTTTCAAAATTTCGTCCTCACTACTGACAGCATCTTTTGGAAGGAGGTAACATTTATCAAATCATTAATTTATTAATATCGCTTAAATTTGATAAGTTTTCATCTGGTGAAAGTATGTTTATATTCACGGAATTTCATATTTTAGATATTTTTAACGTTTTTACCCGATAATTGAGAACATTAAACAGATAAATTTATACAGATACACTTACATAAATCTCCGAGAGTTGCGTTAGACGGAATATTATCCGACGAAATTAGTATCACATTAAGTGTTCCGCAAGGAACTGTCCTAGGGAAAATTTTATTCCATATCTACATTAATGACCTAGTGGATAATGTAAAGAGCAAAGTTAGGTTGTTTGCCTCATATACAGAGAGATTTCGTCAGAAAATTATAGAAGTATATTGCAGAACGACCTGGAAGTTATATCAGGATGGTTTAAAGATTGGCAGCTTGATATAAATCTAAAGAAATGTGTTGCTGTGAGTTTCACGCGTTCTAAAAACGTTATTCCCGCGCAGTACAAAATTTCAGGATATCCCTTAAAGTTCGTGCGTCACAATAAATATCTAGGAGTCACGCTTAGCAGTAGTTTATCTTTTAAAGAACATATTCGAGATGTAATAGGTAAGGCGAATGAAATGCAGACACTAACAGGTAGACGCTGAAGGGATGCTCATCAAGAATAAAATAAATAGCTTATTTTTCCCTTATTCGATCTAGTCTCGAATATTGCTGCGTGATTTGGGATCCACGCGAGGCCGGTTTGGTCTCAGATTTAGAAATGGTACAACGTAGAGCGGTTCGTTTTGTTACAGGAGATTTCAGATTCGACAGTAGCGTTACGTTTGTGATAGAGTCCTTCGGTTGGAATTCGCTTCAGAAAAGAATAAACGATTACCGAAGGAAACTTTTCTAAAAGTTCCTCGGTTCCGAACTTAGGGACGAGGTGAATGAAATTTTCATTCCGGTAAGTAATGAGCGCGATCTCCGAGAGGCATCAACTAAGCGTTATAAGGATGAAATCGCAAGGATAGATAGTTATTTTCGGTCGTTCTTCCCGCGAGCTATTAGAGAAGCTAATAGGGTCGATTAGTAAACGATGATGGTGTCATTACACCCCCTGCCATTCGTCACTGGCGGCTTTCGGTGTACTAATCTAACTCTAAGTTTACTTTGGTATTATATTTTTATACACCGCTGTATACCGCTAAGTTTATACTGACAAAGCAGGCATACATTTTAAGCTTGATGTTTCCTTATTTTAATTTTTTAAATTTTTTTAAGGAAACCCGTATCTAACTGTTTTATTTATGTAATAGTGTAACTATTTTTTTGCCTTCTTGATGTTACTTATCCAAAAGAACAAACGACAAGACTTTTAAATATTTGCGTCTATTAAAGGACCCTTGTTTCGGATGTCCTTCATCAATGACCACTGGAAACAGGGGGTTCGCATAGTACTTTTTACATCTTTCGAGATGATTTATTCTAAATTGATTTAATATCCTAATTCTATTCTCCTTCTCCTTAAGCCTTCCATACCCTAGAGAGCATTATAGTGGCGCTTACTTTTGCATTTCTCAATTCTTGCAATTTTTACGTCATCTTTCAGATTAATCTTCCTATGTGCAACTTAGTGGAGCACCGATTCAAGGCAATTTAAATTAAATTGGAATTAAACTTCAGTTTATCGGTCCATAAGTTAAAAGGATACGATTATATAATTTCACAGAGGAGACCATCACGATTCTTAAAATAAGATCATGGAAACGCTAAAAATAAACAAGAACTTTACTCCATAAAGCTGCGTAGGATAGCTTTTTAACAAGTCCTGTGATGAGGTGACGAAAATTTCCCTCTTCGACTGTAAAATGTCTTACAAAGACCACTTCTATTGACGTGAAAAGGCGACGGAAAAGATAAACCTAGATGCATAAATTAAAATTGGAGTTATGAAATTAAATGTATTTTTTCCCGAAGAGGATACTTATAATCTACGAACGAAAGCCATTATCACGTGATCGATTCACCCGTATTATTGCTTGACCTAATTTTAATGCGAAAATATTTGAAAGAGAAAAGGCGAAAAGAGCCTTAATATTTAAAGAACTGACATAACTCAACAAGCATATACATAAATTGTCTCTTCTATGTATCTCTCATGAATCATTATGCGTCGAAGAAGATTTTTCTTGCGCCAATACGTTTCTGTCCTATAAATCTTTTTCTATTAAAAGGAAGTAGCTCAGAAGTCATTTGATCATATTTCCTCAGTTAAGCAAAATTCGAAATGTTTCTTTCAAATACTTAATGGTCGGACTCTATCATGTAAATAAAGCTAACTTTTACCCTTAATCCTCTAAGAAACTAGACATTCTTTATCTGTTTTTATAATGAGGGAAATAAAAGAACGATTGGAATAGGAGAGCAAGGAGTCGTTTTTCCCTAATTTAGCCGAAACTAGTTAAGTAATTTTGCTAAATAATTTTTAAAAAAACATAAAAATATTTAACGATAAAGTTTCCAACAATTTTTCAATTGATTTTTTCTTAACATTGTCATGCTAAATTAATTTTATTCCATCTCTCTATTTATGGATCTTTCCGAGGTATGTTCATTTTAATTAAATTAAGAAATATTTATCATTCTGATTTTACTCTATTATCCAAAGTGTTTAGGCAAAGACATAAAAAGTTTCTATCACAATGTGAGTGTATATAATTAATAATATATATCCATTAATAATATTGTAATAATAATGTATGTAATTGTGTTTTCGATCATATAATGATTATGACTGACTGTAAGTCGCTAAGATCACAACATTTTTTGCTTTAAAGAAATGTTAAGGTTTGAATCTAAATCAATCCGTAAAGTTGAAGGTAATACGGTAAATGGTTTATATCTGACCGGGAACAATAAATATTGTAAATTTGCAATTAATATGTACTGTAAATATGTTATCTCGATAGAAATCATATGATTTATGAAATGTGTATGAATATATGCATGTAAAATATTTAAGAGTTGATGTTCGAAGATTAAGGCAGCTATTTCACATTTGCCATGTGCCAATAGTATGCAAAGTAGTAATAATGAAACACAAACAGTCAACGTTTTTACAAGGATGCTACAGGTTACAGCACTAAGGGTCCAAAGCGGCAACCGAGTTGTTTTCGGGGCACCGGAGGTGTAACCCATGTCCTAATAGGTATCGCTCTACTCTATCTTGTAGTGTTGGCATCGGTCCTCCATTCAACGTCGCGATTACAACATAACCTACATTTAGTCACTATGCGACACATCATAGGAAACATAAAAACATGATCCGATGCGCGTGGGAGGATCATCATATTCTTCAGGCGCCGATCCATTGAGGACCGTTCATCGTCAGATCTCTCAGTTAAGTCGACAAGCACACACACATCACTCCGGAAGACCCCGTCCAAAAACTGGGCGATTGCTTTCCTAAAAGGCCTCAATGGACATTAACATCCGTCCGATGCAAACAGCGCTCGATGTGTGAGCAACGAACAATGCGACAGCTGAGCCTCGTCGTTCTTTAGAACAAGGCCGCAAAGGAAGCCGCGCGGCCAGTTGACAAAAGGGATGAGATCCATTCTGAGACGATCTTTGTTATGGGCTGCCAATACTTGATGGAGGGTCGACAGTGATTAAGTGTGGAGGTTTTTAATCGCGTTGCGAGGACTGAATTTAATCCTCCGGCACGGTTCTCCACATTTCGAGTCAGTATGATGTAACTCCAATGTATCTAACCAGAATCGCACCGATAAACGAAAAAGGTTTAGTAGCTAATTTGGTTCATTCTTCTGTGTAAGATATGTATAAATACATACATACCAACGTCTTTGTTTTCTGAAGAAATTGGAACTACTTAGTTCCATCTTCCATTTAACGCTTGTCTCAAAGTAAATAAAAACATAAATTAAGATTTTAAGAAATAGCGTAAAATATAATGTATATAGGAGAAGGGAGATAAAGATTGGTTTGTGGAGAGAAATAAAAGTGTGATACTTATCAGGGAAGAGTGAAAGGAAAAGACGGAGAGATTGAAATACAAGGAAAAAACAGAACTAATTAACATATGCAGCAACCACATCAAAACAAAAACATTGCTCATCATAAAAAAATACTGGAAGTTCTTAACTTAGCTTACTTTATGAAAATTAGATTCCGAGATAGATATTCATTTATGTTAGAAGTACAATAAATAAATCAAACATAGGATTCTGTTTAAACTTATTATAAGGAGTATTATTATGCACAGGAAATATAAAGCAGAAAGCTAAAGTAAAGATATGCGTTTACATTAATACCGAGCGAGCCGCCGTAAGGCGTATGGCAGGGGAAAGGTTCTACCAGATATCGCTGGAGTTAATTAATAAATAAAGAAACTCACGTTCATTTCACGAATATTAGCTTTTCTGTTAGCGCTTTTGATAATGAAAAAATTTATACTTGTGAAACCGAAATCTTTCCAAAATGATTTATCGACGATTAATTCTGGACGTATCTTTTCGATTTTAGCGATGCAAGGCGTTAACCAGCAGTCGCTCCAAATCTCTGATATAAGATATATAAATAAACTGTGAATAATAACTTCCAGAGTTATCAGTGGTGGTTCAATGATATTGTATCTAGTGATGATAAGTGGACACTGAACTTATGAAAAAAAATGCATACCATTTTATTTTATATGCGATAGGTGCCTCTAATAAGCCTAATATAAATATGCATGCCTACAGTGGATAACCTCATTATCAAGCCCATGCATGTATTTGTTTCGACTTATCGTCATCAATATTTCTAAAATAGAAATTAACGATCGGTGATAATGACTTTTGACTCCTTTTTGTATCCTTCATTGATTACAATGTGATTCTGATTTTTTCTAATCGTGTGGGTAGACGGCGATATCACATTCATATTAAAGCTGTTTACATTGAAAAAATGGTTGAATTGCCTGGTTTATCCTATTCACATCTGATCAATCAAAAGTTGTTTTTTCGGAAATCGCGACCATAAAATGAAAAAAAGAATTTCGGAAGATGGGTTATTCCAAGAGTGGCAGCGAAAACATCCGTGTAGAACCACATTCCTAAAGCTGGGAGCGAAACTGGCAAAAGAACCCCCGCCATTTTCCAGCAATCCCAAATCCGAACATGAGTTATACACTCTGTGCAAAGATAGAAGGTTTGCAAAGGGGTTCGGAGAGGGGAGGAGCGGTGCATGATGGGTAGGGCAGCTGCAATTCAAGAAGATGGTCGCTGCCAAGCTGAAAAGATTTTTGCCTCTTCGCACCGTTTTCCCTTTCACACACCCATAGAGAATGCGATTTGGGAAACGAGATCCTCGTTTCGCTCAAATCTGTTGATTCTGAAATGATCAAATAGTTTACGGCTTTAAGCTCGGCGATGGCGAAGAAGGGATTCAGAATAGAGTTCAGCGAATGATTTTCAGACAATCCGAGTATTACCACGACGATATATGGGGGATGATTAAGGCGAAAGCAAAAGAGTTTTCGTTGAATTCAAGCCGTAAATTATGATATATCTACGAGGAAAGTTCATCTCCCTGGAAAGATACTTAAATACAGAGAGCATCCCAAGATATTCAGAATATATTATGCATTAGTATTTGAATGTAATTAAAATCATTCTAAAATTTTGAAACATTCACATAATTAGAAACAGAGGGTTATGATTCACACAGTGAGCCGAGAGCAACAAATTTGTAGGGTGAGAATCGTGTAACCACCTTGTGTCTATAATAAGGAGACACTTAGCTAGAAAATACATTCAAGTCGGAGAACAGAATGAAATCAGCAAATAATTCTTAGAATAATACCGATACTGAATTCGAAATCCATCTCATCAAACATTTTGCTGTAAGTCAATTCAGGAGATTCAATAACAAGCGATACAATCGAAGAGCTGAAAATTTCAACCTAAAATTCGACGTCGTTTCCTCATTGATTATTCTAAGGCTTAAATAAGAGGGCTTCCAAACCAAAACCCAGCGGCTGAACTCGGGCAATTTCGTGCGGCCAAATGGCTGATTTACTCCAGAAAATTACAAGCGATATTCTATAGCGATGGCTTAAGCTTAAAAAGAAAAGCTAATTTTAGTAGAAGCACACTAGGCAATGTGAAATAAGCACAATCTTAAACTCTCGAATTCAAATCGAAGATTACAAAATGGTAATCTGCAAAATCGGGGTCCTCATAAGAGTAAACGCGGTCCACTTGGACCGTCTTGGCCAAAAAGAAGAGTAAGAGATAAATTAGCCATTTAATGTAGGTATTCTGCCATTAACCATACAATTAAACATCTAATGTTGACATCATATTAGAACGCCCTGGACTCTGTCACAAGTAAAAATTACATTTAGCGTAATTTATTTTCCCAAAAATTCATAAGCTTAACAGTATATAGTGAGACGATTAAGTCAATAGATTCCACATGGAAATCCACGGGTTAATAACCTCCGATTGGAAATGTACATCGAGAACAGATGCAAAGGCACGGAATTGGGGAGAAAATGGAAGAAAAAGGAGCGGCCATCGAGCCATTAATAATCGCAAGCGGGGAAAGAAGAAAGAAGAGGTTCACGCTCCGCAAAACTTTCCATAAACTATACGTTGGGTAGGCTTTTTTCATCACGACGAGCACCTAACCGACTTATTTCCCCCAACCTTCAAATAAAAGGGGTCTCTTCGCGCAAAACCTTCCCTTTTTCGCCCGAATACTTTCAAAAATATACTCTTTGGGAACCCCGAGGCCTCCTCCCGAACTTAGAAAGAAATCCATTTTCTGAAGCCGAGTAATGTAAGCTGAGGGGGAGGAAACAGAGCTCTCTAAGGATACGTGAGTGCTCCATGAAGATATCGATGCCCCAGGAACATCTACGATATCTTTGATTGGAATTTAAGGTGAGTTCTCCTGAGAGACGCTCTTCATTGGGAGCGTTTCAAGCGGAAATTTGCCATTTGGAACTCCATTTGCAATGAAACTCCATCGGTGTGTGTATACCTCACACACTATATTGTGTTTACCGATAATAGCAGACAGTACAGGACGAGAATGTCTTAAAGACTAAATGGAAAGGCCAATCTTTTTCAGGAAGAGGTTATAATTGCAAAATTCTGTATCAAATAACTAATATTGTCAACTACTCATTGGTGAATAGAGGCATAGAGGAATATAGCAAGTTACCAGGCTCCCTTTTTAAGTCATTTCCTAAATATAAAAATCCTTTAAGAAGAAATTTATTTAAAATAAATTGTAATTGCTAAAATACTTGCGGTTAATTTCAAGGATGAAATTTGAGAGCAGCGGATTTTCTGGTAGAGTGGCGGGGACTACGTGTGCCCCGCTAAGGTAGCTGTGAATGCCTATTAAGAACCATGAAAAATCTCATTTATGCAACATTAAAAGTTAGCAAAAATGTACATAAATCGCAGTCGAGAGACAGCAAAATTTAGAGTATAGGTATATTAGAAATTCTGTGCAAAAGTTATGAATGACTCTTCTTACTATGTACAATACACATAGAGGAATATTATGCTATTTAGCAGTATTTCGCTACGAGATTTTACCATTATTTAACCTTCCGTGTGCCAATGATAAAAGCCACAGCCTGAGAAGGAGTGTGTTTTAAGGTAAAGTTGGAGTGGCGTAGTAAGAGGACGACAAAGTTTTCTGACCGCAAAATACGAAAATCCCAACTTTACTTTCCTATCCTACTATCTTTGTATTTTTAAATTCATCCTACCTTTAAACTCAAATAAGGGGTACCGATACACTGTGAGTAAGACCGCCTGGTAAATCACTGGAAAACTAAATCGTGAAAGAAGCACTTTAATTTTAAATCAGGGATGTCCAACATACGACCGATAAAATCTAAACGGACCCTCTAAGTTGGGATCTTCTCGAGGTTTGGTTCCGATTTCAGAAACTTGAATCCTTAGAAAAACAGTTGCAGAAACTTAGGCGACCATTCGTTAAAATTTTTCTTACTTTGACTAAAACTTATAGAACTTATAAAGAAAAAACTACACAACCAATAATATGAAAAACTAACCATATGAATACTTCCATATTTCCATTATTCAACTTGGATGTAATTTTTTGTGAAAAGTTATTGTCATAAAATACTATTATGCACATTAAGAATTATTCATAAGCCACAGTTTATGGTAAAACCTGCTACGAAGCAAGCAGTTGGCATATTACTAATTGAAACGAGCGAGTACACAGAAAAAGTGTGAAATTAAGGCCCGCGTGCGACGCGTATCGCTCAATACTTGGGTTTACATAATCTTTTCATTAATGCCTCAAAGTTTTCACTTTATACGGAAAAGACTATCCCAGGATGTCTTTTACGTTTCGATGATAAGGTTTCATCGTGGTCAACCTTTGTATTTAATGATTTCAGCAAGTAAACCATGCTGAATACAATACATGGAGATTTAATTAATGTATTTCTGAAGATATTTTCCACTGATAAATGAAATGACAGTATCTATAACTGTTCCACTGAAAAGTTATGGCCTTTCAAAGTGACTCATGCTCACCGATTTTTATAAAAATTTCGAAAGATTTAATAATGTATAAACAAAACAATTTTAATGAGATAAAACTTTGTCACAAAAGGTTTCTCGTGAAAGTGCGCAACTGTAAGCATTTTTAAAAGTTTAATAAAATGGAGGTCAATTTCTGTCAGATTTTTCGTGAAATGGCGCTGTACGATTTACTCCTTTATCCTCTTAGTTATTTTCTATTTAAAAGACATTAGCAGATGATTCCGAACTGTATCATTCGGAAATTATTTTTTTTCGTTTTGAGAGAACTACAAAGATCCAGAGATTATTATGAACTATAAAGTTTACATACTGAAATACTTGGAAATAAACAATAGGCGTTATATCCATCAGTTGATGATAATGTATATATACGTAAGAAAAAAGGAGTCATTTTGTGAGAATGGCGGCCATATACCTCGGCCGCACTCGAAGCCAATGAAGCATTCAAACCACGCACACTCACTCCAACTGCTTGTATATAAGTACATTTTCCATTGCGGGACTCATTCCGACGTGATTCGCTCGTGCAAAGCGTAGCAGGAATGCACTTATCTTGTCGGGAGAAAGTAGTTCGGAATGGCGGATGCTGTTTCATTCCTGCATTCCCAAGGGATGGAGATGAGAGGGGATGAAGAAGAGCGAATGGCTGGGAGACACAAATGGAAGATGGAATGCTTCTGGAGGGAGATCCTAACTCAATATGGCGGGTGTCCCTCTTCTTATGACGAAAGAATCGATTCCATACGATTCCCATGTTGCATACCCTCTCTTATGATTATTGTTATAATCTGACCCTTTATTAGGCGAGGTCCGGTCTGAGTGGCCCTCTCTTCCATTTAACCTCGTATTCTTACATGAGAATAAATGAGACAGAAAATATACATAAAATAAAATGTATAAAAAAGGGGGAATATGGGACGGATTTGTTTCTCCACTACTGCTGGTTGATAGAGAAAACCCACGCGGTATAACACCCAGACAAAAATGTGGGTTCAAAGCAGCCATAGGACTTAATGCTATTCAAGAGGGTATAGTGAGAAGATAACAACTGCACAATGCAAGAGATTATCGCTACCATATTGCAATCGGTTCCGAAAGACAACGATAATTATTTGATTGACTGCGTTAAAGGGAACTAGGAGGTGCAAAGAGCTGACAGCATAACAGAAAATCGAAAAGGGAACATTTTTCATTGGTAAAGCAGGAAGATTTGTGTAACGAATACGTTTTAACGAATTTTATTGTAGCTTGAACACCGATTAAGGCCTTTTATCAGAATTCGCGTTTCCTTTTCAGTAAAGTTACAACGTCAATCTCTTTTATTCTTGAAATAAAAAAGTGTTAGATACAGTGATAGGAGAAATGTAACATAGAAAGCATAAGAATACCTCTTTTCACTTTACCTGGGATCTGAATTGTAGAGAATTTCAGAAGGTACGAAGAATGATTCTTAATGAAGACAAATTGACGGAAGATTTAAAAGCATCAATATCTCAAAGAGGAAGCTTCGTATACTCAGAGAAGATTTAAGGAAACGAAACATTCTACGAATTCAAGTTTATCATTCAACTACTTCGAATCACTTCAAACTAGTCACATTTATATTACAATTTATTATTGAAATTTCGATTGCCAAACTTCTATGAAATAAATTAAAAATTGTGAATCCAAACATTAAATGAAATAATGAGATCGCGATGACTGGGAATAAAATGTTTGAAGAACCTCTTAAGAGACTTAATTGGAGAGACATGATCTAACGAGGGGAGTGTCATGCAGTATTTAATAACATTGCAAAATTAAGAATTTTGTTCACTTAAAAATCGAAGCCAATTTACTGAAAATGATTGACATTTACCTAGAAATAATAAAAAAAATTATTACACACTATACATTAGGGCGTACCGAAAAACAAAAATTTTTAGTAGCGGGAACGTAATAGGTTGGAAAAGTTGCCTTTTCGGCTCAATAAGAAATGTGCAAAAGATGGGCTCTAACAAAGTTCGTCTTGGGCCTGACCAAAGAGCTCGAAAATTCGAAATTTTAGTGAAAATTGCGTTTTTTTAGGTAAGTTAAATTTTTGACGGAGCATACATACATTTGATTAAATGGCTGTTTTAATTCGTTTTGATCAAGGAACAATTGAATTAAGCCATTAAAACCGAATAGGACGAGATATCACACTTTTAAAATTTTTGGAAACACCATGGAGAGTGGCAGCTCATCGCTGGTTCAGCTGCAGTGAGCTATCCAGGACTCATCATGAGGCAGTGACTGCAAATCGAGTCCCGCCCGCCTACACACCCGTGGAAGCATACCAGATAACTAGCTGATGTCTTTGAAGGCTGATTTTGTTCCAGTTTTTGGTATTCGCGAGAGGATCATCTCTCCTATGAACCCGTCTCTTGCATCGTGGCCGTAGACTAAACGTGAGGCCTCTGTGACTTCTTTTACGTTTCGTTCGACTGCTTGAGAGTCATTTTGGATGGAAAATAATACAAAAAGCTGCCTTATAGGTTCCTTTGCATTACCTTTAATGTTTTGAAGATCCTCGGGAGAAAGACTGACAGTGAGTGGTGGCTTGATGACAGTGACTTTATCCCAATCTATCAATTCTTCATAAGAAGGCACGTCGAACGTTCCCGCTACTAAAAATTTTTGTTTTTCGGTACGCCCTACTATACATACTTTGGAAACATGCATCATTTTCCAGAGAGGAGGAAATGATTCAATCACTCCCTATCAACTGTTGCAACAGGAATATATCAATCGCAAAACTACTGTTGGATATGGATATTTTCTGGAAAAGGTCAGAATGGGCATAAAATTCTCTGGATGACTCACAAAAATACCGAGACAGTTGATTTTTTTACTACAGTTAACAACGTTCGCGAGTTCTGAAGAGTTAACAGGGATTAATCGAGTGAACAGATTACTATTTCTAGTTGTTTTTTCCGCGGAGCATTAGAGAATATAATAGCAGCCTGAGTTTGGGATATCGGTGTTTCTACACCCCCTGCCACACCTTTTAGGGGCCTTGTAGGTTCTGTATGTAAATGTATAAAATAAGGGAAATTCAAAAAGAAAAGAAAGGTAGGCGATTATAAGAAGAAACAACCAGCATGCTACAGTTTGCAAACGATACAGCAATACTCTCTAAAAAGAAAGAAAACTTAACAAGAGTCTTCTATGGAAAAGGGCACGAGGCAGCACAAGCTCAAAATAAAAGAGATCGTAGACGATATAGCGATACTCACTGACAAGTAAAAGGACAAGAATTCTTCGTCTTCCGTGGAAAAGAACACAAGGTAGATGCTCAAATAATAAAAAAGCAATGGTCTTCATTCGGAAGAGAGAAGAAAATTTTCAGTCGAAACTAGAAATGGACACACTTGAACGGATCTGTCATTTAGATAGAAAGAGCAATGGAAATAGAAGTAGAGGAATAAAAAGTGGAATAGTGCAAGCAAATTCAGGTTGATTTTCGACCATCTGAAAATTTAGGGATCAAGGTTATTTCGGAATTCGGAATTTTCCGAATTTAGGAATATATGATTCGTTGGGATTAAAGGGGTCGGCACAAAGTAGGAATTTCAAAAAATACTTTTAATTCGGCATAAAAACAAGAATAAAAATGCTACTAGCAGAGAATTTATAGATATAAAAAACACAGCACTGGGAAGTGATTTCAAACAATGTTACGGATATCGAATTGGTAATACCTGTATCGCATTTTAGCAGAAAAAATAACGGCTGAGAGAAAATAACACAAGCAAAGATAATAGGAAGATAAACACCTAAACAGTGAACCGCCGACTGGGCGGATTATCTTGTTTCCGGATTATTCGTGCATTAATTTTAACTGTTCGTCGAAGTCTTAGGCGGTAGTTTTGAAAAGCTTACGACACCAAAAACACACTATTATCTTCGTATACAAGCAGAATTTAAAGTAAGACATTTTCCATGGATTAGTTTGAATTTGACATCATCGCTGCTATAAGAATCTGTGGCCGGCTGAAGGGGAGTCCACGAATCAGTCGAAAACAACAAGTCTTTTTCTTTGTTATATTCGAACATAAGTCTTTTTCTTCGAGAAATAATTTCACCATACTTTCTCGGTAAAATATTAAAAATAATTCTCCCTAACACTTAAACGCACGACTTAATGGTAGGACTATCGGTTAGAAGAAGGAAATAAAATTAAGTTTTACCCTTAACTTCCTTTTTAACACTTTTGCTATGGATTTTTTTTAGTAGAGCCATACTATATAAATTTTATTTCATAGACAACATGGATTGTACATCAGCAGAAAAGAGAAAACTAGAAGCATAATGATTTAACAGAGGAAGAATAAAAAATATGATGGTCAGAGGGAATGTTAAACGACGAAGTCTTAGGATAAGCAAAGAAAGAGGTTAACTTAAACGGGCAGACAATGAAGTACGCCAGTCTTCTGAAAACAGCATTGAAAGGAATGGCGATAGGGAGGAATTAAAAGGAAGACCTGAGATGCATTATGTGAGACTGATGTTGACTAAGAACATTGGGAAAATAAAGCGATTGGTTGGGGACATGACTGCCTGGAGGTTTGTAATAAACAAGTTTCCTACGACGACGATAATGACGAACAATCTCTCAGAGATTTTACCTTCCTTAGTAACTCTTCCTATGTTTTCCTCCGCGATAGAATAAAAGTTTGGCATTGCTTTAATTATCGTGCCACAATTAACAACTAACGGTTACCTCATAGGTGTGAAATGTAATGTAATTATGAAACTTAAACCTGTAATGTTTTATCGCCATGGCATGATAGCAGTATTACGTGTTATACGGAGTAAGTGATGTAATGAGTAATGCGAGACAAAGTTATTCAGAGATTATAAATCTTTTATTTGTTATCATTGGAATCAGTATCACTAATCATACTATTTGTACTATGAAAAATGCCACCTGGTTTTTCAGCTGTCTGCAGTGTTAAATGTATAAATAAATAAATAAATAAGCAAATATGACGACGAGATGTGATCTAAATTGAAGTTGAAATAATATAACAGATAATCTTGAAAGAAAAATTACGACTACCACATTAGAGCCTTTTGAAGATAAAATTGAATTTTTAAGTAAGTATAAACGCTAAAATGTGCTCATAACCCTTAGATAAGAGCCTGGAGCAAACGAAAACATCACTTCAGTTTAATTTGAAAGACTTGTCTGAGAGGAGTGGCAAATGAGGCGTGAATGAATGAGCAGACTGAGATCCGTCCGGAATTTAAATGTCTTTATGAAGTTATTCAGGCGTATACTTAATGCGGATGACAAACATCAGATCCAAGATGAAGGAAAACAACAAATGCATAACAAGATCTGAAGATCAAAACATCAATGTCCTATTTTTTCTCACATCATTTTGAAATACGCTTCAGTACTTACGAGAAAATGACGAGAGAGCGTAAATTAGTTTAATTTTCTTCAAAATCTCGTAGAAAAATGTAACGTACCTTAGTTACAGAAATTACAGAAATATATTACTTGTCATAATACTAGGAAGGAATGAAGATGAATGATGTGTATGTTAGAGTAATTTATGGTACAATATATATGAGGGCGTATAATAGGTTTAAAGATACAATACATGTACATTATCCAGAAACCGCTGTTGTAAAACCGAGATATGTTAAACGAAACAAGAAGATGAAAAATTTGGGACAAAAGAGTGATATTGCATGTCATTGTCGTAGTTAAAAAAATTGATACATCAATATTACTGTCTCATCCCTAAAAGGAACGCCCGATCATAAAACTATATGCGACATATCTTTCGCATACAGGAATAGTATTTACAAGGAAATCATTCACAGTATTATACTTAGATAAAAATACCTCTTCATTTGAAGAATGTAGGTATATCTAATTTTTTATCATGCTTATTAAACGTTAAAGACGATTCAGAGGAAACAAAGCCTAAATCATTTAATGTAAGAAGTTATTGATGAAGGAACCCTAGGACATGGCAGGAACCCCGAGTCACCCAGTGAACCCTGATGTCACTCCGGTGACAGATGTAACGTAATACTGCTATTTATGTTGTTACATTATTGTATATGTTGTGATTTGTTGTATATTTTGTAATATTGTAGAAAGGAGGTATCTGTTATTGGCAATGATACTGAATTCTGTACATAGTAATATTGTTCGTAGTCATGTGCTGGTGGTTTATGACACTTGTCGAATGTTTCACCGGACTTATAGTCCAACTGCAGCTGACGCACTAATAATTAAGTCTCAAGTGCGAGTCCTGGCGGGAGAGATGATGAAAATTGTGGACATATTCCTTTAAACAAGAACTTCCAACGTTAGCCTTAGCGATGAGCGAACGACAATCCGACTCGTAATTATAAGAGACATCGCATCCTTACAACAGTTCACGAGCGTAAATAGCAACTGCACAAATGGGCTGCTCTCATAGGCAATGGGTTAGTGAGGGGACAAAGCGGATGAAAAGTTCACGCCTCCGTCCCAAAAATCTTTGAGATTTCTCTCGTCCGCAGCTTTGCCACGCGCACCTGGAAGGCACAAAAGGGGATATCATGAGCGGAACGGGCTGAGGTGGGATAAGCAGATGACTCCGGAGGGGTGAAAAACCCTTATAGTATGCTATGAGGGGAAACTAAGCGATGGGACGAGAATGCACTCGCTCGGAAAGTCGCGGACAAGAGGATGCTAAAAGTAAGCTGATAAGAGAGATACATATTCATAGGGGAATGATTTTTCCATTTTTCGGACGCAACCCCGTGTTAAAATTTCGACAAAGGACGGAGGCTCGAGCGTGAATCGAAATCAATAACCTATAAATGTTTTATTCACGTGGAGTTATTAGATTGGTGAGCCAGGGCGTCGCATACGCGCCCGGGGCGATTCTTTGGGCGACTGATTTTAAAATAGGATTCGTTCTTCCGTCTGACTGAAGCGCTAACCTAAGACATTTGACGAAATATTAGTGTCGTAAATTTGCAAAACGGCTCGATTCGTAAACTATTTATGAGATTTTCGTGAATTTTGATTAAGGAATATATAAGAATTTAGATGACAACCGAGGTTTGCATTTATTGACGGATAATCCATGTAAATAGACGGTTTGGTCCTTTTTTATAACCTGAGTTTCCATCATATTGTAGTGGCAGTAGTAGTACTATAGCAGCATCGGTCTTCGGAAGAAATTGTTTTCAACAGGATTCGTTGTATCTCCGAATAAAGGGTTTCCCCTGTAATTAACGAGGAAATTATCAGGAATTGAAATTGACGAGGTTATCGTATGGATATTTACGAATGTCTATATTCTATTTTCCATATGAGACTAAATTAGAAGTCTATGGTAAAATTTTTCTTTTATCTGCGAAAGAAAATCTCATAAGAACCATCTTTTCACCTTCCATCATTCAAAATCATTTATATCAAGCATACAATCACATTATCAAAATCATTTATATAAACATACAATTACATTTCCTGGCATTTCATGGTTAAGGAACCATTTCTTGATTGCGAGAAATTATCTCTTCACAATGGTATCAATTAAATCATTTTTTCCATCTTTGAAGAAGTTGAATAACTCCTTCAAAGATTCGGTCACTGAAAAGAGTTTGTCTAACTACCATCAGAAATCATACAAAAGCCGCTTAGAGCAGATGTCATGAATAAAAGTTTAATCTGAAGTGAATGAGATATGATGATAACGACGTACAGATATTTCTATCGATCGTTTATTTTCGATAAGGATGCCAATATTATTCTAAGATTTTTTTCTGTAAAGAAATATATAAATATAAATTTACAATTACAAAAGTTCATTCGCTATCATTCATGTATACGCCAGGTAAGAGAATTAACGAAACAAGAATAATAACGGAGATTAAGAGTTTCACTGCGCAGTTACGATTCAAACCGGTCCATTTACAGCCTAAATTGCCTTGATTTAATCGAAGGGAATCGTACATAAGGTAAAGAGGAAAAGTAGGTAAACTTAGAACGGTTTCAAGATAAAGTTACTCTCCGTCGATATGAGAAGACCGTTATAAGACAAACTTTAGCTGTGATTCGCTTTAGATATTGTGAGAAAGGGATATGGAGAATGAGAAAAGATTATCGCATATGAATTACAAACATGCAGAGAAAGAATTGAGAGAATGCGGAGATTCTTCGATAAACTACGAAAAGTTTCGGCATGCAGCAGAAAAACGTTTCGACGCTTTTGAACGCATCTTTCAATATTTACTCTAGTTATTTTTTACTCAGACAAGAGGATGCGGTAATAATGCTACATTTATGACGTAACGGCAACAGAAGTTTATCATTCTCCATAGAAATAGTAGAAAAAAGCCTTCATAAAAAGTCATAGAATTTTTACCGTATTAATCTGAAGGTTTAAAATTAACTTAGACACATATTTCCAACTAAACAGGTTTCAAATGATAATTTCATGGTGAGGAATCTTGAAGTTTGAAAATGACCAATAAAATGCTCCTTCGTGGAATATTCACTAAATTAATTTAACATTTTTCATTGCTACGGATTTTGAAGGCCTACTTTATATATTCTGTAGATTATTCTGTTTGGTAAGAAAATGAAGATTAATGGTGCAATACACAAGGGAATTAAACGGAAAAATCTAATAAAGGAAGGAGATATTATACAACATAGGAGAGAAATTATAGAAGACCAATAATAATGAATTGGCCATAAGCAGAATTTAATTTACATTTTATTTGGATTTGAAGAAGTAATCAACCATTCGATGATATTTGCTTTACGAGCAGAGAGATAATATTTTTCACCCATAAAGATAAGGCATTAAATGAGAAATTTTATAAAAGAATCATTGATAGACATCCCTCAATGTGGAACTTGGCAAATCTTCGAGGATGGACAAACAGTTCCGTAATAGCATCTGAATAGCATTGAAATCTCCTTCTTGAAGAGAGAATGTCGAAAAGATCTGCGAACTCTCGGTCTACGTTCTGACAGAGGAGACCAATCAAACGATTAAAAGAAAGGAAATTAGAAGGGACCCTCGATCGCCACACCTTTGGCAGCTGAAGAAAAGGTGTCACAGATGAAGCGATCGATTGACAGATGGGGGCGGAGCGAAAAGGAGGAAAGAAAGGTATTTTCCGCTTTGTTTGATTTATTGTAAACCCTCTTGGATTAGACTGTCCAAATGCTTCCATAGGACGTGTCCATCTAGATTCGAAATAAAAGTGAAGAGATCGATAGAATCCGTATCGGTCTTCTATTCAATGGAAAATAAAATGACATCAATGGAAAAATTATACTTGAATATAACGTGGGATTATTTTATTATAGCTCGAATTCAGTCAAGACAAAACCACCTTCACATATGCGCTATAGCTTAACTGATGGCTCAAATCACACGCGAATATAAGTTTGATGTTCCACAAACATTGTACAATGATCGTTCGACTCGAAAATAGGATTCGCTAGCCCAACTATTTGTTATCCAAAAAATAATTTCCCATAATTAAAGACAAAAAAGCCAACCAAAGGCAGCACAAGCCAAAAGCCAACCACTTGAAGAATGAGCAAGAGGGGGCAGAATCATTAGCGAAAGCGTAACTTCTTTTTTCTCACGAGAGTGGAAAAAGGGTATCTTGAGTTACTGCTTCAGTTATTGCCACGGTTACAAACAAGTTTGTTTTATTTTGTCATATGGAAAAACATACTAGTGTAAATCACATAATTATTATTGAAATTATGAATTTCATAGTTAAGACACTGTTTTAGAGCATTCCAAGGATAAAAATTCAACTCAACCGAGGGATCTCGAGGAGTCATACAAGTTCAATTAAATTCTTAGGGATATCTTAGGAGAATGCCATGGAATTCGAGTTCAGAAAGAAACTACTGAATTTGCTAAGAAACTGATAAATCCTCCAGCATAAGGATTAATTAAAGACATTAATTACTATAACTTGTTTATTTTCATTATACTAGATACTGCTAAAACTTAAATAATGTTTTAATTTTATCAGTGACTTTGCTGTTTTTATTGCGATTAGCACATATTTTAGACGAGGCATACCGAAAAGGCAATGTCCTCTCATATTTTCCTTTCATCTAGCAAATATACACTTTAATTACCCGAATTTTTAAGATTCAAAAGGCCTTTTTCGGCTTTACTTATCCTTGAGCGTGACCCCTCGAGATTTTTAACTAAAACGATTAATTTTAAGTTTATATCCAAATTTAATTAGACTACTTCTGCTCTATTTCGAAGAATTTTGCTACGGAGCATCTACTCTCATCGATTATCAAGCAACTACCATTCGCACCACTTATATGATTGCCAAGTCTTTCGATCTTGGATCTTTAATAATTCTCTACACATTACTGAATAATGTGATATATCTTTTAGTCGTTATTAATCTTGCTACTGAAGTCATAACTTTTGTGCAACCTTTAGATGAGTTAAGGTCCGATTATGCTACGCTGTGGAAAGAAAGAGATAGGAAATAAATTTGAGAAGACGACTTTAGAGGCAAAATTAATTATTTTTAAGCATTCACGTGTAAATTACTAATTCTAAAAGTACATGGGAGATAAAACAAAAAAATACTCCACCTTAGAGAGGAGGAATAAAATAAACATTGCCCGCTACTATAAAATTCTGTAAAGTAAACTTCCTCGAAAGAGAGAGATTTCCGCGCAATCAAAAGGACAGAGACCCCTTTTGAACTCTTAGTTTGCACAAATGAGCTGCGAGAGCGAAATGAAAAGGGCGGGAAATTGCGTCGCATTTCGTCATCCAATCGGAAGAGAGCGTCGCAATTTTGGCGGCAACTATCAAGGGGGCCTCCGATAAGTGAGGAAACGCTATTAAAGAAACCCTTTCTTCCCATTTCTGATGAATGCCGATATCTTTTATCTCGTTTCCCTTTTTAAAGTAAGCGCGCGGTGCTGCAAGACATCATTTTCCGTTGCATAAAAGTAAGCACTCATAGAGCATGCAGAAATGAAAGAACTGATCAGGTACGGTTGCTCACGCAAAGGAAATCATATGATATAAGACGCCTTATTTCTGAGAAAGAATGATTTTTTACGTTTAATGTTAGAGAAAATAATTAAAGAATTGGCTAATAAAGTTTATGCAATTATCGTTCTTTCATTTTGTAGATATAATAAATTAATTCAAAGTGAGCGGATTGGATTCGATGCCATGAATTTTCTCAATTGGAAAACATGAAACGTAACGTATCGCTATTTCCTGAATAATATTTTTTAAATTTGCATAACTAACGCGTTATTCGGAAAAACAAACGAAATAGCGTTTCTTTTCATTAGTTGGAAAATTTCCGAGCATATTAACTAGTAAATAATCATCTATTATTTGCTCCAGTTTGACTGTTCTTAGGTGTCAGCTCCAAAACTTTGTCAAGTAACACTCAATCCAAAATGTCTTGCACTAGATTTATCATAAGTATTAATATTCCAGAGGAGCATCACTATCTGCGAAATGACCTCAGCTGTCGAAGCACTTCATGAATTCATAGTAATACTACTACAATATCAGTCAAAGGTCATTGATATTACATATTGATATGCATAAAAGTCGATTCTCCAAAATTTATCTAGCAATATACTATTTGCCAATGATACATACGTGTATATATATAGAGCAAATTTCATATATGGCAAAAGTTATAGTTTCCCGAAGAGGAATGATATGGTTTCTATCACTTTTCTGTAATAAATTGAAAGAAGGTGATATCAATAAATAAGTATGTTCCTTGCTCGAGATAAATTTATCTTCCTATCTCACCCGATCCGAGGAAGCTTTTACAAGTTATTGAAAATGCTCAAAAATAAACATGAAAGCTATCTTTGGCGTGACTTTTTTAGCCACAGGAAAAGGCAGATGTTTCGTTATGAAGTTATTCATTCCGAGGCGCGATGTAATTTTCACAGAACAACATTCTCACGCAGCGGCTGTCTCTTATACAATAGATTGTCTTTGTCCGCACAGCGACCGGTGTTTGCGTCTGAAGTAGATAAGGAGAAAAGGAAGTGAGATAAAGGGGTTCAAAAAGAAGAATCGACTCAAAGGATGAAGTTATAAACTTAATTTAGACTGAGCTGGTAAAGATAATAGAGAAATACAAAAAATAAATGAAAAACCTGTACAGATTCCACTGAATCTCATAGTTTCCACTTGCATTTCTATTACAGATTCCAAAATACATATGGAATGAGAGCAAATTTTTCATTTACTTTGAATTATTTCACTAAAAACCTCCACGAAGCATCTCTCTCCAAGATTAAAGACACCAAAGAATAAATAATCAAAGGCTACAGTGAACTACAGCAGGGATTAATTATGTGCCCTTGGAATTCGTGAATATATTGCAATGTATCAAATATAGGATTGGCTTTCACCATTAATTAAAGATGGTTCTGAATTATTTTGGTGGATCCTCCGATGGATATTGAGAGTTAAAATCAATGCGACGAAATTTCATAATCAATGTATATATGTATATCAAACGAGTAACGACTTCATTCAGATTTGATAAAATCATTGGCCGCAGTTACGGCCATGCAATTATATCCTGGGTTCCATGTGAGATACTATAATATTTTTATTCACTTAAAATTCCCGTATGTCATTTTCATTATTGTTTATTAGAAATAGAAAACTACATAAGGAAAAACAATGGAAAATTTAAATTTTCCAATAAAATTTAGTGTGTTTTTCCCGTTGTATTGAATGCGTCAATAAGTCAAGATATTCCGTCAAAAATAAGCAATTTGGAGAAAAGCATGTAATGTGGGAAATAAGATTTCTTCCTTAGGATTAACTTAGTGACTCCTTTAGAATATTCAACGTATAGAAAGAAGCACAGTTAGACTTAGGAGATCAACAGCCGCATTCGCATCTTCACACATAATTACGTATAAGTCGTTGGAAGCTAATTAGTGTTATCCACATATGCACAGTTTCAAATATAACGTGGAATGTATATTTCATCTAATACCTATAATTTACATACGAGGAATTTTTCCATGATTATTGCTTTGATACAGAAAATGGATTAAGCAGTAACTTCGTGTGATGAGACGTGCATCTGAAATCCCGAAGGCAAATGCGTAAAATTTCGTGATTGAAAATCGAACCTAGGTCACCGGACGTTTTCTGTTCGCTCTTTAAAGGCCCACAGAATCGGTCTTCAGAAATCCTCGGATCGAGGGAAGAAAGCAAGGGATGTACGATAAACATTGAAATCAAATCTAATGTCGCAACAAAGAAATTTCTCATTCTTCATTTAATTGTAATAAGGTGTTCATTCTCTTTTTATGGCTTATCATCGTTTACACTACACGTTCGAAGCCGTTATTTAGAAGCACTAAAGTTTATATTGGAAATAAAATAGTGTCAGTCACGCGGCCTCTGTTGCTCCTCTATTTAGTTTTCAACCAATTTCATTCCTCTTTCGATTCACGGAGTTCATCTTGGATAGTGGAGGGAATCTCGACGAATCGAGCATCAGTCGCCTCATATTTTTGATGGGAAATAGACATTTGAAGGTAAAAATTTCGCAAACAAACGGTATTTCCAAAGGAGTCTGGCGACATTTGAAAAAGTAAGGGCTTCATTGGAAAATACAGGTGTGTTACGTAGATAAAAAAGCGATTGCGTACATATTGGTTCCTGGGGGAAAACCAACAAAATTCTCAGCTATCGACAGTCGTGTTTACAGAGAATCGTATCAAATAACGGAACGCCACTCCCTATGCAAGGAGACGCATGTGACAATGATGAAGAAATGGAAAAAACCGCTGCGCGACAAAGCCTTTGGATCCGACTGGAGCGACAGGAAATTAAACTTGGAAAACCTGGTTTCCAAAAGAATATGACAAGTTGTGCAAATCGTACGGCGCTCAGAGATGGAGAGTTGAGGCCAAGGTGTCGACTTCGAATCCCTCTCAGAGTACATACGATTCCACTAGTGAGTTAAGGCAAGAACGCGAGAAATATAACAAGGCTGGTCGATAAAGGGGCAGTTCCAATATAAAGAGATGCGCGATTTTAAAAAGGCTGTATTTTCAAAGTATTTCTTCGTCATCGTAAAGGTTTGCAAAATCTTTAAAGCATAATTATTGTGGAAATAATATTAACTCATTTTATCAGTGATCTTCAAACATTATCTGCTACATATATATATAAAATTAACTGAGATATTAAAGGGACCCATTCATGAACTCTGAGATAACTCCCAAATCAAAGAAAAAATTTTAAAAGAAAGAATTTTTATCCTTCAATTGATATTCGCTTGAAGTAAAATATATTTCATGTACAATTACAGGAGTGCAAGGGTTGACATTCAAAGCGAAGAAATTCGAAGCGGTGGTTCTTTTGGAGTGTTTTAGAGCTTTCCTTCTTCGGAAGAAATTTTTTAAATTATGCTATTGAAGTCTCTTCAAAGATTTATCGCAGTATGTTTGGTATCTCCCAAGATAATTTTCGGAAGAAACGAAGACAATGTATTTCATACTCAGAAAATGTAAAACCTCCTTTGGGAACGCAGACACAACTTATTCCAATTGCATTAACTGCGTTCACACGCTTCTCCTGTCATATTCAACCTTAGCTATCATGATAAAACGAGAGTATTAAAGAATTCTGATTTTTTTTAATGCAGAAAATCAACAAAAATAATCGATGAAAAATGAATGGTTCACATGCCTGAGAGAGAATTAGGAGGAAAGGTCTGCCGTAGCCAGGACTCGAACTCTGACCTCCCACTTACCAGGCAGTAGCTCTATTACGCTCTCAGGGCAAAAAGGTCTACTTTTCCGAAGCTATGGAAGGAGTCCCAGCCAAGTCTGATATTTTCTTTGTCTTTGCTCTTCTATTCGTACTTTATAACTTGTGATGATTGGATGGTTGGTACCATTTAAAGCACATCGTGTTCCACAATTGCATTTATCTCCATAGGAGAGATATTTTTATTGAAGTAGCTTCATTAGTTAAAGCAACCACCCAATAAGTTAGAGATCCGTGTTTGAGTCCCCGCTACAGCAGAGGTTTTTCTTTTTCCTTTCTTTCTATAAACATTACGCATTATAAATTAATATCAAATGAATGTACCTGCAGCAAATCTCACTTCTCGTCCACTCCTCATGACCACCATGTGGTCTCAATGGACTCAATTTCTCAAGTTAAACCACGATCTAACGTACACTCATAATAATTATATCTAAAATTATCTCGCGACGTTGAGCGCCAAATCCTCATTCATCCAGCTAAAAATAACAAAACCGAACGAATACCACCCCCACACGAGAGATGAAGTCCGTAATAAACATAAGCATTTGGAAAAACACAAAACGGCACGACAAACTGCTAAGATTACAAGTTTCTCGTGCGCTATAATCGCAGTCCAATCCGGCGTCATTAAAGCGGTCCGAATTCGCGCCCTTCCGCGTTCGCCACAAACAAAACACGCTTCGCAGGTAAATGCACCAATTTCCAAACACGCAGGTCACGGCTTCGAAACGGGCGAACCTTTTAGGGGCGCGTACGTGAGGGATGTGCAAGGCCCCAGCAATTTGTTCACCCACGTTTGCCTTTTACGGAGGGATTATCGCGGCTCCAATATAAACACGCGCGACACGAGGAATTCGACTCTGTTTCTTAGGTCGAGTAATATGAGGAACATAGGCGAAAATAGCTCAGACGTTGAAACTTGGCAGGATACGCTTTTTGTGATCACGTTTTTGAGGTTTTGGGCTATATTATGCGAAGAAACCTGCATTCAGAAACTGTGCGAATACTATTCCATCACGCAATCTCCAGAAGAAATAACTCTTCATTCTAGCAAAAATGATAAATATCTTATTTTGAAATGTCATGAAATAAACCATTCGATTCCGTCAAGGATGTATCTGTCATCATTCTGATGATTCGTTGTATCCTAAATGTATCCGGAATTATAGACGAAATGCTTTGGAATGAGAACTTTCGGCATGAAGAGGAGTGACGTACTTCATCTTGAATGAATTTACTGACAGGCAGAGAGAAAATATTACCAAATTTCTGTTACAATATACAATTATATGCGAGTAAAGTTAATATCTTACAATTTTATTTCTTTTTCATCTAAAAAATTTTCCTTATATTAGTTAAGTTTGATAAATTAGCATTAGGTCATAACTTCATTTGAAGACCAGTCAGTTAGTTTGGGCTGTTTTGATCTTCGTCCCTTACAAAAAACAATGCTTTGAAGAGGGAATGAGACAAGTTTAGGGGAGGGAATGTCTATACGAATGATCGATAATGACTCTATGAATTCCATAAGAGAAGACATAAATGGAAGCCATCATTTAGCATCATCATACCTCAGTATGTACGAAGGTGAAATAATGTCCAAATAGTCATTATAGAATCTCATTTTTACATGTATACACTAATCCTTCAATATATGCACACATCTTTCAATGTGAGTCAGGAATTAAATATAGTAGTCAAAAAATAAAATCTCTCTCATGCTACCATAGCAAGAGGATTTAAATGCTTCTTAAAATGGAGTAATTCGATTACAATCGAAATATTCACTCTCCTCTAATGATAGCTATCAATTATATATAGCACACTAAACTATATATGACGTTTCTTTGCTTTTACTTTGCTATTTATTCTTGAGAACTATTATTGCATCGTAAACAGTAGTATAAATGCTATCTCAAAGACGCAGCGCAAAATAAAGATAAAATTTCACTTCCATGAAATTGTTGAATTTATTCTGAAGTTTCATGGAGATATCGATCGCAACAGATACAAGAACCGATTATTACGGTGTGTTCACTCTCTATTAAACAATGAATAGTTTTATACAGTACTGTATTACATAATTTACATAAAAATGTCGAAAATTTTATTTTTGGATTTATTCGAATGAGAAAAAGAAAGAAATCTTCTCTCGAAAAGATAAAAAAATTAAGGAACAATGAAAACTTGTCAAGTATGAATAGGACGCCAACGCACCTCCTTCAGCCTTGTCTACTATTCATAAAAGAGGACATAGGGTCAGCAGTCAGAATAAGAAGGAGGACCTTATGCTGACAGATCATTCGTGCGAGCCATCTTAGTATCCATGGAAACGGAGCCATACGTGAGCAGATGGATTGGAGAGAAAGAATGAAGGGAAGGCGTAAGAATGTAAATGCGAAATAAATTGACTAAGCTTCTTCGACTACAAAAACATTTTCAGATCACCATATGGAAGACATTTCAGCAGCTGTAGAGGGCTTTCAATTTGGCTGGAAATAGGGAGTGATGAATATAGAAGAGTAATTTGTTTATTCAAATATGAGGACAGAAATTATTTAAAATTTGGAATTATACTCATATTCTATGAAAAATTTCTTTGAGAGTATCTCTACAATATTTAATAATGGTTGCGAAAGTTACAAAAGTCGCTGATGAACGACGTTCATCGATTTTTCTAAAGAATGAAAAATTATAGTCAGTTGGATATTATATTGGCAAAACATACATTGAAATAGGTGTCTTTTTAAAATTAATATTCGTTCTGATGAAAGGACGGTGATAAAGACGATGCCAGCCAAGATGAGTGCCGCGTGGCATATCCTCAAACAGGATGCAGCATGCTCATGCAACTCCATCACTCAACTAGTTGATATTTATGTAGAATGTATTATCAAAAATTCATAATTTATGAACTTATTAAGACAATACATCATGATGAATGAGGATATCGTGTTTATTCTAAAGGAAAGACTGATTCAGACGGCAGTCGGAGATTGATCATCTGAAGATGACGTAGAAACGCCGAAACCGGTCGTATTCTGAATACAATTAGCTTGAATAAGTAATATATACTTTAAATTTTGTTGTAACAGTAGATCTCTACATCATCAAGTCCATTTCTGTTGAATTCAGTGCATGATTGATTTTTCAGATAAAAATAAATTAGAAATTATGGATAAATAATAAAAGATATTTTTCAAAATCTTCCATGTAACTTGCATATGCGTATATTTATCGTTCAGTAGGTAGGAGTAGATTTTATTTGAAATAATCGCATTTTTTAATGAACAGCCCTTCGCCCAAGCTGAAATATCAAGTCTCATACATTATTAGCATGTTCCAGCCTAACTTTGTGGAATGAGGCATTCATGTAAAGAAAAAACACACTTTGCAAAATCCACAGAAATATATTGAATACTATATTTATATAATGAAACTAGTTGCATTCAATATATTTCTGTGGATTTTATAAAGTGTGTTTTTTCTTTGCATGATATCAAGTCTCATATCAAGTCATACATTATGTAATATATTATCATATATAACATAAAATACAATAACCGCCATAACGTAATTTGAGCAACGAGCGCCAAAATATAATATATTGACGATAGGATAAACACGTCCATCGCACTTTTACTATGTGATTCAGTGTTTCTCCCTTTTAGATTTACCTCGGTAACTAATTGTTAAAATTACCGATATTCCTTATATTACCGAGTTAGAAATCGGTAACTGATTGACAAAAAAGGGTTATGGGGAATTTATGAACCAGTTACATCAAAGCATTCGTGATGCGTCAGTGTGATTATATAAGTAGAAAACAAGTAACGAATCAGATTATTACAATGATTAGTTGTACTTTGGGTAAAATATAACCAGAAGATGTTTCATAGACGCAAAATTTTGCTGATAAGGTATTCAGATTGTTATAATAATGTTAAAAATTTGATTATGATAATAAATCTAGAATATTGTGGTATTTTACAGCCCGAAGAGAAAATGAAGATGATTGGATCCGGTTTAAATCTTCAAAGTAGACACCCAAAGACAAAATGTTTCAGAAATCATATCAATGATTAATTAGTACTTATAATTGAATAATATTCAAAAATTTATAACGATTTTAGTTAGGTTATCAAAGTAAGGAAGTTTTTTTCTTGGCATAAGGTGTAGAAAATGTTTTCCTACAGAATTAAGATAAAAAATCATTCATATAAAATATAGGAGGATAAAATTCAGGAGAATTACAGAGAAACAAGAAGAAATATTCACTAATGTAATACCGTAATTTAAGCGCTCACGAATGAAAAAAATATAATTACGAAGGAGTTCGGAAAGAGAATAGGAAAACAAAAAATATCTATAATTACCGTTGTGATTATTTTTCTTTGCCCTACGAGTTCACCTCTTCCCACGCTAAGTAAATTACTCGAAGGACCATAATCTCACTATCTGCTCCTCCCGTTCATGAAAAACTTACTTCCTCAACCTCGTTAACACGACTCGCACCTCAAACCGAGAGCGATTTCATTGCGGAGGGAGGACCTAATTATACGATGGATCCAGCGATAAAAATCACTCCGAGACCGAAAAATTTCACGAGATCGTAACCGAACGGAAACCGAAGGGAAAGAAAGAAACAAAAGGGGAATCAATCGAGCAAATGGTCGGGATTCTTTCACTCGATTCTCCGTGTCCGAGGGATGGCCAATTCCACTCCGCCCGAAAAAAATACCACGGGAAGAAATCGGGCAAATCACCGAAAACACCTCCGAGGCAGAGCTACGTAGTGCACGAATTTCCTCCGATGCACGCCCCCAGGTGTGTATTGGGGGTCCCCCTGACTAACACTCTCCTCCACGATCACGCGAGTTCTCCGCCCCTATGGGGGCACCATCGTAATTAGGGCCCCACTCCACGCCAATCGCACCCCATTGGCCCCCTCCACTGCCCACGCTCTGCTTAATTGCCCCCACGACCGAAAGCCGTGCTTTCCTACAGAAATACACCGCTTCCAGCCAATCTTTCCTGGAGATCTTAAGCAGCGTTCAAATGCGAATGAGTGGACGGTTCCAAAGAAAACTTGAATTAGATTATTATTGAAATTGAATTATTGGCAGAAATTGATATAAAATCTTCATCATCATACCGAGAAAAAAAAATCTCAAATACATCCAATACTAAAGTTAAAATTAGTATTTTCCATGAGCGTGAGTATTAAAATTTTTCACAATTTATCTATAAAGAAGTTTATGCATATTTTCAGTGATTTTTAGGAGAATTGAAAAAATTAACTCGAAAGATGGTATTATTCAACTAAAGAATTTTTAGATTAGCCTCTCTTTCCTGTCTATTCTGCAATTACTGAACTGTCAAAATTTGAAACATATAGTATTTTAAGTATATAGAATTCTACTAGTTTGTGTACTCGGGAGAGAATGTTCGCATTAGCGACTTTCGGTAATGTGATCAAATTTACAAATGGATATGAATAATATGCATAATTCAAAAATAAATATCTTTGTGAATAAGAAATATAAATGAACTTTATATTAATAAGTATTTTTGAATATGGAATTAACGAAATTGAATTGGAATGACTTCGTGTCTCAGAAAAAGCAAGACATTTGGGGTGAGATTGGCTTCATCCAACAAAGTTTAATGTTTTTTCAAAATATTTCTCGAGAAGAAGCTAAAATTAGGTATTAAATTGCACAGAAACCGTTATTAAAAGAGAGAGCAATCATAATTTGGTTACTTGATAAAGTAAATTTAACGGTAATAGGAATCGAATAAATCTGAAACTGCACAAAATTAGGAAGTCTTTGGCTGAAAAAGAGTTAGATTATTTCTGACGAATCTTCGAGAAACTGCATTCCCAAAATGACGCGACTGAAATGAGGAAGATGAGAACAGTAGGTAATTCAAAGGAAAAGAACTATTTCATAAAGTCAAAAATTTAATTAAACTGATTCACAAAAGGAAAATGGAATTTTGATTTACTGAATCATACTTAATTACTGAACCTACTTATTTACTGAATCCTACTAATCTACTGAAAGCTAAAAAAAATTGGAAGACTGGAATTTCGCACTTGAAATATGAGATAGTATAATAGGAAATAGTAAGAAACTTTGCTTAGAAATAACTGGAATATTTGTAGCACATTTCACTCTATATTCTAACTCCAGAAATATTTTGTCTACTTTAGACTTTGGGGTTATCATCTTTAGAAGTAAAATTCCGGGCATCCTTTGAGAGTTAATAATTCTTAAATTTTATTTCTTTGAAGTTTATAACCGATACCGTACGCAATTAATAACTCATAAAGCACCACTTATATTAATAACTTATATTTTTTCCCATAGCATTAGGCCTACAATTTCAATCGATTCAACGACATTGTTGCACCCTTGATAAAGTTGATGAGGAAGCTATTAAAGAATGTCTTTATATTCTCAGTTTTGCAAAATTTCAAACCCATTATGTGCAAACACACACAAATTTAAAACAGAAACTTAATAGTCGAAACACATGCCTGTGACGGGGCCAAGGTGAAAGGAAGCTTACTATTCCACCTTACATTGCACGAAAACTCTCGTAAAATAAAAATCTCGTACTTCAAAACGGGTAAGTAGGGCGTCCGAAACGGAAAGCTTTTTTGTTATGGATATGTATTCAAATTCGTTAGGGGGTGTGTAGCGCCGTGCGCTTAATCTCCAGGGTTCGACACAAATTGGTAGTTGAACATTTCCTCGTGATTTGGATATTTCTGCCGATGGAAGATATGCGGGGGTGAAATGAAAGGAGAACAAAAATTTTTATTGCCCTCTCTTCCCCGCAGAGTGCCCGTGGAGAGATTAAAATTACGGGAAATGTTTCGGGTGAAAAAGAAGGTTTGGACACGACACGGGCCATCAATTTCTCCCCGCAGCTGTAGCATTAAATAATCCCAAAAGATTCGAACGGTCTATTTGCATGTAAATGCATTCATTGTCGAGAATAACTTAAGGGATCAAGGGAGGTCATGCAAAGCTTCGAGTGTTGCCCTTTTGGAAATTGATTAATTGGCAAGGCACGAAAAATAATTGCCAAAATATCATGCAAAGCAAGGAGAAAGTGACCGTTCGTGTAATCCCTGATGAGGATTCATAAAATGAATCTTAAGTTATTTCGCAACCATAAGAAGTGCAATGAATGAAGGAGTCTAGTTTAGGTAAACAGTAAATAAAAAGAGAGAATGATTTCCAATTCTTCATCGAATAATCGAGATTTCAAAGTTTTCTTAATTCTTGTAAAAATCAACCCAGGAAATATTATTGACATTATCGTATACAAAAATGCACATCCCAATTTCTACCACATGCAATTGTTTTCCACCTCCTCTCAAAGAAACAAAGTTCACTTTGCAAGCCAGTTTGTTCAATTCAACTTCCTACCATTAAACGTCGATTGAATATAACCTCTGACTCTACCAATGATTAAAAGTCTGACTTTTGACGTTGAAGAGGAAAAAACCACAATGATATAAACCAAAGTTTCTAATCAAATTAATATCATTCTGTAAAACCTCTGAATAAAACACCTATACTGCGTTCCAGTTCTCTTAGTCAGTTGGATGGCTGAAAACTTTAAAATCTTTTAATTTAAACTAAGAATGTTGATATTCGATTGTTAGATTGAGGAATGCCGCATATAGATGACCTGGAATGAGGCTATAAAGAGAAAAATATATAGGATTTAATTCTCACATGATCCATTGTTACTGACTAGAAAAACTGAAATGCAATACAGCAATCTAGAAAATTACAAGAAGTTGAAAAAATAACTTCTTTTTACGGTATATAATTTAAAGACGTTCTTCAGTATCTGTGAACTAATCTTGAACACTATTTATCAGCAGGAAAGTTTCGACGCATTTCATATTGAAGCAATTTGTGAAGTATGAACAACAAATGTCCCGCATGAAAAAATAAACATATGTATAACTACATCAATAATATTGCCGAGCGATTCAACCACGAAATACAGAAATCTTTAACATCTAAAGTGGCAAGTCCATGACAAAAATATTAACTCTAAGAAATAACTAAACAATAATAAGAAACATAGTAAATATATGAAGTCACCTTCCGTGAATCCGTTTTAAAAGAGGTTTGTATAAGGTCGATATAATAATCGAATCCAGTGGAAAAAAACCGCAGACACGAATTAAGCCGTTCGAATTGGAAGTGAGGGAATGGAGAAATAGGATGAGAAATGCATTTACGCGCCAAATAGACAACCGTCTTGATTATTCTCACGTCTCTTCCCGGCCATTAACCTTGCAACAAAACTTTTATTCGCGATCCGTCCCATAAAAAAATAACTACTTCTCGTGTAACAACAGGTGCTTTGAGTCAATTACCCAAAGAATAAAAGGAAAGAGAATGCATTTCTGACCACAAATTCACCGCTTGAAAGCTTATCTCAGACCACATCCGCGAGCGCTACCTATCATTACACAAAATAAAGTCGATTTGTTCGTAATTCCGAGATGGGAAAACGTAAGGAGCAATAAATAAGAGGTGCCTTTCCGCGTTTCCTCGTAATTACAAATTCCCATTTCTCATTTTTTTCGACCCTCTGAGAGAATGATTTTGGGCCAAGGATACGTAAGGGGACTTGTAATTTAGGATGTGACGAAGAAAAAACCGTTAATAAAACAACTCCGGCCGCGTTTCATCACGGCTGCAGTTCCACTAATTTTTTACGAGGCGTCGTTCGTATTAAAGGTGTTTATAACGGGAAAAAGTGTATAAAAATCGATTATTATCGCCATGAAGACGGAAGATGCATTTCGGATGAGATCATGAGACTTGATAGGGAAAAAGCAGCAACCGACAGAGATACATGATTAGTTAAACACGTCAATTTATTTCTATGACGCTCCAGCATTCGTCAAATTAAAATTCTTCGTTTGATGTGAAATATAAAACGATACGAAAAAGGAAATTATTCAATATAAAGGACAAATACGCAGATGCAATGAAAAAATTAAATAATTAAAAAATAAGTGTTTTTATAGATGATTTTACAATACATCATATGATGACCACACTCCAGATACGAATCACTCAAATCCATCAAAATAGTTATTTCATTTGAAAACTATTTCGTTATATAGAGACGACAGACTTTCAAAGATTTGCTTTTGCATCTCGTTTTATCATCTACCGAGATGTACGTATAGGTTTTCTCTCAGGGTACGAAATATAATTATTCAAATTAGTAGTTCTTCAAATGGCTGAAGTTTCTTTAAAGAAGTGTGCAACCAATGTGTTTTTACTGGAGACTTGAATCAACACCAAGGTTTATATGCCATATTTAAGTTTTGCCGAAATGTTCCCTCACTTTCAGCGCTATTCAGACGAATTTCAGAATAAAACTGAGATGAGAGACTTTAATTATATACGAGTGTTTACATTCCACTAAAAGAATTTTTTCTCTTTGAATTACACATTCTACACAAGGTACTCTGCAAAATAATCAGATGAATGTATCTGACGAGAGTAAATTTGATCCGATGAAAATACATACCCCTATCTTTCCTCCACCCACAACGCTATTTCATTCTCACCATGCTGACACGTAATCAATAAAATTCGAGATCAGTGTACCAAATGAAGACGTCGATCAAAACAAAAATCTGCAATAATGAAGAATAACATCATGATGAGATTTACTTGTTTTCCTTTACAGTCCTAAACCCTTTTCTACAGATCATTCGCCTCGCAGCTCCTTCTAGTCCCATTCAAGTATTTCAGCATGCCCTTGGCCAACTCTGAGAATCACTTTTATGTTAGATGCTCATGAGAACTGAAAATTTAAGATACTACTATACAGGTAGAAATGTTTGAGGACATTCTTTTCAAACCTTCGCAGATAAGTGTCTAAAAATATCGAGAATTTTGGAAGAGTAAATGTTTGAGCACAAGCATATCAGTCTTCAGTAATATAGTATAACCCGAAACATATCATAATAATACAGTATAATATATTATAACGGTGGCAGTAGGACAACAGTTAACCCTGTTATAAAGTTAAAGTTGACAAAAAAGAGCTCAGCGACAGTCAACACTGAGAACTTAAAAAAACGTAATATGTTTGGTCGACCGTATATTTATATCGTATCGTATCAGTAATTAAAATTACTATTTCTGGGAGGGTTTGTATTTAGAATTAGAAACCCTACCTCCGTTCCCCTCATTCATCTAGCCCGACAGAAATACTTTACTCTTTGACTTTTACACTACTAAATTATAACGTAAAGCGTCAGTAACTATTATGCTGTTCTACATGGTTCATGAAACAAATTCCGAACTAAGTATTCGGCACTCAATTCTGAGCGTGTGAAAGCAGTGACTACGGCCGAAGCTTTGGCAATCAGCAAAGTTTTCCAATTGAAAACCAAACTCTTTCCGAAAGGAATATCCTATATCCATTTGAATTCATTTGAAACGTAATATTCTATAATTTCCCTTCATTTTCGCCATATTGACCTTCGCCGAGCTATCTTTTTGCCGAATATCTATCGCCGATCTGTCTTTTTCGCCCAGTCAATCGTTACCGATGCAACCCTGAACGATGTTAACATGAGGTAAGGGAGCGACACCACTCGCTGCAATTCTAGGCACGATCGAATCCCGTTGAGAAACCGGACAAGAGCAAACAGCCCGAAAATCGGATTCAAATTCTTCCGACCACGCATGATGGAGTCTTATGGTCCATGAGCGAACAGCCCTTGGGACTCCCACACGGAGTTCAAGGAACCCCAATCCACGCCACTTCCACTCCGATCAGCCAAATCTGCCTCCAGTTCTGTCCAGTTCCGGATGGTAATAAAGGAATAAAAAAAGATAGCTACGCCTTCGGATGCTATCTCTAACCACCAATCTTTCACATCCTCGCCGAATCCTTTTCTGCCCCATCTTTCACATGATTGCCCCGCGGCCCGACCTCTTCACCGCCCTGAACAAGGGCCGAACAGAACAGGAAGTGAAGATTGTATCGGAGCGAAAAGAGCCGATTGAGACGTACGGAAGGCGTCCAAGTCCACTCGACGGCGACGGCGAAGGATTGATGTAAAAAAATCTGACGATCGACGGTCGTCATCCTAGCGATGAAGAGTTTCTCGGGTGATCTCTCCGTTTGATTAATTTGGGGCGCGATATATGAGCAAAAACAATGATTGAGGCTGATCGACGAAGAGCAATAAAAATAAATTTCTTTCCATAAAAACTGCGCTCTTAATCGGAGCTGGTCGGAGTAATTCTGATGCTTGAGGCGGTGAGATGATCGCCGATATAAAAATCCCGGTGTTTTCGTTAAGAACTTACGCTGGATCACTCATTCCGGGGGTTTAAACCTGAGAATCTTCCATTTGTGGCGAACATCCTATACTTTCGTTGGTTTCAAACAGCCCATATTTTCATATATCGGTCGAATTAGTTTTTTAAGCCAACCCCGCGTACCATAAGGCATTGTTATCCACTTAGCAACAACTATAATTGGGCTCGTACGAATATCATAAAAATGCCTAAAAGAATTCTCGTAACTTACATTCAATATGAAATTTATGCCCTGTTTTTGGACAAGTCTCCCATACCGACAAGAAATTCGTTTCTGTAGTTTGAGGCTACAGGTATACTACAGGTGTGAATTTACGCACATTACAAATTTATTCTAAAAAGAACTCTAACCGCCCACCTCAATATGATCGCAATTTTAAGGATCCTAAGATGCAGGGAATATCTACAGGCTGGTCGCCGGACTTTGAATTTTTTATTTATTTTTACAGTGAATCTGCCAATAATTCATTCATAGGATCACTGTAACAAAGGACGTACTTGGACTATCTTAACTTTAACTTGCTAAACCCGTTTTAGCCTTCTATGATTCTAGGACCTAGCTGGATGACTAATTATTCGAGCACCAGAGTCTATGCATACTCCACTTCCGAGACATAGATAAGAAAATAAAGTTTAAACACGCTTCTCCAATGAGAGAAGATAGCTTCCGTTGGAAGTTTCAAATTCTAAAATGCTCCTATTGAGTTGATTAGAAATCATTATATGCTTTTAGGAATAATTTTTATATCAAGGAGCACTGAAATAAATTCTGCGAAGACCGCTGATGTTTTTTCTTAGCATTAAAAAGCGATTACTCGGCTGGTATGGTTCGGAAAAATCATCGTAAGATTGATAGCAGTTAAAATGTACTCAGATTAAGTGATTTCACAAATGAAGAGCCTTGAATTAAAGGCGGTTTCGAGCGCAGCTCAATTCACTCTCCCAAAAGGCAATTTCTTCCGATTTTCAAGCAATTACCGTTCGGGTGAAGGAGACTCTCGCTCTGTCGACATCAAAAAGGATTCCGAATGGTTCAGACGAGTAAAAAATGCCATCATTATGCAACCCTGCACGCCGTTGGAAGCCTTCTGAATTCACTCGCTATTCACGTGAGATTACTTGGCATTCCTAATCCCGCCCAAAGGAGAAGCATCCTCCGTGAGATTTGGTTGCATAACGCAATGTAGCTCCCTTGCATTCCTCCGAGAATTGACTTTTCACCGCACCTCAATTCCTCCCCCAATGTGTCTGTCGAGACATGCAACTCTTTTTAGAATCAATCCAGCCAGAGATGGGTGATTATTGATGGATTTCTCTGAAGTCGGAATGGTTCCAATGAAATGTCAAACGCATTATTGCCGCTTTCACTTGCTCATGTGAACGCTATTTTGTCGCCGATGCAAACTAATAGTTTAGCGCATTATAAGTCAACATCGTGGATTAATCACTTCTGTAATTGACTCTGCTTACATATATCCGATAATGTTACCTGTCTTTCGCATGTCTAATTATTAGTTTATAAGGAAGATGTTAAAGGAGAATAAGGTCTTAATGTTAAAGTCCAAATAGACGGCTGTGATGAGGGAGTGCTTCATTCTTAATTTCTCAGACCATAATCTCATGAAATTATGCAATATAATACTACAGTTCTGTCAAAGAGACGCACTACTACTTCCTCTAGAGCTCTGGATGACTCGGAGATTTTAATTACACCTTGATCTATAGACCCGAAGTGATGCTTTAGTGGTTATAACCCCAATGAAACCTTCGAACCGATGACTAATGATGCAGAATGATGGAAAAATCACTGTTAACATATAATCTTATAAAAGTCACTGTCAGCGTGAAACCATCGACTCTTAAACACAATAGCTCCTGATAATACAATGGACACTTTCATAAGAATATATGAAGAAGAGTTAAATCTACACTAACCGTCAGTTTATCTATATTTCAAGATTAATTTACTCTAAAAAATTAATTTAATTTACTGAGCAGTTTCTACAGCATAAAATTGATTGGGAATTCTGCTGAACTGCCATTTGGATTTTCCAGAGTATTTTATTCCAAACAACCAAATCTTGTCAACCTTTAGCTCTAGGGATTCTTTTGGCTACTCCGTGGTTAGTAATTTAATTATTTTTAGCTTTCAGGAATTTGAGCCGAATTTTGTGACTTCCGTAGCTTCAAACGAGACAGTCATCTCTCGGGAGAGGATAACTTCCATGAAGTTTTAGTTGAAAGTTTAGATAAAACAGGAATACTGGATCCAAATAACCAGCATACTCGAATCCTCTAACATACGACGAAATAGCGATTACTCGTTAATCGATCAGGAAACGTTCTTACTTTTCCCTTATCCTTAAATCAGGTTAAGTTACCAGTGGCTCGCGGGCCGATACGCCAAAAGTACAGAAAAACTCGTTATTATTAGGGTTTCTATTTTCGTTCGTTTGTGCTTTTATGTTTTCACTTCGTTTCTCCTTCACCCATCTCATCCTTACGTCTCACCCACGCCTCGCCCAACGAGTTCAAATAACACCAATTATTGTTCATAATGCTCCCCCGCGGATCGAAAGGGGTGGGTCCAAATTACGCAAGCCGCGGGGAGCCTTCTTATCCATCCACTCTTATTATTCACTGCCCGTTGTGCCGTGCTTTATAATGGCCCTTCGCAAGCTTTCAAAAATCACGCCTTTGGGAGAAAGAACATTGGCTTTAATACAATAGGCGGAAAAGTTAAATACGTGACGAATTTGCCTTTGAGAAGAGGTGATAAGGTTTATAAATAATTGATCTCTAACGTTTTTACAATTTTGGATCGGTTGAACCGAAAAAGCAGATCTAATAGAACACTCCTCCGATGACAATACAGGCAAACGTTTATTTTTCTGCTTAAAACGTTTGATTGTCGACTAAAATATTTTCGAAATATCAGTATACTGGGAGATGAATTCATTCTTAATTTCAGAGATTACGTTATCAATCTAGAAAGGAGGTACGTACAGTATTTTTTTTCAGAAAAATCTCCATACTACTCTATATTGGGACATTTAGCAACATTTTCATTCTATTTGATGTCGGAAGCATGTTAAGTTCAGAGGAGTCATTTTTATTACGAAGATACCTTAAATCGAAAGGAGATAAAGGGGAAAAGAGTTGATATCCCTATCTTGAGACTACATACATAAGTGATCTTCCTTCTTAATGTGCAATTATAATTCCTTTTATAAGGAGTTTCTTTTGTTTGATAAGAGTTTAACTAAATTTTTATAAACTTAAGAAAGTCAAAGTAGGGTTTATATTTCATAATATTTTGGAAAAGGGGAAAGAAAATTTGTGACGGGAAATGATTTAATTTTCACATTGTACGAGATAAACAAGCAAACACTCGCGGATATAAGAAATATGAAGATCTCTTAACGAGAAGTAATCCACAACACCAAAGCGACTGGCGTCGACATTATACAAGATATAAGTTCTAAAGAAATTAGTTCAGAAATTAATTAGTTCCAAAGTTAGTTCAGAAATTCTATTGATCCCAGAAAAAGAGCACTTTTTTGCACATTTAAGAAAATTAAATCTTTCCTATAATTCCTCGATGAGTTACAAAGACAGAAGAATCGAACATCATACCACAAAATGGTAATAAAAATAAGACAGATGTAATATACAGTATACGGTTCCTTCTAAAATACCTTGAAAGTTAGAAAATTTTTAAAATTTCCCTCGCTTCAGGAAAGAGAAAAAATATTTACTTTCCTGTGCCCTTTCTTCTGTCTTTTTCGAGACTTTTACAACGTGAAAAGTAATGAGACCAGAATCATGCAGAATATCCAATTTCATTTGTGAAATGAGTTATTTATAGTGTCATAGTGCTGCTCTTATAATCTATTCTCACTTATAGTTTCTCATTTGAAGCAAGATAAGTAAGGAAAGTATCATGCCTCACTCCTCATCTCGCATCGTAAGCCTCATTCCCTTGGAAGCAACTATTTTTGGAGGGGAATAGGTTTAACTCACCTTCGGCCTAACGACGTCGCAGATAAAAATTAAGATTTACAGAATATAAGAATACAAATACATAAGGATAAAGTCAGAATATGTGCGGTGGAGATTCATTACGTAGATTACGTCAAAAGTCAATGCACATTCTATGCTTAGAAAACTTCCTCCGGACGCATATTTATAGAACGGGTATCAGCCGCTCTTTCGAAAGAGTCACTGCTAGCGAGAGAGGCTATAAAAGAATTTCCTTTCTTTCGCCAAGAGCATCGAAAATTGAAATCATCATCCTCAGGCTCGTGAAAAAATGAAGTCGTCGGAAAATTTCGGGACGAAACAAAAGGACAAGGTTCTCAACTCCACTCAGACGCATATAGGCTTCGTTGATGCGCAGATATGAGGAAAGGCGTTAGAGACGCACTTTGTGAATCGATCCCTTGTTTTCATCTTGCATGGCCATCATCGATGGCTTCTCAACTGAGAAAGGGATGGAGAGACATGGCGGAGGGGGAATAGGAAGTAATGCAGGGATGGGGAATTCGAAGAAGATACAAAGATGATGGTGGAAAAGAAACGCTGGAATGGAAATGAAAGAAAAGTGTAAAAAACGATCGCAATCACATCCTATAGGAATCAAGTCACCTTAAATCATGAAAAAAGCTGTGACACTAAAGATGAGCATTGAGTGTGTGTGTGTATACAAATATACATATATACACACACATATAATCTCGATAGTAGGTTAAATAAATCATAAAACGGAAAATAATGAAACCTGCCTGTCTCTAATGTATTCAGGTAGAATTTTGAATCTTAACCCTTTCCACATTAACTATCAGAAGATCTGAAGGAGGAATGCGGTTCAGTAGACAAAACAGGAGTTCGGATAGCAAAGACGAATAACCTGACTGAACCAGAAACCAATGAGCGGAGAGCGTTGAAGTAAAACAAAACTATCCTTTGAATAGTACCTTTATACTTCAATAGCTTTCATATTACCAACGCGAAAGGTAAAAGTGAGATAAAAATTAATGGAGAACGTATTTCTTTTATCTTGTATCATCACAAAAACGAAAAATATGACACACATCAAGATACGATGATAGGAAGAATATCTTGTGAAATACTTATTAACCAATGTAATATTAATATTGAAATGTCAATTTGACATGAGAGATCCATTGGACAAAATTATGAAAATTGACATATGTACATACTTTCTAATGCAAAATATGAGTAGTTCATTGAATTGAACAATGAAGTATATTCCATGAAGCTATGGTAGCAGAAACTATGATGAGACAATACTGTTATAGAAAGAAACAAAAAGGAACTCGGCGTTCAATGGATAAGAGACAAAGGTTTCTCCAATCGCCGGCAGCGGAAACCGTCCAGGGCAATTCCTCGGAACAGGATAATCGTCCGGGCGGCACCAGTTATTCAGAAATCCCTAATGCGCATTTCGAAAGCTACGCTTTCATAATCACAGGGGGTCCAATTCTGACATTGGAGCCCCTGATCCTTGGTTCGAGTCCCGGCTAATCGCATTTTTCTGATCAGTGAATGGTCGTATAAGCTTGCTATTGTTACATATTTTGCTGTAAATTGGAAGTAATTACGGCATGTAAAATTCTGCTTCAATAAATAAACAACATAACATATACAGTGAGGTCTATAACGATCGCTGCGTAATGTTACGATATCTGAATTAAGTCATATTATTGAACTTTTGGTGTAATTTATCTTTCGAAGTATTTTTCTGAAGTGGAATAACTTCAAAAATGACAGCAATAAAAATAATAAAACATTCATGTTCAGGGAGGCACAACCTCAAAGCTTTCGACCTTCACTATCAGACTCAAGTCGGACATGAGCAACGATAGAAATAACGACTACCAAATCGACACTCTCCCAGCATTTCTAGCGTCGCACCAACGGACATATAGAAAGCGTCGCCGCTTTTCCCTGAGAAATCCCTCGAAAATGTATATGTAAAAAGGATCGAGGAAAGGAATGTTTAATGGGAAGATAGAAAAAGGAGCGAAAGAGGTGGGAGGAGGGAATGAAGAAATAAGAGCATCAGGCGGCGTATTGAAGCGTGCGAAGGAAAAGGGAAGCTGTGTAAAAGCTGGATGATGGTGGGGGAGGTGGAGGGGCCGCGGGGGATGTTGCGTTGGATTGACAAGCTGAGGGCGTCGCGGGAAGATTCTCATCCTCTGGGGGCCACATTTCGCCCTAAGGAGAAGACTTAAGGGGGCGGGATTCAAAAAAGGATTTCAAAAAGGGACGAGGGGAGGGGGTGGGTTTGGAACATGCACGATCTGAATGGAAAAGGATTACGTAGCGAATAAAAGATTCCAGTCAGTTTTTTGAGGCGACAATGAGGCGAAAATATTCCCTTCGTTTTGTTATTAGAGAGGTTCTTGAGAAAACCATCGGAACAAATGGACAGAAATGAGTGTTATGCATCCGTGAACGGGAGAAAAAATTATTGAGAATAGCGTTTGCCTCTTCACGGTGAGAAGGCGAGTTCGAATGCCACTGATGAAAGGTTCGAGCTACTTTTCTCTCTATAAAAGCTGAAGAATGGGCTCGTCCACTTTTTAAACGAGTTATTTGCTTTTGGATGCCATTAGGTTTAACGTAGCAGAAGCGCAGGAATCGGTGGCTGTAAAGACAGTCCATCTTCAGATTCTATTATGTTGCGCCGATGAATGAAAGCGCTGAGTAGGAAGAATATGAGCCAATAAATGAACATGAGGCTTAAATATTATGTTTTTGTTTGTTTGCTAGAACGTAAGTTTATAGTCAATACATAATCGAATTTATATTCCAATGAAAGGTCAACTCTGCTTGTTCTTAGCGTCTCCTTATCTCTATAGAGTATATTTATGCGAAATTTCGGCTTTATCCGAGGAATCAAACTAGTTAGATAGTATGTTGGTACTAATATATTAATAACTTTCTAAAAAAGCGAATTATAGAACTATCAAAGTGGCACTGGATTAATTACTTCAGGTCAACAAGGAAATGTATAAATGTGATTTAGATAATCTTCTTACTTAAGCAAAAAATGAATCTAGAAGTAAACTAACGCTGAATAGTCAGATGGAATCAAATTTTTCCTTCAGGAGAGAAGATATTGAAATCATTCTGTCCCTCAGGATGAAGAACAACATACCGATACATACCTGCAATATTATTTACTACAGATAGAATGCAAAATATTTATTTACTCGAAGTGAAAGTATTAAAATAGCCTGCAGACAGAAACTCAACTACTCAAGGATTAAGGATTCTTGTCGAACAAAAATGAGAAAATAAAGTAAACAATACAAAAGAAGTGAAATTATATGTACAATCTGATCGCCATTTGGAAATCACCTACCAAGCGATCTGAGATATAATTTCAAAGGTAATAAGTAACAATCATCGATAAAATAAAGTGAGATACTTGTAACATATCTGTTTCAAATAGTCCTTTTTATCATATGCCACTCATCGAGAGTAAGGAAGTTGGACATCACAAAGGGAAGTAAATGAGAGTCTTTTCGAAGCAGACAACTAAAATTATCACCAGTAATGATTACAATTTAGTGCTGAAAAAGAGTACGGGTATGAAGTAAGGGATGTAATTTAGGAGGGAAGAAAGGGATGGGTAAGAGACTTCAACGCTCGTCTATAGAATAAGGAAATCGTGGGAAGGATGGGATGGAGAGCGAAATCGATGCATTTTTAGTGGAATCTTATGTCTTTTGCATGGCTCGCGAAGAAGGGGGAGAGCGCGCCGAGCGGGAGGTGGACGAACTAAAAAGGGAAGAGATGTATGCATGGGATCGAAGCTACGATGAATGGCAAATCAAAATGGCTCCTGCTTAATTTCAACGAGCTGATCATAGGCGGGATCCAATACATCAACGACACTTTTATGGTCTTCTTAGACTATTTATTAATTACCAATGCTAATAAACTCGTTTGTAGGATGAGCCCGACGAAAAGAACGTTTTTAACGAGTGAGTTCTGATTCTATGTTTTTGAAAGCAATGGTATGAGTAAAATTGCAGAAGATTTCGTTGAAATGAAGGATCGGAAATTAGGTGAGATAGGAAGTTGCCAAAAGGAATATCAATGATGGGTATGTATACAGAATAGAATGTTTTCTGAGATGAGATGATCAAAGGAAAGTTATAGGCTGCTTTTTAAAGGGTGATATTAGGCGATTGTGTACGAATATTATGAAAATTCATCTAATAAATTACCTCAAATATGACAGAGAAATTGCTAGGATATATAGACTGCTAAAAAAAGGTAATGTGTATTCTAACTGTGGATCGGCAGGATAACGAAATCTGATCGATTACAAAACCCATTGACAAAGTTTAGAAGAACGGTGGCTCGTCAATACATAGACCAAACGACCGATCAGCACAATAACCAGAAAAGAAAATTAAAATTATATTAAATTAACTAAGAGAGGCGATTAAATTTAAATGCCTTGGATTTCTTATTTTCTGGGTGATATCGTATTTCATCATTACATCACGTTGTTTATACTTACGAATATCAAATGAAATAAAATTAACAGCTGGTTATCTAGAATTGGAAAGGGCAAAAGCTCATTAGATGTTATTCACCGATAAGTTCATACACCAAAAATTCCGTTATTGAAATAAATATTAAAGTTTTTAATCCTAAAGTATAATGAGAGTTTATTCACGAAATGTCTAAGATGGTCGATATTGATCTATTAAAATTCGATGCTCGTTGATAACAACAACTTTATGAATTATTTTATACAGTCAACAGCTAAATAAATTCTAAGAAACAATGAGGTGAGGGTTATAGTTTCAGGTGTGGCTTATGATTGTAACAAAAATATTTTCTTGGTAAGGAATAAAACTAAGTTATTACATCGTTAGTTATGATTTTGCCCAGCTGTTTCCGCATCTATGCCTTGATTAATTGAACTCTTCGGTCTTTTGGAACAGAAAGTGGAAAAATATATCTTTCATATGTCACTTTCGACTCAGTCACGTTCGCGGATATGAAAGCTACTGTGATATGACGCTGAAGAACGATATTCATTTTGGTTTTTCATTATTAAATGTTATCCAAGTATTATTCATTCAGGGTCAACGTGCTCCTTTCACGAGTACTTCTTCACAGAAGTATGGTTAAAGTACCTGAGCCAAAGTATCATTTTGGATAAATACTTATCTAGGGTCGTTTACTATTAAAATTCACTGCTCACAATGACGACTGCAGGAGAGTTCCGAAAATTCATTATAGCAATAGTATTAATTATAATCGTATAATAATTCATTATACATATATTCATTGCGAAGGAATGCAATCGAAGGAAGCAGCGACTGAAGCAAAAGCAACGTTTACGGAAACGACAGCCTAGTCGTGGGCAAAGCAGACACTAAAACAAAATATCCAGTGAGAGAGAGAGAGAATCACCCCGACGAGAGGGAAAAAAATCCGCATCCGAAAGGAGCGAGAAAGAGAGGGAAACGAGAAAATAAAAAAGAGTGAGGAAAAATAGGAGATCGAAGGGCGAGAATGTGATGGAGTGTGGATATCGGGAAGAGGCAACGACAAAGGATAGGAATGAAAATGAGGAGGAGTGGGCGGGGTGATGGAGGAATGTGAGAGAATGGGAGTAAACTCGGCGGAGTGTGAGATGGGAAGAGGAATTCAAAGAAGGAATAAGAAGCGAGGGCGGGTGGGGGAGTCGTTGTCATTGGCAACCGGCTCTCTCACTTGTGTCTCCCTATCTTTGGGCGGCGCACGCATGTGTGGGAGGTCCGAGTCTTTGTGAGAAAGGTTGCTTGCGATTAGAAATTCTTTCGCACGCGGAAATGCAAAAAGGATGGGAATCGAAGAACTTTTCAAAGTACCGGGCGGAGGAGATCTCGATTTGCATTAGATGATTGGCCTTCGAACGAACGGACACGTACTGTTTCTTATGTTTGCAGGTGTATGTACGGTGTTCGTCACGCCCTAACAAAAAATAGGACCCCATAGATATGGAGGACCGGAGACAAATGATTTTCAGACTTCTGAAGAATATTTATAAACCAGCAAAAGAAATAACTAATCTGATAGGGTCATATTTTTAGTGCGACATTTTTCGACTTCTGATTGAATGAAAATCATTATTATAATACATATCTCCAAAATCCAGGTGAGATATAAAATTATTAAAAAAGATCTTAAATTTTCCACTCCTATATTGGGAGATACAAAAAATGCGTCATTATTATAATTGCCCATATTTTTAGCCTAAACGAATAAAATGAGGACATTTCATTCTAGTCATTATAAAAATACTCAGTATTCACTGTCACTCTCCGGCGAAATACATCGGATTCAAGATACAAAGAAAATTGAAAGAAAAGTTTACAAAAAATATTATCTGCTCATAAAGTATACATATAGCATACTGCATACCTTTCTCAACACTTTTGTTTGTGGAAGATGAAATAAATATTGTTTTCTAACTAGTGTACAGCCTATAGATGAGAGTCATCAAAAAACAGTGAAAATTATTCCGTAAAAGACCCTATAATACATATTCTATATACGTTTTTCCCGTTTAAGGCTAAAAAAATTGTTTCGAGCATTATACAGTGTCTTACCGCATAGTTCTTGAAGTTTATATCGAAAAATTGTCAAACATTAGAAATTAAAAAAAAAATATATCAGCCACCATCACCAAACGAATATCTACCTCTAAAAGAACGAGAAAAGGACTCCTCTTGATGACGCGTCGATATCCGTAGTTTATTGAATTGCATGCAAAAACCAGATGAGGAAATCTAAAAGAAACGATTCGGAAGATAGCGAAAATGCAAATTTTATGCCGCAAAGAGGGAGGTTCATAATTCCTCGAAAGAAAGGCTATTTTAATGCGACGAGATTGGATTTCTAAAGGCGCAAAAGGGATGCTGATGAAGTTGGGAGGGGACCGACCCCACCCTTTCACCCCTCCGAGGGAATTTTACCACCACCCTGGTTTTCTTTTTTCCCCGCAAAGCACTCACCCACGCCCCTAGGGCTCCCTCATCTGGTGTCGTCAGATAGTGCGAAAAGTAAACCCCGACGCTTTGGATGGCGACCCCTTCTTATCCCTTACCTCACGCCTTTGAGGACACACACACGACGTCAATTTCAAAAGTCCCTTCTTTCCTTGTTTTATATATGTACGCTGAAATTTCACTCCGGCTCTTGGAGGCTGGCAAACATCGTCGGGAGAAATATGGCCCGCTTTAGGAATGGCCTCCGCTTTTATTTGCGTGGGACGAGCCGGATTAGGGAAATCTGGAGTGCGCAGTTTTGTATCTTATTCCATTTATGTAGAAGAAGAGAAACTTGACAAGATTTTGTAAGATATGTAGACGGATAAAGAGGAGTATTGCGTTGATATCTTTCCACATATGCTGAAAATCGAGTTATCTTGCTTTTTTTACTGGACTGATCGCGCCGGATAGCACCGTCATGAATAATTCTTCGACTTAAAAACTAATAGGTGAACTTGGTCTTGTTTATGACGCTTATATATTACATGACGCTCCTCTTTGTTCAGGAGAAAGAACGTGAGCTTAAAGAACATTAGCTTGCTTCAAGATGATTTACCTCGATATTATCGATAATGATAACTATTGGAGTTAATAAAAATATCAGGCTGGAGATTAAATGAAACAGTGCTTCCTAAACAAATAACTTTAAATGTCATCCGCGTATATTTCACCGAAAAGAACTCAACTCGGAAACTGTTCACTGAGATAAATTTAGTCTTCTATCTGTATAATGAAAATTGTAGATTCAGAAGTGAATATTAATAAAATATTAAAGATGAGTAATATTAGATTAGGATGGCTAGCATGCTTGTAATTTGTTGCATCATATATAAGTATTCTAATTTTCTGTCACCTATAGGCAACAAATTCTTTCCTAATGAAAGAAAAGGATACATAGATTAAATTCTTAAGTTTTTATTCTCTGGATTCGGTTCAAACATGTTTAAGGGAGCGAGGTTATAGCAAACATGGAAGTAAGCCATGTAGAAAATTATATGGAGGAATTGGTATAAGCAACCCGTAGGAAATTTACAAGAAGAAATGAAAACTTGTAACTTTTTCATATAGGCATATTAAAATTTCTACCACGAAGTCGTGCCTGAAGCAATTTATAGTAATGGAAAAATGTTGGTAAAAACCCTGAGGTCCAAATGCGGCAAAGGGCATTCTAATGATATAATGTAAATTTGTGATAATAAAGGACTTTTTGATGCCTGCGTTTTAATGGGTAGCATACTTATAGGAAAGGAATTCCTTATTGTAGAGCGGGTTGCATATCCACTTGGCGTTGCTCATATTCAACTTACGCCATGAAACCAGAAGGCCATGCAACTAACGGCGGGATTTCGGAACAGGTATTATCACCTATGGAATATGCAAACACGCACGGCAGTATTAATTACATACATTTTCACTTATTATTCTAATATGAAAATTTTTTGTGAGACGTGTTAAATAGGTATAATTTTTTTTCGTGCTTCAACATTTACACTGTATTATCGTTGTAATTGATAATGGTAGCACCCCTACGTATATGGTTCGACTACTTTGGTATCTGAACCGTTAGGAACCGATTCGGCGGATTTGGGAAATTCTCAGAACCGCTTCGCGCGAACTGTATGAATTCCACCAGCGCATGTAACGAAAAGATATTTCTCATTGCCTATTATATATATACGAGTATATATCAATTAAGAATACCTAAGGTTACGAACGGAATGACAAAAAACTGAAGCTAATCTGAGTCTGATATCGACGTTTAGTGTCAAACTTTGCTATTGCAAAAAGCCATAAATATTCACAAATTCATCTCACAATCGGATGTCGTGGTATGCATCACATCAACAGACAGCTTTGATCATAGAAAATATGTATTCAATTAATCCTTTGCATGAATGTAATTTAAGAAAGTCCGAATCGCTTTTCTTTGAGGTTTCGCTATTATATAAAATCCTATCAATTGCATCAGATTTCGATGGGTGGCAATTCCAATTACTTGATGCAGTTAAAATCTTAAAGCAATTGATACTGTTCGGAAGTTAAGATGGATCTGAGAATCAAAATATACCTAAAGTATTTCGCAGGGGCAAAGTATTTGAATATTTCTAATTGCAAGATGAAATTCTCACAGGATGAAATGATCATCTTAGAGATTTAAACCCAACTGCTTCATTCATTAAATTCTTCGCTTTTCCGAACCATTTCCTTCCCTCCAAATGCCAAAATCCCTAGCTTCACACTTCAATACATTTTCCCTTAACGTAAATGGCTACTTAGCGCACCGCCGTTTTTCATTAATTGCCGCTCTTAAGTTCACCAATCGCGACTAAAGTCCCCGCGAGATTCGCCTGTATCACTTCAATCTCTTCCTTCCCATTCTCATAGAATAGAAAGGAAGCCTCTCTCTCGTCCGTTTTCTTCACACCTATCGGCCGAAGGGTGAGCGAACCATAAGATGGAGGCTCTGGAATTATTCCAGACGTGATCCGCTGGAAATCGTAGGGCGTATGCGGGCGACCCAAGATTCCTTTTCTTTACAGGAAATGATGATTAGGAGTTGCCTTTTGTTAGATGGCTGCAGGTGGAAATGCGTGTGTGCAAACCCTCTGCGAATAGAAAACTATGGGTGCCAACAAATCAGAAGATTGATTACCGAAGAAGATAAATGGAATACATTACTTACAGAAACAATAATTGTTTTATGAATATCAATCATGGTAGCAGGAAAAATGAACGGAAATCCTTAATATTAACTTTTCCGATTTTAGAAAACTTATTGCAATTAGGAAGAACATTAAAGAAATATATTTTTCAACTTTTTCAATAAAATCACTTATGTGAAAGATAAAAATCGATAATCTTCTTATCGGTTATTCTATATCGGTATTATATGTTAGCTTAAATTTCCCAATTCCAGATAGGAACTAAAAGCAATATCCCCATACAAAAATAAGAATTGATATTCTATTTCCATTCTTTTGGTACCTACCTAGCTTTTGTTAGACCAATGATTACTGCTTAGCAGTTAGAAACCAAATCGTTTTATATCTGATTATTTAGTGATTGTCTCAACGGAGTAATACTTAGCATTAAGCCCCTTTCTAGCGTAACTGTACCTTATATTACTCAATCAAATATGCATTTACTAAATAAATGCGAGGATGTATTATTCACATTTGTTATATACGTTTCTTATGTACGAGTACATGTCATACATTCTATATAACGTGTGAATACTGTGGTGGCATATTTCATAAGGAAATACAAAATATTATTTAAAATTCTAATCAATAGAGGAACTTCAAAGGCGCTGAAGAGATTTATTTATTTTTACTGTTTGTGTGATGTCCAAAAGTTATTACCTTAAGTATTAATTTTGAAGTAAAGGCACTTGGAATATTTTTATTCTAGAAGTATCTACAGGTGTGATATAATTTCAGAATTGTGCAAACGATTCGCATAACCCTGAATATTTTGTTTGAGGAAATATTTAAGCTAATTACTACATATACTGAAAAATCAAGAGCATAATTGGAAGATTATATAGTCAGAACTGATATACTAACTATATAATGATTTCGAAACGCAGCTAAAATGAGAAAATGAAGGGGAGAGCGAAGGAACGAAGAAGAAATAATGAAGTGTAATGATCGAAACCGGAGATAGAAAAGCAAAAATTAAACAAGACGAAAATATTGAAAGAATAAGATATAAGCTGATAGCTCTTTGCCGGAGGGCCTAAAAAGATTTGAAAGTGCTCGTAGATATATTAACGATTAAAAAAAGCAACGGATTCTGAAATGAAAAAGTTACAAGACTGTAGTATTATAGATTTCTTGATAGAATTCATTCATATGGATTGAGTGGAATTATGGTGAGTGGAAGAATTTCTGACTCCACTGCAGAACACTAAAACTTCAAAATATCCTGATGACGATTGATTGGAACAATTTCTACGATTTTTAACGAGAAAGTATCAGACCAATGTCTAACGGAAAGTTAACCAGGAGTCAATCTATCTCAAAGAAACCATGAAATTGGAAGAGGCAGGTGATACGTATAAAATAAAATTGAATAAAGAATGAGTAGTAGTAGAGCTGTAAGGATGCGCGGCCATGTGCAGGCGGTCAGTTGGATCCTCAGGTCGCTAGACTACCGCAGTCGTAAATAAGTACGTAGTGCTCATGGAATAAATGGAAATACTGATTTGTATCGAAAGGCTGTCAATCTTATCTCAGCCGACACATTTTCAAATAATCCCAACGCTCATTAGGAAAATTTCACACCGAAAAATCTTATGAGCATGGCTCACTACCCTGAGGTACTGCTTCAAATTATGTTTGCTTCTCCTTGTAGCCTTCAAAAGTTGTATTCGGAGAAGAAACTGCGCTCGCGGAAACGCCATATCCACCGAAAGAGATTTTTCTTTAATGGTGGTGCTATTCTTCACGCCATTGACAGGATTGCGGAGAGAGAGGCGTGTTATGAAGAGGGAATATGCTTCGATAAAGGCATTGTCGAAAGGGGGAGTCTTCCTCCCACCACATCGCTCTACCAATGCCTTCGGGACATTCCGCTCACCGAAATTACACAGTGCTCTTCAAAAGCCTCAACGTCAAGGTCCCGTGGTAATATGATAATGAGGACCTCCTCAAGATAATTACCGATGGCGTTCCGAATGGTTTGGGACGCTTTGGTCTTCCCACCCTGGAAATACTCCAATACCTCTCCTCTTAAAAACCAGTGACTGACTTGGGGGCATAAGGCGCCTCATCCCATCGTTTGATCTCCTCTTTCTCGCCCTTCGATTTTTGTCAGATGGTTGAAAATAAAAGAGATTCCACATAGCCAGTTTTGGTCACGGTATGATTTTCGCCTCGGCCCTTGTTGCCGTCTAAGTAACGTCCGTGAGCTATTTGGTGATTTATATGTATTATGTGAATGGTTTACGAAGTCCAATAACCCGAGTGTTTTTTTTCCTTCGGAAAAATCGAGGAAATAATTTTGGCGCATATCCTGAACGATCCACCTACGAATTTCACGCTGTGGAATTACATGAGGAGATGCTTTGCGTGGGGAAATTTTACGGACGTTTCTTCGTAATTCCATTGAACTCGGCTCCGAACTTGAGAGGGGTAAATTTTCCTGCAGTTTTATTCCTTACTTGATTCCTTACTTCGCTCGCTTAACACCGTTTGAAAGCGATAGAAAAAATTAAGATACTTATTAACTACAATGCTGTTTTCCAAAAAAGTATACTTTTCGCTGTATTATTAAATATTAGTTATTTTCTTTATTTTCTGATGCGTAATTCAAGATAATTTAAGGTGGGGTAGAAAGATTTTCTATATTGGTTACGTAACTCAAGGGCCTTAGTAATTGAGAGAATTCCCGACTCTATTAAGTGAATTAAATTCAGTTAATGATCTCAGATTCATTTATACACAAAACAGTTATTGCTTGCGGGAATATTTATTAAGACAATGTTCTCCCGTTGAAAACCTCTTTATATTTAATAGTACCATTTTGTTCACATTTAATATTAATTGTTTAAATTTAAATATTTTTTTAATTATCAGAATATTTGGGATTATATGATATTGATTCAAAGGAGAAGTTTTCATTTAATAAAAAAAATAATGAATACATTCACCCATAAGATATAGATAACTTCAAAGGCAATCCTAAGAGCTTTTTATTCACAATTGGACATCTTCGATCGATTATATATTTTAAAATAATAAAAATATAACCAAATAAATTATGAAAAATGCCGCAATGTTAAATAGACACCTCTGTATACAAACATATTTGATTCTTCGATACTTATGACGTTTGAAGAGAAATAACGAAGACAAAACTATGGTGGAAAGAAGTTAGAGAGCAATCAACCGTAAACAATCACGGAATCAGGATTCAAGTCAGAAACCAAACGGTTCTCTACCATTAGACGGAACTAAATCAATCTTCCTCTCAAGGCCGAGCAGCAAAGATTCCCTTATGAAAATTAATAAAATATTCAAATCTTGACCGTTTGCCTTCTGTTGAGGATCCCAATGAGGAACATTCAGCTTCCGAGCAGCCAAGGTTGATGGGATTCCAAGAGAGGGACAGCTGGCGTATTACCCTTTTCTAGAAATTAGTCAATCCTTCCATCGGCCATATTCCTCCTTTATACTGAAGGCCATTTTCGATGGGCCCTCTACAGCCTGAGGCCCTTTGCGCGTAGGCCTTCATAATTGCGCGCCCTGCATTATAATAATCTGGATTTAATAGCGGCCTGATTCGATGGCCCCACATTGTTAATGCTTCAGAAGATGTAATTTATGCGATGCAGAGATACTCATATTCCTTCATAACCAGTAAAAACCGCGACATATGCGTGAAATATATTCCGAAATAAGACTTTGGCTCAATTAAGTCTAAATTATACGAAATCGTAAATCAAAATCTACATTAAATTAGAATATAAGAAGCTCCGATTCACTGTTAAATTATTTCCATGATTTCACGAAATCAAGATTTGGATCAGACGTCAGTTTAGAATCCAAAGAATATAATTGTACTTTTATAAACAAATCATTTTAATGTATATATCTTAAGGTGCTTGAAAAATTCTTCCTCGCTGTGTAAGAGGAATAAAAAAAACCAATGTATGACTCTTCACCGAAACAAATTCTATGTTACTCAATCAATCTGCAACACAGAACATTGATGTGAAGTATACCCTTCTGTGATATTACAATTAATAATTTTTTCATCCATTTATTTGTGTAATTTATTTATATGATATTTTGTAAATTTATTTATGTAAAATTTAAATAATTTTATTTATGTCATTATGTTAATTAATGTATTTATATAATATATTTGATTTATTATATTATATTTTGTATTAATTATATTTATTACATTATTTTATTTACTCATCGGAAATGGGTATTTTCGTCCTTATTCGGGCTTATCTATATAAGAAGCTATAGCGAAAGCAGTTAGAAGTGCAAAGTAGAGGTTATTATAAAAACAAAAGATTTTATGTAATTTTCATAGAAATATACGATATTTATGAGGAAAAAGAGATTCTAATTTAATTACCGTTTGATATTACAGCGAATACTTTTGTTGTCTAGAGTACTCCTTCATTTAATCCTTGAACAATTCATTGCTTGGGATTCTTTTTGGCATCTGGTAGGAGATAAAGATCATAACAGTTGAGTGAGATCATCGGGCGATATCACAGAACGAGAATCGTTAGCTAATCTGAACACCTTCTTATTTGAGATCGCGGAAATTAAATCAAAATCGCCTGCGCAACCAAAGGAAGGAAACAAAACAGTGAGTTAGCAAATTTACATTCGCTCTGCGTCACGCTGAAGGAAATGATCCGGATGTCGCCATTTATTCCAATCTGAATGAAATTAAAGTATGTTCGATAAGAGAATAAACAGCGGTTGTTAGGCGGGCGAAAAATTAATTCGAGGCCGCTTTTCGTAAATAACAAAGGCCGTGGAGATTGCGTACGCGAAATGGTCCAAATCTGATGTCGAACACCTGATCATTACGCGCAGAGACGATCAATGCAAAGACTATCGGCTTTGAGTGGGTGTAGTGCTTAAATTGGATAAGAGAGGGCGTAGGGTAGTACTTTACTTCGCTCCACCTTCGAAATCACGCCAAAGCGCTAAACTGGTTCCTCTCGAAGCTTCTTGCTGAAGTACCAACACATACGCGACATTATGCTTTTAATTACTTCCGCAAAAGGTTATGAGATATATTTTTATTGTTTGTAAGTTGGAAGGGTTATAGACCATCTTTTAGCAGAGCAAAAATTTAAGGAATAAGAATTTACACGTTTCAATATTAATGTTAAATACGTACAGATTTTGATTTGGGTGGTTTCTCCAATGACATAAAACTTAAATTACTTATTTTATCTTCTACCACTGTCCTCCAAATTCAATTTCAACTGACTTTTATCAGAATTAATTTAATACGAATTTACAAATAAATAAATTCTTATATAAGTAGAAGGACATCCATTAAACCATATATCACCCCATCGCAAGTATTTAAAACTTTGGGATCTCCACAGAATAATGTTACAGCAGATATGAAGCCAAAATACTTTGCCGTCGATAACTATGATCGTTATATGTAAGCCTTGATTTCTTAGAAGCTGAATCTGCTATTTCGGCCTCAAGTAATGGTATATCTTCATTACAAAGAAAAATAACGAAAAAACACACTTTTACCACAATATTTTCATGAAAGGACATTGGTTTGATATGACCTGATGATGATCTACGAAATCAAGGTCGTATGATAAAAATATTAAGATGAAGGTAATTCGTAATTTTCTTCTGAAAAGTTCTTTTTCTTACGTAAAATTAATTATATATTCATGATATTGTGTAAAACCATGTAAGATAAGGTACTGAAGCTGAACATAGAATGAGAAAGGCAGCCGCTAGGTGTTATTTAGGCCAATAATAATTTCTTGAGGTGAATACGATGGAGAAAATACAGGTTAACATGACTACATGATTATCAGCCCGACTAAATTTCCTAAAAAATATTACTCTCTTCACCTTCTCGATAAAGACATGTCTATACGGTAAGGTCATTGAAAACTCACTATTATGTGCTACATAAACTTTAATATGATCAAGCCGCGAGGTAAAATATTCAAATAATTCCTCATACGATACTGTCATCAGTGAATAAGTTACTGCAAGCAGAGCTATTAATAATAGTTTCTTCCTATTCTTTTCATGAATTCGACGATTTCTATGAGGTTATGAACCCTTTCCCTCATTCAAAAAGTTCTTATACTGAAAATTATTTTGAAATGAACATCAGAGATGGAGTTTTCATGAAAAGAAATATTGCGCGCACGAAATGATTCTGCAAAATAATTTGCTGGCAATGACAGTATTAACAAAATCAGAAAGATAATTGGTTCCGTTTCGAAGAAAAGGCGGCAGAGATTCAGCCAAGCGTGAAATTGTACAACTAAGAATCGTTATAAGAAAAAATTAATCACCGCATTACAACCTTGAGAGAAATCACCGAAGAAAATCATTGGTGTCCACATGTGATAGCTCGATAATCTATTAACACCCTAGGGAACAAAAACAAGGAAATATTATGCTGATTTCTCAATTGGAAAGATACCCATGAAGGTGCGTGATTCAAAGAACGCTGATATTCCAAATCTAACCGGGAAAACATGTCTTAAGATCACCATGCATTACACAACCACTGCTGCTTCATTTTAGATGCTAACCATGAAAAAGCGATCAAAACGATAGACACCAATCAATTCTTGATAAGGAATACCACTTTTTTCCATGCAGCATTTCTCCTGAATTTGAAGGTATAGTAAATGCTATCTAAGGTTCCATTGGAAAGATTAAGTCAAACGCCAGGAAAGATATGGAGTGGCATTACAATATAAAGCAAGCAATTGGTGATCTTTATAACAAAGCTTTACTGCAATGCCAATAATGTATATTCCAGTATTAGGTAATAGTAGTAGTATTAGGCATTGTCTTCGACAGTAAACAGAAAATATTTTACATACTTAAAATTTATATTCCTGACTCATCACCATTTTATTAGACAAAATCTAATGCTCGATGACGATATTCATTAGAGAATTCGGTATATTTTATTCAGTGCAAGAAAAAAATATAAGAAATCTTGCGGAAGCATAACATATTGTGTTATATCTTACGATAAAGAACACATAATGACGGCATAATGATATTAAAATCCATGAAAGATAATCCGTCACTGAGAATCATTTATGTTCATGGGATTAGATTCACAGCATCGTTGATATAAAGAGAAACTTCAAACACACGACATTTGTAGCAAAATAGTTAAATTTACTTACATTTGAACCATTCGGAACACAACATCAGAGTACAATCAATTTTGGCGTTGATGATGATTACTCACCTGAAAGATAAAAAGTGTATTTTAATATTTCTGTTATAATCATCTGATTAGTGGGTAGGGAGCATTTTATTTATACTTTAAACCATTTTATTCATCATATGTGAACATTAAATGAATTTTCATATTAGAGTCCTTTTCGTATTAAAAGCTAACTGACAGAGAGCTAATATGACAAAATATTAGATTTATTCATATTATTCCTCCACCAACCGAAGATTCTTACTCAGCCGAGAAAATTTTGTTGATATAATTTGAGAAAATATTTTTGCGCAAATTATAAATTGAGAAACGTACGGGTAACGTTTTTAAACTCAGTGTAGTTTTCCTCTGGGCACTGTCTCTCAAGTTATCTCTTTCTTTAATGTGGGAAGGGTAAAAAGAGAAAATTTAGTCTAAATGTCGCTCGAATAAAGAAATTTCTTTATTATTATCTGGGCGGAAATATGTATTACATGGACTCTCGCATTATAAATGTAAACCATTCGAGTATCAATCGAAGACTCAAGCTCATCGCAGACAAGTATTGCCTCGATGGATTGTTAGGCGCCAAATCTGTTTTCAGATCCATTTCCTCGCTGAATTTTCCCGTCCGCTAAGTATGGCTCAGAATGCGATGGAAATGAAAGAGAATGGAAGACCCAAAGGAGCAACTTGAACAGAAAAGACCGAGCAGGTGGGACCCTAGGGTCCATATTGCCCACGCATGTATTTTTTCCACCCCAACGGAGGGAGGCTAACCCTTTTTTTTCAACCCTCTGGAGAGCTTATCAATCCATTTTTTCTAGCACGCGCGGTCGGCTCCCTAAATGGCTTCAGATAAGCATCGAAAGAGGCACCACCTGGACTCAGCGCCCTCAATGGATACACTAAGGAAGTCACGCCCATCGGCCGCCAGGGCGGCGCGCGTGTCGTGGGCGGGGTGTGCGAACCTAGTTGAGTCCATCTCCGTGACACGAGACGAGCGGTAATGGGCAAGATGGCGTCGAAATTGCGGAAAAAATTGTCGGGACCGCAGAGCGTACCAGCAAATCCCCATGTACCCGAGTTTTATCGGTTGGAATATCGGAACGGAGGTCCCAAAGAAGCGGAGGCGGAACGAGGAAAAAATACTTCGAGTCTTAATGTTTATTCCCTATGGTGAGAGATAGGGATCCGTTAATCGCTCTGAAAGGGTGGTTTCTGGTGGTGGTTAGCGAAATTAATGCAGGGATTTAATCCGAAGGCTAAATATTGGTGTTTATCATCCTTCAGGCATGCACTTGGAGGCAAAATGGATTTTTACGAGCAAAGAAGCAATTGTAGACTTGGCTAAAGCAGCCAGTCATTTGAATTTAGGCGTGACATTCCCGGATTATGAAGTGATGTCCCACATGCTTCCGGAAAATGTCCCTTCTTCGAAGAACGATTAAAATTCTTTTCGCAAAAATGCGAAATCGGTAGAGGACACCGCCACTTGTACCCTGCAATCAATATGAATCTAAATTTTTATTATTGAAATTTCGACCGATAACACAGACAATATGGCAACATGTTTCACATAGCAATATCAGGGAATTGAAATTAATGATCGCTGATGTCAAAGTCTCAATTAGTTTCTGTGATTGGCATCGTAAGTTATTCGAATATAGATATAGATATTTTCCTTTGCTGATTAGAAAAACATTGTCCGATTTCGACAGACATTAAAATATTCCTTATTTGCAATGCGATATTCAGCTGCATCTTTGATTGTTAATAATCTATCAATCAAGCTGAATCGGACCTGATTTAGGAGGCACGCATCAAATTACATAATATTAAAAATTATCTAAATTTTGAGTTAATAATTTTTACATTTAAAATGTAATAAAATCTCAAGTTTTTTTTAAATAAAAAGCTTTTCCACGTACATCTTATGATGCTAAAATTTTTATGTACTTCGATTCCCGGATTGATTGCCGATAAATCTTGAAATACCCCACTATAGCACCCTAAAGATATTTACCTGATATTTACCTCGTATAAAGTTGGTGCTAAAACATTTAAAGAAATCATGGATGCAGTTAAATTTAACGTTTTTTCTTTGAGAATCGATTACCATATTTTTCCCAGTAAAAGCGGCCCGTGAGTACCAGGCAGTTTTATTTATTTCATCCGAAGTCAATAAATTACTTTTTAAAGCCTCAATAGAAAATATCAAATTTAATTCTTCGAGTTACATAAATGAATAATATAATGTAGTTAATGAACAAACAGATGTTGGATGTCCCGGGGAGTGCAGACAGTTTTTAAATTGTAGTAACAAGCGAAATGCGAAAGTTATATACGCGCAGAAAATAAATGTATGAGATCAGGATACATTGCAGTACACTTAATATCACAATCATTTACAAATATCCAACCACATATCTTGAGTGAAGCGCAAAATTAGAAAATCCGTTTTTTAGCGTCAAAATTGGAATAACGTTTTATCTAAGTGTTTTTAAAGGTTTACTACAGTCCCGCAACCGCGGTACACTTCTGTCGGAACACAACTTCAAAGTTTTCCTAGGAGGAATAGTAACTAGTATTAAGACCCCAAGGATTAATATCCTATCAAAAACATTTCACTACGACCACAGTCTAAAGCTATTCGATTTTCGAAATTTATCAGTCCTACAGATGTACTAAAAAGCAGGCGTATCTCAGAAGATGATGGACGAATTGTGTAGATGCTGTTCGTATGAAAAGTATTCAGTCTGGAGGTCGGGCTGAACCTCTACTAGAGATGTAATGAGGCTTACTATAGATGATGTAGAAAATATGAAGAGTTAGTTAGCTTATTACTAGTTTTCTCCCTGAGCATGGATCATGTAAGTTAAAAACTGTGAAAATTAGTGAAGCCCAATGATCCTTTAAATTACACTCTTGATATAGAGTACTAAGCTATTTCACTGCAACTATCTTGAAAAGAAAAACACTTTGTAACTTCCTAAAAGTAGATTTTTAATTCGACAAGTTTCGACAACTTGTTAACATCTTCAGGTTCTTCTTTTGACATAATGATGTTTATCAGAACCTGAAGATGTCAAGGTACTGAACCTGAATGTTCATCTGAAGATGTTAACAAATTGATGAAATGTGCCGAATCTAAACTGCTGTGGAAGTATTTTTTATTTTCAAGGAGGTTGCTGTGAAATTCCACCAAGTCTCTATTCATTATGCGGAAGATGTAAATCTCTCTATCCTGTACCAGAGGATGAATATAATATTCCATCCTTCAAGGTATGAAGACAAAAATAAATGGATGTAAATGAAAGTTGTTATAGCGTGTCAACATCAGCCACTCCTGGGGTAAACCGATTTTACACCACTAACAAGCAAAGAAAATACACTAATTGCTTCTGAGAAGGTAGAGGAGCACCTCCTGAAATCTTCCCAGTTAATCTGAGACGGAATGAGCGAGCTATCAAAAGTGAGCAAATGAGTTTCCAGGATTCCCCGCAGCGTCCTAGGACGTGCGCAACAAAGGGAGAAATTCCTCGAGGGACGAGTGAAAGACATCGCGCATTAAGCAGCGCAAATGAAAGATGAAGGATAAGGCGTGTGATTTCAGAGGGAGTGCACTTGTATGATGGGAACAAGACGGATGATTAAAGTGGAAGAGAGGGTTATAAATCCAGAGATGTGTGCCACACCAACACGAGGAAGGATTCCGTTTAGATCTGCTGTCGAATAAATTACGATATGCATATGGCATAAATCACGGGGGAGAAAATTAATTTCTGCCTGAGATTGTTTCTTTTGAATGAATGCTCCACCTGACTTACGCGCTTGCAGGCGGTCGATTTATTATCCTTGCCAGCATCGATGAGTCGAGGGTGGAATTTCTAGCGGTTTTGATTCGAGGATAACTCGACTGACGATCCAGCGTGTCGGTCATACTTAACCTAACGTCGACAAAGTTCATTCGCTTATTCCTGAATCATTCAAATGGTGCGCCAGGAAGCGCAGTTATAGTTTTAAGGTCAAAAGATAAGTTCTATCTGACAACTTATCTGCCACACCTTCAAACTCTGTCTTCCGAGTATTCAGGGATGGCAGAGGTAATGTTTCCTTCCTTACTGAAATCATAAAGAGAAGAATTCTAGGCGACTGCCCACATAATATTTTGAGATTCCTCTTCTTGTTTGGTCGATTCAAAAACTCAACCTTCAGGTAATGACATAGATAGTGTGCTCATATAGGGAAATAGTACTGTGGCCACTCACGAAAAGATGGCTGGTAAAATACAAATTTGAAGAGGATGCGTAACTGGGTGGAACAATTGTTATAAAATTTGTGGAAAAGTTGATCAGCCAAACATCTGCTTTTTTGCACCAGTTGAAGAGATCTGTGGCTGTGCCGAATTTGGAATTTTAATTAGTGCTCATCTAACACAAGTAAGAAAAGATGTCTTTCTTTATTCCAAAATTTAACTTCTTGTTTTTCTACAGATTTTAGTCTTGTATTTCGGCAAAAAGATATAGTTTATCACAATCTGATAGGAGCTCGATAACATTTTATAGTCAGTAGTTCACAGCGTGAGATTGCGGATTATAAATATTAATTATCTATATGCTTTCGTATGTGCTTCATTCATTTTCTTCGTTAGTATACTTCCTCAGCTATCTCTTTTTCACTCACCATCATCCACTCATATATCTCAGAATTATGTATTTCTTTTACATATTGTAGCACTGTTTAGTAAAACTAATACTTTTCATTCGAAAAGAATATCTAGATGTAATTTTTAAAATTTTCGCAATTACAAGATGCAAACTTTAAGCTAATTTTACTAAGCGATTATGATTTTGGCTATAAAAAGGTAGCTCTTGAATTGAAATTATAATGGAATTTTCATAAATTCGTCATTTATACGAAAAATATTATTAGCTATATCACTTGCATAGAAGAGAATGGAAAGTTTGAACTGAAGACGCCCTCTTATACATAAATAAAAAGATACGTTATATCAATTCAAGTACTTTATTTCAAACTAAAGCAATAAATCTGTAGACTCTATAGAGTAGAGTAACCACACATCTGCATTTAATTCCATCTAGTGTAGGATTTAACGCGAACTTCGAAAGATTTCTACGATTCCGTATGTTAATATGTAATTATAAAATACACGACCAAGAACGAACACCTATGCGTACCCAGGGCTGTTTATGATTATCCTCGCAGTATCTACACAATTATTTTGGTAACGAATACGTTATTCACGATTACCCGAGCAAATTGAAGCATTATGCTCAGCAAAACACACAATTTGAAAGATAAATTCCTTAAGCCGAGAAGAATAAAATCACCAGCACAGAGGTACTACACACAGCCATTTAGTGATAGAGGGTACACGACTTGGAAAAGGCGGGGAAGCCGTCTAACTGCAATTTCCTCCAACATCCCTCATTCTATAGCTCGCAGGCGTGCTTAAACCAATTGGAAGTCACTAAAATAACAAAAAAACACGCTAAGAAGTCGTTGCACTTTGAAATTGCAAACCTTCTTCCCATTAGAAAGCAAATGAATGAAGCATGCTTGCCTAAAAGGGTTAAGAGTGAAGAAGAGACTGCATCGCGTTTAATGGACCGTAAAAAACACACCGATAGCACGAAATGATTTGTGGGCAAAGCAAACGGCCGCTTAATGACTCAGGGGTGTCCAATTAAATAGCATTCGTGATGGACACGTTGAAAAATCACGTCTACGAGGATCTTCTCTCCTCTAAATGCACTATCATGGATGATACGCAAGCGTCTTTATCTCCTGACCCGATTTATCGTCAAAATGACCCGAGCGATTATCCCTTTGCGAGGGTACGGTTCAGAGAGGGATGGAGAAAAAATAGCGCGAGATTACGCTGCGCCGCGAGGAATCATGGATCTCTCAAAGCGTGATGATTAGAGACCAATAATGAGAGGGAATCCGCTCGGTTTTCCGATATCCAGGAATCAACCGAGCAAAGAGAAAGTACAGCATGAGCAATTCCGACTTCTATATAAAAGAAGCAAGGGAGACTTCGATGGATGGTTGCGAAACTTAAGAGCAACGGGTTAAGACGTATCATTTTTTGCAATAATGAAAAAGTGACACGACTTTCAGCCACTTTAGTAGAAGAATTCTGAGTAAGTAGAGCAAAAATATATTAGTATTACTTCAAGAATTAGGGATGGAGTTAGGCTAGGAGAGGCACAAATGTCGGAGCGAGGCTAACATCAGTGAAATAACGAAATAAAAAAGAACGAAAGAAAGATCCTAGCAAAAATTTAAAGAATATTTACATTAATAAAATAAACACATATATTAATAAAATTATAGATAAATGTCAATCAATACTACAAGGGGAAATGAACAAAATGCCCAAAGTAAATGGAGAACAATCCGTCGTAAAATCCTAGAGATACTGAGACTATTTAAAATTATATTCATATTTGAAAGGACACTATGATCCGGGAAATCCCAATCTTCATTGTGGCCCTCCACCAGGAGTTAGTCCTCAGTTAGCACCTACTGCGCCTAAGTATAAATATATCGATTCTTGGGATTAGATATTAGTATGGAAGATAAACAGAAGAGGAATAAGAAACCCGAATACATTTATCATTTACTTAGATTTTTGAACTCACATGCGAAGTTGCCATGAAAAATCCCGAAGAATCACTCATGAAACGCGACTGTTTCCTTCTAATTTTATTACACACATACGTTTATTGACCCTTCAAATCTTAGGCGGATCATATTCCCATCGAATTTTTTTTGTAAATACCGGTTCCTTCCTATCATCAAAAACTGTTCCCGTTTTTAATACACCAAAAATCGGAGGGTTGATATCATATCTAACACAATACCTTAGGAACTTGAAGAGTTTGTAAATTAAAACCGTCCTTCATATTTAGATTTCTAGTGCTACATTTCCTTTGATCCTCAGATATTGTCTTGATTCTGTTGCATACCGTCACAAACGATCACATAAAATTGACGGACGGATTTGACGAGTGCACCTTAACATTTGTGAACTGCCGATTAAATGAATTAAATTTCGACTTCTGAATAAGCTAAAATTATTACCGCGACGATGAACAATCAATAGTAATAAATTTATCACCTTATTATAATTTTAAACGACTAGTTTATGTTTACCCGAGGTTGTAAGCACCTTTCGAAACAGACCGCCCATTAAACAGCCTACGAAAAACTACTAATTTTTCTTGAAATCCTGAATTATATAATTTAAGTCCTGCAAATAACAATTTTATAAACAATAGGCTTATGAGTACGGAAATTGATTACTCTGTATTCACCTCTTACTCAAAATAAATCACAATGCTGATTCTACAAAGTTTCCTCGTTTCTTATCTTTTGAAATCACAACTCCCCTTTCTATCTGTTCCAACATTCCTATGATTCCCTCATCTTTCCCTTACACATCTGCAGCACCTCAAAATTCGACCTCCCGCTGACCTTTACCTTCCTCTCCTTCTCCGCTATCTGTGTCCCTTAAAAAACGTGACTGCGCACCGCAGTCTGGGATTCAAAGGCGCACGTCTTCTCTCCACATGTGGACACATTTTTACATGTTCGGTGCCAACCTCTCGGAGCCCCACCGAAATATTCCTTCGCATGCGCCGCCGGTGGAAAAAATTCGCGGAGTAAATACTCGAGGGATTTGAGAAATGGCAGCGTCGAAAAGGAAGCTACCGCTTCTTTATTTGAAACTATCGAAATGGTTATCTTTATGTAAAAAGGAAAAATCGCTATACAGGAAAAACTACTTCAAAATTCGGGGAGAATAAAAGCTTAAAAAATAAATGTCGACAACAATAATGAGAGAATGAACGAAGTAGAAATAAGTAGTGACAGTGATTTGAACTCGGGCGAATGCCATAGACAATCACCACGCAGAATGATTTGATCCCAATAAAGAAGATTTCTTTCACTTTCTTTCATCGCTATACTATACCGATGTCGCCCGATCAATTATTGTTATGTATCCTTTGATTCTCAGTCGTACCCTTATAGGCACTATTTTAAGCACTTATTTAATGACATCCCAAATAGAAAAGATATTTCTAAAGAGAAATTCGAAGTTTTCTATTTCCAAATTCTTGCAATTCAATCCCTCACCTCAGAAAGCATCTAAAGACTAAAAAATGATTCCATGTCTAATTCTAGTAAAATTTTAATTGAAAAAATTCCAGATATTTCTCCAATCTATTCCATCACTTTCTTCTAGAGAAATTGATAAATTTCTGCATAAAACAATTCTTATGACTTTAGAATTTTTGATATATCTCAAAGAAAAAATATTTAGTCCAATCTGGTCATTAATCTACCCCCAATAGAACTTACATTTTTCTTTGTATTGAATTTCGATAGATTTATGCTCGCGATCAATTTCAAATTCTGATTAGCTAAAAGTAGTAGTTCATATTTTTAGACATCAGGATGCTCTTGATAATGGTCTGATAAGACTAAATTTCGCTCTGAATCCTTGTAGCAATTATCAGGGTAACAACATTGGTGCTTACTCCCCAACATGTCGAAGAAGAAGTATTGCTCATGATGAAGTATAGACCTCAATTTTTTGTTAATTCATCAGTAGCAATAATTCATAGATAGTGTAACTACTTTCCTCTTCCTTTTAGTCGTATTCTCATGAGAACTTTGGCTCGGTAATCTTCCCAATAACACAATAACTTTTTCAAACAGGCGTTGATAAATACGAGCTCCTCCTCCTTAACACTTCACCGCAATGAGAATGCAGTATCTAGATAACTATTAAGGTAATAAAAGTTCTTAAAATCTAACTAAAATAGAAGATATTATCCGAAAAGATATTTACAGCAATACAGTGATAACGGACAAGTAATCCAGAATACAAAGTTTTTGAGTAAACGATGTTTTCTTCGCTGTCTTGAGGACTCGGTTTACGAATGAATTCGACTAGCAAAATTTTGGCGGCAGGAGAAATAAAATTTACCTTAACTTATTTGATCGCCAATTCTTACTTACTACTATCAATGGTTTAGCGACGTAAAGCTAATCTACATCTACATATGTACCCTGCAAGCCGCCTTTCGGCGTGTGGCAGGGGCTGCCACCACGACTCTATTTTCCTAGTCGATTATTTTCGCGTATTGTTCCCGGAAAGAATGAATTCTTGAATCGACTGGTTCTAGCATCTATTTCTCTGATCTTTCTCGCGGTATCAGAACGGTCTATATAACAAGGAGGGCACATAATATCGGCTACATCTTCTATGAACGTGCTCTGTCTGAATTTATTTAGTAATTTAAATCTCTGATTGAGCCTCCTTTCTTCTAAAGATTCCCATCCTGCCTCCTGAAGCATCCGAGTAACACTTACCGATTTATCATAGCAATTTTTTACAAAGCGTATTGCCTTTCGTTGCATCTTTTCTATCTCGCGAATACAACACTTTTCAGCAGGGTCCCATACACTGCATGCATACTCGAGGTGAGGCCTAACTAGCGCAAAGTAACACATCGCGGGATCGCTAATTGTTATGGACGGTTATGATTTAGGAGAGAATAAGAAATAACATTTCGGATAATGAAGATTTCAGATAAAGGGTATCTAAAATTCCCCGAACGAAATGGTATTTCCGCCGCTGAAGAAACAATGTATCAGAATTTTAAAATTATTATTTCAAGACATAACTTAAAATCAAGGTGTTCAGGCCTAACGTTGTGGAAGGCCATTGTAAATGAAAACAGTTAGTACTTCGTATTTTCCCCAAAATTTATTTAACCGACCGGTGTAACTTAAAGATAAATTTCGATTAAGTAAAATGGCATTTTCTATTATGCATTACATTTTCGAATGAAATACCTCTCCAGCATTTCCATGATCCTTGAGGAACAATTACATCTTAAAATGACCCTATACGTTATACCCATACGTGGTTAGCACGATTGAAATATAGTGATAATGCAACTAACTAACTAAAGGACCGACAATCTTTTACATAAGCGAAGCGAATTGCTACCGAGTCGCTGATGAGGGAGGATTTATTACCAGTTGGGTCAATGAAGTTTACTTACAGGAATTGTACTTTATTCTTAGATTCTGTATTTAGAAGCAATAATTCACCACCTCTGATCATGAATCGTACGGCTAGTTCACGGAGGGCTGCATGTACATACTATTCGGCTCTATGTGAAACCAATAAGCCGCATTCTAGATAATCAGGCCGCACATGAACGTCGTACTGTCTGCACTCAAACAGTTAAAAATCGAAATGGCTTAAAGTAAAACGAATGTAATCCTAGCAATTCTATCTATAATATTTTCTTCAATCCCACTTGCACTTATAAAGAGGTTTAGAAACATCATTAGTATATTTCTGCATTTAATTTAGGAAAGTGGCGAAAATGCGGCACTGAAGAAGTCGCACGTCTCAACAGTCTGGTCTAGCCACAAGCGTACTTTGGAGTATAATTTAGGGAATGCGTGGGCACACACCCACAGGCACCACACCCAAAGCGGGATTAGACCGGACCCATCTTCGCCATCGAAGAAAAAATTGAAGATCGCTTTTTTACGACCGCTTAGAGGGAAGAAAGAAAACTTGTAGCGTCCGAGTTTTAAGGTGGAGGAGTACACTGGTGGATAAAATAAAAGAACGTTTAGGACTACGGATTCCTTCCCAATCTTGAATACAAAGGAATGATCGCGGCGTGATAAATAGATCGACGGAACAGCGCCGAGGGATTATTAAATAACGAGGTTTCGCAGTGTTTATGCTCATAAAGGACGATACTTACACGGTGACGTGGCGAGGTTTTATACAAAACAGATGGCATTAAAAATCCTTTTAGGAGAAGATGCTATAGCCGAGGGTTTTATAAGATAGGAAAAAATGTCAGCGCGTGTTTTTATCGGTAGAGGACGTCACGCGGAGAGTAAATTCTGATCCGTGGGAGTATGTTTTGACAGCTTATATTCTAGCGATATTATTTCAAAGATATTTTTATCAAAAATCTTGATACTATCGGTAGATGGTCCGTATGGACCGTATCATTATTGCGAAAAATTTACGGTCGCATTGCGAAAAACGTAATACTGAAATAAACAAGGAAAAATATTTGGAAAAAATTCCCGATATGGACATGATAATTTCTTATTCATCCCGATAAAACTGTAAACCGGAGAACAAAAGTGACCATCATCTGCACAGAAAAATTTTATGACATAATGAGACCTTTGAACAAAGGTAAGATCGAGGGATAGCGGAAAATTCCTAATGCTGAATGAGATAAGAGAATATTAAGTATTTTGACTAAGAAGTGAAACGGAAGAAATGGTAATCGTCCAAAGAGCTGTATAAAAACAGGGATAATATGAAATTGTGACTGAAAAACTATCACAGAAGAATGCAGCTCATATTGGTGGATCAAATATAAGTGACAGCGACCACAAGTGATAATTTTGTTACCAACGTACTTGGACGTACAATAATGTGTAACATTGAGAAACAGGTTGTAGGTTTTTATCTCGCAAGTTCACCGGTTAACCGAGACACTATTAATGATATATCAGCAATGGACAAGAATAAATTTAAATTCCAGTCTAGATTATGACTTTCCTAGAAACAAAAAATACATCGCCATACCAAACACAAGGATAGCCAATTTTTAGTTAACTTTGTATGTTCATTCGGGTTTCAGATTTCATGCTAAAAATTTCAACGTTAGACATGAGCCGTTTTACTATAATACCTTTTAGAAATAACAAAATATTTAAAAATATTGCGTTCGCAAAATCATGAAGAGTTTTGTTCATCCGTTTTCGAAAAATGAAACAAAACCGATTAATCGAAGCAGAGAAGCCGGTTTTCCGCTCAAATGGGTTCGGATAAAACCGCGGTATCGGTTTGAGTGAACATCACATAACGCTTCCATTCTCGTTTCTTCCAACAGCTGAGACTTCAATCCTCCAAGTGGTTCATAAATAAATTTTATATCGAAATTCACTTAAATAAACACGCGAATATTTTCGTAGACTCTTCTCCACCCCTTGTCATTTCCCAGATCGTTTTCTTTATCAGCATCTTTGGCTCATTTCCTCTCCACGTTGCGACTCCATCTTTCCTACGCCTCTTCTTCGGATCTTATCTTCGCCAATCTTTACGACGCCCTCCTCCTATACTCTGCTTATAGGATTATTCCCTTCCCGTTTCCGTTTGCGCAACCATTTATTAATATGCTCTACATCCCATTACCATCTGATGTATCCACTTCTCCCTCATGGAGATTTACATAAAAAATGACCGACCTACTATTTTCACCTTAAACAAATACTAGTTGACTGTTCTTATTCTTATTCCTTTGGTTTGCTACCAAATGAGCAAAGATATAGCAAACTCGACATTTTGCTCGAATTTTACCTCGGAAATCGCTGGCTTCGTCACTTAATGATTCTCCATTTTAGCCCCGCATTGCGCACCCACACTTGCACGTGTTTCATCGTCGAAATACAATCGATTCTACGCCATTTAGAAATATCCCAAACGAAAAAATATCGATGAGATTCAGCTCATACATTAAGCTAATGCGATTCTATGAGCGTTTCGAGGATTGAGTCGGAAGTGATTGCTTCCGAGATGGTTGTGAGATGAAATCACGTTTATTTACAGGGTCAGATTAGAAAAAGATAAATGCCTTATATGGAGGTCAGAAACGAGAGTAAGGATAATTAACACCCCATGGAATTCAAACCATTTTCTTGAAAAGCGGTCTCTTCATATCTAAGTTTTAATTCGCGGTGCAATGAAAATATATTTAATTCGTCTTAGTCTGACCTGAGTTTCATCATTCTGCAAAAGAAATAAAGTATTGGACACACAAACAGGAAGTTGAGGATCGCAGAAGGATTTTCAGAGAAAATTTTGAAAATAATACATTAAACAATTTTGACAAGAATACGAGGAATTTGAAAACGAACACTAAGAGTAAAATAAGCCAGAAACAAAGCAAGAATTAAAAAATGCGCGAAAAGATAGTCTCGACGATATAGCGGTAACGTACGATTTGAAGAAGAAGCAGTAAAACAGGATCAATCAATTTGAGCTTACAGAGTAAAGATAGAATAAAAGATTTACGTGATGCAGAGTGACTTGATCGCCGTTTGCAAGATAGCTACAATGAGTGGCGCTGCTACAACTTTATTCTTCGGCATATTTAATATCTTTTTACAGATGCGCTTCGTTTTCGAGATAAATGTTATAATCGAGATAGAGCGTTATCAATCATGGCGCATCATTCCTTCTCTAGTGTCCTCGGTTTTTTCATTGTGAAGTAAATGCTAAACAGCGAATGAAAATTGCGTGAATGTTGTGGAGGAGTTCCAATTAATACCTAAGTCACGAGGGGTTTCATTGCCTGAGAATAATTCTACAACGAAATTTTAACTGTTCTCCATAGTTTCCCTTAATTATCTTTGATCAGAGAAAAAGTTGCGATGGACGCTCTTATTTGATTACCAATTATTTGCAATTTTTTGATATTGAATTTTAATGGCAAAGTGAACATCGATTTCCAACAACAATGATAAAAAAGAGCAATATCTCAATGGTAATAATTAATATATCTGATTTCTTTCAAGTAAAACGGTGGACGTTCGGAAAAATGGTTAAATGGTATTTGAGAAAACTTTAGAAAGCCCTCCAGGCGCTCAGCATAAAAAGAAGCCTGCTGTCTATTAATACTGCATACAGTATGACGATATTAGCGCTTCTCACTTGGTGAATAGCTGCATCGTAGGGCAACGAGCCTTAATTAAAGCAGCTTCAACCTCTTGTATGCACTTCATTTGGTTGATTGCGGAGTTTCTATATGTATCGCTTGAGAGACTCAAATCTTCCAAATCTCTTTACCACACCGAAGTTTAATGTTTGGACGAGAAGGAAGTGATGCAGCACTTCAATTATAAAGCATGTTTTTTAATGAGAAACGGTGGCAAAATAATAAAAAGTTTGAAAGAATACAAAGTAAATCAAACATAGAATCTGGAAAAAGTGTATCGACTTATAGAAGAAAAAGGTAAAAACAAATTAGGAAAGTGTAACACTTAATAAGAGAGAAATTGGGGTAGGTCAATATGATTCGAGATCGGTGAGAGAAGGACCTAGAGGATAGTGTGTTCATATATTTTTTTTTAATTTTTAAAAATAAGTTAGATAATTATAATGCATATTTTTCTGTCCTAACATGTTGCCTAACTACCTAAAACCATTTTAAGCTAAAGTAAGAAGAAATAATTCCAGAATTTCCTTTCCATCACTGGTACCCTCTCAACTTATTTTGAGAAATCTCTACTGTAATCGTATAACTTACGTCGAATATAAAAGAATCATTCTGTACTATACGGAACTCTTTTTATTACTGCTGTGAAATTGATCAGCTTAATTTTGCAGAATATACTCTGATATTATCGATAAATTAAAGAAATCATAATTTCGCGAAAGACCTCTAACTTAATAGCGACTTATGTCTCAAAATATTTTGAACGTGAAAGACATGTGAAAAGTAACATTGCATACACGCACACTGTCTTGGCCAACTTTTCCCTAGTCGTGAATTCTCTTGTAAAACTTAATTTCTTCGCGACGGAGTAAGAAATAATCGCTCGAAGTTATGTTATAATTTAAGGTCACTTATAAAAAAGAAGCTATTCCTGGTTGGAAACCCCAGAAATTAACAAGATCAAATGGAAAATCTGAGATCCTCCGTAAATCAACTTCCCGTAAAAATACCACAAAAAATTCAAATAGTGATTTCCTAACGAAAATATTGGGAATAATAAATAAAATTTATATATGATATAAGTTTTATATATTATTCCTACTGCGATATTTGTACATGCTTGGTGTCTGGTGTCCCAAGATAATGTTATACTAAATATACTTGCAGCTCTCAAATTATCATATAAAAGTAGCAATGATGAATGAATATTTATATAAGCTAATGTGTTTATACACACTTTAAACCCAAGAGGGATGGTGTTTCACACGGTGAATTTCTTCGGAAGTTATAGTAGTTATACTTATCATGCTGATAATTTCCTTCCAGAAAATGTACTAATTTTCTCCTCTTCCATGTTTAACATGGCACATAATAAAAGTTCAAAACTGATATTTTAATTTTGGAAGGACGTTGAGACTAGATAATATTTCGAGCTTTTCGATTTCCTTAATAAATTCCATTTTCTCTCTTTCGAGAGGTCGCGCCATTGGCAATAAAATACGACCTTGTGCACATGTGTACCTCATTTTATGAACTCGCGCTTTACGAAACGTCAGATTTATCTATTTTTACCCTAAAATTTTAAAATTAGTTATTTTTTTAAATTTGTCTACATTCACCCAAAGAAATCGAAACTTTTGAGTAAGAAGACTCATATTTCGAGGGAGAACTTGTACACTAACATCGCCTATAGTGATAATTCAGGTCGTCATGCTTTAATTTGAATTCATTATAGAGTAAAAATTGTATCATTCATTTGCTTTTGTCTCAGTATTTCTTTCTTCAGTGAAGAAAGTAAGGCAAACTACCTCACTCCTCGTTTCGCCTCATTCCCCTTTCCCAAGCCTTTTTAGTTAAAGTTGAGGGGATGAGGCTCAGATTAGCCTTTGGGCTGAAGATTGCATCCACGTACACTTTACAGTACAATTCATTGTGACAAAAACAGCGATACAGTTTAATTAACCAAAGTAGGTAAAATATTAACTTTAATCAAGATAAAATTGTCATTGAGCTTACAACGTTAACATTTTCATGTATTTATTTGGATTTTATCCTTTTTCGACAGAAGATAATAGGTATTCCCCCAATATTGTTTCGCCAAACAATTTCCAGCACAACTTGTGATTCAGGGCCAAACCCCTTACAGTTTCCTTATGTGATAATACGTCACTTGACGAACTTTCACTGTAAAATATTTAGGAAAGAAGCAATTCTTGAAGCGAGGTAAATATTGACGATTGGGTGTCATCAATAATTTGGCGAATAAAGTAAGGCTGGTCCATGCACCGATGATGCTCGGTGGAGGGGCTGATCATCTCATGGACATGCGTCGGAAAAAAGCGTGCAGAACCCTCATAGAGATTCAGAGATATTCTGTATCGAAGATAAACAAGGGGAAAGAACCATTGAGGAGTCTGTCAGCGGTGAAACGGATGTAAAGAAGATAAAAAACGTAAGTAAAGAGGTAACGACGTTACCCGAAAGGGAGTAACGAGCTCTCGCTATGAAAATCGACTCTGTGCGTCCGGGATTCGAACTGGAAACAAAGCGGACGATTGACAAACCCACCCACGTCGATAAAGGAAAGAAACAAAACAATCGAATTTGCATCGCTTTTGTTCCCATAATGTGTCTCAACCCCAGTGAGGCAATGTCAGGGTTGCCACCCTTCCGGATTTTCACCCGGGTTTAACGACATGTCAAAGGGTCGAGAGAAATAATTCAAAATAATCTTTGCGTCGATAGGAATGTATTCAACGTATGCATCACATGCTTTGAGCTACTTTTTTTTATTTTTCGGATCGTAAAGATTTCCTTCGGAGGCGGTGAAGCCTTGTGGTTTACTTTGTGAGTATAATACTACGTAATTTATTTAGAGGAAAAGGAGCGGCACAGCTGCTGAGAAATTGTAAATTAATGCCAAGGATAGGCACGTAATGATGTTAGATAATCGTCCCAAATGAAGGTTGGAAGAAAATACGATCATTTCAGCTAACTCCAAAAATGTACTTGGACTCAAACAACCAAAGGCTTTATCCGTCAGAGAAGGAATCAAACGAGCCAACATTGTGAATTAGATATAATTAATTTAAAACTAATTCTTCAGAACCAAACTTTACCGATGATAAAAACGCAGACGTTTATTCGTTCAAAGTCAAACAGATTTAATTACAATGACTATATTAACAGCCGAATTCCCCATTATATTCCATGCAATAAATTAATGAATCAAAATTAAAAATATTAAAAGAGACTTAAGAAATAAGAGTACGAGAATGTAAATTGCGTACCCTTAGTGCATCTTCTCTCGAGTAAATAAATGTCCTCTTCAGGACATTCAGTCTGATTGTTTTGCACTGTAAAAGGAACTTACTCATTCCAAAAGTATCACGAAAGAGATTTCAATATCATCAATAAGGATATAATAATCATGTATGCGAATTAAGCGTAATTATAGCATTTCATTACAGATTTCGTAAGTAGACACATATGCGGAATTGAAGGATAATATCCTGTTAAATCTCAAATTTATTATAATTATACAAATTCACCCCTAATTCTCATTTTCATCGAGGTTTGAAATCCTAAGCATTTTTTGGCGCTACATTCTCCTTGGTTTCATACCATCGCCCCCAATCATCTCATTTAAAGAATCTGTTATCTGTTTGACCTAGTCTGATGAACTATAAAAAATAAAACTCCAGTGATAAAAACATCTAACAATTTTCTAGTGTTTACCGATGCATAGAATCCAGTATTAATTAAAGATAAGTATACTTTGAAATTATTACTTACTCATTCTACAAATGATAATTATCAGTGAATCTCGTCGAATATATACCGCGCAAAATGATTCCTATGAGAGTAAGACAAACAGAATAAATGAATGGTTTTATGATGTTGAGTGAATATCGAAGCTGCCATAACTATAGAGAGACAACGAACGGAATTATCAATTATGGGTCACTCCTGTACATGAAACCAAAGCCAATCAAAAACTTTAATTCATTATAACTCAAATATTAGCCCTCTCAAGCGTTTCCCAATTACTCGGGGAAATTTAGGATGAATAATATAGTTATTTTATAGAAGTAAGAGTACTGCGTTAAGTAGACTTTTTAGAACACAAAAGTTTGTGCTGATTTTTTATGCATAAAGTATAAAATATAATTTGCACGTAAAAATGAATATGCTAAAATAAAAATTTTATCATTAGCAGTGGAGCCTCTATTTAAGATTTTCCTTGATAAATTTAAGGGGAAAATTGTGAGATATGGGTCGATAAGCATAAAACACAACAAATGGAGACGAGTGAAACATTTGTTAACCTATTCGTAAGGTAACAATATTATTTGGTTTTATTATCTTTATAATAATCACCTATTTGTGTACAATTATTTATCCGATGTCAGTAAACTTCCATAAGAATTACATAGGAGAATAAGAATCACATAGGAGAATAAGAATCACATAGGAAAATAAGAATCACATAGGAAAATAAGAATTAAATAGGAGAAATATTGCTTTAATGCCCGACAAGATAAGATGTTAAATTTTTGATGGTCCAATTGAGCACCACCTTCATATTTGTCCATCTAAAGTATCCTTGGTTCGACTCCAGATGAATCGATAACACTCCCATAAGAAATGCACGTTAAGTTCATTTTCATCGATTGCAGTCCTTCTTTCTTTTGCAGAATTAGATCAGAAGTCCCTAATTAGATGAGCATACGAAATCGAGATGAGTACATACCAAAAGAAAGAAAGCCGAATCAAGATTCTTAATTTGGTCGTAGAATATCGTATCCGAGTCAAAATTGAGAGAATTCTGACAAAAATGACGACAATTAGCGTGAAATGCAGAAATTGCTATTGCAATGTTGGCTTTACCAGTTACGTAGTGGAAAAATTTCTCGGAAGACGCAAAGTCTCGCAGATTAGAATATGCAGTTTAATTGAAAATTGATTGAGCGACCTCAGCGTTTCTTTTAAGATCGTACCATTCTTACATGTCAGTACATTATTAATTTTCTCATTTTAGCTAAGAAGGTTTTTATGATATATCAGTTATTTGGATTGGTCTTTATAATTGACATTTTTACCTTTTACGAAGAGAAAACATGCACTCGCACTGGATATAACACATACATGCATGCATAGTTATGTAGAATGAATGCACTCGAACTATTGTGAGTGAGTTAAACGTAGTGGAAAAGAATTTTTGTTTATACCTCCATCAGGTGTAATGTAGGTAGTCAGTATACCTTTCTATGTAGAATATACGTAATAATCATCTCAGCAACACTGAGACGTGTACTATATTGTGTGATAATTTTGATATAAAGTAAACTATCTTATATAATAATCACCCAGGTGTGTATATTTATTCATCTGGTGTCAGTAAACTCCCGTATGAAATACATGGGAGAAATCTTTGGAAATAATTAATTTCACGCACTTCCCAAAGTGATAGGATTATAAATTTTTGGGAGTCGTTAAAAATCCAATAGAAGACTACTTATTGATATGTTTCGGTCCAAAGTATCCTTGATTCGACTCTGAATGACGTGAAAACACTTCCATAAGATATGCACGTTCATTTTGATCTATTGCAGACTTTTACTTTTAGAAAATTAAATCAGGAAAAATAATCCAACGAAATCGAGACAAAAACTAAAAGAAAAGATATTGAATAAAAATTCTGACTTTGGTCATAGAATATCGTTATCAAGTCATAATCGAGAGAATGTTGACAAATATGACGAAAAATTTTTGAGTACAAACAAATCGTACCCCTAACGAGAAAGGATATTGTTGCACTAAACACTATAAGAATATATATGAAAGAAAGGCCCATATAAAATGTCTGTGGAAGGAAATCCGACATTTCGATGCAAGGAAAGCATTAGTAAATCTAAAATCAGCAACGTAAATTTACATTCATAAAATGCAACATTTCTGAAGAAAACAATTCGAATCTTCTTACATTTACAATATAAAGACACTACGTTAATAAGGTGTGATTACTTTAATGGTTCTATTCAGAAGGATCAGACATATGCGATGATAGTAGTACATTTTTCTATAAATCAAATTGATTTCCGTTTCTTTTGACGGGAGAATTTACTAGTACTAGTATACTATTTACTACTATAGAGAAAAATCCATGTTACAAAGTCCAAAATAATATAGTGAGTAAAGGGATACAGATGCTAAAGAAAGTCGGTTCCAGAATTTATTTTTTAAAGAATGCGTAAATACAATGCGCGTGCCATACGCCCAAAAGTGTATGAAGATATACGGATAATGAAATAAGTACCCGATTAATTCATTTTTCAAGTAAGGAGGGGGATGGCTTTGCTAAAAAAAGCCGCGAAAACGCGTGGTGTATTAAGAAATTATAAGAAATGAGAACTAAAGTAAACGAGATATGCATTTTAGAGTAAGAAATATACAAAAATTATAAAGGTACTATGAATACCTAAATATCTATGTAATTGTGCGTCATTAAAATAAAAAAAATTGCATTACCACGTAAAGAATTGCTTTATTTGAAGAGAAGATATGCTAACACGTAATAAATGACAATATTTAAAATAATAAGAGCGTAATTTTGGGTTTAATATATTTTAGACAGAGGAATAAAGTTTATCATTCAAAATCTTTAGTAATACTAATAAATTTATACGGTATATTAATAACAATAAAGTATAGTGGTAGTAATAATAGTTGTCAAATGAGTATAACAGTGTATTTTAGTGTGTATACATATGCATATATTTTATGAATATGTACATATTTCATGCTATAAATTATAAGTTAATGAAATAATTAACAATATAAATTTGTTTTATATATACATATTATGTATGGTATAATTTGTTTGAAGAAATGAGAACAAAATTATATATTTTATGAATTTTATAGTACGATATACAGGATAATATTGGAAATATTTTGAGATGTTATAAATCTAAATGTATTTTCGCGTATTTAAAATAAACAAAAATGTAACCATGTAAATAGTTGCTTTATTGATACAAGTAAGCTGTGGAAATTTCATAGCTTCTTCTTATGAAGCTTCTTAGCTAATCTGAAACTTAATCTTCCGAAAAAAAATCCGTATGAAGGATTCGAACCACTAAGGATAAACTTTTGGATTAATCTTTGATGGAATTTCGGAAGCTCGTACCAGTGACTTCAACCACTCGGTCATTTTGATGATGATATAAGAACGAGGTTATAATTAGACAAAAAGGCTGATTAAGTTAAGTTAAACTACATGCCAAATATTGACAGACAATGTGATAGAACACTTAAATATTTTTAAACTTTGAAAGTCATAATTCAGCAAAATAATTTTACAAATAGTATAAATTATGCTCTAGATGCTTATTATTTGCATTATTTAATTTTAAATGTATGTACTAAACAGGAATAAAATTTCTTGGGTAACTGATACTTAAGTATTTTAAATAATTCTCATAGTGGGTTTCTTTTATCAAGTTATTTCTAGGCATTCCGTTCATATTTATAGCTTTTATCACGGTGGTTATTCAAAATTCGAAAGGGATTATTTTTATTTTTGAAAATTAAAAAGGACCAGAGATTTATGCAAATTTCATAATTTGAATTTAGTCCCGTCATTTTTGATGGGGAATTTTATTAGCTTACGTAATAATACCGACTGCTTGCAACTCTGAGCAAACAATTCACAGTATAGATGGAGATTTGATTGCATATCATTTCACTCGAGATTCGTCACAGCAAAAGTTTCTATAATTTCAAATTAACTGTTAACTATAATCTGATAAAATTTAATACCATTTATAGTCTCATAAAAATTACAAGCCCTTTGAAGTCTTCAATGACTCTAAAAAGAAAATAGGGAATGTCAAGATTTCTATACAACCTTTAAGAAGTTAAGCTTTCATAATGTTGGTGATTAATGTGTAATTGAACAGAATTGAGTTTTAATTGTATGAAGGTATCTTATGAAGTACATCACATTACGAATAGGTGTACTGTTGCGTAATCTAACGGATAAATGTATTATTCTTATATAGTGTGTCGATGCACATGCAACTAATATGTTCCACTGGATGCAAGAGCAAACAGCGACAGAACTGAGCGTTAATGAATACGCAAGATTTAGTTTTTTCGCAGTGTGCGATGAGATCCGATTCAATCACACCTCAATAGAATGACATACGGGAATGTCCACAGAAGGGTTAAGAATGGAAGGCGTGTGGAAGGAGCTTGCGCGATGAGACGGCCAACCCAACCCTTTGATGGGCGTTCCTTCATCCGCCCCGCCCACCCCCGCGTCCCATTAAAACTCCCCTCCGCATTTTACACGCGGTCGTCTTTGCGAGCGGCAGTCCGCGCTTCGTGCTCCGCATCCATTGAGGGGGAGTGCCCATATAAAGAGGGCTCCCCCTTTTATTTTATGAGCAAAGGGGATGGATTTTAATTGGACGGGCTATTCCCCAAATGGTAGGGAGATATTTAAGCGACTGGCAGGCATTAGTCCCCGGCATGGGTACTACATCGTGCATGTACTGCAATGGCGACTTCACCAATTACCAAAGGGAGGAGAGAAGAGAAATGACTGAATGATTTAGGGTATTTATAATTTAATGGCTGACGATAGACTGCTGGGTTGCGGAAAACTTTAAAGGAAAGTTAAGAAAAAATTGTACCCTTACCTATGCTTGGAGTGACGTCAAACTTTTATACACTGAATACAAATGCTAAACGTGGATAAAATACTGAATCTGCGATGTATGTCGTCCCTACAGAATCGCAAACGAAATCATTTTATGTCCATGTAAGATATTTCGATTAAATCTGACATTATTAAGAATCAGACTATAATTAAAGAGAAACGGATAAAATGACACCTAAATAAGATTTCACTAGAAGAAAATAATGTAGGTATTTCTCGTTATCTAAAATAACCGAATCATGCATCAATATCGTCGAAATTTACGATAATCTCAAACAATTTCTATCATTGTAGTACTTTTAAAAACGACGGCTGATGCACAATTGGTTCCCAAGAAGAATACAACCCGAGACCGCTTTCACCAAAAACGCTGTCTACTTGGCTATTTGGGAGCTATTGTATTAGTGTAATTTTTAATTTAACAAAACAGGGGACATTTTACTGAATTAAAAGCTAAAGAATTCATAACAATTGTCACTAGATAGTAAAGAGTCATACAGAAACGGTAAGGAGGAATTCTAGATTTCTTCAAAAATTTTAGTGGCAGTATTGAAGAAAATCGTATTATAAAGTGAGAAAATTTCTTCAACTTCTTAAACCAATAATCGTGTGCGTAATAAAACTAAGCTGAATATATATAATCGCAAATTTTACTCCAATCATATTCGAAATTAACAATGAAACTTATATTAATAGAAGTCCCAAAATTACTCGGAGCCCGAAACATTAAATGTAAAAAGAGACAATTGTTTATTCTTCAACAGAAATGTAACTATCAACAATATTTGAGAATAATCTTGTATATCGACCATATCTTCTTTGCAGAAAGACTTACAGACATACACATATGCAGATAATCTGATTTGAACTCACAAATACATACGAAAATTAAATAAATGGAATAATGGAAGAAAGCATCTAAATAAGAACAAGTTGAAGAGTTTCAAAGACAGTTAGGACGTGTAGGTGAGATTGTAACGTATCGAAGGAAAATATTAAAAAGTATTGAAAGAATAAATGAAGTAAAATAAACATCACACTTCAATATTAATGAAAATCCGTTATTCAGTGTTGTATATCTAAATAAAATAAGAAAAATTCTAATTTGGCTCGCCTATGAGAGTCCCAACAACCACCGAACCAACTCATGCCAACCCTCGGCACCTCCCGCTGCCGTCCCCTAAAGAACAAAAGAAATACACACAAGCGAAGGCAGTGTTAGTTGCGTGAAAAGAATCCGCGAGTGTTATTCACCATAATTCAAAGATAAAAGCCCGTGGAACTTTCGGCAAGGACCCTTTCCTAGGCGTATTAGCATAAGGGGGCGAGCGAGCTATGTCAAACAAGGGACCGTTTGTTTCTCCCTTATTGGATAAGCGTGAGGTGTGCTATCTCACCACGCTACACAAAATGACGATTGAACAAAAGCTGAATCCCTGAATTTATTAACGCGATCCGTGCAGATAATGGCGGTTGCTTCCATGCCATCCGTTGCATTTGCATGCGGGTAAATAATGGACGAATTGACATACGACCGCGCCTAAGAAGCGAAAGGGTACGAGAGGAAAAAAAACGCAAGGACGTAACCCAGGCATGCGTACCGAAATATTCAAATTACGCGTGCGTTCGTCACGATGCTGATTTCTTTCTGATGCATCCGACTGAGGGGATTAATATTTATGAGCCGAAACGAATGCATTTCTGTAGTTTCTTTTCTGAGGGAAGAGCGCGGCATATTCAAATATGGGTTAGTCTCTCCTCCGTTGCTGAGTAACCGACTGGAATGAAAATTCGATGCTCTCTTTTGGAAAGAAAGTTCAAACGGTTAAAAGTCCATAAGGTTAGTTAAGAAGCTAAGTAATGCGTTCACTGAGTAGCTACTCAAGTGCGAAAACAGAAGTTAACGTGACTCATACAACTATGGTAACTTCTCAAGTATGCTGGAGAATAAATAACAGTATGGGTAACGATGTAACGATGGGTTGCGAGTAATATAGCCCGTATTTAGAATGCAATTTTAAATTTAAACGTACCTATAAACAGGGAAAAAATAATGAAAACCTGCATTCATATACGAAAGTTCTTGCAAACAGATTACCGTGATTCAAACTACTAATTTAGATATTTAATTAACCTACCAATTTAGGTGTTCTCTTCAAGACGGCAAGAGCTTAAGGCTAAATGTGGTGAAGAGAGCAGATTCTAACTATAAATAGAAAAACACTAATCGTACGCAAAACAATCATAACCATAACGAAAACGAATTAGTTCGATTTAATAAAAGAAGATTTTAGGATGCATGATTTTCGCCAGTATGGTCTAAACGTAATGTGATTCTGTGAAATTATTGTAAAGTGCCACGAAAAAACAACCTAAATGCAATTAATACAAGTGAGATAGGATCAAAAAGTAGTTAATTCATTTATGTCCACTAAGACTATGATTTTATCTTCCAAGCCATATGACAGAACAAAATATGCTCTATGTTATAACAGGAAGTAAAAAGTCTACAAGGATGAACTCTCGCTTAGTCAGAAGAGACTGTCCAGTTTTCTTCGTAGGAAAGAAATTTTAAGATTAATCCACACCTCAGATAATTCATGCAACATCTATTTATTCATCTTCGCAAGGGGCATTAAGAATTTCTTCTCTTCAAAGTCATCACTATGCAAATCTTTCACGACTAAAACTAAAGAAGTCCCCCGTCTATTCCCTCTACACCTTTGCATCCGAAGGTGTCACTGCATAATGATCCTGAGGCAATGAAACACAAAAATCGTGATATAAGGGAGGGCACCTTTTTCCGTCATTATACCCACAATGCAACGCGATTCCGAATGCGTCTCACACAGGGAAGACTTGGCCTAGATTCCAATCATCTCTTTCCCTTTTGTCCCTGGATGAAGAGCCGGATGGATGCACTTCCGACCGAAGGCGATGAAAGGGAATAACTAGGTTGAGATGAAAAGGGCCCGCATTAGAGGAACCTCCCTCTACCCACGGGAGGAATAACTCACGATGAATTCCGTTATTTGAAGGCGGTGTTCTCGATAAAACCTTCTCTAAACAAATATATGTACCATCGGCGGTAGAATCATTACAAACTAAGATAATAAATACTTTCGATAAACTTTTAAGTAAGATTCACCAAAGAGGAGTCGGTACACTGCTTGGAGAAAACATTGCCTTCTTTTTCCTTTAAATGAAATTACTATGAAATGTAGAAGCGACTTCTTTTGAAACAATCAATGGACTGGAAGCTTGAGGTACAAGCTTATATGAGAGTATCAACGGCGGGATGAGTTTTCGCTCATTAGTTATGACATTTATTTTCGACAAAATAACTGATCTCAGGCTAGAAACCTGGAGCTACTCGAGGAGTAGTTCGTATGATCTTTCGTAGATAGTTCTATATCACTGGATCCAAAGAAATATTTCCATACTTAAGAGTTAGCATAATACATGCATGTGAATGTCAGACTCATTACGAAGTACGATTGATTTAATTTATGCCTCAGATTGAAATAAAAGTTAAAAAATTAAAATAATTTGGAACCAAAATGTGTACTGTTATTGGCTGAAAACAACTGGGAAATTTTTTAGAGAAAAGGGTATGAAATTAGGTAATATCTTGAGGGATTGTCAGCAAAGATTATTAAAACAGAACAATTCTTGTGTTATCTCTATGTCGTAGAAGTGGTATTGATTAAATTGGATTGACATATGAGGTCATTTCTCAAGTTCTCATCGAGAATCGAACAGGCCTTCGTCAAATCGAATCGCTTTCACCAAATTTGAACGCGTTAATCACTTGGCTATCTATCAGTAAATCTATGAGCCATAATTCTGATTAATATCTATCAAAAGCCTTAGAAATGGAGCTTGAGAAGGAGTGAGTAAGTTTAGCCCTTTTCTCACTGAGCTACAATGAATGGAAGTCCATGCGGATGCATCACTGTGACCCAAGGAATAAAATTCGATGAGGAATGACCACAAAGAATGCATCACCACTCAATTCACAGTATCTTACGTATTTTTACAGCCACGGATCTGACTGAGAGAAAAGGAAACGAAAAATACATTTTCCTCAACTGTGTACATATGCACGTATAATGTTATTTATTTTCATCTCTTTTAGAAGAGTTATTTATTTTCACAAACTTTTACTCTCCCCTGTCCTAATATAAGAATACAGTAAAAGGTTAGGAAGAAGAGAGGCTACTCGGGTCTAACCTCGCCTAATAAAGAGTGGAATAATGATATAACGGAATATTCCATTCGTAGAGACATGCACTACTACTGCATAGGAAGGCCAAATGTGTCACCTACATGAATCAGTAGAGGCAACGTCTACTTCCCCTCGGCAATTACTATAGACCACAGAATCGGATCGACACGATAAAACCATTCCGAAAGAGACTGTTGACAAGTGAGATAGTAATGGTATATTCAAAATTATACCGCGAACAAATTGGCCTCATTCATACGCCTACCATTAGAACCCAAATGAAATTTCGATCCTGAATATTAGAGTAGATGGGCAATCATGGATGATGATAGCACAAAGAGAGGCATAACAACGACGACAGGGTTAAAGTTCGTCGGGACAACAAAGGCAACGCGCCCACAAAAAATCAAAAGATAGATCCGGCGCAAAAAAAATGACGGAAAAAACGCAGTCCTCGGATATTCATAATTTGGTTGATGGGGTGGGTTTTATTGGATATTACACAATAGATTAAGTGGGAAGGTTGGTACAGCGGCATGAAAAAATGAAGATCTAACCGAGTGATAGCTATGCAAAGAACAAAGAACCCTCGGATAAAAAAAAAACAGAAGAGGTACGCAAAAAAACAGAGGAAGGGTTAGGATTACGGAGTCTCTTTAAAATGCGTGCCGCCCCGTGTATTTAGCTGGCCCCCTCTGTCTTCATAGATGTCATTGGGCTCGTGCCAGAAAAACAGGGGAAAGGGTTGCTTCGAGGCATTTGGCTTCCATAGAGACCTCAAAAAAAAAAAGGATGCATATGAGGGTATGTGTGTAGATATTATATAGTGGTTTGTTAAGAGGTTATTCCGAAAGGACAGGTGGAGGGTTGACTGAAAAAGATATGAGGAGTGAATAAAAAAGCTTAACAATCAGTTTTCTTAGCGCTAAGAATGATGATTAATTAATTTGAAAAATATTACAGGTGTCAAAGAGTAAGTTTTATGCTCGGAAACTTCTTCATTAAAACTGTGCAATACTGCACAATCGATGCCATTTAACAGTCGATTGTTTTATTAATTTGATTAATAATTTCAAGTTAATAGTTTACCATAGTTAAGGTCACAGTGCGTTCAATCAGATTTATTACTTGGATCAAAGTTAGGAATATTCCCTAATCTATCGGTTATATCTACAAGAGACCAAGAAGAGGAAGAGGCCAAGTAATAAAATTTCTTGGATTGAAATGAACTTTACTAAATGATAAATAACATTACAACATGACAATCATTGTTTCACATCGGACTTCATCGATCGCAATGAATCGACACATTTACTTTAAAGACGCTTTTACTATTTCGAATTTACCTTAAATAAGAGTTCCCCTTTCATGTTTACGCAATGATCATCAAGTCAGGGCTCTTTTCCGAATAATAACATTGTAAATTACGATAAACGGTCTTCTTAAGTATCACTCTTATTATTTTTGAGATAGGATTTGCTTAGATATATATGAACTACCAAACGTTAGTATGTGTTCAAAGTCCTCCAATTTCTTAATATTATTAATTTTTCCAAGTCTAGTTCGAAACTCAACAACAAGAACATTGGGAAAATCCGTATGGAAATTCACTTTAATTGCAACCATTCAAACTCTATGCGCTCGCGATAATTTATATCTTGGAGTACAGATAGGTAAGATGACTTCGTAGTTATGTTCTTCTATTTGGAAACAAAACAGACGGAAGCATTTCCTTATTTTCTTATCGTAGAGTTTATATAACTTCTAACTGCTTTACAGGCAATGAAAACGCCTCGACGGATAGCCTAAGAATTTAATTATCTAGAATTCGGAAATGAGTCCAAGATCGCTTTTATCGAAATGGGTCCTTCGTGATGCCCAAGGCAATTCCATCGGCTTTTCATACAATTCATCCGCACCGTAACTACCTCCATTATTTATTTTGCTCAAATTTACACCCTGCCTTCTGGTAGGCTCTCCAGCTGCTCCGAGAAAAAGATTTTAAACGAGACACGCGTTTGAATTGAATTTCGGATCCATGACATATTTCGGATCCATGACATAGGTGGTCACGGAGGAGGATTTTCTTAGAAGATAGCGTGTCTTGGATGGATATCGCGGATGCGCGGCACATGTCCTCACAAAAAATGACGGCGTTCGAGGGGGAACAAAGAACAGCCGACCGGGGGCGGGGCTCGTGGCAGGATCTAATTACCATTCCCTTCATCTTCATCGGATCTTTTTGCTCCCTATTTAGGACATGTTGCCTCGTACATTAGAGGTCGAATACATCTTGTATTCCTTCCGAGAAAATGTCTATGACTCAGCGGTTGGTATGGAGAATCCGCGGCGATCTGAGAATGCAGACTGATTAAGCGATTTCCATTTCCATACTAACAAGAAGGTACGGCGTCTCTGAGGATTAAAATGTGCTCTGATTATGAAGCTTATAGTTGGAGAGACGATAGGAATGCTTGAGAGTGACTTTTATGAAGCATCCTCAACAAGTTGTGGATCACTGAAGGTCTTTTAGGCACAGCTCAGCAGATACGCATAGTTCGGACAGAGATAACCATTATTATTTTCTTTGATTAGACTAAAACTAAAAAGTGAAGTCAGTGAGCACTTTGGCTGGCATTTAAATTCAAAATCGATTGTAAAACGATAATGTACAAATTCAACAACGAATAGTTACTAATCTTCAGCGTCGAGTAGTGTATCTGAGACATTTTTACAGCAACTAAAAATTCGGAGATGAATTGCGTTTAATCTAACCTCGTTTGTAAGTCTTGGTGTTTTTTCAAATCAGAGAAAAATGCTGAATACGGTATCAATATTTACAACAATCTCCCGTCAAACATAAACAAACAGCGCGTACGCAATGTGGAATCATAAATATGCGTCACATATGGTATTATAGTTGAATCCTAAGGCTCCGAAAGCTTTCATTGTGAGCGATATACTAAAAGTGATTCGTAAATAAATTTTGAGATACATATTTTGTACAAGTTTTTACTGAAAATTATACCCTAAATACCAACTGATGTGACTCTACGCCAAAAACAAATAGGAATTGTACAGACATCCAGTAAAAATTAATAAAACTCATGGCGAAAACTGTAACTGTTTCTATTAGTTACAAATACAATTCCTATTGGCTTATTATATTAGTTTCTGTTGTAATATTTCATGTAAACCAACAGAGATTTCAAGTAGGGGAAGAGTTCCAATATGTTATGTCTCTCAAGATAAGTCTTTATTGGAGTACTGTGAAATTATTCCTGGCGAACAGCCAGTTTATATGTGGAAAATATGATTAATTATTTTAAAACAAATTAAAGACAAAATTGGATTTAGAGTAACGGAGATTTCAATTGCTTTCCATCTGAGAAAAGAAATCGGTTAAAATTTCGTTACCTATCAGCATCATCCGACAATTATCCTCTAATAGCAAAACATTTCCTATTACTAAAATTTTTGGGGAAAATTAATTATGTCTCTTTTCTTATGTACAATGGCCTACCACAAAGTAGCACATGACCACATCGATTTCATTCTGTTACATTATTAGATCATATTGACGTAATGGATAAATCAATTTATCTAAAGAGATATTAATAAATGTATAACCCTATACGGATGCTATATGGCATCATTCGACGCCTATTTCCTTTTTGTATCACAGAGTAAGAGAGCTTGATGACAATGTTGCAACTTTTTTACTTGTTTGCCTGGGTTTGTGTGCCGTTGTGTGCGATTTTGGCTATTTTTCTTTCAGTGGCTTTGCAGCAATCAATGAGCGAAGTCATCTCAAGTTTCTCAGTGGAGAAAATGGGAGAGCGCACGAAGTAAAATAAATACAATAAAATATTACTTTATGCATATATCTTTGGATATGTTCTTTAGACATTATTTTTTCTTATTTACTATGTTTACGAAAATTTACTTCTAATTATTTCAATTATTCTTCAGTAAATTTCTCTGATGCCATATGGCATCACTATAAAGATATGGTGATATAACGATTGCAAGTGTCTTCATTTGTAATTTTCGTTACTTACAATGAGACTATTTTAACAATTTTCAATTACAGTAAACTAAGTGGTATAATGTAAATATTTAATCATATTTAGCTATAAATATATTTTTAACATGCCTATCTAATTCAAATCACTACAATTTCATCAGGGATTTGACGGTAAAAGAATTTCTCAATCTTCTCGAGAATGCCGAAGAAGATGGTCTACGGGAATTTTAATGTGCAGCAGAATTCTGCAGTTCTCTAGTAAGGACTGAATGTAGTAAATGAAATGTTGGACCTTGTATTTCCTGCTTTGTAAGATTTCAAACTCTCGAATGAAAATTTTCAATAAAATAAGATGATTTTACTAACCCCCAATAAATATGCAGGAAATTATAATTTCGTGTTGAAGAAATGAAGAAGAAAAACGTTGATGAAATTACAAAGGAAGAGCGACAATTTTGACCGAACATAGGAAGAGCGATGCCATCACCCCGTATCTCCGTAATTATAAACATGTTGGGCATACAATTTTATGGGTATTGTTTTCAGACAATCACAAAGCGAAATACGTTAAAAATTTCTAATAATTACAAAATATAATTTCGGCGTTGGAGGGTAAAGAATGGTTTCCGTTTTAAGATATCCAAAGTTTTGCAAATAGAAGGCAATAATGGGAATATTAATTAGAATGGTCGATGTGAAACGAGGATCTCTGAGGAAGATAGAATTAATTGTGAGATAGAAGTCGAAAAGACAAGTCTCGAAACTTCTACTGGAGATTATTCTAATGTCAGCAGACTTTTTAACATATCTCAGGAGATAATCTAGTTTTACTAATTACGGAAAGCAGGATAAAAATATATGTCGGTTTTCATAGATGCAGAATTCTACAAAAAGGTTATTTTAGTCTTTTTTCTGTTATTCTAGGTTAACTTAGCAGATATTATCTCTCACTTTCTCGAGTTCTACGGATGAATTCTAATTATGGATGACATTAAAAGATATCGATTCATCAATTTTTCGGAAATAAATTTCCTTATAATCCTAGCACATCTGCACAATATACGTTTTACGGGGGCATGTTAGAGAATCGACGTTTCTCGCATTCAAAACAGAGAATTTCCACCACTGAAGTTCATTATAAACCGATGCTTCAAGAAGTTGTTTCTAATCCATGATCTTTTGCTAAAAGCTGTCCTTGCCAAACAAGAGGTTAAAAATTTCGAAAGGAAATAGTGCAATTTTACGAATAAAAAATATATAAATTCAACGATAAACTTCCTTAGAATAAATACAACACTGTTTTAAAATATAGTATTTAAAGCACATGAATTAAGCCTAGAAAGAAATATTTTGATGGGTACGTGAATGTCATTAAAACAAAATTCCACGACCATCATAATTATGATTACTCCTAGTTAGCCATAATCTTACGAGGTCTCTTTAATAGCATTATTAGAGAACTTTTTTCACTCCTTAAAAACTATGTAAGTGCAGCCATTAAAAATACGCTAACAATTTTGTAATCACTTTCAGTTGACTCAAAGAATTTTCAACCCGAAAAAGTAAGTAGAAAGGATTCTGACAATAATTATTTTTCAACGTCATAATCATAAACCTGACTCAGCGGAAAATTCATAAATGTAGAGGTAATTGTTTTAATGATGTACTGAAATATTTCATGGTGCAATTCATGAGCTTAACTATGTTTTCAAAGACAAAGAAACACAAATAGTAAAATAGAATTCTTTCAAGTATTGGTAGTACTGTGAGAAGTGCTTCGACACCTGAGGTCATTTCGCACATGGGCTCCCACCGGGAATAGAACCCGGGACCGCTTTCATTGAAGTCGAACGCGATGCCCTCACGACTATCCGGGAGACCTCTTTCATGTGTTTTAAAACCTTCAACACATTCTTTTAATTTAATGATTAGGCGACAGAATCTCCATCTGAGAAAATGATCGACAAATCATTTACTACGATTTGTATGAAAACGTTACATCAAGGAGTTCAAAACTGATCACGCTTTCTTTCCATAAGAGATTCCAGGAATACTTTACAATTATAGGAATTTCAGCAAAACTGCAGATTGCGGGATATGGACCATAGATGAATTTAATTTAAAGACAGATTTAATTTGACAGATAACAGGCTACCTTTAAAAGAAAGTGGTGATGTGACAGACGCTCGCTGCTCGTGCAATATTTCCTCCATTTCCATTTTAAAAGAGAAAAAGGCTATGCCGCACTCTCATTATAGTTTGCGTGCATTCTAGTTCCTTCCAGTAAAAGGTCTCCTAATTCACGCTTGAACGGACGTCAGTAGACGAGAAAACACGAAGAAGAGATGTGACTGCTGGCAATATAGCGATCTGGCGAAAGGAAGGCACGAATGGCGTCCCTTAATTCTACCACCTGCCTGCGAAACAATTAAAGCCTCGCACATGGAAAATTATACGAAAGAAAATTAAATTCCTTCACAGAGTTGAGAGAAAAGGCCCAGATCACGAAACGGATACAAGGTGTGCAGTTTAAAGTTGAAAACAATTTCTAAATCGCTAATCGTAGCGTAATGGACGGGTTTTAGAGTGGACGCATACATAACATGTGTTTAACGCGAATTCGGTTCGCAAGTGTATAATTTTTTACTGGGAACCATAATCGTTACACGATGGCCTAAAATATTACATTTGCTCCACTTACAGAATTGTTTCATTCATCACCAACATGTGATTTGCTCCTTTAGAGGTTTGTTTGGCTAAGATTCTCTTTACACGACATTTTCCATAATTTCAAATGAGAATTAGAAGATCAAATAAATTACGAAGGTAGCTTGAAATTTTCATTAAATTGGTTTATATATTTATGTCGTTGTAATTTGGCCACGGAGCCAGATAACAACGCCATGTACACTAGAATACCAGAATACGCTTAAAAACGATAGGGAAAACCATCCAAAACAATCCATAGGCAGCACATTAAATTAATGCATTGTTAAATAGTACATTAACATACATAATAAAATTATTCACTAAATCAGAAAGAGTAGTAAGGCTCCAATTTTGGGAGATTAAAAATCTGTGTCTTTCACCATATTCAATTCAATACATGTCACTAGCTCCTGCAACAATATGTTGATGAACAGTTATTTTCCCCTCGCACATCTGTAAATATGGAGAATTCATATTTCCGAAGAGATGCAAACGCTTTCACTTCCAACTCCCCTGTGCTTCTTTTTATTCGATTTGAATGAAGAAGAGGGAAGCTAAAACCCTAATCGTAGCTTTGAGTTCAGTAGCAGCTAATTTTGCAAAAGTTATTATTTCCGTAGGCTTCTTCTTTATTAAAAAAAATTGACACGCCCTCCAGTTTTACAAAGCAGAGGACGTCACCCTTAAAGGGGAATATTCTCTTTTATGGGTCCAAATCTATACTGAATAACTAATACTATTACCGTAATGCAACCAGATTAAATGATTTTCAGAAACGAAATTCGGAATCCAGAGATATTCACTAAACTGAGGGTTTTATGAATAGAGGAACTTGCATTTCTCGAAATCGATCGTGTCAAATAGGAAAACAATATGAATATTTCAAGTTTCAACAGTAACGCGTATCCTTAACTTCTCTCTCCGAGAAAGACTTAAGAACTTGCAGAATACAAAAGCACAATACATAAAAATTCCGTTTCAGCATTGAGAGAGGGTTGTCAACTTCGAAAAGGAACCAATGACTCAAGCGAAATACTAGTCCTTCTCGGGCGATATCTAATGGAATATCTTATTCCATCGGCATAAACTCCCTTGTCATAACGTACTCCCACAGACACGAGGCACATGGGAAAATTTTTAAAACTGAGCCGAATGAAACGGCCAAGATTCTTAGCTCATTTTAATAGACGTAAGACCGAAACTTTCGGCTCCTAAAAACAACAGCAGCGCCGTCGATAAAGAGCAGAAAATAAAAAGACCGCTAAACAAATAATAGATAATTTATATTTTCTTGCAAAAAATATCCTTGGAGAGATTCCAGCGGTCATAAAAGTTGTGATAGCGATTTCATTTGGCGAAAGGGCCTCGCTGACATGTTTATGGCGGATTTCCGATAGGAATTTTCCAGTTTCTTAATCCTCCGGAAAGAAAATTCTTAAAAACTCTCGTATCGGAGGTCCGGCCGCGTATGAATTTTCATGCTTCGAGCGCGTTGGAGAAATACAGAAGTAGTTTCCAATCCTTTTCGTTCTCTGCATCCGTAGTAGAGGGAGGAAAGACAGCTTCTGAGTTATTCCATAATATTTGGGCATTTTTTTCGTCGGACTCACCGTCCCTCGTACCAGGGTACGATGGGAAAAAATAGAAGAATTACAGACGCCGTCGAAGAATTATTATTCCCACGAGTCTCCCTCGACGGAGATCCGTTCCAGGCCCGAGAAGAAGAAGCAAGAAGGGGCCATTACGAAAAAACTGCCATTAAAACCATAGCTCTTCCGCTTTTTTTCCTTTCCTTTTCGGACTTTTCTGGGAATTATTTGGGCGATCTGGTACCGAAGTGAATGGCAATAGCTCTAATATTCAAAGTTGGAGAGAAAGCGAGGGTGGGGAGGGGAAAACGTGATTCTCGAATACTTACTGCCTTATGAGGGATAAGGAGAATTAAGCTGAAAAGGACAGGAAAAATGATGGCCGTTCTTTCCATATCGAATTCCATGCTCAAACTGATTTCCAATTGTTATATGGAGCAGAATTGCTTCCACGATAAGTTCTTAGATTAAGCCTATTAGTGCTTGGTTCGTACATCTGTGAACGAGCCGTGTGTTTCTTATCAAAAGCTAAGGTATTATTCAATTAAAAAAATAAGAAACTTTTAAAAATTTTTTAATTGAATAATTCTTAGGAATATTAAAATGAAAAATAACTGTTTTGCGGAATAATAGCCGGAATAAAAGTTCACGAAAGAAAATATTTCAAAATTCAAATAAGTTGCTAAGATTGGGTTCAAAATAAGTTGATAAGATTGTAAAGTGTGTAAAAGTTGTCTGAAATGAACCTATATTTGAAAATTATTCTACTTATGTATTGAGTAGTATTATACTAAGATTTTCTATGTTTTTGTGTAAAAATTATACATAATATTATGAACTATTTTCATTTTACTGTTCTTCAAAATGGTGGAGGGAAAATGCCCGTAATAAATATCATTATTAAACTACATAAGAGGAAAAATCAGATGAATATAAGTGCGACATCTTTCTTCATATACTTCTAATTTCATATTCTGATCTACAACAACAATAGTGATTATATCTATAGTGATAAATGGTTTAAACATATATTTACCATGGAGTATATCAAATTATATGAAAACTTTCTAAAAGTCAATAAGAGAAATATCCTGAGATTAGTGAACGAAATATATGAGAAAATAAGTCAAAGTGATAGAATAGGAATGGTAAACGCAAACGGAATCTGATGGAAATCCTCTTTCCGCTCTGCCTTGCATGACTTTCTTCGCTCTCACAGTTACCTCATTTTTTCTTAGAGGAATGGAAAGAATTTCAGCATTTCTTTTCAGAATCTCCAGACGGGTCGATTCTTTCTCAATTATCCCTCCCACAAAATGGTAAATAAGAAACAAGGTAAATAAGGTAAATAAGAAACATTTGACGGCGATCAGCAGATACGGAATTAGAAATGAATTGGCGGAGATGAAAGGTTACGGAATCTAAGGAATTCTCGCGAGTTATACAAATGATAGATTTCTAAGAAACGTCACCAATAATAGTGAATTCGCGCAATGGAACGATTTCAAATGTGATTTCACTTTCTCCTGGGAGATTCTATGAAGATGTATATATATATAAGACGTGAAAGATGGACGAAAGTAAAAATCGCTAAAGTTAGAACCAAGAGGTGGTAAGATCGAGTCCTTCATTGTAAACTATAGATGCTAGAGAGCCTTCTTTTCAAAGAGGGGATTTCTCAGGAATTATATTTAATAACTGTATAATAAGAGAGATAAATATGTAAGAGGATCGGTACAAGTAATATAGATGCTACGTTTACACACCGATCGAAAACGACAAGTGGAGCTCAGGTACTATGCTTTGCAAATTTTACCCATTTCCGATTTGAGAAAGTGCTTCGTATGTTTGGGGGATATAACTAAGAAATATATGAAGTAGAAATTGAATGGATTATTTGGAATAGATATATTTTCATATAGAAATGAATGGTAGTACAGTGCGAATCGTCCTTTATCACCTCAAATTGAATTGGCTAAATATTCGATCCAATTCGCGATGCTTCGTCTGTTTGTTTACTATAACGTTCCCAACCTGGCATTTTCTTCGTATCCTAATTATCGTCTTCATCCGCTAAAACAGCAATGTGAATTTCTAACAAGAAAATTAGCAATTATTTGATTGGTACTTATGGCTCAAAACTTACTTATATAGAATATCGCGTACAAATTTCAGGTAGCTAATTGAAAAATAAAACAAAAAAGGAGTAAATAAATCATAATATTTCGCCATTCTAATTTTTATTCGACTTTCTGATTTGAGTTTTGCAAATGTGGACTAGTTTCGAATTTTCTGTTGAAGAAAAAAAATAATTCGTTTTCAAAATTTCGAATATTCGCAAATATTTAAAGAATAGTCAGTGAAATTGATTGTATCAAAAAGGAGAAAACAATCGGAGAATCGGAGATATTTGAAATCAACAAGTATTTAGTTTTGTTTTCCCCATCTTAGATGGATAGTGTGAAAAAATGGATTCACTAAATAAACAAGCGGAGAATGGTCCACATCTTTGTTTTATATACAAAATTATTTATACTATGATGCTATTTGATTGTAGATAGTCGTTTTCCATTGATTTTTTTCGTTAGCATGTACTAGCTCTAAAGGTTAGTTGAAAGAGGGGGCCTATTTTAGCAAACATATACACCTTAGTATGACAGTGATAATAATAAAGGAAACTGGAACAACTACGAGACAAGGGAGGGAAATTAAAGAAAACCAGTTCCTTAAATTTCCTCAATGATATTGTATAAATTATATTACAGTATAGAGTAAATTATATGATACATCGACTACTATTATGTGCACTATAAAGGAGATCCTGATGAAGTCCCATTAAATTTAATTTTCAGTGCTGAATAAGCCCTAACAATAAACTCACAAAGTCAGGAGAAATTAAAAATATTTTGTTAGGTTTATCAACTCAGTTTACCTTGATTTTTGGTTTCGATGCAATTCTAGATTATCAAAAATATATTTATCCCGGAACATCGTTCCTTTTGGTAAGGAAAGATTTTTACATGAGACTAAAAATCTATTTTATAAGAATAAATATATTCATTTTTGTAGCTCCATAACAGAATGGCTTTGGAATTGATTCAGTTTTACTATATCAATAATCGGCGTCGACAAGCGATCCTCTGGAAAAGACAGCATACATACATGGAAATTGGACCAGACGTATACAGAGCATCTATTGAGGTTATTATACATATAGCACCAATAAAATGTGTTGGTTTAAACAAGAGCATAAAAAGCTCAAATACACCTTATTTGTAAGGCAATGATTATAAATGAGGATTAATATTATCATAGGGAAGATTAAAAGAAAATAATTTCCCGTGTTTCTGCACGCCATAGGAATACCATTAGCGGACCAGATGAGGTTCGACGGCGGATATACCATAAAAGCTCGGGAGTCACATGGGCCTGGCATCTCAAGGATTATTGGATATTGAAGATTTCTTTCAAGAGAAATTGGCTTATTATTACTATTCGACTAATCTTAAAAGATTGAAGACGTTATGATGTCAAGTGCGTTTATGTAAATGCAACCGTTATCTGCCATAAAAACCAGTTAGAGAGGGTAATTTGAGGAGCTTGGATCACTGACGTTAATCGTGTCGTAATTGAAAAACCGCCGAAAGTATTGAAATTTCCTAAGAAAATGCAAGCGTATTATTCAGTGATTAAAGCAGTGAAAGATATATTTTCGAGGTATCTTGATGTTAATTTCAAAGAGAAATATTTTACTTCCTTTTACTTTCGAACGTTTGCCGACCACTGAACGACACCATTCTATAATCATTTTAATTATCATATTACTCCATTTCGGGCAAAATTAACTTATATTTTATAATCAATCGAAGAAGTTGTAACTAAATAGAGTTCCATACATGTTTTTTACATCTACATTTACATATAGACTCTGCTAACCGCCACTGGCGCATGGCAGGGGGTGTGAAACACCGAAAACCCTATCTACCTTTCACTGCTGTTGGCTTCTCTAATACTTCGCGGAAAAAATGACCAGAAATAACTATCTATCCCGGCAACTATTTCCCTGTAACGCTTCATCGTTTTGTCTCGAAGATCAGATGTTCTTGCGGTACTTCCCCTCGTAAATATAAAACTTTGTATTTTCTCTCTTGATCACTTAAATTCTAATCATAATATCTGTAGGGAGAAAGGTTTTGCGAAGTTTGCTTGCGTAGATCCTGGTATTCCGAAAGGGCACATAAAACGAAACTAGTTGTTTTCAGGAAGGCGAAAAATTATGTAAATACAGCGTTAAATTGATAACGAGGGAGGAGGACGTAAAATTTTTCGAGGACCAAAAGAAATGATATACAACCCGTCCAAGCCACTGCAAGTAGCTTCCTCTATTATGAAGAAAATATTCTGCTCTAAAATTTTTATATTTTATCCCCTTTTTTATAATAATTCTAAATGGAAGATAAAAATTTAAATAGGTTAAAGACCGCCGCCGCGGAGGATACGCATCAGACAAAGGGTTTTTCGCTACGATCCTCCAACCCGAGCACCCCTGCGGTCAGCGAGCCGTAAAAACATAATACGCATAACAAAACATAGAATTCATAAACTTATTTGCTCCACCGAAATTCTTTCGAGGGCCGCTAACGAAAATATCTCGGACTCCCTCATTTAGATCTCGGAACGATAAAAAAAGAGTCCACAATTTATGCTCACTACGCAAATAACCTCATCCCGTTGGGGGAGGGGAAACGGCCTTTCTGGCACCTAGCGACCGGCCCTTGAGGAAGCCAGATGGGGAGGTGCTGTCCACCGCGGGGCGCCGTCATAAGACGTTGACAACACAAGCAGTGGGGGACAGTAAAATGCAGAGATTCACGGCGCAGTCTGAAGGTCGGGCGCGAACGGACTCTGGAGATGTAATGAAGGGACGATGATGATGACGCCCAGGACGTTAATGGCGCGTCTCTCCCGAAACAAAATGTCTACCGATTTTGAAGCCTGCGGTTCGGGAGGAAAAATCTCCACGTTTTTACGACTTTTATATCGTTCGGAAATCTAATGCGCTCTCTGAAAGGCGGCTGGGGACGTAACTGCGTTTGCCAGAAGTGGTGAGCATTCTGGAATAATTTAACTCGCCGGTAATGTATATATTTAAGTATCGGATATCTTTCGGGAAACTGGTTTTCGAGAGCGACGTCTTTTGGTTTCTGTAGGCGTCCACGATGACTATGGAACGCTTCCTCTGCGGATTGAAGGAAATGTCTAGCAATGGAAGTATCCTTGATGCTATCTAAATGGAACTGGAAGTATGTTTATTACGTGACGATTCCCGTATAGCTAAGAATAGGTAGGGAAGTAGACAAATTATCAAATTACTCTGAATTTCTGAAAGGAATGAAACCGGACATGTTCATTAACTAGCTCAATCTCCAGAATTTTGTTTAAAATAATATCAAAGTGACTTTTCTCCGAAGAGTCTTGCATAAAAGTAAGCATAATTGTTGATATGAAACCTTTAGATATTCAAATATACTTTCCTTGGAATATTCCTATGGTTAGTTTTGAAAAAAATAAAATTCATCAATATAATAAGAATGGCTAAATTTCCCCTTCCTTAAGTTTTTGTCACTCAAAAGAATAAATAACATACAATGAATTTACTTATGTTTCTTTCAGGATCACACTGCGCAAAACCAGAGTCAATCTCTGTGGATATTTTTATTGCCTACTTATTTAAATTACGAGCCTTATTTTCTTTAGGTAATACTTCTATGTATGCTAGATCAAGTTTTTCTTCTTGCAATCGTTTTAAAATACTACCATCTAGGTTCCTAGGAATCTATACACCTAAATGTAGCTCTTTTCATTGAATAAAAACCAAGAGTTACTAACCTAGAGCACTTAATTTCGGTAAATACTCTTTCCTCGCATGTCTTACATATTTCTATTTCAAGCTACTACCCAAATTCCACCACTAAAACGTTGTAATTTCTTTCTGATCATTTTAGAGATCTAAAATATCAAAGGGATCAAATCACCAACAACATTATTACTTTGTAAAAATAACAAGTACTATGTCACTACAGTCACTATGTACTAGTATGAAATTCCACATTCTAAAACCACAAAACTGAGAATTCGTAGAGAAGGAATAGAAGCAGAGAATTCTGACGTAGTCGGTACTCGAAACAAGATGTTCCACTTGGTGAGCGGATGACAACTGAGCTACCATGGTCGGCGGGAGAAGGGTCTGGGTTCGATTCTCAATTAGGTCAGACTTACCGTTCTGTACACCGTCATTCATTCATTCCTTTTCGAACATACCTATATAATCTCTTTGTAAATTCAAATTTACCATGAATAATTCCGGAAAATTGTTCTCACAAGAATGCAAAAGTGGCGACGTTTCAGGAATCTTCATGGAATCTTAAAACTCGGAGCCACCGAAAAGAATTGACAATAAATAATCAAATTTACACCCAAGAAACCGAACTATCCTACTATTTAAAAAGCACGAATGGAAATGAATCTCGAAATGTTCATTTTCTGGAAAACCTTCCTTTACTACCGCTCTTAAAAGCAGACTAACATAACCATAAACTCCAGCTTGTTACGGGACCGTAAATTAATTTATTACTTGAACCGCATGGACATACGGACCTTTACAGAAGCTTTCGCTTCAGTCAACTGAGAAAAGAGGAATGTGATTATATTTCACTTTTCTTCCGAAAATAAACCTCCGAAATAGAGAAAATTACGGATATCTGCCATCTCTGAGGACTCACAGAAACCGTAACGAGAATCTTCGCAAAAACGCAGGATTAATTTCTTTTACTAAGTAATTCAAATGAAAAACTCATTCACTCATTGAAGTACTTTGCAACCTGACAAGGTCAGAATAAGACGGTGGTGCGATGTCAAATGACAGGCACAAAAAACGAGGTCAAAAGCTTCAAGTTGAGAAGCCACAGTCAAACTATTCTAAAGATCAAAAAAATTTAACAGAGACAAGTAAAACCATCTGAAATGAAAAATTAAAAATGAGTAAGTCTCATCATTGTTTGCACCTTCATCATTGTTTTCATTTCCCATCTAAGTATTTCAACACACAGCATTTTACACTAGCGGAGTTCTTATTTGGCTACATTGACATTTCCAGGTTGTAAAGTACGGCTTCGAGCGGACTTTGAGTAACGCAGACAGCCCTGTTCCATACTTATCTGAATGAAGGGAAGTAACAGGGCCAAGTTAATTACGACCGGACTCTCCTTAAAAACGATTTAAAAGCAAGAAAGATCACGGCTCGCCTAAATTCCGTCATACGAGATTCGGCACAAGACGAAGGACACGCGAGGACGAGAATTTTTTTCGCTATGATAGAACGGAGAGGACATTTTTTCCAAACCATTTCGCCCAAAATTAAAGGTTCTGAGAAAAATTTTACGCCCCATCGCGTAGTAATACACTCAATGCCATTCGAACCTTAACGATTCGGATAAACTAAAGGAAGCATTCGAAGTCGGAATAAAAACAACTCGTCTCACACACACGTACCCTCCCGACATATTTTTTTTAATTTCCACGTACAAATCGGAGGAACATTAAAAAAAACCGGAGATGGAAGAGGCGGCGGTTTCAAAAAGAACGAAATGTTTGGTGGGGGAGAATGAAGAGGACGGCGCAGAGATCAACGCTCTCTTGTAGCTATAAAGGAGGGAAGAATAAAATAGGGCAGCAGATACGGAGGATAAGTTGGGTGATGCGGAGAAGGATAACACGACGGCATGGAATGTTGGACCAAGGGGGGATATGATTATTCCTTACAGCGACAAGAATAGAAAGGATAGGTTTGAGGCGGATAGGGAAAAGAAATGGAAATGAAAAATTATGGAAGAGGATGAAAATTTAAATATGATGGCATCGTTGCGGAGGATGGATACGTCGGCGAAAACCCAATGTAGCTGGAATGGATATGTGACTTGTAAACTTAGAGTAAATCATTCAGAGATTACGCAGGTAACACAGTAGGTGATGTTATTACTACCATCCCACAGCTAAGGAAAGTCAAACATTGTCCAATGACAATTTAATCTACGTAAGATTAATTACACGAGCTGAAATACGTGTTGATTCTCAACGGGGCAAACAGCGATCACAGGACTGAGCAAAACGATAGATAGAAAATGTAACTTGAAAATGAGATGGAGACGAAAATTAGTTCGGTAAAAAACCACTGAAACCAGTCACAACAATATGTTTACCTATGGAATTCAGTCGTTTTATGTACACACACATTATACGGGACGTGATGGATTATCACAAACACTTATTAGTAATATGCTTTAATATATATGCTTTAATATATTAACGCGCGCACACATATATCGTGTATATGACGATCACACACAGCCATGCCCTCGCCCGGAAAAATCCGGTTAGCCGGGCCTCGAACTCGGGACCTTTGTGTTCCAAAGTTAGCGCGCTAACCATTCCTCCACCGCAGCCGGCAATAATTTGTAGTAATAATGTAAATAGAGAAACTTGAATATGTTTAATTTTTGAGTCAGGGAATGGGTGAGCAAGATTCACTTCAGCTTTACATTTCGCAATTCTCAGGTTTTTTACCAGTCGCTAGAAATGAGAAAGCTATTTCAAGCAACACAATGAAGCCTGGTTTTATACTTTACATTTAATATATAGTTTATAGAATATCTTTAACAAACCGTATTTGAATCCGTATTCAAATCTTACCGTAGTATTTACAATCTTGGTTGACGTAGTTCAACGATCATCTCGGCTTCAAAACATACAATGGTGTTCAATCGCTATGCATCACGGTTGTAAACACATCCATCATGCATTGCGGTTAAAACAATATGGCGGACATGTATTGTAAAATAAATTTATGGCAGAAAATAAATGACGATCTGGCATCGAATCTAGGATCATTGGGGAAACGATTATGTGCGTATACACACGTTCATGACTTCTTTTCACATGCCTGGTTTCCATTTTATCGGGAAGTTTATCTCACATTGCATTTCAAATGCGAAAACGTAGCCGGTCTGGTGTCGAACCCGCAGCCATTTTGAAAAATGTTGTTAAGCATTAAGTTCCAGACGAATTTTGAAGATATATGCTGATTTCAAGTCGATATCATAACGGGAAAGTCCTCAAACGTCGTCCTCGCTAAGAGCCATTTCCTTTCACTCAAATTCAGGAGGATCGCACTACAAGAAGTCACTAATTTTGATTCTCAATTTTAACAGCTCATTGAGTATTATTTAAAGAAATATCAAATTTATTTACACGTTAAATCAATTTGCTTCGCTCCACTGTCGATAAGCTATAATCAAGACCAAGAAAAATATATAACTAATTAATAACCTAAAGGAAATGTCCATAGGTGATAACGGGCGTAAATATGTTTTTGATATGATTTTTAATAGGTTGAAAATAATTCTTAAGTTTAAAATACACACTCAAATTTTGCATAACATAAGATACATTTTACAAATGAGTACTAACCAGCAGTACGATTTATTGAAATTCGTAGTTATGTTAGTTTGAACCGGGATCCGTCGCATTAAGTTGAACACATAAAATCAACTGCTTGCATGTAGTTCAGAAGCTACATACAAAATCTGCAACAAACTTTTTAATCTCGTAGAATTATAATGATATTAATAAGAATATGTATAACAGTGAATCAAAAGAGACGTTTAGATCTGAAACTTATACGCTATTTATGAACGGAACTCGTCTTTAGTGAGCTTTAGCACGTGATGGACCTCTTCGATTGATAAAACCTAATCGATCGAAACGACATAAATTCCTTTTTGACCTTTCTAATTTGGAACTTAACAACGTGAGATTTAGCGCATTGTGAGCTGATATTCGTGCTGGACGCCGTGGAAGACATAATGTTCTGGAGCACTTATATCGTATATGGGAATAAGCGTCATCAAGATGTTTTGGTGCTTTTTTCATTTTGAGCTTATTTTTACTACATTATTATATTAACTATTCCTCCGGAGTGGAATAAGTTTTAGGATTCGCAATTCTCAACGGACAATTTATGATTTACACTCATATTACCTTCGCGGAAAGCAAGCTTTGAGCCTGGTCTGGTTCGCGAGCTCTCGTCTGAGATCCACCGCCATAAAAAAGTTGCACCTATTATATTCGTAAGGTAATATACATACATACATATGATGCGAGTTTCCGAGATCAAAATTTGTTTGCTGAACTTTAGGATAACAAAGGAATAACCGACTGCAGAGTTGGTGAGCTAGCGCTCCAACAATTAATTTTGATCTATGTAACAAGTATCTCATGTATTTATATGAAATTATTCAAAAATTCATGTTTGTAGGGTTCTTGGTAAATATTAATAGTAAAGTAAAAAATTAACGGAAGTAAAAAAGTATTACTTGACTGAGCATCAAATTCGCATCATCCTCTTTTCGTATGAATCTTAATATCAGTTCAGGTAAATGGAGCAGCCTCATTCCGTTCGTGCAGAATGTTTTAGGGGTATTTGTATTGATTATAGATTCAGAACGTGGAAAGTCTGGGTTCGTATCCCGTCACGACTTTTTGATCGACTTTTTCAATTCGGTTAATTCTTCCCCACAGGCACGATTTTCAACTTTATTTCTAAATCCATTTCTCAAACTGTTCGGTGGGCCGATTTAAAATCTTTGGATTCCGCTCAGGGATTCAGGCACATCTCTTGAAAAACTGTTTCCTTCATACGATGATTCATAAAGAAAATAACATGTCCTTATGATGCATAAAGAAAACAATATTGACAATTCAACGATAGTAGAGGTCGCAAAACGACGATAAATCCAAGGAATCGATAGCCGAAGCCGCGCTTCCCAACGCAATCGAAAACGAAATTGGCAAAGAAAATCTAAACGGCCATCTGAGAGAGAATTTAAATTGGAGTAGGCGAAAGTATCTCGAAGGGGAAATCGACGCAAGGATACGACAAATAGAGGAAAAGGGAGAGTGAAAATAATCGCAATCCGATTGGGACGCCATGCGTCAATAAAAACGTAACGAGGACAGGGAGATATCCAATCAAAATAGACGACGGAAAACAAAATCGGAGAGAAAAGAAGTCGTTAAGAAAATCCGAGCCAAGCAATAACCCGGGACCCGAATAAAAGAAACTGGATCACTTCTTTCGAAAAAGGATAGACAGAGCGCTTAGGTGATCACGGTCGGGTGTTTTATAATGAGAAGGAAAGAAAGAAGCGAAAACAAAAAAGTGGAAACACGAAATTCGGAACAAAATTAAGGTCTCCTTTGGAATTCGAGGAGTTTGAAGGACGGGGTTGTGATTAGGAATGGGAATAAAAGGGGTGGGAATCGAAGGAAGGCATTCGAATTAGACAGATCTCGTTGATGAGATTCCTTCGCATCCGGGCGAGACACTTTGTGAAATGAAATAAGAAAAGTGACTCGTAAAAATGGTCCCTGGGATCGTTGGCTCGGGAATGTTCGAAGCGGGATTAAAATTTAATTTATGGGATATTGAAAGGGGACTTTACAAGGCTTGGTTTTGTAATGGATAATTATTATTGGCTCCCAGTTGGGACAAGGCTATCAAGGGACATAACTTGCCGATCCCGACGTTTGATTTGGCGATGAAAAGACGCTATTCGAAAGGGAATGAAAGCTGCTTTCCTGGGAACTTAATTAAGAGAGAAAAGTTGACGACGTAAAAGAGAGGATCTTTCTAAGGACTCTTTCTATGCAAATCGTTGAGAAATTTTCATAGATATGAGAATTAGTGACGGCGGATATATAGGAATCAACGTCCTCTCGCAAGAGTTGCTATTTAAACGACTTAAAATTGCGTTAATCTACATAAATGAATTTCAATCCCTATATCCTTTTGATTTACTCTTGGTGGTAGGAGATTACGTAACGAGTAAACGATCCTCGAGAAGAAGTATTTCAAAATTAAAATCATATAGTGATACGATTATGTTCCGTGGTATTAATCCACTAAAGTAATATACGTAAACCTTTCCTTACAAGAGAGCAACAGACTTGTCAAAATTTCACTCAAAGAAAAGCGAATAAATGCTATAAATAAGGCAGTATATCTTATTTCATTTCAATTTAAGCTTCCCGATTTTATTACAACGTTACATAGTTTGTAAATTAGATGCATGCATATATCAAAATCCAAAATTTTAAAATACCTCACTTAAGGAAGGTAAGAATTATCCGAAAGTTTAATTAGCCGTCTGATTAGCCATCTCAATAAGTACTATATACTTATAACTACTAATAAGGCTATATTTCCAAATTTTCAAGTTAAAATTTCAACCCTCGTCTTTTACAGAATATTAAAAGTATGGCAGTGTTCTATAATGAAGAGGGAATAGTCTGCAAATGAAGCCATCCGATACAAGAATTCAGAATACTTCTTTTTTCTGTCTAGCACGTCGAATAATATGTTGCTGCATATCCATTACTTTGAGTCAGGAATGTGAACACAGACACAAGTATTGACATATACACAAAGAGTAATCAGGAGAAGAGATGGAGGAGAAATAACTTGAAACGCAGATATTTTTATGAAATATGAAAACCTGTCACCCAACAGGAAAAGAGTTAATACATTTAACTTTTAAATTAGGAAATAGTTAATATCTATGAAGGTTTAAGCGGTTCACATTGTGTATTAAATTGTATACAGCATTCTCCTCAAATTTTCACCAACAAATTAAAATGCGAAAAAGTTATTCGTGTGTATAACATGATAGAGCAACGATTTAAGAGAGAGTTTCAGTCAATTTTCTTACTTGAGCATCGTCAGTGAAAGCAATAAATATCATGATTAAGAAAAGATAAAAAAGAGCAAACAGGTAAAAAGTAAGTTGCTCTAAATTAAATCGTCTTCGAAGGTAATCTGATATTCATACTGGTTCTTTAAGCAAAATAATGAAATAACGAGGAGGGCATAACTACGCGCAAATAATAAATGTAGATGAATGAATTGAAAATATTTCACTAATTTTTCCGACGTTGAAATAGTTTTTTTTATATAAATTCGAGATATGCACCCGATAATAGGACGATGTAAAATGGAGGAAGGTACAGCTTCTCTTTCTATTACTTTGACTGATGATAATGATAGACTTTCCGATCCGCTATGAGACGCGACAGAGACTCGCATTTAACTACCACTAAGAGCAGGCTCATTCCGTTCTTACGGAATCTTTGTAAGCGAAGTGACAGCATTCAATACCGCCTCTCGCCATCGTCAAGAGTCAGTACCCAAGCAAGTGTGTAAGAAACCCCGTTAAAGGAGACAAAAAAATTATTTCATCGTTTCGATAAAACTAAAACAGCTTCATTCGAGCAAGGATATCTCCAGGAAAGTGAAAGACATCGGTTCGAACCCTAGTCAGACATGACTTCCTCATCTCTTTTTATTCCTTGGGAAATGGCTTCGTTCTTAAAACAAAAATATTAGCCAATTTCCATTTTAAGAATGAGTACATAAAAAGGCGGATAATGATTCCTAAGAAGTAACGATTAAACTTTGGTCTTAAAGAAACTCGGGTGATAGCATAGCTTACAGCATTCAAAGAAATTCAGTCTCTTTAAGAGTTCGTCGAAAGAGGAAACCAGTCAGGGAAAGAAACTGCAAAAGACGAATTTCAGGCAAATGGGAATGCGGTTAACCTGAAGAGTTGGGAAGGAAAGTGGAATGCTAATTAAAAGGACTGAGAATTCAACACCCCTATCATCAAGTCCCCATATCCGGGATTCCTTCTTATCAAGACGACATTCTCACCTAAATTTCACAAAAGACACGCCGCCAACCTTCGTCTCGAAACCTTAATCAAGGGGAAGTCTCATTCGAAGGGACACATTCTTCTCCTCTTAATCACGATAGGAAATTAAAAGAAATGCTCTCCTTCGTTTTCAACGACGGAAGCAATTTAGATAGGAAATCAGAAGAGTGGGATCATTTGGAAAGGGAATGAAGCTACTCATTAAAGCTATCGGATGAAAATTCCAATCTAAACAATGTTAATCATTGCACCACAATATTACAGAGGTAAGAATTAAATCGGAAAAGAATTCGGCGATTTTAAACTACAGATGAGTCAACGTGGAGGCAATTTACAACCAAATGAAAGAGGAGAGCTCTGTTATATAGATGGGATGAGCAAGTGATTAGAAGGAAAATTCCCGTTTTTAGTCATCATTTATGAATGGTCGCTAAGTGACCTGTTACTGATCTGTTACTGAGGATCAAACTAAGATTAATAGCTTCGAAAGATGAGGATTTAGGCTATAAACATCTCTGGTAACGATATATTTTAATTTTGCCCAATGAAAGCGTTTCACATTGGTTAGTTAGCAGGAGATAGAGGAGGGTTATTGGATTGTATCTTAACTCCTACAGCAATCAAATACTGAAAGAATGCGTGCATTAAAAATTGATTGAAGGTACAGGAGAAAGTGGTTCAGCAGAAATTCTAAATTCAGCTTAGTGACGTTGCCGATACAAAATTAAACTGTGCAATGGTTCATCTAACATTATTCCGTTACGAACTGCAACCCATATGATTCATAGGTGATTTTTTCATTAACTAACATTTGCCTCCACTTAAAAATTATATAATTGTCAGATTAATTACTTAAATTTTTAGGTAATCATTGTTTATTTAAGAAAAAATTCTCAAAAATTCCGTACTTATTTTATGGAAGATTGATCACTTAGAATAGTTAAATTTAAAATTCTGAAATGAGAATTCTTGCGCTTAATCTCCTACGAGAGGGGTCGTTCCACATTCTTCAAAAGTATTTATATTGATTTTTCTTATAAAAATTGTATTTTGCAAGCATTTTTCGAAGATTCCAAAACCTTTTTCGAGTAAATTATACAAATAACTCATTTTATCCATAAAACTATCAGAAAATTTTCATTTAGTTGGAGAGTAGTTCGGAAAAGAGAAAAAATAAGAAAAGAGAAAGGAAGATTTATAATGAAATCTATTTATTCTTATAATTTTATAAAAGTAAAGGTGAAGCAGTTGTAAAAGAACTGAGCTCGAGTTTTTAACGAAACCTTTTTTGTCCCTCCGTCAAGCTATTTTTCACTATTTTGTCATGATGACATCTTATGGCAAAATTTTTCTGCTTCCCATACAAAAATAATTAGCATTATATTAATGGCCAAAAAAGCCAGAATAAGAATAAAATTGTTTTGTATTACCTACATACTATACTTTGTTCATCCTACGTCACATCCCAATGACTTCTAATCTTTTAATTCCTTCTATGGGTCGATTTTTCGCACCCATTGATCACGGCAATCCAGATTAACAAGGAAAGAATTAGAACGATTGACTTCGCACAGATACGTCTAGAAAGACCTAAATAAACAGAAGAGAGAAAGTTGTGTTTGACTGGGACTCCAAGATCACTTTCTGGGAGGGTTCCTTTAGTCAATTTCCCTAAAATTTACCTAATAGCGATGTGAGACTGCTCTGCGCTAATTGGTAGAGAGCAGAGACGGAGAAACAACAAGTGAAAGCCATATGAAGTCTTTTAGGGCGTACAATTTAATTTTGGTCTCTTCTTGAAATGAATTCTCATACTCCAATATTTTTATCTTTCAAATTACGTCAATTCAAAAAAGAGGGCTAATTTTCTCTTTGAGTTCAATGAGAGAAAGCATTCCTTCTTTGAGATACAACTCTGATGTTTAACTATTTCAATGTAGGCAATACGGTGCTCAAGAGTGGCTACATTTACCATTCTTCTGCGACCGAATGTTAAATGAGACCTTCGGAATTTGCGGTAAAGGTCTCCTCTTCCTTTACCGCATAGTTCCTTCTATTTTTCCATCTAACAGCGCTAAAAAATTTTCTGAGGGTGCTTGGTTTACGACACTATTGTTAAGAAATGGTTTAAAGTTGCAATTTTCTTCTTTTAAACGAAGAAATGAAACAAGGAATTATACTATATGATTCAAACTATGGAAAATCATTAATGAATTTGCGAGAACTAAAGCTAAATGCTTTCATGGTTTTCAATGATTAGTGGGCGCTCGATAAAATTCTTCGATGGCATTTATAAAAGTATATATACTTAGTAAAAGTACCATCCGGACGCTCAGCTGAGAGGGAACTCTCTTCCTCGCTCATTCGGACGATACGCTAGGATAATATACATAAGGAAGATCTGCAGACACTGGTGACATTTTCTCTATCGTCAATTCCTTGCGTTTACTCTATATTATTAAACTATTTCCTGAAGTATTTCGTTTTATATATTAACAAAGGAACACTTAACGGAAAATCTAAATTATTCTCCGCTAAATATCTCCTTCGTCATGTTTTTTTACGAAGGAAACATCGGTAGTTTCAAAAATGATTCATCTCGCTGTATTTTCCCACCGCTACCCATGAAAAACGCACCTCCATTCCGATGTCTAATTCCAACCATTATCTTCCTTTACGCCTATTTTCGATTCCTTAATTTTTCGTTCATTTCCCATGAAGGATTGAGAATATCGTCCGGCACAGACAACCACAACAAAAGGAAAAAATGCGACGCTGATAATTTTGTAAAGGTCAAGCTCCTCCGAGGAATTGTGGGATTGAATACGGACTTGCGTTATCGGCCAGGTGCACACGTGTTGGAAAAAAGGAAATTATCGTGTGTGTGCGGTGTTTGTGGTCATCCGAAGGCGATTATCGGGTAGTTTCGTGCGTGCATTGGACCGGATACGAAAGGTGAGGCGTGATAACCACAAAGAAAAGAGGAAAAGAAAATGAGAAATGAAAGGGGTGATAAGGTAGACGAAGAATGTTATTAGAAACAAGAGGAGGAGAAAGTTGGAATACAATAGTAAAAAAACATTTTTCCAGATTTCCTTCGAGAACGTTCGCCTCTCTATCACTTATTGACGAAAGGAATACATATGATTTCATTTTTAGTACAAGATCTTGTCTTCTTGTATACGGCTAAGGTTAGGCTTCGGTAACAGTGGTATCGAGATAGTCACAATAGTATGGCGTACACAGTAAGAAGTACAGTACATTCTGAAGAACAGTATTTCTCTACCTCCCTGGAAGATGAAAGCCAATTATGATTGTTTTTCCTTTCATTTTCGATACAATGTGCAACTCTGGAATTATAATAGTTATTTTCAAATATTGCTATTAATATGAAAAATGTAAAAATTATAAAAAGAACTTAGTACTAGCATTAGTCTCTTGAGTGATGTCTTGCCGAGAAAGGTCACTCTTGTGGTTGCATTTTTCATTCATGTCCCACCAACACTAATTGTCGAGTAGAATGCTAAACATTTTTTCGATGCGTATAGTAAAAAGGAGCAGAATAGACTCGGGGAGAGTCGAACTGGAAGCGAGGACACAGCGTGAAAACGCATTCGAAAAAATGAAACTGATTTGAGGGGTCCTGACGTGTGCATGCGACATTTGAAGAGCTACTCAAAGCTAAAGGAACCGATTTTACAAAATTTAGTTACTTTGATAGTATTGAAGATTGTCCAGAGCCCTTTTCGTCAGACCTTACAAACACTGTAACCGTAGTCTAATATGAAATCTGGTTAATTATGAGGTTACTGTTTATTTACTAGTCTCCGTTAGCAAGTAATGAATGCTTTATTTCATGACCCTTGTTCCCTTAATTAGGTATATTACTTCGCCAGTTATTGCATAAATTTTATAGCACAAATGCATAAAATAGTCTTTTATTAATTCGTTCCGTTCGATGTTTACGGCGGCTTGCAGGGTGTAAACATCCAACGCTCCTTTAACTTGTTGTTATCTTTCGTGGAAAGAATGAGTTCTTCAAACGACTTCTCTTAGCATCTCTTTTATTTTACGCTCTTTGTCGGATCAGTCAAAGTAGCAAAAGGGTCGCAAATTATCGATTACGTCTTCTGCAACCGTCTATTCTCCGAATTTATCACAGTATAGCATCTATCTTTTCCTTTCAAGGATTTCCAAATATAAGCTGAATAATGAAGAAAACTGAAAAAAATCTGTTATTAGAAATGATGGCAAATGGAACCGACGTCCTCATTTCCTAGGATATGACTAGGATATGATATGCGGAACTACAAAGTTGAACACTCTACTATTAGCAAATACAACGCTAAACGAGAGCAGAAAATAGCGTCGAGACAAGGACTCTAAACAACATCTTCCACGTGCCCTTGTTAGAAAATTTATGACAAAGAATTCAGCGCCTTAACTTGTTAATTTAGTTTTCAAGGAATTATTTCATATTCGATCGATAACTTCACCATCGATATCGGGTACGAAAAATATATTCCCCAAGCTTCACCATCAAATGCATTAAAATTATGGGATAAAGCACATGCAAACTGATAATCAGATCGCGAACGACACAATAAATAAATGAAAAGAGAAAGAGTATCAATCAACAGAAAATAACACCAATTATCATCGTACCAACCAAATATAAATACTTGGTATTTTCTGCGGAAAATTACCAAATATTTATAATATTAAGTCTTTCCACCAGTACCTTCAACCAAAGCTATTGCTTGAGCGTTATTTCTTCCAGATAAGCATTCCATTAAGGAAGTGTACAATAGATACGTGGCTGAAAATTAATACGATTTCTGTGCCGAATTCGCTGTAAAAATTTAAGACGAATTGTAAGCAACCGTCAATAAAATTCTACCAACGATCACGAGGAGATCCCGTTAGGATATTTTTCTTGGCTCCTCGAAGTAAAGCTTCATCTGCGAGCAATCTGAGGAACTGCGGAATCCGCCAAGATATCATATTCTCCAGGAATACGTAAAACTTTCTCCTGTTGCATGAACAGGATTTTCAAGCGAGTAACATCCAAGAGGGCTGAAGTCCCAACAAACGGACAAAAACGTCCACGCAAGTGCTCCTCCGAAAAAGCCGGTGACATTCTTTCGATGGAAAGAAGAGCAGCGCAGAAAACAGACCCTAATCAGGCGAGCACCGTAAAGCCCGCGATACGAAACATGGACACTTCGCTTTTGTACTTTTTTTAACGAGACAAACGCATTCGGACCCGCAGGTGCGGGAGCATAAAGGAGATGCCTTCAAAACAACTTGGTCGGAGTGATTCAGGCAACTCGTCGAACCTGAGGACGATACCTCTTCCAGAGAATAGGTGGGGAACAGTTGGAATTGGATGGAGGCGGACAAAGGAAACAGGTCGAAAGAGTGGGAGAAAGGGAATCACATAAGAAAGTTAATAAATGCGAAACAGAGTTGAAGGGAAAAAGGAGAGAAAGGGTAATAGGAAAGAAAAGGAGGAGATTGAGGGAAGTAGAAAGTATCGGATTAATTGAGGAAATTATACGATAAAAAAGGTAAGCGAGAAAGAAGCAATGATAATTATTCTTTATTATGGTGGCACTGAAATTAATGATATTCTCCCTACATCTAATCCATCGACTTTAAAAATTTGGAATTTAAAAGATAAAAAGCGCAAAGATGAAAACTAATTTCGAATTTTATATAAATACAACGGTTGAAAATCACGCATAAGAAGGTGAGCTTGAAAAAGCTATGAAGCTACTGATAGCTGAATTAAAGTTTAAAAGATATTAGCGACGAAAGAGAAAGTCAAGCAGATAAGCAACATTCGGAGAAAGAGTTTTATAGCTGAACTGAATTAATGACATCCTTAGCGATTAGACACTGGAATGCTGAAGAGATCATAATAATAATTATAAGTATCATTTATAGTAATTAATAGATTTTTACCGAACTTTAGTAATATTAAATTCAGTATCACCCCTATCGAACCTTACTGGCTTCAATCTAGATAATGAGGTGCTCCCCATACGTTAATATGGAACCAAAATCTCTTTCGAAGAAATTAAAAAATATATTACTAAATAAGTTTTGATTCTAATCACATTATAAAATAAAAATTGAAAAAATGAGGGGAATGTGAGCTAAATTACAGAACTATAACTACTAAACTATATCACGATAGACGCGGAGTAATAAAAAGATCTCGATAATCTCTATGATCTCGCATTTCTTTCGCGAGATGAATTATTAATCTCAAGATATAATATTATAAAAGGTAGAAATAAAAAGGCAGGCAGATAACATAGGGTAAAAATGTAACAGGGAATAAGAAATTCAACCAAAAATCGTCGCTTATAAGCTGAACTATAAATGAAAAAAATGGCGATGAACAAAATTTTTATTTCAATCACGTATCCATGAGAAGATTTGTTAAAGGAAAAGATAACGAAAGGATTACAAAGGTTGAATATTTGGATTAAATAACAATAAAATACAAACAATCTCTGGTTTGTAGCGTAGGGAGTGGGAAAACTGCATTATAAATGTCCGACATTAAGAAAATCGAATGCTGTGAAAATTCTCAACTATTAGCTATCAAAATTCACGGAGAGCAAATAAGGCTTATGAGGGTATTTTGTCCTCTCTTTTCTCACTGAGCTAGAGTACAATTGCCACATAAGTGCAATATGTCCATGTGAGCTCACTTTTCACAGCAGTCTACAATAAGCGAACGATGGAATCATTATCAGCTGTCATACTCTCGTAAACATGGGCATGATTGTGGCAATTGCGAATGAAAATGAATGTTTCTCTCTCGTGTACCAAAATACAAATGAAAAATATTCTATTGAGATTCTGTAGCAAGAACATGAATCGTGTAATATAACAACCATAAGAACATTTATAACGAAGCATACGAATGGCCGATGATAGAGAACGGAACGTATAAAACAAAACAGAGGATTAAAATGTGCGAAGCAGAGGAAAGACGAAAAGGAATGAAAAGAAAAATGTGAAGACCTACCGAGAAAGCAGGAAGTTAGAGGAGGAGAAAAGAATAACAGTGGTGAGATAGAAAATAAAATAAACGACGCAAAGTAGTAGAGGGAGGAAAGGATTGAAAGGGGAATCGATCCATCAATTGGCGATAAAAGCGGGATTGAAACAAAGGCCGACCCAATTCGGGAAAGAGTACGATTGGGGGAATGGAAAACGGATGGTCGGAAAGCCGTGGGAATGTAGAGGATCTCATTCTAATGATTAAAATCCCGAATATATCATTTTATTTTAACCATGAGGAATAAAAAATCAGTCCAACCGCTAAGAACTGATTATCCTCATATTGTGATAAAAAGTCTCGATTGTAAGAAGTCGAGAATCGCGGGGAATTAAATCATAAGTTCGATCTAATCTGTGATAAAAGGACGAATTGAGGGAAGTAGACACTTCAAAATAGAACGATTGAAGAATGAAATAGACGAATAAATGACTTCGTTATTGTAACTATTCTTTAGTAATTAGTAACTGAATCATTTCCTCCGAACTTCCAATAGAAATTTTCTGTGCATTTTCCTCATCGGATGTGGAATTTCAAAAATTAGACTATTTATACATTTAAAAAACCGGGGAAAAATTAACTCATGATTCCCGGGGCATTTTCGAAGGAAAAATGAATCTATTCAAATTTACCTGCTAAGCGAACGACAAGGTCAGGGAAAGTAGGATAACCTGTTTACTCTGTGATGCAAAAATCAAAATGGTTCAAGGCTACTTTACTGTACAACTGTATCGTTGAATATGGAATCGTAAATATAGGAGAGCCGAAAGAAATGAATCTGAAAGCGATTCGAGACACCTTCGATCTGAATACAGTCTTTAGGGAATATTTAATCTTCCTTTGTTGAATTGTGCCATCTAAGTTAGCCATGTATTTTATGATTATAGAAAAAATACAGCTCGAAGTCATGAAACAAAAACTTTCGTGAAGTAGATATTTTGTTAAATTCCAAGGGACAGACGTGAAGCGTGAATGTGTGGTACTGTGATTGTGGGATATTTGTAGTGAAAATCGGGATGGATTTATTTATATTTATGTATGTCTTGATACTAGTTGTGTTTATGATGATGTTTTTGGACTGTTAGTACTTATCGGTCTTGTACTGTAGGGGATTGTGGAGTGTTTGTGCATAGTGTGTTACTCGGCAATGTTAGTTAGACTGCCACCTTACATCGGTGTAACTGCAGCATGTGATATTAATAACAGAAAGCCCTACTCCACCTCTTTATCCAACTGATTCTTTGTGGAATGATGCTTTTTTCCTAAACTTTCATAATGTTTTTTAATGTTGTTTAATAATGGGTTTATCACTTCTCTTTCCGATTCCTAACTATTCTGGGTAGAAAAAAATTGAAAAGTTAGTTTAATAAACTATATCATCAATATTAATATGATTCTTAATTTATTTTATTAGTGTAGATAATGAAAATAATACTTCCAAAGCTTTAATGTCTATAATTCATTAATTTTCCTAAAATGTCGCTTATCCACATAGAAAGCAATTCATTAACATATACGCTTTCTTAGGCCCAACCATTCTTCAGTAGACATGAACGACATACCATCATTGAAACGTTTTACTTCAGGAATACATTCTATCCGTCCACCGGAGGGATTGTACATTTATCAGTCAACCCTTAAATGTGATTAACCCTCAAATATATTAGCTTTTATCTTTGGTATGGTATTTGCATCCGCAGTCCAATCTCGGAGCAAAGCGGTTTGCTGGGTATTATTCCATATATTATTCAAGAATGACTGTAAAAGGATAGAAGCTTTCGAAATGTGGTATGGAGAAAAATGCTGAACATACATAGTAAGAGTAAACAATTAGGAGGTTCTGAGAATAAGGAGGTACTGAGAAGAATCGAAGAGGAAAAGGATATTGTTAAAAAGGATATTGATTAAATTAATCAGTAAAAGAAAAAGAGACTGGATTAAGGAGGCATTGCTTGTTAAAGGAAATGATTGAAAGAACAGAAGAGGGAAAGATAAAAAAGGCAGAAGAAGAATTAAAATGATTGATAGTTTGAAGAATGATAAAGGATATGCAGAAATGAAGAGAAGGGCAGAGGATAGAGAAAGATGGAAGAATGATACCTAAGATCTGCGCAAGCAGACTACCAGATGATGATGATTCTAAATGTAGGTGTAGAGTCTGATTACGGCAGATCAAGGTAAACGATGAGGACCTAGACATGAACAAATCTAACTTAAATTATGTAAACGATAATCGATTGAGATTCTGAATCTAATAAAGAAGACCATAAATTGAGATTTCAAATATTCAAACCCAAACAAAGTATGATATAAAATTTTTGTATTATATTTTTTGTATTACATCAATAAATAAGAATCACGTTAAATTTTAATTCTATAGCTGTCCTAATGCCGATTTTAGCAAATTTTCATGCAGGTACGTCTAAGTTTTTGGCGCACCAAGCGAAGAGCTTATTGGCTGCACGCGTTGGCATTAGTCTTACATAATGCTACCATCAAAACAGGAGATAAAAGAGTTGTATGATAAAAACAAAATCACTAACTCGGCGAATGCTTCATTACACCTCAGGAAAGCAGGAAATCCAACAACATTTTAACTAAGTTACCAAGTAATATTATCTTTTTTAAATATAATAATATACTAAAAAATTGTAAAGGATATTCAAAGGTTTGCGCTGCTTTAGAGCTACATTTTAAGGTCTGACCGAAATTAAATATTCGCAAAGATCTTAAAATGAGGATTTCAGGACTGGTTCAATGATTTCCTTCTTCCAATCCGCCTTTCTTATTAGATGGGTATCTACAGGAGACGCATTCCAAAAACTACCAACAATTTCAAACTGGTATCTTCTGTGATTTTTGCCTTCTACCAATGGAACGGAATAGAGATATTTTATTGTAGATTTAGACCATAATCCTCAAAGTTTCGTCGATGCAAGCCATTCGAAAGATTTTTGGTCCTGCTCCGCTACCGCTTTGTAATGCATACAAGGTGAAACTGCGACGTTAACTGCAGATACAGATCCAAGGGAGCGATTCTAACGAAGAGGTAGCAAACCGAATTTCCCGAAATAGCCCTGAGAAAGGAAGACAAAGGCGATTTGAATCCGGAAAATTTCTTCATCAAAGAACAGGAAATAATCTGGAAGATCGCCGTCGGGCAGTTTAAAAAAGACGGCGCGCTTAATTCTCATCTCGGCGATTTTAACGAAGGCAAGACCAAATAAGGGCTCCCTTTGGAATCGGACAGCTAAGGGACGGCGGTCAAGTAAGTGAGAGGACATGGGAGAGATGGCAAGGAAGAGGAGATAATGAAGGAAAAGGATGCAGATTGGGAGAAATAATTCGGAGAAGCTTAAGCGGAGACAGATATTTCTTTAAGAAGACATAGAAAAGGATGGGGAGTGTATGAAAGAGTCGGGCGGTATTTGTCTCATTTGAAGAATTCATAATCTTTAATTTGCTACGATACATGAAGAAAGTAATTTTGAAGTTAACGGCGATTCGGAAAAGTCTTGGATAGGGAAAACCTATCGGCAGATTTATGAAGAGGAAGACTTAAGTGGAAAGTCTTTTGCGACAGAAAAATCCAACACCGCGAAGTGATCATTTGGAAAAATCTAGCTCATTGACTATAATTAGCGTTACGTAAGCAGAGCATCAATTTTAAGCTCATTGTATGGCCTAAAGTACGAATATGAAATTTTCTGAAATGTGAATAAGACGAGTCGGCCGTCCTTAAAGTTTCGATTAAAAATCGTCGAAATTTCTCAGATAATCATCTGTGTTTTACTAGTTTAAAAACCAATATTTCCCTTACAAAAACAAAAATTACGATCTACTGAAATATTTCTGATAATATACTATAAGCTTATAGAGGTTTTCATTCATTTTATTTTGAAGATGTTTACGCAATTAAGAATGCTGACATTAGTTTGATAAAATACAACAATGGAATGAACAAAGGTATTCGCTCAAACGAATGAAATAACAGTACCAATATCTTGGGAGTATTCCTTCGAAAGGGAAGAATAAATAGAGGCATTCGAAGTCTTGTGGGTGCTGAAAAGAGAGCTGAAGGCAAAAAGCTATTTATGAAAAATTATTGTACTATCAGAAGCTCATAACAGTTCTTGAGACTCGAAGTGAATATTTCATAGTTCTCACACGCTGGATTGCAGGGTGAATACAAGAAATTAAAAATTAATTTTAAGTCCAGAAAATCTTCTCTAGTCGATTTTACTCAGTCCTCGAAAGACTTAGGACTTAATATTTGGTATTTGTTTCGTATCACATTTTAAATTAAATGCCCAAGATTATATAATAAAAAATGTTAAGTATGATGTCAAGTATGCCGAGCTGTAACATAAGGAATACATTCAAAATAGGAGATTCTGCAGCACTGGAATGGTGCTCTTTTCTGAAAAGTAGATATGAACGGTGGGAATCGTTCTACTTATTAATAGGTTCGTTAACTGTAGAAATTTGTGCTTCAATTAGGATGATATAGAAACCGTAAGAAGCATACAATTTGTAGGGAACTGAAAGTAAAAATTCCCCTAAGAGACAATATACATAAATATATATTCAGCATCAAAGCAAAGAGGTTTTACACAAGAGAGATACATCAATTCAAAGAATACATGATCACACTTGAAAGATCTGGATAACATTCAAAATGGCAAGTACCTGTTTAGCGAAGGTATTATCACCGACAGTTTCAAATCACAGTTATTTCCAAACTAAAAAATCAAAGCAAGTCGTTAAGCAGCAACTATTGGCGCCTGGAAGCGATCAACGCCCTATAATATTCGGGGTGTTTACTCCATTTTTTCCTCATCGCCATCTTCGTGTGTCGCTCAAGGCGCACCATTTGAATGAATCGAAGATTTAGGGTCATTTTTGAAGATAAAGATAGAACAAGATTGCGAGAGTCAATCCGACAAGAGCCTGATTAAAGTTATTCAAGCTCAGACCAGAGGGACTGATTTAAGCAGTTTTTGGAAATAAAATAATGAAAGGGAGGATGACTATAAAACATAGAAGGTTAGAGCACCGGAGGAAACGGTGAATCCAAGAACAGTGGTAGACTTTACCTAAAGCCTATGATACGTGAGGTCCTCCCAATCTTAATAATCCTAAAATTTCCGTAATGCTTACAGGCTAAGTTTATCATAATGAGAATGATCATGTAATCTACCTTTGGTATCACTTCGCACAATGTCAATACAATTAATGAGTTACTCATCTTAGGGAATTATTATAAATGACAAGAACACTTTAAATATCGGCAGATAGTGAAAAATCAAAAATAAAAAACTTGATATAATAGTATACAGTTAATTTTAACTAACTAAAAGTGTCCAGCGCAACTAAGCTTAAAGAAGATATTATAAGGGAGTCATTTAATTAATGATGAATTTTGCAACTTTTTTATCCTTATATTAAAATGATTACTTTTTCTATATTTTTAAATGAACTTCATGGACAATTAATTGAAATACACCCAAACGGACGAATTACATAGAAAGGAATAAGTAAAATGTCGTTTTATCGAGAGCGATTCAAGACATTTAATTGCTGATAAAAATTACTCCTTACTCCTTATGCTGTTAAAATAATATTCAACCGTAAATTACTTGATAGAATATATGAATTCATATTATTACAAACAGATTGGAGATAAGATATTTTAAAATATTCATGGATAGCGTAATGTAAGCAATGAATAACAACTACGAATCTTTGGATAGCATAACCGATTGGTAGTCTATATGCACAATGACGCAAAGTGACCCTATCTTTGCGATTATAGGAACATTAGAATACAAAGGTTACAGCACATGTTTAAATATCCACCAATATTTAAGAATAATCTGGCTAAGTTACTATTGTTAATGGAAATGCATAACTGAATACTGCAGATAGCGAAATCATCGAAAGGATTTTTTTTTGTTTCTCTGCTGCTATTGCCTATATATGGTGAAGTCATCGAGAGCTCAGCAGAACTCATCAGTGCTTCACCAAGCAATAGAAACAATGGGCAACACCATTCCCTGATCAGGGAAAATCCGATCAGCCAGGATTCGAAACCCGGACCTTGGGGCCAGGGCGATAGAACGCTAACCCTCGGCCACCAAGGCCGATAATTTCTTTATTTATTTTTTAAATATCATAAAGCGGAAAAACGCCAATTTATAAGAGATGTAAACAACAGAAGGAGCAACAAACATAAAAGACGGCGTAGTGAAGGTGAAAACAATATGTAGGAACAGTATTGTTTACTTTACTTTAAATTGACGTAAATGTCAATTTAAAGTAAAGTAAACAGGACAGAGAGATAGAAAAGGAATTTAGTAACGAACAATAGAAGGATAGGTCATGTTTAATTCGACTGACTGATAGAGAGTCCAAAAATAGAGAAGATATGATAGTATGTAGTACGTGTTGTAAGAAGAGATTCTTTTGTCCCAATGAATAAAACGCATAATAATCATCATTACTATCGCAGGCTTGGCGGAAAGAATATAGACTGGTTATTGCAATTTTGAGAAAAGAGGTTGTAATTTTATGTAAGGAAGAAAGATGAACCGAAGAGGACATATACCAAACAGAGGGATAGAACAGGAATTTAAAATTAACGTGTCTTCCTTTATAAGTGAAATGGAACAAAAGAAATAAGGCCTATTGAGATAAAAAGCGCTCACAAAATTAAAGCAAACCTGTCTTTATCATCCCCACTTCCACGAAGATTTTCTGCGTAAAAAGGCCATTAATGCGGTTTTTTTAAGTAAGAATTTTGATCAGAAATCCACCTGAAAATAGTTGTTCAAAGCAGACTCTCCAGTATCTTCTGTGCGCGAGTCAGATACGAATGTATAATCTCGGTCACATATAGAAAAATATCAAACGAAGAAGATCTTGTTTCTTCATGAAACGATTCGTATTCAAAGGAAGCGCGAAAAATGGTATTTAGAGCTTAAAGAGATTCAATACTCCGTATTTAACTTCTTTGAGAAGAAACAATTGCGTTAGAATTACCCGTACATAATAAATGGAGTACATATAAATGAAAACGAACCAGCTGAATATCTCAGGATAACTCTTACAAATAACATAAACTCGCATCCGAAAAAATTGCGGTAAAGCAAGTTAAAAGCTAAGCTTTTATAAAGTTGATAATATTATTGATGAGATGAAAAGGTTAGAGAGCGACGTTATTTCTCCTCGTCCACCCGGAATATATGGATACGAATAAAACGGGTAACCGCAGACTCGAGTCAGTGGAGCGTAGATTAGGAATCCTTGAAAGAAAAGCAATTGCTTGATAAAGTAGGAGAAAACACGATTACAGAGGACGTAATTGGTAATAACCCCTTGCTACTTCGGCAAATCCGACAATGAGTGTAAAATAAGGGAAGTATATGATAGGACAAGTCGTTTTAAGGAAATTCTTTTCGCGAATAATACTCGATTACAATAAGCTAAAGAAGTAACCCGCACGTTCGCTGTTTATAATAGATGCGAAAAGCTGTTTGCAGGAAATTAATTTAGATGTTGCTGTACTATACGACTGTCTTTCAAGTAAGTCTCAATGCCTGAGCAAGAATACCCAAGCCTTAGGAACGCCGCCGTTGAAGCTTATGAGGATGAGAAAAAATTTACGCCCCCAAATTTAATTCCAACCACTGCTATGACACAAGCCTTCAAAATACTGGGATGAGCATACCTTCCTAAGGATCACATTTATCATACGTTTTGGATGCGTGAGGTCACGTCGCTTCTTAATCAGCCTCATTCCGCGTCCAGGAAACTAAACTCAAGGGATAACGTTTTTATGTTCGTCTAATCCCTATCACGTGGGCTCATTCATACGATTTCATTTTGACGTCTTGAAAAACTTTTATAACTCATTCATCATAGCATTTGTGAGGATTGAAAGAGATCTGCATTTTTTAAGCACGGAGGGGTTCCCTCCCAACGCATTTATCGCCTTCGAAAGGGGAAAATTTAACTCGAGAAAAGATAAGCGTTGGAAAGAGACTATTCGTCCACGGGCTTAATCCCGGATGCTCCGAAAACAGACGCATTCGAGAAAAATTTAACGCGCGCTAAAAGGCGAAGAAATGCCTATCGTAAACTCATTTCTTCCTCACTCTTTCAAAGCGTATTCTTCGTTTCTCATACTTCTTCCACTTCAGATACGAGCTTCTTTTTATTCCCGTACTGAAAATTCCCACTCGTCTACCACTATGAGGAAGAAAGGATGAATTAAAAGTTCAGATGCCACACTATTTGAAATTAAATTTATGTTCCTGAGAAAAGTAGCTTTCAGTCACAAGATTTTTCTCCGTTTCCCCAAACTAGATTAAATTACAAAGAAAGATATGCTAAAGTGCTAAGGTTTTGAGGACGATAATGTTTAAATATACACAGTGATGCAATGCGACGTGCGGTGTGTACGACAAAGCGGTCATGGAAATCGCAATTCAACTTTTCCTAGACTTCCCCAGTTTCTGTCTTAAGTATGTCTAACCCTCTCCTCCTCTTCCTAGAGAGAACTTCCGAAGCCTGCCGAGACGCTCACGATTTTAGCCACTACTGAAAAAATGGATGATAGATAAAATGATATTTATTCTTCTGTACTGAGGTATTTCCGTAAGGAAATTATTAATCTTCATTATTTAAAGATTTCTAAAATATTTGCACAGACGTGAGTAAATCAGGATGTAAAGGGTTAAGATATGAACCTTACGTAAAAGTCAAGAAAAATTATTGTAATAGTAGCTCTAACTTTCGTAAGGGACTCTAGTCAAGAAGTGGACTCTGCCTGAAAAAATTTCGGTCACTTTTGCAGGACCTTTATTATTACTAACCCAAGAGATGATTTCATCGAATATATAACCATGGCCTGAATTCAAATAAAATATTTAGTAAGAATATTATTTTCACAGTCACACAAAATATACAAATAAAAATTTTATTTTTGCAAGATGGCAACCATGAGACAAAAAGATTGCGGCAATATCTTCACACTTCCGTAACTAATTCTACTTTATCTCCTTCATATCGAAATTTATATCTTAGGTAAAAATAGGTTAATCTTTCAGCTGTTATCTCATAATTAACCTAGAGACGTATAAGTTCTATGTCAACTAGTACATGGAGAAATGTTTAAAAATAAAGGGAACTGATAGCAATGGAGAATAATATCGGAAGTTCAATTTTTTCAAGTAAGTGTGCTTTGCAATTTTAAGACAACCTCTACCCTAAGAAAATTGACTACCTTATCCAATAAACAACTTCCTGGTGAATTAATATCAAACTCATTACCATAATTAGAACATTCATATGTTCCAAATTAAAGATGTTTCTGAAAATTGGGTAAAGAGGATGAAATTTCGCGAAGAGTGACGAAAATTTCTGGAAATACCCAATTTTTCATAAAAACATGAATTTTTATTTTAATACCTACAGAAAAAGGTCAAAGAGTATAAATCGTAAAACTAATTTTCCTAGCCAAAGGAAAGTTCGAGGATACATTTGGAATTATAATGATACTCCTTAAATTTATTTCATTCAACTCCGCCGAGTAAAACCAGATTTTATCCAGGATAGTATTTACCGAAATATTTTCGCCATGTTTCCTCAGGTTGCTGAAGCATTTAATTTAAATGCAAATTTGAAGAGGTGCGCTGAGAAAAATTAATTGAGGTCGCAAGTGTCGACAAAGGCAGACTAATTTTCCCCGTCTGCATCTAATTATTTCTTGCACAATTAACTGTCTTATTAAAAAGATGCAAATCTTTGAAGACATGTGATGATGGCAGACATCCTATTTACCGCTTGCTAATTATTTTTCCCCATTTTTCTTTCTCACTTTTCCCATAGCTCGAGACACGGGATAGCCGAAATGTCGCCCGGGGCCGTTCGTTGAAGGGTGAATTTAACGTTGATATTTTTCATGAGTCTTGTAGATTTGTTTTATACACCCTAATCTTCTGCTCCAAAGAATTATAGAAGTACAACATCGCATTTTCATCGATAAAGCAATTTTTTTCAAACATTCGTGAGGAATTTCGTTGTGTAACTGAACAGCAGGATGAGATTATTCTTACGAGTTGATGGTTTGTTCTTTACGTGAGTACTCAATTTATCATAAAATCGTTACACATGTGATGGCTTTTTTGAATGCGATAATTAAATCAATTTGATTAAATGTTTTAAAGAACTGATCGACATTTATTTACCGACGAGTCTAAAGGTACATTTTGCATCCTTCTATTTAAGTAATATCGAGAGTCTATAACTTTACTATCATAATTGTCAGATAACTTACAAAAATAACAATAATAGAATACCTATATTTAGGGGAGAGATTAAGACTTATTATTCTCTTCATGCGTATTACCTTATCTTTTTAAATTAAAAAAAGAAATAGGTTTTGGGAACGAAACCATTTGCCTGAGGAGTAATTAAATTATTTTATTGCTAAATAACGTTGCGATTCTTTTTGTTCTTCAGTTTATATTATAGATCAAACCTCTCAAAAAATTTCTATATTTGTCATTTGGGGCGAAATTTCTGAGCTTATTTGAAACGATTAGGATTTAAACTACCAATCTATGGTCAAATCAGGATTAGAGCAGAGTAAAACAGGCTGCCAGTAGCATGCACGGGCAAGACAGGGCTAAAGAGACGACCACCAAAAACTGCCAAGTATTCTATAAGTAGAAATAACTTCATTCTGTAATAATTTAAATTCATACGATATATCAAAATTATGATTAATAACTGAATCTATAAATTTGTTTTCAAATTGGCCGATTAAATAATTATTGATGGTAGGGTGCTTTCTACTCATTTTATCATTGTTACGATTACTTCCGTAAATCACTGAATATTGGAACAAAACAATTTCCCAGACGTTGATATTAATTGTAAAATTGTTAAACATTTAAATATGATTGTAACAGAGGATATAAAAATTTTCATCGAAAATATTAGCAAACCTTTTTCAAAAAGATAATTAAAGCCTCAAGACGGCGGTTGCACTAAGGTCAGCTTTGCCTAACCTCCAACCTCATTACAGCATCGAATCCCATCCCTTCCACACGTACAATAACCGACTGTCGCAAGCACTCGAGTGGAAAGGAAAAGGAAATAAGAAAGCGGATGGAAATAAAACTATTCCTTTTCCTTCGCCGCGTCAACTCCGTAAATTTCTCAGCCGTTTGACATAGCAGCGTACCCGGTGCCAGTAAATTCTTCGCTTCTTCCAGACACACACGCGTCAAACAAGGTACTAAAACCCCCTGACACGTTTATTAAGGAAGGGGAGGGATTTTATGAGGAGGAGGAAAAAAACGTAATGGAAAGGCGAGGCGAGAAATGGTGCAAAGAGAGAAACAGTTGAATTGAGCAGATATGAAGGGAGCGAGTGAAAAATATTGGAACGGAATTCCCGCAGGCAAACACCTCTTTCTCGCAGGAATTTATTTTCGGAGAATCTTTATTCCGCCGCGAAAGTTGGTCTCAGGATCTGTAGCTTACGAAAAGGAAGTGACATTCGGTCAGGGTATCGAAATGATTCAGTACTTAAATAATTTAGAGAGAAGAACCCTTTATTTGTTACTATACATTAAAGTCATAAAAATAACCCGATGAGACTGTAAAACCGAAAATTTATGCTGATAAGATTCGTGTTAACAAAGTAGCCGCGAAAATACTTAAATTCAATTTATTCTATATACAAAGGCATACTTACAGATAAAAATGCAATTTTGAAGATGATTTTTGAGTTTGGTAGGGTAATTTCTCATTCAGATCGTTGCAGCACGCAAGCTATTAGTATACGATGATTGTATAATTCCCGATCCATCAGATTTTATTCATGTCTGTTTCTCTTTGGGATCTAAACGTAATCTTTCTTCGGCCGCTTAAAGTAATGTAATTTTGCGTACTGCGGTGCATTATCACGTCGATGAAGTAAGAACGGACTTTCCTAAACTTGAAATGAAGTTTGCTTTGTGATCCTTCGGGCGTAATCGAGGTATTTGATATTCGCATAATCGTATACATTCTATAAGATGATTTGTGTTTCTGCCGAGAACTCAATTTAGGTTCGTGTTATCGAGACATTCGTTCTAAGTGAGTACGTGTTAACGAGGTTTTATTGTAGCAACCGAGATGGAACGTAAGTATCAGAACGATCATTAAGGTTGACCGCTGATTTTCTTTTCCCTATTTGCTATTTTGCTTGTTATTATTATTCTTGTGCTTTTCCTCTCCTATCTTTATTTTGATTTTCCTTCATTATTTAATATTTTATTGTTCGTTTCTTCCTTTTTTGTTTTTATATTTTATTTTACTTCATTTTGACGGTTATTTTTCCACGTCTGGGATCGAACCGGGGTCTCATATCGACATAAAATGGAACTCGAGGTGATAGACAATCTTATAGTCGAATTTCATCAACATGTGTCGGGTAGTTTTTGCATGATGCTGTAACAGACAGACAGATATGACCCCCTTTACATATTTATTACATAGTATAGACACATGAAATCAATTCCTTATGTATCCCACAGTTATACATCCTATGGATATACATTTTGATACGCTAGTTTAAATAGAAAGAGGAAAGAGTTCCTCAAGGATATTTTTGAGGCTTAATATCAGAACGAAAAGCAGCCACTACAAAATTGTTCTCGCAATCTCAGGATGAAATGTTTGAAAGAAGTTAAGCAAACAGGCGATCTTATATAAAATCGCTAAAAGGAGGCATAATGGCTAAGAAGTTGAATGGGAAGGCGGAAGAATGACCGAGGAGAGGCACTCAAAGAATGAGGAGGGCCTGTTATGCATTCCTAACCACAACACTTATTCCTCCATCCTTAATCAACTAAGAGGTTTTCTGGAGTGTGAGGCTTTTCCCAAAACGCTTCTCCACTCCGACGAATTCCATTCCTCAAGCTTAAGCACCAGTTGAATTATGAGCGGTCCTTTCCTTCTAATCGAGAGTTTTTTTTATGGATTTATTAAAGGTAAAGATTCCTCTCTTAAAATCTTGAGAAATTCGATTCTTGTAAAGATAAGGAGATTCGAGATAGAGCTGATCGCTTTATTAAGCTTTTTTATGAGTATCATTTTATAGAGGAGCGGAATTCAAAATCCTCGGGCAATTTTAAGTCGCTTGACAAGCAAGAGATTTCACAAAATCAATTCAGAAAATCAGAATGAGGCTTTTTCTCCCAACGATAACGAATGCTTAGCCTACTTCGCCTACTTTCTTACTTGCCTTAATTTGGGATTCGCACAGAAATTATAACAGTATTATAATAATAAATTATTTGCGATAGAATACCGCTTTTAATAATTAGTCTGTTTCGAACACGTATACATACAGGATCAAAAACAAATTTGAGTCCGGCACTTCTTCCCAGGTTAGGATATCAATATATACGCTGATTAGTTTACACTGAAGATTTAGTTCCACAAAAGATTACCCATAAGATAAGAAGAACTCTTATATTTCAAAGAGGATTCCAGGAGAGGAGATTTCAACTTTCGGACGTGGTCTTTTGCGAGTATATTTCTAAAGCGACCTTTTGATTTAATTCTCCATAGATATTGGAGGTATATAACGAAGCAAGTGGCATTAACAGATTTCTTTATATCAAGCAAATTGGATACATTATCTCACGGTGACACCTTCAGTTATGATAAAAAAGGAACCTGATTTGTCCAGGGAGTGACCCAGTTCTTCTGCTCGTCCAATTAAAGTATTCCCTAAGAAAGGCGAAATAGATTTTTGATGTTCCACGAATGTTATGCCGACGCAAAAAATTATAACTTCTCCACAGTTTTCAGTATCATAAGGTGGAAGACAATGATAGAGGTATTTGAGAGAGAGATAGCTGTAACTTCTGATGCCGAAGAGAAATTACAATTGTGGTTTCACAGTATTCCTTAAATGTAATACTAGAATTCCACTAATGATGTCACTTTTGAAAAAATGCGATAAGGAATGAAAACCCTTTCCTACAAAAGAAGCAATCATTAGGGTTTATGATACGGTTTAGATATTTAGGTCATTCATAAGCTGACCATGTGTCCGGTTGCAGTAGTTCATTTCTTTTATCGACCCATATCTCTTAGAGTTTTTCTCCCTTATAAAATATTTTATTCCTAATTTAATTCAAAAATACAGATTTTCAAACCTGGAAATGGTGTATAATTATAAATTTCAACCGAACACTTTTAATTGTTGCTAATTGATATTAGGATTCTTACTTTAACATAAGATTTGATTTAGTAAGTGGCGAAATGTTTGCTTTTAAAAAGGCGCTAATTCCGTTTAAATATAATCTAAGCCATGGAAATTTGAGTCCAAAAGAGGCAACGTTCTTTCCCTTCTGATCAAAAGGACCCGACAATATAATCCGTATTCCTTAAGTTAACGGCTGTGCTGAATTAATGAGAATATTCTTCGAAACTGGTACGAAGAAACTTAAATTTTCCGGCTTCATTAAGGGAAAGTACATTTAGCTGACTTAGATATCCGGAAGACATCAAAGCGTAACTTCGAATCAAATAACCGCAATTCAGGGTATCTCCATGATTCCAGTCCATGCGAGAATTCCAAACATAAATTCACCTTTTTGAAACATTTAATAGCTAGCAGCGGTTGAAATAGAGATTTTTACTGCGTTTCACTGAAAATTTAATAACAATGAAATGAATTTATTTTAAATTGTAAAAGGTATTCCAGCGATGAAAATGTAAAATTAATACGACCAATCGTGATTTCGAAGAACTTCAGAGTAACCATCTTGAGAAGAGAAACACTTCGTAATTCTCACAGCAGATTTTTTGGCATTTCAGGTCAACACGTTGATGAAACATTAAAATTAAATTTCTGCTGCGGGAGCTACAAAGTGTCTTTATTTACAAGATGGTTGATAAAAAAAAGTAGCTCGTATATCAGAATGCAAGAAGATATTCGGTAAAAGGAAATTAGATACTCTATTTGTAAATGACTAGCTGAAGGGGAGCGTAGATGAATGCAGCAGAAATAAATGAATCTAACATCCATCACCTCAGCTCAGTTTAGTGCGGCTGCTTATCGAAAATGAAAATTTACAATCAATTTAAAATTCGAAACCGAGGACCAATGGGTATAGAAAATGAAGTCTACAACGAGCAAGGCGTCATCTGTTCATAACGTGGTAGTTAGGATATTTCGCATGTTTTGGGGGTTCAGTTTTTTGCAAAAATAAATAAATAAAAGGAATATTAGAACGAACATGAGATACGCTTCGCAAGTAGAAAATTCTAGAAAGATATGATTTTACAATTCTGTTATCATTTAAATATTTCGCTTCCAAATCAAGAGTTTGAACGCCAGAGGTGTACACACCCTGCCACACGCCGAAATGCGGCTTGCTGTTTTTCATGTAGATAAATAAAACTTTGATGAGTTACTGGCTTCTCAGTGCATTTTTTCGTTTTCAGTAACATGTCCCATTGAACTAAGCTAAGATGACAGGAAATAGGATGCTGTTCTGTACAAATGGGACTAATTTATTTAATCGTACTTCTATTTTACAGGTGGAGATTTTACAATAGCGGTATAGTAAGCCCTATCGGTAACTAATAAGGAGCTGTAATTCCTACATTCTCTCTGGCATGAAACCAGAGAATGGTGAGTAAAACATATCATGAATCTTGTATGCATATATAAACCAAGATGACAATTCGTCCCTCAAGAAAAATAATTAATACAATAAAGCACTCTTTCAGAGCAGTTGGGCGAAGTGCGAGAGGCGAGGAAACTATGAAGAGAGGCACCCAAAGGAAGAGAAGATATCGGATTAGGCAAAGAGGGATGGGTGTGACCGAGAGGGAATAATCCTCTTAAGGGACAGGCCTTCATCAAGGTGGAAATGGTCATACCAATGCTCACTGTGGTGGGGGAGCAGTAACAGAAGAGCACGGAGTAACTCTCTTAACTTGAAGAAACCTCTTTTTATCCATAATAAGCCTCTAAAGAGTAGGGTTTCACTGGAAGAAAGCTTCAACGGTCACGATTTCATTTGGTGCAGATGACGGTCGGTGATATGCCGGACATTAGGAGTGGACATTCTTTCTATTCGCCCTTTTCAACAGAGTGGACATTCGAAATTGATTCATCGAAAATTAAATGTATATACCTATTTTTAAGGACATAATTTCTCGTTATAACAAGAAATAATACATTGCGCAATTTTTTGTAAATCGGCTCTTCTCACAGCTCCAATTTTATATTACAGCATCCTTATTAATTTAAAAAATCCTATGAATCTTACGAATCGACTATTCTTATCTAGGTGAGTTTAGAAATAACTAACTAGAAATAAGGAATTCCTTGTGGAACTTTCTGGATAGTTATTTCTATACTCACCTAATTTGGAGTTCCACCAAGTTTCTGATCGACTCATATAGCAAGGTGAACGCATTACATCTATAAATTGTACTTCTAGAATGAAATATTTTTGAATTTATTGACAAAATCTGTCCATAATTTTAATCTTCCCATTTTTTTATCAATTCGTATCTTACGTATTGAAGGATCTCAGCAACATTTACAACATTATGGCAGCATTCCATAACGCACAGCCTCTCTTTACGTCTTCTGCTGTTCACAGAATATTCATTTACGATAAGTAAAGTCTTCGAAATGGAATTTTTCCCTCACGAGAAAGAGCTGACTGTTAGACCCGCAAAGATCAGATGGAGGGAATCGGTCAAATATGAAAAAATACTGCTCTTCTGCAAACTGAATATAGAAATACATACAACTAAGACTGTAGGCCCCACATTTTGAAATAAAAATTGAATACTGTCCTTAATTAACAACTATCATCTCAATTCATTCAAGATTCAATGATTTTACATAATAAATAGTCCACTCAAACATGTTACGATCTGCACAATATTCCTCATCAAGACCTTCGTATAGACCATCAGTTAGCGTCTGTGAATCTACTCATCATTTTCGTGATCAAGTATTTGAGATTTCAAAATCTCTGTCTTCGTATGTCAAATGTTCAAACTGTGAATGTACAAAGGGAGGAGAGGAAAGAAATAGACTGCGCAGTGGATGAGGTTTGGAGAAAAGGATTAAAACGCAGGACGAAAAGAGAAGGGAATGAGAAAGGAAGAGGACAGACGTTTCTTTAGCAGCTCAAGAATTCAAATCCTTTAGAATGTATCACACTTTTTATTTGGCTTCAATTAAAGGATTTCTCGACTCTTTTTTTGCTCTCCGAGCCCTAATGTAACGCTTTTTTCACGCCCCTGATCGCTTAAGCTGATTACATAGCTTCGGAAACGTGAACTTTACACAAATGCACATATTTATATGTATATAAAGATATCTTGGAGCAGAGATCTGGGGATGGGTGAGCTATTCTCGGCAGTCGTCTAAATGTTCACCTTGGGGATAACTTTGGGTTGACTTATGGACAGGAACTTCAAATGGACTCGAAGATGTCCGTTTTAATTTTCTTCCAGGTATAGCGGCATTGGGACATAATGGCCGTTAGGACGGAATCATATTATAGAATCGGAAATCCATGCAAAAAGAAACTGCGTATTTATGACTGCGATATCCCGAGTTGGAAGATAAGTTTCGTTCAATATTCCGTTTGCAATGATATATTCTTGCATAAGCTCTGGCGAAAGTTAGTCTCAAGGCGATGTAACTCTTCTTACGAGAAAATGTTTACCCCAGATTAAAATCATTTTACTCAGATTTTTGAAAGTGATGTAGCCGAGAATTTTCTTACAAGGAACACTACAAAGGAAGAATATAAAATGTTTAGAAGGAAACAAACGACTACATGAGAATGAAAATTCTCCTCCTCAGTCCACAGCTAACACTATTTTGATTGCTTTTCCTAGACAGGATTGGTTCGATTTAACCAGTATGAAGCAGCGACTAGTAAAGTAGTGGTTTATTGAGGAACGATTACTTAGAAAAAATTGCATCTCAAGGAAATCATCTAACAGAAATTCAAGCTATAGAAGTATTGAACATAAAAAAGGATGTTAAAGAGATATGAAAAACTACAAACAGAATAAAATTACTGATATCAATGCAGCAATACTAAGATAAATCAAGGTGTGACTTCATGTAAAGACATTGCAGAATGAGAAACTCGGTAAATTCATTTCATGGTAAATTAATTTAAAAAAGCATGATTATGACCAGGATAAGAGGAATGATTGAGCAATGTTTGGAAAAAGAAGGAAATCGTTCTTCTATTGACAAGAAAAGGTTAGAGTGAATTCACTAACGCGTCTAACTAATAAAGAAGGAGAGCGACAACTGAGTATTTGAAGAATAATCGCAAAGATAGCGGGAATTTTATTAATCGTGAAATTAGTGCCCTTCATACATTAGATCCCACTCTTACCGTAATGGTTTACCCTCTGCGCCAAAGGATTTTAATCCGTTCTGGAAGTGGTGCAAAAACTAAATGGAAACATCTACATATTTTCCATTGCTGGCTTCGAAAAAATTAATTGAATAAGTTTCCGTCCCGTTTTGAAGTTTTTAACCTTAATTCAGAGAGTGGAAAACGTGGAGAGAATTCAATGAGAAAAACAAGATTTTTGAAATATCTATACCTTAATTAAATATTAGTTCTCTGACTCGTTATTTCGGTGAGTAAAACCTCTTATACACCTATGCCGGTCTCTTCTAGCGGCTGCTGATTTAGATTTTAGAAATGGCGATTTTCAACTATGAAAGAATGTTTCTATATTTAAATGTATATCATTCAGAATAAATAACTGAACTGAGACTTTTCTAATAAAGCAGATCAACAGAGTATTATTTTAGTAATGTGTCTAGATAGTAACGCATAAACCACATTACTTGAAACGCTTCAAAATATTCAATGTTCATTTTTTTCTAGATTATATATTGTTTGACAACACTGCGCAATAAAGATAGCGAAGCCATTTTTGAGTTTGATGAATTAAAATTCTGAAAAAGAACACGTAAGGGATAGAATCCGGGATTAGTATAGTTCAGGAACAATTTCATCTCTTTTCCTTGATCAGAACCTCAAGAAAATGAATTGCCGTCTCCCTTCTTGGCCTCTTTCCACTGTTTATGCTTTCTATGTTTTTATCGAGCGTTATACAACTTTGACGATTGTAACATATTCTCCTCTTCTCATTCCCTATGCTTTCAAATACATTAATTCAGTAATATTTTCATATAATTTCATTCCAAACTATTCATCCAGCTACATCTATAAATCGAGAGCAACTCTTGGATAGAGTATAATAATAACTGAACGGGACTTCCGGAAAGCCAAGCGGTCTACTCGTAGGACTTCGATAGAAGCGGTTTCGAGTTAGATTCCCGGATAGAAATTACAGGGGGCTCACGTTCCCAATTACCTCAGCTTTTAAAACACTTTTCAAAATGACTACTACTATAGTTGAACGTTAGATTGGAAAGGCAGTTTCTCTCAACTTCTAAGGATGCTAAAAAGCTTGAAAAAGCTTTGGCTAACATGAATCTGTAGATAGGTAAATGGGAGAGAAGTTGAGGATTTTAATTTTAAATAAACATATTGCTTTCTATAAATATTTCGACGATTTCCTTTCCATCGTACCTCCACATTATCGAACACTGCCATGATATCGTCATTAATATACAATATATAAGCTGACTTTACTAACAACCGGTATCAGCATACTATGTTATATTCAAATCACTATAAAAGTAAAGACAAAATAGCATTCAGTTAGAAATCTTGGAGTTTCAGTTACCAGGCAACTTCAATCTCCACTTCTTATCCTTTCATCGAAATTTGAAAATGATCCATTTTCTGCTCATAGCTTCTGGAAACTTATGCACTAAATTGCCGTTCAAGAAGGATGTGACGTGCCTTCATGAGACTAACTGAATATCTGAGAAAATAATCATGGAGGCATCTGAAGGAAAATTAAGATAACTAAAACAACGCGTTTGAGTACCATTCCAAGTAATGTTTCACTGAACGGGTGATTTTTCTACAAGAAAAGAGTAAGTATCTTTACAGTTAACGAAGAGGATGCGAGAATTAAATAAGAGGATATTTAAATAATAATTCAATGAATTGTGTGTATCTCGATAATTTGGAGAGCAGCATATGGATAATGCGGAGAAACTTGATTAATACGCCCCAGATTTCGACTCCCACACTTAGCCGTCCCAATCGCTTGATTCAATTCACAGAAATCCGTCGTGGTTATGATAAATCTTCTCCTTTTCGGGATTTTCAAGGAATTCCAGATTAATTAATACCGGTCCATAATTTTCCAATGGATACCTTGAGTGACGATTTCCCTCCCCTCCTTAAGATGTCAGCTCGAGAGACGCCTTCCATTCGGGAAGGTCAACTGGAGAGGGGATGCAAAACAAATGAGCGAGTCGGCAAAAGCAACCAGACGCTACAGCCTTGAAAAGAAGGCGAGAGAAAGGGTGGGGACTGAAAGGTAGGGTCGACTGTTCAAATTAGAAATAATTGATACATCCGGTCAGATAATCCCCGCCTCGTTTCTGCTACCTCAAACCAGATCATCTGCACGACTCTCATTGCTCATCCGCTCTCTAATCACTCTTCTCCGATACATTCGAATAAGAACTCCTTCTTCTCACGTTATCACGCAGCAATGATGCAAATCCATTACGATGATATCCCCGTCACTCTTATCAGAGGTAAAGATGGGATTTTCTGACGCGGGAATTTCGGTGTTTACTTCGGGGTTTACGTGATTAATATCTCCGATGAAATGCACTGAGACTCCTAAGGCTGTAATTAACCTCCTAATCACATTCTTCAAACGGACCTGTTTATTTCGCTGGTCTCGCATTAGTGGCTAAAGGGTAAATCACTAACTCTTACTGCCAAAACTTTCAGATTTAAAGGATTATCCTATATATATGTGGATGATTTGAAGAGCTTTAAAATCGTTTTTCTATTACGGTAAACTAGTGTCTGCAGAGGTCATGTCATAAATCAGAACGATTAATATCTGGTCAAACATAAAGAATTCACGCTTAAGTCATAAAATTAAATGTAATGAGATACAAGAAATTATAGGTAAATTCAGAATTTTTATTAACCTATTCTATATTTCACCATGCTGAATTATAATTCATTCACAAAATATGCATAATGAACTTAATTATTAAAAGTTAATTCCATAATAATGGGGACTAGGCCTCAAAGCATTTTATTTATTTTACAAACCAATCAGGAAATGAATACTACGCTATATAATAATGAAAGCTACTATTTATGCATTGTTTTTGAAGAATAGATATAATAAAATAGCTTTGTAATTAATGGTGGTATGCTAAGAATGCAATAACAGCAAATCAATCATAAATATGAAAACGAAAATTAATAAATGTATCAAAGGGTATGTAGAATAATTTAATTTTAATTTAAGTTTCAGGACCCAATTACTATTACTATGACTTTTTAAATATCAGTAATGAGGCTGATAACTTACGCATAAGATTCACAAAAATTACAAATTTAGTTAAGTTACATTAGATGTTATTAATTATTAGTAAAATAAAAGCGACACAGATTAAAGATCAGTAAAACTTGGAGGGGATAAATTTTTATCGTCTTCCATCAAATCATCCTGTAAACATTGCGTTATAAAAGGACAAGTAAAACAATACACATTCATAGAAAACTATATTCCAAATTTCCTATCATTTTCCAACAAAGTGATAATTCCATATCTTGATGAATCGCATATTTTAGACTTCTCTTCTTATACTAGATGGAGATCAATTCACCTTTATTTTGCTAGTTCCAGTTCTTGGCTGCTCTGAAATGAAAGCTACGAGACATGAATGACTCTAATATATAATCATGGTAGTATTTCGCTGTGGCGGCTATTTCCACTTATTTTAACTTTACACCTCCTCGGGGCTGAATATACAAAGATAAATACTACATTGAATTATCGCAAAGAGAATTTTTCGGTATAATCTTATATTACATTACAAAATATTCTAACCTGGTCCATGTAGTTCTACATATCTTTCGATCACAATAAGAGCCCCATGCGAAGAAAAGGCCGTCTTTTGTTATTGTTTTCTTTCTCGGGTTCTTTTTAGTCGGAGGAGGAGATGATGGTAATGCAGTGCCGCCTCACGCTTATCGTATGCAGTGCGCCTGCGCAGTGAAGATCCTTGAGCCGGAAAAACATCGGACGCAAATAGATTGATTCATTCATAAATCGAATTCACTGTTTTTATTGCGGAAGAATGTTTTTGTTTTTCATTCTCTAAAAAGGGTTTTCAAGGTGATGGTAAGGTCAAAGGCGGCACAATGTCCTGCCGGGATGTCGCATTACTCTAATTGAAAGATACTATGGGAAATGCATCGCCGGATTAACATTTTGGCCTCAAATCTTTAGGAGCATCATCTAGTGAAATATAATAAAATTTCCGATTCGGTCTGAAAATATTTAATCCGACCGAGAGAAAATATAAATACGTAAGTCGAAGAATTTCTTGACAAATTCGGATTAAAGATAATACATTTAATTGTCCACCATTATGCGGCAGAAGTATGAAGGTTTCGCTAACGAATTTTCTATTAAAGGGTTTCATAAGCCGTTAAATAGAAAGGTATGCAAATTAATCATATATAACGATTCATCAGGAATGCAAAATATAAACGATGAATTAGGGACGACGAGGAAGGTGACATTGGGAACGGAATCGATAAGTGGAAAATATTTTAACAGTCGATAGCAATTTGCATACTGAAATCCGCGGTAATTTAACCACATATTTTAAGAATTTAGTTATTGTGTCACGCAAGTTTAAGCGCCCTAAAGGATTTATGTATACCAAACGATGCATCCAACGTAGTTGTACGGCATGCATAGAAAGGATTTGTTTTCCTTTACAAAATTTAACGATCCTCTTACGTGAAGACGGTTCATGTGAGAAAAGACACTGCATGAATCAATATCACTGCAGATCAGAAAGAACTCTTAGAAAGATGCGTTCCGATGCATTAATACTTCATCCCTCCGAACTTCAAGAAGGACAGTTCTCACCTTTTGACTGAAAGCAGTACTCTTGGCGGTAGATTTCCAACATACAAACACACAGCAAATCACAGGCACGCGCATGTTATTCTTTACGCGATGCCATATTTTAAGATTGATCTCGTAGTTGTACACACACTATCATGTGCAGACGTGGAGTTATTTCGAGAATTAAATAATACCAACATCAGAAGCCATTCAAAGAACAGCTTCTGATTGGATACTGCACTGAGCTCCTTATAGTGTCCTCATTTTAGTAATTCTCAGTGGTTTCTAGTGCTTCATGTCTCCTTCCAAAGCTCCATCTCTCCATGTAATATTTTCCGTCCATATAAACCAACTATAAAAGCAATCTATACAAACCAACTACAAAAAATAATATATATAAACTATCTGTATACATCATCTATATAAATGATTTATATAAACCATATAACCTCCACTTAACAAGGAATTTAGTGATGCATATTTAAATCGTAAGATTTTTTCGAATCTAATTTCGATAAATGAGAAATATTCAAGATCATAGAATTGAATTCAGATACTTGTTTATCTGCAAGAGCTAAACGCTCTTTATCCTCGCTTAATAGGATGATTTAGAAAAGAAAGTTTCAAAGGACTCAATAATACGAGAGAGAATGATAATTATAGAGAGAAAATGAACTTCAAAACAAGTGCAAACATCAGATTGGCTGAAGACTATTTCCTGGAATGGTTGCGTAAGGTCTACTTCAAGAACGTCAATGAATTTGATCTCAGTAAAATTTGTGATTAAGGATTAATTATTAGGAATGTTCACATGAAGATGTAAATATTTCTAAAAGGAATTTTATTCTTTTGAATGATGGGAACCGGGATCTAAAACAAAACCTGAGGAACTTAATTATTTTAATTATGAAAATACAGAAATAAAGAGTTTTAGGTCGCCTTTAATCAGATAAGTTACATTTTTTTCAAGACTGATGTTTACTGTAATTTCTGAGATGTGGGTTTAATAAATATCTTTCTTCCACAGGTTATAATCAAGGGGAGAAATGTTTTCCTCAATGAAGTATACTCAATAAAAACTTACAGATAATCAAAATCAATGGATATTAATAAAGGCTGTTGGCGGATGAACATACTGATTTGAAGACTTAACGAGAGGAGAGAAAATATTGGATAGCTAAAGAGTGGGAAAAAAGCGATGTGGGATCACTCGGAGACTTCAACGAACGACCGAGATCTGAACAACATCAGTGAGAGTGAGTGCGGCCCTACCGAAGTTTCCCTTGATGATAATACTTGGACAAGGATTATTGCGATTTGGTGAGAAGGAAACGGAATGAGACATATTTTCCAAAATAGCTCAATACGATGACTCTAATGGGGACAAGATCAATTTACATGTCTCATGATGTTAACTAAAATATATGACTTTTTCACAAAAACTGCTGTAGAGCAGATAAAGAAAGAGATATTAAAAGTAATTTAATTAATTATAAGGTGTCAAATTTCAAGAAACAATTCTAATGGGAAACTGGGACAACCAACCAGCTACACTATATTCATGCAAGATTATAATATTACAGTTAGATGTTAGTTCGTCATTACATATGTGCATAAATTATCAATTTACTCGCACATATTTTGAAAACATACTCGATAAATTACCGAGTTCAAGTAAGATCATTAAAAAAATATATCCACCATGGAATTCTTACCCTATAATTTTCCGATTTCTTCAAATAAGTTACAGTTTTCCTCCAAAATTATCACAGGAATGTATTTTATGTGATTATAGCCTCGTTTTTCTAGCATTTTCACACACACGGATTCGCTCTTGCACTTCGAAGCTTGTAAATGGAGCACTACCAACATTTACTGCAGAGTTTGCAGATCTTGTACCACCTTCATTTATAGAGGATGACGTTTTTTTAAGTTGTCTTGTATGAAAGTTGTTATTTCAAATAAAATTTTCCGCAGCCACGATCAAGAATTTCCCAGATATTCCATAGCCTATTCACAAGAAAAGTGTTCTATCACATACGTACCATGATTATCGGCCGTTCTATTCCATATTTTAGCTAATATTTACAATTTTATTGAGAAATAAGGCTTTTAATGAGTTGTAATTTCTGATCGAAGTTTAAAATTTCATACCGACACAAATCTGATAAAATTTCAAAGTCATCAACCAGCAATTAAGGTATGAGAATCACAGAATGTGCTAGTTTATAGCCGGTAATTAATGTGACCCTTCAAGCTCGCTGCTCAAATCATTACTAAAGCTCTGCTTACACAACTGCAATGAAGTGAATCGCTCAAACATCGGTGAAATGTTTATTGTATTCCCAATGGGGATCTGAATTAATGCCATTTAAAATCTGGCACCAATATTCGCAAGAGCGGTGTCAACAAAACACCGTCACAGAGAAAGATCTCGAGGATTAAATGGGTTGGGAACGAGGTTAAGAGAATTGAGAAACTGAAATGGCTCGAAGATGCAGATAGAGAGCAATTGCCACTCGGTTTGCATTGCATTGGAGCGAAATCAATAAGTAATGAGCGTGCGTCTCCCTATCTGAAGTACTCATAGGAGAGATGCGGTCACCAAGGGCGGTCGGGCAGGAAGCGGGTGCGGGTGGGAAGGGCAATGAAGGTGGAGAAGGAATCGCTCAGATGCACGTGTTGGATGACATACAAGAGGGACGTCTTCGATTTTTTTAAGAGGTCAAAATATATAATCTCGGTTTCTCCTCTGCGTCTCGAAGGTTCGAGAGAAATTTTCGCGACCTTTCAGAATCCTCATTAATGAGATTAATACTTTGACTCCGCCTGGAAACTTCGAACGAATGAGACGACGGAATGACCAATGAATGGGTTCATTTATCGAGTACACGTTTTGAGGCAATACGAAAGGTTTCAAGGAGCAAGTATTTGAGTATAGTGCGCTTAAAGTACGGTAGCGCAGAGATTATGGAGTAATTAGTATCAAGTTTGAAAAGTATAAATTATGAACCCAACAGGGAGTTTTGCGTGTAATATAATTAGGGTTGAATTTCATTTTAATTTTGGAGACGAATGAATGAAGAAATTCTTTATTTAGGCGACCTTAGGCCATAGTTTGACCCTTCCACCTGGCCTCACTTTTTGCTAAATATTTAAATTCAGCCTTAAAATTAGAAAAGGAAAATTACAAGATATGTTTTTGTAGATGGAAAACACTTCCAAGTGTAAAACTGAAATCGAATAAAAAAATTAACTTACAAAAAGCAAAATGTATCACATTTCATACGACAAATGCTTAGGTTTAAGGGAGAAATTTTAGTCGGAAACGTTTTGTAAAGAAAAATTAAACATTTATTCTTAAAACGCACATTACAAGGTTCATAAAAAAATTTCAGTGTCTCTTTGACGGAATTTCAATAATTATGCAAAATTTTCGGTATATTTTCTATCGTAAATTTCGCTTGGGAGGATATTTACATCAAAATCTTAGTTTTCCAGAATAAGGGATTTTAATATTCCATGTTTGTACGAGGTAACTTAAAAACACTGCCCTTGTGTTGATGAAATATTAGACGCCTTACGTTAAAACCCACCTTGAAAAGCCTCTTTGGCTCGGTTTCGCACAGATTTTCACGTCACACCAATAAAGAAATTCAACAGTATTTTTAACGTTAATACGAATATGAGAGAAACGATCAGTTTCTTCTAAATATATAATGAAGAATATATATAGCTATATAATGAAGAATTAGATGTAGAAGAGGCTTATTAGTCACAATTTCGCCCTGAGAAAGCCACTTTATCATTATTATAAGTTCCAGTCAAGGAATGAACGTTGTTACTGTCCTAATCCTATTGACCAATGATGGCTATTCGTTATTGTTCTAAATGATGATACTTCTGAACGCAAGGTCATAATTTTTGAACTAACAGACCTCGCTTCAGAATTTATCAGCAGGACTTTAAATGAAGAATAAGGGAAGAACAATTTAAAATTAAAAAGGATTAATTTTAGAAAAATTAATGCATGATAGCGAATTTCATGAGAATTTGGCTTACATATCCTCATTCCACATTTAAGGGACTAAAGTTAGATAAATAGTCGTAAACATAAATTCAAGTCCTAACCTCATCTTACCAAATAAAAATACTAAGATTCAGTCACAACTAGATAATTCTTCGTGCAAGAGAATCATCTCGAAAATATCTAGCAGAATTCCTGTATAATCCCGTTATAAAAAGCACGTTTTCGGCGCGTCAAGGCGACACGTGAAACAAGCTTTCTTTTTTTTCTGATAACAATCTTCTCTCCCCCATCAAAGCGCGGCTGCTTCCATTATCATGCATTGAAATTTAGCTTCTAGGCGATACTCATAATTAGCGACACAGTTTCTCAACTCGGTGAAACATGGCGACATTCTATTACGGTAAATGACTGAGAATGTATTCCGTAGTGTCTTGCGGTATTATCAAATCAATCCGCCCAAGAAATCAAACCGCAAAATTACCAATAAAATGATGTATGCCATTACCATAAGTAGGGGATATTATGTCATTCAAACGACAGATCGAAACGAGAGATATGTGCTAATTTTAAAGTCATGAACGAACTTTCTCGCAGTTCTATGCTAAATATATCGATGCTTAATGTGTTGTTATTTATATATGGTTTGTAAACACGCAAGTTTTTTGTCAGCCAAATCTACTGTGCAATTGCATCCTTTACAAAACAAATCCTATTTTCTTTCCCAAACATATTAAAAAATAGTAGCATTCATGAAAATATTTATTTTCAAGAGATCGAGCGGATGCCGTTAGCTTGTATGTAAGCAATAAATCTTGTCAGAAGCTGTCTTTATTTAAGCTACTCATTTATACTGCAATTTTCTGTTCCAAGAAATTTCTTAGTATAGTACTTGTGAGAAAATGCAGCATTTATCCATCGAATAATTATTTCTACTCATAACATGAACTTGAAGTTACAATCGAAAAGAAAATCAACGAACAACAAGGAATTCATACATTTAGCTGCTTGAATTCCATTCCCATAGCGAATGAAAGTTATATAAATAAGATAAGGTAATGGTTCGACCGAATAATGAATGAAAAAGGTGTTTCTTTGTTTTGCAGGACTACCTATTTAAGAGTAAATAATTATTATATATACCTTCACAAGTCTCGCAAAAGAACTATAGTTGAAGTATCCTAAGTTATTTAAGTTCAATCGCCACCTTTTTATTCTTCAATATCTTCTGTTATATGACTCCAACAAGTCATCTTAGTTGGATACACAGGATGATGGATTTTTTTTCGAAAGCGGTTGTTTTATAGAAACTTTTTGCCCCATATTTCCTTTCCAATGCATGTTGTGGGTGACGTATTACTCAGACCATTCGAATAACATTTCAAAAAGTTAAATTATTTAGATGGTCAATTGAAAAGGACGAGCGTTTGTCAGTGAATTGGAAAATTAATTTATTATTCGACAAATTAAATGGGAAAAAACAAACATTTATCAACCATAATAGAGGAGGAACATATAGATAACCCTCCATTACATTTAGTGGAGCTAAATTTTCTTCATTTAAAAACTCTTTTGTAAGGAGATAATGATATTGAGCTTTGCTGCTAACAAAATGAATGACCCAATTGAGAAATGTTCCCAAATAACTTAAATATTAAAAATATGGAAGTCTAATTTTAGTATAAAGTAAAATATGAGAAACAAATTTTCTGGATGTCGAATCGGCCAAGTGAAAAAGTCATAATGAGCAATATTCAGCGATCAAGTTTTAGAATTTTGTAAAGACAATCTTTTATTGGACACTCTACAGCTAGATCGTAGCCACCTAGGCGTCCCACTAATGGCAAAAGTTTTCTTGTTTTGCAACTTAAATGTGAATTTAAAATAATGCTTTCATATTTTATCGTTAACTACACAAATCAGCAACTTTAAAAACATTGAAATTTAAAATGTCGATTGTTTCATGTATTGAAATAATGAAACAAACATTTTTGAATATTGATAACACTGACACATCTGCCGATGCCGTGCAAAGCGTAAATCGACAAAGGAATTTGAAAATCGTAGCAAACAAATAAAATCAAAGTACCTCCAGATAGGAGCAATGATGAAGCGTAACTGTTCTATATTTGCAAAATTTAATCAAAATCATCAATTTAATTCACTTTTTAGGCAGTTTTTCAATCAGTGAAGATTTCATCAACACTTGTATCCATTAAAATTTCGCCTTTTTTAGGAATTATCATCATTATGGTAAAATCTATTATGAATAAAAAAATTACACCAATTTATAAAGTCACTCCATTAACAAATATTTTTCCGGGTATCTCCATAACAACAGTGGATGCAAGGCGCATTGCTCCGAACAAGTGAGTCAGTGGAGTGGAGACACGTGACGTTTGAGCATCTCACATGGCAAACCTCGGGAAAATATCACGTGTATGAAAGCATTGCCCTTCCTACGCCCCCAACCAGAAAGCCATCTTCTATCCCACCTCTAAACACTCCTCTGCATTCCACTCCCAATTTAACTTGCATATCGCCTCATTTTCCCAAACTTAAGAGCGTCCGATCGATCTCTCTGTTTCTATGTCGGATTGACAGACATTTTATGCAGTCCGAGGCATTTCAAAATTATTCTGATCATATGCAGGACGTGTCATTTCAATCTCATACCGTTCCATAACCGAAAAAGGGAAATTATTTTTTCAAGGACTGATCTCCACCTCAAATTGCACATTGCGAATAAGTTCGAAGAAACTCGTGAGAGCCCTCGAAGAATTAAAAGGAATTGCTAATTTGCTCCTGTACTTACTTATTTACTTTATTTCCATTGAGAATTGGTGAATTCGACAGGCATAATAACTTTGACAAATTAAATGAATCAATAAGATATGAGGCAGATTTATGAGAGTGTACAGTATCCAATGAGAAATATTTTTGAGCTTGAAATGACACTGAAAAACTTACTGTTAAGAAAATAGGACCAATATTTTTAACACTGCCCGATGATAAACGAAATTTTTGGGTGGATTACTAAACTTTTAATTCATATTTCAACATCTACAGAAATAATTGTAAATAGAGAAGACAATATTTATAAAAGTCATTAAATTCTATAACCCGTCGCCAAATAATACTAAGGATAACAGGTTGCAATTTGTTGACAATATGGAATGGTATTCAGTAGAAATCAGAATAAGTATTTAAACTTAAACAATGTATTATATTTATTAGTATTATCAATATGCCGTCTTAAAAAGAAGAGAAAATCTTTTTAACTTCCAAGGGAGATTTTTAATTGGACCGTAAACAAGTTGATATCTTCATCTGAAAATGTTAACGTGATGATACCCAAATATGAAGAAGCTGGTCACATTAAAAATCGACTGTGGAAGTTAAAAGTTTTCCTCTCTTTCTTAAGATGTTTGCTGTAGAATCACGCAAAGTCACGCTTGGAAATATCACTTTTATCAATCTACTGTAAGATAGTAAAGATAGTAATATAAAATTCCATTTATAAAACATTCTAAGTTCCAAAGAAACAATGAATTGATTTCTAAGAAATATTTATCACTCCACATTAGGCATATGTTGCTGCTTATGACATTTATAACTACACGCTAAATTATACCCGTTCACAATTACAATAAGAAAATATAATAATTTTTCCTGCGTTAGACGATCAACATAATAAACAATCCTCAGCTAAAATTTACTAATTTAAAAAGTCAGATGTATATGACATGAATGTAAATTAATGCGGCCCTGTTGACATAATTTTCTATAACTGTATCAGAATAAATAGTTGTATTCTGCGTTTGGAATTCTTGCAAACAGTAATGATACTAGAAGTAATATAAACAGTACTTCTAAAACGTTAACTCGTTGGTTATAAATCTCATTACATAATTTACTTGAACTGATTTTCTGAGATCTATTATAGTCTAAGTTCAACTTGCACTTTATAATCTTGTTAAGGAATATACAGATACTATATAGAAGAATGTTTCTATAGATATAGTGGTTTAGTGCAAATATATCCCTTGATTTCACTCCCATGTGATATCGAAAGATTAAGGTGTGCGCCATTGACATTACGGTTTTAAAGAAACAGAAACGAATCTCAACCCATTATTATTTTGACGGATCTATTAGTTATTCAGAAAGGCTTAAAAATGCAGAATGTGTTAGCAAACTTAGAAATCAAAACTTTCATTAAGTTATAGAAAGTCAAGTTTAAGCACTGAAATTTCCGTATCGTTCAGATTCTCTTTAAGTTGATTACTATAAAAAGTGAAAAATATATATTTATATAAAATATATATATTCCTGTGGTTCTGGAGATGATATGATAACATCACGCAAAAACAAGAGCGGAAATTAGCATTTTAAGAAAATATCTTAGAAATAAATTATACCTAGGTTAATTCATGTGGGTAGCGAAATTTTTTTGTTGTCTACAGAAATAGAGTATTTAATCACTGAAAGTGCCTCTCTCCTTCGAGCTTCTCTTACAAAGAGCACTTTGATATTCTAGTATCCGAGTTTCGATAGCTTGTTATTATACATCAATTCGCCAATGCATTTAAATCGACATCTGAAAATAGTTTATCGGAACAAACTAAATTCGCGTACGGTGTCGGTCAGGTTATTTTTACACGGAATTCTGGGATCCACGTATCATGAAATTTCTGAGCCCTTCATCTCAACTGTCCATTCTACTAGAGCTTAAGAGTATTGCATAATGGCGTACCATATAACGATCGGAGTCACAATTCTTAGTGATGGACATTCAAAGGGTGAAATTAAAGTAAATGACTTGGGAACGGTTTGCTGTACGAAATATCAAATTTTACCACCATTTATAACCAAAAAAAGGATGCTTCCAAGAAAGATACCACAAAAATATCTAGGGCTTATTAAAACAGCATTTTCTTTGGATGTAAAATTGATTCAACGTAGCACTACTTCATCATGAGATATAATCAAAAAATATTTTTACGTTAAATCTACGACATATGCTTCGGATATAATTTCACATGGTACTCTTAATCGACAGCATTTGGCTCTGACTTATGGTTGCTGATAATATATTAAGATATATAAAACAACACGAGATTACTTCATGATTCTTATGAGCGTAATTCCACAATGGAAAATACAAATGAATTCCATGCAAAGAAATCACTCTTGTGGGAATTAAAGTTCAAGAGATGGTTGGAAAAACTTACAATTGTAATAAAAATAGGGACAGAGTATTAATAAATAAAATATTTCTATACAGAGGGTACTAAAACAGTTTAAAAATTGAACGAAGCAGAAAAAAGCTGTCGAGTAACGATGATAGAGCATTTGAGGAAAAGAAAACAAGAAACATCGTATATATAACACAAAACTATTGAAACTTAACCACATTAGCTGGAATCTAATTTTTCCTAATGTTTATATCCTTTAGGAACTCTGAATACCAGGAAGTTCCTCTAACGATCATTAGGAAAACCTTGACTTCGATTAGTTTTCATAATCTAGATATATACTTATGCTGGTGTGCCATATTTTCTATTTCATTCTGAGCCTTCGGTAAAAGCCTATCAGTTGGAAATTCTCACAATATATTTTATCTCGTTGATCCCTCAACAGTTTCCAAACTGTTGTGAATAATGTGAAAGAATCTCAATGTCTATGATTTATTATTATTTGCCTTTTCTAAGGGTAACCACCAACTTAAATTAAATGAAATACTAAATGTTTCATTTCTTGCTACCATGATGTGATATTTTACGACATTGATTTTTATTCGATACGGCGTTCGTTAATGGATGTTGTCGCACATAAGGAAAGAAATCTAGTGAATTTTCTCCAATTTACTGAGCTATCGTCTCCTGTATGACACTGATTCATTCGCAGATTTCCAAAGAAATTTGTTCGTATGAGGTTCTTCTTAGATTGGTGCAAAATCGGGAGCTGAAATCGGCTCATTGGTGGCTGGTCTCTTGACATAAGACCCCGATGAGCAATTTCTTAAAATAATCCCAAGCATCCCTGACGCTGTCAGGCTAGTTTCCGGAGCACACGACAGCAACAGGTTCGATATAGGTTAAGTCGCATTCCCACCCCTTCCATCCCTTTCCGTTAATCCTCTTCAAACTCCATTAACACCGCGCATGCATAAATAATCCCCACCCAATTATTCCTCCGGCGCGGGAGACAAATCCGCAACAAACGCGCGGCACGAGGCGTCCGCCACCCTTTTTTAAATCTCCTCCCATTGTTGCTTGCCCATCATCCTTCATTATACCGACTCGACCTTCCAGAAGGTATCCAAGAGAATTAACAAGGCGTCTGTCTTCTCCTCTTAAGCAGCCGGTGCCATCTACAGCTCCGCGAGTCTTCTGCACCCTTTTTGGGCCCCACTTTTCACGGCCCCCTCGAAGGCCTCTGAATTAAATCCCCCGTCCACGAGGTGAAATGCGTTCGACTACTTGTACCATTGCTCACGCCACCTCAAAGCAGCCCCTCCATCGGAATGGATACACGTAATTTATAATCCATACATTACAGATGCATTATGTGGTCGAAGACTGAAGCCGAATCCTTCGACGGTACTTTGCAGGAATAATGTCTATCGTTGCACTGGCTATGACGTCTTGAGACAGAACTGACTTAATAGCCGCTTTCAGACTCCTCTCTCCAGACTCATCGGCTGATTTTCCACGAATCGAAGTTTTTCTCTTCTGGGCGACACTCGTACTTCTCCTTTGCATAATTTACTTGAGCTCCGGGGGCATTTGGTATAATCAGAGCTGGGGTATCCCAGCCTTTACCTAAGGCAGACCGCGTTAGTTTCTTGAAAGACTTCATGGGCCTCGGATAATGAACACCACTGCACAGTTGAAAAAATTGATCAATGAGAATCGTTAGCTATATCACTGTATGATATTGATATTCAAATTAGTATAGTCTTCAAACTACTTGAGAAAACTGAACTGTTTAAATTTATTGAAACAAGAACACGATTAAATTGTGGAAGCGTCCTTATAGGACTCGTGGGCTGCATGCCGGACACAGCTGTTTTAAATAGCCAATGAAAATATGGTAATATAATTTTTAGTCTATTGCTAATACTTTACAATGCTGCCCTTCCATAGCAAGCATTACACATACTTCCTAACCAATACAAATTCCTTCCAATAGCTAATAACCTTAGCTTCTCTAGCATATCTGTGACGCTCGTAGTCCTTTGAAATTTCCTTACAGTTCTCTGTACCATTTCAACTTTCTCTGTATATCTTACTTGCGGCGAAACCCACACAATTCTGTAATATATTACAGAGTTCGGCACACTCTTTAAACAATAACGACATCACCGATTTTGTAGATATTTAAAATATTCGAGCGAATTAATGGATAAATTACATGATTAGATGGACATGCTTTATAGCTAAAAAAAAACAGATTTTTGAACCTAAAAGAAGATTTTCAACTTCATAAATAATGCACGCACCGATAAGAAATGAATAGTTCGAAGGGGTACTTTTAAGACACCTCTTATAATAGAAAATAAAAGAACCGATCTAAGAAAAAATATGGAAATATATTACCCAATATAAGATAGTGGAAGTTCCACAGGTGAATACGCAGTAGCAAGAAATCTGAGAGATGTCTTACCTGGAAAAAATAGAAATGACAAAAAAGTGAGATGCACATATACAATTAAAAGATATAATATTACTATAATGTTAAGATTATTAGTATGAATTATAAGAGAAATGAATATCCCTTTCAGTCGTAACATACGTAAGAAACTTTGCAAAAATACGTCAAATCATATTCCAGTAGATACAGTAGTAGTATTCTGAACAGTGCTTCGACCGTAGAGGTCATTTCGCACATGGGCTCCCACCGGGAATCGAACCCGGGACCGCTTTCATTGAAGTCGAACGCGCTGCCCACACGGCTATCCGGGAACACCCTTACATGCAGTATGAGAAAATAGATCAGATGAAGAGGATCCAAATTGAGTACCGTTATTTACAGAGAGGATGACCCTTTTAATAATGATATTTCCGTTCAGCTTTTCAGAGTTAAGTTTTCTTTTCTTGAGTAACTTGCAAGTCTTTGGTCACATGTTGAATAATGTTTGAAATCGAGACCGTTTAAGGTAATAATCCCAAGGGAGTTGCATCTAATACAAACTAGAGGGATATAGTATCTAGAATGCGAAAAAATGACTTAAAAATGTGAAAAATAATGCATAAATAAGAAACTCCGAGAACTCTAAACATACCTGAATATTACTACATCTGAACAAGGCATTAGAACTAAGTAAAGTTTTTGCACATTTTTCTAAATCCCGTACATTTCACACCAAAAAGTTAAACATTGTTATAACACCAGAAATAAATTAAATAATTAAAATTTACTTCTTTCGGCGATATTTTAAAACACGAACGAAGATAACATTTAAAAATCAGATCCTGCTTCACATTTTCTCCGTATTTACCTTTGTTGTATTGCACCAAATTAAAATAATGAAAATGGAATGAGTGTAAGGGCATCTCATCCCACAGTTAAGTACACCCGCCTCGATAAATTAATATCAGACTCCACAAGACGTCCAGTTACCGCTAGCTGAGAATACGTTAACAAGAGTGAAAACGAGAAACTCTGGCAGTCACATTAAAACAAATGGAAGGGGATGCATGGAAAGGGAGAGAGATTCATCTCCGTTTCTCAGCGGGCACATGGACAGCATCCCAGCCTACGTACGGCCGACACCTGCAGTGCTGCCAACCGGTAACGCCCGACACTCCTTTCGTGAACACCAGCCCGGGGCTGAAAAAGCTGACCGTGGGGAGGAATGGGCGTTTGATTGGTTGAACAGTGACATGCCTTACCAGGGTCACCTCTAAGCAACGTGAGAATAAATTGGCTAATTAACTACCCCTGGCAGAGTCATAAATTATGTGGCCACCATCGTGCTAATTAGCTTTCTGGAATATGCAAATTGACTGCTGAATCTTAATGAATCCGTCTCTCTATGAGCTCAAAAACGGCGGAGGTAATAAAAAATTTATAGAATTATGCCGGAAAAAAGTTACAAAGAAGGAACTGAATAATAATTACTCAAGTGCCTTCGATGGGTCATTTTGAGCTTATATAATTTTTTTGGTAAGGTATTTAGAGTCGCAAAAAGAAGAATGGGATGATTTTTAGGAGGAGATATAACTGACAGGAAGAATAAATTAAAGAACAGGATGAACAAATTTATGATTCCATTTTATATAATGAAAAAGTTTCGTATAGGAAGAGTATTTACCAATTATGAACGATAGCAAGATAATTTAAGGAAAGGGAAAGTGAAATTTATGTTACATTTCTTTTAAACTGAAATAAAATTGTAAAATTGTAAAAAAATTTCTGGAGCTTTAATTTGATGGACAGAATCGGCTTTTTTGCTTTGTCGAGATCGTGCACCAAATATTTATTGTTATCTAATATAACGTGTTCTAGTTCCATATCTCGATGAATTTATTTTTCATTTTCTTTTTCTTATAAGTGATAGGAAAATCCATTTGAAATTCAATTAATTTATAAATTTGATTTGATTAACTTCTGGCTCCGTCTTAGTCATGGCAGAGATAATAATAAAGACACTGAATTACGAATGACGCTAAATAATGGTATTTATTTTATAATAATAATAAATCGTCTTTGTTCGGGCGATATTTTGGTATATGCTTTCTCAATATTGTGGAAATATCAAAGGGTCATTGCGCTGCACTTACGTAGACTTTCTTATTGACAGCGTTCTAAATGGAGAAAGCTATGGTAAACTGCCTCACTCCTCGATTTTTGGAGGCTCCTCAAACGCATATGCATTAGACCCCTTCAAAGTGATGGCTATGAATCCAGCAATATATTTTAGAACTTTCAAAACCCAGCGCAGTATAAAAAGGCTGAAGATTTATAAATGGAACATAGGGAGTCAATATAATAGAAAATAACGAAGGATCGATTTCTTTAAAAAGGTCAAAATATCGGATGACAGCGAGGTAGAAGGTTTGGTGTAAGGACCAATTAGCATAATGGCTTAGGGTTCGAATCCCGGTGAGGACGAAGATACGTGCGCGCTATTAGTGGACGAAAGAGTTCAAGTTCATGGATCAAGATAAGGGAAATTTAACAAAATCTAAAGATTAGGGAATTTACTGGAGCAAAAATCTCTTATCAATAATAATCCCTTATCTATAATGGTATAACTCCCGGATTCATCCCGAGTAACACATTGAACACTGAATGCTAATTAGCGTGTTATCTATAATATCTTAAGCTTATATAAGAAATACTCAAAATTGTGAAAACTCAGAATCAAGATGGGCTCTAGGTACATACTTCGGCGCCAAGATGCAAAGTCATACTAGAGCGCCCCTTGTCCATCTTTCCATTAAAAATAAACAAAGGATATCATATCCCGATGAGTTGCTTGCCTCGTTGACCAACTACATACGTCCCTGATGGTGACAATGCTTTTTAGATGGCCGAGCCTTGGAAAGGTTTAGAGCTCCCCTTACACTGATGCAACCCAACAAACGCCTTCCAGAATCACTTGGCTGTAGAATGTTCTCTTTTAATGCTAATTTAAACATGATGGGAAGATCAATCGTACTTTCTGAGATTTACAAGACAAATTAACAGTGATAAATAAATTCCGAAATGAATATGAACACACATTTATGTAGAAAATAATTATGGTAAAATTTAAAGTTTGAAATTTTCCTAATATCTAATAATAATTTTCCTAAATTGATATTTTCCAGGAATTCCTTTACAGATGATGATAATAGGAAGGCTTATGATAACAATGTCAGTAGTAGAAAAGGGAGATCAAATGTGATTGAATGCAGCGATGGAGATAGCGCACAAGAGAAGGACGGATTTAAGAACGCACGAAAATAAATGAAAAGATAAATGGAATTGTGTTAGGCGAAAAATAAACATAGTAAATTGCGTATTCATTGGTAGGATTAATGGAAATAGTTGTTGAATTAGTGATACATTTGAAACGGTTGAGGCGCTGAATGGTATGCATTTTTCCTATACTAAGAATTGGAAAATAACTTCTCCTTCATTATGTTCTTTGCTAATTTTCAGATTGACAAGACATACATCATAAATTATGTGCTTAAACTTAGCATCATATCGCATCATCTGACAACCATAAAGATACCTCATTTTTCAAGGACTTATATTTTTGAATTTAGAACGTTGGTTACCGGATATTAAACGTAATAACAACGTAACAGGTACAAGAGATTGCCTAGAAAACTAATTAGAATCAAAGTAACGTTATAAAAATCCTACAGAAAAAAGAATATTTATAGAACTATCAATAACAGAGTACAAGTCACGGCTACATGCGGTCAAAATAGAAGAAAAAGCTTGGAGTAGAAAACAATCTAAAGTCAAAATTCTTCAATTATTATTTACGGAGTTGATAAATATGACAAAATAAATGCGTAAAATACATTAAACTTTATACATAAAAAGATACGTTAAATAACTGAATAATCGTCAAATTCCAAATATGTTTCATGCACAGGGTAAACGAAAATCTTTACCAGTGGACCTATTTAAAAAATATTGAACCCCTATTCGATAAACTGCAATTGAATCGTGCGTCAACTACAAAAACTTACATAACTTTTGAGAAAATAAAGAAAAAAGAAGATAAGGATACCATATCATATTAAGTAATCACATTAATAGAGCAAGATATGCCCTGAGTAGCAGACAAATATCTATATTGTCTTTGTTTATTTTGGACGTTTTATTTAGACTACTTACTTCATACTACTGGCTCGTTATAGCTTAACTACAGTACCTTTAGGTTTCGCAGGGTGTTTGGAGACCACTTCTTGAGGGAATTGAAAACTCGTGATTTATCCGACATGTATCTGAAGGAAAAGTTATGGGTCAGGTCGAAATAATTGCTCTTACGCGTCGGTTTGGATGTTTTTTGTTGGTCGGCTCGGGTCGATTAGAGTTCAATCTGTTGCGAATACGGATATGTAGATTGTGGATACGGTGAGGACAAGAAGATCCGTGAAAATCCTTACACGAATCGCATTGTAAACAAAAATAATACTTTAATGTCTCAACGCTCAAAAGCGTAGAATTATTAAGCAAACATAAAATAAAGATAAAGCAGAACTAATACAAAGCAGAAAAACAATATAGGGAACTTGATAAAATACATAACCTTGCAGTTTTCAATTAGATTTATTTTTTTTCATTCATAGTGTATCATCAGCCTCAGAGAACTAAATTTTCCTTGCATGAGATTGGAGTTATTGAGAGGGACGAAGTAGATAGTGCAACCATTTGCAATATTTCTTCGAGTTGACTCGCGAATATTCGCTGAAAAATAATAATACTTCGGATAATTTGTTCTGACTGGTCGGATCGGTCGAATAATTCCATTCAGTTCATCAGTCTATTGCAGATACGATACAATTATGGATATGGTTCGAGTGTGAATACGGAAGTATGTATCCATGCACAACGGTTGTCTTCTGTTGCATCATTTCCGAAGTTCATACAAGATTCTTTCAGGTTCAAAATGTAGCATTTTCTTTTTAATTTACTATCATTAGCAATGACTTCATTTCAAGCCTTCGTGGTTAATAATTTAAATGTAGGAGGATGTTCATCAGTGTCAATATAGCTCAAGTAATCGATTTATTAGCAACGGATTTTATGTCAAGAGGGCTCGACCTACTACGTAAACGCACTTGAATATCTTTACATTCATTGCTAAATAGATAACTGTATCTTCAAGATTTACTAATACAATAACATAGCACGCGTTCTCTCACTCTCTCTTGGACGATCCGTATCGAAATTCATTCTGAAAATGCCAAAAAGATCTTTCATGAACCAACAAGAAAGACAGTTAATCCACGTACTGCAGGCGTTTCCAGGATGCACTAAGAGTATAAATCAACTCCCCTCTTGAAACCATTAGAACGGTGTCAGGGGTTACTTTCTGGAATTTATCCATGTCCGAAGGATGAAAACATTTCACGAAATTCCACTTTAAACACTTTATCGCTATAATCGCCATATTTTCCCCTTCTTTCTCCTTTAAAGCATTTCAAATGACAAAATATAGTGCACAAAGTGTTTTTTTATAATTTATTTATTGTTGTGTGCATGGAAGGCTTGTAATAGAGCATGAGATACTCGAACAAAGTCACTTTATATCCAAAGAATTCCACCTCAATGTAAGTGGGAGAGGAGACTTAGTATAAACTTAGGATAGCGTTATGTGATGGATTGTGCTAAATTATCAACCTACGTCCTTCGAGACGACATCAATCGATAGAAGCGTGTTGATGCAAAGTGCGACAGGCCCATCGATCGATTTTTAAGTAAAAACAATGTTGCGCAACCTCTTCATTTGTAGCGGTGAGAAAATCGTATGCGACCCGCTCGTCCGAAAAATTTGCATTCAATTACGTATTCCCTTTCATATAGCCAAGTAATCCATTCATTATTCGGAATAAATTTTTTAAGTCTAAATGGTATCGACGGCGAGAGAGCGGTCACGCGCATGTCATTCTGGCGCATTATCTCAGTCTTTGGCGCGGTCCGACGACGCTGCTCTCATTACTGCCGGTGAATTTTATTACAAATATAATATATGGCCGTTGCGCGGTGACGCAAAATAGCAAAAAGGGGTGAGGTCGCTAACCCTTTGGAAATTGTTTGTCGAAGGAAATCGTCGTCTCTGATTGCAGCGAGAGGTACCGTAGGACGTCGGTAGGTAGAGTGACGTCCAGACTCAGGCAGCAAAGTCCCTCTGTGCAACAGTCCGTATCAAGAAACTGAACCTAAATCGAAGATAACCAACCAATATTCTGGGGATGAATGGAAAAAGAAAACAGAAACGGAAAGAATTTCTAGAGCCTAAACCGAAACCGGAAATCGTTATGAATTTAGCTCTACTTTGTGGTTCTCATTCCTACTACAATTGTTACTTTTACCATTACATCGCTATTATTACAATCATTAATAAAAATAGAAACTCACTCATTAACAAACCGCGTATAAGACGCACTTTTTTTCACCAAAAACTTAGGATAAAAGCAGGTTGAGTCTTATCGGATGGTAAAGATTTTCTTCGGCATTTATTATGATAGATCAAGAATACGGTCACAAAACTTTGTTGCATCTAATAGATGGGTATGTATGTATATGTTTTAAAATCTAACACATACTTTGATTACAACTTTTATTACACAAGAATCATGTTAAAATCGAAATGGAGGTAATGTTATCGAAATTCACATTATGTAAAATAATCTTCCAGAATGATTATTGCATCTAAAAATGTGTACGCACCGGTTTGAAGATGTATGCCGAAATAAAACCGGAATTGAGACGAGGTCGGCGTCTGAGGAGAACCGAAACGAAAACCTGAGCACAATATTTCCGTCCCGATGCTGCGACAGACCATGTGTTTGTACACAAGAAAGACGAATCAAAGCTCAGGGAGATGGTTCAATAGTTCATGTTGCTGAAGCAGAAGATCCCCCTTTTTTAAAATTATTCACGTCCGTTTATCGTGTAAGTTTGCTCTGGCTCCTACAATATCGTGACATATCATGCCTGTTTTGCTTACATTTTTTCCATGCCCCATGTAATTACAGTCACGGAAGGTAGAAATTTTTTGCATGAAGTTCATTTTTCCGTACATCAAAATCCACTTTATGTTTAGATAATTCCACCCTGCTTCTAATAAATAAAACATGAAAACAACTTCCACAACATTCACGAAAAATATCGCGTTCGAATACTAAAGGTATAAGAAACGTATAGCACTTGTTTGTAGGTACAAAAGATTGGTTTCCTTTTAGATATTAGAAGTAAAAAGCATCAAATATTCCGATTGAAGTGGGGCAGTGCTTTTTAACCTTCTGTCCTACTGCGCACCCTGATGCAAAATATTCCACTTTATAGCAGTCATGGAAAGAAACTAGGAATTCTGTAGCAACTTATTGGTGATGATGAATCCGGAATGTTACTCTTTTAGCTCTTTACATTGAACCTGGGATGCAATGCAGATTATTTTGGTAACTCAAATGACCCACCAACTCTCATTCTTAGGGGTTAAGCGTACTCAGCGGTCATCTTCAGGACATTCGAGTGAATGTCCCGATGAGTCGACATCGTGGATCGAGAGCACCCGATAGGACACCAAAGAGAGCTTTTTACATGCAATTCATCAGGAAGAATTTCTTCTTTCTACATTTCATTTATTCTTTCCAAGCCCGTCCACATGAATATGCTGAAAATTTTCCTAATCATAACCCTCTCTCTCACCTATTTCCCGATCATCGAATAAGTATTCGTTCTCCCCTGAAATAGAGAAAAATCGAATAAACTTTTCTCCTACATTCTAAGCGCTCATTTCTGTTCACTACAATAGAGATTTATTTTCAATATCTCATCCTTCTTTCTCAAATACCTGAACTTCCTTGGTCGAAATGATTCACATAATATTTGAACGTATTCATCCATGCTAAACACAAAGGGAAACACAAAACACGTACTTTTCCACAATTTTAATAAGTGAAATTGAGGTTTTGTGGTAACAACTCCATCAACAGGTGATTCTTAGATACCGGTCATGATTACTTTGAATTGTGGAAAAGTACACGATTCTTCTTCTCATTTGCATTTTCTACAATTTGACTTTCTAGAATTCTATGAGACCCAACGTATCACCAACGTCCTTGATTTCACAAAAGACAAAGCTTCACATTTCATCAGATTCTTCTTAAACAAAGAGGGAAAAAATCAGCACCCTGCAGACGAATTTTTCTGGCATTCACTGCCCTCGTATTTTTACATTGATAGCTTCTTGCTCTTGCTTCATACTCATAAATGTGGAGATGAAAAACTTACGTTAGCATTAGTAGAAATGTGATGTGATTAAATAACATATTAAGAATAGAAATGAAAAACGTTTTAGCATCTTTTACAAATCTCTTACAAAAAAATGGTTTTCCAAGTTGCAAATACTCAGAATATTATAAATATCATTCCAAATTTGATTCCATCACTATATCTCACCATATTTACTTTTGTATTTATCAATTGAGATGCTTATCTATCGCAGTTTACTATTGCCGTCTTTCTACTGCAAGGCCAAAGACTGTAACAAGTACAATCCATGACGGATACAATTAACGATTACCTTTCATACTGCAAAGGAAACTTAACTCTTGTTCGCTTTGTTTATTTATTTCTTAGCAACGACAGTTGATGTATATTATAAACAGGAGATGAGGGGTTATGGTAAATATGTAAGAATGTGCTTATCGACAAATATCACGCGACAGTTTCTTAGTGTGTAAAGATAATATAATTAAAACATTTTCTTATCAAACATGGAATTAGGCAGCACATAAGCTTTGAAAAGATAAATAGATAAATAAAATTTGTTATAAATTTTAGTAAGTACCTCACTATCCAGAAGCTTTTAAGGAATTATTTTTTAAGAATTAAGGAGCTTCAAATTCCAGGAACTTTTCTCTTCAACTTCATTAGTAGGCCATTATTAAATTGCCTTAAAAACATAGGATTTTTTTCCATAAATACTCTACGTTGACCCCATGCATTCTTCTTTTTTATAAAGTGTGAATATTAAATATCCAAGATGATATATTACAATCAGCAATGAGTCTCTCAATTTTCTTCATCGATTCTCTGAGGATTAACACATTAGTTAAGCCGAACTTTTAATCATATCTCATAGTAAATACGAACCAGATGCACTGATACCAAATTGCCCTGCTTTCACAACAAAGTGACGATCACATATTTAAAAGTTCATTAATCGAGCGTAGTGCTATATATATCTTCGGCGGTCACGTGACTGGTATCTATGGATCCTTTCAGTCCCATTTCCCTTCCGTTTTTAAAAGTCCCATTTCCCTCATGTATATGTAAAAGTGTTGTTGCATTCACATACATATATCCTTATTAATTCCGGCGTAGCTCTTGTTTATTCCTCGATTTTCCAAGGACTCGATAACGACGACCATTCGAACTCATTCCAAAGCTATTCGATTATGCACGTGCACTTCATATTCATTTGTTCCACTAATCACTTCCTTGACGATTTGAATACGATTCATCCTCCTCCTGCTTTTTTTATCTTGAACGGGTCTGCTTGGATGTGATGTTCATTTCTTGCGGAAAGGACTATCTAAGGACACATTATAGACACTGAATACTAGGTAGCATAGACGATTGATTATTTTTATTTATATACATTTTAGTTAATTTCATAACAAAGATGGAGAAATACTGACGGAATACATGTAGCGTAGAACCTATTACGAAGAAGTGATGAAATCTTCGATTTCATTTCTTCTCCATCATGTGCGTCAATTTCCACAAACCTATGCTTGAACACATCAATTTTATTTTAGAACCTATTAATTTATGAAATCTAAAATATCCCTTTCTAAAATACCGAATGCACTAAAATACTGAAAGAACATTCAGGATATGCCCAAACTACATTCAAACGGAAATGATATTGAAAATAATTCACCAAAATACATGCAAAACTTTTAAAGCCTTTTGGTACAAATATATAAGGGGACATGAAATCACAGAATCAGGAACTACAAACATGCCGGTAGGTATTGATGGAAAGGTCGAAAAAAAGCAATGTCTAAAACCTGACAGCTGTTATCACGAACTTACGAAGATATTACGAAAAACGAGATTCTCCACATTCATTTATCTTAGAAAGAAAACATTAGTAAGATGGAGAATAGGAAAAGTTTACGATGCACTGAAATTTTCCCCAGAATACATTGTAAGAAATCAGAAACCCAATTTGATTTGCCCTTGTTTTCCCACCTTTTGAATCTAACACAGCGACATTGACGAGAGCAAAACGAGTAGATATCACTTAATATTCAACACCTAGTTCACTTTTCGATCTCAGAATGCATTAAGAAGAACTAAGAAATACAGTGCTGAGAGCCAGATAAGTAAGATTTGAAGAACGCTAATCATCAAGTCAGAAAAATAATACATGAATGATAGCGACTTTAGATAAAATAATGTAAAGAATAAATTAATATTACCATTAAATAGAAAAACGTTGAAGCTAAAATAAAATCGCAATAAGAAAAATTCCAAAAATTGAAAATTCGCAAGCTAACAAAGTAAATACAACCAATATATTAATCGGTCATAAACCTTCGTTTTTCCTTCAAACCCTGCTTAGTCTTAGGTGACGGTTAATATATATATATATATATATATATATATATATATATATATATATATATATATATATATATATATATATTGTCACTTTAGATATACAATGAGTTATTCATGAATATTGGTAATGAAAATTGATACGCAAAATGAAATTGCAATATAGAAATATGCAATCCTAGAAGCAAACTTATATTGCATAAAAATTAAAAATACTTTAAAACTTATACAATAAATATATTTGTTAAAATCCCCAGCAGAGGCTTCAACTGATCTTATATACATAGCTACATACCTGTATATATATAGCTACCTGTCACAGCTAATTCTATATTCAACGGTGGATATACTTTGTCTTAAAGATCTTAACCTTATTAGTGCAAAACTTGAGTGCAAATATAAAACCAACCAACATAGGTTTAGGATACTTTTCAAATTTCTTCTTCATTGATTATAGATTAAATCGAGCTTGTAAATAAGATAATTTGTAGAAAATCAAAGAAAATTGTTTTTTTTTCAGTAATATCCATATCCCTCAAAAATACGTAAGTCTACGTATTCGGATATTAATTGATATTTACATGTATTAAGGGTATTATTAGAGATAAGTTGCCAATATAAACTAAGAAAATATCGTCATACATCTCCGAATATTTAAATCACGAAATGAATAATTTAAATCAAACGCTAAGGCTTTGTACTAGATGCAAACACCATGTTGTATGCATTAAAACCCCCAAAAGGTAAGATAGAACTCTTAATATAACCTCCGTTATGCCCCTCAATAAAGCATAGGTAGAATGGAGAAGTTCATGTGACGAAAGAAAAGCAAGAGAATTCTGTAACAGATATGTTACCAAAGCCACGCGTATTCGTTTTATAACACAATGCTCTAGATAAGGGATAAACTTAAGGGTTAACTTCAACACGCCATTCATTCCTCACTTATCATAAATGTCCACAAAACAGCCACAACTGAATATTCTGTTTTTTATAGAGGCGCGTTTTGTTTACAAAGATATATTCATTTAACTACTTAGAATGTGATAAACATGAAATATGACAAAAGAAAAAATTCAGAACATTCTACGGGATTATTAGGTTACATATGTCCAAGTGAAACTGATTAGGCAATTAAATATTGATGAAAGGGTAATCTTAGAATATGCGACTACAGTGTGGGATCCTCATGAGAACTATCGTGTAAAGAAATTAGAGAAAGTACAAAAAAAGGCAGCTCGGTATGTTATGGGTAGGTTCAGAAAAATAGCGTCACAGAAATGCTAAACGCCCTCGGATGGGAATCACTGGAGAAGAGAAGGAAAATAAATAGGCTAGGTTGCATTCATCAGATAGTTTCAGGCAGGAAGGGATGGGAAGGATTTAAACATTTAATCAAAGAGCCTGATTTTTTAGGAAGGTGACACAGCCAGAAAATAAAACTTAGACCGCAGAGAACTAACATAGCTAAGTACTCCTTTTTAAACAGAGGGATAACAGAGTGGAATAAGTTGCCTGAATCGCTTTTGAAGCCCTTTCCAGCTAATCTCAAATCATTTAAAAAGAAATGTGATAAAATATTGTAGATGTAGATTATCAATAGGTCAATTGGATATTGTTCTCAGCATTTTTTGTAAAGTTATATAATTAATGCAAATGTATACGCTGCCACCATTAACTAATAACATAGGTATGTTTGTTTGTACAGCTAGTTCCAAAAAAAACTTACCACCTAAGCCGCAACCCGCATAACAGACGTGAAGCTCGATGAGAGCGAGTCTAGAGTTTTCCACGCATTCTATTGGCTCTTGGAAGGAAGGCGCCTTTTTAAACCGTTTTGAAACGCGTTGAACGTATTTGTACCGTCTTTATTAGCATCTAGTTAAACTACAATTAGTGCTACTTTTTACTATGTCTGCAACATAGTATTAAAAAATGAATGAAAATCGGATTTCCTTATTTCGGCCAGAGATTTCTGCGTAATTCACCTTTCTCTGGAGGCGTCGGGTAAACTTACTTTAGCTGCTTCAATTATCCAATAAAAAATTATGACATTGCAAGATTAAAAAGGATTATATTATCACGTTTTTTATGCTCTTGTCGCCTACAGGACGAACTTTTAAATTTATTTAGAGGAAATTCACGACTATGACTCAAATAGAAACATGAACGAAAACTCTGGAAGGAGATAAAGAATAATTATGAATAAGAACACAATCAACTGTATTTCAACTAATTTATGTTGCAGAAAAATGCCTTCGAGAAGGGGAGCATGAAAACTCTGCGAAACCTACTAAGGAAAGCAAAGATGAAAAGAAACTTTATCTGGGCGAATACACTGAGAAAGAATCATTTTAAGTCAACCTGGTAGAGAGCTCTGAAAATTAGACCCAAGACATATTACAATAAAGTAAACCAAGTAAATTACGATCAACTACATCAGATAATTACATCAAATATTATAAAAATTTTAAATACCACCAAATCAATTGATAGAAAGTAAAATATTAATTGGTGTGCTATCATCATTTTCTAAGGCAATTGTTTAAAATTCAACTTGCTAATTTAGTATTTTAGAAAATAACATAGATATTAGAATAGTAGCACTCCTAATTTTAATACTGAGGACTACAAAATTTTTTCACGTATCGAATTAAAAATTAGTTTACGACGAAATTAACGCCAGCATCTCGTAACACTTTTCCGAAGATATTGTTCATTGCCAGTCCCAGAAAAACTATCCCTTTAATTAAATCAAGTTCATGTTCCTTGCAAAATTATGCTGTCCCAACTTTTATCTGATGCTAAATCTCTTTCTTGCCCCGTGGTGCAAATTTTGACTCGATTTCTTTGCTGTTGAATTATTCTGCAATACAGAGAGGTATAAAATTTGCTTGATACTACAATTAACAGAGCATTAGATAATTCAGAATATATGCATCAACATGCCATTCTGTTCTTACTTCCATCAGGCATTCGTGATGACAGTATCAGATGAATCATTATGATTTTGAGATGAGATTTGGCTGTTTCTGACAAATTCGCGTCTGAAGTTTTACTGAGTCTTTCAGAGAGAGCGGAGGACCTCCACCCTGGCCCTAGGAGTATCCCCTATTCATTCCTTTGTTGTTTCTTTTTCTTTTGTTTCGTCCATCGAAAGGTATTGTCTATTTTCTCAAAGGAACCATAAAACGGCCGATGGGTGAAGGTGAACTCCGCTCTGAGAAAGAAAACCCCCTTTTCGGCATATTGTGGATGGTCGTATGTATCCGGGGTAGCGAATTTGAAAGCGCTAATGAGGATTACCGACCGCACCCCTGCTGAGCAGGTATCTAAGGTTAGGGTATGGTGGCGGCGACCGATCACAAGTAAGGTGGGAAATGGTGGATCCGCGATTTGTTATCTTCGCCGCGGGTATTCCCTTAGGGAATGAAGATATTCAACTCTATTTTTGAGGTAGACGACCTTTCAGGACTTCTTGCAAGGAATCCAGATGGTTAAGAAACAACAGTTAGTATGGCAAATCAGAACCTTAAGACTGATTTGCATATTGCAGATAAATACCAGGTTTTTGTATACTTGCATATTGCAGGTTTACACGTTAACATCTGGTTTATTTACATTTACATTAATACCCCGCGAGCCGCCGTATGACGTATGTCAGGGGGTGTGAAAACACCCACAACACGATTTCTATTGATATACTGAAATGATTTTCAGAACTATGCGCTAGGTGAAAGTGAGACTAATGATTAATGATCGCTGCTTCGGTTTCTGAATGCCTCAAGTAAATTATATAACCCGAATTGTTTGAATGGTGTATAATGATTATAAGAAAAATCACCGTCAATAATTATTAATGATGGGTAATATGAGTCATGGAAGAATACGCTAAAAATAGAGACCAACGGATGGTAATCAGACTTACATGAGAATATTCCTCTAATTCTCATGATTCATACCTTAGCTGTTAAAATATTCTTGGTTCTATATGTAATCCATTATTCCAACATTCACTCCAAGGACCTTCGTAGCATCATCCTTCATCCTAGGCACATCATAATTCTCTACGAATTTTGCGAAGATGTTTCGAATTTTTTTAATGGTAATGCAAGGAAGATCATTCTAGTTGAAATAGGACCTTCGGAAAATCTGAATGATAACATAAAGTTGAAAATGTTTGGGTGCATCATATCTGAATTAGTATCTCTATATTCTGCTTTTAAAGTGAATGGAATAAACTGTATTAGCTTATTCTAAATAACTAATTCAACAACAAAAACGAAAAAATAAGTAATGTGCCTATAGTCAATTTATATAAATCAAGCTCCTCGTCAATGATTGTTTATTTATAAATATTGTTTTTTATGCTTTATTTTGTCTCTATATTGAGCTCAAAATTTCGTAGTTTGAAATTACTTGAGAAATGAAAAATTAATTAGAGAAATACCACCTAATATGTATTCTTTACGCTTACGAGAACCAAATCGTTTAACTTCTCTTACAACATCTATGATACAAAGTAGATAGAGCGTTGAAGATGATCTTACTAGATTGACTAAAGTTTCTATTATAATGTCACTAAAATATGAATTGAAACGTAAATACGGAATTGTAGACACTCCGCATATTCAATGTCGCAGAAACTTGAAGTTTATACGCCGAATACCGATAAATTATATCTCTAAAGTTATTTAGAAGAAAACATTGTCTTGCATAGGTAGTAATACTAATGTTAGCGATTTCTATTGGTTTAAAAAACCTCGAAATCTCTTTCCAAAATAAATTGCTGATAAGAAGATGGTTTAGTTACTGGCTTAGTGAACTACTCGAACTTTCTTATAGAATTAAGAGAAGGTTGCTACAAAACATTGAACATCGATATAGTATACAATTTCGGAGATCCTGGGAATAAACTGATGCATGAGAAGGAAAATTCTGAAAGTATGATGAGCCATCGACGTTATATCTTGTATATTTGAATGTTAATCATTTTTGACTGAGATATTACTTAAATTGGATAAATGAGTAGTTTCTCTGGAGGCAGTCATAAACGGAGAAAATATATGTTGGATGAGAAAATTGAGAAGGTGAGCGAGTGGGTTATACTTTTAAAAGAGGTCGTTCCTCCTACTCAAAGTAAACAATTGGTCGACTTAGAAAGCAAAAATGCGCCTACCTATTGTGATTCATCCAAAAATCTGGTATTAACATACCTCTTACACTTTTGGTTGTTAAATTCATGTGAGTGTATGTATTACTGTTGCCGTCACTTCTCACTTCCCTATCTCTATCAAAACAGTCCCCCTCTTGAAGTCCTGGTGAATTCATTGCTTTATTCACTTCTTCCAATCACTCCTGTATCTTGCTTTTCAAATTTGTCACGGAATGTGGAGAGATGAAAAGTTTCTCATAGTCAATACATTTTAAATACGAAGGAATATTTTCAATATCACCAATCGATAAATATGTAGATAGACTAGCCATACCAAACCACCACCCATTCATCTCAATCATTAAAATTCTGTCGAAAAATATGAGAGTTACGCGGGGCCAGCCATCAACCGAGGGGAGCAAAATTTCAACATGAGCCTCATATGCGCTTCCCCATGTGATATTACAGGGTTGGAATTACAGGTAAAAAGGCCCTGGGAAAAACTATTTCACCAAGTCCCTATTATTTTGCGTATTTTTAACGTTTTCTACATTATAATAATTGTAAACGTTATAATAAACAATTGAAATATAAATAATGTAGGTAGTTTTGTATACATTCAAAATTAATTGAAAATTTTAAATTCATAGCTAACAGTAGCATTCAATGAGAATTATGACCAAACCTCATTCGCATTATCTTTTTGTGTATTTTAGAACTTTTAAAGGTGATAAATATAGCGAGAAGAATGTTTAAGAACGTAATGGTTTGAGACTGCAACCATTTCAAAAGAAATCCACAGAAGAAATCAAGTTTATTCGATTCACACTTCAATGACACCGAAAAATATTAATTAATTAATTCAAAATTAATGTGAAAGATGGTAGTCTCGTATCCGTCATCTTTATTCATTGAGGAAAATCGATTCTAGCACATTTTCTCTCAATTGATTTGGACGGTATATTAAAAATTCCAACTGCATAGATGATAAAAGTTACTGATTTTTTACCGATCAAATTTTAATTTCGATGCTTATCAAATGAAACAAAATGTATCTAAAATACGCAGAGAATGCCTCAAGACTTCATACTATATATTTACTTATTGTTTTTTAATGTAGCATATTAATGTAATAGCCTAGATATGGCCATGAGTGTGCCTTACTTTACTTGTGTAGATTGCATTCACACAGGCGGTGATAAAACTGGTGATCAATATAGACTCCTTTGGTATATAATTTTAAAGGCTAATAACTGCTCTCTTGAACGATGCATAATATTAGCTACTATTATATTATATAATACCACCCATTATAACCGCAGAGTTTTGCAAGCGAAGGCGTCGATTTCGAGGTCTATACATTTTTGGTCCGACACCGATTCAAACTGCGCGGAAATTTTCTTCCTCCCATCCCAGTCCTAAACATAAGCTCAGAGCGGCTCAGAGGCAGATTTTGCGAAAATTTCCTTCGACTTGCTCGTGCCTTTCGCTCTCAGACTCAAATTTTATGAGGGGAAGGGGGTTTGCCTCGGAATAACGGGACCTCGTGTGCGACGTTTGCCTCTGCGCGAGAAGCAATGCTAGAATATATACTGATTCGTTATAACCATTTTATAATAACTGAATTCTTGCATTACGATATCCGTATTGTTATAATACTATTCTGCTAGGCCAATGCCACCAAACTCAGGATACTAATAAATCTTTGCAACATTAACAAAGCAAATAAACCCATTTCAACTCTGCAGGCGGAGTTATGACTCAAGCAGACCATCTCCGCCATGTTTTTCCTCTCTCTCTCTCTCTCTCTCTCTCTCTCACTTCTTAAGGCTCGCTCGGAGGAAATTCACTACCTGTTATGCGGGTTGCGGCTTAGGTGGTAAGTTTTTTTTGGAACTAGCTGTACTATGGGTGACTGATAATTTTATATTGTAGTAAGGGTTGTAAATCTGTGTTGACTGAATATGTATAAATATCTGATTTTATATTTTCTATATATATTTTATGAGTTTCCACCGGACAGTCGTCCACTTGTAACTTGAAATTGTAAATAAATAAATAAATAATGATGGTTCCCTTTATATAAAGTAAACTTTTACTAATGAGTAGGATGGATATGATTTAATGTTATGTTTAGAAGAAAATGCGGTTACCCGTTAATTTCTGCTTTAAGCTAACTTAAACTTAACATTTAATGAAGAATGTCGTAAGGTATACAATCATTGAACACGCATTTTAATTAGCCTAGCTTTTAATCCTAACAACCGGTAATCAATAGAAGAAAATGGGAAAGGATGATAAGATAGGGGATATGAAATGACTAAGAATCACAATGCTTTATAGAACAAAGATTTTGACGAAATATTGTCGTATTATTATATTACGCTTACTCTAAAACTCGTGCGATTACCTGCAAGGAAAATCATGTGTCCGACATCTACTTACAGAACGACCCGTTATGCCACACAAAGAGAAATATAGAACAGGAGGCACAACATTAGAACGCCACATCATTCCGAAGTGAATTAAACCAAATAAGCACCACCCGTCTATTAATAGGCACCTTCAATTATGTTTATCGATTTCCTCCATTACATCTCACGAAGGGCCTCGCTTTGATTTAGAAGCTATTGCACGAGCCAAATATGAAATGACACACGTCTCTAGCTTTATTAGCTTATGTCAAAGGGCGGGAATAACGGCATCCAAACACTTAATCTCACTCGCAAGGCGATTTCGTGCAAATTTATTCCATCGACCGAATGCCCCGGTGCTGCTTAATTTGTGATTCGTACACTACGTCCCACATAGGCTCACCTGAGAGGGCGGCCCTACTGACCCACTAAGTTTAGGAGAACAAAAGACACTGCCCAAATCCGTCTCACCAAGAGGCGCACCCAACGACTGATAACAAATGATTAAGAGATGATGCATTATGTCCACTTCAAAAAAATATTCACTCCGAAATTCCACGACATTTCATGCCGCCGTGACTAGAAGGATAGAATATTTTCTATTTGTCTTTTGGTATAGTATAGAGAAAAATGTGTCTATTTACTTTTGTCCCAACCTTGCTTGCGGGTGTGATGATATCGATGCAACCACAATAGTATTGCAGAATAATGGCATTCTATTCGGTCCCAATTACATAAATAAAAATAACCATAACTACATAAATAACTAACGATGTGTAAAAGCCGATTTATATAGATCACAGCATTTCTTTATCATTTAATTGTCATCTTTCACGTCTGTCTTTATTCACTCATTGTCTCTTCCGTATTCCTAAGAATCATTCAATGCACACAAGGAGTAATTTCCACTCAGCGAGATACGTATTTCACTTAAGGGAAAAAACCGAGACAGTTGGCAATATACTATTTCTTCACGCTTTTTCAAACTAAAGAACGTTAAAAAACACTTTGGGCAGACATATATACAATATCGGAAGTCTTGTAAAAAAATCAGAAAAATGAGATGAGATAGCGATTTAACTGAAATAACGAGCAAAAATTTTCCCCTCATCTTTAAACAAAAGCTTTCAACAAAAATATCGGTGAAAAGTAGGGAAAACAAACAAAAACAATTTTTGTTATCGATTCAGCGAATAATCTTTGTTATCGCGGTTATGTAAATGTTAATTTTACAACTATTTATTGGCAATACAGTGCTGCAGCAGGTCTGAATTCAGAACAATGATTACGAATGTGAGTAAAGACAATATTCTTTAAATATTTATCCTAAGGATAGTTTATATCTTAATTCTCTACCAAATATCTATCCAGTTTGCGGAATTCCTCAATTGTGTTTGTAAAAACACCTATGTCCGTTTTTAGTAATGATAAAAAGCTTCTTGTCATAACATGAGCTATGGATGGCGAACTTTTTGTGGTTCCGTATTGGAAAAAATATTAAGGACTTGGGTGACAAAATGGTAAATGATGAAATACTGATATAATCTTTACCATACAACGATAGGATGAAGATGTAGTTTAATTTACATATTTATTAATTATTATTAATAATGAACAGAATTTACAATTAATTTCTCTAAAGATTAATTTTTAAATGAATCATACATATTAAGGATATTAAAGCCTGCAATTAGCGAGCCAAAACATTTCCCCTTACGTAGATTTTTCTTTGTCAACTCACCTTCCTCTTTATTTTGGATTTTCATCGATCCCTTTAAATAGCAAATATTAAACAAAATATAAGTACATGTCAAAGGGAGGCCTTCATAGGTCTCACCAATAAGGGGTTTGTATGGGGTGCAACAGAAACCAATGAAACACCATCGGCATACGAAGATGTATAGGATGCAAGAAACAATAAGTAATAGCCATTAGAAGGCAGAATTTTTTAGGTGTCTTGAGTTATAAAGCGAAAAACATGTCCTCGTCATAATCTCCGTAAAATCTAAGATAAAGGAAGGAGGACGGAAATAGACCGGGTTGAATAAAAGGGAAGCAATAAGGATCCTTGTAAAAGCGCCACACCCGGTGGACTCGCCCACCTCCATCGGCGAACAGGTTTTTCACGAGCTGTTAGAGAGAGAGACGATTAGCAGACACACTCATTCCGATCTCAGACGCTACTAAGACCGGAGTTTCAAACCCACCTTTGCCACTCCGTTTCCTCGATCAAGAAAAAGGATTTTTTTGTTTGGTTTTAATTGCGATGAGAAGAACAAAAATAATAAATTAATCACATCCTTATATCTGCAAGAATACCTTATTGAATAAAGTTTTTGAAAATTGTATTTCTCTTTTTATTAGTTCTCAGTCTCCTCATTGGTTCCAATTGGTAAAAATTGGTGCGCTATGAAAGATTAATGGCAGCCTTTGAACACACTTCGCTAAATGCTATGGAAAATGTTTTCTGGAGGATCATCAAGCAGCGTGTGTGTGAATATTTTTCAATTTAACACACCAGTGCAATTAGGAAAGCAAGGGCAACCGATATTAATCCACTTCTTGTATACCGATTGCAAATGTGCTGTTCCTAACATTTTAGGATATTATCATCATATTATATCTCAACATCTTTTACAGTTAGAAATTAATCGGAGGAGAAACATTTTGCTCTCGTGGGAATCCGGAAAAGTCACGTGATTCATCTTAATGAAATCTTTGCCACTACCTCAAAAGTACAACTTAATAATCTTTTATAGGTTCAGATAGTTCATTAATGTTTCCATTCTGACGACTGATTTTCATAATTTATTCAAAATGTCGCCTAAAATTAATGATATACTTTGAAGGTAAGGCCAAAAAAGAGTGACTAATGAAATAAAAAAGAAATGCGGTCTTAGATAGGTAACTTTGTTTGTGGTGCCCTTTATCCGAAGATGGCGATTTCCAGACGTTTCGGAGCGATTCGTTGGATCGAAAGGAAGAGATAGCCGTCGGAATGGAATCCTAGGAATGCGTATTCAAATGCTCGCCGTAAAAACACGCGCGAGGAAAAATTCCGAGTATCGCTTTACGGATGCTGAAAGGGCTTCTTTCTTCCACGTAATCTCCCTTATTTTCCAGGAACTGATGTATTTCATAGAGCAAATAAATCAAATATATTAGTAAAGGTGAAATTTTCTCTTGAGGTTCTGTAACCTGAGATACACTACTTATTTGAACAAGTTGAATACTATAGGATATTTGAACTTTTCTTGTTATAGTTTATAACCAATGGTATGAAAAATAGATTTCCCAGCTCTTCATTACTGTGACAACGGCTTTTCATTACAGCTTGAAAAACAGTGACACTAACGCGCCTTACACAAAGAGGCTATATGTAATAGTTTTTATGTAATTCAACTATATAGTTTAATCATCCATATTTCCTACTTATCTCACTGGAAAATATAAATAGCTTTGGAGAAAAGCCGTGAAAATATGTACTTACTAAAAGAAGTAAAATATCTGAATAGCGATAAGTATAAAATGGAAATGGTGTGACTAACCTAGGACTCAGGTTAGCTAAAACATCAAAGCCTAATTTAGTCACGTATGTAGGTAAAATGCAATGATAAAAAACGAGGGATCTGTCATTTAAGACGACTATAATCCGACAGATTCTCATTTCTGAAAGGGACAATCTAACGTCAACGCTCTTGGAGAATAATTTATAGCACCCTAATTGGTGAAATTTAACGATGACCTTAGTCGAGGTACGCTGAACAATGCAGCGAATACGCAAAAAATATCAATAACCCTGAGCATATTGATAGCTCTTCACCACAAGATGTCCATTAGGACAATATAAAAAAATCGGCCGAAAATAACGACACGCCCGCCACAAATCAAACCGATGACATAAACGGAAAAAACAAACGAAACCCGTGACCGCGTAGGCTATTCCTAAAGGTACGAGACGAAGCATTCAAATTTTCGCTTTAAGGCATCTCGAAACGTTTGATTCAACCGCAGTGAATCATTATCGCAGAAGTGATCTTGAGTCACCAAGACGTTTAACTGTCCGGGTTCCAGAAGTTAAAGCTCGCAACAAAGGGAACGCTAAAAAACAGGGATGTAAATCACTCCTTCGATTCCTGCACCCTTTTTTGCATCCCTTACTCATAGTTTTCGGATTCCATTCTTTAAGAGAAACCGGCAAGCGAGAGTTATACAACGTGTCTCGAATTATTGAATTAACTCTAAGTAACCGAAAGTGAATAATGGTGGTAATAAATTTCCGTAATTTAATCTAGAAAGCTTAAATATAAATACTCGAACTAATACTTTTGTCCGAAAAGTAAACAGAAATATTTTTATATTTACTTCCAAAAAACTCTTTTTCCTCGAAATGTTATTTTGAATAAAGCTTTATGATTTAAATCAAAGACTAAGCAAGAAACAGAAATTGAAAAAGCAATTTTTTCTGAAATATAAACGGATTGGTTTTGTTTGCAAGGAGAATCATCGCAAAAGAAACCGGACTCGATCCCAAACCTTCCATTTATCGAAAGGATTCTCAAATTAAACGGTTTACGAAGTCGTCCATATAGACCCTGAGAGATGATATTTATAAATGTTGATCTCTGTGATTGATAGAAGATAATATTACAACATTTTCCTTAATGTGAAAGTGTAATTTATTTTACTTTAAAGTAATACTTACACTCTAACCCTCCAGAACAAGGGGTTTATTCGTCAGGAGGAGAATTTACTGACCGAATGCAAAGAGTTTACCATCATAGCATATGGCTATCAATAGCAGTCTACCATTGCAGTCATAATTAACAAATATTATGTTTCGCTGATTAGATCAATATTTAAATATCATTTGAGACTTAAGAAAACAGCAAAAACATAGAATTCTTACATAAAATTAATTTTATGAAAATAGTGCGCAGATTAAAATCAGAATTTTAAAAATGTACACGCGACTTATTTGTCTTTGTCTGTAATAGTTGGAATAAAAACGAACGGGATCGATGAAGGATTGAAAAAAAAATTAAAGGAGTCCATTGTCGAAAAATATTGCGCATTTCTGAGCGATAAACATTCTTACCTCTTATTTTTTGGGATTTCGACGTGATTTGTTGTCCTTATAACGGATTATTTCCGAAAATACATCGATATTTTTGTCCAACATAAAGTATGAATACTACGCACCATACTTTGCTTTCTATAGATGAGAGAGAATGCATTTATGAATCAAGGCACCGAAAGATGAAAGCGGAGAGCTGGAATACTAAAAATGATGATATTCTTTGGAGCAATTCAAGCGTCATAAATTTTGAACGTATAGGAATTATATGAATCACGTGTGCGGAACAGAAATATCGATCGAGATATCAAACGCATATCGAACGACGACGATATACTATTAAATCACGAAAGAAAGTATGCATAAACATTGAGGTAAAGCGAACAACCATGGAATCATATGCATGACACATACGAGCAAGTGACTTAAACATAGCATTAAATAAATAAAACATAGAAATGAAATTAATCTTGAAACAAAAATACTTCGCGAGCGTAATTGGACTTTCAATAGAATACTTGTCAGCAAATCAATTCAATGCTGCCGATCATCATGCTGAGCGTTGAAATTTATCCACTTTGGAGGCGGGTAGTTTCCATCCCTACTAGTGCGGGAAACAGATAACCAATGCCAACCACACTTCTATCACCGCGTCCCCTAACTGCGATAAAGTGAATGCCGCCTCCAATTAAGAATTCAAAGCAAGACGTCTTTAAGGCCCACCTTTCAAGCGCCCCCTGAATAAGCGGGTGGCAAAATAGAGGCAGAAATAGGGAATGAGGGAAATAACGAGCAAATGTGGTGAGAAAGAAAAGTAAAGGAGGAATAAACAAAGTGAACCATGTGGTTTGATAGATAAGAAGAAAGAAACTTTGGTTCTTAGATATACTGTAACAGGTTCAACCACTCTTCTGATTAATTTACAATGCTGTAAATTTTTAAAGAGAGGAATGAATTGACAGTTTTAATTCGGCTCGGTATATGAGCCTAAGCACCTCACACCTATTGATAGTTTCCGATCCAAATTAGTAAGCGAAAACTTTTTGCAACCCGGCTAAAGAAGAATCGTTGAAACTGGGGATAACATGAAGTATTTTTAAAGCTTGAATGCTTATCAACATTTATATCTGCATAAAACATATTTTTGATTTTTTCCGCGAATAAAAAACACGGTCTGTGATCCATGCTCGGAGAAAGCTCGGCCATAAAAGTGTTCCTCAAAGTTCGAGAGCATGGGGAACACCAATTGAACTTTGAGTTTGTTGTTGGAATGACAATTCGATTCCTCAACGTACTTGACCTTTAGAAGTATAAAAATATTGTAAAATTTGATTCTCTCCTTAAATCGATTATAACTATCACTTAAAGGATCAAAATTTTCACTAAACTTTCTTTTTTCCTTAATTCACATTTTTCTGGATTGTCCCATTTCTTACGCGCTTTTCACCTTCCTATTTCTATGGAGGATTTTCGCGTAATTTATACATAAAATTTATATCGTAAATTTAAAAAAATTATTTTTGCATTATATTTTATAGTATTTTTACAGCATGACAGAATAAAAAATTATTAGAATACATATATAAAGTTTTATAAGTGGCATTACTGTTGTATATAATTAGGTACTAGAATTTAAAATTTAACAAAATACGAATCATGTTTTCCCATACCTTTTCTTGAACACATTATTCCATTTTATATTTCACTCTCCTTTTTCGATAACCTAAAACACGTTGAATGTGTTATTGTCTCATCTCTTTTTTCAGAGAGATTTAAATGTATACATTTATTGATAAAACGAACGTATGGAATAGTAACTCCATTATTAACTTAACTAATTATATTAATTATATATTATTAGGAAATCATAGAAAATTTCTGTATTTTTGTAAAATAGCACAAAAATATCATAAACGTCACTTTAGGTTTCGCTAAGTGAATGGAAATTTAAAAAATGGTGAAAAAGGCGCCGATCCCTTTTTTGGAGGAATACTTTCTCGGCCGTGTTAGTCTCAAACACCAAAAGAAAACAAACGGGAAAATAAAGCACCGGCAGCGAGATCCATCCTATCCTGTCTTACAATCTTTCTTTCAAAGACTACCTCTGTGATTTTTATAGCCTTGCGTCCACTAAAAGAATTCCCCGTATTCCGGTTTCCCTTTCGGAATCGACTCCTCACGACGGCCTCATAAATTCTCTGAAGATACCTTACAGTTTCGACTGACCAATTAATTTGCTTTTATTTCTTTGGGGTTCCGGCGGAGGATCATACATGTGTAAGTACAAGGTCTCTGCAGACGTTTGATTGTACGCGACGAGTGGCGAAATCAATGTCTCAGATGGCAAAGCAAACCGATCCATCTGTCCTCTTTCCTCCTACGTTAAAGTCAACCTGAGATCCGTCGACGGCAAACGATGCCTTGAGATAGTAAAATCAACGTGTCAAGACATACCTTCGCGGAAAGCCCTTACATAAGTTAACTTTTTAATTATTCCGCAGTTCCTTTTACAAAGAACTATTTTAGCTAGCGTGGTAAAGTATTCGCTATAATAGTCGCTACATCAAACTAAATAGTAACGTATAATTAAAGTCTTCTTCCTTCCTCCGCTATAAATCGCCATTCTGTTGGAAGCACGCCTCCCTGAGAGATTAGGGAAACATTTTCGTATAATGCACAGGAATAATAAATACATCTGGAAACAAGTTCATGAGGAAACTAAATCTGTTCAATAACTTAGCAAAATAATACAGAATAAAATCCTCTTATTCTTTAGGATATAGTTTCTTCGTGAAAATGTCCCTGATTTATTTATTTTTCTAGTCATGGAATAATACAAAATTACATTCGAATCTGTGGATTTTAGATAAAGTCAAAGATAACTTCTTAAACAAGTCTCGCCTCACCTTTTCTACGCCTCCATAAAAATTTTTCTCCGATAATTATATATTATTACTTCCCACAAAATTCCCTTTCCTATACTTTACGAATTACCGTCAATTGGGATATCTTTGGCACAATATCCTAGGCTTCAAGATACTTTTAATGTTACCGTTCCTTTATTTCTATTTTATATTCAAATTCGATGATTTTTTATGTCTGAAGTACACATGGAATGTTCATAAATATGGAAGTCATTATCATGAACATGTAAAAAATATTTTGTCCCAATTAAAACAATATCAAATTTTTGGCCAATGTTAGCTTGGATTGCGTTGATATTAGCCTATGAGTTAAAAATCGTATAATGAGACCAACAACATAATCTGAAGAAATTGGAGACAAGAAATTAAATTTTGGTTTCGCCATTCGAGAGCGGTTGAATATAACTTGCTTATCTTCCCAAAATGACCAAAATCCCTTTCATTTTAAGATCTAAGGGAAAATAAACCTTAAAGAAATATCCTAGAATAGTTGCTTTACGATAATCACAAATATGATGATGTGGAGAATTTTCCATGAGATTTGTTTCCATAAAGATGCAATGAATCAGTTACATCCGCAAACGATACATATTGGTTAGCATTCTCGCAGATCAAAATATTTATTTTTCTTCCTCGTCTTTACAGTCCTGTGAGATCATTTATCTATTTCGGGGACTTTGAGATTGACTGCGGAGATTCAATAAATCATAAATTAATTAATATCAATCTTTGAAAACACTAAATTAAGTTACACCTATTACATTAACAAGATTCGGAAAAAGTGAATCTTAGGGGCCGTTATGCATTCCATCATTCGCCTTTCTCACCCACGCGCGATCATTCAACGCACCTGCTTCGTACAACCAGTTCTAATTAAACCCGCAAGATAGATAGAGCGTCGGGCTTAAGATCTCGCAGAAAGAGAAATTTAACGCAGTTTGCCGCACTAATTCTCGCAATCAGCCCTTTATTACACCAACAACGGAAAACTCATTTAGGCCGAAACATTACTTACAGCCCTCCCCGGCTTTGAGAAGGGGGCGAAACCACTCTTCGGAAGGCATCCCGGGTGGCGATTAACGAAAAAGCTAAGGAATAAATTACACTACGGTTATTAAGAGCCTAGAAATATCCGTCACATTTACAAGTGATAAATAACGAAGAAGGAAGCCTTCCAAAGGAATAAATTCCTTCGTCCGACTATTTTGATTGTCCCGATCGACACGCGATGAAGGATGTTCCCGCCTCTCGACAACAACTGAAGATGCCGCCACCGTCTGAGAGGCCCAGGTGGCCGTCCCACAACACGTGCGGAGGAAGAATGCAACCGGAGGTATAAACAAAGGGATGGAAGTGGGGGAGACAGGGATTTGCCTATCCAGGTCGTACGTCTGACTGGGATCAACTTCATCCTCCCCACCCGCGATAATTCTCGAATCCTTCGCGATATGGCCATCCCGAAATTCGGAATATGCGACAGGAATTTATCTACAAATCTAAGGAGACACGAAAAATGTCTTCATGCCGATAGATATCTGCGACCTATGCAACTGCATTTAAATAAAACTTCGAAAATAAATTATTGTGAACATAATAAAGCTTGAAGCAATACTTCATTCCCTATGATACTTATTACTCTATATATGATATTAGGTCGATAAACATACATTACTAAAAAGTGATATTTCATGCTGTGGTTTACCAAGGGCCGGGTGAGTCATTCGCCTCAGGGCGCACGCGATAGCGAGGTGTTATAAGCACCACTTCCTCACTGATTCTAACAATAGGTAAACATCAGCAAATAAGTAAATATTATAGAGATATAAACTCGAAAAACTGAAAACGTAATATAATGAAAAATGGCTCGATATTTATCCAAAATGTGAAGCAGTCCTTTCGTCTCCGAAGGAAACATCTCAGAACAAAATTTCCTATTCCTCCTATCGATTTTATCCACAGTTTAAGTTTTCCTGTATTTCTAGGGAAAATTATGCATTAAAAACATCAGAACTAATAATCGCCATTTATATAGTAATACATTCAATGGTCTAGAAGAAATCTGTCCTCTATTAGCCTAAGTATGGCAGGGGGTGGCCAAACCTTATGGATCAGGGCAGCTGACGCCTGCCCTTGGATTATCACGTAACAGTTATGTGCTTTTTTTTAAATTCAACTCGAATTGACTAAATGTTCGATTCGAAGCTTTGTCCGTTTATTTCAGGTCAATTTTCCAAACCGGAGCTCGCATTTTCTTCGTCTCACGCTTATCGTCCGTTATAATAGCACTGCGAATTCAAAATAAGGCATTTTTTACATTAGATGTAATATCATAATGATATCCATTTTGATTCGTAAATTATTTTTGGCTATAAGCGTACTTATCTACAACATACCATAAAAATTTATGCAGATAATTGAAAAACGATAAAATAGTTGGAATAATATGATCATAATTTTCCCCCGTTGAAATTTTTTAATATCTTTGTTTCGTGCTTTTCAGACGTAGATTCGGTTCCAAGGTTTCAACTTCTTTCGAACAAAATTCGATTAAATTCAAATATTTGCATACCTCCACTAAACAATGTTGACGCTTCACCTAAATGCAAACCAAACACATATTACTAAATAACGGAAGACTAGATGATGGATCAAGTCTTGAGAGACGTCGGTTACTATCCTCATCAAAATCGAATTTTATTTCATGAAGGAATAAGTAAAGGCACTTGATGAAAATTCAGGAAATAAATAGTGTAATAAACAAGTTACTAAAACAGTATAAATAGCAAAATTAAAGCAACAAATATCCTGAGGAGGATTCTTCAGCTTATTCCTCGGGGATCAGCTTGCGTACATATCAACAAATATATCAACAAAATTCGAATGCATCAAAATTTACGAATAAAACAAGTGATAATCGGCTCCCGGCGCCTTGGCAACCTCTGACCTTATCATAGCAGATTATTTATCGCAGAAAATCACGACTATTCCTACCATTAAAAATAAAACACTATTGTATACAAAAGCGGCAATTCATCTAAAATGAAATGAATTTGAGTCAACTTAGGATATTATTTATGCGAAGAAAAGGTAAAAGCTAATGCATTTACATAATTACAAATTAACATTTAGAACTATTCTTGGATGGAAGATTATACTCGTTGTAATTTGTAATAATGATCATATTTTTACAATATCGTAAATATAGTAGTAGTTAAAACACTCAGTAATTCAACTTATATCAAAGATCAAAAAGACCGTTCTCGGCTTTATCACCATCATATAGTATACTATTTCTAACAGAAACATCGATTATACACTTTATACAACATTTACAAACCCATCCTTTTCATCAAAAAATGAGTTTAAAGCCTATTCCGAAATCAAAACCCAGTCGAATCACATAACTTTGCGTGTTTATCATAAAATCATCGAAAATTCAAGAATTTTTTCGACAAAATTTATCAAGAGCTGGTGCTATCAATTGCTAATACCGGAACACATTTAAACTTTCCGCTCCCCTGAATTGCACTCAAACATGAATTGAATTAAAGCATCACATACAAAATCTTAGGTTTCTCCTAACTCCTAACTCCTAAAGTATTTTACCAACAGTACGCAAATCATCCCTGTATTCACATCCATTCCCTTCTCATTTCACTCTTCCTTAATCCTTACTGTTCTATCACTATTACTCTATACTAAACTATTTTCTCTTCTTATTGAGCATCTCATTTATTCATTTTTGTAAGTAAAATGTGGTTTCTTTCCTTTAAACTTTATAAGCGCCTCTATTCTTCCATTCAGATTTTTCTAAAAATCACAAGAAAAACGTCACAGTAATATATTTCTGCTAAAACCATTCAAACTCGAGTGTAAGAGTAACGGAATATACTTACGTACTTATCTTCCTAAAGTTAATTATACGTCCAAATATATCGTCACCGATTCCATATATTATGTATTGAAAAGGTAATCCTTAAATAGCGAATTAAGACAAAATGTACCTCAGCTTTTTGGACAGAAGGTCACTACTTTGTTCTATAGAAATCTTAAAAATACACCAAATGAGATCACCCAACTGACATCATGAGTAAAACCAAATAAGGGTTCGCTAAGACAGTAGATATAAAGTCATTCATTTTTCTAACTAAGCATAGCCAATACCTCTTTAGAAACACTCGGTAATACAAATAAAGGTCCCGCAGATATAGTGTTAGTGAAAAGGATTTTTGAGTAGGGAAAGGAACCAAAGATAAGGAATTTTATCATCGGCAATAGAATGGCGTACAAATTATGGCTCAAAACCAAAATTCATCATCACCATAATCCGTTGATCTCATAAATGGTGCAAAAAATATGGTCAAGAGGAGACGCCTTTAAATATGTAACATAAACTATACAAAGCATACATAAAAAAATAAGAAACGATGCGATATTTATAGAAAAAACGTTCCTTTTCTTTGACCGAGGTTCCAAAAGACAACTCCGCTTTCTGGGAATAAATTGAAGTGAGTTGCTATACGGAAAAGCACATCAAGAAATTTAGGTTTATTCATAATAACAACGGCTGCTAAGCAATCCCATTAAGGTGTTGCAATTCAGCGACATATTAACAAATTAAATAGTTAAGGAAGGAACTTTAAGAAGATGGGAATGAACACGTCGGCAGTCATTCGCTGAATATTCGCACGTGCGAACGAAGTCGATTGAGAAAATGCCTGAATGAAACACAGAAGCTGCGTTATGCTGCTAACTTGCTTTCGTGTATGGAATTCGCAGCCAGAACAATGGCGGAGGTGATCACGAGCATTCTTACGGCAATTATCCCATTGTCGTAAAGAAGGACCTAAGTAATCATCTCATCTGGTAAATGTGCGAGCGTCTGCGCGTGCGTGTGAGCGCAGCGAATGTCGGCGACCGTAAAGTACTTCTCCTCTACCTGGAAGCCCTGGGAGACAATAAGGAAAGAAGCACTCACGCACTGGGATTATACGATCTAAGCTCATTTTTTTCTCCAGAGGTTGCGGCGTATGGAATACAAAGCGTGCGAAAGGTCAGAGAGGGAAGGGCTGGAGGAAAGTAACATGTGTAAGAAAGAGAAAGCGACGTAGAGTGGAAACCTAGAGGAGGGTGTAGAGTAGAACTATTTATCATCGGCTGCAAAAGTATGAGGAAGCATTACGATACATATAGTGAAACAAAAATATCGCAAGAAAAATAAACGCGAGAATAAAACAGAGCAGTAATTAAATCTGACAGTCAAATTAGGATACTATATAATAGACTAATCATACGTTAAAGAGATAGTATAAATCTATTTGCACACCAACTCAAACCACACTGTTTGAAAGCGTAATCAAAGGTTTTCAGTATTCAAAATGACATCATACTGTCAGTTAGCTATATAGTTAATTAAATCAATCAGATGTTCTAAAGAAAATAAGGTTCATTCTTAAAACGAGATACAAGCGTTCGTATGTTTCCAAAATACATTAAAAAGATTGATTAGCACTTAATATATTAAATACTAGTATTATAGTTAATACATTTATCCGTGCTTTATATTAATAAAGTCACTCTGCTAAGTTATATAAAAATATATCACGAATAATGAGAAAGGAGGCTCTAATGAAAAGTAAAATAAAAATCAATTCTTACCATAGAAACATATCCTTCACTTTAATCCTCATAGAAATTTTGTTGGATCCGTTGATGGACTCAAAATCGGGGGACAATAACTGAAAAGGCTTAGAAACTCTTTCGATCCACCATTTGCTACCAACAACAGGATTCAATTAGGCAGTGAAGATCCGTCCTGTTTCCATGCATCTTACTAAACGAGATTCGCTTTTCGATGACATTTTATACAATTTTTTACATTTTATGACTGAATATCCTAATCGACGTGTCACTGACAACAAATATTTAAACTTTCTTCCTTAAGTAAGGAAATACTGTCCGTGCAACGTTAGTCATTGCGACCTTCAATACACCTCGCTTTGGCAGTACAACTATTATATATAGCTATATACTAAAGTTGGAAGTTGGACTATCATGGCCCCTGCGCAAGGATGACACGCAATATTGTGAAGCGTTCCACATTTTTTGCAGCTCTCCATTCTATAAGATTCTGATAGAATTCATTTTTTATACAGCATTTACATTCATTAACTGCCAAAAGCTCTACCGCCAATCAAACAGCCCAAATGTTATATGGCTCCTATATTTATTGCGAATCCCTTTCTCGGGATCGGCGATTGATCTCATAAGAGAGAGGACGAATCGGAGAGAAATTCAGCCAAAAAGTACTTCGAAAACATAACTGAAGTGATTCTTCGGATAAAAACAGTTCAAAGTAGGAAAACATCCAAAGTATAAGAGCTCAGCAATCCTACTTCCACAGTAGCTAAGACATATCAAAACAGATTCTCTTAGTCTGAAGGGTATATAAAAATTTAATTTTAATAAATATACTTCCAATACAAAGCATACTAAAATACTAATAAAATTAAGACGAAAGGTGGAAACTGGTGCACAATTAAACGTAATTAGTATGGACACCTTTCATACTGGATGAAATTCACAAAGGCTTGAACTTAAGTCAAAATTATATTGTACAATTGTATTGCACGAAAAGAAGTGAAAATTAAGCAACTTAGCTCAGAAAAGAGAGTAACAAGATGCTCCCAAGCAAGTTCATTCGGCTGACGGTCAGTTGATGGCTCTCCCGTCCTCAGTTCCGTTGAGACAGTCAGGGTGGCCCACCTCAGGAGTCTATTCTTCATATGGGAAGAATGTAGCCGTGCGTGTGTGCGTATGCAAATTCTGACTCTTTCGGCTAAAAATAACGAAGCTTGTTTCTCACCTCAAGGAGCAACGGTAGACAGGATAACATCCCCTTTTTTGTGCCTGCAACATGTGGAGAGCTGCCGTGCAAGTCAGACGCGATCGGAGGCATAAAATCACAAAATTATATCAACGGCATCATCTTTATGAGTAGATATAAGTATCAAGCCTCACTAGACGCGTTTTTAAACTCATGAAGATTTTTGGTAACCCAATGCGATTGAAAGCGCAGGAATAGTTTGGCATCAGCAAAATCAAATGAGTTGAATTGAAACTGAAAATGCATCACGGGAGCAGCATGGCTTATTCAAGCAGGAAGCTACTTTGGAGTATCAAAAATTTACGTATTATTTTAATGGGTACTGACGGTGGAAACCGTTAGGCTGTTAATATAATAGAAGCGATAATTCATAGAATTCCACCTTAACCACCACTATCTGCCTTCTGTCAACTTTTGAAGAAAAACTACCTTAACACCACTAAAGTATTTCACAATTTTTATCAATTCTACTATAAATCGAACAACGGAAACTGATATAAGAGCACTGAGTCATAGAAATACAATAACAGGTGAAGATTGTCGTAAAAACGGTTGAATAAGAACATTTCAGTAATATTTGGGTTAAATAGAGTCAAAGAATTTTTTATTTCTAATAACACATTGATTACAACATAGAATGTTCAACAGTACAACTAGAACATGAATAACAAGGTAATCGTCTTCCGAGGGAGATGACAACGTGGTGATAATTTAAGAAGCAAGGTAAACGCTTCCTAAGCGACATGTTTAACCGAAAAAAGTACTTTTGACGCTCATCCGACGGCTTTTTTATGGGGAACCTCAGTAAAGAAAAAAATACCAAAAAATAGTCCTACCAGAACCATTGGTTGGTCGAGAGAGCCCTAAACGGAACTATTCCAAGTTAGAGAAAATTAATAAACGGAGACTTGGGGAGTGGAATGCATATTTTAAAAATTCACATTCATGCATTATTATGTATTATCGATGATAAAATATCGTTACTTCTTAGCTTCAGAGCAATCTAAATATCCATATATTTCTTCGTGATGAATGTGATATTTTATACTTTTAAGCATGAAGCAGCTCTATTTGAAATGAAAATCAAGCTACTGAGTGGCCGTAATTCTCATAATGTATTAAATACTTGAGTTTATCAGACAATGAGTGACGAAAAAGAGTAAAAAAATGGAGCGTATCATATATTTCAACCATCATCATCATGATTTTCAATGATATTCGCGGATTCAATGAAAAGCATTTGAAGCATCAGAAAAATTCCCATCTGTCATTTGGATTATCATCTGGATCATTATCTGGATATCCACTAAAGATATGAATCAATTGTAACTGCTGAAAATAGAGAATGCAGAACTCGAATACCACCTTAATACGTCATTTGGGTAATATTTGCATCAGGATGCTTGCTATTAGTACCTACATTATGTATATGCAAGTACTATTTTCTAGTACTTGCATATACAAGGTGTCATGAACGTCACTAGGAGGATATAGCATTTACTTTGAAATGAATATATTTGTCATATTGACACTTGTTCAACAAAATTCTCAATACTTCCAAAACTAAATAGTGCCAACCGAGACAGTATTTTCCCGCCATTTCGTAACAAAACACCAAAGAATTAAAATTGCTTATTTTCGAGCATAATGACCAAGAAGTAAGGTCGCCAAATGATTTAAGTTCATAACAAATGAGTAAATCAGAAACACCTGAGAGTCGCGAACTTATCCTGGGTGGTCTTCAGCCTTTCCAAGGAAATTCTCAGCAATTCCAGAATCATAAGTGATTTTCCGTAAATCGTAAGCATATTTAGCATCGTTGATTTCCTTCCTCCGGATTTGAAAAACGCACGCGCAAGAATCATTAAAATAGAGTGGAGGAATGTGAGCGCATTCGGATTTCCTGCAAAATCTCCGGGGTGGTCCGCGAAGGGCCAAGAAAATCCCTTAATTTGAGCGGACTTCTTATATGAAGGAGGAGAAGATAAAAACGCGAACGGAAGCTCCAGATTATAAATTGTGACAAGAAATAATTAATCCTCTGCCGGGTAACACCTCCTGCGCTGAGATAATATCAGGGCTGCTCCGCTCTTTGCTACCGGAGAGGAAACCTCACAGTGACTAAGGATTCAATTTAATTACAAATCTTCCAAATGGGCGTCGGGAAAAAAACGAACCTAGAAGTACTCGGACGCAACTGCTCGCGTAACTAACGTTAGTGTTGCCGTCATACGGTTTGGGAGAGAGCGGACTATAACCTTAGGTGGGGATGCAGAAAAAGCGAAGGAGAGATGACGATGGATGAGGGGGAGGAGAAATTGAAGGAATGAGGAAGGGGTAGGCAGATGATGATGATGATGATGATGGGAGGGACCGGGAGATAAACTCTTTGTTGGCTACTGTCCTACGCCTGCCCACTATCTCACCTTTTGTTCTTGATGGGGATGGGGGAGGCGTAAAAAATAGAGGGGGAGGGGAGGAATAAAAGAGCCGAAAGAGAGAGCGTTGATGAAACGGAGGCAGGCAAAGATTGGGAGGGCTCATTTTTTACCCGCTTGCTCCTCGTTGCCACCGCATTGAAAATTGGTGGAGAAGGCCGGGGTAAAAAGGGGAAGGAAAGAGTATTCCATATCAAACGATCCCATTATTCATCTATATTTCATTGATGTCAAGACGGTGACTGTGACATGGATATTTTTCCGGCAACGTCACTGCGAAGGAATGCTCTTACGCTGTTTTTCCTCTTATTTTTGGCCGTACTCACAGGCTATAAAATATTTACCATTACCTTCGTAAGATGAGAAGTCTTTAGATATGCAGCGAGCCGAATATGGCTTTCAATGGACCGGAGTAATAAAACGACTTTCCATCCTATTACGCGTTATATATTTAAACCACTTAGGGGGCAACCTATCGTTATTTTCGATTCGCTGATATCTTTATACGATCGCTGGTGAAATCGTAAGCTAAATACGAACATGGCTGCTGAGGATAAAATTCGTTCGGAAGGGAACGACTTTCCTTGTAACGGAAAATGAATGAACACAAACTTAAGCAGTTGAACGCGATAAGATATATATTTAAAATTTACTGATCTAAGTTACTATGAAAGAATTAATACGTTACAAGCGATTAAATGATTTCAAATGACAGCGGTTATCAGGCGAAACGGTATATGGACCGTAAGATTTGCACGTAAAAAGCCGCAAGAATCGGATTATTTGCGTTGCCAAAATAGGGATTGGTAGCAAATATATGGCAATATATTTAACGATAACAAAATAAATTAAAATTCAATTTTCTTCAAGTATTTAAATGTGTTACAGAAATTTATAATTGAATTTTTAAGAATTCACATTGTCATTGGAGTATAGAGGGAGAATTGGTTCGTTTTACTTCCTGCTTCATTTTCTTTAAGTAAATGAATCATGATGCAAAATGTTTCACCCAGTGAACGCTACAGAAAACGAACTGCTGAACGAAACTTGTTTTTCGAAGAAGCATTTTCCGTTGATCGCTATTAATTCAAAACCGTCAAATAGAATGTCAAAAATAAAAGAATCTTCAAAATATTGAACGTCTACTGGAAACGCGAATGCGCTATTCAATTGTTTAACCCCTTTGGCGCTGGTTAATAGGGCATTTATTTACTACTTCGCCGCAAGCATTGCATTACATTCTTGCACAACATAAATATGTACATGTGTATGTATACAAACGCGCACACATACACAAACGAACTGAAATAAAATTACGACAATAAAGAAAATACGATTTTGCTAAACCAACTAAGATTCCGCCGTCAACTTAAAATTTCCCAACTTTTTCCTTTCCGTTTATGACATTCGTTTTAACAGATTAAGTGGTTCAAATACCATAAGTTTGTGAAAAAGAGAGTTTGGAAATCGCAGTTCTACATCATTGCTTCACTTTCTGCAATCGAAGGAATCTCCATGTGAAAATTCAACACTTTCCTTGAAGCAAATCACCGCCTTCAATATTTCTATTTTGAATGAAGTTGTGAATTGCGAGTAAAAAATAATTCCCATTCCCGAGGAATCTAATAAAAATATCCGATGGAGCGTGAAGAGGGGCAAAAAGTGCGATGGATGTCCTCCGAAAATCACGGGGAAACAATGTCTCGATTACGGGAATGAGGCCGGAAGAGGACGCCTTCATCAGCACAGGCGATTAGCGACAGATATCGGTTCGATTCGCTCACGAGGGGGGCTCGAACCTCGGCCTCCGAGCCCGAGAGATGATGGGGAGGAATGCGGGCGAATAATGGATATTAATGATGTTCCGGGATTGGAGGATAAAAAAGCCGTGACAATGAGAGAGTTGAACGGTGGTGTGGAAAGGGTGGAATGCGAGACCTTGAAAGGTGAGGAGGATTGTTGGGGACGATGCTCTTCGTGAGAAGATTTGCCAAAGACAGACGCTGCTCATGGAGAGACTGCCTAAAACACTGGATGAGATGGTGAAGATACGCTTCGGGAGATTTTAACGCGCAGGATTCTGAGAGCAAATTAAAACACTTATCGCTGAGATTCGCGCCTGCAAATGACAGGCCTGATTCTTTCTTTTCTTCCAGTAATAAATATAATTTATTCAGTAGAATTAAATTATGTCTAGTTGAAAGTCTAGAAATCCTCTAAAAATACGACCTCAGTATTCTTAATATCAAACCAGGTTCCTTTCGTGGACTACTACGCAGGATTGGCACTCCGCAAAAACCTAAGGATGATTTAACTGAAAAGGAAATCTAAAATTCTTTCCATATCTCTACTCCAGACTAAATTAATTCTGAGAATGGACACGAAGAAAATAGTTCATAGTAAACGTTTTTCGTATCCGAATTAATAGTATTTAAGTTTGATAATGAGAAACATGAGATAGCTGAAGAAGAAAATTTTATCTTCAGATTATTAAGCATGACATTTCAGAAAACTTCAAAAATTAAATTACCGCAAAATTGTAATTACGTTGGCGTTCAAATGCATTGCATTTAGTATTTCCTGACGATCTTTCGTCGCGATTGGAGGTCGATAACAGGTCCAGGCATATTTTCAGCTTCATCCCAATAAACAACTAATCCTTCCTTTCATCGAATCCTTCAAGACTAAGGATGAGAAACATTTTCCCATCGGAAGTCCGCACGTAAGATTCGGTCACATATGTCAACCATGACACCGAATGAGAAACCATCACGCCATACTTGAGTTACATGTTGCTTTCATTCAAATAATCTGATATTTAATTCAAATAATCTAAATGAAATTTGTACGAAGTAAAACTAATTAAATTGATAACCAGATTTAAGTGGAATACTGTATTTTCAATTCACATAAAATTATGAAAAGAAGATTATTCACAAACGTGTTTTTTTTGCATAGCAAAAAAGTTACATGTGGTCCTTACTACTCAATCTCTATCCTAGACTGTAAATAGATCGGGTGGATGACCAGTTCATAAAGTTCTTGTAAGTCATTGCTTATCCTTCGATACCCCAATAACCAAAAATAAGCTAGATTTACTCCAGTTTAAAAACCAAGGAAACTATAAAGAAAGAGAGATAAAGAAACGGTTAAATATAGAGAAAAAATTACTTAAAAGTTTAAGTGCAAAAAACTTATCACAATTTCCGGGATATGATACTCAATGCTACATTCGGTCTTTAATTTTAAGTTCACGAAAGAACAACTGATAATTTTCTTTCGCACTTGTGTCATTGAGTGATCTTCTAACAATTGGATTATATTTACTAATAAATAGAAGCTAAATTATCGCCCTATATTATTCTTTACTATTTTCTAAGAAGTTTAATGTGTAATTACGGACACTATCCTCCAATGACGCTTAATATGTAATTGATAAATCAAATGAGGCATTTGTCATTTGGAGGGTAATACATTATGAGAATCTTAACTCCATTAACGTTTCTTTAACATGATACGAATTTCTTGAACGTAGAAAATGATAGTCCTATCCCATCTCTCGGGGGGATGAGCCGTATTTAGGATAAAAATATCCTTTTCTTCACCGAGCAAAAAATACATGCACGAAAATGGTAGATGGAGTGAAATGTAAGCATAACTGCTGTGCATACTGTAAAGGAAAGTGAAACTATCAGAATGATACAAAAGGAGAATTTCAACGTCACAAGAATAAAGAGGGGATAGAAGCATTTTGTGATTCCTAACCAATTTAAGAGTAAAATTCAAAGGTGAGTTTTGAAGGTTCAACAAAAATTAGTGGGTATATTACTATGAAAGAGAATCAGTGCTGCTTTCTGAATGGTCTAAAAAATTACCTTTCATTTTGAACAGACTCTGTAAGTGTTGTACCACAATTAAAGCAAAATCGCCAACTGCAATTGAGGATTATAAAATTATTTTTAGCCGACCTTTACTGAGATTTTTTGACCAAAGTGCCTAAGGAGTTCAGCTCTAATTTCCCGTAGTAAAGATTCACTCTCAGAAAATCCATGCAGAGTAAGCCAAAAACGACAGGGACAAAACGCAGATAAAAATTAAAAATTTAGTTTCCCATCAAGAGATGCACTATTAGAATCGATTCACATGCATCTCAAATCTAAAGTAACCAATAAGAATTTATTACGGCCCCAGTGAGCGTAAGGAAATTTGGCCAAGAGGAGTGAGGGTTGAATTTGGAGTGGGTAACATTCGGGGCAAAAGAACACAGTATACACTGGTGTGCGAGAAAAGAATCGAATGAGGGAAACAAAAACGAGAGACTCGTGAAGCGTAATAACGAGGATGGCTCTATTGTCCTCCCCCGCTAGCCTCTCCGCCCCCACCCGTAAAAATTTCTCCTCTCGGGAATGAGGTATAGATCGCGGCGATGGGGTCGGGAGAGAGGGTAGGAGATGACGAGTATGGACAAGCGTGATGCGGGGGAAGGCCTCTTAAGGTACGGATGAAGGGTTCCTTTGGATACAGGTGTGTAAGAGAGGTAGCTACGACGTTGTTCCCAACCCACGGCCCTTGTTCGTCCCCTCTTTTTTTCTGATCCCTCCCTCCCACGCTGCCTTAACGGAATTCCATGTTTTTTCGGACCGTCCGTTTTTTGCCCTCGCGCCTTCAGTGTCGACCAATGCTGCTCCCGGCGGTGGCTTCTCAAATCACTTCCAACTCTCTTTTCAGGGGCGGATGATGAGATCTCATCTGATGCATCTTTAAGCAATGGTGCTAAAACCAGGCGGTCCAGATACCCATTACTCAGGAGATAGCCAGCCAGTTATGTAAAGTTAGTTAAGAAATGAAAACAATCGAGCAACATACATCAAGAATTCTTTCGTTTGTTGTTTACTATTCGCTGAATCTAGTTGTGAATTAGCAGCTGGAGTAAGATAAAGACATCGGGATTTTCCACCATCTACCACACGCTTTTGGCGATTGGCAGGGTTCGCTTGTTAATGCAAACGAATTATAACGAATTGAAAAAGGGCAGTTTCATAGAGATTTGGGACCATACGAAATTATTACTCGTTTGTTTGATGATTTCTAATATTTTACGCAAGTAATTTCATCGCAAAGCAACAAAGGGCAGGATTTAGTCTGCGGGCCACAGATTATACAACTATCTAGTATGATTAATGTTGATAAAATTTCTCAAATATATTTAAGTGACTGTCTAGAACAGTGGCACAACCATATGCTATCCCATCCAATGAAACAAGTACCGCCAAGAAATGAGGGAAAGTTATTATTTATAAGGCGATATTGGTGTCAATAATTACTATCATGAATCTCATTATAGGAAGGGAGACAATTTCTAAAGAAATATAATTATCAAGGAAAATAAATGAAAAGAAACGATATAAATTGAATAATTAAAATCATCCTGCTCGAGTACCTGCAAACAGGACCTTTCTTCCCAGAAGAATCATGTAATCCTTAAATAATAAAGCAGGAAGGAATTCAACCAATTGTGATCTAAACTCATCTTACGTTTCATTGCAATAGAAAAACAAAACTAACAATATTCGATGAATTATGATTCATCTAAAATCAAAGCAGGTTGAACAAGGTACATACATTCCGGGATGTCTTTGGAGGACATTAATATTATCAAAGGATATTATATCATTTTTAATTTTTAAATATAATTTTAGTTTTAATTCAATTTTTTCTTCCTCCACCGTGTTTTTTCTTAGTCAACCTTCAGTTGCGGAGATTTTTTTCCCTCAAATCTTTTCTTATTTCTCCTCTTCTTTTTTCATGCGTTTTATTATATGTTCATTTTTCTCTCCTTTATCCTCGTGTAAGAATACCTTATATGAGGTTATACGAAGAAAGGCTTACTCTGGCCTAATAAAGAGTCAAATAATAATTATATAGACAGCAAAAAAAGGAATTTTTATTAGAAAACAGTACAAGTTAATCAGAAAATGAAATTATTTTACGCGTCGGGAATGAATCGAATAAAAACGTAATAAAGTAAATGACAACTTTGATTTCCAACATGAAATAAGCTATTAATTGAATTTAACACATCAGTGATTTAGTCGAGCGCGTATACGAAACAAGAGGGGGAGGAATTCAGAAGTAATATGTTTAAAAGTGCCATTTCGCATATATAGGCTCCCACCGGAAATTGAACCCAGGAGCGCATTCACCGAAGATGAAAGCACTGCCTACTTGACTATCCGGGAGGTCTTTATACTTCTAAACAGAATTTCATTTGAAGTCCCAAAAATATTTATTTCAAAATTCTTAAATTTCAAACAATTCAAATAACCGATGAAACTGAACTCGGAGCTATTGATAAATCTGTTAATCCCGATCATATCATATGGACCTATCTCAATGAGTAAAAACCAAAACTCGAATAAAGAAATCCGATTTTACATTCAACAGACTAGACCTCAGCCAACTCCCAAAGATAAACACTGAGCAAGAGTTTCTTCTTTTCCATTCACCTCAGAGGCGCAATATTGTGATAAGACAACTAAAATTACACCGTGCAGTCCTTGACAAGTGAAAAATCCTCATTGCTAGCCATTCACAAGTCACAAACTCCGAGCGAGAGTCACAATTTTTTTATTAAACGCCTCGAATCTATTACCGACTTGCCGCACAAAACCGCATTAATCTCTTCCGGGAACGACGCAGACGGACGAAAGATTTACGTTTCTTTTATTTCGCCGTCAAACGCGTCGATTCGGAAAAATCAAAGCATCAACTCGTGTGCCATCTATTGTCTCTTTCAATGCGTCTGGAAAATCGTTCGAAAAGAAGGGAAAAATGAGGACCCATTGGAGAGCGATTATGCTCGGGAGATGATTTCAATGAGAGGAACCGCTAAGTTTACCTCCGTCACTGGCCGTAATGGGAGGTGCAGTGGATTTGCTTTTCAAAATGAGGAGCAGCTGGTCTTCTCACCGTTGATTTCCGGGACAAGGTGATCTTCACCGCCTCGGCTATCGGATCGTGTAGGTATTGGGGTATAATGCATTCCGAATGTTTATTTGATATTCGGCCACTGCCGCGGATGCCTCGCTGCCATCGGTGTTTCCCAACGACGGTGATGAGTTCTCCGAAAGATTCTTTGGCAATCTTTCAGGAGTGCGCTGTTGTTCCATCATCGGTGAATACAGAAAGAGACGCTTCTTTTCCATTAAGTATATTGGTATATAAGAGTTATAAGAATAGTGTCATTTATCTGCACATAATCTTGGGAGAATTCCATAAGTGTTATTTAATTTTTGCGACCAATTTAGACTCAAAGAGATATCATCCGAAATTATCTTCTGAGTCGAATCCAAAATAAAATATTCTCGTGAAACATGATAGAGTTATTTTGTGTCAAATCATCTTCTTTGCAGTTTCAAAGAATTACAATTCCAACTATCAATTATGCAACACGCTCAGTTGAGGTACCACGTAATAACTTGGTACTTATAGTTTTCGTAATAATTTATTCATATTACGCGTATGTTTAATATTAATATTATGATCAAATATTGATAACACATTACGCCTATTTTCCTTCCAAAGATGGGTTTTTCATCATTGGTTCTTACAAAAAGTCATCCTATATACCAAGAGTTGTAGTATTCTTAAAAGTGCTTCAAAAAAGCGGTAATTTTGCAGGTAGAGGCCCATTGGAATCGAACCCGGGACCGCCTAAATCAAATACAAGCGCATCACCCATTTAGCTATCCGAAAGTCCATGTCACAGAATATGAGAAAATGAAATATGATTGAGAGAAAGAAAAGACTTTGATAATATAATAGAATTTCACCACCATCACTTGAGAAAAGTAGGAATCATATGACTATTTCGTTTTAGCAAGGAATTCTTTACATATATGAGTAACAAAGAAGCTCCAACGTAAACTAAATAATGCATAGGAATCCAAAATCACACGACGACACCACTTCTTTTGGACTTTTTGAGCACATGCTTGTAGATAATGGAGTACTCACCCATTGATGGAAGTCTGCGTCATGAACCAACCAAGGACGGACCTGGCGAAGGAATGCCACAGCTGCGTAAGTACCCAGTTGGATTTCTCTCTGCTCTGCTCCAGAAAGGCCTCCGTCTCTTCATCGGGTGACATCTGCACGAAGCGGTCCACCAAATGGGATGGCAAGTCACGCAGGTCACATTCGTACCACTGAAAGCAGTATTGCACTATATTCAGGGGACAATTGGGTGCAACGCATGCCTCCAAAAAGGTTTTGCCGAAGAATCATACATAATATATCACATTGGTCAGTATTCAGATTCCTGAATGTAATGTAAAACATGCCAATTTCTGATTTCCGTTGATAGATGCATCGACAGTGCATCGATATTTTTATTGCCGAAGAAATTACATATCTTGTGGTGTGTATTTTTAGCACTATTTCAGAAAAAAATTAATATTTTTAAAATTTTGCCTTCATTTCTAATGTCAGCGTCGACATTTTCTTTGAGGTTCCTGTATCCGATCATGGAGCATGTGTGAGCGATTAAATATATTCTATATAATGCCTTAACGTTATTTTAACATTAAAAGAGATAGATTAGGGAGAAAAAGCAAACCAAGCATGGATGAATACATAATTCAAGCGATAAGTTTAGGGAGGAGAAGAAAACATGGAGAGCTTCACAGACTCCTTGCTGCAGATTGTAAGTAAGGAAAACACTGGTCTCTGATAAAACAGTATCCAAGCACTACTTTCTGAAGGACGTAATGATTTAGAAGAATCCAAATACGGTCACAGAATGAGTTGATTGTAGGAAGCATTTTTAATGGATCTATTTCCCTAAATTATAAGTGAATTTAGTAATCAATAATTTTATATATTAAATACGAATCTTCTGTTTAAGATAAAATTATAATAAATAAATAAATAATCTGAACAAATATCAGACACTCGAAAATACTAATATCTCTACTGGCATAGCGAATCTGTTATCTTGTTTCCATGTTTTTTGTAACCGAGAAGAGCTTCTCCGTATTTACTATTATCTGTGTTATTATAAATTTTTTTCAATTGAACTGGAAAATGGGAGTAAAATAATCTTTCGACATAAAAACCCTTGTCGGTTTTCACTACGATACTAATGTAAATAACATTCTCCACATTATACTACCTCATTTGTAGTAGTATTGTTACAAGTGCATCGACAGCTGGGATCATTTAGTACGTTGGCTCCCACCGGGAATCGACAGAATTCGAACGCCTGGTCCATATGGGTATTTGGGAACCCCACTACGTCATTTTTTCAGCATCAATTGACTGTTGCACCATGGAATGATATTTTATTCTTGATATCTTTTCTAATATTACAATTACATAATTTATAGACTTAGTAATACCTGTACTAGGTCATGGTTTATATTTTGACAAGATAATAAAGATTATTGAAATACATTCTTTTTTCTAATACTACTGTAAGGCAACCATAATATTTACGAGCATTAATTGGATGTATGTCCGAAATACAATAAATTTTTAGTATTACTTTTATCCTACGGAAATCTTACGAAATACTTGTCATTGACAGAAAAATTTGTCGTTTCTTCTATCAATATGTAGTCAGCTGAACTAAGGAGCATCTGTACGTGTCTAGACTGATGTTAAAGAATGACGTCAATAAAGGTAAAGGTGATAAACATGATGAATGATAATATTTCATCAAGCATTTGGTGCTTGAGGAAAAACATCCTTGACTAGAGATTTTGGATAGTGGACTTTCGAAGGGAAAGTCATTCGGACTAAATGCCGAGAGATAAAAACGGGAAATTATCCCATCAATTTATTTTTCGGCGAGAGACAATGGTCGATTTCCAAATTTCACGGCGGTAATTATTCCGAAATCGAATAACTTCACGCTTCACTGTATTTTTCTTGACATTAGGTTTCTAATTTCCCCCAGACTTTCGATCTATCATAAAAAGTCGATTTCACACGATCGAATGAGAGGGACACGTCTATGTTGTTTCTGCAACTCATACTTTTCCATTTAAAAAATTGGACTCACTTTCATTCAGTCACCTTCCTACGATATTCATGTTATACTTATATATATATATATATATATATATATATATATATATATATATATATATATATATATATATATATATATATATATATATATATATATTTAATTTGATGAATTTTCTGATACAATTCCTTCTTATAATTATCCCATCCATTCGCAAACATGCACATCACAGAACATTTTTGCAAACTGAGATGAACATCAGCTCCTTTTATTTTCTTTCAGAGTTATTCCGCCAAAATTTAGTTTCAGTAGTATTGTAAGAATAGCTTCCACAAATTAGATCATTTCGCACGTGGGCTTCCACCGGAAATCGAACTCGAGAACGCGCTACCTACATAGCTCTCCGGGAACCTGAGTTAAGTTTAAAAAATTTGTTAAAGGAACATTAAAAAGCCTCTTTTTCATAAACTTTCAAAGCGAAATATACTCAATCAGAAAAGTGATGCATTCATTTCGGCACCCTACCCGATCAGCTGAGCTACTGCGATTGCTCTTTCCTTAACTCGAATCGAACTAAGGACTCCAGACTTTCCAGGCTCTTCAACTAACCCCTACGCATTTGGATATTTAAATGGATGATACTGCCCGTTTGAAGGGTTTTCATAGAAATTTCATGAATGGAAAATAACAGACAAAAGTGATAATTAAATGAACCTGTCTAATAGAAAATGGCAAAAGCTATTGCAGAAAGCATACTAATTTCAATCACTTGAAGATGAAATTAAGCCCAAAGATCTCGGTCGCACTTTAGTTGTTCACTTCTGCTTTACTATGCTATTACAGATCTTGTGCATTAAGTTACTACAACATGCTGTTTAGAGCAGAATACTATAGTTACCCAATCACCAATCCAATTGTAAATCATTAGAATAGACAAAAACTGATTCATAACTAAATCACTAAAATCCATTTCATATCTGATTGTTGGTTTCGAAATGGAGCGATTTCCTCAAATATTTAACTGAGCATAATTTAATCCCTAAATTTTGATAACTATTCTCTTAACGGCCGTTTCATTCTAAACATATTTAATAACAATAAACATCTCAATCTGAATGGCTAGTCGATGTCAAAGATGAAACTCAAATCCCAACTTTCTATGATCCCGGGACATCATCGGCTTCTACTGCCATTTATATAGATGTCATATCTTTTCATTTGCCTTTGGTTCAACATAGAGGAATGTATATTATTCGTTTAATTTTGTCTACGTATTGTTCACGGCTGTTATAGTATAAAGTTACTTAAGTATGAGTAAAGCTAAATAATGGTACTCACTTTAGTCACCCCATATTGGATATAATTAATTATTATTCACAGTGTCATTATATTGCATTTACGCGAATGTTTTCCTCTCATAAAATTATAGTTCAGAGAGGAAAACACGTACTTCTCCTCAGTACTCATTTTATCTACTGAGGCAAATTCCTTCGACACGGCATTTTGTAACTAACTTGGGATTCAAATTAGCTTCCGAACCAAAACATGTGCAGACAGGCCAGTTTATTTGAATTATGTCTGCATCTATATTAAACTCTGCAAGCTAATTTTCTGCAAATAGTAGGGAATAATAATTATTTTATTTAACTGTAATGAGTAACCTTAGAATATTATAGTAAACGTTTCGATTCGTATCCTTCCACTTATCATTGCGTTTTGCTAACAATACTGCTGCCCCTTAAGCAAAATGAGGAAATCAACGCGAAACTGAGACGCAATTTAATGAAAATAATGTGAAAATAGAGATTGTAGAGTTTCATTTGAAAGGTAAAATTCATTCTCGCTGGCAAAGAGAACCGCAATTAAGATTACTCTTTACACAGAATGAATTGAAATAGCTAAGTAATCTTACGACAAAAAATTAACGAAGAAAACTTCAGAAGTCCTTTCACTTTCCCTCAATCATTGTGAAACAAGGTATTTTTAATCGAGCAAAATTTTTTGCTACGGAAGCGGAAAGTCGTAAACAATTGTGGAACGAGAAAAACGTTCAGAAGCATCTGAGTCATGCGAAAGACATTTAAAGCGGAACAAAATCAAACTTGCAATTCTACATTCGATCAGATAGCAAAGCAATTACTATCACCAAAAGAAACAGATTCGTTATATATATATTTTACTTACTACCGCTTTTCTCCAAAATAAGCACCAGCTTAATTGTTCAGCAGGTTATTAATATTTACCATTACCCAAATATAAGTCCTAGTTGAGTAGTTAGCCAAAATGACAGATTTAGGCCCTAAATGGAAATACATGACGGACGCATTGAATTAAAAAGTAATGAAAGTATAAGTTAATATAAATTATGTTATCAATATTAGAGCTTTAATGAAATGATAATAAGTGTATTTGTTGCCATAAAAGAGTGTAATAAATTGAAATTATTTTTACTTGAGTAAATTTTCGTTCTAGAAATAATGTAGATTTTTACCCTAGATAAAATAAGAACACCTGAAGATTTGACGTGAGTCGTGTTTAGGAAAACATGAAAAAGAACTATGATACCAGGTCTTACTTTCGTTAAGATATAGTATATCTTAATCAGTATGTATTAAACCAAGGGAATAAATAACAAATAAGCCATTTATTCTGCAATTTTTAAATCTAGTAACACCATTATATTGACTAAATAAAAATTAAATTTTTCATTTAGTAAATTAAATTGATGTAATGGGTTATATCGATTGAATGGGTGGTATTAAATTTACAATTATATTTATAGGGTAAAATTATAAAAAATAAAATTTGAAATTGAAGTGTTATTGCTTCTCCAAACTATGAAATAAAATTATTTTATTTGAAGCAAAACATATACAAATAATTCATTTAAAAATTAGAGACTTTAGATTTCAGTTTACTTTGAATAAGAAGTTTCATTCCACCAGGTTCCCAGATAGCCAGGTGGGTAACGTGATCGTTTCAAGTAAAAGCAGTCAAAAGTTCTATCCCCTGTGGGAGTCCATACGAGTGAAATTATTTCAGCTATCGAAAGAATTAAGAATTACAACATTTCTTCAGGAAGGAAGATATACCATTGTTTTTGGCATGATAAGGAATCATGGAGGATTGTAACAAATTAGGTTGATTAATAAAAATAATACCAAAGAGTACTTATTCTCCATGAACAGGTGGCGTTTTGAAGAGAACTTGAGAGATAAATATCAATATTCGTCTCAATGAGAAATCAAAATTAGATGAAAAGGGAGGTGAATTTAAATAGGGCACTGCGTAGTTATTTCTTGGACGCCATCTCGGAGAAGTCAATACGCTTAAGATTCATTTAGGCAAGAATAGAAAATGCGCCGAATTTGGGAGGACTGAGTACGATCACGTACACATTCACTTTCGAAGGCTATTTCCTACTCGAAAAAATCGCAGTGACCGCTGTTTATTACAAGCTATTCAAATTATCCTGTATTTTAACGAAAGGCATTTGAGCTTTGAAAGTAATTGGAGTGCCATTTTTATATTGCATCAGAAAAATAGCGGCAAATGTAAAGGAATTACTATTTTATGATGTAACTCCATAAGTAAAATTGTGGTTTGTATTCTCCAATGAGAGCTAGAGTACTCCTTACCTGAAACAATTAAATTTAATGTATGTATAGAATTAGAATTTAAACACTACACGAATAAATAATTTGAACCTTTTCTTACCAAAGATAAACCACCAAGGTGATAGCAGAAGTCTTATTATACAGAAGTTGCTCTACTGAGAGAAGAACTTAATTTATACCAAAATTGTCAGCGATTTACTTTGAAAAAACTTTCACACCGAATTAACTAGAAGAAAGTAACGAATTCCCATCTCTTCTGAAGATATCTAATAATTCAGCAATTCAGGTCAACCTTTATTATCACTTTCCTTGGAAACACGTGTAAATTTTGTTCTGACACTTCTATCCTAGGAAACGTGTTCATAATTCGCATATTGTTTTCAGTCGTTATGAGAAGAGGCTGGAGGAGATTGCCATTAAGATTAAATTGCAATCACGTAAAGAAAAAGTATTTAAGAGAACTGAATCAGTTTGTAACGTGTACTTCCATAACTTTCCTGCCATCAGAGATTCATTGGAATGTTTTTTATTCCTTCTTTTAAGCCAGCTGATTCAGCAGTGAAAATATGAAATTTTTCTTCAGTTATGTTATTTTGTGGCAAATTCAAACCAAGCAATTCCTCACTTTAACCTCTAAAGGTGACTAAAATTCACCAATATTCAGAAAAATATAAAATATTTTAAATTCCCTTTTATAAATATGGCATCAGTACACAGATAAACTGCATAAATTATGCAAAATGAATCATGAGTCGTTAAATAGTAATGATACTTTAATTAATAAGTTACCAATGTTTATAGATGCAGAATGACGGTATTCGAGGTGAAATCTATTTAGTCGATAAAATAAATGCAATAAAGCAAATAGGAAGAAACCTGCCTTAGGCGGAGTTAAACGGAAACCCGAAAACGGAATCAATGCCATGTGAACCTGAGTTAAGCGGACAGAAATGGCGGATTATATGTGTATTTTATTGATCGATTTCTATGTTAATTATTTCAAATAAACAAATTTACCATAGTATGATACTGTTATTTAATTATTTCTTAATATTTACAAGTAGAATTTGAGTCAAACCAACCTTTTAGGTGACGCATATTATGGGAGCGATATGACTTTGGGTTAAGCGGAAAATTGTCCGGAAAAAATTATGGTCCCGAGAGATTAAGACGGGCTTCACTGTACAAAATACAATATCAAGAAAACTACACAAAATAATAATAAAATTATATTAAGACAACAAAAGAAAGAGAACATGTGAGGTTCAAAGATGCAGGAAATTTATATGTTATACACTCTAAAGTTGTCATGAAATAGAAAATTTCATTTCAATTACGAAATAAAATAATATTAAAAACGTACTTCATAATCAAGGCTAGTGAATTTACGGTGTCTAATGAAAAACGTGATTATGTAATAGGTTACTAAAAGAAGTTACAGAAACTAGTAACGGTCATTAATTAATACTAAACATAAATTGACAAAACATTAAAAAAGGGTAAATGATCACCCTACAAGCAATGAGCATAAGAAAATGAGAATTTTTTGGTTAAAAGAAATCAACTGCACAAAGAAATATGAAATCAAAAGATATCATAGCGATGTTATGCATTAAAAATGTGCTACAAAGGAAAGTGTAAGAAAATTTCAAATAGAACGAAACACTTAAATGAAGCAGAAAAAAAGCCGCTTAATGAAGAAGATAGTTGTTACAACAGGCAAAAAATTGCTAAAGTAGCAACTATGGCTTTAAACCGTCGTCTGAACAGGATATAGAAAATGACAGACTTTATAATATTGAAAATGGCTGATGGTAGTCTAGAATTTCTCGTAAGATGAAAGAGTACTCAATAATGACAAACACCCCAACATTCGAATTCTGCATAAATTTACAGGCAATGATAAGACTAAGGGTTGTATCTTTGCATAAAACTGGGCGATCGAGAAAAGACGCAGAAAAAGATAAAAATGCAGAGGAAGAGAATAAGAACGCATGAGAAAAAGGAACTGCGCACCCTTTTCTCCAGCTCTATCATTGACATGAGATTGAATGGCATTTGCATCGCGTCGAGATGGTTCTTTTAAATTTTAGATTGGGGATTATCAATCGGGTTAGGAGGGAGACAGTTATGGAGGAGAGTAGATGAGATTATGGAAATTGTGGAATGAAACAATGGGAAATCGGCTTCATCATGACCACATATGGTTGAGCAATGAATGATGCATTCGCCAGCATTTATCCCTTTTCTCTTTGTTTACGGCGGCACGCTAATGAATTTAGCGACGCAGTTTCCGTAAAAAGAAATGTGTATTGGGGTGAACGAATGATGATGAATTAGAGCAACCTCAATTTCTATCATAGGTGATCAATATTCAATGAAGCACGCAATCACAGAATGCATCATCATACGCTTATGGAGTTTACCAAAATAGAATAGGCCGTACTGAGAAAATTACCAAAGAATTGAGTGCTTCTCTATACCCACGTCACGAGAAACCAGTCGAATCGAAATAAAGATCCACAACATTGGAGTCAAAAAAAATTTGTGAGGAAGTAATTGTTAAAAGTTCACATTATTAGGTAAAATAATAATAAGACATGTATTAGGTATACAAATACAAATATGTTAATTTAAAAGTAATATCAACTTGACGTTAGATTCTCGTGAAAAAGAATGTAATTTAAAGATAAGACTCTGGAATACGTTTTCTTTTGGAGTTCAAAATTAAAGGCACTTTAAGAAGTCAAAGGAACGAGGGTGCCTAGCAAATAATATACGAAGTAAACCAAATATAAAGAGGAAGAACGTTAAAAGGACAAATTCCCTGATGCCTCAATATTTATACAGCTTATTCGTATGATCTTATCTAAGATTTAGAAATGGACATAACAATGAGCAAACATATAAAAGGCACTATAATATCAAATACACAACAACTGCAAATATTTACTTTTCATGATTCCTTATAATAGCATAGTTTATATGCTAATCCACAATATATGCAAAATCATATTTCTTTTGTTTCTTGTCGATGCTTTGTTTTCAAATTCTTAATAATTTCGAACATTTTACTCTATTTACTTTCAGTTTGATTATTTTAGAATAATTTGCTTATCATCAAATTTATCACACAACATGGTACACGTCTCAGTGTTGCTGAGATGATTATTACGTATATTCTACATGGAACGGTATACTGACTACCTACATTACACCTGATGGAGGTATAAACGAAAATTCTTTTCTACTACGTTTTACTCACTCATGATAGTTCAAGTGCATTCATTCTAATTAACTATGCATGCATTTATGTATTATATTAAGTGCGAGTCCATGTTTCCTCTTCGTAAAAGGTAAACACGTCAATTATAACGACCAATCCAAATAACTGATATATCATAAAACTCTTCATAGTATGCTACAATGAGAAGAAAATTTTGCTAAAATTGGCAAAAAAATCCGATTGAGGCTACGATGGTTTAAACTTTCACAACTATTTAAGATAATTGGATAAAAAGTACATTTGGCATAAAAATTAGGGCAGCAAAATATAAAAATAAGATTGAATCGATTCTTTCGGTCAAAACCGGAACAAAACCGAAAATTTATATATATGTAATCTGATACCGAATATTCGATAGACGGAGATAAAACCGGAAAGCAAAATTGGCTACTTAATGTTTAAAATTTTAAAAATGTACGGCGGCACATCATCAAACTGCATTAATGAATCCCACCTAAATAAACACCAATCGTAGGGCGCCACCGCAACGAACTCGAATAAATCCTGCGCGTCATCTTCGAGAGTCAAAAATAAATGACTGGCGATATTTGCTTTCGTCCAGATGTCGCCTTTACAATTCTATTTTAAGCCCGAAGGGGGGTTCGATGAAAATTTCAAGAGACCTCGCTCAGTGCACACCTAATTACGCTACCCACGTCCATCAATGCTCTCAAGGAGAGTGATTATGGAAGGGAAATCAACCAACGTTTAGGTCTCTCCTTTTCGCCGACAACGAATCAGATCCCGCTTCTTCCACCACATCGATTTCAGGGAAGCGTAAATAAATGACTAACTTACCAAGCACTACTTGGAGGCACGAAAAAATCCATTGAAATTCAGCGAATCATAAGCGGAAGAATTATTCTGTGAATGAAACTCCTCCGAGTGACATCTAAATTTTCCTCTCGGACGTTTAGATGATTCACCTTGAGTGTGAAACGTCTCTGTTACAAAAACTGCATTCATCGGGTAGGCGATTTTTGCACTAACGTATTCATTCAGCCAGACTTCAGGTAAAGTATTCAGCCACCTTCATTTATTTAATCCCAAGTGAAAACATAATCTGAAGATGCTGGTTTGACAGTAATTTCATCAAATCTAATTCCGAAGAAACGATTCATGATATACTTGTATATTACATTGTGTCTGCATAAGAGAACTACTTAAAATTTCACAATCTATAGTTGAAATTCTCAATAATGTAAATACAATAATACAACACGCGCTAAAACTATATATCTCTCTAATTTTCTCAAGTATAAATTATGAGTAACCACTAAGTTTTGCAAATAATTTTAAAGTGTATGGTATAAAGCGGATATGAGCAACAACTTATTTTTCACAAACTGGCTATAATTTTAAGAATTAATTTCAAGATAGCTTTATTTTTATAATTTTAATTTTGTATTACTGCGACACAGGTTTTCAACCTATTTATTAAGACGAATGAAACTGAAAGGCTAGGGTGTATGTAATGGCTGAACATGGGTTAATTACTTTCTTACAAACAAATAGATGAATTTATTACAATATAAAGGATGTTCATTTGCTTGGATTTATTTTGTTTCTTAGATTAAGCCAGGAAGAATGTAAAATTCTACTCATTACGAGCCAAAAAGTGTATAAATCTTATTAAAATATATTTATACATAAAGCGTGTACGTATGCTAAATATACGCCACATTTATGAAAACTAAATGTTCCTATTTTTAGAAAACCCACCGCCAGAAAATGGTGGCCGTATTGTGAAGCGTGAGACTCTAAGAATAAGGTTAGATCAAAAGGATTTTGGCATAAAATCAAACATTTCGTCGTACATGATACAGGTTTAAAGCAAGAAAACAGTGAAATCAGAGGGATAACAATTATTTGTTCACCGATTTATTCTCGTTTTAGGTTCTCCTACGCTTTTTCCGTGGAATTTTCTAGATACTTTATATTTCACACATGAAATCATACGTCTAAAGAAGTTTTTTAATTGTGGCAGAAATCAGCGGCTTTGGCAGAAAAAAGACGATGCAAAGACAATAAAAAGTATAAACAACATTCTCGACGTCATACTTTCGAAAGGAACAGTCAAAAAAGTATTGGAGGAACTTTCATCGACTTTAACGCCCTTATCTAAAACTATGTTGATCCATCAAGATGCTTTCATTTCGCATTTCTCAGTAGTTCCGTGATGATAAATTTACAAGGCACCTGAATTTAAAAAACTCGAATATCGTTTGCGATGAATGTCTTATTAAATAGGGACTTCGAAATTAGAGACTTCATGAGGTGAAACACCAAGGAATATTCAGCCCAAGAGCACATAGTCGCGCATTCACCATGCGGACAGGAAGCAAACAATCTAAACCTCCTTTACCTGAGGCCACCTAAGACGACCCACAAAACAAAAGAACCGCCGAACTGAGGGAGGAGTTATCGGAAACGCCAAAAGGCTGACACACGTTCGGAATAGACACGGAAAGGCGGCAAAAGAGAATCGAGCGGTATTTAATCCCAGGCGGCCCCTCCGCCTAATTGCCGAAGCTGGCGCCCGACCGACCCAAAGGCCGCCCAGCGTAGATTAATAATTATCAGGCGACGGGGCAAAAAAGGCCAGCAGTATCGTGAACCAAAAAGGAGAAGATTAGCTCACGCGATATGATGTAGAGACGTGATTAAGTCTCGGGTTGTAAATCAAACGATAAGTTTCCCATAGATACTGCTAGGATCACTTCTCGAGCACTGGATTCGAGATCAAAAAGAGACGGCATTCATCAATGAGCTCGGAGACGAATAAAAAGCGGTTATGAAGATCTAGTTGAGCAGTTAATGATATTTCCACCATTGAAAGTTAACCTAGATTAAGATTTTTCTAATTAATCCTGATTACGATTATTTGATCGGGCTCGGCTAACAAATACGGTTTTAGCTATAGAATGCTCAGGTGTATCCTTGCACACTCACGAAAATTTAAAAATTATCGTAACATATTGAATACAGCCACTTATTTACTTGCTTGTTAGTAAGAAATTACTATATTATCTTGTATGTTTATGCACTCTTCACCTTTCCGGAGCTCTGATAAATCGTATATAGGACAATGAAAATGATTCCGAACGATCTTTTTAAATATATATCTACCTACATCGGTCGTAGACTTGATTGAATATGATACTTTCTGCATGTGGATATTTCACCTTTCATGTCACAGTATTACTGTTCATCCTACTCGTACGTTATAATGTTATACTCATCTTATTAGAATACAGGAAATATAAAGGTAAAGCTGTGCATTAAAATTTAAGAACCTAGTGTGAATTACGGAAATTATTCCAAGGATTACGCATATATGTTAATCGGTCATTTTCCAACTCTCTTTCTGCATCGAACTACAGGAAATTCAGCAAATATTCTTTGCAGGTTGATATAGCTTGAATTCATGTTTCCTAAATCTAGATTCTGTAAGGAATGGATACTCACTATCCTATCACAGTAGGAAATAGAAGCTTGATTAAATTGAGAATCCTTTTACATCTACTAGCCAAAATCCTATGCCAAGAGTGTTAATACTAGTCCAAAAATTAACGAAGCTTAATTGTCAACGAATAATAAATTATCGACAACACTTAAGAATTGATATCTTTACTCTATATAAACTTGAGGTTTTCTATCAATCAAAGAAATAGCAAGCCAGAGTTGGACAAACTTATTCGACTGGTGGTGAAGGCAATGTTGAATCATACAGAGTATTAATTGTATACTTTCGAATAGCACAGTCTAATACGCAAGCAAGAACCTCACTGACAGATCTTCGGCAAACCCAAGCTTTCAGTAAGGCCCATTATGAGCATAGACGAACAAACTCATGTCGAGGAATCTTACCTCCGGAGCCACAATCATCCCATTCTTCAAAAATAACAAATGAGGAACACACGCCGCAACCCTTTTTCGGGAATTTGCCCTCCCAACCAGAGCTCATGTTTATGGAAACGTGGCTCGCAGAGGGGGCAGAACAGCGGAGGTGAGGAAAGGTAACATCCCTCGGCCAACAATTTCCATCCACGGAAAGAACATAAGGCGATATAAAAAATAATTACCGGGCGAACGGGGACCCGAAAGAAAAGAGCGGAGGAAAAAAATTAAGGTCGACCCCATTCGGCAAATGGGAAGGTCGACTAGGCAGGTGGCCAATTACTCTAGGAGAGTTCTTTTCAAGTCGCGAACACCATTCCTTTGCCACCCACGCCAACCGACTTCCTCGAGCACGCCCCTTTATGCCATCAGCCCTCTACCAAACTCCAATTTGTCGACACCTCGTTTGGACTCCGGAAGCGAAAAATGAGGTGCCCCAACGCCTGTGCGGCGGATTAAGCGACTAATAACCCATTTTGCGTCCGATGGAACTGGGTACCGTGAAGTGTTATTCGAAACCGTACGTCGGAGATTAATGAGGTGGGAGGGAATATTTCTGCATTTTGAAAGGTCCAGGAAATAGAATTCAAATAGAAGGAGCATAAAAGTGAGCTAAAATTGAACATTCTTGATTCTTGCATAAAAATATTACACGCTATTGGGAGGTAATTAATTTAAATTCTATGAACTTAAACCAAACTAAAAAATAGTACAACTATCGCGAAATAAATACAAAACACTGTAGAAATTAGGAAATTAGCATTGACTTTCTTTCCAATTAAGATAAAACATCAATTCATAGTCCACCCTTGTAACGTATTCAAACCTTTCTTTCCTTTTTACTTTCAACATAAATAATCCAAATATATAATTTCGAAATCCTAGTATTTCGACAGAGCCTTCGTCATTGAATTAAACGATTCTATGTGCATCTTATTTACACTGCTTACATCTTTCTTATAAGAGTAGATGAATCATTTGAATACATCAGAAATGTTTTCCAAATATTAGCGTCAATGAAAGAATGCAATTAGAAAGTAATATAAAATATTTATGAATTTTTGAAGATATATTGACTGATAATATACGCTTGATTAACTAAAATAAAGAGTAATCAAATACACAATAAAGATTTTTCAAATTATTTAGCAATTACGTAGGCCGAATTTATAAATGATAGTGATTTCAATCAATATAAATAAACTAACCAAAGTTTGGACCGCTGATGGCAGAAGACATGTATGCAGTAACACACTCCAAAGCCATCAAAATTAGGGAAGCCCAATGCGCATTTCACTGCCCAAGGCAGCATCCTCAAGGGCTAAAACGTGACTCAAATATAAATAAATTTACCCCTTTCCACTTGTACATCTGATTAACGATTTCACTCTATTCTATGTCCTCCGATTTCACCTATTTTTACTTATAACTTATCCTAAATTACTCACAATTTCAGTGTTGATAGTTTTTGAAAAGTAAAACTATATTTTCTCCAACTATTACAAATATTAAAATCAATTTTAGGTAGATACATATACGAAAATGGATATTTGATAATCACATGCGTTTCTGCCGCTGTTTCCTTATTTCCGTCTTAATATGAATTTAGAGATACGAAACATATTCTTTATCTTATTTCTAAATTAGTGTTCTGCATTTATATTATTAACTCGTATGCTATTTTTCATTTAAGTAGTATATTTTAAAAGAGATGATTCCGTTAAATTCAGTAATTTCCTTTTTAGAGAGAAAACGAAACTTGGAACAATACCTTTCTTAGGCGTAAAAAAGAACTTGGTTAAGGGATGGATAGTGGAAATCCATTATTTTACTAATTTCTTATAGGTATAGAAGACAAAATTCTCTCGAATAATAAAGCAGTCCCTGAGTCTGCGGTAAATTTCAGACGGAATGGGAATAATACTTCAATGATATTTCAAGGGTAAATCGAACTCACGAGCAGGAATGAGCAAATGAGAGTCATCAAAAGGAGGTAAAAAAGGCACGTTTTTATCCGCCTTTTTTATTTGTCGAGCTAATGGATACCGTGGATCTGAATTAACTGTAATTTTCTTCCAAAATTCACCCCGTCTTATAATTATACCCCATCTTTAAGGAAGGGAGGTTAATTAAAATATTTGAGGAAAACGTCTCTTCCCGGAAGTTCTACGAATTTCACGAAGCTCTCTGTTTCGGAGAAGTAATAAGCAGAGAGGGAGGAAGTTCTTTCTCTTCAGACGTGATAACAAAGGGAAGCAATTAAAAAGGCAGAACATGCGGGATTATTAAATCCGTTCCGAAAGAAAACTCCGATCAAATTGTTTTTAATAATTGAAAATTAGGTCCCGGAATCAGAGGAATATAAATCAAGGCGTGATTAGGGAGCGGGAGAATATTCCAAGGCTGATGCTGTGATATAGTATGGTAAAAGTGCGCTTTCCGGCGTAATGGTGGCGTAAAAAAGTACTGGAATTCGAGATCGCGAGGGATAAGAAGCGAGAAATACAAAAAAGGACGCGCTGAGAGAAATAGATGAAGGCGCCAGAGCGAAACGGCGACGTCGGTCTAAAGGAACTCCGATGGGAATTAAAGAGGGGTCCAAAAGATGGAGGGCCCAAATTAACGCTCTGGGGCGAAAGACTTGGGAAAAGTGCCTACGGGGACTCGCCCGCCCCGGGGCCACAGGAATTAGGCATCATTACCTGTGTTTATACATCTCTCTCCCTCAGAATTTTTTGCACTCTCTTTTCTTAGATGGATCTTGCTTCGACTACTTGGATCCTGGCGCCAATGAACCCGCCGATGCCGTGCGCTCTACCTTATGCTCCAATTTTGCTGTTTTTGGATTCCATTCCCACGGCCTTCCGGGGACTTCAACGGAAGAAAGTCTATCTCTGTAAAGGTCGTCTAAGTAACAATATTTATCGACTAATTTCAAACGTATCGCCTCAATTTCCAAATGAGAGCTGAATAAGAGACACAGGAATTCAAGCGCCGAATATCGGCAAACTGTCGGGGACAATTCCTCGGAAAAGGGTTATCACCTACGTAGGCGCCATCTGAAAACTGGAGGGAGATTATCGGCGCTTGGAGAATTCCCGTGTCTCTCACTCATGGAGTTCCTTTTCTTTTCTTTCTTTCAAGAGAGCTTCGAAGATTCAAACCGAAGTTTACGGTTTGAAACGCCAAATGTTTGAGTATAGCAAGACATCGAAGCTGAATAGAAATTAAAATCTTGCACCTGTATCAAAGCTAGAAGCCGCCATATATTGTATCGATTTTCGGTTTTCATTATTATTATACGAATAATTAGCTAAATGTAGCCGAGTAAGCATATGTAATGGACAATTAATACTCACTAATTAGCATTTATAATTCAATAACAGATCTTATACAATTGTAGTCTCTAAAATATCAGGGATTTTGTTTCATAGCTTAATTGAATATAATATTTTTTAGAAAAGTTACAATTATAAAAACGTTAAGAAGATTTTAAATTTTATATCCGGTAGTAAAAGTAGTTGGATAGTGGTTACAGTAGTGAAAGCGGAGGACTTTTTTATAATGAAGCGAAAAGAAAACCGGAAAGGAAACAACAACAATTCGGTTCCTTTAAGAGTGGATTACAAACTAGAGTACACTTCTTCCGACCCCGAATAGCCAAGTGGGAAGGGTATTCTCTTGCGAAGAAAGCAGTCCCGGGTACATTTTTCGGAGTAACTTTGACATAGAATGAGAAAAATATCGGTAAAGTAACTGAAGAAGTAAGTCCAATGAGATGTATAAAAAATGAAGAGAAAAAAAATACATACATATTTCATGTGTGTGTGTGTGTACACACACACACTTCCTCTTTTTTGAAGCTAATAAAGCTCCAAATCTTAAGGAAAGATACACATATGGGAGATTTTACTTTCCGCAACAAGTCAATATTTAATTAAGATTCTGAAGGAAGATAGAAATCATTATATCTTAAGATTGCTAGTTCATTATTTCTCAAGGCCTTCTGCGAGGAAAAATAAGGCTTTATAATGATAGCACTTAGTCCAAATGGATTTTTAGAGTCATTTAGCCAATCAACGAGGAAATCAGATGAATTTGGACGAAATTATGATGCGATACTCTTAGATGCAGGTTGGGAATCACTGAAGGAAAGGAGATTAGAAGCTAGGTTGCGATTTCTTAACAAATTTCGAGAAAGCACGTTTCCCGAGGACGTTGTTGATATTATGCGATTGCTCTGTTACTTCGGCCGATCCGATAATGAGAGCAAAATAAGAGAAATAGACGCTAGAACAAGTCGTTTTAAGGACTCATTCTTTCCGTGAACAATACGCGATAATAATAGGCTAAAAAAGTAGCTCAATCTTTCTGTGTTTACACCCACTGCCACACGCCGAAAGGCGGCTTGTAGGGTATTTCTGTAGATGTAAAGGAATTTGTCTTCATTTGTTTCCTTCGCTACTTTTCCCCGTGGTAAACGGATATTTTAAAATGAAAAATACACCAAATAACATAGATGAATTATTGTTCATCGATAAGCAAAGTTATGGACAATTTAAACTTAAGTTTTACTTCTATGAGATATTTAACATTTGATTTATATCATGTAACTATAAATTCTTTTAATTCCGTAGAAAGGGAAAGGGTGATGAAATGTGAATTGAAAATATAAGTTGATTAAGATTCCAATAATTACTAAATGAGACAGAAAAACAGATAAAAGAAAAATATATTTTCCGCACATTGGAGGATCCAGATCAGCCCTCCTTTGATAATTTTGAAAAACAGAGAATTTACTAGGGAAAAGACGATTTCAACCTAAAACCGATAGCGAATTCTCTCTATGATAAATCTACCTTTATTGGATGGTTCATGACAGTAATTCATTTATCAGTCTATTGTAGGGACTTAAGGCACTAATTGTTATTATGTTGAGGTTAGATATCACCGCCACCTACGGCAAGTTTCTTGATCCGTCCCTGTAACTGTCAAGCAGGATTCTTTGGGAGCTGATTTAATGTATTGAAAACGAAAGGTTTCAGTTTATTGATTCTTTGAGTTTTTCTTTACAATAAATTGTATTATCATAATAATCTTTTAATGCAACTTGTAAAATTACATAAAATTAAAATTAGGTTCTCGAGCAGAAGATTTATTTCTATTCTTGGCGAAGAAGAAGGAATCTATTTGCAATTTGAGATTTTCGGTTCTAATTTGAGGTGAAATGCCATTCGTAAAGAACTCTAAGTGAAATATTACCTTTGTAATTCCGTGAAGGGAAAGTGCTAGTGATCAACTGCAGTACTAAAACGTTTCAACTGCCCTTCTGCGAAAATCAAACTGAACAATGTCACAGAAGTTAAATAATCAAGCAATCAAGACTCGATTAACCTCCAGTGAAACACCGATCTTTCCGGAACACTTGATGCTAATGAAACAACACCGTACACAACAACGCGGATTCCGTCAACTAGCAAAAATAATCTTCGAATGTCGATAAATAAACCCCTAAGGAGCGGCATTATTAATCCGGTGACTTAAGCATCGAAGCAAAAAGATCGGACGTTTTTTTTCCGCCGATGGAGCTTGAAAAACCTTACCGTGGTTATAACGACAGCCCTCTTCGTGCATTCAACTTAACAGCAGTCGTAAAATTCAGCCTTCACCTTCTTCGCCGGCCCTTCCCCACCCTCTTCTCGCAAGGCGAGAGTTTTCAACGAGCAAGGTCCGACCATTCCTAATCTTCATATTTCACGAGTCGCGGCCGACCGCAGAAGGTCTCGAGGCGAGACCTTGAATGGCTCCGATGATGGTCCTCACAGCATCAGACAAGTCACAGTCAACACCTCACGCCCACCAAGCATCATGCGGTTTTTCAATTCCACCGAGATCGGCTCATCAAGTGTACGGCAAATCGCCGATAGTTCTCCTTGACTGGCGGGGGAGTTAAATCGCAGGTCGTTTGCGGCAGATAAGCGGACGAACTCTCTCTCGAATCGCCGCTTTTGTGAGGAGGTATTTGCTGGGCTTTTAGCAGACCATCGAAAGGAAGTGAGACGAGATGTGTGCGCGGAACGAATATCGGTTGCGAACGCAGAGTATTCGGAAGTTTAATTTCTGATTTCGGGGAGATTGCGCCCCCTACGGAGCCCGAAAATTGCAATTGCACGCCTATTAGAGAAAAAGTTGGTGATTTCCAGTGAGCAGTGTATGATAAAAATCTGAAAAATAAATCTAATATAAAAATAAATCTCTTAAGTATACATGGAGGTTCATTACTTTTCTACGCCTAGAAAGCTAGAGTAGGAAAGAAAATAAGTTAATCAAAGCTTATCTCTTTTCTAAGATACTTGACTCAATAACTCGGAAAAAATGTTTGAGGAAATTAATCAATAAATTATTCACCATTGTATGTACCATTATTCCACCGGTTATATGCGAAAGACAATAGAAAATTAGTACTTAGAGGGTGCACTTTACAATTGCTTCTTCTGGGTCATCAAGAACGAGTCATAGCACATTAGTATAAATATTAATACTGTGAATACTGGTATGCGATAATCTTCCTGGTAACAGTACTAGAACTATTAGATGTAACAGCTAAGGCATCATATTTTAATGAAAGTAATAATTGGTTCCCATTAACGTCTCTCAAATACAATACAATGCTGTCAATTTTTAGCAAACGCTTGATTAATATAACCTCAATATTAAGAATAAATTGAACTGCCGATTAAATAGCGGTGAAGAGAACGCAAAAAGGTATCATATAGAGAATCCAATAGGACTTTAGCGCAAGTATCTACTAAATTAGAGTGAACACCGCTGATAGAATCTATTCATTCGCCCTCGACTTAGTGATAGGTCTCCACTATAATGAAAAACAACGAAAAACACTTTACTATAACATTTTTATTACATTAAAATTTCACCTCTTTAAGTCATCATCAGGACTGGTAAATGAAACAAAAGTATTAAGGTATTTGTACAAGCGCCTTTTCGTTAGTTTTCATAGAATGTAACTACTAATCATTACAACTATTTTAAGAGAAGATATTGTATTTGTTATAAAGTTCTATGAGATTATTTATAAATTTCTTACTTAGTTCTTACTGGTTTTAAAATTTCTCCTTATTCGCCTAAAGGTAACCATTGGATCATTCATAGGCTGAGCGCGCAAATTTATTACATTTCATTTCAAACTCAAAATGATTTCGGAGGGATACTATGCCTGATTAACTCGCCAACTTAACTGAGGAGTAACGGTGATTTGTGGAACGGAAATGATCCGATTTGAGAACTTAAAAGATTGCTTCAATGACCTCAACTTAATTTGGAATGGAAGAATTATTCTGGTTGAATAATTTTTACGCACCGTGTTTTTCGATACAAGTAAACGATTTTACCCTCGGTATTTCCGGGTGGATACTGAACAGCTTACATTGAATGTTTTTCATTCATATTTTAGCCTCACAAAGTAAGTTTAAGGATTATTTCAAAATAAAATTGACATCTACTGAATGACCCAACGCTTTCTAGTAAAACTAACTAGAAGCACCTTCAGAAGATACTGCAAGCATTTCGTTTAGTGTCACAAAGTTTTGAGTGAATATTTGTAAACTTTTTCAAACATTTTATTTCATACATTCATATAAGTTTGGTTGAAAATAACAATTACCAGAAAAAGAACGTGAATTATTAAGATAGATAAAATTAAAAAATTAATGAAACAAGGAAAGTAAATGGAGCAGAGAAAAAAGAAGAATTTCGAGGTGTATTAAAAGATGGATACAGTTTTAGCGATAGAAATGATTCAGCGATTATCCAAATTTCATAATTTTCAGCGCCGAATGCACTTTAATACTTATCGGGCGACAAACATATATTTTTCAGAGAAAATACATGTTTATGCTAACTCATATAATTGTCACGGAGGAAATTCAGGGACCTCTGAAATAAGTTAACAAGGTTCTTTTCAGGAGTACGAATTCTTAATCTCGGAGCAAAGCAACGCATGAAAGCGATCAATGAGAAAGAAAAGAGAGGAAAAGGAGAGAGAGACATGAGGTGAATCACATACGGAAGGCGGTTGAATGAGACGGATGTATAAGATGCCCTCTGGAATAGACCACACACGAGATTCTGAGAATGGTCATTCCGATTAACGCATACGTGTCACCGCCACCCACACTCTGACCCTTTAATCCCGAGATCTTTTCGAATTACTCCGATATGGGGGAAGGGACAGTTAATCGACTCTTTGGAAATCCAAACGACCGATCTACAATGTGCATTGTGCGAAGCGAGAAGTGAAGGTGAGATGCAAACCCTCATTTAGGCACCATGTGTTACTTGGCAGTGTTTCTCTACCTGGTATCACAGAATCCTTCTTATATTCTCTTATTATTGTGAGATCTCATTCTCTGTGATTCCTGTACTGCTTGTTTACGCATCTTAAAGTTATACATGGTATTGTAATTCCAGCGATAACTTCGAAAGCTGTGAAAATATGAAAATTCTTAGATAATTCGACTGCTACGAATAGTTAATGAGCCTACAATGTCTATTGATACTTATAAAGAGGATACGACTGGTAAACAACACAAGAAATTCCACAACAGAATGTTTCTGATAAATAATCCGGCATCAATGATGCCAGACAACACCTGAATACTGTCTCATGATGGATGCTGAAATACGTATTCTGCTGTAGACATTCTTGCGGTGTTTAAGAGTCTCGTCGTATTGTTTCTTTATATTCAGTCTGTCGAAAGACAATATGGGTTTATCAGCATCGCCCCCGTTGGATCAGATGTTTTCATTTATGCAAAAATACTGATAATTACTTGAGAGTGACTGTTGAGAGCCTAATTCAAATTTGAGGAGCCTGCGGCATTATTTCTTGAGCATCTTTGTTGCTACCTCCTGAAATCCCATCCAAATAATTTTGTTTCCCATTCCTCTTCATTATTTCAAGTGAAAATTAAAACGGAAAATGCTCCTCTTGAAGATGCGATCCCATAGATTTTCCTTAGTATTTAGGAAATAAAATATTCGTATTCAGGAAATACTCCAATTCTGCCTAATGGAGCACCTTTCAGTTTAAGAAGGTTACATATTACGTTGACGCCTCTATAAAAACAAAACTGTTGAATTCCCTCCCATTTTTAGGGTAACAGGGAATCTTCAGTTCCACCTTTTCCATAATATTATTCATCGAGGGACCCGAAGATACTAAGGCCGACGAATCAACTTTTCACTCAATTTCCTCTTTATTAAGATAAAGTTATCGTAGATTAAACTGCATAATTCTTTCAAATAAAACCTTCGTTGATAATGAAAACCTCTTTTTTAAATCCCATAATGATCTTATCTTATTTTAATGAGAGAGGGTGTCCCATGCTCGAGTCTTTAGAAATGATCCATCTAAGAAGTCCACCGGAGCACTGGGGAGCACAGAACAAAATTATGCATAGAAAAGATAAAATTAAAATATCTATTCATGCATAAAAATATAATTAGTGATCGCTAGTAAAACAGCATGAGTTATAAGTCCGTCTGCACGTATGAAAATCACGCTAAAGAAAGGAAACAACACGAGCGCCCAAACCGTTGATTCCACTCCTCATTATAAGAAAATAATAAATTTCTTATCAAGCGTAGGAATTCGGCTAAATGAGCGTTTCATTAAAACACCCCATAATTCATACAGCTTTGGTTTATCGAATTCCGCGATTGTATTCCGACTATTAGAAAGATCGTGAACGTGGGTGATGACAGCGAGGGGGAGATAAAAGTGGAGCAATTAAGAAGTGACTGAGGTGAAGGCAGCGGTCCTTGAGGCAACAAATGGGAGGATTCGGAAGAAATAGAAGTTCGGGAAGAATGGATGCAAAAACGAAGAGAGAAATGTGAGCGTTTCGTCTCGCCTATTTCATTTCCCGGTACACCGACTCTTTTCTCTATAATCTTCTCTCTTGTTCTTCTTTTGTTCGCGTGGAAACTTTCGTCACTGCTATGATAAAGGCGATTGAGAATGTAAACGGCTGCCGCAGTTTTTAATCCAGCAGAAATTGCTCCAGCTTGAGGACTTGACCAAAAACTTGAAACACAGTAATTACGCGTCACATGTGTAAAATCTACAGATATAAAGTTAGAGGCACATTTAGGGGGCGTTCTCCTCTTCCCATCGATGAAGACTTGAGGCTAGCGATTTGTCCAAGACGTAGGCGGAAATACATTTGTTAGAACAATATTTGATAAATTTGAAGAGTCGAGTCCAATGTGGTGCCAAACCATGATTCAGCCTAAGATGCTGAAATTCTCTATTAGCTATATGATGAGCCTAAATTAAGGAACTAAATTATTTACTCACGGAATCCATACTTCATTAAATTTTTAAAGCAAAGGATGCATAATAAATATGACTCCTTTAGAGTTCCGGATTCCAATAACAATTACTTCGTTCAACATCTCGTGCCATAGGTCCTCCATCATCCGTCTATGGATGACGGAAAACTCACATAAAAAACGGATACCAAAATATTTCAATTATTACTGAACAATTACTACACATATCGCGAAAAGTAGATAGAATCGCTAATGTTAGAGCACTTACTAAATATCATACATACCCAGGTAATATTGAATCTCAGTTAAATTCGACACCCTAATTTGTTGCCAGAAAATCCAGAATTTTTCAAGTACCCCGATAAAAGTCGATCCTAGATTTTATACGTCTTAACATATGTTCAGCCAAGTATAACATATCATTAAAAATCTCGATTTATTCTTTCTGGCAGCTGAAGTACGGACATACTTTTCTGTTGATAAATTCAGAGAAAACAGAAAAAATTTTCAAAAAATTTAGATGCACAGACTTGGAACATGGAGTCACGCATAGTTGCTAAAATCAGAGATTCTATCTTTGGAAAAGTGATTATCAACGTATTCGCTCTAGCTTCATTGTTTTTGTCTCTTATTTTCTATTCTATAAATTTCGACCCAGATTAAAAATTAATTAAACCTCTGAAAAAGTATTGTCCAGAAAAAGTTGGCTTCTTGAATTCATTCCTAAACATGGACTGAAAAAATCGACTATTATTTTCGTACAAATGGTAATATTATTACTCCTCAAATTATACGAGAAAATTAACTTCCCCAGTGATTATCTCCCTTCTACATAGATCCTCCCCTATGGAAAGAAAAGAACTCGTTGTAATAAACACTACAGAAGTAACGAGTTATCATAATCAATGAGATTACATTCTTTGCTCTAAACTGTCGCATGAAGATGGCAAAGAATTGACGGAGAGGGGCAGAACCTAAGTGCCAACTAGTGACGTGCGTTTGATGCTTTATCACTTCGTATCGAAGTTACTAAATATTTTCCATTCATTACGCAATGATCTGTCCGTTTGTTTCTCGTTAAATTCCCAAACCGAAGTTCGCATTGCCTTCGTCTTAATCGGAGCATGCAATTTTACATTCAAAAAACAAAAAAAAAGCAAATATCTACCATATACATATCTATCTTTCATCGGAACAAGTCAATTCATATAGAGATAAATATTATTTGTTTTATCAGCAAGAGGAAAAAAGTGAAAGATGAAGGAAAATTAGATTGTCATTAGTACGAATTTAATAAAACATGTTATTATTTAGGAATCAGCAAGTGTTTATGTCTCCTAAGACACGGCAGCTAAGAAGGGCATTCAATACGCGATGGACGAAGATCTCGAATAAAGGAATAACTTAGATTAAGCATCAAAGCCAGAGTAAATTCACATTCGTTTGAGACATGACAAATTACCGGTGAATACTGGTAATTTTTAAGTAAAAACGACCATTATTTCTCCATTCGAAGCAATTGTAAGCTTTTATCCGAAGCAATCTCGAGACATCGACTTCAAACAGGAGGAATGAGAGGGCAGACGGCTTCATTCAAGTTAATTATGCTCACAACGAGAGGAATTTCCTAGCTCAAGGATATTTCCAGACGGCCAAAGAATAACGCGGAAGGAAATCTGACGAATTCAACTTCTTCTGAGGAGGGGAAAAAGCGCTTTGGAATGGTACAATATCACGCCACACTCGGGCGTTGAAGTCACCATGTTTCTGCTGAAAAGATTGGTGTTTAGAGGGTGTTGAATGGAAGATGGGAGATTAAGAAACATATAATTGGGAGGTGTGAGAATTGAATGCATTTGAAGAGATGCGGAAGATGTAGATGCAAAGATTAATAGAGAGCTACACGTGTGCAAAATGGCATGAAAACATACCTTTCCATGGACATAAAAGCGGGAAAAGTATGCGAGTGCTTCCAGGTGTTTGAGGTGACCGGTTACGAGATTACGTTTTCTTGATTCAAGTTACTCGGAACGATATTCTTGAAAGCTTTTATTAAATCCAACAACAGTATTCCTCTCAACATTCGAATTAAGAAACCGTTATGGTTGAATAAGCTGGTTTATTCAGACACAGAGGTAAACAGACAAAATATGGAAATTTCTTTAGAGGAAATAATTCACTACATATTTTAAATTTTCTTGACATTACGAAAATTACTTAATAATTTGCAAACGACAAAATTCTCTTCGTGGAATGAATGGTAAGTTATAATATATTACACACTGATTTTGAAATAATAATAAATTTTAGATATAAGATACACGATATACATAGAATAAAGGGCAAATTTATCAGCATTAACAAAAATATTCTTTCAGTGGTTATTTGCGCAACCAAAATATTTTCCGCGATCTACTTAACGGATATTTACTCATTATTTAACTTAAGAGAAATAACGAATTTATTTCTTGATTCAATACTGATAAGAATCCTCTGTATAAAAGTCGGTAAAACATTTTAGCAACACTACACAAGTCCTTCCAATTTACAATTGGCAAACGGTTTAATAACCAGATGCATGAACATAGTATTGCATATTTTCTTTATTTTCTTGACTGATACAAAATCACACAATTAGCGGGCGCCAAAGCACTCATTCCTCCACATTATTTATCGACCAACAAATAATTGATAGAAGTTCTGTTATAGTTCTCAAGAAAAACTTACTTCGTTATGTTGATCGAGAATATGCCATCGTTAAACCATTTCGCAAAAGAATATTTCACATAAATTAAAATTAAGATTATTCTGAAGAACATTTTTCCATTTGAGTAGAAGAGACATCTTTAGGCGTGCTAAGACAGAATATTTGTGCCAAATAGTATCAGTGATTTTATATATTTATCAAAGGTAAATGTTAAATACAGCTAGTGTCTGATGGTATGATCGAAATTAAGACAAAAACAAAAAAAGAGTATACGAATTTCCGTACGTTGAGTCAAAAGGCAGGCGAAAATTATCCATTCATTAAGAACTGGAATCAAGACTCTACACAGTACACAACGCTGATCTATCCTCGGTTTGAAAGTAAACTATAGCGACAGAAATCTTTATTACATGAATCAACCTTTGCTGAAAGGCGCAAAATTCTTCGCGGAACTCGAGAAAGAGAAGAATGGTTTCGAAATCAGGAGAAAGCTAGCAAAAACGTAAGCGCGGGCGGTTAGAGGAACGTAAATGAGCAAAGGAGGGATAAAGATGAAGGCAGAGAATGAGTGGAGCGCCCCAAGCTGTGTAATTCAAAGCGGGTGAAAAACGAAGCTAATGAAATGAGCAGCTTGATTGCTTGGGAATGTCCGTGAACGCAAAAGGGAGAGACGAATGGTAAAAAGGCTATGTGAAAGCAAAGATTACTAATTGAGTTTCTTCCTTTGTTCGACCCCAAAGATACGATTCGACTCTCTTTCCTTTCGGATGTTTTTTGTTTCCCTCGGCGGCGTTTGAGACTTTCCTTTGGATTCGGTCGGTAAGCCGCCGATATCCTTTCGAGCGAAAATATCTCCAAAGCGCATTTTAATTACCGATGGTTTTTTGACGCGAGCTCGAAGCGTGGAGAGGATTTTGTTTAAATGACGAGTCGTTGTCCCATGAAGCATTCCGTCCTACGAGAAATAATGAGTAAAAAATTGATCTGAAACGGTCGCGGGATATTAAAAAGCCTAGATGATTCGTGGGTTTTGAGAGGGATGTTTCATAGGTTCAAAGGTAAGGATTTCATACACGAAAATTCTTACATTAACAATCATATGAGTCAAGAGAATGTAGTTTCTCTCCTATTGCAAGTAAAGATACGATATGCAAGATAGATAGTCAAGGTTATACAACCGATTATTACAATCACATAAAATTTAGTCACAAAATCATAGTATAGTACACAAATAAGGGTAACATGGGTAAAATGAGTAAAACAGTTTGTCCGTTATCAATCCTAACAAAAGGGTAAATCCTTCGTAAAACTTTGAAGGACAGCTCGTTAAACTGTCTTAACTACAAACGCTCTCTAAAAAGTATATTTATACCCAACCATGAATAGATTAGGTCCAATAACTAAGCCTACAGTACTTATCATCCTCATCGCACTTTAGAATACACGATGTATGAATCGCAACTAAATTTACAATACACACATTTCATATTTCACTGATTCTATATTTAAAACCCATTTAATTTTTTAATTATAATTCTACTTACGATGGTACGGCAGGAATGGGTAAGACGTTCGAAAGCCTTCTTAGGTGAATTGTACCGTTCGTTTATGGCCCTTTTCAGAGGCGAATATTCACGTTCTCCGCATAAAATGGAAGAGGAATCTATTAACTAATTAGATCTTTACAGGGATGTAGGGAGAAACTAGAGTAAATATAAGAAAACTTTAAAAAAATGAAATCGAAAGCCATGAAAACTATGGAAGATTGTTGATTGTTGCAAATGATAAGATTCAGAACTTAATGTTATTTGATTTACAGCTGACTGAAAAGCGTAATTAATATGTTATTCTATAAAAGAATTAAAGAGATTTAAATAAGGCGGACATGAAGTATTTCACTTCTGTTCACATACACTAACAGAAAAATTCGTAAATAAAGCTATGAATTCAATTATTTGGATCCAAATTCTTTTAGATGGCGATTATAATTGGCATGATTTAGAAACTTCCTTTAGCGGTCTCGAGTACACGCAGAAAACATTTTTCCGAATCTTCATTTGAAGAAATGCGTAATTCGTGCAGAAACAGTCGAAAACTAAAACCTTTCCGTATGCATATTACCTTTTCGCTAATACATCATTAAACAACACTTACCGAACGAGGTTATTTTTATACTCATACATCGATTTATTGCTCGAAAAGGAAGCATAAGATGACAAAAATATCCTAATTACCCCGTTTTCTCAGTTTGATTTTATTAATTGTAAATTCAAAATTGTTCTATCTATGGACATGATTAGTGTCTGTAATAACATACCTGAAAGTTTCGTAAATATTTATTAGAAACTGATTCGATGAAAATAAACAGAAAATAACTTTTTTCAGAAACGTTGCTACTTCTATATTTCCTCTTGAAAATAAATATTTTGATGATAGAATAGAATATCATACATTAATTATACATTAAATAACTTTATTTACCAAAATAAAACTTGAAAGATTTTTACGAACTATATCATCTCCATAAAATAAGACTTAATTATAGTTAATGATGACAATAAGTCTAAAAATTAGCCCAAGTTTGAAGTGCTTTGAATTAAAAATTGAAATCTGAAATGTAAACAAAGAAATTTGTGAAGTATTCATCACGAAGGATGGTTTGAACTACACCGTACACTCCTCCACTGTTGTTTACCAAATGCTCTAAGATAAAATTACTACGAAATGTGCATTAGTGAATGCTACAGGGAAAAATGAACAGTGAGGTTGTATGTCTTGCTTACTTACTGAGCCGCAATGGTATAACATGGAAGCATGTCTTCCTAAAATATTACACTTTATCCTGTAAAACTTGGAGAAGATAACATTTGAAAATTTGCACTTAGCTCATTTCAACTAGCCGGGCATAATTTGTTTTTCAAATGGACGCAATTTAAACCTCAGCTACCGTACACGTGTCTGCAAGTTGCTCAAGTAGTAAGCAAACACATAAAATAACAGGAGCTTGAGGGAGGATCAAATGAGAGAGCAGCCGCAGCTTCCATTGTCTTTGGCGGAGAATCGAAATAATTAACGCCGACCGCTTGACTTTCACACTTTCTTTCAACGATGCATGACGGACACATAAAAGGCATACCAACCCCGAAAAGTCCTCCGCAGGAGAATGAGAAGGCGTCGGCGAGAGGTCAAGGGTGCTTTTCAAAACACCGTGACTTGCACTTAACAACTCCCCTTTTTTCTTCCCATGCTTTAGTTCCATGGACCATTCTCCATCTCGGCATTGCTGCCAACACGACGGATTACCTGCGCCTCACACCCCACCTTTTGTCTTTTTTTTTGGAATCCACCCCTTTTGTGATTGGTCGTTCGCACCTCTTATAAGGAGATGGGGGAATTATTTTCACCCCTCGCCCACTCGTAGCGCTGCCGTCGCGTAAGACCGGCGGCTCCGAACCATCAAGACCTCAAGCTTCCTCCTTTTTGACGTGGGCTCATCTTACCGCCCTCTCCCTCGTCCATCCATCAACGCTCTGCCCCGGGCAACAAGGGCCGACGTTCTCGAGGATGTGTGGGGCTGTAGTTGTCGTGTCTCCAAAGTGGAACTCTTTGCGACGACACTGCTTTTAATTAGGATCTACTAGATAGCTGCCCTCATCAAGGCGTTCACAAAGGAACAGTCAGAAAGACAAGTCTACATAATCGACTCTTTCATAAAAGTAACTTAAAATTTGGCATACATGTTTTCGCCATCAAATAATTGACAACGATGCTCAATGGGGTAAAATTCGTCGTATTTTTCGTTGCATTAACTCCAAATGTTAACTTGATTCTTCTTTTTTGAACTTCTGAGAAAGGTGACAAAAGCATTCGTTAAAACATTAAATTGTTTTCAAATGTCTAAACTACCACCTCAATCAAAATAGGATATGGCTTGAATTAACTATTTTAAACACTCTCAAAGTATTAGCAATGAAAATACTGATCTCTTCACATGATTATGGAAAGTAAAATCCAATTTTCTCTTTTTGTCTCTATTGCCTCAGCGTGATTTCAAACTTCAGCTATCTTCCTTTCCCCAATCTTACTATTACGCCGATAATACGTTATCTCGCTAAATTTTAGAATTTTCATTGCATGGTAAGAGTAAGACAAGATTTCATTATGTTAAATAAAAAGATTTTCCCTTGAATGCGTAAACATTAATATCGATACCTGGATAGCTCGTAGAATAACTCTTTCATATCAGATGAAAAAGGTCCCGGGTTATATTCCCACGTTCGTTATACATCATCATCTGAGAAAAGTTTAGGAGCCAACATAATCATTGGGTGAAAAATTCGGCGCGATCTGTAAGAGAAAATGAGACAAAGTCGAAACCGTTTGTGATGACGACAAACGATGAAGTCATTGACTGCAATAGATTTACCGCGAGTTAATATACAAAATGTGAGTTAACTTATCAAACTTAAACTTTGGACTTAAAAACCACGGCAAATGAGGAAAAGAAAGGATTAATAGAAAGTTATATTTTGAATGTTGTTACTCAAAATTTCCAAAAAAGATCACTATTTCTATCCATCTCTACTTAAAAACGAAAAATACCCAAGTTACGTTCAAACAGACTCACTAACAGTCGACGGTCGAATGAAGAAACCTTAACTATCGAAACTAAGAAGTTATCTTAAGAACAGTAAATCCATTTTCGAGTACAAGTTCATTCTATTCTAACGTGAAATTAAAATTTTTAACTATTTTTGCCGTCATTAACTCGAAAATAAACGCTCCCTTAGAAAAAGAAGTGAGTCCTCAGTCCGTTATGACTCGGACCGCTTTTTCGGTCTCTTCTTGCCCAAGGAGTTTAATTACGGGACGTTTGTATGATATGCCTGACTAATGAGCGCTGGATTTCCATCTGTTGCCGTGATGACCACTGAGTCCGCAGCATAATGACACTAATCATTTGAAAATAGTCTGAGGCTGGGCATAAAATGGGAAGAGTCCGACCGACTCACGGACTGCTAATGCTATCATATAAAAGTAATTCGAATCTCATTACGCTAAAGTAGGTACCAAGTAAACTGGGCAAGGCCTCATTAATCGCGAAGAAACGAGAATACGTAATAGGAGCGTGTACATAAGAAATCTCCGCCGCCTAATTTTCTAATCAGAGACTCCTATCCGAGATAGGTTCTGAGAGTCATTTGGCCTCTGAAATTCTCGTTTCCAATTCTGGGCTGATAATTAATAAAAGCTTAAGGGAGCGGCGTTCTCATCGTCTGAGTTCTACTTATGAGTGAAAAGGAAGGCCCATGGAGACATTTTAAGATTTAGCCTTCATGTGTAACAGCTACAAAATAAAGGATTCACAAAAATAATGCACATCCTGAGAAAGTTCTCCAAAAGGTGATTAAGGTCATAATTAAACTTAACATGCATGCAGTTAAATAAAATGACCAAATAAAGGATGTTATTGACTTATATTAGACGTTTTCCATAAATTGATTTCAAAATAAATACAACAAAAATTTTTAATGCCGAAACTGAACAAGAAAATTTGTACAGCCATAAAGTCATCAGCTCAAAGAAGAGCTGAATCCTCAACACTAACAGTAGAAACTAAAAGTTTTGGCGAGGCATTGAGGGTTACTATGCAGGATGAGGAGTGAAATAATTTGCCCATGTTTCACTCAGTGAGCCACAATGTTTAGCGACGAAAAATTCAACGTAAATCAGCGCTGTGAACAGCGCTATGACGACGAAGATATTCAAGAGTGATCAGGATAGTGAAATTTCTAGGCTAAATGAATATGGACTTCATTTCCTCTTCAAGGCAATTCATGGCAGCAAAATTCGTATTTTATGGATAATCTAAACATACGTATCATCCTGGGTACATGGGTAGGTTTAAAGTATGCATAACATGGGCACTTGTTTCAGACTTTCTTATATTTCTCCAACCGCTGTATTTTTAGTCTTTAAATAGATTAGATTTAGATCAATATCCTGTAAACGGTGATGTTGTAATGACACTATCATCATTTTCTAATCGACGCTATTAGCCTCTAAAATTACCCGTGAGACAAAAAACATTGATATATGGTATGATAGGATTACACCCAATATCAATAATGAATTACCTAATACCCGACTATGAATAGTGCCTTGAATCTTATATGTGAATTCCCCGATATTTACACTTGATAGCCTAAACTAATTCTTAATCCCTCTAGCGAGTTATAATGAATGTGTACATTAGAATAATATTATCGGAGATCTATACACGTCTAAAAATGAAATAATGCAAAACATAATTGATTAGTTCAAGAGTAACTTTGTAGAAAGAATATTCACAAGAAAAATTCAATTCAATTCAAGAAAAACACTTTTTTACTTTCACAAGATATCACAATTCCTCGGAGCTTCTAATTGTGGATGCTAAAAAGTGATTTCCGCGATTTTCTTTAATTTATTTAATTTTCTTAAATTTGTCGTGATAACAAAATAGAAAGGTTTTATCCATATTTTCTATTCCAAACTACATATCTGATGTAACCATGCATTCAATATCTAATGATATATGCTAGTTAGCAAAGTAATGAATGAAAGGAGGATCGTTTCCTGGTCCAAAAGTGAAGGGATTTCGTCTTCTCCTTTGGCTCATGCAGCCTAATTAGTCACATAATTCGGCCCTTTTCCGCACTACCTGCATTAAATGGCCATATAATTAACACCTCCATTAGGTAAGATGATTGTTTTCCTTTTAGATTGACATAAAGGCTTGAAAGAGAAATTTGCGAAAAGCAGAGACATTTCAATGTCATTTTTCAAGCGATAAGAGTCTTCCTGTAAGTAGTCAATTTCTTGAATTGAAGGAATTTGCACATTACCGATTCATCATGATTACACGGTAGCTTATGAACGGCATCTTAGATATTCAACGGGCTGAAGGGGACCAGAACTGCTTGCAAACATATCCAGTCTCTTTTCATCTAACGCATTATGCATCTAACCGCTGTTATTAATTTTGATTTGAATTATTCTGTCGCAAAAATTAGTATGCTTTCTAAAGTTATGACAAATCACACTGATTTTACAAGGGAAACTTTGGAGTGAACTTAGAAGTAATGCACCAGTATAGAATTCTTGAATCTCTCTATTATTTTTATGGAAATCTGAATATAATCATCATCATAATAAAGTCTGCATGATATGATGCAATGTAAATGAAATTAAATATATGCACAAAGCTGAAGGATAAACAGAAATTAAAGTAGTGATATGACTGAGACGCGAACCCCGGTCTCCCACTTTTAATATTAAAAATAAACACTATATTATATTTAATAATCATTTAATGATTTTCTTTAACGACGTAATTTAAAAAGAAACCGGTAGATGGACCACGCTGTGCCATGCCGCCTCAATGTTACCTATCCTCAAATAAGCTTTTTATTTAGTTTATCCTTCGGTTTCATTGGTCGCACACCTATATTTGCTAGGATTATCAACTTTCACCTCTCTATATGTATATAGATCATCTATAACTTAAAAGTAGCGTTGTTTCGATATCTACATCAGTAACCATCAAGCGAATACAATGAAAGATAGGTAAATTGAGAATGTCAGATCGAATTCAGGCTTCTGCTACGCCTTGAAAACTTCTGCAAAAGCAGTGCAAATATCTCTACAAAACACTAATGGAATCTTAGAAACGAAAGTAACGTAAGAGTTTTAATTCTCAGTACTCAAACAATGCATTCTACGATCTCTCATATCCAATCAACGGATAAATCCGTTCCTGAGATCGGAGGAATCGAAAGCAGCTAACACGTGTATTCAGGTACGTATGGAGAGAGTCCTCCAGTTCCAACGATCACCATTGAAGAGTTACGGGGGCCCCGCCAATTGCCCACCGAATACACGGACATCAATTTGAGAGAGTCCTCCGCTCGCCCATAGAGATTTCGCTGGCTAATTTCAATGCGGAATATTCTCCGGATAATGAACAGCAGCGGCCGGATTTATGGCGATCCGACACGCGATCTCGGGATAAGCACGCCCTCTCAAGGTCGAAGCAAAAAACACGGAAAAAATCGCATCTTGGAGATTTTTTGCTGCGCGTGCGTCGTCTCTACAATTGATACAAATGAAGTCTGCTCTGGACAAAAAAGTCTTGAGAAAAAATGAGATGACTTATGACGAGAGCATCCCGATGATTGATAATGGACCCATTAGGCGGATTTTTAATCTAATTTTTCCCGTTATTAGTGCGCGGAGGCACGCTTCGTTCGGTTCGGGGAGATTTATGTCGCGAATTCTTCCAAGGATGCTCACGACGCTTCCGGCACTCGAAAGGAATTAAATTTATCCAATCGCCAAGGTTTGGAATGAGGCTAGAAATAAATCCAGGTTTATTACACTCCAAAAATTAAATAAAATCTGAATTCTACTTTTGTTTGCATTACCGTGCGACACCGTCATTATAATTAGATGATGACGCCTGGCAATTTATCCTCATGAAGAATTTACGAAGCACTTTTTGATGAAATGCAAGAAGGCGTGACTTGGTGGAAATCCGAAGAATCGAATGAGAAACCTCTTCCACAAAATGCCTATAATAACGACCAGTGCGGTTCCTTAAAAATACGAAGAGTTTTTTTTTTAGTGTATACACACTTTTTTGCCTTGGTATATATATGAAGAAACGTGGATAAAGGAAGAGATTTGAAAACTTTCCAGATGCTACGTCTCCTCTCTAACCCCATAATATTTGCGTTCCCCTGAAAATGCTTCTGAGGAAGAGAAAACCGTCGTCATAGTAATTTTTGTGTAAAATGACTGATTTTCTCATTTGAAGTAGTTTTACTGAAAGTACTCCATTGAAACAACTCCATCCAGTCTTTTTCGATCCATTCAGATGGCAAAACGTCTTTTGGTAACCTCCACCAACTTACTCCCCCAAATCGTGTCTCCCAGTTTCTTTCCTTCCTTCCCCATTTCTCTTTTCCTCAAAATGTGATAATCATGCTTGATGATGCTCAAAACAATTCGACAATAATAATCGTGTAGAAATAAATTACATGGTGTCAATCTCTTCTCTTTCTGTCTAGATTAACTTGAAGATTCAAAGAATGAGTCACAATGACGAATGGAATGATAGAATCGAGTGATATCAGTTTGAGAATGCCTGGGTATTGAATGATTCTTGATTGGTAAATGTTCGCTAACATACAAGTATCTGAAATGCAGCGGATGAGTCCTGTACCAACGGACGTTTTGTTAGAACTTGTTACGATAAGAAAGCAAAAGTCACAAAAACGGTAAGTAATAAAGGACTTTTCTGAGTGAAAATGTATAAAAGAAAGTTGCGAATCCTAACTACTTCAGAGACATCACGTTTATGAAAGACATATGAGGACTTATGCGATCTCCAAGCTACTTTGGTCCATCCGAAGATGAACTCAACGTGAAAGAGCAGGTTTTCAATCTTTCCGAACTATCAGCGTCAGAAAACGAAAGAAAGGTTCGATAACTTGGTCTTTATATCCATACGACGATAGGCGGCTTCCTCTGTACCAGTGTATATGAAGATGTACTGCAAATAAATGGTACTATAGAAAGTGGTCAGTGATTAAACGTGATGAAATGACGTAGGAGAGAACCTCCGTTGTTGGAAGTGCGTTTGAACTCACATTGTGATTCGACAGTGATAGTGCCCATGAAAAGCGCATGACAGTAAGACCTCACGTAAGACAGTAAGGACTCACGCACACCGAGTGTGCTTCGTATAGCGTGTTACGTGTAGCTATACTCTAGCCGTAATGCAATTCTAAATCGAGTTATTTACAGCACAGACATTCATTCCAAAAGACTTAGCGTTGCGCCAAGAGCTATGTGAAGCGCCATGGAACGGACAGAGTTGGTTATTTGTTTGGCGTGAATAGACGTGTGGTGAAGAAATGGAGGAAAAAATTATTATTGATGTATTTATAGGGAGAAAATGCGGAGTCCCAGACATAAAAAACTCGATAACTTAAATGTGTTGCAGAATAAGTGGATAGACATCGCACAGAAAGTTGGAAAAGTCGGTAAATTTCATTGTGTAATCTCGACCCGAAAACAGCACAAACGATAGCAACAAAAGAATGATAAATAGTGTCAACAATGTGAAAATAAGTATAAATAAGTATAAAATAAATAGGGCGGAAGTAATAACTTATATTTTAGAAGTCTACAAATAAGAACCGATATTCTCTATCAGTTCTTATTTGAAGACTTCTAAAAAGTACGTAAAATTTAAGTAAATATAATAAATAGTAAAAAATTACGCTAATTAATAGTAAAGCCCATGGAGTACAATAAAGGAAATAACCAAAGACCTTACCTAAAACCCGTCGATTGATATTTTAAATGAAGCTACGGAATCGAACGGACATAAAACTCTCATGATTCTTGGTTAGCGCCCCCTGACAAAAGCATTGTAGCGGAAAACACGAGATTTGGCAAATGCCACAGCGTTAGGAAGGAGCGAATGTCAGTAAGCGGGCTCAGAGGCTAAGTAATTGATGGATTAATCCCATGAGGGAACGTCATTCCAAAGGCGGGAAATATATTCGCGCGGGAAGGTGAGAGCTCCATCATCCTTTTGTCTTCCCTCGCCGATCCCCCTGGCGGCATATTCACGCCTCAACGATTCCTTCTCATTCCAGTTGGAAGATCGCTCTTATGGAATGGAGGAGGAATGAGCTTGTTTGGCATTTTTTCCTAGTCAATGCTACTATACGAGGATGGCGACGAACGAATGGGAAAAGGAGGGAATTCCCATTGCGAATAAAGCTTTCGTTTTGGACGATCTTAAGAAGTTTTCACGCATTCCTTTTGGGAGATGGAGAAAATGCGGCGAGGAGGAAGTTTTCCATGTTGGTGACGTAATTCTGGACACTTATTGTAGACAAAAAATTCTAGAAGTAAAAAAAAATATACGTAATCATATTGTGTGTTTTACACTCAATATGATTACGTATTTTAAAGTTCCTGGATCATTGTTCTAGCTAATTGTTAAATAAAAAAGTGTTCGTGAATATTAAATGTATTCTTATTATTTAATTATTTTTACGTCATAGCTGTTTAAATTGTAAATAACTATAGCTTGTTTTATATTTAGTTAATTGACGGGGTTTTAAATAGTAATGTTTCGTAACTGCAAAAGTAGAAATTTTTTATACAGTTTGTATTTTTGTAATGTAAATTGACGTTGCAACCTGTCCCAGTGACTAACTGCGGCAGTTTTTATACAATATATACAATAATAATAATAATAATAATTTAAACAATAATATTCTAGTTAAAAATGCAATACTGAAGATTGCTGTGAAGTTATGACGCTTACAACAAAGCCCACATATGCTTAGAAAACTGATGGAACAAGCCGTAATGAAAATAACGAATTTTCAATTTTACATCTGTTCATTTGTAGCAATTCACTAAAATATAACATAAATTGATGGAGGGTACTCAAACTGATATAATATTCTCATTTACAGTAAAACGTAACATGTATTAGAAGTAAATGAAAACGCCGTAAGACAAATGAAGTCCACATAATAGAAGATAAATCCATGACAGAAATAATATATGATTAATAACATTTTTGATTCTCCCTTGATACATGTAAGCTTTAGTAAACACATCTCTAATGGTCGCCTTAATTATTATTGAAAATTGTTCCCAGGAATTAAGTAATACAAAGTTGGGTTGTAACCCTGCAAAGATAACATATTGGGTGTTCTGGTTCTTGATCTTTCAGATTCTTTCCGTCCCAAAGAGTTCCTGAATTCGCAAAGTAGTCCCCCTCTCATCTCACCCTACGTCTAAGTGAATTCCTCCAGGCGCTAAGAAATGGCTTCCATTTTTCAACTTCGAAACTGTACATAGCTATCCAATAATGAAATTTCCTTCGTGAGGCGATGGGTGAGCTCAAGAATGCGAATTAAAGTTACCAAACCATGCGTACCAACTGTAAGAATTAAACCCCAAGCGGTGCTCCAAAATATACGAATAGAATTCCAGTTGAATAAAAGGCGATGACGCATAATCTTCAGGGATTATTTCATCAAATTTAAAATGTAAATAGTATGATTGTTATATTTATTTTAGTTTGATCTTTCTTGCATTTCATAAGGAGTATGTTATGAATTGAGAAAACGTTACATTGTATACTGAAGATTTATTAATAATTGAATACTTGGCTTTAGTTGAAATTGTGTTCTTTGAGATTGTATGTTGCATTCTAGAATTGCTGATATTCTTTAAATAGTAAAGTATTATTTGCTAAATAACTTCGTATGATATGCTACCCTTGAGAAGTTTTTCGAGGGCTTTCCCTCCCAACTAGAGTGAATTCCAGACAAAATTTATCTATTTGCCCCTCAAATGACTCCTACTAATCTAGATGCTTATTAGTAGTCATAAAATAAGAATAACCAAATTGAATTAAATCAAGTTCGACGGAGAGATACAGGTATAATGACGACATTTTATTGATTTTTTTTAATTATTCATGTTGAAATGCCGCTATAGAGATGGAACTAATTTAAAGCAAAAATAATTCTTAGATGGAAACGCAGTGTTTCACTTGCATAAAATAAAACGAGAGCTGATACTTGATATTCCGATATCCGGGAAGATGCTATGGCTACCTCGACGTATTCTGACGGTTGCAAACGGAATCTCTTTTCAATTTTTGAAGCATGTAAAACCGTGACGAAACCGAGAGATTACCTAAAAACATAACTTAGTATGACAAGGAATAATACTTGGCGAGTCGCGCGATTTTGGAACGAGACTAGTTCAGGGTCATAGAGAATCAAATTAAAGAGAAGTGGTATTTTTTATAAAGGATTCTCTCCACCTGCTTAGGAGATATGGCTGTTTCATAATTAGAGATCTTTTTAATTTTTCGCCAAAATTCCCCTCTCCTGTATCCACTTATCTCAGCGGGCATAATACCAATAGTTATGACAAATTAGTCGTTAGGGGGCAATTTAGTTCTTGGTTGCTAAGCGGTGCTCGTGAGGTCGAATACACAGACTATATTTTCCCCCTCTAATTACGATTATTTTTACTTAAAATCTTTCATATTTTATAAATGCAATGTTTACCTTCTTCAACGTAGTTTTTTATTCATTTTTCTCCAATTTATCCGAATCTCATTCGTTATAATTTGATTACAGCATATCTTTCTCAATGTTTCTACAATCGTCTTAAGACTCATAATTCCCTATGGAATAATATCTGAATATGCTCCTCTAAGGAATTATTAAAAAGGGGAAATAATCGCTAAAATATTAATATTAATTTTTTCGACTTTTACAAAACCAAGAGAGAGCACCTCAAGCGATATAATAAAACAAATAACAATAAGATATGTTTTTAAATTGGAAACGAAATAAAAATTACTAAGAATTGTAATGTATAAGGAGCCTGATTAAATTTCTTCTTATTTTATCGATTTCGTCAGAATTTTTCGGCCCTCGGGATGTGGTTATTCCCCTTCCAGGGTTCGACTCCCGAAGAGTTTGAAAAAGAACGAAATGACCTCGGCTTTCAGATCCCATACATAAGAGTCTCTTTGAAGGCGAATCGTCATTGCGACGGAAAAAAGAATTTTTTATTCGGCTGAGGAGTCAAAAGAACACGAGGGGTAGGCATTGTAAAGGAGGAGGGAAACCGGAAACGTAAAGGTCACACAAGGAGACCAAAAGCCCAGTGGCCTTTTCCGGCTTGTCCGCAGGAAAACAAGAGAATGTAAATAATCAATCCGAATAAATTATTGCCGCGGCGAAAGCGACGAGAAAAGGAGTGCGGGAAAAAGAATTACTTCTTTTTTTATCCCGCCTCCATTATCTGTCAGAAGAGGGCGACACTTCCTCTCCGACGGCAGAAAAAGAAGCTCTCTTTTGGATGGTTTCAATTCCGCGATGACGAATCATTTGTATTACCGCGTTCTGGGCGCTGAGCGCGAGTGTTTTGTTTAGCGAGGGATAAAAGAGCGCCTGTGGATGGATTATTTTTTCCGGTCGTACAAATTTGATTAGGGGCGGAATGAAGTTTGTTGTCGTCGGGGAAGAGGGAATTCTTCATTTCCAATGGATAAGAACATGAATCGCTATGGATTCGAGGAATCGGTAATGAGAAGCATTTGGACGCTTCTTTAGTGGACAGAAGAAAACGTCCATTCAAGCCAATTCGATAAAGGAAAGGAATTGGAGACTCTAATCAATTTGATGTTTTCCCTTTGATGGATGCCATCGCGCGAGTTATTCTTCATTTGTTGGATCCAGAGTCAACACAATTATTCCCGAAAGCTGCAAATAAACTCTTTACTTTACGCACGGCGAACTGAAATATCAGTCTTAAAGAATGCTTTTCCATTATATTGAGAGTTATTCAGTTCGACGAGAAATTGTTGTTCCAAAAGTATAAGCGGACGACATACCTCTTAACACCTTAAATAACTGTGAATCAATAAAATTCTGATCTATCTCTCAAATCAAATTAAATCCATGAGTTGAGCCTCTAAAATTCATAAAGGTTTTCTACGGGATTTATGCCTAATAGATATTCAAAAGGAGAAGAAAGATTCAACTGTAATACATTAAAATTGTACATAAAATGTTATGAACACATGTTGAAATGAAAGATCCTTAGTAATTTCCACCAAATTTTATTGGACCGACTAGTTTCGTCACCCCATCAAGGGTGACCACTCTTGATGATGTCGACCCGTCGACGAAACTAGTCGGTCCAATAAAATTTGGTGGAAATTACTAAGGATCTTTCATTTCAACATGTGTTCGGAGTTTCACAAAGTGACGCATATTACTTTTAAATATTATGAAATCTACAAGTTTAGCCGTTACCTTGTGGGAAGCCATTAGAGTAATGAAGAAGTAAACTTGTACTTTTCCATACTATTTTTAATTAATGACCGGTTTTAAGAATAACTTGGATGTTATGTATTCCGGTAAATGTTGCGTGACAAAGGTATTTCATGTGATTCCGAAACAATTAACGAATGTAAAATGCAGCAAGTGATAAGAAATGAAGTATAGGATTAATGTGAGTTTAAAAAAAAAGAAACTAAGATTGTGAGCTGTAAATACGTAGTGAAATCTAATTTAATGCAGAGTAGACGAGCAATACTAGAACAAGCGAATTAATTACCCTATTCGGTTAACTTAAATTTAACCACACACGAAGTCACGATAGCCTTCTAAAGACACAATTGATAATATCAATGTTTTCAAGAATTAAATTTTAAGCCCCAAAATTTAAAATACGAAGGAAAGCAAAGATAACCAGAATAGAATTTTCCGTCACTTTTGAAAGAAAGGACAACTAGTTATTGATAATATTGGCATAGTCCAAGGGTGATAAACACGTTATTCATATTTCAAAACATGTTGCCAACAATAGGATACAACGTGCATCCTTTGATCCGGAGGATACTGTTATCTCCTTTTTTGTATTGAACCCGACTGATTTCCTTGCATTTGTAATTGTTTCCGCTTGAATCCCACGGTGAAGTTTTAAATCCCCGGTTAAAATCGAAATCCTTGTATCGGAAAATCTCGTCATTCTTAAAGCGTGGGTTCCATCATTAATTTTCCTACTTTTTCCCCTTTACATTCTCCCCTCTTTTCTCCAGCATGTTTCTCTCTTAACAACTGATCCTATTCAGAAGACACAACCATTTATATGAATATCCACCACTTTCTCAAGTTTACATTTCAGTCTTCCATTTAATTTTTCCGCTGTCGACAGAAAAGGGGCGTCTGAAACTCGGATATTGTTGTAGAGAGCGAAGGGAAACAAATAAGAATCAAGGTGCGGGGGGAGATACGCTCGAATGTAATGGATTGTGGCAACCTTTTCGGCTTCAAATGGAGCGGAAAGTCGGAAAAAAGATTAATAAATCTACTCTGCTCGATCTCCTTTATTATTTCTGGAAATTCTTCACTCTCTTTAGCGGTCACCCATTCTTAAAAGATATCGAATTCAAATTCGTGCCCCTTTGATCTTCGTATTGTCGCGTCCATGATCATTCTTACTTTTCCTTAATTTATTATTCATTTAGATCAAAATATGACTTAGGTTTGTAGGTCATGGACTGATTCAGAAGGAAGTTACCTCCTGCCACACACCGTAAGGCCACTTCTATTAATATAGTCTCACTATCATATTCCAAGGTCAAGATTTTACTCCTATTATTAACATTTAATAACATTCGTTAACCTCACATTACCAATTACTTCTCTACTCCTTATTACATCTATTTTCCATGATCGCCGTCAATCAACAAAAAGTAGTGCATATTACTAAATTACTTTACTTATTTGGCAAAGATTTTTACAGCATTTCGTGTCCAAATTGAAAATTTCTGCAACCATACATTAACGGATTGTATAAATTTTTATTCTTCTATTGATTCAGGAGAGGTGAAATATATTTTTCATTTTACATGTCTTATTGTTAGACTTACAAATGGTTTTGTCAAGATGAGGCCATTAAGGTATGAATAACGCTGATTACCGGTCATTTTCACTTATTGAACTTAGTCATAGTCACATATTGAACACTGTGAAAAGTGAAACTCATTCGTACTCGTCGTACTATATTTATGTAATCTCTTTTATGCTCATAGCATTCTGGCGCAGAGAACAAAGTAAACACAATCTTTCTCACTCCTCATCTTACCTAATAGTCTCAATTCTTATACAAAGCATTCGGAGGCTAAAGGTGGAGAGGTTGAAAAACTAATCAGCATTTGGAATTATGACTTGAGTGATGGAACAGATGACTAGGTAAGTCATCATTGTTAGATATAAAGAGAATTATGCACACAATACCACATCTTTAGTAATCATCCTGATTCAACCTATATAACTAAAAAGAGTAGGAATGTTCAAGTCAAAGATAATCCGTAGAGCAATAGTCTATTCGGCTAACTTACATGTACTTAAAGAGTGGAACCTTACTGAATTTCTCGGAACTCAATGATTCCAACAGATATCCAATTTTCCTCTAGTTCTAAGCCGGGGATCCTATCGCTAAACGAGCCCGAGATTACTTGAATCCACCTCATACAGTAGGAACAAATTTTGCAATCAGAGGCCCAATTTCAGGCCCAAGTGAAAGTGCCTGGTGAGTCTAGTGTTAAATCTGTGTAAATTTTTAAATCGCCTTTACGCTGCCTATTCATGGTAATAATTAATTATAAAAGAAAATGCGTTAATAATCCGGAGCCCATCGCTCGCCTAAAGCAAAGGAATTAATTCCTTAATCCTTAAAGATGCATGAGCTCATAAAATTCTTACCGAACGGCAAATAAACCAAGGAGTGAAATGAACTTAACGAGTCAAAGGCGAGCAAATAAAATAACCCCGCGCATTAGCGAGCGAAAAAAAATGCATCGAAAGACTGTATCGAAGGGCATAATTTAAGCCAGCGTCGCCTGACGCGACAGCTTAAATAAAGCCTATTGGCAGCGAGGCATAAAAAATCGCTATTGATTTACAGTTCATAATCACCGCCCGAAGATTATTAAGCAGCTGATAATAACAAGGCTTTATCAATGCATTCGATTACAAACGGACGATAAATCAAATCTCCAAACGCCAAAAAAAAGCGAATGGAAACAAAACAATCGCTGCTTTAAAACCGTTCATTAAGAGTCTCATCGGGAAAGACTAACCTCTCCAAATAATCTAACTTTCTCACGTCGTAGTTAAAAAAGAAATAAGAGCGGCAGCTTTTTTCGCCGCGTCTAAAGACGACAAGTTTATTGCCTCGAAAAAATCCACGGGTTGCTGAGAGGAGAGCGCGTCAATTAATTCGGATTGTAAATGCAAACTTATAAGAGCATCGACCAATAGAAAACAGATGACTATTTAAAGGAACTTTATTATTTTCATTTAACTTGTAAATAAAGTGGAAAGTTTTCACATGTTTATATTTACTCGAACTCAAGACGTTGCGACTTGAAAAACTTGGACATCATTTAAAGTCGACGCTCTGCAAATTATAGGCTTTCTTATCCATCTTGTAGGTCTCTAATTCGATCCCAGGTTATTCTGACCGTTCCCGAAATAAGCACGGTTAATGTTCATTTTAATCTTTTGGAGGCTCTATAGCTATTGCAAAATGAAATTTGAAAAAAAAACCGTCGAACCATCTATTAAAAATTTATATAATTTAAATTGGAGAGAAATTATGCAAATATCCCCTATCGTCGATTATTGATTTCGGCTCCAGATAACGATAACTCCAGATAAACTCTGAAAAGATGGAAACTTTCGATTTCAATAACGTATCCTATCGAACTAATTTAAAGTGAAATATGCTACATTCTCTTCCGTACAAGTGTTACAAACAACAATGAATTAGCTTCAGCTAATTCTATTATATGAATTGAATATGTGCCTCGGAAAATAAAAATTTAAAAACGTAAGAAAAAATAGGCGATTAATCTACAACACTTTAACCGATTTGAGGCAGAATTGTCAATTCTGTCCTGAAAGTTTCATAAGAACTTCCATCCCAAGACACGAAAAATTTACCAAAGCAGAGCAGGATGAGAATATACGATGTATTCATAAAGTACGGAGAATTTAGGGTTTTTGAATTGTAGTTGGATTTCTAATTGTTCTGCTAGATAAAGCTTGTCTTCTATATCCAACCCAGAGCACGTAGAGGATGAAAGACGAAGAATCTTTGGCAAAAGATGAGGCGTTTTCTAATAAAATCATTGAAAACGACCATAACTAGTAAATGCTTATCTTCCATAGAATTTGAGTTTTGGAATCTATAATTCAAAATTATATTAGTGATTTAATTTATCACAGAGTCTTCACTCCAGAAATTGTAAATAGAAGAAGTTCGCGAGCTTGGTTCAATAATCAGAATCGTGATACGTACGCACACGATTATGAATAAGTCCAAGCTTTGAAAATCGCACGGTGAGATTTAGAAACGGCGCACATTTCCTACAGCACGTGTAAACGATAAATACTTGGGAGTCTCAGAAGGACATAGCGGAGGTGAGGAAGGGGTGCAATTGGCACGGTTGTCGAGATCATCCTCCCTGGAAGATGGTTATCATTTTGTGGAGAGATATACAGAGTTGATATTAATCACTATAAGGTGTGGATGGGAAGGGAGGAATGCAGATTAAAATGAGAGAGACGAAAATTGCTGCGAGCGCAACATAAGGGATGTTTATGCTAAGCACCTTCTGACGGTGCTTTTGGGCTGCAACGTATTCAGTAAGAATTTCTATCCTTTAGACTTGCTTCTTAAAAAAGGAATCTAACATAAAACATAAATTAAAGTGCGTGATAAAGAGTATTATCCATTTAGGAGATAAAGTATAGCAGAACAATCAATCTTCGGATATGCTAGAAAAGGACCCAAAAAATTTCGGCAAACAAGTTTACATTGCACTTGATATCATAACAAGAGGTGAACGAAAAGTTTGAGAAAATCACGACAACGATTAAGAAAAGGCGAATGGCTTTCAACCATAAATGAATGGAATCAGGAAAAATCGCAAACAATATCCTCATCTTCAAGAAAAATAGGAAGAAACAAGCCATGAGAGAAAGGATTCCATGAAGTTCATCAAGAATGGGAATGGAGAAGAAACTGATAAAATGGAGAAAATTGCGTTATCGTTACCCGTAACTATCTAAGAGGACAATAATAATCAAAACTTTGATTGAATTATTTAAAAGCATTTACTTGAACCGAAAATAACTGAAAATGGCCATCAACGCAGTTTTACAGCAAGGCAATATAGGTGCGTTCTTCAAAAGACGATTCGACAATCATTCGACGACAAATTGAATGAGTCCTTCTTATTCATCCCTTCTTAAAAAAAAACATCTTAGAGTGATCACGAAATTCTCTAACATCAGTTCTCTAATTCCCCAAAGAACCAAATGTAACGAAATAATGGCTAAAATATGGGACGCGGAGCAATAAACTTGGACACAAAAACTCTAGTACACGGTATGAGATTCTCAATGCCCAAATAAAGCGAAAATCCCGAGAATTAATAGCGAGCGTCTGCGTGGCATGAATCAAAAAGTTATTAATAAGAGCTCCCTTTGTCGCTAAACGAAGCCGAGCAAAGAAAATTACACCTTTTTTGCGCGGTACACAATACGTTTCGTGTCGAAGCGTCATTATTTTAAGGATAAAAACTACGCGGACTTTCCAAATATTTAATCGCGGGAGAAGCAAGGAACTCCCATTGAGGCGAGCGAAAATTAATGAAGAATGGGAAATGATGGGAGGTAAACACACCTGTCCGAGGCAACCCTTTAATCACTCGTGAGAAGAAAAAGCCTCGGCGTGATAACACGGCGACAATAGGCGAGAGGAGCGATCGATAAAACCACCAACTTAAATCACTAGCGGGCGTTCAGTTTAACTACCTATGATGACGCTCGAAATGAACCTTGGATCTAATAATGACCACTCAATTTGAGTTTTCATTTACACTGAACACTAAGAGATCCATACAGATAACAAGGGAGGCTTACTCGCGAAGGAAGTCGACTAAAAATCGCAGATTTTTTTAATGATACACATTAAGGAATATCTATATTAGGAAGGTGGGTGAAGTATGAAGCGAGTCTCCGATTTCAGATACAACGTCAAGTAGTACCTGCAGCGAATTTTTCTCTTCTTCAATCACCTAAAAATGGAATTGCGTGATGTTTATTTTTCATTTCACTCGCTTGGTGTAGTTCCTTTTTCGGGCAATATTCAATATTTATTCTTTTAAAACAGGGAACTAAAAATCTGACCATCACCCTACAGCAGGGATTTTCCGTACCCTACTTACATTCTTACGATAATGGTACTGTATATTGAGGAAATGGTGTACTTCGAAATGGGATCAGTCTAGCCACATAAAATATCAGAGGCTCTGGAAATGGAATGAGGCTTATTAAACAGGATGAGGAGTGACGTGGTTTGCCTTAATCATCGGGGTGAGGTGCGATGAAGAATTTCGTCAATCGCCCCCTCGGGGAGAGCATTATGCCGCGATAAGGAACACGAAAGAAAACGATCATATTGACAGATAAGGAAAAAAGTGAAACCCTATTCTTTCTGTCTGAGCGGCAGTTGTGTAACAAGATGTAGAACTAGTCGCGGCGAGAGTTTACAGAGAGATAACGAGCGGCCAATAGTACGGCGGAGAAGGGAAAAGGTGGAAGAAGAAAAGGAGGAATTAATTAAAAGGCGGAGACAACGCGATCAAAGAGCGATCATAATCACGATGACGAAGAAGAAGATAAGACCGGGATAAATTACGAAGAGGCGGAAGGGAAAAAAAGACATGCGATATTAGGGCGAGAGAAAACACAGACTGTGGGAGAGGTGGTGGGGGAGTTGAATATGAAAAGAGGCCCTCGGAATGGGGGGCAAAGGTGTCAGGGTTGGAAACACTAACTGTCCCTGCTGAATATCGAACGATTGCTGGAACAATAGAAGGTAGGGAGGCGTGTCCAAAGGAGAGTCTTATACGACTTTAGAGGAAGATAGAAGGAATAGGGGAGGAAATAGAAGGGATGAGGAAGGGTTCATCGGGGTGCGAAAAGGAGGCGTGTTAAAATAGAGGGGAAAAGAGCGCCCAATATTCTTCTTTTGTTTTCTCTCGAGTGAGGACAGAGAATGATGAAGGGAATGGGTCGATATAGATGAAAGAGGGTTCGCAAAATAAATATAAATCCGAATGGTGCGGCTTTGTTAGCGTATGATGGAGAATGTAGAGAGAGTACGTGTCGATCACATACGCGTATTTCCACGGCGATATCGAGAGGATCGAAAACGGCTAAAATATCCTTACAAAGATTACAATTAATTCCTCTTTCATTTTTTTACGGCTGCATTAAAATTGTGAGAATTATGTTTATATCCTGATTAAAAATATAAAGTAATAAAATAAATATTTCTCTGAACAAATTAAAATATGCTATCTGATATATCTGTGCATTAATAAATCTTATAATGATGGATTTAATTCATATTTCAGAGAAGCTAAGTCTTACTAAGATCCACAAACAGAAATACTCTACGCAAAATTTTAAGAAACAATATTCTGCAAACGTACAGATTAAAAGTAGAAAAAAGTGCTCAGCGAAATAATAAAAAGACCTTGTATTCGCAGAAATGTAAACGTCATACACCACTGCATATTAACTAAAACTTAATAAATCTCAGAAAATCGCCTATGCGAAAATTTCTTGATAAACAACGTATCCACTGAAAGAAGAATAAATTCGGAGAATGGTATTGGCACGATTCTCTGTTCTAGAGCACGCGTTAATGCGCATCCGGAAGGAAACCGAGGGGTATGGAGAGTGTGAAGACGGGGAAAAGACACATATTAAAGAATTCCTGAGGAGGAGAAAGGCATTATAACGGAAGACATAAAAGGGATGGAAGACGGAATAATAAACGAAAGAATGATAAGAGAGAGAAAGGATACTTTTTATTTCCTCTTCGACACCTTACGAGCGAAAGTCATCAAGGCGCGAAAAAAGGACCCGATGGGACTTTTTACTAGCGGAGTGCCCACACGCCAAAAGGAATAAATTAAAAGGTACTCCCACACTAAGATGTCCCTCCGTTCCCATTACACCTCCGCCGACTTCGAAAACAATGGATTTTTCTCTTCCAGCCGCCTTACATATTCATAACCTCGGAATTTTTTCCATCTCTTGCATTCTTTCCCCTCCGTCTTTAATGCGCGAGGGAGAGCAATTCAACACCTGCACTTTCCATGTGTAACCGCTGTTTAATTTACGACCGTGTGGTGCTGAGGTGGGAAAAAGGTAAATTATTCCTCTCGACCCTTCTCTAAAAACCATTCTCTTTTTATTTGTCTCCGCGGTCATCGCTTCTTAGTTTTCCTACGGAGCGATTCTACGAGAATCGAACGATGGACAGAATTGGATAATTAAATATAACCGAACCTTTCCTCGTAAATCGCATTTCTAACATTACAAAAGTTCATAACATCAGCTACGGAATGTAAATTCCATTTTCAATGACACACTCAAACATTTTAAACTTCAAGCTATCCTTATAATAAATAGAAGAGATCCGATAATGTACGCGGGAAAATTAGAACGGAACCCAACTGAATATCAATTATACTGTAATAGAAAGTTGACCAAAACGTGAATAGTAACAAAATCTTAAATTAATAAAATTATAAATTTAAAATAAAATGTCGGAAAATCATAAATGCAAAAATTCAAATTTTCTTATTGACGACTTAGACAAAAGGAGCAATTGGAAAGATAATTTGAATAATTCGAAAAATAGGCAAAATGCGAATGACAGAATAAACGAGGAGTACATAAACTGGATGAAGATGAGAACTGAGAACCAAAAAATAATTTTCTTTGGCGATCATTGAAGGAATAAGTCATGCAATATGCAGTAACGATAATATTTTGAATAGTTTATTCTAATCTAATCACTTCGGAGTGGAAAATATCTTGTATTTTCCTACAAGCTAATACATGTATAATTGGAAATATTTTTGCCTCTCTCAGATGTCTTTCCTTTCTGATTTTTCTTGTTATTGTGTCATTTTGTCCCAATACATTCCCATTATCTTCTTTTCTACGCTGACATTTTAACTTCTAAATATTTCTGAATCATCAATGATCTAATCTTCGCATTCTATCCTTTGTCCTGCCGTGCTATCTCTATTCTATTTGCTATCTCTATTTCTCCCCATTCCAAAATTAACCATGCCGGATGCCGTTTTATATGACTTTGTATTCATATAGTTGAACGTTCTCTATCTCCCTTTAACATCAAGGCCTTTACTTACCTCGACCTCCATCTAATATAATATCCTCACCATGGCATCGAACTGGAACCAAATCTAGAAAACTGTAACGTTTTCCGAAGTAAAAAACCGAATCCGAAAAAGCGAAAAATTAATTTCTTAACTGGAACCAAAAATCATACAGATTATTTATACCGTCCTTAATTTCGCTTTCGATCAATTCCACTTAGCTAGATTTAAGTTCAATGTCTTCCCGATAGCTACAATACTTTGCACGATTTATTTTCTAACCAAGTGGAACACATTTAAGGGATAACCCCATAAAAAAACTCAGAATTTGAAAGATAGGAACCAGCCTACAGGAGCAAACATCACTACCACCGATATAAAACCGTATATTGTAGCTTCATAAGTCTCGAATCCAAAGATAAAATTTGATAATATCAAAAGAGGCTGCATATGGACTGAGAAAGATACGACATAAATGCGAAAAAAGGATGGATAAGTAGAGAGGGCAAAGAGGAGAGGAATTGAGGCGGACACACTTTGATGCCACGTGATTGATTATTTCTCTCAGACTTCGCTTATAGGCTAGGGGCCGTCATTAAGACAGCAGATGAAAAAACATCGGCGGTGACCGAATGTCAACTAAATTCCGCTTCGTTTAATTACTCACGATTACTTGTGTCCAATTCAGAAAGAAACGGACAGAGAAAGACGGTGAATAAAAACGTCCTTGAGGCCAAAGTACGGGTAGGAAAAAGTAATTCGCATTTAATTGAAAAGAGAGGACCCAATCCGAGGGGGCACTTGTTAATTCGATTCGAAATGTATTCCCGAGCCTCAGATAAATGAGTAGTCAGATATGAATTAGTCTCAATTGTTTTTAAGTTACTCAAACAGATTGCTTAAGTTCATCTTGGTAAGAATTAAATACTCACACATTGGTACCTTTGTTAATCCGTTCAAGGATTAGCTCCGTAAACCAAAACCATTCTCATCCAAGGAAAGATATTCCTTAAAATAAAACTGGAAATTTGCTGTAAATATTAAATCTTTAATACAGCAGTAAGTACAGCAAATATTTAATGCAGCAGTACATATATAACATGTATTTTACATAGTTTCCTCCATGTTGTTTTGAGAAATTTTATCGTCATTTGCTGCTATGCTATGGCAATCATTCAAATTATTTTTAAGTCTTCCGGCCATGCTAGTAGCTTCATACAATTACAGGTACACTTTTCTAAAACTTTCAATAACTAAGTAATATATATTATGCTATATAATACATATACTTTGATAAGGGAGAAGAATCACCACGATAAAATTGGATTGCTCTTCTTGGATGCCTCTTGAATGTTAACTCTTCTTCAAATCTATTTCATTTATAAAACTAACCCCATTTGTAATCAACCCCATTTGCTAATCCTTTGGCGATTTCGGGAACAAGACCCGAAATATCATTCAATTACTTTCAAATTACGATTTTACTCAATATTTGAATAACTTTTATTACTTATTAAAGTAACTTTAGGGTCACACAATGCCATTAATCCTGAATAAACATATTTATTTCACGCCATAATCACTATGAGAATATAAAAGCTTCATGGTGAGGAAATTGCACTCAGAGTAGAATTCTCACATTTAGCTGTAAACAATGAATTATTGTTTCACAGCTTATGGAAATAATTAGAGCTAGGAAAGTAATACCGAGCAATTAGAATTCTTACAATATAGCTATAGAGAATATAACTCTCAAAAGAAATTTATATTTTTAGAACCATAAGGATACTTCAGCTCTTAACAATCAATGAGAATTATCTGATATTTATTTTCGCTGTCGGTTTCGCAGATTTTCACTCTCTGTTCTTCAAATTGAGCCCTTGCATCGGTGTTTTTTTTACTTAACCATTTTCAGATACAACTTCCGTTTTCATACCAAAGATAACATAGGTTAGATCGAAGAGAAAGCGTACGAGTCACATTACGGACTTTATGAGACAGTTTATGACAGGTACGCATGCTAGTGAATAATAACCCATAAACACCCATCAGGAGAATCTCATTTTGCCTTCGCTATCTACAAGTAAGTGTGCAGACTAATTCTCCTTCGTAAATATTCATTAAAATCGATATTTTTGTCTCTTCGGCTTGAGATATTCCTCAATATCCATACTTCTGTAAGTTATCACGGAAGATCAAGCATAAAATGTAAGAGAAAAAGTTGATGTTACTGATATCGAACATAGGTCTTGCACATTTCGTATGCTTTGACGACTGAACTTGCAAACCGGACGATACTCGATTCGTTTTCCCGCGCACGTCTAACCCTTCTAAGAGAATTGCCTATACCCTTAACCTTGTATCGGAAGATTTTCACCTAGAGAATTTCCTCTCAGTTCAATTTCTGACTCGATTAAGCACTGATCCTAGAATATCAGGCGGAAAAGTGCCGACAGATCCGCTTTCAAAGATCGCGTGATCGAAATCACCGCCTTTAAATCGTTCATTAGCGGCAAAAATCGATATATTGACAGTGCACAATTGACAATGAAAACGGTCAATGGTTCTGCATATGGCGATGAAGAATGCATACAAAAGTAAATATTAGATTATAAATAGCGCTAGATGGGATCCTAGTTTTATTTTACAGATTAAATCGCACCTACTATTTTTTTCGGGAGAAAAAACGGTGGAAGTACTCCATCAAACAAGCCGATCTCTTTCCAGGCCAATAAATTCTGTTTCTCATTAGGAATTCCGCGAAAAGTGAAAAAGCTTCTTAATTGGCGCAAGAAGCAAAAAAAATCATTTTCTTGAAAAAACGGTCGGAATAAGTCAGTGGTCACTTTATACGAGGAACACCTGCTCTCTCACGCCCTTCATTCTCAGATAATCCTGTGACAAAAAACTTCATCTCACACCTATTGACCGTATACGTCAAAACGATGACTTTTTCAAATTCACACAGTAGCGATATATTGAATTTGATTCAAATCTACTGCATCGGAGTTCTTTCAGGAGGATCGGGACCCTTTTATCTTTTTATGTAACATTCAGAAGACAACGATTATATTTTATATATTTTTCATAAAGTGAATAGGATGTGTACAACACATACCTACACTGTAGGTATGTGTTGTAGGTCCTACAATCAAAAACCTAAAAGTGATCCTTCTGATTATGGGCAAAATCGATTATTAACTTGAAATTTAAATCTTCTTTGAATCCAAAAGGTAACATTCTCTACTACTATAGTTAATATCTAAATTAATAACATCATGTATAAATTACGAATAAAAATATAATGTAATACTATGTATAGAGGAAAATTTCCAAGGCAATAAAAGAACGGCATTGAGATATCAACTATATATTTTCAGTAATAGTTAATTTCAGTATGTAAAGGAGGAATTTCGGAATTGTACCAAGATTTTTTTAACACTTTTAATACACTTTATTGAAACACTTTATTAGGAGATTATATTTGGAGAAGAAATTTCTTTGTACTAAGAGGACACAACATTTCAAATGACAAATTCATTTGTGGTGAGAAATGAATGAGACTTGTGCTCAGTGCAAGAAATTAACCCTTCTATTTAAAGAATGTCACCTGTATAAAAGCAGAAGTCATAAATCATCAAAATTACAATGCATAGACTTTAAACTTCCTCTCTCAGACCAGTCGAGCAAAGCTGACCAATGCATTTCCTACAAAATTCACAGTATAATTTTAAACCTATTTTAGCAAAAGCCTCTGTTGAAACTGCGAGAATAAAATATGAACAAAACTGTAGTTAAGGAGAAAGCCAAGGAGCACTTAAATTTTATTAAGTTCAAATTTCATATTCTGCGAGTTAAAAATTTATTATTAGTCTATGACTATTATTTAGTCTGTCCAATGTCCATTACTTTGGACATGGACTCTGTCCATGACTTAAAGGAAAGCGTAATCCAGTAAATTTTAAATTTCATTTTCTAAAGCGAATATTAAAGCAGAAATTTAAATTCACCAAATTTATATTAGCAATTATTAGCTGTAAAATATTTTCTAACCTTAGGAAACGTTTGTAATTTTAGATATCATAAAATTATATTAGGAAGCCGCAGTTCTAATTAGAGCAAAATCATTAATCCATCGTTTACAGTAGAATAAATCTCTCCAAAGTGTCGTAAATTCGGCAATGTAAATATCTAAATGAGCAGAAAATTTAATTTTCACAATGAAAAAGAGGGAGTCGTGCAAAGCTGAGAGATCTGCAAGTCTGAAATTAAAATTTCGTAAAAATATATTTAAGTCAATTTAGAAAAATACCTAAAATACAGCATAGAACTTAAATTAAAATATCCTAATAATGAGATTCTGACAATGAATGAGAAAAATTGGGAATGACAAGAAAATATCTCGTGCAATGTAAGAGACCGACAATAAATTATACTCTACTTTAGCACTTTAGTCTTTTCTTCACTTATACATAAATAAACCTTATCAATGAAAATTAACCAATATGAAGAGAAATTAACCTATTTTCACGGAAAAAAATCTCCACTATTTCTGAACACCTGCGGAAGGCACACGAAGGTAAAGATTGTTTTAAAAATCGCCGATAAAAAAGAAAAACTCGCCAACAAAAGCTAATAATGACCACCAAATCGTTCTCTCACACCACTCCTTCACATGTTCTTACAATTCCCACCACCGCCTCTACAACTCATCCGTCCATCTTGAGTTCTATAGCAGCCATTTCGTGATCACCTCGTGGAGTTTTTAGCGCGGCTTCATTATTCATGACCCTCCAGGATCGTTATGTTCGCCGCCCATTAAGCATACCGAGTTCCGTTAATGCAAACTCTAGAGCTCCATTAATCGACACACACACACGAGAGCTCTCTTGACTAGGTACCTTTTGTAAGGCGGTTTTTATTCTTCCTTTTGCTTCTCTCTTTGACTCTCGCTTTGCCACTAAGAATTAATCACAAACCCGGAGGGCAAGGTGGGGGACCTATGGGCGTGGCTGTATCGTATGAATAACGTTCCATTCTGCTTAACTCTCTATCACTCACCCATCCCTAAATGAGAGTTTGAACTGATTTTCCTCATAAACAAGGATGATCCAACATCAAAAATTTAAGGTCCGGGGAACGAACCTATAGTCATCGTAATGAGAAACAGAAAACGTAGATGGTATACGATATGATCGATTTCAGTGCTTTCCTTTTCGACGTGACACTTAATAACGGATGAAAAACAGCTGTAAATAACGTTGTGCGTAAATCACAATAGTCTCTCTTACTTTTTCAACGTATGCACAACCGTAATTTTATTTTATCTACCTACATTTTATATGTGCCTTTAAGGTTAAAAATGATAGAAAGAGTCATTGCCATTTCACTTTTTATAAATAAAACTTATTGAGATAAGTAATAATTACGTCTTTCTGAATTAAAATATTCAAAATTCACCATTCACAAAGCTTCTAAGGCCGTAGTTTCAATTCCGTGTGGATATTTTTGCTTATAAATCGCTAAATTCTGTTAATTTTGAAGTATTGCGAGGATAAGAGAAAGAAAATAAAGAGCGAATGCCAAAACACTCTATACTAACTCATCAAATTCGTACGATTGATAAGTAAGATGCTATAATAAGTAAAGTAATAATTAAGTAACGGAATACAAATGGAAGCAGGGGTACAAAATTTAATTAGTTCTACATCCTTTTTGAAAATGTAAACTGAGACTGTTCGACGAGATAACTAAATTGCTCATGATGGTGGGACGACTTCATTCCTGGACAAGATGTGCATATATTTTCACATACCTTTTAGTTTCAATCTACGAGGTCGCACATTTGAGAAGTTCTTCCTTTCCCTTCCATTTTTTCACCAGAAAATTTTACAGCACTATTTGCACCTATTTGTGCTGTATTCTTATTTCAACTGTAAAGAATCCTTTCCTGCGATTAGACTTTGCTGGCTATATTTTATTTGGACTAATAATAATCCCTCGAGAAAATTTACATCCCAAAGATTCCTTCTTACGCAATTAAACCGAGCATCATGTATGCCGAAAAATAACGAGGAAAATACTAACTGATTCGAGTTGTCGACGCAGGATCTCGACGAGGCAAGTTAATAAGAGCATAAACTGAGGGTCAGGCGAACTGGAAAAATATTTTCCACTCTGGAATTCAGGTAATGTTTTCATATAACAAGTGCATAAATAAGGAGATGTTTGCAAGATCCTTCATTGAAATGAAGTGCCGATTAACATATCCCAACACCAGTTTTGTTGATGTCGTGTACTACAGAGAAAGCTTAAATATTGTTATCTACACGAAGAATTAAAATTTTATTATGTTTATGAAGGCGTTTTATTATCTTATGAAATGCATATAAAAAAACTATTTCTTGCCTTGCCAACGTGATTTTTTCCTCGCGCATTAGCGACACTACGAGTTTTCAATTCGTGTGGAATCAAAACACGGAAACGACGCGATCGATGACAAGCCAATTCAATGACTGAATTTCATAATTATCAGTTGCGAAAATTTTAATTATCAAGCATTCGGAAAAAGAAACTTAAGAGGAAAACGGAGTGAGACTATTGAATTAAACAGAATGATACTGGAACTAGAAAGAATATCAACGGCATTTACTAGCAGATAGAATGACTGGTGAAGCCACTGCATCATCTTCGGGAGTATGACTTACGAAAGGGCGAAGGGGGGCGTTCTCACTTACCAAGGAGGCGAGTACGGGCGGTGAAGCAAGTGGAAATATGGGAATGCCTGACGTCTTTAAAAGCAGTGACCACGAGAATTTCGGGATTAATACAGAAATGTTTTCCTTTGTCATTTTACTCAAATTACACAAAATCGAACATGTAACACAGCCTGACTCTTGTCTAAACGTTTGGGGATGTAAATGGGGATACGGAGAAGTAAATTTTAATTTCAATGTTTTCATTATAATATCTCCATAGTCCATTTTATTAAATTATCTCCGTAGTACATTTTAGTAATATATTAATTTTAAAATGCTAATTTGCATCTTCCAATATTAAGAATCAGTTTCCTCGGTAATCAGGATATAAGTGAGATTTCTGCTTACCCTTAAAAATCATTAATTTTTCTATAAATCTTCCAACAATGCTACATCTACACACCCCTATTTGTCATCTAACTTAAGTTTGCTCGTCTTAATCTGTACAAATGCATTAAGAAGTAAACTAATTATTTCATACAATTTAATTTAATGCATCTATTACTCAATGGTCATAAACTAGCTGTAAAAACAGTTACTTTGTTTTTAGTTGTTACCATGCAATATTGAATTTTTAAAAATTCTAATCAAGGACTAACATTATAAAATTACTGGGAAATAATTTATAAATAATAAATTTTTGTTAATTTTTCTTTCCTTTTAACAAGATGGCTGAAAGATGTAATGTTACCAAAAGTTATACTTCTTTAAACAATATAAAATAAATCTCTGGGATATCAATGAGTAACATTTCCTAAGAATGTGTATTAACCTCAGGAGTGTTTAAGAATTAAATGTATTGCTGTTTCAACAACTGTTTTACAAATTATATTCAGCTTTATCAAATAACAATAAAAACACCTTTATTAATGTTATCTGTCAAAGCTATGGATGTTTTGTGAGCTTCAGAGCATAGCAATCGACCCTTGATAGGAATTAGAGTCTATGATAGTGAAAATAAGGTATTGGAGTCTATGATAGTGAAAGTATCACATATAATTTGATTTAGTTTTTTATGAACATATTATAAAATAAAGCTGAATAAAATTATTAAATATGAAGGAATAACAAATGCCACAGCAAAAAGATCAATCATATGGTATTGGTAATTAATGGATAAGTCAAATGATTACAGTGGCATTATTGACAGCAAATAAGATTTAACAGAAGTAAGAATGAGAATAAAAGTAAAGATATTTCTAAATCCATAGAAATTTCTATTTATAATTTTCCTGTAAACCAAAAAATTTATGCCACTCTACTATTTATGACTGATAATATTTTAATTGTACAGTACTAGGATATAACCCAACTGATGTTCGCATCCACTCCTAAATTACTAGTAATTACTAGTATAGAAACAGCTAATAATTTTGCACCAAAATATAACATGCAACATTTTAACACCAATGACAATGAAGGCTATGAAGTCACACTCTCACACTAATGATATGCAATGATGAGCAATCAAAGAATGACTAGACTAGTAATAAGACGATGAAATAAATCTGGAATATATTTCAATTAATCGATATTTTGTATTTAAAGGCAATAAAAAGAGTTCTTGTTATCGTACTTCTGATGAAATAGGAACACTCACAAGAGATAATGAAAAGAGAAGAATGAGCAATAACTGGAACCACATTACATGCAATAACTTAAAGCTAGTTTTGCATGAAAAAATAAACTTTAACATAAAATTACCCAGGGAAATATATGCGTCCTGAAAGATTATGTCCGTAGAAGACTAAACCGAAGTAGGGTGACTGTCAGAGAGACCCAGCAGCAGCCATAAATACTGCTTGATATCACTTCTTACCTTATTTTTATCAAAGTCTTCGAGCCTCTCATCGGCTAGAATCTTGTCGTAAAGCTGTCTTGCCAAAGCTCCTCGAGGACGTTGTAAAGATCGGAGTGAAGGATGTGGTTCCAGATTATAATCCATAGTATTTACATTTATGTCGTTCGATATTGATGGATGTGCAGCCTTGTTAGCGCTGGAAATTATAGTATTTACACTTTCCACGGACATAATATCCTCTAAAATAAAAGAAGAGATGGTATAACATGATTTATTAGGTGAAAATACTCGTCAACTTTGTGTACGTAATCACAAATATCCATATATTGCAAGAATTAAATTAATGCTTTATTTGTAACTCATTCCAAGTAACAATAAAGCTATTATGTTAATAATAAACTACCTGATAAATTATAACAATCTGAAATTAGTGTTTAATTTCACTTCTTCGTTCGAATTATCTTGTTTTTAATTACATCGAGGGCGCAGCCATGTTGGATGTACGACCCGCCACCTATCGAAAGTAGAAATAAATGAACGTCGTAAATGCTTAGCGGGCGTTCCGAATTAAATCTCGTGCTCTTCTAGCAAATGGTTTGATAGAATGTAAACTTGAATACTATATCATGTCACTAGTACTGATATTGAAAATTACTTATATTCATAATGATTAATATGAGAATTTATCAGATTAAAAACAGAGGATTCCTCTAGCTCTTTCGAGTTCTTCGGTAAACTTGAAAATAATATTGCGTTTGAGGGCGGGAAAGAAAAAGCTCAAATGGATGGTATCTCAAGTTATAGTCAATAATATGTATGTGCTTATCAAAAAGTTATGGAAGTACTTATTAAGAAATTTCCTCAAAGGTCATTCAACAATACCGGAGTATTTAACACGGACCAAGTTTTAGATGACTAACAAAAATCATTATTGAGCTGTACCTGATTCTCTATTAAAAATTCTTCGAATATTAAGCGAGACTATTCAAAGAATTACTTTTATAGTTTTTGGTGTTGAATCCTACATTACCATAATTATATTTCTTAGCAGCGAGTCCAGAAACTTAACTAAAGCGTTGATGTGTTTCAATGAATGCAATCCCAGTATTTTTGTGCTTTCCATCGTCAACGTTTTCGCTTTCTTTATTTGATATCTATAATAATGCATTCAATCGATTATTCATTTTAATATACTCTATTGACTATTTCGTTACTCTAGCAATGCTCCTTTTACATCGTTTAGGTTTTACTCACAGTAGGTCATATATAATCAATGTGCTCTAGCTTGACTTGGTGGATCGCCATAATGAAAGACTAAGTAAGACTTCGTATTTCCACAGGAAAGCACAGTTTTCCTGTAGAAACTACGAAGTCTTACTTATTCTTTCCCAGTAGGTAAGTGCTGACACTCCCCTCTCAATAGATGTTTTCCAGTTGAGGGTAATTTATCATGTTATTCATTTCTTATATCCTCTTCCATTCTATTTCAATAATCATTCTCAAGCTTACTTATTCCAAATTAATCTCTGAATTAGGAAAAAGTATGCGTCAGATAGGAGGAGGGACTTTTTAGTCTCAACATTGCCCGAATAGAGACGATTTCCAAATTTATCAAATCTTCCGCTAATATGTTCTCTTATATCTATGAATACAAGTTTGTTTTCTTAATCCACGATGTTAAAAAATTTTTAAAGAATATGGATTAATTATCTAAGTCCTGCTCCCTAAGCTTCTATTTCTTCTACGCTTACAATCACAGAATTCTACGATCAGTCTATAGGATACTGATTGCAATTACAGCTATATTATACCAGTTTACGATGCATTTACAGAAACATTTACAAAACCGGAATGAAGAAAAATCATTTCACCAATCTACATCATTCCTTAGCTAAATTTTCTATTATACTTGTGAAAATTATATCACCTTAATTTTCAATTCGTAATTATTACTACGCTGTCCTTGACATTGAAATGATAAAAATGAGTCTTTCTTTATTCAAATCCGGTTACGGTTCTTCCTCATTTGTAATCGCTGACACATTTCACCGTTTTTGAATACGTAAACAATCCTCTTCAATCATAGAAATTATATATTATTCTTGCAAATTTGAAATTCTTCATAATTTCAATCCTGTCTATCATATCTGTCTTTATAACGAGGTAAATCTACTTGAAAAACATTCGTATAATGCTAAAATGGAAATAATATTAGCATTGAAATGTTATTCGAAACAAGATAATAAAATAGAAGCCCAGTAATGTAAAAGCGACGGGGCGTTAGAAATGGGGTGGGAATGATCCTGTATACAATTAACGAACTGTTCATCCGTCATATTGTCTTAACCGCAATGCATCATGGATGTGTTTACCACTATGATGCATTGTGATTATACATCATTGCAAGATTTAAAGCCAGTTGAACTACATCTATCAAGATTACGTAAATACTACGGAAGACTTGAATGAGGATACGGTTAGTTGAAGATAATGGGCAATCTATGTATGAAATTTACAATATAAAACCAGGCTTCATCGTGTAGCTTGAAATAGCTTTCTCAATTCTAGCGACTGGTTAAACCTGTAAATTGCGAAAAAGTAAAGCAGCAGTGAATCTTGCTCACTTTTTCACTGGGTCAAAAAGTTAACATATTCAAGTTCTTTTATTTACAGTTTTACTACAAAGAATTATTAGTTGCATAACACTGATAACTGTTTGTGACAATTCGTCACGTCCCGTATATTATGTATATTAAAAGACTGAAATCCATAGGGAGATATCTTGCTGTCAGTGGTTTCAGAGTGTTTATCATCGAATTAATTTTCGTCTCTGTTAAATTTTCTATCTTTCGTTTTGTTCGGTGTCCAGTTAGCTGCGTATAATATGGTATTAATTACTGTTTTTCCCGTTGAGATACAACGGGCAATTTAGCTCGTAATGCTAATTTATGTAATGAAAGTAATATAAATTGGATTGATTTTGGACCATGAGTGTTCCTATGATAAATAAACATGATAGAAGAGTATGATGGATGGAAGTGTTTGTAAACAAAGCAAATTGATAAAAAGAGAGGAATTTTAAAAATCGGATTAATTTGCAGAAAGATGAGGAAGACCAGAGGAAAAGTTCAATTGGCAATAAGCCTCACTTCTTCCGGGACTGATTTTCGATAGGCTCCCGTAGACATGAGTGTCTTCTTGTGTACAGTATGTACAATAACAAACAAATTTTCATAGAATTCGATAATGTGTGAAAGCCATTGACCTGCATCTCTCTTACATTATTGATTTCATATTACCATAGCCAATAGTAGGACCGAGATAAAAATAATTGAAAGATGCATCTCTATTAAGAAATATTCCATTCATCGAGATATGATGGCGGAAACAGCGTTACACTTTTAGTCACCCATATGCTTTTCTACAGCGTCCTACGTTCGCCTACTCAAAATGCAATCGCCCGTGAGATTGGGGAAAATAAAATTCGAAAAAAATATCTCTCCGAATGATTACAATGACTGGAGGGAAAGAAATGAATGGAATTCCATTTGATGAAGGAGAGCGACGGCGAATATATAAATATTCTTAATAAGTATAAGAAATCGAAAGACTTTGTAATTAACTTTGGGATGAAAAAGGGGCGGACTGAGAAGGCAGGTTTCGGAGTTTGCTCGATACACTGGATAAAAGGAAGAGGGGAATGCCTTCTTTTCTCCGAGTTTTCCAATCTCACGTAAATGAAGAAACTCACCCTCCCAATGGAGCCGACGCTTTCTTTCAAATCCATAGAATCTCTTCTTTGTCTCCCTTTATTTCATTCCCGTTTTCATCTATTTTTATGCTCCAGACCTCTTGCTCTCTTTCCTCGCATTCTTTTCGCATTTCATTATGAGTTTCATTCTTATACTCTCATTCCCACGCATTTATTCTTAAGCGCATGAGTTCTCTTTTGAGTTTCTGATATTACCCAAAACGATTGTAGTGATGGTTTGATTTTAAACGAGTGAAGTAATTGCCGAAATAAGGAAATTTTGCTTCGAGCATTTTTGTGCATACCAACTATGCATTGCTGGAGCCAATTTTCGTATTACTAACGGACGGAGAAAAAATATATTAAATCTACTTTCGATAGTTAAACACACAAATTGAGAAAACTGAATAGTACAATTTTCGAAAATCAATAGCAATACGACAGATACTAAAGTAACGAAATTTACGTTGTGGTTCAAAGGTAGTAAATGAGAATGACTCAAATCAGAATAATAGTAAAACAGAATAAGGAGGAGTCATAAATGAAGGGCTGTTTGAGTAAATGCGGTGCGTCATTCAAGTCATTCAAGCGGCCTGCTGGTTACAAATGCGGCCTCTACCCAGGATCGAATGGCAGGTTACTATTAATAAGCATGGTACTATTGAGATAATCATCAAATCTGTAAAACAGTAACTGTATTAGCCTCTAAAATTGTACGTACTAGTATCAAAGATCTTCATGAGTTGATATTCAGAAAACTTCGGGTCGAAAGAACATTCATTAATTATTATTTTGTTTTTGTCTCACTCATAGAAAAATTCATAATCAGAACATAATATAACCCTCTATTAATTTTCCAGACTATATGTATACGCCATTTCCCCTTTTTCATCTACAATTTTCCCGAATAAAGTAACAGTGAGTCTATTTTAAGCACCAACTCTCAAAATACTGGAGTTCATTACCTACGAATGGTTAGTTTTCTCTTGCTGTTGCCCTCGTGAAGATATAAGAAATAATAATGATGGGAATTGATTTTGTTACCTATATTTTATCCTGAATTTTGAATCCATAAGCAATAATTCGAATGGACACGGATTAACAATAATCAATCTTAATACCAATCAGTCCTTGTATATAAATATGTACAATTATTAATTCGTTGACGCCGCACAGTGGGCTAGAATCGAAAAAAGCTGGCCAAAAATACGAAAACGCTTTTCTTGAGTGCGGACCTCGAAACTTCGCATGATTGATTATGAATAAATCCTGCAAACAACTATTGAAGTCATTTACGTTCGATCCTTAACATTAAATTTATACAGGAGGTCAAAGTTGACCAATTTTTGCGAAAATTTCCCGTTTCCGATTTTTCGCGAAATTCTTCAACTTCGAGTCAATTGTGAACACAAACTAGGAAAATCATCGAGTAAAATATGATGCCATAATATAAATATGTTCTTTGTCCTTCGTGAGACTTAGTATCAATGAGTGCTGTTTAATATTTATATACTTTACATTACAAAATGGCCGACCCTTATTTTGGAACAAATTTTTACATAAAGCGAGGAAAATAGTAGATTGAGACACCGTGTGACACGGAGTCATTTACACTACGATAAGCTACAAACCTTCCTTAATGGGAATCTGAAATAAAATCTTGCCCCAATTTGCCCCAATAATATATAAGTGGACTTTTCGACAACGCTGCAAGGGCCAAATCCGCGCGGCGGAGCACCGTCCTCCGTTACGCTCTCGTGTTTTGAGAGGAACAACGAACCAATACGATTCTGATTCGTTCTTTTTGTATATTTTAAGCATTATTATACTTCGTACATATGTTAGATAACTATGTTTATGATTTTGATACTGAATGTTTCTTCACTCTTACTTTCAACTATACTGAAAATTTTCTCACAAAATCGGTACAAAAAGCCATCACTTTGTGTAATTTCATAACAGTAATGAAATATAAGTTGTGATGTTATTAAAATGGTGGCATATAGCGTAGCATTTTCTTCAAATACAAAAATTGCCCACATCTGGAGTTGTTTTGGAACGGGAAAAAGTTTGCAAACTGAATGAAAGCATTAGAAAATTTTATGAGAGTCGTTAGTGAAAATACATTTTACGAAGAGAAATATTTTGCTCCGAAATTACCTAATGCTAATTTAATTTTAAGTTGCTAATTTGTGACAAAATAAGGTAATTTGCTCCTGTGTGACCAAAGTACGGGATAGAGCCTTAAGAAATGTCAATCAATCTAAATTGAGGTCACGAACTTCTTTCGAAATACAAATGGAATCAGAATGGCTAGTATAGTGAGATACCTCTACTAACATAACTTATTTCAGTAATGAAAATGAATGCAGTTTCGAAAGTCAAAGTCATAGAAAATCTAATCTAACATATTTTATAATTATAAATTTGAAAATTTATGCAGCAGATAACGATGTTGAGCAATAGACGAAGTTTGAAAACTACTACCTATATATTTTCTTGGAAACAAACATAGAAAGCATATCGCGTTTTGAATTAGATACTCTAATTGTAGTCGAAGTGAAAAAACACTGCAAATAGAACCGAAGCATTTGAAGCGAGTTGTAAATTGATGATTGATAGGGATCATGTTAAAACACAATGAATGGCATATAGATTGACCGCATGAAAAATAATAAGGATAAGTATGTTAACCTTGTTTGCTCGCGAAAATTTACTAGAAACTTGAACTTCGGTATAGACTCGAAAGTCAGGGAAAACAAGGCTATTTCGGTTGCTTATCTCTCATAAGTGAAAGCTAATGAGAGCCATCTGTCCTTGGGATAATAGGGAAGGGTTTTCTAAGTTATCAATGTATACTTCTCAGTCCTCTCATTTTCAAAGAATGTATACAAAAGAGAAAAATGATAGTGCTTCTACTTTTTGAGGATGTGAATGAGAGTAAAAGTAGCTGGTTGCAGATACCAAAAGCGGATAAAAGAAACAAAGGGTAAGATCACAAGACGCCGAACAATTATTAAGTCCTAAAAACCTACGTGCAAACCCGCGAGAATAGGAAGTTATATATGCATTTAAGAATTGTAGATTCATCCATAGCATGTCTTTATATTTCAAGATATGATTGACTAAAGAGATCACATTATTTGTATAGCCGCAGACGTTAGTTTATGACATAATTTAATTGGAATTATAAGTCAGGAAGAAATCAGAAGAGGATTGATTAGAGCGGGATATTTATACAAACCCTGATTTATATAGTCTATCATCAATTTAGATCAAAAAATAAAAATACTAAGATCTTAATAAAAGTTACCGATTGTTCAGGAATTCGAAGACGAAAAGGTTATGAATGTTACTACAGCTTTAGAATTTTGATAGCCACAACAGATTTTCCGAAGCTTTAACTGTCTCAGGAGTTATTTATGCAATTTCAGATAAAGTGTTTACAATAACAATGTCACACATATTCACAAACAAAAGGTTTGGAATTGATTCACTCAATACAGGAAGAATCTAAAAAGGTCGCGACAATCGAATTTTGTATTTAGTGAATAATTTGATGACGCGATTGGAGTTCGTTAAGTTGGATATTTTATCATAATTCAAAGGAAAGAGTTTCATATTTTAAAATTTATTAAATGCATTTGAAAATTGTAATCATTAATCATCATCAGTCATCTTATTATTAAATTATTGGAAATGATAACAATAGTAAACGTTATTGAAATACGGATTCTAACAAACATATAATTTATTTATATTTCCCTCCTTGTCATAAAACCATTTTTTAATAAACTGTCTTCTCGTCTGAATGTTATCTACGAGTCAATATACGTTGAAAATTGTAGGAGATTGAAGAAGTCACGAATGCTATGTTACGTTTTATTTTGTTTTAGCTTCATCCACCGTACTCGGATTTTCTGGATTTAATACAAGTTACAAGAAAATATATATCGTTAATTGTTAAATTAATTATTATTAATTGTATTTGAATATCTTACCACTTGTTGATCTCCGGTTACTCTTGGCATCTTCAGTGTCATTCCACTGTCACACAGGAGGAACTCATACGGGAAAAGTGCTGAGAAGATGAGGAAGTCACAATCTGTAATAAATAGAATCACCAAATTAAATCAATAGTGGATAGAATTGGTACATATATATAAAAGCATGAGGTTGACCATGATAATGATTCAAGTAAGGATTTTGGTTGTAACCATATTGTAAATATCCTTTTCCACATCGCCTAAAGTATAATAAATGTTTTAAACTTTAATATTTTATTCTATTGATTAATAAACACTGTTTGATAATCAAGAAAGGAATTCTTTTGAAAAATAATAACTATATGCTTAAATTTTGAAATTAAATACCCAAATTCCATTTACAGAATCTTTAATTACTGAATTACACTGTGAATATTAAATAACCATCGGGAAAAAAACCTTCTAATGGTTTTATCCCGAATATCACTTACGAAAAGCTACTGACTTACTGATACTTTGTTTCTGAAATCAGATGCAACTTATGTGTAAATCGATTATTAAGGAATTCAAATACTTAAAGCTGAACTGAATTTCAAATATCAAATTATAATACTTAATCTGTTACATATTCGATTTAAGCATCAAAGATTGATCTGAAAAATTTTATTAAAATATTAGGAGAATAAGTTCCACTAGAAAGTAGACATTTCTTCCAATTAGAAAGCTCCTAATACAATATAATTGTAACAATTTCATCTTAATTGGAGAAAATCTTCCTGGTCCATAAGTCTGATAGCAATATTTAATTAAAAAAGTATAAATTCGATGAAAATGTTCAAAATCGAAGTTAAATACAAAACACAGGTTTATCTCGAAATGAAATCGCATTCACAAGAAAGAAACAGTGATATTGATTTGATTAAAAACTAATTGCAAGGTTAGACTTAGAAATTCAAACGGAAATTTCCGTTGAAATACCGGTTGGCTATAAGGGAAAAATAAGTCTCTTCTGTATGTAAACGGCGAATATTTGAAGATTTAACCGCTTTTAAACCGGTTGCTGGTAAATTTCGTAGCATATCCCGGATAAATTATATATTCAGAACATTAGATTCATTACTTCTTACATAAAATATCAACACATATCAGAAGTCGGATAAAATTATACATACATAACTGTGATTCATTGCTCTTCAATAAGAAATGTGATCATATAAATAATGAATGATCCAAAAGCATGATTGGTAGCTACTCAGAAAAATAACGTGCGTCACGAATGAATATATGTACTATGATTACACCGGAAAATAATTAAGTATATGAAAATAACAGCTCACGGTATTAGATATTGCATTGAAGCGCAGAATATGTCACTAATTAAAATTGGAGCAATATATTATACTTACAAGAACTAAAGGGATCCTCAAGACGTCCCGTGGTCCTCTTGACGTCGGAAAATTCCCTATCCTTAATTTAATTAAATCTTGTAAGTAATAATTTAATCTTGTAATAATCTTGACTTAAGAAGTACAATTTATTACGTTAAACTAAACTTACTCTTCACGATCACCGAATCTGAAATCTACATAAATCGTAGAAGTTCACACTTATCTCGAAAAATTCCCCAATACGTCCTACCAGACGAAGTTTCCAGATCAAAGAGAGATCTATTTTCAAAAATCTACGGTTAAACAAAATCGTGAGTTCTGATTGGTCACTTTATCGCTGTTACTGTTACCCCCTCTTTTCCCCCTACTGGAGATATTTGTTACTATTTTCGTAATTATTAATTATTATTAAATTAAAATTTTATTGGTCTCAACATAATTTAATTTCAATTTGAAATATGTATAAAATATTACGTTCTTCTAAAATGACGTATTTAAAACTTGACGTAAAATATGTTATAGATACGTGTGACGTCATTGTGACGTACGGCCATTTTATGCGAAAACGAAATAAATGGTATTTGAAACGACGAGATTAAATTAACAAAAAATTAATGTAATAAATTCGTGTAATTTAAACAAATATTATTTGGGGTACTATTATAATATTTTCTTTCTCATAAGATAAAAGTATCTGGATGTACTTCAGATTGTTAGCTATACTAACAAAATAGTATTCACAATAAAACATGATTTAAACATTGTTTAATCCTGATATGTTGGTGATGGTGATTGAAAGGAAACGGCATTTGAGATTAATTATAACTATCTGACGTTGATATCGACATCCTTCGATATTTCCCTTTCTTTTAGACACATCACGATAAAAGATATGGTACTATGAAATTAACGATAAAAGTATTTCTATCGGCCAAAAAACCATAATGGAGAGTACAAATGGAGAGGGACTGAAGATGAATGAGTAAATAGTAAATATTATTTCGAGAGGAGAGGAGTGAAATGATTTTGGTGTAATCTCTGCATTTTATTGCTCTGCGTATTCATTATTTAAGGTTTGAAACTGATGTCTAAGTTTGCAAACTTATGAACGATTTGCTACTATTTGAAGTGAATGGTTTGCTACTATTTAATTCCCTAAATACTCGACTATAATACAATAAGGCTCAATTGTAATCGTAATGTTCCTATTGACACGTCATATTGATGGTATTTGATCGAATTTACCCAGTGAATAAAACAATAACCATTGCAACTCTTCTTGGTCATTTCTCATTGTAATCAGAATGTTGGGTATGGATGCACGAATACTTTCTGACTCACCTTCAAACGCTTGTAAAGCTGTCGTTAATTGTCCCTCTGCGAAGTAATGCTGTTTTAAAGCTTCTGCAAACCTCTTCGAGATATGACTCAGACTTCTTAGCCTTTACCTAGGAACGGACATCAAAGATGGCGAATAACTATTTCTTGTTTCTTTTACTATTACAAGAATATACTCAGAATAAGTAATGCACTACAGGTACCGTAATTCTTCGATTCCCACTCACACTTTTTTCCAAGAAATCGCTGAATGTAACGCTTGATTCACACTACACACACTCCATTCCACTCTTGGTTATATTTGAAATCCTCAGGAAAATGTAAATGACACCATTTTGAACACTATCCACATAGCGAGACATAGAACTGAGATATTCGAAGGTGACGTGGCGTTAGGAATGAGTTTCGTTCGTCAGAGTTTTCTATACCATAATTCTCTTTGAAAAGGCGGAAACACGTGAAGACCTCTTGATATCCTCAAGAAAAGACTACCTTGGCTTCCATGAACTTCAAGTTTTCATTATTTGACATTAGCAAGTTTTTTAAGAAATATTGGGGTAGTGCTACATGGTGGAATATCAATCGCAGTATGTTTGGCATATGTTGTAAGTGTTTGTGGAATAACATGATAAAAGTGTGTTTGTGCATTAGAAACTAAGGTTTACGATCGGTGATCTTTCGTCAAAATATGGCAGTGAAAGAAACAGTCTTCGATTTGATACTTATATTTTTTTTGGATTTCTTATGTGAAACGAAGGTGTAGGCAAACCTGCACTATTTCTGCAAAATTCCATGTCTGTAACTCAACAGTGTTACTATGCCATCGAATGAATGGATATCTGGTTGGAGATTAATGAATACGGGGTTCTTCGTGCATTTTCACGTATTAATCCGGTAATATATAGGATAGATAGGTAAGTAAGATTATTCTTATTAGGGAATATAGGAGTATTGTCATTTATTTCATTAGCTAACTGGGTTGGGTAATGTAAGGTAAGGCAGAGTATGTATGTGTACGAGTTTAATTGTGAACCACTTGATTTACTTCAAAATCTGAACTCCAGCCTGGGAATCATTATTAATATAATTGTAAGCAAATTTTAAAGGAACGTAAGAATGAGTAGCAATTTGGGAATCATTTGATTTCACATTTCTTTCACCTTCTTGCTTATTGAATAGCATTTAGATTCCTTTGTAATATTTATTTGTGGGTAGGTTAGAACTTCTACCAATCTGGTTTCATATAGAAAATTTATCCCACATATATATTGGAATTTACTCAGGCTATGGTAAATGAAATCTTCTGAGTCATGAGTGATTTTGAATACATTTTCTCCTGATATAAATTGTGCTTTTCATAGCTTCACTGTTTCACTTTATGTGGACAGTCCTAAAATTATGGCACAGTGAGGAAAGAAAAGGCCTCATTCTTTACTGTCCTGGTAAGACTCGTTCTCCTTCCAAGAACTCATACAAAGCTTTATATAGTTATAATATTTATTTCTTAGTCACATATTGTACCGTAATACTTAAGTCTTATTCTATTAATTATCATTTAATAGCAATATTGGTAAATGGTGTATTATTCACTTTCCAATTACATATTTTTGTCTTGGTATTTTAAATGAGCAATGTATGGAATGTACACAATGAGTGTTCACTATCTACCAACTCAGAAAGGCGTTTTCCGGTGTATTTTTGTAGACTTATTTCAGAAGGTCACAACGTGGATATTTTCCGGTTCGTTGAGTAAATAACGAGAAATACCTCTCTCCTCATTTCGCTTTGTAAGCCTCATTCTATTTTCAAACAGGTTTATTTCAGCATACTCAAAACACATAGGTATGAGAGGGGTAGTTTTTAATCCAAAATAATAATACGAGGGCTGTTCAAAAAGTTCCCGAACTTTATTTATTACAGCACAAATATTTCACTTACAAATTATTGCTCCGTGTCTCCTTAAAAGTACTCCCCACCCCAACGTATACACTTATCCAAATGGTATTTCCACTTTTTGGAACAGTCTTGGGACGCTTCTTTCGGACTGTTCATAAGCTCCTCCGTCAAATTTTTCTTTATTTCTCGAATGGTGGCAAATATTTTTCCTTTGAGCGGGGTTTTTAGCTTAGGAAATAGGAAAATGTCACATGGAGCCAGGCTTGGTGAATAGGGTGGTTGAAGAAGCACAGTGGTCTTGTTTTTGGCTAAAAAGTCACGAGTTGCTCGTGTTGCTCCTGGTCTGCTGTCATAAGGCGAGGCATGAATTTGTCCTCGCCTCGATGGATCCTCAACTTTTATAGTTTGCCCAACTTTTCCAGAGCAATACGACGGTCACCAAAACATCTCCAGATGTGGGCAATTTTTGTATTTGAAGAAAATGCTACGCTATATGCCACCATTTTAATAACATCACAACTTATATTTCATTTCTGTTATGAAATTACACAAAGTGATGGCTTTTTGTACCGATTTTGTGAGAAAATTTTCAGTATAGTTGAAGGTAAGAGTGAAGAAACATTCAGTATCAAAATCATAAACATAGTTATCTAACATATGTACGAAGTATAATAATGCTTAAAATATACAAAAAGAACGAATCAGAATCGTATTGGTTCGTTGTTCCTCTCAAAACACGAGAGCGTAACGGAGGACGGTGCTCCGCCGCGCGGATTTGGCCCTTGCAGCGTTGTCGAAAAGTCCACTTATATATTATTGGGGCAAATTGGGGCAAGATTTTATTTCAGATTCCCATTAAGGAAGGTTTGTAGCTTATCGTAGTGTAAATGACTCCGTGTCACACGGTGTCTCAATCTACTATTTTCCTCGCTTTATGTAAAAATTTGTTCCAAAATAAGGGTCGGCCATTTTGTAATGTAAAGTATATAAATATTAAACAGCACTCATTGATACTAAGTCTCACGAAGGACAAAGAACATATTTATATTATGGCGGCATATTTTACTCGATGATTTTCCTAGTTTGTGTTCACAATTGACTCGAAGTTGAAGAATTTCGCGAAAAATCGGAAACGGGAAATTTTCGCAAAAATTGGTCAACTTTGACCTCCTGTATAAATTTAATGTTAAGGATCGAACGTAAATGACTTCAATAGTTGTTTGCAGGATTTATTCATAATCAATCATGCGAAGTTTCGAGGTCCGCACTCAAGAAAAGCGTTTTCGTATTTTTGGCCAGCTTTTTTCGATTCTAGCCCACTGTGCGCCGGTATCTTTGGATATGGTAAGATCAAGAGTATCGGTGTAGAATCAAAGTAAGAAGAAAAATATTTGATTAATGCATCAATCAATATGGGGTTTGGCATGTATTTAGAATTTGTTAAAGTTATTAAGGTTAAAAATATTTCAACTTTAACTGTGTATGCCTCAACTCTTTGGTAGCTCTCCACGATGAGAACGAAAATAAAATCATTAAACGGCAAAAAGTAATAGTTTTTGTTCCTAGCTCAACTTATGAAGGTAATGTACCTATGATGAGTAGTTTGTTTGATTTCGAGTAAGAAGAAGTGGTGAATCTCCGGATCATTGTTATTTAGAAATTTTCTTTACATACGATTTCTTTATATATAATTTATCCGCTGCAAAATAGGTACATGGAAATATCAGTTCATATTGAATTATACGTTTAAATTATATATGGTGTCAATATTACGAAATGCTACATTTTATGATCAGAACGGATAAAATAGTAGAAAGTAAGACTTAGAGATAGTTTATCAAGTATTCCAGAGGCAAGTATGTTCATGGGCGACCTAAACTGACTCATACTTGATGACATCTACTGTATTAAAGCCCTGAATATTGCGACAAACCAAATACAATTGCATGATAGCGGCTTCCAACGTTGGTAGGTTTTAGTTTTAAAGGCTATAATTACTAATTTTTATACTAATTTACTAGAGAAAATGCTGCTCTCTATTCATGAGATGCATGCATGCAAATGTGACCATGTGTGAAGGCAAACACGTGTTTCCCTTTATTTTAAACAGTTGATACTTATTTTATTAGAGCTCTATTTCGTTTCTTATGTCGGCTTTATTATATTTGAAACATTCTCGAATAAAAGTAGTGCGTATTATCATTTTACGAGCGGTAAACTTTTATTGCAATCGTAATGATGAAAAGAAGAGATAAGTGATCTTATAGTACTTGTTCCTTACACTTATAAATCTATCCCTAGCGGAGACTTCACAATCAAAATGAAAAATATTTATTTTGCATCAGAGAGGGATAATATAAATTCTCTTTGATTTTACTACTGTCCAGGGGTGTTCATCATGGTGCTACTGCACACTTGCAAGCCATGAGAAGGTGTGTCGCTTTACATTCGATGGAGATTCTTTCTATGGATGGATATTCTTTGAATTTCGCGTGGATTATGGATTTAATTTTGGGAAAATTTAAAAAATATATCACTCTATATGAATGATATGATAAATTTATCATGCATATTTTCTATTCCCTATTTGAATTGAGTATTAATCCTTCATGCACATCACCTTCAGTCACATACATTATCTTTAATAGCATTCATCAACTTCTTCGGAGCGTTACTTGAATGCTTCAGGAAGCAAGATCGGAATCCGTAAAAAAAGTAAGATTCAATCAAAGACTTAATGTACTTAATAAATTCAGACACAGTACGTTCGCAGAATATGTATTCGATATTATGCGCCCTCCTCGTTACATTTCTGTCCTCCATTCTGCCGTTCTGCGTCCTTCTGATACTGCGAGGAAGATCAGAGAAATAGGTGCCAAAATCAGTCGTTTCAAGAATTCGTTTCTTCTGAGAACGTTACGCGAAAGTAATAGATTACGAAAGTAAAGCTATGGTGGTTGAATCCTGCAGATGTGCTAATTTCTTTGTCTTCCCCTCCGGTGAACGTTCTTACGTATTAACAAACCTTCGCTACACCTCAGATAATAAATAATTTTGTTCATTCATGTATTTTTATGTTGCAGTTTTCAAATATTTGTGCTCTAAAATGTGACAGCATCTTTATCCTCTTTTTTACTACACCTTCCGCTGGTTTTTTATCATCGCCTTATTTTCATATATTTTTTCAGCAGTAGAAATATATTTGCTGTGATCACGCTATATTACAGTTGTTGTGCGAATAAAACTGTTCTTTCCATTCTCATTTCTTCTTTCAAATTTCGGGGCATTGTTGTTTTTTAATCAAGGTTTTTAATTTGTTAATTTCAGTAAATTTTATGAATTTAAGACAATGGGTTAATTGGTCTTCTAGTCACTTTTTTCCCAAAAAAACTTCTATAGGTATCTATGAATATATATTGTTATTCATTACCAATAAATAACAGCACTATCCAGCTTTTTCTCATTTGCTTCGCTGTCGACCTGGTCTTGCTTTGTTGTTTTATGGAATATCTATCTAAGCAATAGACAAAACGTGAGTTACTAAAATATTATCATTATGATATGTAGTGCTGTTTTTCAGCAAAATTCTACGAATCCATTTAGTAATTTATTATGATTGTATTTTTTCCTTAACAAAGCGTTAGAGAAAATTTTGTAATCTAGAAAATAACTCAAGGTGATACTCTGTGATTAATATTGGTTTATTAACTTAAAATTTCGAATTTTTAATATTTCCCGAGCATTTTTTCGCATGAAAACCCCTTATGTTACGCATCACAGAGCGTATTAATCAAAAAATCGCCGGAGGTAAGTCCCCGAGCAGATACCTCGAAGGCGAGTATTAATAAAAATTCGGTTCGTTTCTTCGCTCCGAAAAAAAGAGTCTTCTTACCATCTCCGATCTCGAGGAATGCGCCCTCTTATATTAGTTCGGGAAACAATTACGGAAGAGAATTCTCCAGACTAATTTTTCCTTCTTAACTCTTACAGAAAAATAAATACGGAGAAAAGAAATTAAAATGTGAAGAAACCGCTGCGGAAATCTTCCTCCGGTTCCCATCCATTAAAACCAGAGGAAATCACCTTCATTAAGACCTCAATCAAATTTTCGTTTAAAAAGTTTTTAATCCTCGAGACTCGCACAAATTAAAACCACGGAGAGGATTAAGAAAAGGGCTAAAAAAATTGTAATGATGAAAAGTCTTTTCCCTGTCAGGTCTCAGGAGAGAGGAAATCATTCCAGCCTTGTCACACTATTTAATTAATACAATTATTTTCGTTCCTCGGTCAGACCGCTCACAACCTTGTCCTTGCCCTTCGGCATCATACAATACTTCTTCGTTGAGACCCAAGCTGGATCCGAACCGAAACAGAAAAATATTGTTATTTTCGTCTGAGTGAAATCGAATCAGAACCGAAAAATTAAAATGCGAAATCCGAAATGAAACCATCAATCGTTATCTATTTAATTCAAAATTTCGGTCCAAAAAATAATCAATTTCCGTTTATGCAAAATGAGGAAGCTCTAATAATTATGTAAATATTTTATGTAAATCTTAAATTTGATTCAACAGAAAAGGTATTAGGATATTAAAGGTACAGTCTACTTTGTAATGTTAAAAAAATTCTATTTTGTTTTTGTATTTTTTGATAGCCTCAACCTGGAACTAAAAAACGCATTTTGCTGGAAATAACATGTTTTTGATCTTGTGCACGTGATGAAACAAAAGTTATGAAACGCATCAGTATGAAATTTCCAATACTTTTAGAGCATTTGCATGCAATTCGCAAGAACTATAAACGCGATTTTAGCATTGACATTTGTTCTTTATCCTATCAATAATATAAAAATAATAAGTATCAATTTCTTACTCAAAGGGACACCATATTGTTAATTATTAATTCCAGTTTCAGCGAGAAAGATATATTTAAATAAAATAAGGAAATAGTTTCAACTTGTGTTTCGGATGCTTGTATGAGCGAGGGCCATATTTCGAGCCCTTCAGGGGGAATGAGGGGTTTGGCCTTAATTTTTTAAATAAAGTTTCTACCTTTTTCATAAATAAAAAAATAATACTCAAAAGGAATGGTTTATATATGCTTTATAGACACTTAAAAGTCAATCAATCGATATTTAATTGTTACAAAGTAGACTGCATTCTTAAATTACCTTTCAGCAGGATATAGTTTCAATATAAAAAGCAAAAAAAAGGTTCGAATTGGTTTGACGAATGTTGACAAAGTAAAACCTTAACTGAACAGAAATTCGCTTTTTATTGATCGGAAAACCGGAACGAGAAATGCCCTGATCATTCGGAACTCATCGCCCTCTTTTTTTTCTTACGAAATTTTTCGAGGGGTGGATAGAGGCTAACCCTCCCTTTCCCTCTTCAAAATTCTCTCGAGGGACAGTCATCCTCCCTTATCCTACTCTCTCACCCAGGGACCCATTTTTTATACCGTCAAAAAATTAAACTCTCCTCCACCCACGCCCGGTCCAATTTTCGAAAAATGTCTCTCCGACCCAAAATTTCTTCCCATCCTTCTTCCTCGAACTCTTTCCCCAAACTCTTCTATTTATTTTTCTCTGCCCGAAGACATGCGACCGACTCAATCTTTGGTCGTAAGAGGCCTTTCCTTAAAGCTCTTCTTCACCTGCATCCCTTTTATCCTTCTTTCATTTCGCTTCTGTATTTTTATCTTCTTCTGCATCTTCCGACACATTCTCCCGATGTTTTCTCTGCATGATGAACGATGGTGATAGACGGAGAAATATCTCGAAATATTGATTTAAGGAATCCAAATGCAATCTTCCGGACTTTTCTTTTCAAAGAAGTCGCCAATCATTAGGTGATGGTTTAGGATTAAAAGTGAGGGGAGGTCTCAGATTCTGCGCTTCTCTTAAGTATTGGCGAGTCCTGAAAAATTCGGAAATCCAAATTCGGAATAGAGCAAAATTATTTGGAAACCGAACGGATGGAATCCATTTTTCGTCAAAGTAACTTTTACATCTTCGGAGCAAAGAGAGAATAAATCATTTTCATGGAGAATATGGTGTTTTTTCCTGTTGGATATTTCAACCATCAATCAGAGTTTTGATTTCTCTATTTTATTTACACTAAATGATAATGGAAGAGATTTTGAAAATAATATAAATATGAAAAATGCTTGAGAAGTGACATGTAATTATACATAAAATTAGTTAAAACTTAATATAAGAGGAGAAAAACTCGATTAGTGAGACAGTAAGTTTGTTGAGATGTGGTAGATTGGAAGACTAAGAATGTCGAGAGTAAGATGTGTCTCAGATCTTCTCGATGGTTTTATCTTAATAAGTGGAATATTTTTAGTTTTCTCTCGGTTCTGTGCAGAGAAAATGCTTCCCTTATTCACCATTTCCTCATTCTTGTTCTTGACGGGGATGTTTCAAGCGCTCTTATTGGCAAAATATTAGCAATCATTCCTTATTGGATGCTATCAAGAGAGTCACCCTTAAGGTTAAATTGCTACACCGACATGTATTTTTCCACTTATACCTTTCCACTAATTCCATTTCAGCGAGAGAAGCCGCGAAAAACGACCTCACACCTCATCTTCCAACTGAGTTTAAGCATCTCTAGTGCTTACTGTAGCTAATGGTTGAGGGTTTGAAGATCATACCGGCTTTTGAGCTGAATACTTCACTGAGAACCGTAGATGACAAAATGAAATAATTTGTGATGACTGCGAAGGAACTCGAAATAATAAAAGACCTGAAATTCGATGAACGTGAGGAAGTTATTTTTAAGCAAATTTTTGGGCGAGGGGACTGACAATTCAAAGAGAAAGAGCAGATGAAACGTTAAAGAGCAGCAATAATAAATAATAGATATATTAATACTTCAGAGTGCTATAATTACAAATAAACTGTTCCAGGTATGATTTCACCTGATATGCGCAGTTTCCTATTCACGCAACCCTCTTTCAAATAGTTAAAAAGAATCTTTTTTATTCCCCTTGCTGCTGATCTCTTTTAGTTACCCATTGTCCATTCCGTCGTGGTGCGAAGATCTCTTTCGAAGCTATGCGAAGAAACAAACGAATTCCTTTGGGAGTCTTATTATTTGTAGTTTCGGAGATCCATTATTTACGTCTGTTGTGATCTGTGTATGAATGTTGTGAAGGACACATCCTTTTGACATCGCATCAACCGGTAGCTGTTTACGTAATTTTTAGATTTATCGCTTCTTCCGTTTCAACCGTAGATGCTTAACGAAATTTTGATGAATATTTTATTAATATTTCTTCGACTACCTCAGTTCCAAAACGTATGGATGCATTTCCCGTAGCTTCAGTCATTCCAAATTGCATCCTGATTAAGACAGAATCTCCGACGGATCTCATTTTTTGTAGTGAACGTAAATCTTTCATCCGTGGAAATTGGTGTCATTTATAGAATTTTTAACGGAGATTCATCCTCAAAAGGAAATTCGGTTCTTTTTGACTCTAAATTTAGAATTTCCTAAAAACGTAGAATAAATTACCATTGCATTTGGCCCTTTCTTCCATTTCACTAATGAAATCGAATCAGCATAAAATATCACAAGTAAACAAGTGTATTTATCTTCTACAATATTGTGTAGCATTTGAAAATTCTGTACCTTTACCCATCGTGCTCAATGCAAAATAATTTTTCAAACCTTTGTGATGTCATAGCTTAGGCCAGTGATGTTTCGAAATCTTAGGAAGCTTTTAAGACTAGAAATCTTCGTGGTTCTCAAATAACATGGGCATTTCAATTCTGTCATTGAAATTTAATTGAGAAATTCGAAATCCATATAATTGGAAACGAAAAATTTGAATTACTTGAATGATAAATATACTGTTGATACGTATACGTTACTTATACGTTTGATAATGATATTTGATTGATTGATAATGAATTATTTAGAAATTATAAAATAATGAAAAAGTTCAATCAAAACTTTTTGATTATTTATCACATTATCTCTATTTCCCACATATCAGGAATATAAGAATCAATAAGGCTTTAAATTTCAATTCTGAACAATCATTTTGTCAGAATGAAAACGGAAAGTTAATTATTCAACCACAGCGAATGGCTCTCTTGAAATTTTAGATTATTTATTTATTTATCATTAAAACATCAAAATACAGCGTAAAGCCTATTGCAGTTGTCGTAAATGTTTTCCATGAATGCTCATCGCATTCATTTTGAGAATAAATCAACAAAATACAAAGATAGAAATCGGCAATTTCCATAATTTGTAGTGCGCCATGATGATTGACAACAGAAAAGCAGTTTTAATCAGCGGCATCTCGTTGAGAGTGTGTCTATAAAAAGTTTTTGCTCAAAGGTATCCAAGTATATGACCGCTCTATTAATGAGTAAAATAATTTTTACGTTTTACATAAAATGTAAGATAATTTGTACATTTAAAATTATGGTTATAGGAACAATCAGTACGTTTTCAATTCCTATAACCAAATATGTTTTACAATGTATTCGCAGTCTGCTTGCCTGTAACTACAAGTTTGATGTAATTTATTCACTAGACACTGCATATATAATTATATATTAGAATATCTAAATACAAAATTCATTAGGTCTCAAGATCACATCGGTGACGCACAACTCGGCAAAAAACAAGTAGACATAAATTCAATTTGGGAAATTTGAACTGAGAACTTCATTGATGATACGACGTTAATATATCGTAATATACTTTACTTCCCAGATAACATATCACAGTGATCGGTATTTTCGTCTGTTAATTCACAGATTTTTAGTCAACTGAGGTAAAATTTAATCGAAGCCAGTTGGATTTATAAGGAATGATTTCCTCGTCAAAGACCTTAGCATTCGTCCGCTAATGCATTCAAGCAGTATAACGTGATACCCATAAATAAGAATATTATTTTAGTTATAAAAAATGATCGGAGCAGTGTTGAATCATCCGAGTCATACGCGATCGTTGCTGTTGGCTGTATTCTCGACCACTTGACTGTCATCAAATTGTCTTTTCGACGATTTGTCTGATTCCTGCCTACCTTTATGCTGCCAATATTTTAGCACCCGAACAAAAAGGAGCAGATATTTTTTGGTTCTTCTTTCTTTGGTTTTATTTTCGTCTTTCCGCCTTTCTCTGAACATAAAGAAACTGGTAGGTAAAGGCGTGCTCGTAAGGTGTGGTGGGGACTCTACTTTCATTTGTTTTAGCTTTCGTATAAACCAACTGTCGAAACCTTTCAGACACGTGCGCCCAACAGAAATCTCTTCACGGTACGGAGGAGAGTAATTGTAGCCGCTTTCCAGGGCAATTGTATGGAGCGGTGAACGGTTAAACCTCAGCGAGAAATGCTACGGAATGATTCAGCAATGTGTAGGAACAATTGCAACTGCATTCGCTGACAAACAGAATTTCAGGAAGTAAGCTGAAGCAGTGGCAACTAAAAATATACAGATTTTCTTGGTGGTTCATCTCTTTCAATACTCACGTTTGTACGCTTCATGCTCATCATATTTAAACATTCAAAAAGTGTTGGGAGTTAAGTTATACACATCATTTGAGGCTTTGAAAGTTAACTGACGTTAATGAATGAAAAGTTTTTGGAAATCAAAATATATGAGAAATAATAAAATGAACTATTTGAAAAACATTATGCTTTTATTCAAGCGCAGATTTTTCAACGAAATCTAAAATTATAATATTTGTGAAGTTATCGTGCTTTCAATATTTTAATATTCTGTAGGCACCCTCGAACAGTAATAGAATTTAGATGATACAATGCGTTAAGCTTACCTCTCGATTTATGCGGTACTTGATCAATACAATTTCGGTATGATACAATCAACGAATTGCGGAAATATTTTATTTCGTAATATGATAAATTTTCAATTCCTAATAAATGCAATTGAATAGATACGTAAAAAATAAACCATCACTCTTTTTTATTGCTTTTATCTTGCGAACTGCTGCCTTGTATTTTATAAACAAGCAGAAAAAAATTCGATAAAATTCTCATCTCGAAGAGTAAAGATGATGATGATATAAAGATTAGAAGAAAAAATACGGTTCTTTTTTGCTAATTTTGTTATTTTTCACATTGCCTCATTTCTTCTCTAGAACGTGCCATATTATTAAACATCATTAATAAATGTATTACCATATCGCGAACGTTTTTGGAAACTAGCCCTCTTATTTTATATGTTAATGTTAACCTTATTAAGCTCAATTTTTATCTGTGTGGAACTTTTGCGGAATCTATAAAACGTAGAAATTTAGGGTACAGATAAATTACACAGCTTAAATAAAAACGCATTTTATTGAAATTTCCCTTTAGTTTTGTAAAGGTCAATCGAATTCTTTCATATGAAAATACTGAAGAGAAAATTTTGAGTTAGCTAGAACTCACCCAAACTGGAAAGATTGCCTTAATAACTAAACCGATTCACAAAATTCAGCATATTATGTTATTGCATTGGGTCTAGTTTATTAATAATAATTCAGAGAATTACCTTTTAATAACATCCTTTATTATTACTGGCCCACTTGGGAGTTCGAGACGAATTCGTTCAATTAAATTTCACAGAAAAATCTGTTCCCTCATTAATCATTTTACGTAATTAATCCCAAAAATTACTCGGAATATCCCCCGAAGCGAGCCGAATTCCTTAATTAATAGCGATTCATGCGTCCACGATAAAAACTCCATAGCGGACAATAATAAAACGCGATCATTGCATTTAATCCGCCGTCAAACATTCGAAGAGGGAATTAAACAGCATTCTGACCCTAATGAAAACTCTCACGGAAACCCCCTTACAGCCAGTGGCTTACTGATATTAACCTCAATTAATCAAATCCTGCCCTGACAAGGCCCCGCGCCACAATTTCCGAAGTCAGCTTCCGTTCGACCGCACGACAGGTAAAGAAAATCCTCGCCGCCTTGATTGTCCATTGTTTTTCTCAGTCACTCTTCTCCAACAATCCACGACTCATGCCCTCGGGTGTAATGAAGGGGAAGAAAAACAGTTGAAGGAGGAATAGCGACGGGTTCCCGAAAAAAGGTCCATTCATGCCTGCCTTCATTCTGCCTTCTTGTATGGGCTACCTCCTTCACACCCTCTGTAAGAATGCCCCTCCTTTTCATTCTCCGCCAGACTCAAAAGGCCCTAAACTTTTTCATTTATTACTTTTTTCCCTCAAAAAAATTCCTCACCCTCTTCGTAATTAATTGGTGAAAAGGCTCGGGTGGTGTCGGACGGGAGAGTAGGGCAAATGATGGGCGATGAATCAAAAGGAGGAAGAAGAATGGGACACCTGAATAGGGCAGGAAGTGACGCGGTGATAAAATAAAAGAGGGAAAGCTAGAGAAGTGGGATAGGGAAATATGACGAAGGGATGTTAGATAGATGAGAGAATAGAAACATCAAGGTGGGGTATCAAAGTTAACATACGAGTGGTAGATAGGAACAGTTGTAGATGCAGAGGAAGCTTAGGGCTGATTAAAGTCTCCACTGAGGAGCTCCCGCTACCTTATCTTGATGAATGGAATAATATATGTTTTGGCATAGGATAGAGAAAGATGTATCTTTCATTTATTTATTCATTCGTTGCAAGCTTAATCTGAAATCGTTCCCAAACTCCGTCAACTGGCAATACAACAGATAAGTATATTTTCTTCCGGATCTAATCCCCGAAATATTGCTGATTCAAATATAATCAGTCTGCTAATCATTTTCGAACCTGTCCTGCTCATGACCCTCTTATGATCTGTGCTATCATTCCATAAAAATATTAATAGCCCAGAAAAACAGCATCTTCATTAAGAAGGTAATGAACAATTACTTTCGACTTGTTTGATTCAGTATTCAAACTCAGAAGCTAGATTTCATTGTGATTCTGCAATTTATTTTCGTAAATCCTAATTATATGAAGGACTGCAGCCAAGAGTAGCTTAATTAAGGATTCCAATGGAAAGGTTTCCACTTTTTCGATACAATTTTGAAATCCTGGAGAATAATGAAAACAGAAACTGAACTAATGGTTCCAGTGAGCTCTGTGATGCTTAACAGTTTGTTTTGATGTACATTAATTATTTTACAGTTTAGAGATGATATAAGTTTAATGAAAATAATCTCCATAATTTATGATAATGAAGAGTAAATGACAACATCGAGGAATTCTCATCATCAATGAAATTATTATATCCAAACTTTCTCAGCTGGGATGCAAGTGGGCATTTTTATACATAAAGTAATTGGTTGGACATTTGGCAAGACATCCTATTAATACCGGGCTCTTTATTCAGATATTTTCCTATATTTGTCACGATTTTAGGTGGAGACCGATAAACGTTGGCCATTGAGAATCGAACCCGGGATCGCTTCCACCGAATGCGAATGCATTGCCCCTTAAACAATCTGGGGGCCCATTTTCTTGCCAAAAATAATTACGGTACCAATAAACAAACGAAAAATTCTAATGGTTGCAGGAGTAAGCAGATAGGTAAGGAAATGTAAATTAAATCGAGAATTCATTAAGAATGAAATTTAATTTTGGCAACCAAATGGGTTTTAGTACTTCTTCCCTTTATTAGAATTGCCATAAAGTTTGAGGGTCTTGGAAGTGATTAATTCTCACCGCAGTGCACCATGGGAAAATGTTTTAAATGTAAGAGAACGAAAACGTATCGATTCTAGGATCTCTCCAGCGAAGTGTGCAATTACCATCGCAACCATTATATGACCAGAATAAAGCAGCTGCAATTGCACTTTTAAAATCTGCCCACAATTGCATCGAATCCAAGCTAGCTGCATTTCCAATGTCCATTTCACCCAAACGATCGAAGCACCGATCCATGAGACGGCGAAAAATAAAACAAGCGAACGTAACTGCGCGATACTTTTTCTGCGGAGTTAAACATGCGAAACCTATGGGAAGATAGTGGTGCCGAATGACTTGAATAGGAAAAGGGGTAAAAAATGGCCGAGACGGTATTGCAGCCATGATGCAGCGTCATTGGGAAGAAGAGGGTGCCACCGAAGGTTCTGCTTGTCTTCCACCAATTCACAATGGACTTCCATTGATGCGATGATCACGGTATAGGCTAAAAGGACTATCGGTTTGTGGCGATCGAAAGTGGCGCCACACCGTCCAGGCGGCGATCTCTGTCACTAAACGATTACAATGCTTATCGAGGTTTTGACTGCGGGACTCCATTGTCGAGAGATTCTCTTTTCCACCACCAGGAGTCACTCTGCATTCAAATGGAAGTGCGTGCCAATGGCAGGGTATTATTCTTATCGTCGTTAATTCTTATTACAAGGCGCTTTTTTCTCAATACGAGGGAATATAATTTAGCGCGATTAAAAAAAGGGAAGAAAGTGCTCAATGGAGGCATTAATTCGGTGCGTGATGTCATCGCATTCTCCTGTTCGTGGAACGTTTAAATAGTTATGGAAATGGGAGCTTTGAAACCGATGTCAAATCAACCGTGAGAGTTAACACATCTCTGTTCAGTTATCTGAAACTGAATGGGAAATAATCATAATCATTACTTCCGAATGTTTCTTTGAGAGCGATCTCCTTTATATTCCATGACTATGATGTTTCTCGGACTCTATTAAAAGCAATTTCATTTTGAAAATATATCTAAATAAGTTTAAGAAAAGAATTGACGGAACGAAAAAATCTCTAAGGTAAAACTCTTTGAATGAATACATTTTCCATTGTTTGATTTAAGGACGTGCAGAAATAGTTTCTGCTTAGAGAACTGCGCAAATCTTTAAGCGTAGATCTTCAAATTAATTAAATTACATGATAAAATAACTAACTTTCAAAGGATTTTGCTGCCAACTGATCATTACCAAACAAATGTAGTTTATTTTTAAAATTTAACGTTTATCAAGCAGCACACAGCATTCGTCAAAAATAGTCTCTCATTATTTTTAGGGAGGGTAACAACATTTCGCGAATCTTATGGGGAACGTAAATTGACGACTATTTATTCACCCCTTGAGGAAAAAGAAAACATTCCTCTTATAGTCATTTTGGAGTCCATATGCAGCCGGAATTCCAAAAATTCATCGCCGAACTGAATTTTTCAAACTTAATTTCAATACGAATTGAAATATTTCAATAATTTGTATGTTTTTAAACCGATCGAGTTGCATTAATAAATGCGTGTCTATATAAAAAGAATATCTCTTCTCATTCATTCCTCGCTAGATTCCATATCATGTCCTAGAACGGAGGCGGGGAATCTGCGGCCTTAAGGCAAAATGTGGCCTCTTTGGTCATTTACCTTTTAGTCACTTACTGAAACTAAAGCCATTATTTAAATGATATTGTTTTGACGTCTTGCTGACACCTACTATTAAAAGTCAAAACGGAAACATTCTCTTATAGTCCACTCAATGGATGAATTCAGTACCTCATATACGATTCCGATGATAAAGTTTTTAATCTTAGATGACATGACTCAAGAGAGGCCTGATTTGGTTTGTCTTAAACAGCTAACTGGTAATTATGACTTTCTGATGAACAAAGGTTCCTCTTCTCTTTCCTATGCGATGGAAAAGAGCAATATAGTTGCGAATGAACAAGAGAAATTCTTTTGGAAATTTAAAAAAATTCTCTCATCCATTCTTCACTTTTTTTTAGAAGTTTTCACTATACTCTTTCAACCAATGGTAAATGAGTTTAAAGTGAGCGTACCTGTAAGCATCTATCAAGTACATAGGAATTTAAAAGGTGATAGACAGCAAATTTATCTAAAACTCTTCTTAATTTACTATTTCATTAATTCCATCGTAAGCAGATGTTAATGTTAGCCGTTTCCCATTAAACGTTTTTTTAAGAGGGAATGGACTAATGATCGGTTAAATTCGGAGAAATGAATTGCAGGGAAAGACGTAAATGCGCCGAGTGTATCATTAATAAACCCGGGGCACCTCGAATGTTTTCTCCATCATCGAGGACACGGTAAAAAATTGCGCTGAATAATTGACTTAATGCAATTAGAAAGCACAATTAGCCACGCATACCTCATTAATAACAGACCCTCAACATTCACACTCACGGAAGTAAGCGGCGGTAGCTGTTAGGCCAGTAATGGAAACGGCTTCTTGTCTTAAGACATTAGAATAGCATAATGAAAATATGTGTACCAGATTTACAATTCAGATTTATGTACCTCAATCTCCGTACTGGTTTCATCGGGAATAATAATTGGATCCTTCGATGTAATACACGTATGAAAGTGACACGTATAAAAAAAGATGTTTATGGGAAGTGTTGTGGGTGATTTTAACGACCGGATACACTCTTGTTATATTTGATGTACAAATAAGAATGAGAACCTAATATTACGTCTAACAAAATACCAATCAAATGAAATAAAAAGCTCTTTTCGAACAGATATTTCTAACTTTCTTATGATTAAGATATCATGACATAAAATTTTTCGAACATAAGGAATGATTTCTGTCATGAATTTATTCTTACGAGATAGAATCTACTGTGTCCTTCATTTAAGTAAGTAAGAATATTTTCGGTAGTTTTAAATTTAGATAAGACTTAAAGAGTTGTTCTTTCTTCTTCCCTTGTAATTGCAGGCAATCATTGACACTGATCAACAAACTGGCAAATAATCGGGAGCGATTGAGAGAAAAGTAACACAAATAGCAAAGATTGTGGACCCTAGATCCATTCTTGGAATCTATATTTGATCATCCTGTGTTGAAAACAGCTAGCAATACTGTGATTTATCTGTATCTGTTTTTTTTTTAAGAATGAATTGCAAGCATTTCCCGAATTTCGGGGCGGAAGTCGTGGTCATCGTATCTCTAGCATACATTTGTTACGATATGTAAAGGTACCATGACTATGAGGATATGCTATTGAGGTACGGGTGACGTTGAATAATGACATTCATCCTGATAGCTCCTTATAGAATGCTATGATAATTGTTACTCATAGGATTACTGTGCTTCACTTATGTGGACTTTTGAGCTTAACGGATTCTAGCGCAGTAAGGAAAGAAAAAGGCCTCACTCCTCATCATGTGTTCTCATCAGAAATTCCTTCCTTGAGTTAACTGCCACCGGGCTGATAGTTTTGCCCACAGACATAAGCGTAAGCGAATATTTAAAATAAATACCAAAATTCAATTAAAAATCGTAATCTATGTGCACTGAGAAGGCCTAAAAAGTTTTATTATAGAAAGGAATGTTCCCCCTTGTCTTCGAGTACAAACTCGTCTTTCGAAGGCAAATCCTCCTGTCAATAGCAGACCTGTGTTCCTATCGTTCTCAAGAGATTATTCACGCTTTCACACCCTCCAATCCCGTCTCTTTGTCAGCGGAAGTAATTACCCCAGAAAACAACGAAAATGACCTCCCTCACTCCTCTTCATGGAAGCGAGACCTCCGAAAGAACAAAAAAGCATCGTCCTCGAACACCTGGCGTCCTAAAAATCACACCAGAATCCCATTCGAAGAAGGCACCGGCCACTTCGGAGGGATCGTAATTTGGCCACAGAGAAGATTATAAATAAAGGAGTGCTCAAAGGGTAACGAATTCTCGGGGAGAGCGAAGAAAGAATGGGAGAAACCGCAAAACTCATCGGTTGTCGATGGGCTGCGGAGATAAATTCTCTTGGAGATTTGCTCTTCCGGAATGGCTTAGCTCGAAAGGAAATATTCCAACGCCCGAACGATTTCATGGCTCTTTTAGAGGCGTAAACTTTTTGTCGAAACCTACCTAATTTCATCGCGGCGAAAATCTTTTGCTTATGAAAATGAACCGCCGTTTTTCAAAACAAGTCACCGGCGCATAATGCGTGAAACGTAATAATTCCACTCACAATTAAGTTGGCGGATTCTATGAGTTCATTTTTGTATGGCCATAAAATATCGAAAGCTGCCAAATAATTGTCTGCTAAAACAGTGAGCGAAAATGACTCGTGGAGAAGAAACTCAACCAAGCAAGTTGCATTTCTTTGAATTTTACGGACGAGGAAGGAATCCCATTATTATTTTCATATATATATATAGGCGTAAATTTTCAAAAACACGTTTTCAAATTATAAATATATTTCGTTTTGGTATTCGAAAAAAATTGGATACACAAATTAACTGGTATGGACTAATTATAAAGCCCGATTGCCGTATATATTTGTCGTATGATTATTCGAATTAACTCATTATATCATCAAAATTATAATTAATGTCGGCTTTTTTCAAATTAGTTATTCTCTTGTCATCTTCTATATTTTAATGAAATTCGTTGATACATGCGCACATTACAATATTTTCATACAAATATTAATGGTTGAAGATGATATTAATAGAGAGATTCCATATTCTTAACCTCTCACAAAATTGTATATCTAGCTCTATGTCCCATTGTGACCACCTTTCATCACTTTGAAAATCACCTCATTTTCATTACTAAGCATCCAACCATTATCGTCATTTCTGAAATCTCGAATAAATTAATTGATAGGTCAAAGTAAGTTAATTAATGTAGGAATGAACGTTTAAACTCGTTCTTCTTCTCAACCGGTTGATTCCGGACTTAAACCTTAAAAATTACAACTGCCTTAAGTTTAATCGACGAATATCGATGAAAGTCTTCACTCCGCACTTTTGCGTTCCATATGATTCGTAAATACCTTTGATTGATAGTAATAAATAAGCCGTTAATTTTTTCCCTTGTATTCGCCTTTTGTTTATAAAGATTCAGATACTGAAGAGCCCGTTTAATATGCTCCCGTTTTAGAGGAGTTTATCCCTCGTTTTACGTGGTTTTCCTTCGGTCGAAACGAAAAGCTTGTTTGTTTATTTCTTTAACGGAAACAGGTTTTCCCCAATACATCCGTTTTAATATATTAACGCACACACACACACACACATATATGGCGATCACAAACACCCATGCCCTAGCCCGGAAAAATCCGGTTAGGCTCGAACCCGGAATCTTAGTGTTAGAAGGCTATCGCGCAAACCATTCCTCCGCCGCAGTCGGCACTTGTTAAAATACCCCTTAAGACGCTCTGCTACCCGTTTACAAGAGCGACTTTCCCAGTCTCCAGGCGCACTGCCGTCCGCTATAACCAATCCTCCGTCTCAGTCGATAGACAGAATACGTTTTACATTCTTATTCCCTATTGTCTACCTGGTAAATATTGCTTTGCTGTAAAGTGAAAAATTACCATAATTAAGTAACAAAGGAAAATGTTCTCCTTGAATGAAATGCAGACCATTCTTTAAAAATATCACAAGATGACAGCCAGTTTTACAAAACAAAAGTTCGGGGGTTTATATATATATATATATATATATATATATATATATATATATATATATATATATATATATATATTGTAAAATAAACGAAAAATTGTAATGCTCCGCTTTTGATGCTATCTCACTTATAACTCAGTTCCCTGAAATTCTTTTTAATCCGGTTTCACCGGTATACTCTCACAAGACCAGCAGCATAAACAGTTCAATCACATCAGCCCAACCTTCTCGCATTTAAGTATGTTTGCTAAGTTGATAGGAAAGATCCATAGCTTAATTCCATTAATGCGCAGTAGATGTTTAGCCCCTCCACTCCGATCGCCTTTCCATTTCACATCCCACAGTTTCGTCCACTCAATGGCAATGTTACGATCCTCTTCCCATCTTCAGATGAACGGAAAGAGTTGGAGAGTAATCGCGTCGGTATTTTCCTTACAGTAGCGCAAGGGATAAAGCGAAGCCGTCAAACAGCGGTAGGCAGGGGGGCGGGGCCGCTGGGGAATAGAATACTGAGAGTCATTAGTGAGGATCCACCAAAGGCCTCCGGATGCCCTCAGCGCAACAATTACCTCAGCCGTCCAGGGATAACGCGAAGAGGCTTTCATCTCTTGTGTCCGCGTAAAAAGAGAGAAAGGAATGAGAAGGAGTGGGGAATCAGTTTGAACTGCGTGGGTCCATGGGTTGCCAACTCTTCAAGTTTTGATGCGGTACAGCCTTGTTAATGTGGTAGCTCTTAAGTCGAAATATCGTCTGATTTGGAAACAATACGGCGAGAACGAGAGAATTTACTTTATGATTATTTTCGAATAGAAGTTCAATCATGGTTCAGCTGCTATATTGTTTCCCTCAAACACCTTTTATTCGAAATCTAACATATCTTTACCAGTGTCTCTACATTTTAGTTCCATTTACCAGCTTATTATTCTAAGTATGATACATTATCGGAACGTTATTTATAGTTCTCAGAAATAAAGTTTTTAGCGTTTCATGTATTCATACACTTCTTTGTAATTTCTTTTTAATTTTCCGCCGCGCTGAGCATAATAGCAATCAAATGGATTTCATACATCAGAATGCCAAATAAGCAAGCCATTTAATTTGTGCAGTACTTTCAGGACTGCCGTCCAGGCAGTTAATTCATAAGAAGGCTAATGGTATTTTTATCAGAATATATAATGTACTCCATTAATGTTGCTTTAATTATCCTCAAACAATAACTTTTACGTCTTATTCGTCACGAAACCAAAGGTAACTAAATAACCTCATTCTACGCGAAGGACACGGAATAGTAGAAAATTCGATTTTTCATGTATTTATTTCGAATCCGGTAACTTCGAACCGCATTTTAATTTTGAAGGAACAAAACGCTTTAAACCAACTCAATTTCACCTGATGTTCCCAATTTAATTTTTAAATTTACACCAATCGGCGCCCTTTTCATTGTGATTTTTTGGTGCCTTCATTGTCAGCACATATTCTTATCGTGAGGAATTCAATCTGTTGTACTGGTAAACCACTAAGGAAATTTGAAGAATCTCACACCCATTGGTGAATAAGTAATATTTATTCTTGATTTTGTGTTGTCATAAGTTACTCTTTCGCTTACTACTACTTCGGTTCTACTCTTCTTACAGCATAATTTGGTTTCTATCTCTTGCTGTTCGTTTTCATGTATTCATGCTCCTCATTCTCATTTATGCCAAAATTAATGTAAGATTACCAAAAATGAAATAATAAGATATGTCTCCCGAGAAATATGTACTAGAAAAACCACTTAGGAAGGTTGGATATCTGAGCCTCATAGATTAACCAACAACCCCTCATGAAGCTCACGAGAAGAAAACCCCTGAAAGTGACGAATGCCTAGGGTATTGAATTATTAAAACACATGCCTATCTGTTTCTTATTTTTGCGGTAAGATGGAAATAAGAAAGATGTATTCGGAATCGATAAAGTTGCCTACATTGGATACACGTCTGAGGAAATTCTACCGTAGATAAGTGTTGAATAAGCACATAATTTACATTAAACTATTTCTAGAAACCTTTATGTATGCCATCTGTCGGTTTGATTGATATATTTCATGTCTAATATGGAAGGGATTTGGGATAATGAGTCGATAACCAATCGCGGAAGAGATATTTTAACACTATCTTCTTTTCCATATGCGGTAAACAAATGAGTTTTCAATCACAGAACGTCTTACTCATCAGTTGCATAAATGCAAATATAATTATTAGAGCTTCTTATGTTGGCAACTGTGGTTGGTCTCCGTGGGGTAGGAATGGGAATTAAATTTGGGTGGCAGTGCACTGCTGGAGGGGGCCCAGACACCTGTCTGGGTTGGGTCTGTGTGCCCCTGGCAGATTGGTTTTAATTGGAAATGCTGAAGGTGTAAAGGGAGGTAATCCTTAGGGTGTCTCTGCCGGTTGGAAGATGATTATTTTCCCTCGAGGCGATGTATTTTTTTCAGAAATGATTCGTTGACTGGTCGTAATTGGAGTCGCATTGGCCGAGTGTTGTGTCCCTGCGCTGAAAGCTGCCCCATGACATGTCAACGGGCAGCTTTCCTTCTGTCGCTTGGAGATTCAGTCTCTCGTTCTCTCCTTATCGAAAATTCTTCCCACGATTTACGCCCACGCGCATATTCTCTTCAAAACGTAATAATAATTGTAATAAATGATTTCTCAAGACAGTATTTGGATGACTTACGAAATTATATCTATAAGCCTACATATAATGGTACACGAGGTATTCCATCCACTATGCTTGAGGGAGGAATTGCTTTATATCGGCCATTTGCTAAAATATGGGGAGAATGTATCTTTTAAGCCCCAAATCGGTTTATGGTTTTGATAACGTGAAAGCTACTGAGGTATAAGTGATGCTGAATATTGGTATTAATTTGGTTATTCCTCATTGTATAACAATTAATAAGGTAAGTGCTATTCAGAGAGTCAGTTTTTTGCCATCACAAGGACGATACTACACATAGTCAGGAAAGGAATATTATATAAAATGCGTAATTACCATTTTACTTAGTCGTTTCATTTCCTTTTTGGAGATTTTCGTTGCTAAATAAGAGAGGCTCGATGTTCAATTTGATTTCCGAACTAAATGCTATTCGGTCAGTATATAAAGATGTAAGATATTGTACAATAAATGCTTATCGTGATTTAAATTAATTTCTGAAATTATTTAGCTTAAGGATAGCCTTTATCAGTCGAGGATTAAATTAGATCAATTAAAAATGAAATATTAGTGGAGAATAATTATATGTTTCATAAATATTAGTGCATTTTGCATTAAGGACTGTTCCAGGAAAACCGATTGTATTGAGATTCATCGAAAACTAAACATATAATAATAATAATGTTATTTTCGTTCAATGAATTCAATTCTTTACGAAAAGCCTTGAATCTTAAACTATTAGAGGAAAAGGTCCTTCTCATTTCCGAGGCAAATATTATTTTTTTAATAATCTTTGACAGATGAAACTATAATCTTAATTCATACCTTTCTCTGAAGAGGGATTGGTGGCTTAAGAAAGGATGACTTTTTAGCCTCAATCCTCTTTTTCTTCAACGGTTTTTATTTTATTTTTTCATTAATAACAGAGTTCCCGTGTCCTCTCCATCAATAAATAAATTACGAATATTCTCATATAAAAGCAACGCAACGAGAATGCATATGAAATATAAAGTGAATTAATTTATGAAAATATAACTAATCATAATGTAAATTATAATGTAAATTATAATGTAAATTATAAAGCCCAAAAGAAGCCCCTAAAACCGAGTGGTTTTTGCAAAATATACTTAACTGTTCAAAACTGCGAAAGCCGTATCTTTCTTTGGCTCGCAGTTCACCAAACGTCAATGAGATAAGAAATCGAATAGCTCAGGTGATTTAGATGTATTGCTATGACTGCTAATCAGTGAAGCTTTACCGAAATTAAATCCTTTATCGATAGATGCCACGGGAGTTATACGGCAGGCACTCAATGAAATCCTTTAATAGCCCTATAAGAGGCATTACTTTTGGCAAAGGGCGATATCGGACTAAGTCGCCAAATTTACGGACGCTAATAGCTCACGAGCAGATATTTATTGCATCGGATGTCTACAAGGTGGTAAAATTCTTTACAATCGCTCGAATATTCCAGGATAACCTTCACGATATCCAACTGCTGGGGAAAGAGGCCGAAGGGATGCTTCACGAAGGGAAAAAAATAAATAACCACCCTCATTAAGGAGCGTAAATAGGAGAAGAGGATTGGAATGCCCCCCTTCCTCAAGGAGTGGAAGACAATGGAATTCTTCTCACCTTTTGTCTCATTCTCCGCTTCATTTCCTCCCTTTTTGCATGTCTTTCTCCCAAGAGTAATTACTATTCTAATTTTGGCGTTGTTGGAATTCTTGGGATGCCTGGGCGGCGAGGGAGGGAGATGGCAGTCGCTGGTGTTAAAACACGAGTCAAAGCATGGAAGGCCGTTAATGTAGTCCGGTAATTCTTTATCAGCGATTTTTATAAGTACGGCTTTGCTCACTTTACTTTCGGTCGTAATTCATACGAATCTGATGAAGATCTTGACGCGTTTTAGTATTTCTTATCGCCAACATTAGAGGTGTGCGAATATTCAAAATTTTAATAGAATATTTGTTTTTGTTCGAGAAAAATTCCGAGCCGAATTGGCATCTATATAACTTCTAATCGAAAATAAATGTAAATAGTGGAAAATTGCTTTCGTTACTCTTCATCTTCTTCGTTCTTCAATTTTCAACTTGTAATTTGTTCGGAATATTTAAAATATCTATTCTTCTAACTAATTTTCGAACCAAAGGTTTTTTAGTTTCAAGGACTTTCTAATCAAGACTCGTCACAATATGATCTAATTTAAAAACCACAATGCTATTTTAGGGAGAAGAAGAAAATTCAAGCTTAAGTTTGTGAAATTTACGTGAAGCGAACAGGAAAAGCATCGCTCATCGAATCAAATGTTTAGTCAATTCGAGTCGAAGGGAAAAAGTACGATTCACAAATCACCATGGGAATTATTTTCTGTTAACTATAGGAACTATCGCAATATCGAGTTAAACATATTGCAGGGTGTCCTGAAATAATTTTTCTCTCCAAATAATCCCATTAATTTTCTAAAGGCAATATATTTCATTAGAGAAACCTGAAAAATATTTTTAATATAAAGTACTACTTCCGGTTTGGGTAGGTAGGTGTAAATTCTGTTATGATGTATATTTTCGACATAGGGCAGTTTTTCCTGACTCGAAAGTTTTCTGGACATTGTTCTGTCATTGGATTTCATGGTCTGCAAGTGGATGATCTGCAAGTCTCGGCAACGACGAACTTTTCACCTTCATTTCTTTCTCTCCAATTTCTCATATTCCACTTCTTCTTAGCCTCAATATTCCGATCTCTTTCGGAATCAGTTAATGAGGTTGATGAATAAGAATTAGATTATGGCTAATTTTTTATGGTAGGATGCCATTCCTGCTGGCAAATATTTTCCGGAAATTGCATTGGGAACGAAGGAAGAACCATCAACGGTGAACATGACTAAATTAGACTAAGTAGAAGACCAATTGCTCTAATGACTCATTTTACGCAAAAACTTATTTTTAGGAATTCATGGAATAGAAATTTTAACTATTTAGTTCTGATAAGTAAGCATTTAATGTATTGTCATAAAGTACAACTGAATTTTGTCATCGCACTTATTTTACTTACTTTACTGTCACATACTTATGTTTCCACAACATATGCAAAATACGCAATATATGATATTGCATTAACACATGAGATTCCTATTTGGGAGGAATAATCTACATTAAAAGGAGAAAAGATAATTATAAAACACAATAAAACACACGACCAGGTTTGATAATGTGATACATTGAAACATTGTTTTAAATAAATTATGCGGAAATGGACTTATTTATCCTCAGTGTTGCTGTGAACATGAAGTTCCGCCAGATTTCCTATCGGGAGATTAATTTTGGGAGCAATAGTAATATTCACCACACGGGATTTATTCAGTTATGGAAGTCCATATTATAATGCACATCGCATAATTATAATTACATTTTAAGGATGTGACAATATCTTCTAATATTAGCTGATATTGAAGACCTCCTTCGATGGCGATGGAACAATTTCTTTGTGTTTTCTGAGCAGCTATGTCTTTATTATTTTCATCGATGCCATTGATATTGCAACTTCAGTATAATGAAAATGTCACTCTTCTTGCATTCAGAAAAACTAGACCGAATTCAGCAAAACGTTTGCTTTCAATAAATGGAAATAATGAAAGCTGCGAAAGCCACTCTTCCGCTTGCCGAAAATTTTCAATCTCTTATGAGAAGAGTATCCTTCCATTTTCTTTTATATCAGAGAATAATATGTACGATCTGTATATAATTATTCTATGGCCTTTGGTAAGATAATTGAAACTTCCGAGTGAGTTTTCGAATTTTCCCTTCAAAAATTTCTGGTCCAATTATGATGAACAGCTGTGGACACGAGTTCCGAAAGAAATTTAAATAAGCAGTTTTCACATGACGATAACTAATTAATTAATGGTTAAATTCGTCGATTTTAATCTTCCGTGCTTTTCAGAAGGTATAAAAATGCGGCTTAACTAAACCTGTAACTATAGCATTAGTGGGAAATTCATCTAAACTATGCCTCAACATTTTCTCCTCTGAAAAGAAGATGATTCCAGCTGCTTTATACCCAGTATGTTAATGAGGGGTGTTCCCTGGTGGTTTCAGACCGATACTGTCGTGTTTCCCTTCCTCCCATAATGATACTGCAATTAAAATATACAGATGTTTTCATAGCATCAAACAAAACTCTTTCGCTCCCACATCTATAATCTGCCGAGTTAATTCCAGAATTGTAGTCAACAGTTGAGGATTCGAGGCCATTACCGGAACTCTTAAATGGCAGCTGAAATCATTTGGAAAGGGTCTAAGTTTGGATTCAGGTATCTCTTGATTATAGGTTCGATAATATTTTTTGTTGTGCCTTTCGCGAACTTTCAGGGATTTCGTGTCGAGTGCTTAAATTTATCCGAATGGAACTTAAGCTCAACGTTAGTATTTAAGTGGCTCCTTAAGAATTGAATTCCATTCATATTGTTTTCAGAACGTATGTTGAAATCAAAAGCCACTCCAAAATAACAGTAAAAAAGTAACTTATCGCTACCAATTATTATTAATGCGTTTTAACAACATATGTGGATGTTGAATAAACCCTAAATTCCTTAGCCGATAACTAAAGATTCAGAAATATATTAATATTCTCGATATTATATTATCTGAGAGCCAAATACAATGATATTTCCCTTATATAAATGAGAGTATCTGACATGTTTGCATATGTAAGTCAACCAGGAGACACACTGTATAAAACATAAACGACAACGATTTTAAAATACATCAATCCTTACTATTTCGGGAATTATAGTGTATATCGTTTACCTTCTTCTGCGAAGTACATACATTCTATCCAGTGATTCCTCGGAGTCTTAAGGCACTGTATGAAACATTCCTATATAAAGGACCTTTCTTACATATCAAATAGTTTTCATGTGAGATTTAGAAATCATTTGAATAATACACTTACTAAGAAGCGATAATTGGTGAAATATCTCCAGCATATATTAAATGCATGATAACAATATATCAAAATGAGATATTTCCGTACGAAGAAAATAAACAAATACGATTTGAAGTGACAAAAAAAGTGAAAAGTGCAGCTTGAGGATTTTTTTTAATGAAGAACATTTTGGACTTCACTGTAACAATATGAGTTAGTATATGGGAAAATTGATGCTTCTGAGGCATTATTTCAAACATTTCCTGTTTAATCTGCAGTCGTTTTACGTTTAGGCGTCATTTCCAATGGAAATATTTCTAAGGCAGTATATTTCCACCGTTCAGCATCACATTTCCATGCAATAACTCCTTTCCACTCTCCCTCACTTCACACCCCTCATTATGCCATATGCTCATTGCTTCCACAGCCGCTTATTTCTCAGTCATTTTCCTTTTTAACCCTCTCACACTTACTCCTTACCTTCCCCTCCCACCCCCACTCCAATCTCGCCATTAGCAACGATAAGTCGATGGGTCTTTCGTGTCGACCATACCCGCGTCGCAGACCACTTATTAGTTGGCAATTAGAACTGCCCCCATCCTCCGGCGTTCCCTTAGGGGCGAGGTTATGGACTTCCTCCTTCAATAATGGTCATCACAAGTTTCCTTCAGCCGTGATCACGAATGCAGCATAAATCAGACTCTTTCGCCCTTTCCTTCGACCTCCAGTATTTCCACCTTTCTGTCCGCCTCACTGCACAAAAAGAGCCTGCATTATTCTTCCAATGCGTACTTTGAAGATCACACCCTTCGGTCACACTCTCCAGGAGGTTCGGATTTGTCGCGAGCTACTTTAATACTTTTGCTCTATTTCTAGGTCGTTTGTTTAACATGTTCATGGCGATGAATGACGCAGTCAAGTGCTCGGCGTCACGGATGTAGAATAATGCTAACATGGATTGGAAGGAAATGTAACAATACCAGATTCGTTCCGGTCTAGAAAGAATTTTTCACGTTGTTGAGAGGGTATACTTGGTCTCCTCGATGAATTGGAGCAATGCTTTATTTAAAAGACACTAATGTTTTGCTATAAACAAATGGAACGTTTTCCTCATGTAGGGCAGACCTTTGGAATATCGAAAAGAGAATGTGCGTTTAGCTTTACAATCGATTGTGAAAGCCTTTATTTACTTATGTGTAAAAGAACCAATGTAGCGAAATATTCATTTTGGAATAGAAGCAGAGCCGATTAGAGCAAATTATCTGCATCGCTCTTTAAGCTTTTTACTAAAAATACGAAAGCAAAAAAAGAAAAATGTAAAATTTCAATGTAGTTGTTAAGGAATTGTAGATACTAAAATATTGCGATTAATTTTGAAGACGAAATTTGAGGGAAGTTGGGGAGTGCCTGGTGCCTGGATAATGTGCGGTGGGCCTATGCGTGCCCCGGGACAGCCACGGAAGGCCTATCAGGAACCAGGAAGAATTATGCTTGTAAATTGTTTTAATTATATACTGTTACAATGGTAGTTATGTAAAATTGACAATATATATAATTTTATATTAATCATAATGATAGTTTAATTATAAATGCAACTATGATGTAATGGAAATGTTATTTAATTGTAATTTTCAGTCTTAAAATTGTAATGTAGTGTGATGAATGCGCTTTCACCAGGCATAAGTCTAGCTGCGACAGAACGTCCTAAATAAATAAATAACTTCATTCATTCAATTCAAAGTATAACTATGTAGTTTAAGATTTACAAGATTGCATACATACTAATAGAAATTCTCGGCCATAATCACGAGTTTTAAGACTTGTTTTAGAAAATCTCTGTCCTTCCCAAGAGTCACGTTCCTCGTGATGCTAAAATAGAAAATTAAAACGCGTATACTCGAAATCCGATCGAAGCATCTCCTAAGTATCGACGTTCAATCTTTCAAAAGGCGCGAATGTAGGTCGATCCGTATGGAAATCGAACAGGGATCGAGTTTGCGGCGCCTTCTCTCGACTACTATCGACATAAGAAGAATGGATTTTTTTCCTTTGCTCTAGTAGTTACACGTATCTTCCGCCGCGGCGCTGCGGTTCTCCTAACGGACACTAGAGCCCAAGTGAAGGCGCTAGAGGACGCTTCGATTATTGGTTTGATTCGGTTGGCGGGGATCGTGAGTTCGCCTCCCGATTCCTCTCACTACCGTGAGAACAAAAGAGTTCTCGCTTTGCTTCAAAATGGTTTCGAGATTCGATCTCTCAAATCCGAGCATCTTTCGAAGGAGCAATTCTATCGCATCCGACGTGAATTGCTTAGGCATTAAAAGTAGAGCCAATCACTGGAGATATTTCACCGTTCTTTAGATATGAAACTATTTATAGTAATCGCATTAATTTGAAACGTATCAACCTAAAATTCTAGGTATTTTACATACATTTTAGACCGTTTCAGCTTTCGATATGCAGTCTAAAATTGCATAAATGTTGCACAAAGCATTTCAAATCCAAAGGAAGACTTTTTAATCTTCATTTTAAGGCCTGTCTTACATTTGTGCAACATTTCAGATTTTTCCTTTTCTTGTGTTTATGTATGTTTCTGTAACCATAGTTCGATGGATATCTCTCTTTTGCATTTTGGTATAGTATTGGACGTTTTCGTTTAATTTTTAGATAATTACTTTACTACTCATTATAACAGAATGTCTTTCGGAGAAAAAACATTGCATATAAATCTTCGTGTGGGAAAACGCTGGTATAAATAGAACGAACGATGTTCACTTCCTTTCATATTCATCAGTAGTTATAATACATATCAATTCATACAATCAATTTACATCTATTAGAACAATTTCTCAATTATTGTACTGATCGAAGTGTCGACTCATTAGACCGTTTGAAATTCACCATTGCATCGCTTTATAACAGAATATCATATCCATGTTTTGTATTACCGCTACGGAAGCAGCAAAGGCCTACCCTGAAAAATCTTACAAAATTTACTTTGTCCATGTCCTTCTTTAATGACATATATAAAAGTGTGATGTGACAAGTTAGGGTAGTGTATTTGAAAAATATCAATTATTGTAATAAATACTTTATAATAACGGAAATTTATTAATTTAGCATCGAGAAGCAAGCATAATCAATTAAATATTGTAAATAACATGTTATTATTAATAAATTAATCCTAGGTTTTGCGATTAGGCTACCACCAGACATGTCTTACAGTGAAGGAAGTTTGTAAGTAAATAAATATATAATCTTATGTAAAAATCATACAATTAATATTATTCGTAAATTATGTACGGACTCCATGGTGTAAAGTGATCAATTAACTATTTAAACTTTATCATACTGGAGGCTGGAGCAAGTGCTGATCTTTAGCCCGTAATATGGCGTATGGTGAAATTTGATTAGGTATTTTACACAGCAAACTCTGACCTAATTTTTCAGCGCGAAGCTCAGTTCTCGATGGTGGTAAAGGAAAATAATCGGCTTGACTTTACGAAGGCTCCATTTGGGACATCAAAGCCTCATCCAAATCTGTACGGATTCTTTCCTCCGCTCGCCATATTTAATTCCTTCGGAAAATATCCAATTAGATGGAAATCGGAAAAACTTTATGACTTCTCGGAGGCTAAAAAAAGGAGCCGTCTCCCCTGCAATCATATTACAGACATTACCCATTCCCATCAGTCACATTCTTCCGGACGGCAAGCGAAATAAAAGGATTTTTGTAATTTATTTCTAATTGCAGCGGACCTTCCGAGAACATTACAAAAAGGATCAAAAGAAAGCCTAATTTTACATTTAGGACCAACAATCACCGCGGGAGATGGAGCCCTTCATAATGGCCCTTGACACCGCTTTTTCCGTGAGGCGAAATTATGAAAAGAGATGGAAAACCGCGGCAACACTTCGATTCACATCATTCCGTCCGACTCTTCCATCCGTAAATATACACCTGCGCCGCTCATTCTTTTTCAATCTACATAAACGGTTTCGAAGAGCAGTGAGAGACTGGATGGAGAGACAAAAAAAGCCGGGCAAATGAGATATTCCCGGCTTATAACAGGCAAAAAGGACTCACGGTGATTTTCCCGTTCGAAAGGGTTTTACGAACGGCTTATTATTAAACCATCGGGGGCTTAGGATCCACCACGTATGTATATTTCCTTGTATACACAGCGCGGTAACTTTCTCATAAATATTCATCCGATCCAGTTCCTTTTTTTGGTCTTTCGAGAAGAGAGAGAAATTATGAGTTTGTCTTTCGTTTTCTTTTAATCGCGCATCGCTCTCTTCTTTCCTCCTTATCGAGGAATCTTCTCATAGTCGGTGGTCCGCCGTTGGGATAGGCGAGAATTGCTGCAAATGAGAGCGGAGGATCGGAATCAGAAGATGATGAGTGTGAAGTAGAAAAGAGAATCGAGAAACGAAACCTATGAAAAGAAGACTGACGGCTTCAGAACTGAAGATTTTTATTTTCTCTTGTGAGCGATTCAATAATATTCTAACTTTATATCTTATGGAATGAAATACGAATATTCATGAATCATAGCAACAGTAATCCGGCTGTCCCGAAAGTACGTTTTCCCTATTTAACCTTCACTTGAGAAGATTTTTCCCCCGCAACCCTAATCTTTTTGTTTTTAGTATTTTTTCCTCTAATTCCAAACATTAAAGTTAACAGTCATGCCAAATTGGGCCTTGTCTATATTGTTACAGTTTATTCTCCATTTATTCCTGAGAATGCTTATGATATATTCAGATAAAAGTTATTCAACATATGAAATGGATTTGTTTAATGCGGCAATTACACGAATAGAAGACAGTAAATTAAGTAGTGACCACCGAAGAGTTATAGAAGAGAGTAGGAAATAGAAATGGAATATAGATAGATGGAAAGCAAGTATCATTAGAGTCCGAAGAAGATAGAAGAAGGAAAAAGGACTCAGCGTTCAATGAACTAAGAATTATCTTAGAATTGTAAACAAATATTTTAAAATACTCTTTTTAAGCCTTACAAAACTAAAAATTTGACGATAAAAATAATTGTATCATGTTCTCGAATAAAATGTTCTCATTTTCAAAATATTTTTCAAAACCAAGGATTAATTAATGCGCTATAGGATACAATGTCAAACTGGGTTTTGAAATTTTGACCCTTCTGAGATACGAACTCCTATCTTGAATGGAAGTTCGTAAATCGAGGTACAGCTGTACTATGATGTACTTCATACATCATTTAGTCTGACCGTCTACTTCCAACATTGACCCAAGAATTATTCCCCATCGAGAACAATAATATACGCGTTATAGATCGACCTTAGGAGAATGTAATAATGGGTTCGATTAGTAAACGATGATGGTGTCGTTACACCCCATGCCATACGCCACTGGTGGCTTGCGGGGTACTAATCTAAATCTAAATGTACACATTTCTCTGCGAAATAGACATTTTTGAATAGAAGAATAGGAAACTTGGAGATCACCACTCGTATATCTACATCAAATTATTTATAAAGCAGAGTAAGAGAGGCCTGGAGAAGTTTGATCTCTGTTGAAAGGAAGGAAGCAGAACGACTTTCATTGTTTGTGTAGACAATGAGAATGCCGAAGGATTGAAATCCCAATCGAAACCTGATTCATGCATCACAATAAGAGAAAATAGTGGAATAGACTTAGGAAGACATTTTAACAGATTAGAAGAGCTTTAGAAATAGGACAGTCAACAAGAATGGAGATTAATATGAAAAATGGAAGAGACCTAAAGAAGCTTGTTTTATAAATATCGTTCCACGCCTAAATTAAGGATTGCATAATTCCGTTCGAGTTATCGCCGCCATGACGTCGTAAGAGTCCAATAACCATTTAAGATTATACTTAAATCTCGACTGTTTCCACCTCGATTACCGATAGCAAAGATGCCCCATGCAATAACGATTTCATTTAATAAAGATATGTGGTAGTTCACATCAACTGTAAACACTATGTGATTGGAATCAGAGATATATCAAACAAGTAAGAAATGATAGACGTAATGAGACTGAATAAGGACTCATATTTTACACAATGGATATGATCTTAATTTCTTTCTTGAATTTATATAATACCCATAGGAGTATTATATGAACTCAGAAATTGTGATTTTGTATGCCGTATGTACATCAATAATTGTATAGATGGGTTTATTTATCATTGTGTTATGTAAAGTCGCATTGTAGAGTTACTGATATTGTTTTAATTGCATAGCAGTGTTTGCTAAATGACTTTGTACAACCTTCCACATTTGGGAGGATTTTGGAGGGGTTTTTCTGTATAATGTGGTGAATGCCAGGCAGGGATATTACTTTTCTATTTGCCCCTAAAATGACTCCCATCAAGCTAGATGCCTACTCATAGTCATAGTCATAAATAATCGAATGGAATGAAAAATATTTAAAAACGTAGGAATACCTTGTAAAACATTGCTACAGAGCATGAGGGTGCCTCTATTTCTCCAGTCGTCCTCAACTGACCCTCAACAGCTAATCATCGCTTCCTCTACATCCCGAAAAAGGGACTATCTCATTTTCGCCGCCCCTTCCTGCTATTCGATACGTTCGAAGAAAGCAGAAACAATAACTGTGATTAGCCAATGGGATGAGACTAAGGTTAGGAGAGAGTCCGGTGCAGACCTCACGAGTACGTGTGACAGCCATTGACGGATGGGGGAAAGGCGTTGGATTCCTCGATTACCAATAGGTCACCGGCCTCGGGGAAGCCAGATTTCAGGAAGGGTTGAGGAAAGGATATAATCACCGCTGGAGGAGAGACGTACAAAAAATAATTCGGATGTTGATGAAAAACGCGGCTACGTATTTAGCGGTCGAAAAATGGATGAGTTCTAAGGATCCGAAGGGGAGCAATTTTCTTCCTGAAAAATCCTTTGGATGGACGACTCTTCTGTTGCGTGACTGAGAAAGGACGTCATCCTTTGCCTTACTATTTCTTTCGCCCTCAGAGGATGTGTCGGTAAATAAAATTACCATTTAGTATCAATGACGAATTCGGCTGGATGAGCACCATACCTCAGAAAGCAGAAACGGCGATTTGCATCGATGATATCTAAATATTTATTTCTCTGCAAAAAGTAAATTTACTCAAATCGAGAGTTGATATTACTTCTGAAGTTTGAGGAAATAATAATTCATATTTGATGATGAAAAACTTACACAAGCAGAGAAAAAGGGAAGTGAAAACAAATATAGAAAGATGTTGTTTTCGGTAAATTAACCGTAAAAATCATCCTTTTATTAGTAATTCAGTAACTTTAGAAAATATTTCATCTATTAGGCACAAAGAGTAATGATAACAATAAAAGATACCATCGTCTTTCTTGTCTCTAGCCGTGAAATGCGACCCATAACACTCGTTATGTCTTGGTGTCTTCTGGTTTACACTATTTTCCGCTGCTTTTCTGCTTCATTGCCGGTTAATACTGATTATCAGAAGATATTTTAAGGTTACGTACTGTTTGGTATGAATTAGTTTTCTTAGTAACATCGTATGTATTGAATGACCAACCAACTTTTCTTTTACGATTAATTCAGTGTTTCCCTTTTTCTTCACGACCACTTAGATACCAGCTGCTACTGATCACACTAATCCCAACTCATCTAAAATTTCACGATGATTTCCTCATCTTCACACGATGGGAAAGTTTAAGTCCTTTACTTTTCCCGTCTTTCTAGATGTAAAATGAAATAAATTGGTAAACTCAATTTCTCTGATTCCACTTTCCATTACAATGTTACTAAAAGGAAATCAGGAAAGAGTTCATCAGTTTTTTAGAATATATGTCAAGAAATTTAAAACGACAAACTCCTAGTCTTCATAAGGTGCATTAAATACAGCACGGTTTAATGAGGGTCGACATATTACGAAACCTGCGGTCTTGTGGGATGTATGCAACGGTATTATTTTTTTCATTCACCTTACTCATTAGTTATTTTTTGAGAGCTTACCAAAACAATTCTTCGTTCTCTCTTACGTTATGCTTCTAAATATATAATTTACCGTCAAGAATATTTCTAAAGGGTAAATTACTTATACCTGACACTTAATTTGGTTCGAAATTACTCAGTAAACGGTGGAGATATTATTCGCAGAGGTTTGGAATCTGGATGCATTTCTTCGCGAATATTGCCGTCGAGAAGGTTCAAATTCTTTCTAGAAACGTCTGTTAATAATAATCAAATGTCTCTCTTACTTTTCAACTGGGAAACATTTTCCAATCGTAAACGATGTGCTTTCATCTACATCTACATGCAACTATGTACCCTTTGAGCCTCCCTTCGGTGCGTGGCAGGTGTGCACTCTACTTTCCTAATCGCGTATCGTGCTCGGAAAAAATAATAACATATTATAATATAAATAATTCTTTACCTGAATAAAGATAAATTCACGATTTTCCCTCGGCGATGAATTAGCAATTATGATTTTAACTTCCTTCTCTTTCGCCTATGATTGATGGAGTAGAATAACCTGTACTCATGAATTCTAAACAACTGATGTACTCAGTCAAAGATTGGGAAGCAAACGAAGAGATGAATTACTCTAGCAAATCATAAAAAAAGATGGAGATATCGAAAGAAAGAAATTTATGTAAAACGATGTCGAATAATGATAAATTTATTAGTGTTGAATTTGATGCGTGATTCAGAAAGGCGAAGGTAAACATCGATTCAGAAAACTACTAGAGGTGCACGCTTTTCCGTCTAAAACAAGTTGTGAGGTAACCTCGTGGTAAATACCCAAAGAAAATCCCGATGGCCATTGAAATTGGCAGTTTGGCACGGAAAGGACGAGACGAAAATAAGTGATAAATTTCGCATCCTCGCCTTCATTTTTTAATTTTCCAAGGAACTTGCATCCGATCCAGTCACATTCGGAAATATCTCCTGTTGAGATGTAATTTGCCGCCGCAAATTGGTCCGTCGTGACCGGAGAAATATCAAAGCGAGGAAAGCCGACTCTTATTTCGGGAAATGGCATACGAATGGAGAACTATTGATGAGAGAATCGTTTCCTCATTTTCACGAGAGATTCTCGTCGCGGAAAAGTACAACCAGAAAACCAATAGCGGTTTTCCCGGCAGAGAATTTTTCATTAACATCTCTCATTAAAATACGATAGCCAGTGATGGAATTCTTTCTTCAGCTGCGTCAATGATGGAGGAGTGCTTCTAATTATCACCTAAGTTGAAAATAAAGGTACATTTTTCCTCGTAATTCATTGAGACTATTGGATACGGTCATGCATAGGGTCTCCAAAGTAAAGGAGAAACAACAAGTATGTTGCGGATTGCGTAAGATATAGCGTTCGCAAAGCATAACTCGATAAAAAGGAATTGAGAAGAATTTTGTGCTTCATTTAAAAGTGCGTAATTAAAACTTCAGCAAGAATATCGACCATGGTGCGATGATTGGCAATTAGAATGTAATATATAAGAAGTCCACCATGACCAACAAAATCATTCGTTTATCAAATGAAGACATTGTCTACGGAGAACATTTCATACATAGAGAGGAAATATGAGCCGTAAGATACGATAAAAAGCCACTGACAATATTGTACGTATAACATTAATGAGGGATATCCACATCGAAATAGAAGGTTATGACCGTTGCGAGAGATTAGAATATCTTGGAGATGTGCGGAAAACTAATCCTCGTATTGGTAATGTTTGATGATGATGATGACCCACAATGGAAAAAAGAGATAAGCAGTACGCAAATGATATTCAAAGAGCAATACTTCGCGAAATAATTACTTCAAATATAGCTTCAGTAAAGCTATCATAAGAATGATGATATTCAATTAAACTTTCGTTTTTAGAATAAAAATTGAAGTTACCGCAAATCGAAACGATAACCGACCAAGAAAGGATCATGTAATTTGAAGAGAATACTACCCCACAATATCATAGAAATTAGATATAAGAAATTATTATTTGCCAGAATCCAATTGCCCGGATTAACTGAGGATTATGTCACGTCTCTCCCTCTCTCTCTCCCTTCTCTTCCCATTTACTTTCATGTTTTTATACCAAAATAATTGCTAAGTCAACTCCGTGAATTCCAATCCGATTCCAGTCCCTCAATCAATAATCACTATAGATAATAATGAATCGTCCATAGTAATAAAAATACGCATTTTCAACGGGTCTCCGAAAAGCCAAAAGGGGAACGCGTTCGACTAGGGAAAGAACGTTCCCGGGTCTGATTCCCGGTGTAGGCTCACTTGCTCATCAGACTTCGTAGCTCATGTAACAATTCTACTACTACTATGCATTCTCAGTGTCGTTTGCGACACCTCCTTTCTATTTTATATGCAACTGATCACGGTTCAAAGCTGAGTCTGGTGCATCTTGCGTAAATTAAAACTTCCGATTCATTACAGAGGGATTTGAGAAGAGAATTTTTAACATATGAGAAGTTTCGAAGGCAAAAATTAACGCTTCGTTAGACTAAAATGTTTCGTCTGCTCAAGGAGATCGTATCTTTGAAAAAGGGAAACATCACAAAGTAAACTTCGACCAATGCATTTCCTCTCGTTCCATCCCATTCATTCCCTACTTTTCATTAGCATAATCCACTCACGAGCACGCCATCGCTCATAATCCAGAAACGCGCAACGAAGCCTAAATCGGACTGTGAGAAATCGGAAGCAACGGCAATAATAAAGCTCATTTTTTTCGTCGGAAATGAAGGGGTTGAAAAAAAGGTCAAAAAAGCCAGTCGATCGTCCCTTCCCATTGTCCGTGGCAGCCCTTTTCCTACGAAACGCATAAAAAATGCACATGCTCCGATATATATAATGCCATTTTTTATCTCCGTTCATTATTACTCGCTCGGCCCATTTAATGTCTTTTTCCCCCTTTTTTCCTTGTCTCTGGGTAAAGAGGACTCTGAAGGGGACACGCTTCGGAGGGGATCGCGTGGTTTGGTGCACGTCCGATGGTGTCTATGGTGACTGATGGGCCTAGAAAGGGATCCACGAGTGGTGGGAGAAGAAACGATCGATTTATGACTTTTTCGGAAAATTGTTCTTTCGGTGGTGACGTCATGGCCCTCGAGTTAAATGGCACGCTTACGACCCCGAAAAAAGGGGAATTGCTTTTGTGTTAATTTCGGGGCGATTTTTTTTGCTTCTGCGTCTATGGCGCGTTTGGTTTTCAGCGTCGTTAACGAGTATTCCGGGGAAGAGTCCGGTCACTCCAGCAACGTTCTCTTCGGTGTTTTTAGTGTAAATCATTCGTCGATGGGTTCGGGGAAATTTTAAATCGGAATAAACCATAAATCCTAATTCAAAAATATTTTTTCGTATCCATTCTTCGGAAGTGATTTACACGCCTGTAACTCATGTCTTATTTCCTTCAGTTTACATGAGGACTGAATCAAGTTTCAATATCCAGAATTTATGATTTATTTCTCGAACCCGTAAGTAAAGTATCCCGCATTTGGTCGTTACAAGATATCTTTCGTGAACATATATACGAATGAAATGCATTCTTTCCCAGGAGGAATAATTCTATTGTTGTTGAGATGATTTTTTGAGTAATACGCTTTTCAGGAGGGAGGAAAATTACACTGTTGTAAGATTCTATCTCTTAAAGATAACGATACGCGAGTAAAGATATCCAAATCGTGGAATTTCAAAGCAATAATCGATATTTTGTCAATTTAAATATTAAAGATATTCGAATTCCTCAAATGGCATATGTTCATTTGGACTAATTTAAATTTCCCAGGAAGGAAAAGCTTAACAAGATATCATCGGATTTATTAATCTTAGTTACTTTGGCGATAAAATATGACTAAGTTATTTTTCTCTCGTACCACAACAGTTTTTATCATAAAACTCCAAAATTTTACGTAAACAAGGAAATAAAACGTTTGTCATACCCCACTGTATAGATAATCCTTTTCTTTGTGGATATAAGAATATTTAGCATCGTTAATTACCTTTCATGGGAGAGTTCACTTAAAATTACACAGATTTGTATCTACAAATCTATTTAGATCTGTATCTATGCATTTTTTGCACAATGTAAAAATGAATACTTCATTACATCACTGAAAATCTGTTCTTTTCCATCGATGGTAGAATCTATTCCATAAAGGGCCACATTACTTTATATATATCCTGTAATATGTTTCGCAAATACATGGAGCAATAATGGAAAATATTTATTTTAACTAGATGTTTACTATTTTAACTCATAAGTGTATATTTTGAAGCCGTAGGGAATTTTGTACTAATATCATTCATTGATAGCTTTTATTTAATTACATGAATTAATATAAAACTAAAAATTTTGTACCGTATATATTTTTCCAGAGATGTAAGCCAATTTAATATTGAATATGAGACCTGAAATATATATTAAAAATCAGCGTTTCTTGAGCTTTGGTTTTTAGCTTTTAAGGTTTTAAACCTTAAGGTTTTTTGATTGTTCCGATAAATGATTTAAGATCTAGAAATGTTGAATTTTCTGAAAAATATGCTTTACTAATTAAAAACCTCACATGATCGTGCTTTAAAATTAGTCTTCCTTTGATTAAACGATTTTTTTCTTACTAAAGAATAGCTATTTGATGCGCTTGCATTTGTAGATTTAACTACATAAGTTTTTGTTTGAAGCAGTTTTGTTTCTTTTCATTCGTTTACAAGCGTTAGTGGGAGCAAATAATCTTCCAAAAACAGTGAAGGTCTAGTTAACTTAAATCTCTGACATATGAGTTCTTACAACATTTTCAAAGATCTAGGACGATATACTGGTTGTCTAATTTCAAGGGGAACTTCACGGCGAGCTTCGTTAGAATTAATTAAAATTGGAATTTACAACGTGGACCACGACTAATAAGGCTGGACACCCGTTATAAATGTACTCCCGTTACTCGTGATGGATTTATTCCATTACTTTCAAGTAAATAAACTTGAATGCAACTTATCACATAGATAGCCACGATTGCTAACCTTTTCCATTTATCAGATGTCTTTATTTTTTGATGCCATGTAGTGTGTTCAGCTCTGTTATCCTTCCCTTTTTTATAAACTGATTCAACCTGCCATTAACGTGCTACACCCCAAAACACAGAAGTACACTGTCAAAGGTCAAGGGTGCATCCACCTTCCGAATAAACAGCTCTCACTCTAGTAAACGTAAACAACGCACTTGTGCTCCTCTTTCTTCCATAAAGGGAACGCACATTCGAAGGGAAACCCATAAAGCGAACGTTAGCTTTATCTCGAAGCGACACGACATAAAAAATCATTCCCTTCAACCGAACATTTTTCGGCGCGATATTTAACGGAGTGAAGGAGAAGCGTGCATCTTCCTCTTTCGTTTGACATCTCATAGAGCTACAAATCAGGGCGCACGCGAGGATTTGTATCGAAAAGGACCAGCGACATTGAGGAAAAAAAAGGGCGAGTCATTGTCGAGAGGGCAAAATAAAGCGGGGGTTGGAAACCATGGGAACGGGGAAATATAGGGGAAATTCGAAAGCGTTGAGGGAGGAATCTAAGAGAAATGTTGAAGAAAGGGAGAAAAATCGCGGGGAGAAATGATTTGAAGAAGGGAAATGTGAACATATACACAAGAGGAGATTTAGGAGGCGACCGGGCGTAATGCTTTGGAGATAAAAACATTCCCGTTGAGAAAAAGAGGACTATAGATACCAAAGGATATAAGTATTTAGGACTAGTGATACCGAAATGGCAGCTCTGAAAACGAAAGTAGAAGATTTTCACTGGAAAAATATATTTATTTTAATATATTTAAATGATTCACATGCAATTCTGAGAGAATATTATAGAGAATACCAAAACAAAAGAACACAAAAAATTCCAAGTAAATAAGAATGATTACATGAAAATAAAATAAAACAATATTAACAAGGCCTGACACATAAAAGATTTAGGCATGACATTATAGAACCTTTTATACGGACATTCTTTTAATAAAAATATTTAATAAAGAAATTATTTACATGAATCTTTATAGATTATATATTCTGTTAAGAATCCGTCCAGTCTGAAAGGGTGTTGTGAGGTAGGGAGTTAAGAAGGTTTGGAAGTCTATATAAGTAGGAAACGTTAGGCAAGGGGGAACCTAAATGTGGGAATATGAAGAAGAGGGGTCGGCCTAGTTATCAAAGGTGGAACATGATACTTAAATATCCAAACTAATTCTTCAGAATCAATATGGGAGTTTGTTTTCTAGTAGATGTATGAGAAATCTAATTTGATCAAGATTTCTTTTATGGATCTTATTTTGAATATTAATGGTAAGTTGATGAAATATTTTCGGATTTTCGGAAAGCATCCGTTGAGGTCTCACATAAAAAATCATTTTAAAAATTAAAAGCTGTGGAATAAGCGGAAAAGTAATGAACTGGACTAGCGACTATCTATTCGAAAGAGAAAAACGAGTAATTTGTTAGTTTCAACCTGGTTAAAGTGACCTCGCGCAGGGTAACGGAATTAGAGCTTTACTTTTTCGCATAAAATAATTCAGTAATCAGACTGATAGGATATTAAAAATAACCTAACATTAGTAACTTAATAGGTAATATACTGGGAAATAGGAAACAGAGAGGATAGTTTAACGCTGTCGAATGATTTAGATAGAATTGTGAAACGGTGCGATGACAGGTGTTTTTTGAGTTTGGAGTTTTTATATGGAAAAATGAAATTAACGAATTCGAAAGAAGATCTATTGGTAGTGATCATTTTAGTAGATAATAGTGGAATTAAAGAAATATCCCGGAGAGAGCCTCGTAAATAAATGTACCACTTAATACCCTTAATAGATACGGACGAGTACATAATTAGCTCTGCTTCATCGAGTTGGGGCGCTTAATAAAGTTAGTTGTTTGGGTTATTTAAGAAGTAAGGAAGGTTCACCTTGATCTTCAGAAACCGAAGCAAAATTGAAGGTTCTTGAAACTCATTACGGGTCTAAGGAAATTGTTTCCGTCAGCCAAGGTCCCTTTTTTCCAGAATAAGTGAAAGTGACAGCAAAATATCGCTGGACATTGTAAAAAGCACATCGAATTTATGGAAAACATTTCCGCGTCCGATTTAAGAAACATGGAAATTATTGGAAAGGGAGTGTCTTTTGTCCCATGCGAAGTAATGCACCATAATTAATTGGTAAGAAACTGACTGATAAGAGCTTTAAAGGGAGTTCAGGGTGGGAATACCTTAAGGCTTTGGTTGATGGTTTTCAAGAACGATATTTTAAGAGTGAATTTCCAAATAATCATTAACAAAAAATTTAAAATGAAATCCTAATTGAGATTACTTTAGAATAAACAACTTTACCAAACAATGTGTCGCTATATTATTTTATTTAGCGTGAAGAAAACTGTTAGAAAACTCATTTATCTGATTATTTTCGTGGCGAATGGCCACTGCTTCATTTACCTCATACGTCCATCTGAGCGACAGAAAGGGTTAATTAACGAATAAAAGGTAGGAAACGTGTAAAATGAAGTTTAATGAGCAAGTGTGATGTGTATATTAAACTTAAAGCCAATCAACAATATTGTAGGAATGCATGACATCTGATATTATTCGACCTCATTTCTCCGACCGATAGGACTGAGGAACGTTTTTTATTCAGGAGGACGTAAGTGAATGGACCTTATTATTTGGACCGAGTTCGAGCCTGGGCTAAGGCATTAAACTCCTAAGAAAAGAGTTTTCTAATTTATCCTAATATGGAATGGGAAAAGGTATGTACAAAGGAACAAAATATTTTGAATTTCTTCAATAGCGTTTACGATTTACATGAGGCCAACTTCCTCTTTCATAATTTGTTCCTCGCTTTCTTGAAATCGAAGAAGACAGAATATAATTTGTCACTGACTGATATTCAGCATTGTATACGATGATCAATCCCTCGACAATTTTTGAACTGGTAAATGGTAGGTACTTTAAAATGCCCAATAGTTTTACACATGAAGTTGACATACTACGTTGTACTAAGATGTAACCTGGAGCTAGAAAGGGAGCTTTGATATTTAACTCTCTAGAATTTAAGAGATTGAAGCTCTAACACGACTTCGGATGCTCGGATATTTTTATTGTGCCCAATGGATGGCATCAAGCTAAACCGAAAAGTCATTTTATTGACTATTAGATACTTATTTTATAAATATTATACCTCCAGATCCCTCCTCTACTGTGGACTAGTTCTTTTGTCCATGATAAAGATGGTAAGACGAAAATGAACTATGGAAATTTTAGTTCAATGTTTTCGTTAGCATGTCTCTTGAAGCTGAGATATACGGACGGATACTTACCGTATGTGCGTACTTTTCCAGTGGGAAGAAAATATCACTCCAATAAACCTGCGTAGGACGTTGTAAATTACTTAAGAATGATTAACGAAGTGCTCGTTTCGTTTGAGACAATCTTAAATTATCACCCCAATGTAATCAACGGCGACGCAATACGTATCAGAAAAAAGCGAAAAGTTGAAATTCCGATTGCTTTTCATTTTCTATTTCAAGTATCGGAATAGGATGATAAAATGTAAACATGAATTACTAAAATTAACCATAAGTCCTCTTCTGCGACTATTTTATTTTAACCACTTTCGTTCTTGAAACATAGAATACTAAGTATTAATCAAGGTCAATATGAGAGGTATTATGTCAATATGAGAGGTACATACATCACTTTCGCATAATCTGGGAAAAACAAAAAACATCAAAACATTTAGATCAGGTAAGATTCTATTTTACAGGGTATATTTGAACTGATATCAGTTATTTTTAAATGAATATTTCCGTTTTATTCAAATAAGTATTTCGTTATCCCTACGATTTAATGTATTAGGCGAAAGCCACGCGAAAAAGAATTTTAGAAATTCAGTTCTCACGGAAACTTTTTCATGAAAGAGTCACCCAAGATGATTGGTCAGCTTTCAACGAGTTTATAGAATGAAGTCAGGAGCTAAGGAGGCCTCTTACTGCACATACAAGTTCAAACTGCATTTTCATCCATCGTGCTAAAATATCGAAAATATATATAAAAAATTCTTCGTACCTTTACCATATCAAGTTAGGTCATTGCTGGAAAATTCAAATATTTTCTTAAGATTATAATGCTTTATCTCATCACCATCTGAAGGACAGACTCGATGGATGAACGAACCATTTTATTATTTGGTAAAGAAAGAACTTTTCCTAAAAATTCCTTCTGAAATACTGAAATATACCAATTAAAGCTGTAAAATCTACAATCCTGATCTCCGTCTTAAGCAAATTTATTTTCTTCCCTACTCATAACTTACGGCGCGTATCTATTTTACTTATTAGGTGTGATTGTATCTTTTTCCGATACAAACATGAACTTTCTCCTTCGCCTCAACTTTAAATTTCTACATGCAGAATTATAAAAGTACATGCAATAAAACCAGTATAAGACGCTCCCGCTTGTGACGATATCTCGCTTAATATGTGGTTATCTCACGGTCTCTTTTACACGAAACATAAGGTTAAGATATAATAAGATCAATTGTATGAAAATAAAATTGAGATATCGCGAAGTAATCTCTTTCCTGGGATGGATGGAACCGAGATATATTTTGAATTTCTCATAAAACTGAAAGTTTATTTTTCCCGCAACAGTGAGCACATAGAGAGACACGATACATTTAAATAGGCTACAAATAAATGGGTTCCTTTATTAAGGCGAGGGATGGGGTCAGTGAGGATTTTTACAGTAGCTCCCAACGGCGTCGCTAACGTCGAGAAGTCAAAAGGAAGGAAATAAAAAATGGTCGCCTTCGGATGGGAGGAGGATATGGGAGGTTAAAAAAAAAGATCAATACTTTATATAGCTCGGGTGAGGAGCATTGATCGGTTAAAGGGGGTTTGGTGTGGGTGGGATAGAGGGTGGGGCTGAAGGGGAAGGAAATGTGCACAAGGAAGGTGTCGGACGGATGCCGGATGACTAATAGGATGCTACTTAGAACGAAAAAGAGAATGTTAGCAAGCTTAATATAAAATAAAGCTAAATGTGTGAATATTACAAAGCCTCAAAAAAAGAAAGGTTAACGGATAACTGGAAATGATGCCAGATGGCTAAATAGGATGCTGGGTGGAAAGAGAAATGGATAATTAGCATGGTCTGAGCAAAAATAGTACATGCACCCACGGCTATACGCATAAATGTTGCTAGTGGGATGCTTATGCAGTTGTGAACCAAATACTCCCAAAGAAGAATGCAACGCCACAAAGAAGTAACGGAAGAAGGTGCTGAAGAGGATGGGAGAGATGCCGGATGACTGAATAGGTCGCTTCGTAACACGACAAAAGGGACCTAGAAGAATAGCAATGGTTGTTACAGGAAATTTAAATCTTATATGAGAAGCAAAAGACTTTAGAAGGCACTGAAACATATGCTGTGATTTGGAGGAAGGTTACCAGAAATGGATATTAGTGTTTAAACTGGTGAGCTTAGATGTATGGTGGGAATTGAAAAGAAAATATTGTTGAAATAATATCATCAAAACCTTTCTCTGGATTATAGAGCGCAGTGAGGGATGAAATTTAAATAGAGCTTAAAATGTATAAGAACTGAGCTAAAATGAAGAGACGTGAACACGAAAGAGTATGACGGAGAAAGCGTAAATAAAGATAAAAAAAATAAAGAAGCTATAACAAATTGTAAGGACGGATAAGTCTGATGGACCAACAGCATAAGTACGATGCATCACAGCAGATTCCTAAGTAAGAAACATAAGGAATTAGTATTATGGGTGTGTGGATATGGTAACTGATGAGGATGATGCTGGAACAAAGAAAAGAGCCACGTGAAATTGGATGGAAATACGATTAGGTAAATTCTGAAAGAGATGAACAAATATACGTGGAAAGATATTGCTGAAATTGAAGTTAGGGGACGAGGATAAGCAAGTGGGTAACGCGATCGCTTTTGGCGAAAGCAAACGCGGGTTTGATTCTCGGTGGGAGTCAACGTGCAGATGATCTAAACTGTCGAAGTACTTTCATATAAACTGAAACTACGAGTATTGAAGTTACCATTACAGAGAAGGTAGAATGGTGTGCTACAAGTGAATTTGCCGGTTCAAAGAGGACAGCCGTATTAAAGAAGGAAATCGAAGATTTGGGAGTGGCAGCGGGAGAGATTAGAGCAAATGAGATTGACGAGGAAAAGAGGCAGGAATGTTTACGGAGGCTGAGGAAGAAGTTGAAAAGGAGGCAAATATAAATAGGATTACTGAGAAAGGAAGGAGAGAGAAAAATGGAGAAGGTGGTTCGAAATGAGAGGGGAAAAGACGATATATGGGAAGTTTTGCATAAGCGGAAGCGCGGGATTAGATGGGAATGCGGAAAGAGACCTCAAGCAATGGAAGTGTATACCGGATATTACATCAATGGGATATTCGAGTCAGAAGCAAAATGCTTTAAAAGTTTTTTTGGCAGTAGTAGTATTCGATAACACAATTTAATTAATTTAATTCTTATAACTATTTTCATGATTATTGGAGTTTTAATAGTAGCAAGACTTGCAATTTCGCGTAAACAGTGGATATGCGCTTATTTGGAGTTCAGCGACTGGTATATTTTTTCCCAGAGATTCTCCCATTACATGCGTAAAATATTATAGTATCTATCTTCTGCCAGCTGCTGAAGTTTATATTTTCCTCTCTAAGTTAAACTTGTCCAAAAATATTTGTAAAATCAAATTTAATTACAATTTAAAACTGCTTAAATCTTTTCCAAAAATCATTTTCAAACCAGAATATCTATGAATACCGAACTGATTCGGAATTAAAGGTTCTGGAACCAATCAAAATAATCCTATAATAATAACAAGGGAGCGTCCATTTTCGGTTTTCATTGTGTTGTTTAAACTCATTCATATCGCTATCACTTATCAAGTGGTCATTTTTAGGAATTGGTTTCCAAAGAATGAACCTGGAGTGCTAAATCTTCCCGCAGATGCTTTCATCAAATCCTACAAATTATTTCTTAATGGTGTTTAAAATAATAAGCTATGAATTATTTCAACCAATCAATGCAAAATTTAAAAAGGAAACGGACTTTCTATTCAATAAATCCTTATTTTCGCGTTTTTCTTAAATATATTTCAGGATTGCATTTTAATAGCTAATAGTAAGTACCAATGTTCAATCATAACGTAGGAAAATGCACAATTACAATAAATCTGGAGTTATCATTACCGTTATACAATTTATTCCGTGTCCATAATGTATTCAGCCCAAAGGGCAGTTTCAACCTCATAAATTGCTAATCAAAACCTTTAGATTGAGGAATAATAGGCAAGTGTCAGGTAGCAATTGCCATTCCTTATACGTATCAAAAGACAAATTAAAAAATATTCCACTTGTGAAGTATGAAATTTCCTCGCTGGATGGACTATTAAGAAACTTGGGTGTCGCATGTGACGAAAAAAGTGAGTTTCGATAGCCTTAAATCACCCGTATGTATGTATTTATTGTATGTATTTACTCTGCAGAATATTGTATTTATCTCCATCAATCTTGCTGAAGGTTTCCTTTTCATTTACGATTCCTAAAGTTATATAAAATAATAAGAGGATATACGCTAGTAATATTACGTTGTAATACACGAAGTTAACGAGAGGGAAAGGATATACACCTTAATTAACTAAACAAGGGGAACCTATAAAAAAAGATTGAGGAATCATAATAGGACTGAGAGAAAAGCGAATAAGTTGATTATGACTGATGAAAGTCAATCAGCAGAGGAATGCGCGACATTGGTAAATAAAAGATAGCTCGAGGCAGAAAGGAAAGGGTGCTGACGTATTAGAAGACGGAGTGGAAAGTAAAGACGGATAATTGCAATCGCAGGGAAATTGTGAGAAGCAATTAGCACTTTCAACTACTGCCTGTTTACCATTTGAATTCTTCGTAAACAAAAGAGATTTAATAGCATATTATGCATATATTTCTCTTGGATCACCATGATGGAAATATTTCATAATATTCCCTTTTGACATTCACCGTGCTTAGTTTAAAGTCAAGTGGATAAGTGCTCACGGGAACAATAATGATTGCTTGTAAAGGAAATACAGTAGTCTAATAGAGGATCGAGAAGATCTTTAATAAAATATATTTCATAAAGGCGGGAATTTTTTCCATCCTCTTCTCAAATTTCACCTTTTAAAATGTTCTAGCTGGTGAAAAATCTGCAGAAAACAAAGTTTTACAGAAAACTTGTTTGAATATTAATTAAAAATAGTGTTTAAAAGAAAAATTATTTAGCACAATGAGTCACAACAGCTAATGAGGATAGAGAATATTTCTAAATAAGTAATGATGCCATTGATATCATTAATATTTAAATAAATGAACGAATCGTTAATCAAGAATTATTAACGATAGTGACTTGTGTACTCATTGACGTTACCACATGAAAACTTAGAAAAATATTATTAATAGGAAAATGTTTAAAAATTTCTACATTAAATTATTAGATATTAGGGGATGAAGACTCACCTTATAGAAATCTGAATCAGTCAAATATCAATATGAAGTGGATACTGGAATACTATAATGTGCGTTAATTAAAAATATCTGGTATTGGCTGAGTTGATTCACTTTTCATTCAAAGTTCTCGACGAATATTTCCCAGGAATGAGACAAGCGTGGGGATGTGACGAAATTCATCAGTCGTCGCCCTCAAATCAGTTTGATCCTAAACCTCGACGCAATAAGCGTTTCCCAGAAAGAGACTTCTTTCCTCCTTAACGTGACAGAAGCAAGATGAACAACTTACGCCGCTCCTCCCGGCATCAGGAGCAAATCTTCTGTTCCCCGTTTCCTTATATGTAGATATTTTTTTCCAGTCCGCCTCACATATTTTGACATTCCATCTTCCTTCCCTTCGTACTCCCCCGCGCTTCAACTCGCGGTAGCTAAATCTCGTCAGTGTGAAAAGGATGTTCATTTGTCAAGAGCTGTTTTGGAGATGGAAGCGGGGGTTGGTAAAGAGGTGGTTTAGCGGGAGAGAAATAAATTTCGGGCGAGGAATCGAAGGGAATTCTACGCAGGAATCAAACAGGAGATTCGTGAAATGCACACAAGTGGCGAGGAAAAAATATCCTGGATCATTCGCGTTTTTTGCTTAAGTCTCATCTAACTCTCTTCCTACTTTTATTTTTCCCCGAAATAACGGGAGAGAAATCGAGGTCGAGCCTAATTGAGGCAAAGTGGACGCACGGGCGTTTCACCTGTGATTAATACGGGAAAAACAAAGAGTCGGTCCGAGTAATCAATTTGGATTTGAGATGTTTCTTGACGGAGTAGTCATGTCTGTGAGGGTTCTAGATTCCTAATATTAGAGGATTTTTCCGGGAATAGGAAGTCTTTTATTTAGAAGTAAGTCCTTCAGGGAGAGTTCTATGACCAAAAACTAAACAAATACAGTAAAACCCTATTAGGACGCTTTTCAGGGAACTTAAAGAAAAGCGCGTTATAAACGAGATAGCGTTATCACCGGATTGCGTAATGCTGATTTTCTTAAATCTAACTTTAAAAATGGTCCGTCATTTTTGCGCAAAGAGAGCACCTTTCATAGTAACTTCATTTTATAAATATTTCACGAAGAAAAATTTACCAGGCAGATAATTATGGAAGAATACAGTATTTAACAGTGGTGGTAAAAATGCATTATAGAGCAAAACTGAGACTAAGTTCAAAAGCTCAAAAAATAACTCTTCTAGTGTTTTCGATATGTTTTCAGATTTAGACGAAAGGAAGCAGCATTTCAATGAGAGTTCTGCACTAAGACAAAACTTGTTCAGAAAATTTCGCTATCACAGATTACGTAAGAAATTCACAAAAAATCCTTTCAGAAACAAGGCGAAACGCGAGAGGAGAGACGGTGGCGACACAAACTATTTGAAAATTTTTAGACCATCGAATGAAGCGAAACATTGGCTGTTGAGGGTTGCAGTACATCTTGGACTCTTCCACTCTTCAATCGGGTAGTAAAGCGTCTATCATAACTATTGGTTCGCACGAAAAGGACCAAAACAGGAAGGAAATAGCATATGAAGCGTCTTAAACGAGTATTTCCAAAGAATTGCAACTACGGTAGCGGGGATTGTACTTCAGTCAGGGAAATAAATGACGTAGCATTGATTTCCTTTTAAAAGAGAAAATTACTTTTACTAAAAGACAAATGAAACATAGTCCATTCACAAAGATAGCAGCAGGAGCAAAATATGGGACTAAAAACGATTTAACACAGTCTTAACTTAGCTTGTCCGAAAGTATTTGCGTTGTGCTGTGGTGGAGTTGTGAACTTATTTTCTCCCTTTTAAATCAATTAGTTTAATAGAGATTCAATGATAATTCTACTGAAGCATAATTCAACACAAATTTTTCTAGTGTTCTTAAAAATTTTTCGAGGCAAAGGTATTGAAAGAAAATTAAATATACTTTATACGAAAAATATAATTTTGGAAAACGGAACTGTCCTATAGTAAACGGGGCACTATATCTTAGTAGCACACAATATCTTCACTTGAGCAAAGAAATGGGAAACTCCTCGAGCCGTCTGCAAGAGGTATTAATGCACCATCATCATCATCATCATCATCTCCGAGGCAAGGACGCGACAAAAAATTATTATTCATCAATTAAAAACCCATTCCACGGCGGAACGACGACGGGGAGGTGTTGAAGAATTCTCGGAAAACTTGCCGTCAGCCCATTTAGCTGTCCAATCAAGGGAGTCATTTGGTCACGCTGTGTCCGATCGATTCATCACGAAATAAAGGAGACTTTTGGAGGTAGCGCCACGGATGGGGAAGAGGGGATTAAGAACAGCTGACGGGAAAGATTTGCGCAGATAATAAGAGATTATGAAGGAGATGGTGAGAGGGATTTAAAGCAATTCCGAGAAAATAATTAGAAAGGTGATGAAAATAATTACTTAAGTGGTGATTTAAGCGAGGAAAATAAGGCGAGAAACAAAAGAAAGCGAAAAAATAAGAGAGATTATACGAACAATTAGAGGAGCGATTATGTAAGGAATAATTATAAAAATTATTATGGGGAGGATAATTGCGTATGATTATAATCCTGCCAATTAAAAGCGTTATTGGTTGAGAGCGTGATTTAAATATACTTAAAGGGAACCTTGGAAACAATACGGAGAAAAATGATTTTACAAGACGAGTTGCTAAGGGAATGAATTCGACGGATTCATGTGGCCAACAATCACCAAAGATATTTTTGTGTACGAAAGTAAATGACTAATAACAACTGTTAACTTTTTTGATATAGAAAACATTTATCGAACTTAATGGTCTATATATTTGCTCATGCTTGCGAAATCCTTGCTCTATTTCTGATTAAAAATCAGGAACAATGGAAGGTCACATCAGATACTAGCATCAGTTGAGCTATCTTATAGAATTGGCTCTCAGATATTTTACGAGGAATACATCTCCAAATGAATCATAATTAATAGTTGATAAATAAGTCTTAATTGCGAAAATAATTCAACTGAAATATATAATTCCGACGTAGAAACTATAGAAAAAGATATGAAAGCATACATTATCCTGATATTTGAGATAAGTAAATAGCAAATCAGAATTTTCAAGAATATTCTTTGGAAGCTGCGTTTAGTACGTTTAGCATTAGAACTATTATATTTATTCTATTGGTAAATGTCCCAGTCAAGCGGTGATTTGAATCGGCGACAATTAATATTTATATCCTCTATAGCTAAAGTAGAAGGTCGATGAATTATATAAATTTGGTTATAATAGTTTAAGAATTGATTTTCCACTCAGTTGAAAATCATTCATCAGTCAAGAACATGCAGTTTCACTTCGTAGAAAGGGAGTTATATACCCCACTCTTTTGTGAAATAAATGACGGTGGGAATCGTAATTTTCTCGTAATATATCTCCGATTAATTAACGACAGTGCTATGATAATCAATTTCAATGTATATCGATATGAAGAAATGAAATATAATTTTAAGGAAATAGATGCACGTTCATCTATGTCTAAGAATCACTATGGACATACAAGGAGCTACTATTTATGAATACGTTACTCATTTATCTGAGCAATTAACTGTGGTACCTCAATTGTTAGAAAATTTATTACATCTAAGACATAATTTCATATTAATGGCTCCAAGCATTTTCAGGAAGAAAAAGCAGTCAGCAAATTAATCATAAAATTCAAAGCGTTCGCAGAGGAGTATTAAATAATCCCATAATTGTTAATGGAAAAAAGTTAGAGCAATGTACGCAATTTACATTTAAATTAATATTTCACGAGCTGTAAGGCGTCTTGCAGGGTTAAAACACCGATCCTCCAAATTTGCTATATCGTTTGTGTGTCTAATATATCTATCTATTCTAATAAGTCTATCCATTCTCACTGTAATGTCACTAAATGTCTTTGACTAGAAGTCTAGCCTCTAAGATTGCGTTCGCCGACTACGATGTCACATATTTCATCATTTAAATTGAAACTTAAAAATTACTCAGCTAATGAGGAAAAAACCAACGGAGTTCACCCCTTTAAATTTATCAAATATACAGCATCGTAAGATAAAATTCACAAGGAAGCTGGTTAAAAGTAGAAATTGTGCAGTAAACATGTCTGGAAGAATGGTTAGTAAGAAGGAAAGGTTGTGAAAAATCATGGAGAAAGAAAAGAGACAAGGTAAAGCGTTGGATTGGAAGGTTTTAAAAGGGATACTTGAAATGGAGGAAGGTGACAGTATAGGGAGAAAAGAGCATGATGGGAGTTGATGAAACAAAAGAGGGCTGCTAGGATGAGGGCGAAGAGGATATCGAAAACAATTGAAGGTAGAAAATGGAAGATTGCGCAGAGGGTGACGATGCAAACATCGCAGGTTGATAAGATTGGATTTACGTATTCGAGGAAGCGTGAAACCCTTTTGTGAACTCTCTTTGTTCTCCGTCCGTAAATGCTTCTCTAATGATCCACCAATGACAACAGGGTTTCATTCTTGCTCGGGGAATGCATTCCATCCCAATGTGAAAACAGAACCCCACCTGAGATTAATTAGCGACTAATCAATACCTTCATTTAAAAAAGGAGCTTACTCATGCGTCATTCTGTTTCATACATTCCACGAACGGCCCGTTTTGGGTATGTTGTTTTCGAAATTCAATGAGGTCATTCAAATGTGAATTAACATTAGTGTAATCCCTGGGATATCTTTATTATGGACACCTTAGTATATGTACCTACTATAATTGAGGTTGCCAACTTATTGTAGTTCATCATAATTGTTTATTCGCAACGTGTATGATCATAGTCATATTCTAAGCTAAGCTGAGGTAAATTCAGAAGTATGCGGTAGTCGTATATTTACTGCTTCGAATAACTATGCAGAAGTATATTTTACAACATACGCATGCATTTTAAGTAAGTGTCTCAACCATATTGTTTGGAATTTCACATAAACATTTTCAGTATAATAAATGCCAATGTGGAGATACAGTATTAAGTAAGTAATAAATTCTATCGGGGAGTTGAAGAGTGATTAATTTCAGACTTAGATATCAAAATAGCAAACCCGTTTAGAATAGCTATCCAATATTAAATCAATTAGAATATTAAGCAAAATTACATGAAATTTGCAGAAATTTTACAATCTGAAAGAATAACATCAATAAAAAAGATTGCCTATCATAGTTATTTAAGCTTTCGAACAGAGCAAATAGATACATCTACATGTATTGCCTTTCGTGGTACCTTTTATAGTTCGCGGATACAACACTTTAGCAGGGTCCCATACACTGCATGCATACTCGAGGTGAGGCATAACTAGCGTAACCTGTTAATGAATTCATGAATGAAAATAAAGCAGTGCATAGGTGTATAGTGCATTACCGCACTATCGTATGATATATCTAAGGATAATCAGGTTCATACTGTAGTTTGATTTAAAAGTGGGGCTACCCTTTCTAGATGTACTTACAAATTTTGATATACAACTTTCAAAAATATCTGCACTCGAAGCGATATGAGTCATTAAAGATTCATATAAACTGTAATTACGAGAACTATGATGATTTATAATAGCAGAGATATTTACTCTGAAGGCATTATCATATGAATAATAATGTATTTAAATATTTGTACATATATTATTATGCATACATAAACGGATTGTTTCATACTAGTAAGTTATTCCCTAATTTAAAATGAGTGCTGAATATATTTGATGTGACGACGAATTGCTCTGCTTGCAATCCTCAAGGACTGAGCAATATTTGATTTGTGAAATTCTACAAAATAATTGAATAAGGCATTTAAATATTGCCGTATTATAAGTTACATATTTTTGTCTATAGTTTATTTTAAATAAGACCTATTGGGTATCTTAGGTTAGGCCTACGGTTTATTAGGTGTTTTTTTCTTTTCAGCTTGTCCTTAAAGGGATATTGGGGTTTCGCGATTCTCTTAATCCGTTCTAGGTTTAAAAGTCGAGACTTTTTGTTCTGAAATATAAAATAATATAATATAGCTACGAAATATTTCAGTAAGTCAATTTAGGGCTTTACACCGGCCTTCTTTAGCTTATTCTCATCACCAGACTTAATTACCGATTCAACATTATTTGTCTGACATAAAGAATAAAATCGGAGAATAAAATCATTGGAATTTCTGAGTTTATCTAAGCAAGTGAGAAAAGTCCCATTGAGCGAAAAGGACTCGCTTAAGCAGATGTCTTAAGGTGTCCATCTCTCAATAAGAGCATATCCGACCATTTATCGTATTGAACATTATCTCCTCGTCAGCCATCTTCAATCTGCCAACGTCTATAAAGGTAATCCAGATAAGTCTAGGTAACATTTAGGCATATGTTTTATAGGTACCTCTTCGGAATTCGGGAAATTCAAGCACCTGACTGCGCCCTTCGAAGTTAATTCCAATGGACTGCTTGCGTCGTTTATTCGACAGCGTTGCACTCGGTGTGCTTAAGGAGCGGATAAGTGAAGCCCCCTGCGGCTTCTTCCCTCCCATGGAGACCACCAATGGCCAACAATCACTACCGGAAGGGGTCGACACCGATACGCGGAATGGAATTCGCTATTAGAGGACGTTTCATTACCAAGAAACTCAGTTCGCGCAATTTTAGAAAATCTTCTATGATCAGGAATGATTTTCATATGTTATTGGGTTGATTTATTCAGAATGTTGATGTGAATCAAAAGCATTTAAGGCGTTTATAGCTAATGGGAGAATTGATATGTTGTTGAAATATTCATACTTAAGCTATAAGACGTACATCAATAAGTCATTAAATAAAAAAATTCCTAGGAAAAGCAAAAATCGAACTGAATTCATATAGCGTACAAAAATTATTGAAAAATGTGTTTAGGTAAAGCATATTTTTCGATTACTATAAAATGCGATATTCGAAGGACATATTAAATATTTCATGCTCTGAAGCATACATTAAAAGAATCATTTTGCTCAGATATGGGAGAAGTAAAGGAAATCAAATATCTCATCATGTTTAGGCGTGTAATCAGGAAAACCCAAACTGACGAAAAATTCGTTTTCAAATCCCTGTATTGTGAAATTTTTTATTTCTTAATCCTTATGGCACTTGAGAATATAATGCCATTTCATGCTCATGAAATCAAGATATTACACCTAATACCTTCTTAATAGAATGTAAGGCAAATATTATTTTGTTTGTGAGACTTCCCACTTAGACAAAATCGATACTCTTTCTAGTTTCGCTCGTTTTACTCTCCTTTAATCAGTCCAATTCTTGCTTCATAACCAGAACAGAATCTCCGCACATAGTTAAACAAATATACCTGTATTACTTCGAAGGCATTTAATTTTGATCTAAGATTTATGTCGGAATTATTTTTCGGTATTCGTCATTTTATTATATTTTATTCTCTTCGAGAAAATGTGGAAATAAAGAGAGGACCGAAAGGAAATCCGTTTCGAAATTTCTAAGACTAACACGATTTACTCGAAGCAAAAAATAAATATGAAATATCACTCTTAATCGAACATCGTTTCGAAATTAGGGTGTTTTTATTCAGACGCGCAGCGGGAAATTGTATCGCAATTAATTCTACGGGGAAACCATAATAAGTGAAGAAAAAAGGCACTCCGCCGATAATTAAGTAATGGAATGCCGTATCTGAGGTACCAATAACCCGAGATAATTAAACCAGCTCTCCATAAAAGTATCCATAATTATATACAATGTTCTTAATTCCTTTCTTTTAATCTGTATCACGATTTCGAAATTTCGAAGGTATTCAACGCATCGGAGATTATCGGCCGTCTTTTCAGATTGGGGTCATTGAAACCGATAAACAACGCTGTTATTGTGTCACTATTATAGACTACTAGCTCTTATAAAACCTTTCTCTACTCTTAAGCTTTTTTTGTCGGGCTACGAAGAAAACCTATATTTCTTAAAATTATCTGCTGTCGTGATGTTTCATTAATATGCAACATATGATGCTAAAACATTTTTTATCTTTTCGTTTATACCAAGAAATTAACTTTTAAAATTCACAAGTGGTCAAAGAAGAACAAGCTTCCCTATGTTTCATTTTATACAACTGATAATCCAGCCTCAATAGAACAAATATGTAAAGATAATGATTTATGTTTTTACTACACATGTTTTGACAGCATTTATGCAATTATTGGCATGAAACTGAAATCCATTACCGATTTCGAATAAGCGAATTAGGAAATTAAGTAAAAAAGCAGCATTTATAACATATAATAACTGTCAGCAGCATATGAAGCAGCATTTATATATATATATATATATATATATATATATATATATATATATATATATATATATATATATAACTGTCTTGCAGTTCTTTCATTGATTAAAATTTGTCAAGAATTCAGTCAATTGCGACGTTCTCAACACTGGTATTGCTAATTGTACGAGACAGTATACTGTGTTACCATCTATTGCCTTATTGTCTCTGTTAAATATTCATTCTGGAAGTCAGGTTGAGCCTCAAAACCCTCTCCAGCTTAGCATGATTCATTTAGTATTCATTAATTTATTTACATTTTACGCTGCGATTTGGCAGCTTCGATAAGCGCTGGAAAGGAAACGAATAACTAAGTTGAGGAGTTAGATAATTTTCTTTTTCCTTGCTCATTGAGCCAGAAAGCTAGTGGAATTATAAGCGGAAAAAGTCCACGAGAAACCGGCAAAGGGACCCAATGAATAAGACAAAATAAGAAGAGAACAAAACGAATACCATTACCCTGCACTATTCATTCTTCATACAACAAACAAAACCGACTTAAGCGTAAATGAACGATTCGTTCTCACTATCACAAACTAAAGAACTTATAACATTCCGTCCACCAAGACACAAAAGGAAGAGCATCTATAACTTAATTCCCGCGTAAATTATACGATATCATGAATACGCGAGATGAAATTGTTTAAATAGTTAGAATGAACATTTAACATTTCCATTGATGTAGCAAACGCCTCTCTGTATCCATTCTCGCAAGGTCGTCATTAATTATCTAGCATTAGAAAGTTGAAAATCTTCGAGCAGATCATAGTCAGCTCGGTCGAGGAAACAATTATGAATTTTCTCTGGTGAGTCTCAAACGCTTATAAATCCCTTCGTGACGAATGATACGGAGCTAATTACGACCCCTTCCTGGAAATAAAAACCCAACGATTTTAATTGAATGCAATGAATCGTCAAGACCGTTACTTTTTTTCAAAGCTACCGCCTCGACCCACGCCCTCTTCCACGCAACGAGTCCTCGAAATATGCTAAGCGCCGACATTTCCCTGAATGAGCAATTATAACATTTGAATCACAAATGAATGTGCCGGTTAACGTCGTTATTTCCCTTCGACGACATTTTCCCGGGATTTGGGAGGTGATAATCGCGAGGAATCGGGTCAAAGAGCCGCATCTCAATTAGGCAGGCATCCGGATGTTCGATGACGGTGCGCGAGAACACCATTAATCTGTGCTTAAATCGGATGTGTGGAGAGAGAGTAATTACTGGTCCGATTGAGCAACTCGCTAAGGCTCATATTTTCGAGTTTAAAGCGGAGTCGTGATGATGGAATTTCCCATGGTTATTATCGCAATGCACGCTCCAAACGTAGGCGGTGATTTACAGATTCTTGAGCGGGGTGATTGGACGCATGTGGGTGGCACTAGGAGTGCCTTTTAGCTGTTTCCACTTCTCGTAAAACTAATATAATCATTGTGTCGTAATTTATCAAAATACGGAGTGACGAGACAATCCGAATATTTTCGTTTCCGCTTCATTGGCTTAATGAAAAAAGCAAAATGTACTTTTCTCTCCTACTTTACTCACCAGACAGATGTAAGTGAACTCGCTGGATAAAGAGTTGCTCATTTCATTAATCCTTCAAACACGTATTTTATATTAATTAACACTCTATCCTTGTAATAGTTACATAATGGATTAGTATTATAACCACTTCTATTTACAAATACTAATAATGAGCATTCTTCCCTCCTCCCTCGCGTATTTCCTAAAGAAGACTTCAATTTATGCCATTCGGATAAAAGTAGGTTCACAACCGAATGGAATAAAGGAATTTCTTTAAAAGTTTGCATTTAAAGTTATTATTAATTTTACAGCAATTTCCATTCAGGAAGTATTTGGATAAAACATTGCGGGAGTTCATAACGAAATTAGTTGCCATGCGCAAGTTTATGGAAACGTAACTTATTCTCTTACGAAAGTTTATCGGCGAATAAACTGAGTTTGTTTTGACTTACGTTTGACAACTGTATATCACTATCCCACTAGTTAGCTTTGAACTGGTATTATCGTATATCCAGTTCTTCAAGCAACGCAGAGTAAGAAATCAGATCGCTTCTCAAACGATGCATGAAATGAGCATAAGTAAATACATGAATATGGCGATGATTATCAGGAAGTGTATTCTTTATAATTTTTCAAAACTGATTATGAGACGGCAATGAAAGATAACTGATAACTCGGGAGTATAATCAGGGTCACTTTAGGTAATCTCTGTTTTTAAACACTTCATGGGTCACCACCTCTGATAACTGCAGGACTGCGCCATTGTCATCAGTGTAATTCGGTCTCGTGCGTTCAAATTAACTGAAGCAATGCAATAATATCCCTCCACGATGGAACCGAATGAAACATTTACCATCTATTTCGATAGTATATTTTGTTTGCATGCGTTGGATACAAATTGAATTCTGTTTCAACTAAATGTGCTGATTTAAATATTTTGGGCGGTTTAATCCTAAGTCCCTAAGAGTTTCATAATGTTGTATTTCTAAATAGAGTAAAGTATTCACCAGGGAGGTCGGTTTGAAACTTATCCTTTACTCCATTTGCTACCAAAAGCTCTCGAGAGGAGATCAGGCTCACTGGCATTCGATAGAGAAAGTAAATGCCAACATAGATGTAATAAGACAATAAATGTAGTGAATCACGAGTCATAGAGAGGGAACTCGGTAAGGTAATGAGTTCGGTAGTTTGGTTTTATTCTCCTCTCTGATTTAGATAACTATAGAGGTATGCAAGTGTAGTACAATGACTAACTACTAATAACACTCTTTATAATATTCAATAAGGAGTGACCAAATGAATGCCATTTTTCAGAATAACTCGTCTTCCTTTCATATTATTGTATCCGTGAATGCGATAAAAATGAGCAAAAGATACGTTTTTCTATCCGAAGGAATTATGACGATTATATCGTACCATATGAAAATGACTCGTTACAGGAAGAAAGTAAAATGTGCCTGAACTAACCATTTATTGCCTTTAGCGTATCTTACTAAGTAATTAAATTTTCTACGCCGTCGTACAGATAGCTAGAAAACCTCATTGGTGACAAAGGAGCATTTATCTAATGTCTAGAGGGTAATGATGATGACGCATTCGCCGAAAGTCGCTCATTTTATGATATATAATCATTTAGCTCATTGAATCTAGAGTAAAATTCATAAACAACTTTCTTACACAACATGTTTGAACTAAAATAAACGAATTCACATACACAACACAACCTACTGCTGAGAGATCATTAATTTAGGTTTACACTATCATGACAGTTGCGCACCACTGTAGTTGGCCGCATCTCAAATCGAAAAGGAAACATTCGACGGATGAACTACGAAAGGTTGCCCACCCATGATCTAAAGCAACGATTCAGAGAGAGAACTAAATCTCCGCCTTGAGATAGAACAAAACGAGGAAAAATCTGTGAGGAAAGGGAAAAGGTTATGCGTAATTGCTCGGAATTACCCACGCCGCGGCGAGATCGCTGGAGGATTCGTTGGCGGGGGAGAGGAATAAAAAATTAGAAAAGGTGGTCCGGAATAATAATTACGGCGTTATAATTACGGTTCTTGCACGTCTCAATAGCGGAGTCGAGTGTGGGAGTTGCGTGAACGTGGTGGGAGGGGCAGATGCAGACAGAGATAAAGAGAGAGCGGCGCGTAGTGCGAGAAAGTCGATCTGAGAGCAATTAAGCACTTGAGAGATCGGTGCGAGAGATGAAAGGAACAACTGCGGAATAACCAAACCTTTCCTTGGCTGAGGCGAATTTAACGCTTACGAAGGCTTCCCGATCTTACGAATACATTTACTCTATGAAATACGAGGAGAGATTTACTACTGTCGTCCTTTATATAATAATACGTAATATGTAACAATATACTAGCGTTTAGTGAAATGAGCGAAATTAACTTTTGCTATAATTAATATTCCTGTTAGCAAGCCTTAATGAGAGCAATATTTTATTTATCTGTAGAGAAGAGAAAAATTTACCTTGCATTTACTTTTGACACAGATTTGCTCAAGGCCGTGGCAATATGAAAGTTATTGAAGTATGAAGTATTCTGCAAAATTGTATTAATTAAGTTATTTCCTTATATAATGCCACGAGAAGGGTTACTCCAAGAGTCATTGTCCTTCATTTACGTGAACTCGGCCCGGATCAAGCATTCTGGAAGGAGTAAAAACAGAAATGAAAAATAGCGCCATAACCGAGGCTTGAACCCAGGTCTCTAACCATAATTTTTATATAGAGTCATACCCGGAAATCTTCCAATATATATATGTACTAGCTGAGGCGCCCTTTGATTCTCAACGGGGATATATAAATATGCAGTAGATAATATATTAGGTAATAACTTGTGCATAAGAGAATCGAACATCTCTCACTTAGCTTGGATTAAAGAAAATGTTATCTAAACGAAAATGTTTGATATTTTCAAACTTCTTATAATTTGAATCCAAATCTAGAATTCACGATAGGAAAAGTAATCGTCTTATATTTTCTTTCTTTAGGAGTTTCCTCAATTGTGTAAGGTGATTCTTCCTTGGGATTTTTCCTGGGTGCACGCCATCTCGTGCAATAATCACTTAACTCATTTCATTTTTCCTTTTAAATTTACTTATTAAGATAGTATTGCTTAGCTTCACGTTGAATCCTTTAAGGGAGAAAACCTTGATGGAGACAATACTACTTTCGGTTTGCTCACGAATACAAAAGATCGCCCGCGTAAAAAATGAGGGGTTTGATTAAGGTATCATTTACAAGAAATACTAATGTAATACGCGGTAATAGAGTCATGGTTCAGACACCCACTGCCACACGCCGAAGGGCTGCACGCAGTATACATTTATCTAGTTTTTCCAGCGTAAATCACACTTAGTAGCTTCATTATTTTCAAATAGAGTTGGCAAAGTCGAGGTGATAAAGAAATTTTCCCTAAATGATCGGACGTTGCCTCATGTGAATCATCACTGCAAATTGTTCGAAAATGTAAATGAAATTCTGAAATTGCTGAATATTGCCTGCTATGAACATATACTATCATTCATTCTAATCATTACTTTCATATGGACCTAAAATCACCGTGTATGCTTACGGAAAACGCAAAACCTCGGTTTCAACAATTGCATTCGTCGTCAAGGGGACTCGTTGTTTATAGCCTCAAAATTTCACGAAATTTCAGTTTATTTTATCCGAATTCTCGCCATTTCGACTCGATAACGATATTTCACGACCAAAATAAGAATCTTTATTCATTTCTCCTTCTTTTGGTGCTTATCTCAATTTCGTAAGCCAATTATTTTTAATTAAATTTTGCAAAAGAAATGTAGCCTGCAACTGATAAAATGAGGTTTACGTGCATTTCTTATAAGAACGGTTTTTCTTGTCTGGGCTCGATCTGGGGACATTTAAGTAAATAAGAGTAGCCTATCATCTGCGCAGGGAGTACATTTAACAATCCTGAAAGTTTGAAAGTTGTACCATTTATGGTTCTCGAGTTTTAGGCGAACGTACATACACACACACCTTATTTTATTATATTAGATTCACATATTTCTTCTTTCGAAAGCCATTTTTATTTGATATAGGAGATTTAGGTTAAAAGTATTTTAAATCTTAGGAAGTGGTTAATAAATTTACGGACATTCACAGCAGCTGTGTTCTGTCGATCATTAGAACACCTACACCAACATGCTTTGTGGTCAAACGGAGTTCTCCTTAACCTATCTGAACAATCGAACTCGGTTGATAACAGTAGGATATCAACCCCCATATGCCCGCTGTTACATTCTGTACGTTTTCAAGCCGGATTTCTGTAAACGGACGCAAAACTCCAAATACCTCCCTTAAGTGATTTCATTTTATTATCAAACTAGCGGGCTTAGTTAAATCCCTTACGCAAGCAATTGTGCGCTTCAGATTTTTTCTATAAATCATTTAAAGAGCTCTTATCATCAAGAAATATAGCCTCGACGAAGTGGTGAAAAACTCATTCTAAGTTTTTATTGACCTGCCTTCATATGAAAACTTACATTTTGTAATCTCCGTATAAATTCATTAAAACCACAAATATATTGTTTAAAGTAGTGGCGCTGTCACTTACGACTTATAAAGTATGAAATATTGATAACTGTCTTTGAGAAAAAATGAATTTTAATGATTTAAATATTTTCTCACTCTCCATTGCTGATCTGTTATCTTGCTGTTTAAACTTTTACTAAACTTGAATCCAATCTTTGATCCAGCGGATCACTACTGAATTTGGAGACTTGAAAGGTAAAATACTGCTTTTAGTCATAAATATTTACAGCATAAGAAATAGCGCATTTCAAAACGCTCACTATGAAGGTACATGCTATCGATATGTAACGATCGATAGTAACGAGAGAACGATACGTACTTGGTCTATGACTTTTTCATCCTCCACTAAAGCGTGGGAATACTCGGGCAGATCCTATGAAATCGGCCTTTGCATCAGCTAAGTAGTTGATTACAGCCATTAACCTGCGTAGGACACACACTCTCTTGATAGAGCTGAGTTAGGAAAATGCTCATTATATGGGATGCCCATTGGTTACACTTGAATAGATACATCTGTTAGGAATAATTAGGATGAAAATCGAGTATATCTCAACTGGAATATTTACTGAAATATTCACAGATTAGGGATGATGAACGATTGTAATGACTGTAGAAGAATATCTGGGGTGATTGAAAACTCTAGAGAGATGCAGTAAAAAGCGTATTGCGTTTAAATGCCAGTGCGGCAATTGAAATCGTGCTCCAAGGTTTCGAACCGCAAGTTTTTGTGAGAAGGCGGCACAAATGGAAAACAATAAACGAGAGCCTTGGGCAGTATTGGGAAGGGAATAGATTGTAAATTCTTCAAATCGACGAATAGAAAACGAAGTGTGAAATAGAACGGAATTTAGAGAGTGATTATACTATTCGATTTCCTCCTGGAAGCGATTGAGTGAATAATCGAGTTTTGCATCTTCTCTCTAAGAGTGTGCTGTGCCCTTATAAATCCTCCTGCTCATCTACTATTGACGGATTTAGTGGTGAAAACGTGGTTCATCCTTTGCCAAGATTGTAGAACAATCAGAATCGCCAAAACGAAAGTTACAAGGCACGTATATTTTATAGTAAGTTTCACTTTAATTTAATCACTTTAATTCTTACCACATCACAGACTATACATACATCACAATAACGAAGTAGGAGTTAGAATTCATTTTGCTCAATGCTTTTAAAGGTTATTTGATCAGTTTTCTAGCAATTTTTTCTAATAAGAAGTTTGATAGAGGAAGATATCAGTTGTTCCACAGAGGTGAGGAGAGAAATAGCTTTAGTGAAGCGAGCCATCCAAATGTATGAGAATATCCTTTTAAATAGCATCCTGTTTGGAGAGAGCGTGAATGTTTACCACCGAAAATAAATGGTGAAATCAATAAAAAATAAGAACTATCATCATTCATACGCTGTTACTTTCAGTCTTAAATGTTAAAAAATTATTTTCGAATGAAAATACTTTACGTGAAATTGCAATATAATGGTTCGAGATAATAGTTTACGTTCACAGCCTATGATGAAAGATGGATAAGAGCCTAGATAAGTTTATGATATCAAAAGACTCTTTAAACGTAAAATAGATAAATTATAATTTATATATTCAGTACAGTGTAATTGGTTATGAAACTATTTTACTTATCAATATAAATTTATGATTAAATGCTTGTTAAGCAACTATTATAAGATCCTCGGATTAGGATGTCAAGGACTTTAATCCTTCACTAAGAACAGAATCATTGTCGTGCCAATAACGAAAGCGGATTTCAATTTTCATTGTCATCAATTTTCTCTTAGGAAATTCATGTTAATCAAAATGATCACATTTCTCAACAGCAGCATAATATTAGGTGAAAGAATGCATTCCGCAGTATTTTGAACAATATTAATTATAATCTGATATCCACTTTAAAACATCTTCGCTTTTGGCGATACGGAGAAGTCATATTTTCTTAGTGTATGAAATTACACAGATTTACATTATTTCTTGGCAGATAAAAATTATTTGCAGGGAAATTAATTCGATTAACTTGGCTGAATCCGGATCTGGAACTCATTTCCGAATCCTCCGTCGCATATTGTATAAGCTATTGTCGGACTAATTTATCGAACGCGATTGCTTTCTAGGCGTTGCTCGAGCGCTGTAATAATCCCAGCGCAAATTACGCTGCAGACAGAACAAAGGGATCCATCGGCCGCAAAAGTCAATTAAAATGCCGAGAACAATGTGATCCGGCGCACTTGAACGCCCAAGCATTTATTAGCGCCAATGAGATAAAGGGAGCGATGTTTACGAACTGATTCACCTCTTAATTCAAGTCGCTGCGAAAAGAGAGCGAATTTTTCGAACACGCCCTTTTTCATTGCTCGAGTTATGCGGAACGGGAATTCTTCCTATGTGCAGTCCTACGTTTCCAACGTAGGATATTTCAGGAGACTAAGAACTTAAAGGTTGGCGTAACATTGCCTATGTCTGATGTATTTTCTTTAACTGCCATTTAAGCCGACTTTTTTCCTAACCTTGTTAAATCATTGCTCAAATTCTAGAACTTCGATCAATGAGGGTTATATGTATTTTTCCCTTATCCGAAAGATCCGAAAATCAGAAACAAAGAGAGCGATTAGATTATTTTTATTATAATGTCTTTGAAATCTTAATAGTTTTGATCATTCATATTGTTTATAAACATGAATTTCTTTTTCCGTATGATCAAAGTTACTGCCTTTAGTAATATATGATGGATCCATCCTAAATAAAATTACATATTTGTAGAATAATAATATTCATAGCTGTTTTATTAATTTCTTTATTTATTTATAAATGCTGCAGTTTTACTGTAATCTGGTGATAGCCTCAAACATAGCCATTATGCTTAAAACACAAACTCCAGAGTCCCTTACCACAAGAAGTCTCATATAGAGTATTATTCGGTAGTCACATCATTCTGTTTACAAGCGGTATTAGAACATTACAAAACAAAATCAAGACTAACTCCCTGGTACTCCTCCTAACACGTCTACACTACAGATATCACTATATCTGATGATTACATTATGGTATAATTATAATTTTTGTAAGCTTCCAACCCTAACTACTGCTACTAATTCAAGCAATGGCCATCCCAAAGTGGATGAATTATCTTCCAAAATTACTTTGTATCACTTCGTTAGAGAGTATTGAATCTTTTCTTTTTTGGCGATAAATTTAGAAATCAGCTCAATTCGTTATTACTAAAAACATTTCCTGATTTCTAGTCATGTTTAAGGATACTTATTTACATATACACAAAATTGTCAGATTTCAACTTCACGTGCCAATTCGTTAAACGCATTCCTGACACTTTCGATATTCCTCCTTATGATATCGTGAAATTTAAATCAATCAATTCATTTCAATAAATATTCATGCACTGGAACCTTGAGTTTATTCCTGCATATTCGGCTCACTTAACCATCCGATTCAAATCCCAGAAACTATCATTTCGTCAAATAAATTGGTCGAAAGCGGAAGATGCTGAATAAATATGACGTGCGACAATCGTATGTTCCTTGCTGCCTTTGGAAATCCCCTCACGGAATTATAAAAGGAATCATGACAATGTAAGGAAAGAGAATCACGCTATGACTTAGTGTAATAATAATTATCCATTTTGCGTCACTCTCTCTGATATTTACCTTTTGAATAATTATTCGATATTTCCGTTTCGTAATGCTTTCTTAATAATCACTCTTATTTCATCGGTTCTATACCAGTTTGAACTAATTGCTCTCAAAAGTCTCCATACTGAGTATTATTATAATTGCCGCTTTTCTCAGAAATTATAGTTTTCCGTTGAATATTAACTACAGTCACCATTCTCTTTTCTCCGAATATACGCCCTCCAACGTAAGAATTTCATTCTGCGTTATTTTTTTATCCGCCGTTTTTATCACATTCATGTTTAACTGGTTTTTCTTGAAATTTCATATTACTTATCATCGTAGAAGATTTGCATATTTCATTCATTTTCATTATTTGAATAATACTAGTTTTTAATCCCCGGAAAATAAACAGCAGCTCCAGGAAACCTCGAAATCGGTCTGGTTTTATTTATTTAATAGTTTAATATTTAAAAAATATTAAACTATTAAAAAATAAAATAAAAATTCAAATAAATAAAAATTTAAATAAATAAAAATTTAATATTACAAGTTGTGAAAAGTATACTTTTCTTCTCCTTTATGTTTAAAATAATAAGTATATAAAAGTTTCCTAAATCTGTGCCGCCTCCAGTTAGAAACTAGGCCCATTAGGGGTTTAAATTTGTTTACTGTTATAAGAAAATGATACTCAAATCAAAATGTAATCAATTAATTCTGCCATTCTTAAGTGAAACTCCATTAAAATAATGATATAAAGGTTTTACTTCTACAGAAAATATTTAACCAGAGATCAGATTTAACCACCAGTAGTTTTCATCATGCCTAAATGGAACTGATCTTAGCGATTTCTTTCAACAAGTTTTCCGGATAATAAAAGCAAAACTCTACATAACATTAGTGTAGTTTAATATTTTTATCAACAGAAATAATATATTTCATAGAATCATGAAAATGGATATTTTTCAGTCATTTTATTTTAGATGATTTAGAAATTTTTTATACAGTGGAGTCAAGCTGGTTCCCTAAGTTGGATAGCAGTAGGTTAATGCGGATCTCCAGCATAAATTTCTATACCGTCTTATTCACAACAGAGAGAACAACTGAGCCACAATTCGAGGGTGAGTCAGATGGCCACTTTCAAGATGACTGCAACCATGACACTTTTTCAGCGTACCCCTATGGGAGAGAACTCTAGTAATCGACCTGGAATCTTAAATCACTTTCCTCTCATTCCTCATCTTTGACACACCGGGAAAGCCACGATTTCGAATGCTGCGTTGAAAAAACCGAAATGGGAATTTCCAGAGACACCGAAGTCGAGAATCCAGGAGGATGATGGCGCAGAAACCTGTTTCGCCTCTCCATCATCTTCAATTATTGTCGATCTTTTCCACCGCAGTGTCGTCTTCTTTTGTTTCCATTCCGCATCCCTATTCCTCTCGTAAAGCACCTATCGAAAGGTGGCGCTGGCCTTCAGCTATTAATGAGGGAAAAGGTTGAGGAGGGTAGAATTCGATTCGTTACTCTCCTCTTCGTGACTTAATCCATAGTGAAAAATGGCGGTGGTGAATTTTTTTAATTGCGAGGAAATGAGCAGGTAACGTCACGAGGGAATTCTCGAGAGAAGAAATTCAGTGGATCAATTCACTCAGTTTTCCTTTCGAAAAATTTTGACCACGGAATTTAATTGCAACGGGAGTGACGATCGATGAAAAACCTCGTCTTGTTTTGCAATTCTAAATCACTCTTAATAAATGATATATGAATTCTTTTTCAGAGCAGGTTAAAAGTCTCTTCACTCCTTCTCTATCTACCCTTTTTCATCTGCTATAATTGTTTTCCCTCACCTGCGAGATAACCTTCATCCCCTTTGTTAAAATGTAAAGGATACCAAATATTTAATAATCTTTTTTTCATTCTTATCTTTCTTTACCATTTATCCGTAATCCTTCCTTTAATCCCACATATGCTTCATTGTCTTCTCAACTCTATTTAAATTTAATGCACTACAGTCCCAAATCCTATTATTCACTTAATAATAATAATTTATTAAACACATACAGGATACATTCCCACTCAGTTGTGTTATACTAAACATAAATAAAATTAAGGAAATCGAAAGGAAAAAAAGAAACTGTGATATTATATACAAAAAGAGGGATAAGATGAATTTAAAGAAGGAGCCGTAAACGGGTGACAAAGAAAATAAAGGAAAGGGAGGATAATAAAAAACTTAAAATTAGCAAATTGAATTCTGCAGTTTCTTGCGAATCTGGGTTATTGAATCACAGAAGAAGTCAGAGTTCGTTCTGGACACAAACAAATTTGCTTCCCTTGTGATTCGTGGGATTGGAGAAAACTTGTATGGGTTAACTCTGCTGTAGGGTTCATGAAACACAGGTGTGCTCCTTAACCTGCGTTGTGCCACAGACACCCCAAGGAGATTCGTTAATTGAGTACAGTCATAAGAATCGTTAAAAATATCATTAAATTGAAATTAACATGTTAACTCGGAGTGATTCCTCTTCATTCGCCTCTCATTTCCTCTTGAAAATGATCTTCAATGATCAGACAGACTGGAGACTTCAACAGGAGAAAGGCAATGATAAGGTATGACGTTTTAGTTCCGGTGAACCCCTTATGTTAAAATGCTTTGCTTTGTGCAGGAAGTTTACGTAGAACTTACTAATTCCATAGAGTTAAAAGCGAGTGCTATTATTAACAGCAAGAAAATTTCAACGGAAATGACTATGAATTTATGATCGATTAGTATAAAAATTATTTACCTCTGGATTGATAAGGAAGAAATGAATACATCTGCAAACCAACCGCTCCATTAATTAAACAAAATATGGGGAACATTAGCCAACAAACTGTATAACTTACTCTTGCGACAGCTATAGATTTCATTTCTTTCGATTCGAAAGTTTCTGCTCATATTCCATATCATATCACTTTATAAATTCCAATGCTGATGAATAACTCCATCGTCTTTGGCGATGTAAATCAACATTTCCTATACCATCACATCTTTTTATCTTATACATTCATTTGAATTGTACGTGTTGTAGCTCAGATCGAGCTGTAACTAACAAGCTCTGTAGTTGTAAAAAGCCTGAAATTAGGAACAAAATAGTGAATTGTACCTCTTGTAATATGTTTTGTGATATCGGAAAGGTCACCAGTGGGGAGTCACCAAAAGGTCATAAGTGGGGACATTCTCTCTTTAAGTAGTCGGCGTCCTTGTCACCGATTGGTGCGAGATCGACGGGTTATTGTTTTTATTTTCCACAGAGATTAGAATTGGAGGAAGTTGAGGTGCGGTCGAAGGAGAGGGAAAATGATAGAAATGGAATCAAAGGAAGAAAAGAATATGGATCATTTTTTAGCGAGTGGAAATATTTGAGAGTGGAAGAGGTAAATGAGTATAGGACGAGTTGGTGTATAATTATGGGCTCTCTGCGGAGGGCGATGAGGGTGGAAATGGAAGAAAGGAAGGATTAGGGGAGGAAGGAGAGATAAAAATAAGGAAATAGGAGAGGAATTAAAGAATATAAGAAAGACTGTCGTGTAAATAGGAAGAGGAGAACACAGCAGCATCTATTAGGAGAATGGAAGATCTAAGGTTAGTTCATACTTTTTCCACATTATTAATAGAAAACTTCCGAAGTTATAACGAAACGATTTTAGAAGTTATTCGTGATGAACAATTTAGAACTACAGTTATAGGATGCATTAAAAAATCATCTTGAAAAGAAAGGTGCGTCCTGTAGGAGGGTATACATTTTTATGATTCATATTGAGTTTGTTCAAGAGTACAATTCCAAATCTGCTTCTCATACGTGGGTATACACGGTATATGTCTCATTGACGTAGGGGAGAAAATGTAAGGTTTTGTGTTAAAATATTTCTATTTACCTGATGTGAATTATGGTGTACTTCCGTATTTCTGGATTTCGGGATTTCGGGTGAATTTCAGCTCAATCAGAATTACCCGGAAAATATTCTTCATAATAATATTGAAATGCTGTGGAAACATGTAAGATAGGAACATCAAAGGCTCTATTCAGCAGAGAAAAAGCCGCAAAACACTTCTAAATAGACTTCGGCGTTATTAAAAATATATTCAGAACATCTCTAATCTTTTAGATGCATTAAAGACTATTCCACTAAAGCCAATAGAATACGAAAGGGTGAGCTTAGCCTCGGCTAGAGTGTGAAGAAGTCAATTGTATTGGCCATCTTTGTTAAGAATTAGTTTAATAAATTTACACAGGAATTATATTTGTGGTTGATTTCTCAATCCCCTTATTTTGAGCATAATTTATGTTTCAATTTAAGATTTCTAATCAATTTTCAGAGTATAATACATATTATATATAGTTATTATATGCAGAGTATAATAACAATAACTTCAGAGTATGAACGAAAATAAAAAAGGACACACATGGAGAACGCAAAGAATAAGGTGGTGTCGAAAAATAAGAATGCAAAAGGATGAAAGGAGGCAGAAGGGGAAGGAAGCGAAATTGTTGAGAAAGACGGAGAAGAGAGGGAGGTGATTGGTGGTGTAGAAGCGAAGGCGTGATGAAGCAAAGGTGGGCTTGACCTCGGATGCCCTGGTAAACAAACGTAATTGCCCCGATAAGGAGAAGAAGGTGAAGAGAGGGGATACATAAAGAGGGGAATAATGGGAGGAAATGAGGAATTTCAAAAAGTTGATTGCTAATGAGAATATGGAATAAGCACGTTTCCTTGAGCTTGCGCTTCTAAGCGAATGTTTATGGCTCGATTGGAAAGATGAGAAATTTTTATGGAGAGCCACGTGTGGCTACAATTCCGAGCTATGCTTTTTTAAACCATTTCAAGACGTTGACGGTGATTTGTCTAAATCAGGGGTTCCCAACATTTATCCTAGTTTATTTAGGGGGATAATAAGAAAAAGAGTTGTACGGCATAGTTCATCATGCGACGAGCGTATTCCTAAATTCAATATCGTTGGAATATTTCCAGGATATTCCTAGTAAATGCAGCCGGTTATACCGATGGATATCCACTCCTGCCTTTGGAATAGTATTAAAGGTCCATTTTTCATTACATCCTTTCGTAGGCAGGATGCCTCGGTAGGGATTGTGGTTTTTGTTGTGGGTTTTGCTGATTTAGAACCTAGTCGGAATGTTATTGTGTTTAGTAGCCAATGGTATTTATCGAATCGAGATTCGATCCTGGATCTCCTATTCCCCGGTAACACTCACTGTTGTGCCAATTCTTTACGGCCTTAAATTGTTGCACCTTTTCTAATCCGTAAAAGCAACACACTCTTCAGCATTGTCTCATGCACTGCATCACAATCAAATGAAGAATTGATTAGGCGATGCAACCGCCTAAGCCTTTGGAATGAGTCGTCGCCAAGTATTCCGAATCCAAAACACTTTTCTCCTCAGAACGACTTCAACGAGATTCATTCTCTCAGCTGTCAAACCTTTCAATCTGCGCACAAATAAACATCGTTTCCTGGTGACGATTAGCAGCAATTTATCAGAGTGAATTTTAATGCCATCTTACGAAATAATGTAGCTATCCGGCCAACGAGAATCTAAAGGGTGAGAGGATAATGAGAAAATGCAAATGAGTATGATTATGAATAATAGTTAAAAAGGTTTCTTAATAGACGCATTTGCGGGAGGGATTTATTGCTCGCAGATTCCCGAAGACAAACGCGCAATTTAAGTACAGGAGATGAATTTCAATTCGACGCCAGAGAAAAATGTTATATTCATCGTTTGGCTAATAGATGCATTCATAAACGCGCGGTAATTATTACGAAGCGATTTCCACGTCTAAGAAAGGAAACGTTTGAAAAATGCCTGCTAAAGCGATTAACCGGCGCAAAACGAAGGCGTGGAGTTAATTGGTAATTCCCATTCACATCGCGCCCTTGGGATTCGAAAGACATTAATGTGACCTCTAGGTGGTGCTGCGTACTTATATCGCGTTGCACCAGACGGGATATTGACAATCATTAGTTTTGATATCACAGATAATTATAGATACACTACGACGAGACTTTATTTCAGGCGTAATTGGGACTAAATAGATGTAGCCCCTCAAATTGTAAGTAAAACTAATGAGAAAAGAAAAATTATCAAGAGAAAGAAAAGAAAAAACATAGATGCGTAATAAGAATGCAAGTTCAGTTACAATAAAAATGAAATAATTGTGTAATAAAACGTTGCATACGGAGATCATTATAGGAGCGGTTCCGCGATGGAAGGATGAAAAATACACGATGTAAGAAACGACTTTAGAATAAAAATAAGTGAATAAATTAAATAGAAAGAATAAAATAAAGGAAAAAGGAGAGGTTGGGTGAGAGGAAATAATGAGGTCATCGTTGTGAAATATTTTGTTCGAGTTTGTCAGTGTCAAGAAAAATATTGTTTAAGAAAAGGATGCTGGAAATAGCTGCTCTTTAAAATACTGGTAGTGGGATTCTGAACATCTGATGGAAGTGGGTTCCACTGCACTATACAACTTCAACGAGCTGTAAGTTATGAGATTTTTCGCGATGCTGACCTCTATGGCGCGGTAAGGGACGAGTAGGAGCGATGAAAAAACAATAAATAGCTTACAATGGTGAATGAAACGACTACGTAAAACAAGCCACTTGTGCCATAATGATTTCCCCTGTTTTTGTGTATGCATGAACCTATCGAACGAAGAAAATTCCCCGAAAGCCATTTTTTTAAACTCGGGACTTTTGTCGGTCACCCATTGGTTCCAATTGTGACCAAAAGATATCTCACGGAAACATTAGTATTCATAAAAAGCAAGAATTTCTAGCGAGAAAAATATTTGTTATTTTTAATACATTTCCATATCCGTACCTGAGCTCGCAAACACAGTATTAGGTTGCGAAATTATCGATTATGACATATTTATAATTATTAGTACAAATGCATTAGTGTCCCTATTTCAACAAGGGGGGATACATCAAGGAGTGCTCACAATTACAATTGGATAAGCAGTAAAAATTAAACCTTAAACTAAATAGAACAGATACTCTAGCAGAGTACCTATAAAATTTCTGATTACAATAATCTAAAAATATATAGTACGAACAGTTGTAAATAGAATGCAAAATCCTATATAAATTAATTATATACAGTAAAATACTACGCCAAAAATATATTGTGTTTCATTTTCATCGACAAAACTTCACAATTTCATTAACATAACCACAAATAAAAATCGTAATTTCATAAAAAAGTATTAGTTTTGAACCTTTATTGTTGAAAAACAGGAGAAACGTACTCATCAACTGAGTAACTGAGTAAATAGAGTTACTCGATTATCAAGGAATTCTGCTCGCAAATATGTTTCATACATTCTTGTTTCGTTATACTGAAGGCTTGTAAGATGGTAGGTATGAATCGGGAATATTCGACGTATGGGATGCATAATTAAGTTCTTATTACCTTATGAGGAGGAAATCTCTTCGAAATTCAACTCGATGGGCTTCCATAAGTATTCCAGCATTAAATTTGCGCCGAATGAGATGATGATTGTATTATTTCTATGGAAAAAGAAACGAAACTAAGCTATTCCTCGGCTTTCTTGGGTAAATCCTCTTCAAAGGACAACCTTGGCAAGTTTCGAGGTTTATTCTGAAAAAAATATCAAAACCGTACCATTGCATCTGGTTAATGAAAATATTTCTATAGATGGCGAAGGCGCGTTACATCGTATTGATAATTATTCACTGAGAGAGAGTGAGTCATCGGATGCGATCTTCAGAGAACGTTATTAATTTGAAACTATTCTCAGTCTTCCTCAGGACGCGTAAGATTTTCCACGTTCTCATTGAGTAACGAATGCAATGCGTTAAATGCCCACTAAGTTTAGGATAGGTTTGATCGGATCAACTGAATCATAATTTTCAAACATTTCTGAGAAAGGTATTACCACATGGAAATATTTCTAGTTGCAAATTCGTAAGTTTTGAGTTTTCGGAAAAATTATAAGTTGGTCAAAGCTCTAGGTTCTGCTTCCGTAGTTTGAGAAGAGAGTAAGTACTATTGTGATGATATTAGATGTATACAGATTAGGAAATATTGCGCCATTAAAAATTGCTCGGAAATAATTAAAAGTTTCCTCGGATAGGAAAGAATCCTTTCCTAATTAAAGTTTACGTATAAAGATTCAATTTTAACTAAGCCTCAAAAAGATCAGATGTTGGATGACATGCTGGAGAGTAGAGTTGTGTGAATTTTGTAGACTTTATTTAACTGATCTTAAAAATGCCAACGAGCAATCCTATATTAGACTGAATTAAAACTGAAAGAAAAGGAAAAGGAAACTTTTTGTTAAAATTGTTCATTTTTTATTGACGACGAATTGTTCATTTTTTATTGCAGTTATAAGATAGGATTGTTAACGGGAAATCATCTCCTAAGCTTTGTTCAAAGTATATATACAATGACTTATCCTTTCAAGCAAATATTAGAAATGCGACATTTTAAGATAATATACTTTCTTCTTATCGAACGTTAAAGTGTCCACAAGCAACTTAATATTTAACAGAATCAATACCGGAAGAAATCCAACGTAAATTTTTAAGGGTGGTTTTGCGTTATTCATAGTTAACGCTGAACTGAGGAAATACAAATGTTCGCACGAAATAATGACCGAAGGTTTGTCGTCAGGAAGGATGTTTAGGGGCGATTTAACGGAACCGAACCCAAAGGGCGAATTTACGAAGACCTGCTGATTGCTGCTCGACCTTTAAGATAAAAAGAAGCACCTTTTCCCTTAAAACGCGAAACCTATGTATCAATTTTCGCGATTATCCTACGAACACGCACTCTGAAAGGAAACACGCACGCAAATTCCTCTCCTCTTCCTATATTCATAGAAAATGGCACAGAAAAGGATCTAATGGTACATCAGCCGGTCACCGGGAAAAAATGCGTAAATAAATAGAAACTTTTGTGCCTAAGCACGCATCACGATCTTCCTTTTTTGCCGATTCTTTTTTCTTACGCATTTTTCGATTTTAGTCGGTTTCTTTTCCTGATTTCTCTCCACTTTCCCTCCCCCCAAATTCTTCCTCACCATTGCCCTAAACAATTATCTCGTGCGCCGAGGGAGGGGTTTCTCGGTGGGCCACAACTCGATCGTTTTCCACGGCAAACCTCTCCGCCCATCTCACGTGACCTCAACTCTCTTCTATGCACCAATAGTCTTTTTTAACCATACCTGTATGTATCTATTAATGTTTGGATCAACTTTATTTCCCTCTGTTGTCCTGAAATATTTCTCTTTTAGTCGACTCGCCATCCTCTATTATAGATTATACAAATACGATCATGAAATTAAATTTTCCGTGTACTTCCACTGCGTAAGGTCGTAATAACGTAAAAGTTTTATTTCATTATTATGGCCTTCCAGCAAGTGACGCATTTTCATGTTGAGTTTATATTGATATATAATGGTAATATATAATATCTGTTATAGTAATTATGACTGATGTTCAATCAGGAACCCAAGGTCGCTTAATCATACAAATTTGATTATACTTAACCTCTACGGGTGTTTAAATCTCTTTGGTAAAACGTATGCGTCCATACACTCATTTAGATTACAGGTGAAGGAGATTTTTTATTTCATGGTGAATTCAACTGTAGCTAGACATTCTTCTTTTGGAAGCAGATATTCTCCAAATGGGACACTGTGGTTTTAAAATGTATCCGGTCGATGATTGATGAATGAAAGATATTGTGCCTCTAAAATGAAATAAAGCCTATCACATGAAAATATGGATCATGATATTACGTAATTGAAAATACAATTAACGATAAGATATGTAAATGTCCGAGAAAGCGAGGCAAATAACGCAAAAATAGGGAGTAAATGGAGCCAGGAGAAAATTTCATTAGATCACAGACGTAAATGATTTCAAAATAATAATTAATTAATATTGAATAAAAATCGAGAACAGATATGGATGGTTATCATAGGAGCCCGTCTGGCATTGATGTTCTATTCGATATTAAATATTTATCAGTATATGAGTCATAATAGGTTTGAAGGATTTTGATACCAAAACATGCAAAACTCTTCCTATATACTCAGTAGTTTTCGAAATGTTGATATAATGTAACTGGCAGCTCTTTACCGATTTTGTTGACCAGGACATTAATCAGCGCGATTTCTCGAAGAACATACTAAGAAAGCGTTGTAACTAAGAAATTGTTGGTGATTAAAAGATCATGCTACCAAGTATCCAATTGCATAATGATACTGAATCTTCTAATCCGCTATTATTCTCGATTGATCCGCTTTGTATCAGATCTAGATTTTGAAGCCACATTTACATTAAATGCTCATCAAGCTTTTAATTAAATACAAGTTCAAGTAAGTAACGCATAATAACTCAACGAGAAACACTTTTCATAGCATTCCATGAGGAGAGACCTTAATCAATACCATAATTCAATATCATTCCTTTCTCTAGTAGTTTTCATATCATCACATCAATGATCAAGACTGTGACGGAAATAAATGTAAAGTACATTTTTCTTTACCGAAAAGTACATTTTTCTTTTCTGGACCGAAAGACGAATGAAAAATTTTCTTCAGGATATGGTATCAAAGCATTTGTCCATTTTACATCCATAGGCTAACGATACTCTTTAGCGATTCAGAAGATTTCAGATTTTACTTTTTCGAACTCCCTTTTTTCACCAATCCCCAATAACATCTGTTCATTAGAAAATGAAGGTGACAGTGGAGCACGGATATCAATGCAAAATCACCAAGTAAAATAACGGAAAAGCACTTGGGTCATCATAAGACCTAATGACCGTGGGTCGAAACCATGGTCGTACGATACAAATATTTTGGTAAATATATAGGTGTTTCTTCGTTATTTTTCTTTATAATAGAGACCTGTCACAAAGTCGAGGCCGAATAAATAGATTGAACAAGTGACATTCGGAGAAGTCGAGACTAGAACCCATGACCTTAGTGTTAATCAACATGATAATTAGCACCGATTCCCAACTAATTAAAATACTACGAAACCCAAGAGGCAAATTTATGACCAGTACGACCATCATACAGATATGTAAAGTTATTTTTACGAATCATTTCCCATGTCAATTATATATCTAGTTTCTGATTCGCCATGAAAGCGACCCAAGACACTTGAGTATAAAAGGTAAACTCAGTTTCTTAACATATCTCAATTTATACATCTTTCGAAATTCTTTCGGCCAACGCTCGCATACCGTTTATTAAAATTACGGAAGGCGGCTAAGAAAATAAGGTCAGACCAGTTTATTAAAACTTAATTTCGAAGAACTTAGCACATAATGAATGCAAGTTGCCCAATTAAGACAGGCAACGGTAAAAATGATTATTCAGGAAACACTATATTTAATCGTAAAGGGGGCAAATTCCCCGAAATGCGCGCTAATCGCGCATGCAAATGCCGCGGTTAATTTTTTAAACTCCTTTCTCACTTCGGTATAATATGCGAAACTCTATTGCAGTCCATTCCGACTTAATCGCCTTCAGAGCGCCTTTCTTACCCTCGTGAATACTTAAACAAATAAGAAGCTTTAGAGATTGTTCCTGTGGGCTAAATAGACTTGTTAATGCGAAGAGGCGTTGGGGATGAGTCGGGAGGGCGGCGGATGTAGCTTGGGTCGGCCCGAAGAGGAGGTGTAGATAAAGCAATAGATAGAAATCTTTATTGCCGGATTATGCATATCGCTCGGGCGAAATGCAAAAAGAAGGGAAGAAAGGGTGCAATTTCGTCGTGAGGAAGCGATGTTTGAATTTTTTATCCTAAGCGGGTGATTATAATTTCGCAGAACTCATGAGCAGATGCGGCGCCTGAGAAGGAATTGTGGAGTTTTAGAGGAAAATCTGAGAGATTAGTTTCCCATTCAAAATCGATGTTTCGATTCGATGTATCTGGTCCGTAGACATGGCTACATTTTTAGCTAGATCCAATAAAAAAGAGTTGTATCTGTGAATCAGAAAAGATACGGCTAAGTATTTTTGTACACATTACTGACTCCTCAGCCATCCTCGCATTCCTCATCTTTATTTGTGAAATAAAAATCCAATGCATTGCAAGGATGCTTTCTTTCCGTATTCTTGCACGACGAGGAACACGAAACCGCTAAATAGCGACCTTTTCGTTTTCTCTTTCATCCCTTACCTTTAAGAGTTTTTAGTATACCTGCAGTTATTGTAGCCATCAATAGATCTTCTATACAAAATAAATTAGTAGTTTGTAGGTAGTTTCCTGGGCAATTCCGATCATCGCATCGCAGAAGAGACCTTATTCTTTGCTCATCATGCATTCATTTCTAAAATCCTATTTCAAATTCCCCTAAAGTCTGTATTATAAATATGCGTGTAAAGATAACCGGTCAGATATATGTGATGCATCACTTTAATTATATAATAAGCTGCATATCATAATTATTCTTTTACCAACTGATTTTCCTCTGGGTGCATGAGTCACTATTTTCGCTACGCCACAGGAATTATTAATATTATTTATAGGAGCGTATCAAACGAGTTAGTTGTTCATTCAATCCGTGCTTCATCATCTGCCCACAAAGATAACAAAGAATATATGTCTCCTTGTATGTATGTTTCTATGTATTATATATGTAATCTGCTTCATGGAAAAGAGACTATTCTTCATTTTCTGTCAGACATTCAGTGCCCTCGACTTTATAAGCGTTCATAAAGCACTCGAGATAAATGGAAGCTTCTAAGAATCTTAAGTTTGCACATTTACTAATATAAACACATGAATCAAAGAGGAAAATAGCTCTGAGGTACATTAACTCTTCTTTCGTAGGGATACATTTGAAAGTTTAGCAAATCTCAGTATTTGAGGCGTAAATAGTTGAGGGGCCTAATTTAGAGTAATCTTAGGACACGACGTCAGTCGTGAGTTATGGCTTTCAAAGTAGACGCGAAGTTTTGGGAAGAACCGTTAAAGGAAGGCACAAATTTTAGTTTCGAGGAATTTTGGAGAACCTTATAGAGGCGTATTATTACCTAATATCGTGGGAACAGATGCCGATCCTTTGAGGGCAAACACTTGTTCCGTTGATTCACTTTTCATCGCCAAAAACTAATGAAAATTAAACCTTTGCAGTGTATATTAAAATACGAAAATATCATCATGAATTCAGTTGTGAAGCAATATTAACTTTGTATGTTCACTTCTAAAATGGATCAAACGATATGTTACAATTTTAATTGATTTTAATATAGATGGCGCCTTAATTATATTTAGGGTTAAAATGAAGAAGTCTCTGAATTGTAACTGCTGATGCCTGAGATTAATAATATCACACATAATAATTGATATTGTAATTGTGATCTTATTGTTCATACTTTACAGAATGTATATTTAATCTTTAGGGAAGTCGCTTATTTACGGCATTAAATATTCTTTCGGCCAATTACGTAGACTTGATTTCAAGATAATCAGCGCCTTTCAGATATACTAGAGAAATTATCAAAATGGGATGGTATTTTTAAAATTTTGCAGAGAAGCTTAAAAAGAATCATTTTGGCTTAAAAAGAATCATGACTAAAGCTCGTAACATGAACTTATATTCGCAGACTCTGCCAAAAAACAACATTCTAATCTTACATTATTACTCATGTAGGTGAAGTGATTTGTGTGTTTAAACCTGTAATGTATACCAGTATCAGACTTAATTATTCCGAATGCGAGTTGGATTCTCATCTTGTTGTAAAATATAAAGATAATTGTCATCGCATTCGAATGAAAATTGTGATCTTTGGGAGAAAAGTAGTTCCACGGTGATAATGTTCCATTTACCAAGGGATTAATTCTTCAACGTGTGAGTCGAAGTAATTATGCATTCAAAAACTTTGAATTAAAATTGTTAAGGAAAAGTAAAAAATTATTTGATAGAGCCGGCCAAGGTGGCTCGGATATAAGTGAATTTATCTTAGCTGCAATGTTGTCTCGGATTCGAATCATGGTTAGAGCATGCTCGTTTGTTTTCTTGGATGAGTGATCTATTGTAGGAGTGGATTAAATTTGCTTCAAAATACGTAATTATGCCTTAATAAAAGTTTTTGTATCATCAATTTCTTTGGCATGAGAATATCAAATTATTTTGTCAAAATTATTAGTGAATTTTATTTCTTAACATTAAATAAATTGTTATAATTATAAATGTATTTAAATCACTAAAATTTCAATAGGATTATGAATAATCGCTTGAAACGTCCTTTACACATCTAGAAGTAATAATGGGCCAATTCAAAAGTTCTCATAACAAATCTGTATCAAGAGAAGGGATGGAAGTTTAACATTACAGCAAAAACTAAAGATGGATATAAGGGAAAAAGGCCATAATGTAAACTTCAGTATTATTTAAAGGGAATTAAAAATAAAATAAATATCACAAATGCTTATATACATGTACTGTGTCAACGACCAAACAAAAGTAGAGCCGAATACACATTTTCTTCATTTGCTATGCTTTGGGAATGGGAAACAAAATACAATGAATTAGTGTAAAAATCATTTCGGAGAAGTTTCCTAATTCACGGAGAAGCGGACCATAACTCATAAGTGTTGAGAGGGCAGTCGGAGAGGCACCGTCTTGGCTCGTTAAAAGCAAGAGGCGCCGATCGGAAAGAGATCTGAAATTAAGTCAACAACGGCAGGTAGAGAGTTTTCAAATTGCGATCCGCTGAGGATGGGTGGGGCGCGTCTCCAAGCAAAAGGTCGGAGCATACGTCGGTAATCTGGGCCGAAGTATTCGGCTTTAGCCGAAGGCCTTATGGCCTAATAAAACGTCTGGAAAGGCTCGCGTGAGGAAGTTACTCATAATTATCGAGGGGCGTGCCTCCTAGTCTTTTGCTGTGGGAAAACGTCTTCAAGTCGGCCCTTAAGACGTATTCCGACTTTTTTTTCACCAAAACTTTTCTTCGGGAGATAAAAATGAAGCGAGTTAAATGCGTGTGAGGTCCCCTTATGCAAAAGGGCGATTTTTTAGGGCTCCGAAAGAAAATTTGCGTGGAGCAATAAATGATGATGAGATAAACGGCCCATCACACACTAGTAATTTGTCCAGTTTGGCGGAAATCGCAAGCATTAAGAGATCTGCGCGACATTTTTTCGGATCCAAATCCTACCGCCGTAGAATCTTGCTCCGTTTGTAAAATCATCGTAGTTCGATTTAGGCGGGAGAGAGGAATTTAATGCGACGGATTTATAATGAAGTTCTCTTCAGACGTAAAGCGCGATCCAGTCAAAGGCAACTTCTCTACTATTTGCTTTATTTATTTTTCCATCCAGTTTACTTCCGTCACGCAGATTGAATTACTAAAACTAACAGAATGTGTTCCTCCGGTGGTGGTCATTCTCCCAAGTCTCTAATAATATACATTCATCCTTCCATAAAATATTGTTTGGTTCCTCTATTAAGAATAATACTTAAGAGATTGACTAAGAATGGAATTTGCTCGAAAATCGAGCGAGGAATGGATATATATTACTTCTCCAATTAGTAATGTCGCACCTCCCGCAGTTCCCGATAATTTCCTGAACTTCGAATTCCGAAAAGAATCAAAATTCCGATTCCTGGAGTGATTTCAATTCTTAGTCACTGTCGGTTTTGGAAACAAATGTTTAATATACGATTAATATTCATAAATAAATTATTTCATTGAATAATTAATATAAAAACTTATAGAGTAGGAAATCCTCATTAAATATTCTGCAACATGTAAAGATTAACGAAGAACAATCAGAGCTGAAATTAGCTAAAAACAAACGAGGGACGCTCTTGAAAGCTTGAGAATTCGGAAAAACTGAAAGATTTCATTTTTGCAGGAAAAAATTAAAATATTCATATTGAATACCACATTTAAGCATTACAAAAATCTTGAATTAGAGTATTTATCAACTAGTGATTAGTACCAGAAATTGATGACAGAGAATGAGAAGGAAATGTTCTAATTGTAAGTTTATTTTTCTGTGCCATGGCCCTCCATAAGATAACGCATAAACTTGTCGACCTCATATTTAATAATCTTTAATTTGAAAGTAATTTAGTTCTAGCTCATGTGTACATCAGAAAATTAGCAGCAAAGTAGTAGCAGGATGTGTAGTCGGCATTCGCCAAAACACCGGCAGTTCTGCTGAACATTATGAGAGTACTAGATTTATGAATAAATAATGCATTAGAAACATACAAAACCAGCGATTTGGAAAGGTAAGAGACATAGGGGGTGTTTTTGATCAAATTCTATCACTGTATCCTAAGCGGTGTTTTCTTCTGCAACGTGTTGCACACAAGTGGAGGAATGGAAAATATCATTCGAGAAATAAACGTTTGTAGCATCCTCATCCGGTCAATGTAAACGACTTTTCCTCATCTCCGAACCACAAGATCGAATTTCCACCGATAATTGGAATAAACTGAGTTCAGTTTGCGATTCCCGGCAACACATCTGAAGGAAGAGAGAAATAATTCTTCTGGGAGTGGATGTGATTGGTCCAAGAGGCCACTCCGTGAGGTCACGGAGATCGAACATTTGAGGGAAAGCGTGGGAATGAAGCCTTATAATCGGCCATACATACACCTATCCTTCCAATCCAAGAGGGAGGCAGCCACCCCTTTTCCACCCCTTTCCCTTCTAGCATTCCCCGCATTCCTCCAGTGGTGATTTTTTCGTCAGAACCCACGGCTTTTTGGCACTGATCCGAGAGGCTGCATGCAGAAGGTTAACTTCCATCCAAGGACTGTTTTAAGGAGCATCGCGGAGGAAAGAGAAATTAACGGTTCGCCCTATTCAATTAGTCGGTTATTATGGCTGATATATAGGGAAGAGCTGCATCAGAGTGGTCGGATACAGCGTGAGAAGATGGATATACATGTTTCCTGTTCCCGTTCCCTGTAGACTTTCAGCATGGTACTCGCTTTCCTCCATGTTTGTTTTTCGTGTAGTTATATTTTTAATTCATTCTCATCTTCAATTTACTTTGCAGTTATGTACGAATGAACGGTTACGTAATTAAAGTACCTCTTTTCAAAGGTAGGATTTTGTAAAATCTCATAGATGAAAATAATAAATCATAATTTATAACAATTTTTGTCTGTGAATTTAATGCCCGGGAGTCGCTTTGACGTGTATTCCTCCACCATTAGCCATGAACATTATTGGAGAGGGAATGAGGCTTTCTAACCAATATGAAGAGTGAGACAATTTCTCCTCTTTTTTCATCCTTCTTTGGGCTGAGTGATGCTGAATGTGATGTCCCTCAGTAACTTCCGTATCTCTAAGGCCACGAAAAAGCCACTGAATTAAATCAAACAAAAATTTTTATTTTCTTTTACCAGAAGATGAATAAAATATACCTATCATATTAAGGAACAGAATCAGAACCTATTTTCACGTATATTCAATGATTATAAGTCATCAAAATTATGTAAAATTATAATTAATAATTACTTTAATTATTATAGGAAATCGTTCATTGATCGTATGTGCGTAGGAGTTCTTCCTTTGCTAAATACAATCATCAGCCAACATACACATTTTGATCGTTGTCAACAATCGCTTTCTGCATCTTGAGGCAAAGCATACTTCTGGTAGTACGAGAGCAACGGCTTAAAAGGTAGTTTCTGAAAAGGAGATCTTCACTTGTATAGAACTGAAACGGTTACCCTGCTGAAATCTGTTTCTCATAAATATGTTTCTTTTCTATAAAAATATGTTTCTTTTGTATCCTAATCTACTGTTCCATTCTTTATTGCCGATGACTGTAGTTTGTAAATTCAGAAAGGGTTTTTATTAGCTCTTTCAGTAATACTGCTTCTGGTATCTATTTCAGAAAAACCGTGAAGTTTAAGATTGAATGGGACGGTTTCTAATTATCTAGGAAGTCTGAGAACTGAAATAATATGTTAGTCTTAAATTTCACTGATTTTCATAATTTTTGAGCTGTTACGAATAGCTCATTGAATAATCGAACCTGGGACGGTTTGGAAGTATCTAGGGGGGATTTGAGAACTAAAATAATACTTCAAAGAGCTTTTTGTCAACACTACATTTAAGGATCAATCTTATCCCCAAAGATTAATATCTTACGGATTGAATTTCGAAATATTTGAATAACAGCCTGATCTGACCTGAACAGCCGAACTCTTTTTTTCAAATCTTAAATGCTGTTTCATGTAAAAATAACATTTGGAAAAACCTCCATAGGGTAAAATCTCTCTTATATGAGAAATGTCACGTGGGTAAAATTCTTTTGAGCGTAACGTGAGGACACCAATTTTATTGTGCATACGTATATCCTGCCAATTAACGTAATTGATTTACTAGTTTTCATGTTGATTCGAGAAACTCCGCAACAAGGGTGATTCATTTTAAATCATCTTTTGTTCCTCATTTCAATAAATTAGGGAGTTAAAGATTGGTTTCCTCGCGATAGAAAAAGGAGTCTCAGACGAAAATCGTAATTTCCTCTCCGATTGCGTAAAAACTTGACCAAATGACGCGAAGGCATCGGGAAGATCCTCTTTGATTTGATACGTACGCAGTCCTATTGGCGGTCTCATAGAGAGATGGAAAGGTTCGAAATTAGAACTTTCTCGCTCGAATCACGCATTGCGGTCAAGCGGAATCGAGTGGTGGAAAAAATAAATGATTAGCCAGTCTCATTATCCACAAAGGTGTTTGGGATGGAGCGGTGGGGAGATGAAACTGTCTTTGGCACGTCTCGAAACAGTAATTTGCTCCTCAAGTGAAGCGAAAAGAGCGGAATTACAAAATCCCTTTTTCGGTCTCCCATTACGAAGCATTCCTACGGTCACGTATGCCATAATGGATTTGATTGGTGAGCTCGCAGGGTTGAAAAGAGGGGATGTGGAAACGTTGCCCGCTTTTCAAAAGGTTAGGAAAGAAGTGAATTTTTCTCGGTTTCGGTTCGAATGAGGTGTTGCCGAGATTTACGTCCGCGAGTCGTGTAGAGTAGAACAACAGATGTGACATCTTAATTCGTTTGAAGTTCTCACGTCGTTCAATGATTTCATTGGAAGATAAACATTTTCTACTGCTATAAGAGTATATGACATTTCATTCAAGTTTAAGCGAGATATGCATCAATGTGGAGAATGTTGTTGAAGTTAGAAGTTATATATCGAAGACTGAGAGTTACACGCGAGAGAGGATTGTGGTAAAAAGGACGATATTTATTACCGGAATCAATATTGTGTGCGGATCTCATTTAATATGGATTTGGCAAATGTTTATTCATTCTACATAGTTAGCTAACATTGTTCTTTCAAATTCATTAATATTTCACCAATATAGGCATATAAATGGGAGGAAAGGACATACGTGATAAAACAGGAAATTTTGAAATCAGAATTTATAGAGTACACTATTAGTAAACTGATGAATGGAACTAATGAGGCTAAATTCACGATCTGACCTGTTTGAATTCCAACGTAGCACTACACTGTTTAATATTAATTTCAAATGAAAATATAAGTATATAAGGTACCCTATGATCGACCCGAAAGCTCACTCTTAAGATGACAACGGTGTGGAGACCATATGATAGCCAATTCTTCACTCTCTAAATCATTATTTGAACTATTATTTGAGAGTTTGTGGGCCCTAGCAGGGCTCTGATTTATTTGGAGTCGTATATGTACAAAGAACACTGCTTGCGCTGTGTCTTTCTCCAAAATAAAGACGTTTATTAATTTATTATTTCTTCATAAAAGTGCACTAAGATAGAATAGAACACCTCACTGAGTGAGAATCGGATGGCATTTCCTCCATAATTATCATGAATATATTCCCGCTACCATTTACTATTGCGAAAGTATTTTTGTTATAATTGAATAGAAAGATAGGCTATACTTCAGAAAGCTTAAAGGTTATTTAAAAATACGATTGTAACTAATTTTAAAGAGCTCGAACTATTTGCCAACCTAATACCTTGAAAATTATTTATATTCCTTAATGATTATGCATCGATAATCTTTATCAGTTATTATTAGAGAAATAATACAAAACTGGACAATTCCTGGAGGGCTTCAATTCTTTAAATCGCGATTAAAGACGAATTTCTCATCTCCTCATAGCCAAAGGCTAAACCAATTGTGTCAAAGGATTTTGTTTCCAAAGGGCCAAATTAGCTCTTTTAAATGACTGACGTAGGACCATGCATGTGATTATATACCTTGTTTAAGTTTAAAAGTAATAATAAACCAAATATCGTTTAGTTTTCTCTTGCAATGATACTCAAAGTCAGTAAAACAGTGCAGATTCCGGTTCATTCCGAATAATCGAAATTCCGTTAGCTTGAGTTATTTGAAATGTCCATTAAAGAGTAATATAATGGAGAAGGTCGTATGTTGAACATCCTTGCTTTAGACTCAATGCTCAACCCGTTCGTTTGAAAATGATAAAGAGTAACTTAAAGAGAGCATCTTCACGGCCTCGTTTAATAAATGAAAATAATGGTTATTTCACGGTATTTACGTCTTCTTTAGGCTGCGTGAATCAGCTCGAGAGGCTGTCATAAATAATAGAAGATGGATCGCCCAAGAAAAAAGGCGAGAGCACGTGATCGCATCACGCTACGAAAGTGACGCCATTAAATATTGCTCTGTGGACCATCGCTATTACTAGATTCCTTCGAAAACATTTCCCTCTTACTTTGGCGTGATTATTATCCGACGGTGCGCTCCGCGATCGTCTTTTTTCCGCATCAATTAACTCCATAATTTGGACGGAAAGGGTTGAGAAAAGGGGGGCGCTGAGCTAAAGGAACGACCTTCAACACCAATCAGAGAGGATTAAAAAAATATTTAATTGCCGGGGGAACACTGTTTTCTCTCGCGCTCGAAAAAATGGTTAATTATTGGGGTTCCGTTTCCCGAGTCTCCGTCCGAGATACGGACGTCCTCCTTCAAATGTTTTCTCTCTCTCGTTTGATTCACGAACTCGCAAAAAGACGAGCAACGTATAATTAAAATAATACACCGTCTTTAATTGGCGCCCCCGAGTGCGGCGGTAATTACGTGTGATTCCTGTCCGAATTAAATCGATATTCCGCGAGCAGAAAAAGTGCGGCCGAGCGTGATAAAGATAAATAAATACGATTTAGATGCAGGAAATACGCGTCCTTGGCTTTAGGGGAATGGTTTAGCTCGAATATAGACTTCGCGGGATGATGATGTAATTTGCTATGTTTCTAAATGTTAATAAATATACTAAGAATGTTCCAATTTCGGTGCTAAGAGCCAAATGGTAGGAGATAAATTATAGATGCTAATTTTGATATGCAGATTACAAATATATTTATGTACATATGCATCCTGAAAGACAAATTTCTGCGTGTAATATGATATCATTAAATATGATTATGATTCATTTGTTAATGGAGATATTTTCGAGATAATTGATCTTATATTGAGAAATTCTATATTTTAAAAACATTTTGCTAATTTTTACACCAGAGGGCATTAAAAAATAATTTTCAATGCTCCTTTCTCTATATTTGGTGTGAAATAGCCAAAATTAATTGAAAAGTTAGCTTTTTTACATTTTAATGCTCATTGGTGTAAAAAAGAAGCAAAATTACGTAAATGAAAACATCGAACTTCTCAAACACATCAATAATTATCTCAATTTACAGATGAATAATGATTATATTTGTCATCAGCGCATCAAGTTTAGCACATCGCATATTTATTAGTAAGTTTAAATTAATTTTCGTACACATGGCTTTTATCGCCAAATGAATTTCCTCGAAAGGCGATTTTTTATTGCTGTAATACCTGATGGTGAAATGATAATATGAATATCTTAATTTTTATTTCATATGCTAGTCTATAATTGAATTTGCCTTTTCCTACCGGTTTTCAAAAGTGAGGAAAGAAAGACGAATAAAACTTTCGGAGAAGTTTTCTAAAGAACTGCACGAAACAAGTTGTACTCCCCTGAGCTAATATAAGAAGCAGTGAATATTGTTGCTGTACTTACTGTCTGCATGGCCATATCTAACATTCAAGCAGGCCGGATATCGACTTCTGGTTGACATCAAAAGATCAACCTATTCCCCATTTATTATCTATTTTTAGAAAGAAAAAAAATGAGAATAATTTCTTAGCCTTCCTCTCGTTGTATCTTCATTCTTTGCGCTATCATATTGGCTGATATATCATTTTCTACACAATGTCTATAACGTATTGCGGAAATTCTCTTACCATCAATGTATTTCGTTACCTACAAAATACTGACAATTTCCTTTACTCCCTCTTTACGTTGGAAGACATACTGAAAACCAAGTATATTGCTGAACAATGACTCTATGAATTGCACTTTCTGAGAAATTTATAAGGAGTGACATATATGAAATCCAAATACAACGTAAAACTACCTCAGTAGCTTGTATGAAAAAGATCGAAGGAAAAGTATGTGAAAGATGTAATTTCCTCCATCCGATATCTGATGGATATCAGGAATCGTTTCAAACAAATTTGACCACGGATACGAACAAGTTTGTATAACAAGTGTACACAAGTAAATCTATGAATACAACTTTGAATACAAGCGAAGAAAATTACTTCAACATGTGAATCAACCATCCCTCTATAGAGAACAATCCAATTAGCCTCTCCAGAAGGAGAATGATAAGATAATATCACACAAAAGAATGAAGAAACTGAAGGAAATATTCCTCTGAAAGTGTAGAAGCAGGAGAATGACGAAAGTATGCAAGGAAGGTTATGCAAAAGGGAGGATTAGAAATATAGGTAAAAGGAAAGATAGCTCTAGTTTGCCCTGTGTTAAAACTTTAATTACGAGAGGGCGTGCGTGAGACGGAGGATGTTTGACAACAAGTCCGAAAAAGAGAAGAAAGTGACCTTGAGAGTTTCTTGGAGAGAACTCTTGTCTTGTGAACTTGGAGTGAGGGCGCAACTGAAAAAGATGCTTCCCTTCTGCCAAATGATACATCAAAGCGTTTCATTTATAATATACATTTATTATTGAATTCAATCGCTTGGTTTTCTGGTACTCGTTTCTCCTTATCATATTTTCCTTAACATTTTTAATGCCCTAGAAAATCTTGAGTATAGTTATTGCCTTCTCATAGCTGAGGTATATCTTCCGACTTCATATAAATTTTTGTAGTTACCATAAAATAGAAACTGGTTAGCATCGATTCACTCAATCAAGACGTTAACTTACTAAAGAGGCAGGATTAAAATTAGTAAATTAGACTTTGCGTTGCATTCATAGATGAGGAAGAACGGACATCTAAGCGCATTCGAATAAGCGATGATGAGTTGCAATCTCTATCTACACAAATGTTTCAATTTATTCTTCCGCCAATTATTTCCAAGTTACCAGCAAAACATTTGCAATCATCCGCAAGCAAACCTAAATTTACTTATATGTAAAAATATGAGAAAGCAATTATGTTGTTCATTATAAGCAAAACATGATTCACTTTGAAGCAAGTAAGAGTAAGTCATTTACAAAAGGTGTACTGTCATGTGCAAAATATTTTATTCGTCGGTGAGATGCATTCAAACTTAAAGCTTAAAAGCTTGATAAAGTGATAATAAAATAAAAGTGATAATATTAAACGGTTGAAATTCTACGCTAATGAATTGATAAAGAAGCCAATCCATTTTGATACTTCATCTTGTTTCTGTAGCTCAAAAATGTGATCAAAAGCAGGATTTTAAGGTGGTACAGTTAAAATTATGGATGTGAATGCAATTGAATTATCTTTCAGAAGAAAGATGATAGAAATAGTATTTCAGACTTGATCCAACGTTAATGTGAGTGCAAAAATTACAAAAATAAATACTAACTTATCGAAAATCTACATTGATTAACCATTGATCAACAATAACCGACCACAAAATTCCTTAAATTGTTTTAAAAGATAAGTCAACGAAACCATCTTGTGATCATAGATTACCACTATATGAAATAGGTTTCAATATGCAACAATTGTAATGAAATATATTTCTTACATGTATGATCAAGCTGAGAAGACACGAAGATGGCTGAAGGGAGGTCTGGAAAAGAAGGTGAGGTTGTGGAGAGAATGTTGGCCAGGTGTGGGAGGAAGAGGTGGAGGATCGCGTTTCAACGTGGATGACCTAGTAATTACCTCTTAAGCCGCCTTCGGTGTAATCAGAGGTAATTGTAACCGCTGTACCTACATTTGGTATCCAATTCTTAAGAGCTGGGAGATTGTTCTTAGGAGAAGGGGAAGGCGCCTGAGGAATGGAAGGAAATTGGGCGAATGCTGCATCTGTTCAAGTTGGAATGGAAGAATAGTTTCAGGTGGCACTGTACCCACGCGAGACCTTTACTACAAATTATCCCTTAATTTCACCCATGGAATTCTCTTGTGATTACAGACATAATATGAAGAATTTCTAGGAGATAACTTTAGAAGAAAGAACTAAAACGAAACAACAAATATATTCGTTTTATATATTCGTTGGTGTATGCAACTTTGCGATCGATAGAAATAAAAATGATGTATTATTAAAAAGAATGAAATTTTACAGCATTTGCTTTAGCCAGAAAAAATATATCCTGCAAAACGTAAGCGATCGAAATATTTATTAGTAGCTCTTTTGCTATAGAGGGGTTTAAGGAAAGAACTATTTATTAAATTGATAGCAGAGATAAAACTCAGATCTGTACTTAAATATTCATCAATTTAAAACACCATGCATTCATTTCATAAAGTATGTAAGTTGTCTTGCAGTTGATGATATTTTATTCTCCGTCACAAAGAACGGAATCTCATATTCGCTTCCATGAAGGAACTTACTAATAGCATTCCATTCACAGAAAAATTTCAGCCAATTGGGAACATAATTAATTATTATTATCTTACAATTTCATACTATGTGTTATCTATAAAATCTTTTGAAAGAAAGAGGTTAACAAACATTATGTTTGTTAACCTCTGTTTCATGTTGTTAATTTTATGTTATGTTTGTTAATTTTATACAATGAACAAAAATTAGTAAATATTCCAATACTTGATAACAAGATACATTAATTATTAAGTTTATGTATAATAATATTTTATAAGTTTATGTATAATATATAATATTTTCATTTCGGTTTTATTTCACGACTTAATATATTCAGATTACCAATTACGATCAGTATAAATTAATTATAATTGGAAAAACAATCAAAGATGAGCATGTTTCAACACTTCTATGGTTTCTTGGCTTATATTCTGAACTTTCTTGGGCATTTAATTATATATTTTATTGCAGGACTGAGGGAAAGAGAAATGATTTGAAACGAAACCATCAGGTTATACAACTCATGGTTAACAGTGATGGCTAAGTACGGCCTTCTCTGTAATTAACAAAGTCGTTTCATAAGAAATACTCCACCTGCCTCTCAGTCTTCCCGCAAATCATTCTCTCTCTGTAAGCATTTCTTATTCGGGGATATTTGTGCGAAATTCATTTCAGTTCAAATCATGAACTCATTTAAATATAAATCATTAATATTTGCATCACACGAAATCCATTGTACACATCGCTCAAGATTTGTTGTCTTTTCAAGAATGAAGCAGAGATTTCAAGAGTAAAGCATTTACATCAACAGAATCATTTTCGAAATCACGTGGTTATTCATGGATAAAGGAAATGTTACTCAAGGTTTGTATCTCTGCAGCAGTATTTCTGCCAGCAACAGATAGTGAATTGATATTTAAAGAAAAAAGCGATTCAGACAATACTACAGTAGTAGATGAGAAACTCAGTGTGTATCTGAATTTTCGTTTTAGCAAGAATTTTTTCTAAAGGTACCAAATCTAGGTCTTCGCTATATTTAAACATGTATGCAAGATAAATACGGTCTACGACATTATATATTCGATGAGTTTTGGACTTTTAATTGTGTCTAACTTGCTACCTAACCATTGCAGAAAGTTACCTTAATCGAAACAGTTGAATTCCATTTTCTGATTTTAGAAACTTTTTATCTGTTGGATGGAGTACAGGAAAATACACTGGCTTCGTAAGATAATAATTAGTCCAGGATCTTATTAGCTTAGATATTTTCTTTTCCATAATTGCCATTCAATAATTTCCATCGAGTAGTTTCACCAGAACATGATTTTCTTGATAGCAGTGGTAAAAAGATATTTCCTCGCTTACGAGGATATTCTCTAACATAGTAATAACATAGTATGCCGAAAGCATTTCAAATTTATCAGATCATACCGCGACTGCACGAGGAAAAAATTCAGAAAACCAATACTATTATCGGGGGGATTAACATCTAACAACAGATTAGCCCATTTAACTAGAGCAAGAGGAACTTTAAGAGCCCATTTCATGGACATGGTGATGGCACTGATATTGATGAAAAAATTACCTGATCCAATAAAAAGCTAGAGATAAATTAAAATTTGTTAAAAATTTAAAATAGCATCTACTAAGAAAGCATTGTAGAGTGGTTGAGACATAGTGTTGGTTAAAACATGTTTAGTTAGATGATAATGTAAATAGTGTGTGGAAATGAATTTACAATTATAAGACGATGTGTAGTAATCTTAATTCATTGTAGTTTGTATATGACTGTGCTAAATAATTGATAGCTTATTCAAACATAATTGATTATTTGTTATTAAATATTATGTAGATTTGATGATGGTTTTTCCTATATATGTGTGTCGTTAGACCAATTGAAGTTTAATTTAAAAGATGACCAAAACCTCTATATGCTCCAAACTGCATACATAAACTACGAAAAATGAATCGTATACTGACATCTGTTTACCTATCGAACAGGAGGACTACTTTTGCACGAGTCACAAAAACAAAGATCGCGTGCGTTTTCTTATCTATCAAAAAGTGAAGATGAGAGAAAGAGAAGAGTTGTCTGGAGGAAAACAAAGGAGTTCAAAAAAAAGAGGGTGGATGGTACGACATAATGACGCAAGGAAATTATTTTCTCTGCTAATGAGGGTGAGTTTGAGTGTATCTTTCCGTCTCTATTACCATCTTCTCCACATCCGCTTCTCTGCTGTGCTATTGTGAATCGTTTGCAGAAAGTCATCATAGAAAAGGAAGAAGGTAAAATATAGAGTTGAACACACTCTAGTTCTCAGGTTTAGAATAGTTCACGTTTAGATTTGAAATCTTTGACCAACGATTCATATTTCAAAGTCAAGAAAAAAGAGATAAGTCATATTAAATGGTATTATTCATACATAAATATCTATTTTTAACGTTAAATGAAGCTAATGAAAATTTCCGATCGATATTCACATCTGTACGGTCATTTAAAAAAGAGTTATCTGAATGCAAGAAAGCATGCCAAACCCTATGGCACGCATGGGTTGGATATTGGTTTTACAACACACCAACAAACTTTAATTTTAGGGTTTTCTATTGAACATAAAGGTATTGGTACAGCGAATGTTTATTCTAATTAAAAATCATGATAAAATGCTCTTTTCCAAAACTTCTACATTCATGTTATTATTGGGAACGAGTCTCTTGCAAAGGTGATCGCACAAAAATCCAAGTGAACGAAAAATCAGCAGATTCCCGAAAAATATCATCTCAAACTACGTGTTACATTCATTGCCACAACTTAGCAATTGAATAATAATGGTGCAAAACTTGAAATTTTATAGTTTAATGGTGAATTGTTTTTACAGAAACGCCGTAGGAAAATTTAAAACGCATCACGCTGCACTCAAATATTTCATACATGGAAAAACTGTGCACAAGTTTTCAACAAATACATAACTTTAATCTTGAATAGAGAGCAAAATTTCAACGCAAATAATTGACCAGCATGGTAAACCATCTCTATTGAAGGCTTTAAAAATCAAAACTAGTATGTTATTCCACAAAATGGTGAGGAAATCAATATTAAGTTTTGCTTTATTAAGTTCAACGCTTAAATAAGCATCAAAAGTGTGCATGTGCTTCTACACAAGAATATCAATCAAAAACTGGAAGGAATTTTTTTATGAAAATGATTTTAATTTTCTGAATAAATGTGATTAAAACTGTAGTTATTTATGAAAAGTGGTTAATGTTAATATAGCAACAATTTAAGTTATTACTTGACAGGTTAACCACCCTTCTTTGTGATTAGTGTTGCTCGAATTGATGCTGTTTCCAACGGCTATCAGTTGCAGCACTCAAACCCTTTTCTCATCAGTGGTAATTTTATTTAGTAACTTTAATTTATTGATTTTTTCCTCCTTCATAATGTGTAAAGAAAGATTTTTAACCAGTCTTTTTTTTAGAAACATGTTCGAGGAATAGCATTATAAGAATATTAAAATTTACTTTTATATACAGTGTATATTATATAGTAAATTAACTCGTAATTCTTACGAAACGCCTTCTTGTGAAATTAGGCTCTCATCATATGCGGATAAATATTCAACTAAGATTCGATCACTTTTTTGAAATTGTAAGTATTCACCGGAACTCAAACAGCAAAAACGAAAAGTATGAATCGAAGTAAAATCGAAATATTTCAAGAAGTGTTTTTCTCCCAAAGGCAAACCGAGGCCAAAATCTGCTACCTCACCTGATGAAGAACTAAATCATCTATTGAAGCCATTTTTATTGCCAGGCAAAGATAATGGCGTCTCCATTTACTTTTTCTTGCCGCAATGGCCTACTCAAGACGGTCAACATGCGACCGTCAAAAACCAATACAAGTCAGAAATCAAATGGTTTCAAAATTGGAATTTAATCACAAAAACGGGAGAAGTAAAAAAAGAGCTCGGCAATAATTTTTTCTGTGCTTTCATAACAGTTTTTGAAAACCCTACTAAGCGTCCCTCCTTGGATTGACAGTCTGTGGCCATGTGCTGAACATGGCTGCAAGGGCTAAATCATTAGCTGCTCCTCTTAATGGCAGATCACACGCATGTCAGAGTTGAAGTCCTCTTGGGGAAGTCAAAACCACTGTAAATTACGAGGAACTTTGGCGTTTCGAAGACTATTGCAGATTTACGGAGCGTACGTTAATCTACCTGAAGTACGTAAATCTACCAGAAACCGGACTAGAGGTTAGCGCACAATCCCAGCAACGCCGAAGTCCCGGTTTAAATCCTGATTAGGAGAATATTCTCCTTAGGATGCTCAATTGTAAGAAAGTTATCAGTACACTGAATTCGGCTGATATTGTTGTGATTATATAGACTTCGTTCGCAGTGAATCAAAAATATCAACTTGGCGTATCAGCTACCCAGGTTATCAAATCATCATTTTTGAAATACTTGACTTCTTCAATATTTCTTTTATTAGTTTGTCACGGGTAAAGGTAATGTTTCATCGCTATAATAATTGATAATTTTTAACATGATATAATTTACAAAATGTAATAAATTTCTTTTGTATCCTACTAAAATTTAAATTAATAAACGGCTTTTCTCTATAAAACTATCCATGCTAAGGACTAGAATAAAATTTTTGTTCTGCTCCAACTAAAATCTAATGAATCTATTCAAACTTCATCATCGACGTGATCAGAATACACATTGGAGAAACCAACTTTGCAAAGCGCAGCCACGGATATCTTTAGCACCGCTGATTTCCTAGAATAAGCTGAGAGAAATTCTGCACGCTTTGCTTGAAAGTTAGTCTTTTAGAGCCCTAGAACTTAAAAGAAAAAGTTCATTAATTTGTGATCCACAAAAAACGAAAATATTAATATCAGAGGGAAACAGGAATGGAATGAAGATGGGAAGAAAGCCATTTGAGACATTTGTTTGCTGAGGCTCATCTTCGCACGGCGTATTCATTCATTCTTCCGCTGTTTCTATTGAATTTCGATAAATTTTTAATTATAAATTTGTGCCACATAGATCGAAGATTGTTTGAAAATGGACCTAGAGACTTCTTTAATGAATTAGGAATAGAAAAATATAAAATATTATTGGAATAAGAGACTACTCTGTATCATCTGAAACTGAAACTAAATAGTAAAAATGTGAAATAAAGCGCAACTATTTTTCCTTTCTAGCTCACCAATACCTTAAATTAGTAAAGAAATAAATCAAGCTGTTTCACATAAATAATTGCTTCACTCGTTGGTCGGAATATTTCTGAAAATCAATGATATGGAAGTTTATAATTCTACAATAATAATTAAGTCTTCCTTTACATAGTATTATTTACCAAATATGAAAAAATGGCTTTTAATTTCCAACCACATATATGTTTATCCAGTCTCCAAAAGTCCCACTTTTCAAAGTTAAGCAAATCTTTCCATTCAAAGATTTCTTGCTGAGGGTAGAATAATGCAAACTACTTCAATACTTTGTCCAGTAAGCCTCATTCCCTCTCTTTTCACAATGGAGAGGATGAGGTTCAAACTGGATTGAATTTCTTCCAAAAAGAAGCCTTGCTTTCTTCATATATCGCCCTTAAATTCGTTTTCAAGAGGACCCCTCTGTGACGAACGCATCTGCGTCCAAAATAATTTCCCAGATTCGCAAGCGTAATTCCGGAAGGGGCTGCGAAAACAAAAGAATGTGCATCCCCTCCTCTCGTAAGAAAATCCTCGGTCCTCTTAAGGACTCCGCACGTCACCATTGATAGATTGGCGGGATTTCCTCATGCGAAGGGCTTCTATTGGAGGAAATCCTCGCATGGGGTGAAAGAAGTGCCCTAAAAGGACGCAGGGATGAGAGATTTTTCAGGATCTGTTTCGATAGAAAAAAAATACAACGACTGTCATTTGCTGTGCGTATGAAAATAGCGAGAGAATTGGTTTGGCAGGTTTCGAGGAATTTTTCATCGGCGCGTTTAATAAGAGCGATGGGTCATATGTTTATCCTCCTCCTATTCAGAATCTCGGCAGAGACGTCGTTTTGCCTAAGAAAGAGACGGATGACGGGTATTGGTAATGTCCTATCTGAAGGGTACCAGAAGAGAAATTTCTTTGAAACATAACGGATTTGCAAACAGGATCGGAAACCAGCTCATGGCTCAGTAATACAAGATGTATGAAACATGCCTAGGAAATATAAACATTCTGGAATGATAAATTAACCCTTATGGGATATCGTATAGTTTGATGATTATTTGAATATGGAGACTGAAAGGAGATTGCACTACGACTGCGTGTCTAAATGACGCGTTGATACTATTTTCCCTGTTAAACTCTCCAAAATGTCAAAATCGGAATGGGTCTTATTCATAATAAAGAAATGCCTTAGAATATATAAGTCGTTCTAAAGCAAGTAGAGTATAAAATAGAAATAGCCATAATATTTATAACAAATACTTGATTCTGTATTTAGGCGCGTTAATTCAATTTTGCTTCAGTAAAGGATGACTATTTGAAGTTAATTTCTCATAGGTCGCATTCAAATAGCAAACAAGAAATTATGTTTCACTGAAACAGTCTTCTTCGCTGACATGTGGTGATATAAACAAATAGTGGCGTGATACTTTCCTCTCTAGATTTTAACTGCTTAGAAGATGAAATAATTTTATTTTGTTGTATCCAATCATTTATTAATTTCGCCTTTGGGCTTCTCACAAATCTCTAATAAAGAGGAGGATTTCAAGTCAACAGATACTTTGGTAATTCTATTTGAGTTCCAAAGGCGGAAAGAAGAATTAATATGAGTTATACATCTCGAATAAGATGCTTAACCAAAATTTACTATGATAACTTTACTTTTAAAATTTTGATAACATTTATGGGATAAGAATAAGCAAATAACTTTTTGAGGGAAATTGGGTCTTCGAGGCCTCTTCTTCCGTCTTAACAATCGTCGCAGTTAATAGTGATTTGGCTTAAAATACTTTTAAAAATTTAGTCCCCAATAGGTATGGTACAGATTAATTGTCAAACTTTCTCGCGCAAATATATCTACGAAATTGATCGCCATTCACCCTGTTTAAAGCAATGATTAAGCACATACCTTATCATTTCTTAGGTACTAAAGTAGCCAAAAAGCTTCGATGGTTAAGGAATGGTGGAAATATCTAGGATGTTTTCTACCAATAATAGCCTATTCGGATTTGATAAAACTTTTTCCATCACACCTTTGGCAACCAAGAAAATTCTTGACCTCTCTAGATTAATAAGTTTCTCCTAAGATGCTCTCCTTATCTTTTATTCATCATCTCGAGAATCGTTAGGATACATCCGCAATTTTCGAAAGCTTTCGCAGGTTATCCTAAAGATTTTCAATATATTTAGGCGTAGCATATACGTAATTAAGATGCCTCCAAAGCAAGAATCGCTAAGCTTTCTTCACCTCTAACTTTTCCAATTACGGCGATTCCCTTCCACATTCAGCTGCAATAAACGGTGAGACAGTGGAGTTTGCTACGTCTCATTTCGGCAAAATTAAAAACGTGCCCTCGCCGGATAGGTAGCTGGAGTTATGAGAAAGACATCCAGGGACAAAGTGAGGACTTCCCTTACTGTCCACTATTTAATACATCGATGCCTCAGGTACAGAAGATATTTCGTTCCGGGATCATGTTTGTTAACCAAATGCTTTCGTTAACCGAAATGTTACTTTCACATTGGTAGTCAAAACCTAAACTTCGTACCGCCCGACTGTCTTTAACTAGTATGCAATAATGAGCAGTAACTACTTTGTTTGGGTCATTTCTGAATTATTTGTACATACATACGTGCAAATACTGTACTGTAATGAGCTAGTAGTTTCCAATACATTCGTTGACAGAAAACATATTAGTTTCTCGAGTCTTAATATAGCAGTGAAAATATTCTCTTAATTTGAAAGAAGCAGAATCACTCGTCGGTCTGTATGTCCCTGAGCGGATATTCATTCCAAAAAGGTGAATGAAATTAAATATTTTTACTTTATTTCTTTCAAAGCAAGAATCGCTTACATGATTACCTGTCAGGCGATCTCTGATTTTGAACACTGTTCTAATATTTCCATAGAATCTGTCATTATTACTTAATTATAGATGCATTTTATTAATTACTTCAATCCTAGGTATTATTTATATAAATGAACAAAAGTTAAATCAATATTAATTTACAATTAACTTGGTTCTGAGGCTCTGTATTGGTTCCACTGATAAATGCGATTTTGCAGAATTCAAGCTCTGTAGAACATACTTTTCGGCATCTGCAGTGAGTTCGATCTCCTTGACAACCGCTTTAATTACTCCTTTTCTCTTTAAGTCCTTAAGATTGGTCGTTTGTACGCAAAACAAGCTTCCACATGTGAACAGTGGTTACTGTCCTCAGGGTAGAGTTTATTTTAATTTTTCATTTATAATCAATGTTATTCTTAAATGAAATATTATGGTAATATCTTTGTAGATAAATAATTAAAACTTAACCAAAGGTTAAACAGTTTTATTCTTTTATGGGCTAATGCTTTTTTTTTTAATGAAATTCAGCACTTTTAAGCAGAGATGGCGAACCTTTGGGCGAAGGACCTCCGTATTTTGAAATAAAAATATCAAGTAAGAGAATTCGGGAAAAAATTCAAAGTCACGCAAAGACGATGCCAATGGTTTTATTTTTATTTTTAACCAACATCGGTTTAGATGTTGTTTTTCATAAAAGGCAATTGTTACTTTACGAAATATTTATTTTCTATCTCAAATTATTTAACTGTAAACAAGTCTCGCGCTACATCGGTCTTATACTTTATACTTCTGAAGTGAGATTTATCTTTCTGGATTTACATTTAATTTTAGTCTTACACATCGCCATCAAGTGGATCTATAAGCATAAATCATATCGACCCATCGGTTTAATTACGCACGTACAATTACGTATAATTACGCAGAATTCATGCTTATAATACTACCGTTGTCGTCGCGACGGTTATTAAATTAAGATATCGCCGTCGTGCAATTACTTCACATTCTCTTTCTTGGTCTGCAGTTGGAAAAACTTCAATCATGATGCAAATGCTGTCGTTTTTAGTTAGGATTCCGGAAATACTTTCAGGAAATCTGTAACTTTTAATATCCTAGCATTCCTTGTTTTAAATGTTAAGTTTAAGTTTAAAATTCCCCAAAAACTTAATCGAACTTGGCGATAGTCTATCACATATGCTGTATACACATAGTATTCGGAGGCGATGTATTTACCTCTCCAAAATAGAAGAAAAGGAAAGGGAGCGATGCGTGCTCAGGGTGCATGAAGCGGGTGACAGAGGGCAGCACGAGGAAATCTGGAGGAATGGAAACAAAAGTGGATAACACAGCCATTTGCGGAGTGGGTCGAAATGAGCACATGGGGATGCTGTGTAGCTTCCATCTCTAGCCTCGTAATGAGGAGAGGAAAATGATGCTAAAGATACGACTCCGAGCCCTTGAACTTGGAGGGAGTATAAATTGAAGGAGAGGATTCAACATAGAATATCTCATCAGTTGGCTATGTAAACTCATTGGTAATTATTCTCACAATTCTCCAAATTAACTTCAGTCTTTTCTGCATGTACTTTCCAATCACATCTTTCTGTATCCTAGCTTGATCTCCACCGATGACTTCCTGCGTGAGATTATATGAGATGGTTTTTTATTATTTCAATATCGTTTTTTAACGGTGACGGACATTTGAGTTTATAGGTCATCCATTAACCACCAATTTTACTTAATCCCCTTGTGTGGTGACTAACTATGACTACCTCATAGATACCATAATCACGATTTTGTATGAGACTCTCAAGAAATTCATTCTGGTTGGGTTTTATATCGTATTAAAGTACTTAATACGTCCCCCTCTTATGCTTTTTATATGATTTCATGCAAAGTAATCCTATAATAATCTTACATTGCTTTTATGGTAAGAGAGCAAAGGAGAAATTTGGATGAAAACTAATTGCCGGATACTTCAATAACGCAGCCTTAAGATCACTTACTCTCTTAAGAAAGGGAAACTTTTAACTTAATTTTATGAGTTTAAATAAAGTTAGTGCTCAACGCAAAGGAAAATAAAGCGACTAACTAAAATTTTTAACGGCAAACATTAAGTAAACCTCATGAACCTTATTACTTTTGGAGTGAAATATTGCATACGCTATTAAGGGAAGAGGCGATACACACCGATGACACCGTATCGGTTATTATTTAGGAGAGGAATGGCGTTAGTGCTGAATTTTATGTGGATGAATAAGTAAATCATAGGAGATGATCCAAATGTAACTAATAGTAACCAGTATATATACTGGAACATTTTAGTATAACAGATATTTCGATGAAGAGTGTTTTTGATATCTGATAATTCCCAACTTGTATTCTCCACCGGAATGAATAGATTGTCTCAAATTTTCACATCAAATTTGCTAACCCATATAGTTTCCCATTCGTTAACTTCTGCTCCCTAGATGAAACAAATAGTTGGGGAACTCTTTTTATTGCAAAGACATCTTCCAAGCAGGAATCGACTCTTTAATTTATATTTTCGTGTTTTTAAATATCAATCCAAATTAATTCTTTGAAAAGAGATTAATGCTTTTCGCACATTACTGACCAATCAAAATCAGTGATTCCCGAGTGGTAAGCTTCGGGTTTTTTGTTTATAGTGTGCAGGCTTGGCGTGTTATAACCGAATGCAACACATTTAAAGTTGGATTTAAAGCTTTAATTTGCTTTATGTATCTTTTTTTAATAATAGTTAATTAAGTTAGTTTATGCATTTCATACCACACTTGATGTCTTCTTCTTTCGAAATCTGAATGCAGACCAGAATGAGTCAAGTGGTGAGCCGCCAAATATGAATTGAAGTGAATTAATACCTAAGGATAGAAAGCCCTGCTCTAAAATATTACGACTGAAATAAGCATTTTCCTTCATCTTTTACACTCGTACGGGTTTTTGCAATTATTTATATCCAATTCCTTTATCAAATACTCGAAAGAATATTCCACGCAATACCTTCTCTATAGAGGACGCCTACGTTAGCAACAAAGCGGCGGCTAGAACGGACTTGTTTGAAGTTCTCGCGATAATTACCGAAGGAAATTACGCCCGAGTATTTTTTACGGACGGAAACTTGGCTAAGACTCAGGAAACGAAGCCCAATAATTAAATATTTTTAAGTGCGAGGGAATACAGCGCTCTCGGCAATTAAATATTTTTTCTATCGTCTTTGATTGGTGCTGTGAGTCGTGAGGACTGTTCTTTACAACCGCAATTCACTCAGATTATAGAGTTAATTGATGCGGATACAAAAAGACGAAAACTATGCGCTTCGATGGATAATAACTGATCCTGAAACACGGCTCAGATCACGCAGAACTAGAGAGGAGCTTCGGAAGGAGTAAAGAATTACCGATATCGTTTCGTAATGTTATCTCAAGGGAAAGTTCGTGTTACAAATGAACCAAATCTCTTCCAACGTATTGCTTCCCATGTTCAATTTAAATCTAATACGCTTAATCTTATTTTATGTACTTATTTTATTAAGTTTAAGAGAAGATTTGAAATGAATGTTGAAGACTGTTTAGGAACAAATGAAGCATTCTAATTAATTTGGATCGTACATCATGCTTGTGTATCGAACCGTAGTAATAAGTAATAGCGAAAATAGCAAGAAATAATCGTGGAATAGATTTATGTCTGATTCATCGACAAAACAAGAGTTCTATTGAAATTTCTATTAGTTTATTAACAATAGTTCCATTCCATCGCTGGAATTTCTTCAAACAAGACAGTGAACAAATTTCGCCGGAATATATTAGTATTACTGAAAAATGAAAGTAAAACCGAAAAGCAATTTACAATACCTGTTTGATTCTATATTTTTAGGTTTAGTGAAGTAACGCATAGATTAAATTTTCAGTTACTTATTCTCTATGACTTTAGTTGCAAATCGTGGAAAGAGCAAAGGGTACTTCCAAAGTTACACTTCCAATGTGAGTAAATTTTAGTTTATTTTCTATGCTGTAGACTGGCTAACGGTGGGAGACCAGATGCATTCCATAGCAATCGTCATTCATTAAGTCATTAAGTTTTCTTCATGTTTAATTATTGCTCGAATCGGTGACTGTGACATAGGATAGCTTAATATACAACCCGTCGCACAGATTTCACTTAGAAGATGTATGTTGGCAAGTTGAAAGTAAAAATATGACTTTTGTTGTAAAATTATTCAGAAATAAGAATCTTGACTTAAAATAATTATACGCATGATCAGCTGAAAAAGTTGATTATGTTTATGAACTCTACTGTTTTTTTTTACTCGGTATCATCTTCAAACAAGTGGAAGATGATCAAAATATTACCAAGTAACGAAACTAGTAGTGTTGGTTAATAAGAGTTCATGAAAATAAAGTATTGAGATCAAGGCGGTATAGCTACTTTTTCTGATTGCCTCATCAGCATCGTTACCTGTGGTAATAACTAGTGGTCGTTGAGTAGCCATGGCATTAGTATTCTTTCAAACCCTCTTTCTGACGTTCTTTGATGAATAATTAATGTTTACTTTTCGATCTTGTACGTCATTATTTAATTGATTTTCATCTTACTGCTCTTGAAGTTTTATCTAAACCTAATCAAAGCAAAATTCTCTGACCTTTGAAAATTAAATCCAGTAAAGAGTAAATGTGGAATAAATATTTAAAAATAAAAATTAGTTGCACCCCATCAAGGAGTACTTCTCTTTTAACATAGCTCCTCCATGTGGCATGAGATAAAAACATCTTCGTATTGGAGAGCAAGTCAGTAATTTAAAATTTACGATGCTCAACATAATTTTCTGATTTCATCCGTTTCTGCTTATCGTAATCATCTCAAAACGGATGAATCTCGACATTCAAGAGATAAATATTCTGCAGAAAGAAGTGTTAAATATAACATAGGTCTGTGAATGCAGGCACATCATCAATAGCGCTATCCATCGCGAACTTTTTCAAAACATCCATTTACGTACGTCTAACTGGAGCAAGAACAATCTGGTCTTCATTTGAATGCCCCTTTTCGTAACGGACGTTAAATAAGTGACGCATGATTGGATGCAATCGGCTGACGTCGGCAAGCTTATTAAAGCGGACGACGTGTTGGCGACATTCTTCTTTCATTAAATGAGTCGGAGAGAGCGCCGCGGTGTGAGAGGAAGGGATACTAGGGGGTGACGCAGAGTATGAGAAATTGGTGCAGGCCTTAATATCGTACCGATAAAATTTTCATGTATTCATCTCGGAGATTTAGTGATGTGCTTTATTTGGCGTCCATGAATTCCTCAATTGTTTCTACTCGGCTAATACTGATTTAGCAATACAGCTAAATAATCATATCAGATGAGCAATATGTTTCAAAACTTCACAAATTCCTAATTCTTAACCGATTTCTTCAAGCTATAATAACCTTCCATGTTAACACTAAATCAGACAATTTTTTTAGCTGCTTTAAATTTTGTTGGTTGCTAATACTCCGCTTTAGTTTAACATTATTAACTTAAACTAGAGCTCGTATATCCGAAAAATCTGTGGTAAAGAAATAAAATTACTCGGTATTATACAGATCATTGCGATTAAAATTGAAGAAGTAGATACGGAAGAAACCTACGATGCGGAAATTGAACTTCTTCACCTCCTGTAGTTCATAAAATTAGAGATGGTAAAGAGGGCGTTTCTAGGAATAAAAAATTACAAAAATCCACGCGATATCGAGCTAATTAAACGTTCTTCTACAAAAACCGTAGCCATTATTCGTTCTATGTTTAACAGATGTTTAATCGAGGAAAAGATAACAAATAAATGGAGGATTCTCTTCATTGCAATCTATAAGCAAAGACGAGGAAACGAATATTTACCCTTCTTTTCACATGCGAATTGTTTAATTGCATACCGAATAAGAGATACTATTGATAATAAAATATCGTTATCGATGGTTGAGAAAAGTTGCGACATTAGAAGAGATCTACTAGGTTGTAAAAGTAGAATTCATGGAGTAGAATCATTATGGCGATGGAAATTATTCACTTCCTTTTCAACAAGGTGATATCTCACAGGGGAAAATTCGAGTCTAAATTTATTTTCCTATATATAGCTCTCCGAGGATTACTGTCGTTAATTTTGTCTTCTTGTTCAAGATGTTGATTTTTCACATCAGAATGTATGAATAGGTCAGGAAAGCTACTTTTAGTGCGTGTTTGAGTTGTAAATGTGAACCCGTCAACCATACGTTGTTTTTCATCGGATTCTCTTTCGCTTGACGCAAGCTTATTGGCTTGACCTAGGATTTTTCCCGTGTTTCAATTACCTTAACTGAGGGATAAATGCAATGATCTGCGATATTCCACGAGCAAAAAGTATCATAAATATTATGAAATTATTATAGTTCTTCTAAACTTCAGAAAGAGGAGAGAGTTTATTAATAGTTGAAGTTAACTGAGAATTTTCCTGGAAAAATATAGAAATAAATAGATGTATTCACCTTTCTATCAATTTAGTGTACGACCGGTTTTAATCTTCTCTTCAACTTAAATATCTTTTAATCATAATATAGAAACGAGGTAAAGAGGCCAATGAAATGTAGGTCGCATATACTGGAAGCGCAATATAATTTTACGTGGTTTTATGTAATATTAAATATTGAAGTTCTACATATGAATGCATAGTTCTGCACAAGAATAAACATCTTTTAGAATGCAATCGCGGACAAGATATATATGATACAGGGTAGTTTTCAGAAAGAATATTGCGGAGGTGAAAGATTCGTCCGTAAGAAACCAATAAAAACCAAAAGAATATTTTCGAAAGAAGAACGAGCAAGGGTGACCCAGGAATGAAACTTGGTGAAAGAGAAAAAATATTAATAAAATCAAGAAAGTTGTGTAATCGCAGCCCATAGATGGCTACAACGACAGTAATGACATTTTCTTTGATAAATACGGATATCCCACAATTATATCGGTCACACGATCACAAATACGGTCAGCCGGGAGTTGAATCTTGGTGTTGGGAAGAGATCTTCATGCGTCTACCGTCTGCAGTTGCTGAGGTAAGTCGACTTTTAATTTCCTCTTTCTCTTCAAAGGATAGCGATTTTAAAAACATTCAGTATTTTCACTATACCTCGATACTTGATCGGATATATTTAAATCGAAGATTAATGATAGCAATGTTGGAGATGATGACTCTGCAGCCGTTATCTGTGGAAAATGAAGAGCGATCGTGATTAAAAGCAAAGGTAAAAGAGATTGGTCTAGAAGTAAGAGCTAACTGTTTCTTCTGCACCATACGTAGAGACGAGGGGAGGGTGAAAGTGGATGAGAGAGAGGGTCACAGTACTTGAACTCCATTGACTCCTGAATTGGGTTTAATTGGCGCAGAACAAAAGCAAATCGTGCAGAGAGCTAGATTGGGATGGAGGGAAGGGGTGGGAAAGCAAATTGAAAGAGGCGAGGAATACAAGCGATTGGGACGTCAGTTGAATTCATGTGGCCTACATGAAACCCCAATCATATTACCAATATTAAGAATATTCTGTTAGCTTTGTGCTCTCCTTTGATTCGCCAGTCATAAGAAATCCTGATAACCTTAGGAAGGCGATAATATATGTTATGAAAATCGTCTTGATTTAGTATCAAGAATTATACATCTAAGATAGCCCGGCGATTCTGCTCACGTAAGCTACGAAAGTATTAAAAACTCCCCAATTAGAATTAATGAAAAATGGCTACTTAAATGATATATTAACATACTATCGAACGTAATTTAACTGGTATAGCAGTGTGTTGACCAATATATTCTACATGATTCCCATTGGTTGTGCGTAGTACCTTCGGTGGTCATCTATCCTTGGTTCCCATACTTATTCTCTCTGCCCTCATTATGGAGTTGAATCATAATGACTCATTCTCACGACCGTTGACCTGAAACATCAGTCAAACGCTTAATAGACGGACTGACAAGTCTCGTAAAACTAACTCTATTTCAAGCTAAATGGGATTGAATAGAATAATAACTTAGGGTAAAATGCGCAGATTCTATTTAATAAGTAATAAATTGGTATTTCAGTATAGAGTTTCTCGATCTAGATAGCCCTGACCAATTTCATTCACGAATTCAAGGCTATTAGCGATGCAATTTCATGTAATAAATTTGGTTTATTTTTAAAATTCACATTAATAACGGTTGATCATTACCTTTGGTTATGGCCGTTAAATCAAATCGAGGATTTTAGGAATTGGCAGTGATTGATTTTCCTTTTTGTAATTATATTACTTAACAACGGCTCTGCACGAATGACTTCTTCATGAGATTCTAGGATTAGCATGTTCCGTGCGCCTTCCATTCCGGTTAATTCACGATTATCATAAGTTCAGATTTCCGAGAATGTCCTCTTTTTGAGACGTACTGGAGGTTCTATAAAATTCGTCCAACTTCTTCTATCTGAGACTTGAAATTTATACTCCTTTTACATTTTCTATCCTCTTCTCTCAGATAAGCAACATAAAAATCAATTTTAAATATTATTAAATATATTTGTAAAGATAGTAGCAGCCGTAGAATTATAAGAAAAGCTTCGACAGCTGAGGTTATTTTGCATAAATTAGCCCCAACTGAGAATCGACCCGGAGACCGCTTTTAACAAGGAGAATCAGCTATTCACCTGTTTATCTGGGATTAATGTAAAGGAATATCTATTATACTCATCAAAAGAAATGCTCATTTTATGAATAAATAAATACGGCCACCCAAATGTGAATGCATATAAAACCTTTATGTTTCTAAGAATATTGTGAATTAAGGATAGGTTTTTTGTAAAAGTGTGTGTAACGGTCGATATCTCTAAAGAGATAAGATAAACTTTGAACAATCCAAGGCCATAATAATTTGCTTGATTCGCGAGCTCGTTTTACAGCCCTCATAAGAAAATAGCATTCAAATTTTTTCCTAGAGCCATAAAACATTTGATGGCTAATTTACAGCTGAAAAGGAAAACCAATTTATTAATTAAGAGAAATGATGGGACAATCGTGGAGAGCCAAGTGACCGATTCCGCAAGGTTCAAGAAACCATTAAGGCAGAGTCTCTATGAAGACATTTAAAACGCGTTTATTCGCCGCCCCAAACAGATTACGAGGATCCCTCATTCAGCTCACGTGACCAGCATGCTAACGATTTCATTTGGGAGGACTCATTACTAGCCATGGATAAATAGGCTCGCCAACTCCTCAAGAGTTGATTCTCCATCCTAAGAATGGGGAATTCCGGAGGATTTTTGGTGATATTTTAAAGCGTAATAATGGGAATAAAAAGCCACTAACTCAGTAAAATTAAATTAAATAGGTAGTAAATGACAATAAAAAATTAACTAAATAACTGAATTGAAGGATCGATTTTTTGGGCCTTTGTGTTCGCGCTTTGAGGATGATGAGATGAGACATAAATAAATTTAACACTTTTACAACGCATCAGGTTGCTTTAGTTCGACGACCTGGATTTCGACGTTTAGCATCCTCATCAAGCGAATTAATGACAATTTAACACGATATTTACATTTGATAAACATGTTTAAAATAGCAATAATTTATTATTTATTTAAAATGCTTGCAAAAATTAAAGTAAGGCTCAACCTATTTATTTAATTAAAAGAGAATACATTATGAAAAGATGTTATTCATCCTCCCTAAAGGCCATTCTGATGCTTAAAACAAAATCCGGGATATAAATGGATGAAATAAATAAAATTGCTCATCCAGAACTTCGTCCTCTCTCATCAAAGTATGCTAGTTCAGAATTGACGCTGAATAGAGAATCGAATTTTTGACTCATAGTAGTTGAAGGTTGAAAACAGGCGTCTTCTTGCTATCGGAGGGAAGGGCCGGCCTTACCGAATCACCTAATCCACATTTTGATATCAATGCAGCCATCCTCAGGGTCAGGGGTCAAACTTAGAAGGTCAAAATGTGCAATGGATGATTTCTAGAAGTCTTTAATCTCGGCATTTCCCGATGTGCAGTACCTAGAAGACTCGACAAACGACGGAGTGTTTTCATCCGCCAATTCATTAACAGTCCCGTTCCAATTTTCTTTTCTTGCAGCAAATTTCGTAGTAATAAATTTTACTAACCGAATCTCCGCCGAGAGAAATGAAATTCCATTATATCTATAGGAGGAAAGCCAAATTGGAAGGACTGATGAGCGAAAGCGAGAGAAAACGCCTCAATCCGAGAGGCGGGAGATTTAAAAAATAACTGACCCTTTCTCGACTAATCCCGGAGAGTTGGCAGCCCTATTGGTAGCTTTCAAAGGATCTTAGAGAGCGACCGCATGAATAAAAAAAGGCATTTATTAGTGCTAATACTCGGTGGAGAGATGGACGGATGGCGAAGAGGGGGGACGATGAGGTCTAATCAGTGTGGCGGCATTACCACCACCCTCCGAACGATTTCGGTTTCCTGTCTGGGCTCTTTCCTCTTTGCTATCCCTTCCCCGCCCAAATGTCACTCACCCCCTTTTATTACCATATCCCTGCGTCACATCCATTGCCACCAATATTCCCTGCTTTCCCCATTTCGTTCTCCTTCGCTTCCTGCATTTTACTTCTCACTGTTTCACATGTTTTGCCCAAAGCGATAATTTACTATGTATCGCCCGATTAAGACTAAGATTAAGAGATTATTATTTTTCAGGGAACTGTGTGAAAACCGCATTATGAGTGGGGTAGCTCTAAATCCAGATTATGATAACTTTATACACCTTTTACGTTGGAAAACAAAAGGGAAGGTTTCTTTGGCTATTTGATTTTTAAATATTTGCCAAAAATGTAAAGGATTTTCATTATTCTGCTTAACGTGCCACAGATGTGATATCTGCGAGTCCGCGAACCATTCATGCGCAATTCTGATTGCCTTTTCGTCATATTATTTTTAAGAATGGTCTGCTTTTCGGACAAGGAGAATTTCTTCCTTCCTATACTTAATTCTCTTAATTTGCCGTGAAGCAATTTCAACCAGATAGAAGATTAGGAGAGAATAATTTAAACAATTTTTCATAGACTGAATGGGATTTGAATGGGTTGAAACGCATATGGAGAAGGGCGCTTTATAAGCGGGTAGCAGAGCGTCTTAAGTATTTATTGAAAATGACCGAGAGAAAATCACGCATTAAATGGGATAGCGACTTTTACGAGAGCGTTTTAAACGGGTTTTACTTTATTCACTTATGGAGACTAGGGAATGCAAAATACTCGAGCTTTCAGAAACCCGGGAAACCATTTATTATTAATCGAATGCCCATTTACTTGAATTTTTCACCTTTTTATACCTTACGCCATACCTTTTCAAATTCGACAGTTTTATGCGGAATTTTCGACATTATTGTAATCAGTAATCACCTATAATTTAAAATATCAATTAATGTTTTAGTTGAGTGAGTCATTGGTGAATAAAACAAATTCCTATCTGACTAAAATGCAACGAATCTAGTCATCTGCTGAATATTCGATGAATCTCGAGACAATCCAAGTGAGATGCAAGAATAAGAGAAAGAGGGAATGTAAACCCATCCTGCGTTCTTCGATGCTAAAGCTCATCTTCGCCACTCATTAGGCAGAGAAATTTTGCTTTAGGATATTGAATACAACCGTCAAATACCTAAATATTTTCGGCACTTGGTGAATTTGCCTGAGTTGTCAAGTGGCCGAAACATGATGATAAATGTTGAGTGCTTTGGAAATCCAAACACGAAATCGAACAGACTGATTTAAATACGTCGATGATGATATAATTACGAGAGATCCAAGGAATATTACGCCTCATGTTGGCGCAAAACGATAAAAAGGGTTTTGAGTGAAAGATCATATAGTATCACAAAATATGTTTCATTGGTATTATAGTGAAGTAATCCCACTAAGTGACGGGGAAACCTCTCTTTCAAATGAAGTAATAAGTTTCCAAGTAATTACTACCAATCCATCTGTGTTGTAAGTTCTACTATTTTCAATTTGTATACGAAATAATTCTTGAATGCCTCCTTTCCTCAAACTGACAGACGATGAGAGATAAATAAATTTTAATTTTTCCGATTATTCTTATAAAGAGCGCCCCAAAAATGACGGGTTTGCTCTATTTTACTTATTTCCCCAAAAATAATGCAACATACATTTCTATCTATTTCTATTTACATACGTTTTTTTCGGTACTAAGCAAGCAAAGCCGTTATTTTTGGGGCACTCTGTAGAATTAGCGTTCATTAAAAGCAGTAATTCCTGAATTGCAACCGCCACTATGGCCCTTAATTGGCCTTCGAACGACAGGAATTTGTAACGCGCATGATTCTTTTTCCACGTTTCTCTTTCCACGACCTTCTTCACTCCTCATCCTCATTTTTTCCTCTTGCTGCCGCCCCCACACCACTTTTTCTCATCAATTTAATTCATTCAATCCCTCGTTGAAAGCCCTTTTGGGGAGATATGTCAATTATGCGAGGGATTTCTCCTTCATTCACATAAGGACTCTTCATTTTCTCCTTCGAAGCACCTTTGGGAAATGGATTGTCCATTTAAGGATTCTTAGAAAGACGAAGATTGCCTGTCATCCGAACACATTCTCGCCCTCTTTCCGAAGAACATTAGAACATTTTTTCGAAGCCTTCTCGACATAATGCGGCTCTTGTTAGTCGCAATACGAGAAATTCTGAAATGCATATCGAGAATTTTCTTCTTCTCCTAGAATAATCAATTACTGATGGCGGGAATGAATGTCTGGATCGATCAAAGTATTATTTTGCATATTAAAATGATAGAAATGTTTTCTTCTTTGATACATGGGGGCTATCTTCATCTAAATTGGTAATAATCAATGAGTGCTACGACTGGATCATAGCTCGATTGAGTTTAATAAATAGATCTTTACGTATCCTTACCCCTGCGCGTGAATAACTAAGGAACATATCGGAATGTATTACGTCGGAATCCTGCTTTTTCTGAATCATTTCAGTTAGAAAATAAAATTCTTTAAAGGCATGAAAAATCAGTTTGTTACGTTTATCTTGCATTAATCGATGTAGCAATTGATGAATTTTATCCACTTCGAGAAAATTTATAGAATCTTCGAAAGTTTAACTTTTCTATGGAAAATACTTTTTTTGAGTGAAACAGCGTTTATTTCAATTCATCCTCACACTCATGGTGAAGAATGTCAATTTGGTAGCATTACTTTCGCTGTTATTGGTTTTATCTGCAACCCTGATGATGAAAATCAACATTGAAGCGAGGATCGTTATTAAAGAAATATTGTAATATAAGTAAGACGAAGTTTCTAATACTTCGCCTTAGTTTCATTTGGTATCGATTCACAATGAATAAATTACGGACGCGCATTTCATCTGATACTCCATCTAGACCGTAAACTCTATCTCCAATTCGCGTCAAGTCAATTCGTTCAGTAGATAACAATGACTTCATCAAATAATTTTCTTAAGTGCTTTCCGACAACTGAAATTACACCTTCTCGCCATACACAATCATCACAACTGAATGGATGCACGATGGCCTTCTAATATATTTCTTCTGTGAAAGGAATGTTCAATATACACATCTGACCGCTTTTCATAATGACGGCTGCGCAATACAGTTGTCTGTTCTCTTAAATTCAGTTAAGCATTAATACTGTTGTGCAGATCTTAAAGATCTCATAATTCTCTCTTTTACATGGTGTTAAATAATAGTAAATAGCAACTTCTATATTATTTACTCTTCAGCAATCTCTCTGAATATCTTCAAAATTTTGGTTCGCACAGTGAATTTCAATATAACGACGAGCTTAAAAAACATTTTAATTTTCGTCTTAGATTACTACGATACTTGTTGATTGAGTCAGCAAGCATTTTCAATATAATTATACACCAAGAAATGCTACATTTTCAAAACTCCCTTATCCTGCCAGCGTCCGCCATGTTGTAGCCACGATTCCATTCAACTGCAACGATCACCCCTACGATCCTTTTAATCAACTTTTACCGTGGATTTATTGCAGACACCTCCAGATTGGAAAATATCGATTTTAGAATTTCCACTCACCAAAGTATAGAGCGATGTTTCTGAATTCTGACCTCATTTTGTCTTTTGAGATGTTAATTCGTTAATTAATAAATTCAGTTTTGATTCCCTTTCATTTGAGATCAAGAATTAAAGATTAGGAGAGAAAAAGGAAAATGTAAGAAGTCAGATAAAGACACTTAACTTGAAATTATAGAGAAATGTTGACAGCAGGTGACGGAAAAAGAAAGAATGAAGATATTTATTGTTTAACGTTTATTAAGAAATTGGTATAAGTAAATCTGAAATCTTTAAGTAAGATTGCTTCTCAACTGTCGATCAGTTGTTTGATTTGGATAAAAACAAAGAGATAATTCTTAAACTACAGTTCCATTCAAACATCAGGAATTTCAATTTTCCCATAGAACATATGAAAGATAGGACAATGAACTTACAGAGAATGTAAGGACGACTACTAAAATCAATTTTTCAACTTTTAACTCATTAAATAAAAATTAAAGCAATGACCTTTTATCTGGTATTACTTAAAAGTCAGGAAACGTTTGAATCTCTGTCTTCATATATAAATATATCTCTCAATTTTTAAACTATTTGCCAATCTATGCGTCCATAAGTTTATATTTTCGTAATAAAATATGCAATTAAGCCGTTATTTCAAGCTTTATTTCATTGTGCATATTACACAGCTATTCAATTATCACGGGAATTTTATTACTCAAGCAGACTGTCAGGTTTTTCCGTATTATAATAGTACTGAGTGCAATGGTCGTAATGAGAAACACAATATCCGAAGGAAAGAAAAACACGCACGTAATAAAGGCAACTTCCAATAGTCTTGAAGCCTTCTTTCCACGTCTTTGTTAATATATGAAATGAAGGCTCCTCGACTGGGTTTCTATTCTTATAGTTTCATGATCAATTGAAGAGGATGAAATGCGCCATATGGAAGGAAACGCTCCGTCATCTTCTCATCCAGGTGCGCAGAAAAGAGACAAAATGAGAGCAAATACGTCCACAAATGACAACACGATCAAATTGCTTCGGCGAGAATGATATTAAATGTTTCCACCGGAGAATTACGTGCACTTGATTCAACAAGAAATGCTTTCAGTGGTAATAGAAGATTAAGATCCTTTCATCCATCAAGGTTCTGAGAGCGACTCGCGTCCTTTTAAAGACATCTGCAGGTGAGTAATAAGCGAACGGATCGTTATAAACCATATGCAAGGAGCGTTCCGTATCGTTGAATTTCGTCGTCATTACTTTACAGCGAGTTTTCGATGTTCCATATACAAATTCATGGATTCATTGATGAAGCACTTAATGAAATTTGATATATATATTTTAAAATATTTTTATGATATCAGAGAAATCTAATTGGCAGGATAAAATCAAGACTATAGGAAAAATGTTCGCACATAAGAAAATAATGTCCTCCTGAACACAAATATTTTGTATCGGAGGGCTGCATCAATGTACCAATCAGGGCATCGAAGCGTAATATTTTGCGCCAACCAAATTCCACATTTCTGCTAGCGTCGAACCGGTTCGAATAGTTTTTCCCGCTTCGGCCATCGTAATGTTATATTTTTTTGGAGGTTACTTATATTATTTTTAGCTTTTCTTCATTTGCATTAATTTACACTTAATGTTAGGATAAAACAAATAGTAGCCCTATATAGACGCGACGCTACATTATTCAGTAAAATCACCTCCAAGTACCCTTAAGTAAAATAATCATTGCTGAAAATCGAAAATTGGAAAGAAGTATATAACGGTCTTCGGTTCGGATTCAAGAACTTGAATTTTTCGGTTTAGATTCGGTAATCATTGGCAGAATTGCCGTCTTTCTTGGGTTTTGGTTTTCGGTTGGGATTGATGATCTGATTGCAATAGCACACTGAAACGACGAGATAGCACTTGATTAGTTTATCACCAAATAGTCCAACATCGACATCTTGCATGAGAAAACTAATTTATTGGCCATTTGTGTGGAATGAGAATATTTAACATTCTGTGTTCCCTTGATTAGCAAAGACGAGAAAAATAATGTAGGTACCAATGGTATTTAGTATGAAGGAGTAAAAGAAAGGCCGCAGTGAACAGGTTCCCGATCTCTTTCCCATTGCTTTGTTTTATTGATTTAGGATTGATTTGATTGATCAAATGCTTTGAATTTTGGCGATTATTCGGGACGCTTGCAATCGAAATTAAAATCAGTTAAATTGTATCAACGAAAAGAAACATGCATTGGCGAATATATCTCCTTATAATTTTTCTAACCTAATTAAACTCCACAAACATTTCCAACAAAGATGCTAAATTTCCACTGTTAAACGTTACATCCACATTATACGAGCGTGAAAAGGAACTTATAATCCAATGCTTTGCAATTAAATTTCTTGTGATTTGTGCAAAACTATACAGAAACATACTATATCATGGGAAATACAAAAAAGTGTGATCAGATTCTCGGATGATTTTTACAGTTCCATGCGTGGAAGAAGCTAATCAAATAATAAATACCCAACTTAAATTATATTCTGAATTTTTCCGGAATACTGTAAAAATTCCTAAAAACCTCTTCAGTCACCCGTACGCTCTCTTTCTACCTCGTCTTTTCTCGAAAAAGAAATGATTATCCTATTCCAAATTCCTCTTGCTGCATAAAAGAAGCTGAGAACCGTATAAGTTGCAGTTCCACTTTGTTCCCCCACGATTGTATTTCCTCTCAAGTTGCTCCTTGTTAAGAGTGAGAAAAAGGTATAAAATTGCAATCGTTAGCTTTGAAAATCCGAGCCCATTTGGTCCCTGTGTTCCGGTGCGGGAATATGGCTTTTACATTTGCGAATATGTCACATTCCAACGTGCTTATACCTCCGTACGTACACCAATTCAAATGAAGACTAAAACGCGCCCTTCTTTCACTTTTGGGAAGCACATATAGGCGGGTCCTTCTTGCGTGCATCGCAGAGCAATCACTGGGAGTCTTGTACCGATGGGATGGATTAGAGTGGAGTCTAAGGAAATGGAAATCAGCCTCCCGCACACACACGCGAGGCACAAGAGCGTGTTTGGTAGGAAGGAGTATTGATTGCCATCCCTCTTTGAAGGAGCCAATGTAGATCCAAATCCCATTTCCTCTCCCCCCACCTCCTTATCTGCATCCAGCTCATCCCTACCCTTCTTTCCATTTCCTCACCGAAGGAAATACTCATGGACCACACACCCCTCCTTTCTCACTTTCCTTCAAATTTCTCTTTTCTTCCTCTTTGCTTTTGACACGTCTTCCTTCTGATTCCCGATTCATTTTCCTCTTTTCTTCTCCCTATCTTACGTGTCTTTTGATATACTTCTCAGGAACAGTGCTTCTCAAACGGTGTCAAAAGGAAGCTAACAGTGCGCGTACCATAGAATTACAGGAAGTAATCTATATTAGTACTACTAAGAAGGAGTCCGGGTATGGGTATCTGGAATCGAACCCGGACTACTATCACCAAATTTGAATTCTTTACTTAATTGGGGGCCTATAAGAAATGCTTCCGATATATATATATATATATATATATATATATATATATATATATATATATATATATATATATATATGCCTTATATTCTACAGATCAATCAGGGCTCGCCATTACGGAGCCGAAAATCATAATTATGCCACTTTTATTTATTTTTGTATTTATATCATAAGTTTAGGATGGGAGATGCTGACAATTACTTGATTAAGGATTTATTCCAACCTAAATCAACTCCAGAGGAAAAGAGATTGGACGCACCCCAAGAGGGAGCTAATGTTACTGGTATGTGCAATATAAAACATGAGGGATGGATGAAAATTTCTGGAATGAGCGCAACAAAAGGTATAGAAAGTAAGTATTGGGGGTGTGGCAGGTAATAGTACCCCTATCCTCCGCTGAAAACACTAAACAATGGACTCTCCCATCCTGAAATTTGTCAACCTCTCAGGTGCCATACGATTCCGTGTTTAATACCGTTCATACTTTTATAAATCTTTCCCTCCATTTTCGATACCAACACCTGTATCTATCACATTGTTTTCATTCTTTCTCTATTTAACTTTTACATTATCCTAATATCCTCATTTCCCCTCCTTTTCTTTGATTCGATAAAAATTAATAATAATCAACCCGTATTTCGCCAATGGAATCGGACCGAAACTGTAATTGACAGTTATTTCCGCTGGAAACGATATCGAAACCAAAAAAAAAATTAAAACATACAAACACAAACCGAAAACCGTGAAATATTCCAATCCAATTTCCGGTTATAAACAATACAATTTAACTTTAATGTAAATGGAGAAAACTTTACTCAGGATAATGGTGACTTCAAACTATAATGAAATGGACCTTTATTCGAAAATTTCTTTGAATCTAATGAATGTTAATCTTATTACATACCTTTCAGAGGGTCATAGTATTATAACGAAAGGAAGGTATATCAGTTCGAACCGGTTCGATGTTGGTACACGGAACTAAACCGGAACTGAATCGAAAATAAGAAAGAAAAATATTAGGGTTCGAAGCCCTCATATCATCCGAAGGTTCGATTAAGATATGAATACGGTATAGAACCAGAAATCAATACATTATAACATTATTAAAAATTTATTATAACATCTACTAAGTGTTAAACAATACTTTTGCCGAATAGAAAACCAAAATCTAACGGAAAATAAAGCTATTGAAGAAATCCTTCCTTTTCTTCTTCGCCGCCCTCTTAATCTCCACCTTTCTCCCGCATCCACCCCCTCCCCTCCCCTCCCCTTCCCATCCACCCCCTCCCCTTCCAATCCCTCCCCTTCTCACCCTTCTTTCATTTTCCACCTCTCCCGCACAACGCCTCCATCTCTCCGGTGCCGTATTCTCAATTTTCAATATTTTCTTGATGTTTTATTCATCCTGCCTGCTCCCCTTGCCCCGACAATTTCGAAAGAGGACTGAGATGTGAGTGGCGTTGGATTGAAAGGGACGGCGAATTCTATGAAGAATCACCTTCCAAGTGCGCGGATGTCGAATTATTCTCTCTTCTTCATGTGCTCTTTAATCGCCGCTTCTCAAAGAGATGAAAGGTGATCGTCCTCTGAGCACTAAATACGTCACCTCAAATTTGGGGGTCACTTTATACTGATATACAAAAGGATATTTTCTAAAAATTTAATAAACACAGCTCAACGTGGGTGAATATTATTTACGAAATCGAAAACCTTTTGTTTTCAATATCTGTAGGAAAAAAATTAAAAAAGTCGATAATAATTTTTAGTGATTATTTTTGAAAATACGATAAAACTCGTTTAAGACGCTTAAAACGTAATTTATTCTCGGCCCCATTCACAAGAAAAAGGAAAATATACCAGTAAAGAGGCCGTGCTTCCTGCCTTTGTCATCTCCAGATGTTCTGCAACCCCTTTAGCCAATCGTTCACCTCATTCTATAAACCAACTTTTTTAAATAGTCAGTATTTGACTATCCTACTGACTCCCTCTAATGCTTTTCTCTAGAATATTCCTTGTGAATTTCCTCTTTGGTGTGACGAATTGTTGAGAATGAAATTAAGATATCGCGAAGCATAACGATCTCCACCCCCTTTCAGGGCTGCTACGAGATGGAGTGAGATCTCCTTTATCACTTTTTTCTCATGATCAAAGCAGAATGTTCCATTATATTGGCGGTAAACGCGCTTGGCACGCACGACTGATCAGGGTTTAATTGTAAAACGACTTCTAGGCATTCTCACAATTGATCGCTCATCCATAAATATTGATCGATGGCAGTTATAGGTCTCACTGGAATGGGACGTACAGGAATCCCATTGAAAATGCAATCGCGGATTGTTCATGTAAATCGCTATCACACAATATTCTTCTATGCGTTCTGATAGATGACGGTATGCACTGTAGCGCTACGGCATCCGAATGTTGTGCGATTGGTACTCAAAGAATGACTCCTTTTAACGATTTGTTTATTATGTGTCCTTCATGTTGATAATAACATGAAATTCATTTTTTAAGACTATCTCTCGATACTCATTCAAAATCGGTTACTGGTCATATGAATTTATTTTAAAGTTTTAAAAGGCTCTAAGAATTTAGTTTTTATTTGTACTGTGTACGGATCGAATCAAACTTGTTTCAAATTATTATCTTTGAGATAACGTAAAGCTATTCGTAAGATAAGTAATACATATAATTATTAGTTATTCCATGGAAGTATTTATTTTGTATTCTTCCGGACATTTCTATCACTCCTTTAAAAAATTTTATTGGAAGGTTTGTCATATCCGTCCCTTTTACGATTACTATTGTTTACAGATCGCTACAAGGTCTAAAAAAAAACTATTAATATTAGGCACCAATTGAAGACATCTAGTAGAAATTTCCAGAATATCTGTCAAAGATTATTTTATTTCATGAAATTTTCAGCATTTTTGAAACTAATTCACAGGAAATAACTTCCCTATTATTAGGGAAATATCGATATAAATAATCCTATGATTTTAATGCGTATACTATGAGAATGAAGAAATTTGCTACGAATATTTTACTCTGTTATGTAAATCCCGTAATTATCAAAGTAAGAAGTTCTGGTCAACATTTTTATTCTTATTTATGGTAACCAATCGTTATCCTAGAATTAGTCGGAAAGTAAGGAAAATGTTTCTCCTCTCTCTCTCTCTCTTTCTCTCTCCAGGTTATTTCATTTACATTATTGATTTGGATGGATCTTTATTATATTACTTCGGAAATACAAAAGGGTTTCAATTTAAATATTGAATATGTTACTCTGAATCACTTCTCTTAGTATAGACAATTATAATTTGAGATCAGATCCAGAGAAGCATACATTCGAATTTTGTTATCGAGAACAGAATTCCAAGGTAAACACCAACAAATTTCATTTTTCTGTTGGTAACGATTCTGCCAATTCTCAATTTTTTGCCCTTCATGAAATTTTTACGACGCATCTAGGTGATTAGAATAAAGAGTTTTTATAAAATAAGTGTAAAAAGAGCCAAATGGAAGAATAAGGCTGAATTGAATGGAGGAAGGGGGCCATTATTATATTAACGAAGGCCCTGTGTCTAAAGGATAAACGCCAACCCTGTGCTCTTTCGAAGGAATTATTCAACTTTCCCTTCTTTTGATTCATAAGGTAATCGATAAGATCTCTAGAGTCGACGGTTTTGTTAAATTACTAATTTTAATATTCAAATAAGAAATCAGTATAAGAATAATATTAGTCAAGCACTCGAAAATATCGCTACATCTACATATGTACCTTGCAATCAGTCTTTCGGCGCGTAGCAGGGGGTGCATGCACCATGAATCTACTTTCCTAATCGATTACTTTCGCGTATTATTCTCGGAAAAATGGATTCTTCAATCGACTGGTTGGATTTATTTTTCTGATCTTTCTCGCATTATTAGGACGGTCTGTGTAAGAATATAGACGCATAATATCGGCTACACCTTCTACGAACATACTTTCTCCGAATTTATTAAGCCTTTGATTGAACCTTCTTAAGATTCCTACCCCCTGATACATCCAAGTTACGCTCACCGATTTGCCATAGCAATTCCTTACAAAACGTACTGCCTCACGTGATGTGCGACACGAAAAAAACAACTGAAGGAAAGTGATCAGCAATATCAGCGTTAAATAATAAATTAGGACACGAATGAGAATTCCAATTACGTTACGAAATGTTGCTATCCTCCTTATACCGTACTTGTCACGTGCTAAGTTTCCCATGTCCTTCCCTGCATATATATCTATTCCACATCTGCGTATTTATCCTCTCCTTGGGCCGTTAAAGATGGCGACTAAAAAAGGAGATCAGCGCATGCGCCACCTCCAAACACCACTTTTTGGACGAATCTCCCCCACACACATGTGCTTCTCTTTTATATTCCGCACGGCTCTCTCATCTCACCTGCTCTCTCAAGATATAGGGCGGGTCCATCCCTTCCATCCGCTGGAAATGCCTTGATTAATAATTTCATAACTTACGCGCTGCAGAAGAAAGGGAAGGAGTGGGCGGGTTTTATTCTTCCCTGCATGGCAAGGATATAAAGTTGACCCGCGGGTGTATGCATATCTAAGTGTGTATGCACAAGAGTCAATGTATAAGTGTGTGGGTGTATTTAAGTACGAGTCGCGAACGATTATTCCACCAAAGTGGTGTCCTTTAGTTGTTGATAGATCCATAATACATATATCGAGGACTATAATTTGATTCCTACGTAAAGGCAAGTGTTTCACATATGCTTTCTATGATATTCATTCCATTACTTGCGGATGGCAAAATAACGCGGAAACCGGTGGTCGAACAAATAATTGGCGGGAATGTATATTCTTTTCCGTTCCCTTTCAATGGATTTCAGCAACAATATCTCGTTGACTTATGAGTATTTATTAAACTATTTCATACTTTGCGCGATATTATCGGGTGAAATTGTAATATCAAGAAACTGAATTGAAAAAAGGAGGAAGTGTTACTAGCTCCCGCTACCATACCCTGCGGAGGGAATATTTTTCATTTGATTTCAGGACCGAAATAGAGAAAAAGGTAGCTTTCATTCAGTTACTTCTTGCAAGAGCAGTAGATGACATCTGAGTCTCCGATTTTGATCAAATTTGGTAGGATGATATTACTCAAAATACTTTTTCTCCCTTTTGTGTGTAAAAAATCAACAGTTTCAGCGTAATTATATTACAACTCTAGAAAATGTCCGAATGAAAAAGCTTCATGACGGGCGAAAGCAAAATAAATGTCCGCCAAATTAAAAAAGCGGTTACGAAATCAATGTATATCTCTGTCTACTTAATGAACAAGGAATAAATATTAGTAATAATTAAAGAAGGAGAGGCAGTCCTCAATGACCCCATATCATTTGCAGTTATGATTAGCAATTTTCAAATAAATACTTATGAATTACGAAGAGAAACACGGATGAAGGGAGAATTTTTATTAGCTTATAAGTGACCATCTTTACGGCACGAAGACCTCATTTCAGAATGGTAAACTAATGAAAAAAGTGTTGATGGCGTTGTTGAAACATAAGTTTTAGTTACGCGTAATGCTTAAATTTCAATTTTTATATTGTTTTATAAGATCTTACATTCTATACAATCCAGGAGGTTCGATATGTTTGATCACACCACCTTCGATATTGCAGAAAATAGAAAACGGAAAAGAAGGCCGAAAATTCGTACATAACACATGGATTCGTTCTTTTAGCCATAAAAAAGTGCTCCTTATATACCGTCAGATACGAGAATTGTCTTACTTCAATGGTGAGCTTTGCTTAAGATTAAGGGCCTGTCCCCTTGGAAAATAATCTTGTTTCTAGTGTCACAATATGAAAGCTATTGAGGTCTGAGTGCTAAATACTAGGATTCCTTCAGTTCATTCTCTACTGAATATTATGAAGATTCATAGGGTCATTATACTGCATGTCTCTTTTTTCCTTCAATTCTGTGATGAATTTTGTATTTTTGTATAATTTTCCCACTCGTTCTTAAAAGTCTTTTAATAAGAGAGAGTTAATAAGAACCTGAATGAGATTGAATATTGATATGTTATAAAAATAATAATAATACGCCTTAAAATAAACTTCATGAAAGGAATTGATCGTCAGTACTTATCAAAGTTTCTCTTACGCCCTTAACGTTAATTATATTTTCAGGAATAAAATTACTTTACAAAATTAAAAAAGAAAATTGTTTGTTTTCCTCACTCTGCGATAAAAACAAAAGCAAACACACTCCTCATCTTGCCTACAAAGCATCATTCCAAATCCATTCTTATCGGTAATAATTGGAGGAGGGTTTTGGAACAAAGAAGTGTTAATGGAAGCAAAATATTCGGCAATTAATTCGCAGATTTTTGGAGCGATCGGAATTCATCGCAGCGTGATCTCTTGTGAATCGGAAACCGGGGAGAGTGAAGTGAGGACAACATCGGCGCGATAAAGAAGAAGTAACCACGGTAATAATCCATCTCACCTAGAAAAATATTTCCTCCTTTTCCCTCTCACACGCCATCAACGAAACGCGCCGAAGGAAAAAAATTATTTACTACGAACGAGTTCCATCAGAAGGCGGTCTTCCTCTCTCTCGGAGCTATTTCTTAAAAAATCCTTTCTCCCTTCCGTCACTCCCAACACCTCTTAAAAACCGCCCCATTCTATAAGTTCTATTTTTCCTTCCCCTTACACCAAAAACTCTCTTCCGTACAACGCCTCCCCCCTCGCATCCTCTACTGCGGGCATTCAATTTTCTTAATGACGTCGCGACTGTCAGGCTCAGGACACTCATAGAGGGGAAGGAAAATAAAAAAGGGAACGTTGCAAATACTCCATCGATTCCTCAGCCATTACTATGACCATTTACACGTACGTAGTACATGCGTGCACTTTGATCGAGGCCCTCCGGAGTATGGCATACGTGGTTGTCTATTTTTCTAGATGGGTACTTTTGCAGCAAAAATGAGATTTTGAAGATCTCTAGAATAAATTTCTATGATTTTTTCGCTTCCGCTTATGATTTTTTCTGACCGGTCGATGTTGAAGCGGAAAACTTGAAGATAAAATCGAACATTATGTGTATAAACCATGCACTCAGTTATCAACCAGAAGATCAATTTAAAACTCTTTTCTATAGCACTTCCGTTTGTCTTCTTCTCGGAGGCCCCAAACTCTCCTACGGACAACTGTGAAGAGGGCATGGGGCTTACTAGGTAAAATGATAAGTGAAGCACTTTTTCTTGGCTTTTCTCACAGAGCAAGATTGTTATGTATGGATAAGTCCATGTACGTGGGGGGACCCAAAAGTAACGAGAACCGGGCTGTGGAGGGGAGGAACGTCAGGGGACCGAGTTCTGGTTGGTAGGGTATTTTGGCGGGAACTCTCATGAGTCAGTATGCAACGTTTCGTCGCCGTGAGAGCAACTGTTTGTGCGCAGCATTTCTTTTATCAAAGTAACTTTTTCCCATGTGGCGAAAACGTGAGATGGCTGACGCTCGAGAGCAACGCGCGGCGGTAAAATTTTGTTTTCTGTTAGGGAAAACGGCTGCGGAAACTCTTGTAATGCTTCAAACAGTTACAAGGTTGATGCTTCGAGTCAAGCTCGGGTCTACGACTGGTTTTCGCGGTTTAAAAGGGGCGAAATGACGATTGAAGACCAACCTCGTTCCGGGCGCCCCTCAACTTCAAGAACTGACGACAACGTTGAAAAAATCAACACCCTAGTCCGTAAAGATCGTCGCCGAACAATTGATGAGCTCTCTAATATTTCTGGCATGTCATGGAGTTCAATTCAGAGGATTATATCAGAGGATTTGCGCATGAGAAGAGTTGCAGCCAAATTTGGCTCACACTGCGTTGTCTGTGAGGCAGTTTTTGAGTAAAAACGGAATGACACCGATTACTCACCCGCCGTACTCACCTGACCTGGCCCCCTGTGACTTCTTTTTGTTCCCTAGGCTCAAAAAGAACATGAAAGGAAAACGTTTTGGGACTGTGGAAGAAGTGAAACAAAAATCGCTGGAGGGGTTAAAAGACATCCCATTATGTGAGTTCCAGAGCTGTTTTGATCAATGGGAAAAACGTTTAGACAAATGTATATTGGTTAATGGAGAGTACTTTGAAGGTGATAAAAATTTAGTGTAAAAATATTGAGAAATAAAAAAGTTTTAATGAAATTTCTCTTATTTTTGGGTCCCCCCTCGTAAGTGTAGCGCAATTGCCCTACGAATGACACAACTTTTGATGAAGTGTAAATGGGATATATATGTCATTATTCACCATTACTCATACATCATTATCTTTAATATAATCACAACCATGAACAAGACTAATAAGAAATTAAACGAAAGATAATATTTTCCTTATCCTGTACAATTGTAAAATATTCCAACATTCAAGATAGAGTTGCGAAGAACGGATGAAATTGAACACTAATTTATCGAAAATTTATTTTAGAGAATAAAGTATACCAGAATCTTCCTAGCAGAGGCGAAGGGGCGAAATGGAATAAATATTCTATTTAAATTTAAACCCTGCAAACCGCCACTGGCGCATGGCAGGGAGTGTAAAACACCGAAAACCCTATCTACCCTATTGACTGCTGTTGGCTTCTCTAATACTTCGCAGAAAAAAATACCATAGATAACTATCTTTCCTAGCAACTATTTCCCTGTAATGCTTATCGTTTTGTCTAGAAGATCACGTGCGCTACTAACTGGTATGATAATATCAACTACCTCCTCCACGAGATCCATAGTGATAAATTTATTAAAAAGCTTCTCACGGTAATAAAATCTTCGAATAATAACCTCACATTTCTTAGTGATTCATCAAGCATGGAAATTAGTGAATTGTTTGTGTATTGAAAATATCTTTTAATCCCTAAAAAAAGTGCAGCAAAACTGATTTTGCAGATCGTGACTCTAACGAAAAATGAAAGAAAGTGCTAAATTACAAGCGGATCTTTTGAGAAAGCATGGAAAGTACAGAATGCAGAGTTAGTGAATATGGAATAAAGAATAGGATTTTCGAATACAGTTTAATTAAAACCATGATTAACAGATACACCTTGGAAATATAACAAATAATGGTGTGCTGATGAGTAATAATAGGATGAGTAATGACACGTTCAGAAGTTAACTCGGTGAGCTACAAAAAACAATATTTTGCTCTACCGGGTAAGATAATTAATTAATTAATTTCGCTGCAATAAATAATTGAAAATTGATAATCGGAGTATAGGCGATCCTGCAATACACGTCTATGCTAGCCGAGTATGCATGAAATAACGAGTATGGAGGAAATAACGAATATTCGTTATTTCCTCCATACTCGAGCATTCTTCTCTGGTATATCTTGTACCTTTTTTCAATTTCATTCGTTAATAATTAAGTAAGTTGCACCTCAGTATGTTAAGGATGAGTAATCTGAAAGAAAGAGTAACGATGCAACTGTAACTTAATTTATAAGAAATCTTGAAAAAGACGTTACATACTAATCAGCTGATATGAGATGAGCAGGAAGGATATTATATAAAAATTCATAATTTTTATTTGCTTTTACGTTAAACCGAGTCTCGCTGGAGTATTATTCAATTTTCGCTTTACATTTCAGTTTACAGTCCACTCTACAGTTACTCCTGAGACAAAATCATTGCTGTAACCCCATGGCAAGGCGTTTCTTTACATTTAAATAATTTCCTTTCGTTTTATATTAATCCAGATATTTGATATTACTTAGATTAAGACAAGTTAAGATATTGTGCTAATGCCAAAACCTCTCGAGATATTCTTTTCATTCTAAAACTATTTTGAATAAGTAGAAATTTCGTTTACTTTTCCCCATAAAAGAATTTGGCACCGAATACATTTCGGAAAATAAATAAACCCCTATCCAACCTAAATACCAATGTGGTCCTGGAGGAATCTTAAAGAACGGTATTTCATTGGGTTTTCAAATGGAAAAATTCCCATCTAGCTCGAGAATTCTCATCTTACGTTCGCAAAAAAAATCCTACCTTCCACGAATCCATCCGGGGCACACATTCAGGTGGTATCGAATCCAAATATGCGGAGGGTAGAGCCATCCGAAGAGCAAATACATCCAAAGCGAGAATGAAGATCGAGACACGGGAACGCAAGCAGCTGCTTAAACGCTCCTCCAATAGAAAACTTCTTCTGAATCGGCAATGCAATTATCACAAAGGTAATATTATTACGACAAACTTTATTTCAAGGAATTAAATATAGATTCAGAGACACAAAGCTTTAGTTTTGCTTCATTTTCTTCCTTAAAAATTTGAACTTTCCCTTATGGTTTTATTATTGAAATAGAGTAACTTAGTATAAATTATTGTGAGATGGTTCCTTTTTTATTAAGTGCCTGATAATGACTCTGTGATTCTAAACATGTCGCTCGAATAAATATTGTGGGGAATTATATTTAACTATTGCATTTCCAGTTCTGTGATGGATTCATTACTTGATTTTATAATTTTAGTATAGTAACTAAAGATAGTAGTGTTTGGTATAGTTCAGCAACTAGATCCACTGACAAGCCAATTATTGAAGGAGAATTGCCAAAGGAGCAGATCTAAATTCAATAATCGAAAGAGCAACTTAAATCATAAAACGAATTGTTAGCTATCGCAGATTGAGATTTCGTAATTTTCATGTTAGTAAATATTTTTGCAAACTTACCCTTACCAAACTTACAATAAGAGCAATCATTTATATTCCTTTGTTATTACACTCAATTTATTTTAATACTAAGACGATCAGTTGCGGATTCCATCATTCTGCACCTGAAGATGAGGATTTAGCCGGTTGTCTCTGTTTTTAATTTGTGAAGACTACTAAATCTTTGAATTTTACAAAATCGTTACACGGATTCCGGCTAACGATGATAGGCTACATTAATAACCCGTTGATAATTGGATTGTGATAAATTTCAAATACACTGCTCTGTAAAAAAAGTTGTGTTTGATATTCATCGACTTGGAACGACGTGAAATTCGAAAATTGAAAATGTATGTCATACTGCGATACTCAACATTCTCAAGAGATTTTTCCATCCACTTTCATTTTTATGCACAAACACATTTCAAAATTTGAAAATTAATGAACTTAAGTTAAGTAAAATAATGAAGTTAATCCATGTAAATTTACTATAGGTCTCGTAAGAGAAGATTTTCCTGATTTCCTAATATCTACACTGAATTTAAATTGAATCGAAGTCTTATTAAATCGCGGAATTCGGACGACGTTTCTGGTTTTCCTTAATCTCTAACATGTATCTGGAAAAGTTAGAAGGATCAAAAAGTAGAGTAAAAATCGCAGGAGAAAGGGAGAGGAATGAAGGAGATATGGAAGGAAAGGGGAACACGGCAGGAAAGCCAGGCTGCTTAAAAACTCAGATTGTTTGCTTTTCATCAACTTGGATCTGTGTGTTTTCCTACTCGCCAGGGGAAGAGATGAAAAAAAACGAGAAGGGAAAAAAATCTGCCAAAAAATGAGGAGGTGGTGAAGAAACGTGAGGTTCGATGGTAGTGGAAGTAGAGGGTTAGCGGGGAAAGATCTTCAAGACTGGGGATGTAACAGAGGCAGGAGTTTTTCTTCTTGAGGAAGCAAAGGAAACATCCTCGGCCGGATAATATTCTCTCATCTTGGTCCCGACACTCCTTGCCCATATGCACACAAGCTTTCCTTATCGCACACCCATCATGGGATGTGAGGGAATTTTTGAGGGAAAGAGATAAATACGGGCGCAAAAGGGAATGGAGCGGGGAAAGGATAGGATATTTGCGAGGAAATGGAGGAGATAAGGCGAAGGAAGCCATTGATATTAATATTTTAAGACCTAGTCATAGCCCCCGAAGGACCTCGTGATTTTGCATACGAACTCGGGATGTTAGTTTAGGAAATTTTCATATGAGTAAGTAGGCAGGACAGATTTCACTTAAAAAATATAAACTACATTTTAGAGAAGATCATCTGAGGCCAAAGTGGATCATTCCTAAACGGCTATATATTATTAACCAAATATAATATAGAAATAAACCGCTTATTTGACATATCAGTTTAACATTCGATGATAGTTTCTAATGAAAAGTTTATGAATATCACTCTAGGAATCACTTTCATATGCATACATCATTGTAGCTGTTCACTTTCAGGTCGATCAGGATATTACTAAGAGAAAACCAGGAATTCTCAAATCGCCGAATGCCGGTAACCGCTATTCCTAAGAAATAGATTAACGCCAGGTGCGGCAGCCAGTTTTCAGAAACTCCCGATGCGCATTTCAGAGACTATGCCTCCATCATCAAGGAGACTTAACTACTGAATGAATAAGTTCAAAGATTTGGTTAAATGTTGATGAAAATAACATTCCACTAATATTTTGAATCTCTACGAAATGAAAAGAATATTTCACATCGTCCGTCTTTTAAATATCAATTTTGTATTCACTGCTTCTTCAATCGAGTCATTAAGGAAAAATTCAAGTATTTTCCGAAATCTCTATTTCCAATCAGCTTCTTCTTCGTATTTCTCTCCTTCTCGCTCTTTAATGTTCTACAAATACATCATCTTTGTAATTCTGATTAGCTCAATGCTTCCACCAACCACAACTTTAAGTCTCTTCCCTCGAATACCTCAGAAAAGATATTTAGTTGTACTACAAAATTATACCTCATATTTCCTACTTTTTAGCCTTTTAAATCAAATGTTCACAATCTCCAAGTGCTCTATTATACGGTAGACTGAATTCTAGGTATTTATAGTCCTAATTTCGACCAATAAGTTTGTTTTGTTGTAAATATTAGTGTGCTACTATAATAGTATGCATTGTAAATAAATAAAATCAAAGGATGAAACACATTAAACTAATGAATAAAGTATTTCTATTATTCATGAATTGAATAAATATAAATAAATTGGGACATTTTCACCACAATGTACCATTTATATCACTTAAGGTCGATGATGGCGTAGAAAAGAAGAGAATTCTAAAGTATTTTTAAGTAAAAGAAGTGCATAAATAGAGGAGGACGTAGCATTCGTCCGCAAAAGTTAAGATGGAAAGAATGGAGAGATGAGGAGATAAGTTTGAAACGGTAATCCTAAAATGAGGGTAAGAGGTTTGGGAGCGTGAGGGGTGCGTGGGAGGCTCCAGTGATAAGGATGAAAAGCTGGAGAAGATGGAATGTGTGACTTGGTATCGAGAAGACGACTCAAGCGGGAGATTAAGGCCTTAGTGGGTGATTCCATAGCTGTTTGCTTTTTATTTCAGGAAATTCGAGATATAAATGTATATAGGTGTATATGGAAGTGTGGTGCGGAACCAATCTTCCTTCAAGAATACAACATAATGGAGCAAAAAAGTAAAGGAAATTTGGGCACCCCATGCGCTAGATCTCACATAGTAAGCCTTACTCAACTTTTACCTTTTCAACTGTAATATACGCATTAAACACACTTTCAGAGTCTTGAGCTTAGAAGGTGAGGCTTCGTGGGCAAGTGGGTGATCCGGGTTCGAGTTCTGCCGATTTCAGACTTCTCTTTCGTTTCTCTATATTAGTAACAAGGACCTGTGTTATACATGCTTTTGTGTGTCTTTGTATTGATAGATTTATAATTATTATTATTATATAGAGCAGGTGAGCCATTCGTGTTTCATTGCCTATTCATTTATCAAGTCTAATTGGATAACATACTACTTGATAAGGGGTGAGGAAGACCGCATATAAAACCACAAGGAAGCGTTAGATATTAACTTGTTCGCTGTACGAGCAGTAATGCTGCTTCCGCTTGAGCATTACCTCTTTGCCAATGTATTGTGAATGTAGTGTAATATTTGAGAACGCCATATGCTTTTCATGATCTATAACTGTTTGATTATCGATTTAATTAGCTGCTTAATGGAAGTTAATGAAGAATATGCTAATACTATCCATCTTAATTTTAGCTGATATTCTCATCAACTATTAATCCTAGAATTAATAGTTGATGAAAATTTCAAGTTTAATGCACACATGAATTTTGTTTGTAATAAACTTAAAAAGGTGTCTTATCAGATGTATTTTATAAAAGATATTTTACCTATAAAATAAGATAAAGATTTTTACACCTCATCTGCCGAATCCCTTCTTCGCCATGGCATAACGATTTGGGGGGAAGTTGTATAAATACATGAATAAATAAATAAATAATAAATTTGACCAATAAATCTGGTCAAAATCCAAAATAAAAAGTTTAAGTATATATCTAATCATTGTAACTCTTTATAATTTTTGTGTTTTCTTATTGTATATCTTATTAATCGAAAATGTGTTATTTTCTTTGCTAAACCTGGCACCTCCTGACGAGCCTTTGTCTGGCTCAGGGGGACATTAAAGATTACAATGAAAAAAATTATTATTATCATTATTATTATTATTATTATTATTGTATTCTGTGACAAGAGTACATGTATGGATTATCGTTTGTATATTAAATAAACGTTTTCAGTTTTAAAGATTAAAAAAATTACAAGTTTTCATCATCTGCCAGTTTAAGTTTTAAGGTCTACAAAGGACGCCGTGATACTGTGGAAATTCATGATATTGTGGAAAGGAGCACTAATGCTGATTTACCGTACAAAATGATTTCTTAGGTAAATACCAGATCATGTATAACTTCTTATTTGAGAGATAAATGTCCTTTCATCATGCGGGTATTCCTTCCCACAGGCCCTTAGACGACTTGCATGGAAACATACATCTGTGCAATTACTTGCAAGAGTCAGAAGTAAAAGATTACGAGTAAAAAGACATAGTTGAGCTGATTGCAATGGATTTCAAACATTGAATTTGAAAATTCATGAATGTGAGAGTTGATAATATTTACGCTTTTTAGGTTGCTTTCATATTTGATATCCATCTAAAACTTATCGGAATGATACTTCGTCGTTACCAAGTCTTTATTTCTATCGCATTTCCGTTCTATTGAACATTCCTAAAGTAGCAAATAAAATGAAAAGGTCTCCAACAAAAACGTTTTATCATTTCCTGTTCTATATTAATCATTATCTTTACTGAAGAACTAAGAGTGTTTTCTTTTGGTTACATTGATTATATAGAACTCTTTTTTTTTATAATAATAATAATAAAACTTATTTATTTGGGCGAGATTTTTATCTGGATACTTTTCCATCGAATTCCATAGTTATAAGAATTACTGTAGTTATGTTTTTTTCGACTATATGGGAATGATTTAAAAATTTAGCGTTGTGACTGTTTAACAGTAGTTCCGAAATCTCTCTACATTACTATGATCAGGAAACATAAGGATAAGAAGCCTTTCATTCCTTATGAATAACTAAACGAATGAGTTGCGAAGAATCTTTGAGAATTTTAATAATGATATCACCTCACTATTGCGCGATTTCGTCTCCGTTCCTTCGAATCCACGAGGTATAAGCCTTCTAATCCGCCAACCACGTAGTGCGAACAATCGGACTGCTAGAGCAGCGACAGAACTTACCCAACAAGCTTCAGCAAGTGACTGTAAATGTAAAACATGATCCGCAGTTAAAGCAACTCAGGTTGCTTCGTTACTCTCTCAAAAGAACGTAAATACACTTAAAAAGGATTCTTATTACGGGATTACAATGTTTATTTACAAACCTGTGGATCGAAGGTTATACTAATCATCGATTCATTGGGAGTCGAACCCAAACCATCTAAAACCTAAGCGACGGAGAGGATTACCCGAGCTAATTGGAAGTCTTAATATTTGAACTAAAAGTTAGACCAAGATTGAAGAACCTCTTTCATCTTACGGCTACACAATTAGCGGTGAAACCAATATGTCGATGGGCTAAGGAAATAAAATACGATATTAATACGTCGCGTGATAATTGAGGCCAAGCAACATGGTAGTACAATCGTGTGAGAAGCAAGGGCATCAATGGACTACGAATAACACTGATGGTTCCTCAACTCTTAATTAAAGTAATAACCTCACCTCCTGACAGCAGTGTGTTTTTGAAAAGCCATCTATATACAGTGGTACGTTGGAATGGTTCCAACCGCTCATGCGTTGGTATGTGCACATACACCCTAGAGCTTCCCCTCACAAGATCAGGATTAATACGAGTGATACGTTGCATAAAACGCATCAAAAATGAGTCCTGGCATTGCCAAAATCTAAAGGCTGACTATAGAAACGAACATACCTTTGAACTGCACTCCGCTGTTGTTCCTCCTCGTCCATTCCGCATCCATTCACATGTGCTACACCATCGAAAATAAGAGCAAGACTGCTTCACTGTGATCGATGCTTCGCCATGGGTGACCTCGAACTCTTTAGAAGTTTCTCCTGCAAATTTGTCTCGTCAAACGCACTTTCATACCTCTGCTGGGGAAATAGGTTCTCTTATCTCCTGACCCATGGGATCGGCATGTTCTGTAACTGCGAGCGCTATACATAACTCAAGGATCTTGCGAATCGCCACGACAGTCAGTGGAACTCAAAAGCAAAACCCTAACTTGGCTTCGTTATTTTAAATTTCTGAACTATGACTTAACACTTTTGAGCCTCTTCTGAGTGCCAAGCAATAATCTAATGACATATCAGTCAAATGGAGTTTTTATTTTTAATCCTCTATTGATATTTCCATCTACTTGAAAAGATGTTTCAAATTTTTTCATTATTATTATTACAATTAGGGTACCGTTAAAAATATAGCATTACGTAATATTACGCATAAATATATTCTACAGTAAGTGAATAAAATGAGATTTGAAAATTATATTGCTCGATTCTTTCCTTTCATTTTAGAGATGTTAGTGATGAAGAATATTGAGCAAACTTACCTAATTCCCTCCGGAGAGAATAATCCATATCGATAAAGCAGATCGATACTAAATTAGGAAATTAAATTCTTGACTGGCTGAAGTGTATAAGATTTAAATCTCGACTGAAGAAATATCGTATGTATCGTAATATGTATATGAAGAAATATCATATATGTATTCTGTTAAAGTATTTTCAGAGATTCTTCCTTAGCTTTTAGAAAACCTTTTCTTAGAAACTGCATTCGTAAGTCAATGACAAGCCGAGAAAAATTTCGTTGACTAAAGGAGAATATTGGTCCTTTGAAATTGGTGTTATCTCCTCTTCGAAAATAATTGAAACTTCACGTGATTCTTAGTAGCACAGCATGATAAAAGAAAAATAAAGTGTTTAAATTGTTTATAATGTAAACAGGAACCAGGAAAAGGGAGATTAGCGAAGGAAATCTCTCTCAGAAGTTCAGAAATTTAAAAGGAAAGATTAGGTAAAGGTTGAGACTGCACAAAAAACAGCAACCTATTTATCAGGCCTTTTTAATCCTCTCATGTATCCAGCTAGGCGAGTTACAATATACACAGATGATATACCAAAAAATCGTTGACAATGGGTATAAACAATAATATGATCAACTGGGCCACAAGCAAATTTTCATATCAATCATATTTTTATTTCCACTTCTCGTCATCTCATATATATATTTATACAATATCAATAGTTATCTTAATGTATATTAGGAACTTCGTTTTTTAAGTGCTGAGGTAGAGACACTGAGTAAAAGAAATGCTTGGGCCGCAGTTAATTAAGTTCTGAATGCTCAAGATCTGGATGGGTCGTATTCAAAGTTTCTCTATTGATTTCACACAACAGTCATACCTAAAATAATGACGACTTTAGTTATCTATGTGCATTCTCTACAGATTTCCTCACTTTGATTTGCTTATAAATTGAAGCTCTACCGTAACTCATTATCCCTATAAATTTCCTCAGTGGATACGTATCAAGGGATGTGGAGACATTTGGCAGGGGAGAGGTTTGGTCAATGAAAGGGCGGCTTGGAGAATGGGCAAAGAAATGAATGCGGTGTGGAGGAAGCATACATCATACAAACAGAACCATAAAACATCACAACTTGATTGAAACCATCCAGAGTAAAGCACAAGTCCACTCGAGCAATGAAAACATGGAACCAATCAAATCACCGATAAGAACATTTTCTGATAAACTAGCAGTTTATTACCATTTACAATGTTGAATCCAAACTGATACAATTTGGGTGTGTGAATACTTTTTTTTTATCAAGCTTTTCTCTCTTTTGTTAATCTGTGTGAGCCATGAAAAAAACTTGGCATTATTCTTTGACCAGTGAGACTTCATGTGTAAAAGATAAAACATTACCAGTCTCTTGAGAACAATACATCGGCTTTTCTTTAGTCAACATCTCACACACTCAATCACGATCTGTACCATTAAGCTTCAACCGTCCTCAATGTCATGGGCCTAAGACATAACATCAGTAATAATTAATCAATAATAATAATTATAACTCAATGAAAAATATATACACAAAAGTTTTACAATCACGGGAAAATAAATTATTTGCGTCATCTTGCAGAAAAAATATCCTTCGTAGAGTTCTTCTTTGAGTAGAGTCACTTGGGAAAATACGCGGACAACTTTTCACGGAACACTTCACATGCCTACGGAAAACTTAACATCTTGAAACATTCACTCGTTGATAAAACAAATTATTCAACTTGCTATTGTCACAACTCAATCCTTCTCAGTTCACGTTGGAATAGCGTTGTATAACTACAGCATTCATAACCATAATAATAATAATTAACAATGTTCTGAGGTATGCTGGCTATGGAATACATAATATACATTTCACAATCATAAAAACAGCCTTCGAGTCACTTGAGGGAATGTTCCCTCCAGCGATCTAAAAGGGTCGTCAAGAAAACATTTAAAAATTAACCTCTTAAAAATCAATGTCGCCTATGAGTGTTAGACGATAAATCCATGAACAGTGTGAGTCACTACAAAGCAATCAGGATGTATTAACCAGAATAGCTAAGCTAAACTTGAACCAAGGCTTATACATGAAAATAGACGAAAAAATACAGATTTCACATCCAGTTTCAAAAACACACAATACGAGGTGAGGAAAAAAATCCTCAAAAAACCAGAATTAAAACCAATAAAATTTAAAGGAGAAACGCACTTGGAAATTAATAAAAATTAATCCATGTTAAAATCCGAGGATAAAATAAAGTTTTACATATGTATAAATGTAACAAATCCATGAATTGGATCCAAGGAATCATGGTTCATACATAATTGTCAACACTACCAGATATCATCAAAGAAATATTAAAACTATAACATTTTTAGAAGCATTGTTATTGAAACCATGATGGAAGCTCATAAAAGCTGTTGGATAAGTCGGATTAGTTAGCAAGCAAGAGTGATTAAGAAAATAAGGTTAGATTCGATGGAAAAGTTAGTTGCCAAGATGTTAGCGTGATGCAGAATTCACATGTTAGCGTACATACGACTAAAAATAAAAGTATGACAACTCCTTCGGAAATCACAACAACTCAGAATATGATGGAAATATGCTCAAAATACGCCCAATCCTAAACTCCTAGACAAATCGACCCAAGAAATGGCGATTAGGTGCACCACCGCGCAAGAATTAAGGAATTTTCAAATTATCGTATGAACAGATTGCTAGTGCCAGAATGATTTCATTAGTGTACATACGCGTAGTAAACTCCAAAAAACATTCTTTTAAGTATCACAAAATATACTGCAAGGGCCTAAAGCTACGTCTTCATATTTAGCCTACCCCAAAACCATTGAAAACTAATACACAGCGCACACCTTTTTAAATGTTTCGTCGACAAGCAAAATCTGTCACCAGTCGCATCCATCTTTCAAAATAACCCAGCTCCGCTGCTGTCTAAAACGGATTTTTCCTCTGATCCTTATATTCACAAAACCAACAATTGATGTGCTTATTCTTTCAAAGAGAGCGTAGGAATAGTCTGTAGTACTTTATCACATCATTTAAGGATTGCGTCGGTTGCTTTCAGTTATAATCTTTAGGACGATATCAATGACGTAGTAGGAACGAAGATTTCTCACAGCTAAAATCCGATCCGTCACCGGAAAAAAGAAAGGAATGAGAGAGAAGAGGCTCTTTTTCAAATCAAATCCCCACAATGATAAAGGTCTTCAAAATATTACACTTTGCTTACACATCCATTCCATTAAAAATGTTGAAAACGACATTATCCAAAAATACGCAGTGTTCCCAAATGACGTTTTTTTTGTCTTCGGTATTAAAATTCGACATTGAACAAAAGATGCGTTGAAAAAGCTCGAAAAGAACCTATAATTGCTTTACGAAATGAATTATCGGAATCGCCAAGTGAACAGGTTCCTGCAACGTCACCCACGTCCGTCAAAATAAAAAAGGCGAATGAAAGAGCATAATTCTGCGATGGATTATCTCAAAATGGATGGAACACATACAGGCTATCCGTGATATGGTTTGCGTCTCTCTTACCCCATTTAGAGAATACGTTTCACATGGTTGTAACTCAAGAAAAATGTCCTCTCTTTAATCCCATCGAACACGTAGAAAAGAATACGGCGAAGGAACGAAAAATGAATCCAAGTAAAGATTTACTAGAGGTAGGAATGTCATCTTGTTTGATGGCAGTTTCGCTTCTGATAGAGGCAACTCACGTCATGCTTGAGGCCGTTCCAATATTTTCAAAAACGCGATCACACGAAAACCAACTTTTTACTTAGAAACCATCCAGTGAACTAATGTTATCATGAAAGATATGAAATCTACTAGGAACCATATTCGTTATCATCAATAATAGTTCTCCTTCCATTCGCAATAGATTTTCAAAAAATCCGAACGAGGGAAAAAAAATTTAAATTTTCTTCTTCTCTTTTCTCTCTCAAAAGTACATTTAATACGATAGTAATGGGCGAGGTTTTGCATTTTGTACGTCATTATTATATATATAGTACAATAATAGTAATAATAATAATTAATCGTATTCACTATTCTTTCCTGTCGGATATAAACCAACTGCATGCTCACACACGACCTTCTTTGAGAACGCATAAATGATGGCAACAACACTATTCTTCCGGTAAAATTGCGGTAATTAAAACAGTTCTTCTCTTTTTAGACATCTGAATTCAATCAATTTCGGTACAAAATCAACAGAAGAAAGGAAGGCTAATCTCTCACGGGCCAGATAAGGAAAGGGGACGTACCTCCTGTGAAATAATAGTGATGGCGATCTAACAATTTCCACATGACATTAAGGTAAGCGATTTAAAATCCCCATCTTTCCCTAACGAAAGGGCCTCAGACTAAATATCCCTTCTTCGTTAAACCCTAAAATCTAATAGGAACCAATTACCAAGTATTTTCGAAGGTTCGATGTCAAAAACGAACCCCTGATTTAAAATCATCAACTTTTTATATAAAAAGAATTTCTCTTAATTGTTGTGCTATCTCTGCAGGGCAAGAGAGCTTAATGATATATTTAAATATGTATTTATATATATATAATTTTTGCACACACAGTGTTCTAAATCTTTCGCAAGCCTCGCAGTTTCCTTTTTTTAATGTTTATATTTTCTGACTTCAGCGTTTGTTCCTCTCCGAAAGATGCTTGTTTTTCCCAAAATAAAAATTGTCGTCAACTTTCGAAAAACGTCTTTGAAATTACCCTCATTCGCTGTGTTTTGCGTTTCGTTTCGAAACTCCTACAATTTTTTCCTTGTAAACTAACGAATCTTCAGTAAAACGGAGCTTAGCATTGAGGAGCTGAGGTTGTGATAGTACTCGTGTGTGCTTTTTGTTTAGTGAACAGAATTAAACTCGAGAACAAAGTTCGGGAATATTTCCAAGCAGACTTCTCTAATCCCCCAAACATTAACTGCCAGCTGACGGCTGAAGATTTCGGCGCCGGAGATTTATTACTCACAGAAGTAAAAAAAAGAGAGGTTTGAAAATGAAATTGAACGATTCCTCCATATGTTAATTGCAAATATGCGGCGGAATGGCGTATGTTACCAACATATTGATTTGTGACCTAATACACTGACTTAATTTAAAATTGGAAATCAATTCCGAACAAATAAATAAATATGAAGATATAGCAGTTAAAAAACTCCAAAGATATTGCCAAAAATTTTTCAAAGAACGAAATTTCGCAATCAGCCCCGTCCCCAAGCCGCCTGCGAAAGATGATTGCCCCCCCAAACCACCCCTTAGCGTCCGCTTGGAACCATCCCTCCCCCAATCCTCTTTCTCCACACACCCCTTTTCATGTATTTTTCATTTTTTTAGTAATTTTATTAAGATGTATTAGGACACCAACAACGTACCCGGCACACATAACTAATAATAGTAATAATACAATTAATTATTTCTTATTATAGAAAAAGCATTCATAAACAGGAACCTTAGTTAATGTTAGCTAAGATAGGAACCTTGGGTGCTGGGAAATGCACTTCCGAATTAGTAGCAGTTAGAATTAGTCCTTAGTGACTCTAGAAACAAGCCTCCCCAGATGGACAGAATATTGTTTCTCCTTTGTTTTTGTTTATTGGTCGCTCATCTCTCTTCCTACGCGGATGGAAAAGCCCAACTTGAATCTACCTCGTAAAATTTGCGCAAGACTCTGAATTTCGTCGAAAAGTCAACACGGACAATCGGAATGAAGGTCTACCTTTCAGATGAGATAGGCCGTCAATAAGCTCGTTCCACTTTATTTTCGCCGTGATCAGAAATCTTGACTTCCAACAAGATCTTATCTATTCAGCAGAGTCTAACTTCTGCGCCAAGAAACACTACGGGTCAGACGTAATCGGCTGGAAATTCCCCGCAATAGCGAATAAGTCCCCGAGGACGGCATCCTTCACTGCTACAACGTCAGTACAACGTGGTGTAGTGCCGTCGTTCGCGGTGGGTGTATATTCCGCTGATGAGGTGTAACGATCGGCGGCCCGGATTTTGCCCTCGTCCCAGCGCAAGGGTCCGGGCGTGTCTATGATTTATTATCATTGCAAAATTTCTTTACTTTTTGGAAAGGGAACAAAATATTTCGGACGCTGACCACGCAATCCGTCATGCCCAAGAGCTCTCCGCGGTCACGACCCTAACAAACTCCACGATTGCGTCGTTCTCCTCCGCCGCGAAATCTTTCGAATCCCCCTCCCGATTATCCTTTCTAAATCTTTTATTTTTTGTATTTTTCCCCCTTGCTTCTAGTTAAACCTCCGCCACCGCTTACGACTCTATCTATTATGACCCTGAATTGAGATAGTTTCGGCAAAAGAAAACTTCCGTCTCCGGCAGCTCCCCTCAAAAAGCCTCACTGATTTTTTTCTAGAAAAACAAGAGGAACTTTCGTTATTTTTGTTGAAACGTTCACTCGTTCGCAACCCCCTCCCTCGATATCCTTCGTCTTTGACCAGTCGATCCACAACAGAATTGAAAGCCCTCCCCCATACAATCACAGCTTGGTGTCTTCAGAAGAGCCGTACAATCACTGATACACGCGGTGATCACAACGAGACAAAAAGATCTCTTCAAAAAAAGCACTTCGATTCCTATGAATCCCATCGGACGCGTTCCTTGTCTTCCACACTACAGGGCGCACATGACACAAAACAAACACACTTTAACATTTTTTCCTCCGAGACTTCTTGTGGTCCACTAGCGCCCTCCGGACGTCTGCCAAAAGACGTCCACGGACGTCCATCTTTCGCAACACAAAACGTCCTTTCACATCGTTGCTGGAGTGTACAAAAGAAAAAGGAACGAAATGGCGCTTCTTTTTGTCTCCTGTGTGTGTGTGTGTGTGTGGGGGTGAATCGATGGTGTTTTTTTCTTTCTTTCCCTATTTATTAAATACGCGTGCTTTCTCAGCGCGAAAAACATTACTCTGTCGGGAGGATTCCGTTTCTTATGATCGTCCACGTGGGAATCCACCTCACCTGAGCTGATGAGCGGAATCGGGGGTGCGGAGCTACATTTTTATACGTTTAGCTTGTTAACGGAGGGCTCACAGAAGGTTCAAGGGAAAAATTGGGAACTACAACGTCCCAGAACATAAAAAAGTGTTATCTATATATATCATAGACAAGGCGAGGTTGCGAGACACACATTCACACAGTTGATTTCACACTTGTTATCATCCTCACGTACACCACAAAGCTCGTTTGCGAGCGCACTTTTTATAGAAGAAAAAATATACATGAGTAATAAAACTTAAGAGATTCAACCTGCACTTTTTCGTTTGGGTTATTCAAAGGTACTTCATCTGATTCATGTATATATATATTTACTTCTATATATATATATATATGAATGAAAGAGTTTGCTTACTCTCATTTCGTCCACAATAATCGGACAGTAATCGAGTACCTTTTCAAGCTATCTGGATTATCCTAGACGGTTTATTGACGCTGAAAGTCTTCAAAATAATGGGATTGTATTTAGATAAACAATACAAGTGGCTACACTATTTTCTGGCAGGGCTAGGCTGACCTTGGGGTGATGAATTATGGATTGTTTCGGCTGCCTGAGCAACTGTAGTCATCCTAAACGTCGACTGCATAGATCTATCCATGCTCACGCTGTTTTACTTTTGGACCCCTATACATACAGGAACAGCTCCGAAACATAAATGCCAATATAATCTGCGTAAAACGCACTGTATTTAAAAAAAGATAGAAATAATTTCTATTCTTTCACTCATTCTGATCCACAGTACTCCTTCAAATTATCACGCTCATTTGTTTTATCATAACTTGGCATATATTTAGTACAACTAGCAGTAAAAGTACACGCACCACGAACAAAGCTAGTCACATCTTTCATTTAACTTTCTTATAGCCAAAAAACGTCACAGAAAAGCAGCGAGGTGAATTATGACAGCCATCTTCCTTATACTTCTATACTCGTAGAATCTTTTATTTAAATCTCGTGACTATTTACACCATCCTAATTATCAAAAAGGACACCTCAACATGTTACAAAAAATCTCTCTTTCGGCTAAGAAGCAAATTCTCTATCTTGTCTCTCATATTAGAGTGCTCTAGCGAGTAACCAAACTCTGGTCCTTATTCACGTTGTGTCGATTGAGATGAGTACATTGGCTCAATTCTTTTAGGAATATCAAACATGCCACCGTGCGATAGTTTAAAACAGAGTTCCCGATCACAAGGAGAGGCGGAAGAAATGATATTATTAGCTTTCCTTCTAAGAGGAAGCTATTGCTCACAGTCAAGGTGCACTAGGAATTTCTCAAAGCCGTGTAGCAAGGCCACAGGCTGCTCTTTGACCCTTAAAAAAATATCATACTTACAAATCTCACCTATCAGCAACTTTTAGACATTACTGAAGTTTTATTTGGAACCATTTTTTAAATCCTTCACCGGATGAGACAAATAAAAAGCTAAACTCTGGGCATTGTCATTTCCAGATAATATGATTGCGACGCATGCATTTATATATTCATATAATTATAATAGGTCAGTGTGAGCATATTTTCTAAAAATTGAGGAACTGATCTGGCTTAGCCAGTATCCAACCCTCAGAAAAGTATTCACGATTTATTCTACTACCTATCAACACCCAATGGGGACACTGAACAAATATACATCCACCAAAGTACGTGGGATCTATAGGAAATATTACCGTTATTATTAAATTTATTCTAAAAATCAAAATCTCCGCACTTCTACAAATAGGAATTTATGTCAACCGCGAGGTTTTTCATAGGGCTAATTTTAGCTTTTGTGTATAAGGAAAACATTCTCATAACATCTCACTCTCACAACACCTCCTTAATCATTAATAGGAATACTTTCTTAACTTTCTTTCCTCGCCTGTGGCCAAGAAATGATATCTTTCAGTGAAAGGAATGGGTACAACCCTGACTCTTTTCTACTTTAACATACAAATTCCATCCGAAGTAAAGAACCCGAATTTCTGCAATTCGGCATACGCTCCGGAATACAAAATGTGGCGTGATTCTCGGAAATTTATAATCCATAAAAGCGATTATACCTTGTGATGGTCGAGTGTTTAGTGTCAGAGTATACGTCAATTCGGTAGGGAGACCGACGTACACAGTGTATGTCGTTCTCCTTAAATCCATTTTCCGCGTTCCAGATTCACTCCGTCCGAACAAAACGCAGCCATGAATGTCTTCCCTCGCTATTGCGGTCACACGAGTTCCATTACCACCGAGCGGCACAAGGACGATGATCTCAGTTGGCCATCCTGGTCCTCCACGGCTGGTCCTGCAAAGGTAGCCACGGCTGATGGTGATGATGAATAGGTGCTGTATTGGTGCCTCTGTGAGTCCCGTGACCTGGTACCCACGACACCACCTCATCTCACAGGGGCACTGCCAGCTGGGACGAGGGTGGCCTTGAAGGTGGCGATGACCTCACCTCCCCCACGACCTCCGACCTTCCCTCGCCTCCTTCCTTCCCTGCGGATATGTTGGCGTTCGAATCCACCGTAGACTCGGCCGCTGCTTTGGCGAGGGCCGCTATCTGATTGACCACGTCCTCCATCTCGTACGAAAGTCCCACGGAAGGGGACTCCGGTGGAGGCGGCGGAATGGAAGTGGAGGGTCCGGGAGGTGGAGGCGGAAGGAGGGAAGACCCTCTGGACGGCGGCTTTGCCGGCGGAGACACCGGAGTCGCCGGGGATTGCCTCTCTGAAGCCATAGATGGTGGCTGGTGCTGTTGAACCATCGGCTGCTCCGTCGGGTGTTTCGAGGAGCAATGCTTCTTTGCCGTCTTGATGGATGGGAAGCGTTCTCTGCAGATTCTGCACTCGTAGAGGGCCCTCACGAGACGGATGCCGCCCCTGGCGTCCGTGGGTGCGGCCGCGAAGCAGGAGAGTCTCTGGTGGGCGAGGAGGGCGGCATCGGATGGGAATGCCAGGCGGCATTTTGCGCAGACGAAGCCCGCTTCTGGTCCGTCGACTTCCCGGATTAGAGGACGAGGGTCTTCCGATGGATCGGTGGAGTCCGGATCTTCGGCGAAGTCGGATTCGGCTCCTACTGGGACTCGAATCGTGACGACGGCACCCGGCTTGGCGGTGGATGCGGCGGCGGCGATGGCCTGAAGCGCTGGTGGCGGAAGGGCAAGGAATGAGAGGGGAGTTCCTCCGCAGGCACCTCCCCCAACTGGAACATAATAAGTTTTCATTAGGTTTTTCAATTAAAAAATGACCCTCCGAGCATAACCTTTGGATTTATTACGTTCTGTAATACTCTAATATTCCCTTCCATTCATAAATTCAGTTGACTTATAACAAGCTTTTGCCATTTTTCAGTTACTAAATTTAGTTTAAACAAACAGAGGGTAAATCTTACATGAAATGATCATGAGAAGTAATATAAGCAGTATTTTTACACAACGTAAGATTCTGATCTTTTTGCAATGTCTTATGGCCAAGGCATTTATAAGTTTAGTCTGAAATTGAAAGGTGGAAAAATTCTAAAATAACATTTCCTACGAGGAAAAGAGAGACATGAGAAGAGGTAAGATTTGATGCTGTTGAGATGATAAGATGCGTATAACTTTAGAAGTAGAAGTATTTCCTGAAATAAAAAAGCATTCATGTTAACTCAATGACATACATAATCTATTTCCAAGTTGCACAATCGAAAAAATACACAAAAAAATAAAATCATTAAATTTCTCATAAAAGTTAATTTCAGAATATGAGCTTCATAGTTTGCTTTCTGATGGCCGAGTGGTTAGCGTTATAGCTGCGTTAACGTTCGGACCCCATGGTCCAGGGTTCGAATCCCGGCTGATCGGATTTTCACTGATCAGGGAATAGTTGTGTATGTTGTCCATTGTTCCTATTGTCTTCGTAAAGCACCTCCTGATGTATTGAGTTCAGGAAGACTTCACCAGATATTGGCAAAGGAAGCAAAAAAAAAGTACAGCAAACATGCATTTATAGTTGAGCTAAATTATAATGGAATACGTTTCGAAAAATTTAGCGAACCCATTACTCATATTCATCATTACTCAACGAGTTAACGGGAAACACACGCAGGGAAGAAATCCATCCTAAATGACCTCATCTAACGCTAATTGAGAATGCTAGCGACGTCAAACGCGCGATGAGATTATCATTCGCCCAACCGAACAAACTCCGCTTCCGCCAAGGGAAGACCGCAACATCCGCCCACGCATTGCCTCCCTTAATGACGGCCTCGCAGCTTACATAACAACCCCACAACACTCCGCGACCCTTCGGCGCTCGATTAGAGGGTCAACGCATCTTTGTGTGCGAGGTCAAAAAAGAAGGGAATTAAGGGGCGCCCTTGGTCCAGACAATACACACGAGGTGGTCAACCCATTATGACGTCACATCCGTCTTTAAAACCATACCATCACTAATATCTCTTTCTTCTTCGCATTGCGCGGCTTCTGTACTTGACTTTCCCACCCTCATCTGGGTCTGAATTTCTTTCTCTTTGCCCTCGCTGACTTCCTCTTATTAGTCATTCATTAAAAAAGTGAATTAGGGCAGAGAAGAGAGTGATCAAGTGATGGAGATGGACACAAAGGAAGGAATGAATTCCCGAAATGTTTATTAGTGACATTCACATGTTATTAACAGAAGTAAAATGGATAAATTAAAGATAAAAATGTACCATAAGTGGTTTCCGAGGCGATTAATAGAGTAAATCTCTAGAAGTTGTACAATCAATGAACCTCAATCTATACCTTTTCCAACGTCCTGAAGAAACCACGTATATTACGGGGGAATGGCGCGAGCTCTTGCGACTTTTGCATAGAAAGAAATTGCCATTGATCTTGAAGACGTTCAGCATAGAGTTACTTCGGATGGAACAGTAAAAACAACGCGCGTCATTGCTGTATGATTTACATCGGTGCTGTATGATTTACATGGTCTCTTCATGATGTTGGTCGAAGTAAAGCAAGTTGAAATTTTCAAGCGGATTAGGAATCTCCAAACCTTGTGTAACTTTCAACAGCGAGGTGTAAACCAATATATTTCTTAGTGTCCAGTTTGTTTAGTTTTCCTCGTGGCACTCCTTAATTGATCATATCTTCCCGTCCATAATCAGAAGTAATCTGGAAATTCCAATAACTAATCTTCCGAAATTAATTTATTTAATCCTAGATAAGTCAATTTATCTCTTTTCTTATAAGACGCAAATGAGTGGGTGATTCGACTTTAATTTTTTAGTTCACTTTCTTTAATTACGATATTCTCCCTAGATCATGTGTTATTTACTCTTCCGAAAATTATGAATAATAAAGCTATGACACTAGGAATTTATCTGTGACACAATCAAAAATTTAAATCTAAATGGGCAATTTTACTGCATTTACAGCTGTGAAGATATACTAGATCATGATTCCACAAATTTAAGCTCAAAACCGAAACGTCCAAATACCTTGGTGATAAAAGAATATGCAATCGACAAAAGGTAATCATAATAAAAATATGAATAAAAGAACGTGAAGATTGTTTCAAAATCCTTATCTAAGAAATTTAGGGTATTAGTGGCCCATTAGCACTCAAAGGTGCCGAAGATCTTGAAAAATTATCCTGTAATAAGTATGGTCTATAGCTTCGGCAGAGATGAGGTGGAAATACATAACTGAATACATATTTTTACTTTTCCACAAAAATCCACATTTTTGTGGAAAAGTTAAAATCTGTATTCAGCTTTAATAAGTAATTGAATAATTACATTTGCCATATCCTCTCCAATCAATTTAACAAAAATTTTGCAATTGAGGATGAATTGACTTAGCAAAGTTCCACTTTCCGTATTTCAACGAATTCAAAACTTCATAAGTTGATTTAATTATCAAATATCAATCAGAGCGGAAGAAATTAACTAACAGTAAATATGGTATAACTGTAAAGTTCACATTAAACTCCTCGAAAATGTCCGAGTTATAAAACCCCAACCGCACGCAGGGGATATCCGTAATTGAATTCATATTCATCATTATCTGTTTCCGCAGAACCATCTTGCTGGAAAACATCATTTACGAATGTATCACTCTTAATAGGGATGGTGCGTGTTTTGGGCAAATCGGCGCAGCAACTGTCACTCAAAGTTTGCAGTGGGGCGCCCGGATGAAGTCCCGACCGAACTGAAAAAATATCCCGAAACAAGTCGCACTTACATCCGTGCATCCCATCGGCTTAAGAACGGCCATCCGGCGTACCCACATCCGCGGGAAGATGCAACAGGGAGAAAAATTAAATCCGCTGCAGATTACCTGCATCGGCACAGTGGTTTGTTCTAGCATTTCCTAGAGAAAACACCTTTCCCTTGGTCAGCTTCCATGCGAGTCTAAAAAACTCGCTCCTCTCATTAACCCTCAACACATCCAATATTTTCTGAACCCGCTTAACAAGCAGTTCCATCATTTTTTCTCGACCGAAATCCCCTCTCCCGCTCTACATTCTCACGCATTCTCCTCTTCTCTCTCCCACATTCAGCTGCAATCATGAAGAGGATGGGATAGGACATCATCTCACTTTTGTCACTCAGGAAGTGTCATTTTGAGCAAATTACGGCTAATTACCCCCCGAGTTCAATTAACTCGTTCCCCCTCTCCGTAACATAATAGACAGTTTCCTGCCTTTTCATCCTTCATCTGGGCTGCACAGTCGTTATATTCTTTCCTCTTGGCCATGCAAGGCAGCGTTAATATCCCCCGTCCATCCTCCCTCGCACTCATTCGATCTCTCGCCTCTAAAAGAGCTGTGAAATGTTCGTTTTTAAGCGGACGATTATCCCACGAATCAAAGGAAGGATTAGGACAGGACATCCGTTTTTGGTAATTCAACCAACAGCGACATTTGCGTCGTCTGAGAATGTGACACATTAAGACTTTTCGTCGTGTTTCATAGATATTAACATTCTAAATTATTAAGATTCTTTCAGTAGTTTCTTACTGCAATTGATGAAATAGACATTTTCGCATTATGATTACGCTAAGATGTTTTAGAGCTATTCCATTAATTAGCTGTGGTATGCTAACTCGATATTGATCTCGAAAACCTCACATCTACTGATATGTAGCTGATTAATATAAAATCAAAACTACTGTTCTACATCTACATCTACATATGTACTATGCAAGCCGCCTTTCGGTGTGTGGCAGGGGGTGCAAGCACCATGACTCTATTTGCCTAGTCGACTGTTCCTTTACCTCCTGGTCTAAGTACTCCTCTAATGAGAAGATGCATTTTATTTCCTCACCTGTCTAACGATATGGAGGAAAGGGTTTTGTCATTCAACGTATAGTCCATAAAAAAATATAATTCGTAGATATATAATATAAAATTTGTAAAATTTTAAATTATGGAGCATCATACTAATGTAATTTAATTTTATTTTATGGAATCTTTCAATTGTTTTGTAACAGAAGATAACCTTAGTCCACATACGTAAGCATTGCGGTGAAAATTGTCTATGAAATGTTTTTAGCACGCATAATTTTTCATGAGCAGTAAATTATACACATTGTAGAGCAGATAATAGCTTCAGAAACTCGGTTTAAGAAAATCATCTTACGTTATGACAGTTAATTATGCAGCCTTGATTTCCTGCAGCCGGTTTAAACCTCTAAATTGGGAAGGGGATGAGGTTATGAGTTCAGATTAGATGAGGAGTGAGGTCTTCTTTCCGATCCGTTGTCACTGAATGTGTCGAAAACGACCTCGCAAACCAACCACAACAATGGTAATAATAATAATAATAAAATGACTTTATTAAGGCGAGATTGAGACCAACAAGTCTCCATATAACCCTAAAAGACCAACCGTGAACCACAGTATATCTATAAATTCTATTTTTCGTAGCAAATACAAATTTCACATATCTTTCCTTTGTTATCATAACACTGAAATCTATGAAAATAACAACTGCCAAATAAGAAGCGTTTACGCAAGATAGCTTCCAAATAGAATCATTCTCTCAGCTGTGCTGTAGAATAGCCTGGGAAAGACAACACCTACACACAACTGCACAAATCTTTTTTTCTACGTTTGCGCCATCCTCTGGACAGCAATGAACAATTCTCTCCCACGTGAAACGTTTGGTGGAGAGCAGAAAAGTTGGACGCGCGCCCGAAAACATTATTCGCACTTTATCCGCGAAACGGAGTCCATCTTCCTCATCCTTCGAATGCATTTCGTTTCTCCTACAGGAAGGGGGCGATGAAGAGAAAGGAAATGAAGTCGTTAGGAGATGTCGTTCGCATCGCCCACTCCTCATACAGAGCTCTGCTCCACGCAAAACGCTTCCTCCAGACGCATGTACTATCATCATTATCTTAAGTGACCGAATAACAGGTATCGATCACCCGTGGATCTATCCGAAGCGATTCGTTCCTCCGAATACGGTTAATCATTGGAGCGCGACAGCTGTGTTTCCGGAGGTAAACATTGCAAACCTGCGTTGACTCTTGCTCGTATTTGACACGGATGGTTTTTTTGCGAGGTTCGATTAGGGAAAATAAATACTTTAACCGCGTAATTTGGATGCATCCGAAATTTGTTACCTTCCTTATGGGACATTCTACGCTGAATCGAACAAAAAACATGACATTCGTATTTTCTTAAAATCTGACATAACATCGATAGTAAGGATAGAAAATTACTTTGAAACGAATTTTATCAGCCCGATTTTTGTTAGCATCGATAGCAAGGATAGAAAATTATTTTGAAACGAATTTTATCAGCCCGATTTTTATTACTATTTGGGCTATTGGTTTATGAATTGGCGAAAATGTTTCCACTGTTAATAACAGTGTAGTGACACAGTTTTAGAAGGATCTGAATACATCAGGTTTTATATTGTTCGGTTTGGTGTAGAATGGCCCTTTTCTAATTCCCTTTAGAACACTTCTTGCACGTTTAAGATATTGATATTCATTCAATAGCAGAATAGGAGAACTGAAAATACCGAGGCTTTTTCTTCTCGAATAGAAATTTTTTAGGAATTGATGGCAACAATGAGGAATCACTCTTCAATTAAGTTATAAGGCACTGAGGCCTTTATCAGCTATATAAAGAGCTAAGAGTACGTCAATTGATGGCAAGAGAGATCCATAAACGTTCTCCATTAATTGATAGGGCGAATGTATTTTTCCAAATCAAATATTATTGTTCAAAAATAATTGAATTTGTTTGCCATAGCTAGATATATTCTTTTCGTTCAAATTAAAGGACTACGTATTAATTTTATTTAATGACTTACTTTAATCAATAACTAATCACGCCTGTCTTAACAGGATTTTCAACTGCTGACGTAATAAATTAATAAAAACACATTCAGATTACGTTAGACAAAGCATCGAGGAAAACATGATTAAAAACTCATTTGCACATTCAGTAATGACACTGAAGAGAAACGGAAAACATTGGAAATAGGGTGGATGAAAAAGATGGACATAACTATAATATATATATATTAGTGGATATAAATATTAAATAATGTGGTGGTTCCGAGGAAAGTTTAAATATAGAGAATACGTAAGTGACAGAAAAAAGAAGTCGAGTAATCGAAACCTACGGTGAGTAGGAAAAGTGTATGTTATTGAATGAGAGCCAATGAAAAAGGAGGAAAGAACGCATAAAGCTTCTAATAACGTGTGAGTGACAGATACCAATACGGCAGAAGGAAAATATGAAAGAATTAAGATAGTGGCAGATGAGAGAGAGAGAGAAGTAGTGAGACAAAAGTTATGCCTTACTTTTAAGGCGGATAACGTAATTGTGACTCCGTAAAAATTTGAGATATAAATGGAAAACGACAAGCAAATAGAATTCAATCTCGAATTGTCTTGAGTGATTCCATTGCTTTAAAAAGTTTTATTTATTCCCTGGTTATTGCTTATTGTTTATTTGATTGGATTTATTATTGGTTAGACGTGATAAACTTTATTACATATTAATTAGATAGCTTTTATAGCTTTGTCGTGCACGAAAAGTTTCGGTATGAAACTTACGTGGAAAATTTTCAGAAGTGATTCCTCTTAGTATTTGCAGAAATTTCTCATTAGCATTCGAGCAACCGAAAGTAGATTTACCCGAGGAATGAAGTGTTTTAATAAGATACGAGTAGGTATAAGCAAATGATATAATTATATAAATGCAGCATTCAGTAGGCAAAGTAGTATAAATGCAACGTATGTTATAAAATATACTGTTGAGTGAAACTTATACACTTACGTCGTAAACATAATTAGTTCCAAGTTTTTAAGGCTTTAATGAATTTCGATATTGGATTTTATTGCTCTTATCGCGCATATTACAACTTGGTAGCATTCTCTTTCAAGAATTTTTTATACTTAAAATGAATTCGTTGCATCAATTCTTTCGTATGAGATTAACGAAATGTTGGTAATACTCCACATTAACATTTTACACACCCCGACAAATTCCATGCATCTCGACAACCTGTAATCCTTTCCATGAAAATTCAGAAGTTAATTCCATGTTTCTCGGGATATCTTCTTGTAAAATGTGATACAAACAAGGAAAACTGCGATCCCCGCAGGAGTTCGTCATCCCCCTCATTTCTTTCTTTCGTCACTTCCCCACGAATTCGATCCGATGCCATTCCAATTTTGCCCAGTCAAAGAAGGTCGAGAAAAAAGTTTTAACGAGGGCCTCTGGTTGTTAAAGCCGGAGAAAATGCTGCCAGTGAAGCAACAATGTTATCCCTTAACAAAAACATCGTTGACGATAAGGGTTCCGGAGTCCAATAGGTATTCCCTTATTATTTCCTTTTTTCTATTTCCGACGCTGATGATATGCAAAAGACATCCCGTTAACAGAATGAGTACAAGAAATTGTGCTCTGCAAAGGTCGGATGGAAACATTCGCCCGAGATTCTTAATGGAAAGGATCACAGACTGGATGAAAAGCAACTTGCTTGTAGAGGCGGAGGATAAATTAAGTTGGAAATGTAGTTTTAAGAACAGGATCCTCTCTAGCTCAGTTTAAAAGTATTGCTAAACAAAATTCTTCCCAAAAATGTCATTTGCAGAGAAGAATGGAAGAAGAGAAAACTAGGAGGTTGAGTTCATCGGAGACATCATTTGAATTTGGATACTTAAAAATTGTTTAAAAAATTAAGTCTAATATTAGGATCGCTTTTCTTTAAACTAGAGCCGGCGTTCGTTTACATCTGATGTTATTATGGTGTTCGAAGGAAATAAATTGCTTCGAGATTAAATGTATTACTAAAAACTAAGGGTGTAAGCAATCAATTTGCATTAAAAACATTTAATCGCATATCTTTGAATTTAGATGGCTGTCAGGCGTTTGGGCTGTTGGCCAAAGACCGATCACCTCGTGAAATTCTCATCCTCATATAAAAGGCTCACACCTTACTAATGCACCATCACGAACCCTAAACGAGGTAAGGATTCTTCAATGGCCAACCGTCGATAAATCATCCGCGGAAGTAATTTCCTGATCCGAATAATTCCACGTCTCTGTTATTACGGCCATCGAGGATTTTTTAAGGTTTCTCCACTCCATCCCTACAAAATCCCACTTCATTTCCTCAATCCCCCCCACTTCCTCCTCCCCCCCTTTTTGTCAATTGCGACGAATCAATTCCCACCTACCCGGATTCGAGCGTGCGCGCAAGACCAACGTATGGCCACACCCCTCCCAGCATCCTTTCCTTCCGCCCATTCACTCTGCCTAGATCTCTTTTAATCCATCCCTTCCGTCTCTCTTTCCGATCCGTTGACATTCTTCGAATAACTAGTACGCGACCAAGGTGTGATTTCGAACAAGTGAAGTGGGTGTCTAAACGTTCCTATCTTTCAGGATTCGTCCCAGACTTTAGTCTCTTACACCGGAATCTCAAGCAACGCTCTCGATATACTGGTACGTCATAAAATCACCGTTAGATCAACCTACTCCAAAAATCTTCAGGCCAGTGATATATCGAAGAAGCTCCTTATCGCTGAACTATCTTTGACGTTTGATAAATATGGTATAATGTCTAGAACATATAAATCTATGAGATAATCCTGGATACTAACTTGCTACGGTCAACATAATCCATGTATTCTGACCGTATTTGGTAAGATAAGCATGGAAATACGTTTCATAGATGTTGTTAAACTTATTTCCGTGTATCAGTAAGCGCAATTTTCATCAAAATTTCTTCTAGACAAAAACACGTAAATTTATCATTTCATCTTCGCATCACGTTCGTTCTACAAGAAAACGATTCAGTTATTCGTGTAGGAAGGAATCGTAAATATCAAAATGAGATCAAAATATTTGAAGAGGCTAGAGTCAACTTTTACTTTCTGATAAGTTCCTTACGGAAATTTATAAGGAAAACCTCGCTTTATCCTCAATCATTTCAATTCACACACTCTCTAAACGCATCTGCAGACAGGGAAACATTGCGCGTAGTCCGAGCTTAGATCCACAACGGGTTCCCTTTCCAGTCGGCCGCTAACGACGCCAGCGCTATGATTGCAGCAGTGAATCATCCCCTCCTTATTGGGAAAAGAGAGCGGCCCAAGTATATGCCCTGAATTATGCATCTCCGGAAAAAACATCGATGAAAATCCAGTCGAGATCGTTATCAAATTTCAAGGCATGAAAATGTAGCCCAAACTTACGGGAGATGGAAAAGTTGCGTTTAACGTCGTAATGAATAAACGAGGATTTTTTACGACCGAGTCTGGCTCGGATATATGTTATCCGGGAGTTACGTACGTGCAGTTCATTTTTCGCCAAACTCTTGGCGAATATCTAATACGGGGGCACACTTTTGAGCGCGGCAAGAGGGGAATTCTAATCAATTTCGAGTCCTCGGGAGATTGACAGGCTGCGATGTGTATCCGTTCCTACTGGAACCTTTTTAAACTTTCACGTCCGATGGCAATACGTTTTCGTATTCCTACCGAAAAGCGTGCCACGGCTCGACGGTTTTGGGAATCCCCCCTCTCGGGAACTCAATCCTCCACACTGTCACTTTATGCCATAGGATTTGCTTCCAAATCCCATTCCATTCACTATCTTAGTTTCATCCACTGTTCACTTAGTCTGGCAAATATACGCGTCCAAACCCACGCTTTTTCGCTCTCTTCTGCCGCTCTTAATCTGGACGGTGAACAGTATTTATGAGTTTCCGAAGACGTAAGAATTACTATTTTGAGGAATTGAATTGCGTGAACAATTTTAGGCTAAATTATTCCCATGAATCAGAAGGAGTAGCCGAATCAAAAAAATGTTTAATGTGAAATTTTCATCATCAAATCTTTTTAATGTATATTTAGGATTTCGCAGGATTTTCATATGTTCTCCTTAACAGAAGTTTTCCATCAGTACATAGGTATTTCTATGCTTCATTTTGTTTTTAGATCGATACAACCTTCTTGTGTTTTCTACATTTCTATTTCTACATCCCTTTTCATTTCAATTTTAACATCCATTACATTTTTACAGCGGCAATAATTTGGATGTATAAGGACGGTATTCAATCTCATAATCGTCTTACATAAGACGATCATTATTATTAAAATTGAAGTAAGTTACTATGAGAACGATAAACTGTAATTTAGTTAAAATAATTCTTGCGTCAAGACTGCATTATGGGAGATATAAAGCCTACGTTTATCTCCAGAAAATAAAATTTGCCAACACGGTTACTCAGGTAGTACTCATGTTATCTTTCTAATATTTAGTTTTCAATATTATAAAAGAAGAATGATAGTAACTGGTGTGAAGTGGTCTGAATAATTTTTTTAGCTAACGTTTCTCTAATCCTCAAGGATACGGGACTGAGAAATAAACTAAGCCAGAAATAATAAAATAATACTTAAATCCACAATACGCGATTGAATACATGTTTATTAAGTAGAACTGGACTGGTAAAATTAAGATTAATCACCATTCATTGCCAATATGTGCTTAGTGTTTGGGATTCTAAAAGATTTTTACGCGAAATTCAAATAATAGCATCCCAATATCCGAGAAATTTTTCACAGAATAATATAAAATCATGTTAATGAATTGTGGAGTTTTGGTGAGGCTATCCTTCATGCATTGTCACTGTTTGTTCGACTTATTGCTGAGAGTATTTACTTTCCGCATATAAAAATGGGGAAAATTTCTATTCCTAAGAGAATACCTTCGATCTGCGCTCGCAAATTTTCAGTTCTGAGAAATGCATCGTAACAAGGCTCACTCGTTAGAATATCCAGGAAATATTCGCTCTGGTTCCCTCTTAAAAGTAGAAAAATATGAGTACATAAGAAGGGAAACCTTGTTCAAGCATTTTCCTAAGACAAAATTTGATTTCAGCCCGGTCTTTCCCCTCACCTCGCCTTATCCATCTCCCGCCTAAGTCACCCTCTTTCCCAATTTTGGACCCCTCACTCAGAAAAAAAGTTTCCTTCCCATCATCCCCTTCTCCTTCGTTATCTTCCCCCCTATCCGAACCCCTCCCCACTCATTTTGCATACAAGTCGCGAGCTCAAGAAAGGAAGGGGAGAAATGTCCCCGAGTCTACATGGGTGTGGCATCGTCTGAGCGTCCCCATCTTAAATGCCCCCTTTTTCTCTATATCTCCCTTTTTTCTCATTCTCCGATACTCTTCCCTTCTTTCGCTGCACCAATCTAGTCGACTTCTCGTTACAACACTCCCAATCGATTCCATCTTGACCGTATTTTTGTGCTTCATTGAAAAAAAAGACGCGGAGATGAACGCTGGATCTCGCGAGAAATTGAAATTTCCTATAAAAAGATCGTGCACTAAATGGTTGTGAATTCTTTTATATTTGACATCGCTAGAAGCGATGGACTGGAGTACATACCTATCGCTAGCCTAATGTTGAACGATTACGTATCATTAAAATTTAATAGCTTCAATTATGAAAGCGCTTCACGATCTAATTATCGCTATTTTATCTCATTGCAGAGGAGGAGAACGGAGGGAAGATTATGGATACAAAATTTTCAGTGACTTGCAACAGATCAAGCGATTCATTAATTATAAATTCCAGAGATTCGCGAGTAACTTTGTAACATTCTATGAGAGAAAATAATGAATCAGGAAATTTTTCGCGAGGATACTATATGCTGTTTAAAATCTTTGCAAAGTACGACAGAATAATATCACGACACACGACTAGTTTCGATGATTAAGCATAATCTTCAAGTGAATAAGTGTCCAAGAAACAACAATGTTAAAAAGGGAAGAGGAAAGAGTAGGAGAAAACAATATATTCTCTGAATCATACCTTTTCAACCTTCACCTAACTCTAGCTATTGTTTCCGGTAGAAGGAATGACCGATTCTTCATGATGAATAAAGATATAATATAATAATGATTATGACATTGTCATTAAATCATTTCCTATATTTTTAAATCTCCGAATTTCAGCATATATGAAACAGACAATTATTCATATTAACTCGCAGATTAATCGCTAAGAGCCTTTTTCTTCGATGAATCGGTTTAAACATTGCTGTTAGATGTATAGATGAACTCGAGAGTAACAAACTTGCTCGTCATTATAGATTATGGTTGTGCGATCGAAAGATACAGCCTACATCGGTATGTCATAATTTAATAGACCGAGCGGCGGAATATAATCTGCGGTAATAATGAAGCGGCAAATACTCTCGGCCACTTAATTCCATTCCTCCTCAAGTACGAGATTCGAATTGATCAATCCAATCAATCGCTCCTCTTTGTTATCAGTTTTGCTCATATGAGAGCACATCGGTAACCATCTCACAATGCACTCTCGAAATACATCTCGACTTCGATTCCTTTCTTTCTTATTCTTCCCCCTTTTCATCCCGCATTTCCCCTTCGCTCTCTAGAGGTCTCAAACGAACACATCTGCAATTCTGAGTACGCTTGATCTTGGATGGGGAGGTGGTTACTATGACATCACCCACCATCATTCCCCCTCCCAGTTGTCGATAACCCTCAGATTCTCGACTACCTGGTCTCGAAAGTTTTCTGGGGAAAATATAGAACATTCGGGAGTTTTACATGAGGAGAAAGAACCTTCTCCGAAAGACTGATATCGGAAGGTGTGCAGGGGTTCATTCGGTTTTAGAGAAAACTCGATTTCCGAGACTGCGACGCTTAGTTGTAAGAGGATTCACGAAAGAAGCGTGGCCAAAAATCACGGTTAACAAAAAGGATCTTATGAATCTCGAACAGCATTCTTCGACACTATGTACAATTAAAATCAATGCAAGTTCTATGGATGAAGGGAGGAATTCTGATTCTGAAAATATAAAATCCACTATTTAAAATAAAGTTGCAAAATGTAATTTGACATAGTGAATTTTATCTTTTCTAAAATTAATCTTCCGGTGGAACTCCATCTTCGTAGAGAGATAGTGAAAATACATAAAATTTATGTGGAAAAGGTGCAGAATCTCACTATTTACTACGTCATATTCTTTAAAATATATAGTGTAGATACATGAATTTAATGAGACGTAAAACTTGGAAAGCACTTTCTTACTTTTAATCCTTGATATTTTTAATTGTTTCAATATAGATCCGATCCAGGAAAAGGCTTACACGAAATTTGGAAATACACGAAAAGTTTTGCAGGAGGAAAATGGAAAAGGACTCCAACTTCCGAGAAATTTCAAGAAAATTGCACGAAAATCGTAATATTACGTGAAAAATTTAGTGAAAAAGTAGAGGACAAAATCAGGCACGATTTTTATTCCTTCTATTTCTAAATCTAAAAAAATACTTCACATTTGATAGAATACTAATATATATATATATATATATATATATATATATATATATATATATATATATATATATATATATATATATATATATATTCATAGAAATAAATTATAAATTAATTTATGATTACTAATATCAATATAATTATGGTAGATAGATAGATGATGATAGAAAATATACAATTTCCTGAAGCGAAATAAAAAGCGGGAAAAAGGATTAGGTCTTCATCCATAAAACGGAAACTGTCGGAAGTTTCGCATTCCCTTCACTGATTAGTATTGTATTCGTGACTATTATAAAAGAATAAATTGGAACCTGGATTCCTCCCCTTGGGCCCAGTGTTCACGATTTCCAGTGGTGATTGAAGCCTCCCACAGAATCTCCTGATTGTCTTTGTGGAGATACAAATTTCTTCGGAATATTAGTTTTCGTCCATCGCCTGACGAGTTCTTTTCCAAAGTCTCTTCCTTTCTCTTTCATAGTTGTGAATTATACATGGCTGATGATATGATATGTGATGCTTTCAATGATTAGTTTAGGAGCATTCATCGTTCATACGACACCTCTTTGGTACATACTTTGTACTTTATTCTGTGTACCTCTGGCAGATGGTCACTCACTTCGTTTATATATAACAAAAACAGCATTATTAATTGAGGAATCCTCTATAATCCTCTATGTACCATTTGGTCATTAACTCGAGTTAATATTTATTCATTGTGTTTCGTCCTGGACGTAAATATACCCGGCTTGCTATATTCAGAATAGTACTTAGCAACCCGGGCAATAAATAGTCTTTATCGGGTGAAGATTTCATCACTAAGATTTTAATATTACAGAAGAGCTTAAGATTTGAAATTCAACCAACTCCATCTGTTGAGTACAGTAGTCTGTTAACCATTAGATCTGCCTTCTTCCTTGGTTCAATCATAAAAGGACAATGTTAGGGAGTATTATATTCAGTTTTTGCCTTTCTAAGAATTCGTTTCCACAGATGCCTCACATCTTCGCTCTAAGGTTATGCTTTCCATTTAATATTTGCTGACGTTTTGAAAGGTTTCTCTGAGGATTAGGAAAATCTCTGAGCAAAACGTTTTCTCTCAATAAGTTCACGTGGTTTGGCTATAATAATTTGTTCTAGTACCCAATAAATAACAGCTGTTATAATTAAAGACAAAAAATATTAGATTAATGGTTTTACTATTATAATTTGCGAATTACTAGTACTTAAACAATATAATTAATAGTTAAATGATTTAAGCGGTATTTCTTTATAGTAATGTTCTTCATATACCTGGGTTTCTCAGTCTTTTGCAAGTGGAGTACCAGTATAGTTTATATGGTATATATAACAATTACTTAACACATACATATTTAATAGCGGTATTGAGAAAGAAATGATGGTCTCTTAGTGTAATCATAGGAAAGGAAACATATCTCGTGGAACTCTGAGCAGCGATTCGCGCTGGAATTATTTATCACGTAGCGAATTCGCCGGATCTCCGAAATAATTATCGTCCCGCCATCCGACTGATCGCCGCCATGAATTATTTTCCGAGAGCGACCTTTCGATAGCAACCAGCCTAAAGTGCACTTAATCGAGAGAGCCGCTTCTTTAAAAAGCCTCACCTCGGACAAAAGTCAATCAGCACTAACGTACAATCAATCGATATCTCTTCCTCAAGAGGTCACGGGGCCTCTTATTGCGTCATCAATAGAGTCTTCATTAGAGGCGACAAGGCGTGACGTCATCGGGGACATTACCACTGCGTAGTGAAGCGCGCTTCCCTCTCCTCACAAATTTCCCTTCTCTTTGCGCTATTACAATTACTTCCGAGATTAACCTTTAGATATCCTCTCCCGAGATCCTAGTATTCGGTCCTTTTTCGCTGTTCGAGCGTCTTGCTACCATTCTGTCATTTCTAAGATGACCGCCCAGGGAAGGCTCGTTGTTGATCCTCTTTGCATGGTGAATTTTAGGTGAAGTATGCGTTGATTTCGCTAATGTACACTCAGTAGTTTGTGTGTCAGTAGATTATTCTTACTGGTTGGATTCTCTATCTGTCAAGGGATCATGTCTATCACACTCAATGCTTAGCTGAAGTGGTGAATTACTTGGGGATGGGAATACATTACATGCAAATAATTAGAATGTTAATATTTATCTACTTAAATTCAATCAACGAATAATGAACAATATGTTTATATTTATTTCTGCTTTCTTATATACTCCTTATTTCCCAGCGTTTTTTTGTTGAAATGAACAAAAATTTGATAATACATTTAGAAGAAATAAAATTGCCCATAATTATCAGAATTATATATGCCTCTATAACCCATTTCACCTAGAAGAGCTATAAAGAGAATCTACTAATTTCATCACGTGATTGTTTTCTTTCCCTTTCGTCGTAAGATTCCTGCATAAGTAATTTTAATTACAATCAACGCTAGCAATCATCAATTTATCAAGGCAATGACGAGAACATCAGTATTTTCTTGCTAAACAAGAACATAATGTCGATAGCCTCCGTAATTAAATCGAGATTCCATTTCAACATATATGAGCAATATAATATAAATTGCTGTTTAATCTCCATGAGTCGCAATGAATGCTTGCTTATATAAAATAAAAACTTCCTGATTAAATATATGTAACTCAACGACACACCGATCACCATCAAACCGATTGAAATTTCATCACAAATTACAAGCATGTCAGTATAACACAATAGCAAATTATTACATCATATCAATATCTATTTGTAGATAGAAGTCAACAAATTGCCATTGAAAATAAAATTGTTCTCTCTCTCAGAATACTGATTACCGATTTACTTCAAAGCATTCCAATCGTTGCTATCGATTTAGAAACATCTGGCCATATTTTCCACCATCCTTTTCTTTCGTTTAAATTAAATACATCACTTTGGGAACAAAACATTCAATCTTTGTCTGGCTTACATTCCTTAATTCTCAGACGCTTATTACGAACTACATTCATGATCAGCTTCTATCCGTCCTCAACTAACGATCGAAAGACTCATGGAAGAGAGCACTTCATTATCCAATCAGTAGTAATTCCTATTTGAGGCATATATTTCCCTCAAACCATCGTCATTCAGTTTACTCTAGGGCACAGAGCAGAAAAAAACTGATATCAGAAAAATATTTTATTTACTGGAACAAAAACTGAAGAGAACCGAAAAATTAAAATTCTTGATACAAATAAAAAGCAAAATCTGTTTATTTATTGATCCGGTCAAAGGTTTGTAGTCTAATTAAGAGTAGCTAGTTTTATAAACTAATTATACGTAATTTTATCTTTGAAATTAGTGATTAAATTTTAAATTTCAATAAGAGACCTCAAACTTAACTAAATCTTCATTAGGAACTCGTTTCCAAATATTAAATAAATGCTGTGATAATATTGTTTCACTGAAGATATGGTAACATTTGATGCTCTGGATGGTAAAAAGCGGTTCGTCGATGGAAATCCGGAGTAAAACCGGAACTGAACCAAAATTAGTAATTTTAATTGAAGCGGAATTAATACCACAAGGAGCGTAATTATGAATCCATGCCAACCTATCTTCTGAAAGTTCCAACTTCCGTCTTCGCAATACAAGGTGGGCCCAAACACACTCAGCCATTTTCGGCAAAGAACAGCTGTAACAATGCCGGAACTGTATTCGAGCCGCCGTTCGATATAATAGTGAGTTCTTTTGTGTCACTTCCTCTCGCCAGTAATCTCGATCCGAGGGCATTATTTCTTGTATAAGAACAGAGGCGCTCCTCTTTTCTTCTCCCCACTGAGCAAGGCCATGACGGAAGGTATCCAAAGAGATGACCCAGTGTATTGTGGATGGATCATACACATCTTCCTTTAGGGGTTTGATTTCTAATTAAAAGAATAAACGGGCATAAGAGCTATTGTGGCAAGGAAATTAATATCGATGACAGATTGCTGTTGTAAACCTATTAGGGAGAGAAATAATGAACTCGGCTAAGATACTTTTCGTGGAAAACCGCGTTATAATCGGAGCAGCGTTTTAACCGGTATATAGCTATTTTTAATTATTACTCGTTGAAAAACAAAATGGAATGTTTATTTGCTCTTTAATTTTTAAAGTACTATTCGTCTTTAAAAATAAAATGAGACTTCTCTAGTTTGCTTTGTTCGCCACAGTTGTAGATAGGTTAACTATTACTTATTATAGTAATTCCAGCTTCGAATTATTTTATTTCTTTCTTTCATCCCATACTATCAATGTTTTTTTATTTTTAATCTTTCTACGAGTATTTTTTATTGACAATGAAAAAAAATAAATATTTATATCTATCTAAATTGTGTATAACATGACTAAATATATTTCTAAACACGTTATAAGACAGAAAATATTTAATGCTTTTAATTAAAGACGACATATTGTGAAGCCATAATCAATCTACTGACGAATCAGTGATCGGAAAAGGCAAGAAATATTTTTACGATAACCTAATAAATAACGCACTGAACATATAATGTGAAAGAATGCTGAATGGTGTTGGCGCCTAATTCTCATGACTTTTCCATTGAAGCCCTGATATTTTCTCTATCTTCTCGAACGTAATATAACGTGTATATATCGTGCTTAAGGAGCGCTCTCTTGTTTTCGCGAATGGCTGCGACCTCTCGAGTCAAATCGGTGAAATCAATCACGACATTAGCGGCACTGATTGCGCAACGCGACTGCCACGTGCATTTTTCATAAGTTTACTGTCAAGGATCCCTGCGCATGCGCAGAATGATACGAGGCACACGATTTCGTTTCTACCAGACAACAGGTATGTATCCAAGTTGAAACTTGTTCATTGCTGATCATTATTCATTCATAATTTATTTTCCAACCCCTACAAACCTTAAAAAACAAAATACTTGCATACGCTTATTTCTATGTTCCTGTATTTTGTTGAATTCGATAGCCTACTTTACGAAAAGAAGATGCGCTGTCCAGAAATCCTTTTATTTTTAGTTATCGATTATTTGGTTCTTAATGTTTCACTGAAATCTGACCAAGAGTATTTTATAATTAACAGGAAACGGTTATTGATTGAGAAATAATAAATGGACGAGCGAAAATTAATTATATTGCCCCTCATCCTTTAACAATGGATCGTTGATGTGATACTCTTAGTTTCATCTACTCTCCTTAAGACGTCCATTGAAAGGGAAGCGTTGGCCTCATAGAAATGCAAAAGTATGCATTTTTCAATTATTATATTAAATCACCTATCAAATGATTCAAGTACGACTTGAGTTCAATAACGCGAAGAAATAAAAAGTAACAAATTTTTCCCGCAATACTTTAATATTTCATATCGCTCCCTGGATTCGACGCGTCTCATAGGCACAAAGCAAGGGACAGAAAATTTCTGTACATTTTCCTCAATGGGTAAAAGTTGTTACCTCTTTATTTCTTCGCGTTATTAAATCAACTGTTAAACCCCTAACCCTAACTGCATTTTCCGAACTATATTTCAGCAGATATAGTTATAAAAGTTAGTATATGTAATACAAGTTCGTAAAACCGATTCTGCGGTAATTATGTCTTTACGCAACTTGTTGAAATTAATGAAAAAGTTAATACGCTCCGATACATCCAAGTTATAGTTTCAAAACGTTTCCTGGCACATACTTTCCCTCATCGTTCTATATGTCCATTTGAACTGAAAGCAACTTGGAAAGCAAAGATAATCGAGCAGACAGCAATGACGCAAGCAGATCCACATTCGGAGCCCAAAATGACCTCAACAGTTGAATCATCATTTGGGACACCTCCGTGTAAATTAGCCCATTCTGATATTTCTAGCCCTAGAAACTTTCCCAATGTAGAAAAAATCTTAGCACGTAATCCAAGGGACAGTTGCCAAAAATGAGTGCTAAATAAATTGCCATCCGCAGCTGAGGAGGGTTTAGGGTGGATCGGAGGGGTGGGACCAAAACTGCGAAGTTGTGATGAACTGAAGAAGGAGGAGAAATTAGAGAGGCAGAGAAAAAAAGGAATACAATTAGCGGCTTAAGGGTATTAAGGCTAAAGGAAACGGAAAAAAATCACTCGGCAGGTGGCGTTGAGAGCAAGAGTAAGTAAAACAATAGTCAAACGCAGGTGAAAACTTGCTCGGGAAATTGGGTTTTCGAAAGTTTATAAAAAAAGCATTTCATTATCGAACGACAAAGTGGATTTCATTAAAGCAGCGGTAAACTTTCTTTTGGAAAGACAGAAAAACAAGGGTTAAATATTTACAGTTAATTTTATTATTAGTTCCCTTGGAAACCGAATGACCTTATGAACAGGTACTCTCTATCTTAGCCATACATTAATAGCGATTAAAATCAGCACAGTATCAGAATTGGCTTTTGCTTACACCCTTTCTTTACGCAACTCTTTCGATAAGTGTAGAAATAGAGAATTATAAAACGTGCTGCGGAGGGCGATGTTAAGAATTACGACAACACATCGGTAAGGGCTATACACATACTGGATGGGGATCAATGGGAATCTTTAGAAGAAGGAAAAATTTAATATTTATAAAGTCCGAGATGCTATGTTCTTGCTAGGCGTTGCAAATATTACAGTTCCTTTCTGTTGCATAGGCAGATCTGATAAAAATCAGTGAAATAGATGCTGGGATTAGCCGTTTCAGGAATTTCTCTTTCCCTGGACGATATGCGATAATGAACTGCTAAGCGTATAGAGTTTGAGTCCCCCTGACAAATGCTGTTTGCATGCGGATGAAAATCGACGTCTATTGAGTATTCATCGAGAAGCACTAAAATTGCGATACTGTTGAATTACCAATCGCTCCCGTAATAGCCAACCATCGTCTAACACCGACTAGCCTTTAAAATCCTTCTGTTTTAGACAATCTCCGTCTCATGACACCTACTTAATTAGGGTTTCTCCGATGTAACGTCAGCAAAACACGAAAGACTGAAATATCGCGTGTTTGATATAATAAATCCCGGATAACTAATACCGGGAGTAAAAATGAAATGGGGAGAAAAAAATACGGAAATAGAAGGAGGGGGCATAGTGATGGACAGATGGGAGGGGGGATATCCTTCGTGAAAGAGGGTGACGGCAGGATAATGAGGAAGTGCTATTGGGTGCCTGCGGAGTGACAGAATGAGAAAAGAGTGTACGAATTAAAATCTGGGCAGAGAGGGAACGCACGATAAATGTGGTTTTTTAACTACCATCCCTTTAGGGATCACAGTGTTTTTCAATCTGCTATTCGACGTAACGCATACATTAATTACACCTCCGATTATCACTTACGCTTAACGTATACTAATGGATTATTTCATTATTAACAGCTTATAAAAGAGATTTAATGAAATGGTTAGCCATAAAGTCTATCCCAATATTTCTAACAATAAGATATTGCAAATATAAAATAGAATTATCCGTGAGTTCAAGTTGAAATTGTTTCGATTAGCTCTTTCTTATATTTTGATATACTGAGCCTTCTTCGTTGTAAGGATCGTTGCCATTATTTTCATAATCAATGTCACGTTTAAATTTCAAATGGTGCTTAGAATATATGCAGAGTAAACCTGCACTTGTAGCATGATTCTTATTTCCGAATAGTCTTTTATTTTGAAATTATGTTAAAAAGATATGATAGAACGGTTGAGGTAAGCAAGTTAAGCATATGAATTCTAATAAAGTAAACCACAACTTAAGAATTTCAATTAAAATTACACAAATATCCTTAAAACATGTTAACCTAAAAACTTCGAATATTAGATAGGCTTTACTTTTACTTTACTTTTTTATTCAATGACTTTGGTAACTAACGTTCAGATTAGCAGTAAATTCTCATAAAGGTTAGGAAATTTTTTAATCCGTCGCCAAAATAGAGAATAATACGGTAATAATTTAATATAGTTCTCGTCCACCTACAATTGAAGGGTAAATAATAAGAACTATTAAAAGCTGTATAATACGGTTAACAAAGTCACGGCACGGAATGAAAAACGGCGTTTCTTCGAACCCTCCTTCTTTCTTCCCCTTTTCATCGATTTTCATTTGTCTTGGCCGTGGCCTATTTTTTTAAGGCCTCTCCAAAAAATGTCTCCGAACCGCTAAGAAGACTCTTCAGCATTTCATATTTTTTTCGCCTCCCGTTTTATTTAAAGTCGGGATTGACGCCCGACTTTAAGTTCGCTGGATTTATTCATTCTTTCTGAGGTCGTTTCTGTTACTTCGTTCTTCGCATAGACTTTCTTATTGCGATCACTGCATTATACTATCGTAGGCAATGAATTGGGGATCGAATTTAACAAGTGATTTTTTCGACTTTTGGGAAATTAAAATAGCATTTAATACTGATCACCTAGTCGGAATTTTCTTACCTCCCGCTATTAATCAGGAAGCGAAAAAGTTTGGATGATCTGAAATGAATACACAAAGGTAATTTCTATCTGTTTTAATACCTATATTGTACACAGCCTGAAGCATGAATAAGCCTAAAAAATATTCCTCTACTTTATCATTAGAAACTTTCATTACCGCCTTAGCCAATTATGGTAACAGGAAAGATCTCACAATTGCAGAAAACTGATCTGTGACGGCAAAGCCTAAGGATAATACGTAGAGATGCATTCCTTGTCATTTGGGGTATTGAGTAATTTAAATGCTAGAAGGATCTGGTTCTATCCCGCGAAGACTTTCTGCGCAATTTAAATGCTTATAAATGATTTTTTTAGAAATGTGACGATTTTTAAGCAACCATATTCATTCATAACTCTCGCAGCATTTTTTAATTTGATATGTTTCATCGACGTGTTGACATGAGTATGTTGGCGCTGTTACCCGTTATAGCAGGTTGCTGTGAAATTCCAGGACGTCAAGATTAATCAAATAAATTCGATTAGAAATTAAAATTGATAATGATGTAAAATAACAGGGAAGAACAAGAACGAATACGTTCATATTGCAAGAGGTGTTGTACGTTTTCAATTAGCACACTCACATGACCTTACATTCATGCGGCATTGCCGAAACTATGACTATAAGGTTGCGTATCATCATCATGAGTAATTAATCTGTAGATTCATTTTCAGTTCTCCAAGTAGTACAGTTTACAATCAATTCCTTCATTTTCTCTTAATTCTTAGCCTTAACATTGATGTCTATGATCATAATCTACCCTAAGTCTTCCTCTATGATTCCTCCCTTACACCATTCACTCCAACATTCTTACTCATAAAAAATGAAAAGTTTTCAGATTAAATGCGCAGAATTCAACGTCAACTAAAGAAAGCATTACCACGATGGCTTAAGTTTAGGACAACTTTTCAATTAAAGTAGGATTTCTCCATTCCAATAGTAAAATTTTCATAAGATATTTTCACCAGAGTAACTACACAAAATTTCCCTGTTGATTCATACAGAATTTGAAAATGCTGATGAAACATGAAATTCTGAGGAAAGAGTTCCGTGCAGGTGGATACGCAAAACATGGCGAATGGGCTCCTGATTTTAAAATACTTCACTAAGATTACTGCGTGGGGCAAGGCAATGAAAAGTACGAAACGCCTTAGGAGGAAGTTGGAATAATAACCTCCCGTTGAACCCAGGCGAGGTCAACTTCCAGAATGTATTCCGTTGAACCCAGGTGGGAGTAAAAAGGAGATGCAGTAATTAACGAGAGCTCTTCCCTGACTAAGGAGCCTCGGGCCCTCCATCCCACTCCTCTCCGGCACACTACCTGATAGTAGGCAATATCTCACCGGTTGAAAAAGGGAGATAAAAAAGAAAGAAGCATCGCTTTAATTACTGACAGCGCCACGCCCGCACAGCGCTATTAGTGAGCCGCGGGGCGGGAAAACTTTTTAATTTCGTTCCCTTTTTCCGCCCATACCTCTGCCCCCTTAATGTGGGCGATGGTTTTTCGGGAGGATATCGGACTCATTGCTCATCTGTGAAAAGAATCCCCGCCCACTCCCACTTCGGCCACTACACGCATCGAAATCGGACACCGTGTTTACATACGACACGCGTTTTTCTACGTCTTCCCTAGACAGCGAGTTTACATGCGTACTTTATCACTCTGCGGAATCATTATGCGTGAAATTTGAATTACCGGCGGTATTGTGTGCAGCTTCCGCGTCGTGAGGCTGTTTCATTTTTTCATTTGTCTTTAAGTTCGGGATGGAGGAAAATGTATCTTTCGTATACTTTTGTCTTGTTCATGGCTGTGGTAATCGGATATCAAATGGGGTGTGGACGATAAAGGCATTCATATGGTCACTCCTCATTCCATGCTGTAAAAGTGCTGAACTCTAGTGAATGTTTCATCTCGTTGCATTATGACTCAGGACAAACAGCTCTCATCTTGTCAAGGAAGCCTCATTACCTCTCCAAATAATGATTCTTTGAGGTTCGGCTAATTCGATTGCTTTAACTGTACAACATTAGAAGCCTATAGGACCAATATTTAATAAATAATATTAAACTAATTACAGTGACACATCTGCCTCATTATACCTTCAAGTAGATGCACGGTTGATGCACAGGATATATATATATATATACATACACATATACTATAACTACCGTAGAATATACATTTTCGTTAACGAACGGTAGAAATGAAGAATTTGATCTCAATTATAGAAGCTCTACTCAGAAATGCAACTTTGGATGAGTCAACACGATTACATGGAAATTAGCTGTGGCGTCATTGTTACAAGAAACTTCCAAAATCTTTCTAAATACCTCGGGAACTTATTTTAGATTACGCAGGACTTTTGACATTAAGGTGTAAACCATACTTGGTAGCGGGAGGTTGCGGTGGTGAATAAATTATTGTAAGAACCGTAAGAATAGTAAGGTTGAGCCTTAATCCGGGCAGCGGGAGATTCTAAGAGCTTTTGTTCGATTTCGAGAGTCTCTTGCCAGATCCGGGAAAGTTAGTAACCTACTTGCATCTTTCACCTAGCAACCACCTGGTATGAATACTGATTCCATTATTGTTTTTGTTCGTTATATATAAGTATGCAATAAGAATATTCTTTCAAATGTAAAGAGGTGTGAGCTCCCCCAATGAAGGCATTAATGCTACCATTATGAATGGATTTTCAGCAATGACTGTTGTAAGTAACCCCATCCTAGTCCAGCGTCCGCTTCTTTAACATAGTCCAGCTTCTTTTCCCGCGTCGAGCGTGAAAAAACCTCGCTCTTCCTCCCTCATCTCTCCTCCTTCCCCTACCTAAGACTAATTTGTCCGCCCACCGCATTTCGAGGCACGCCTTCCGATCTTCATTTTTTTCCCCGAGAAAAACTAATTTCCTCGGCCCGGACGTCAAGGTGTTTGATTAGGTGCGTGTGCTGTACTGAACGTCGAGGGCGTTTTTTATCGGAGGATATTTTTTACTAATAAATTGCGTTTGCGCTCCGTGCTAACAACCGTTTGTGGACGGACCATTAACCGGCCGTTTATACCGTTTGGATAAACATTCGATCGCCTTATGATTTGGCCGAAGCGAAGATTGGAACTTAGATTGGGTGGCAGTCACATGTATTCCTTCCGTAGGATGTATAGTTGTAGTGTAAAGGCTTACGCTTAAGTGGCTCCATTAAACAAGTGATGGTTATTGCGAAAGCACTTCGACGCCTTATTTAGGATACATCATATTGAGAAATAACTTGGTTGGTAAAACAAATAAGTCGAAAAAATCACGAAGGCCCTTAAGGCAATGCATAATACCAAGCATATAAATAATGTAATAATTGTAATTACATGTTAAAAATTGCTATGTATCATACGTTACTAAGTTGGGAAGTAAACTTTTGACAAAAATTAACTGTAAACATTCATTCGATAGGGAATATTGAAGAAAACGTGTTGGGAGGAGATTCAAAGTTTGTACAGTTAAAATTTGTACAAATTTAATTACTACATGTAATGTATAATTTCATGGAACTAATTTCTAAATTGGTATTTTAATAGTTACTGACAAAGGGCAATTATATAAGGTTATGATAAATACTTTCATACTATTAATACTGTCATTTTCATGCGTGATAGTGGATTAAAGTTCTTATTACTCAAGTTACAACAGTTTTAAAAATTCTAAACTTGTAATAAAATGTAAATTATATAATTGATATTAAGTTAATGTGGATTTCACAAGGACACGTCCTGTACATGTATGTATGTCGTTGGACCAATAAATCATTATTTTTATTATTTAACAGTTTAAATATCATGAGATCGTCATTTTCTAATCATAAGCACTGCCACTAGCTGATGAATCAATCTGTAGAAGAAATTCGGAAATGATAGTCATATTAATCCATTGAAGGTTGCATTGATTATCACGTAGAGGAAGGAAAAATCACGTTCCTGGCCGTAGAAAGTGCACGTTTGTATAAAGTAAAAGTAAATTGTTTAAACAGCGAGCATATAGCCGTCCATCGGCGGATCTAACGATAATTACATGTCATGGCGTACGAGTAAATAATACGCGCGTTTCAAAAGGGCAACTCGTAAATAACGAGTGTTCGACCTCCATTTCGGGAGTGGAAAAATTGCGAAACCATTATCCTCACAGACTTGAGCGTTTTAATTGATAGAAGCGAAAATGATAAAGAATAAGTCTTCAATATCCCATTTTTAAACTAAGAAGCGGAGATATCGCGACTAGAACGCCACCTAAATCAGTGGATCCGTTAATCCGACATCTTCTCTCCGAAATTGCGGCCAAAACATTGTATTGGTTCACAATTAAACTTGATTCATTTCTTATGCACGCACTTTTCTTCCATTTACCCTATGGATTTCATGCCCTACGCATTTTGTTGTAATAAAATTAAAAATATGCTTACAGTACGATAAGTGATGGTAAGAACCATTCCAAGCAAGTGTTTACTACGAGACGCATGAATAATATTGAGTTCCATTCAGACAGGATTCTTAAACTACTGATAGGCAAGCATTCCTGCCTCATTTCGTGTATATGAGGAAAGATAAGCAACCGCTTTGCAAGTATTCCAAGAGCGATGAGAATGCGTCACTTTTCCCCACGCAGTTTTCAATCAGTTTACTAGATGGATGGATTTTGCATGTTTTTACAACACTTAATTGACGATATTATTCTACTCGACAACTAGACAATGATATTTATTTTATGAAATATACGAATCTCTTTCATCGATTGAAATTACAATTTTCTAAAATTACTTCAGCGCGCTGAATATCGAATTGCGGCACCAATACCCTCAAAGCTATTACTTTTGCACTTAATGCACAATACTTGGAAATTTATCCGTAAACAAATTTAAGGTTGTTTTTGACCATCAATGTCTATCAGATTTATGAAGAGGGGAGCGCGGATCTTCATGAATCCCGGAGTAACCGCTAGGAAAATCTATTTATCGGAAAACCTTCCCCAAAGTCTATCACGTTCCTTCATCACCTTCATTTCCACCCTTCCTCCCACTTCTCATCTTAACTCCACAGAGAGGAACCAGAAAGCGCCATCCCCAGCACATTCCCAAATTTGACCTCAAACAGAGTGACTCTTATATTCTCCGCCCCCATTCAGCCCTCTAGGGCACTCCTTCTCCCATATTTTCCAGCCTTTCCTTCTCGCTTTCCTCCGCCCCCTATATCTTAATGCCTACTTCGTAAGGCCCAAAGGCAATAAGGGGTAGATTAACTACTAGAGTGGATATGACGCAAATGCTCCTCATAGATGAAGAGAAATTGATGTATATTTCGTCACAATGATGTCGAAAACGGGCAAAAGGAAGAAATCCGTGGGGTTTCCATAGACTGAGCCTCTTCTTGGGAGAAAAACTAAAATGTTGAACTATGTTACAGAGAGAAAGGTTAACAGTTAATAGTAGTGGAGAAAAACACATAACTAGAAAAAGGAAGGAATTCAAAGGAAGAAAAATTGAAGGATGAGTAACTAAAGAAGTAAGGAGGTCGAAACGAAAGGGCTCAGAGGATTTCGAACGATTCAACGAACGAAGTAATGATAGACAGAGTAGGATCGAAAATAGAATAAATACTGAAGAATGACAAGAAAAGAAACCGAAGATGAGCGGATACAAACTCTTCAAATAAAAACGATAAAGTATGGAATAAGTAACTCAGAAATCCAAAAAGAAATGATACTGAGAAATAGTTCGGAAATCAGAAATTAAAGTACAGGAAAAACAGAGGCAACACTTAGTGAGTCAGTGGTAAAACGTACCAAATGGGCATGCAGAAATGAGATTCAATCAAAATTCCGGAATATTATAATACATTTTATCTCTCTAAATTAACAAGTGTAAATATTTCTGAAGATGTTTATAGTATAGCGATAAATTATATTTAAACATCTCAAAAAACAAAACTCTGAAAAGATATGAGCGGAAGAAACAATTGCTGGCTTAAAGTAACTGAACTAATGAATAGATCTTTCGTTACAGGAAAGAAAGAAAAATGTCTTTCATTAAATTTAAAGATCTTATTCATGTATGTTTAAATTGTTACCTACTGAGGTATCATTACCGCTGACTAATGGTATTCATGTTGGCTCATAAAAGCCAAACCGCAAAGGAAGCCTAATTCCCTCATCAAAGGAAATAATTGCAAAGGTAATAATAATTGTGGAGATTATGATTTCAAATCGGCTTTCGTGTTAATTACTTCAAAGACATAAAATGAATAGAAAGGAAAAAGAAAAAATAAATAAAAACAGCATTGCAATGAAAGGGAACATATTAAAGAATATATAGAAGGAAATAAGGACTTGGAATGAGCGTAATTAAGTATTGGACGCAGCAAGAAATATGACGCTCAGATTTGAACTTCTATCATAGGAAAGATAGACAAGTATTCAATTGAAAGAAATGATAGGAGTGAGCTACAGAATAGAGAAAAGGGGAGAGAGAAACGGAGAGGAAGGGATGTGTGTGGGATAGAAAAGGAGTGTTCCCCAGAGGATATCGATGCTCTTCGTCGGATCTTCATTATAAGTCATCGCTATAGCCTCGCATTAATTTGCCGACGCTCGAAATAAAATAATCGATAACGCCAATTACGGTTGAGAGATAGTGCTCGCCGATACAAATTGTTTTCTTCCTCGGGAAAAATACTCGGAGGCATGGAAAAGGCATAAATCGTCCTAGACGCTCATTCAGATATATCGGTCTTAGAATTGGATACGCTTTTCAACAGATTAGATCGACGTTTTGCTCTTCTATTGGGTTTAATAAATGCGATATTGCGGTTCATAGCAAAGATAAACTTAACTCGAAACGTCTTCTCGACGTAATGGAAGCCATTCTCTATCGGGAATCCCTTTCTAAATTTTTCTTAGGACTTTTGGCACGAGATATCGGCTAGATTAATTACTAAACCGAACACGTAACCCGATACATACTTATTTAATGTGCATATTATGAAGATGCCCACTGTAAGATATACATTATAAACAAAAGATAAGTTTATCCAGAATTAGCATGGACAATTTATTTATTCAGCATATAAAAATCAACTAAATCGACAACAAAATGTTAGCTTACACCTTGCCAAATGATGAGAACGAAAAATTCATTTTCGAAGAAATTTTCTCTGCTGATAACATTAATTACTCCAATTTTTTAGTAATATAATTCAACAGTTTTTGTATAAAGAGTTTTTATATAAATAGTTTTTGTATAATTTTACGTTACTTAATAGTGTTTTTCCGATCTTTCCTCGTGTAGCATGGAATCCTTAATTTTATTAAGTTAGTCTCTGCAGAAATAGTCCTCGTGTTTTAGCTAGAAATATTTAAGCCATTAAAGAGACTCGATTGATTTCGTTTTTCAATATCTGCATAGATTATGCAGCTATTGAAAATTATTATATATAATATACATATATATTTATAAGCTATAACTAGACTCAACGTCCCAACTAGTCAACTGAACGAATTCTATTGCTTTACTTATCATCCTAATTTCAATTATTACTTGAAGTTTTACACCCATCAAGTTCGAGTTATAGAAGAATTCCTCCGCCTCCTTTTCTATCCACCCTCAGATTTACTTATTTCCCTCGCTCTCCCTCCCCTGCCCTATTTCTCTCCCCCTTCGCCATTCCTCCCCCATTCCTTTATAAGTCTGAGCGAAAAGGTTCTGTCTTATTGGATTGCAACGAAAGTGGACCTAAATTTTATCTAATGAGCGGTCGGGAGTCACTAACCTTATTACCGGGATTTCACTTGGAGGAAGACGCCGGGAGGGAGGGGAAGTGCCTTGAGAGGGAGAAATATATGAGAGAGGAAAATGAGATGAGTGTAAATACCGCCGATGGTGCCGATCGATGCCCGAAAAGACGCCTTTTCTCGTGATTTGCGACGGAAATTAGAGGATCGACACCTGTCCAATCCCTTCGATAGCCAACTTCATTCATGTCCTTGAGTTTTTGGGGAGGTTTCCAATCAAAGATGAAAATATATAAAACGTGAAGTATTTCGGATCAAAAGCGAATCTCATCGTTTGTCATTCAATCACTACAACGCCACCGATTAGAAGATTCGTTCAGAATATGTTAAATGTAGATTTATAATTTTCCTGTACTTATGACCATTTTCTATCATTCTATAATTGTTATTTATTAATTTGTCTATCTTTGTTGCTATGTAGTAATTGTATTTGTTAAATGAAAGATAGGAATTCCACGTCTTATTTTCGCCAAATAAAGTTTTTCCTCCGCCTTAGCTTTTTGACGTTTATCACATAAGATACACCTTATGATGTTTTCCTTTTTCTAAAGTCATGCAATTACAAATTGTCTTTCTTTATTCAGTATTCTTTGACCTTTCCGGCTTTGGTGCGATAAAACCATCTGATTCATAAATTATATTTTAAATGGAGGTAAAACCTATAAGAATCTGTTTTTGAGAAAGTTTGGGATGCATATATCTAATGTACATCTAAATTCGTATCTACAAGACCATGCAAGCCGCCTTTTGGCTTGTAGCAAGGGGTGCTTATACTCTATTTTCCTAATCGTTTACTTTCGTGTATAGTTCTCGGAAAAAATGAATTCTTGAATCGACTTGTTGTAGATTTCTCCAATCTTCCTCGCAGTATCTAAACGTTATACGTAACATAGAGGGGGCAAACTTAACTAGTTAATTCACGTAATGAACGCAGCGTCAAACATTACTCTGGAACACGAAATCAGAGCAAAGTATCCAAAACATTAGTTCCTAAAAACTAGCATCGGTGAAGATAAAGATTGAGTAAATATACTCTTAAAATAATATATTGATGATATTCTGTTATCTAGGAAAGCTAGGTCAAAATAATATTCTTGGAATGTAATGAAAGAGACAGCTAAATATGTGAAAGTAAGAGCCTTAAATGAACATCATCTCTTTGTTTTCTTTTCAGTGACGGTATATAAACACTCAACTCAATAAGTTTTAATTAATAAAATGCTTCCAAAATCTTTCATTCTAAGTAACGTAATGTAAGACTTTAAAATGAAATCGAGTAAATATATATGAATTTCTTCAGACGACCACATTTTCAACCAACGCCCTATTTAGTGCTGCCAAGGAATTCTCTCGGTGCAACCTTTTTCCACTGCACTAAGTCTTATAATCGGATTGCATTATATATGTGATGAGGAAGATTGAGCATATTTTTCACATGTTGCAGCGTATGAAGTGACGTCGGCAGAAGAGGAGAGATTGAAAGAATTCATACGGTGGTAATATGTGGAAGGCCAAAGTGGAAAGCCTTAGATGACAGCGCTCCACACGGTGACTAATCGCATTATTTTCGAGGTCCTAGTTCCGGGGATTTAAAACATTTGCACCATGGAGACGGGCTTTAATGCTAGAGAGCCATCACAACTTTACGTAATAAATATAGTACAGGAAATCAATGACTACGGGAAAGAATATACGGGAAGGACAACTTCTTTTAGTCCATATAACATTTAAGTTGATCATGAGTTATCTATCGCGACCGATCATAATGCTTAGGATGCATTTTCTTATCACTAATGAAAATATTTTATTAAGTTTTTATATTAAATTAGTAATATTTTAAAAAGTGCTTCGACAGCTGAGGTCGTTTCGCACGTGGTCTCCCGCCGGGAATCGAACCCGGGACCACTTCGACCGAAATAGAACGTGATGTCCAAAGGGTTATCCGAGAACCCTCGAAAACTGTTCTAAGACAAGTAAGAGGTGTTGACGATTTAGTAGATCCTTAAGGGGCATATCCCGGAAGGAAATGATATTACTATAATGCATTAATGTATGTGTCTACTGTTAGATAGATATTCCACAAAATTAGGTAAAGTAGGGAAAGGGCATAATATTAGGAAAAAACTATTCAAGTCTATAATCCCAACAGCCAATAGCATGAAGACTGAATATAAAACCACATAGTAAAAGGATTTAGAATCAGAAATGATCATTGAAGCATTCAATCTCAAGTATTCAAACTGCAGATCGCATCGAAACGAGAAAATGGAAGTTTCTCCTCAGTTGGAAAGCACTCCGGTTTGATTTAAAGCTTAATTAATCTCCGGAACTCAAATCATTCCGAGATAAACACGGTGAGAACATTAACATAAACATGCCTCTCTGAAATCTTCCCTCCCTCGTTGAATGGATCACAAGTGAATGAATCCGTCTAAATCGACAGCATCCGGCTGCATGACCAAAGATGCCCACCGGTGAAAGGGGAAAACCAAATAGTAACGCCCCTTCGGAGGAGAACACCTGGCCAGGGTGACCTCTGAGGAAATGGCATTTCATAAAGCAACCGTTACTTCTGTTTTCTTCCGAGCGGAGGCGCTGCAATGCGGGTGATTTACCATAAGGACCCATTTATATCGCCGCTTAAGATGGAAGCGACGGGGAAATGCAATCGTATTTTTTGGATGTCCAGGATATGAAAAAATGCATAAAGTACGGGAAGTGGCCCGTTATCTTGAGTCCTTTTAGGAATACACACAATATCCTCTTCGGTTTTTGTTTACTGAATTAATAGAATGGGCCCTCCGATCTCATTTTCATAAAAACGTGCAGTTTCCTTTTTTCTATACTCATCTTCGGTAAGTTAGATGAAGATAATTTCCAATGTTATTTTCGAAAAGAATTTCAACGGAAGCGTAATCTTGAGACAAAATATTATATCTATCTTCTTTTTCTTTCTCAAATTTTACCGTAAAATCTTGTGAAAGCATTGGGTTTCAAACAACAATCAAGAACCCCTAACCTTGACATAATTCATGTGTGATCAGAAGCAGGAAATCTATCATAAGTAGGAAGAACTGTTTGAATTTTTAATCGAATGGAGTGATATACATACACTGAGGAAGTACCAAGCGAGTTCATGCATTAATAATCTTTTCAAATGCATTAATCATCATTTCACTTCTCAAATATACTTCGCTATGATAACATTTCATGTAACTGGACTTCTCCACAAAAATGTAGATTTATTATCAAATCGTGATCAAGAAGAGAATGCTGTTGACGGAAAAGCAACATTTCAACAAGTGAAAATTTAAAAAAATAGAATTAATTGTTTTATCCGTATGAATCGCTCTAAGCAGTAAAAAAATAGATTATTCAATTTGTAGAAGTGCACATAAGCGCAGGTGTTTCAGAATCAAAGTACATTAAATATACATTCTTTCCCAACTCTTTTATTTCCCTTGTTTTATTTAATATTAACCACCACCTGGCTGGATGCACCCTGCTTTAATTTTTACATATAAATAAATATTAATGAAATTTTTAAAAATAGTGAAAGCTGCCCATTCAACTACTACGTTACCTCCAAGAGATAAATTAATTTAACATTAACAGCGCTTATTTCGAAGCTATTCGAATAAGAAATGAATTTTATAACATCATTGGTAACACTTATATAGTGATATAACCAGGATTCCGAGAAAAAATTCGAGTTACCAAAGAGAAAACGCCCCTCTTCAGTCCCAGAGGATGATGTGCGCTAAGAATGGTAGTAAATGATTTTCAAAATATACTTTTTACCAAAGAAATACAATGTGAAACCTTATAAAAAATAGAAAATAGTAAATGTTCTTAATTTGTCACGACTTGCAGTGGAAAAACAACAAAAGGTGCCTAGAACACTTGCAAACTTTGAAAAGTCATCAAAACAGGATATAGTGTCTTCTTGACGATTTTTTCCTATTTATTTTCTTCGGTCTTAAACAAATTTGTCGATGAAAAAGAAATCAGACTGTCGGAGAGAGTTGGATACCATAGCTACGCCGTGAAAATAGATTGCAAAATAGGAAATCCTTACGTGATTATGTACTGAGAAATAGAAATTGATAGAGAATTGGAAAGAGTTGAGCGATACAGAGCGGAAGAGGAGAAAAAGAGTGCAAAAAAAGCGCAAATAGGAAGTCTGGCAAATGAAATGGACGTCATTACGTGCTAAGTAATGCCGCAGAGGATTATGAATCCTTAGGAAAGCAGGCATAAGGTGGCGGGCGACCGGGAATTAGGGAGGAAGAAAGATGATGGGATGGGTTGGAATTAACGGTGGGGGGGATTAGAGAATTACACAGATGCTGCAGAGGTGAAACGAGGGCGTGGAGTTGAATTAAAAGAGAGACTTTTTAATGTCAAGGTTATCCGAACACGCAGCAAATAAGTTCAAAAGATGAGCTATTCAGAGACGTGAGATTTGCCAGGGACAATTTTTGGGGCGTCATAGACAGCACACAGATTTTTCTCAACCAACTTGATATGTGTAAATCACCGAAAGACCAAATTATCAGCATTAAATATTCTTAAATATATAAATATCATTAAATTTGCAACTATTCCGATGCAATTGTTTTTGCATAGCTAATGCACAGGAAATGAATCCATAAAAGTCGGGTTATACGAGAAAAATTAAATTTTAAGAGCTGATGACATTATATGAATATGAAAAAATAAAGCATAATGAATACACATTAAATAAGATCTTCTCGGAGACTAACTTTTCCTTCACCATATTCTGGGAGCGAGTCCTTTCGCAATTCTTTGGGAAGAGACTTATTAACAGAGGCTAAGAGAATATGAGCTGAGAATAGCAGTACGTGGCAAATGAACATGAGTAAATCTAAAATATTACATCGTAAGATAATAAATATGAAGCGCAGGAGGATGGAATTGAAGCGGAAAGCTTTTCGCTTTGACGCCCGTGTATGGAGACGATATATTAGAATGATACCAATAACGATAATGCCACCGAGGATTCATTTGAGAGTAGAAATCACCAAAAAAATCTTTTCAAATAAGATATTAATTATAATTAGTTCTGTCCTATAAGTTTAATTCTTCTTTATATTTTCAATTTTCTAAGAAATCATTATTGATTAATAAAACTGCAGAGGCGAGTTTGCAGTTATAATTAAAGTTTCCTGTATTTGAAATTAAACATCGCGAAAGGTAGAAATGAACAGAAGATAACGAGTCATAATCATCACATCATATTGATTGAATTTATTTTCATTATATATATATATATATATATATATATATATATCATTTATTTTTGATCACTTATTAAATATCGAAGGAGAAATGATACCGCACAAAAATAGTAAATTTCCCCCTTATCACTCCTCAATCCTATGCTGTATGAACTAATAGACCTATAACTATAACTAATAACCTATCATATAAACTAGGACTTGAATCAAAAGCGAGGAAAATCAAAAAAACGTGAATACTTCGTTATATGACGACGAGGCAAACAATCTCGCGTGAATTCGTTCGGTAGTGTGAGAGAGGATGAATGTACGGAGAAAGCTCACAAACAGGATATATATCTGAGAGTCTCTGGAAGAGGAAGAGTATAATTCATTAGATAAAGAGGCATCTTCTCTTCCCGTGGCCGGGCCTCTGACGTAACAGCCTCAATCAAAATTTAGCACCCCTAATTTTCAATTAAAAAAATAAATTAGGGTAACGTTTGAGATGGAGAGTGGAGGAGATGATGAAGACGAAGAGGGGAATCCTTATTTCCTCTTTAGTAATCTAACTTCTTTCCATCCGCCGTTTAAATATTTCCTTTGTTGAAGTGAGCATTTTGTACCACTTTACTAAACGGATGCACGCTCGGATAATTGCCTAAATTAAATCCGTCAGGAAAAGAGTGAGCACGGTGCCGTTCCGATCTCTTGTTTCGGAATCGTAGATAAGGAAGGAAGACGGAAAACGTTAATGATAAATTGCTACCATTATCTTACTTTCATCCATAATGACTCTTTAGAAGATTCGGTAGAGATGGCTAGAGGAGAATACCAAAAAGTTTAAATAGAAACAGTTCGCTGTAAATTTGAATTTTGTAATGAGAAGAAAGTATCTCAGCCTTTTTCATGATGGATAGTGATTGATACGGATACGATTTACCTCCCTAAACTATCTTTAATTTATTTCGAGTAACTCACCAAGAATGCTGATGGAGAATTGCGTTGATAGGCATATTTTTGTTGAGTAACAATAAGCTATTTGAAACTGTTCTTAGTAAGCTCCAATTTTCTAAGTTTTATTTTACCTTTAAATTTCTCTAATTGAGACCTCTATAGACTCAATGGCCAAAAATTAATTGGTTTGTAGTTATATAATACGTTGAGAATTTTGCTGAAATTAATTAAATAAAAATAAGATAAATATTGAATTTTGAATTTTGGTATTAGTTTATGAAGCATTAAGCTACTATACATAACATTGAGATAGGGAAATAAAACAGGTGATATATTAAAATTATACGGCAAATTCTCATCGTCATCATCAACAAACAACAGATTATAGCCTTTTTGCTTTCTTTAAAAATGTTTCTCTCCGTCTCCCTCTCCAAATCTTTCATTTCATGGAATTATTTACAATCCACATAACAACCCGGAGCTTGGGTTCTCTTCATTCTAAACTTTTACCTCCAAAAATGTTATTCAACAGCTCTTCATAATATAGTAACAATTGATTTGAATATATGATAGTCTAATCAAATGTACAGTAAGCTTCGTATTCCTCCTTTACATTGCATCACTTCCTCTCACTTCATTCAATACTTATTCGTTTGATTTCCTCTGATTACAGTCCAAATCTAATTCGTGATTTTCGTCCAAATCTACATTTCAGCAACTATTAATTTGATCTTGTTTCCCGAAAGTTCGAACCTCACAACCATGATATCATTAGAAGATTTTGATGAAGAATAACATGATAATGGAAGAAGCACTAAATATTTAACATAGAAAACCAATATTTCTTATTGGTACAAATCTCATAGTGTGTAATAAATACAATTATTGAATTGCTTACAAGAGAAAATGCTCAGTGACATAGAATTGGACCAGGGAAATTGGAATTGGAAACGTGTCATGGAATTGAAAACGTAACACCAAATTATACACTCCTGATTATCACAATGGCACTCTGCTGAAATGCCCAGCGCGCAAGCTTTTAATTGAGAAAACCTACGTCGTATAGATCGGCAATTTCCAAGAAGCATCAATACCAATAAAACTATCACGGAAATAACTACCATAAGACACAATCCAGCGCGACCGAAGAAAAATCTGCAAAATTATAACATTCAGCGGGGTAGAATACATTCCGGGAGCAATTCACATTCCCTACTCATGATAAGTCATTACTTTTTCAGGGAAAAACCGACGCGACACCATGGTGGCGCTTATGAAAGTGAGGTGCCTAACCCGTAGATAAGAAGAACGGTAACCGCCGTGAATTCAGGAGCAGAGGTATTATGAGGAGGAATCATGAAAAATAAACGAAGGCCGCGTTACATTACGCGAGGACTCTAATTTACGAGAAAATGCGGCAAATGAAGGATGAACACAATGCATGAGAATTTCTTTCTTAAGAAAAGGGAGCCGTAAAAAGAGGAGGGAGTTCTTTCCTGAGCGCGAATTTTTCCTGGCCAAAGAGAGGCAAGCAATAAGCGGGAGATGGGATGGAGAGAAAATAATGGAGACTGCCGGGAAGGCGAGGGGGCCCCAGCTGAGTAGGGGGGGAGAGATAAGGTCGGGCTACGGAGGGGGAGGGTGGGAATAAAGAATTAAAGAAGGCAATTTCGGTTCTTTATTTTTTTCTTATTATGGAAAATATACGAGTTTCTGGGGAGGACAAGGTGATGAGGGGGCCCCTGGAATAAGAGGTGTTTAGGGGAAGGGGCTCACGTACTTTTCGGGGAGATGGAGTTTTTCGGAAGAGAAGAAAGGATCGGGACAATGAGAGCAGCTTCTTTTTAAAGGCTCTGCGGGAATTGAGCAGTCAAATGAAAGAGAGAGGAATTAATGTGGGCGGTGGGTGATTACGCATAGAAGAAGGTGATCGACCGGTGTGACTCTCGTATGAAAGGAAAGTCGCGAAGATGCTTCATCAATATAAAAGAAAAGAGGATCTTCCGATATCGAAAGAGCGGAGATCATAAATGGGCTGAAGAGCAGCTATATATATGCGATTGATTTTGATCTCCTCACCGCAAATGAAGATAAGTGATTTTGGGATAGCAAAGTACTCAGGCGTAAGGAGGAAGAAGATATATGGAAATTGATAAATATAATATTTTTACTAAATGGATAATAGAAATAGCCGATTTGAAAAATTCTGTTGGCATTCATTTACATTTTTATCCAAATAGAAAGAATGTACAGGATTTCCAAAGGCAGAAAATCACGTAAATAGTGAGAAACTCATCGAATATATTCTTCAATTCTCTTACTTTGAGATTCCTCTAGTGGCTTTGATGACGCATTATAACGTTAATATATTCTTGGACAGTTAAAGTTTTTGCAATGTTAACCTAAAGATATCCAAAATAATGCAGCAATCTTACATTCGGTGTCTTTTAACAGATCTAAATGGAAGATGACCGCAGCAACACTTACACGTACAAGAATTTGAGATAACCAATAATTGGTCGAGCTAACATAGAGGCAATGAAAATGGTTCAGTAATACTTCAATTCAAAAAACTTCGCTCTAATATGCATAAAATAATTATGAAAAAAGGTACGCAGTTCGTTAAAATCGCCATCGATACTCTGATGTGAAAAGAGGTACGAACGAGCTTTCTTGCTTAGGAAAGTGAACACCGTGATCGAAAAGTATTTTGCGTTACATCGGAGATAAAAAAATAGACGTGTGACGCAAATTGAAAATCGAAAGGCTTTCTCTGCCATCGCTCTTCCCTCTCCACCCACACCTCCGCAGATAAAAAGGGCAAAAACAAACTCGCTTCCCTTCTCTCCAGAAATAAAAATACGTCTCCGAGTCCTCTCAAGATTTCTGCTCCTCGAAACCCTTCTCCACGCACGCAGCGCCAATGGATGTTGAATATGCAAATCCCGCCAGGGACAACAATAGAGGGAGCGATAAGGAAGGAGGGGGAGAAGAAACTGGATCTGACGTCCTGAATCCAGAATCCCTCTCTTCGTAGGATAGACAAAGGGTGAGGGGAATAATATATAGTTCTCGGAAAGAGCGGGAGATGGAAATGATACGGAGAGTAGGCTTGAAATGGGAGAGTCGTTTTCAATTTCCTTATGTACGGACGATCGCTCTCCCCAAAGGGTGGGGCTGAGAAGAATGCGACCGAAGCAATAAAGCGGCTCTCACCTTTTGTTCTCCGATTAATTAAAATGTATTCATTCCGGATTCCGCTCTTATTTACGACCTGCGGTTTGCCAAGAGGTCCGCGAATGCCACCTGCTGCGAGTCGCTGATTCATCGGATATGATTACTCAGTTCAAATGTCCTGCAAAGCTCTCGGCAGTGGACCTTGCGGGTGACACTTTTGAGGAAATATTTGTATTTTATAAACGTATTTTAACTTAATGAAGCTGTACACCAGCTTGAGCGGGAGACAGCCCTTATTTGTTCCAACCTCGCCAGTACAGCGGGAAATGATTATACAATATAGGATAGTGGCAATCTAAAAAATGAGGTATATCATGTGGATGACAAAAAAGGAATAGGTCTAAACATAGGAAAAAAGTTGTCAAACTGCGCAGAATTTCACGACATATATCCTCTGTGAAGTTTTACCGTTCGGAGTGAACGTGCGTATCAGAAGCAGTAAATTGTAAGAGGAGTCTCTTAAGAAGAAAATAAGTAGTTAATTTTTACTACGAGACTGAATGGGAGTATCCAGAGGATAAAAGTGATTATTTGGTTTAATTTCATGGAAATGTGTAGAAATTATACTTGAATATTGTGAATAAATGCTATTTGTTTGCTACCTGTCAGCAGTGGGAATGTATTTCAATGCACTTCAGTCACTTATAAATAATTACTGATGTATAAATATAAAAACCGAACTTGAGAGCATTCATGAGCGTTTATAGGGATATAGATAGAGTCTCACTTTACGACACTCCGACTATGAAAATGTCAAAGGAACGCAAAGAGTCACAGCGTATTTTTCAAATCTATTTCATCATTAACTTCTCGAATTAATCATCGCTCTAGGTAACAATCCTATCTCTGGAAACGAGAGAAAATTTTCCCACCGCGTGTTTACGCTCCACGACACGAATACGTTTAATGAGATAAACCCCTAAATTGCCAACTCACCGTCGCATATAATTTTTTGAGAAAATTCCAAATTAACAAGGGGGCCATCCACACGTAGGAAGTCATTTACCTGAATGAAGGAAAAAACAATTTGGCACGGTGTCGAAAAGCTCAAACAAATTAGAAGCATATCCTCTCTTTTTTCCTCCTCGAGATGTTTTCCCCAGCGGGAGAGGGATGAAATAGAGGAAGTGGAAAGCCTTAAGGAAACATAGTTAGGGGAATTAAAAATAAAAAATAATTAAAAGGTGGTTGGAATGGGGTGTCTGGAGTGCGGTGGGCGCTGAATTAAGGAGAGGAGGGCGTCCAAGCGTTTTTTAATTAGTGTTCTGTCGGAGGGGAAGATGTAGAGAGGGAGCTCCAGTGAAGTCGTTATCTTTTAAAATTCCCTTCATTTTTTCCCAGCGCTAATTTTTCTCTCCCTCTTTCCTTTTAAAGCAGGGAAAGAGGCGCAATCCAGAATACTTTGTTTACACCTGACTCTCGTTAACCTCGACTTCTGAACCCGGCGACATGGAAATATAGTCCATTCAAACATACGGGTTAATTAATGATAACGTTACTCGCTTTCCGAGAGATATCTTCGGGTTTTTATTTGCCGGAATACATCCTTAAAGAAGAAAACTTGTTTTTCCATGCTTCGATACATCATCTGAAAATAAACAAAGTGGGCTTCTTTGATTGTAAAAGCCGTTATTACATGTTTTCTTTGAGCAAAAACCTGTGTTTACATCTTACGATCTAAGAGTCATTTTGAGAGGAATTAATGAAGTAAATTTCGTAATAAATTCTCTCGCAGTGCTTGAGGAGGTATAGTAACACTCTGGATTATTTCTGCAAGGTCTCAAAATATAATATTAAATAGTTGTAAATTTGTTATCTTAAGAAATAAATATTAAATACAATAAAAGTTTAAACAAAAAAGGTAGAATAGCTAATAAGTTTTCCTAAAGGTTTTTATTAATGTACTGCTACAAAACAGACCAATTGAGAAGCAATAAATAACGTTAAAATAAGTAATAAAAATGATAGGCGTCAAATGACTCCTAGCCATCCTTCTAAATAGAAAAAAAACTCCAGCACTCCTAGAGTTAAATGAGCATGTTTATGTTCTCAATCGCAATCAACTAGCAGCTCTTGGATTATAAGATACTAGCTCTTTAACCGGTTTTGCTTGACCCAATTATCTTAATATATCGCAATTTAAGGATTCTACAATAAACAAATAACTCCTAGGCTGAGAAATGACTTTCGTACCGATATTAATAAGCAAAGAAAATACTTCGTTACTCAATTACGTAATCTTGAGATGCATCATTATATACGTACCCACTGCATCAATTAGTAAGAATCCATATATGACTATCTAGGCATAACTAAATATCATTCACATAATCATGCAATGTGAAAGAAAATAGCCCGAAGTGAAGGGAGAAAGAACGCCGAGAAATAATAAAGTAATGCTTTTGCGTAATTACAATGAAGAGATGAAGGAGATGTCACCAAGGAGACGTTGTAAAGGTTGATAACAGAGAAAAAAGAGACGGTGGAAAGAAAAGGGAGAAAAGTGATAAAGCATTCCTTTCTTAAGGAATCGATTTAATCTCCCTCTAGCGGATAAGACTTAAAGTCGTTCAGGAAGTTGAGGAGAGAATGGCTGCGCAATATTAAGAGGGAATTCTTTCGAAGGAAATGAAGATTCCCACGAATTCGAAGATGGGGAATACGATGAAGGAGAAATACTTTATCTTTATTGCTATAATAATTCTACCTTGGACCGAAAATCGTTTCCTGATATTAGAAACACGGAGGTAATTTGCTGCAAAACAGAGCATATCGAATGAGCTACGAAAAAAGGCATCGAATTATTGATAGGATCTCCTTATTAAATTGTATTTTATTTTTACGTTTGGTCAGATATATCTCTAAAAAAAGTCAAGCTATTAGCTTAACTACGCTGTGTTCAAGTACAATTCTTTTTCCACAATTTCTACCTCAAACTTGATACTTTTTTCTCAAAACTTTTTCCAAATTAAATAATTATGTTGTCATTTGATTTTATATTAGAAAGGAAAATGACTCCCACATTGCGTTTTTTTCAGGGCCAGAGAAAATCGACTGTATGAACATACTGACGTCTTGTTGAATTACTTGAAACTGATTGCACGGACATGTATACGTAGATACTCGTATAGGTGACATCAAAATGTTTTTCGTAAGGCACAGATAAAAGTTGAGAGGCAGAAATGTGAATTAATTGCACGAGATAAGGCCAAGTAATAAAGATGGTGTGCATTTGTATTTTTTATCTTTTTATTCCGACTGTTAATAAACTTAGAAATATTATTATTTCTATCAAAGGAATCGCTCAAATTAATTTATGATAATGGTACATGCAGCATTATTAATTATATAATAATTATTTAACGATATAATCTACAATTTAAAATTTTCACCAAAAATTTTTCAATATCGATTCTTCTCTAGGAAATATTAAAGAACTATGACCCACTCGCGGTAAAAGTAATAATTTTTCACTACAAGCTTACTAGAAAATCTTAAGTATTATATAGAGAGACATAGTCCCTTTTACGTGAATGCGTAGTAAGGAGAATCCTAGAGATGATCTGAATCACTAGGCACCTATATTACAATTCATTTTTAACTTGAATAAGAGTTATCGCCGTCCCTCTTTTTCTGAGAGGAGAGGTGTTGTGTTGGGTTGCGTGCCCAAGGGGCGACAAATGAGGGTGTGGACTAATGTGAAGGACAGTGGGACCAGTTAGCGGGCTATTCGAGAGAAGGGGAGAGGTAATCGAGGAGATCGAAGATAGCGGAGGGTCAAGGAGTGGACCGGATGGAGGGGACAAATGTTAAGGGGAAAAGGAGCGTATAGAGGAGTTGAAACAAATGAAGCGGCAAATTGAGAAAATGGCGGACTACTGAGTGGTTCTCGTTAGAAAAGGGGTGAAATTGGGGCATTTATTACATCGGGGACTTGCACAAAGGACTTTTAATTTTTGATTTATTCGCCTTAAATTCCATGCGCTGTTGGTCAGTTGTGCGCTCGTATTTCTCTCGTAATTAAATGAGAATTATTATTCACAACGATAATAGTTTAACCGACGTTTGTTAAAATTAATAGGGATTTAATTAGAATCTTCCTTTACTGTATTATAGGATACTATACATAAAGTACATGCTTCCACACGGAATTAAGTTGTTCTCGTCATTCCAATAGATGAACATTTTGCTTTAAGCTATTAATAACAAGGATAAGTAATTATGAAAAGTTACTTTAGATTAGCAAGCGCTTATGATCAGCATTTCATCTAGTTCTGCTAGGTATTTCTTGGTGAATGACAACGTTTTCTCTTAAAATGTTACGCTCCGAAAATTAAAAGCGCTAATTGCGTAAAGAAAGTATGAGAAGAGTTTGAAATGGCGTGTAAACGTAAAATTTATTAAACGGCAAACGTAAAAGATCGATTGCTAAGCAACGCACTTAATAAGAGAAAAATCAGAATCTTTGAAATTTCCTCAATCTAGAAAATGGACGATTAAAACAAACTCCCTTAAGAATCTTCTTCCCTCTATTACGAGCCATTGAGGAATTTCGACACCAGCTTCCCCCTTTTCTCGCCAGTTAATTACTGCGGCCTTCCCCACAAGAGCTTTTATTAAGTCAACCCTTTAAGAGATTTGAGGCGGAGAGAGCTTTTCATCCTCTCCGAGGAGCCTCTTAATGGATTTCAGCAGAAATATTCAAACTATCGCCGAAAATTAACGCTTATGGGATGCTGATAATTCCTCTTTCCCGGAGGCAATAAAATCAGTTGTCATCGCATAATGAAGAATTCCCTTTAACATGAATTCGAAAACGATAACTTTAAATGTTTTATGTTCTCAAAGTTAACGATTGCGAATCACGATAAAGCCTCATACATGATGGTGTTGTATGACGTTTATTTTTATTATGTGTATTGTTATGAAAAATATTTACATTGGGTATTCGATTTCAATAAAATGTGGCAAATATGGAACTGCTAATGGCCCAAATGGCTATCCGAGAGCCCATTTTACACCTTTTTCAATCAACAGTATTAATTACCAGCCAAAAGTGAATGTAATTTCCAAATCCTAGTCTTTGCCGTTGGCATATTTTACCGAAAATTGCTTTCTTTTATGATGATATTACTCAGAAATATTAATTCAAATTCATAATCAATTTAAACAATTCAGAATGGAATCTTTAGGTTCGAAATGTATTCCTATTTAAAGGCACTTGCGCACTTTAAGATGCCAAGGCTTTGCATTGACATTTAATTGTTAATACTTACATAAAATAATAATATTCAGAAATGAACCGTTCGTCGTATAATCACCATCACTCATCACTAAAGCTCAACGACGAAATAAAAGCGTTTCTCGTGGCTATTGATATCTCAAAGAAGATTTCTGATGGAGATATAATTGATATCCATCATTTGAGCTGGAGGCGTTTTCATTGACAGATCAAAACATCTTTAACGAATAATTTCCTCTCTCCTAATCACTGGATCACATTGATTTCATTCCGGATCTCAAGAGACGGATTCCATGCTGATTACACTCAAGCAGGGCCATTATCCTAACAAATCTGCATAGGGGAGAGACACCCCTTAACCCCTTTGTTCTCGTCTTTTGTTCCTCACCACAAATGACACACCGTTTGAATCCAACATGCTTCCGGAGTCTCCCGGATGTCGTCTTAATGAACTGGGAGAGCAACAGTTTCGCTCCTTTGATACAAATGCGTTCCGAGGGTTGGAGCAAAACAGACGGAATAAAGGGTTGTTTTTTCCGCGCGGGGTAAGAAAAAAAATTGAATATAAAGAGGGGTTGGCGCAACCCTTAGCGAGTAATAACGCTGTCTCCACGAGGGTGACTCTCACAGGGGACACACCTCGGAGTGTTTTTTCTTCGCTTTTTTTTGGGACTCCTTTTTTTTCGAACGTATGCAAATGGGGTGAGGCGACAAGTGTCGCTGCATTTGCATACGGGACCATTGTGGGTCTCATTGCGGAAGTGGTTTGCCTCTTCCTGATTACCTGCTCAAGAGGGGAAGCATAAAAAAACAGTACCTGCGCTAAATGGTTATCAAAGGTCAATGATGCGGAGATTTTTTGCCACGCTTATGCATTTCAAGAGAGAAATAAGAATTCGCTTGATACGAATCATTTGCATGTGAATAAAGTTGCGATGTGTGAAATTTGCGTGAAGTACGCTAATCCATACTGTAAATTACTCGTTCCGCGACGTAAAGCACTTCAACTTAGGATTCGTATGACGTTATTACCTCAGTTACAGAGGTGTACTTTCTTAAATAATGGGTATTTTCACATTTTATGCATATTTATCAAAATTCATTAAAATATTAGAAATACTTCTATGTATATTCTTATCTTCTTCAACACTTTTATATTTAGGGTTATCAATTCAGATTTTTTCTGATGGAGCTTGTTTGGGTTTTAACATCTGATTATCTTAAATATCATTTTTAATAAATGTTCATTAATTAGATTAAATCTTTCAACCAAAAACACATTGGAAAATTCAGACTTAAGAAATTACGGTCTTTTCATTTAATTAAGTATGACTTTCTGTTGTGGCTATCAGTAAAGGATAATCTTTTATGATTGTGCTCCAAACCATTAAATGATTTTCCATGATTTTCTGAAAAAGCCGATTGAAATACCCAAAAATTAGGCCTAAAAAGGAGAAACTGCTATTAATTAATAAATGATAATAAAATCGTACTTTAATTTACTTCTGTCTCAGAAGCAGCACTTTTACTTGGGGAACATAACAAACAACTTCAATTATAAGATAAAAATAACAATTTTGCTTCGCCTGATAATATTGAGAGCACGCCAAACATATCCAATTATCCCACCAACTATACATTACAAATTAAATCGACTCCCAGAAATAATTTTCTCGTCAAGATCGCTGAGAATCGTTATTTCGCCGCTTTAATTAAAAAAATACACTTAATTCTGAAAGAAGCCTACGCGTTCCACGACGCCGATTAAACGTCAGGAGATAAATTTCAATCAAAACAACCCTTTTTCAATTTCCTTTCCTGACAAAATACACGAGAAGAATTCTCTTCATTTTCTCCCTAATCAGAGCGTGAGTCTTTCATTCCTCGAAAATTCCCCGAAATTAAAAATACAATCTCCTCTCTTCCTTCTCCGAAAATAAAGGTCCTGAAAATAAATAAAAATCCGCGGGTGGGAAAAAATGAGGATAAGAGGATTTGGAATAAAAAGTTGGAATTACGAGAGAAAAAACACGTGGCGAAAACAATAATCATCAAATCCTCTGTAGAGTGGAAGAGAGAAGGAGGAAAAAACGAATTCGTACGACTCATTAAAAGCTTTTACCCTCATTCTCCCCTCCCTTTCTTTCCCTCAATTTCTCACCAAATTCCACCACAAAACACAGCAATTTAAATTCTTCCCCCTGAAAACCCTTTACGAACCAAGTCCTCCCCCTTTTCTTCTTGCCTCTTCTCACGTCATCTATTCCATTCATTCCCCGTGTGTTCTTTCCCTCATCGTGGTTTGTCAGTGACTTTTATATCCCTAATGCCATTAGTTCATTGCTTCATGTAGCGAAATGATGAGAATTTCCAAATTCCCGCCATTAGCAACTTCTCCCCTCCAAAAATTTCAAATTTAGACTTTGTCATCTACATATATAAAGCGGCTTGTTAATAAGGGTTAAAGGGATTATATCAATTCTAATTGCCAAAGATTAAATACATCCCAAATTAAATTACAAAAATACATTCCTTTCGGCCTCAACTTTCCATGATAGGAGAGACGCAACTTTCACTGCCTTCAATTCTTCAACTCTGCGCCTTGAAAGATTTAAGTTCTGTGGTGCCGTAAAAGTTGTGCTTTATTCTGCTCTCATAACAAAAGATCACCTACAATGTAGAATTAAAAAATACTTTCGCCCTTTTTAACTTTTACTTTGAAATTAAAATACCGCCCTCTTCTATGATTGTAAATAACTTACTACTTAATTGATCGTATTGGAAATAACATGAAGTGGGAAAATGAATGAATGAAACTTTCTTTTTATAATCGCGAATTGGAATAACTGTGAGAAATGCATGTTTTTCAAACAAAATTTAATCTTGGAGTCAATTGTCTTAAAAACCTCAGACAGCAAAAACCATTGATTTCAAGAAGCATAATATAAAATATATCATTACATTATAAATTAAAAAGCAGTTCTAAATGTTAATATCAGTAAGAGACGGGATCGCTTTGCTATAAATAATTCATTCGGCGAGTTTGAGGATAGAGAGAATAGTTAAGCAAACTAATAAGAATGTAAAGATGTCAATGTATTCAATAAAGGTATCGGAAACAGAAAATTAAGAATGATAGATGCAAAGTGCAAACAGCGAGACAAATTTCTCTTTGTAATAACCTGATAAGAAATTATTTCAAAAGGACCCGAGAATCTTTTTAATTTTTTCAAGGAAAATTTAATTCGTCGTTGGGATTCACGTCATTTATCGTTTATTTATCATAATAATTAGTAAAATAAAATAATTATGACAAATTCTACGAAAATGGTCTGTATGCTAAAAGACTGCACACATATTTCTTAAATATCTAAGATAACTTGTTCATATTTGATTCTCAAAATTTTTACTTTCTATAATATCCGCTGAAATGTAGCTATTCTTGCTCATTCTAATTCCACGCTAAATATTTCACCTTCATTCTGATCTACTGTTGTTCTCTAAAGTCCTCTACTTTTCGCCCCTTTTATTAAATTTCTCTTTATCGTTCTTCTCGCCGAGCAAATTCTTCCTTTAGCCATAAATCTCCTTTTGCCTTACTGCTGTGTTTATTGCCCAACAAAAATCTCGTCAACTTTCCGCTTCCCTTCATTCTCTCACTCGATCATTACCTCTGCCTATTGTCTTTAACTCCTTTCCATTGCCGTTTTTTGATTCTCTCTCTCTTTATTGCCCCCTTTTCTTCACCGTCTTTCTTTATTACGCACTTCCTTATTCGCGTCGGTCTTTATTGCTAAGAAAGCCTCAACAAATTTCGCTGCAGTTTTTTGCTCAAAAATTGCTCTTCGTTTCTTTAATATTACTTTCCGCCGGATAAATTATTAATAGCCCAAATAGCATAATTTTAACAACATTAATATCATTAGTTATGACGCTGATATTATTTGTTATTCATTCATTACTGTCGGGAATTATTACAAGTATATATGGCTAAAAAAAGCAGAAATTTTCTTTAATTACAATCATGAAACTTAAGGTATTGGTGGCCGAGTGGTTAGTAAAATCCCGGCTGATCAGGGAATGGTTGTGGGTTCATCGTTACTGTTGCCCTTGGTTTAGCAAATCCTGATAAGCTCTATAGAGCTTCGGAGGACTTAAACAAATTCAGGGGCAATGGTTGCAGCGCAACAAAAAACACAAAGATGTTGCTTGCCTTAATTACTGGCATATAAATATAAAAATGCAATGGCGGGCTAAAAAAGCTTTCGAATTTTCATAAATGAGAAAATATTTCTCTATTTGTAATTACGGATATTTTTCATTTTGGTTTGAGGGTTTCTCTTAACAACCAAAAGTTTAATTAGAAGTTTTAATTAAAAACCTTCAACAAGAAGGAATATTACAACTAAGACATAACAAAAAGTCTTTAATTTTCCATTTCTAGTAGAAAATCTACATGAAATACTTAAACACAATGCAAGAAAAGCACTGAAAATATAAGTAATAATTATTTACATGATTTAATAAATTTGATTGGTGGGAAAATTAATTTGAAATATAATAGAAAATTTCCTTTAGAATTATTTATGAAGTTTTAGGATGATGATATTGTTTGTTACTACGTTCTTTCCTATTAAATTTAGATTTGAGCTTTTTATTTGAGTGTTATCTTGGTGTTACAAATATGCAGGTAAATATGGAACAAGTTTAAGATTGCTTGCATAAATTCGACATTTCCACGATTTTGAATGCGAGCAACCCCTTTCATTGTACTCTTCTCCCCTTAATTAACGCTTCTCCATCTCAATTCTGAGAAATTCGCCAATTTCTCGCCCTTAAGAGCCCTCCTGCAACAGGCTGTCGCTTCCCCCTCTCTTAGGGGAGATTCATTAGACTTAATGGACGGCGCATTAATCGCCGTGATTAAATCCTCAGCGCCTTCATCCCCTGCTCAAGGGGTTAAAAAAGGAAGAAATATTCATTTTTCCTTCCGAGGTTGGTTTCTCGCGGTGGGAATTTTTTTCAGAGGGTGCTTGTTGGAAGATTTTTTTCGAGGTTAAGTACGACAGATTGCAGGTTTTATTTTAAGAGAAAAAGAGGGTTGATACAAGAGGGGTGACTGAGGTTTAAGTGGCTTTCCTGGAAATTCTCGCGGGCAGGAAGGGAATCCCGGATTAAATTGTAACACAGCCAATTAATGATATTGATGAGGGAATAAGAAAGGGATAATTTTCCCTTGTTTTCCCTCAAACAAGAGGTCGAAAAGGGGATGTTTGCCATTCAGAGTGAAGAAGTGTCATTCCATAGAGTATGAACGCTGATTGTCTCTCAACTTGAATACACAATTTGATTTGAAATATTATTCTGAGGATTTTGACTCCGAATCAGTCAAACCAAAACATCTAAGAAAAGGCTCTTTAACGTTCTTTTTCATTATCTGCAATATGTTGGAAGTAAAGTGAGGTTTTTGATTCTTAATTACTCCTGAGATTATAGTAAAGCCACACGTGGATCTTTTTGCTTACATAGATAACTTTGATTTTCACGGATTTCTTTGGTTTCATTTTCTAGCATTATTAGTGAGAATTGCGAAGTTTCCCATTTCTAGGTTGAGTTGTCAGGCGAAGACGACAAATGCATTGTAAAAGAACATTTTCATAGTGAAATCCAAGGAACTTATATTAATTTAATATGATTATTTATTTAAACCTATGATGTTCTTCGTGCCAAATAACTAAAACTGTTGTGATTGAGGTATCTAGTTGTGCACATGAATGTCATTATTCACATTTTAATTCTATACGTTAATCAGAATGCCTTTTTTGACGTATCATATGGATACAGTCCTTGAGTATCCAAACAAAAGCAACCAAGTTCCCAGTTGACATAATAAAGAAAAACAATTGTGAAAACGGGAGTTTATGTAGAAAATCCGCATATAAGTCACCACTAGACGGCAAATTATGCAGACAAAAATTCCCTTTTATACATTACTTCCATCGAGCTCTTGAAATCTAATTTATGACCTTAAACGCTCCACAGTGTTCATGTGCTAATACCGATATCATAAACAATCATTTTAAATGCTATTTTTCCTTGAGTGACGCCCATTGAAATTTTACCGAGCGCAAACCGTTAAACGCTCCATCTTGGAAATAATAAACGCCCGCCTTTAATTTCGAAAGGGAAGTAAAGCAGAATGTAGAGTTCATTCCACCGTTTCCACTTCTTTTTTATATTGGATGGACACTTGGGCTATAGACGTTAAGAGATAAGAGTGGGAAAAGGGATTGAGGAAAAATACGAGTGCCTTGCGGAGTTACGACTTAAGTAAATTAAATGTGGAGAGTAAATGAGAATGCGGAAGGAGCGAAGGGAAAGACAGTGAAGACATAGAATTCCGCTCAATCAAAGCGAATATCTTATTATATTTATATCGAGTCGATGCAATGGTACTGCCGCCTTTAAAGTAGTCACGCAGATTAATTTATAAAGAAAGGCTTATCTTTCTCTTATGCAATTCTCATGATGAGATTTCGAACGCTATCGCGGGGGCTCAAGTCATTGAAAGAGCAGGCTTAGATATTTATTGAGGAACTAACCTGAGGCCATCACGTGTGCTGTGCAGACTTACATAATGAATCCGATTTTTGAAAGGAATCAATGGTCAATTGAAAAAGTCTGCAAAACACCAACCGTCGCAATGGGAGCGAAAAATATTAGCCTCTTGCAACAAAGAGATTCATAATAACAGTAATAATAAATTATTGAACACTTACAGGAAGTACTCCAAGTACAGGTGAACTAATTTATCAACAAATAAGAGTTATATAAAAATCTCGTAGTCAATGAATTTTTCATATTAATTATTTACTAAACGCTTCAAAAGAATAGTATTTTGAAAATTTACCACATTAAATAAAAAGATAGTTCGATGTGATTTTCTCGAATCACAGAAGTCTTGTATGAGTAAAGCTTCTGATATTCCCGATAGATTACCTTTCTTATCGCATAGTTTTATTTAAACTTGTTTACATTCACACTCCTGCTGCAACCATTGTTTTTGTTTTCTTTTTATTTAATGTCTTACGTTCACGATGCATTTTTGATCTCCCGTTTATTATCACTCCGTTATTTCGTTTATCTCATTCCTCTCAATAAAAAGTCCTTTTATCCATGTTGCAGACGAACGTGAGATACGTGGAGTCGTCTACTGAATGTTAATTGAGGAATTTTTACATTAAAACACGTCCGTCCTCTTCCGGCACTTCATGAACCGACGAAAAGCGTTGCAAAGGCGTAGGAGAGGAAAAAATCAAAAGGGGAGCGGCACATAGAATGGTGTGGCACAAGAAATTAAGGAAGAAACAAGGAGCGGGTGCAGTGAGGGGGTAGAAAATGGGGAGAAGCGAGTCTAATGCGATAGACGGATCGATCGAATTGAATGGCCTCGTCTCGACCGAACGGAGGGGGGAGCTGAATGTATTAAGATGGCATTGGAGAGACAAAAAAACGAGGATGATGAATCATTCTCGCTTTCCCCTCTATAACTATCCTTCCTTTCAAAATTTCAAGAGAAATGCTAATCATTTGCTTCCCTTTTTTCGAAAACGGATGAACCGGATTCACTCCGAATCGTGGCGTAATTGTGTCGTAATGTGCGATGGAGTCGAATTTTTTCTTCTGATTTAAATAGCTTTTTAATTTTGATTGCGCGCTTCAATGGACATTTGTTGCATTAAGTAAGCTATTCATGAGAATTAATCGCGAGAGATTTGAAAGAAAATTGTTAATATAGATTTTATAAGGGTTCTCATTGAGGTAGGGTTTTCAGAATTTTTTCACACGAAAATTTGCAGTTTGAATTTATCAGTAGACATTAACCGGAGCAAGTACGCTCGTAGTAGATACGCAAAATTAGATACCCATTTTATTTCATATTAATAATAAATTTAATAGATATTTAATTGCGGTACCCCGATTGCGAGAACTTTCGGGCTGGAAATCGTAAGATTTGGAGCGAAAACAGCCAGATGAAGCTGGATGTCTTCCAGAAACTGGATGAAGCTCCAGAATTTGATCGCATATGAGAAATGAGAAATCGCGTACGTCAACAAAACCGCAAACGCTACTTATGAACAGAGTTTTGGGTAGTATCTCCGTAACGGACTAAAATAAAATCGGATGGTTCCAAATCGTGGAGACATCAAACTCTCGAGATTTACTTCGCAATATATTCAAATATATTTGAGTATGAAAGGAAAATAATCGCTTTAATTTAAATCTAAAGTATAAATAAGCATGCATCTTCAGGCGCATCCGCTAATCGATCAATAGCTAAAATAAGCAAGAATTATATTTTTTCGGAGTAAGTTTACTACATTGATTACCATTTTATAACATAACTTATTTTAGCACATATTCCATGCTGCTACATTAAGACCATCCCTAGCACATTATAGACCTTCTGAGCTCTCAGCATAGACCCTTTCAGACTGTCGCATGGCTCAATTTTAAAAGAATGCCTGTATAAATATTCAAGTAAATATTTTTGTGCTTAAATTTCATTGTGTATATGTTTCTGGGCTTTATTTTTCGCTGATTTAAATTTAGCTCATGCATAGTATCTGTAAATTTGTTATATTGTTTGGTATTCAATAGAAAATTGTGGCGTCACAGTATCTGAATCCATTAATTAAATAAATATATTAAGATATTTATCCAGGATCAATATTACATTTCATCCGATAATTTTAAATCCTCAGTGGAGGATCGAGCAGAATCTCTCAATACGAAGTTCGTTAAACTTGGATAAAACCAAAAAATAATCCGCCAAGATTTGGAGTTTGGAAAGAAATAGCAAAGTGAAGTTTCCGGGTTCGCTGCATTTGAACGTACTCCAATTAGTTACGGCGTTGTTTCCTTTCCCCCGCTTCATCTCGGAAGGGCTTCTTATCAAAGGTATTTCGAATCATTGAAATTTCGCTCCGTTCCCTTCCACCCCGTGACCTCTCTGCGCTTAAGGGAAAAAGTCCTCGGCAATCCCGGCGATTTAATTGAATTGAAGCAAATCCTTACCTATCCGCCCAAACGCTCCTTCCACTCTTCCGCCATGGCTTGTTTATTTTTTTATTTATCCGGTGTCCTCGGGGATGGAGACGAAGGATGGATGAATCGGGAGAAGAAGGAAGGGCGTGAGCCGAAATCAAACGTAAAGAAGCTCGTCAAGGAACCGGAGTTAACTTCTATATATTGTTAATATGATTACGGATCTCATCCGAATCGATAACATGAAAATATCAACGAATCATAGCTCGAGTTCAATTAATATTGAGACTATAAATGCCTGATCTGAATTATAACTGTTTTTGATAACTGTATGTTCAGAATCGGACTTAAGACATCATAATGATACACAATGAAGCAACCATTAGTATGTCTTCAGCTTAGTCTTGGCCTTATTATACAATTATAAAGAGATTGTAGTACTCCATCTAAATATATGTCCTTTTGTAGGAGACCATCTAGTTAACAACTGTTTGGAGGAGTAAGCATCGCATACCAGTTAAGGAATAACTTCAGTGTAGATGAATTTCTAGTAGTGGTCTTAAAGGCTCCAAAGTGTCACAAATGTAGGATTAAAATCGGCAAGATGAAAGAAAATACGGTAAGACATCGAAGGAAATATCCAGCAGTCAGACGAAATTGAATATTTCGTCGAATTATTCAGCTGACAGAAACTTGACGTACGAGAGGAACTAAAGACGGCAAATGTACACAAATTTCCGCAGTAGAGGCATAAGTGTTTACGATGGAGGAGAAAGGGCGAGGATGAAAGCAAATGAGAGAAAGGGGCCGAAGAGATTGGATATAAAAAAGGCCTGAGAGGAAGAAGGAAGGATAAGTAGGAGCAAAGGAAGAGGGAGAGGCGGGTCAACTTAATTTGAAAATAAATCCATTCCCCGCACCCCAACCCAAGCTTCCTCTGAATCCAACGAGTCACCCCTCGACCGAATCCCTCCCTCATTCCTTCCAGACTTTATAATAAAAAAATGGGGAGAAAAGGGGGATGGAGAGAAGATTAAGGAGGGAGGTTTGAAATAGGCATAGGGAAATAAAGGGGAATTCGCTCCTTAGTATTGGACACATGGGGGTGGAGACGAGATGAAAAAACTACTGCATTGGGGGGAGAAGGTGAAGAAGTTTATACGCAACCGAAAATTAAGGTAAAAAGATTTCGCAGAAAACCAATAAATGTAAGGATTACGTAAAAATGTATGTACACAAAAAAGCTATGAAACAGCACCAAAGATAGCAGCAAAATTTATCATTGCATAAGATATTTTACTGATAATTACATGGGTGATCTGAATAGTTTCCGACATTTCGCCATTTCTCGACATGTTTTCTGAAAAATCTGGGGTCGGAAACTTTTCAGACCACCCTTAAAGATGTCCCGATGGCCGACCTAAATATAATTACGATACTTTTATCGTGATATATGTCCAACAGTATAATCGGAAATACTGCTTTAAAGATGTGTAATCGCTCCGTGTCTGCATACATGGACATATTTAGATGCTTGTATGATTATAGTAACACAAGTGATGAGATCAGGCTCAACTTAGTGGTATTTACATACAACGAGAGTCATTGTTCATTATAGTGAGTTAGATGCTACTTAATTTTAGGGAATTACAACACAAATCTTGTGCTAAAAGTATCGCATTTCATACCTTCCCTAGAGCCACGTTATAACAAAGATATTGACAGGAGAACATGGCTTTGATTGATGATTTTTTCTACGAACACATGGCCATTATTTACCCATGTTTACTTTTACTTTTTCTAAAATAGAATTCTTCAAGATTCAAACAACGCTGTGTGCCATTAAGTAGTGCCCCCATTACAGAGCGGTCCAGTCTCACGCATTACTTTTAACTTTTTCAAATTATCTAGAGGAGTCTGCTGATGACCACGTCTCCAATCTCATTCCTCGAGCCTCAAAGTCGAAAGGTCTTGATGAGGCGAAGAAGCGCGAGAAGGGCAAGTAAACGAAACACAAGATGGCGTCGCAACTTTTTATCTCCGCTCCCTTTTGGAAAGGGACAGCATTACGCATAGCCGCTCAAACATTAAGAGGATTTAAAAATGCGAAGGGGAGACTGAAGATAGGGGGCGTTTGGGTGACGTGTTTCCCTCCTTGGAGACTCCACGCAATCGATAGCGAATAAGGAAAATATCGATCTCTCCGAAGGCATTAGCATTGTGCGTGAGGAAGCAATCGGGGATTTCACTTATAATAAAAAAGAAACTTTTCCGAAGAGCTATAAATCAGCCGATAGCAAACGCGTCGTAATTCCGGGATTATCATTCCGGGAGGGAATTCTCCCGATCTCCGGCTCGCTATCGAATTAAGGTGGGGCTAAAATACATACTCGACGAGCAATGTAAAGCAGCAATCAAAATCAATGTGGGAAGGAACGCGTTCAATTACCGATGCCGCATGATACGGGGACCACAATCAGGACGGAAAAAGGAGGGACTTGGATTCATTTGTAGCACGAAAGAATGCATTTGTTTGTTTCAACTGAAGAGAAATTGAATTCTGATTGGACATGATCGTGTTTCGTCTCCGTCTTAGGGTAACAATGTTTTGGTACGAGAGAAAGGAAGAAAGAACTCTAGAAGTGCCGTGAATGTTATTAAATCAATTTTTATTCTTTCGTTTGATGTTATCTTTTTCATTTGTGCATTTATAAAATCGTACCTCTATGGTAAATCTCGAGTACTTTTCCTAAGATCATGAAAGCATAAGGAGTATTGGCTCCATTTTCATTAATAACTAACTTATTTAGAATTTCAGAAACATAAGTATCAAAGACAACTTACATGATGTTACAGCGATTCTACATTTACATGAATACCCTGCAAGCCGCCTTTCGGCGGATTTACAGGTCATCTAACATAAAAAAATATGCACTGAGAATGAGTACCATAATTCAGCCGATGCCTTTCCACATGAGGACATATTTCTTTTAAATAAATCACAATATTCTCAAAATCCGACCTAACACAGTGATTAAATCAGAGAAACTCGCCTCACTTGTAAATAGCAATACAAGATCGCTAAAATAATTCAGATATAGATAAGAGAATATGTATCACACGAGAGAACAATATATTATTCAAGGTGTTTAGTTTCGTAAATAAAATATTTCAGGTTCTAAATACAACAATAAAATATTAACAAATTAAATGGAATTTTATTGTATGAGGAAAAGTTTTTACATCCCCAGGAGATACGAGTAAAAGTTATTCTTCTGAAATAATCAATCTAAAAGATAAAAGATGAAATCATACTGGTAGTCGATAAGTAACCCGCATCTCAACGCTAAGATTTAATGAAACAACCAATCAATCATTACCGGTTTCTTCTCATCTCACACATCATCAAAGTAACGGATGCATCTTCAAGAGACAGTCTTCGTTGAAACACTCATTGCGTAATATAAACTCGCTCAATATTTCTTGCCGGTCTCATCTGTTTAGGCTATGGGAGATGTTTTCTTCCATCCCCGCGGAAATCCCGTGGGGAGGCTCCTAAACACACTATTGAATCTTACACCCCCCTTCCCGAATACACACCCCCGATGACTCTTCTACTACACTTCGCTAATCATACTTCGTCTCGTTTTCCACAAACTAACCCTCTGAGGGCAAATATCCCTCTATCCTCTCCCTTCATCCTTTTTATCGTCCTCCTCATTCTCCTAACGATTTTTCCTTTCCAGCATCTCTTCCTAATCTGCCCGCTCTTTTATAACTTCCGATAAATTTCCATTTCCCTCCTTTCATTAATGCAGCCTTCCTCACGGGACATTTACTCTCTCTATTGCCGTCATTCATTTCCACGCTATCTTTTCTATCTCCTTTTTAACTTTTATTACCGCGTTTTCGCGAGGATTTTTCCTTCGTTCCCGACGTGATCTTTCATTGTTCGGTTGTCTATTCGCGGGCGTCACTTCATATTTCCGTCACGTTTTTTACCTTCCTTACGACTCTGGACTCGCATTCCTCGCTGAATAAACGACGTCCGCACTTAAGTTATCCTCCTTTCGGTTTAACGCTTGATTTTAATGGGGACCATCAAACTTGAAAATGATATTTTGAATTAAATCTCATATAAGGAGAAATCCCGATACCTCACCAACTAAGAGAATTAATGCGCCTTTCAACTTCGATGGGTTCTTACTAAACGAGAGACTTCACTGAAAGATATGAGAAGTGGGATTTCAATAAATTAATTATACAAGGGACTTAGTATTGCTTAATGTTTAAGGATGCGTTGATTAAAAAAACGTCCGAATATCAAAACAATTAAATGCATCAATCGTGTGATAGCCACCATAAAACTATATTTATTCATTGAGTAATTGTCGATGTAAAATTTTGCTTGTCCTAACAACGCTCCTACTATCATACAATACCTTGAGATGATTGGAATATAAAGTATAGTATTATTTATTACAATATGAAAAAATTTTCATTAATTTTATTTCGTAACGCAAGTGAAGTAAATTCGATTTTATGCTCTCCTGAAAACCAAAGGGTGGTTGACTTTGGAAGTAAACATTTCAGTGTTCGTAAATGTAGATAAATGCAAAATACGCCGCAAGATTACAATGTATGATGGAGGAAAACAAATAGGTAAGATCAGAACGAGATCTTGTTGTACATACACGAGGAAAATAGAAGATCTTATTAGTTTTCTGACTACTATGTTATTCACACAAGTGATGAGATCAGGCTTTACTTTGTGGTGTTGGCATACAACGGCATTCATTGTTGAATAATTTTTATTGTGCATTATTCTGTGGTTTAGTAAAAAGTTATTCAACGATGAGTCTCGTACTATGTTAATAAGTAGCTCTTTGTATTTAATTCCTCCAGTTCTTTATTTAAGCGAGATTGAGACCGATAAGTCTCTTCTTCGGAAGTGTTCGTAGACTTATCATATCCAACTATTAAAGTTAATGGAATACCTTGATAGGTAGCCAATTTAACCCATATTCAGTAATCAGATGTTTTGTAGATCTTTAAACTTACGTGACATAACTGAATTATAGCCGGTACAATTTTTAATATTTGGAAACCTACTTCATCTGAACTTTACTTTAAGCCTTGCAGGTGACCGAATCAGACTTCCTTCATATACTTCTTCCATCCCACTCACCACTTCTCATTATGAGGGAGTTTGGCAATATGGCTGAGATAGTAGGAGATATGTACGGAAGAAGGGGAAGACGATGAAAAAATAAAGGAAGTTGCCGCTTGCGGAGTTGGGAAGAATCGACCGGGGGGTGTAAACATTCCCTTCGAGTTCCCAGTGCTGAGAAAGGCAATAGAGATGATAGTTATTTCCGAAAGGGAGACTCTAACTCAAGGCTTTATTGCAATTCTTTTCGCTGACAATTCAACGAATGAACCAAGTTCCGTTTCATTTGATTTCTTGCAGAAATCTTTAATTACCTGCATAAGTTTGAAACTTTGGGACAAGAAGGCGATAAAGTATAGCTCCAATAGAAGTATAATCGAAAGTCAATTACCAAACAGTAGTAACGACATCGATTTCCTTTTATAGGTCTATATTAATGTATTGATACATATAGGCGCATTTAGTAACATTATGCTATTACTAACTTAATTTAAGCGTTTTCTCTTTTTTACCATGATTTTAAAGTCCAAGGTTTATATATAAACTAATATATTTATATAAATAATTAAACGAAACAAGAAAAGACAACTCACATAATTTTCTGCTACTTAAATATGTAATCGATTTTGATTCGATTTGATTTGATTCGAGTTTCATAGATGTTGATTTGATCGAAATTTCTTCAAGCGAAAATATAATTCGATTCGATTATAAATTTCGAACATTCGCACACCTTCATGTGACAAATATGTTTCGCCTGGACTAATTAAGGTATCGGTAAAGACAATGCATCCTTAAATATCAAATTTAGGACTGTTTTATGTTTAGGGAGCAGTAAATTAAGATAAATAATGCAGAGAAACCGAAGTGCTATAATAGTAGGGTACGACTACGAGATGGTTTTCTCCAGCAATCTCAGTAACAAAAACAACGCGTAATTCGCCGGCTACCCTTTACTTATTTCCGACAAGATTTCAGAATTCAATTCAGTTTCCCCGTAAGTGGCACGTAATGGATGTATTAAGGCGGTCGAAGTTACGCAGTCAGGTGTGGAAATCGGTGGCATTAGGAATAAGGACACGGGCGACCTTTCGTGATGAGAATTCATTTCAATTTCGTCGATTAAAGTAAGCTTTGTGGAAGCACGAGGTGTTAATGCCGCCCCCGTACAGAGATAAGAATTATCAACTCGGCGCACGCCACGGGAAATTCGACAATTCGTCAAGTTTCGGCTGCTATCGAATCCCGAAGAGAGCCATTTCTTAAATGTCCGAGATAATTTTTAAACAAAAGGCTGGAATGAGAGGTGGAGGATGATTGCCAGCCATCCGGTTTTCATAGTTCATCTCCGGTTTTTTCAACCATTCTTCGACTTCCAGACGCTATTAGACAATCACTTCAAGGAACTAGTATCTAATTTAGATCATTGAACTTTGGAAAAATACGTCACTGTCTTATAGATAGCACGACTAAAATATCCAACATAAATTGAGAACACATATCCTAGGAGTCCTCCCAACTTTACATAGAGTCCTGACCTTTCCCTCCCAAAACGTCTAAGATTCTTCAGAACTCCTGATACACAATTTTTTCTATAACCTCTCTTTCCTCCGTTACTAAATATATCCCTATCGTTTGGTCCTATAACTGTCTTAATGAGAGCATTGATTCCTGAAAGTTCCTTTGTAATGTATTTCTTATTATCGCTTAAAATCTCAATTAATGTATGTATGCAATTGATTCTGACTAGAATAAATTGGAAGATAGGACTTTCTAGATTTCACCAGATAATGAAGACGTTTTGTATGGTATTGTAGCGTATATGATTATTTTTGTATAAAATTTTTAAATATAATTTTAACTTCTCCAGCGCAGGGATGGGAAGTCTTTTTGGTAGTTCAATGCGGCGTCTTACTCTGAAACTCTGAAACAAATTCTCCGACTGAAATGATTTCGTTTGCTAATCTTGACATCAAGCGCAAAATGAACTAAAAATAATCTCTTATAATTTACTCGACGAATGAATACTTTTAACGCATAAAACTTGGATGTTTCACTATTTGAATTAGGACAACTTAAGTGACTCTGCGGCCATTATTAGGATATCGAGCGCTAAATGAGGCCTTCCGATGGAAAAAAAGGTTCACCGTCCTTGTTTAAACCAATCTCTCGCAATTCAATCAATCTTTTGTTTTGGGGTACTCACCAGAAAAAGAGAAAATCTCCAGATCTTCGAAAGATCCTAGCGATGATTTGCGTGATTTAAGAGCACGTCATATCGCCTATTCATAGATGTCTCTATTAGGATATATGCAAATGAGCCCAAATTGGCGCACCCGATGGATAATTTAAGGCCACTTAAGAAGCCCGCGTTAATTGGTCACAATGTGCAAAAAACAAGGCGTCAAATTGCTTAGCGCCCCCGACTACGGTTTAGCACATCGTGTGAAATCATTAACGGGAAAGTGATTGCGATGGGACGTCTCTTTCGAGTACGTCATCGGAAGAAAATCGGAAAACAGTGGTAACTAAGGGAAGTGCTACGCATCAGATATTTTGGAGCGAGGGCGTGACTCTAAACACCGATTCTATCGAATAATAACCCGTGATTTACGTTTAAAATATAGGAGTTTTCTCCGATGGTGAGAAAATTTTCCGCCGAATCGAAGAGAAACGTTATGTTAATGGAATCGCCACGGGAATAAAATTACATTATTTTCTGATTTCCGACTGCTAACGTGACGAAGAACTCGCATATGAAACAGCCCGAATTCTCTTACTGGAATCTACTGTCGAAAATCTACAAATTCAATTCTAATTTCACAACACAAACTCTGAGAATGCCTTCAAATAGAGTAAAACCTGCCTATAAGGAGTCCTGATTTCCCAAACTTTAACACCTGGCCCTAATTATATTCATAGCCAACACAATAGAGAGATTGTTATGTAATATTTTATGTGCTAATTATAATCACTACTGATCTTGTATTTATGAAGTATGTAGAAAGCTTTTGAAGCTAGGGAATCATCCTTTTTGGATAAAAATTAATTTATGCGCTTACTAAGAAGGATGAGATAAGTCACAAACAGAATAATAGGCATAAATTGTTATTATAAGAAAACAGTTAATATACTAAGGAGAGAAAACTTTTGCTTGAGCTTTGATCTTCAACGAAGTCTTCATTACTTCTACATTGTGTCATTTAAATAGATTGTCTCTACGTTTTATGAATTTAGATATTTGACATCACTGTGAGTATTTAATGAACAAAATCAATGTACTTCGTATTTCTCACCGATATTACCATTTAAAAGAAATATATAAATGCAATCTATGAAATGGACTGAATAAATATTGGAGGTGAAATATGACTAAATTCATATTTATAAAGATCGCAAATAGCATTCATATATTGATTAAACACAAACCTCACCGTCCACTCTCCAATTAAAATAATTTTTGCTGGCCTACGCCCTTAAACAAACAATGAATTGTGAATATTTTGAAGATTACTTGGAGTTTGAAGTTTACGTAATATTGTCCTGAATAGAATTTCATCACTGGATTAATGATCGAGGAACCCAGATTGGTAAAGAGGCAACTCGGTGAGTACGGAGGATAGTGTCAATGCCATAGAAGAGTTACTGCAATGCCATGTACAAAAACACGTACTACCCCAATTTCACTGATGTAGGATAGGCTGTGAAAAAATTCCTTAGGCAAAGTGTGCCAACAAATGAGGGAGGCAATGAAGCTCCAAAACCACGGCGAAAGACACAATCCGATTAGAGGAGAGACACGTTTTCAAGGAGATATTCACACGGAGAGATTAATTCACAAGTCTAACAGTGAGTCAAAGGGTTCCAACGCTCTCGAGCTATAAGGAATCTTTATAGGAAGCGGTCAACATGGTAACACATATGAATGCTATTGCTGTAAACTTGAGCCATATGGACCTAATCAAGAAATGAAGACTCGATTTTTATAATTTAAAGAGAAAAAAATCTTCGCAAATACAAGCCACATAAAATATGAATTATTTTTAGGATCAAGTAATATAAGTATTACAATAAATGAAAAATAGAATACAGAAGTATTATCCCGCGGTAATTCGTTTTGACTTACTATTTAATAAAACATCAATCATTGTTGAATGTTGACCAAATCAAAGCGTGGGTGAATCCAACTAATAAATTATAGCAATAAAATGACTTTCTGCACATATTTTCCGACAATTGAACTCTAAAATCCTCTAGGAAAATGAGACAGTTTCGGAAGAGTATAACCATTCAGTCTTCAAGCAAAAATTCCGTCTTTTTTACTTTTACAGGGAAGAGGATCCCTATGAAGAACAACAACCTATCAATTTATTATGAAAATCATTCGACTATCACAACACTTTGCTCGATATTGATCGGATTACACGAATGATTTTTGTTATGGATTTGAGAGCACATATCCAGATTTGAAAAAAGATCTTTCTAGTTCCACAGAGTGTTGCTAAAGCGGACCGAAAATACATTGCAAGTCAGGATTTCTGTACGACTCAACTTGGAACTTCGGTTCACATTAAGTTAAATATGTATGGACTATAAAACCCTGAAAAAACTTGCGTGACTAATACGAAAGTTTATTAAGGTGAATTAGTTAATGTCTGTAAATTTGTATTAAGTAAGTCAGCTACATGTAATTATGTATGACTTGTAAGTGTACTAAGATTGAAATACTTCGTACTGGTATCTAGGTATTAGCTGTGACGTAATAGACTAGGTTGTGATATTGAAGCAAAATTTTATTTGCATCACGATCATGTATTTAATTTTTTTTATGTAGGTAGTTGATATTTATTCGGCCATAATGTATTACTATAAATATTATGTATATTGCAGTATAGTACGTCGTATTGCTTCATGTTACTAGTATATCGAACAGCGTTTCTACCGGACTGACATTCCTATTGCAATGATTGTATCAATAATAAAAAATACTGAGGTTCCGTTGCAAATGGAGATACATGGATAGAAAGTTCACACTTGTGAAGCGAAAGGCTCCAAACAAGAGAAGTAAGAAAATGCGAAAGGAGCGAAATTGTTCGTCTCGAGAGAAAAAGCAGAATGAAGGAAGGCAAATGGGATAGGCTACTTAAAAGGGAGATTGGTAGAGAGGGAATTGGGCAGCTAAGTGAGAGAAAGAAACGGGGAAGATGCGAGCAGATGGGGCCTCAATTGGAGATCAAAGGGAAGGAACCCGAGTGGGGATTTAAAGAGAGGTTAAAATGTGGAAGGGTGAGGAATAGGGGTGCGCTAGGCATAGGGGAACTATTGGGGGATAGACTCGACGTAACACGTCCAAGGGGAAAAAAACTAAGGCTTTTTTTGAAGGGAGTAAAAAATTTGGCGGAATGAGAGATTTTTTAAAGGGAAAAGCCCGCAGATTCCTCAGGGGTGAAGTAAAAAGGGTGAGTCACCTAAGCGACAGCGGTGTGCCCTCAGAGAAAGATTCCTCCCCTCAGACTGCTTTTTTAACTGCACCCAAAGCGCCACTCTCCGCGAAATCTCCGATATGCATAATTGCGATTGGAGTGCTCTGGACCGTATGAGGGACACAAGAGGGACGCACGTTATATGGACGGTTGATACATTTGTCTGGATCACAAACGTTTCTCGGCCTTACCGCGCCACGAGGTTTTAAGACAAGTAGATGTGATATTCACATGGTAAATTTATTTAGTGCAACTTGATACTAGCATAGAAAATTGAGGTAAAAGCAAAATGTATCGTAATTGATGGATCTTTCTTACATTATGCCTGATACATGTCGTATAAGAATAAATGTACTCTTTCAAGTCACGCATTATTAATCTATCTATCTAAAAGTATGTACTACTTTTTACACGACAAAGCGACATTCGTCAATGGCAAATGAGTTCATAAGAATAGTCTTTTCGTCGCCATCGTTAGTTCGACACTGGACTGGAGCATCTTCACTGCCAGTTCCGGGAATAAAGATAGGTGGCATCCGCAAGAACACGACGAGAGGGAATGAAAACCTGGAGGATGTTGTAAAAAGCTTTTAACTGCGGCGTGTGGATACTATCCAGGAATAGTGAGAGGGGCTCTGGAGGTGGTCTCGGACGGGAGGCGCGGGGTCCTTTTTTACCAAAGGTTTTTATGGCAATAGCACTGATTTTTATGGTCGGGGAGGGCAAAGGGAGGATGAAACCAATGAGATGTGTGAGGAGGTGCAAGAGCCTTGTGGCGTTAGTTAGGCCGCGGCATACGACTGCTTTTACGGTACGAGAGAGCCCTTTTTAATTCGAGCGCGATAAAAAAAGTTCAAAGCGACTCGGTCGTTAATTTCGCATAAGTCATTTATCTTTTATCTTTCCGGAGCCGTTTTTACGCGCACTTCCCCGGCAATGGAAATGAATCTGACGTACGGGTTGATATTGAAGCGATCCAAAAATACTTTGCGTCATAACAAGGCCGTTACTGCATTTACGGCTATTTCGGGTTGTAAACCGAGAATATTTCCCTTTCGAGAAATCGTTCCGCTTCTTTGGAAAGAGCGTGGCTAGCTGATTGGATTTGAATAATGTGCTCGGTGGAGAAGGGAAGCGATTAAGAAAATGAAAAGGACTACCAAATGGTCCGCCGTATCTGCAAAGACGCCATATAGAGCTGGGGAAGAATGCGAGTGTCTCGAATGCATGAAACTAATGAAACTATGGACCTAAGACTGAATGGCACAACTTGAAGGAAAAAAGGTAATATTGGTTAGCAATCGTTGATTTCACATCGAATTCGAAATTTGTAATACTTGGGACACTGTATCAACTAATACACTTTGTTATATTATTATGGACCTTATTTCTGATATTGTTTGAAATGTAATGTATTATTAAACAGAAAACAATCCCTAAAAAACTGTCGTCATTTTATAAAAATGCGGAAAGTAACAGTAGCATTTGAAATATCAGTTCTCTTCTTGGGATCAATGAAAGTATTCCTTTTCTGATAGTGATATGAACTCAAATATAGCCTTATCAGTAACATGCAGAAATGAATTTATGACAATTTTTACTCATATCTTTTATATATTTATGTAAAATATTTAAGTGGTAAAGGTAAAAATAACTATCTTTTTATTTCATCGCAATATGGAGCCAAACTTGTGCCTGAAGCAATTGATAGTAATTTTCTTGTTATTACTTTTTATCTGCTACTAAGAAAAAAGTCAAATTTAAGTTAACTTTAAGCTAAAAATTTTGATCGTAAAACTCAAATTAGCGCTTCGATCTTATTCAATTTAATATTTAATTAAATCCGGCGCCCCTAGCTTTATCATAAATTTTCGTAAAACCTACCACGCATGATGTATATACTCGAACAAATAGTTCATAAATCGTAATGGAAATTAATGCCGTAAATCCACCAAACGTATGAATTCGGGATTTCTTCTCTGAGTTCCTCTAGCTTGGCCCAATTTGGCTGCAAATTCAAAGGAGGTGACGTTGAAAAATGCTGCAATGTGTAAAGATAGTCCAACTCTGGGAGAAAGATTGCCCAGTAGGTACAAACATCGGCAATAATTCAGTGACGTATTTATAGAACCATGCCAACGGCGCCTGTTGCAGATGGAAATTTGCCAGAGGAATTAACCTAACAGACTCTAACAGCTCACCTACGATCAATCGATCCAAATGAAAAATTTGTTTCCCGCTGGTGACAAGGCGCTAAAATCCTCACAGATCGTGACATGCATTGATTTCCTTACCCTCATCAGCGACTTAAGCGTCACAGATAGCTTATTACTTAACGTAGATTACGCAAAGCATTAGCGGTCGGTCGATATTAGTTCGCGACGACACTGACAATGAGCTAACGTGAAGATCCCTCTAATGAGACTACTAAATGAGTAATGAAAATTTATGGACGATTTCCTCATCTCGTAGATCAAACATCGCTGACGAATAGTTAAAGGATGCGCAATTCTTATACACACATTCATTTACCGGTGAAACCAGAAGATAGTGCGCATTAAGGTTGATAATTCATACGCAACACATGAATCGTTTCTCGGAAATGTTTACTAAGGAAACCTCTGCGCTAATACTGAAATAAAATAATTTGACAATCGGCATTCAGTTTCATTTGTTAGCTTATGTATTTCTACCGCACCTATTCCGGGGTATACCGGATGCAAACGCTTATCACTGACTCCAATAAGATTTTTTTACTCCACGCTTATTTATTTTAGTCCTTAATTTAAGCAGAATAAGCTTTTATTACGTTTTTATAATTAAGAGGAAAATTTTCAGCAAGGATATTTGATCGATATCTTTCCAAAAATATAATGTTATGAACGAAAATGAGAGTAAGGACTGGATTTCATTCCACAAAATATAGGAGACTATTCTTATTTGTTGGAATTTCCCTTTTTCTAAGGAATGGCATAGATCTCATGCTAATGCTTTCCTCTATATTCCTCATAACATGATATCAGATACCGCGAGGATTTATTTTAGTGAAATTACCCGTTCCTGTTTCCTAAGAAACGTTTCGGTTCCTGAATTGGCAACACCAAAGTATGCATGAGCAATGAAACTCCTAGGTAAAGAGGTATAAGATAAATGCACAACCGCTTTTCAATCAGAGATATATGTATGAAATTGCCGATTTCGGAGGCGCGGGGATTAGCGAGCTAGCTTAGCAACACAGACGTATGACATTCAAATCTTACTTGGAGCATGGCTGTTTGTTTTCATAATTTAATGACTGATTGTAAGAGCGATCTAGTAAGCTTGGAATTCGTCCAATAATGTCGTGATTATTAACGTTCTGACGTTACATCTTACTTCTGGATTCTGCACATCTATATGAGACTTTCACGATCTTGGTTACGATTGTGGATCTAAGCAGTTGTTGGAATCCAAATTTTATCAAACGAGGCCAGTTTTATCGGGAATCGCTTCAAAACTTCCTGAAAAATTTGATTGACTAAATTAAATGCGCTCTCTGTGGTAGAACTATGAGAAACAGCAGCGTAAAGCAATGGTACTGATTCAAATTGCGACTTCTAATTGACCTCAACGACTTCATTCGCCTGAGATGAAAGAGTGCCATGAATTGAGGCCTCAACGTCGACCGAATAATTTCTAAATGATGAGCATTTCCTATTAAATCTAATTACCCTCGAGCATTCATCTCTCCACAATCAGAGCGCGCCTTAAAAAATTCCGAATTGACATTTTTCCTCCGAAAATAAAGAGGAATTCCCCTCGTGAAATTGGTTTCTCCCCCGCCATTCTCTCCCATATTCCGGCGCAACGAACAAAAGGCAAGAAGAAGTCTTTTTCCCTTCCTTTTCTCCACTTTTTTAATTTTTTTTATTCCTCCTTTTCCTCAAGCTCCAGAAGTTCCACCAAAATGGCTGCCTCTCCGGCCCCTCTTTCGCATGCATATGCAAGATCCCGGGCGGAGGAGCTGCTCATTCCATCCACGTTCCCTCCCAACCCTCTTAGGACACGTAAGGGAGGAGAGGGATTTTTGGGAAGGCGTGGGCGGCGGGGAAGAGAAAAAGCATAAAAAGAATGAAGGAGCCAAGGACCGCGTTTCTATGGCAACGAAATAGGGAAGGAGGTGAGGTGGGGGGGAGGGGAGTGTTTTGGATGCAGAGTTAGGGAGATGAGAAGGATTGTAATAAGAGTGTAAGGAACGGAAGGAATGTGGGAGAGCGTAAGAAGAAGAAATATAAGTAAGGATCGTTGAGGGAAAAATTCTCCGGAGTACGAATCCGAGGAAATCCTTTCGGAAATTTATTAAAAATTCGGGAGTTAATTTCTCCAACGTAGTTGCACGTTTGAAAATTGAAAAATTTCCGCAAGAAAAAAATTGTGGAAGTGGTTAAAGTCAATATAAGTGGATGTAATACAAATTGAATTGTTTCGCATGATAATTGTAATAAGTGCTATGAAATTCGTTCATAAAATTACGTTCAGTATGATTCAAAAGTATGGCAGGGTCTTCGTAATTTACATCCTGTAAAATACGAGATATACTTGAAATCTGAACTAATCTGTTCATTATTTAAAACTTAAAATGGAAAGTTATACCCAAGAAGGATATCATGCAACAGAAAGGCTGACTAATTTAAAGCTAGCATGATTCCCGAGTTGTTTTCTCCCTCTTGGTGCAATTATTAAGTTGAATAAATAACCAAGTAGCAACGGACATTACCCTATCAAAGGCAAACAGAAACACGCTAACTAGACACTCGATCCAGCAAATCGTTATTTTATATGCTACATTGACAATCTCAACCTTGAAGAGAAAAAGATTACAATAGATAATTAGCCATTTATATATTTAGAAAAAGTGGCTCCTTGAAAGTATCCTGGAAAATAGAAAAACTTTAAACAACTGCAAATATTTAGTATAATAATGGATAAAAGAAGCTAGAATCACCTTCACGCCATTCGTTTGAACTCAATGAATTTCTATAATCGGCATTAAAAACACATAACATTATCATTGGCAAAAAATACGTCAAAAGCTTTGAGGAAATCAGAAAATGGGAAAATGTTATATTCCAAACACCAAAATGTTATCTTTCTCAGTCTCGTTCGTGGAATAACGCGAAAATTAAAACCATTTTTTCGAACGCGAATGTCACCGCACCTAATTGATAGAGCCAGTGCATAAGCAGCCGCTTTTTCCGTAAAAGGATAAAAATGTGCATGTATGTGTCAAGAGAGGTTGGGGAGAGAATGGCGAGGATGAAATGAAAGACGTAATTCTTGACGAATCCTTTTAGCGACTAATCACATTACAGCAAAATGGCACAGTGTGTTGGGAGGAGGAAGAAAGAGGATGGTTAAAATAGAATAGAGAGATGGTAATTAGGGAGGAAAAGGCGAGATTAGAGCGATGGAAGAGATAAGCAGCCATTATCCGGTCTGCATTAAAGTTTCGACGGATTCCATCCAATGCAGTCAGGCGTTAACGCGCGCTAAATGTCCATTTTTGGAGAAATTCGGTTGCGTCGGAAGAAATCGTCTCCGTAAAGGTTGCGCGAAGAATAGTAAATAAATTTATGTGCTGAACTTTCTCCCCGCTCGTGCTGTCTAATATATATTTATTATCCCAAAGAATAGGTTTCCAATTTTAAATCATTATTTCCTCGGGTATAATACGCCTCGTGATGGCTGGTCAACTACGGCCAACTTAGGTTCTAACGCCTTTGCTCGTTTATTCCGCATTCTTTGTCGGAATTTCGAGGCTTCAACTGTGCCTCCATCCTATATTTCTAGATAAAAAAAATTCCTATTGGTGTCCCAAAGGATGGAATCTTCGCTGCATATCGATAAAAATATTAAATAGAGTTAATACCACGTTAGGAAAAGTTATCGAATTGATTAAACATCTATTTAGTATTTAAAAATAATTAAGAACTAATGTATATTTATTAATAAATCAGTAATTCATGTTTGATCAAATGATGAAATATTTTCCTGAATCTTCACGAGCAATTTAACAAACATTAAAAAAATTTTCACCTAAAATCACATGGACTAAGAAAAAGGTCATGCTGCATCTAGAAGTCGTTCCTTTGATTCTCACTCTCTTCCCTTCCAGCGCTTAAAATCTCCCCCAAAACATCGACCGGAGTGATCAATACAAAACTTAGTTTCCATTACATTATCTCCCAAGTTTTTCTTTTTAACTTTTTCAAGGAATCTCCCTCAGTCTGTTCGGGGAAGCAGGGAGAGCTCTCATGAAAATTGGCAACGTCCGACGCCCGGCAGGGGTGAAAAATCAATAACTTATTTTTTTCGGACGAGGGAGGGAAAGGGATGGGGTGGTTGCTGGAATGAGAAGTTTGAAGCATGAAAGTAAAAAAAGAGGATTAAAAAAACAAGCTGCTTAAAAGGAGATTATCAAAGGAAGAAATTATAATAAAGCTCGAGCTCAGCAAGTGATCTCTTCGAATATCACAAGGGATTAATTATCGTCCGTTTCTTCGCATCGGAAAGTGCAATTTTCGAAAAAAATAAAAGTGGACCGGTTACCATGCCTTGAGGTAGGCGAGATTTTCTTCTCGTAGTTCATCATGTGGCCGTTCGGAAGGGGATGGCGCCCGATCGGGTACACAGTCACGCGCTGGATGATTTTTGGAAGGTGGGATAAAGAAAGCTTTTTAGGCGTGGGAATGAGGGGTCGGATAGCGAAACCCCATATCTCACACTCCTTAATTCCCCCATCTCCCTCCCCAAAACTGCTGAAAATGAGGGAGTGGAGCAATAATGGGAGGAGAAGAAGCAAGTGTATGAGCAGAAGGGGAAGAAAACACAAGGAGAAGATATTGGGGAGGGAAAATATAATTTATTGCGGAGTCTAGCGTTTCCTGAGAAAGGGATAAAATGCAATGCATCTGCGGATGCATAATGAATGAGTGGAAAAATGATGAGGTACGGTGATCTCGCTAAGAGGAAACGTGCTCTTGCAACATAACATCTTGTTATTTTGCGAAATTCGATATCAGCTCGCGCTTAGCTAGATTGGCGCAAGCGCTATGAACCTTCTCCGTATGATTTTTATTTATTGTACACTTTACGGAGTCATACGGCCTGCTATCCGGTAATTTCATTCTAATCGCAAAGAGAGCCTCGACAAGGAAAGACGATAACGATACTTCTGCGTACGTCTTAAACATGACTGCTTGATAAAAGTAGTTTGTTGCGACAAGGAGTAGTGCGAGAATAGCATTATCACAGAGCTGCACTCATCGTAACGAAAAATATAGTATTTTAGAAGATGCTATGGTTTGCAAAACATAATTAGTTATAATTGGATTAAATTTTATGGCTAAATTTTAACAGAAGTTACTCGGACATTTAAAATGATATTTTTGGAGAATCTTACAATATCAGTTTCTTCAAATTGGATTATTTTATCCACGAGATTATCTCCACTTGATAGACGGCGTGGTTATTTTGATCAACTTCTATCTCTTCGATAATTTACAGCTGGAAATGCTAATGGAATCCGCAATGGTCGTCACAAAACAAAACAGTAATCGGCGACAAGTCCTCGGTTACTGCACACTTGGCTCATAAAGGGATCACCCGAAGTATAAATTCACGATAAAATACTAATTCTCGCATGATCACAAATCACGCTTGAAAGCCGCCCTTTCAGTCGCAGGGAGAAATTGGATTAAAACTATATTCCGCCCACCCCTCATAATCCGTCGCGTCTTAAGACGAGACTTTTACGGTCGCAAATCAAAATAACAAAACAAGACGGCCATTCGAAGGAATAGCACCCCCTAATCATCGACCTCCCGCGAGTGGCACGGGCCCTTTTTTAAAACCCCGCGTAACTCACGGGGCCCATAAAAAGTACACGCCACCGAGGGCACCCATATGTGTATATACGTCGGGTCGTCGTTTTGCGCCCGGATTACAACCTGCAACCATAACAAACGTACGGAAGGAGGTGTTCCTTTTTTACGCACGGGGAAGAGGAAAAAATGAGAGGAGAAATGGAGGAAAAGGGGGCGTGGCTCCCAAGATGGAATCTTTTGTTCATTAGAGGAAGAGAAGGCGCTTTATGCCGCTGTGGCAGCAGCAGCCATCTCCCCTCCCCACCAGAACAGAAACCTCCATTACAACAGCCATAAATAAACTCCACCCTTACGTCCATGTGCTGTATCTTTTCTTCCTTCTCCCACTCTCCTATTTTTTCCACCCCGCGCCTGTGTCTATGCCATGTTTTTTCATGACGCGTTAGTTTCCTTTTTCCCGACCTTTTTTCATTTCGCTCTCCATCGGGATCTATTCTCTTATTCGGATCGATTCGACGGGTTTAAAAAAATGCCTCATGCAATTTGGTACTGAGGAAATGGGATTTCTGGAGTGAGACGGGAGAGATCAAGGGAGTGTTAGCGGAAGATATCGCGCGATCTGGGAAGAAGGAGACGGGGAACGTATTTCTTTACGAGTGGTGAGGATACGGTTAGCGATTCGACAAAGATCGACTGTTAGGATCGTAGAAGTAGTATAGGAAGTAAATAATGCTGAAAATGGACGGGAAAATTACGTATTGATCAAACCTAAGAGGTAAGGGTATCATTACTATATTTTATAATCGTAAGAGAGCAATAAAATGTAGTAATAATACCACTGCATAAACTCCGATCAATCTATCAAAGTTATTCATTTCAGTCGGCTTAGCGAATTTTATCAAGGTGATGAGGCTAAGTAACAACTATTGGGAGAAGTTGAACATACTAGTAGGCGAATTCAAGTCGGTAATTCAATCTGTTTAGAAGAAATATCACTTGCTAAATTCCATCCCAAGCACCGATGTTTACGTTCACATATTTAAGGATAAGTTGAAAGATTGGTCTTTTAAAACAGAATTCTCCTATTACAAGTGATCTTATTATGATTTTTCTCCTCAATTCTAAGTGGTGTTTCTTCTACGATTCCCTCTAATATTTTTCTATCTTTTGACAGAAGAAAATTACCGTGGGTTCTACTATTACGAAGCAGCGCTACTTTTGCCAAGAATGAGTTTAATTTGCAATTTCCTGAATTTCGAACGAAATGCACAATTTAACCCTATTATAGAAAATACAGTGAGTAAAATCGTAAATGCATATATAAAAAATAAATCTGAATGCTATCTTGTGTTTCCGAGGGGCTCGAGAAATTAGTGCGACAAAAAGTATTGGACGACCGCCAAGGGAAGCAGGCGGAGGTGTATTTTGAATCTGAGAATTCCTTAATTAGCTTCAGCGACCAACTCAACCCTTGCTGCGTTAACCCGACAGCAGAAAAATCGAAATCTTTTTTTCTCTCGACTGCCTTCGACAACAAGCTCTAGCAGGACGGTAATGGATGCAGCAGATGCAAGTTCTGGTCATTTCAATCCGAGAGAGAGGTCCTTAACGAGACATCTGTAACGCATGCAATGGACACGCGGCGTTCAACCCGACCATCGATTGAAACAGTGAAATTTGACACAAAGCACGTATCCGGACCCCACGGAAAAAAATCCGGGGGTGGCGCGACAATTTCGGCCGAAACTGAATGGGAAAAAAACTCGCGCAGAAAAAAAAATCTCTCCACAAAAGGCGCCGTAAATCATGAATTTATCGTATTTAATTCGTCCCTTCGACTTTAAAAAAGAAGGGATACGCCCCCGTGGAAAAAAATGATCCGCTAGGCGGCGTTCGAATACGTTACGAATTTTAAAATGGTCACCTAAACCCTTTTGCCGACCTTTGAAAAAGATGAATATTTCTATATTCATGTATCGAGGCCCGTTGGACGTGAAAGAAGGTCCGTTTTTTATCCTCTCTTTGTATATACAAACGCCCTCCGTCCGTCAAGTCGCGACCATTATGCGACGTCGTATGCTAAATGCCTCGAAATGATGCCGGGCAAGATGTCCTGTTTGGGATACAAATACGGAGAGCCGAACATGTGTTTTATTGAAAGATGAGGATTCCCTCCATGATTGCTCCCTGAGACATACGCTTGCCTTAGAAAAGAAATGATGTCCCTAAGATTTCTTCAAATAAATAGCCAGTCCCTCGGTGATTTAAATTTAGGTATTAAAAAAAGCATCACTATCCGCTTGAAAAAATGAAGTATCCTCTACTTTCCAATTCTTTACTTGTTTAACTCATGGGAGGGAGCGTTCCAATATTTTTCTATCTAATCCAAGCATGACTGTCACTAATAAACGTTTCATAAATGTAGAGCATTTTCTGAATTATTTTTATGGACTGTTGTTAGGTGATTCACCTCTCATTCATAAAAAAGAATATCTTTTAGATGAGGACTAAAACAAAAATTCAATTACAGAAATTTTCCAAAATTATACCGGATTGCGTACTGGGGTGTGTAGCGTAAAATTCTCAATTAAATATACCTGTAAATTTCCAGCGTAGATAATCAGCTAAATATACATAACGAAATTACTGAAATCATTGAACTATCAATATATGTAGCGGCCTTTAAAATTCTCAATATTGTCTCGAGTGATCAACGACCTATAATTCATGTATAGTATGCTATGATTTCTCTCCTCGGTGAATCTTATACAACCTGTTAAATTAGGTGTATTTCAACGAATTCCTTGTAAAATTTCAGCAGCTCGCCCAAGTCCAACTCCAAATTCAAGCATCAACAGCCTATACAACAACTATTTAACTCAAGAAGTCGATCTTAACTGTCTCCGTCATGTTCGCCAAGAAAAGTAATTGGGGTCAGTTAATTTTATGCAAGCCATTTGCTACAAAGCGCTGAAGAGCAGACACGAGATTCCGTGTATGCGTCTGGCAAAGCGATTGGAAATTTCTAGTCGTAAGCAATATATTAATCGTAATAATAATTGGTAAATACCTTTGCAGCGGAGATGAACTCGTACTCAAACGCGGATTCGCGCTCTGAAAGATGGAGCAGAAGAAATGTTCGCATCATAGAATTCTCATTTTGCTTATTTACAAAACACTTTCACTTAAGTAATTAAGGGAATTTAAATTTTTCCTTATGTAAATATTAAACCGAAACGTAGCGGATCTCAAGAAATGGGCGAATGAAGCAGCAAATTGAGTCACATCTTCCACTCCATCTTTCAAGGTCCGTTCCAAATGGAAAGAGTTTCAGCCGATCCTACTGTTTTAGATTGAAATGATTCGGAGGGGTTGGCGGTTAAATAAGCCACACTTTCAGCTATAAGCGAAGAAAAACAATCCGTCAAAATATAGGTGACGATCAGAGCTAGGAAAATTTAAAATGTAAAATGGATTTAATTTACTATAACCTCTCCAGAAGGCGAGATGAATAACGTTATCAGATGTGTTGAATCATTTACGTAGCAAAGATCCCCTTTCAACAAGAGGATAAATAATTAAAACTCATTCCACCGAAATCGATGTTTCTATTTCTCAAAACACTATACAATCATCGCTAAATCAAACCGCACGCACCGTGGAGTAGATCTTGAAACAAGTCAGAAGTAAAAGAGTGACAAAAACACATCTGAAGCACTGATTAAACCTATCAATTAATAAACATATTTAGCATAAATCTGCATTAACGCAAATACCAAGAATTTAATTAGTTACACTTCACACCAACATCTCAACAAGCAAATATTTAACCATGCAAAACATGCGGAGAAAAGATCTACAATTACTATGTAGCTAAGTCTACGAAGATATCTATGATAAATTTCAGCCAACTCGACAGAAAAATAGCGGCATACCGGCATTATTTTTCATTTGATTCTTACTGGGGTGGTAGACAACCTCGGAAAGATTAAGCACCGAATTGTTCCTAATCCGAAAGATGGAACAGCCAACCATCGCAGTGGATGGTATAATGCTGGATTTGGATACTATCCAAACCACACAAAAAATTACCTTTTGATAGGATCGTAATGGAATCCGTTCCGACGAAATGACGATTTGCCGAAGAATTGGAAATCCTTTAGTGTTTGTGTGCGCGTGTGATTGGGAGGCATTTGTACAATGGGATGGCGTGAGAGATCTCTTTCTCCATTCCGCGGGGATATTAGAAGAGTGGCGCGGATTAAGGAAGTGGGAGGACGTGTGTGAAGAGTGATTGGAATAGCTCAAATGGAAAGGATTTTGATGGAATCTACAACTTTTTTTCGGGACGAGATTCACCCCGTTTCCCGCTCGACTCTTCCGTTCATTTCCGCCAATTCCAGCGATTTCTTCACGCCGTTTTCTTCCTCCCGACTAAAGATAACATGGGAATCGCTATTTTTGTCTCTCTTTTCTACGTTTTTCTTCTGATGATGCTCTAGCCTTATAGAGAGTAACTTCAGTGTTACTGTTTTTAATTGAGGTTTCATTGAAGCATTCTATGCCTTTTGTTCATACCGGAGAAACCTCAATCTTCCTTTCCTAAGGGAGCAAATTCGATATCTGAGAGATACGTCTCGGTTCATTTTATTCCCTACAAATCCCTTTATTCTCTGATCTGCCTAATCATAATGTTAATTAATTCCTTTATGTTCTCAATGTCTTGTGTTTAAATAGGCCACCCTATTCTTAATTACGCCTGATGATACAGTACATCGTCCTATTTAACGCAATTATGAAAAACGCTTTTTCGTAAATTTTGAGAGGAATTTCGATCCCTTCACACTTCTCTGCATAAGATTCGAGATACTCTTCTCCGATTATATTTTAAGAATTCGAATAATTAAGATTTTTTAAAGTTCTTTTAAGGTTGGCCGTAATTAAACTCAATATGTGACTTTGTGGAAAGCCATCAGTACAGGTTTAAATTACTAAGTTGTTTTAACTTGCATTGGCCGTAATTTTTCAATAACTAAGGATATTTACTGATAATCATTTAGGTTCAAGGAGTTTCTGGATCTTAGTTTGACGAATTGCAAGTGTGCGCATAAGTGCTTGTGTTTGTATATATGTATAAATATATTTATTTAAAACATTTATCAGATCAGAACTCAAATTTAATAACTATCGAGCAATGTGGAATTCCATTTTCATTTTTTTAATAAGGTAGATATTTAAGCGGAACGTCGGAAATTTTTAAAGTACAAGAAAAGCTTTGCCACTCTAATCATCAATAAATTCACACCTGCCTCTAGCTATCCTTAACAATTCTTTCCTTTCTCTCTACCTTATTTATTTTCACGAAATCGAAAACAATCGCATTTCATTTCACCAAACCGATACCTCTCAGCGACTGACAATCGTGTGCACCACGTCGCGATTACCTCCGAAGGAAACGGTTTCTATCGAGAGATTGATTCGTCGGAGATTTCTCGATAAAATGGGTTCCTATTAATTCCGAGACGAAGCAGACGTCTTCCAGGGAAAAATCCCATCGAACTTATCGGAGAGCAAACACAGGCTTAGAGATTAATGTTGGATTAAACTTAAGGCTCGAACTGAGAGATATGCTATTCATTATTCAATTCTTTAAAGTACAAGACTTGGAGTACTAATAGGGACAACAAAAAAAACTATAGAAGAAAAAGATCTTTATTAAGAGGCTTTCATAACCCAAGATATATATTACTTAAAGTTGTGGTGATTAAAGATTACTAAAATATAATTCTGCCATTTTTTCCTGATCGAGAGATATTTGAAAAAATATATGTATATATGAGTTACAATAAACACTTAATATCATTTACAAGGAATTTAAAAAATATATTCAGAAAAATATTTGGCTAAAAGTAAATGAAGACTCAAAGTTGATACTAACTTAATGATGTAACGAACAGTAATTCATCGTTCTTATGTCATTTTAATGCCATTTTTAATCATCATTCATATTTAACTTAAAGAGAATCGTAGAAATAGGTATATACATGTATTCCGAAATGATTTACGTATTAGACTTTTAGCTGGGAATTTTGGAATGAGAAATCATGTATAAAAAATCAGTTTGCCTTATCAGAACGAAAAATCTTTATACACGAATCATTTTTATTGAACTTCATCATACGAATCTCAGGTAAATGACTTCAGAAGACACAGTAACAGCAGTGAGAACAAATATTATCTTCTCCAGAGCTAAAATATTCTCAAAGTCCGCGACATACGCAAGAGCCTCCTTTTTACGGCAACGGCTTTATAACCTCTATATACCCTAATGAAATTTTTTCCACCCAGCGAACATCCATCTTAAGTTTCTTCATGAAGGTAAACGCGGGATTATCACGGGCGAAGCCCGAACTAGCGACCTACTCGATATGAGGCCGTAAGAATCCTTCATATATGGGTTCTGTGGGGAAAGGAAATGTCGGAATGGACTGAGGGGAGAGAGAAAAATAGCCGGTGGTGGAATCGTGAGGATATAATGCCCGAGGAATAGTTAGGAAAAATAGAAGGACTGCACACATTATTTATATAAAATAGACTGGAACAAAAAATGAGTTTTTCTCTCCTTATTTATTTGTCGACTCGTGCCACGACGTTCTTTGCTTTTAAGATACATCTTATACAGAAAAGACGTACGATCCGATGGCATTTTCGAAAGTGAGTAAATAGCTTGTTAGCTCTTTAGGCATGTTGATATTAGAGGAGAAATTTTGCGCACCGACTTGAAGGCTTAAGTGCTCAAAAATGTGAATGAGGTAAAACAATTGTTTAGGTTTTATATAAAAAAAATGATGATTTAAGGTCCTTTAAGGTTCTTCCATAAAAATATCGGCAAAACATTAATTGTGGATAGCTGTTTGTAAACTCGGAAGTCCTGCAAATGATTATTTTCAAGTAATGACTCTAAACAATCCTCGAGAAGGAATTTTCTGAAACATTTCATAATGAATAAATGAATTCTCTGAAATAGACAACAGATGATCAACGAGAATTGAACCTAAATTATCTAACCTATCTATTTATATAAATTAGCTAACCACAGGGAAATGCCATACATATCAAATTCTAGACGAATACCAACAAAATTTAATGGATTTCTGCTTTTTATATCCCATCACAAAATTATTTTCATATATATTTTCACTAATCATTACCCGACAACCATCAATCTTTTTGACTTTTTCTGGTTTTTTGCTATCCTATTTCTACGAAATTCGTAGTATTATTAAAATTACATCTGTAGCTACAGTCATTCCGCCAATATGATGTCCCCCAGGGAATCGAACCTCTTATACGATGGTTGTCCTATCATAATTTCATGATAATTGCTTCATTCAAGACTTTCGTAGCTGATCATTCCTAATCATTATTCGGAATAGATAAAGCATTATTCAGCTAACGATTTGATCCTTAAAACTCATCCAATACTACGCAATTAACGCCAGAATATTTTTTTAATCCATCCCTCAGGACAGCTGCCATCGCGCATCCTTTATCTTATGCTTCCCCAACGACAATGAACTTCTCTTCTTCTTACGTTACATTTCGCAAATTCTCTTACCTAAGAATACGGAACAAGTGGCGCCGTAGACGGAGGGTTGAGGAACCATCCGATTTCGAGCTTAATCTCCCCGATCTGCACATCCGCCCATTCGTACCATGACCTCCATGTCTCCACCTCTCCCCCAAAATCCGAACGAAAGGCACGGAATCATCACTTTCCATGCACGGGGGTCATAAACGATTGGGGAGGCGCATGCGTCGATATGTGAATGGAGAGACAATCAGGGAGAGATGGACAAGCAGATAAGATTAAGGAGAAGTGGGAAGAATACGATAAGTAAGGGGTTTTTACGGAGGGAAGACTCGCCGTTTCCGACGCACTTCTCCGCTTCATTCATACAGCGAAGACTTGTGACAATTCACTCAAGGACATGAAATGTTCCATTCATTCTTTGCACGACGGCTCGGAAATTTATGGGCTCTCGAGGATTTCGAAAGCTTTTTAGTTTTAAACGGTGAAAGATTGTCGCCCGGGTGGACGAGAGGAAATTTTCACGTTTAATTTTGAAGGCATAATTCTGTTTTCAGTGCGGTATAACAATCTGCAAAAATTAGAGGAAGATAAACCATTTACAAAATCACGAAATCGTGAATAGAAAATTCGAAACTCGTATGTTTCGATAAATAGCAAAAGACTGAGTGGGAAACCAAAGAACTGATTGGAGTCATGTATTATATAGAATTACGAATTCTTGATCGGAAACGAAGCAGCCACGTATCACATTTGAAGAAAATACAGTAGCGGCACTTAAGTAGGTTGAGATATATATTTAGTTACGAAACATATTTTAGAGTCCTGATGTACTTGCTAATTGTTCTTAAACAATCGTAATTTAATAAACTAATTCATTATTCAACGCAGCGCATCCTTTCTACTTCTTTTCGTGACATTTCCTTAATGATTTGCCAGTTCAAACATATAACATCTTTATATTAGGTTATTATTTGAAGGAAATCCATCAGAAATTTAAAATAATTAATATATATTAATCGTAGAATGACTGAGCTAATTTTTATCCCCGATAAGACGAAGGGAATGAGAGTACGTCGAGCCTAGACGGTGTCCTTGTATGACGTAATTTCCTGGGTTAGATTTTCGGCCTCAAAGTTTGCATAAACAAAAGGCCTACTGGAGTCAACGTTCAGATATATATATATATATATATATATATATATATATATATATATATATATATATATATATATATATATATATATATATATATATATATATATATATATATATATATATATATATATATATATGTAATTTTGCAGCAAGGAATATACAACCTCAAGCGAATCTGTCTTGTGCGCCAGTGGTGTTTTACTCGAAAGAAGAGGGTGATGTTTTCACCTTTTTTACAGGCAAAAGGTTGCCGCATAATTAACGGAAATAACTTTTAAAATATCGGAGATGACGATAAAAATTTTTTGGAACTTCTTATATTCGGACATTTTTGTGATCGATGATAAGTATTGATTCATAAAGGCCTCACGTTCTTATAAATATTGAAATGCGTTAAACTAATTAACGTTACGGCATTTTCCGGCAAAAACTGAAATATTTATTCAGAGAAGAAATACAAAAATCTCTTTCGTAAAGTGAAGGAGCGGCTCCTCTAACAAGGCCTAGGCAGACGGAATTCTAAAGATCTTTCTTGGGTACCCATGCAGGTAGTAATGAAAGAAGACGGGAAGATTATTTTCAAGCGCAGAATTCTTGGAGAGAAGAGTGGAAATCGCTACTTTTTTTACCGCCGAAAGGAAACAAGAGTACACATTAGGCCGCGAGAAAAATAATCGAGCACAAAAAACTTTATGAAAGAGGAAAAAATAATGGTGACCCGAGTTTGCGAGGGGCTTTCGCAACAATGCTCAGCAGATGCCGTATTGTTCGCCGGCAACAATGAACAAATGGAGGGAAAGAGGATTTCGGAAAGGAGAAAGAGGGGTGGCCGAGGAAGCGGAGGGGTGAGAGATATATAAAGATACATGGGGTTTATGGGAAAGGGGATGAGAGGAGACAAAAGAGCTAGGAAAAATGAGAGAGCGGGAAACAAAACAGAAGAGATAAGTAATTTAGAGAGGCGATGAATAAAACATGGCTTGTACCATTGATGATGACCGTGATCTTGTTTTCTTTCCCACGCACTCCGTGTCGCCGCGCAATTTCCCCTCTTCTGATGCACCTTACCTTTAATTCTTTATAGTCATTGTCTCCCGCGGGTCACCTACTGTCGCCATTTTCTCTGCGCGGTAAGGTGAGCCAAAATGGCCGCCGGAGTTTGAGTGTCTCTCATCCAATCACCCTTAAGATGTTCCAATTCTGGAAATGGGCGTGGAACGTGAACTAGGACAGAAATTGTGGTGTAAAGAAGGACGTCTTTCCCGGAGGGTGATTTTCAACGACAAAAGTTTCATGAATTTGTCAGCGTCCAATAATGGGTGGAACCTTCCATCGTTAATGCAAAATGAGATACTTCCCACATATGATTCCTAGAGATCAATCGATGAACTTTCGAACCGATAGACTCTTCTAACTACCATATAGCACTCTATAAATGCCGGTACTGTCGCTTCAGCCTCATATACTACACCTGATTATATGGACGTTAAATAATACGTTATTTAAGTGCCTCTGAGCGAAAAATCACAATTTAAATACTGATATTCCTAAGACTATATCTGGAGTACTCGTGCGCCTTATAAAATGAAAATGAAAAGAGAAAAATAAAGAAAAAAATTTTAAACGGTTTTATTGGCTTAATTTCTCCGATATAATCTTTCTCCAGTGTTTTGCGATTGCGGTCCTGGAAAACTGACAACATCTCGCTTTAAAAATTTCACTCCAAAAGACCGAGAGATAAATTGGACGAAATTTGAATTATTCAAATAATTTGTTTCAGCTCAGGAATAAAACTCGGAAATATTCAATTTTCCTTTTTAATTAAATTCAGAGCATGATAAAAAATGTTCCTAGAAAAATTCAAACGTCTCCTTAGTAAAGTACATGAAAAGGATCCACATCAATATTATATATTTTTAAATGCAGAAATTAATCGTAAATTTCGGATAATTTTAAGGTTATCTGTATCTATTCCAGAGAATATCAGATATTTTATTTAACCAATTTAACGATGAAAAATAATCTCCTTACTCCAAGGTACAAGTGTTGCAAACTAACTAATGTTCAAAGAATGTTACCATAAGAAACAACTTTAGAGTTCATCGGAGTGAAACTGTTGGAAGTATTCCAAATTGCTAAAAAAAAGACGCCTAAAAATTAAGGTCTTCGGAGAGATACTTTCCCACGAACGAAAAATTCTGATAAATTTCGGATTTCGGTCCCAAATCCAGGCCCAAAAACTAACAAATTTTGGCCCCCAGAATCCTTTCTGTGTCATTAATCCCATTCCGTGACAAAAGAGTTCCATCGGAAAATGTTCCCAAAAGAAATCCCACCCAAAGTATTCTATTCATTTCCACCGATGGCGCTGAGAAAAAAAACGGGCCCTTCTCAAATTTAGACCCACTCTCTCACCTTTAGCAAACCCCTAACGCATCCTGTAAAACATTTTTTTAATCTGGCCCACTTTCTTCGCTTCCTTTTTCAACATCCTTAGCAATATAGGAGGGGCGCTTTCCATTTTCGAACAAACCAGTTTTTTTCTGCATCGTTGAAATCCAACCACCCATTCGTGGAACTCCCTTGCATTACATACTGCGATTCGCCGCAACGAGCGTTGTGCGTGTTTGGCATAACGTGCGTGCGGATTGATCCAAGCTAGATTACTTTGGCTGCGATCTTTGCTTGGAAATATACGTTTGGACCTTTGCTCAGTCCAATGTCTCTATTATTAAACAGCCCTTTATTCTTTGAATTATTAATTTCCTTGGTGTAAAACATTTCCTTAAATTATTTTAAATCGTGTTCTTTGTTTACTTAAGATGATAAATACAAATTATCAATAGATTTTGGGATGAAATAGTGATATGACTCCATAAATAGAAGAGATTTTTAATATTAATTTTAACCGTACGATTCAAATAATTCAAATGTCACCTGGGTTGCGAAATACAATATATATGGTACTTGTAAAAGTTATTATATTTTCATTTCCTCGAGTTAAAACAGACATTTTCTAAATTTTTAAGCAGCTGGTTAGAATAAATCTATACTTATCAAGAGAGGAAGCTTAGTATCAAACGGGGATTTTAAATTCTATTCAGTAACACTTTTACTATTTATACTTTATTCATAAAAAGTCGGTTTTGGAAATACTTAAGTTTTGTACAAATATGATATGGGGATTTACTTATTGTGACAATTGGATATCAAGCGGAAATAATGCAAGAGATATGCTAATAATAATTAACTACAAATACAGTTATGGTTTGGAAACTGCTTCGATTCACTGAATTTTAGAAGACGATATGCAGGACTGTTCATTGCCAGAATATCTATGAACTGAATCTGGTGATTTATAAGTATTTTGTTTAATTTATAAATGCTTTAACAAAAGCAATGAAGGAAAATTAAATTGCATAGAAAAATATTTTCGTCTATTGTATAATTTATTTTACTTAGAAACTTAAAACTACAAAAATCAATAACACCGTTAATCCTCTAGCTGAAACTGATCCTGAGGTAAATACTGATTTCTTTCATGAAAGTCGAACTGCTATCCTTTTTCCAAACTTAGATATTGACTTTAAAAAATACATGGAAACATGCAGTATTTTTGCAGCTCGACGCTTTGTTGCATATATGGGGATAAATCAAACATTTCCTTTCGATTGTCTATTGAAAAATACAAACCAAATACCCCTTAGAAGAACCCCGAATCAACCAAGTTGAAATGGGACACATGGAAAATAATGGTCAGTATATGATCAGTTCTTTAAAATGATTCGCTGAAAATCTCTATTCAGAATTCAATGGACATTGTAAAAGGACACTCGCTAAAATCCGCTTGTACAACCATCAACGCCTCCCGAGGAAAGGGTGGCAACGACTCCTATCTTTACAATCGACTCTTTGTCCGATAAAAATGATTGAGGGACGGAACGAAATTGTAAATCTCTGTCACATTTCGGACGTAACAGGAGCAACGATCTTTTCGATGGAGAAAAGCTGTGGAAATTGTACTCCACAATAAATAACCTTTAGAAAGAGCGGCGAGGGTCAGTTTTTACAGCGCTGCGCGTGACCCACCGACAAGTTTCTGGAGATCTTGAGCTCGAATACAATTGTACGCAGTGTGAAGTCAACCCTCTTTGTGCTGGCCAGCTTAACCGTGGATTGAACCGGAAAATATCGGTTTTGGGCGATTTAAGGGTGTAATCATGAAAACATATACTAAGAAAATACGTGTTTTGATCTTGAGGATACTGTTCAAATGCAATTGTATTGCAATTGACGTCAGTTATGCATATAGTATGGGATGGAAAAAATTCCATTCCATTCTCAGCGTACCTCGGGTTCGCTATTTGAGTCATTTGAGTCAACGGCTAAATTTAAATGATTATTTTTACTAATTTAAATTATATACATTTAAGTTCAGTTCAACATGTTGATACTTGTACATATATCTCAGAAAGTGTCTCCCGATTGCATTGTCTCTCATTGGTTGTAATTGAATGAATGCATTATCGAGTGTTTGCCGCACAGGAGTCATTGTGTAACTTTTCAAAGAATAAAAATTATGACCAGCTGACAGCAATCATTCCTTCGTTAGAGGTAATGTAATAAAAAACCTTTATATATTGATCAAACCTGAAATAATAGTCATTTATCATATGTAATTACAGAGTTTAGCATTTTCTAGTTTTAAACATGTGAGATGTCTCTTATTAAATCTTAAGGCTACAATAACCGTAAAAGTTAGATGTAAGCTTACTTTGCTAAAAGTCAGCCTGCAGTATTAATGATCAGGAATGGTAATCCCTAATACACGCTAATTTGGTAAAATGCTACGACAAAAATGAATCCGCTACAAAGAAAAGAAGCGCTATAAGCGATGAAGGCATAAGTTAATGTAAACGGAAGACATCAAAGTACATAAATTCAAAAGAAAAAACTCTTCCACAATTACAATAATTGGACAGCATCGGCTCGGGAGATGCAGGAGTCGGTCAAAGGAAACAACCCTTCGGAATCAAGCATGTCATAAATATGTTCAACCATCGCGCAGGTCCGCAGAGTGAACTCAGCCCACGCCGACAGATGGCAGGAGGGGGACATCTTATTATGGCGATCCAAGGATTAGGAAAGGAAGAATTTACGACAAGAAATATCTCGGGACGCTCCTTTGAGAGATGTAAGCATGAAAGTTGGTAAAATATTTCCAATTGGAGGATTCGTGAATCAATGTGGGGGAGGCTGTGGAATCGCCACGAAAATATGATTTAGAAACACTTGGAACGAACAACTTGACATGTGACCTAAACAAGTTATCAAACGAAATATTGCTAGCATGTAAAAGTAGAAAACGTCATTATGCTTCTTATTAATCTGGGATCTGAGATATTCACACTAGATCTCTAACTCAATTTTCCAAAAATAACGATTCACTCAGGGAGTTTATTTAATTTCTTGGAGCATGTTCTACGGCACTAAAGCATTTTAAATAATGTCAGAACCTTTAAATCTATATTCGTACTTTTAATAGACATACGCCCATTCGACCAAAGCAATCTATGTATTTTAAAGAATTTCGAAGGAGATACTTCGTCCAACTCTCACCAACCAAAGGGAGCAATGAGATTAGAATCCATAAATCCGCCGAAAGAAAGCACTTATCAATTTGTGATACATTAAAGCATTGTCACGTTTTAAATAAGGATTCCGTGACTAATGAGTAAGTATCACGTGACTAATAATTTTGAATTATTGATCTAATTTTATTAATATATATCTTACAAAACGCAACTTAAAAATTTTATCTGAGGGTAGCTTTTGCCGAAATTCTTAACCGAAAGAAAATCGTCCGCCAAAAATAGTTTCGTGATATTGTCAGCATTCAAAGTGAATAAATAAACCATGAGCTGCGATAGCAATAATAGCACGTGATAGAAGGAGCGAAGGAGGGTATAACGATCGGAAAGCAAAAGAGATGAGTTTGGAGACATGAGAGGATGTGTGAAGGCTGATATGGCTTTGAAAAGGGAGTAAAGAAGTGGGATGCAGAAGGAGGGGAAGGCTTGATAGAAGTGAATGGAATTTGGTGATGCGGTGTGATTGGCAAAGAGGAAAAATATTCAGCTCCCATCCCTTCGTAGAGTTTTTAACTTCTAGACCTTTCTCATCTTTCGCTCCCTCTTTTCTAAGAGATTCTCACCTTCCCTCATTCACACCTTCCGGATGAGCACTCCCTATTCTTGCACTTCATCCTTTGACTGAATGTTATCACGTGGACCCACGCCGAGAGGAAGCCATTTCCTGGGTGCGGCGGCCATTTTGTCTTGCATCTCATCTCATTATTCCCAGCAAAATAACACGTCCGTAACAGAAATATCAATTTTCATTTTTTCAGGCGAGAGGTAGTCATAAGCGACTATTTTACAAATACAATTTTAGAATTGAAGAAATTTCAAATGAAAAATGTAGATATATTGTGGTAAAACTTGGTTCGATATTTCATCTTTCTTAAGAAAAATAAGGAACAACATTAATGAATCACAGTCAAGTTGATAGGAATTACTTTTGTGATAAAGAAAGCATGTCTCGTTGCTTGTGATGAGCAATGACAGCGTAAATTAAATTCGATTTCTACAGCTCTACGTTTTATATGCAAGCAACCCGTTACGCTCATTCCGTAACTAAAAGATCCGCAATCCCGATCAGAGTTTTCATCATCGTCCAAAACATAGAGAACTCTCATTCACCCCTCAAACACCCCAAATGGCCTGAGCCTTCATCTTCTTTCCATACTTCCGCACTTTCTCTCCCAATCTAAACCGGGAAAAAAGTGTTCACTACTACTTCACACCCTCCCTATCTCTACCAATAAACTTTCTGGACCCAAATCTTCCTCCTTCAACGATCGCTACACTATCCGGAGACTTTCCTACATCTTTCCACTAATCTCATCCATATTGCATACCCTTTCCTCGCTCTTCTTTAAGACTAGAATTTTGCCATTTCTTCCCGTTGCTTTTATATAACCCTAAAAAATAACTATGTGGAATTAAGGTAAAAAAATTCAAATTTCTTTATGCATTGATGACTGGGACTCTTTCCCGAATTAAGAATTACAGAGCATTTTCCCGTTCCACTGTCCCAATCCGTTTCACAGGTTCTCACAACAACTTCTCAATATTACATCATTAGCTATTAGACCTTTTTGAGAGATGGACAGAAAACGTTCATTGAAACGCTTTTAGAATAAACTTAAATACTTTAAGCTCTAGTTATGATCTATCTATTGACGACGGCTTAAAAGATAACCATGCAAGTATAAATTTACCTTGGGACAATTTAGACCAATTTTATCAATTAAAAGAGACAAAAGAATAATGATAATAATTCTAATGTCAATTTATCAACGTGACGTTCAAACAATTCAAAGAAAATCAGTGTAACTTAAAATAAAATTTTAAAACAGTCAAAAATCGACTTTTTCGAATGTAGCATTAATCATTCTTTGTCTGTTTACATACATTTCCTGATTCAACATGCGTAGTCGACGGTCTTCAGAACGGTCGTATGGAAAGGTAGTTTAGTAAAGTCCATAAAGTAAAACTTCACATAAACAATAAATACATAGAAAAATTAAAATTAATAAAATAATTTGTTCCTCTTCCAGCAATAGCAATAAAATTCGAAATACAGTTTCATTACAAACGAATATAGGTACCCCTTAGGTTTTTAATCACCTGAATTAAATTATTGACAATTGGATTCATTTCCATGTAATGGGATACATAAGTATGTAGATTAAGATTAACTTTGATTTGGTTCGCAATGCCTCAGCCGATAAAATGACTGTTCCTTTTTGCTCTTCATTAGTGCGCCGTCCAACTATCTATTATTCTAATCCATTATGTTGTATCTATTAGATTTATACATCCATACAATAATATAACTAAACTCCATACAATAATATAATAAACTAAACAAAATAATATAACTAAATTTAGTTCTATGCACTTCTAATGGATTTTTAGTTTACATTAATGCCCTCGGTTTAACACGCTCTGTCTTGCTAACATCGCCTCACGAAGAATGGTCACATAAATAGAAAGGAAGGGAGGAGAGAGAGGAAAAGGAGAGTTGACAGAGGACTGGGAAATTGAATTCTGGGATGGATTTTTTCCTCCTCCGGATCCTCACATACGCGAGATGAGGAGGGGGCGGTTTATCCTTTTTGGGGGGACAGTTGGAGGCAGAATTAGGGCGTGATGGGATGTAGAGGTGCGAAGGAATTGAGGTTTGGAAATTTCGCGAAAACTTTTGTGTCGCGGAGATGGATGCCGAAGGCTGCGGGAATTCAGAGGAGGAGACTTTGATTAGAGGGGAGTTGAAGGAGCGGAATCACAACTGTTCAGTTCGCTAAATTCAAGGGATGAAGAAATGTGTTGGTAGGAAATGCGGCAGTTTCTCGAGAGATTCCCTCGGCGTCGAAAGCGAACGCGTCTAGAATGGGGGATAAAAATCTCACCTTATTTTTGGAAAATAATATACTCGCTCGTTGTGTTTCTGAGATCGATTTGAGAGGTAATTCCAAAATAAATCCAACTTTGGATTGATGAGTTAAGTCGATTCAAGAGGTCTCAGTTTAAGGGCATATTTTCAGTGATCTCAACAACACAAGACGGTCTGCATTAATAATTGTCTTTGCGAGAGAAAATGCAATCACCGACCAATGTAACCAGGGGGGAATTCTAATTTTAAATGAGTTTTCCTACGATAATGTGAGGAGGTTCTTAGATGGAATAACTCTGAAGAGCTACGTGGTTTCTTATGGTATTGTTATTTTGGTCCAGCTGAAGTGAAAAATGCGTGTATTTTATTAATATTTTAAGGATAGTTCTTAAATTTAAACGAAATATTTAATAGTACCAATATACAATTATTATGAGTTCAACAAAAATAGTCAAAATAAAAATGTCAATTTAAATATGTAATCAGGATAATGATGATCAGATATAATACAAAAATTAAGGTTAAGAATGTTTTACATAAATATATTTTATATGAAATAGGAATTGGACAGCAAAGATACAGTAATTGCGTAGTTAGTTATTGTATAAATGCTACATTGATAATCCAATTACAAGTAGTTACCCCCAACTTTACTATCAGCTGCTATTATTTATTCCGGCATTATTACTCGTATATATTAGCATCCTTACCAACTGTCAACATATAATTGCGTTGGACTCTAAAGAAATGAATATTACCTTAAACTTCAATTCCTTGAATCCGCCGCTCATTTTCGCTTTGAGACTGAAGAGTGATTTAATAAACAAAGCAAAAATCAAAAAATGAGATTTAATTTTATGACTAGTAAGCTAAATGTCTATCATCAGATCTTCACCAATGACTCCGTAACAATAATTCAGAGGCAAATTGAAAATGATGAGAATGTCCCAGTTATCCTTCACAGTCGAAATACAACGTGTTTAATTTGGCCCAAACATCGCCTCCGAATCCTCGAATCTTTCTCATTAACGAACGGATGCCCATACGGACGCACACGTGCTCATACAGCCAGGAATATAGCACCGGAAAAAGAGAAGGGAGCACCTTTTAATGGGAGCATAGGGTTGGTGGAGATGAGGGCGTTGGATGAAAAGACAGGATGAAGGGGGATTATGGAGGAACGGGATATGAGTGGGTTAGTTAGTTGCCAAGGTGAGATCTTTGAGGAGGTAACGACGGGGAGAGAAATCCTTGATGCATTCTGAGGAAGTTTCCTTTGGAAAATTGAAATAAGATGTGGATTTGCGAGGGAGGGGATTTGGTTGGATGGGACCAAGGCTGATGCCTTTTTTTGCCATTCTCCTTTCATTCCTTTGCTATCTCTCCGAAAAACTCTCTTTTGCAGTTGACACAGGAGACGACCTTGGGACGGAACGTGCTTGCCTTCTTAAGGGTGCCGACCGCCTTGTGGTGCACGTCCTTTGATGCACGATCTCTGGGGCAGGATTGCGCCGAATTCGCAATTAGCGGGCGTTCATACATTCATTTTCATAACTTCTAGGATGATGTGTTATATAAAAAGCGACTCATCAATCTTACCTAATTATCCAGAATATTTGAGTTTTAGGATGTTAATATTTATCGCATGTTGAACACCATAAAGTACGAAATCTAGGAGTGGATTTATCGGAGGACCAAAGTGCAAAGTTTGACATCAGAATTCATCGGATTAAACAAAAACTCACATAGTAATAGAATACATAGGATTGAATCGTAAAAATTTCTGTCGCTTTACTGCGAAAAAAATGAACAAATTATTAATTATGAGAGTTCGATGCCAGATGGATGAAAAATTCTCACGTTCGAAATGCATTGCGGCAATTTTTAAGATTATTGCTGGATAAGCTTCGAAAATGATACCCGTAAGGGAAACTTATAGTAAATTTTCACCAATTAGCTTGCAGTATGCAAGCAACTTTTACTCGTATATATATATATATATATATATATATATATATATATATATATATATATATATAATTATCATTTAGAGTTGTAATTTATGATATAAAATAATATTATGTACCATACATTAAAAGTATACATAAAAATGGTACAAAAGAGAATCTACATTAAAATTTAAAGCCAGGAAATAATATACCGAAACACTTCATCGTCATCATTAGGAGAATAATTAGAGAAAACTTTTTGGTTAGTAATTATTACAAATTTCATCGAGCAATATCAATCTTCGTTAACGTCGATGAAACTCATTGTAATCTAAATTCTGAGTAAAATTAACTCAAGTTGAAAAAAATTCACAGCGACTTCACCGCAAGTTAAGCTTTCAAATCTCGAACGACACTGAAATAAATTCAAAATAACCGTCGTCTTTCATTCGATGGAAAACACCCTCGAATCGAAGGCATTCAAATGACCGAAAATCGACCGCCTCGTCAACGATGCTCCTCATGCGCTAGAAATCATTTCGCCACTGTTAAATCCGAACGAAGGGAACGATAGGCAACTGTTTGGATCCACAGAAATTTCTCATCCGCTACGCTGTCCGATGTCCGACCCGGCGAAAGACCCTCCAAAGTCCAGGTATTTTACAGTCTTTGTCAGCCGCCTTTTGTGCCACGGAAACCCTTTTGGGCACCGTGTGAATCGGGTCACCGTAGAGAATCCTTAATGGAAGGGGTGAGCACCCACTGCCAGGTGTATGTAGAGTAGGAGAGGGTGGCCGAGGGAAATTTATAATGGTATTGGACCACGCACAGCGGTCAAAGTTCATCCGGAGATCGAGTGACTGAACCGATAGTCCTTCTGGTCGATTCATGGGAATCTTACGGCTACCTGCGTCGAAGAAGACGGTTGAATGTATGCAAAATGGATGGAATATATTAAGGAGGATTACAGAAGCCAACAAATGGCCGCGGACCTTAAAGGATACTCTTATTTGACCGTTGATGCGTGGGTCGCGGTCGAATTTGAATGTTCATCGGTTCGATATTCTGGAAGGACGGTGTATTGTGGATCGCTGAATGAAAGTTCTTAATATTGTTAATCGGGACGAAATGGATACCATCGTCGTTTTTGGACCGTTGCGACGCTTGGAAAAACGCTTTAACCGAAATGTTGGCTAGAGAGAAGGAACGATTTCAGCGGGATGAAAATTGGATTGGCGAACAAAGTATGTGTTGCCTAGCTACATAATTTTCTTAGGAAAACAATGTAATACAGATAAAACACCGGAAAAAATTCTCTCTCGATTTGTTTTACGATAAAGGTCCTGTTTTGTTACCAAACTGGACTCAGATTCAGAGGTTACAAGATCTTCCGTTAAGCCCGGAGCAAGAACATTTCCCGGTTGACATGACATCTTAAAGAGATAGATAAAAATATATCGTTTCTTGAAAACGCTTACCGCTTCACCGATATTTTTTACTTTAATATTTACAATGGATGCTATGAGATCCAAGAAAGACTATTATATGTACTCAGCGATTTACTTTTATCAGTTTTATTCAATGAATACTTTTGAAACTGATGTTTCCGGGCACGGTTTTACGTAAAGTAACTTCTCCTGCCCTATGAACAATCGCTACAGATTCCTTTTCGAACCACCTGAAATTTTACTGAATTAATCTAAATATTGAATACTATAAGCAATAAAATATCATGCCCGTGTGTTAATGGTGGGTCATCATGCATGATAAGAAAAATGATACATTATAAACTGGTTACCTGGAATATTTGATAGTAAGAGCGCCATGATTTCAGCGAGAATCTTCCCCATCAGATCCTTTGTCGTCAAAGTCAAATATTGTGTTTTCCTTTAAACTCTGATAGCTATGAACTTCTACTATTCCATGCATAAAATAGAATGGCAAGAAATATACGTGGAATAAGGTTCTGATTCCAAGAAAGATATACGATGTGCTAATTACTCCGAATTCCTGATGTATACTCCCGCTCATTACCATAAGGCGTCGATGACGTCATTTCCCGTAATTTTCTTAAGTTATCCCTTTGGCCAATCACATGGAAGGAAACTTCAACGCCCGGAAAACCAGTCTCACAGTACGTTAACGCGACAAAAAAGAGAGAAAACGTTAATGACGCCTCAGGAAGAAAAATTATCCCACTCGCCTGACAAACGCAAAAATTCTTACAAAAGGTTCCGAAAAGAGGAAGGCAAGGAAAGGTCCGAAGCCGCTGTTCATTTCTTCCGGTAAAGTCCGTTAGCGCGAGACAAAAGAGGAAGGGAACAAAAAACATTGGGCGTAAAACCGGTCCCGGAAACAATTTTTTCCCTCCCTCAAAAAGGACCAAAGTTTTAGGACGGATAATCCACGGTTCTCATCCGGGACAGAGCGATCGCGATATCGCGAGGCAACCAGTGTACACATGAGAAGAAAGTAGAGGACACAATACACAGCCGTCCGCAAAAGGGTCCTCAGGAAGAAACCCTCACCGCTTATCTATTTTTTCACTCGGCAACAGGAGAATAATTAAAAGGCTACATTGTTGGCCTTCCTTGAGTCCCCATCATCTGTTCCCACTGGCCGTATCCCTGAAGAGGAGCGGTTACCTCGGCATAAGACGCGGTGGTGAGGGATGGTGAGGATGAATGGAAAGCCACTGTAGTGGTCCTTCGCGATTGGGGGCTTGAAATGAAGTGGGAAGAAAAGGTGAAATGTTCAGGGTTTCGCCTTTAGGAATACTCAAATTGGAAACAGAATTTAAGGAAAGTTCTCCTTTATACTTTAACGGTGCTTCCCATTCCTACCGCAGCAAAGGCAGGAGTAAATTCTGTGTGCCGCATCACATTCAATGCCCAAGTTTTGTTTGTAGACCTACACCTATTTATATAGGCCCCTGTTTTTCGGCGTATGTTAGATGCACCACGATTCTGTCACTCTCTTAACTGTTTTTATCTCGTATCGATCAACGAAAAATCATTCTCTAATAGCTCCAGCATCGTTCGTTCTCTCTCCAAAATCTAAGAGGTGTACAGGTTATCCAGGATGGGCGGATTACATATGCTACGTCTTATTTTGCTACTAATCGTCTCTGAAAACCTTGAGCAAGATAAATCTAAAATTTAATATCCTTACTTCTAATATTCCCATCTTATATCAAGAAGCACTCTTATTTTAACCTTATGAATGCTCTTTCTTTTCTGAGATACTGCACGATTGTATTCATTAACGAAATTTTTTGAATTTTTAAATTCATATAAATACGAGATTGGGATAATTAATCGAAACTAGGAGTGGGAAAAGATCGATCTTAAACTGGAGAAAGCCGAATGAACCAAACGTGATGAAACGGTATTCCATTTAATTGAACATTAATTACAACGAGAGATGATAAAACATGCTCGAAGACAGAAAATAAGTGGAAAATATAAAACTCACCGGAATATGCATGTCTGTTGAGCATGGCGATAGCTTCGGCTGTACTCTGCATTGGTTCCGGAGACGATGATCTTTCAACCCGTCCTTGATTTAACTTCTCCAATTCTAAAAGAAACAATTGCATTGCGTTAGACTCACACTCATAGATAAAAAAAAGTGGAGGGTAAGTAATTTTGCATGCTCTCCACGATTGAAACGTTGATCTTCTATTGTAACACGAGAAAAACATATTGATATACAATATCTGAAGAGCGATTTATTATGATTTGATCGATATTTTAAGGAAAAAAATCATAGGGTTGATTATTTCCTTTTCCAAGGAAGTGAAAGAGAGCAATTATCAATACACGTTGAAATATATGTTATACCCCTTTAGCCATTGGAAAGTCCAGAAAGGGTTTAAGGGGGGTAGTTGCCTCTTCCCCCTTGTGACTTCTAGCGATTTTCATAAGATTCGATAACAAGCTTGAATTATAAATTTTGATTCGGAAGATTTGAAGTTTTTTCATGATTACTGTACAAATACTAAATTAATCCCAACAAAATAGCATTTTAATTGTAGATGAGTTCATAATGATATTGTCTCCCTCCCTCTACCGTCCCCTCCCCCTTCGCGCCCCCTCAAACCACAGCAGCTTCCACTTTACAGATCGTCAAGTCAATGTCATCAAGTGTAGGGTGAATAGTAATATAAAAGAAATATTGTGGTTCTACACAAAGAAAATCAAAATAATAAACTTTCACCGAATTTATCAAACATTCTCAAAGGAACATTTTCTGTTGAAGAATCCTACAGAGAGATACATGTATAAAATCCGTACGAAGTGTCGCTTTTAAAGATTCTTCTATCTTGAAATTCCACCAAGTATCACTCAATGATATTCATCTCATTCCGGTGATATTTTAAATTTTATCAAAAGATTAAAAGGGTGCATAACTACGGATTATATCGCAGAAAATTCTGATGCGCAGAAAGTGAATGCGCAAAAAAACTGACCTTTATGACTTCATTATTTTCCTTCTTTCTCTTACGGTTTAGACTCATGTTTGATATTTAAACATAATAAGTAATTTCAACTCATTACTCTAAGTATAGCAATTGCTAGGATATTTACAAGAAGTATACAACATAAATATCGTCTTCATTCTTCTAATGGAAACCACTTAACAATCTCCTTGAACATTTGCGTGCTCTTCCCTCTGTCGAGAGCGCCTCTCATTGTTGGTCTCACTTTGGATGGATGCTCATCTCCGAAAGAGGACCTCAAGCAAAAGATAATCCTTTCCTCACAAAGGCTGTGACTAAAACCGCTTCCTTCATTCTTCCTGCGAGAAAGTCCTTCCTTTTGTCCTAGCGAAATCCCTCCTCTTTTCAATGCTTCTTCATTAATCCCGCTTTCCTTTTCTCTGAGCTTCCATTTTCCGTCTCAACTGAAATCACTCCGCCTTTTGCCTCCTTCCGAAAACTCCCTCCAACTACAAATTCTTCCCGACAAATGAACGCTTTCATTATTGAGAAAGACTGCGGAGTTTCCCCCGAATAAACAATTCCATAATGGATGATCTGAGCTATTATGTGCAGATAACTGACCATCTCCCAGAATATGAAAACAACTTTGAAATATGAATTTACATAAATGCATAATGTATCGCATTAATTCCATTAGTGGCAAATGTCAATAGGAAAGAGCGATCTCCTTACAAATGACTTACATACGACGAAATATTCATAACTGTTAAACAGGTGAACACCGATTGGTCAAATAAATCCTACTGACTAATGTTCATTAGGAGTACTAATAATGCAATAAAATATCAAAATGTATTTTATTCTCTACTCATTGGATTCTTCGCGTCCATTCTTTGGATCCCTCGACGATAAGATTAAAACAATATCAAATCATGAAATTAAAATTTGTTCAGTTTAATACTAAAATACAAGAATTTACGAAACTACACCCAACAGCATCTGCCGCCAACTAAGTAGCAAGGAATTAGATAAAGTCATAAATAACGACTGATAATTAGTGATAATTCTGTGACAAGAAAGTCTTTTCAAGTAATATATTTTTTCCTTCTGTTAATTTTATTTGCATCATTCTAAGATTGAAACTTGAACATTATCTCAAAGCAATACGCTCTTATTTCAAGTTAAAAATAATTAAGTATTTTTTATTTTAGTATAAAAGTATTTTTTTTCAAAAATTGATCGCTTGGACAAATGACGGTTAGGAATTTATGAGTAATCAAATCTGCTTAAAATTTATATATAAATGTACAACATTATAAATAATTTTTATTTATATATTTACACTTCGTCCTTAAGCTAAGTTCCGTATTTTCCAAAAGAACGCCTCACGTGTTTCAAATTGAAAATTTAAATAATAAAGAAATTAAATTCAATACAATAGTACACCTGGTACAAACAGCTTATCGGAATTTCCTTGAATTACCTCAAGTGCCAAAATGGAGATGAGAATTCGTGTTTTCCGTTTGTACTGAAATTTAAATCATTCCGATTTCTCTAATTCCGTTGGCTTGGATAACGATTAAGATCCCAACCGCCATTTCATCCTTTGGAGAGCGCCGTCCTTATTTTGCAGTCGCAAGGGAGAAAGCCATCAACAACCTTCATTTTTCGCCTTTTTTCCGCCGCCTCCCCTAACCTCTGCTCCCTCATTGTCTCTTTCCCTCAAAGTTTCCAACCTGGCCATGGTTTTCACAGCCTCCCTCTCCGTATGAATAGAGCTCGAAAAGAATGAGGGAGAGATGGACGGGGAAGAGGAATAGGAGAGACACATGTATAATTCGTTAAGAAGGAAGGAAGGAGAAGAGGAAATTAAATTAACTGGGAGAGGAGGACTAGCATATGAGTGGATTCCGTCTGGTGTTATTATATTAAGACCCAGAGTGGAAGTAAAATGAAATAGGGTGGTAACTGTGCTTGATCTGGCCGGAACAGGAGGGACCAGCCAGGTAGGCTGATTTGAGAGGTTCTTAAAATACAGAAGCTTTGAAAATATGGTCAGAGAATTTTGTACATCACGAGAAAATGCTGTGGATCGAAATTCTTTAAAAGGTGTTTTATTCTACTCCTAAATCTACACCCGCTGATGATGAAACAGCTGCAAATCCTGGAAGGCGATTTGCATCATTTTGTCTTTGAGATATTACGATAGAAATTAAAAACTTCTCTTATGGAAATCATACCGGTACATTCATAATTTCAATGCATTGTTGATACCGCGTTGTTGGATCCTCAACCACTTCTCCAATGTCTACAAAACGTTCTTCAGTGGGGTGACAATGCAAGATGAGGTAGTATGCCTTTGCTTTCCTCAGTGAGCTATACGTGGAAGACTTCTACGCAAAGGTAGCACAATTACCCTTCGAATAACACTTCATAGTAATCTAAAAGGAATGACCAGAACAAATGCTTATATTCAGACTCATTCATAGAACACTAACTCTCGCAGCAATGAATAAGATGGAGACAAAAGTAAACGAAAGGCGAATATTCCTCAATCCTACTGCAAAATACAAATGAAAAATATTCAATCAACATATATTAGCAAAACCGTAGCAGAGATAAAGGAAAGAAATTTAAATCCGTTATTCGAGCGGTATCATCAATATTCCAAATTGAATAAATATCTTTAAACATTCACTACGAGGTTTCGAGATTATCCTAGAGCACCTAATTTAATCCAACATCTTACGGCATAATTGCCTAAGAGTGATTCAGCTCCCTGTTGTCTCCAGCGGAGAGAGCAATTAAGGTCGAAACCGCACGGACACTCGTAAAACAGAGGAAGTTCAATTTAGCTCCGAGTTGAAAGGCGGAAAGGACAGACGGAGAAATTAGCGAAAGGCGTTAAGGAACAAGGAGATAAGGAACGGTAAAAAAGCAGCTGAGGGGAGAGAAATACGTCTAAGGAGAGCCGAATGGTCTGGAATACGTAAGTCAAGGGAGGACAAAAGAATGCAAGTAAAGAGAGGAGGTGCAAATCCCTTAGCAGACCCCTCTAAGGAAAAAAAGTGCTCCGGAAATGGGCGGAACCCAACTACTGAAGGAGAGAAAGAGTGAATGTTGGCAGAGAAGGTCCTGTGCGCAGAATTAGAAAGGGACATTTCGAGGGGGATGGAAACAGTCCTACCAAAATGATTTTAAATTTGCTAAAAGTGACCTAGAAAACAGCCAGGTGTCGATTATATTTTTAAATTATACGCTCAAAGTCGGTAGGAAACGCAAAATTCCCAAAGTAGTTGCGATACACCGGACCGGATATTGTATTTACTTAAATATCCAGGTCTCACTTCATCCAAAAATTATTCTTAATTTTTGAAATTGCGGTTTAACGTACATAATACTCGTCTCAGAATAATTTCGCAAAATGTTCCAACTGCAACATTTTCATCTTATTAAAGGCATCGACGAGTTAACGTAATTTATTCCGCAAATTTACAGCTCGTCTTACTTTAAGGAATAGGTGTACAAGGAAGAAGGTAAAACTAAAAGGTGCATGCGCCTCCGGATACTGGCCAGCTAAGGATGCACTCACAATAACCGAAAAGTAACGAAATCTGTAAATTGGCAACCCTGGATAGAGGTGGGTCGAAAGGAGCAGAATGAGAGCAAGAGTAGCGGGAAGACGCGCAAGGTATTGTGAGTCCACGGAGACCAATTTCAAAAGAGAAGAAAGGGGGTTTCCTTCCCTAAGAACCCCTCCATCGTCCGTCAACCCCCACTGGAAACAAGGGAGGGCCTCCTTCCCATACAATATCTCCCTCGGCGGAAAAACACCTTACTTCGGTTCCCACACGTACGCACGTTACTCTCGAGGTTTGACCCGATACGCTCATATGTACGGTGTGTGTGAAGAAAGGCGGTTCGGACATGCGTGAATAGGGTGTGCGCTATAATATTCATTGGATAAATCCTTGAGTTTGAAGGGATCAATCAATGGGAGGACGTTTGGGAAGGACGAGCGGTGAGAAAGCAAATACCTCTGTAGATGCAGATATTTTGAATAGGATGCCGAGTTATGCCATTCTGGTCGAAGCCATTGATATCAGAAGTAAATCCTATTTGTGGAAAGGATTCATTCTACACAGTAAAGGAGCGCATGGAATACGTATTCATGGAAATTAAGAGCTGGTTTTAGAAAAATCAGACCACAAAGTAAATCCACCAAAATTATCTATAGACAGAGATCATAGAATTCTATTGCGAGGTGAGAAACATACTTCGTGCAGCAAAAATGAGGTCTAAAGATAATAAATTTTTATACTAATAGAGAAAATATACCAATTTTTAAATGATATTTTATCTGTGTTTGTAACTAAATTTAATAAATTAAATTATTCAATTAATACCTTCTTCATAGGACTCCATACAGCAAAGGTAATTTAAATAAAATCTTCGTATGGAGTATATAAATCTAATCTAATACGAGCAGTAACCGTTAAGAATCGAACCCGTAGGAGCAGCAAATAGACACTAGAAGACAAGGAAAGACGAGGATCGCATTAACGGACCTCTCGTTTATTCATCTAGATATGCGGTAGAAGATTAAAAAACGGAGTAAAAATAGAAATGATTAAAGAAAAGCACTCTTATTTATGTACACTCCGCTCCTGACCACTCCGGCACTCCGACTGCCTTCCATCCTTCAAAGGTGTCTCTTCCATCTTCTCGCACCATTTCACTCCCTCCCCATCTTTTCTACACCCTCCTCCACTCTAATTATTTATGTGAGAAACGCCGGACAAGGTGGAATCCAACTCCCCTCGAGTCCCATCCCTCAGTACCCCCGAGTGGTTTTTGGGGGACCCCTTGTGACCCTCTGCGGCTACCTCTCATCCCTCATCAACTCCATCCATCCCCACCGCTTCTTTGTTACACTCATTTGCCTTTACGGCTGCCATTAAGGCTGCCCTCCGCTGGGATATGCAAATTGAGATTTCTGATCGAACGTTGGTTTGTTCTGATCGGTTTTTCCCGGCGTCGTGCCTCAGGTGACCGCTATGGGTCCGCCGAAGGTGTCGTCGCTGAATTTGTAATTGAATCGGATATCCGGAAGAAGGAATGTGTCCACAAATCGGAATTTTCTGGGATTTTGGGACCGAAAACGAATGCAGAAAGTATTGGAGTTTCTTGTTGTTTCAAAGTATTACAAATAGCCATCTATCTATCTCGGTTTGGTTTGATGATCTTATTCGACAGCGTTTTCACTTTGATATACCTGGAATGGTACTTATCTGGATCATTATAAATGATGAATGCCGGACATTCGTTGTTTTAATTGATCGACTTTCTTCATTTCCGATTGTGTCTCGTCGAGAGATTTAGGAAACATCGCACGCTTATTATGAATCTGCAAATACAAGATCTATTTCCTTCGATTCCCTTTCCTTTATTTGCTTTAATATTTTCTGATCTAGAAGTTATCAGCTGTTTATATATAATATTGTTCCGAAAAGTGCTATGCAAGTTTATAATTTTATAATTCCACTGAATAATTATTAAACGTTTGAAATAAAAAGGGACAAAGAAATGGAAAAGATTACAATAAGAGCTCAATTTGTTAATTCTTGAAATTCTCTAGGAAATAAATATGGAAATAAGACAGATTCCATCAAAAGAAATAGTCATGACCGGAAATAGCAATCTGAAATTGTTCCAAATTTTTCAAATAAATTATTCAGTAATTGAGAAGGTAATCTGGTAACCCGTTCTGCTCTCGAGAATAAAGCAATAGTAAACGGATCCTCCTCCGGTTTCTTCAAAGTGACACTGCAGAGATGAAAAAAGGGATCTTCTAGATTAGGTGACTTCTCCAGCCAGGTCCCGAGAGAATTGTGGTCAGCGAACATCTCTGAAATGGAAGCCCCGCGGAAAATAATTCCATCACCGCATGGAGGCGTCACGGAGGAAAGTATATTAATAATTCGGAACGTATCCTCCCAGGATGAATTACCTCACGAATCTTGGAGGCACGCTTGCTAACACACGCACGTATAGATGTGAACTTGGGCCCTGGAAAATTCATGAAATTACGGCAAAAATCCAAGGAGGGAAAATGAGTCGCGCAAGACGAAATTGAAGGAAAGACAAGGGAGGTTACGTAAATAAATGATGGAAGTGAAATCCGTGAGTATGTGACCTGCTTGGATAACTCCTTTAACTTCGGGGATGTCCCCCAGAGGGCTGGAGAAGCGCTGACATAGCAAGGGAAAGTCAGGACCTGTGTTATGACGTCTGATGAAAGAGAGGGAAAGCGACTGGGGATGCTCTCCGCTTCATTCATCTGTGAGCTACGAAAATATTCTGGAAAATTGATTAGAATATATATCCATTATCTGTAAATGTCACTCAATTACATCAAGGTGCTGACCGTTATTTACCACCATTAGTTCTTCCCAACAATTTTAGACCTTAAGAAATGCGTGTTGTATTTGTCATACATTTTCAAGTATTTTTATGAACCATTCGGGGGTTGATTACTCTAAGCTTATTTTGTAAGTGATTCCCTTTTCAACCATGATGTGTACCCCACATTTATCCATTACAATCCAGCTACTACAAACTCTTTGATTATTAACTGACACCCAAAATCATAAAATATTCTCGTTCAAACTAAAGAAGTAAATTGTTTTCCGTGATCGATTTTATCTTGATTATTCATTCTAATACCTTGAATTACTCTTATAGCCTCGCATTTTGAGAATTTGAGATAGTAATACACGTATATGCTAAGAAAGAAAGCGACCAAAGGACAGCCTCTCCGATTAATGGTATTTAAGTATCTGATAAATAAAAAATCCATGATTTACTTTAACATCAGAGTATGACATAATGTTGGACAACAAAAGTCTAACATAGGGTTAATTCTAGCGGTATGCTAAGGCCCTATCACAGAGATATCTTAAAAATGCTAACGGAGCCTTGATAGAGAGAAAATTCGGTAGTAAATTTCAAGAAAAGAAAATATCTTCTTCAGTCAGGTGCAAACATATCAGTTTTATAACGTACTTGAACGTGCAGATGAAATTTATAATAATGAATTACCTAATCTTCTTACGCAAGAGCGGATCTAAAAACTTGACAAGGAAGCATGGTGCTCGCCAAATGGACGATTTAAAATAATTTCCTAATGAACACATCTTCAAATGAATTGTATGAATCTATTTTGTGTTGATAAATGCGATAAGTGTGCAGTGATCGCGCACAAACTTCACGATCTGATTTTAAGTACCATGTTTATCAAAGACAAACTGCTGGTACTCAAAGAGGAAGTGCGAGTTTTAAGTAATCAACAATATTAAATGTAGAAGATGACCTATTTTCGACTGCTGTGGTCCATAACGGTAATCATATTTAATGGGCGAGATACTTCTTGCTCTTAAATCCTTTCATCTCCTGAAACATCCATCTTCTTGAAGAAGCAATCGTGAGTAATGCATTGCGGAAGTCATTGCTTGGATGATAACAATGGATCAGTGAGACATTCTCCACGATTGGTCTCCCCATTTGTTAGTGAAAGAAACAGATTTCGATAAGCACCTATACGAGGAGAATGCAGCCATAACAAAACTTCAAAGCGTCTCTGAATGCCCATTTTCTGCATCAAACCGACAAAGTAGCACCGCCCGACAAGCAATACATGCACATGCGAGAAAAAGAGCAAAATGTGGATCCGTGACGAGCAAGTTTTCGCCAGCGTATGGGTGTGGTACGTGCTTAGACGGTAACAAGCCCACACCACTGCACCGTATTAGACATTCGGAGAGCGCCATCTTAAAGAAGGACGTTGAAATGGGACCTCCCGTCTCTGAGAAAGGATTCCAGCGGAAAAAAAGCTCCAGCGGCGGAAAAATAAGGAGGAGGGAAGAGGTGTTTAGGGGAAAGGACATCTTGAATATAAAACCGGAGGGGGGAAGAGAAGTTTTCCATCTGCGACCGGCGTCGCTTTAATCTTGGAAATAAGTTTAAGCGCCCTTTCTTTTCCAAGGAGTTTGCAAAGGAAGGGTGGTAGAGTGGAGATAGGAAAGAGGAGCAGGCAAAAGAAAGCAACGCCTCTCGCGGACGAATGCGTAAGGATTTAGGGGTACAAATGGGATGGAAGGAATAAAAGTGCCGCGAGAAGGGTGACGAAAGAGTACATGACGACTGGTAATGAATGGAGGGAAAGAGAAGGATGGACTTTCAAAATTAAATCGGTGTCAGCAATGTTCAATAAGCTTATTATATGTGTTGAAGTTTATGTATAAGCTTATTATATTTGTTATATTTCATAAGGAATAAATTAACTCGTGTTAAGCTCACCATAATAATGATTCCTTTCTCGGCCCACTTTTTTTTCATTCTTCACGATGTATGAGAAATAATTTTCACTATGAAAACTCTAAAATGAAGAATGCTAGCGTGGCGGGTGTGATGATGCTCGAATCGGCTTGAAAGGTTTAACGGATCTATTGCTCGGTACAGTTATTATTTAAGAAGAAATGATAAGGGAAATCTAAGGAATTAAGAAGCTACAGAATGTATGTTTATTAACACAACATCAGCAGACAATTCAAAAAGTTAAATTTAGGAAATTAGAAACTGTATCGATGAAGATTAAGTTACGGAAGATGGAGAGAAAGGCGAGAGAGAATCAATAGGAAAGTTTCTTCGAGTCATTCAGAAGTTCACTCTGAAATGTGATTGAAAATTCAAATGCTCATGAAAGCGTGAGTATTGGAAGACATTCAAATGCCCATGTATTTATACATAATTTGGATTTGGAAAATATCATCATTTGATCCAGAGGCTTATTTGATGGCCAAAGAACACCAGAAGGCTTCCAGTAAGTACTGAAGAAAGAATGAGGCTGGCTAATTTTGTCTTTTTTTCCTTAATAAGCCAGAATACTTTAAGTTGGAGACCAATGTGCAGTACAGTGCCCTACGAACAAAAGTTTTATTGCATTTACTTAAGAGTGAACAAAGTGAATGCCGTTATTCAGCGTCAACATGTCTCATAGCGTGACACCCACAAGCAAGACTAGGACAAGAGTAATTGAAAGATACATTCTACTTCAGTCTGTGCCAAAAGACGTCCCAGTCATCGTCATATAGAATAATATAATTGAAAATCCTCCTCATGCTCATACATAAGACACGTCGTTGGGCGAATAAAGGACGATGCAGATTCGAAGGCTTCCTCATCTGGAGAGGGAGGGACAAAGGGATGCGAGTTGGATTCAATTTCCGATCTTTTTAGTCGCTTCTTCTGAGGGGAATTGTGGGAGTTTAGGCAGAAATGGAGGTGAGGCGTTTTCGTGGGTGCTAATGCTTGCTTTTCCTTCTCTCTCAAAGGCGCCGTATTTTTTCCTCTCAGGAAAATTCGCAGAGGAAGCTGAGGCGAATATTTCTGCTCCGCAAGATCTGTAGCACAGCGCCGCATGATGATTGAATTACATGAATAATTACGAGGGGTATGTATACGGAATGCGATTAGTAGTATCTCGTAGTTGAAAACAATGTAAGCGACGCTTTAATATTACTTTATCAAGAGTTATAAATTTGAACTACTTTGAGAGGATGCGTTGACAAATGTATCATCCACTGCAAATACAGTTAGCTATATTCCTATTTATTACTTCTGTACTTTTAAGGCATGGGGGAGGTTCGCTGGATATATTCCTCTGCGGGCAAAGTTCTCTTGTTATTATATATGAGTGTTATTAATAATAAAACATCAAGTTGCGGGTATTTTGGCGAAAAATATTTTTCAAACAGAAGAGGCATTGTAGGTAGTACACTTAGATTAAGGCAAATAGGGCTCCCTAATGGCCAAGTGGGTCGCTTTTGATGAAAGGTGTCCGTGGTTCGATTCTCGGTGGCGGCCCATACGAGCGAAATAACATCTATAAAACGACTTATTTGGGGCGAGATTGAGACTATGGAGACTCTCATATAATGCAGCTACAGTATTTTTTTATTAGAGAAAATATTGTAAGAGCAGGGTTCATGATTTACTTACGACATTAATTCATACGTATTGTAATTAAATAGGCTGAGAATAAGCGAAAATGGCAAATTTTTATTATGATTTTTTACTATACGAAGTTTTTTAGTTCCGATGCTGAATGCGAATGACTAAAAATTACAGCCCAAAACTGAAGCTCTAACTGTGCATGGAGCTTGGCTTTGTAGGAAGGACCGTCTAGGAGAAATAAAAAAGACGAGATATGCTTACATTAGGCATCAAAGTAGATAAGAAACAAGGATTGTGTACCAGGATGAATCAAAGAGGGTGGCGGGGGAAAGAGAGGAAAAGGAGCGTCATTTCCCTAACCAATAGGAACGGAAAAAGATGAGTCTCTCTCCTTTTAGCATTTTCCAATCGCAGACCTTATCTACGAAGGAAGGCGAATGTAAAGAGAAAATAACGGACGCCAATCTCGGCCACCCTTTGGATGTGCATTGCACTCCGGTCTTCTCAAAGATGTCCCAATCCTCTTTTCCACACCCCCTTCCTATTAGCTATATTGAGTCACCCATTTTCAATCAGTCGCCCCGGCGGGAGATCAGTGATTGGACGCGAACTCTGAGGAATAAACTCGGAAAACTATCCCGAGTCTTATTTTCATATCTCCCCCTTGTCGGCGAAAATCCCGGCTCTTTTTTACAAGAGAGTAAACTCCCGATTTCTCGTGTTTGTGATCACTCAGCAAAGCGGTGACAGTAAAGGACCCGCGGAACTCTCCCAAGTATAAACTAGATTTCCGACGCCGCCGAAAATTCGGTCGAAAATAGACCTGAAAAAAGTCGGCGATTCAATCGTAAAGCCGACGCGTGTGATAGCGCGTGCGTGTTAAGTGATACCTCTTGATCCGCGGGCCTTAAATCAGTCCCACAAAGAGGGAAATAAACAAGGGTGGAAAGGAAATACGGTTGCGGAAAGAAGATAAACAGTCGGAAAGGAGGAGTATCGATACCATTCAACCCTTTCATCCAACATCTTGATTGGAGGAAATGTGTAAAAAGACCCTTCCTTGCGCTGATTGGTGGCGATAAATTGGGCCTCGTGATCTCGGATATGAAAATTGGATAATTTTATTATTTCCGCTTCTCCGAAAGCCCACGAGACCCTTTCACCTCTCTGCAGTTTTATGATAAGCCAAATGAAGAATCCCGAGAAGGATTCCTTGGAAGGGAAACCCTGTGTTTGCCAGCTGAATTGTTTATACTGAATGGCGGAATATACTTATGGAAGTTACAGACTCGTGAAAAAGATATTTAAGAGAAAGATGTAAACATTTCTGTTACGATATGAATGTAAATAAACAATGATATTGTATTTGATCATAATAATTAATTTTTTATTTGGTATTCTGATGTATTTGGTAATAATGATGTATGTAATTGTATTCTAGAGAATTTAAGGTAAGTATTATTAATTTTAATATGCTATGATCACAATTTCTTTGCTGGGGATGTTTTGTTGACTTTAGTTAAAAGCGATAAACCTTATTAGAAAATTTACATCGCAACTATTTGACAGATCCTTTGTTACTTTTGATTGCTATCAATGATAGGATAGATGCGGTATAAATTCACCAAAGTTCGACTTCGTGCCTGATAAAGAGATGAGGTTTCCCTCGCGTTAGTAAAGGAAATTAATAAGGAACAGTTCCCATTCTGTATTCGCATCCCTTTGCTACCCCGCGGCGGACGCTAAATTGATTCAAGTTGATTCCTGCCCTTTTTCCCCATACTTCTCCTCTTTTCTTATCTGAAATTCCCATGAGATCTCTTCATTAGAGGATATGCTAGAAATGTTCCCTTTCTCTCCTCAAAAGCCGTCTCTATGGCGAATAAACAGGGATGAAAGGGATGCGCGAACCCCCCTGGGCTAGAATGAGGTCGATACCCGTACCCATGGAAACGTCACGTATAGGGTGTTATTAATTTAAGGAAAAAATGCGTCGCGGATCGTGTTTCCTCGAGTCGCGGACTCTATTGGAAAAGTTTGAGAAGTTGAGTGGGGTCGTATATGAAAGCTGAGTGGGTGTATAATAAAGTTGGTATTATTCCATAAGTTAAATAAGGGGAAATTGATTGTCCATATTGAGAGGTTCCATAGATAGGTAAAGAATACGAGAAAGATGCACGACAAAAATAGCTAAAATATTGCTTCAATATAGAAGAAGACTTCATCAGAATCGAAGGTAAAGAGTCGACAAAAGCCTAAGCAGGGCGAAATATGCATACAAAATAATAGAGGCACTCCAATATTTGCTTTCAGACGTATTTAATAAAAAAGATCCGTACGTTTGGATGGATGGTGAAAACCAAGTCTTTCCGAAAGAAAATATGCAAATTCTTCGTAATTAATCACACCTGAACAGAAAATCAATAAACCGAGGTATTTTATATATGTATTTTCTCTAGTATACACATTTTTCATAAGTAAGTAATTAAAAATCTATTCAGATATTGATTTTTTATTGGCAAACTTCATAGTGTAACTTAGGAGGTGACTTAAAGCGTGTTAAAAATAATCTTGTCGAGAAGCAGGTTGGTAAAATGTAGTCTATTGTATTCCTTCCAAAGAAAACATTTGCCCTGATTCCGAATGCTTCCCTTCGAAGGAATAAATAAAACAATCGAAACTTCGATCTCATTTAGAAGTGGTCACCTTCAGGAATCGATTCGCTTCTAAGTTTGGAAATACATAAATCTAGGCTTCGGTTCTGCTGATTTAGACTCTGATTTCGGAATTAGCCGAGATAATACGCTTTACCATGATATTCAGGCCTTCGGATTGCAAATTAGATGACCTCGTCACGTAGGTGAGAATAAACCATGGAAAGTGGGTAGGAAATATCTTATCAATAAAATCGTCTGGCATTAAGGACTGGAATAGTTACTTATTAATAAGCAGAATATAAATCTAAGGTTTCGAAAATATGAACTACTACAAGCGATTCATAGACTATGAGGAAAAATACAAATGATTCTCTTTCTGGATCCCTGACTTCTAGATTGCTGTTCAATTATGAAAATCGGGAGCATTACTAGTACCGAATTCACGTAAAATGCGTTATATTCTAGAATAGGAAGTTATAATATTATCAGAAGTAGTTTACGTAAATAAAGTTAAGAGTGCTTTTCAAGTGTAAGCCATATGCAAAGGGAGGAGCCAAGAGGTTCAAATGTGCTTCAACATGAGAAACTATTTTAAACCTTAAATAGAACAACGAATGATTTAAATTTTCAGAACTTTTCGGACAATTCTTATTGATTTTCAGTCTAAATATTGTATACTAGATAAACTTAAAATCGACAATGTTTGAGGTTTACATGCAGGGGACCCCAAAATTAGATGCATTGATATATTGACTAAGTATATATGAACCTAAGCACATTTGATAGGAGATTCTTGCAGCACAATTTCAACCATTTCACATAATTAATCGATATTTTATGTTTTCATGGAGCATATCACTTTTTTATATTAGGGGATTTTATCCCCATCGCACTTTGTAAGCAATTAATAGGATTTCTCGACTCACGAACACCTAGTGCACCTAGTTGTTCTGTGAAATTAATGAAGAAAATTTTATCGCTATATTACCGTGTCAAAGTAAATGTGAAACAATTCACATTTCAGGGTAGGTTCCTTCTCAGCATATCGAAAGTTATCATGGAAAATTGCACTAACTCTTTAGGTAGAAAATGTCTATTAAAGTGCACATAGATGCTCCAAGGGGCGCATGGGCGGATTCCACACCAATGCCGTCAAATTGTGCTCTGCCGATCACAATCTAAGGATATTCCCAAGGAAAATTCCCCAAGGACCCGAGAAGTTAAAGATAATATGTCTATAGATCGCGAAAGATGGACCAGCATCCGAGATAAGCATCCTGTGAAAGATCTAGATGAATAGAGACAGATAGCGAATTATCCGCCTCTTCCACGGATAGGAGATAATGAAGTCTAGGACATTAAAAGGGAAGCGAGCCATTTCTGGGAGAGAATCCCCTCGGATGGATCCTTAAAAGGAAGATTTAAGAGAGAAAGGACGTGAGGGAGAAACAAGAGAAAAGAGGAGAAGCAGCAAATAAGGGACGATGGAAAAGGTTTTCTCGACTGTCAATTAGAGTTTTCTCCGGGCATCCGTTTGTCGGCTTTGCTATGGTTGGTCGAGACGGATCCACGTGACCCGCTGCGTCACAAGGCTTTTTTACCCGACTACAGCGCCAACCCCGACGACGGAATAACGAGACTGCTTATGTCCTGGCCTTTTATTTCTCGAGGAAGGGGGAATAAAAGTCGAAATTCGCGGGGTAATTCCGGGACAAAGAGAGAAGGGTTGAGAGCATAAATCCCCTCTCGTTTTATCCTCTTCTAAATGAGAATCCCCCGAATTAGAGGAGGGGTTTGATTTTGTTATTTTTGTGGCTGTGCCCTACTCCTCCGGCATCTTAATGGACGCCAGAAACGAGGTTAAAACATAGGAATTTCCATTTTTTACGGCCGTAATGGCCTTTTCGGATCCATTTGAATAGAATGGATGCCTCCAGAAATCAAAAATTACTGTAATCTGCGAATGATTATGCGTCCTCTTAGCGAATCTCTCTCGTCTCCATTAACTCTTGTTTCCGATTGGTCGATTACACAGGAAGCAGGACTACCAACGTTTCAATGTTTATGCATCAACGTAGATTTTTTTGTTGAATCAATTTCGTGAATAATGTCTGATTGAATAACGGATTCAATGAATTTTCAAATGTTAATGTGAACACTAATGTATTTTGAAACTGATATGATACCATTTTCTGAGATGACTGTTGGAATATTGCGGAAAGCAAACACCTATCAATAAATTATTTCAGAGAAAGATAAATAAATTAATCGTGTAACTCAATGTAGAATAACTATAACTGAGCATCTTAAAAGAATATAGATGTCATAATACAAAGGCATTTTATTTAAAAACTTTTACTATACGCATATTGATTGCAGATAATAATGAAATCGCTGATTCTTCGACAGCTACGATACTTCATCAGCACTCAGAGTTAATGAAGAACAAAAAGATAATCTCAATGAGAGGAACAAATGCTTTGGTTACCTCACTTTCCATATACTGCGCTCATGGAGCCATATTCTGGAAGATCGTTCGAAAGAACTCATTTCTATAATGACTAAAATGGCCTTCTGATCTTAAACGGTTTATATCTTCTCACATATGGCACAGAAACGGCACCGGCTGTGTCTTTGGATTTATTTCTATAGGAAACCCCACAAAGTGTGGGATACCGAACAATGATTAGTGCCACAAATCCGAAAATTCATAACTGAGGATTCTTAACAGGTGAAAATTATCTTTCTCGCCCGACTTTTTTACCTTCTATCCTTATTAGGGAATCAGACTGGTGAAGATAATTTAGGGCAAAAATCTCATTACTAATGAGGCATCAAGGCAGTAGGGGTCTTGCAAGAAGGTTTTTATAATTTGAAATCCACTAGGACCTAACCTCAGCCAAGAGAGGAAATGAAAATAGTCCAAATTAACTAAGAATCTATCTTTAAAAAAATCTGTAGCTGCTTGATTAAAAATCGAGAATGAAATTTTGCTGAGGAATATTAAGATAGGGTCTCCGCATAGCCAAGGAGCGCGTTCGCTTGTGTTGAGAGAGGCTCCGGGTTCGATTCCTTTGAGGGTGACATGATCTGGAACCAAATATTTAAATATCGGACGGGTATGTGAATTAATAGCAAGCGGATTCAATCTTGGAAAACCAATTAGGCGACGTAGCAGTGGATACGCTAACCACTCGTCACCCACCTCTTGAATAATAGCAGAATAATATTAATCATAGCACTCATTGGACAATTGTGTCATGGATAGACGGAAAACTAATTTATTCAATCGTATTTCAACAGATTCTTAAAAGGCCTACACTTCCCCAATGCATATCCGCAAAGTTGTTAACAGCGCAAAAGGACGAAAACCCGCTAAGATCTGATTAGCCGTGCATCTTCCATTCACTTCTCGACCATTATTTCCCTCTACACTTTCTCCTTCAAACACACGTAAAACTTACGCATAAGGGCCGTGGAGGAGAGAAAGGGCATAAGAACAGTATTACTACCACCGTGGCAATCAATTTTAATTACGGGGATGGAGAACATATCTCACCAGCTTCCCTCGCAGCCCGATAAAGGGAAGAGAGAAATATTAAAAAATAAATAAAACTGGACTTAAGACTGTTGGAGAGAGTGCGTGAAAGAGCTGGCGATAATGGCAAGGACATAAATATACATTTAGCGATCCTTTTCGGACTCACGGTTATAAATTTTGCGGGGAAATACGGGCAGAAATAAAAAGACTTCCGCACGTATATGACGGATAAATTGCGAAACTAAATAGAGCTGAGAGCCGAAGGATTCTCCTTCCCACAGCGTCCGCGTAATTGGCGTCAAATGTTTATCAGGATATACGCGCGTTCTGAAGACAATGAACTCGATAATGAAGCTGAAACTCCTAAGTTACGTGAAGCATATCCTTGCTTAAGTTGCTACAGAAAGTGCATTATGGAAGTGGAATTGCTGCAAGATTTTACCCGTGGTGACGAAATTCGCTTCGAAGTATAGGGTCTTAAAAGCGCTGGTCTCGAATAAATGGATTTCTAACCGCGTATCTCAGTGGTAATTTGTAACGTAGACCATAGAGGTGGCGCTTGCATGAGGATGGTGCTACGACATGTAACTCGCCGTGAGATTTAGAAACTATTCTGCATTCCTCGAGGAATTTCCTTTTCGAACGTTTACGGAGTAGAACTTATGAAGCATCATATATGATATAAATACATGAAATCTTCCATGGCAAGAAACGTATGGGATAATACAACCAATTACAGCAACTGCGACATGAGGATGGCACATTTACCAAAGAAAGTTATATTGTGTTACCTTGTATTATTGGGATATTGGCATTAGATACGTATTATTTTTAATAATATCAATGCCACATATTAAGAGAGACATACTATATAATCCACACATATTTTTAGATTTACTGATGATTGTTATGAATAAAATTCCCGTAAATCTCTTATTCTACTTGGCAAAATCTACCAGTTAGTCGAGTTTGAAGGAAACATCAATAATTAGTGTACGTGATAAATGGGAAAACAGAAGGTACTATTACAGAAAACGATTTTGTTTTCCGGCAGCTCTCTACCTTTATTTCGCTTAAATTTTTTCACGAATTTGAGAGAATTGAGAAATGCAGGGAGAGCTTAATATAGCATATTTCGAAAGAGAGATAAAAATGAACCGCAACGAAATATCAGTAAGTGCAACCCGAGGAAGGCAGAGTAAGAAAATTAAGAGTATGAAAGATAAGGGAAGGCAGTGGCCATTTTTATGCTTACATGCTTTAACGTGGTCTCAAACAGTACCCCGACGCGATCTAATTTATGCCTGACGTGCAAATGCGAAGGCGTATAAAATTAGGAATGGGTCGGATGGAAGGGAGGAAACGGGAAATTGGATGAAAGGCTGACAATTCTAAAAGGGGACGATATGCAAATCGAGAAGAATTGCTTAAGAGCTTCCCCGTAGCTCTTTCATATCTCGGATTATATATTTTTCTTCCCAAACTGATGAAATTCTACTGGATTTCGCAATAACTTGATATTTCGTTTGATTCGATTTGCTGCCGCTCGTATCAAATGCCGACATCTTTATTGTTCCGATTTAAATATTTATAGACGAAAAAATGTTCATTTTATTTTGAAAAAATGTTGATTTAGTATTGGGAGACATACTCAGCTATCCCAGAAATTTCTGTGAATGGCATTTTTTCCAGCTTGAAAATGTTCTATTTGAATGAAATATCTTATTTCTATTTTTAAGATCTCTAATTGTCTTAATATATAAATTGAGTTACGTATCAATTATGTACTCGTTGTTGTAGTCACATTACTTCATCACAAATTCTAAGCAGATACTAGAATATACCCTCTTCTGCTAGAATTTTCTTTGGAAATCATAACGGGTATTCAACGTGTAACGCAAATGAACGAGATGGCATGATGGAAACAGGACGGTAATTATAACAACGATCCGTAACACTGTGCTTATTTAGTGCAGCCAAACTTTTGGAAGTAATGAAGTTTTATTTCATTTACTTTCTTTTGATGTAAATTCCCTGTCTCTTCTTACGGAAACACGCTTTACCTCGGTTTCAACAATCGTATTGGTCGTCAAGGGAACTCGTTATTTATAGCCTCAAAATTTCACAAAATTTTCAATTTTTTTTAACCCAGTTCTAACTATTTCGACTCGATTTGATATTTCACGACCAAAATATGAATCTTTGGTCAATTTTCTTTCTTATGGCGCATGTCTCAATTTTATACGACTATTATTTATAGTTTAATTTTGCAAAAGAATTGTAGCCTGCAATTGATAAAAGTAAAGTTTTCGTGCGTTCCTTATGAGAACGGTTTTTATTTTTTTGGATTCGAACTTTTAGGCGAATAAAAGGTAGCCAATTATCTGCGCATGGAGTACATTTAACAGTCTTGAAAGTTAGAAACTCGTTCAATTTATGGTTCTCGGGTTTTAGGCGAACATACACACATACATACATACAAACATAACCACACACAAACACCTTATTCATTAAATTAGATAGATTGATCTGAGCAATCATGATGCAAATCTGCAATATAATTCGCATTTTAATTTTTAACCGCCTTTTAATTTTTATTTCGCCCAATAATGTAGAAATTACAGGGAAGTATTGTCTTGCGCAATGATGTATTTTGCAATGTCGATTCTGTCGGTTTAAGCATTATTATATACAAAGAACACATGCATATGCTCATATCGAAGCAATGCGCTCATGAGGACAGCTGGAAAGAGGGAATGAGAGAGTGCGTGGGTGGACGATCCGAAACCATCAAGAAAGGATCACCTCCGCGCCGATCAAAATGGCTTCGTCGCTCTCCAAACCAACCTTCCTTATATTTTTTATTCGAAAAAATTATGAGCTTCGTTATGGCTCGTCACGTATGGGATTAAAAACTGGTAAGTGAAGCGGTCTCGCCGATACGTATTGGATTTTTCCCCGATATTATCGGATCCTCTATTCCGTTTTCTATGGCGCTTCGCCCTTCTATCATTGGCGGCGGTAGGTATTCATATTATTTATTCTTCTTGCCTTTTCTCTAATCCCCTCTCTTTCCAGGAGTCTCGGTATTTTTACTGTCAGGGCGTTTTTCCGCTGTTATTTTTACGCTCCTTTCTGTCCGATGGAAGCTGTAAATTAGTATAGGACCGTTATCGCGAGAGCGTAAATGGGTAGTCAATTTTGTGTTTAAGTGTGTTACAAATGTCGTGGATTTTTGACTCGGATAATATATTGGACGTCCATTGGCCGGTCTTTTCATTACTTCTCCAGCGAGGATTATCGTCGTAGAGGGAAAAAGCGCTCTTTACTAGCGTTGGTTTAAGAGCCCTATCGATATTACTCTTCCGCGAAATTTTCGCAGCGTTTAATGGCGCCTGGGTTGCTATGGAAATGACGGGATATTAGCGCCTACGAGTGTCAGCCACAACCAAATGGAAGCGGAGCCATAAAAATATGTCAATTTGCACATGTAAATAAAGGGAAAATAATGCGAAAGGGAACGTAAATTATTTAGTATTGGTCGGAAGTGGGCGTTATTAAAACCCGAGAGGGCCTAACGAAATTTCGCAGTCAAGTATTCTTTGGACTCGAAGGGAATGTATTTTTACGATTCTCGCCTCGAGATGAAAATTCTGATTAACGCCGACTTCGAGGCTAATATTTTATTTGGATGTAAAAGTAGAAGAGCTCTTCATATGTTGTTATTGGTTAAATTTGCGAGATAATGACGCGGTCGCTGGAGAGACGTGAATTCCTTTCACTTGCATTTCACAAATTATTTTTCGGCGAATCCGTAAAACTCGACTAAAATTCGAACGCGAGATTTCACGCCGAAGCCATTACGTATTTTTTGAGGCTTTAATTGGACTTGGTGTCGTTAGCAAGTCCTTTGGCGCGTAGACTTTTTTAAAATTGAAGGATGAAAATGGAAAAGCGAGACTTTTCCTTTAGCAGTGGTAATATTAGTCAAAAACGAATATTGTATACAAGATAGACGGCACATCTCGACGCAATTTCACTTCCCGAGGCATCAACGATCATTCAGCGAAAGATATCGTTTATTAATATCTCTAATTCGACTGTATTTTAACAGTGGAGTGTAAGCAAGAACAGTCAGTGTAAGACACTGACTATGAATTTAGAAACGAATTTTATAAATGAAAAGCTGTTTACATGAAAGATATTCTAATCTACTAGCATAATTTACTAACATAATTTTAAGGGGATATGAAGGTTTTTCACGAACTAATGTTGGCACCAATCAGCGTGAAAATAGCGATTATGGGATATGATGATACGGTATAGAGGTTAACTAATTTAAGGGGAATTTGCAGAATTTAAATGAAACATTTAAATGAAATGTATAGTACTATCTCCCGGTAACGTCTGCTTAGTACTGAACAAAAATGCCTGTCTTAACCTCTTCCCTTCGAAAGGGAATGATACTCACGACGAGGTAGCAGGAAACCCTGTCCAATAGGAATGTCGACCTTCGGAAAACCTAAGCTAAAATATACGGACAACTTCAGGCCTTCAGAATCATGAAGAACACCAAATTGTCTTCATCCCTCCCCTATATAAGTTTGTACTTTTTCACTTAAATAGGAAAACTCGTTGACGAAATATGTCGAATTAAAAATCTAATTCGTTCGACAATATGAATAAAAGTTAACCTCCGTTCATTATAAATCTCGCAGCGTCGCTAGTTAAAGCGCTAATTTAAGAAAGTTGGAAATGAGCATCCAAATCGGCAAATGAAGCGTCGGACAGGTGGAGATGGATGACCGAAGGGAAATAAAAAGCGTCGAAAGGAGATGAATTATGCCCCAAAGGTTCTGCTCGCAAAAGAAACGGAAATGAGGACGAAAAAAAGGCGCTGCTCGCGACAAAGGGCGGAGGGGAAGGGCTAATTTGAGTCCGAAATTATCGTGGAGAGTTAATAAAAGGAATAGATAGGGCCTCCGAGCGATAGGATAATGAGGATCCGACCTAATTCACCTTCTCTTCGCGTTCGATGCTTAATTTTCGCTGCATTCTACCATAAATCAGCCTCGGGTAGACTGCCAATCGCCATTCGAACTTCATGATCGATTCCTAGTATACATCGATAAGCCAAGTCTCTGATCATTCTTCATCTTTCGATTTTAGAAACTGGTTAACTATGGGGGAGTAACTTGGAACTGATTCAAGTCATGATAATCCGTCAAACGATTTTCTTGAATTATTCTCCTGTTTTATAGGATAAGTATTATCAAAAGGTCTATCAAGTTATGGAAAAATGATCTACTCAATTCCATAAGGGCGCAGAATGGTGTAATTTTATTTCTTCGGAAATGACGTCGAGTTTACAGCCCAGGAAATTTTCCATTCAATGGATTAGGTAAATATACTTGGAAATAAAGTATTAACTTGAATGGTAATATACTATCTAAATAATGTATATCTTGGGTTATTTAGACAAGTCGCTGCAGAAAAACGAGAGTAAGTTGAGCGAAATAAACCATGTAAAGTAATGAAAATATTTTTAAACATAGAACATATTCCAACTGTATTTCCCTCCATATAATCTTGTTTTGGTATTTACGTTCTTCGGCGAATGTGCTTCGTATATAAATAGATCTTCCATTTTCTACAGATTAGGTTTCGACAAGTGGAGGGAAAGGATCATCGCCGTCACCCGAAAGAATGATGAAAAAAGAAAACATTACCATAATTAGACAATTATTAGACATCAATTCCAACTCCCTCCAAACTCTAACCAAAAGACACCACTCTTGAAGTAATTTCATTCTATCTTGGAATAAGAGACATCTTCAATAAGCATAATAATTCAAGACAAGAAATGCATTAATTGCTAGATTTTGAATGATTTGAAGTAAATTTTAAGGCAATGTATGGCCTTAGTGTACCTTTTTATAATTATTTGATACGCTCTTCTTATATACCCATTTGTTATAAAAAATAATAATTAAACGACCCCTTATATATATATATATATATATATATATATATATATATATATATATATATATATATATATATATATATACATATATATATATATTCATAATCTGTATTTGTACATGTAAAGTTTCTGAGAAATTGTTTTGAGATAATTTAATTATTTACTTATGTACGAGTACATTATAGCTGTTCAAATAGTATATTATTGTTGCTGGAGTATTTTAGTTAACGGTGATGATAATTAAATAGTAATGCATCAGTAGAAATTTTTAATATAGTTTGCGTTGTTAAATTTTCGTCGTTAAATATTGTAGTTTAAATTGATGTCGCTACCTGTCCCAGCGGCAAACTGCGGCGGTATTGCATATAATATTACAATAATAATCGAGAATCATCGCAAAATCGAATCGACAAGAGAGGAATCTGGAGATCCAGAGGAATATCGCTCCAAACGAGATCGATCCACAGAACATCCTCAATCGAGAGATTAGCATTTGACTCGCTGGAGAAGAGATCCGGCGCCGTAAAGATGGCCGTAAATAAATAAAACACATTCTAACCCCGAGCGATGCCTTACATTTATAAGGAAATCGATTCCCTCACACGGTTTTGCTCCACACCACTCAAGAGAGGAGTCGTTTCGAGGCGTGGCCACCAACGACTATCGACTCCGAGAATTTTTTCGACTCTTTCTCAAAGCGCGCGATATCGGATAGTTCACGGCCGTGACTCCCCAGAGCTCTCATTGTGCCGAAGAATGCGGGATGTTCGCTCTCTGCAATCCTTTGGAAACCGCATTCTTAGATTCAGAAATGCAAACGAGACGAGGTGAGGGGTATGAAATAGGGGATAGAGTTGGAAATATTGACGACCTATACGAGTACGCCCATCGACCAATCAGGAGGCGCGAGAGGTGACGTAGAGAATGGCGGGGGAGGAGGGAGATGACCTCAGGAGTGATCTTTACTCGTTGGAGATGGATAAAAAATAAACGATGCATCCCACCCTCTGGTGCATTATCCCTTCCCGGGTCTCCGACATAACTTTGTGGATGATGGGTGACGTCAGCGTGATATGGGTGGGTGTTATTACTTTCCCCGACAATTTATAGTTTTATAATTCCAGGTTTGCGAGTGTTTCTTCAAGGCCGACACCCTCGCACCTACAGTCTAAAAAGGACCAAATGGGCGGCTGCATTCATTTACGCTTCAGATTTCGGTGGGAAATTTCGGCTCTTCGAGGGGAATTTGAGCCCAGAGTATAATTACATTAACGTCCGTGATGTGCTCATTATGAGATTTTTGGAAAGCGTTCTAGTCGAAATTGTATCAGCATTAATTTTCGGTCTGAGATCTGAAAGGAATATTTTTTGGGGATATTTCCAAGTATTAAATAAATAATTAGCGGAAATAATATAATATTTAGCGTTTGATGAATTCATGTTGGGAAAAGTTCCATGTTATTAAATTAACTTCACTTTACGCCTAAAATGATTTAGATTAGGAAATATGAATTTTCTTCAACCTCTAGCAGTACTTCTACAAATGACGCGTACTCGGTAACGTTGCACGTAATTAGTGTTTATTAAAGATGTAACTGAAGCCTACGTTTCAAGAAGAGTATTATGCCAAATTTACACCTGTTACAGATTAAATAATATTGTATGCGACCACTCTATTCCCTTTCATAGTAGGGAAGCTGAAACTCTCTTCTTAATTATTATAATTATATAATTGATAAGATTTATAATTTTCTATTCAGATCCCTCTCCTTGCATAGATGTCGTTTCCTTAATTTATATTTACTAATCATCGATAAATTAGTATAAATATGAACAGTGGTTCCAGAATATGCTAGGGTGTTAGGTCTAGTATTTCTTTTTCTCAAAGAAATTAAGCTCCACCACGAAGTATATTCTGATACGAATTTACATGAGACTAAACTCTACTTAGTACCAGCTCTCCATCACTATTTACGTGTAAGAGTAGAATTATTAACTTCTGCAGAATGAATGTTAATTCATGAATTAATATAGGATTTTTACTTAAGCGATAAAATAAACCGTATCTCAGCGTCTCCCCTTGCATCCCTTCAACTCCCAAGTCTAATAGAATACATACTTCCGATAGGTGAGGATTTACCGATCTGCTGACCCGAGACAATAACGACCGCCATTAACTCATTGATTAAAGTTATCATCCCACTAACCGAGAAATTAGAAAAGCGTTAGGAATACGAGAAAGCGTCGTTTCCTCTAGATTCCATTTGCCTATAGCTCATCCCGCCATCTTGGGCCCTTTCTCATAAACACACCCCCGACTACGGAGCATCTCCATCGAGTCCGGCATTACAAATCTTTTCCATTTGCGAAAACAATGGGTCGAGGGTGGAGAGATTGCACAGTGGGAGACAGGGAGGGCTGGTGAGACATTAATCTGTCTCGCTCAGATCGTAAGTCAACCTCGAAGGAGAGTCCCTGGAAAAGGGGTGGGAAGTGAAAATACGTAAGGATACGTTATAAAAAAATAGGAGGCAACATCTAGATGCATACCAATGTCCGGCCGAGAAAGTAAAATGAATAAATATGAAAGAGGTTTCCCTGATCGGGAAACAAGAAAGGAAATTCGGGAGGAAGGTCACATTCTGGGTGAGATTTTCTCCTTCCCTCGCACTCGTGGAAATATATTTGCGGAATCGATCAATTGTAGCCATGGTGGTACGAAATGCTTACTAGCGAAATAACATTTTGTTGTCATTAATATTACCGTGGAAGGCTGTAAGCCTGGTGACAGGTTTTTACCTACATATACACAAGACAATTAAGTACTAAAAATATAATGCGTAAAAAATACCTTTAAGATATTTACGTACCCGCAATACCTTTAAGATAATTATTTTCTCATATACGTAAATAATATATACATAAGACCTAAGTAATACAAACATAATAATTCCTAACACGTATTCTGCTTTTTCTGGATTTTTCAGGATTCATGACAATCAGTCGATACAAAATAGTGGTAATATTCTGTTAATGAATATAGCGACCTACAGTTAAAGTTGAAATCAACTTTCGCAATTTCGATTGCCGAAATAGATTCATTAATGACCGTACTTGTTCTTGAACTACATTATTCAATTCTCCAAAAAAGGTTGTCATTCTTTAGATATGCTTATCGTCGAATCGTTTCGTTGAAATTCGTTTGCTGTTGGTGTAGGAAATGTGATAGACGCAATATTTATTAGTAGGCTAAACACAGGATTCGAAATGGGAGTCAAACACGACGGCTTTCATTTCCAAATCAAATTCTGCCTTGGGGAAATAATTTCTTATTTCTTTTTCCATAAATTTTAGCATAGCTACGGACAGCCAAAATATATAATAGAAAATCGATAAATAAGCCACTTTAAATCATTCTGATTCGCGTTTAAGCGGCTGAGATTTGTTTAAAAACTGTTGCAGCTTCTTGTTGTTCAATCTGCGTTCAAACGACAATTTGAAAACCACTCATTAAATATTGCCCTAAAATTTATTCAGAAAGTTAGCTACGGCGTGTGTGCCATTCGAGATTTACAGGGAGAATTCCGTCGTTAAAAATTTAATTAATTACGAGAAATATCATTGTTTACAAGCAATACAAATGTAAATATGTGCATATAATTTATTAGCAGACCGGTTGATTATACATATATTAAAAAAATGGTTATGACAAAAGGGATGGAAGAAGGATTTCGAAGTTAATAACAGGAATATAAGCTACCTCTGCTCCAATTACTTCTTACACAGCGGCAAATATAGGCTATCAGCAAATTAAATCCAATATTTTAACTTTCGGTCGGAAAAAGCTCATAAATTTCCGAGGAAATCACTCAAATCTCCACTGGCATGGGTTCAGAAAGGCACTTATACCACGAGATGAAATTCAACCTCCGACACCGATCTCCCTCCCTCAGCTTGTCTTTGATAGATCACGGCTAACTCCAGCAGTAATTCCCGACGAGCAAAAATCCCTCAGTCCTTAAGTAAACAAATGAAAAGCCGAGTCTGGTATCGGTCCATCTAGACACATCGCCGGGAAAGATAGAACTGAAGAGGCCATTCTTCCCGCCCACACCACCTCCGCAATATCACTGAATAATTCACCGGCCGCTTAAGGCCAATACGGAGAGCGCGCATATCTCTCTCGGATGAGTGACAAGTATTCGAGGAGGCACCCCCGCTGCGTTTTCGTTCCATCCACAGGGAAAAAAATTAAATAAAAGATCTCAACCCTTTTATGAACAATGCGGGAAGAACGGGATTTCAGATGGGCAGGTGGTCTGCACGGGGAGGCAGTGCGACAACGTCGATCCGGGCGATGCTATCGGCCAACTTCTCTTCTTCCTGACATCGCTCATTAGTGGACGCGGAATGGCGTTTTGAGCGATCGCTTGAGGGAAGACAAACACATAGGACAGGGAGATGCCGTTCGCTGGGCGATTCGGGAGAGATGGAGAAGGTCTATTCGGAACAACTGCTTTCTCGACATCGTACGCAACCATAACAGTTTAACAAACCGGCCACCTTGGGAGAAAAACGACAACCACAGAAACATAAGAATTGCCGAATATGAAAGTTTGTATCATGGTAGTATCGTATGGTATGTTTGAATAACGCTGCATCGTATTACTTTCGGGTGGTTTTAATTTAGGAACGACTATGTTAAAAAATTCGATTTGGGGTATTATGATTAGATTCTGGAGTATTCATAGAAAATTTTGAGATATTTATTATGAGTATCCAAGGGACTGGAGAGGGACAACAGAGCAGGTACAACAAGCTTGCAACTGATCATTGCTGGATGAATATCTTTTAGTAATTAAATAATTCGCATTTAGTGAATCGATAAGATGCAATTCAGACGAGTAGTAGTTATTTTTATATTTTGTTTGTGAAAAGAAAAAATAGAAAATAAATAAGTCACGTGGATGCAGAAGGTATGTTGTTGTTTTATCTTGATTGTATATGCTTAACATGAAGCTTTAAGTGACACATCATTGCCGGTATACAGACAGAGTTTACGTAATGCTGATAGTGATGTGACGTATTGCATTTTTGTCTAACTTCATTATGTCATAAATACATTGAGTGAATTGAGGTATTCGTTATAGGATAAAATACATTTGTGGTTACAGATGACGCGATCTCTTCGTGAGTATAATGCTCAAAGAAAAGAATGACCATAGATATTCATTACTGGATGTGTAGATAACGATATCTATCACTACAAACGAGGTATTTCGAATTAGACGTTTCATACGGATTATGAAGGTGTGTATTTTTATGCATGTTTTAGTGCTTGTGTATTCATTAGTAGATTAGAGTGTTTCTTGAAATTTATTTGGTTGGAGAAATTGAGTATCAGTGTTCGTCTGAGAAATTTTCGCACGGGGAAACTAGTTTCCTTTAAAAATACATTAAAATATATTGCACATCAGCATTACTCCTATCCCTCAACTTTCATCTTAATTGTCTTTCGAATATATATTTGGAAATAATATAATTCACATCCGTACTCATATAGGTTAGATTAATTTAAAAAATCCCACTTAAGAAAAACTTTAGACTACTATAAAAAAGATAAAACTAAGCAGCCACTGCATCATGCTCCATTACTAATTTTCAGTTCTAAGGAATTCAGGAAACGATACAGTAAATTATCCTGCTGAAGTATGCAAATATCGTTCTACTGCTGTTATCTTTAGTTCAATATTTCTTCTCTTTGAAAATTAGCCACGAACATGTAACAAATTAAATCTTTAGCACCTACCTAACTTTCACTTCCTAAAGCTTATCAACAAAAATAAGCGAAGGGTGTATGAAAAAGGACCTAGTCACTTTCGATAAACAAAAGGAAGAGAAGTGCCATAAATCAATTTCATGAGCATGGAACCGAAAAGTTGGAAACTGATTTGGGGTCCCTGTGAACGTCACTCGACCACGTTTATTTCCGCTTATATATTCCTAACATTATCGGAAACCAGAAAATGTTCACATTATCCCTTCGCCTCGAAAATTTTAGGCGATAAACAATGTGTGAGAGAGTTAAGTCGTCTACTACGACATCCGATTTGGTTAGCGTATCTCGATGTGGAAACGCGAGGGCTGGTATTATCGTTCCATCAGAAGACCGATCGAAAATAAACAGAGGCCAATTTGGAATTCTCGGTCGAAAATTCGCGGATATGCACGCATGGGGCGAGAAGGACTTGTCTACGGGAATCAAGGCAATATGGGGCACTTTTAAACAGTCCTAATATCAGCCAAAACCAAAATCGAATTGCTATTACTACTCACTCTATCACTCAGGATTACCCAATACAATACGTAGACTACAGACGAAAATGAACCATAGGATTGATTATTCCACTATCTCGGCCACATTTTCCATTTCTATTGACGTAAGCATTTATTATTAGCAATTGTAACGAAGAACATTAAATATCGAGAAGATGGCATTCTGAATACTTTTAAAAAATATACAAAAATTCAATTGCTGCATTGTCTTATACAAAAAAGGAGAGAAAATGGGCAGGTGTCGCACAAATATAAAACAGAGAAATGAAAATTAAGAGAATTGAAACTAGAAATATAGTCAGGTCAGGTGTGGCAGTCGTATATATTGTTAGGCAAAAGCAAACCCTAGAAAATAGTAATAATAGGTTGGAAAAATCTGGAGCAGAACTATCAGAGGAGAAATTTAGGCATAAAGAACAGGAAGAGAAGAACAGATCATTTGATTCAGAATAATGAGCAAGAATGAGAGAGGGAAATAATCCAACCAGTAAAAAATGACATGGAGCGATAGTAAAACCCTTATTACTCCAATCATGCAGGAGATTGTTAATGATTATGATTACTGATGAAGATAAATTACGTTTTGGCATTCATTTATGCCGCAGTACGCCTCTAATCCCATCAACTTTATCGTGGAAGAAAGATCTTTCATTGGTATCGAACCTTCCGCTAAAGACGGATGCATTACCAACAAAGTCGGAAGAAAAATCATCGAAGGAAAGGTAAAATAGGAATGGAAGATAAGGAAAACTGAATAGGAGATAAATAAGAGATTAGGTTAAGAAGCAATGAGAAGGAAATCATGATTAAAGCAGAAGGGGAGTTGGATTGAATGGGTCGGAAAGAGGAAGATAAAGAAGGAGAGAATGAAATGAGAGAAGTGACATTAATCATCGGGCCAATCAATCACCGGCCCACTTCAAACCAAAGACCACAAAAGAGGCGAAGGGGGATTAAGAGCGGAGAGGACAAGAAAACCTCTGGAATCCAATAAACAAGGGCAGAAGAGAGCGCGAATTCCCTAATTCCTGGGAAGTTCCTCAATCTCCTTCCACCCCTTGCGGAGGATCTACTAAATTCTCCCAATCCCTATCAACGACTTTCCTCGAGGCAGGAAATGGTCATTGAGAGATCATGGAGGTTAATAAGCGACAGAATCCTTTCTCGAGGAAGAATCGAGACTGCGAGTAGCTCATATACTTGCCAGTAGTATAGGTGAAGGAACTCGTATATTATACGAGCGATTAACTGGTCTCACACATTACCACTGGGTTAATTCATTCAATTACTAGAATACTTGCAATGTACGACATCTAAAAACTATTTCACCGATGATCATCATTTCACTTTTATTCATTCTATAATTAAAGCTTGGATCGTGAAAAAATATTTATTTTTTATGAGCTAAAAGATATCAACCTGAACTCAAATAATCAAGGGAATTCAGCCAAAATATTATTTATAGTTGTTCTTTCTTCAGTTCTCCATTTCGTTGTCAGGTGATTATATTTCAAAGAAAATTCATATTCCCTCAATAAGAAAGTGATTTTAAATATCCTTAAGGGTAATGATTTTCCTCGGAATCATGATACTTGTCTGGGTCAAAGGATACGAAAGTAAAAATAATTTATTGTAAGAGTACTATCATTGCATTTTCTAGAATTAAGCTTTTTCCAAAATTACTCCAGCGGTTTGATAGGAGCTACTGCATTAGGCATAAACCACCACTTGATGGATGTCTCACTAAAACCAGTATTAAAGCTTACAGTAACTCAACATACCGTGTACATATAATAACTATTCATTTATCCTATTTCTAAAATAATTGTCTCTAATGCAGCGCTCTGATAAAATATCAAAATTGACATTTAAGCATCAAAAATTAAATTTAAGCACCTTCCTAAAATCTTCAAAAATTCGTCCGTAAAAAGTCTTTCAGGGAGAAGACATAGATTTTACCCGAACGACGACTACAACTTTAATCTCTCCCCTTCTCTCTTCCGTCAAAGCATCCCTTAGAAATCTTCCTCAACTCTTCTCGCCAATTCCTTCCCCCTCTCATCTCCATCCCCTTTCGAGACGAAGGCAGAGAACCTTCCAGGACCCATGAACAAAAGGTGAGTTATGGAGGCTATGCATTGGAATGCAACCTCCAGCCCATACCTCAACAGTGGAAAAAGGACTCCCTCCATATCTCTACTTCTTTTTTTCCCACCCAGCTTCCCTCGGTCATCTAATCCACCTCTGCTTCCATTATCCCCCTCCCACGCGCTACACCCAAAGACCTCCTTTCAGAGGAGTGTCGAGCTTAGAACCTGCATTAAAAACGAAAAGTTGATCTCAGATTTGCTTAATCTCTCACGTCGCCTTTAACACCAAAACTCGTTCTCATTCTCCTCCTAACAAATTCAAAAAGTATCACTAATTACATATTGGTGAATCTTAGCTTATTATCCCTGCGTTGAATTGACTTTATTCGTAAATATTCCTTTTCCTCATGCATGGTGTAATATATATATATATATATATATATATATATATATATATATATATATATATATATATATATATATATATATATATATATATATATATATATATAAACGACCACGGTCCTACTCTCGTATCTTCATTAATGGAACATTATTTATTCGTAGCGTAATGGTAAAATTTTAGCCGAAAAGTGGCATTGCTTAATTTCCAATATTTTCATTCTACGAGTTCGATTATCTTCCACAAATTATATTCTAAACGTCTTACCAACATGATACGTTATTTTCAGTTACATGATAAGTTAACATGCCGTTGGTATGATACACATCGTCAACCATCCAAAATTGTATCCACGGGAAAGTTACAGTGGTCTTAATAATGATTTTAATAAACGTCTATCCATGATTACTCGAGAAGCCATTATCCTTCACGAATGGTCTCGTCTCGTATAAAGAATTTTCTCCAGTTCAATCAAACAAATCTTTAATATTTTCTGCATAATTAAATTCAAATGAAATAGTGTTATTGACTAACTACTCAAGGAAAAAACCTTAAAATAAAAAAGCGAGCGCGGAATACTATTTCGTTCTCACAATCAACTTCCTCCACCATCTAAATAGTCTTCCGATATACTATGCATAGTTAACGAATTAATTACTTTCTTCTGTTACTGAGGCTCACTATCTGGGAGCGTTATGTACCACCGTCTTTCGCGACAGACTTAAATCTGCACAGCGAGGCAAAGCAGCGGACTAAACCTTTTCTATCCCTCAACTTCACCATTCCAGAAAAATCCAAGCGAAAGGATTCGCAGTGATTACGAGCCGATTCAAAGGCACGGTCTAAAATAACTCGGATCATCAAACACCTTAACCAAAGCACGGTCGGCTGTAACCGGCCGCTCTTATCTCGGCCGGGACATTCTTCATCTACGATTCTCCGCTCGATTCGTATTATGAGAGTGAGGAGGAAGCCTAAGAGGACTACTCCCAGGACTCGAACACCTGCGAAAGATGTTGTGATAGCTTTGAAAGAAGACCGTTTTTGTAAGGACAACGTCCGCCCGTCTCAAAAATGAGGGTCAAGTCAGTCAAGCAATGAGTACGAGCCGCCGGTTCTCTTCTTTTCTCCGTGAGCGAGGGAAAAGTGCGGCCGACTTATGTGTGAAAAATGTCCTTTTCGGGGTGCGTGACATATTGACAAAAACTCGCAGCCGACGCCCGAATCCAGTGGGTGCACCAGCTTGGATAATTAAGGAAGAACTCCCATGGATTTTTGTTAGACAGATTCAGGAGAGTTTGAGCCTTCTCAGTAATATTCCAGGAAAACATTTCATGGTATGAGAAAAATGGTATTTATTTAGCAACCAAGAGTAATGTCCATCTTATCCTTCTATACTCATACAAATAAATAGAGAATGACAATAATTCTACCGGCTAGATGCTATAAAATAAGAAAATCATTCTATAAATTTTCATAGATTCTGAAATAGAATAAAATAAAGGTTGCTAGGTCTCTTAATCCGCAGTAAAATTTAATATACTATAACTTACATATAAAATTAAAGTATGCAGCATATAAATTAGTGTTAGTGTAGTATATAATATTGCAAATGATTCTTAATATCGTTTAAAGTATCGTTTTAAAAGTTTTGTGGACTCTAGAAAGTGAGTTTTCTTTGTGTTCGATTGATATTATAAATCATCAATCACACTATATATCTATTCACTCTAACAGCTTAATTTTCTTAATTAACATTTAATGTAAAATTAGACTCCTCTCGATGAGCTTTTTCTGGCTCAGGATGACCTATCTACCAAGCATACATTTGTTAAGCTATTACTCTCTTCTAGCTATGTTTCCTTTGTATTATCTATGTTTTTTAAATCTGTAATGTGCAACGATAAAAATAATATAGTAGTTAACCCGAAAAAAATACAAATTATATACATATACAATCTAATGTTCTATAAATATAAAAGCATTTTGATTCAGCATCGGATAAATCGATGTATTAAAGAAGGAATAATAAGTAGGAGTTCCTCCGTAAAATGCTACTCCATTTCCACTCGGTCGAGAAATATCAGTCATCTTCTAAACGTTCTGTCACGTATTTCAAACGAATGGAATTCCTAGGAAAATTACTGCTTTGATTCTACCATCAATGTTAATGATAACATCACCTCCAATACCTTCCGTTTGCAATATATTGCTGTCTACAGTTACGAACGTGAATCTAGGTTACATGAGATTCGTATGCATGAATTGAATTAGTTTCAAAACGAGGTTCAATTCAAAATACTCCTCGATTATAAATGCATAACTATATTTAAGTATTGTAAAGTATCGTTTTTTTAATATTTTACTCATCGTATACTTTTTATTTTTCTGCATTATCTCACACTTTCCTAACGAATAATCATTCATAGGATGCGGCATGTTAAAATCGGCAATGTGGAATGATAAAATCAATCGCCAAAGGATGAAGACAAACATATCTTACATGCTCTAATCAACAACATCTCAGTCATCTGATACCCAAACATTCTGTCCATTCTACAACGAAGGTTGGCGTCGATGAGAGTCAAACATGATGCGATATATTTTCGAACGTGATACAGTGACAGACACGAATTTATTTATTATGAAAAACGTAATTAGCCATCAATTTTTCATTTGAGTCCTCTCTTTGCTACGTGGATATTGATTGAATCGCATGAAATTGAACTCGCCATCTGAGAGCATGAGAAGGAAGAAAAGAAACATGTAAAACGGAGCAAATAAAGAGGGCTGGAAACATCCGTCTGGCAAGAGTGAAGAGGGACACCTGAGGAAATCCTTTGAAGGGATTTTTGAAACGGAGGAAACTCATAAAAAGGTCCTAGAGGGATGGAAATGAGTAATAATGGGACACAAAAAGTAGAAAGAGGGCCCTCGTTCATGGACCGGAAATGCTGCTGGGGAAAGGAACGTGCCCCGTCCGTGATTTATTCGACGATTCACGAGAATAGAAGACGTGTACGCCTGCGAATATATCTCGCGGCGGGCGTCCATCCGTGATCCGGACGCCTCTTCATTAAATGCGGAATCCTGCTGGAATTCTCGCTGTAAATAATTAATAAGGACTACCGAATCGGTAGGCCGTGAAATGTATTCGAGTGGGTGAAGAAAGTCACGGAGACGCGAGTCTTTAATTGCGATGCGGTGTCAGGATAATTTGAAATTTGAGATGAGGTGGTAAACTCATTTATCGTGGGGGTGAAGGGTCATTCATACCATAAGTCACCGAACAATTTTTATTTCCACATGTGGTAATATTTCATTTTCCTCATTACTCTCTCCACTAGCCCACAAATGGAATTAAGGATAAACCCAAAGATATAAGCAACGAGTATATAAAAAGAGAAATTTTTGTTTCCTTTGAATATTACGATGGAATATTCACGCGATTTAGTCATGACTGGACGGTTCTTTGTAATGTTCACGTCTATTATATTCAGTAAACCAGGAAGAATTACCGATGGCGACGTTCTGAAATTAAAATATGTCAAATTTTAATCTTCCTCCTACAACGTTGATGTGGGACGGCTCTTACATTTCGTAGTAATGGAATATCTCCTCTCCATATTATTTCGTTCGATAAAATTATCTTACTAAGTATGGAAATATGAAAAATATAATCTCTTACGAAAATATTTCAATATCACTCTGATTTAAACTTAATGAACCATCATTACAATATTTAAGTAATTCTAAAAGACAATTTACACTTTTGCATAATTGAGTAATTCTGGTTTTTATTTTAGAAGTAATTCATCCATCCGCAATGCCGAAGGACACCATACAGTTGTCAAATTTCACTGATAGATCTTCAATTTTTTCATGTTAATATCGTATTGATGTAGGCTTAGGTAAATACTGTACCGCTGCAATTCAATATAATATTCTAGTAATTCTTACCACAAAATACCTCACCACTACTGCTTTCGTCCTATCAGGAAGAAGCCCAGATGGGATGGAGATTGAAGAGAGTTTTAGTAAATGGAAAGAAACCGGAAATTAAATCCTAGAGTTGTCAAAAAAATGTAAAAGGATAGAGACTCTGGATAACACGTGGTCAGCGCTTCGACTCCGTATTTAGCTTTTCTTGGATCGCATGGGCCTCAGGTCTCAGATAGCTCCCTAATATATTTTCATCATCATGGCCCGACTGAGAGTCGAACCCAGGAGCGCTTTTGTCGAAAGCAAACGCGTCACCAATTTGGCTATCCGGCTAAAAGTCAGCAAAACTGAGTACGTTCTAAAATATTTAATATCATCTATTTGTACCACAATTTTATTTTTAAATTATCAAGTTCAAGGATTCATCTACCCCAAAGATAGAAATTCAAAAGATCATTGAAAGTAGAAGCAATCTTTCCGACGAAGAACTGCATTTAGCACGCATTCAATTACATAAATAACCTTATTCGTTTGACTATTCTTCCAGATTGCTTCGTCATCTCTTCAAGTGAAACGAAGACAGAACTTCTTGACATATTTTAAATAGTTAATAATGGCTATGGAAGTCCCATACAATAATCTGTCCCCGCACATCTCTGACCGCTGGGCATAACGAGGACCTTTAAAAGGGCCCTCGAGAAGGAAAATAATAAAAGGGATCGGGATGGGGAAAAAATTATTTTATGTCCGTGGACTGAGATGGGGAAAGGATGGATTTAATAGTGAAGTCGATAGCAAACAATCCCACGGCTTCCTAAGAGACCACATCAAAGATGGACGGACTTTTATTGCGATCCATCATCTAAGATCACCGCATTACCTCCCCCTTTTTCTTTCTCTCGATGATTAAAGCCTAATGTGGGAGCTTTCTTAAGGAGCTTTCTCACTCTCCTCTTTCGCAGATTATTACTTTCACAATTACTTTCATCCGTCAGGGATACTGTGTTATTAAGCAGAATCCTTTGTTGAAAATACAGTATTAAAGCAAATCTTAATCAATTCTATACTCATTAACTAATTAACTTCATCCGCATTTGGTGGAACTTATTAATACCCTTATCCAAAGCATAGACAGGTGGGTCACGCTTTCGCCTTGAGTCAAAGCTGTCCTGGGTTCGATTCCTGGAGGGTGCCAACAAGCGTGGAATGACCTAAGCTGTCAAAGCACATTTAAAATACTACGAAACAGGTCGCCTGTGTTAATATATAACCGTAGCGTAGTCGATTTTTGTTATTCGTGGAATGAAAACAATGCCAATCTAATAAATAACCAAGTATTTAAAATAGATTAACAGCAATAAGTTGGCCTTCTCAGATTCAGGTTATTGCATAAAAGTGTAAGATATCTGACATCAACTATACTAAAAAGTTACAGTCGTTACTCACTTCGATACTAATTCTTCAAATCAATTTCTCTGATTCATATAACTAACTCTCAGTTAACAATTACTCGCCGAATAAAGCAAATTATTTACGCTGAAATAAACAAATATGTATACATCTACCATGCTTCGGAAGTACAAATGCATTTCTTAAGAATATCACGGCCACTGCGCCAATGAAATCTCTAGATGGAACCGTTAAAAAGAAAGAGTTATAGATGATGAGAAATATAACACATTTTAGTAAAGTAGTCAATTAAAAAAGAACAGTTTCTTGATCCAACGAAAAGCATTTAACGGGAGTTCTGTAAGCAAGCAAGGTGTAGCAAAGAAAAATTTCCTCTTGAGCAAGCAGTTGAATATAATTTAAGTCCGAACATAAAGAAATAAGTGTTTAGACAGCACCGCGCTTTTTTGCCTCCAAACCGCTCTCAACGATTGAAAAATACCATGACGACACTAGTCGTCATCGCGTGCACATCATGAGCAATGCTCTTATGACGAACATTCACGACGCATCTCCCAAAGAAACAAGCAGCCGAGTTCCTCGACTTCTTCCTCGGAGACCGATTGGCCATTCTCCATATGTAATTGTTACCGCCGCGACCTCCGTACGATGCTGGGAATATCTTTCTTTCTCTATCCTTATCTCATTCGCCATCTCCACACCTCCTTCTCTTTTTCCATCTCGAGCCGTCTAATTTGTCAACTCTAATCGTCATATCATGTCTCCCGACTTTATCATCCTCTTTGCTTGTTTTTTTTTGGCCCTTGTGAAATCCGAGAGCATACTGAGAGTGATTAACTTGATCTCCCTCTCTATCTCCGCAGTTCAGTCACGTCGTTCGCGAGTTTTAGCCGTGGCTATTTATCCGGCCTTATCCGTGAAATGGAGGCACGATATTAATTCAATTCGCTACACTTGGCTGTGAAGAGTGATCATCTCCTATACGGGCAGAATGAGCTGAACTTTGCAAAAGTACCGGAATTTCTCCTGACGTTAACATTGATGAGTTCGACGGTGTTATTCCAATCGAAACCCATTATTGTACTAATAAGGGTATAATCCAGTAAAGAATTGCGTCTTAGAATTAAACTCCAAACATCCCAAGCTTCAAAGATCGATGTACTACACTTCTGATGATATAAAATAAGATGATCATACATAGAAATAAAACATTAAAAAATATTAATCAATTTAATTCTATTTCAAGTAGCAGATGGAAATTCCTCTCAAACTCAATATAACACAATGCCGGAAGAGTTAAAAATAATATAAGTAATATTGAAGGCTTGAAGTGTGATTTTATGGAACGTCTTCATCATTGCAGAGAAACATTGCTGTTTAAGAAATGAATTATCGTTAGAGAATCTGTCTAGACATAAAGAAGAATAAATTTATTCCTACCACTTTAATAATGCAATTGAGTAATTGAATACATTATGAGAAAGGAATGGATATTCGACAAAATTGGCTGTCGCTCCTTACGATCGATTGATGTCATCTTTGATATTATTTTATCTCCTACGTTTATACACCGGATTAAGGCGCGGAATGAGACTGAAAATTGACTTTCTGACTGTTGTAAGGCACTAAATCTAATCATGATTTAAACAGTAAAAACTTTCAATCCATCCTGTAGTTATAAACATGAACAACTTATAGTTCCAGGTTCGATCATGGGATCATTAACAAATAAGCTTATTTGATTCCAGCACAGGATTTCCCGCATGATGTAAAGAAAGAGCACGTCCTTGTTTTGAGAACGTCCGAGGAATGATTATCTCTGGAGTAATTCAAGCATCGTGCGCAAGAACCACGAGAATTATTCATTTCGGAAAAATGCTCCTCGAAGAAAATGGGACGCAAAAGGCGGGGACAAAAACTATATTGTAATTCCGCGGAACGTTTTAAATGAATCGCCTCCGCAAACAAAAAAATGCGAGACACAAAAGGGAACGGTAGCAGACCAAAAACACAACGGAAAGGTCGCTTCGTCAATGCCAGCGGTGGAAAAATAGGCTCGGGCTTATAATAAGTGAATAATCAATAAGGAAAAAAAAACAAGGGAGGCGAAAAATGACATAAGAATAGCCGGTGGGTGGACTCCGTGGAACACAGATAAGGTTGGGTGGGCGGCCACGAGAAATGCGGCCATTGTCAAAGAGGCAGGGGCGTATAGGGAGATACCACTCGTGTCTTCGCTTGCCTCCAATTCTCTCCGGTAGATGTCTCCCCCCGCGACCCTACTCAAACCCCCCCACGCATTAAGGGCGTACATATCCCATCTTCTGCTATCTCCTCTTCTCCCCAGGTACACGCACGGTGCACTTAAACGTAAGAGGTCGCGAACTTGCTCATATAAAAGCAGACTCCTGCTTCGAAAAGGGACGGCGACAATGGAAGCGCGCTAATCTTTTTTCGCATCTCGAAGGCGCATGCGCGAGGGGTCGTTAGATATGTTTCTCCATATTGTATGAGCTGCACAGTAGTCGGAGGTATGCGAGGAATTTAAATATGAGGTGCTGTTTTTCCTTCTGTCGATAAGTGCAACTCTCCTGAATTGTGGATTCCCTCGAGATTTATTTTTATTTTGCGATCTGAAACAGGAGTGTTTTATGCAATCGATGGGAAATTGTACAAGAACGATAAATCTCTTACAATCCTCCGATTCTGTGAAATCGGCAATTTTTTCGTGCTAATATCCATTGGATATAGAAAACCTCCGAAGATCAATGGTTTGTTTACATATTAACCTGCGAATCTCACTAAATGTTTTATGCAAACAGCGCGAGCAAAAGTTTCTCATTGAATATTTATCTCGATAGTATTTTTATCGAACGTCGATAAAGAGTGATGGCGAATTGAGAATTTCACGGCCAACATAAGTCACGGATGCAGCAAAGGATTCTGGGTCCCATGAAGTATGATAAGGCATAGCAACGTTTTTGAATCCCAAGTTTATAAAAAATATTCTAATATTATTATAATATTTTTAAAAGAATACATTTTATTTCGGCTACCTCTTGGCAACCTCTTTTTAATAAAAGCAGCATTTCTGAACCAAATATACATTCGTCTATTGATCAGTAACCTACTACATGTACCGCATAGGCAATTCGAATTTTTACATTTAAAACCGAATTCCTTTTTATCTCATGGAGCAAAATTACATAAATTTTACACACGTGCGCCTCCTCTTAAAAGGATGAAGTGAGCAATCTTCCCCGAAGTAAACTTACACCGACGTATGGGATGATTACAACGACTCCCCTTCGAAGCTCGGATTTCGCTGCATTTTTCCTTTCGGCAAAAATAACGCAGCGGATACTCGAAAAATATCTGTTCGGAGCACACGCTCTGCCGTGCGATTTATGAAGTACTATGCACGCAAAAGAGGCACGTCGGAATCCGTCCATAGAATAGCGGCGAAAGGGGAAGAAGGCCCCGCGGCATTAGAGGTCATGGAAAGAGTAGGAGGTGATGCGAATTAAGGGACGAAAATAAAAATAAGCAGCGGGAGATTCCGCGCGTTCTCCCGCACATTCCCCCCTAAGGCCCCTTCGGACCTTCCCCTGCCTTCTTTATTGCAAGTGGGATGGCCCAGGGGTAGTAATAAAGTCCCGGAGATGCAAGGAGAAGGGAAGGTCAGGTGGGGATAATGCTTCGGAGAAGTTAAATAAATATATATTATATACCCGTGGTAACGGCTGGAAAGGGAGAAGAGAACTTTTGCCGCTCATTCGAGCGATCTTTATGGTCGGAAGAAAGTTCGATGAAGGAGGAGGCGTGGGAGAAATGAGTAATGCTTTCATTATATACCTCGATACTAATCCATTCTGAAGGAAGGTTTTCCTTGGTTCCGTTTCTTTTCCCCTCTAATCGAATTTATACCGCCCATGAAAATCGATGCATACTGCAGTATGGGATTATCCCTCCTTTACGAGCGAAAAATTCGTTTCCCTCTTTTCAAAGGATAAATTTGAAAATATAAAATTATTTGCTTAAATACCTTGGTTTCTCATAAAACATATTTCATGCATATTTCATCGTTAGAAATAAGATTTTAAACATTCCATCAACGGTCTTTTTACTTGAAAGTCTTAAAAGTAATTCTGGAAATCGATGTTCGATATATACTGAGTTGGTAAAGCTGAATGACTAACGCCCTAAATCATTTCACTTTTCGATATGAGTTATTTTTATATTACAATGCCGAGAAGCTAGAAGAAACAAAGGTAGTGATGCTAGTTAATGTAATTTTCGGTTCTTTTAGTAAATCCTTTTTGGCTGTTCTTTGGAGCGCTTTTACGTAATTATTCTACTAGTTTCAACGTTGTCTTTTACAATACACATACTTTAAACGAGTGAGACTTAATGCTTAACGTATCATATAACAGTGGATAATGCTGAAATGTGATTGAGACGGCTTAAAAAGAATCTTTTTCATCACCCTGGCAAAAGGTGCAACCTGACTACAATTACGTAGAACTATTACCACCTATTTTATGAGGAGTATTAAAAAATATTCCTCTCTACAATTTGCTCTTGATTTTGGAAGCGAGTGGCTCCGAGAACTTTCTTTGGAGTTTAAGTTAGTAAAATTAGTTACGGCATGAAGTAAACGATGAATTTCGGTTTTTAGTTCTTGCATCGATAACACTGTAGAACATGAAAAAGCCCAGCAGAAAAGAAAAAGTTGAAATAATGTGATACAACAGAAATAAATGCTGAAATTGAGTCTACGATTTGAGAAGAAGGACTTCATATAACCACTGTATTCCAGTCTGAATATTGAACAAGTTAGAGAACAAGAAAAACATGAAATTTGAATAATCTCTTTTGATTCTTGTAAGATCACAACAAAGTTCATAAAGGAAATTATAAGCTTGAAGCGGGTTCATTGCTTTGATTTCTCTGAATTACATACATATATCAGTGAACGCATTAAGACAAATCAGTGTCAATTATTCTAGCTTTTTAACCGGATGCCCAAAGTACGTAGCAAATAGCAAATTTAGCTTCTTTCAGAGTAATTCGCCTAAAAAACAGCGAAATTTGGCTCGCGTCACCTCCTCTGTGCATTCCATTTCTGCTTATCGCGGAGGGAAAAAGATTTACAGGCCACTGAGCGCGCTAACAAGAACAGAGAGGATTCCTTTAAATATAGCAATTGGGGAGACCTAAATTACTCCAGTCGTCGCTGCTATGATTAGGACCGGCGAGCGAATCTCCGGCAGAACGGAAAAGAGAACTTATTTTCCTGGAAAAAACACGACATTGTTTATCGACTGACCCTTTTCCACGGCGTGCATTCGAAGAAAATGTCATCGCGTTCATTTCTCATTCTGACTCGACCCAATGAGCATGAGTCCTGAACAATTGAAGAATACATAGAATGGGGGCTGAGAATTGGAGAAAGAAAAAAAGGAGAGGGATTTACAAAAAGGAGAGAAAAGAAATGGATGGGAATGAATAAAAGTGGGACGAAAAAAGAAAAATGGGGAAGAAAGAGCAAGAGCGCGCAAGAGTTCAAAGAAGATAAAGAAAAGTTAGGGAGATAAAAGAACAGCTTCATATAAGGTATTATTCACGGAATTCAGAAATAAAGAGTTGATACCGTTGTCGCTCTTTGAGTGTAAAATTTAGGAAATCATAATCGAAGCGTAAAAGGCTCAGAATCGGATGGGAGCTTCGACTAATTTAGTCGTTCACACTAAATCAAAGAGATTAATCGAAGAATGTTTCACTCAGATGGTTTATGTAATCCAGTTACATAAAAATTCTAAAGAAACAATACAGGAATAAAACCATATAAAATATAATAATAAAAAATATAAAAAAATTACTTCGCAAAACCATGCAATTAATAGCCTAATTACACTAACTCAAAACACATAAAAGCAGTAGCAGAAATATCTGCCCGTAAAATAGAAGGCGTGGGTTCGAGTCTCACTCACTCCGATAATTTTCTCTTCTCTTTATCCGTTGCTACTAGATTTTAGGTAAAGCTTTTCTTCTTTCCCTAAGAAAGTGCTATTTTGACAAAATCATTAATCCTCCAGAAGTCTGAATCATGGCTGAAGGGGAAACGAGTATTAGTATTCCTTTTTGGTAAAAAGTTCTCTCCTAGGCGGTATCGCTAAACACGATGTAAGTACACTATGCGTACAGATAGGCATAAATATACGGCGCTTCGGGGACGGCGTGGGCAAGAAAAGTAGATACGGAGGGGTTGGAAATAAAGGAAGCTGCGGCCGCAAATTTATCGCGCATCCCATATTAAAATACACGGCCCAAAATGCCGTTCTTCTTGGGACTTCCCTCAAACTTCCTGCTCCTCCACATCATCGCTTGGGGCTGCTTCTGCCCCTATGAAACAACCGACGCCAAGTTTTTTACGATATGTTCCTCGCTCTCCACTCCTCCGCACGTATTTTGTTTTGTTAATTTCGGGCACGTACGGTTAAAAAAATGGCGCATGTTTATTTTCACCTAACCGCTGTAACGCATGGCCTCCAATATGGGGCGTGAATATTAAAATCCGAAGAAGAGGGTTATTCCGTAAACTATTTCACTGAAGGCTTATTTTGCTCATAAAGAGTTCCTCAACATTAACGTAAAAGGTTGCTGAATCTCAGGTTGCAATTTCTGGGAGGGTTGTCGGTTCACCTTCAGGAAATCAATCGTCAAAATGCCACCGAAGCTCACTTGGATATAAATCCTCATGATAATACCAAGTAAGTTCAATTTATTCAGTAATTTCAGTATTCAGTCATTTTAATTAGGCTGCAATTACCTAAACTGCGGAATAATCTAGATTCTAACTTGGTGAAACTATCCAACTAGCACCCTAAGAAGGAAAGTTTTCTACATAGGGAAACGATTCAGATGACGAGAAATTTATGAGATCAAACAAGAAAACGAGAAATTCAAAAGGAATGCTGAAATATTCTAAATTCTGTATTTCCTCGTGTAATTAATTTTTTTAATATAGTTTTATTTCCGTGGTAAAAGGGAAATCCATCGCATATAAGAAACACAAAAATGAGATTATTTGAAAATATTAACGGATTTCTGGCTGATATTCTCTTTTAGAACATACCAAAGGGGCTTCATGGGTACACCTAAGTACCTGAGTTTGCTTAAGACGTTAATCTCTGTATCCCATTGATCTCTCGATATATTACAATGAGTGTTTTTGAATGATGATCTACTGCACTACGCGATGGGGTAGTGATGAGCGTGGAAGCATAGTAGCACAGGTCTCCCAGGATCGAATCTGGTTATAGTTAATGCTTAAGATGCTGTATTTGATGGCAACAAAATCCACAAGGTCACAAATCATCACTTATATTAAACAAAAGACAGGGCCTTATACTTTCCCAGGAATTAAATCTCTTCCTTCAGGCGCCGACATTCTCCACATATGAGAAACTAAATGGCGCAGTTAAAAACTAGAGAAGCATCTTAAATACGAAGGAAGCTACTGAAACGCTCCCGACTTTTTTTCGAGCGCTTGCATAAGCTGATATGGAATACGAAAAACACTCCGAAAAATAACAATGGGCCAAAAAATAAAGCGCTAACGATAAAGCGTACGCATGCAAACTCCCTTATCTCTGCCCCCTCTTAAAACTTCCTAAAAAGTCCCCACCCCACGGGCAGCACCCCTGCACCAATGAGCGGACGGGAACCCCACCCACCCGCACCAAACACCCTTCAGAAAACCCTTTCACGCCTCCGCTACTCTAGTTACTATGGAAACCCCGTCGGACCGCCCATCTTCCCGTCTCCAGTTTCTTTTAAATATTTTCTTCTCTCCCTCCAGATATTCAAATAAGACCGCGTTATTTTTCCGTTTTCCTCCATCCAATCTACTGGCATCGTTTCTTTCTCCTTCCACTAAATCTCATCTCTTATGAGCGGTGTTTCCTATCTTTCCTACGATAAAGGCACCACTATCATCGTGGTTCCCCAAAATGCGTGATTAGGAATGATTTCGCATCACTTTTCCTTTTCCCCGACAGTTAGCTTCCTGAAATATCATTTTCCGAATACCATTACGCTTCCCTTTAGAATATTTTATACCTAAGAAGGAGGGAGCGAAAATGACTTTATTTAGGAATTAAGACTCAACAACGGGTAAAGGCTAAACCATTGGTTCTAAATTACATCATGATGCATGAAATATTATGCATTTGTCATTTGTTACAGGATACAGATATTTTTACCTTTCATTTACTTGTTTCAGTCTAGTTCATAGTACTATAATAACATGAAAGCACTATAAAAACATGGAAGCTAAGTATGAGTGATGATGCCATACGATATTTGGCGGCTTACGAAGTATTTATAAAAATATAATGTAAACGATGACGAACAATGACACTCCTTTGGGTCAATCCATATTGAATGACTTCAGGATAAGTAGTCCATTCATATTTGACAAGAAAGGTCCCTGGTTCGATTCCTGTTGGGGCGATGTGCGTGTGCGAAATCTTCTTCGAACTACTTCTTACAGTACAACTACTACTTCACTGAATGATATGAAAAATGTGTTTCGCTGGGTTATTGTGGTGCATTTTCGTGTACGTTCTCCATAAGTTAAGTGAGGAATGTAAGCGCAAACTATCTCAAGCCTCATATTACCTGCTTAGACCCATTTCTTCCCCGAATCTTAAAGAGGAAGAAAACATATTAGACGAATTCTTTCCCTCACTTTAGTACCGAGACAAAAGATCTAACGGTTAGAATAGCGTGTTGCCTACGCGCCAGGATCTGTCAACGACGAATGCGTAATTCAGGATAAACAGCACCTCGAAATTCAGTCTCATTGATTCAATCTCCATTCGCCTCACTTCTTACATTCGGGATGAATGAGTTTTTTCTAAGAAAGAATATCGAATACCAAATTAGATAAGTCTCAGTAATTTTCTAAAAGAGGGAAGGTAAAATTTCGAAGAGCCAAAAAACAGAGATAATTTACATGTGAGCCCACAAATTGATAGGAAACACTTATCATGCGGATTCAATGAATGTGAAATTGCACTACTATTAACAACGAGAAGACAATTATTAATATAAGACGCACTATTCGACGTGAAAAATAAATTGCATAAGATTAGATTGATTCATATACGATTTGTGTTGGACCAATTTGATACGGAGCTTTTCTTTGCTAAAGGTCTTTGCGGAGTGTAATGTGGCCAAAATGCTCAAGTCGTTTCGCGACGACTGTCATCCTGGAGGATGCGTCAACATCCGTCATGTAAAGCAGAGGATTAAGATATGAGGCAGGTGCAGAATGACGTAAGTCGAACAATACGTGTATCGCGTGATCGATTTTTGGCCATCACTCAAAGCTTCTCTCATTCCCACACCCATTCTCTCTCTCTCACATTTGGGATTCCATTTATTCCTCCTCCATTTCACTTTCTGCTCCGTCAGCTTTTTATCTCTTCTTTCTCATTGGTCGCTTCCATTTTGGACTCGCTCATTGAATGCGTAGAACAAAGATACTCAAACGAAGAAAAAGATAATGAATGTCATAAGACAAGTGAAGGTCTAAGCGAAATGAGTGAACGTGGGAGAAGGCAAGAATTAGATTTGAGGTGATAAGAAAATATAAAACAGGAGAGAGACGAGAAGGCGGAGAATCTTGGAGATAAGGTCATGAAATATTAATCAGTTCCTTGATAAGATTTTTTATGCCAGCGGAACGTGTTAAAATGGATATTGTACGTGGTATGAAATCAGGATTGTGAGATCCCAAACCTCGTCAAGGAGTAACGAACTTCTTTTCTTTAGCGTGTGGATGAGAAGGGAAACAAGTTATACATACTTGAGACTGATTGTGTTAAACTCATAAGTTATTTTAGATGAGAGAATTACTCGGTAAATCTTGAATTAAAAAGCCATTGACTTTCATAATAAGAGTTCAGTATACTAGCATTTTAGAAATAGAAAACTTTCTGCTGAAGTAATTTACGGCGTGGCATTATATGAAAAAAAACACGAGTGCCATTTTCTATTTTGATTACTAACGAAGGAAGGCAAACAATGAAGTAAGAAATAAAATCAAAGTAATGCGATTATAAAGAAAAAATTGCTAGAGACAAATCGAGTTATGAACAAAAGATAATGAAAAAAGGAAAGACAGTCCCTTCTTTCATCCCTTCGGGCCAATACGGCCTTGTCTAATCTCAAGCCTCCCCTTGGAACCCTACTTCACCAAGCGTAACGACAAATGCTAACCGTTTTCATAATTTAAAGAGAGAAAATAAAAGGGGACCCAAGCCCTGAGGCACCTCCGTGAGACACCTTTTGAAGACTTGCACTACTTCGTCCTAGATCATCGGAGGGTGAATGCTTACGGAGAATTGTGGAGGTCTTAACGATGGCTTTGAAAGAAAATGGGGAGGAGAGGGTGTGTGAGGGAGTTTTTTGAAATGAGAGGGACGACTAGATATTGCAGGTCTAAGGGGTTGACGCAAGATAAGGGCTCTTTGGGATGGCTGCGGGTGAGCCTGGGGTTGAAATGTCGTAGGCCATTTAAAAAAAAGCGAGTGTAAGAGTAGTTCGGTAGGGGTGGATTTGATAGGGAATGGAAGGATCAGATGGGATCGGTGTGAGGATATGGGGAAAGAATATGGTTTGATCTATAGGTTAGTGTTTGGGTTTAGGCATAGGGAACGGAATCACCAAAATACACGGATTATTATAGCTAACCCTAGGCGATTTTTACAGGGACGGGCTATCGGGGCACAACAGTGTTATGTTGTTGCAAGTCATTAACTCAAGAGCCGAGCTGATGACATTGAGTCTGTAAGAGAATTGAGACACGACCTAGGACGCAAGGAAGATCGGCCGTCGAATTTTCAACTTCAAGAGAAGTCCTTGAATTATTATTATTATTATGTAGTTAATTGTTGAGTTGGTTCAGATCGGAAAGTATAAACCCGGATTCTAATGTAAGCTCCGAGATGGCTTATAATTTCTTGAATGAAGAAGAACATGAATGAATCTTCTCTAATCGTGGAATGTTTTTTGCTCGTAAAGGAACAAAAATGGACAACGAAAATATTTTTCTGCTCCCAAGAGCTTTTTACCAAAATTATTCCGAAATAAACCCAGGTCAAAATACAACAATTCAATAAAAGCTCCACTAGTCGACTGAATATTCATTCATTTATTACAGCCATTCTCGGTTTCCGCAAGAAAATCACACCGGAGAGTGAATGGAGAATTTATTAATTCACTTAGAGTGACAATTTCCTCCCTCGCCAACGCTTAACATTCAGGCGAGAGATACTTTTATCCGACTATTTAACCTTTTATTATGCGCAGTGTTAGATGCGATGCAAAGAAGAGAAAATGGCTGCAGGCATTTTTTGACAGCTCTCGGACAGGCGGTGGATGAAGGGGCCGCCAGAGGGGTCCTATAGAAAGAGGAGAGGGAAAAGGTTTTCCCATGCGAAGTGAGATATGGACCACCAAGAGGAGATAAAGAAATAAAATGGAAGAAGAGGCGTCTCTCAACGAATTATATTCCTAAGTTTTTGGGGTGGAGAGGGAGAAGGGCCCTCCAGAAATGGCGAGAAAGGAAGTTTGGAAGTTCCGTCCCCCTTTTAAAGTTCCGAAAGTAAATGGTGAGATTCTTGTATGACTCAAATTCTAACCTTTATCTATGCCATTGCAGAAGCGCAGAAAGAATTTTGTCATCACTGAAATTTTTTAATAATTCACTCATTTATTTACAGAGACTCCAACATCCATCACTAGTCAACTACAATGAGGACAATTACATCCTCCGAGCCCTCACTAGAACTCAAACCAGGGACATAAGTGAGGGTAGACCTACTCATCATCTAACAATCCTACAACATCACCATGATGTTTAAATTCTAGAATTTGCGAAGTCTTCCATACAGGAAACACACTTCGAAACGCTTAAAACATTTCTTAAATGGAGGCTACTGGAATAGCCCTCTTCTCCGGGAAATACTTCCGCGTAAAAGCATTGCTACCAAAATGAACAAAAATCCGGTCGGAAACAAAAAACGGCCCCTAACAAAGAAATCCGGCCCAAAACGAGAAAGGGAGCAGTGAGAGGGAAAAAAAGAGAGGCAGCGCGAGATGGCAAACAGCGGACGGGGGGCGCATTTGCAATAAGGGGAAAGCGAAGCTTTAATGGCGCGGAGGGAAAGGGTGGGCGTATTGGAGGAAAGCTAGACGAGGGGGTGGCGGGGGTTGGTCCATGCCAAGCGGAAGGGGGCAGGAGAGTGAAATGGGGAAGGAATAACGTCTGAATGAGAAGGGATTCAAAATTGAGGGAGGGCCCAGTCGTATTTTATATTCTCTATCTCATAATGTGAAATTACGAGGGGAGGGCGGGTTAAAGGGGAAGAAGATGGCGGAGAGCCGTGCTCAAATCGTCGTCTTTCGATGGATCTTTCCTTTGCGAGTGACTAATTGTACCAAAGAATGCGATGCAGGAGCGAAATGTTGCCGCGTCGTCCAAAAAGTGATCCAATTTACTTTTCCACCCAAACAATGGGATGGTTCTTCCTTTGAGGATGAGTTCTAAAAATACGCGATGGTCGAAACCGAGTGCTAAAAACTCCCTTCGTTTTTTCGCCGAAATAAAACCGGTCGAAAGTTTACAACCGATCGGCGCGTCCCAATGTAATCGTGAATGTAAATAGAAGCACAGAAAAAAGGAGATCCAAATGAAACAGCGGCAGTTATTTACACGGAATTCAAACGGAGGAGCTCACATTGCATTCCTCTCCGGAGTCCAATTTGAGGTCCGGCGAGAAGAATGTATGGAAATTGAAGTCGTGGGAGGTGTAAAAGTTAAGTTACAGGAGCAAGAGAAGGGAAGAGAAAACTCCTTCCAAACTGATTTCGTTCGGATGGATACGGCACCAAGGAGAAGGTTTTAGTTGGGCCTTTCATCCAACCCTTGCAAATCGAATTCCTTCGACTATCAGCATGATATGGGCTGTATTATATTCAGGGCTTTGCTTGATATCTCCATCCAATTCAGATTCGTACTTTCTTATTTATTTACAAACATGATTTTGTAATAATTGATATAACAATAGCGTGAATTATCCTGTAAAAGACCAGATTATTCTAACTTTTAATTATATATTAGGAAAAAATGGCAGTAATGATGAGTAACGTAAAAAAGGTGACTATAGTAAGATTTGGGAATGGCAGCCAAAGAAAGTCGACAGCCGGGGAAAATGAAACGTTGTTGTAAAAAAGTGATAATTTTCAACATATACTTTTATAATTTTCCCCTTCGTGTCTGCATGATAAAATGTCGTTTTCGGTGATCTAGTTAAAATGTGTATCTCGCCACCAAGACAGTATCCTACCTGCAAGTTCTACTTAGATTAAAATAAGAATCTTGTCTATATATGCTGATTCTATACGAATTTTCGATAGAAATAAACGATAAATTTATATTGTTAAGTGATTAATACTAATATCCGTTACCTATTCATATATTTAGCCAGTATAAATTCTTTACAAGAATTAATGAAGGATAAAGGTATGTATCTCTTAAAAATGTATCGATTATTTTGGTCTAAAATATGCAATAAAATGGAAAAATATATGGCAAAAAAAACAATACCCTACTCGAAACCAGTGGCAAGAGTGTCGGTAAGAATCAAACGCCACATGATTCAATGAACGAGATAATCCTCACGACGAAGAAGGAGATGCGGGTAGCAAAAAAAGACAGTCGGCACGAATTTATTTCATCGGAACGAATAAAAAAGCACGCGTGCTCGGAGAATGCAGAAGAAAAAGAAATGGAAATGAAGGAGGAAAAAATTGAGGATCGATAAAAGAAATGGCTGGTGTGAAAAGTGAGTGTGGGAAGTGTGAATATGGATGCTAAGCAGTGTGGGCGAGGAGCATGCGTGGGGGAATTTCAAAGAGGGGGCGGAAAGTTAGACAAAAGGGGGGGTTTAAACGAAGAATGAGTCGGAATGGAGGGCTGCGATTGGCGGGGGAGGGGAAGAACGGGATTGGATGAGAAGTTTGTTTAGTTGGTTCGGAAGGGGACATAAAAAGCATTAGAGGAAGGAAGAGAGAGCGGCTCATGAATAATTGTGAAATGAGACCATTTGGTGTGGACCCAATAGAGAAGGCGAAACGAAACGGGAATGCTGATGAGTACTCCCTGATAAGTTTTTTTCATTCAATCCGAATTTTGATTAGTTTGGGCGAGATTCGGATAGGTAATAATGTTCCCGATGGGTGGGGACGTATATATTTATTCCAATGTTTTTTTTTCTATTCTGGGGGAGTTTAATGGTTATTGTTTTGGTCGCATGCGAGTCGGCCATCTTGGCGGATGAGGAATGAGAAGGTGATTGGATGGGCGTTCCTTCTGAAATAAGCGGTTGACAACGTGTTACGAGATCAACTACATTAATCCGATTCCGTTTTGAAATCTCGGACGCGCTGCTGATTCTAAATTGGTTTTTACCGTTACCATTCCGAACGTGTCGCGCCGAGGGATTCATTCTCTCTCCACTGATCTCATGACTGAAAATTCTTAATTTACTCGATGTTTCTACTCAAAGGCAATAACTGAGGGAATCAAGGGAATACGCCTGTCTGGAGTCACGCTATACTCTCTGGAAACTATGATTAAAGATGCTGAAGAATGAGATTTATTAAACCCGAGAAGTTGTATTCTCAATTGTGATATGATAGAATAATTTTCTGGATAAAAATCTCAAGGCCTTATGTATTATCCCTATACCATAAATCAAATTACTATTTCTGCGTCTTTAATCATTTAGCACAATTATATTAGGTGTTATATACAAAGAAAATATAGGTGTTATATGTGCGTATAAATACGTGTTTAACTTTAAAATAATGATATTTTTTATAGTCCGGCGCCGCTATTCGAGAGATTTTAATATTTCTCCCGAATTTTATGAAACACAAGGATTTTTTTGTCAGATATTTTCTAGCTATCTCACAATAATACCAAACTGCTTATCATGGATTTTTGTGCCAAATTACAAGGGACGGTTTATGAAAAATACTGTCTCATCACATACGAATTCAAAGTAATGGACATACACTTATTATTTCAAATCTTAAAAGCCATGAGTTGTCGCAATCTTCATCAAACTCACGATTCCTCTCCTGTTATTTCACCACTTTACGAACCAAAACGAATAAATCACCGCTGGTTAATCTAAATGTTCTCCAGCATTCAGTAAGAAAACAAACGCCGCTAAAATATTCAGGACAATTATAGGAGTCACTCCGAATTGTAAATTTTCCGAAAATACTATCCATGTTGGAATAGCGGAGGCTGAGGGAGCGATGAAAAATTCATTTCGGTACTTAAAAAAATCCCAGACGATACTGTGCCCATCACTCTCCGAAAAATCTACAAGCTCCTCCTCGCCTTAATGCATTTCCTTCCTTTGGCGTCGTTAAGAATTCATGTCATTTCGGCCGCCTATGGTATGGTGCACGGTAAAAGTTAAGAGGATTTGAGGATGGGAGTGATTGGCGAGGATGCCCGAAAGAAAGGAGCCTGGATTAAAAATGGAACGAGCCTAGCATTATAAAAAGTTAAAAAGGAATGTTTTCATATTCTGCAATGACCCGTTTAGAGAAAGGAACCCCTGCAGAGTGAAACATCAAGGGAAATTAAAATATAAGATTCCTATTCTTAAATAATATACTCAGAGAGTGACCGAGGATTCTAAGCTGTTTATTCTGAAGTATGTCTATTTTATTTAATCGTGGATTAGAAATTCTTAATCAGTACCCTGTGTAGAAGAAGTTAAGATTACAATCCTGCTTTGTGATTCGAGTTATACAATTGTAGAAATGGTCTTTTAGTTCTCCTAAAGTAAGTGGATCTTAGGCGGAAATACAATAATCTAATAGCAGGAACAAGAAATTAATATTTTAGTTGAACAGACGCATAACAAAGGATTTTTTACTCTAGAATGTAATGGATCAATCTAAATTTGTGACGCGATTACCTCAATATTTGAATCGTTTTTTGGAAAGATATTATACATATTAAAATTAATCATAAACATTGGAAGTGGTAAAAATAAGAATAAAATGATAAAAAGAAAGATTTCATTGTACTGGAAAATAATAAAACTTTCTACAAGCCGTGGAAAAATGCTACGTTTATTATTCATTACGATTTGGTAACACCTGTTTCTTGAACAATTCCTGGCTAGAATAAATTTTGGAAAGATCCAATAAATTAATGATAAGTGGAGAACTATCAAGATTTCAAGCTTGAAATTATTTTCCGAGACTTTCTAATGTACGTCGAATAGCGATCACTCTGGGAGTATAAAGAAGTATGGAGACTAGCAAGAAAAACGCATCACTACCATGTTTTAATATTAATTATTATCTTGCAACTCCTAAAGTTCTCCTTAAACGGCGAGTTATCTTTAAATAAGCGTCTCCGACCTTAACGAAGGAAAACAACACCCCACAAAGTGTGGTTCCTTCCTACAAATTTAGAGGAATAAGGAACGGTTAACCCCCGCCATAGGTAATATATATAGTTTCGAAAGGCTGTGAAAACTTAAAAATAGCTCTCGGATAACTAAGGAATTTCATAAGCCGCAAATATTTACGCGAGAATTTGCAATACAAACATTCCTCGCGAAAGAATCGGTTGCCAACGCGTTAGCTGCCGACGAAAATTCAGCGGTTTTGTTAGAGTGCTAAATCTCCGCGTAGGGGATTGGGGAATAGGAGAGAAGGAATGCTGGGAAGAGAAGGGTTAGAAAGGCGCTAAAAATATAAGAAAAAATATCTTTGGCGAATGAAATGGTAAATTTAAGGGCGCCCGGGAAGAGTGAACTGGAAGGAAACAAAATGAGAGAGGGAAAAGAATAAGAAGAAAAAATAACTCCTCTTTTGTTCGGGTGTTTTTTTCCGCCGACGCAGGAAGTAATTGAATTAAGAATTGATGACGGGAGGCAAAATGCATATGGCATCCTCTCTTAGCCACACGTGTGCAGGATACGAAATGGAAAATAAGGAAAACCCGAGGGAACAATTTTTACGAAACGAATTTCTTCCGAGAACGAAACCCATGCATGAATTACGCAGGGATCTTTGATGCGAACTTAGGGATATCGTACATAAGGTTTAGTGTCGAACTTTACGGCCGTACTTCCGATATAAAGACTGAATAAACGACACATACTTTCACTTTTTTACGATAAGGCTGTAATTATGCCTAACAATGAGACCCTCACGCTATTTCCGGCTCACCATTTCATCTTATACCATCAACATTAATAATCTTCACTAAGGAATACCTTCGTTTTGCAAAAAATTAAACCTGTGGAAATGCATTGTATTAAGTATTTTCCTGCTTCTAATGAACATAATCTTAGGATATAAACTAATGCAAATCGTAAAATTTTAATTTCAAGGAAACTCCTTTTCAAAGTAAAAATGAGTACATTCAAAATGCTTATAGAATAACTTAAGATGTTCTATTTTTTTAGCTTTTTTTTAACTATAAGATTGAAGATTAGCAAAAAGATTCGCTCCTATTAAGAATGCTGCTTATTTTCTGTAGGAAGTTTATAAAGCCTCATTTCTGTAAGTAATAGCAATAGACGAATACTTCTTAGAGAGAAAAGGCGGAGAAAATATGTAAAAGCATAAGTTTTACTCACTCGCCATAGAGCGAAGAAAGTGAATTTCGGAAGAAATGATTTCCGGTGAAGTGAATGGGAAGAGATAAAGAAAAGAAACAAAGCGATAAGGAGAGGAGAAACGCCGCTTCGATGAAAAGGAAGAAGATGTACGATATTTGATAAACGAAGGTTGGTGTAGGCGGAAAGAGTAAGAAATAATTTACTAAAAGAGAAGGCATCATTTCTAATAATCCCTCGAGGCCTCCCAACCAGGAAGCTTAACGATATAAAGTTCAGCAGCTTATGGTAACTAAGGAAGTAAATTTCTAAACGTTTCGCAATGTCATATGGATAAAAAAAGGGAGCGCCTATCATTTTAATCTGTAGAAATAGCAGGCTATTCAGTTGCTGATTGAGTGATTACTCTCTCCTGGATATTGTTGATAAATAAACGTTTCTGAACATACAAAAAAAGGAAGAAGTACAAGAAAATGATTTGGGGTGCTATAGAGTAAAAATTATATCGATCTTACATGATGCTCAAGAAATGAGAGATGAGAGAAAAAATCTCAAGATATTAATAGACTGACAATTTTAGAATGAATGTAAGGCACACCTGATGGTTCACAAAGAATAATAAGAAAACAAATACGTTGAGCTAACGACATATAAAATTATTCAATAATTAATTTTACTGCTATAAATAAAAAGTTACTGGAAAACGCTAAGAGAATAGCGTTACGCCGGCGAAATCTTGTGCCAAAAAATCTTATTTCAAGTAAGATTTTGACAGACACTACTTATTTAAAGATATCAAAACTGAGCCGAGTGAATGGATAAGTAATGAAAGCGATTGATAGCGAAGCGGGTTGGAATCAATAAACACGGGAGAAATGAAAACATATAAGCAAAAGGTCCTAATGGAAAGTGTATGAGAGGCAGGTGACACCCGGAAAGAGGATGAGTGTTCGGAGGAAAGGAAGGCGTGGCCCCATGGAGCCATTCTCCCCTTAAAAAAAACTCCCCAAACTGCCACTCAACTTCCACCTCCCAACCCCTTCGTTTCCCTCTCTTCATTTTCTCAGCCCTCATTCCCCACCCCCGCTATCCCTTAGAGGTGTCTCGTAAGTTGCGAGACCCTGGAGGGAAATAAGTGTCGAACCTTGGGACATGATTGTCACGCGGAGCAGGGGGAGTGGACGGCGGGAGAGGAGAGTGGTAACCACAGTATCTGGAATGGCACAGGAGGGAGTAGAAACTGCGGAATGCCCTTAGCGTGGGAGTGGGCGGATCCATTGCATTGTTTCTGATTGGAAACCGAAATGTAATTCTTTGGGAAGAAACCCAATCCTCCATCTCCCTTCCACGGAGAGAAAATGAATCTTCCTTTATTATTCATCTGTGATTTCGGGCGCTGAGTGATTTTTGGGAGGATTCGAGGGAGAAATGAATGCTTTACTTATACAGAACGAATTTTATCGAATGAATGTGAGACAAGAGGGGCTTCGAAGTTTATACAGAGCAAGATAGCCACAGGGAGAGAAAGATGGAGTATTCTCAGGATATGGAATTGGAGTAAAGCTCATTTTCTTAATGTTTAAGAAAAAGTAATCATATGAGTAAGACAATTGTATTTGCCATTGTAAGGCGAAGTATGGAGTTCACAAGCTTTCTCAGAGCAGACATCAATTTTTAATTCTGCTAAAATAAGAAGTAATATAAGAATACCACAATATAAATGTGATACAGCGGGTCTTCGATTAATGGATGCTTCCACTGGTTATCTAACTCACTCTCTAGTATCTTTACTATCTCCATACGTATACGAATCAATTTTGCCTTTTAAAATTAAAGTAATAAATTCTCTGCGACACTGTAAGGCAAGTAAAGATTTAATTATTTTCAGTTAGTGCTATCGAGAAACCTAACATTGTCTTAATGAAGAATTCATAAACAATATTATGATGCGAAAATCATCTTACAAGCTTTACTCGATTTTAATATTTTTTCTTGTAAATCCTGATATTTGATAGGGGTCAAATGAACACCTTCCAAGAAAAAAGACAGAAAGTAATAAATTCGAATCGTCATAGTAATTTCAATCCATACCAATTACTAATGTGTCATCATTGATTCCATTTGTTGTTCCTTTTAGATAAAATTCATTTTACATGGTAAAGGTAATATCTGGCACAGTATTTTTGAATCTCAGGATTTTACAGACTATGGGAAGGAAATTTTTTGGGCAAAGAAGATAATTTCGTAAAAAAATTCTTTCCCTGCCGGGATTCAATTACAAATTTCCTAGTGGTTAATTCTTTTTATATATGGGTTTACTAAATATGCCAATATAGTACAAAGTCAAAAGTCAAACTTAAAGGTAAAATGAGAGGTTTTCCTCTAGCTTCCTTTTATGCACAGGAAGGATAGCATGTAAATTCTACGCGCAACACAATGACCCTTTATAATACATAAATACAAAGATTCGATAAAGAGTGATCAAAATGAATGGCTTTGATCAGTATCATTCATTCCCTAGTAGTTTTCATACTATCATATCCATGAATAAGACCGAAAGTAATTGAAATAACATTTTTTCTATTCTAACAAATGGAAAATTTTCCATACGAAGGTACGGTAGCAAGAAATATTTACGTCGATATTATGGCAAATCACAGCTTGAGAAACCAATGGCCTAAAAAATAACACCAATAATCTCTGTGACCAATTCGGAAAATGCACTGTGATCGGCCATCCTTTTCCGCCATTTCGGAGAGATGTGAGTGGAGAAGATGTTAAACAAGAAGATGGCGTGTGGAGTGGACGTCCTCTCCTCCCGTCCAATGCATAAATTGCTCCAAGAAGAGCCATTTGCCCCACTCGGCTGGCTCCGGGTGATTCAACCATCCGGAAATGCAATAACATCTCCGTCCTCCGGCGAGTGTCCGTTGAGAGAGAATAAAGCGTCGTTTCCCGAACGATAAACACAAAAATGGAAATTAGATCGTGAACGAGGATGAACTGTCGGTTGCCATGGAAGAGGAACGAAACAAAGTAAACCTCGTTTCTTATAAGAGGAGGAAAAAAAATTAATCATTGATCTTTTCCAATATTCTGGAAAGATGTGGTCTGGGACGAAAGATCTTAGAGGAGAAAAGATTATCTTCCGCGCTTGATGGGAAAATTAATGGGATCTTATGATGATGTCTTTCCGGAAAATATAAAAGAAATGGAATATATCCCTGTTGACTACGAAATCTCGCGAGATTTTGAGTGTTATCTTGGAGGAATTCAAACTTTGGGATGGTTTTGAGACTACATTATTAGATACAATGAGATGTATTTCTGAAAAAAAATCATACTTACAAAATTGAACCATAAAGAATGCTAACGCGATACAAAAAGAACACTTTTCTATTTATTTCACTTGTGAGTTTAATTTCACGTCACGTGAATTCTAATCTATTGATGCATTCCTTTTCTCTCCTTTCATTTTTGACCATTTCACTCCTATATCCTCATAAATTACCAAAAGTGAGATTTATTATAATTTATATAGAATTTATTAAAATTTTAAAATATTACAAATCGCTAGAAAGACACGAACTTTTAATTGTCCTCTTATCAACCAATAGACTATCAAATGCTAGACTTCCAATCTTTTGAGATTGAATCAAACCTAGAATTTAATGGAGTTATAAAGAAATTTCTCGTTGTTTAAAAATGCAGATCGATTATTTACAGTAGTTATCCCAGAGGTTGGTTGGACTATCAACCTATCAATCATTAGCTAAAGAAAGCTTTGTAGGAAAGATGAGGCCTGATATTACAGAACAGGATTGGGGTGATTCGCTATCTCATCTTGCATGTAGCGTATAAGCGAAAACAGTTCATTTAAATCATTAGATGAGAAGCACCGAAAATAATGCCACTAATAAGCATCACTCCTACCTCAGACACTCTCATGTTAATAATATTACGGAAATGAAAGAGACAAAGTAAATACATACTCTTCTATCCTGCCCCTAAAGATATGAAAAATAATCTATAAATCATGATATGATAATAGGAACAGGAATCGATTATATAATTGAAATTGTGATCAATTCTGGCACCTTTTTCTTTCGATGGCATGATAATATTTGAACTTCAGCGATATCAAGTCACCTTTTATGGATTAGCTTCGATGGGATGGGTGTGCCAACTTAATTCATCTAGCGAGGACACCTTGAAAGATAAAGGATACTAAGAATCTCTCAGGGATCATGGTAAACGAAATGTAATTCAATTTAGACCAAAACAGTAACATATCGGCGCCACTGAGCGATTCCTTCATTTGAAACGACCTTTTCGATCCCAAATATTCAGCGGATTAAGACGTGAAGTATTTTGACGGCAATGAGTTTTTGATTGCACCCACTGCGTGTATTAATCATGAAGCGCGCCGCGGATTAAATAAATAACTCGCCGTCAAACAAATGTAATTCCCACAAACGTAGCGTAACACCCATTAATCATTCCGGAGAATATTGTCCTTCAGCGGATATTCCTGAAATTACTACGTAACGAGGGAGCGATCGAAAATGATGGATTCTTCTCCGTGTTTTCTGCCGTCCTCTCACCGCTGTCCATGAGTCCGTATCAAATTAGCCTCAATTGCACCTCTCAAACAAGCGCCGTCTGTCATAACGACGCACCACCTGACGTCCTCTGCGATAATTAATGACGGAAACAGTCGACTGGCGATTCGCGGGAGGGATTTTTCCCTTTTTTATTTCCTCATTTCTTTTTCGTAACGACCCTTTGCGCGCGAAGCGAAGTCACGTGACCGCGCGAAAGATCACGTAGAATGAGCGACCAATCAGGGGACACGAAAGGTAGCGAAATGAAAGGCTGCAGAAACAGTATGGACGATGAAAAAATATGCGCCTCATTAACAAGTAAGGAGTTAAAGAGTGATTCGTGCCTAGAGGCATTAGCGAGCCTCTTAATGTCACGAGCCCTCACTTCTGTTCACGATGCCGCCATATGCACGACGAGGGGTTAACGAAACACGTGATTGCAATTACTGTCACGCTAAGGCGTTGAGGAGAGAGTAATGGAAGAGAGCTTCTAAACGGCGAATGCTAACAACTCTAATGCACAGCGCAAATCAGACTAAGAAAACTATGAAAGACAACTCCTGAACACATCTAAGCGTCTTGGAAGTTATCGATTCGATGGAAGGTCATAGATTTCGATTATGGATTATTAATGGGTTTGAAATAGCCTCAAAAATTATCTTTTTACCCTCAAACTTGAGATAAAGCGACTTTAACCTCTAGAATTCTGAACGATGGCAATTTTACTTCAGAAAAATATCAACGACAGACTGAATTATCGTTCAGATTTTTCCTCTTTTCCAGAACAACGATATCGGTGTATTTTTCAATATGATTTTGACTATTTGAAGGGCTGGTGGAGAAGAGAATGTTAGCCACTATAAAAGGGGTGGAATTATTATCCTTCTTACTGTTTCCACAGATTCTATCATACGAATTTATCTTTTCCATCATTGAGATTGAAATTGTGATAGCATATGCGCGAGACTAATGTGAAATACACATGTCGCATGAATTTAAGGAGAGAGGAGACATTGCGCATCCGATCAACTACTAATTGCAAAACAATTTTGATATGAAACGAGTCGACTTAATTATAGAATAAACATACATATAAGTATATTCTGTGTCATTTCATTGATTCATCACGGCAAAATTACGTCGACATAAAGCTAAACCTACATAGATGATGGGAAGTATGGAAAACTATAACTTAGCTAGAAAAGGCGCAAATAACACAATTTTAAATATCTTAAAATTAGAAGGATAGATTTAAGGAGCGGGTTAGCAATATACTACTAATATAACTCAAATTACGCACAATCAAAGAAAAAGGAAATTTTGAAAAGAAATGCTTTAGATAATTCTAAGCATTGTTATAACTAAGTAACGTATCACTTCTCCTTCGGCAAATAGATCGAATGCCGTGAACGAGAACGTGCTCAGTTCCAGAGTAAAAGCTGAAAATACATGTAGGAGGTTATGAAGGGAGGTGTAGAAAGCGAAACAACATGTATGAAAGAATAAAAGGTATGAAGAATAAATCATAATAAACGAAGGAATTAAGGGTGCGTTAACATATCAGAGGCAGATTGATGGATATGCATGCCCGTAAGTATTCAATGCTTATTTTCAACATAAGATTCGTATCATAAGGAAGATATAAGCGTTTAAAATCCAAATCTTTCTACCGGTGATAATGCCATTGGAAATGAAGTTCTTTCGAGTAATAACCCCTTACACAAAATATCCCCAATAAATCTGTAATGAGCGTCTCTGGCAGCCATATCGAAACATCCACCCGCCCGTCTCCTTCAGAAAATTTCCATTCTAATTTTCCATTCTAAAGGACTTAAGGCGACCGTCTAATCACTCAACCTCAACTTTGCCCCTTAATTAAGCCATTGCGGATTCAACCGACCGAAATGATTCGCAAAGAAAGGAATTACGCGAGCGATTTCTTCTTCATTTCGGAGAGTAATTCGCCATCGAATCGATGTCTTTGTCTTCCTTAACGATCCGCCTCCCCTCCGCTAATCGTCTCCCTACCACTTCCCTCGCTCATTTCCCGACGCGCACTGCGCAAACGAGTCCAGCCAATGGCGTCTCTGCTAATTAACTCCTCCACCCATCTCTCCAAACGAACCTCTTTCCCATTGGTCGCTAATACTCTTTTATCTCGGCCATCCCTCCCACAGCATCCGAGCATTCCTTTGCACTTCCCTAAGAAGCTACAACGGCTCTCGAGTAATTAAATCAGCGGAGGAAATGCTCGGCAAACACTAACCCAAGCGAAAATCTATGCCTTATATTCACGGCCGATTTCGCGCCGCTTTGCATTCTGGGAGATACAATAGTCGCTGTTTCCTGAGCCACAGAGAGGTCTTGTTCCGCGCATTTTATTGTGCACGTTAACTAGGCGAATAATTCGATGAAACGTCCACTAATGGAAAGAACGAAAGGAAAAGTACTAATTGAGAATGTTTGGGAGATCCCCTTTAAATAGAAAACTGCTCCTTAGAATTCCGCGAGCCAAACAGTCCATGCTCTTTAAGAGATTCGAACCTGCTGCCACACAATAATGGACTATCACTAGGACTCAAATGAAGCCGTGTTTACTCTTCGACGATCATAGGCGAGAATTTTAAAGTCTATGAGAATAGGTAAGGCGCTAAGTTGGAACTAATACTAGCTCTCTCCTCACGTGGTGATTATGTTTCCACGCCTAATGAAATCAGCACTGCCAATGCTTTCCATTTGGAATGAAGCAATACTGTCTATTAGCAGAAATTAGCGATGGAGCCCACGTAATTTGCAATAATCCTTGGATGCTCACACACAATCAGTACGGAATCAATAGACTAAGATTACAACAGAGCCTTTGATAGATGAGTAGGGCTCTCAAAAGGCAACTTTCATGGATCAGCAAAGGTGATAAAACTAGAAAAATTACTAGTCTACCATATGGATAATAGAGTGGCTAATAATAAACACGAGAAAATAGTTCTGAGTAGCTTTTATTCTATCCGTTTCCATTGTATCCGTTCTTATTATGTGATTTTAAGTTTTGGGAGCTTTGGCTCACCCGAGACACCCACTCAAAGTGATAATTTTCTGAATTAGATGTACGAACCTACTTGATCTAGGGATTATGGTATTAAAGAGGATAGCATTAAAAACTCCAGCTATCAGAAAGGACGAATAAGATCCATATTTTCGCTTAATTTTCAAAATGCTAGAATTCAGAAGTCTCAGTCTTAAATATCCCGACGTTAACTTTTTCGTTGATGATATAAATATAAATACGAAGAAAGAAAGTACTATCGGATGCGTGGTAATGATCGCTCATTATATTAGCAGAATCCTTATGCGATATCTACGATTATCGGCAATGTTTGCAGAGAAGGCAATACGGCATAAATATTCCAGAACAATATTTTTAAACCGCAACAAGAAATCAAATTACTGTTGGATCCATCTTCACAATGATAGACCTTTTGGGAAGTTCTTTTGCATAAGCTATTCCTCATCGGTGTCAACACAAGTCTGCAGTGTCCGAGATGTCGCATATCCACCTACGTACTGTCCCCGTTAAAAATACGTGCATCTTGAATTTGAACCATTTGCACAAACGGAATCAGAAAGGCATAGGGAAGTTCATCTCACATCTGTGACAGATTCAGTCATTGCATCCGTAATTTTTAAGCATAAGTCATGAATATTCTAAGTAACTTGAACGAAATACTCCCACAGAGAGTTTAATAGTTGTAAAAGATATTAGCACCCGAAAAATCGTAAACGTGAGGTTGATAGAAATAGACGTCAATCTCCTCCACAATAATGTTGCGGGAACACACCTTGACTGGCTTTCTCTGTAAACCTAACAGTTTCCTTTATTAACATCTGGACGATATGGCTCTCCCAGAGGATAATAAAGAATGCAGTATCGCAATCCTACAAAGAGAAGTATGAAAGCCCAATAAATTTTCTCCAAAATTTCACTCTGTATGGGAAATTGATTCACTAAAAATTTTATAACTATAACATAAGATGTAACTCAAGCATAAACTCAAGACATCACCATTGACGACACATTTTTCAACCGAAAATATGAGTGTGTATTTAACATACGAAGAAGTGCAATAGACCTAACAAGATCAACAAAATATTCCTCCTCAAAGAGGCTTCATATTCTTCGTGTACGCCAGTTTCTGTGTGAAGGCCCATTACTTGGCTACCCACAATTCTTTTCTTTCGAGCACTTTTAAGGCTTCACCTCTCTTTTCATTTGTTTTCCAGGGATGGGTGTGCTCACACCGCTCTCGTCACCTTCTTAATGAAAACAGTCCACTAGAATTGGCCGGACTTCTAAGAAGAGGAGGAGAAGCGGAAAGGCAAACAGGAAGGAGGGGACTATTTTAAAGTTTCTTCGTCAGTACAAGTCATTATTACGCGAACCGTTGTGGAAGGAACACGTCTCAGGATATGGTAATGGAGAGAGCTGCGGAGTCGTTTGAAGAACCGAATTTTTCCATTTTCTTCGATTTCTTTTGTTTAGGGAGGGACGAAGAGATGAAGAGAAAAAGTGAAGTGGCGAGAGAAAAGCATGAATGAAAGCATTTCTCTAGTCGCTCAAGATCGATTCAGTTTAGGTTCATTTTTTGTTCTCCTAGACACGCACAATTTTATTTACATTTATCACGTCGAATACTACTTTTGAATCATCTATCTCTCACTAAATATTCTGTGAATTTTCTGATGGTACTAAAACCTCATACTATCCCTGTACATTGATCCGTTTATGGAGAATTGTTCTACTGATGACATTCTGACTCAAAGAGAAAAGTATGGGCAAACTACTTCAGTCTTTCCTTCATTCCAGCGGTTGTGCTCGCTTGAGCTCTAAACCAATCTTTTGGCTCGAACACACTTTCTAATCCTCAGTTAGTTATCGTCGATAAGTTTAAGATATTACGAATCACGAAGTCTGTGAAAAAAATTTCATTTAACTACACACAGAATGAAGAAGCGACCTGAAGGTGTGATAGCACAAAGGTGTCACTAAGTTTTTAAGTATTAATTTTCTTCAACAGTTGATTGTGACATGCTTTCCTATTTTATACTTACTGATTACCTATGACGGTAGAATCATAGTTTTAGTCTAAATAAAACAGGTGTAACTGCTGTGAATGGTCTGATAAGCATTGATACGGAAATGTCACGTCATTTGGTTTTCGACGTAAGATTGGATATTATTATGAATGATAAAATCTCATAGTAATAACTATTTTTCCAAATTAGCAACACATGTAAACAATACAGAATCAGGTCCTTCTTGAAGGTAATTACGGATTTATCATTAGGCATGATTATGCAGCGCGGATAGGGAAAATACTGATATATCTCTCTTTACAATACAATATGCAATTAATTAATTTCGCAGTTTTAGTGAAACTTCAATATTACTTCCGATGTTTTCTCGTTGAAGTCTTAAAAAGTTAAGAAATGTTTATATATAATACGTTGGAGCATTTTTGTGCCTCACTTTCAAGGAATCTTCGTAGAAACGGCGAATCAACCAGAAAAATTAATTTTTAAAACGATATCAAATAATATAACTAGCTTTCTCATTTCCACAATGAAAATAGTTGCCTTGGAGTCATGAAGGAAACGTGAAAATTGAAGTAACATTCTACAGCTGTTAACCATAAGGAATGCAAAGAGGTTTACATAGGATGGACGGATTCAGTTTCAACAGCAAGTGACAAGTGCGGCTAATGAAATAACGATTATAGTCAAAAAGGTCACCGAAAACCTCAACGGTAATGAGGACGCGTAAGTGCATCCAAAATGTCTTATTGGTCATATTCATTAGCCCTTTGCCGATAAACGTCCTCGAGTGAAAATGAGAGCGCTGCGCTCGTTACAGACGAATTGATAAATAATTGGCGTCTTAGGCGTACAGCGCAACGAGGTTATGAGACGTTATTGAAATGGATTTTTCACTTCGCTTTATCTTCGATGGAGATCTTTTACAGGCACTAAGGAGGCAGATGAAAATGTCATAAGAGAAGAAATGCAGTATCGGAACCCCGGGTGACGGTTTAGAGATTTACATATCATAAAAAGAAACATCTAAAATATCTTAGTCTTGAAAAACAGGTACAGATGTTTAACAATATGCGTTAAAGAAACTACTTCGTTCTATTTTAGTGAACTGGAAACTAAAGTAGAAGCATCAACAGAGATTAAATTTGCGTTCAGGCAAGAAATGGATCTCGCAGAAGCAGATATAAAACACCAATGGAAGTAGAATTAATGTTATTCGAATTCCCACCCGATATCGTCAGCGAAACGTAACTAAGTCTAGTATTTCCTTCTTCAAAGCGATTGGAGTTTAGAATGAAGTTCAGGCTGAATACTTCAATGGGTTAGTTAGGTAAGTACAACTAGGAGAGCTATATCCATGATGAAGAAATGTTTCCATAAATAATATTAATAATATTTATATTGTTAATTTAGTTATTTGACAAATTTTCATATGAAGTGAACCGGGTTGTTACCACAGAATGGCCGCTGAAGATGAAAAAAAAATTTTATCTTCCCAATGAAAGCGAAATACTCGTCCAACGGAAACCAAAACACAAAATGGTTTAAAAAACGAGCATTTTTCAAAATCCAATTCTTTCCAAAAGTCCGGAAAAATGAACTGCAAGTGCACCTCCCAGCTGTGTGATTTCACCCTCCGATAATCCGACTAAGTTTGAAAGCCCGTTACGCACAACCGAGTGACTATCCTTGCGGTCTTCGGAGGCATTTGCGGAAATAAAATCATCGGCGGATCGGAGCGAAAAAGTGGTGAAGTGTAAAAACAGTATCGCTCCCTCGGAATCTCACGGGGAGATGACAAGCAACGTGCAGAACGGACAATAATGTCACGTCGAAGCGAGATGAAAAGTGACGTTGATCTGAGAATACACGAGAATAAATGCGAGGCCAAAGAGAGGGCCTATCTAAAGCCAACCGCTGTAATTGCGGCTGTAATGCTTCGAATTCCATTATTAAAATGTCGCGAGGTGATTAAACGGCCGATAATTAGTTGCACACACATATATACCGTACAAATCATTAACTGGACTGACCTTGGTAACATGGATGGTTAGCATACGAAAAAACTCGCGGGGTTACTTCGAAATTCATACGAGAGCGTTTCCTTCTACGGCCCGAAAATGTATCGGCCGAACAAGAAAGAGCTTGTTTTGGGGAGCATTTTAGAAATGCTTAACTAATTTGAATAATAATCAGACGAGTAATTAGCGAAGGAATTCGATTACTCTTAAGTCCACTTATTAATGTAACTTTACTACTAGTAACTACTAGTAACTACTAGTAATTTAACTTAATGTATTTAAGCAATTTCCAACAAATCGATAGCAATCGCAATATCGATTCGTTCGATCATGACTGCTAATTAAGATGTTAATATAATACCCAATCATTATAGCTATGTTTAACATTCAGGTATGTCTCATTAAACTGAGGGAAGGAGTTATCCATTTTTTATTGAAATTGCCCGATTTCCCTCGGGAATACGTAATTCATCGTTTCCGTGTAGTCAAATTCAAAATTTTGTCAATATGAGTTGATAAAGAAATACGGTCAACATTTTACTAATGTCTCACTCCAAAGTGACGTTTTAGGAACCTTTCTGATTGTATGATTTTTTTAGACAGAAACGTTATTCCTATAGCATAACGACCGCTATGTATGATCCTGAACTGGTTATACTCTTTCGGACAAATGGGCGACTTAACGCTTTCCGTACATAAGTTTGGTTCCTTTTAAGTTTTCAGTTCGAGAATTTTATTATTGCCATAAACCAAAAGATCACACCCATTTTTCCTTACACATTATTCATTAGAAATACGTTGTTAAGTATCCAATTTGATTAATTTACCCCTTCATTAACGACATGGGCCTGGTGAATCCACTACTCTCTAATCGATTCAGAGCAGCCCAGTGCTTCCTTTTTATACGGATTTCTATGTTGACCCATGCTAACTAATGTTAAATAAAGCCAATACTGGCTACATTATACCTTGAAGGTGAAATATTAAAATAACTTTGGTTATAAATGTAGTAGAACAGTTATTTTGACAAAAATAATTATTAAAGTCACAGGAGTACAATTGTTGTTATGATTGGAAAGGCTAAAGCTAAAATCTGACGAAATTGGCGAATGTTCCCAACGGCAGAATGAAAAATCTGGTTTATAAACATGGCGTATTTCTTACGAGGAGCAAGGCATATCCATCTGCGGAGGCATTCATTTGATAATTACTGAAGCGGCGTAAAATAGAGCGCTGTTAAGACAGAAAAACCCATTAAACCGATCGATTGGACGCTCTGTTAAATTTTCGAAATTATTTCCGATGATCTTCTTTCCTAAACCGTGAAGCCTCCGCTCTCGTCTTGCGGCGTAAATGATCCAAGAAGTTGACACGCCCTTAAACCATACATCAAAATCAAACCTTTCCTCGTTCCAATAACTACTCGAAAAGCCGTTTCCTAGACATTTCTTATCGAATCGCCTCCCGGATATTCCACCCAAATCCTCCCTCTAATCCTCCATCAACCGCTGCAATTATGTCTAAACAACAGAGCGTACCAGACGGAGAATTCCAAACCGGTCATTAAACTTAGAGGCTGAAAAACTGCTATAATACGTCCTTTTTTCCCACAGGCGGTAAAACACACTTCCACTCGGATGCATCCGAACCTTTTATTTTGTGTTTGTTCCACCTTCTGCACGATATACTTTTCGAAAAAACACTGATCTTACCATATCTAAATTAGACCTTCGACGTGACGTCCACCAAGAGAAACCATACCTTAACGCCTCGCCCATGTGCTTGAGTTATATTTAATCAAATAATATTTTTAAGGATTCGAATAGCTTTACACTGGTTAAATAGGTTAATCCCGTATATTTGATAGAGCAGTGACGCGAAAAATGGATTCTTCCTAAATGTCAGGGTTTTAATGACTTGGAAACATCGCCTTGCATTTCAAGAAAGCTCTTGAACGTGCGGTTAGAGATCAGATCAGTCGTTATCAGCGAAGGAAAAGAGGATGCTATTACTCCACGAGAGCTCTACTAGAGAAACGTTTATTTCAGATAAGTCAATGCACGATGTAGAAGCATCGCGTTGTGGTAAGTTATCATGGACAAAAGTACATTATTTACGGAGAAACGAACTCGGAAAACATTCTCAATAAGACTTGAATGCGATGAAGTCAGTTTGATACAAAGCCTCAAATTATTGCACATTGCTTTGAAGGTGAAAACATCCTTCCATATATAACTAGAAATATGTAGAGAGATTATTACATAAATCTTAAAAGAAATTTTGATATCCAAAACTAAGCATAATCTAAGCAGTGGTATTAAAGCATATTCAAATTGATACTTCCATTAGAAAACATGAACTCGTGATCTAGGGAAATCTGATTATACTAGTAATATGCGAAAACAAGCAGAAAATCTTGTTTTTATATAGAAATTATTCACTGGTGAAGCAGCTTTCCTACTGTAAAGGTGATAGTTAATTAAAGGATATGATCATGAGATAACGGAAGCAAAATAAAAGCATTAAAGTTAAAGAAAAAGCATCCTCTGAAGTAACTCTAATGCTGTAAGCAGAATACCTTCTCAAATGCAGAAATCAGAATTTCTGAATTTTCCAAGCCAAACGTTAACGCTTTGTGTGGAGTTGTAAGTATTCATGATTGTATTTTCGATGAAAAATAATCGAATTATTCATAAGTGATGGGATGTATTTCATCATTTCGCTTCTCTCCTATTTTAGTACGAAAAAATTCCTGGTTAACATAAAAGATATTCACAATCCCAAATTTGTAACGCTCAAAATTACCCAAGGAGAGCATCACAATCTAACGGAAATCACTTTTGCTTCAGTTAGTTTCCCATTATTTCAACCAGCTAATGAGAAATTTAAGGCCAATAAGGAACCTTTCCGTCTCTAACAAGAAAGCTGAAATAATATGTTTCCATTATCTTTAATCCCTCTTTCATACGTTGGCGGAGTATGATTACTTCGTTCCCCCGAAATCCCCAAACTTCGCCTCTATTTCTCCGGTTAAGAACATTTAAGATGCAATTTATAACCCCATTCCGTCTTCTGATTTCGCCCCATTCTCCCTTCTTAAACTATCTTTATCTCCCATATCCTCATTATCTTCCTCCAACATGTTTACTCCATCCTTTCCTCTCTTAATCCCTCCTCCCTTTCTCCACTTATTGATCCCTCGCCGCTTCCTTACATATCTTCCCTTAAACCCGTGCAGCCCTTCCTTCCACCGGATTCCGGAGTCTTTAAAACGTTTCCCAGAATCTTCGATCTCCGGCCAAGCGTGTGATGAGAAAAAGGGGAAAAGAAATCCCCTTCTTTTGAGGGAAAAGATGACTTTGGAGGATCGAAATGGTTTTGGGCCAAAGGTCTCGGCTTCGGAGTCTGTTAAGGGAGGAAAAAGTAAGAAGAGGAACGAATTTAACGCCAACCGAAAATTGTATCAGCGGTGTGCTGCGTAACCGATTCGAATTAGGAGTATATGTCTGTGTAAGGCCTGATTTCGAATTAAACATTTAGTTTTGTTTTGGTATCTGCGTTGGGTTTGTTGGAGGACATTTCGGATTCGACATCAGTGTTTCGGCTGTTCTCGAAGGGATTCGCAGAGGCATGGATTACCGACGGGAGTTATTCGATATATATTTTTGCACCCCCTGCCACTCGTCGTTTGCGACGCTAGAGTCTGTATTAAATGTAAATTTTACAACAAAATTGGCTACCCATATGAAAGGCACACAAAATACCGCATTCTGCTTCCAGAGTTCAAAGATAAACTGATGTGCCGACTTGACTAAGACTCGAACCCAGATCTTAAGCCAGAGAGAGTGGCGAGAGAAAAACAGAGATTCTCAGTCACGCCCGTATACCACTTCTGTTCATCATTTTGTATTTCCAGTCACATACCTCAACTGGTGGAGTTAAAAATCCCTTCCTTCTCTCTACAACTCCAAAAGTCATTAAAAGAAAAATCCAAAATTTCGAATTCATAACCAACTTCAATAATAACTCTTATCAAGAGAATGAATATCGAAAAATTCTCTAGCCTTAAAAGATGAAACTGCACAATATTTAGAGCACTGCTGCAAGCCCAATCCAGTTACAATGGTGGACCAAGCGTAACAACGGCGAGGCTAAAATTCGAGCGCTGATGGAATCAAATAATCTAGAAATAATAACACTTTAAAAAAAGTTTTACTCAAGAAATGTTATGATGAAACGAGGGTAATAGATAAAGAAGAATGTTTTAAAACATCCAGCGAAGTGTAAGATGTGTAGATTATGTAATATTAATATGAATATAATATCAAAATGACCACCAACAAATATTTAAATACATTCGCCTGCTAAACATTAGCAAAGCTAGCTAGCAAAGTTCTTGGATATTTAAGAAGGTACTCGAAACTCGGTACTTCAAATATTTACCGACTTCGTCCCATTCATTCGACTTTGGAAGCTGACAAAGGTGAATTAAAGGAAGACTACCAACATTGTCATTTCTAGAGAAAACTAAAAGACGAATATTTTTTCACCGCTTTCCTCACACATGATAATAGAATTCTCTGCCGGGGTAAACAATAAACGTCCTTGCCAACCAGCTTCGCTGAATAAACCACGGCAAACGGGAAAAAACAACCATTTCACGAATTAACACTCGAGTAATATTTCTTACTTCGCGAGAAAACCGCGGTTACGAAAGAATCTGCGACTCCTTTTTGGACTTGTCAGGCGTTTCATTTAAACAGCATCATTCTGGGCTGAGGGATAATTGGTCAAACAGAAGAACTCTCGCGGGAACATCTCCTCAGAAATATTCCACTTCGTAAATACCACGGCGATGCTAATTTTCCGGTGGAGGGGATCCGAAGAGTTTTTATTGGCCGCGGGCGATGTTTGCTCGCAAGAAGGCTCGTTTTCTCAGGCTGGGTGGCGGTGTGTGCAGTGTCTGCCAGGCGGCAACGAGTAATGACTGTCTAATCCGCGGTCCACTCCTTTGGGTCCGCTGGATTCCGTCAGAAAAGCGGTCTTAAAGGCGACGAGATGATCTAATTTCGAGCCAATTACGATCCGAAGAAATGAAACATTTCATCCATTGGCTTTTCGGTAGGATGATGATACTGAAATGCCTTCTATAACAGACCCTATCCTCCAACTAATGAATACTTCAATAAGACACTGCGGAATAAAGAGTTAAGGGGGTTTCTACACTGTGGGAAGCTGCAATTATTAAGAAGGCGAATTATGAATTACATTTATCAAAATCGTGTCATTGATAACTCTTGCAAGGACGTCTTTTCTTTTTACTTATGAAGATTCTTTAATTTTGTCAATATAAGATTTCTCTTTAGAATCTCATGCACAATGCATTGAAAGTATTGATCGATGAGACAGTTTTCATGCATTAAACACTAATGCAATAAACCTATTTTACGGCCATTTTGTTAAGTTAATCTGACTTTTCACATTTTAATGCATTCTGAGTTCCAGCAAGCGTCTCCTTCATTAATCGCGTGTGCATGCCACATAATGTTAAATATTACTCACAAAGATTCCTAAAATCAACTTTATCAGCTTATTATTAGCTCTTTCTTCTACCTTGTTTTTAGTATCTGCTGCTTACTCACATTAAAATTCAATTTTAGTTTACTTAGGTTGAATAGTTTTAGCAGATTTCTTTTTTTAATGAATATAGTGACCGCAATTACATGGACCACAAAATTAAATTGACTGAATTTGAAAAAGCACGACGTACACCCTTCCGGTCAAATATATTTTAATGAATTTTAGCATCTAAAGCCTCTAAAGAATAATTACTATGAATATCTTGAAGAGAGGAATTTAGATTTGGATAAGTACCCCGCCAGTGGCGTATGGCAGGGGGAAATGGCATGCATGGCATATTAGTGCAACGAATACATTCCACACTGGAAATAGGCTTACGTTCAGATACTAACATTTGTGACTCAATACCTAATACCCCATCGCTGAGGGTGTGTTCCTTAATTATTTGATACAATTAACTGCTCTTTCCGCAACGCAGCCCATTCTGCAGCACCCTTCATTAGACGCTCCCTGAGGCGTATTGCCCGGTTGCATAGCCGCAGGATAAACGGCATGAATATTAGTATTCCGACGATACATGAGCATCGATTCGGTATCGAGCGAAGAGAAGAGGGATACGTTAAAGAAATAAAAGAACCCGAAGAGATGTGGGAGGGTGAAAATTCGTCCGTGTGTATCAGGGCGCATGTCCCAAGAGTGTGACTGCGCGTGTGATTGTAGTGGCCTTCATGAGGAGTGGGACGGCTAAGTTCATTAATTGGCTGGCGGGGATTGGTCGGGTGCTTTTGGGGAGAAGGGTTGAAGGGGCGGAGATTTAATGAAGCGGAGGGAAGGGCGGAAATTAGAGGTGTGAAGGGATCGCACTACAAAGGACGCGAAAGAGACAATGATGCAAGAGGAAATAGAGCAAGGCTTGCAAAATTGGAAAATAGATTACTGGGACCCTATAGTCACAGTACGCTGCAAAAACACAAAAAGAACTCATTACCCAAAAATACATATAAATGTCATGGTGTGTTTATGCATATATGCATCATGGAATTGCGAACGATTACGGTTGGAATATAGTAAAGGATTATGAAACATAGATGAATAGAATGTTCTAATTACTTTACTAATTACTTTATTTCTTAGCAAAGATTCATTATCACCTTCCGACATTCAGGGAAAGTTTACCTTAGGTATTTATTTACAATGAAAGCACGTAAAGTTGTTTGAAAGGAGTAAGCATAGAAATTAGTCAATCTTATATGAGTAACTTGGATACACACAGCGTCCATACGTCGAAATGTGGGCTACAGCGGGAATAGGCCAACGAAGAACTTAAAGAGAATAGAATGATGCGATTTGTAGACGATTTCTTGAAGAGTTCCTTTTTCAGTAAACATTGCTATTAATATTGATCCATCTTCTTTAAAATGAAAATGTATTGTCTGAACATTGAAAAGAAATCGCATCTTATGCATCCTTAAATTTTTTATGACAACCAAAAAAATTAATTGCTAAAGGTTTCAGTTGATATAATTTACCCTTATACAACGTGATGGTATAAATGATAATGTCTTCAAAAAGTTAAAGAATTCTAAAGGGAACCTAACACTTTCGTTAATCCGTCATTTTCTAATTCAAGATTAAGAGAATATCTTTAATCGATGATGACGACAAACTAACCGATATGAAATGTGATATTACAATAATTTAGCTTTAATGTAAGTTAAATGTAAGTCATTCTCAAGGTATTCATCCAAAGCAAGATCCAAAGAGGAAAGCCCATAACCTAAGAAGAGAACAGTTTCAGAATAAATTTTAACAATTAAAGTAGCACATGGATGAGGTTTAAAGGGGTGAAAGGTGGAGACTGTACCAATAAATATCTCAAACAATAACAAGATGGAGATTAAGAGAGCGAATAGGTAACGACTGTACAAGATAAGAGGGCGTCCGAGTTAAAACAAGTAATCGCGGATGGTTCACATCTTTTCTTATACGGCGTACATGCAATTATCCCAAAGAGTCGAATTTCACCATAGAGACAGTTTTGCTCATCTATAAACATGTTTAGCAAAACAAACAAAGGGTAATAACGGACATGCCTGACGTCTGAAATTACATCCATCCTGAGTTTTCATTTCACCTCAGTTTGCAAATTTTAATCTAAGAAATTATTCTGATGAAATATAGTACGTTATCTATACATACATATTTCCTGTAGAATGATTGTTGGCAACAATAAAGAAAATATTTTCAAGGAAAATGCTCAAGTGAAACCTACAAAAACTGGATTCAAATTTTTAGTAATCATTTCAAAAATTCAAGATTTCAAGGTAAGGAAACTGATAGCTTGAATAAGCATATCATTTAATAAGTGTGACTAAAATAAATTATCGGATTTAATTATATTTACTTATCCGGTCCCTTATGAATATTAAAATAAATTGAACAAAAGGAAGATTGTCATTTGATAGTCTTCTCTCGATTTAGTGACATCTAAGAAGTTATTCGACTTAAGCAAGAACTCTGGGATTTTTCGTGGAACGCATTGAAGATCATAGATTGATATACACCTCTGAGAAATTAAGATGATCCATCAAGAGGGAAGAGTATTTTTTTCATGAACAATATTTATTTCTCAAGCATCAGTCGGATTCTCATTTACGTTTTGCGATTTGATAGAATAATCAATAGTTGAGATGCTTGACTTCAAACTTAACGAGAAGATATAACCGGGTACCTTTCGAAATTTAACGTAAATTGTTTAAAATGTTTTATGAATGTTGGGTAAATAATTATTCAGAGTACCAAAAACTTGAAAGATTCTTTACCCACAATGATGCAATAGGCCGATTAGTAAAATTCACGAATGTTGAGTTAATTTTACTGAGTACCGATAGAAAAAACATGCCAAGAAGGATCAAGAGTGTTCTTTTCGTTCCACCATCTCCTTTATTTTCCACTTCTTCCTTCTTGCTTTACTCCTGAAGGACAACTCAAAATTAATTACCAATCCATATATAATACCTCCAAACCCTTCATCCGTTTTGCGGGTGTGTGTGTTGGGGAAGTGTGGAAGGACACGGCTGTCAAAGGAGGTCAGGAAAGATTCATTCTCTCGAGGATATTTGATGACACGTTTCGCGAGCTTCTTAACAATACGCTCGTTAAACAATTTCCCGAGATTTTTCTCGAAGAATGCGGTTCCGGCCAACCCGTGTTTGCCAATTTCACCGAAATTTCGGTGACACTGCGTCGAACAATGAGGCTCTAACCGTTCTCTCGATTTCTTGACACCACCCTGGTAACGAAGCTAGCCGTATTTATTAGCTGTCGTACATTCGTTCTTTTTGAGAAAGGAACGTACGAATGACGCAAGGGTTAAACAAATGAAGGTTCGCGACTCGAAGATGTTTATTTCGATTTGTAGAGAGGCGTAAATCGCCTCGTCTGTTCATGCTTACTCGACAAAGGACACTTGAAATTAGTTGAGTCGTTAAAAAGAGTCGCAAATAATGGGGTTTTAGCCGTAAGATTCCAATGGCGAACTTATTTCTGCCCGTGAAAATCAGGTCTGATCCAAAAAATGCAAAATATAAAGATATTCTGATCTACGCAGGATTTCATAATGTAGTACATACGAGGGCTGTTCAAAAAGTTCCCGAACTTTATTTATTACAACACAAATAATTCACTTAAACATTATTGCTTCGGGTCTCCTTCAAAGTACTCCCCACCCTAATGTATACACTTATCCCAACGGTATTTCCACTATTTAAAACAGTCTTGGGACGCTTCTTTCGGATTGTTCATAAGCTCCTCCGTCGAATTTTTCTTTATTTCTCGAATGGCGGCAAATCTTTTTCCTTTGAGCGGGGTTTTTAGCTTTGGGCGTAGGAATAAGTCACATGGAGCCAGGCCTAGTGAATAGGGTAGTTAGAGAAGCACAGTGGTCTTGTTTTTGGCTAAAAATTCACGAGTTACTCGTGTTGCTCCCGGTCTGCCGTCATCAGGCGAGGCACGAATTTGGGCATGACTCGATGCATCCTCAATTTTTTTAGTTAAGATTTCGTAGCAGAATCAATCGGGATGCCACACTCTTCTGCAAGCTCCCTGACATTCAAACGTCGATTTGCACTAACGAGATCGTTCACTTTTTCGATGTGGGGGTCATCTGTGGACTTCCGGAACGCTCGTCGTCTTCATCCGTTTTTGAACCGTATAAACCACTCATAACACGCGGTACGTTTCATAGCATGCTCACCAATAGTCTTTGTAATCAAATCAAAAGTTTTCGTGAAAGATTTGCCCAGTTTCACGCAGAATTTTACAGAAGAACGCTGCTCCTTCAAAGAGCTCATTTCCGCGGATCCGATTTTTCGCCGCACTCTACGATCACCTGTTCACATAAACATCCGTAACTAATGAACAAAGCAAGATATCGACAAAGTGATTAAAGGTAGTTATTTGGGAAGCTTTCGCGGATACAACGCCTATAGGCAGATAAAAAAATAACCAACTGGAGGCACACTATAAAAAAAGTTCGGGAACTTTTTGAACAGACCTCGTACATTAGAATTAGAAAGAGCAGTCACATACAGAATTAAAAGTAGGTTCTCGAATTAAAGTGATAAGAAATTCTCAATCCCGATTAATCATTAAAACGAAAACATTCGAGTTGTCGTTACATATTAAGTAAGAAATCCGTTTTGTCTAGCTTCGACGAATCAAAGAGCGTTACCAAGATGATTTAGAACGAAGGGAGGGAATCTTTAGAATGTAGAATATTTGAGCAAAGGCTTCAGTTACTTAATACAGTTTAGGAAAGTTTTCTACTACTATACTATGCGCCCTCCTTGTTACATAGGCCGTTCTAATACTGAGAGAAAATCAGGGAAATAGATGCTAGAACTTATAAATATTCAAGAATTCGTTTCATAAAAAATTCAGTAAGCATTCTACCTAAAAGTAGCGTGAAAAAAGTTAACGTTCGTATCTTTTACTTACTAGCAATCAGCTCAGCGTCGCGACGCGTCCTCCGGTTCCTACTGGTGCAGCAGAAATGGAAAAAGCCCTCTTTTCGGTCAACTGAGCTATCGCGACCTTCCAGACCCTTCAAATTGGTCTGTCTCTATTCGATCAAGGTACCTTCAGACTGTGAAAAGATTCCTTCTTTCACTCACGTTAAGTTCCACTACAATTTTCCCCTCCAATTTTTTCCTTCCTAGCTTCAAATCACCTAGCGCCAACAGATATTTCAACTGTTTTTCTTTGGCTGCAAGAACAGCGACAGAAGTTGCTCACATATTTTTCAAGACTTGACAGTGATTGTATTTACATACAATCTACTCTGCATTTACATTTTTTAAAATCTGAATTACATTTACTATCAAAGTATTACAAATTTTTTGGCGATAAAGATCGAATTTTTAAAGAGTTTTCTAATAAATTCTAAAGGCTATAATTTTAATCCCTCATTAAAATAATATGATTATTTCCATTAAAGCATATTGAATAACATATTTCATATATTTGGAAGGGAGACCTTGGAATTTAACCCTGAAGAAAATTCGGAAGGGTGGATATAATACAAAATAAATAGTGGTATAACTTAGCCCAATTGTGCTGTGCTAAATACCATATGGAATGTGGAAGTAATGAGATACCAAGATAAGTGCATGAACGCTGAATGCCGAAGAATGCATTGAATGTTGTGTTAAATAGTTTTCCGAGGTAAAAGAGACCAGCTTAGAATAAAGTAACAAAGAGCCTCAAATCAATTCCTTGATTGATGATTCGAGAGTAAAAATCAAATTTCATCTACTCTCTTAATATTTCTAAACCATATAAAATAACTGCTAGAATATATAATAAACAGAAATCCTGACGACCTCACTCCATCGATGATATGTTTAGGTGGATGAATCCGATTGTATTATTATTGCAATCATGAACGTTAGCGACGCTACAATTGGTGTCTGAGGACGTGCGAGGGGACTTGAATCAATCACCGCCTCATCCACTTCTCTTTGACACTTTAAACGAAAGCATGAAAGACTGCATCCTGAATGTCGTCGAACCAATTAAAGCAGGAAAAATGAGGGAAGTGACAGGCGTTAAGTGCTTCCTTATTGCTCATTACTCGTACTCTGTCGAACGTCTGCATTTGACATGGTGCTCGCGTTTTTAAATGCGAAAATATTCGGAACCTAATGTGTCAACTTTATTAAGGGAATATAATCTAAAATGGGGACGAACGATAAAATGACAACGCAAACTATCATGGAGAAGTTAAGAAAACGTTTATATTCTACGATAGATGAAGACTGAATAATTAGTTCCTTACTAACAATTGATTTGTTGCAAAATAAGGGAAATTTTATAACTGAAATGAGAAAACTGATCTTAATATTTTATTGCGAGGAAGATTTCAAATCCTTCAATAGGAAATAACTCGAAAATGACCACAACCTCATACAGAGTTATAACGATGAATACATCGTATCGTATGAATACACATGGTATCGATTGATTATAACTTACACTGAACATGCTGTATTCAATTCGAGGGTAGAATATGCTATTGAGAAAGTATTTTAAAAGAATGAATGAAAAATTTAAACATAGAATTTAAACAATTATCTTTAGATTTAAAAATATTGTGTATAAAAATCTTTAAGAAGATAGGGCATAAAAAAACTTGAAAAAGCCAGAAATGGACCATCGAAAATTTCAGTCATCATAAAATAATAATTTCTTACATATCTACCTCAATCTCAGGTTTGCGCTCGATACATAATAATTTCTCATTAATTGAATAACGAATATTAAAGTAAATGGAACAATAATGACTCATTAAAATGAAAATGAACATGATGGGAATATCTTCCGTCGACTATCTAAAATAGTAAATGTAGTGGTCACGATGAAATAAGGAAAGTGAAGTACAGAGCAAAGAATCGGAATGCTTCCAAAGGTGACTCCTTTCAAATCATTCAGTCACAAGACTTATAATTAGGCGAGGAGAGGGCAGGTTGAATAAGCCACTTCCTCGTTGTGGACTCAACGCATCCATTTAACGCAAGGATAGGGTAATCGTCGCTCCTAAACAGTGACATCTCTAAACGGGAGAGTTAATCAACTCCTTGTCAACGATCAATCATGCCCTCCGCGACGACTTCATGAAACAAACAATGGAAACGCGAAAACGCCCCGAATTAATACGGACGTGAAAAAGGAGAGCAAAAAAGTCGTGATCGCGCAGGTAGAGGATAAAAAAGTGCCGGTAGCACAAACGGAGGAAGATAAGGGGAAAAAAAACTATTCTTCTCCTCCCCCACCTTTTATAACGGTGGTAGATTAGATGTAAATTTAAAAGTTTATGGAACTGGGACGAGACGGGAGGTATAAAAAAAAACAGAACGAGACAGTGAGTAATAGGGTTGGGGTGGAGTGCATCGAGGATGAGCGCCCTTGTATGAGGGGAGAGATATTTTAAATCTCCGTTCTCAGAAATGATTTTGGATTAACATGGTTAATTAAATCCTTCGAGCTAGGATGATCTCATGACTCCTTTATGCCCTTTTTTCATTTCCCTTTTAGATTTCTCTCGAAATGCATCTCTGAAAAAGGTCTCGCAATTACGCGATAAGGTTTTAATGAGTGAGATAGCAAAAAGATTACGTTTAATGCTCGATGATTTTAGTTACTCGCCACTAAAACTATTAATTTTAATTACATATTTAAATTTTAATTTTAATAACAATATTCACCAAAATTTATCATTTTTAAATTACGAGGAATTGATTCATTTAGTTACACCCACTTTTAAGGGTATTTTACAATTCAGTTTATAAGAAAAAAAAGCTAAGAAGGAAGAAAGAACATATTGGTCGCGAAAAGTTAAGCTTAGACTCAGTGTAGCAACGATTATAAAATTTAACTTCTATTCATTTCCGAACCTTTGTAATATAACATTTAAGCTTTTATGTAACCTTCGTAATTGTCATAGACACACGTGATTAGATCGCGAAGGCGATGGTGAAACGCAGATAATTCCGAACGTTGCTTTTCGGGAGAGATTTGTAATTTCCACGATCAAGCATCCAAATCAGGAGTTTGTCAAGGCGAGGGCAGAGGAAGTGGAGGGAAGGGCTACTTAGGAAGCGGAAGTCATTAGTGAGTGGCGTGCAATTGCACAACCGCACGCCCACCCATCGGCGGGCACGCCCCACTACGAACGTCCGCAAAGCAACCTTTGCGAAATTAAATTGCGTACGCGACATCGATGGAACATCGTCCGATACGATTGAGACTGGTGAACGAACGAAGGCGCTAATGCAGAAGGTGAGCCAACGGAGGGCAGAACCGGAAGGAAGGGACGGCAGGTGGCCGCGAATGACAAAGGGAGGCCGCGCTGGGGTGGTGAAACAATAAATAAATTATGCTCCTACGACACGCACTCCAAATAACATGTGGACGGAGGGTTCGTTTTTACGATTTCAAAGCTCGTTAGGGACTGTCGTTAATGTGATGATTTAGCACTGTTAAATTTTGTTATAGCTGAAGCATTACTGAAAAAAAGCAAATGAGACTGCAATTTACCGTTTCTAATTTAAGGAAATGTTATGCGAAATAACGTGTTAAAGAGAGAATAACATTTTTGATTATATAATAGGCCTCCTTCCCAGTGAACTTATCGTTAATTACTAAAAATGAACTTTATCTAATCTTCAAACGTTTATTGTCTAAAAACAATGCGTAGTATTCGGGCGTTCCACTAAGTTCGGCCAGAACAGTGGTGCATATAGTTAAGCATAGAATTAAAATAGTAGAATTTCCATATTATGGCCGCTGTTAGTTAAATTTTCATTAAATTGCATTCATTAGGGTTGTCTTTGAAACGTTTTGCTGAGAAATTAATGCGATAATCTAGTATTCAAAATTATGAAACTATTTCTTATCTAGAGAACGAATGTATTTTCATTTAGCATTACGATCACATAGCGAAATATCTGAGAAGAACTTCATCGAGATGTGACTTATATATTGACAACCAAGCAAAATTACAGATTAGAAAATTCGTTAAAATATTTTCGTTCCATTATTTTCCAAAGAATCATGAATTCAAAATTTTTGATGAGTTATAACACATGGAAATTTAATATTTTCTAAAAAGTAATGGTGAAGGATTATGGTAAAATGGTTTGCTTATCTAACTTTCATAACCAGATGATAAACGAAAGCGAAAAATGCCGCTACAGTATCTCAACACAGAAAGTAGTAGACCTGAGTTCGAGTCCCAGTTACTTCAAAATTTCTCATCGTAACTCAAATTGGAAACATACCTAATACTTTTCACGAGAGACATCAGAAAAGTGCCACATTACTCTTTTCGGAAAAGAATTAATGGAGCCAAGTTCGAGAATTCTGAGCAATAAAACCCTCCAACATAAACACTGCGAGCATTAAAAGGAAAAGAAACGTGGTGTTTACAACCTCTATAATCCCCGAATTTGGGCCGCGCACGTAACAAACCGTCGCTCACAACGGCCATATTCATTTCGCAGCCGGATACTTGGGCTTTTTTTCAATTGATGCAAAGAAAGGTTATTGTCGAGGGGTAAACGACCCTTGGCTTGATTGTCGGAAATCGACGATGCGATCGCCGAGGAATCGATTGCTGCATTCCTTAACGCGTGATGATAGAGAGCGGGTGTTCCTTTTGAACGTAATTGGGGATAGCCATTGGTTGAGGCGGATGCCCTCCAGGTACGGCAATTTGCAAAGATTTCACGTATTCCGTAGGGAGGCGTGGGAGATGGTCTGCGTGACGTCAGCGCAACCTCGTTAACTTATTGATTGGTACCATCCGACGGCGATACTTGCAGCGATTTCTCTATTATTTGTTCGATTATTTCCGCGGCGCACGAAAATGACTTCATCAGAAATAAACGGAGATGTCAAAATGGAGATCAACTTTTCTTTGAAGCATCTGGGTTTCGTATTGAAGGAATGATCTCCACCGTTTAGAAGAGGCGGTGCAGAAGCTATATGTTTCGCAGGACGCAGGACGGAATGGGAACTCATGGCAGTGGTTTGAAAATTATACCAAAGTGTGACCAATGAGAATTCCTGTTATTTGAGAGATGAGTTTTGAATCTATTATGGCTGTGATGTTGGGGGTCTCGGATTCGACTCCAAGAAACGATCTCAGTTACCGGAGAATGGCATGTATTGCCTAAAATACGAGTATTTGGAAAATCAGAAATAAAACTTTTAGCGTTGAATAATACATGCATTTTCTCCCGACACACCAGCGTGAATATCTCAGAAAGTTCCATCTTCCTAAGGCATAAATTTTAGAAAATACAGTAGTGGTTGAATATTCTACGCAGATATTTTGTAACAATTTAAATCATACGGTGTGAGAGGAATACTTATCTCGATCCACAACCTAAAACTCAAAATAAAGTTGAGTAATATGTATCCAACATAAAGCATTCGGAGTTATATCAAAAATCTTTTCAAAATGAAATTATACATCATAAAATTCCGTAATATCAGCCTTATTTTCCAATGGACATCCAACAAACATAGGTTAACTGCAAAGAATTCCACAAACTTCCTACCCTCCGCACTTTCATTTCAACCTATCAACCAATACAATTGACTATAATCGTGTAAAGTGTAATAGGGCTGTACATAAACCAGAATCCCAATATTAGGAACTACGACACGAACGCATTCATGCCTGAACGACTCATATTACTCCTATTTAGCTGTATTGCTATATTGCCAATTTTAAGAGGTCCAAGAATTGAAATGACCGTCGAAATATTTTCGCACCTCGGCTCTCTCCCTTTGAGTGCCTCCTGCTGTGTTTTTCGCTCAACAAGGCCGTTACGGGCAATTAAAGGAAGGCATGGGTGTGGGTTATCCGCCCACCTGCCCCTTTTCATTACCCATGTGCTCCTTTTGTTCTTTCCTGCGTTTGTCACTGGTCGCTCTACGCTACGGAGCAAGTGCATTGTTGTCGGCAAACGGGCGGCGAGCTTTCTTTGTTTCTGCGACTTTCGCATCGTCATGTTGGGAGGAGCGATCAAAACTTTTAATATCAGATGGCGCTAACAATAAAAACGGACAATATTTAGAACATGAGTTGTATTGTGTGTTAATCGCTTCCGAAACCTTTAAATTCATTTTTGCATAATGGGAATGACAAGGCTTCCGTTTCCGGAATTTATTCTCTCCGTTAGACGGTGTCCTGTTTTAGAAAACTGGCATCCTCAGATTTGGAGATTTGAACGTTCTAATGGCTTTTAAGGGGTAACCGTTTGGATCAGATGAAGATTATGTTAGATTTTTAAAGAAAAAACCGCAGGAATCTACCAATAGTCCTAAGGCGTCTTCCTATTTTACTTATATTAATTTAATTTCATGATATTTTTATCTCGATGGAAAAGGCGGTAAAATGTCATTCTTGGGTTACTTGGATTAACATCAATAAACGTCGATGGTGTCGGTGAAACTTGTCAAAGAGGAAATAATTAATTTTTTATGGAAAATAGAAACCAATTAATATCTTAATGCACATCCATTAACATATACGGAGTAGTGTCAAGAGGAAACGGAGGCATTCGTTGTAGATCGTTAGTTACTCTCAATGAAGTAAGGACCAACGTGTTGTATTTCTGTAAAAAGAACATAAGTTGTGAATCTAAAAGGGAATTAATATTCCATTAAAATCACTTTGTGCAATGAAAACGCATATCATGCTTATGCTGCACGTCATCTTTCTGCTTAGCGATGCTATGTACATTTTTTGTCTATAATTGAAGAACAGTTTCACAAAGAAACATCTTGAGAAATTGCTTCAGGGATTATTAATTTTTCCTCGTTCAGCTATTCCGTTAATGATTTTTTGCTGGAGCCAAGGCTGCAGAAAATGCTCATACGTGGGAAAATTTAATTCAATCGGCGATTTCCCTCGGGAGAAGGAAACCATGACTGGATGTAGGAATCAATAGCTTTGACAAATTGGAATTACCCGTCTCTTGCCCATTACTCCACGCTTACCGTTATCTATTCATTCCTGGGATCGAAGTAATTTCGTTGTTTATGGTATAAGAAAAGCTTCGGTAAAAGCATGTCGCCGAGTAGGAACGCAATAGCTATAGCATCGTGCGACAAAGAGATCTTAATGATGGAAAAACATGAGAAGGCAGCTCTCATCCGGCGACATAACACCCCTAAAAGATATCCAAAGACCTTCGCAGCAGCAGCAGGAGTATTAAGAGATAAACAATCCAACGAGAGGAACTAAACAGTTAACGAGTTTTGATCAATCATAGCTCTGCAAACTTAAACGGATGTCGTTCTTGGCGTTGCAGTAAATACAAGCATAAGTACACGAGATGATTCATTTCTTGACAAATTCAAATCCCATCACTGAGTGGCCTATGAGCGAATATTTGCCTGTTAAATCTTTTTATAGGCGGATTGGTATTGTATAAACGTCCAGAAGTGTTGTCGACCATTATTTTCACAATTTTTACCTTCAGACTATTCGAAAGGTCCCAATAATTTACTGAAAGTGTCTTTTTCTAGCCGATGTAATATAAAAGTTTGAGAAGGTATAGTTTTATAATGAATATAATATTGAAACGAGCTGAAATGAAATATATATGATGTATTGCTCAGACATTCAATTATGGAACGATTTAAAAGAAGAATGAGTTTCACCTAATACACACGTAATTCCCCGTTCAGAGGTACACATTCCTCTTGAAAAGAGGGAAAATAATTTGTGCTCAAAGTAAATGAAATTTTCATTCACTATTTAAGAAATCGGTAAATTTCTTAATTATCTCACCTTTATAGAAAGTATTCAGCTTAATCTATACCATAGCAATATCTCCATTCCGTCATCGGTTGCTTGAAAACCTATGTAATTGCACGAGAATTCGACGTTTCCCTAGAAATCTGAAGAGCACGACGCACGATATAATTTGATTGATTGGAGAGGTTCGACTCCACGTGACGCACCACAACCACCGGGAAATGCAAAATTTTTCGCCGCAGTGTTCCTCAATTCCACGCATCAACCCCGTGAACCCTTTGGGTTGACCTCGCGCAATTCTCCGCGCATGCGCAAACCGAAGATGCGATCGCCGTTGCAAATCCTCCACTGCATCGGTCACACCTCCGTAATTTTCTTCCCGACCACGCCCCCCTCCTACCATTCGATTATTCCAAAGGACAAAAGGATGAGCCGTTCCAAAAAACGAGGCGCAAACCAGGAAGAGGAAGATTAAGGACGCTGTCGTGTGTTGGGAGGTGAAAAGAATATTTTTTCCCTCTTTTGTTCTCTTCAGGAGAGTTATTAGGCCGCGATCTAAGAAAAAACGCAGCGGAGTGACTCATGAAATCACGAGGGCGGAAGAAGCGTTCGATCGAATTCTGGAATTGGAAAGTAGCGGACGATAGCTATGAAAATTCGAGTCTTTTGACGACGACGATGGACCACCGATTCAGGGAGACAACTTAGGAAGGATAGCTATGGAATTGCATACTACAAAACTTAATGAAATGTACTGTACAGAAGGATTTTTGGAGCCTAAAAGACTGAAGTTATTACCAATTAGTGATATCACACCTAAGTAAGTTATCTCACGATAAAAATAACTAAAATGGTCCAGCAGAAATAGAAATGTGGTTGAAGTAAACGGAAAGCTTGTATAATTTGGTATTATACTGTTTACAAAAAAATTCCACACTCGTAATCAATGTGAGATGACCTTACTTCGTGGAACGCCATTTATGAAAAAGGAGCTTCGTATTTTCCACAAGATATTGCTTATCAGTCGACTGGCATAAGTGACCTGAAACCGAAACCGGTCGACTAATAAAAACATCGTTCGAAAAATACGAAGTTCATTCTTCTAATTTCTCTCCATGCTCATTGAATGCAGCTTCCTAAGCTATATAATCAGTTGAATGAAACTAGGAAGATAGTATCAGAATCATTTCCTACAATTGGACAATCGGTCCCTTACGAACTTCAGTATAGTATAATGTTATAGCTAATTATTATCAATTATTTTTCCTTCCCGACAGAAGGTGCCAAATGCAGATAAATAGCTCGTGTTATAGAGGAGCACTATAGAAGGTAACTTATTAAGTACAATCTTCTGGAACTTCTCTTCACGAAATCTTGGGATGATTCTTGTTACCACCCTCACTCGTCTTTGTGTCTGACTTTTGAGCATAGGTTAAGGTAAACTAATACTCAAAGATATCACAGTTTAATGTAAAATACGAGGAATCAAAGGAATTTTACCGCTATATTTTGCTGTGAGTATATGTATAGCAAATAATCTAGTTGTAATCATTGTAAGTACCTATATTCAAATGTATGTATATGCAGTGAAGAGGCAAAGGAATGATTACAATTTTCGAAGAGTTACGTGCTAGTATTAATATATATTATTCCGATTGGTATATATTATTCAAATGGGTAACATGTTATTCCTATGGGATTCTTATATTTAAAAATCTTGTATATGTGCACACAACTGGAGATTGTAGAGGATTGTATTGTAGAGGACATTTCTTGACCGAGTACTGCCAGTGATAATTGGAACGTTGCGTTCCTCAAGACGAAAAGCGGGACGACACTACGAAAGATATAATGTGTTTGAGTGAAACCCTTTCCTTGAGCAGTGACAAGAGCGGCAGTTAGCGAACTGTGGTCATGAGAGAGAGAAATTAGAAGGCAATTCAACGACGACAGATCAAAGTCCGTCGAATGACAATAACCGACAAATTATACGACGGCAATCCCGACACAAAAAGCGTGGTACAGAAAGAGGCGACAACCGATGTAGACAGAGTCAAAAAGGAAGATTAAAGAAGAGGGAAGATCCCGGGTTACTCAGATGAAGGACGACTCCATCCCAACGCAAAGGAATCAGTTAACAGATCTAGAAAAGGGTTTTTGGAGAGAAAGGGAGCCGGAAAGGGCGAAGGAAGGATAAGAAAGACCTTTCTCACACCGCTAAAGGGTTTTCCTTCTTTTGGCAGTATTACTGCAGGAAAGAGTTGCGCAAGAATTAACGAACTAACGGAATTATTTTGGATCGCTCAAGGAAACGCATCAACCGAATTCTTTCGGTGGAAAAACGATATGGCTTGGCGATATCGCTGAGAATTTTTTTAAATACAAACGTCGGAACAAGAACCCTCTATTTGTATGATATGGGCTGTCTTTCAATTTTATCCATTATTCCACGCAGCTTCTCATTTTTATGCCTCTTTTGTTACAGAGCAGAGAAAATACACCTTTCGTTAATTTTCGAGTTAGTCTTGCTGGTAGCTGTGATGGAAGACTTCTATTTAGTAATAAGAGATGATGCATAGTTTTGTTCATGTTGGTTTCTCCTTATTGAATAGCATGAAAAGTTTTAATCGCTGGGGAATCGCTCCTCATCTTGCCTAGTGAGGCTCATTTTCTTTTCATAGATTTCGTTATATAATAGTGGAGGGTTTGAGGTTCTCACCGCCTTCTACGTGGAAAAGTGTAAGGATAGTCATCTTTTTGATGCTTCTGATCAAAATATCCTACCAAAGATAACTCGTGGATTTATTAATTTTTATATATAAAACATTTACTTTCTCAACAACAGAAGGTGTTGACGCCAAAGGTAACTTGATCGCTACTTTTGCTTCCGAATCATAATTTTGACAGACTGATCAACTGAACTGAGTTCGTTCGTTATCATCCAATAAAATACCTATGCTCTTTTTATAAATATATAAGATATTAAGATACAAACTAACAAAAATCAGAATTTTGTTATTACACTGTTTTTTGTTTAATTTATTTGGAATCATTTAATCAACACTGACGAAAATAATAAATCCATACTTCTCAGTGGCCAAGTGATACTAAAGATAAAGCAATTACGTTCATAAATGGTACATACGAAAGAGCTATTCATTGATAACACGTTTTCGGGATGTTATTATTATCTAACGCCACGGAGCGTAGCAAAAGCTTTCCACATTTGCTCCTACTGCAAATGTTCTTTTTGATCGATATTCTTTGGTTGCATTCGCCCAGTTCACGACAATTCATAAAATGTAGCATAATTTGATGGATAGAGAAAACAAGAAACCAAATAAAAATATAAAGCGCTGATCATTATTTCATCGAATTCGATCGAAACAGCTCAGTGTCGCCAAACGAGGCAAAATTCGAAATCCCCTCGGCCGAAATCAATAAGATAAAAAATGGTCTTTTCTTAATCTAGTTTGTCAGCGCTGTTACTTCCTCTCCCCCCTCAACTACGGAACCAGCAGCAGAAACCCTACTCGGAAGAAAAATCGTGCTCTTTAACGACCGTCGGCGACTCCCACCCTTAGCGATTCCCTCTCGGGGACCACGGAGTTTTTTTCAGTCGTCGTCCGGACAAAGGAAAATAATTGAGTTGGATTTGGACCGAACCGAAGTAGAAAAAAGGGTGGAGGAAAGAAGCTGGGAGGGACAGAACGATGAGAGGAAATTGGCGCAAAAGGGGAGTGATCGAGATATTTGTAACTACAAATATATGTCACAGAAGGAGAAACCGTGGCGGATGTCGCAAAGGCAGACAATCCATTGACAGATGAAAAGGAAACGGTTGCGCGGATTATTGACTGGACGAAACTATGGAATGGCGCGAGTCGAAAAATCACAGAGAGTTGAGGGCGTTGAAAATTCGATGTCAGCTGAAAGAGGTCATGAAAATTAAATGGGCAAAAAAAAGAATGAGGTGGCATAATTGCATTCCTTGCTACTTTCCGGGAGAATATCACATATATATAACAAAATGATGGCCTTCAGGAGAAGGTATTGTTTGTATTTGATACATCTGAAGTTGTAATCATTAAGCAAATCTTCTACGCTCTAAAAAGATAAATTTGTAATATTTAGGGCGTTTCGACTGCTTGGATCATTTTTAATGTTCTAAACTGCGTAAGCATATTCACAGTCATATACTTCATGTACTTCAGTGAAATATATACCTAGCTTCGGAAATGCAACCACGCACCACTTCAACTTAAATGATTTTTCCTCAAATTGATCTTGATTGCAATTCCTGGCATCAGACGCAAAATACATAATATAAAAGTTCAATTTATAGTAATATTCTGCGTATACTTTGCTATGAAGCGTGCTCCAGTAAATGGCGATGTTTCTTTTTCTAAAATTAGTAGCGAACAACTTTAACGATACGATACCAGTTACTGCGGCCTCTCTTGAGATCTAGAAGGAAACATTAAAACACGAAACATCCGCATTAGGGAAGGAAATCAGAAAGAGAGATTACGGCAAAAAGAAGTGCGCGAAAAATGAAAAAACGCCGTCTACGGAAACATTAACGAACCGAGACATTTTATTTCGAACTTCGCTTCGGCAGATAAAAAAGAAGGAATAAAAAATGCAACGATATCGACAAACGGGACAAGGGATGGGGAAGAGAGAAGAAAAAATTAGAAATTGATCGCATCCCGGTTTAAGGCCATCGTTCATAAGGAGGAGAGAAATGAAAATTGATGAAGGAATAACAGTCTCTCGTTGAAGAACCATCAACCCTCCCTGGAGTATACGGGATTTGACACGATTATATAGAGCGGATTGGGCGGGAGACATACGCGAAACGAAAAAAGGGTGGCTTTTGCATTGGTATACCTTCCTGGAAGGTCATCTTTGGACTGGGCAAGGGTGGGGTCAGGGGATAGGATATCCACCGGAGGAATCGTTCAATACCCCTCCCTCCACAGCCCTTCCGTACGGACTTCCAAATCATTATAATGACAGTACCCTTTTCTCGACTCCTGGACGATAAAAAAATACGAACGGGGTCAACCCTGAACCATTTTTCTCTCCAAGTTCGGACCATTTTTTCATTCGCATATATATTTATAACTGGAGATGGGTCCTGAATGACCTGCTAACTAACTGCAAAAGAGAGAGGAATCGTTGGGTGTGGGATCTGGAGCGCTTAAAGGGTACCGGATGGGGAGCGAAAAAAATTGGGAAATATACATCACGTAGAGAAAGAAAGGTGACCTCGTACTCTTTGAGGCGGGTCACTTGGCTAAAGCGTCCGGGGTCCTGCTTTTTTATATCTGTCCCTCACTGGAAGGACGAATACCTGCGGCGTCTATAGAATGTACGGACATCGAGGACCACCTTTAGCCCTCTCCCCAACGTAAGCGTGAGAGGTAGGTCTGGGTGACAACTGCGACCTAAATATATAAACTCAAAAAAAAGCGGTTTCCTGCGAGGCTGAAGAAGAAAAAAAAATTTTAACGACAAAAAATGGAATATATTCGTACGGGACGATTTAAGGGACGGAGTATAGGGTTCCTGCTCCCGAAAGAGAATTAGAACGAAAGATGAAAGGCATCGAGGTGCGTTCAAGAGAGGGCAGTTGGAAAAAATGAGGACTTCGCTATCCGAAGACGTGTTGGGTCGGTGGTGAGGATTGCCAACTTTGTCGCGAGGTATGAATTTCCATCATCTCAGCGGAACAGCGGAAACCAAGGATGTGGCCAATCCGTCGTTCATTGAGTATTTAAGAAAGAAAGAGAATCGAAACATTTACCATTTCTATCTCTAAGTAAAGTTTAAAAGAAAATATTTCTAGACGATTCTCTATTCCTTCCAGTTTTGCTCCTAATGGAGGGCTACAATTTTCAGAACAAGTGCAATGTTCTCACGAATTTAAATAAAAGAAATACTATTGCGGGAAAGGATTAACGAGCGCTCAGAATCTCTAAAGGTAAGCAAATTTCCGTAGATGTAATTTAAAGCTATTTATATAATATTCTGTTAGATAAGGAAAATTATCAGAAATGTAACGTTTTCCCTTTTCTTCGAAAGCTTACAAATATGTAGCCATACGATAAGGACATATAATCCATTGTCAAATGAGATAATGGAATAAAATGTAAGCATACTAATCAATTTCTTACAGAATTAATTTTATCATTAATAAAATTCTGAAGATAGAAAGACGAAAAAATGTTTTGAGAAAAACATGCTCATACAAAAAGCCGAATGTTTGGATGTAAATTCTCGTGAACAATAGTCGAAACCATATCATTCTCCTTGGAAAACGGAAAGTTGTCCCTCCGAGCTTCTACCGCAGAAAATCCAAAAATTGTGGGGGACTAGTCAGATAGCTTGTACACTTATGGTACTAGCCCTTAGTCTCTTATGTCTGTAGTAGTCTTATGGTACCCCTAGTCTCACCAGCCTCTCCAGGGCCTTCCAGGCACAATGTTAATATGAGGTATACTTGATGAGATCAGGAAAGTTGGCAATATCGCCAGTGTAGGACCACAACTCTTTCCTCTTCCCCTTCTCATCTCTCGAAACACCCCTCCCTCCCACTGTACCCGAAACAAACTCAATTTTTTTTCCTTCGCCCAACAGTTTTTTCGTCCAACCCGCTCCATTTGCTGAACAGTGCGTTGCGCGCGGTGGTTGAACGCTTTTTTTCGTCAACGGATGCACCGGAGAAATTCGAAAAGCTGTTTTGGAAAAGGGAATAGAGGATATGGAGGGAGGGGTGTCAGATACATAATATGTAAAGGGTGCCATCGTCCATTCAACGGAGAATGAATGGAGAAAAGACGGATTTTAGCGACGGTTGGAGAAATGAAGAGAAAAATACACGAACGTTCGTTTTCCTTCCCATTTTGGTGGGAGATGCATTATTGGCCGTGGCGCAATCAGAATGGCGAGGAATGAATACGAGATGTGGCAGAAGAGAAGAAATCGGCAGTGGACAAAGTAGAGGAAGGATGTCGCGCATAAAGCGTTGCAACGGATGAAACGAATAAATAGTAATTTATTCCTTTAAATCTGATTGAATTTTCTTTTGGATGATACCAATCAGGGACCCGAACACAATGTCGAATGAATAATTAAATCTTACGTGATCCAAGATTTAACGGTATTTCCGTTGCGCGATAGAATGCCTATGTCCAGATGTTCTACTGAGTGATGAATACTCATAGCGTCTCAATCACTTCTCATTCAATTCGTTATTTTAATAATAATTTTTTTGCACTTTCGCCCTTTTTTGGCTCTACGAAATCTTTCCTTTCCTCAGGATGTTCAAAATTACCTTAATACCTATACCAATTATTTATGTGATGGCATTAAAACGTCCTCGGTAAAGATATAATTCATTCATTCGATCATTTTAATTTCCTAGTATAAAGTCTACCCGATGTCATTCTCCACTGTGAATGAATCCATTCCAAACACCTCTCTATAAATTCACAGCATTTTACGACAAATTGCAGATTTGAAGAAGAAATGAGGGTACTACATGAAAAAGAGACTTGAGACCAGAAGATGTCCATAAGTAGGGCAAAGCGGGAGGTATGCCTCTATGAACTCACGATTGAACATTTAACAGACAGAAATATCAGAGATAACCCACGCCATGACGTGAGACTCAAAACATTCCTCTCTTAAGAGCTCTTCCATCGTCGGGGCGTTTGCAGAACATAGTTGTGCGTTATATTCGAGCCGTATTCGTGTTTGGGAGTAGAAGTGGAGTCAAAAGATGAGAAGGACGAGGAATGGGAGAATGGGTAAGGCGTTTATGAAGATGTTGTTTGCGACAGAAATGAATGGATATATTATCTGTGGAGGAGAAAGTCTAAGGGAGGGTCGGAGTTATAGGGTCTTGAAACTGGAATACTTCTTAATATGAGGAGATATGAAGGATAGATACGGCCGAAGATTCACAGCAGCATAAAAGCTGCAAGTTATGGTATGAAAGAGCTCCGAGAATCGCCCCTACATGATATGGTTATGGTATTGGATGACTGTTTGATAAATACTCATGAATAAGTGGAGGATTCTGCTACATAGTCAATAATACTCTGTTTAAATTTACTATAATTTGTAACTGGCCTGATTAATAGTAAATGTCTAATTTTCTCGCTTATATCCAGACAAATAAGCGATCCAGTTACAGGCACAGAAACTTAAGTTTATTTACTAGGTTATATATATAAACGAAATTAAAGGATAATGTATGCCCTAGATAAATTAACATCAAAAGAGGATTAATAAAGCTAGATTTCCCTCTAGCGAGAGAGTCTCAAGACCCAATTTATTCGACCACAAAAGAGTCAAGTAGCGAGCTTTACAACGAGGCCCAGGAATTCGGAACCTACTCGAGAATTATTTAGGTGGACCACTTGATGATAAGGGTCTCGTATAAGGCCCAAAACGAGGTTGGTATACATAAAGGAGAATACTTGGATAGAGCAAACAAGGTTCGCATCTGGGTTGGAGAAAGGGTAGGTCTAATTTAAGAATGCGTGATCTACAACAAGACCGTGGAGGGAGACGGAATAAGAAATTCGGAGACGTCGGATATATAATTCAATTTCGATCGACGCGGGAAAAATTTGTAGTTTCTAGCGCCGAAGAATTTATCGCGAGAGTTATAATTCCGACAGGTATCGTTGTTTGCAAAGATTTCGAACAAATGCCTCGGATGCTTCAGAACTCCGATTCGGAACTTTTATAGTCAATAAACGCCGGAAAAAAATTGGCGGGGAGACACTCGTAATTTAAAGCTCGTATAAATTTCCTAATCTTTATTATGCTGGCCAGTCGTAAATGAAGGAAACGGCCCCTCCGTAAATCTAACCGCGAGCGACGCAAAAAAGGGATACGCCGAATTTCGCAAAGCGGCTTCCCTTCGCGGAATAGAGATCATGCATCGTCGATCGAGATGACAACGGGAAGTGGGAATGCAAGCGTATGGTACATCCCACCTTTCTCCGTGGGAAGGTGTTGTGGTCTGCAAAGGCGACGGAGCGTTCATTCCGACGACGTTTCACCGCGCCCACTCGTGCGATTTGTTACGCGGGGGAGGCGAAATATTCGCACGTATCGACTTCCTTTTTAGGGGCAAAAAGCGATCTGGGAGAAAGAAAGTAAGCGATGATTTGCGTGGTGGGGAAGTGCGAGAAAATTCTTGTTTGCGGTGGAAAAATCAACTTGGGAGGTTTGGAGTGCTGACTGTCTCTGGGAAAGGACGAGCCATTTCCCAACCACTAATTTGTCCGCTTTTTAAGCTATGTTTACGACAACCGCTCGAATGGGCATCCAAACAAGAATTTTCTGCACTTCTCGAAACCGTTCGCCACTCACTTCCGATGCGCTCGACAATTTTAGCTTTCAAATAAGTGAGAAAGGTGTCCTTTAATCCAATTGAGATCCCTTTTATAAAGGAGGTACTAAAATACATCGATTAAGATAGAGCGGGAATACTGCATAATAAGTGAAGTAACGAAGCAGAACTCAAATTGATTTTCTTCTATGAAGATAAAAGTTGGAGATGATGTTCATTCATCAATTTACTTTGTACAGGAATAAAACAAGTAGGTTAAAGTTAACGATAGAAGTTAAAGTCAGTTTCTTAGTAGAGTTTGAATACGAAAACATAACAATTTGTAAAAATAATGCCGCATTCTGTATAAATTTGGAAAGAGTCATACAACGGCTTCATAGGTAGATGAACAACTCACCAGACGAAGTAAAATGAACATAAATTTTCCTGCGATTTATCATCTTCACAGAACGATGTATGAATAGCAAAGCAATAAAAAGAAATTACTTAAAAACTATAAAATTAACAAATATATTTTTGTGGAATCTAGATAGATTATTAACTCTAGAGATTAATATCTTGTATCAAATCTAACGAAATGTTAGTTGTATTCTATTACGTATCTAAATTGCCATCTCTACGGATTGTAGATAAAACTGCTGGATATACTTAAACGGGGAGAATCCACCAATGAACATCTCTGCTCCGGAAAGTATCTTACCAGGAAGCAGAGCCCAGGAAAAGAAATGGAGATGCCGTCTTATCTCTCTCCCTACACTAATTTCCCCTCGAAAATGCGAAGATGATCCTTACGGATAGCTGCAAGGGATTCGAAGGGAGGGAAAATTTCTTCAGAGGTCGGGTATACGTGCCCTGGGCGCTGGAATACGACGGAATGGTTATCAGGAGTAAAGGGCGTGGGTGGATGGGATTTAGGCGGTCGAAATGAAGAGGGGAAGGGCAACGACTAAGAGGAGGGCGGGCGATAAAAAAATGAAACATAATAAATACGCGGAAATAAAAAAGATGAAAAAGAGGGAATATGAGAGGGAGTGTGGGGATAGCGAGAGGTCGATGGAAATCGTAGAGAGACTGCGCAATGTAGGTCGGCGTGGGTGTGCCTTCATTGGGTGCTGGTGACCCTCCTTACGTCTAATATAGAAGGAGCCGAAAAAATACTTATGATAAAGGATACCCTCTCCTTCGCTCGTTCAAGTCTCCCAAATCGAACTGCAAGCGATTCCGCCTCAGGTCTCTTGGATATTGCGATGAACGAGTGGAATCAAAGCTAAAAAAAGAAGCGCTCCCTTTTTATGTCTTTTTAGACCTTTTTCTCCCCTTGGAGATGGAGATGTGGAGAAAGGGATTCGTACCGCCATTACGGAATGAGCGTACAGAGCCATTTGCCGAAAGGGAAATAACGAGAGAGGATTCAGGGGTTGCGACGGATTCCTGTTATCCTTCGATACTTCCTCGCGATTCGTCATTTCTGAAAGTTTCGTATTCTGCGCCTATGTTCTCGGGAATTCGGTTCTTTCTTTCAGATATCCCTGCTATCATTTGAATAACCTTAAAGATATCCCCGCCGATGGCAGTTTCAATATTGTGAGTTATACCCTACGAGTAATAATTGGAGATGAAAATACGCTCTTCGATGAATAGTTTACTTATTGACGCTTGATGCTTAAATGACGATGAAAAAAAATAAATCGAATAGTATCCAGTAAACGAAGAATATTCTGAGTCGAGCTAAAATGGAAAATTAGTCTTACGAGGGTTTTGATGTCTTAAAAATATCAATAAGAAATGATAAATGAAGCACGAGTGAAACACTTATCTCGTTGATTAATTTCAGAAATATTCTGAAAATCATACACATTAACAACAAATGCCGCATAATGAAACAGAATATATTGCATTACTAACGGGGAAATATGCATACTCAGTACGAAGCAATATTTTTTTAGCCTGATCAAAAGCATTTCATTTTGATTATCATCTCATAAAGATCTCTTAGATTGATATAAAACATCCTGGTCCAAAGTTCCGTTTGAATGGTGAACCTGGTATTGTTACTTTTTCAAGAGCCTATTACAAGGGTAGGAGCAAAGCATCAAAAGACAGAATAAGCATGCACCCATAAGAATAAACAAGCTGAAAGATATAAATATAACGCCTTACGAGAATATGTAGAATAGGTAACGGAGAAAGTGCCTCGCGTAGTTACGGAAAAGCCGAGCAAAAATGGCTATTGGTAGACTGGAGAGGTGGGAGTGAGAGAAAAAATGATCTCCACAGGATGAAAAAATAAGAAAAGCGCAAAGGTCCAGAGGCTGGTTAGAAGGGTGAGGGAGGGTTGGCTATACGAGACAGGATTACCAAAGCATTTCCATAAAGTTCCCATCTTTTTAAGAGATGGGGGTGGAGGAGGAGAGGGAATGGACCAATGAGAAAGGACCGAAAATGGGAGCGTTGAGGGGTGAGGTAATGGGAGACCAGGGCTTAAAAGAGGCGAGGGTAGAAACAATGCGTAGATATTTATTATTACACATCCGAGTAATACACATATATTTTTTCGGCCGGCCTTCCCTTTTTTATGCAAGAGAAGCATGCGTGTGAAACCCGGGTGCGGAAGGATGATGGTGCGGCACAAGAGTAAGGGGAATCGTTCTTTAGGAGATGCTAAAAAAGGAAATGGAAGGAGATGGGTAAAAGAAAACGTGAAATATTCAATGCCGGGAGCAATAAGTATCACATAAGATGTCAGTTATTTTTATTCTTCCTAATTATAGTATTTATCGAATCTTTAGCCAAGTCAAACCATCAATGACCAACACTATTGCCAAAATAAATATAACATAACATTGCAAGAACAAACTCCTATTTTTCACCATAATTATGAAAAACTTTCATATAGAAATTCTGAATCTCTTAAAAAATACGTTAACAAGTCCCCCCGGGGCTGATTATTGAAAAAATTTAGCGGCGGTGAGAAAATCATACCTTACTATTTTGTAAATCTTCCTTAAGAATATTGTTTTCATCGATGACTCCAGACATGTGACACAGTTTTTTTAAAGTAATTTGAGCTATAATATCAAAATTCTAATGCGACATAAGCCATTCGTCATCTGATCTAAAATATCGAACATGATAAAATGCGCAACGTATTTGAGAGGAACGCATATTGTGGATTCGATCGTAATTGCATTACGGCACGCATGCCTCCGATTCTAATAATCCAATAGGCCGTTTACGGGTGACTCAGAAGACAAACTCACAATTGCCTTTTTTCCAATGCCGTAAATCTCTATGTATCTAATAAATGTGGCAGTATTGAGACCACCGCTGGGAGCGATAAAGGCTCCAAAGTAAAGAAGAGTCCACGCCTAATGCTCTTGATAGGTTTTATCGACGCGGCAGTAGTTAAGCATCTGCATAGATTGCCATTTCTGGGGGAATCTGAGGATGTGCTGGAACTAATGAGAAAGAGGCACTCGGAGTCTTTCGGGGTTCTTTATGACTCTAATTTTGGGCAAAAGAGGAAGGATTTATGTTAGAAAGAGATACAGTTAAAAAGCAACATTGATAACATATGTTTAGCTACTCTTCTAGAAATGAAATCTTGAGACTCATAAAACCTTATTTAAATGAGATTTGGTTTGCTCTTGAGATGTAATAGAAGGGTTCCACATTGCAGAAGAATAGTAAGAAGTTTGTCCTTCGATGTAAAATTGTGTTACAATATTGTGAAAAGAGAAATTATACCTCCGCAAACATCATTATTTGCACCGCTCCTATTATAAATAGATAGTGACTTAAAGGAAATGAATGAAGGTGCTCCTGAATCATCTATAATCTTAACATGTATAATAGGAAATAAGTTTAGTATAAATTGAAAGCTATGTTGCATGAGCAATTAATTTATTGGATAAGCAGGACAGTGATTCTTTTGAGAAAAACTTAAGTGCAAGGATATCATGCTTTATTCTGACCCAAAAGAAACAGTCTCCAACTTCTCCACATATTTTGATGTAAAGTTTTAACTTGGCACAAGGTGACTTGGAATGAGGATAAAATTAACCGAAGTAAAACATAATTAACCAACAAAGTGAAACAGTACGGTTGACAGAATTTACTATATATTTATCCGCAAGAAACATTATATTCTTTCTGTTTTTTTTAATTAATGGGTTTATGTTTCGGAAGACGTTTGAGAAGGAAAAACATACTGACGAGATTCATTGTTTTGAAGTATTCAGCTCTAATTAACACTTTCATTGCGATTTAGATTGCGGAGACATACATGTATAGGTCATTCGCATCAATTGCAGAGTTCAGCTCTGCGGCTGACATTATAAGGAGATTATTTTATGTTTGGCGATTGAAATGTATTAGAAATATTGTTTAAAATGCGTGAAATGTGATTTTGTACAAGTTGTTCATCGGATAATTATCAGACGAAATATAGTGTTGGAAAAGCGGAAGGAAACGAGGCAGCGGTGACGTAAGAAGCAAGCTGGGTAATAAGCGAGCCAGGATCATGCTAAAATATACGGAGAACCAATCAGAAACGGTTTCGATTCGCAGCGGGGGCCGATGGAAAAAATGGATGCAGGACATAGGGCTGGGAGGGAGGCAGAAAAAGGGGTGGGGAACGAACGCAAGATAGAGAAGCAGGGGGGTGGGGAGAGAGGGGGGAGGGGCAGTCCTGGGGATTGGGAAAGGCAATAAATAAAACCCTATATGAAGCAAGAGATAGGGAGCGAGCATTACGTGAAATATGCTATTCCTTTCATTTTTTACATATATGTATCACGGCGGCTATCCTTAGGCCATTCCCCTTCATCATCCCAGAGAACCCACACTATCTCCCGTATTGATGAAAACAAACGCACGTCGGCTCCTTATTGGCTGCTGACATTTTTTAACCTCTGCCGAGAGAGATGACACAAGAGGGTAAAAGGAGAAAAAAAGCCCCCATGTGAAACATAATGAAACATATCCGCGTGACACAGCTGCATAGATGCGATGCACAGATTATTTCTGCATCAAAAGGTTTTCTGGAGCAAAGAAGTGTCTCTCCGCAATGAGCGCAAGAAACGTTTCCTCGGCATGTTGTAGTTTTTTCTTAACTGACGCATATATATTAAGTGTAAAAATTGATTAAATATCGAGGCAAGATATTTGGGAGATATTTTGGGCGACGTTCAACTCAGTGATACACCGCTTTCGCCTGATAATTAAGAATAACCTGGACCCAATGAAACCACGGTTGCATTCTCTTTGATTCCTGATCTCTGTTGATTAGGCTGTGTACTTCAAAGGTTATAAAAAGGCCGATGAGCTCGTTCACTCATTAATAACCTCATGTTGGTGTTGGTTGGCATCTCATTGGTAGTCCTTCATTATCGGCAATGAGTTATGAAATTTTCTATTGTTTTGTAATAATTTCATTGGACGGATATTTATTAGCTAACCTCTCACTATTTTAAAGTATTTGGTTAGGAGGGAAACTTTAAAATTTCACTAAAAATTCTCTAAAGAAATCCTGAATATTATTGACAACTTATGGATCATCCATCGATCGTAGTAGTATTTTGGACATCGACAGCTGAGGTCGTTTCTCAATTGAAGTACCACCGGGAATCGAACCCGGGTTTGCTTCCGCCACAGTCCAACGCACTGCCCACATGGCCATCTACTTATCATCTATCTAACAAACGAATAATGCATTCCAGGAATTTAAACCAAATTGCGGAAAAATTGCTTAACGTATATATCCAACTATTTTCAAGTTCTTTATTTACGTAGAAATGTCATTCTTCGACTAAATCAGCATTACATGCCTTCGTTTGTTCGTCATGTTGAGTTTTCTTTGATCGAAGCTAAGAGGAATGTTGTATTTCAAAATTATTTGAAAGGTGTCGATGAAGACGTAAAGCACTGAAATGATGACTCTTACCATAAATTCTGGTTTAAAAAGAAAAAATGCGAGAGAAAGCAAAGGATTAGCAGTGTGTTAGTGAAGGAAATACCATGCATTATAGCAGAGATAAAATAAATAAAAACAAAATATTTCATATTAATGTATATATAGAGTATTTTATTAACATAATTTTGCAGATAACAAAAGTAGCGGGAAGGATTCATAATCCACACTCTTTTTACATAATGCAAGTCAAAGTGCCTTTTTAAAGTTTCAGAAACGAAACATACACAATACTCTTGGCGTAGCTTCCTTTTCATAGTAATCCTATTATTTTCATCACTACTTAAAAAATAATACACAAGTTTTCTGCGGCACTATCAGAAGAATGAAACGACTTTTGAGTACATTTTAAAACCGAGGAAAATTATATACAAAGCAAGAAATAACTCTTACGAGAATGATTTCCTTTGTCAGTCAATCAAGATACAGGCAACACATGAAGAACATTCTAACCAGAGGATCGTAATTAACATAAAATTGGAGATTTCTTTCTTTTTAAAGGAGCAAATATTATTTCACATATAAACGAGCCACTCAAAACATTATTTTGCTTGGCTTGGCAAATATTACATATGTGGTATATAAGCTACAAAATATTCTACACGTTTTTGTATAATATAGAGGCCATCTTTCTTATCATTTCTTTTCATTAACAACTATGATGCGAGGTGATTCAATCGGGCTCTGCCGACTTTAGAAATGCTTTTTTCAATAACACTTACACACACACATACATACACACACATCAGAGTTCGTGTGAAATTACCATATGTGCACCCATCAAAATTTTGAAATAACTACTATGGTTTATAATAATTAATTTAAAAAATTATCACAACACATTGGTTAGAGAAAGATATACAAGAGAATTTCCCATGGAGACAACCTCTTCCGTATCTTTTTTCGCGGGAACGAAGTTCACGGATACGAACTAAATAAAAATGGACACTCACACGATTAATAATTACACAAATTAAACACAGCTGCAACAGAAAAATGTACAAAACTCGAATTATAGTCGAACGGGGGAAACGTGTCTTTATAAGGAAAAAATAAATATTAGTCCACAGAATCAATCTTTTCCTCCTCGACTTCCCCACTTACACATAAATGTTTATTTCACAGTTCACTTCTTCGTGGATTGCAAAAAACTGCTCGAATCGTTCTTAAAATAAAAATGTCTGCCTTGCGACACATCCCTTTGTTTGAACTGGAAGCAATGATATCAGTGAAATGATCATGACTAACACTGGAAAACAAAACTTTCCTTTTTTGACAAAAAAGACGTCAGTTTCATTTTGGAATCACACAAAACAAAAAAAATCACGAAAATCAAAAGAAACAAATGATAACAAAAAATTTGATCGGGTAGACAGAAATAGAGAGAGATATCAGGACAGATTTTATAGATAATAGATTATATATTTTGTACTCTTTGATTTTTCTTTAGGAACATTATGAAATATTTGGAGATACTCCTTTCATTTAGGCTCTCTCTTTCATCGATTCAATTTTTTTATTCAAAAAATTTCAAATAAGGTAAGGATGAGGTAGGGATCAAGGAGTTGGGGATGAACATAAATAATAACATACTAAAAATAAAAAGAAAGGAAATTCCAAAATAAACTAATCCACCTAAGTTGCTGATACTCTAGGCTGCCTTCCCTTTCCCATCCCGGTCATAAACTCTAATCAAACATCCATTTTTGTATTCATAAACCTCCGTATGTCTTATTTTTAAGGGCGCACAAAAACGAGCGCTAATGTGTGTGCTTTTTAGTGCGAACAGTTACTCGGGTGAAGGAAGTCACAGCAAATTATTCAGGAACGTCATTTTGCGAGGAAAACGTCAAGTTTTGATCGATTAAGACACATTCATTCCGATAGACTTCGTTGCGTCAGCCGATGCAAGGAAAAATTCTACCACAATTCGTTGGCAAAATAAGAATGCCCATATTGCGACAGCCGATCATTATCTCTGCATCAGCTAATAGGAGCCCATCAAGGAGCATATTGCAGCAATTTAATTCAATATAATTTGAGAAAAAACCGAGTTATCGTGCCGTTTATAAAGCATTTAACTTTTCTTCTCTATGATGTGCTAAATGACAACGGTAGCACGTTGACTAAGATCTCTGAAAACCCTTAGACAAAAAACTCTTTCCATTAAAAGGTAGAAAACGTTTCAATTACTCAATCCACTGAGAAAATGCAGTATCTAACAGAGGGCGAATGCTTTATTGCTCCACATCCAATCGTAAATGTCCTGAAGGTGCTTCTGAGGAGAAATTGAGCGTCCTCACGAAGCAATGGATGGTCTCCGCAAATTGGGAACCACTATACAAACGTGCATGCCTGCACGTTAGATCTAAGTTGACACTTAAAGACGAATTTCATCTTAAAAGCAGGTTAAATGAATACAATGTTGAATTAGCCCCTCCTTCGTTGTCCTCTCCCTTGTTGTGTTTACTGAACATCCATCGAAATACTATTCATCATAGATGCTGCTATCACATGAGCAACAGAGGTATCATTCGTATAAGTTTTCAAAAAATGTAAGAACTTTGTCCAAAACAACAATGCATTAACTTGATCAAATAGGAACTTAGTTTTCGTCGATTTTATGGAAAGCCGATTTCTTAAATTCTCTTATCATTCTTAATACTCTCATTAGATTTTAAGTTTCGAATCACACATTTTATACTGAAATTGAGGGTGGGTACTTTCGGTAATAAGGTGCTAAATAGGTAAATTTGATGAGCAAAATAAGTGATTTAAGTAGGAAACACAAAAACGCTGAAGTCCATCGATGAGATTAGCGAGAAAACTGATGAGAGATTCATTACAAAAAGCATCAAAATGACGGAATGTTTTCCCCATTTCCAGGAAAAGTGAAGACTGAGATGGATAAGAAAATTATCTAATATTTTAGGACATCAGTGACCCTTCCGCCATACCACGTGCCTTACATAAAATTTCATCTTATATATCGAGCAACTCAGAATAATAATCAGAATAAAACGATTTCCGAGGTAGCGCACGGTCATGGAAGGCCTACCGAAAGGTCTTCAATAAAAAAGGGTTTCTGAGAGCCCTTACCCGTACCCTACGCCTACAAGAAAGGAGGGTGGTTGTAAGGCACGCATATTTAAAGCGCGTAAAAAGGGCTTCATTTCCTTTCTTGCATGAGAATGAAGAGGTTTTTTCGACGCATGTATTACACGTGCTCGATTTCGTTAGGGAAATTTTCGGTCTCTGTGATTGTGTAGCAAAGCGCGTGCAGGCTGAATGGTAGGCGCGCGTGCTGAGAGGCGCGATTTTGAGCAGAAAAGGTTTAAGGATATCTGCGTGCGGAAGGGTTGAGAGAAATGAAGATGGGGTCCCTTCGCGTGCCGTAACAAAAAAATAGCACCCTGTAGGATGCAAATGCTCCGCACGAGAAATTTCGCCGCATTTCATTCAAATGCACGCCTCATTTAAGGTACCTGAACAAAACGGGTTTCAAATGTTACTCCAACGGGAGCTTCACGGGTGCATGATACTACCAGGGATTCCAAGGAATCTCTTGATTGAAACACGTTGAATCTCTGACAACTTTCCACCGAAATACATCAAATATACGCAATCTAGAATAAATTAACAATAAACATCCTAAGATATCAGAAGAAATCTTACAAAGCCTAAAATTTCGAATATTAATAGAATCCGCTACTCTTGGTCTTCTACAAATATTCCGAATACTTTTCTATAGAAAAAAATCTCGAAAACCTAATGTTACGGTTGCAAATGATTTTTAAATTTCCGAGGGAAATATACGTCCAACTCTAATCCGGCAAAAATACAAAAACTACACAAATTATTCAGATACTTGTTAGTTCCAATGTGTTAGTCAACCTCTCCATTACAAAATTAAGAAAATGATAAAAAATAAAAATTAGGTATTAGTAGCTATGAGATTGCGTGATGAAATGAGATGATTCTCGCCACCAAGAAATGATAAATAGGCAGTTACGATGCAGTATGCGGAAAAATAAAGAAACTGCAGCCCACAGCAACCAGATGAAAAAAATCATCCTATAGAAAAGCACACATCTTAACACCAAGCTCAAAAAATCTTTTTACTGGCAAAAGAGCTCGTTACGTGAGGGATAGGAATAAGTAAACAGGTCTCTGAATGGTGTAGAATACGAAAAGGTGGTGGGAGGGCTAAGAATGGTGGATGGAGTAAATACAAATGGGTAAAGGGGTGCACGAGGATGTGTGGTGGAAATGAGTCTCTATTCCTAAATCTTCTGAGGACATGTGTAAACATTCTTGAACAATTTTCCTTTACCTTTGCTGTTCTCTGGGACATCTATGTGTCCTCCCAATTAAAATACGTTACACAAAAATAAATTGGATTTAATTCAACTTAATAGTACTCTCTTCATTACGATAAGTAACCTTATAGGCACTTAAGAAAATCAAATTAAAAAGAGAATTTATACCCGAAAAAGTATGGGAGAATAAATTATTTACAGAATTTAAATAATTTTATAAATAAAAATTACAGATTATAAGTCCAATATATTTTTCTAATTCTTAATAAAATATCATAGAAAACAGGAAAATGAAACCTACCGAACCAATGTTTTCTATCTGGCTAGATGGAACGATTTTGATGACAACCATCACCTAAATTAAACTCAATCTTAAAAACAATGAATTTTGCCTTACTCGGAGGTATCTCTTGCGCAAAATATTAATAAACGTCCACTTCCCGTGTACAAACCATGGTTTGCCGATATATCCAATGTGTACAGGCATCATTACGCCGTGATGTTTACCAAAAGGAATCCTGCCTGAAAAGATCAGTGCGATGCAAATGGGTAGCCTCCCCCGCAAATCGCCTTCTATTCCAGATTTCTCGACCTCCTTAACACGCCCCCTTCACCTCCTCTCATACGGTATTCATGGTGGGAAAATCCGCATTATGAAAAAAATAAACCGTTTCGGGAGGCGAGATAGAAAAACGGCAGGTCATAAGGCGTTGGGGAGACTGCTCGTTCCGAGGTGATTTAAAAGTGCGCGACTTAAGTATGATAAATATCCAGAGCGGGGCGATTTCCTCGGATGTATTCCAGACCCTACTTACCGAAATACTCCTTCGAGTCAAATAGTGAATGGGGACACCTGAGTTCCTGTAGTCTTAAGCGTGCTGCAGACGTGTGTGCCGAGGAATAAAGAGGGATCCTCCGAGGCCTATGCAAAATAACATCCAGGGTTTTTTTACCGTGTTTTTCAACCCTTCACATCGTGACTCGGAATATATATGAACTATACTGGGTCGATAGGGAAATAAGGGTCGTGGTGCATATTGTAAGGGGCGGATGCCGTAGGTAAATTTCGTCGGGAACCACCTCAGCGCACGCGTGGGTTCGCCTCAACCCGAAACGTTTTGCGGCGGGTTGCGGGAAGAAAGTAAACCGTCCTGTAACGGCATGCTTAGATGTGTTTGCATACGGCACGTGTTTGAAAGATACCGATTACGGGAAATCGACCGTAGGGAATGGGAAAAAGGGTTAGGGTCGCGGCACGTTCCTCGAAAGGGATCTCCGAGGATGTTGACATTACGGATTCTGGAAGATCGCAAGGGATCGGGTTGGAATGTGTATATAAATGTGTATGCCGCGGAAGAAAATATTTTACCTTTGGTTCCATAGTGGAAAGAGGCACGAGGTCCTAAAAAATATCATTCCTAAGATACGGGTGGGTGAAGGGATGTTGGTGTGGGTGGACACGAACTAGGAAGTGAAAGTGTAGTTCGGCTGATGAAAAGAATGAATAAAAAAGAAATACCCTTTTCGTTTTTATATCCCTCCGCGCGGAAACGACAACGTGGTTCGAGATATGCCAGCGACGCCTTTTCATGCCTCATTTGTTTGGGTTATGTACGAGACAAGTCGCGTGAGCGAACTACCCCCCTCTAAAAGCGATGCGATGCAAATGTCTTTCTTCCCGCTATTTTATCCCAGATTTTTCCTCACCCCCGTCCATCGACAGAGAGATCGGGCCAGAACGTTAACAGGGTGGAAACTTTCCGATAGGGATTTACTGTCTCAGCGAGGGATGGTGGCACGAAATATATCGCCGCTCATGATGCAGTTCTCCCGCGGAGTTGTCACTCTTCTGAGGTGTAGCCTTTGTTTCGCAGCGAAGAGAATGCATTTAAGAAGTAGCGGCGTGGCGTAACTCCTGTTTTCTGCGTGGGAGGGCTTTCGGTCAACATTGTTTGCTGACTGACGGATGCTGACGCTTGAAAAATCACCCACTCAAAGCCTTCTTGGTAGATTCTATCTCTTCATATTATCGTTCGATTTCAAACTATTGATATATTTGCTCTCGATCAGTCTATAGAATTAATGTATGTAACATCATCCACATAGCGTTGATATTCGATGTTATTACCAAAGGTTTTCTCTAATGCAATGTTAAAATCAGCATGAAACCAATCCAAAGGAAAACACATCACTGCTCCGCTATACAGATACAAAAAACAACCGTTAGCTTAGCTCTCTTCTTCGGGTCCTTGCGAGTGATATTTTATGGGTGAGTTTTTTCCATGTTTTCAATACCAGAAGTTTACGGAAAAAATTGACGGAGAAAAAAGGAAATGTAATTTATCCGTCATTGGAATAAAGGTCAAGCATTTCATAAGCAACTAATTCATAACCCTCAAGAATTTTCCCGCCATATTTTGCGACGATGTTAATCTTTAGCAACAATTCTTCACCATTTTACGCTCTTCTTAAGTTTTTTTCTGACAGATGTAATTTATATGTAGCATTTCCTTAACTTAAGGAAAGACCAAAACTGATTATCTACTATTACTGCGAATTACGTTTACTTCAACTTAAAACCGAATCCCAGCTAGTACATGTCGAATAGATCAAGTTGCGCAGTTCATTTGTAAACACGAGCAAGATTAAAGAAAGTTTCCCCATGATAATTTACTTCGTGTAATGCATTCGTTGAGATTCAATACAATGGTACACCCGCACATTCACACGGTCATATTCTGGTAAACACCTCCGAGAATCGACGAAACAACAGCGTCTGGCGCCGCGCCTTCCCATCTGATATAACAATTCGTCCAACAGCCTCATACGAAAGTGCGCCAAGTAAAAATGCCCGGAAGGAGCAATGCGAAACACAACGACTACACTACGATGAATTTCTCACGAAAGTATAGCGACAGTGCCACGACCACAAATCTGAACAAATCAGGCTGCAAATCGACTTCGATACTAGTCCTTTCCGGTCTTAAATTTAAGTTCGCCTTTGGTAGACAACGTAAACACGATCGGAGATACTGCTCGTCCGAAAACCAAACATTCTACGGACGGGTCCCCGAGAGTTCATGCACGAGTGGCCACGGTGTGGGAGGATGAGAATGGAGGTGTGTCAAGCAACTGAGGCCGTGAAAGAGGTCTGCAGAAGAGGGTGGATAGTCCCGGAAACGGACTGCGTTTCACGCCATTTCGAACACGCTTTCATAACTAACGACGACTCCCTCCCTCTCGACCCACGACTCCCTCTTTCAAATCAGTGGAATCACCGTTGGGCTTATGAGAACCTTCGGACTTGGATTAATTGAAAAATGGATGGAGAGATTCTCTTACAAGACGTATCTATAATCTAATAACCCTTTAGGCCTTGGAAAACTTGCATTTGATTATCTTATTTAATATGGGTAACTGATTAGCTTATCAATTGTGAGCTGATGCATTTAAAAGGGTACCCTTAAAACAAATCTGAGATGATAGTGAAAATTTAAAGATCAAACATATTGAAAAGCTACTCGCGTAAAATTTAGTGTAAAGCAGATTTTGCTAATGCGAAAGCTTCTTTGATTACTACGTTCTCATAAAAAGGCATAGAATTCCGCAGTATAATACAACATCTCTGAAAGTATACAACTTCACCTCTTCGCTGAACAAGGATACCTTCTACAAGAGCAATTGTTAATTTTTGATTGAGATGATAATTTTGATTAACCAGAGATGACGATCGGAAAGGGGCCCGTTTTTGAGCAGAAGAATAAAACTGTCAGCACCCTTAATACTTACGGTATGAGACAAAGCAAATGACTGCGGGAGGCTCCAGAATTACGTGCAGAACAGAGGGCATTGAGTTTGAATGAAAAGAATGGGATGTAATCAGTCATGCTACTGCGATTTTCTCAAGCAGGGACAAAAGACCTGCTTTCCCTTGTACAGAGTTCATGGCCAGGTGATTCCGGCAATTGGACCTTAGTGTGTTGACACTTCCCTAAAGAGACAAAAGATCTACCAAATGCACAGATAAAAATAATGGGCTTCAGAACAGTGACTTCGTTCAGGAATGAAGGAGAATTTCGCTAACGGAATTGTCTGAGGTAATCGACTATGACTTATTCGGTGACATCATTCCTCGCGATCGACTTCTTTATCACTTCATTAATCAAAGTATCGAAACCGCTATCCCTACGACGAGGTGAAAGTTGAACACAATTTTCTTTTTCAGAAGAATTTCGACGATAAGCTTCAACAGTAAAAAAGATTCGTAAAAAGTTTCCACTTCTAAAAAAGGAAACTTCTGCAGGAACTTTGGTTTTACCTAATCCTAGGTCGAAATATTATATAGTAGGAGAATTTATCTCTCGTTAACCAACTATAAGATTGTCAACTTATGCCAATAACGCACTGTTTCCATGATTTCCTCTGTGGCAATTAAAATTTACCACCGTCTTTACTAAACAGCCACTAACTCGTACAAGCAAAAATCTACCACTTACTTCTAATTATTCTATCTTACACCTTAACCTGTACACTAATTAATAGAAAAAATATTTTTATCGGCCATGCCTTAGACAATTCTGAACCACAAACATTCAAACCCATCTTTTTCGAGGAAAGACGTTAGATAATCTAAAACGTTGATATACAGATTCCTAAACTTTCCATAGATATATATTTATGTATACATATACTTTTTGTAGAGAATAAGATAAAAAAATACATGCCTAATTTATGGTGATAGGATCTCGAAAATTTAATAAGAAGGAACCATTTCATGGTTGTAATCGGGGCGTTACCGCACCTTCGTTCGCAACAAAATACTTCCTAACCTAAATAAATACTATTTCATTAATTACATCAACAGAATCTATATACAAAATTAAAACACAATTATAGTTTGTGCTTCGTGTATGAACGCGACTAACATACAGCAAATGACTGAATTAGATATAAAAACATGCCTCGAATTGCAAATCCGATTTCGTCCATATAATTCCATTAAAATTTCTAAAATCATCCCAAAACGATTAACACAAGTGACTGTACTCATGCTGCTAGTTGCATGGATAAACAAGCTATGGATGCACGAGACACAAAGAGAAACACATACGCGCAATAAAAGACACATCCACACAAACACACAAAAAACACACACAGTAATAATTTAACGAACGGAGGAAGTAATTACTACGGATAATTTGGTTTCTCTCGTTCTCAAGGGGAAACCGAATGGAGGTAAAAAAAACGGGAGGGCAAACGGAGGTGCTAAGAGATATCAACAACAGCAAGGGGTATCCGAAAACAAAATCTTTGGGGCGATATATTTCCCCGAATGATGGATTTCAAATTTCGATTCCGAGGTTCTGAGGTGGGATATGGAAGGATGAAGGATGGAATGTCGGATGAGGTAAAATATTTGTAAAAATATGAATCGAGAAGGTTTCTTTTTTTAGTGAGAGAGACTAAAATGGAAAGGAGCACTCACTGGCAGCTGAGAACATGGCCGGGTGTAGGAACAGGTTTCCTTGAGGGAATCCGGCCAATCCTAGTCCGTATAGTTGATGGAATAGCGCCATATCTTCCGCCCCGGGCATCCCTCCTTGGCCTCCACCTTGTCCTCCGCCGCCGCCTCCGTTGCCGCCGCCGAGAAGTGCAGCAGCCGCGGCCGCCGCAGCATTCGGAGACTTCCCAGCATCCTTGGCGGCCATCGCCATGGCAGCGGCGGAGAGGGAGTTGGGGAAGGACGCCGCAGCAGCGGCCATCTGCAGCATCTGAAGTTGGGCTAGTTGTTGCTGCTGAGAAGTGTGCTGCTGCTGTTGTCCCTGTTGCCCTTGTTGCTGGCCCGATGGTGGTGTCGTAGATGGTTCGTTAGGGGGGTTGTTGTTGCCTCCCCCAAGTGGAGGCGTTGGTGGCACTGTGAAAGGAGTCGAGGGGGCAGAGTCCTGCGTCTCCTGCCTCATCCCTCCGGGGACGGTTCCTCCTCCGCCGACGCCCCCGATGGGTCCTCCGCCTCCGGTGCCGCCCTCGATTGCCGCTTTTACGGCGTCGATATGCCTTCTGGTGAATACGTGGTCCTGAACCGAGTACTTGTGAGAGTACTTGAAGTTGCAGAGGCGGCAGTCTTCGGGTGGTCTCTGGGTCTCCGCCTCGACGGTGTTCCCGGTGAATCCGGCCGCTTTCTGCATGGCCAGCTTGCTCTTCTTCTCCTTGGCACGGGCGTTTTGGAACCAAACTTGGACCACTCTCTTGGGCAGTCCAATCTCCCTTCCAAGCATCTCGCACTCGGCCATCGTTGGAGTCTTGTAGTCCGCGAACAGGGACTTCATCACCTTGACCTGTGCGGAGTCCCGTGGTGGTTGGTGAATGTTGAAGTTATAGTTGTGGGGCGAATAGGGGTTAGGGTTGGAAGAAACGCAAATCTGAGATCACTATAATGGTTCAAGAGGGAAGCTGACCGTGATCTTGGGTTCAATGACCGATTATTAAATGTGGACTGGAATGAGCGGTCATGTAAGCGAAGCTATTCCAACATTAGTTAGCATTATTATGCATTAATTACAAGTGATTAAGGTTATTATGGTAATGGCAATAAAGCCTATCAATGAATTATGTGATAAAGTTATGCTCAAATATAGTTTTTGGAGGGTTTTCTGTTGGTTATAAGTCTTCTGAACTGCCTAACTGTATTTTACCATGAATAAATAAATATGTTAACTATAAGAAAATGAATTTAGTTTTGGCGATAGGAGCATTCTACAGTATTCCCCGATGCAAACGGGAGCAAAAACAACCTGCCTCCATATTCATATCAAGAATAATTCTTTTCGCTTTCTTCATAAATTTCATACTGCTTTATTCTCAAGTTGAGTTAGCTTTTGAAATAATAAATCAGTTTCTCGAGGAAATAAAAATAAGGATGGATAAGATAACAAACAAAAAAACGCAAAATTTCTGAAAAATTTTTTCGTTTATTGTCCATTTTGAGATTCTTACAAAGTAAAAGAACGCAATATATAACAAAAATAAAAATTATTTATGCAAAACAAAAATGTTAATTCCAGATTAACAAATAGTGTTTCTGCTGAATACTATCGCCAACGATATATCTCTTCCGAAAGCTGCTGAAAATAAATGAAAGAACGAAAATGCCTTAGAATTTTTTGTCAAAAAATAAAGACTTTCAAAAACAAAATAAAAACGCGCGCGAATGATAATAAAATAAACCAACGAAAAATTTAATGCTTGAGAAACATACCGTCAACCAAAAGAAATGATCAAATCAATCAAGTGAAAATCATAAAAATCAGTCCTCCGAATAGCTAAATTGATGAAGAAAACAGAAAACCTCCCTCAGTAACGACTTAAGAGATACATTAAACTAAGAGCAATGCATAAATAAAGTAAAATGCGCGTTATTTTTTACTATTTATTTTTATCCATACACCAATAAACCTCGTTATGAAAAATTGTTAACAATTTTAATATACAAAATGTATGCTTCAGTACGAAGGTTTTGCAAACGACAGTTAAATTTTACATTTTACGGATTATCACCTTCGGTAGTAAGTTAAGTAGTATAAGTGTGCACCTACGGCTTATATGTAAGTGTTAGTAAGGAGCGTTAGTGGAGAGATGGAGAGAGGAATCATGTGGGCTCGTGTAAGCCTTACCTGTAAACTAGACATCTGGGTGCGGAATCTCTTTCCAGACCCCGTCCCGCTCCCTCCAGTAGGAGTGCCCGCCGCACCAGGGGTTCCCACCGGAGTCACTTGGTGTCTCTGCGACTGGGTGCTGGATGCGGGAGACGTGGGGTTGCTTTCATCTCCGTCCATGTTGTCAGTACACGTTTCCGACAAACTGTCCGACCTGGCGTCTTCAGCGCCGAGGCCCAAACCCAAAACGCCCACGGCTCTTTCGATTCCGATGCCCATGGCGCCTGCAAAAGACGCCAGGCCCACACTTCCACTTCTCTCGCTAACGTCCGTCAAGGGGCCCTGGTCGCAAGACAAAGGGGCCCCGCTTTCCGTGCTGATTCGAACCGGACGAGATAGATCGACCGGCTTGCTTAAATCAAGGGGGGCATCGCCGGCCGATTCGGGAGGCGACTGCCCCATCTCCTGCTTGATCTTCATGCTTAAATCCGTGGCTACACTAGCGGATGATTCTTTGGTCGCTTGTGCCGCTCCTCCGGAAGATCCTCCTCCGCTCCCTCCGACGTTGCTGGCGTTCCCTGCGGGGTTGTTCTGTCCTCCGCCGGCAGCTCCTCCGGCGGTGACGCCGTTCTGGGCAGCGTGGGACTGCAGCTCGCTGATGTACCTCTTCATCGATTCTTCATAATACTTCTTAAGAGAGTTCTCCGCGTCCTGTGAGGCTGCGGCCGCTGCAGCCGCGGCGGCGAAAGGCGAGAAGAGCGGCGAGATCATATTGGGTGGTATCATGGATGTGGCGCCGGGGAATGCACCGGATAAAATGCCTTTGCCGCCAGGAGTCGTGCTTCCGGGAGTTCCTCCGGTGGTGTTGCCATCTCCTGCGGTGGAGAAGGACGCTGAGGAATCGACGCTGAGTTCCTCGTCCGGGAGTGCGTCGATGTTGACGTCCCCTCCTCTTGCGGCCACTTGATCAGCGTGTTTCGACGCCAAATGCGATTCGAGGGCGGATTTCACTTTGAAGAGTGCAGGACAGAATGGGCAACGCTTGTTGATCACCTATAATGAAAACGGTTGGAATAGGATGATTTAGTAAAAGCAATAAGGCGTCAGAATTAAACGAATACAGTTACAGACTGAATAAACAAATTCAAATTGTTATAAATAAACAGAATGTAAAGGGATGAGAATCTTCTACCACTGAATGAGTTACCTTATGTAAAAGTACGTAAAACTTACTTTTTTGATTCATTTCTATCATGCGTCATTGGCTTTATTAATCGGAAAGATTGCAATAGCAACGTATATTAGTCTATAAAATCTATCGGAGAAACTTTTTCGACACTAGATACAAGGGTAATAATGTATAATTCATTTTGTAGGGTAAAACAGTTAAAATCGAAAAAGATATGCATATATGTATAATTTCACACATGAATTAATCGAATTTATACTTAACAGCTAGTAGAGTACATACTCCGTTAATAACGCACTAAATCCTTGACTTTTCCACAATAGAATCTCAAGTAACGTAGTAGAGACTATCTAATTAAGAATGTATCTGATCTGAGACACATAGTGTTTGAACATTACAGAACTTATACTTTTTGGCCTAACGAAATTTTCAGATTTTTCCTATTAATTAAATTCTTCCTGAAAACGAACTTTAGTAAAAACGAGTAAAAATACTCCGATGAAAATATGAGAAATATTCAAACAATACGAATGCGTCAGGTAAGCGATACTTCGATGGATTCAAAAACTTAGAAATTCAAATATAAAGATAATTCTGTTTGTCTTACCTGTGCATGAGCTCTAAACTGTCCTTTACGCTCCCTCGCCCGCGTATTTTGGAACCACACCTGCACGACTCGCTTCTTCAGTCCAACTTCGCGCGCGATTGACTCCAGCATCTTACGGCTTGGATTGCTCTCCACCTGTGTGAGGGCGGATTCCAAAGTCTTACAAATCTTTCAAAATTTATACTCTGATACCTTCAAAAACTAGTGGAGTTTATGAACTCTAAAAATTCCACTAGAGTTACACACTAACATACCACAATTAAAAAACCTCAATAAAATTGAAAGCAGCTAAATTGTTGAACTATGAAATAATTAACGGCTTTAACAATGGAATTTATTTAAGACGGGGAAAAACTCAACGTGCAAACATTATCAATGTGTTTGCAGGCGTTGAAGTCTCCTATGAAAACTCATTATGATTATTCGATTATGAGGGATTACAAGTTAAAACTCATGTTACGGAAATAAAATGGATTCTAGAAGCAGCCAGATACCATAAGGAATAACATTTACGTAACCAGAAGGTGACATGCGTAATTACTGAACACTTATTTAAATGGTTCATTAGCAAATGTATTTTTGCAAACAATACATCTGAAATGATTCCAGCAGAGAGCAATAATTTAAATGTCGTAAATAGTTGATAAGAATAACTTTCACTGCTATATGTGTTCTAGAGAAATGGGTAAGAACGAAATAAAATGTTTCTTTGGAAATTATTCAAAAAATTGTCAAAAGAAAATATATATTCACCTGATATTTCTGATACAAGTAGTCCAGCTGCTCCGGCAAAATGGTTGTCCTCAGCCTCTTGTCTTTGGGTGCCGCATTTTCTTCGCTTCCTGTTCTCATCTCCTCCTCCATTTCATCAAACTTCCTCTTCACCTGACCAATCGGAGGCGACAGAGTTCCCATTCCGGCATCATAAGTTAAGCCAGCAGCAGCGGCAGCAGCAACCGCTGCGGCGGCGACGGCCGCACCGGAGATTCCTCCCATATGTTGCGGATTATGCTGTTGCTGTTGTTGGGGCTGTTGCTGTTGCTGCTGCTGTTGTTGCTGCTGTTGATGCTGCTGCTGTTGATGTTGCTGCATCTGAGCATGCTGCTGGAGGATTCCGAAGGGAGAGTCTGGAGGGTAAGATGGGAATAGGTTGGGATTCATCAGGTGGACTAATTGGTGTTCCCGCCAGAGTTCGAAGCGCGGGAAGACTAGGTTGCATTTGTCACACTGGAAGCTGTCTTCCGAACTCTCTTGATGGGATTGCGAGGGAGGCGGTGAGGCCTCCGCGGGCTGAGCGCTCTTGCGGCCGTCCGATGAGACGGCAGGCGGAGAGGGGGCCAATGCGAAGGATGGAGGCGGAGGAGGTGGTGGCGGTGGAGGAGGCGGTGGTGGTGGTGGAGGAGGGGCATTGGTGTTGGACACCGATGAGAGATCGGCGACCCCCCGTGATTCCGCCACCGAACTTGAGTTAGAATCTTCGGAACTCAAAACAGCCGCAATTTGTGCTGCGGCGGCCTGCGCTTGCGCAGACCTCTTTGCGTCCTCCTCCTTGAAACAATGCGTCTTCTGATGGCGAATTAATTCGTAATATCTCTGAAAGACTAGTAAGCATTTCTTGCATTGGTAGTTAAGTCCAGGGGTTCGCTGGAATCTTCCTGCGCCTTCTTCTCCAGGTGTCATGTTAGCGAGAGCGGGCAGACCGGCACCGATGGCGCCTCCTGCCACAACTCCAGCGGTCGCTTCCACTGGCGGTTGGTTCTCATAAACTTTCCTGGCCTTCTGTCTCGCATTTTGGAACCAAACGACAATCACTCTCGGGCTCAGGCTAAGGAGCTTGGATAAATATTCCAAGTCATCATCCTTTGGATATGCATTGTTTTCAAAAAATTCCTGAAGTACTTTAATTTGGTAATCCGTAAACCTTGTTCTGTTCGCTCTCTTTCCAGAGGAACTTCCGCTACCTCCACTTCCCATGCCTGAAGTCATACAATCCATCGAGGAAGATGGTGACCTACCCGGACTCATGGTGGATACTGGAGTGGACATTCCCATCAAAGATCCTCCTGACATGGCCGTATTGGGTGTGCTGGTAAGAGACATTCCCATCATGGAAGTAGGACTCTGAGGAATCTGATTCTGAACAGGAGAGGAGAAGATGGTGGCGCATGGAGCGGCCTTGGGTGGTGCGAGGATGTTGGCGGACGCTGCGCCACCTCCAGAAGCAGAATGTGGTGAAGTTGATGACGATGTGACCGGAGCCACAGGCCCTCCTTCCATTTGTGGTCCCAACTGAGACGCGATGATCGAAGTGAGAGTTATGCTACCGGGTGAGTTATTTCTGGATGTTTGCATGTTTAGTGTAGTGGAGGCGGGCATGCCAATCTGCGTTCCGACGGATGTCGGCGCATTATTCGGAGCTGGAGAATCCGGTTCCTCGCGAGTGTTCTCGTCCGCGAGATTTATAATTGGCTTAACGTCCTCATCCACCTCCATCTTCACTTGTCGATTACCAGAATCTTCTCCAAATTGCTCCTCACTTTGCCGATAGCCTATCATCGACGACTCAGCAGGGGACTTCTCCACTTGAGGAGGCGTGGGAGGTGGCTGAGGAGTCTGAGTGGGTTGAGCTTGCTTCCTTTTGTTTGATGAAGTGGCTTGAGTCGCCTGAGCAACGGCGTTGAACAATTCCTTCTGCTCTTCGGGATTCAATGGAGAAACTTTCGCCTCTCCTGTCTTTTCATATTCCTCCAGGTTGAGAGTCGTGGAAGGAGGATTATTGAAATTATACGGAGAATCCTTATTTCTCTGTCTCTCCTTGAATAGGGTGTTTCTGAACCAATGTTTGATGACTTTTGGTGGTAAACCAGATCTCGATGCCATCTCGGCTATCTGTTCCTCCGATGGAGAGTTGTTGATGTCAAAATGAGCGCGAAGAATCTTCAGCTGGTCGTCTGTGATGCGAGTGCGCGCTCTCTTCTGCTGCTGTTGTTGTTGTTGCTGTTGCATCTGCGCAGTAACTGTGGAGATGTGATGATGAGGAGGTACATGAGGGATATGCTGTTGTTGCTGCAAAAGAGCTTGCTGCTTGGCAACGAGCAATCCAGCGGGAGAAAACAAGGAATTCGCTGCTGCAGCGGCCGCCGCAAGTTGATCGTTCGGCGAAGGAGAGTGAGTCGCTGGAGGTTGATTTTGATTTGCCGGAGGAGGTGGTGGAGGTGGTGCCATCATCATCGGCACTAGAGGAGGCTGTAGGTTCATCAAACCAAGGGGAGAGAGACCCATAGCAGCCATTTGCATCATCGACATGGCAGTCGCTGGGTTGTGAAATTGTTGCATGGCCATTAAATTGATTGCAGCCTGCATTTCGTTCATCTGTGCGGCCAAGGAAAGTTGCATCGCAGATGCTGCCGCAGCCGCGTTTGCTGCATTCTGAGGGCCACTGTTTGACCCCTGAGTGGATCCTTCTTGGGTTCCGGTATTACCATGTCCTTGCTGTTGAAGATGGTGCGACTGCTGGTCATCTCTAGGATTAGACACTGGTCTTGGAGTCGTAGACGTGGGATTGGGCGTAGTAGGAGAGGCATTATTACCTCCTTGATTATTGGTGGTTGAGGAGATCGTTTCTCCCGCAGGTGCCGGAGTCGATGATGAGGTGGGAGTGGTAGGAGTTGAAGGAGGAATGGGAACCACATCGGGTGAAGTACTGTCGGCTCTTCTCAGAGGATTCGGAGTTGATGACATCCTAGCCCCAGGATTTACCGGGTTCGTAGAAGTTGATGTACTGACCGTATTTGAAGACGCTTTCTCCCCCTTCATCAACATCATCATCATGGCGATCTTATCATCCTGCTCTTCATCTCCAGTTATAGTGCCCTGAGTTGTTGTAGTGACAGGTTGAACATCTTTGTCCGGCGAGGCCATTGGCGCCTCTATCTTAGTGGATTGGTTATTTGATCCCTGTTGCACAACCATTCCCTGTTGTTGCTGAGTCTGATGATGTTGGTTGAATTGCATATGAAGGTTATGTTGCTGATGCAATTGCTGTTGTTGCTGCAATTGGAGTTGCTGCTGCTGATACTGTTGGGCTATCTGCTGTTGTTTCTGTTGATGCTGCTGTTGTTGCTTCAGCTCAGCTGCAATCACAGCTGCTGTCTTACGCTCGTATTCGTTCTTATATCTCATGGCGTATTCTTCAAGGAAATCCAATGGGACTAAGTCGCGATGGACTTCCTCGCAGTGTGCTTTTAGCACCCAAACGCTGGAGAACTCCTTCTTGCAATGACCACAAACAGATTTTGACACTTCCGGTAATAAGTCGCTCTTCGTCTCGTCATCCAATTTGCCATCATCAGTCTGTGTCTCCACTGTTCCAGAAGATGGAACATCACCACCATCGGTGGTGGAAGTGATTTGTTGGTTCACTTTATTTGATGTGCTGGAAGATACGTCCGCCGTTTCCTCCCTCTTTTGTCTTCTCTGGTGATGATTCTCATTAAACTGCATGACAAGTTCAAATCCATAACTCTCCAACAGATGCTTATACATCTGAGATGACTTTCTTGTTGGCATGGAGAAACGTGCGAAAGCATCATCCAACATTTGATGGTGGTGATGATGATGGTGAAGACTAGTTCCTGTTGGCGTTGATGGTGTTCCACTTCCAGATGAAGTAGACACACCGACAGTATTAGTGCCAACAGACATCGATGGTGAAGGAGATGGAGAGGGAACCTTATGGTGAACCCCAAAAACCACTTGTTGCTGTTGATTGTTAACATGATGATGGTGGTGGTGGTGGCCATGATGAAAATGACCATGATGATGAAATCCTACGGTCTGATTTCCTGTAGAGGCAGTCGTAGGGGTATTTCCAGAATTGGATTGTATTAAAGCAGGCTGTTGAGTAAACATGCAGTAAAGCTGCGTGTGCTGAATCATCTGTTCTTGACTCGAAAAGAGCGCATTGCAACGTGGGCAAGCGTGCATCCCTCCGGCCTGCTGCTGTTGCCCTTGGGAATTGGCTGAGTTCAATATCACAGATGTTTGGGCATTGGATGATCCACCGCTTCCATTTCCACTCTGTTGAGTAGTCTCACTGCCAGCTCCTCCGCCTGTGCCAGCTGAGATGGTATTAGGAACTGTAGAAGGAGAATTGGCGGAGACTGAGGCATTCGATAGAGAGGATGGACCTGTAGTTGCCTGCGATGAAGGAACTGAAGATGCCAATTGAGCTGCACTACCACTTGGTACTTGGGTAGGAGAAGGAGCGGTGGATGAGGACGCGGTGGAAGACGCAGAGGATAGCGAGCTTGGTGATTGCTGCGTTTGCAGCATCGAACCTTGATGCATGGAATGAAGCTGCTGTCCAAAATGCTGAGGGTGAGGTGAATGAAACTGCTGTTGCCCATGCATGGCCTGACCCATATGCTGTCCTTGGATGCTCTTAGGAGTCGACATACCAGTCGCGTTGTTTGATGCAGCAACCGCTGCTTGAGCTGTACCCAGAATGTCGTGCAGAAGATTTGATGCCTTCTCGGCTGCCTGAGATGCATTCTGCATGGGCTGCTCTATGAGAGGTCTACTTAAATCTATTTGTCCCGATAGGGCAAGGTCCTGTAATTTTGAAGCCCTTGTTTGATGCAGAACTGATCTCATGTGTATGTCGAGGGTGGATCCCTGACTATAGGCTACCCTGCATATGTTACATTTGTATGGCTTCTTGTCATCTTCCTCGGTTGTGCATGAGGAAGTGGTCATGGCAGTTGGAGTGGATGCATTAACATTCAGAAGCTTCTGATTGGTTGGAGTGGTAGGTGAAGATACATTCATAACTCCATTATTGTTTGGCTGTTGCTGTTCTTGCATAGCTCTTTTAAGCTTATGCAAATGACTAACGGAGTTATAATGTACCAATAGAATATTCTTCTGAGTGAATGATTCCTTGCATACATCACACTTGAATGGTCTATTGGGGTCCAAATACTTCTCCATTGGATATGATAATTTTTCTCCCTTACGGTGTAATAAAGTCTTGTTGTGTCCTGTCAGGTAAGACTGTTTCGTGTAAGCCACCTTGCACCGATGACATTTGTATTTCCTGTTTGGGTCATTATATCCATCTTCGGCCACGGCCTGTGAATTTAAGTAGTCCTCTAATAATTGCTGTTCTTTTCCTCCTGACTCGTCACTGTTCTCTTCTCCGCCACCAGAACCGATTCCTCCATCCTCTTTGTTCCTTTCAGCTTCCATCACCATCATCATTTCCTCATCCGCTGCGGCAGTAGCAGCACTTGTTTCCTCATCAACTTCCATGGGTGGAGCTGATGCGGTTTCTGACTTCATTCCGCTCAAAAACATTCCCAATCCTGGTACGGGACCACCGCCCAGTCCAGCCAAAAGTAATGGATTTGAAAGCAAGCTCTGTTTATACTGAGCCAATTCTTCTTCAGGTAAGTCAGTATGAGCACTCTCTACATGCTTGTGGAGGGCTAAGATGGATCTGAAGCTGCGTCCACAAAGAGCGCATTTCGTTGCATCACGGATTATGTGGTACTGAGAGTGAAGTTGGAGCTTTTCTAATGTTTTAAATGCTAGTGAGCACTGACTGCAGCGATACTTATAAACATGCTTCTCAGATACTGCCGCTGGAGGCGTATTCGATGTGCTCGTTCCAATAGTATGCTGAGTGGGAGTTGGTGTCGTTTGTTGAGCATTCGTAAGCCGTCCATGAATCTCTCTGAAATGAGTCTGAAGACTCATTGCATTTGGGAAATATTGATTACATCCTTTCTTCCAGCACAGGTATCCTCCGCTTCCCAACCCTGGTGCCTTAGCAGAGTCCATATGGCCAGTTTCCAACTGATGATTCATAAAGTCATCGATGTTACGGAATGCCCTATTGCAAGGCTGGCAACGAAGTGTTTCCTCGCCCTCTTCCATGGACTGATTCTGAGTATCTGAAGGTGGCGACAATACCATCAGCGGTTCTTCTTTGCAAGATACTTCTCCCTCGCTGCTTGGCTCTTTTGAACCATCGGAGGAAATACTCTTGTTAGCGTTTTCCTGCTCATTGCTTGACTGAGGGCTGCTATTCGTCGTCGAGCCTTTTTGCTGACCCTGCGGACGTGAGACAGCATTTAGCCAGTGAGATTGATCCACAAGCAGTAAAAGTCTCTGCAAGCCTTCAGCGTTCACACTATGAATTTTCATGACGTGTTGTTCCAGCAAGGATTTTTCTTTGAATCCATCCTGGCACAATGGACAGAGGAATTCGGGCTGCTGTTGTTGCTGGCCTTGCTGCTGCTGTCCAGAGTTATCCTGGCTCTGCTGCTGTTGCACCGCCTGCTGCGTTTGGCTGCCTTGCTGCTGGGAGGTAGTAATATGTTGTGAATGTTGTGTGATAATGTGGGCTTGTATACGCATTTCAGATGTGCTGTTATAGTTACAATAAGGACATACTTGTATGGGAGGAGAAGCAGCTGCCGAAGCGGAGGATGAAGATGCTGGTGAAGTCGACGAGGTAGTGACTGGAGTGACATTACCGGCATTCTTTTGCTGCTGTTGGCCAGTCGGAGTCTGTGGGGTTTCACTCGGAGCAGTAGTCGTAGAACACTCCTCCGTAAGTCCCTGCTGTTCAAGAGCATACTTGAGCATACTCTGCTTGTCCTGCTGTTGCTGTTGACTCAACAATTCCTTAGCTGCCTCTTCTTTTTGCTGCTGCGTGAGGACTTGTCCCTCTTTCTTATCTGCATGTTCAACGGAATATTCGGATTTTCCATTTAATTGCTTAAGGTTACACTCATAAATGAAGATTATAATTATAAAAATTAATAGTGAATAAAAGTCGAAATATTCTTTTGCGAGAAAAGGCTTCCCTTATTAACTCATAATAAAGACATTAATATTCAGAGATAAAATGTATTAATCTTATAAAAAAAGAATTTGAGCGAGAGAATTATAGCGAAAAATTGTATAAATAACTAGGCACTATTGAAAAAACCGACTATGGCATTGAAATGAAAACTGATGTAAAGTAAATTTCATATGCTGAAAAATATTTTTTGAAATTATTATAATAAAAAATCAGTAAGTTATATAAATAAAAAATGAAAACTCGTTAAGTTACTTTTGAATTAATAAGGGTATAAGCCTGTATTTTTTATTTCTATCATTTTCAATTGTGATTCTTTAATTGAAGAACCAGTTTATTACCTCTGACCGAGTCAGTTGACTCATGAAAGGGAGATTTCTACGACAGATCGTCTTTAAATCAATGCTAAACAAACCGTTTTCAAAGAAAAACTCAATTGTACGAATTAAGCAGATTTACAATCATTAATGAGGACGCGCTTGATTCATTCATTGCTTCTCTAAAAATATTAGTTTCAGTTTGAACGGATAAACGACCGCGGAGAATAGATTTAAAGGAATATATAGAAAGGATTTTTCAAGACATTTTAACTATGGAAAAAGAAGTATCTGTTAAATTAAGACAAAGGAATGAAAAGGGCGAGTTTTGCCATTAATTGAGAAATTTTCGTACTAATAAAAAGTTTCCTGAAGCTCTTACATTCGCTTATACAACGAGTAGAGGATTAATGTCATTTATCATATATTTTCTGATTTTCTCTTTAGATTCTGAATGCTGTCATCACCAAGAGCGAACACGGTCTTACCTGTGGAAGTAACCCAGCCTTCTCTAAACCCTCATTACCCCTTCAAGTCTTTTTTATCCTTTCCCTTCCGATAAACCCGTCGACAAACCCTCGGGACCCGCAGGAAAATTGCCAAGACTTTACATCCGACTAAATTACCTAACCCTTTGGAGCCCTTCGCGGATTCTTCTGAGCCTTTATTAGTAATAAAACCTTTGGTCCGCCTTCTCCACTCCCTCTCACTCCTACCCTTTGGCCAATGTTACCGTTTTCTCTTTTATCTTTTTATCAATCTAATTCCTCGTCTTCTACGGCGAATTGGGCGTGTCTTCGGGTTTTTGTTCTTACTGCTCCGAGTATTTCGCTCCTTAATCGCTTATTACCGGAAGTTGCGTTGATTTCCCAAACTTATTCCTCGAAAAAGCTTAATTCAGAATACTAAGGCATTATCTCTTTCGAAGGATATAATTAAAGAAAATTTCAAATGAATGGCTGGAGGAAACATAATGCTCACCCGAAGGCATTGAACAACGCAACAGTATAATCACAATTAAAAGTGAAGAAAATGGAACTGATGAACACTATTGAAAGGAGATATTCGCATGAAATAATTTATTTATGACTACAGGCGCTTTGAATAAAATAGTCGCGAATCCTTGCTCTTTTTAATAAACTGTCAGGGGGCTACACTCCGATCCAGAAACGAAGTCCTACACCATTTAAGACACACGTGTGAAAGAATCTCATCGTAACTTATGAATGCATTCCTAAGAAGTCTATAGATTAAAATAGCGAGACTTACACTGAAAGTAATCCATTTCATTTGAGGAAACATGATTAGAATTAAGAATATTTTTTCAAGTATTTATTAACGCGTATGTAGTCATTTATTTACTTTCGTAAGATAAGTTATAATTTAATAATAAAATTAGGGCGTAGTCGTTTTCGGTTGATTTAAAGATAATCATATAAAATAATATTACTCGAGGATAAAGAACATATTTCGACTTTCATCACGGATTATTCTGACATTGAGTACCTTAAACTAATTATACTTAAAGAATATATATAAAAAGAAATAATCCAACTTACCGTTCTCTCCTTCCTGAGGCTCAGCAACAACTTGGAACACCTCCGAAATGTCAACCTGTAGCTCTCTGCCTTCGCTACGTCGCTGAAGCTGATGTAATTGCTCCATTTGCATGTGCTTTAACGTACGGACGTGCTGCAGCAACTGAAGACGTGATCCTCTGGCAGAAAAGTTGCATAGCGCGCAATGATATATCTTATTATTCTGTTGCAGCTGAGTGTTCGGCGACCCTCCGGAAACGGGCACCAATGCGGTGGGAGACGATGGATTATCAGCCAGGGCTTCTTCACAAGATAAAAGATGCCTGAAGAGGGCGCAACTAGCCTCGTGTCTCGCACCCGCGCAATGCAATTGCAGCTTGTGGGCACTGTTTGTGTAATAGTCACATGCGTTGCAGCGCACCTGAACTGGATTGCTTGTGGTGACGCTGCTGAGGTGGTATTTCAGCTTCCATTCGTTCCGAGGGCCTCCTTCTTTCACGTGGTTAACGTGCTGAAGCCTTTGCAGATGTTTGTCCGTCTTGCAGTGAAGCTGGAAGTTCGCCTTGAGATTCGTTCGGTAAGCGCACAACTTGCAGACATAGCTGCCGGCCACCAACATAAGAACTTCCTGCTCTCTTAGTTTCGTCCTGTCCGTCGCCAAATGACATGAGAGAGCCTCTAAAGAGTCCGTCGCGAATGCGTTGCAGACGCAGCAGGTGAATAGCATGGCGGGATTCTGCTCCGGAGGCTCCGGGGGAGGTTCCATCGTCTCAGGGTTGAGTCCGGCGTCTCCTCCTCCGGTCAAATCGGCGGCGGCGGCCGCGGCGGCTGCGGCAGCGGCTGCAGCAGCGAAGTGTGGATGTATGTGATGCTGCTGTGCGGCTGCTGCCGCCGCGGCGTGATGGTGCGCATGGTGATGGGGCGATGGATATCCGTGGTGGTGTCCGGGATGTCCGTGATGTTGATGTCTCGAATCGGCCGGGTGAGGGGGCGGAGGGAGAGACTGCGGAGGCGGGCCGTGCGCAGACATATGACCTCCCGTCATCATCTGAATGAGTAGCGCCTGATTGTAAGCCATGTCCGCGAGGGCGGCTTCCGTGTGCGGCGGGGGCTTCTCTCCCGGAAGAGTCAATCCCGGATGAAAGTGGAGGAGTGCCGCGGCCGCTGCTGCTGCCGTAGCTGGATCGAATCCTCCCGCTCCGCCGCCGGCTCCACCCATCTGCTGTTGCTGCTGTTGAAGCACACTCAGTTGCTGCATGTGCTTCATATTTTGCTGGAGCACCATCATGTTGTGCGTGTGCTTCTCACTAGTCATGTGTATCCTGAGATTTCTCGCGACGTTGGTCTCGTAATTGCAGACATCGCATCGGAAGGTCGGTTTAGGCTTCGCTTGCTGTTGTTGGGCTTGCGTGGACGAAAGACTTGGGCTAAGCGCCGAAGCCCCCGCGCCTCCTTTCGCCATATGGGACGGAGAGGAGGTCGCTACTGATACGGAGGATGTGGGAACGTCGGAGACGCCTCCTGCACCTCCACCTCCGCCCTGACTGGAAACCACACCTCCGTTTTGTTGAAGCTCTTGCATATTATTTAGATGCTTGTCTGACTGCATGTGTATGCTGAGGTTTCCTTTGGTGGTCGTGGAATAATTACAAACTTCGCACCTGTACGGCTTGTATCCACAGGTGTACGTCTCTCCGCGTGCTAATCGTGGGTGTGGTTGACCGGCAACGCAATAAACGCAGGAAGTCTCGCTCTCGGGATGTTTCTCCTTCATATGTATCTCCAGGGTCTCTTGATATTTGTAATGCCAGTTGCATTTTGGACATTTCAAGGTTTTACACGAATTTCTTGAGTGCATTCCGGAGAATATTCCTCCAGGCCCGCCGGCACCACCAAGTCCCCCGGCGCCTGGACCCAGGAGTCCAGCTCCGGGGCCTCCGGGTCCCCCAGCACTGAGCCTTGCAGTCTGGAGAATCATCTCGCACTTGGCACAATCTACCGCGCTTGGTCTTCCGGTTATGTGCTCAGGACAAACACCGATGGTGGTCCCCGTGAGGAAACTAGGAGGCGGTGGAGGAGGTCCTAGCGGTGGTGGAGGGGGCGGAAGGGGTGGCTGAGGTGACACGAAATTTCCGCCTCCGGGTCCGTTCATGGAGTGGTGTAGGTGATGATGTGATCCCATGAGGGCCACAGGACTCATCGTAGGAGGGGAGCCCCCTCCCACCATGTTGGCCGTCGATACAGGTGAAACACTATTAGGTCTCTTCCTTGTCAAGTCCATTCCGCGGCTTCCATTGCTGCCGCCGTTGTTACTGTTCACAATGCTTCCAGGGTTCAAACCAGGGTTATTAACATTTACATTTATATTATTACTACTATTACTACCGTTTTGAGGTAGGGAGACAGAAGTCTCAGGAACTTGATGCGGTTGAGGATTCGTGGACCTCAGCGAGGCCATCTCGTCCTGCCGCGATGGGCAACGGCCAAAAGGCCGACCCTGCACCACTCCCACCGCCTCATCTCCGAAGGATTCTCCAACTCTCATTGCTTCCGCGTGCTCCTTCTCCGCAGATTCACTCGCCGCTCCATTGCCTCCTTCCTGCCCATCTTCCGCGCCTCCTTCCAGGCTCGCCTGAAGCCGCGGGTGCTGCATCGGAGGAGAGCATGCCAACGACGATGACGAGGACGCCGAAGATGCAGACGCCGCCGAAGAACACGAAGAAGGTGGCGAGGGCCTCGGCAAACCCGTTTCCGCCGTATCATCGCCTCCTGTCTGACCCTCACCGTGCTGCCGGTTGGTACCAGAATTTTGGTGGTCTTTAGGAACTTGCTGGCTGGCAGCCGAACAGGGCGACGTGGAGTTGCGTCCCACGGGCGACGGCGTGGGCTTTGGAGTGCCATGGGCCGAGACTGGAGTGGTCGACGCCCCCGCGGCCGCGTTGGTGTAAGCCGCCGCCGCCGCGGCCATCGCCATCGTCGCCATAGTCGCCATGGCGGCGGCGGCGGAGGCCGGAGAGCCTTCCTGCCTCTGCTGCCCCATGAGGGCGGGGAGAAGCGGGGGAGGGATTCCTACCACTTCAGGGAAGGGAGATACGGGCTCTAGGAATGACACTAAGGGCTCCTTCTCCCTCCCAACACACTGGATGATGGCGGAGGCATTTCGGTGACCCAGTAGCGCCCTCTCATCTGCGAGAAGCGAAACGCCGTGGTCCGCGGTCGCGTGGGAAACGAATGATTTGGCGTAACCAAAGGACAGCTTGCAGATGAAGCACATGAGGATGGGCTTGACGGGTACGGAGGCACAGTCCATCGGACCCTTGCCCTCCTTTCCATCTCCTCCTTCTCTTTCGTCATCCTCTGGGGCTGACTCGGCTTCCAGGCCCCTTCCGGGCCCCGCCTTCCGTTTCGCCCTCGCACCCTTACTGGAGAGGTCACTTGGCCTTGCATCCTCTTCAAGGCGGGATTCCTCTGCCGAGCTACCGCTCCCGTCCTTCCCGCTATCACCAGTTTTATTATCACGAACGGTGTAAACCCTGTAACTATGCATTATTGGTACTTCAGGAACTATTTTCTTCTCCCCTTGGAGGACGGCGGCCCCACCGGCGGCGGAACCTTTGGCGTCTCGCTGAGCGGCGACGCCCCCGGCGTACGCACCGTAGAGCGCGCTGTACAACGCCACGCTGCTCCTCGACACGTAGAAAGCGTTGGCGATCTGCGGAAACACCTGGAACTGAGAGAGGGAGACGCCCCTACCGTCTACGATGCAACCATCTCCCAGAATTCGCGGCAGCACCACGCTGCTCGCACCACCGCTCTCTTCATCGCTCAACTCGCTCTCCTCGATGATGTAAGCCGAACCGTCGGGGTTGTAAACTATTCTGCCGTCAAACCTCTCGACGTCGCTCGTCGACGACTCCTCGTCGCCTCCCGCACACGATCCCGCCGCCCTTTTACTCCTGCCATCCTCCATGTCCATCTCCTCCTCCATCTCGTTGGCCTGGGAGTTCAGGGATCGAGCCTCGTCCTCCTCCCTCATTTCCGTGTCTTCGTCCTCTAACACCTCTTCTTTGCACCTGATCTGAGAGATTCCTCTCAAGGACAAGGCGGACTTTGGGGATGCCTCCCCACGTACCATGGCCACCGCGGCCTCTGCGTCTTCTTCCGGGCTCATGGGTAAGCCTTCTTCTTCCTCGCCTTCCAATCTTATTCTCTTCACCCTATCCAAGCCGCCTTGCAGGAGGGATAGTCCGCTGCCGCAAGTCACCACCGCGCTGGTGCCTCCGACGAGGCTGTTGGCCGTCCGATTGACCGCCAATGCCGCCGCCGCGAGGGACGACGCGGAAAGGTTCTGAAGACCTTGCAGAGGACCGTTGTTCATTCCTTCCGTTGATTCTTCCGCTAATACACTTTCCTCCTCCTCCTCTTCTTCGTCCTCCTCATCGCCTTCCTCCTGGCCCCTGCGGATTCCTCCTTCTTCCCTGCCCCCGGATGACCTCCGACCCCGCTGAAGGGATGAGAGGCAGTTTCTCTCGTCTGTGACGGCCTCTTCGCCTTCCCTCACTCCACACCCCTCGTCTAGCTTGGCTGTTGGAAGGGGCGGAGACGGTTGGCTCGTTTCGCCTGTGGTCGGTGTTGGCATGGCGTCCGAGAGGGAAGATGTGACAGGTCTTCAACCATCACATGTTGACGGGGTCCTCCGTGGATCAAATCTGCAAAGAGACAATTCATTAAGATCGATAAGACATTTTTTGAAAATTTCCAATTAATCTACAGCATATGCTACAAATAAGCGATACGAAGCCCTGATTAAAATCTGATATAAATATAGAGAGAGTCAAGAAAATATATATTATCCTTTTCACGTACATAACGAAGAAAGTTCATCTCCCTTTCATAAACTAATACAAACATCGGATGTTAAAAAATTTCATTGCAATATCAATTACTTATCTATTAATTCTAATGATATGATATTATTAAGAATGGCTTTCAGATTGAGCATTAGAATCGTGGATAACATATAGGAAAACTATGATATAACTTTCTTTTTCTCAAAATTGATAAAAATTGGCGTTGGTAAGCGAATTAAAAAATATTTTGTTCACAATGTAAACGAACAATTGAAAAATATTTTCTCTTTAGGAAAAATAGATTAAAAAATTCAGGACCTTTTTGAAGAAATAAGTAACGAATTTTACGGTATGTCTCTAGAGCGACCGGATAACGGAATGAATTTTACGAGTTTCATGAGAAAAATCACAAAATGGCTTATCTTCCCTGACATACCGGATGCGAATGCGATAAGAAAACAAGAAAAGGCTCCCTCATTCTCAATCCTTTCCTTGTTCCCACTCTCAGAACATCTGCTCATCCCCTTGTCGACAAGAACTCCGAATCTCTAGATGGAAAAAACTGTGCCATCGACGCAGTGAATTAACAAAACGTTCGATTCAGATATCGCCAGAGAGGAGCAACCGTGCAGAGGCGAGAAAACATCGACTTGATTCAACGATAGGAACTACCTCAGAGCCTTGTTTCGGAAATGCTAAGCGATTTACAGATCTTTGGAATAGATCTTCGAGTTTAAGCAAAAACCGATTCATATAACGGAATAGCAGGAATAATCAGCCAAATTACGTGATGTATAAATTCAGAATAGGCTGAAATATTGGGTATGGAGCTGTGAAAGCGCACAAGATATAGGAGAAAAATTAGGAGAAACTACAACAAACTAAAAGAGAACATCATCGCGTTAAGTACTCGAATGATGATATACGAAGAAGGAAAAACGGAGAGAATAAATTCTGTTTTGTCTTAGCAACAAAGCTAATAAGTAAGATACAATTTAATCCACGAATGACTAGCAAGTGAAGAACTACAGTTGAGTAAATATCAGCATGAATTCTTGCGTTTATGGCTCAATTATGAAACATTTTTCTACGGCAATGCTCCCGAGTAGCGCCAGATAAATATCATACTATACCTTCAAAGTATGAAATAATCAAAATAAAAGATTTCTTTCTCACTGACTATAAATTGCAGAGGTATATTGTGATGGAATACGCCTTCCAGGTGTGGGATCAGTTTTTGCAAACACCATTGTTTCTTTCTCATTATTCAAGTCTGACACACTCGAGGTTTCATATTACATTGTTCCGATATTAAAAGTCCAAAGAAAAAATTCTTCTCCATAAATTAGATTGCATTGAAGATACAAATATATATATAATATTACAAAATAATAATGGAAGAATAATTCTTATGCTAAAAACACAATGCACATAAATTCAATCTCACTAACCGGTGAGATATTAGATGACAAATTTCTCAATTCACTTCACTTATTTTGTATATCTTCTCTTGAATCATCATCAGATCTTTCATTGACATCATAACCCAAACTTAACTGAATTCATTTTCTGAATATCTTGATAGATACGGAAACTTTCACACATACGCGCAAATTACACTAATTAGATCAGAGTGCTCGGATTCACAAATACTGAATCGATTCCGGATTTCGACTCTTTCTTGAAGAAGCATATAATCCCGTGCAATCGCAGCGTCATCTGACAATTACATCGCGCCAATCGCATCCCTACAGGTCGGCCATTTTGTCTACACTTTCTTTCTCTCACCTTTCCCACGCACTTTTTCGAGTAATTTTCTCTGGAATTCACGCCCACAACGATGGATGGGTGCCGATGCATTTATCCGGATTTTTACGACGACTGGGCACGCTCGAGATATGGGGAGAGCTGAGGAATTTTGTAATACCCGAATTTTTTCTTAAGGTTACAAAATCTTTGAGAATAATTGTGAGAGAGAGAAACAATCGATCCACCGTCGATGATCACGAAAATTCCGATCGAGCACGATCGAATCGTACCGTAAAATACGATCCTACGCAAACAAATTTAGAATTTCCGGCAAGAGAAAATGCGACAATTTTCGTAGGGAAAATCGTGGAGGCCGCAGATAAAAGAATGGTGCTAAGTTAGAGAATGCACGACTTTCCCATATCAATACAATTCCCGCTCATTCAATTTTCTTTTTATTTACCGTAGGTTACGGTGATATGGGGTTAGAAACAACTCCGAATTCAGAATCATCTATAAAAATTAACAGGCTTCCTTCCACATACCATTATTTAAACATTGATTTATACATCAAAACGCCAATATGATCGTGAAATATTTGTATTCGTGCTCTGAAGCAATAAGGAACCAATTTGAAAATTAAATAATAACACAAATGATTTCTACAAAATTGTTTGACTAACTCAAACATTAGGTGGCTCATATTACGGAATTGAAGAAACTATATAAAGAGTATAATAAGAATCCGTGGATAAATTTTTGAATAAAACAGATTTACTTGAAACATTTATTTTAAACTCATCATTATAAAATGCGATTAGGTGTGAAAAACGATATCGGACAAATGTCTCTTACTCAAACTCAACTCTTAAGCAATTTAAGGTGCGCATTCTGATTGGGAATCAATCTGAAAGGTCAATAGACTCATGTATTCATACGGGTATTTACAGTCCAGAACATCCGCATGCTTAATAATTCACTGAATCAAGAACAAGTCGGGTCAGAAGTCAGTCAGAGCCGAGCAAAAGTGAAATGATCACAGCTCTAGAAATTGCGACTACTGTATATAGAGCCTTAAAACTATTCATTCCATCTTCCAATCGATGGAACGACTCCAGAAACGATCACAGCACGAACGGAATAACAATCTCCTCCAAAAAATTGAAATCTGCGGTTTCCCTCCGGAGAAACAATATTCAATCGCCAATACGGATAATGACGCTTTTTCGTAACCTTCCGTCGAACATTTCTTCCCTTCCCCGTCCAATTCAAAGAGAAAACAAAACAGAGGAAAATGACTTCAATTATTTCCCCTGATTTCCTTAGCCTCCGAACGATTTGATTCGATTTCGCAGGTGGCCTTATCGATTCCGGCGGCAGTGATTACATTCGTGTGTTGCGTCACGGACGTGGCATTTGCCGCGGCACAAATCGCGGAGGAGGACATACGTAATGTAATAGAATGGCGAAATTAAAGAAAGGGCGCGGTTCAATGAGAAAATTAATGCAAAGTGATGCGAATGGAAAGGGGGATGTAAATACCAACTCGATACTGGGGTATAATTAATGGGCGGATTTGCATTATATTTCGAATTAATGGAGCGTCTGGTCAAAAGGCGTGATTGGCCAATTTTAATATTGTTGCGTTTGTGTAGATGATGTTGATCGAAACGCCTGATACGAATTCACGTTTTCAGGCATACTAAAGTCATAAATGCGGATTTTGGAAGAATGACAGCCTTTTAGAGTCTTCGATGTGCGACTGTAAGAAAAATGCAGTCCTCTGTCTCCCTTATCTATTTAATAAAGGTTTTATAATTAGCATCCTTATAATGTATTGAACCCATATTTTACCAAGGTATAGTAAAATAAAGTAGCAAATGAGTGTGAAAACAAATTACATTTAATTTGAATAAAATTCTAAAAGGCTTAGGATGACTGACTTCTCAAAAGTGGGTGCGCTTTTTGTGGAATGACCTTTTCATTCTTGCTTTACTTCAGTAATCCCATTAATAACACGATTGTTAAGACTCGAGGGTTATCCTGATGCGCTGATGACTGCCCAATTGAAACTTAAGCGAATACCGAATTTCGTTTCTTTCTAATCATGAATAATCGAGATTTTGTAAGACGAAAAGGAGGCAAAGTGAAAGATATCGATCTAGAAAGGGCTGTGATTGAAAATTCAAAGGCCACGCCGAGACATGCCTCTCTTTTTTTCCTCTCTGGTTCCTTCCAACCACAATCACATTCTTGGAAGCACTTCCAAGAGGAGAAGGTAGGTTCGGAATGTATTGGGCCAATGGCAGAGGAGGGAAATAAAAATCGTTTGGTTTTGTGGTCGGTAAGAACATTAGGGAACAAAACAACGGGAGAGGAAAAAATATTCCTACAAAAACCCCGGTAAGGAAAAAAGGCCTAGAAAACAACCGCAACACCCATCTCGGCCGTTCTCCAATCCCCTTCGTCCCCTCCCAATGGCCCCACCCTATTCTCCTCTATCATTTCTCTCTCACTCACTATAATATTAATCTTCCGAATGCCCACCAGACATCAATTATTATTAACCGCGCTCTGATTCTCGGTGCGCCTCGTCTCAGAAATTCGTCGATTACAGACGCCCGAAAAATCAAGGCGATGCGCTCGGACAGAAAACGAAGGAAATGTGGAGGCAAGATCGTGGGGTTAGCCGTGGCAGATTAATAAACAGGGTTTTCGGAAAAATCGAGATAAGCAGAAACAAATGAAAAAATTGCGCCTTATGGTTCGTTACTCAGGGTATATTCAATTATATCAAGGGTGCGTGATAATCATCGATGCCAGCCAAGATGATTACTGAGAAATCCAGCTGAATTAGGATTTATCTCTTCCTAAATATGTAGTCAAGCGACAGGAATAACTATGTTAGTATGATCTACTATAGGTTTTTTTCTTTCTAGATCAATGTAACGTTGAATTACAAGAGGCCAATATCCTTTAGTTTAAACTAAACTTCCACTCTACTTTCCACGGGTCAAGATTGAAAAACGTTCGCAGATAGTATTCTTCTATAAACATCTAAATCAACTTGGACCATTTACTTTTGTTTTCTTAAACTTTTGAGAGTCGAGGGAAAATTTACTGAGAGATTTCTAATAGCCAGGGAAACTTTACGAGATAATAAGTCCAAAACTGAAGGGGCGAGAGCTTTCGCAACTATTGAGTGCTAAGTTGTTAATTCTATACACAGAACAACTGCTATCGACATTTAAGAATCTTATGTTACTTCGCAGAGTCTCCATATGATAAAAATAAAATATGAATTTATAAATAAAGAAAAATATTTCAATTACAAATTGAAGGCGAGTCTGAGAAAAACACGCTCTTGCAGCTTTTGGGGTGAAATTTCCAAAGGAATAACCCTTCTTGAGCTGAACTAACACGTGTCACGCCACACAATAAAGAGTACGACCGCGTTAAAGACTTGAATGACGCGCTGCATGAGACACGAACCGTAACTATCCGCCGGAAATTATCCATCCCGAAAGAATCGGCCGCGGTGGAAAAATTAGACGGAAAGGAAGGAAAATGGCTAGATGGTAGGGAGTAAAGCACGCCTGATAATTGCGGGTCTAGGAAGACGTGGGAGGACATAAAAAGGTGCCCCAGAGCGTATAGGAATCAGTCATAATTGAGAGGTGGACCTCAAAGGGAGGATATGAAGGAATGACCGTCGAGAGGAAACGTAGCTGGAAGGCGAAACGAAAATAAAAATCGAAATAAATCAGCTTTTTTTCCTCCTCTTTGAGTGATGCGAAGGGTTGCCTTCCCATAATACCATGCGACTCGAAAGGGTAACAAAATGGAGGGAGTCGATACATTACCCCGAGGCATTCGTTTTGGAAATTTTTAAATAGTTCGGAAAAGCATTAAAAACTCCTCCGAGAGATATTGGTCGGCGTGATGATAGGATAACCAATGGAAGAGATTTTGATGGCGTGGAATTATAATGGGAGAAGAGGAATATATTGCCGTGGAAATAAACGGAGCTCTGAAATATAATGAACTGGAGGAGATTGCTTTTGCTCGTTTTGCTGTCCGATTTGAAGAAGGCGGACAGGTGGGTGAAAATATTCCACTAAGTTGCTGGGGAAACCTTTCACGGCACCGAAGAAATTGCTCTTAAGATGTGGGATATCAGAGATTAACGAGAATAAATTTCCGACGATGACTAATAGAAACGAACCTTGATATCACTTTAGCGGCATAAGTAAAGGAGATCATCAAAGACTTTGTATAATGGTATTCCTCTTCTCTTTAACCTCGTCATTTAGTTGAAAAGGGTCATGAGAATTCATCTAAATGTGATCGGGCAAAACAGCATGAAATCGACCCATGTATTGCATGAGAGTCATTTCATCCTCAACTCTAATCGGCTACATTTCAACTTATTCTATGTTAAGCCGGATAAAGTAAGCACTAAGGTTAGCAGTTATTTACGTAAGAAAAACAAATTGCAGGAACAATGGATATCTGAAATTCACTTGGCTGATGAATGACAATCTGAGAAGAATTGCAGAAAGGTAAATCGCAGATTATACGAGTGGTTATAAATGTAGTTAAATATCTTCAAACACCTATCAAAAGCATAATAGACTGTCGAAAATTCCAAACCTTAAGATACTGGGATATCTATTCTTACGATTTAATCGTTAGTTTACTTCCCAAACGTATGATTATGAAATAAAATAAATAATGCATAACGTGTCTGATAAAGGAAAGGGAAATTTTAGGCGAATGTGAGACAACGTAACTATTTCTCACGGCGGTATTTATAGACAATCTCTCGCATACATAAATGGATGGACGAAAGCGCGGAACCAGTTTTAAGAAATGGTATAATCGCTCTAAAACATTAACAGCGATTAACTTCGGACTCGCCACCCTCACGCTCTCATATTCCCACGATAACATATGAAAATTGCTGAATGGCCCGTGAATTTAACTTTCAAATCGCCGCAGATGTGGAAATTCAAAGAAGCTGAGCTATCGTAGAGCAGCACTCGGAAGGCCGTTCGCTCAATACAAACTGTGAAAACAGTGTAATTGAGGCATGGATGTACAGCTAGTTCCAAAAAAAACTTACCACCTAAGCCGCAACCCGCACAACAGACGTGAAGCTCGATGAGAGCGAGTCTAGAGTTTTCCGCGCATTCTATTGGCTCTTGGAAGGAGAAGCATTCTGACGGCGCCTTTTTAAACCGTTGTGAAACGCGTTGAACGTATTTGTACCGTCTTTATTAGCACGAAATCTACTTTAAATTTAGTGTTACATTTTACTATTATGTCAGCAGCATAGTATTAAAAAATGAATGAAAATCGGATCTCCTTATTTCGGCCTCAAATTTCTGCGTAATTCACCTTTTTCTGGAGGCATCGGGTAAACTTACTTTAGATGCTTCAATTATCCAATAAAAAATTATGTCATTGCAAGATTAGAAAGGGATTATATTATTACGTTTTTTATGCTCTTGACGCCTACAGGACGATCATTTAAATTTATTTAGAGGAAATTCACGACTATGACTCAAATAGAAAGATGAACGAAAACTCTGGAAGGAGATAAAGAATAATTAGGAATAAGAACACAATCAACTGCATTTCAACTAATTTATATTGCAGAAAAATGCCTTCGAGAAGGGGAGTATGAAAAAACTGCGAAACCTACTGAGGAAAGCAAAGATGAAAAGAAACTTTATCTGGACGAATACACCAAGAAAGAATAATTTTAAGTCAACCTGGTAGAGAGCTCTGAAAATTAGACCCAAAACATATTACAATAAAGTAAACCAAGTAAATTACGATCAACTACATCAGATAATTACATCAAATATTATAAAAATTTTAAATACCATCAAATCATATGATAGAAAGTAAAATATTAATTGGTGTACTATCATCATTTTCTAAGGTAATTGTTTAAAATTCAAATTTCTAATTTAATATTTTAGAAAATAACATAGATATTAGAATAGTAGCACTCATAATTTAAATACTGAGGGCTACAAAATTTTTTCACGTATCGAATAAAAAATTAATTTACCACGAAATTAACGCCAGCATCTCGTAACACTTTTCCGAAAATATTGTTCATTGCCATTCCCAGAAAAACTATCCCTTTAATTAAATCAAGTTAATGTTCCTTGCAAAATTATGCTGTCCCAAATTTTATATGATGCTAAATCTCTTTCTTGCCCCGTGGTGCAAATTTTGACTCGATTTCTTCGCAGTTGAATTATTCTGCAATACAGAGAAGCATATAATTTGAGCATTAGGTATTTCAGAATGTATGCATCAACATGCCACTCTGTTCTTACTTCCACCAGGCATTCGTGATGACGGTATCAGATGAAGCATTATGATTTTGAGATGAGATTTGGCTGTTTCTGACAAATTCGCGTCTGAGGTTTCACTAATTCTTCCATAGAGAAAGGAGGTCTTTCCTTCCCTCCACCCTGGCCCTAGGAGTATCCCCTATTCATTCCTTTGTTGTTTCTTTTCCTTTTGTTTTGTCCATCGAAAGGTCTTGTCTATTTTCTCAAAGGAACCATAAAACGGCTGATGGGTGAAGGTGAACTCAGCTATGAGAAGAAAACCCCCTTTTCGGCATATTGTGGATGGTCGTATGTATCCGGGGTAGCGAATAGGAAAGCGCTAATGAGGGTTTCCGACCGCACCCCTGCTGAGCAGGTATCTAAGGTTAGGGTATGGTGGCGGCGACCGATCACAAGTAAGGTGGGAAATGGTGGATCCGCGATTTGTAATCTTCGCCGCGGGTATTCCCTTAGGGAATGAAGATATTCAACTCTATTTTTGAGGTAGACGACCTTTCAGGACTTCTTGCAAGGAATACAGTTTAAGATGGTTAAGAAACAACAGTTAGTATGGCAAATCAGAACCTTAAGACTGATTTGCATATTGCATATAAATTCCAGGTTTTTTTATACTTGCATATTGCAGGTTTACACGTTAACACCTGGTTTATTTATATTTACATTAATACCCCGCGATCTGCCGTATGACGTATGTCAGGGGGTGTGAAAACACCCACAACACGATTTCCAATGTTATACTGAAATGATTTTCAAAACTATGCGCTAGGTGAAAGTTAGACTAATGATTAATGATCGCTGCTTCGGTTTCTGAATGCCTCAAGTAAGCTATATAACCCGAATTGTTTGAATGGTGCATAATATGTATAATAATTAATAGAAAAATCACTATCAATAATTATGAATGATGGGTAAAAGGAGTCATGGAAGAATAACTTGAGAAATGAACAATGAACTAGAGAAATGCCATCTAATATTTATTCCTTACGCTTACGAGAACCAAATCGTTTAACTTCTCTTATAACATCTATGATACAAAGTTGATAGAGCGTTGAAGATGATCTTACTAGATCGACTAATGTTTCTATTATAATGTCACTAAAATATGAATTGAAACGTAAATACGGAATTGTAGACACTCTGCATATTCAATGTCGCAGAAACTTGAAGATTATACGCCGATTACCGATAAATTACATCTCTTAAGTTAGGTAAGATTTAGAATAAACCATTGGCCTGCATAGATAGTAATACTAATGTTAGCAATTTTTATCAGTTTGAAAAGACCGAAATCTCTTTCCAAAATAAATTGCTGATAAGAAGATGATTTAGGTACTGGCTTAGTTAACTACTCGAACTTTCTTATAGAACTAAAAGGAGGTTGCTATAAAACATTGAACATCGCTATTGTATACAATTTCGGAGATCCTGGGAATAAACTGATGCATCAAAAGGAAATTTCTGAAAGTATGATAAGCCATTGACGTTATATCCTGTATATTTGAATGTTAACCATGTTTGACTAAGATATTACTCAAATTGGATAAATGAGTAGTTTCTCTGGAGGCAGTCATAAACGGAAAAAATATATGTTCGATGAGAAAATTGAGAAGGTGAGTGAGTGGGTTATATTTTTAAAAGAGGTCGTTGCTCCTACTCAAAGTAACCAATTGGTCGACGAGGAACGCAAGAATTGCCATTACCTATTTATCCAAAAATCTGGAATTAACATACCTCTAACACTTTCGGTTGTTAAATTCATGTGAGTGTATGTATTACTGTTGCTGTCGCTTCTCACTTCCCTATCTCTATCAAAACAGTCCCCCTCTTGAAGTCCTGGTGAATTCATTGCTTTATTCACTTCTTCCAATCACTCCTGTATCTTGCTTTTCAAATTTGTCATGGAATGTGGAGAGATAAAAAGTTTCTCATAGCCAATACATTTTAAATACGAAGGAATATTTTCAATATCACCAAGCGATAAACATGTCGATAGACTAGCCATACCAAACCACCACCCATTCGTCTCAATCATTAAAATTCTGTCGAAAAATATGAGAGTTACGCAGGGCCAGCCATAAACCGAGGGAAGCAAAATTTCAACATGAGCCTCATATGTGCTTCCCCATGTGATATTACAGGGTTGGAATTACAGGTAAAAAGGCCCTGGGAAAAACTATTTCACCAAGTCCCTATTATTTTGCGTATTTTTAACGTTTTCTACATTATAATAATTGTAAACGTTATAATAAACAATTGAAATGTAAATAATCTAGGTTGTTTTGTATACATTCAAAATTAATTGAAAAGTTTACATTCATAGCTAACAGTAGCATTCAATGAGCATTATGACCAAACCTCATTCGCACTATCTTTTTGTGTATTTTAGAACTTTTTAAGGTGATAAATATAGCGAGAAGAATGTTTAAGAACGTAATGGTTTGTGACTTCAACGATTTCAAGAGGAATCCACAGGAGAAATCAAGTTTATTTGATTTACACTTCAATGACACCGAAAAAATTAATTAATGAATTCAAAATTAATGTGAAAGATGGTAGTCTTGTATCCGTCATCTTTATTCGTTCAGGAAAATCTATCCTTGCACATTTTCTCTCAATTGATTTGGACGGTATAGTAAATATTCCAACTGCATAGATGATAAAATTTACTGATTTTTTACCGATCGAGTTTTAATTTCGATGCTTATCGAATGAAACAAAATTTATCTAAAATACACAGAGAATGCCTCGAGACTTCATACTACATATTTACTTATAGTATTTTTAAATGTATTTAAAGTAATAGCCTAGATATGGCCATGAGTTTGCCTTACTTTACTTGTGTAGATTGCATTCACACAGGCTGTGATAAAACAGGTGATCGATATGGACTCCTTATGTATATAATTTTAAAGGCTAATAACTGCTCTCTTGAACGATGTATAATATTATCTACTATTATATTATGTAATATAACCCATTATAACCGCAGAGTTTTGCAAGCGAAGGCGTCAAATTCGAGGTCTATATATATTTTTGGTCCGACACCGATTCAAACTGCGCGGAAATTTTCATTCTCCCATCTCAGTCCAAAACATAAGCTCAGAGCGGCTCAAAGGCAGGGTTTGCGAAAATTTCCTTCTTCCTGCTTGTGCCTTTCGTCTCAGACTCGAATTTTATGACAGGAAGGGAAGGGAAGGGGGTTGCCTCGGTATCCTCGGGATAACGGGACCTCGTGTGCTACGGTTCCCTCTTTGCGAGAAGCAAAGCTAGAATATATACTGATTCGTATTAACCATTTTATAATAACTCAATTCTTGCATTACAACATCCATATCATTATAATACTATTCTGCTACGCCAATGCCACCAAACTAAGGATACTAGTAAATCTTTGCAATATCAATAACGCAAATAAATCCATTTCAACTCTGCAAGCGGAGCCAGGACAGAAGCAGACCTCCATGTTTTCCCTCTCTCTCTCTCTCTCACTTCTTAAGGCTCGCTTGCAGGAAACTCACTGCCTGTTATGCGGGTTGCGGCTTAGGTGGTAAGTTTTTTTTGGAACTAGCTGTACATCCGCGGGGAAACTGAGACAAAAGAGAGAAAAGCAGTGAAAAGCACGTGAGGTGGAGGAATGGAAAGAAATGCTTCTCTCGGGCTGAACCCTCAGGCGGAGAACTTAGAAATCCAACATTTTAAGTGGAATGGGAGAAGAATGCCGATAATTTCGTGCTTTTTTTCCTTTCTTAATGGGCGAGGGAGAGAGGCAATGGTCGCTTAGGGGTGGGTTATAAACGGGAATCAGTTGTTGTTTATGCATGACGTTCGGAGAGGCAGGGTGTTCGAAAAAATGAACGCGCTCAAGGGAATGGGGTAATTATCAAAGTGAGGGGTAGGGGATTAAACGGAGGGCATAGGAGGACTTATGGAAAGGTCGGGAGGAAAATAGAAGATTCGTATAAATATATGCAGATAGCCCAGCCTGGGCTCGATAATTACTGGATCGAGGGAAAAATAAAATTATCGGGATAATTTTCGATCCACATGGAAGAAAATAAGATAAATGTCGTGATTTATCACCGGTGATGCAAATCAACGTGGTTTGATTTTTGCCAGTCTATATTATGATTTCTTTTCGCTATGAGATATTGCTCAGGAATGGAAATAAAATACTATAATTTTTCAAGAATTTCCGAAGACCTCAGTGACAACCATTTATACTGAAGGTGAAAATAAATAATTATTGACCATAAGTATACATCTTCGTATACATATCGAGAGCTAAACCAATGCCTACGATCTTAGCATATCCTATAGTAGGTATTATTTTTGAAGCCTGTAGGCATATCCTTACTGACAAACACACGCTAAAAATATAAAATTTACGACAAAAATACGAATATAAATAAGGGTAATACTGATTATATCGCATATTGATATGAATAACGAAACCAAAGAGGCTAAAGAAATTTAGCAAATATCTATTCGGTCTTTGAAAGCTAAAAATTCGAAAATTGGGAAATCAACGAATTATGTGAGGTTGACAATCATACATAAAAATATCATAAAAATGCAAATCGAAGTGAAGGGGAAAGTGACCAATTCACTATTATACCGCACAGAATTCAACGGGACACATCAACACATTCCGCTACATATATAGAGCCCTATCTCGAAATCCAAATTGACAAAATCAGAAGCTGAAACGTCGCTGAACCCTCCGATCTCTACCTGATATCGACACCTATCGGCCGCTGACCATCTTAAAAATTGACGGCGTCTCGTTATATTCATCCCGATATTGGAAGCAACGTTTTAAGACTCGATGAGATGGCCGATTGGTCTGCCTGGATGGAATCGAATGATGCTCGGATAAGAAGCAATAAAGCCTTAAAAATCTGCCGCGAATGCATATTTGCAATTACAATCTCGCGGCTGCCTTTTATTCAGCCTTTTACTGCCCTTCTATCATCAAAACGAAGAAGATTTATGATCAAGCAATTATAAAGCTCAATAACTGCTAAATCAGGTTCTCCGATGAAATTTATTCCATACATTCAACGCTCGACAAAAGCGATAAAAACGGAAATAAGCACGTGGGGATTTACAGAAGGAAAACAGGATCGGAAATCAAAGGAGATTAAATTAAAATGTGCTCTAATATTAACTTTATAGTATTTGACTTGCTGTATTAACATTACAATAGGCACAGAGCGAATATCAAATCGCAAGAAGGGTTCGTAAGACGTGAAATGCTATCCACAGCAACGCGCTGTAAAAACCTTTCGCTAGAATGGCAAGATTCTGCAAAAGAACACGTCTCACGCGTCATAAATGTTTAATGGTAGTCTCCACAATTTGATTAAGAGAACCTATTCTTACCAATCAAGCGCAATCATGTTCCCACCACTGTACCAGCTATCATACCAACTTGACCGGTAATATGGAACCGGTTTCTAAAGGCGAGTTAGTGGTTTTCGTACCTTCCGATGAATTCTTTATATGGTCACTAAATGTCATTTTTGCGTACTGCGATTGATTCGATAGGATTGGATATCACGATAAGTGAGCGCGATACAGAGTGAAATATTGTTATAGAGGAGAGATTCTAAAAAGCAGATGTAGCTATATGAATCACACATAAAGAATGGAAGAGTAATAGAAATGATGCTTCATGGGGTACGATGAATACAAATGCAAATGGCGACTGGAAAATCGTACGATGTAAAAATATTAACTAGACGTTTACTTTACCAGCAAGTCACATTTATACCTGTGATTCATAGAAAGAAATAAGTAGGGGAAAAGTTTATTTATTTCGGCCCTGAAAGTTTCAACAGACCCTTTCAAGAGCTAAACGAATCTTTTAATCCGTACAAGCGTCAGCAAATCTTTTGATTCGATTCTTCGACAAAATTCTTATGAATACCTTAGGAACACAATGGTCGAGAGGATTCCGGAAATCATCCACAATGCCGAACTCCTCTTCTCTGAGCCATTCTTCCAACACTCCTTTTGGAGGAACCTCAAAAATCAAACATTTCTTCTGATGAATTACCGAAGAGCACAAAAAGAAACACTCCCTCAAAAAGTGTGGACGTGATGGAACGCAAATTAAGGAAAAGAAACGATCTCCTCGACGCCGCCACCGTTTTCATCAATTATAACATTTAAGAGCGTCAACATTAAGGATCTCCTACCATATTATCAGTGGAGAGAAGAAGCTCTTAACAATCCCGCTCGAGACTATTTAAACAAGGTCCTTTTAATAACATGCCAAATAAACCACTCTGGAAGAATCGCCGCCGGTGAAGCTGAGGGATGCTGCAAGGTTCAACGAACCGATCGCAAACACCGAAAGATAACGACCAGGACAAAAGGAAGGTAACGCGGCATTTTTCCATTAAAATCTCGGATATTTTTTTCGAGACCCACGCGCGTCCGCGTAAAGTATAACTCATATTCACCAATAATGCTCTTGACAGAAACACATCGGATTTGCCGAGATATCCAGGCGCGAAATAGTTCTCGTTAAATTCGTAATGGCCGAAGGTATGGACTCGGAGGTAGTAATTGGTTCTGAGAAAAGACCAAGTGTGCGTTTCAGAGATGACAGAGGGACGGTGAGGGAAATTTAAAACGCAATACGAGCGAGATGAAAGAAAATATGTCGCATAGATATAAAAATAGTTTTTCAAGGGAATCATTAGAGTATTTCTCGGCGATAAATGGTAGACTGGAACCACATTTCCATCCTACCACGAGCATGAGCAATCATCTATATTTACACCGTGGTGGTCAATCTATGCTATCTCTTCACTCTTTTTAAGCAACTCTTGCCATTAAATACGCCTGACGATATTTTAAGTTACGAATTTACTCCAGGAGTCCCACATTCTTTTGCCGAAAGGATTACAATTCGGAGCACACTCCAGATTCATACACTAAATCGCATATACATGTAACTTGAATACTCAAGAATGAGAAACGCTTCTTTACCACGCAGTGTAATTAAACAACTCTTCTTAGAAAAGCCGGAAAAAGCCATGCCTTTGACAATAACCCATTTTTTAAAAGATCTTATTTTCCATTTAAAATACTGCTGTAAAATTGTCAGAATTTAGATCTTTCACAGCGAGAGGTGAGGCACGAGGATAGGAAATAAGACAGCTGTGACGACCTTTGAATTCCAAGAAAGTAAGTGTAAGCGCCAAAAACTTCCGCAGCACACACATTGGGAAGGGCAGTAATTAAAAGTGCGCGAGGGATCAAAGCAGAGGAGAGAAGGTCCACCAAAGTCAGTCGGATGAGTCGACAACCCAGAATAAAAAGGTGAAAAGATCACTCTCGTACCCTTTGCCTCTTCGTCGCTCATGTTCCTAATTATTTTTCCTCCAAAACGCGAAGGGATTTTTTTAACGACTGCCACACCAAGCTGTTTTAATGACTTTGCTCTTTCTGCTTTCCCTTCTTTATATTCCTCGTTATCTCCTTCGCACTCCCCTCACCTCTCTTTCTTTCCCTTACTTTCTTACAGAAGAAGTGGAAGTGATTTCGACGGCGGGATAACGCGAAGATAAGTCGAATTGGAGCATGTATTTAACATCGGCCGAAAATTTGGAAGAATATTTTTCAGAAGCTGAATGTTAAAATGAAAACGAATATGGAATTAACTAATCACAACAGATGAGTAAAAAGTAGATTTCAAACTGCTGTACTTGGGCGAACATCATAGTTCAAATATAATTTTGAATTCCTCCACTCTATAAGAAACATTTAGCGCAATGCATCTAAATTTACTTTTGTCTTTCCACATCTATAGGGATAGTAAATATAAGGAGGTCCACCGCATAAAACGAAAGGATTATTTCTATTCATTACAGCTAAACCTTAATACATTCTTTTTCAATGAAATCAGCCAATATTTAGAACAAAATTTCGATCTAATACAAGTGTTACTCCAAAAGTTTTTGAACTTCTCAAACTTGGGGACTCATTGGTGCTGTAGTTACTAAATTAGAATTTCTTACTCTTCAGAACCTGATGCTTAAAGAATAGAAGTAAGACCCTCACCGTACTATTTATAGAAAAACAGTCGGAAAATTTATGAGCCGCAATAACAGCATAACCTCTAACATTTTCCCTTTGGGAGACTATACACACGTTCTGCTATCTGGTGGTTGAAAACGCAACAAATAGCGAATGTACGACGCTTCTAAAAAACCACTCAAAAGACCATTTTGAAGAGCTCCTATGACGACGAGGAGGATGTCCTCGTCCATAAGCAACAGATGAAAAGCGAGATGGGCAGCATTTCCCGCCCGTCGGCTTAGAAGCATATAATTTCACCTGCGTTCAGTCATCTGCAACGATTTTATGATAGGATTTGCGGGTATTGGCCGGTTAAATAGCGACAGTTGGAGGCGTAAATCACGAACGTGAGGGTTAAATGCAGGTTAAAAACTCCATCAGCAATGGTATTTATTGGGAGAATAAAGTAGAATCAATTGTTCTACATCTTAAAATCGATAAATGAATGAGTTTCACATGCGTTATAATCCTTGACAGACAGTCGACAATCGAAAAAAATTCCTCGGAAGCAACGTTTTCAGTTTACGAATATAAAATACAATCTTTGTACAAAAGTTGATGTCTATACCAGTAGAGTATAAACAAATCACATCGTATTGCTACACATTTAACCTTAAATAATATTTTTTACGCCATTAACCATAAATTCATTAAAACACATACGATGGAACTAAGGACCTATTTCAAAGAAATATTTGCCCATCATATTGATTCATTGTTGTAAAAATTTTAATTACGTAATGCTTCATATAGGGGATATATCGCAACTCGGTTAGCAGACAAACAATATATGACGCTGGATTCGAATCCCGATGTAGGCATGAATATTTGTTTAAATGGAATGGTTTGAAGGATAGTGTTAGAACATCAAAATCCGTCTTTCACGATGTCTTACCATCGTTAAAGATATCATTTTAAATATAAATACACCCAAGAGATTTAGGAAGTCATAAAACGAGCTGCTGGAATGTTATAATAAGAGATTCGTATATAAGGTTGTTTACGAATGTCCTCATTGGAATGTGTGTGAGCATTAATTGGTAAACCGGAGAAACAAAGAAGGCCTACGATACCGAGTTTTAGCCCGAGAAATGCCAATGGCAGCGGTTCTCGACTCAGGTGCTGATGTCAAACGAGTGGGCGATCAAAAGATTAGCCGCTATACGTTGAGAGACGAATTGCCAGAATAATTGAGGACATATTAACCCGTCGGCTCCTTATGTTCTTCTCCTTGTAAACCCTTTTAATTCGTCTGAAGAACAATTCCTCACCTCATCGCGAAACTATAAACACGCCAAGTCGAAAATCCGAGGAATCATCGCCCTAAAGATAATTAAAGATCGAAAAAAATTGATTATCTTGTTGACGAACGCAAAACGGCGCAATAATCACTGCCTTTGATGGCCGAGTTTATGGGATACTAACTTTTTAAGTCTTACTATAGTGGAGCTGATATTCACCAATAAAAGTAAATGGTATGTTTGTTTTCCGGACTTAAGTTATCAACGTCATTAAAAAAGAGGGTTTTCTAATTTCGCGATGCTTTGTCAATGACTGCATTCAGCTGCATTATTTCACATGCGTTGTGGTCTTATTGTACAAAATTACTGGGATTTGTCCCGGATTTTTTATTGCGAAAGGGATATTAAAAAGCAAGAATATCCCGAATAGAGTCCCCTGTGTATGAGACCGTATAAGAAATGGAGGAAATACGTTTGAATAAAAATAAAATAATCCAAAAAGAATCGGTAATGTAATGAACAAGAAAATGGTAGCAGATAAAGTCTGCATTATCAGGTGTCAGTATGAGAAAAGCCATCAATATTTCAACACCTCTAAGATGATCAAAGCATAAATTCATCATGGTAGAACCCGACATCTTCCCTTAAACGTCTCATTACCCTCGCATCACAATTCTGGACTTACGTAGTCGGAAAACTCCCAAATTTAGCCTCTTCCTTGCGGACAAAAAAGACAATCCCCAGCGCATAAATAAATCAATCCATTCACTGGAAAACGCAATTGTTTCCGTCTTAACGGCGCCGTTCACGGTCCCGAGAAAAAAGGAGAAAACTAGTAGAGCACACACACCAACGGATGACGGAATTCCTGACCCTATTCCGGATGGCCGGTTATCTATGAGAAAATGATTTAAAACCATTGTTCCGCGTGAAAAGGCGAGCGAGGCAATCAAAGTTTTTCGGACGGACAATAAACAAGGGAAGAGAGGGGAGACGCTCACACACAATGGGAAGAAAGACCATCTCTGGAAGGAAGGGAAAAAATCGGAAAATAAAAGAAAGAAACATTACAACAGGGACCCGAACGTGTGAGAGGCGCGAAAAACCATAAAAAGAGACTAAAGGCGGAAAAGAGCGGCGAGTGTATGTGGGCGGGATGCTCGGACCACGTGAAAGGAGGGCGAAGAGTTTTTGGGCGGATGAAATGACGCCCAGGCAGGTAATTAACAACCGGATATGCAAATCAGCAATTACGGTCTTGTCACCGATTCATGAAATATCGCCCATTGTGCGCGCCTGTGCATTTCTGCGTGTGTGAGACTTCCCTCACGCATGGCTTCGGATGAGGTGCATTCCGAAGGCGACTGTTGAAGCATGAAGAAGACGAAATAATGAAAGTTTTCTTTCTAAAACTCTAACAAACGTACAGAATTATTCATTCTCTATTTAAGTTTATTTATAAATAAACCCAGTCAACTCCGGTAGAGGAATGGTTAGCACGCTAACCTACCAAAGTCCCGGGTTCGAGTACCGGTTGTTCGGAATTATTTCTGCTAAGAGCAGGATTCTATGGAAAATTTAATATATACAATTTAATAATCTCTACCACTACAGAAATACTTATGAAACACGGGAGAAACTTCTTGAAAATTCATCACGACGAACAATGACCGCAAGAAATATCAAATACAGTCAGTACTACCATGAACTCGTGTAATTGTTCAAATAATATTCCGAAATATGCGCAGATTTTCTCGATTAATAATTTCTATTCTTAAAGAACTCAATTTTCGAAAATCCATCAATAACTGCCCGATATCATAATTCATGAATAACTATTTGAAATGATCACCGATAGAGAAGGCAACGCGACCGATTTCTTATTCAGGAACGAAAATAAGACCGAGTCGAAAAACATATTCTCCAACTCAAACGGAAATCGATCTAAGGAAAAGAAAAGACGAGGATTTATCAGAAAGTGTCAAATAATTTTGGCATGACTGCCGAACGAACCGTAAATCAAAAATTCTATTCCTTATCAACTGCGCGAGATTAAAATAGGGGGCGACGGTTTGGGCGTAACGATCCGATAAGAATACGATTTGGCTCCAATTAACCGGACGTATTTACGAGATGGAGGTCGGAAAAAAGCAATTTGGACAAATCATTAGCGCGATACAGAAGTAAAATTGCGATAAAAGACCCGAGAATTTATTTCGAGAACATCGAAGGCGACTGAAGCCGAATTCTACGACACCAATAGACCATCACCGAAACAATAAATTCGAAACAAAGCACTGGAATGGATTTTTAAAATGGCGGATTTCCTCGTAATTTCTTGACGCATTTGCGCAAAACTCCTAAAATTGATACGGTCAGTAAGATAATTCAGGATTAAATTAGCCTTTAATATGACGAAAGTAAAAGTAAAAAAGTCTAACAAGAACGGAGGTCAGACTCGAAGCTTGTGGGGTGGCTACTCCAGCCACTCATATATTTATGCCAAATTTTAACCAAGCGATATCCCTGATGTTAAAATATGTCGGAAGTATCAGCTTTTCTGATTTGAATACTAAGATCTTGTCATGTTATACGCCAATAGCCATTTTGACTGTCACCCTGGCCAATAGCCATTTTGACTCCTTGTCGCCGAACTATCTTAAGAACCAAAGATTAACCGTCACATTTCATTAGGTTGATCTCTTAGTTTTCCCGAAACATGCGTCGTGTAGATACGAAGGAAACTTTTTAAACATTTCCTTCGGTGAAATCGTCGATATTGACGGCCGAAACAAGACGGAGCAATGTCGTCACTTCCCTTGGGCCATTGAGACCGCTTCTGGAACGCTATCTTGGTGCCAAGCAGATACGGAGTGGACACGTGCCCTCCGAATGTGAAAATGGACTCCGAATCGGAGGATTGGGCAAAAAACGAAAATTCGCCACGTTTCCCATAAAACGAAACATTCGAACAAAAAATATCGCTCGAATGGCTTCCTTAAATTTTCATCGTGACGGAGATTTTTTCGCGGGTAAAAGGAATCTTGTAAGTGAGAAAGCGAGAGAATATCACGTGCATGGCGTGACATCCTTAGATAAAGAGTGAGAAACCAAAGAAATGGATAAAATAAAAAGGCGCTGAAGAAATATATCCCTTGTTTTAATTCAATAAGAGTGACGGTTCGATATGCCTTGCATTTCCGACTGTTTTTGTGGAAGTAAATCAGCTATTTCATCCAAGACATTAGAATGCTGGAAGAGACAGAGAACAAAATTGATTGGGAAATGACAAAATACTACTCCGATTACGGATGGAGGTGATATAGAAGCCATTACGGGTAAAAAGTATGAAGACGACAAAAAATTTCTTCTCTTGAACAAGAAATTGAATAATTCAATAATAATCATTAATTTCTCCAATACGCTTTCCCACATGTAGATTTAAGTAAAAATGAAAATTTAATGTGAAAATAAATGAAGCATCTTTCAGAACCAAATGCCTTGAGGGAATTCCAGAATTTGAACTTTTGTGTACAAGTCATCTTGAATCGTTTTCCATCTACAATGATTAGGAGAGAAAATTACCACCCCTAAATAAACATATTTGAAAATATAAGATCTCGGTGACTACATACTGAGAAGATAAGTTTATGGCATTTAAGAAAACAATAATTCGCTAAAATGATTCATGAATTACAGTCAGACGCTGAATACAACCAAACAATGTACGTGAAAATAATGGTAATGTATATCTGAACGAGATTGAAGAAACAGCGAAAAACGAGCCGCAATTGCATGAATTGAGAATCTAGATACGTACACCTATCCTCGACCTTGGCGGTAACACCCGAACATTCCCAGAGCGAAATGAAATTCAGCCGGCGCTGGACGCAATTATTACCGGGTCGTTACCAAATACCATAGAAGTACCCTTGCAGATGGCGGAGGGATCTCACACTTATTGGGAAATTGGCGTAAATAAACAAGAAATGAGAAGGAAAAATCGGAAAGAGTATCAGGAGGCGTCGTCTAGACACGCATTTGCGAGTTTTGCGCCCCTTTCTTATCCAACGGGGTTCCCCTTGAAAATTAGCTTCATGAGGAAACATTTGCATGCGATGGGATGCAATGCTTTTGGACTTTTTTCCTGACGCTTCCATTTGGATCTCGAGGAAGGAGCTTGGCCCATTTGAGGGCTTAATTGGGATTTGAATGACGATAAGAGGAGGCGACGACGGGTTATTTTCAACGCCGTCCAATGATTGGTTGCCACCATCGGAGGATTTCTCGCTATTCAAATGGTCGCGAATGTGATACGTGCTGGAAAGAAGCGGAATTCCAATTTGAATAATACCAAAGAAGATGCTGATTACGTATGAAACGTTTCGAGGAATGCGTGCGGTTCTACTCTGAACATAGAAGCGAAATGAAACACTTCGCTGATCACAGAAAGTAACAAAGGGTTGAAGACGGCATTTCTCCAAGCAGCTTGCGAGTAGTAAACCGAAATCCATTTTGGCGCTGCCTGAAATTTGCATAGATAATAACCCCGTGGAATTTATTAGGTGGTTAAGTGATCGCTTTTGGAATTTTAAAGATCCAAGAGTTTCGAAAGAATCTAGGGTCCATAGAAAACTCGAAAAGAGTTCTTAAATATTCTTACACTCAATCATCAGCAAATAGAGATAATTCTCTCCTTTGAAGTGAATAAGCAGTTCTCTAATTCGCAATTCTATGATTTATGATTAGATATTTCTACCATCAGCATCGACTTTATAACCCAAAGTTCAAAATAATTTTAAAACGTACAATTTGCGATGCGATGTTTTAGACAACATACTGAAATATTTGTATTAGTGCATAATTTTTTAATAACAACATAAATTGAAATCAGTTTTATACATTCGCTAGGTTCATGTGCGTTAAAATTCCCTTCTTAGCGACCTCTTTTTGAAAACTCAATTTAAAAGGCAGATGTGAGTTTATGTTTTCATTTGCTGAAGATTCTTTGACATGAGTTGAGTTCAACTGATGTATTACATGACTACCGAACGCGATAAAAATACGAGAGCGCGAAAATAAAATGAATAATTAACGTCTTTTTTCGTACATTTCAAAGATTAAGTTCGAAAAATCGAATGGCGAAAACGAACATTACATTAAGGGCACGAGGGAGAGCATCTTCGGCTACAGTATTTCTCCGAAGATTTATGTAGTGAGTGAGCAATGAGAAACAGCTTAGAATGGAGAAGTTGTGGGAACAGAAGAGAGCATGCCGAGAGAAGATTAAAATTCAAAGGGAATGAGAGGAGAAGTTTTTCGGGTGGGACGTGCGTGAGGTATGAAAGAGAGAAGTCCTCATGCATATTTTATTGCGTTCTTCTCCGGTACTCATATTGGCCCTCACACCCCTTCCACTGCATTCCGCGATTCAAAAATGGCGGAGTCATCTCTGGACCCAGAATCCTAAGCCGTTTTATTAGCGGCCGTTGAAATTTCCGTCGCCGGAATTTTTGCAGATGCAACGCCAGCGGATTAATTGAAGCGGATATCATGTTAATCGCTGTGTTATGTGGTGCTTGCCAATGCATGGGAATCATGCTGCTCACTCCTTCGATTACGCAATGATTTCCGGGGACAGACGGTGGGCCTGCCAAAACATGGATGCGATACAATGTTATGCAATCACATTTTACGTACAATGTCATTTTCGAGAAGTATTCAACAGTGATCACAACCTAGAAGAAAGTACAAGTTACCAATGAAGTTATCAAAAAGTCATCGTTTATGGTCTAAAAACGGGAGCGATGTCATGAAAATTGTGATGACAGCAAAAACAGATATAGGAGAAGTATGGCATAGGGAAGTGTTTGTTTCAGAAAGTGACGACGTAAAAATGGTATTCAAAACACTGTTTTGGACGAGACTAACTATTCAATCCATCGGCTCTCATATGTTATATAGAAACGCAAATTGGAAAAATATTGTAATTCATTAGGATTTGTTTCTGAGTAAATCAACAAACTGCAAGATAAACTTCGACAAAGTTGTCACGGCTGGAGGAGATAGATTAGTGAAATATCTCACTACTTAAGTAAAATACAGCGAGAGGTATAAGATTTCTGAACATAACGAATCAGAAATTTGTAAATTTCCCACCGGCGCCCCATTTGAACGACGGTCAAATGGAAAAGAAATACGCTCGATACTGCTTCGTACGTCACCAACATAAATCGCCTCCCTCAAGAGATCCGATTGGACCGCCATCTTTTGAATTCCTCGTTTTTGATGATGGGAGGGAACCTTTTCTATTCCCCGTAAAATAAGGAGAAAAAGATCGTGTGTGAGAAAGAGATCGGAGTTAATGATGGAGGAAAAAACCCAACTGTGGAGAATAATAATGGCGGATAGGGTGTTCTTGTTTCCTTTTGTGTTTTTTTAATCACCGCGGAGGAATAAAGTGAAGAAGGAAAAGGCCGCGGGATTAAAAAAGGCTGAGTTTCGACTAAACGCGTTGCATTCTGGGATTGAAGAGTGGAAATGCTCGGAGCGGAACCAATCGCTTTTTTTCGAGGCCATTAAAGTGATTGATTCGGCGTCTTGCATTACGACAAATTTACCACGGCGATTCGTCCAATAAGTGCGCCGAAATTGCTCCTACAAATGAAAAAAAGAGTACGATAAAATGATTCTGAAAAATTCCTTCCTTGTTACGGACGGCCATTTGCCATTGTTAGCTATGAATGTTGGTTTTCTCAGAGGGGAGTCCGTATTGTTCACCAGCATAGCAAACATCTACTTGATAAATATAACCACCATGAATCGCGAATACTACTAGACCACTGCGCCGATTCGCTCCATTATCATTGCAGATATCTTAACCGTAATGTACAACTCAATATTCTCTACTAATGATTTTCTCTTACAAAGTACTCCTTACTATAACAGTTTCATAGTCTTGTGTTTTAGAGATTCTTATAGTGAATGTATTCGAGTGAATACGATTCGAATATACTCGATTCTTTCTAAATCTGTAGCAAGAAATACTTCCTGAAAGACATTTTTATGAACTCAACGATAAACAACTTCGAAGGGGGAATGATGAAAATGCTGCTGACGCATTTGGAATTTGGTTTGATCATTGCTGATTCATATACAAGAGAAAATTGACAGCCTTGTAAGTAAGGAATTGTATCGTAAGATGCAAATCTAGAGTGACTATTGACCGCTGAATAACGCCTTCTACGCGGTCTACCGAATATTTTCTAGAGTACCGTCCAATGTTTTTAATGGAATAAGTTCCGATATCTCCGAGATGAGCTAAAGTCACATGAGTTTAGACGCTCCCAAGATTATTTTGGCAACCAGCAAAGAGACCATTACGGCCGAACATGGCGTTAATTCCATTATAGCGAATTCGTGCGCGAACGAAAGCGGCGAACACCCACGAAAAGCCCGGAAACGCTGCTTCGGAGATGATAAGGCAGAAAGATGTACGGAAGGCAAAGGAAAATGACCAGAGGAGAGAGAGAGGGAGGGCAAACAGAAGTGGAGGAGGGGTCGGGAAGGAGGCGACCAATCGCCGGCAAGCAGGCAGGTTCGCGAACCCGCCAACGTTGGTCTTCAAGAATTCAATTAAGCCTCGAAATGGAGTTTTTTCCCAAAAAAGAGAATGAAGAAAAGGCCGTGGTGCGCTGGGGGAAAAGGGCAAAAGGTTAAGAAGGGAACCGGAAGGAAATTTGACAGCGATTTTTTATGATATTCGGGAATATTTCATAACGGCGAGATGTTATTAAGGAACTCATTCATGGAGCGGCCCGTGAATATTTTAGAAGAAGGCATTGCTCCCGGTCTTTACACGAAGCACAGACTACGCGGACGTGATTTGAGGTAATTTGGCCTTAAGACGATAAAATATTCGTATGGAGACTTGCACGCGATTCTTGCAAAACGCCTTCATTTTTCAACAGGAGACAATCGAGGCTATGAATGGCGAGTGAATTCGGGAGAAAGTATTGAAGGAAACACTTTGGGCGATAATTGGAGATATAACTCACGAAAATGGGGGATCGGTTAGACAAATAAAAATTATGCAAAATAAAAATTATATAAGAAGTGGATAAGGCTGTGGATGCCCCTTAAATCGATGATTCTAATGTTACACGTATTAAAAAATGCGTCTTATATACATCTGCATTGAAAACCCTCTATTAATTGAGAATAATAAAGGAAGTTCCTACGTCATCTTTAAGTCAATTCAAAAGCTAGGGAATATTTCTTGACTACTAATTTCGCTCTTCAGAAAATCCGAGGAACAGCCGAAATATGGCGATCCGTAGACTATTTGAAGCTATAAAAAACGATTGGAAACGTGAATTTGGATAGGTATGAAACATAGACTTATTTAAAAGATAAACTAATTAGCTTAATTGACTAGATGTTATGAGCACTGGTGCATTGACGAATATCAAAAATAATAGAAAAGAAAAACATGAAAAACTGCCATAGGTATATTGTCAGTAGTATACTATACAGGAAGAGATTTATGTAGAAGAATGGATAACGGATAATATAAACTTAGAAAGATAGATGAAACCGTTGCTCATAAATGACGTAATGTTAGAGGTCTATGGGTTGAAGCAGATGTATTAAATAGGAACCTATAGAATTTATTCGGACATACACTAGCGTTAATTTGGTTTATCAATCCTAATAGCCTCATCCACAGACTGCGGATTACTATGAAAGACTGATGTTTGATAACGGAACCAGATTTCTCAGGTTCTTTCATATCGTTTCATGTCGCGACGCGCGGACGAAGAGCGCGTTATGCGAAGGAGAAATTATTTTATGAAAGAGTCCAAAAATAGTGCGTTTTAAAAAGAGGATTCAGTCGGAGGAGGAGGAAATTGAATAGGGAGACGTCAGAATTGGAAGGACAGAAAATAGACTGCGGTAAATAATGAAGTCATAGCGCACAAACGCTCCTTGAAAAAGGAGGAGAGACAGAGAAATAAACGAAGAGGATTCAAGTGGGAGTCGAAGGGAAAACCGACTGCATTCAAAGGGATTACGCCCACCGGAGTTTCTGGACACTTTTTCGGGAAATAACATAATAATCAAGTGAAGACGGAGGAAATTTCTTTAGCGAAGTTCTTGGCAAAATCTCCGAAAATCGAATTAAGCTAGAATAGTTGCTAGAGCGAGCCAAAAACGATAATTTTCAAAAGATAAAATAATAAGCCAATCGTAATTTTTCAGAAGAGAGATGAGTGAACACAATGAAAAAATAATTCTAAAAACTTATAAGATTCAATACTTCAAGATAGCATATTCACTACGTTTTCGGATTAAATTAGATTATTTTCTAAAACGATCAAGGAAAACACTATGTAATATTTAGACACTGAATAAAAAACAGTGCGGGACTCATTATTTTCGAAACGGGATGGGTACAAATGAAATTTTATTTTAATATATTGTAAATTCCTTTTCTAGGAAAAAGAAGACTCCATATTATTTATAGAAAACATAACACTGATAGTTTGATAAAGTAGCACTGAATCATTGATACTGTTTTCTAACTATGATGATCTTTAAACTACCTCTGATAAACCTTTGTAGTAGAATTCAGTGTTCGTTCAACTCCTGAATCACTAAGTTATGATGCTTCAAGAATCTTATAGCGGTTTAACTAAAAAATACTTCACACGTTAGCTATGGAACTTGAATTCCACACCGACGAGGAAAAATCCGAATGATAATTATTAGCTAACAACTAATATATCCTCGCCCAATAGCGAAAGTAATAGAAAATTCCACAACGATGGCTTTACGAAATTCCAGAGCGAAAAGTACTTGAAAATTACAAAGCCGCTTACGTGATTCGCTCAAATTTAATTTATAAGAGCGGAACAGACTATCGATTGTCTCGTGTGTGTGTGTGTATAAAGATAATTTTGAAACGCCCCGCTAATCCCAGCATTAAAAATGTATACACGGAGAGATAGGAAAAGCAACCACGCAATTAATGGATTAGGCTTCAAATGAAGCCGAAAATTATCGTGTAGGAAAGAATCACTATCTTCCCCACGAGCAAACAGTTGCGAATGCAGATAATAATGTCAACAGTAAACATCCGTCGTCACCTTGGATAATATATCCAACTTTTCTCAAGTCACGAAATAAAAACTGGATGCCGAAGAGGGTTTATGCCTCGCTGAAGAAAAAAAACGGATAAAAAACATCTTTTATAATATTTCCCTCCATTAAGAAAACATCTACAGCTGATAACGACGGCAATTGGCGCGTTATGACTTAAGAGGCGATATGGACGCTTCCTTTAATAAAGCCTTTTGTCCGACAAATGTATTTGGGAAATATGCCTTAAAAACTTGGTGAAAATCGCGAACACAGATCCTTGATACTAAACTTCCACTTTTTAGTGTTTAGGCACGGTTTTTCAAGTGTCCATGATTAAAATTAAGAAGCTACAATTCCATTCCTTCGTTGGATTCTGACAGTAAGAAGTGCTCTATGGGACAGTCTAGCAATACTTCTACAGTTCACAGTTGTTAGAGTAACTAAGAAAATATTATCAAGAGGTCAGGTGCTGTAATTGGTTGAGATATCTGGGATGAAAGAGATTAAATCGATACAAATTATACTACCTTTATTATCTTAAGGATGAGTAATGCTGATCTTCATAAATAATAAGTAAAATAATAATTAAACAAACTATTTATCAACTTCAATCATGAAGCAGATAATATGGAAAATTCTTGAAATAGGCCGTTTAGAATTTCGAGATGGTTTCTGGCGAAAACCTTACATATAAATTTTTAAAGAGGCTTCTACAGTTATGTTTTGGTAGCATAACTTTCCTTCTTTAAAAAGAACGATGAGATAAGAGATCTTCAGATAGCACATATTTATAAAGAAGGTAAAGATAAGATTTTCAGATAACACTACCTGTCTACGAAGATGCTAGGGTATTAATAGCAAGCAATAAATCCACATGTTAAAAATGAATAACCAATTACAATGGTAAGGAATACGATAACAATGTATATAGTAAAATTATGGTCAAATTAAAAATTAAGTATTCCATTACTTAACAAACTATACCAGAACATAACTACTATTTCAAAGGCATATTTCAGGTAACATACTTCCATAAATTCATCGAATTGCCTGTAACTTATTTAACAAGTCTTAGCTTATTTAAATGTGAGTTTCTCTGACGCCGAAACATGATCTTTGTAACATCCTTCACATAGAATGTCAGGAAGAGGAAAGGAGTGTTCGGAGTTACGTTGAAGAAGTGTGTTGCGTAATGCCATAAATCCCTCCCATTTTATTTCTACGGGTACACGACCTGCAGCGTTTATGTTTTTGATTAAATACAGCCCGAGTCAACATGTACTCAGGAACGCGCGAAGGAGTAGCGTAAGGATGCAATTAGAAAAGCGCGCAATGAGTTATGAGTGACATAGTTTTCCGTAGCGTGGGAAAGCCATGCGATTTTGTTCCGTCACCGTGGAGAGGATAATATACATCACTCAAATTACTACGCCAGAAATGAGGAGATTGAATATAAAAGGCTTCCAATGGAAATGGAGGATGAATAAACATCTGTAATTATCTAATCGGGAGAGAGAAAAACCAAGCGATATGGCTTGGGGGAAAATTTCCAAATTAAGAGCAAATTCGAAGACAGATAAGGTTGATTGAGATAAGGAGCCAATTATACTTCGTTAATTTGATCTGACAGGTGGGATCAATTAACTCGCATTAAGAAATTTCTTAAAAGCGAGATCTGGAGATAAGTGAGTCAGCAATTGTGAAATGTGTGTCTTTGAAATGTCCCTTCGTGACGAAGCTATCCCCGAATAAGAGTTTGCTGATACGAGAATAATTACGAAAAACGCAAAGGACGAATGAACGTATGGAAAATTGATTTGATGTTTGCTGCGGTGCTATTAATAACAATAGCAATAATACTGCATGGAATGCGGAAAAGTTGTATGTATATCCGAACATTGCTACTTCAAGCCCACGACACCGTTATTAAAGAATTAAAATTATTCAAATTATTAAAGAGACGGCTCCCCTTTCCGCTAAAGAAACAATAATTTGAAGTTTACTACTAAAAATTAAAATGACAATAATTCAAAATATAATAAGTGTTCGCAGAAATACATTCTGAGTATTCCTGAGCCAGTGGCTCGCCAGAAATTTCTCTTTAAAAAAGGAGCATATAAATTTTAAGTAACGTCATTTTCGAATTATCGATATTTAAAACCTAGATTTAAATTTTATGCTACAATAGTTTTAAAAATGACAATACGGCGATAGATTATTTAAGAAATTTTTGGAAAAGTCCCAGCAAAATATACTACCTAAAAGTCAATTTTCATCATTTTTCCCACGAAAATAAACAGCTTCCATTTAATGAACTAATTATTCAACAAAACATAACCACAATTACATAGTGCATTAACAAACTTTTACAAAATACAAAACAACTAAAGCACGTTAAAAATTTAGAGATAGTTTTCAGCTAAAGCTTTCAAAAGAGAGAAAAAAATCCAGAACAAAGGACGGCCTCCAAAAAGCACGGTGTAATCGGGGAGATGACAAAAGAAAATGCCTTGTTTTTTGAGACTTTGGCCGAGAAAAATCGAGAAAGATATCGGGGTTAAGTATTCCTTAGAGAGGAAGGATAAACAAAAGAATGAGTAGTTGAAAAAATAATAATTAGAGAGAGGTCGTTATGACAGTGCTCCGTCATTAAGATAATTAAAGAAAAGAGCTTCACTTATAAAGATACGGCACGCTCAGAAAAACATTCAACAAAAGCGACGACGGCTTATCTTTATATTCTCGCAATGTTACACAAATAAATAAAAATTATGAATTCGTGTCAGGAAATTTAAACGGAGAAAAATGAAAAATCCCCTAAAGCAGTCCTCAAAATAGGAGCTCTTTTTTCTAAGATTAGACAGTTGTGAGAATCGATTGGTAATTGACAAAGTCAAAGACAATTTGTAGAAAGGAAACTAATATACTGGATGAATTTGAATTTTTATTGAATATGCATGTGGAACATCAATCATTATTCAGCACAAATAATTTATGTAAGTTAAACATCTTTTTGTGCGTGCGTCTGCTGCCGTGTATTTTTGCAACCTTTGTTATTAATATCCTAGTACGGGATGGAGAAAAGTGTATTTTTAATAAAATTCAATAACTGTTTCATTCATGAATTCTGTAATATGAAAGAAATTGCGGTATGAGTGATGGAATAGCAATTTAAATTTAATTTACTCTTTATTGAAGGTTATTGAAATTTTATCCGATAGGAACATTGTGCTGCGCTTCCGTGAACTATTGCCGCTTTAACATTTCAGTGAGGGCAAATTACCTCACTCCTCATCTTGCCAAGTAAGCTCATTCCCTCTCTATGGCCATTGGTAACTAATGGTATACGCATATCAAATCCAGACACTGAGTTATCGCTGAGCTTTAGTATGGAAAATATCATCCTCTTTGCTGTTGTATCTAAGATATTACTTCGTCAGCCCTGCTATCATAGATGTAATAACCACTTTTATAAACCCAAAAACGAACATTAGTTAAATTCTGCAATAAAATATGGTTTCGCAGATTTTCCTCCGGAATACCGAAATTTACCTCAGTGGACGGATAACTAAATCGCAGACGACATCCGGGATCTCTCTCAATAAACCGTTTAATTGCAGTTCGCAAACGGAACGGAAATGAAAGATAATGACCTTCTTCGATAGCTATCCGACGTCTCTTGAAGAGATGACGCCGTCAGACCAGTTGCTCGGTACGGCGTGTCGATTTTGCAATTAATGAAGTTTAAAAAGAGGACGGAAGTGACGTTCCGTTTGAGGTGATATAGCACTCGCTTGATATTAATCCAACCTTTTTCTCCGACGAGATAACGCGAAATTAAAACCCTAGCGATAACGAAAGGTAGCTTATCTTCAAATGGTCCTCAAACGCTAATAATAATCGCGAGATAACAGAATATGCTATTCTTTGGGGCACGGATGAAAAACAAAAGAAGATAAGGGAGCGTTTACTCAATTAACGGGCGGAGGGAGGGACCTTATCGCAGAGAGTGGACACGTTTCATTAGGGAAATATCGCCGTGATTCCACGAGATCGCGGTGTCAGATCCGCTTACTTTTTTGGAATTTCTCGGAAAGATTCCAGCTTCGATGAAAACACGATTTTTAGCAACTTTTTTTACGATAACCTTTTCCATCGCGTTCTACTAGAGCGGGTATCTAAAGTCTCAATAGAATATATGTTTACGATATTGCTTTTAACTTTCCTATATTTAGAGGAGACAAGCAAAAAGGAGCGTGACTCAATCGCTCCGGGCCTGTCTGCAATAAAACGAATTTCTCACCGAAGGTAACAGTTACCACGAAAACACACATAAACTGAGTGCAAATTCATTGTTTAAAAAGAATTTGATTCAGTAATTAGATAATAAATAAAATATAATTCAAATACTCACAAATCTCCTTGTCTCTCTAAAGTTTAAGTAATCTGCCAAACTCGGAGAAGCGACACTCACCTGCAAAGAAAGAGAGTGGAGAGTTATTAAAAAATTCCAGACAGTTAGGAACGAAAACAAAATGTACCGCTTCGGGAAATGAATAACACAAAAGATAACGCAGCAAACTCTGTACAAAATGTTATTTAGAAAATATACATATTTAATAAATGCAGAACATTGAATACATATCTTTCTTCAGAGACCAATAGGTTACACATGTAAAATTAATATATAAATACTAGTACGCAGTAACGTTTCCACTTTGAAGATACCGATCTTGGTAGCTTTATTCAAGTACTGTAATTCATAAATAACAACTTTCAAATCGACGTAATTAGGCTGTCAATAGGAGAAAATTAGTGGGAAATGGCGGTGTACCGCATTGTATCTTTTTTCTTTTCGATTTCATCTTTGCTTCCTGGCGAACGAATGGTGAGATAAGGTGTAATTAGCGGCATCGGGTGGCGAGGGAAGGCATCCTCTGTGTACAGCCCAAGTGACTGCTTCCTCTCACTATGCGAGTAATTGCTTCAACTCATCGGCACGAATGGCAGGAGAGGCTCCAAAATGGCGGATGCTGCAGTGCCAATTGCCGAGGTCTCGCTTCATTAAATCAGAGGGGTGCAAAAGCCATGCATTACGAAACCTATAAGCGGAGCGAATATGAATCTACATGCTTCAGATGGATTCGAGTGTCAACTGGAGCATTCCGATCAAAGAATCAGGAGGATGAGAGAGAAATTCTTCGATTTTAGAAAATTGATCCGGAGTCACCGCTATCTCTGTTCGTTAAGATCTCCATCAACTGCATTTTTCCTAGCGAAGGTTTGCACTTAAAGTTGGATTGGATCTAATAGGTACATTCTCACAGACACTGCGTCAATTTTGTGAAAACGTGAAAGCAATGGAAACACATTTTTACTTTTCGATCACATTTATCCATTTGGCTGAAGAGAAAATCATCGGTATCAAATTAGGAGGGATTGTATTAAGAAGGCTAGATGCACACCTCAGCATTTAATCTTAAAATAATCAATTTAACCATCATTCGAATCTAATGTAAATCTTATGATCTTTTCTTCTAAGCAAAAGCTAATAAGATTTTCGCATAGCAGGGCTTACTACTTAAGTATGAAATATTCAAGACAAGTAATTTAAAACAACTCATCCAATCAGAGAATAAGTTGAAGATATTTTGTATTCGTAGCTTCAGTATGGCTTATAAACCAGGAAATGAAGTGCTAAACCTTAAATTGCAGTGTAGGAAGTAAAAGGATCAATAGTTGGCTCTCGGGTTAATCCTCTAAAGAAAAGGGGGATAAGTTTCCAAGAATATTAAATTCATAGGTTCTTTTCCAGGACACCATCGATACGTCGAAGGTCATATACATGGAACAGAAATAACAAGATTAGCCTTCTGCATGCTGAGTATTTGCAAGAACTGGTCTGAATATTCCTAGCGGCCTATAGCGAGCGATCGACCTATCGAATCGTAAAATTGGATACGTCGAATCTTTTCGTAATCTCTCGTCTATTCCACTTGGCAATCATTTGGGCTGTGCATCAGGCGCAGTGTGACGCCGAGCACTAATTCATGGAAGACCGCAAAGTCAATTATCGCACTAATCTCGTCGACGCTTTGCGGACGGCGTGACAAAATAACGCGCCAATGAGCTCATCGCACCTGTCAACACCGGTAAATAGTGACTCTTTCATTACGTCAAACCTAGTTACGCCTAGAGACGAATTCGATGCACGTACGGATTAAGCATGAGAGAAGTACATCAGAAAAAAAAGCGACAGTCTTTTTGGAGATGGTTTAGAGAGCTCCTTACCGAGCGGATGAAGGCACACGCCCAAAAATCATTAATCCTTTACGTATAACGAATGGCTGGAGACTCGAACAAAAGATGTTCGGTTAAAGGGGTGCTTGAGCGCTCTCGGGAAGGACAAAAGCCGACAAAAGGGAGTCACTAAAAGGGGAGAAAGAGAGAAAGAAATTCGGAGAGAAATCTTTTGTCGAACTACTTCATCAAGAATTCTTGGGCATGTCAATCACAAAGAAAATAGATGACTTCCGTCCGTCCTCCAGAAAGAAATGAGGCGAGCATCATTCAAAACGTCCTCATGCGAACAAATTACGTCATTCTTAAGACCCAGAGCCGTTATCACAACAGTTAAAACATTACTGTACGACAGAGAAATGAATGAGTATCATTATGCTATGCTGGGTTGCATCATCAAGGACCTTTTAAAAAGTATTTTGTAATTAAAAGTTATGATAGATACAGTACGCGTAGAAAATTCACGAAAGCTAAATAGAAAACCGTGCCTGAATAAAGAATTAAATTTTATGTCGTAAAGAAACAATAGTATTAAATTTCAGGGAAAATTCTGAGCTATGAATTCTAACAATTCGTTGATTTTTAAATATTTTAACATATTTCCAATTTCTCATTTGATGTTCTTCTACGAAGTGACCGATGAGAGCCTTTAAAGCTGTCTAAGCAATAAAAACAGAACGTGAACAACGACAACAACTTTCAACTATCATTACCCTGCGGCACCTACCATTATATACCGAGTAGCCAATTGAATAAATTCATAGATGGTCTTTATTTACAGGAATAAAAAAGCGGGGAGGCGATTGAAGTTGCTGAGATTTTTAAGAGCGAAAATTCCAGAAGCAGATTCACAAATGCATAAGCTTTGACGCCCAACAACCACAACCCGACTGAGCCGAAAAATCGCTCGGAAGCAAAGCATTCCCTTCAAAAGCAAATCCAGTCACATTCCATCGCAGCATTAAGTGACTTTTAAAATTCCGCGTCGTAGCAACGCCTCTCAACACGGTAACCATCCATCCACTCCTCGACCAACCCCACGTCAACGGGAACCCAACCGCGGAGGAATAAGGCAGTAAATCGCGGTCCCGTCCGCTAGACACGGTGTCAACGTCCTGGAAATTAGCGATGAAGAGAGGTGGGGAAGTACACGACGGAGAATGGAAAAGGGCGGATTAAAAAGGGACGAATTCCCGAAAGGAAAGTTATACGGCGCGAAGACGATGAAAAAGTAGTGCCACCGCGAGAAGGGATCACGACGCCGCGGTATCTCACGCCATCTTTGCACGGCTGTCCCTACCCGACCTGCCAGGTATGGAAGTCCCGAAAGCTCCTGGCATGTGCGCGGGGAACGAAATTTCACGGGGAATTATTCGCCGCACGTAGGTCACGTGATAGACTGCGCATCTCCATGCCGGGAGTTTCCGCGATTGCAATAAACAGGCGTTATGAAAAGAAAGGAATGAAAGCTGAGGGAAAAACATGAGGGTTCGTTCGAATTCAACACCTTTAACCGTAAAAATTCAGTGCATTTGCATGTGACAGGGGAGTAAATTTTCGCTTCACTTCGGAAAGGCACACAACTTTCCTTTTTAACGCTAAAATCGTTTCTTCCGTGAATCGAGAATTCATTCCCCTCGACAGCATCGAAGGATAAACTTCATTTTCCCACATTAAATTAAACGCGAGAGGATTCTTTGAATGTAACTAACTTTTCATTGCATTTAAATCCTCTCTCAGTAACACGTGAAAATCTGAGGCGAAACGAGTTTTAAGATTTTCCAATAATGCTGAAACGAATGGAGACGGTTAAAAAGCAGCCACGCAAAAACATACATCTCATACCGTATCTGTAATCATCGTCCTACTTACCATGCATGAAAATGCATTCATTTGCATTTTAAGAATGTTTCAAAGAGTCGAATGATATTAATCCTCCTGAAAAACATTCCTTCCGTCGAACAGCTCCTTTCTTAACTTCACACGCAAACACCTAGAGTGTATTATTAAACTCCCACCCACTTAGTGCAGCTTCATTACTTTAATTTGCATTCTAAGGCTATACCTTGACATTTTAATTTCAGAAATACATGCGATTAAAGTAAAGAACTTGAAAAGAGCCGAATCAACTGCAATTTCAATTTCTTTAAAGCCGATTTAAAATTTCAGGATCTCACGGTTTTTTTGTGAGGAATTTCCTCTTAAGAAGTAGTGAAAATATATCATCAAAGATTGGTGACAGAATAGTCTGATACAATTGATATTATAGAAATAGGTTTCTCAAGATGAATCTAACTCTATTTAATAAAGATGTTGATTTTAATAACTATCCAAACTCATGATGCAGAAAGTAACCAAGACCAAGACACAATTTATAATACAACTAAATATATTATTATACAAAGTTGGATAGTGAATCTCTCGTTCCTTCGACGGACCGACACGTGCGATTATTACGCCGCTCTATCCAAAGGGAGGAGAACTAATCTGATCCCGAAGGTGTGAACGAATAATTTCGAGACGCCCTCACTAAATGACGAATCCTTCGGAAACAAACGGAGGACAAAAAGGATTGGCTTAATTTTTTTCCGCGAAGCAATTTCGTCGGCATTCCAATTCGGGGAGCCGACATAATGATTCTGCACATGAATCAAATACAAATGAAAATTGCTTTAGTGATTTTTTATCCCTCTCCGAAGGGAAAGCTTCTTTTGTTTCAATATTCTGCCTTTTCCATTGGATTCTGAGAGAGATAAGGCGTGTGATGGATGGCTATCATAGTAAAATGAGACACAAGGAAAGTAGAAATATTGCAGTTAGCGTAATATTATAAAAAAATACCTAGGATAATCCAATATGACCGATTATTCAGGTGAGGTATAAATACTTATTCATCATTAGATGCAAATGTGTATCCTTTTCTTTGTAGTTGGAAAGTTAAAGGACGGAAATCAGAATATCACTGAATGTATTGGAATGATCATTTCAAATCTTACAAACAATACAAGTACGAAATAAATTAAACGCTGAACTAAAAGTTGGTGGTACAGGTAACTTAAAATATAAGCAATCGATGAACTATTTCATTGTGTATCATTTCTTGACCCCGTTCTCCCAGAAAATTTCAGCATATTTTGGAATTTAAATTGTTGCATCATTTAAAGATATGACACATTTCACAGAGAAAATACCAGACAGAATCACTGAAATTTCCTATTTTTGAAAATAAATTCTGCATCTGAAGCAACAAGACTCTCTTTTTTAAGATATGAAAACACTGACCTTTCTTTGAAAATTAATTTCTTATATTAATTAAATAGTAATAAAATTTTAATTAAATTCTCAGTTTTTGTACATGGAAAAATCTTTTGCGTCGGAACCGATAAAATATTCCAAATCACAAGGCAAAGATAGAGTTAAAAACCAAAGTGATAGAAAAGATGCTATGAAGGTATATTCAGTTGTCCATGGTGACAAGAGGCTTAGGATTAGCACGTTCGGCCATCACAGCCACATCACGCCACGGGGGACAAAAACGCGAAAATACGAGAGGTAGCATGAGAAGGTCGCGTGCACCACAATGACGATACCACAATTCACTTCATCCGGGGTTAAGTTTAATCCGACCACAAGACGGACTCGAGTAATGGAATGATTCCAAAGTATGAGTACCCATAGCGAGGCAACTAAGTATAAATTGTATTAGATTCTAACTTCGAAAGCAAAACTTCAACTACAGACGAAATAATGGGATTTTCAAGACAAAGTCCTCGAATTCCGAAGAGAATGATTTGCTGGTCTTTCCTTATGAAGCGTTCGTTGATTTTATTATTCGAGTACTTCTAGAAAATTGAAACAAAACTAAACATACAAAGCAATATCTCACTCCTCGGGGAAAATTGAACACCTGTATGATATTTCGGGCAAAATTTGTTGCCATTGATCATCAAGTAATTACTACCCAGCGGGACTTTATAGAAGAAAATATCATACATCCTTTACGAGACTGGTAAGTAAAATTAAGAAAGTGCTTTAGTATTTATCTCCCTCAAGACACAAACGTATCATACAACCAAAATTGCGGCATTCCTAACACGGAAGGTACGTTTACACGATAAATGAAAATTACGCTGCTGCAAACAAAATAAATTCATTTCATACGATATGATGAACGAAGATTAATCATCTCTTCAACGATTTGTTAATTGACTCTCAATATGATTGAATAGATGCATATGTGGCTGGCGCATACCAGTCACTCTCTCACTTCTGACATCACGAAAAACTGCAGCAAAGCCCAGAGACTTCTCAAGTCCTATACACAGCGTAAGCCGAGTCTTACTCGGTTGGGAAATGCTGTTAAGGTAAATAAACCCTTTCTACCCTCTTTCCATTGTTTCTAGCGTCGCGTACTTTTTCTCGGGCACTAAACGGCGCGGGAAATCCGGGAGCAAAGTTGCATCACTCGAGCAAGAACGAGGAAGCAAAAAAGACGAAGGTGCTAAATTTTTAGCTTTTCTTCCCGTGCGCTCAGAGCTGCTTAAAGAGAGAGAAAATCATTCTTAGCGATACGCGCTCATTGACGATGTATTGCTTTCTTGTTCATTGATCATCGACTCGAGTGTCTCCCGTAACGATTTCGAAGCACAGAACGTTTACGTACATTAGCACGATATGTGCTGCAAGTGAAAATAAGCAAAGAAGTAAAATCAGCCAAACTGAGAAACATTTTTATTTTTGGGAGCGTAATTTTTCGCGATTGCAACTAAATAATCCCGAGAAGAAGCAGTAAAGCAAAAAGGACTTTCGGTTATGACGGAGGAATAAAGTCATTCTTCTTTAGAGGCATCGGTTGTTTCCTACCGGATTCCATCGGGATAGAATATGGAGTTGAGAGACTAAGGCACAACTAGAGCCTTTTGCTTCATTTAATAACTCACTTAGAAACTCCTTCGCCGTACAATAAAAAGACACATCGCGACTAATCCTCTAAAAGCGCTCGTTTCGAACTTATTCCAAATGTTCATTCCGAGGCTTTGGATTTATTTCTCCTGCTTTTTAACGACCCACAGCAAGCGAAACAAAACGCGCTCACATCCGACGCTGACTTAGCACGTCCTTAAATCCCCTCAAAAAGGCCCGACGCATTTTCGTCCGGAGAATGGAAGAATTTCCTAATTATCCGTCAGCAAACACGAAGTGACACGACCACCATTTTGAAAAAGAGATGCGCGGAGGAGGAATGGTGCAGAGGGAAGGAAGGAGCTTCCACATCCAACGATGACCGCAAGGCTCTTGGAAAATGCTGAAGGTGGTGAAGAAGACATAAGAATGTAAAAAAGAAGACTTCCATTGAGTTTCCGTATCTTTCTCCATCGACGTTCTCTAGCCAACGCGGATATTCCCAACGGCGACTTAAATGAGACAGGTGAATAAAATCCTGGTTCGACGGACTGAATTCATCGATTCGATAAAAATGCGAAATATAACTAAAGACCGAACTGATTTATTTGCTTCCATATCTCAAATGGAAGCGAGCGGCAATATACCAAGAATGACACTTCAAGACATCTTCCATCTCTGATAAGAGGTAAATGCTGATACATGACTCCTTTGAATGAATAGGTAGCAGCGAACGACCTTTCCAAGGTAAGCAGCTCTTTTCAGAAAAAGTCATCTTGGAACGCTATAGGAGATTGATAAAGAAATACTAAGAGAACAAGGAAACAATATTCCTAGCGGAGCGAACATGAGCAGGGCTTTAATGGAGTCGCTAGCGCTTTCTATGCAACAATATTTTTTGTAGTAAAATGATAAAACATGAACCGACTCTTATCGATTGGGATATCAATTTGGGATAATTAATTAGTTTACAAAGTACTAAAGGATGTAACTTCCCTTAAACTTACAAAATGAATAGAAGAAAGGATTCGTACAAGACCTTGAGAAGCTTCCTGCAATATAATATCTCCGACTACATCAAATCTAATTAAGATAAGATCTTAGTTAAAACAACGAAAATTTGAACACTAGTAATGAGGACTCAAGAGATAACGATGTTAACTTTTTTTAAATAAAAATCCAGCGTTCAAAATTTGCAAAAACGGCATAAAAACAGTTTAGGACGGATGCTTTTTTAAAAGATACAAAAAATGAGTAGTCAAACCCATAATATCACAGCAATTACTTGTGAACGACTGCCACAGACAATAATGCTCAAACAGGAGCCATAAAAGAGAAGTACACCTCATACGATTTTCTTCAATATGTAACCGTAAACAAGCTTAATCCTCAATTTATTAAACACCTATTTACATATAAAATCCAACTTGAAGCGATTCGAGTGTTTCCCGGCATGTTCAAATCGAAGTCAATTAAAGTCCATCATCGAAATCACTTAGCGCACCGCAAATGTAAAATGTACCAGCCGACATAATGATTTCTAGCGGAAACTTATTGGATCGGTTCCCATGCTGAGACAAAGGCCAAAGTTGGAACTGTTCCAGTTAAGTTTCCAGTGTCTGGGCCAAAGCTTAAAACGAGCGAAGGAAATACGTGATTCTGAGATCAGTTTCATTGACGGAGTTGCAAAACTTGTCGTTTCAAAACAGCATCTATAAATACGGTATTTTGCATTTTCCAAAGTCACTCAGTTCCTTTCTTAATCCACTCTCTGACAAGACGTCTTATCCAATGATCAGAATAAGATCTCAAGACGAGAACGGACTAAAATGAAATGAGAATAATTCCCGTGAGTTATGAGATTTGAAAATCAAAGAATATAAAAAATGAGGTACACAGTAATTTTTGGAGAATATCGAGAGATAATGGATAAAGTACGATGATGATGATCCGAAATTCAAATTTACAGTATTTTTCACATAAATTCATCATTATTTTATCGATTTTAGAACAGTCTTTAGCTCGATCCAACCTCTTCCAGAATAAAACATGTATATATACACAATAAAACATAAAAGATCCAATCCATTGCCTATTTCTCTCTTCCACAACAATATTGAATCTACTGCTTCTAGTTATTCAAAATGAGTAACTATTCTTACATTGAAGATTTATACTTATAAGTTGCAAAGATATTTTGTAAATACCAATCGTTATAAAAATTAGAACTGTGAAAGATTGTCGAAACGCCTGTAAAATCTACCAGCCACACCGTGATGAAAACGTGGAGAGATAAAATTTCCATCCAAAAATTTAAAGTCAATTACGTCTTGATATTCCAATCTAACATCTGGCTTTCCTAAATCACGCGGCGATAATTACCAGAAGCCCCGTCACTCAATGTCACTCCGCATGATCTCAGAATTAATTAGCGCTCACGATAAGACAGCGTCTTTTTTGGAGAAATGATGTGGGAGATTGCGGGAACGGAAATCAATACAACGGCGGGCAAAAATTAACAAAAGAAAAGCGCCGCATCCTTCCCACGATCCAGCGACGAAATGATTATGACGACACCGAAAGAATGGCACAAAAGATTCCATCGAGGTTCATTGGTGGAGGGCGGAGGGACACGATTGACCGAAGAGGGAAATTGAATGTCGTTTGTTTCCTCACATTTTCATCCGCAGTTGCGCGATTGCATGATAATGAATGGCGATTGGGAAGAGCATCCCTCGATTCATCGTGGTTTATCAGTGTAACACACTGGGTGTAGGCGTAAGTGTTGAGGTGACTGTCCACACCTCAACAACGCCCCAACCACCTTAAGCACCACAGACCTTTACGCGCGACTTTCGAAGTAGGATTTTTCAGAGAGTTTCAATTTTATACGGTAATGTCTAGCATGTGAAGTGTAGAGAAATAACTCTGGATTGTAGTCCGCAATAAATCAACATGAAACCTAATTTAAATTAACTATAATATCGATAAAGTCGTAAAATATATGCTTAACTGGTTCATTCCAGTTATAGAGAAGTGTTCAGTGAAGTGAAAAACAGACTGGTGCGAAACAGTGAGGTAACTCATCTTGGATTTCTTTAATGACATCCGTCACCATTCGTATCAATTCATTAGCGAACACACGTCTAAATTCGAAAGACATATAACGACTAGAACTCCGACAGCTGGAGAGAAATAATCCATAGGTTCCCTCGGCACCGAAAAAGACAAGTAAGGCTGATTCAGCAAATTCACAATGACCATGATTTCATCCACCTTTCCATAATATAATATCCCACTCAATCCAGGAGAATGAGACAGGAATATTACACTGTTCGAAGATATAACTGCAGACACACATTCCTACAAAAATTGACCCTGCTTTGCGTTCACAAAATTTTAAAAATTCAAATAAAATATCACGGCTTTCTTTAACAATCTAAGCCATTGAGGTATAGCCAGTGATAACACTAACTATGTCGCTTCGCTAAATCTAATACGCTTTCATAGTTATTTCCTGTCGCATTAGCTGAAGCATCAAATCGTGTGGGATAATCATGCATTCACTTGGACCGACAAATTCCAATAACTGGGGATGATCCACTCATGTTCCTAAATCTGAAAATCTATCCTCCAAACCGATAAGCCGAGATAAACAGAATCTGCAGACGAAAGAGAAGTGACGCAGTCAATCAGAAGGAGAATGTAAAAGGTTGCCATCGACATCCAATCGGAATACACGTGCTGAGATGGCTCTTCCAAATCAAAATCGCCCACGACCCGGAATATGCTAATTCGGGATAGCGGAATACATTTCTAACTTAATCCTTAAGCATTTAGGAATGGCACTTCATTTCTTACAATTTCAGACAAACGCAGGCAACATTAAAATGAAGTCAGAAATTTTAGAAACGATATGAATTAAAATTTCTCGAAATTAGCTGACAAAATTACTAAACGCAATGTAAGGTTACTTGAAAGAATAATAATGACTCCTACATTATTATGAGACGGAATAATTGTGAGATGGCGGATCAACCGGTAGGGAACTGAACTTTTGCAGGAATTCTTTGAAAACCAATAAATTATTTAAATACAAATAAAATAGAATTATTCAAATATTTGGCCATATATGTGTATATTTATATTTTTGCTAATGTAGCGATCGGTGGTTATTTGAACTTTTCATAACAGATATAGAAAAAATATTTGCTACTTCAAAGGTTTATGTAAAGCGTAAGTTTTTGTTTTTATTAAATTATTGGTTATTTGTGCTGCTTTTTCAAAGAATATTTATTCAGAAAATTGAATACATTAACCCTATGTCCCATTAACGCAATCAGTTTCATTGAGAGTAATGAGTTACCATGATGAGATGAAACATGTCGAACTAAAATATTTGAGAGGGATTGGGAGCGACCAATTGAATTTCCAACGTTCATATCGAAAGGCCGATTACATCATGCTTTTATCTGTTGGAGGAATGGAAGAGAGACAGAAAGAAAGTACATTCTTAAAGGAATGAGGGTGGGGCACTCGGTGAGACATGATCCACTCGGTTGGAGGGAATATTAAGGACACGCCCAAAAAGACACGAAGATTCGACGGATTGAAACCTCACGAGGAATTATCGATGGACGCAACCCCTATGTCTGAAAGCTCCTTGCTTGGATATTATGCCCCCGCGGACTTCCTCCGATTCCTGAGACCAGCTATTAATGCTGCAATGGAAATTCTCTGTACCGGTGTCATGCGCATGATTCAATGTCTGGTTGAGCTCAGTTAGAGATATCCGTGAATGGAACAGATGGCCAAATATAAAAGAAACGCTTAATTCAAAACAGGAAAATTTCTGCAAATAATATCGCGCAACTGATATCCAATTCGTTCGTATTCAATCAGTAATATTTTAATTGTAACAAAATAAGTTGTGATTGTTATTGGAAAAACCAATTAAAAATCACTTCATTGCACAGAATGTAAAGTTTACTTATTCAGTTTCTCTTAAAACATCGCAAGAATTGTATGCCTGAAATATCCATTCTCTACAGCAAAAGATCACATATTGAGGAAGTAATTCTGGCCATTAAAAACTTTACAGCCTAAGGAAACTATTCATTTCAGTCCATTTTTCACAATAAAGGATTAGGTTTTCTTTCTATATCAGAAAACCGGATAATTCGTGGCATTCAAAAGTTTTCATCACCTGAAATTGTAATTAGAATATGGCACAACGAAAAGAAAATCAAGATGGGCTTTGAAGTTCACTGAAATGAAGTTATGAAGTCTTTCCCTTCGATTCTTTACTCAGGTCAAGATTGTCGTCGCCCAAATTTTCTTTTCTAAAATTTTGCTGAAATTCTGAATTCTAAAAGTTAAAACACTAGAAGAGATTATGGAAATTTGTGATGAAGTTCAGTGCTCCATGAAACCCATAATTCACGACCTTTCTGAACAAAATCGAGAAAAATAGTAGAAGCACACGGACACAATACCAAAATCATAGAAACCCAGCTAAAATTTTCATTCTCGGCTGTTTGAACCATCATCAACCTCCGCAAATTCAAATCGCGACCCATAAACTTCCTGACCATTACCATTGACCGCTGTATAGGACCCTCAGATCATACGAAAATAACCCTGAATCCGTCGCAATGGACGAATGGAACCGAACACAAAATCCTACGCTTCGCAACAAGAAAGGATTCGATTGAAAAAATGGAGCGTTCGATAGGAAAGAAATGTGCGGGCAGACGGTCCATCTCCCGCGTGGACGACGAAAAAAGCGGCTGCAGTTCGGCACGCCTCCGCAAGATGGCCTCCCTGTTCCGACCGCCCCCATAGTCCGCGAGGGGAGGCTGCGTGAAGCAGACTTTCCATTTGTGGGAGGAGTGGGGAATCATACGGAGATCCATTGCACTCTTCTACGATCACTCAGCCGGATGTTTAGCGATTTCTGATGCGGCCTCTTCGGCGGACACTAAGAAGACTGAAATGGACGCGAGAATTCGGCTGAGGTGCCTTTGATGTGGGGAAATGAGGATAATTACAAGTACTGAGGCTACACGACGAGTTAAGTCAGGCGATAAGAAAAAAGAGGGAATGGGCTACGTTGACAGACTTAATAATGTACGTTTTCTCCGCGACGCAACAAAATGCCTGTGTGATCTGAAGAATAATAGACTGAATCTGAAAATGTACTTTAAGTGACAGAGCTAAGAAATGAATACAGATGTATATACAGGAGCTTCTTCCGAATTTAAAATTCATGAAGAATTCCACGTATCAACCCTTAAGCCGTTATACAAAATTTTATTTCTTCAAATGCCTTGTTTCTTTGTGATTCTCGTTTGAAATATTTCAATCATTATTCAGGTACAATCAACATATCCGTAAATAATGCTGTTTTCCAATCTCTTTCAAGAGATCTGTAATTGAACGACAAATAGAAAAACCCTGTATTCATACACATAGACTTAAAACCTTTGAGAAGCAGGAAGGTTGGCCCAGGACAATAAACATTAGACGACTTAATAAGCGCTTGAAAGCATCAATTGTAACGACGCCGCAATAAGAGCGACAAATATGAAATTGTCGACGTTTAAGTGAGCAGATTCGAAACACATAAATGAGCGGAGAGAAATTAAAAGTAATGCCTGGAAAAGACGCAGTTTCGTAAAATCGGTCCTTTCGACATAATCCATACGTGTCTGCTTGTGTTTATTATTGATAAAGCGTTCCAGAAGTGGTGGCTTTATTGATGCCGCCGGGTTTAGGGTAAGAAAGCAAAGAGGGCTATAATGTTTACCGCATGTCCCAGACGATTACAGTGACACTTCGACGCACTAAAAGGTGACGGAAGGATGGTAAAAAAAGTTATGGCTGCGAAATAAATGCCAGTTAAAGGCAGCCGAGTGCATTAGGTGGGCAGGGGCACCCTAACGTCGAGTTATTGCGTGTTGAGTGTCATATCTGATGGGAAACAACGCGAAAAGGGACGTATCAATTGTTCAAGGATAGGCGGGAGATGAAGAAAGGGAAAAAGGTAACTATTAGCCGGGTCAAAGCGATAAAGGTATATGTACCACTTTTATGGCGGGAAAGGGAAACAAGGACCTTTTCGGAATCGCTAAACATTGGAAGATATTTCTCTACATTATAACTTTTTGCTCTCGGTGGTAAGAGTAAGATCTGGGTTGGATAATTTAAAACAATTTTAGAGACAGAACTGATGCATTACAATAATATGATTGGTGACCATATCTGCAAACTGGTTTCAAAGCTCTCTCTCATCAAATTAAATCTATAATTAATTTCACTTAATATTTACCATTAAAGAAGCAGAAATTTTTGAAAAGCAAAAGAGCTTCACCATAAAGACTTCTGGCTAATTCTCCATACTATCAAACATATAACCTTACCTCGAAATATATAACATTCCCTAATTATCTAATCGTTCACAGTTGAAATTATTGCTTTAATTCTTGAATTAATAACAAATAAAGTATGAAGTATATTCGCGATCCAAAGAGAGCACTAAAGGATTAAAGCGTTACAAAGAAAGCCTCCAAAGATGACGGCCTAAAGATGTACGAGCAAGAAACTTTGGCCGCCATTTTAAAAGTGAACCTCAAATTCGAATCTTGAGCTCCACTTCAACAGCTCTGTCTGGATCATCCACTTTGATAATCGTCATCCCTACATTTTTCCAGAAGAAATATCCCGCATGAGAGCAAGATTGGGACAATGACTCGGCTCCCCTTTTTGCCATCTCGCCCCCTCCCACGGATAGTGTTTGCCAACCTCGTCCCCGTGGGAAAAGCGGCGCAGACCAAACAACAGACAGTCTCCTCACCTCCACAAACACCCTGACACAAACTGAAACAACGAGTTCCCTTGACTCCAACATACGCCAATCTCATCTCCTGAGAATGCTTATTAATCGTGAGTACTTGCAATGAATACTAAGTTATGAAACTGCGCGTTAAGAGTCAAATTTAATAATTACAAATGCTTAATTGTAATTCCTCTTTTATCTTTATAGAAAAATTCAATTTATCAAAACTACGGAATAGAACTGTACCATCAATGTAATAGCGCGGGTTTTTACAATTGAATACTCCCATTCAATGAATCAGATAGAATTTGAATTGCATTAGTCTGAATGACCTTCTCGCAAACTTGGTATGAGGACGTTTGTTTAAGATATCAATCTCCATTAATTTAAAACTGCGGAAAACAAATCAGTCGTATTTGGCGACAATTATTCACGATTACGATAACTCGCCTAAAACACCGGATTCGTTGGAGACTTTCACAGAATAGAACAAACGCTCGGAAAGAAGACATTAGCCTCTGTGGACACACCGAAATCGTGCGAATCTGCGTGAGAAATAAAGCGACAATTAATAGCTCCAAACACTTACATTTTAAACATCCTGGAAAAAATTTCCCTCAAGAGGAAGTTGTTAACTTAACAGCGCAATCGCGCTTAAAAAACTCGCCGATTACATTTGAATTCGCCTTAATAGCGGAACAATTGGGGACTTTTTTAAGACGTCGGATGACATTTAATATAAAAATTCGGTGATAAACGACTCTAGCTCGAATTAGGAGAACCATTTCCTCGTCTTTCCCATGAGATTCACGAATCAAAACATAATTCCACACAACCGAAGAAACGTCCTTCTTAATGACCGAAGGAATAAGAGTTTAGATGTCGCCAAATTACCCTTATCAAGAGCAATTTCACGCGCAGAAGAAGTCCGCCTCGAAAATATTGGTTTCCGAAAAAAAGCGAGAACGTGTGGGAGCGCTGTTTTTAATAAATCCCGTGACTAAAAATCCCTCCGTCGGGAGGAGTAATAAAGCAGTCGCAATCAAGGGGGTGTGGGTTGGCTATTTCATTAGTACCCGAAGGTCGCCCTATTCCGCGATAATACCCCCATGACGGACTCGAGAAGGCCATCATCTCTCCGACTGCACGCCTCTTAAGACGAATGCGCTGCAGATAAAAAGCTCTCCAAAATCCCTCCAATTAAGAAGGAGAGGAGAAGAAGATTCTTCCGATGTGATTGCCGCGGAGTACTTAGTCTTCCCGCAATCTTGACGCGAAGCCTTTTCTTCCCCTTGTAAGCCTTTATCGTTATTTTTCCATTGGCCTGACACCATTGATGGGACACCGCAGATGAAATGAGTGTGGAGAAATTATCTGCAGAGTCTTGCCGCCGGTAATAATCTCCTCCCGTTTTACTTCCCGCACGAATATCACTCCTCTTAGGGTTGCATTTCATAATTGCCCGACGTGATATCTTCCAAACGAATCCCTAACGAGTGATTTCTCTTTTTCAATCATCCTCGTCGTCACCTGAGGATTAAAAGTGTGTAAAATTCGCGACGAATTTACGAAAAAATCCTGTCGAGACTTCGATCCAGCAGCTACTCGGTGGCTTCCACATCTGCGGATGAAATTTTAATGAAGAGGTACCCATTATATGCGATCGATTGTCTGATTTTGCTGAAATGAGCGCCGAGAACCTTTCTTAGTCCGTACGGTTTCCTTATGGGGGAAAACAAGGAATCTCCTTGATTTCTGGATTTAGGAATTTTCAGAATTCTTGACGCTGATTCCTATTAAGCCAACCATATATAAAGTAAACAGAAAGATAGACATGGTCTGGATAAGGCAAAAAAATTAAATTGCAGCGGAAATTAAGCGCTAGCAATCTTTGGATAGGAGTGCCCAAAGAATCCGCAAAGCAGTTGTTAGGTTAAATAATTGGAGATTTTCGTGTTACGCTTGCAGCGGGCGAATTTTCAATGATAATTGTGGCATTGAAAAGCTAATTTCACGTTCATAATTCATGTGGGATGCTTTCAGAAGGGAATTGCATTTTGGGTAAGCGACATAGGAGAGAAACATTAGTTCTTGAGGTTGTCAACTACCTCACTAAATGACTACATCTGTTAAATATCGGGCAGATAAAACATTGCATCTAAAAACGGAATTAAGAATCCACACAAAAGATCTCTTAGTCTATGCGCATAATTACGACTGATAACATACTCAAGACTCGATAAATCAATCAAACTCAACCTAAAAACATCATCTCCGACAGCAGATAAATTTTCGCCGCCATTTCTTCTGGAGCGGAAAAAATGGCCGGCCGAGGAGTGGCTGAATGAGAAAAAAGAAATAATATCGAACTTTCCTTTGAAAAAAATTCTGACGAATAAACAATGCCCTATACATCTTACATCGAACTCCTGTTGCGTCACTAATGAAGGCATTTGGCTTGCATCGAATTGAATGAAAGTACGGAGGGAAAACATCCAGGATTTCCTGATCCAGTGATTTACGACCAAGGGATTGTTTTAATTGTCTAGGATGGGGAGGGAAGGAAATGCCCGTGGGATAAGGTGTTGAGGCGGAAGGTGGATAAGGAAGAAGATAAGGGATTGTACCCCGTTGGGATTCCTCGGAATGCCCTCAATTCGGGGATATTACCTAATAACCGGAGTTCCATCTCCGCGCGTAATTGGATTTATCTTTTAAAATTTAATTCCTACCTACGGATCACCTTTTGTGATTACCGAGGAAACATATTTCATCCCAGTCAATTATCATTTCCGAAGCTGGAACGAGAATTATCACTTCATAAAAAGAAATAGAATTGCGCTAAAAACTCGTAACTGCCCTCCATGATTCTTCGACGCATGGGAGAAATCGAATTTCTCAGACACCGTAATAGATTTTTGATATAAAAATAAAGATTCCAAGTTCGTCATTACCAGCAAGGTGTTCGATAAGCGCTTTAACAAGAAATTATATTCCGTTAATTTTGAACATTTCCACATTCCATGCAATTGCTACATACAGAAATTCCGTTATAATCTACGGCTGCTAGATTTCAGTCTTAAACCGAACTGACATTAAACAGAGCAGTATTGAATCCGGCATATCTTTCTAAATAATACAAATATTAAATAATTATGCATTTGAATCGAAAATCAATACATTTATGTCGCCAACAATGAAACAATCTCTTCGAGGAGCACATTTACAAGCTATTGCTATCGGTAAAATAATAATTCTGTTTTTCCGATCATATTTCTATATTCTATAACATCACTGTCGATATTCTACGATTCTCAATCTCGCTTCCTTCTTCCGACCAATTGAATAAATTGTGCGAAGGATTACCAACACGAAATATACGTTTAACTCATTCCCTGCATCTAACATCAGCTAAAATATGCATGAATTAAGACGTGCTCTTGATGGAAATCCAGAAACGAGAACATAATCTGCCATCTCGCAAGCAATTGAGTAAAGCAAATAAACACTGCCGAAACCAGATACGTTCTCAAAGTCTCGCTTTTATGTACCTTTCGAAATTATTCTTATCCCATAAAAGCATCGCAATAGAGGCACAATGTCGATGCTACACTGGGAATCATAATTTCGGAACGGGTTCCCACTGCAGCTGCTACCAAGTTTCCGGTTTTCTCTTATTCTCAATTATTTTCGCAACTTCCGGCGAAAAAAGCTCCCCTTAATCTTTCTCTCGCGTTTTGTCTCGGCAACAAGATTCCAATTACGACAAGAATCGGAAATTTGGCACCAAAGGGTGCGAGAATTGGGTCCTTCTGTCAAAACACATTTTCTCCTTTGACGCGTTCGACCATCTTGTAGTCTTCTCCATGAAATCTCGCAGATACGCGCAAGTCACCAAAGGGTGGACTTATTGGAAAAAAAGAGCACACCTGTTTGCGAAAATGACCGAATTTGTATGGGGTCGACATCAGACCATCAAAATAATGAAGAGATGAAACAAAAATAATTTGAAATTCTTCGGAATAAATTCTACATGATCCTTCCACGTAAATTCAACGAATAATAAGAAAAATTAGTAATGAATAGAAATTTAAGCTAAGTAAAGCTACTGTAAGTAAAGCTAATAATCGAATTTCTTAATGCTCAAAATGTTATAAATTTAGATTGCGTTTTGGCAATTAAGGAGATTGACTTCTTCCGCGTCTTTTACTGAATAATGACGATAGAATCAAAATCCTTAGGAAACGAACGGTACTTAAAATATAACCGCTTATGTTATCAGGAAATTTCGCTGAGAATTATCATCGGAGAACGCGAACTTTCTATGCCATCTCCAAGCGAAACCATTTTGAGAAACGAGAGAGTTCGCAAACCATAGTAATTTCGCGAAAATTCTCAGCTAAAAGCATGCAGGTGATGCATTATCAGATAAAATCCCGCACAACCCCCGCATATAGGTTATTTCGCCCTAAGCTGTGGTATTCCCCAATAGCTTAACTGCCGGATAGTGTTGGACGAGCGTTTGGTGGACAAAATGGACGTTAGATCCCAATGGCCATGGATTAGATGGCGAATGGAGATTCCGAAGACGACGCAGGTGCGAAAGAGAGGCAAAGGGAGTTGAGGCAAGGAATGGCTGGAAAAACCCACAGAAATGATCTTAAAGGCGACGTTCTATAGATTTAAACCATTTGAGCGCTGTTATCTATAACGACAGGTATGTTTATCCGCTAAATATTAAAAATCCTTGTAGAATTTGAGAACTTGTTTGCATTTGTAACTCTTATTTTAACTGCCCAATAGCCTATCAACGGCGAGAACGAGGTTTGTGAACAAAAACTGAGGAAAATACAGAAGTAATTAACCTGCAAAAATACTTGAAAACGTGAAAATTATAATCTAAAAAGGCTTAAGTGATATTTTAAACACAAAAGAACATAATGTACAAGTTGTGCTCTTTTCTTTGTGTATACTAAAAGACATTTCCAATGAGAATTAACACTATCTACCATTGGTTAAGGGATGGAGATAGAAACTACCAGAAATCTTCATTTACTGCATTTTCTTCCCAGTAAAACGACAAATTTAGCTGTGAGTAAAAAAATGAAATGAAAGAAATAATAAATATACGAACAAATCATTGATGCACCTCAATTCAAAATGGTAACATTTTGCTCAATCAAAATCGACAGTTTGCAAGATAATCCACGCAGTTTAGGACGGTTTGCGAAGAAACAGGCAGCATTAGTACGGACTCCTGCTTTCCCAAAACGCTGAACTTCACAAGCGATTTCGAGAGAATCCCGGCAAAAGATGAAAGTGGTCGGAAAATGATGGGCAATTAAAAGGAGGCCATTGGAGCGAAAACGGAGTGTATTCAGTAAGGGTGTCTTATCCGGAGACAAAAGAGCAAACCGAAGAGGAAGTTTTCGGCGGATGTGCTGCGGCCGTGTACAAATAGACGTCAGCGGTAAGCGGGACCTTCTTCCCTTGTTTTCCGAGGGCACTTACCTAACGCATGAGAACGGTTTGGGGATGAGCCGGTAAGGGTCGGCATTGAGGTAGGCTGAGTGAAAAACAAGCGAATTTTGGGACGGAGGCGGAAGTTGGGATTTTCAAACTCAGAAAGGATGCAATTTTAAACGAATCATACACGTACTATCGAAGCGAAGCATACATAGTAGTATACATGTGTTATAGAGAAAGACCTGTTATACAAATTACGAAGCCCAATACAGTGGGATACAAATACCATATAATGCAGAAGTAATAAAGAAAACTAAACTAAAAATCATTAATAAATATTAAGCTGAATTTGAAATCGGAGCTAAAGCAAAGAAGTTTGAAAATAACTTTATGCTTCTCCGGAGATTTTCACGGATTAATTAATAAAAAGAAATATTAAGAGTGGAGCATTTTATAGCTAAAATATTATTGCAATTTTCACTGGCCAAAATTGATTCATCCAAAATTTCCACTGAAAAGTGATACCCTTACTAATATTTTGCTATTTTCTTTGCCTTAGCATTGTGATATCTCATTGAAATTATGATATAATTTATAAACTGAGAAAATTTATACAGTTCTTCGAAAAGAATCATAATTATTTTCCCTGGAATTTTTGAGAAACTAAATGATTGACGATGTGCGGGGTGAATCAAAGTGAACTAATTTCATGGAAGTAATGGGAGAAAATATATCTAAAAATAAGCGGCGTAAATAGCTACATAAAAATTAAGCAGGAGGGCACGAAGTGGGAATATTTCAGGGGACATTGAAAATCGCAGCATTGGACGTAAAGAAGCAGCAACAGAAACCTTTGTAGGGGTGGACGGCAACAAGATGACTTAACGCTCACAAAGCATACAAAACGTGAAATATCCCAGTCCTTCCGTAAAAAGGCAACCACGAGCATCCATCGCAGTTCCACTAACAACCGAAACAATTCTCGCAATCAATTTGTATCGCGTGGGTCGTATTTACGGGAGAAGGAGATTACGGAGCTTAAATCTTGAGCAACGTATGGCTTGCGGATTTATAAATCCCATCGAATCAATCGAAGGAATATCTCTTAATAATTTAAGGTGAGATTCATTTGTAGGCAGGGAAATATTTCTGGCAATTACTTCCCGATGATGTACACGAATTGCTTTTGAAAACGGGAGAAGAACACGTTAAGGGACCCCCGTTGGCATGTCGTTCGTGATAGAGGTGGCGCCGCCGTTGGGGAGCTGAGAATACATCTTCAAACGCCGGCCACTCTGCAAAACTCACCGAGGAAAAGCGCCTAACGAGCAAAAGTGTCCACTCCACGAAATTCCACCACCTCGACGTCAAACAGCGGTGAATAATGGCTTTTAACAGCATCTTTGGGGGAAATAAGTCGACAAACACATCATGAATATTCTGGATCCTAATGAATCACCGATAGTCTCGGCGGGGAGAATTTAAATGTACCTATACCGGCGTAGAAACTCCATAAGCGTTACTTCGGAGGCCGTTAACGAAAAAATGTATACTCCCCGGCGTAGAGAGGGGAAGGCACCGTATTCGGGGTGATTAAATGTAGATATATTCCTTCGTCTAAGACATATATCGCCAGTCGGATTATGCATAAACTTGCCCGTTTCGCGAACATGGAATTATCGATACCCTTACTCTTCCAGGCGTCAAAATCTCCCGCTTTCGTAACCCCCTACAGACCGACAACCCATCTCGAGCGATCGAGTCGAAGAGAGGGATATTAAATATTATTCCGAGACTTGTTGTAGAGGGCTCTCTGAACCACGCCATCAACCAAACTCCCGCCTGGCATCCCGGCCAACTGGCAGTGGCATGGGGCGAAAGAATTTCAACTATTCATAATGAACAGGCCGAGGGCCTCGAACATCAGCATAATCTTCGGAAGGTCCGCTTCATTCTCACCAGATTCATTGCTCGGGACCAAAGCATTTTCTTCCAAAACGGACTTCGGGAGAAAAAAAAAACCCACTATGATGCAAGTCTAATCGAGGGGGTCCCTATGCCTTCCGGTTGCTCTAACTCGGACCGATTTTGCATAATTTCTCCGCGTATAAATTATCAGCGCTCGGAAATTACCGAATTAAAATTCGGTATTAATTGCTTCCATTCCGAAAACGATGCTCAGGTTGAAATACGCGACCCGGAGTACATTCATAATTCAAAAGATCTCCACTCGCTTCTAATTTAAAAGTATTAGTTGGCAGGGGGATTATTCAAAGTATGATGTACTTTTCCTTGCATTAAACGCTTTCTTTTTCCCAAGGTAGCAGCTGCGAGCTTATATTTTACGTCACCTCACATTTCGTTAGGATAGCACTTTAAGTCATATATTAATGGTAAGAATTGTCACATAAATTAACCCAAAACTGACTAGACTCAAAAGCAGAGGCAATAAAGTTGCAACTGAGGAATCTTATTTGATATAGATTGGTTAATATTCCTTATCTTGTTAGAGTCCTGCGATGAAATGGAAAGAATAAAATATACAGATGTCCCAAAATAAGGAGGTAGCCAACATCTGAAGGTTAGCCAGAAGTTATAAACTCGACTTGGATACCGATAGAATTTTTCGTTCCTTTCAGATATGGAAAAGTTCAACTTCGGATAAAACGAATTCTACAAAACTATAATGCAATGCAACTATATTAGACGCAATTTTTGGTTGGATAGAACAATGATCAGACACTAAACTGACTTTCCATTGATGAAATTTAGACCAATTAAATATTAGTAGGAAATATCTATTACATATCCACACAAAAACTCTCTCACGGATGAAAATTATTTTAATATGATCTCAACAAATAATCTACAATAAAGTACATAGATTCGAGGCATGAGATACTTGAAATATTGTTAAAATGAGAGCTCGTGACTCATGCAATTCCAATCACGCAGACGAATTTATGAACCCTCAGAGAATTATTTTTCTAATTTTCTATCCCGATGTCATCTCGGACAGAAACAATTAGACGTGGTCTAAAATTAAAAGCATGAAACTCATCCAATGATGACCTCGCTTTGAAAACACATCGATTTCCCTATCATACGCACTCCTTATCTCCCTTTTCTGAGAGTAGCGACGACAGTGGACGGCGGGAAACACGTGCAAACCTCGACTTGGCGTGTTCCCCGCTTGATTCATGGCGGTCGCAAAGAAAGTGAAGGAGGGAAGAGACGGAGAAAAAAGACGGAGGAAAAAACAATGGAAAAACGAGTAGCGAAGAGGGAATGTTGGCGAGAATCATCGAGGGCGAGAAAAGATTAAAATCGTGAGGGAAGAGAAAGAGTTAAAAAGTGGGGCGGGAAATAATTGTGAGGGAGAATAGAGGTTAAGTAATGGTTTATAAAAAGAGGACTTAGTCACGCTTGTGAAGCGAAGAGCGTGAAAGGGAATCCGCGTCGTCGACAGAGTATCGCGGAAGACTTTTTAGCACTTTTCGCGGAAAGTGAATGAACGGTTCAAAGGTAAAGTTTCCTCGGAAGTTACGCGACTCATTATCTCGAGATATTCATTAATATCGAGACTAATTAAGGATCGGAAGTGATGACGTCGGGAATACCCTGATCGTGGATTACACTCAAGATTGATACTATTGCTGTTTAATTGGAAAAAAAGTTTAATTTTCAAGATCGTGAAGAGCCAGAACCAAACTTAATCTCAAATCTTAAGCCGTCCTTAAGGACCATTTCTTGCAACTACGTTTGAAGTATCATCTGTAGAAAATAATTTACCTGACTTTATCGTAGTTGAACAAGTGATGGTTTGGTTTTAAAGGCTACATTTCCATACAGTTTGTAAACTTATCAATGAAAATCAGACCATTTTTCAGCTCAAATTTATAATTAAGTCTTTGGTAATTCGAAATCAAAGAAATTCGATAGACTTATTAATTTCACATGCAACTCCAATTCTATTCACAAATTAGATTTATAATATACGAGAACAGAGAGGACGACAAGAATTATGATAATTTTAGACATTTCAATTAATCTTATTTACTATATAATTCTTGAGGCGATATTCTCATAAGAAAAATTACCCTATAAAATTATATTCTGGAGAATAATAAAAGAGCGAAGAATTTCATTTCTTCGTCCGATAGACTTACAGATACATTCCCCTTAAACATTTACCCGGCAAATATCGACGTTAAGAGAAGTACTAACATTACCATTGAAGTTAGCGGAAAATTCTTCACAATAAATTCTGAATACCTCTATCTAACATCTGTACAATTTTCTATCATTCGATCTGATCACCACCATCTATCCCCATTATCTATGGACCAGAATCTGCTTGAGATAAAATTATCTCGATGCAGAAAAACGACAACCGATCGCAATAAAACAAACGCATAAAACGAGAGAAAAATCCAGAATAAATTGTTGTCCGCAGAAGCGTCCCTCCAACGGACAGATAAATCCCGAGAGAAACTGCACTCACACCTCGCATTTATTATTCGCGCGAAACGGTGCATGTCATATTTTTTCATCCTCGGAAAGCCGAAAAAGAGACGTCCAAACAAGGCGCGGGCCAAATACTATGAAAGGAAGAAACAATTCCATTCATAAATATTGTAATAATTTGGCGTTTTCCCCTCCTTCCTCGGAATTATCTTCTTTTAAAAAGGCGCGCCAAAGCGTGACTATCTGCCCTCTCGTTTGTAAGAAGCATCGGATCGGTGGGCACGGCGTGCGAAAAGACCGGAGGATGCACAGAATTCATGCGTTTATGAACTCACGCATGAGCAATGATTTACTTGCCGAATTAGAAGCCTAACGTACTGATAAACTTTGAGCGAATTCCAAACTATCTAACAAACACCGGCAACATGACGTATCGGACAAATTGATCTACTTCGCTAGAATGCAATATTTTTTGCAATGTTCACAAAATTGCTGTAAAATGAGGAGGTCATACAAATTAAAAATCATTAAGGAATCGAAAACGTTTAAACGTCTACGCACTTTTTCCAGATTTTGGGTAAAAGTTATTCTTCTGGGTTGAAAAAGAAGATCCCATGAGCTAAAAGTTAGATATTGAAACAAAATTTTAAAATAAGTATCACAATAATTTACACTTCAGAAGCCGTCACTTCCTCACGTATAGGAATCATTCCAAAATATCCAACTTAAGAATGAGTATAGGCCTCTTTAACTTTCGAAACACTCTTAACTGAAAAACTTGATCTAATCCACGAAGCGATACTGATTACTGGAAACCCTTAAGCAGAAGTGAGTTAAGAAACGGAGCGAACTTTCGTGAAGAATCTGGGAGATCGGCAGCGAAGAGTAAGCGGGCAGAGAGCGTCCGATCGCCGAGGAGCTACGTCTCTAAAAGGCCCTGAATTGCTCAAAAAGCAGGATGGGAAGTGGGAGGTCCAGTCTGCTCCGCGAGTGGAGTCATCTGTTTTTAAGGAGGCGGAGACGAGTGGAGGATTGGCCCCCGCCATTCCGCAAGGGGAAGGCGCGTGCGGGGGAGGGAATCTGACCAAGTCATTATTTCTCGAACAGGTAGCCCAGCTGCCCTACGGCCCAAACATTGCTACACACTACATAGGTTCTTATAAAACAGAAGTTGTCATAGCGACTAGTGGATTTATTCTTGGACTGGTAACTTAGCCGTAAAGGGAAACCGAGAATTTTGGGTCCAATATTTATTTCCTCAAATTCTAGAACCCCAATTCACCCTGGTTCAATTTTAAAAGAACTTAAAATAACTTCCGAGTGTTTTTACTATTGAAAAAAGTTTATTTCTCAGTAAGAGGAAATTACTTTAAAGTGAGTTAGGTTCATCGCTGACTTAACATTAATAAACCTTTAAACTTCTTCTATACATGAAGTATAAATCCTTTCCTCTAAATACCTCACAATAACGAACGGACAAATGCTCGACAGTGCGACAACTTTCAACGTCAAAGACAACTTCCCTTATTGCGTCCCTCTCATGCCATATCGCTCACCTGGATTGCTTAAAATTCTGGATTCCATTCAACTCCCCTCGCAGTAGGCGATCCGTCAAAAGAGGATTAGGACAATTTGTTCGATAAAACGGCCGCGCCGACTTAAAAGCGAAATATATTGCATCGGAACGGTATTTTGCGCTAAGGATACCTAAAACGCCCATTAAACGACGCCATTAAACCGCGAGAAAAATACAACCCCGCGCGCGGGAAAGAACCAAAACCGTAAAAAAAACGCCTTAAATTGATTATGACGAAGACACGATTTTAACGCTAAAAACAGCTTCAGACTTGTCGAACAACTTTCACTCTTTTCCACGCACAAAAAAATGAACGACGCATCGCGAAAGAGGGAAGAAAGGGGGAAAAAAAGAAGTCGCTTACGTCACCGTCCACAACCACACACACTGCGAAGGGCCCCTGATCGAGCGTTGGAAATAGTACGGAGAGGAGGGGGGATTGTAACGCCAGCCGCTAGATGTCTCTAGCTTCCGCTGGCGTCTTTCCTTCCCGCCCAAACAAACGCCTTCCATACCACCAACTTGAAAGGTGACCACGATGAGGTCAAGAGTGCAGCAGACGACCCCTCCCACACCACCCCGCAGACCGGTTATACTGCCATTCCCACATCACACGAGAATCTCAGCCAGCGTCGAAGTAATGGATTTCGTAAAACAGGTACTCGTCAAAACAAGCCGTTCCATAACACATCGATCCCATAGTTTTTTCGACAAACAGATCTGCCGGATATGGAATTCTTTTTACTTGCCCCGAGAGCACATGAATGTCCCAATCTCGTCTTCCTCTTGGGCAAGTTATAAGGAAAGTAAATGCGGCAAGTGAAGTGTGCTCACGAGTACTCATACAAGAAACACCCTCGGCATTTTGTGGGATTTATTCGTAATGAATTGGACGGAGATCTCATCGGGGCTAAAGAAGCAGTAGTTCTTCAGAAAGAGTAAGAAGTTGAATAGTCCATTGACTATTTGTTGAATGGTCCATTCTCAAAACTACTGCTTGCAAAATCCAAAGAAGATTATAGCTTTCAGGAAATCATCTATCTGAAATGTTTTAAGAAAGACAGCCGTTGTGTACAGCAAAATTATTGAAACAGATTATCACTCGCTACATTGAGCTACCTTGCAACTTATTACCATAATTATGAAGAATATTTTAGTGCTGTTATCATGAATCTCATGCACGCACTTGAGCATAATTTTTTGCCTAAAAAACTCAAAATTTTTCATTTGATGGAAACATATAAAAGCGAAATGTGAATAATCCCAATTCATAACAGTTCAACTTTACAGAATAACTTAAAAATTCACATTGCCTTTAATAGCTCTATGATCATACCTCGCTTATTACTCTAATGAAATTATACAAAAAATTAAACATATGAAGAATGAAATATTCGATAGCTTTAACCACAGACTTCTGCTAACCAGCAAGAATATCTTGTGGTTACTAAAACGAAAACCCAATACGTTCAACTGCTTTCCTATGAGATCGAGTTTGAGAGGCTGAAAACTTCAATATGCAATAACGTGAGCAACACCTCCAAATAGATGTGTGAAAGGAGCCCAATCAACCAGGCCCACTACAGCTACATACCCTTTGACTTCACCTCCACCGACAAAAACCGACCAAAGCACTTAATAATCCCTGCGCCCTCCTGTTCCGGCGATTATTCTAGAGAGTGCACGAATACCTGAGAGGCATCATCAGGATACCTTCGTGACTAGACAGTTTTGCTTCTCCCTGAGGAGAGGGCAAAAATAAAGAGAAAAAAAACCTAATTATCTCAAATTGAATCGAATGTGTCACAAGAAATACCGCCCCGTTCCTTCTCGGATCCCCATGGAACAAACACACGACCAAGTACGTTATCCTCGATCTCTTTTTGATGGGTGAGATAACAGTTTGGGCGATCTTGAAATGGAACCATTTACAGGCGATTCCTCTTGAGAATGTTTCGCACGCCACAAGAGCCTCTATAAAACTCTTCGAATTCCATCGGATCCGTTTTGCTCAGACACTCCTTGAACGATTAAAAGCGATCATTAGGAGTTAAATGAACGTTTTCCTCGGCGGCGGGATTGAGTTTCATTGCTCTTGCTTTAATTCTTCTCGAGGGAGTGAATTCCGCCGATTTCTAAGGCACCCACTGACTAAGAATATCATGGAGTGGGAGGATTTGAATTATTCTATTGAGAACATCACTTTTATATCTTTCGAGGGAACTTTCAAACGCTAGAGATTATAAATAAGGAAATTGGTAATGGGTAACGCATGTAAGAGCACTAAAATTCATTTTGCACCCCATTTTAATTTCCCTAAAATAATGCGTGAAATCAGCGCGCTAGAAATGTTAATTCTAGGGTTTTTCAGCAGCATTCTTTAATATAATGCGTGAGAAATTAAAATTAACTACTTAAAATGTAACTCCGTAGTATTTTAACCGTTTGAAACGAAATTTCAAGTTTTACAGAATACGTCCTACGTATTAATGTGCTACGTTTACCAACTTTCCACATACTTAATGAATACTATCTGAGCTACAGAGCAGCAACAAACAAAGAATTTGTTATTGAAGCTAGAAGTACATCGTACAGTAATTAGTATAGAGTAAGAACACTTTTCATTCTACTGCAAATTACTAAAGAGCTCAATTCTGTATTATCACCCGAGACCTCCAATTATACTATCATTCGTTAAGAAATGTATGCAGTTCCTCCTGATTGTTGGCCTTAAACCAACTCCATTTTCCATTTATCCCAAAAATCGTGAAGGCAGAACAATTATGGACCAACTGCGCCTTCTACTTTGGAGAAAACTATCGCAAAACTGCATTCCCAAAATCCGAATCCCTCTGAAAACCCTCGTTAAGTCTCATCAAATGCACAAAAATTGCATCTCAGGGATAAAACCTCACATGCAACCAACTCCGGGAGCTCATCGCTCTTCTTTACACAACGGTATAGAATTTTCGGCACACAATCCGTCCGTTAAAAACAAATTAAAATAAAATTGCGATGGCTCTGGAAATGTCTTCGGCGGAACATTTGCATTAAACACTCCGCTGCGTCATTGGTACAAAAATCACCAACGGTGCATCTTTTGAACAAAAGAAACAGCATCGAGAAATTCGCGGCTATGGGAAAGGCGAATTGCAGACTCCGTTACCTTCCTTCATTCTGCAATACCAGAAAAAAGGTTAATGCACTGTGTCAGTAATAATATCACTGGATGACGCCTTTCCAAAGCATCCACGGAGCATAAAATGCGATCAAGGACGAGTCGGTCCAAAGCGCCCTCCGCTCCTCAAGCTTACGTTCACCGCCTCCGTCTTCTTCCCTCTCTTTCTGATTGTCAACATCTGCATATACATGGACCTAGCAGAAGTTCTGCGGTGGAGAACCACCAAAATCTGGAAATTTCCGATTTTAGAATGGATTGTAATTTCGGTTGGAAATTATTCGATTGGTTTCCGCCGACTTCATCCAATTGGGATGGAGATTAAAGTCGGCAAAATGGAAACTTATTCGCAAAAGAGAAATATTCAAAGCAATCTCTTTCGTCAAAACGAAGACCATTTGAGCTATAGTAAAGATCATTATTCATGCTGCGAACAGAATAATTTTCCATAACAAGATTTGCCCCATCCTCTTCCTCCTCTCTGAATTATTAAATAAATAAAATTACCTCCAAGTTTGATACTTCCTCAGGTTCTATTTGTTGCCAATGCTTAAAAATTGTCCCGGACCTTTGTTTCCTGTTAATTCTCTCACATCTACGCTGTCCATTTTTCATTATTAAATGACAAGACCTTCCAGATCAAGGACTTTTATCAGAGTCTTCTCAATAACTCTATAAGGCTCTCTGTCGTCGCTTCCGCCAACGGGACCTCATCTGCTATAACAATCTCGGTTCGACTACATCTGGTATTCATAGGTTTGCTCTCTCCAATCAGTTTTAAATCCCCTTCTTTACTTTGTATAAAAGACGAGACTTGTAATCTCCTCCAATCGCACAACCATCCTCCCTCCAAATAATAAACATCGATTACTTAAGCACACGATTAAAAGCAAACGCAACTAGGTAGCGCTTCATGTTGAGAAAGAGTTCTTCATCAGCCGCAAAATCAAATGTTAATGTTAAAAAATCTGCCAACCTTGTAGCCCCAAAAGGAATTGCTCGAAGGCTATTCATTTACGGAAAGATAAACAGGCTGAAGTTTTTTCACTTATCTACTTTAGCGAACTTTAAATCTTGTAACATTATGATTAACTTTATACTGTTGACTATAGTATGAATTATTATAAATTGTCAATCCGCTTAGCAAATTTAGAAATAATAAAAGCGTGATTATACTAGCAACTGATGTACCGAAAGACGGGGCCTCCAAATAAAGGTATTTTCTTTCCTTCGCAGCAGACCTTTAGCTTTGTAAAGGACGAAAGAAACGAGTCGTAAAAACGGCCACTCCCAAATATGACAATCGAATAACGAAGCGGGCCTCCGAGAAACAAAAAGGGAAAGATAATTAAGAGCGTTTCGACACGATATTTCATCCTCTATCGGCCGACACTCCCTTGCAGACGGATCCGCTATCTTTCGCCGATGATCTGTGGACCACGGAGTACATCTAGGAAAAGGGAGAGACCGGATTCGAACTAGGGAATCCGAAGACGGAAACCTCAGAAAAGTGTGCTGCAAGTTACCGTTCACTCCTTTAATTACCATTTGCATGAAGTCTTCCACTTTGTAAAGTGGAAGAAATGAAATGCAGAATGGCATTTTAATATGAATGACATATCAGTTTCCGTTGTCTCACACTCTAGAAACGACAACAGTTCACATAAAAATCCCTCATGTCTAGAATATCCGCTATTACTTGAACAAAAATCAGCGCTGCAACAAATATTTAAGCGGTCTCCCTGTAGATGTAATAATAAAGATAACGTATGCCTACTTCAAATACTTTCTTTTAAAAACAACGTTCAATAAATCTGATGAATCGATAAAAAAATTAACACTTTTAAGCCTCCGAAATGCGCTTGCTGTACATTAATCCTATAGAGCTTCATTCGATGAGAACCAATTCGATGTGAGTTAGAGCAATTAAAACGCATATCTATCAGAAAGCAATAAGGGAAGCACCGAAACGCGAAAGCCTGAAGACGTTCGCGCGGACGTCAAATTAACAAAACAACGAAATTCCGACATAAAACGCGCTAATCGGTCATTAATTTATACACGCAAAACCGCGGATTCATCAGGAAATGCGCAATTAACACCCGAACTAAAACCTCCTTAAAAATCCTCAAATTTAACTAAAATATTCATTCCCTTATACGGCGCTTCTACGAATACTTCTCTTTTGACCAAACTCGGATTTCGAGTGATTAGCCGGATAGCTAAGCAGCGTTTTGGTGGTGCGGCCGCCGGGGTAACCTTATATAAAAAGGCGGTGCTCAAAACCGCAGCAGCGATCGGAGAAATTCACGAAGCAGATCCATTAGCGGGCACACATTCCACAGCGGCGATTCATTCTGCCCTCAACCGGATTGGGGCCGTCGAATCGTGAGCGACGAAATAAAAAGAGGAAGCGACTTTGTATAAACTTTAGCGGAAGAAACAACCGCGGGGACTTCCTTTCTGAGGGTCACGAATTCGATGACCTCGCGCGGTTTATTTTTTATCCTGAGATAAATTTTCCTCTCGGAGGGAAAGATGAGTGGGATGACCGAATTATGGCTCTTATATGCTACACTAGCATAGAAAAATTGAAATATTGAAACTTGTGATACTAACTGAATGGCGAGGTTCACAATGTTGTCTGTCGTGGAAACCACAATTGCACAAAACCAGGGGAACGATTGCGATGGTCGACCTATAACATGTGAAATGCGGTCAAATGTATCAAAATATAAGGATATATTAAGAAGTTAGAATATTAAAAAGTAAATCTATAAACAACATGTAAAAAAAACAACATATAAAAACCCGGCTAAACTTTGATTTGATGCTTTTAATTTTTAAGTCGACGAGAACATCAAAACCGATGATGCGGAAGATCCGAACCATTAATTTTAAATTAACATTTTAATTATTAAAATAAAAATATCCCAGTGGAACGACGTCTATGACTTATGCAAGCAAACTAAATAATTATAACTATCTTAATTACTAGCAATGATATTCTTCTCCAGTCACTCTCTTAACCAATCTGCGTAAAACCAATCAATAAATTTCATACCATTTCGTCAAATATCTTCTTTACCTATAAAATCTTCGAATCACCTGAATAGACAATAATTTCGTTAACTCATGCCGCAGCCAGTAGAAAACATCTTAATTTTCACACCTTCCTCTCAAGAAACAGAAACGCCTTTGCTGACATACTTTCTTTGAAAAAGGCCTCCGTAATTAAATTATCTCTGATTAATTCCACCGGAAAGAAAATCATCTAGCGCATTATTTATAGCCGCGCGTTAACATTCCCAGGGAGAAACGCTAAGATAACTCAGTCCGCAAACCCAAGTAGTTCTATTGTCCTATCACCGGGCACCAATAAAAATCAATTACATCCACGCATTAATTGCGAAGGAAAAAGTACGCGGACCTTATGACGGTATTACTTTCGTGGCAAATGTCCAGGAGAGTTGGAGAAAGGGATGAAATCACTCGAGGAAATGTTAAGGTGTAGCGCATGAAGTCATGCTAGGCGTACAAGAGACGTACGGAGATTTTTCAAGTCAGTCGGCGTGCGAGAGACTTGCACTAACATCGTCCTTACGAAAGTCCTCTTGATGAAACTGATGAATTGCGCCGTTCTGTAGGAGGTGATGGCGATTATAAGCTCTCTTTCCGCTCGACTTTTTAAGCCAAACGGCGACTGCTAATACAATAAATTAAGTCCATTTGACGAAAAGGCGGAGAAATCAGTCATCGACCCGGAGTTCATTTGAGCCTCGCTTAAAAATCTCCAAGTTAATTACTGCTATTTAGAAAACTCTCAGCTTTTACCTGAGAATGGAGATAAATGGGCCCGCCAGAAAACAATATACATGGGGCATATCTGTAAAATTTCCTCTACTGTAGTGACCAATCGAGAATATCATAAAAAATAGCTTATTTTGGTTTCAGCTAAGCGTTTATAAAAGAAACCTGTTGTTGTAGCTTAAAATAGCGAATAATTTGGCAGTAAATTTTCCTGAATCGCTCTTTATTCGCAGAATAACAACACTGGAAGAATTTACGGGCAACTTTGGACAAGTGCGATTATTTTAATGCTGTTAGAATAATTTGATCAATCGCCCAAAATAAATGGTATATTGATACGCAGTCATCGAAAAAATAAACAAATATAGTAACTGTAGAGAAATGTTCCTAAGATGAAACTTTTTATGAAAGGCTACATTCACAAAATTGGGTAATATTTAGGGTTCGAAGTAGTGTGTGAGCTACTTTATTTAGCGGTTCACAACACAAATTTCGTTGATTCCTAAACATAGGATCCTAATCGGAAACTAAGAGACTAGACAATAGCTAAAGAGAGAGTTAAACAGAGACATTAGAGTATTATAAAACATTTATTTACTCTGAGTCTTAAAGGAAAGCGATGATTACTTGCATTTTTATGATATGGGTAAGTTGCGCTTCCGAGGAAAGAAAACCATGGTGGCTTACGTGGATACGGCAGAGGACTGCGACAGAAAAGTACCACCAATAAGGACATCTTCTAGAAGAAAAAGCAGTGCGGGAAACAATATATTAAGTCATCCATAGACGGATGGAGGCAATGAACCAGAAGTACAACTTTCCAATCGAATATGACACGCATGCATTATACGTGCGTAATTAAAAGTGGTGCTTAGGAGAGAGAAGGGATGGCGGACGAAGATTTGGAAGATGGTCACACCTGCCGGAGACGCCCAAACCTATACATCACCCGATGGCTTTGAATTATTTACCATATGGAATGCGGAGTGGAATTGGTCTCGCGGGGAGGGAAAGACAAATGTAGGCGTGCTCACTGTGATTAACTCCGGCCACTTTTGAACTGCCGCCACAAACGCGATTTTTTCTCCACTCAGCTACTTTACCGCTGCAGTCTCCGCATAGGAACAGCAAATTCGAATAAATAAACGTAGATCTCGTCTAGCGAAGATAAATTTGGCATCTTATTCGTCACCATAAGAGTGGTTTTCCATTTGTTTCCAAGCCCTCAAATACCCAACGAAACAGCGAAATACTGCCAAAATATTTAGCGGCAATCAAGAATGGGAAGCATCTACTGTACCCATATCTGTGCTTCGGTCATCATTGACATGTTAGTGCTGCGAGGATATCGGCCTAAACTTATGCGTGTCCAATCCGAATTATCAGATAAACAACGAATAAATATTCTAGAAGCGTCATTCCTAACAAAACTCATTGTTTTGCTTAAATCTCGACCCTCAGTTAAAGTTAGCAGTGTCAGATTTATTAGCGTTTCAGTATTTCTCATCATCCAAGTCATCATCAAAACTGTGGAAAATACCGATGTTTTGTTTTAAAGATTCCTTTATGGTTTATTCGATGAAGCTTACTAAGATTTCCACAAACTTCACATAATACCATACAATGTGTATAACCTTTAAATGTTAAATAGAAGATGCTATCAAATAGATGCCGGTAAAAATGTTTCTTTCCCGTACCTACGCGTTATCGAGGCAGATTTATATAATCCGCTTAACACTTTGAACTATGGCTGTCAAAGTCGCTGATTATGTTTCTTCTGATGTACATCTGTTTACTCATTCCAAGAAACAATGACACAGCCCAAATATTTGCACGTGTTGGTACTAACGTTCTCAGATAAAAGATACAGACCGAAATGGTTTGAAGGAAATTCCAAGTTCTGATAATTAAAATTCAAATAAATACCGTGATATGATTGGACGAAGGGAGAATATTGACTTTATCAGTTGAAAACATACATTTGAAAGCCGTGCAAAATTTCCCTTATGAAATTGATATGGTCCTTAGCACACAAAGTGCCGACTTTTCCGCAATGAACGGAGAAAATTTTATATCTTTTTTTTCCAATTCCAAAAAAACATATATTTTTGATTATTCGACAAAATTTTATCGATGTAGATCATACAAAATCCGTTTCGATGTATTCATACCGTCGTCAAGAATATTGGTGGAAAAATGCAAACATAGAATTTCAATTTCTACAGTGATCCTTACAAGTATTATATGCATTAGTCAAAATGCATTTTCCCAGGAGTGACCACGTCCTAAACACACTTATACACCAGTAAAAGAAATCTTTCTTCTTTTCCAAGCATGAATGTCACCAAACATTTTCTTTCGGTCAGTTCCGAATCGTTTGTGACGCTTCTAAACATAATCCCAACCAGACGAGCAGAAAAATATTCCCAAGTCGAAAATTCACTGAAGCACAGCTTTATACTGCGCCATGCGGTGAGGTTAATATACGCACAATACGGTGGTGACTAAAACCTTGAGAGGATGCAGCATAACTTAGGATCTAAATTTTCGTCGGTCGGGCATCTGTCCGAGGACGCCAAAGCGCCAGACGATCCAAGGGAAATAAACAAGTGAATTGAAACACGAATTGTGTCCGAAGAAGGGCCTCTTCGTCTGCAAACCAAAGTTGGCTCCGATGAGATTCAAATATGGAGACGAAAAGATGATCGCCGACGGAGGAGCCTCGAGAAATTAACGCTCGGAAAATTATTTCCGTCGGAAATAATTACTTCTAGCGAGAGATAATCGCGCGGCGAGAAAATAAACGGGCGGGAGTGACTGTTTAAGGTTTTATTTCCGAAATAAAAACAGTCCTGAAGGACGAAAAGGTTATCAGTGGAATCGACGGTTTCATTCCATTGCGACAGATGCCGTAATATGACGCTTGCAAATTAAACATAGGCTGTGAGGAGTCGAACGAATGAATTGAAACCAATGACACAAAAAGTCCCATGAAACTACATTATAAACGGCTAATCGGGATATCGTTAATTTAATTGCGTGTTTAAGGATCGCTTCTGACACGGCCGTGTTCAAATTCGGCTCCAATAGTGAAGAAAAGACAACAGTTCAATTTATTTGCTCATAGTTGGAAATGTTAATTTCAAGATGGCATCACAATTTACAGCTCACAGGCACTATGGGGGCTCCTGCGCCTCTTACATTTAATTCTAAATACTTTCTTAAGGTCTTCTAAACACAATCTTTAACCTCAAGAGTTGGATAACCGGATGAAAATTAACGCCTCCAAAAGTAAAAATATTTCCTATTTTAGACAGTATTTTAAGGAAATGAATCAATCTGTAAGCTGAATGGAGTAATTTCGAAAATAAAGAGAAGAGAAGAAACATTTCTGGAAAATCACAATACTTTTACTAATACAAAAACTAACTTCTCAATGACCACTATCTTAATACACAAAAAATACTTTTGAACTAATATTCTCACACGTCAATCTTTGGAAAATATAAGTGCAAATAGATCCTAAAATGTTACTAATGCATATAGTTGGGAAAAATCTTTTATATCGCTGTTATTTACGCATGTAAACAAACAACATCTCTAAGAAATAGTATATTTACTCCACTGACCACTCTAAGAGGTTGTAGATAACAAGATGTGGGCAAAAATCGCAGAGGAGCTAACAAAATTATCCCTAGATGATAAACCTAAACAGAAAAGCATTTCTTCCGAAAATGGCGTCGACGCGAAATCAAAAAGATGCGCGAAACCAAGTGGTGCGAAGGAAGCGATGGACACACATTTTTGCTAGGCCACTCTTCACGCACAGACAATTGATTGTTTTAGAGAAAAATAATGAAATTTTGACCTCACCTTAGCGAGTCTCCCGAAGAAAAAAGATAAAGCGTAAAAAATGAAAATTTCTCCGTCAGTTAGCACTCTTCCTTAGAAAAGTTTCCTTTGTGCTCTCGACGCCTTGGGATCCGAAAAAAGACTGGATCGGGAAACAAATGCATGGAGTGCTTTAATGTGATTGAAATAACGACTGCCGGTAATGAGATACTCTTTTTCGTTTGAACAAAATTAGATATTGTAAGCAAGAGAGGGGCCATTTTGCTACAAACTTGGCTGCCGCTCTGTGAGGCGTCTTCGAGTCTGGAATTCTTGATCTCTATAGTATAAGGTTGATGAACAATGGAGTCAAGTTACTCTCTGACGCCTTATTTTTAGTACCTTTTTAATTTCGGCCACAGTTATACGGCGCTCCTGTACTACAGAACTACCAGAAATAGCTACTTTATAACGATCGTTCGTTGAGGAAATGTGGTAACGTTTGCATAGGTAAGAATTACCCTTCTGAGCCGTCAACTACCAAACATACCACGCTAACTCATGAAAAATCTAATTTCATTTGTGTAAACGACGGTACTGCAATAGTAATTATGAAATTATTAATCAAATATAAAATATTAGAATATTTTTGCCTTAGCAGCAGAATTTAGATCTAGAGATATACCACGCGAGCCGCCAGTGGCGTATAAAAGAGAGAATTGGCAAAATTACGAACCCTCCAAAATTACTTAATTACTATGGCAACATTTTACGATGAAATAAGGATTAATTTCTCCTATTTATCGAATGAATGCTTCGATTTTACTATTATTCGAACAAATTTCTACGAATTATGCCTATACGAGATGATTTAAATATTTTCATACGAAGATATTCCTTCCACCAGTGACAGTTTTTCGATTTCCCTCTAAAAACAAATTCTGCGTCGATTTGGGCACCTCTCAAGTCGTCCTGATGGCTCACCACCGTTGGGTCAATCTAGAACAACACCCCCGCCGGACCCATCTACTTCCCCACTAGATGTAGCGACAAACGCAGAAATTTAATCCAATTAAGGCGACTCTGTGTGCAATTGGTCAGTGCCGCTCATTCTACGTGTGTTCTTTGGCCGCCTCTTGTGTACAGTTGTCTCCCCCACCGATTGTCAATCTCTTCCCTTTCTGAACGCTGGTGCCAGTCTGTCGCCGCCGCAGATACAGGCGTTGACTATTGGGAACGATATGAGAGTCGAGAGTTGCAGTTCTGTTAATTGGAGAAAGACGTGGTCTTCGAAAGGGAAACGCGCGACCCGCACTGCCCGATCAACAGTCATCGCTATACTGGGCTGCGGAAGGTTCCTTCAAAATAAGAACCGCAAATAAAAGTGATTGAAAAGGTACAATATTCTATACAGAAGCGGCCCTATCATTTCCGCAGAAACCACAATAGTTTGAATTTCAAAAATGTCACAAATCAATCTCAGTTTCCATTTTAGTATTGGCCTCGCGACCAGATGTATGGCAGCGGTTGTATAAAACCTAACAATCTATTAACTCCTCAAATACCATACGATGAAATGTAACTGTAATACCGTCGAAGCGATTACTTCCTAGTTAAGCTTTGTAGATTTCATCCAAACGGTTTCATTACGAGGGGAAATGGATGTAACAAATGAAACTTTAGAAAGAACTACCCAATAGTATGCTGTGATAAAATAACTACGCGGTAGTTACTACGGTGCAAAGACGAAATATATTTACACTATGCATGATGTCGCTCCTTACGCTAACTGACTACCATGCATCCATCCATAATCTCCCAGGTAAAAAATGGGCAAGGCGTTCGTCTTTGGTGAAAGCAGCTCCGGGTTCGATTCCCGATGGGAGCCCATATGTGTAAAATGATCTCATTTGATGGAGCACTTATAACAATACCACTATGACTGTATCCATCAATCGCCCACTGAGCTGACAAAACAATTACTTCGACTCGTTTGAGTGATATATAACACAAAGTTCTATTCCAAACTTAATTGCATAGATAATGAAATTCACCTTAAAGATAAGGAATAGAAAAGTTTTCTTTCGTCAAAGAATGCGGAAACAATACTTAAGGCCTAGATTAAAGCTTACAATAAAATTATGTGCCATCAATTAGCTTTCAATGGATGACTGAGTGAATTATTTCAGTTGTGTATTCTTCATAATTTCTCTCAAAACAAAAAGAGGCGAGGAAAATTATTTTTAGACCTAATCGTTTACCCTCGACTGCCAATATTTTGAAATTGAAATGTTAATTTTTGCATTCACATCAAGACAAAATTGCAAATTGAAGTTCCTATTAGTATCTTAGAACACAACCAATGAAGAACGATCTACCGCATAAAAATGCAAATTAGTTAGAATAGAATCCGAGAACAGACCGCTGTTGTTTCCAAGAATCAATAATCTCATGTACACTACCAACATATGACCTGCCAATCATCGGTAATTTCCTAGATTGGTAATTTCTTATAATGTAATTTGTTAGTCTGACAGTCGACTCCATATTTAGCAATGCTTTTCGCGAGGAATTCCTCCGAAACAATTCAGTACTGGTTTTAGAAGGCACGCCGTGAGTCCAATGGAACAATTGTCGCACGGCTAACCTCAACTGGATTTCATGTAAATATTCATGACTCGAATTAATTCGCTAGAGATCTAATATAGCGTGGACGACTATACAGGCAAGACAAACTGACATGAGTTGCTTTTTAATTAAGTCCAATAAAAACTCGCTCGGGAACAAATTTATGCACTTCTTTTCTAACGACGATAAGCTCGATAAAATACAAGGCATGGCGGCGCTTAGAAAAAGCGACAACTTACATCATTTCGATCTCTTCTGATTTCCTCTTAACATTGATGCAGGAGGATGCGAATTTGATTCCAAACAATCGGTTAGAATTTAAATTGGATTAGTTCGTTCTTTCTTATAAATCTATATTGGGTGCCGAAGCCCTTTCCTTTGCCACTCGAAACTTGAAGGGTAAATATATGACGCAGAAACATTCTGTTAACGATTATTTTGACACAGCTCCGGAGCAATGGACCAAAGTAACTGATCACTAACATTTAGGTTTTTCCTACATACGGCTTAAGTAGCGGAATAATGAATTCCGGCTTTTAGATTTTACATTTATTAATTAATAATAGCATAATAAATATATAATAAAAATGGCTCTCTAATCGCGATTGGTTCTCAGGAAAATGAGGAGCGACTCCGAAACTTAATTCGTATTTTTTCTTTCCTTTATCCAATTCCAAAACGCATTCTGAACAAAAAATACTTCCAAAAATTAATACGTCCATCAATTACTTGGAGGACATTTCTTAGTCAACGTGCATGCATTATTCGAAGGAATCCATATTTCCACCTCCAAGACTAGAGGTTAAAAAATCAGTCTGTGACCTCTAGAGATCGTTGGATTATTTTTAGCAATCAAACTAGCGGCAAGTACTACTTCGGTACCGCTCTTGATTTTACCATTCTTCAGCGGCCTTCGGACGGCAGCGGTTGGCCAAATTATCAACAAAGCCTCTCGGGGTGGTGTTGCCTTTGATCTTGCGGTAGGTGTCTCTCTGCAATGGCGCCGCGAAGAATGCACGAGGTGTAAGGAATGCACGAAAGCACTCTCCGTGACGGACAAATGAGAGAAGAACGGCGCAACTAAGCCTTTCAGCGCACGACGCAGGCCGCACGCCCAGGAGACGAGCAAGATTAACAGAGAAGGTGGTCCATTTAAGGTACTCTCACAAAGGGAGAGCATTAGCCTCCGATGGACTTATTGATTTATATGGCCCCAACACGAATCATGCACATTACTTCGCCTTCGAGAGCGTTTTAACATATGGTTTTCTTGCCACAAAACCATCGGCCGAAATGTTTGACGGATGGCCGTTATTAACCCAGAACAATATAGTAAATGGCGCTCGAGATTGTGAGAGCGATTTTGGTTCTGGAAACCAAGTGACAATTGTGATGGATTGCAGACGCAACAGGGTTTCCATTGCGAATGAAATATGCGAGCGTTCTTAAAAGACATTTTTCAACGAAAAGTAGGAAAAACATGCGTATTAGAATAAGATACGACCTGAGACACCGAATCTCACTTCATCGAACGATAAAAATATTGATTTCACGGTGGGTGAACTATCGCTATAACAACAGATGAAAACGAAGGAATTACTAATCACAGGATACATTTGCCCAAACCAATGACAAAAAAGCTACATAACAACAAAACATGCAATAACCAAAATACCGAAATCAAAAAATCAAAATATCTATCGAATGGCAAAGCATGACAACGTATAGGAACATCAAATGCACGAAGCTACTTCCATCCATAAGAAATAACACTTAAAACTTCAACAGAGAAGTCGTTCACCAAGGTAACTACTTTGAAAAACAATGAAATGAACTCACAAAAAATTGATAAACTTTAGGATGCATGGGACAAAGACATCGAGGATAACTTACGACCAAAACAAGTTTGACGCGAGGAATGAGTAGCAATCTGAAGTAAACTCTCGTGCAATACTGCCTCAGCATTCTCTTCCCGAAGTATTTCCATCCCACGCAGCTTCGAAACCTCGTTAAAAATTGCAAAATGCGGCGGCGAAAATTAAGCCACGCTTGATAACGCCCACGCACCTCGTGAGATATCTCTTCTAAAATCCGGTCCTCGGAAAAGACGAATCAGCATCGTCGCTCGAGAGAAAGCGTTCTGATTCATGCATAAACCGGTGAGCAAAGGAAAAAACATATTTTATTTCTTAGTGAATGCACCTAAGCCTCGATTTTTATGGTGAAGGAGATCCGCAAATCTAAACTAATTTTGTATGGGTAAGAAGACAAGTTAGCAGAAAAAAATTGCAAGGTAATAAATTGAATTCCTACATATACCAGAAAATGGAATTAAATGAATGGATAAAATCGATAAGAAAATATAACATGAACCAAAACTATAGCGACAACTCACTCAGAATTTTCAACACTTGTTATTACATACAGCACTATTTACTGTATGTAATAACAGTAATGTTTTACCCTATACAATTAATTTTGTTCAGTTCTCTGCTGGTAATAAAAATTGTTAAAAAAAGCGGTGCACCGGGTATCAAAAACAAGAAATAGTTCGTATCTTTTATCTAATTTTTAATACATAATGTAACTTTTTATGCATTTTTTAATTTTTAACACTTAATGTATGTATTTAACTGCACCATAGAGATTGGAGCTACATCATCGTACAAAACAAAGCGATTCGTCGACTGCATAGAAACTAATGAAGTAATCTACAAAGCGAGGGTTGGGTATAATTTCGGGTGGTTTTGGAATATTTCTCCCCAATGGCACTTGCGAAGGCTGAGGATCGCAAATCATCGGAAGGGAAGGATGGGACAGTACAAAGTAGCTACAAGGACCGATACAAGCCCACACGAGCCAACAACCTGCTATACGCACGCGTCTATTTTATAGGGAAGAAAAAATGGGCTCCAGAGCGCGACGCAGGCGCATGTTAAGTAACCCCTTCGGGTGAGGGAAAGTATAAAAAGGAGAGGCAATAAGGAAAGGTGAAAGGGAATAGAGAAGAAGGACTATGCCCTGGAAAGACTGAAAAGTAATAGCCAGTCGAAATTGAAAGTTATTAAGTGAGATTCCAATCGGAATCATTTCTCCGATAACAAATTCATTCGTTTCTAACAATATTCCACCAAAGTAAATTCTATTTCCTAGTTCAATTGTCATAGGATGTAGCAGGAAAATGTTGACTAAATTCACGGAGTCCTCAAGTGATTGATGTATTTTAATAATAAAATCAGAAAGTCACTCTAAATCCTTGAAATCGCCAGGTTAAAATCGCAGTCTTCTCTAACATGTTTTCCAAACTAAAGCCTATCTGACAGACTAAACCAATGAACTAATACGTAAAAACTAACATGAGGATCTCATTAAGTTCTACTAAATTCCTACCTTCATCATTAATCCGCTTTTTCCTAAATTATTCTGGATTGAAAATGCTCAAAAATTCAATTTCGCCGAATTAAGAAAACGCATTATTAAAATCAGTCACTAACTTAGAGACTATGCATTTACACAAAAGAATTCTTCCATAAGGGTCAGCTTTCCGTCCCAGTTTTTGCAACATCTGAAATTAGCATTTCTAATCCACAACAAAATACAAGTACATTAAAAGAAAATACAAGAAATCGGCAACGATTCGATCAACATGACTAAGATAATAGAAAAAAGAAATTCGGCCCACTGCTGCCAATGAAAACGCTTAGGACAAAAGTATTATCAATTTGGAGAGTAAAGTCAGCGTGAGAAAAGAAAAGCGGGTACGATTATGCAGGTTAGTTTCCAAAGAAATATGCGATGAGAGATGGAATGAAAATAGGCGTATGGGAAGAAGAGCATCGGTCATTCGATAGACGCGCACGAATTAGATAGATAGTCATTAGCTTATCGCCGATTCGATCGATAAGATCAAAAGCTCTGCCGTGGAATCCGATGCCGAGAGAGAAAAAAGCTCAACTCGTAAAAGATGATCCGGAGATGAAAATACACAGGGAGAAGGTGGAAAGGTTATTTAAAAAGGCAGCCACAGACGGAGAAACGAAGACTGCAGGAAGAAATACCGAGAAATAAATGGAACGAATTGAAAATGTTAGCCGCTGAGAAAACCACTGACTTCGTTTCGTTTCACCGATGATTCCGAATCACAACGTCTATTAACAACGACGGAATGTCAAGAAATTTGGAGGATGAATTATGTTGGGCCAAAATCATACCATGAGAAAAACCAAAGAAAATATCAGTGCTGTGGCCGATAAAGATATGACCGCCCGAAGCTTTGGATATAAATCTTAGCACAAACAACATTGCCAACAATTATAATCATTTCAGAAAACATACATTATTTGGTAAAGTGTAAATGTCAACGAAACTGGAAACGAATGACTATGCCACGTTATACCATGGAATAAAAAATTATAAATTGACATCTTTTGTAGCATCAATCATCTAACCTCTACACTGAAAGATTCAAAACTCTCCAATAATAAGAGATTACCCTTCACAATAGTTTCTTCTATCGAATACCAAAATTCTAGCTTCAAAATGACACTAGCTGTATATACACAATCATGAGTTAGTACTCTTCCGTAACTACGGTGAATTTTCATCCAAAATCTTGCGCTGTCACACTAATCTGCTTTAGGAAGATAATAGAAAGCAGCAGAAGGTAACATAGTCAATTATTTGATGTGCTAGGTATCCATAGAATTTCATTCCAACTTCGAATTGCGAGTGACCATCCGATTGTTCTGTTTAGTACAACACGATAACTACTTCTTTAAATGCACCTTTTCATGCAGAGTCACGGCATCATCAGGTATACCAAAATAATCTGACGGAGTATGAATTCATGAAATCAAATTGTTATTTCATCGTACGAAGTATAATTTTATTATGTACATCACTTGAGGAGGACAATTTTTATGACTGGAAATAAAAATTTTAAGTCGTGACAATACACTAACTGAGATCAATCGACCTCTTCCTAAGAAGGAAGAACTGTTACATTATTACCCAAAGGTTCATCTCCATGAAAACTCCGCTTAAACCCCCTGATTCTCTTCTCAGTCTTCCGCTCATGAACCGAGAGTGCGAACACCGAAATTTCACGCTTGGGTCAGACGGAGGACGACGAATAACGCAAAATCCCATGCGTGCTCCCTTTTCAACACAACTCTTCCGCCGTTGGATTGGCCAGAATACGCCTTACTGACACCTACGCATCCAAGACATGGCTTTTGAAGACGGGTGCAAGTGTAGGAGGGGCTGCAATTAAATATGGCCGCGATGTCCCTTTTGTTCACCGCGAGGTTTTGTTTAAGTGGACGGATATCGATCACGGAATGCGCTGCGGACGGACGTCGAAAAATTATTGCCCGGAAGGTGAAAGAGGCGTAGAACGCCCCCACGTCTCTAGGTAATATGACGACAGCCGAAAGAGTATTGAATTTGCCTACGTCAAGCACTTGGGAAATGAAATCAAGGAAGGTATGAATGAATGCACCGGGGCAATGGCGGAAAACTAATAAATCTTACATAAAACTGTGCTATCGCGCATCATTTAAGCATCGTAGAGGATATAGACCTCTGTAACTTACTTTTGCATAGGAAGAAACAAAACAGAGATTACGAAATGATAAATCACGGAATTACACCAGAAATTGAAGGATATCCTGTAACGCGAGAGATTGGAAAAGTTTCTGTTAGCCATACTCATGCTTTAGAATTTGTGCAGACAAAATGCTTTCACTACGATGTGTCTTTGTATTACCGCCATTATTATAATCAACAAACAAAATTTAATTCCTGTAATTTAGTCAGCGGACCGAACTTCCTCTTCAGTATCTTCTAGTATTTAGTATCTTAGCATAGAAGTACTATCTTTTAGTATTTTCCCCGTTTAGTATCAGTTTCCCGAGGGCCAACAATTTTAGATAGTGTCAAGATTACCGGAGAAAAGGAGTTTTCCCATTCTTTCGTATGAATAACAAGAATACATTTCATCCATTAAGTGATAACACAGCCTTATCTAGGTTCCCTGAAGGTGTAATCACAATCATGATGAAAACGGTTTGCACTTATAACATTAAACAGACTTTCAAAGAATACCGCATCCTTTTCTACAAACCCTTTCATTGATTTTTTCTCAGATTTATGAAATTTCGTTTTCCCAATGAAAAAGAATTTAGGGACAAGTCGTACCGACACAAAAGCTAAAAAATTGTAGTAATATCAATCTTACCCGAGTCTTTCACATTAAAAGTAGTGACTACAAAGAGATATGCTCTGAATGAATAAAAATCAGTCACATTTAGCATCCGAGACGGGTAATTGAAGTCCGCTCGACCATCGCACACCGAAGGCGAAAGAGTTCTTTCCAAAAATCCAAGGAATGCGCTTCGTTTCGTCTAAAACCGGCGAAATCGGCAATAAAGAAGCAATGGGGGAATTTGAAAGAGTGCAAATCTGGAGGTGTATGCGCAACAAGCCGCAGATTTCCAAGTTGTGCATAAAAAGACTCGAATTCCCTCGCTTTATTTTTCGCGTCGTTAAAAAAGTCACGGCATCTTTATTTGCTCGTAAAAGTGAATTAATGCTTCCGAAAAATTGTTCGGCGGGTGCTGTGAGTGCACGTTACCGCCATTCGGTAGCGAGCGGACAGAAATCCCGACGCGTTCACGACCAAACAATGCCCAACGATTTGCAGAACCGAATTTGCCTTCATGAAGATGCCCTCATTTTGATATCACGCACAAGGACTTCATACCGACTACTAGTCAACTTCGCCAGAAAAGGTGGAAAAATGATTTTTAGATGAAGGAGAGAAACAGCTTGCACTTGCGCTCTAAAATTGAAATTTCTAACTCTTTGACGACACTCACGAAGCGCGAAAATTTGCTATACGTTAACAAATGCATCACATTCGTCGTTAATTGTCAAACAAATAACGAGCGCAAATCTGTTAAGCAACTGTAAAGATAGCGTACACCACTCGCAAACTAGCGGAACACTACAAACTATACTAATAACCACAGTTTCACTAATGAACCGTTTATGTATGCGAAACGAGAAAAGCCAGCCGTGATATATGATGATCAGACCTCCGCTTCCAATGAAGACTACTTCGCGACTAACCAAGCAAATAACTACGTTATGATACATCAATCCTTGCAAAAGTCTTTCCTACAAAAAGATTCAAAGCGCTCAAATCCCGACAATTTCGAAAAACCCGTTCCCTTGGTAACGGTCGCTGAAGAATGGTCCACGAATGGAATAATGATTCCTCCGCGCACCTCCCGATCGCTCTCCGCCTACACAAAGCCTCCTTCGCCGGCTTAATTTTCGAGGAATTCGGAATCTGGACGCTGGAGCAAATCTCTACCAAAGCACCGGACAGCGATCCTCCACTTAACCCGCCTCTTCCCGAGCGCTCATCGCCACCGCTCTATTTCTTTCCGTTTGAGAAACACACAGAATCTTTTGACATCATTAATCATTTATAAATATTTCACTTCAATATTCGTCGCCTCAATTGTCGAAATAATAGCGGAGAGTCGATAACCGAATCCTGATTTCCATTGAAGAAAACGATTGTAACTCTTAGTAGTCCATCATTTGGAGTCGAACGGCGAGAAAAATCTAATTGATGAAAATGAACTTATATTTCTGATCGGTAAAACCAACTACAATCATAATTAAACAGAGAGTTTTCTCTGAAGAAAGGATGAAGATTTGTTATAAGCATGCGAATATGCCATCTGCATTTAGTATTTTGAACAAATCATTCACTCTTTTCTTAAAACCAGAAAATATTGACAGAAAAATCTTTCCAGAGATTATTCAAAACTCTTCCTGTATTGTATATTCACTCCTTTGTATTTTTTCATGATAGAAGCGGCATAAAATCGTAATACCTCAGCTCAAAAAATGTTTGAAATACGCCCCAATCGACGATCTTAACTCTTAACAAGCTTTAGACCAGCCCTCGAACCAGTTCCATTTATTCATATCGGTTACAATTGTCTAATATTCAAGTAAAGCAGGCGCTATTCTTATAAAACGTTCTTCAGCAAAATGAATCACAATTGTCTTGGCTCGCCAATGAGCAATGAGAGAAATCAATTCATTTCGTATAAACTGTTTAAAACAAGAAACAATTTAAGTTTATATGGTTAACATTTTCTTGGAAGTCTTGCTAGCGCTTCAAGACTTCCCAGAATGGACTTTATTATATGCACATTTCCTGTTTATTTTGGAGACAATTTCCCGGTGTAAACTCCGCAACGCCTATGCTTGTAACCCCGTCTGAGAATGGTAAGAAATCTTAGAGAAAGATGGATAAAGAGCAAAGGATTGGGGAAGAATATAAAAAGAGAGAAGTCCGAGATAAGATGGACCAAAAAGAGAGGTTGGTAATCGCCAAACTTTACGATCGTGGCGGAGGCTAGTGAAGGGGATGGCCGAGGGTGGGGTGAAAGAAAAGGGGATGAAAAGAGGGAGAAACAGCCGGAGAGGGAAGAGACTTCTTAGGGAAATGAGTGAGAGGGAGAAATGATCACTCGCACATTATAGAAAAGCGAAGATTGGTGGTTCTAATAGAATCGCGGAATGTACGCCGGATTTAGGATCCTACAAAAATATGTTTCTTCAACTACGTGAAGGGGCTGAGATTTTCGCGCCTAGTCACCCTCTCCATTCCAACGTTTCGGGTTCGAAGCCCGATAGTTGCGGTCCCATCGCCAAAATGTACTCTTTTTTTGGGGTGTCGAATTCACCAATCGATAGCACGAGGGCCAATGTTTTTACGGATTCACTTTTTCCACGCGGGAGTTGTATAGTAACGCACGGATGGAATCTATTACTGCGAATGGACTTGATGATGTAAAGCTTTGGCATTAAGTCCGACTGCGATAAGAGAGGCTTTTGCTATAAATCCATTCTCGGAGATGTCATTCATTTGCTTACTTCCGTAAGATATCCGCGAATGTTTCCTCTTCCCATGCAGTAAATATTATCTCGGTTCGTAACTAACGCGAGGAATAGTTCTTACAAACTTAAGTGACCGATCTCCGGCGACTGAAATCTAGATTATCGGGCGGTGCGCGTTCCCTTGCAATAATCTGAGTTATGACTGCTCTTTCTCAACTTCTTCCGAGAGATACAAAAACCACTTCGCGAGATACTGAATATAGAAGAATCATATACTATCGCCGATTCATAAAACTGGGAAATGGTACACAACCCACCATGAGACGGAAATTACCAATCGGAGGGCCATTGGAAATTCGAGTATTTAAGAGAATTAAGCTCTTTTTACTGTTCACAACTATTTCTCAGGCAAATAATCAACGCATAGTTTCCAGAAGAGGACAAAATTGAACTTTTACACCATGGAACAAAAATAACCATTACCAAATGGTCAAAATCAGCTAAGAGTTCACCGGTATTTGACATTTTCGTTCCGTCGACCGCGGAGATGCGTTTTCGGTAACTTTACGCGCTTGTGATCGCTATTTAGAAACGCTTAATCACACATTGAGGGAGACACCGGACGGAGCGCCGTAAAACCCTTCACTACGGCGAAGTGCTTCCGCTTAAACCAACAGAAAAAAACTCTTCAAGTGTACATAACGCTCGCAATCACTTTCCGAATCACCAAGTCTTTAAAACCGCTCGGTTGGCAACACTTTCATGACCCTCCGTAAACGTACGGGGTAAAAGCCCTTGTTTTTTGCACCCAGAAAACGGCCATCCCTTCCAATATAACCCGACCACCACCTCGGTACGGTCAACGGGTTTCGTGGGGTCCTAAAACAATAGGCCGGGGACATGAGGCGAACCCATCGCGGCTGAGGACTGTCCCTTCTCCAGGTGGGACTCGAATTGTCTACGCATCGCCTAGGCGAAAAATTGGGAGATTTTTTTGATCTGGTTCTAGGAAGGCTCTTGAAAGGCAACTTAACCGAATCTTTCACGGGGACTTTCCTGCGGTCATTTCGGATGGGCGCTAAGACAAAAGACTTTCAACGAACTTCAAGCGAATCCGTTAGAGATTAAAACATAAAATATCTAGAATCACTACAGTGAGAAAACGTTATTCATTTATTCCTCTCGAATTTTTCTTTGTCGAGCATGAGGCCAATAATTTGCACCCTTGATGCTTAAGGTGAATGTGTATGAATCAGAATCCAAGTAACCGGCGAAGATTCCATACAATGGTTTGAACTTTAAATTCATGTTGATGCGAGATAAAACTTCGGCGAATGCGGTAAAATAATATAAATCCAATAAATTTTAAGAAAAAGAGCCCTCCATTATGCCTTTGCTAAACATTTCTGCGTACTTAGAAATTTAATCTCTAGAGATGCGGGCTACTCTTTGACTTGAGGAGAACGAAATTCAAAAGGAGCTTGGAAGAACACAAAATCGGATCTAATTAATAATCATACATAAAATAAACCCTCTTAAAACATTTTCCCGATAAATCGCATAAAACCACACCAAGTAACCTCGTATAATATGCGGAGAAATGTATGTAACATCCGGCGGGATATACCTCAAACAGTCCACTCATTCCTTCTATATACTCTAGAAACGAGGAAGAGAATACTACGGAAAAGAAAACATTTTTGTGCGAACCTTATCGGCGCGGCTAACATGTCACTATCGTCCACAATGCTCGTACACGATAAAATACTACTAACAACACTCGTACGACGTTCCTCGACTCATTCTATAATATCAACACTCGAATGAAATCCTACACACTTGATTCACTAACAAGTTGACTCAGTTCTCAGTCAGAATAAAGCACAGCTTTCGGTGTAGCAATCCACGTCCTAACTCATCTAACTCTCGCTCCTCACCAAAAACTATAGAGGTACATAAAACAAAAGGACCTACGTAGAAGGGTAAATAATCAGCGGAATGGACAGAAAAAGATGGTGAATACCTTCTTGCATTGCCTTCCCTTTGGGCTGCAAACACCTCCACGACTTACTCTTCTTCACTCATCAAACTGCACCAGGAACCATACACCAACAAATTCACCGGAAACACAAACGATTCCTCTTCCGTTCTGGGATGAAGTTGCCCACGAAGATCTCTCTCTTCCCTCGCTTCTCGAAGATCTTTCGAACAGGAAAATCACTCTTCCAAAAAATCCCTCGCTTGTCGTTCGGGAAAATAATTTCTCTTACGTACTTAGATAATAGCAATGTAACAACAAAACATCGACTCCTTTAATATTTCTTTATGTTTTAGGAACACTTATAGGCTTAAGACACCGATCAGGAACCCACGGTCTTCTGTTTACACTAATTCTAATACTGCATTTCACATCCGGTTGCGACTTGGTCAGGATAGGGAGCCGTGGATGGGATTTTTTCTTCTGCTCCTCACATCTGAATCATCCGGCCAGCTTCTCATCCGCGAACTCCTCATCAACTTCTATTAAAGGTGTCCTTTGCGAGGAGTCGGTATTGCACCCGAAGGCCCCACCGGGGATGTTCGCACCCTCGTGAAAGAACGTCCTCTTTGGCAGGCGCTCTCGTTTTTTCCGCGGAGGCGCGTGAAGCGATGCCGGCGGATGGTGCCTCGATCGGCCGGGAGCACTTGGCTGGTCACGGCGGGGTGGTTGCGTGATTCGTCCACCAGTTTCGGACGCCCGACGGACAAGATGGAGATGTCCTTTGGCGAGATCCCGATGGCAGGTATGGAATCCCGGCGCAAAAGCGAGGAATATTCGGCTCACAAAAAACCTTCGTCACGAAGGAGGAAAACAACGACCTTCCGAAGGCGATCTTCTTACCAAATTACTTGAAATAGGAACTATTGGACACTTTCACGCTCACACTCACGCTCTCCACGCACTCGAAACTCGTGATTAGGAAAATTGAAAGTTTATGCAGTTTTACCGGCGATGCCCCGTATGTCCGGATCACTTTGGATGTCCAAGGAGTGGAAACACGCTGCTGAACACGTTGCTTTGACGTAGTCCTCGAGGAAAAAGTTTGTTGCGAGTCCGGCACTTATGAGCACACGACACCAAACACCGTGGCAGACAGCGAGTCCTCAGGCGCGGGGATAACTTCTTCCAACAAAATAAACGGGATAAAAACTCCGTCCCGATCACTCCACTCCTCCGAAATACTTTTGCGTAAACACAACGGGGCGAAAACAAATAACACACGGGCTCTTCTTGCGTGGAACAAAGGGGTTACGGGGAAAAAATGAAAAACTTTCCCCGAAACGAAAATAAAACAAAAGTCGATCCAAGTGTTCACGAGGCAGTTCGAAACTGTTTTGGACGCCGGCGAGGAATGGCTAGGTGATGTGCGGGGGAGAGAGAGAGAGGAAGAAAAGAAAAACTAAAAAAAAATAACTTCAAGTCTCCGAGGCGGAAAACACACCCTCCTCTGAAAAAGCGACCGTTCCGTGCGGCAGTCAGCCGCTCACTGCTTCGTCCCTGCATACACTTTATAATCAATCGCTAGGTTTGGAGGGGAGAGAGTGGAGGGGAAGGCGGGGAGTGGTGGGGATGGGGAGGGGGCGTCGGAAAGGAGAGGGGAGGCAGAGGACGGGGAGGGGATGGAATCTGACAAGGCGGGAGCAGGAATATTCTTTCTTTAAAAGACGCCAGAGGTGTCCGGCGCAAATTAATGGCGGAGACTTCAACGACTAACGAAGTATAACAAACTCATCCTTGGACAATAAACGTTACTTATTTTATGATCGTATGATATTCTCTAAATCTATTGCCGATGAATACCGTTTGCTCCTTCCTAGGTTCAAAGTTATGCTAATTTTGGAAATCAATAATCATCTGGCATCGCATCCGTAAGGTGTAAGTAAGAATTTCATTCCGTGGTCAGCAGTTAAAAGACTTCTCTATGGCTATTGCTACACTTTTTGCATGGATGATGTTATTAATTGAACGATTTTTATAAATGAAGATCCATAAACTTACGGCAACAGCAAAGTAATTGCTTCCGGATATGTTAATAGTAATCGAAGTAAAAATATTAAATCCATGACAGCAGCTAATAAAATTATACTGCAACCGCGCTGTATTCCTTTGATTACAATAAAGCGATATGTAGGGGTAAGGTAATGCGTATCTAAGTAACAGTAAGTTGATTTTAAACTAATCAAATGAAGATATTCTTATAAAACGAATAAATGAAAAGAACTTCACCGATTCATTCAAACGTCCTTTCATGAATGTTCTTGAATGGGGGATTTTGTAGCAATGATTACCAGTAACATTGTTTATATATTCAAAGTTTAACAAAATATAGTTGAATAGATAATTAAACGATACTTTTGAGCATAGACCAATGAGAAAGGTGATAAAATAAATACCAGCAGTAAAGAGAAAAAACATAAAAATTAGCTATTAAAAAATCCATTTCCATCACTAGGAATGCACGACAAGCTGACGTATGGACAGCCGCTGAAATGTTTAAGTCCGAATTAAAAGGTCGATGATAGATGCCATCTGAATGAATCGATTTGAAAATGGAATATCAATAAATAGAAAATTACCGCGGTTTGAATTCGGCCCAACTGATAAGAGAGAAATTTCAGTAATTTATTCTGAAAACGACGCCTTTAATGGCTCGCGATGGAAAAGTCAAAACAAAGGCATTTTTCTAACTCACAGGTATCAAAATGAATAAATATTTCAGCAGATATAGCCGGGAAAAGTATTCGGTAGTATTTAGGCAGATACCGTTAGATAAACGGCTGCATAAATCTCTGGAACTGAAATAGTTGACAGGCGGAATGGTTTTGCTATTTATAAAGCAGTTGGGATCCGATCAAAGATTGTTCTTCAGTCGGAAGAAATCAATACAGCCATTCAATATCAAAGTTTGACAGCATTAATCACACGAAGCCCATTTCTTCATTTTCCCAAAAATATGAAATAATTTGACAGCTTTCTCAGGCGCTCGAATCATATTTCTTTATTGACTCCTGGGACGCTTGCCTTTGTCTATATTAAGCAATAATGAAAATATTAATCTTCTTTTCCGAAATGTAACTAAATTTGATGATAGGTATGAAAATTATGAAGCTACTTGCAATGAGATTATATTGCCCTAGAGCTATCATTTTTAACATGTGCCATCTTTTGATTCCAAGGTCGGTATACGATTAAGTAATTTAACCAAATAAGTACTCCAATTGTTAATCAATTTTGCAAGCTTACTAAATTTGAAAGATTTAACAGAGTAAGTACCGAGTTACAGCCTCCAGATCAGGACATATACAACTGCTATACGATTCAAAACACGACCTGATGCTAAATAATTAAATCTTTTACATATGAAGTAATAATATTTTCTTCATTTTATGTTGGCCTCTCCAGCGATTAATGTAGTTAATATTCAATCAATTCTATGTAATAATAGTTTCGTCATGAAGATTATGAATTCCAAAAAGTGCCTGGTAAATAAAACCAACAATAAATATTATGGTTAACCGTTTATTATTAATGGTATGTTTCACTCTTTTTGTTGAAGTTTTTAGATTATTTTTTAATATATAAGTTTGATAGAAACAGAAACTCTATGTCATGATAGAAAGACTAAGAAACTTTTCATTATAAATTAAATATATTATATATGTAGCATAAATAGCAAATAATGGAAGACTCGAAAAATAAAGCAGAACTAGGGTTTGAAGTAATTCCTCCAGTGAGCTGCATTCGCAAATGCATCCTGTACAACATCCGCAAAAAAATCACATCGCGAACGACTTTCTCGAGGCATTTGACAAGGCGTTTTGATGCGGCGGGCAGACAACACCCTCTGCCGACGGAACGAGTACTATGGAAGAATGAACGGGGATTTTTTGTGACCTTACGCATGGCGGTTGAGGGAGGCACCCACACACGCCCGGAAGGGAAAAGCATGAAAGAAAGCGGGGATCGTGTTTCCGAATGGACCTGCACACAGAAACAAAAGGTAACTCCTCTTAGAAGGTGGAGAACCTTTCCTTGGCGATAAACGGCTCGTCCTTCCCTCCATATATTTGAAGGTGTATATGAAGGAACAATTGGAGAAAGATTACAATCCTTTCATCTGTGGAGTGCCAAAATTTACTTAGATATCTACTTCCATAGATTCATGTCCGTAGTACTTTTAATCGTGATTTTGGCACAGGAGAGAGAAAAATTAATTTTTATTTACTGCAGTATCATTATTTCGCATACTGTGACAGTATGAAAAGTAAGAGTGATGCTGATTTGTGATATTCTTCTGATCCTCATGGATTGCAATGAAAAGTGCTACTTCTAAGAAACTTCACTTCCATAATAAAGCACTCAGTCATAGCGACAAAAATACCACGGCGTGGTTAATAAAAGAAAATATTTTCTCTTGGAAATCATGAATGACATTCGCAACCTAGATATGGATAATCAATTAATCTTTGGACAGATAAGAAGAGCAAACCGCCGTTCCTTATTTTTCCAACCGAGTGTGGAGGAACTGTTTATGTCCTTACAATTATCTCCCTTTCGAGTGTGTGGTACTTGTAACTATGGCGATGAATCTCGATAAACTCTTAGAGCCCATTAAAATGGACAAACATCTTAATCTGAGCTGTATAAAAAACGCATAACTTCCTCTACTGTGTAGTGAGAGGTATTCGGCCGCTATATCGGTGAATATTTTGGCGCTCTTGAAGGAATGAGGTTGCTTTATGCCCTTATTCACATCGGCGCATTGAAATTACGTCCAGGAAAAGTTGTCGCCAATTGTGTAATAATACTTTGCCGTAATACATGCTGTCGGTTTTTCCTGGAAGAGGTCACAATTCAACGACTTCAGCGATAACTTTTAATGTTCACTCGTAAGTGAACTTGGATTAACGCCTTTTTGCTGCACTTCAACGGCGACTGACATCTATAAGCCTAAAGGTAATACCTTTTCTAGTAGCAATTGTAAAGTTTTCCTTAATTGCCAATAAAATTTTTCAAAATTCATGATACAGAGAAAATGATGAATAAAAAGGTGCCTGTCAGAGATGAAGTTGTTTTTGCATTTACAAAACCAAAGTGAGTGTGTTTTTATCTTTCAAATCTGTCGTTGAATGATTTGAAATTTGCACTAAAATTTGGTCAACCGAAGTTTACTGAATAATTCATCTAACACCGTTAAAGCTATAAAAATTTACATCATATGTGTTATATATATTTGCTTAATATTCATATAATTAAGCAATGTTTGCGAGAATACTTTTAATTTCAAAGCATTCACTTTCAAGATCTTTCTTACATTGATAGAAATATCCAATTAATAGTTAAAATCAATTTGTAAAATAGATAATAGTTAACATTTAGATATCATAAATACAGTAGTGTGATAAATTAACCAGAAGCGATTTGTATGAGAACATATTATGGATGTAATGTTGATAACTTTATAACTAATAAAATGTCCATTTTATCAGGGTGAAAATGCAAATTTCAATAGAAGTCAACATGAGTAGCGGAAATTGTTCTGGTCTTTCATGAAGTAGACGAAAAGGGCTTTTTACTTCGTAAGGAAGCCGCGAGATGTTCAGTGGCGCTAGTCTCCGCGCGGTCTCTCTTATAAACACGATGGACGTCGTGCGAACTGAGATTAAAATGCGTTGACATTTGTAAGCGAATGACGCCACTCAGTGCACAATATAATTTATATTAATTCCTTTGGTTATAGTCGAGGAAGGAAGGAGGATTCATTGCACATCCTTCTTGAAAAAATTGAATATTTCTTTAGGAGGAACATTTTACTCGATCTCGTAACTTAGAATACAGTTGCTGATGCATTACGGCTTATTAACCTAAAATACTACATAGGGCTTGTGCACTTTGTGAATGAATGTCACGTGAAGTTTCTTTGCATTCCCAATGATTATTCAAAATTATCAATGAAAATTTAATCTCCATATTCTTTTAATTATTAATAATAATTGATTTTAACCATTTACTCAGAAATTTGGACTGCTGGCCAGATGGTAACCTTAGAAGAGAGTCTGGAATATTTAATAATTTTTGACGTTGTCTCCAGAGACGTGAGGAAACTCATTCTGAAAAACTCTCACAGATAGTACGAGTTATAGATTAATCATTACATGAAAAATTTCTAATAAAAATTGTTCTTTAGGTGTAAGTTATGCTGGTGTGTAAACAAAAATAAATATTTGTTGCGAATACTACGTTTTATAAAAAGATGTCGCGTCTCTTTGAGTAGTCCGTTTTTATGTGATTTTGGGTCGCCTTTCAAAGCATATCCATTACTTTTACCGTTTATAAGAATTATTAAATATCTCCAACTATGTAGGGATTTGGATGCAGTAAACATACGAAACTGTGTGTCTGCGAATACAATTTGACTATAGAGTAGTGAGAATATTTAAATAATCTAGTTAGAATACTACAATTAATATACAGAAACGCTTAATAATCAGAGTTCGGTATGAAAATGAGAAATTATTTTATGAGAGGAACGTTTATAGAGAGCTAGACGCATGCATTAAAATAAAAAGACAAAGATAAGTAATGGGTATTAAATGGAGAAAAAGACGAAGAAAAAGTTGGTTGGATTAACGTAAGTGTCTCAAAGAATAAAGGGGAATAAATGAAAATGTTTGAGAATGAATCTGAGGAAGAAGATAAATACGAATATAGGATAGTATGCATGAGCATTTTGAATGTCAATGCATATTGTAATCTATATGTACAGCAATGCCGCGACGTTAAATCCATTTCCTATTAATCTTAAATTCTAACCTCCCGAAATTTTGATAACTTCTCACTCACTGAATCCTTTTAATCAGACCGCTTTGTTGATGAAGATACGTTCCTCTCCCCCTCAATTCACTCAAACGCTCGATATTGTCATAGTAACACCCCAATAAAACAATAAACGTCGGCTCGAGCGGGGGTGCACCATTAAATCAACAAAATCCTAAGGAAGTGAGGGACCTTCTCTTATACACTATATTACAAAAACGACGGCGAAGCACGAACAAGCGTTTCTTAGGACGCAATCTCCTGAACATGTTGTTCTCTCTAAATCTCTTTTTTTTCCATCCACGCCACTTTCTTTACTTTAAGTCACTCTCTTTTAATCCGTCATCTACTGACTCGTATCAATAGTTAATGCACCAAGAGATATCACCAAACGTTACCGCAGTCATCGCCCGCTGAGACACCGATGGTCATGACTATACACCAGCTCATTCCTCTAAATCTCTGACTTGCGTCTTTGGTGAATTGTCCGCTATTTTGACTTACTTCTAGATTGAAATGCGCCATATACCTTTTTTATAATGCTGCGAGTTTGGTGTAGCATTCCTAAACTTTTCTCTATTTTTTGTTAATTTCTATTATCCAACTCTGCGTGGTCAAAATGTAATTCCTAAGTACCGTTAATTGATTCTCACGTACTGTGTCCATCCCATTCTCAAAAATCCTTATATCGGGGCAAACAAATTTGTTCCTTCGATTCTTGAATCCCCTTATAACAATATTATTTTCCTTGAAGATAACTTACACATATGTAGTACCATGAACAGCCCAAGAAATCTTTAGAAATGGCATATACTCCATTGATCGTGTATCACGTAAATACAGAGCTAGTCAATCTAGAAAATGTTGCCACAGATCAGATATTTATGGTATACTATAGCTACTTTCGATTTTTTAAAAGGATCAGGATTACAAACGAATAGTTAAGCGATTTACGAATGAGCTCTCTCACTATCATAGTATTTTCGGTCGAAGAAATCAAATTGAAAGCACCTCGAGTAAGAAGCGGATGTAGAAAGTTATGTGCCCAACTTACCAATGGGAGGCGAATTAATACAATTTCTTATAAGCTGATCTCCAATTAGTGTTAGTATACCATTGGAAGTGTTCGTGGATGCACTTCATAATCAGATTTTGATTCACGCTTCTCGTCACATTCTAGGGACTTCAAGTCATTATATGGGGGCGTATCCACCAGCCAGGTTTTAGCAGCGGCTTTCGTCGGCGTTCAACAATTTTTCAACAACTAGCACTTTCAAATAATTTCATTTCTCATCCTTTTAATAGGTAACTGTAGTGCAGCCACATTCCTCCCGATTTATACACCTTCCAACTAAAATATTCCACGTGAGCCATCCAGACGTTCGTTGACGGACATCAGTCGGACAGCGAACTGCAGGAGAAGCCTAACTCGATAGTGTGAGAATTACCAAATAAAAATAGGGGACTCGTTATTTTGGGCTAAATATTTTTTCCATGGCAACAACCCCAGTCCCTACCGCATCCCCCATCGCCACGGGGAGGCCTTCCATTATTTCCGAGTAATTTCTTTTGTCCTCTTCCCCCGCCGACGCTACTTCATATCCCCGCATTTATTCCCTTTCCCCGAATATTCCTAACCTTTTTCTTCTCTCCCGTCTCTTCTTACGCCTCTCATTTCTTTTGTCCTCGCCGGGCCTTAATCTTCACCTACGACACAAAAGAGGGGGTTGTAATCGGAGTTGAGGCATCGGAAACAAAGACGAATCGAAATGGTGGGGGCCGTCTCCATCGACGCTGGCGCCACTCTCCGTGAACCGAGGGTGCGATTGTCACTTTCGATTCCTACATTTCCTTTTTCTTTCCGTGAAGTGGTTCAAGTGTGCAGTCTCCTGCATTCATTGGCGTTCGTCTTTTTCTCTGAGGGGAGTTGCGGTCATTAAGAAACGGGTGGAAAGTGTCACTGAATTTCCGGAAAAATTGGTTTTCGGACCGATTTTCCCTCTGAATATTTCATCGCTTTCGCTTCCTCTTCCTTAATGTTTTTATCTTACGCTATAATTTTTCCCGCGTCCGATTTGCGAGTCTTTCTTCTCTATAGAAGAGGAGACGGACGTATGGTGGAAAGAAAACCTGATTGACAAAGTTCCGTGGACGATTAATACCCAAATGAATGAAATCTGAAGGAGGAAAATGGAAAATTACTCATGGGGTATATGAAAGGAACATTTTCATAAATAAATCACTCTCATGAAATCTAGGAGATGGCTGAGTTCGCCGCTCCACTCAATACACACAAAACTAAACGTTAATGCGAGATGAAGAAGAAAGAAATTTCATGTTTGAAAAAATTTAATTACTATTATTGTTTTTGTAGTAGATCATAAATAATTTTCCAATATCTAGCGTTTCAATGGGAATTTTCGCTTATACCATCTTATAGAGACTGGCTTATGGAGTCAAATTACGGAAGAAAAAATGACGAATTGGAATTGTATGCAGAAAAATTTTACTTGTATGTTTACTTAGCCTTCATTACCTCAGTTACTTTTATCCCATTTTCGTGATATACCCGGTTTCCCACCCACAGCTAAGAGTACTCTAAAATAAGTGACCCCACTTCGTGCCGTTTTCTATGCCACCGCTATTGCCCCATTTATGCCGTGAAGTACCAGCAAATGGCAGGAAAACGCGGCGGATAAGTTCCTCATTACTTTTAATATTTTTAGCATTTAACGATACAATATTTTCACTTCCCCGAGTAAATAACTTGTGAGTAGTTGGAAAAAGGTTTAAATTTAGCTATTCTTAATTTTGGCAAGGCGCCTTTAAATTATTTCAAATTCTTATATATCGCCTACCCTTTTAACGATGCTCACAACTGAACAAAATATTTTAAATATTCGTGTATGGTTGAAGAAGTTAAAATTTTATATTATGAGAAAAATAATGCTGGAAAAATTACAAAAATGAAACACTCAATATTCAAATATCATTCTTCTACCTTTTATGGAATTATTGGGTGTCATTTCAATTCTAAATGTTAACTATTCATAACTGCAAGGAAAATGATCAAGAATTATTCCTCTATAAATTAGGATTTTCTCAAAGATGTAAAGCGATAACCGAAATATTATTTTTTCTTACGCCTTATTCCCTAAAATACATCTACGAAAAGTAAGAATCTATACAATTTTCTGGGTGCTGGAATGTGTCCATAATCCAATTTTCCATCAATGATAATCCTATATACTAATTTAATTTCCAGACCTTTCTATTACGTCATTATCCTCGGAAAAATTTAAATACATTATTCTTATTCTAGAACACCTATTCTATTCTGGGCATTTTATCTCTAAGGTTAAACATTCTATGGATTTAGAAGACGGAAAGAACACCACTTCTACATTCATATTATATAAATATGTTAACAATATTGATATGCTGATAAATATTTTTTAAAAACTGCTACATAAATTACGGTACTTGATTGTTTCATAATATTAATTTAACGAGTGAAACTCAATTCAAGCCTAACATCAGAAGAAGAATGTGTAATTTCTCAGTTGGCAACAAAGATTTTGAACTAAGTTTGCTGAGGACCGACTAAAGAGTTCTACTAAGCTACTTTGAAAAGCTTTCGTCCCTACGAATACATCCTTGCACTGTTTCAGTACTGTCACTAATCTCAATTACAATACTGAAAGGTCACATCCATTCAAATAAAGCTGTTATTTTTCCTGGAGGCCAAATCTCAAGGGAACCGAAATTGCGGATATACATATACATACAGGACTTAAAAGCCGACAAAGACACCTTATCTAACCATTGATATTACGACTCGTATATTCACTAATGCTCGAAAAAACGACTAGATGCTATCTTACCGGGCGATTGTTTCTTGGAAAGCGTTTTAATTTTCTCGATCTTGTTAACTGAAGTAACAAAATCAACTACTTCGTCGAAAAGATCTCTTATGATACATGTTTCGAACAACTTCCGTTGCTAATCAAGTCTTCAGTGGATCTCATTTAAAGGATTCTATTACCGCCAAAACACTGCTGTCGAATCTGAAATCTCCTTTTACAAACCTAGCTGTTGAATCATCTCCAGTTCGGAGACTGATACAATTTCATAAGGATCCCAAATCGCTAGAAGAGGTCAAATCAGGGGAAAATACGGTTTCTTTTATTCTCGTTAGTATTACTCTTCTTTACTGCATTAGTACTCTCGATGAGTATTCTTTCAGAATTTTACTTGCTAATCCTTTCATCTGATTTGCTTTGCAATACTGCCGCATCGGTCACGATGCATGAGTCCGTCACAAAGAAAACACCTGAAAAGAGCCAAATCGAGTGGGTGACCCATTGTCACCGGAATGGGCGTATCTAATTTCTGTATTGGAGATGATCATTGGGACTAATTAAACCTGCGTTATTGAATCTCCTCTAAATTACACGCGTGGTGCCTTCTGATTGGGACCATCGAAAGCAATCATAATGAGAAGGCGCCGTTAGAAGAGAACAATAGAAGGCGCGGTTACCATTGGAAACGATGTATTTATAGAGGGCGACCAAAGACATTATTATGTTTCCGGAAAATATAGACTTCGCTAATCCCTCCCGTATAGATAAAAACACATTGGAGAGATACGGACTTATTTACAAGGAATTTTTTGGATCGCGAATGAGGAATGTAAATAAATGGATGAGGGCGGAGATAGTGGACTCGTAAAGTAGATTAGAAATTATGAGCCTCGCTATAGATATGAGAGTATAAATATATTAACGGGAGCGTGTGCTTTCCTTGTGACAGCTAACGAGAGAGTGTAATTAACACACTGACGATACTTCCAGGAAGTATAAACTTGGCTCATATCTCTCGTTGGATAAAAGATAACGGAGATTGGTTTCAGAGCATGACTTTGAGGTTGTTTATGGGGAGCTAATGATGTAAAACCTATCCGAACCAATTAGAGTTTCAGCAAGCCATGTCGTATTCAAGCGAGGACTCCGTAAAACTTGTGCGTAACTTTTCTCTCATAACGAGGAAATATTATAGTGATACACAACCCCGACGTACGTTTCTGAAGAGGTAGTTTAAAAGTGAGACCGATGTCTTAACGATGAATGTCCAGCTACTAAGATTTCCTTATGCGGTCAGTAACTTAAGGTGAAGGACAATTCTAATTATGCATTTTGAAATTAAATTCTTCGTTGCTTAAGAGAAATTGCTAGAAGACCAGGTAAATGTCCTTATTAAAATATCTACACTTCAACTAGAATATTCTAGAAGTCTAAATAGTTTAAATAAATTCTTCTTGGGGCGACTATACGAAGGGATATTAGATTCATACACAGCTTGCCGGTGCACAAAATGATTTCCGACTTAAAATATAATTATTAGGTTGAAGACTGATATTTGTAATTCTTCCGTTGAAGATTCGGTAATTGGTTTTCCGCGTGATAACGCCGTGCAGAGGTAGAACACCACTTTTCAGCCGAATTTTTAATAATTTTAAATCAGCACTTATTTCTTTATCAAAATGAAAGGAAAACTCATATAAGTGGCGTCAACGCAAGATTTGAAGAATGAAAAATAGATATAAGTAAGTTATTACTTTGTACGGAAGCATATTCGGAATTAAGGCGATATCATATGTGTCACAGGCAAAAATATCCAAATTTTTCATAGTCAATTAAATTCTTACAAAACACTACGGAACCACGAGCACGGAACTAAGACTCGAATCGTGTTGTCCTACACAGAGAATCTTAAACATCACATCACGGTCAGCAATAGCCCCTTAAATTATACTACTCATTTTTCCTGCGAGTATCTACTGTTTTCATCGAGGCACATACATGTATACAAATTTAGGACGATATGTTAAAAGCCTACGCGTGCCAACGGAATGCCAAGTAATCCAGGAGGCAAGAAAAATACAATTTCTGTTTAAGAGAATAAAACCGCATTTCATTATTTTTATTTATCTGGTGTCCGCAGGGGAGCGCAACATTTTTCTGTTTGTACTGCCTCAATATCATTATAATGTCATGCTCACTAACTAAAAGATGCAGAGATGAACCGATAATCGTAGACGATTCGCTCAATTTTAATTCAATTTCTATCGCGCTATTCTTATCATCATTATGTATCGAAAATTATTATCCAGAAAGAAAAGAGCCAATTTAAAGGCGTAGAATCATTCTCAGGAGCAGGTAGGATGATAAAAGCGTCTGCGAGCAGCCAATCGCCACCTAATCCATAACATAAACTCAGGAGCATATTCACGACGTATTACGAAAGATGGAGGGAGAAGTGAAAACAAAAGCGAAGCGATAAGGCGAGAAGGCGCAGAGAGAAGGAAACGAGCAGAAGAGATAGAGATCTTGAGCGCGGGCACCCCTCCGCCAAACCAAAGCAACTGACCACCAACATACTGGTGAAAGGCAAGATATTGAGGATTAACACTCCTCCGGAGAGATCGATGGCCAGGGGCAGGTGGGGGAGACGTCGGCGGCGGTGGTAATAACGGCCAGGGAGGATAAAAATTAGAGGAGGGAGAGAAGTAATGAACTATCCATTGATTTAAGGGGGAGTAGTTAGCGGGGGAGTATTTGGTGGCACAGGGGAGAGCAAAATAAAAGACGAGTGACAAGCGTTTGCCGCCGCAAGGAGAGAAATAAGCTTTTAATGAAGACCGGGAAAGTTTTCATACTCCAGATCTGGCGGTTTCGAACGGCGGCGGAGAAAAACGAGTATGTGAACTAATATGACTTATTTTATGAATGGGATTCGAGATATATTTGTCGTAAACTCATAACAGAAAAGTTTATGGAATTTCCTCAGTGTAGATGCGAGATATATTTTTACCTCAAGCTAAGGCTAAGGATTCAGTTCAAGTCTAGAGCAGGAAATTTTCTGATCTTTACGCAATTTAAGTGGTATTAAGCATTACAGAAATGTATCACTTGTGAATGGACAGGGTGATTCCGAGATTATTAATGTGATTCTATAATGATTCTTCAATGACGACCTCCGAGAAAAATGTATGCGTTTCTTCAACAAACCGTGTGTTTCATACACCATATTTTTATATGTTATAGTTATCTCGCAGTATCGTTGAAATAATGAGATTTCGGCTGTTTTGAGGTGATCTTTAATTACCAGAATTTCAATTTTTTGTTGACACTCAAGTATATCGAATAGAGAATTCATATCTACACAAACGCAGATAAGATATAATTGCGCTCAAATCCTCCCGGGGTTAGATTCCCGTTTGGCATTCTCTATTTCCTTGGGATTGAGAAGGAAGGCATTTTCAGTTGATTTCTCACCTTTTTACTATACTAATCCGAGGTAACTATTATTACAAGAACTACCTATACTATACTATACCTCTAAAAGTTGCAAGGAAACATTTCAGACAAACATAACTTGAATCCTACTTGAAATTATAGCAATATTTTTTATCATTTTTCCCCTTATGAAACGACGAAAAAAATTAATATTGTATACACGAAAATTAGGGGAAAGAAATCGAGCCACCCATTGCAAGAAGTCTATAATATTTACTTTGAAATCCTTCCTCTAATAAAGAAATCGATTCATGATTAGGGGTTATATTAAGATTCCCTTAAGCCTTTGTATGCCCAAGAATTTCCGTGTTTTCCGATACGAAAATTTGTGAAAGAATATCTCTTTGAAGGACCTAATTACTTCAAATTACGAATAATTTAATAAGAGCCTTATCGTTGGAGATATTGATTTCCATCTCGTATTCAAAGCTGGAAGGTTCTTTTCAAAAGGTTTTTATTTATTCAATTACTTAATCCTAGCTAAATATATATTTTTATGGGAACAGCATTTAAGCTAATTTGTTATTTAATCTTCCTACGATAATTAAACTGATATATTAGCTTAAATAAATGAAAGAATTGTATACCTGCTTGTTTTTTTTAAGTATCGTGACAGCAAATACTTTGATTCTTCGTTCCAAACATGTTTTATAATGATCCAATTAACTAGTTGCGTGTCTTGCTATATTACGCTCATTAACTGAAATTTCCTCGTTTGCTATAATAGCACGACTACCAGCTCTCAGATCGAAACTGAAAGAAACAGAAAATGAATTGTTCACTAGTAAAAAGAAAGCATTGTTTAGATAAATGCACCATTGATAAATTTTGCAAGATGTTTTATTTTTAATTATAGACACTTCGACATCAAACCAAGACCGATCCAATTTGAACGAGCTGGTGTATGCACAATAATATCGATTAACTTATTTACGAAATGCTCATTTTTCCTTTAAACGATATTTTGATGATAATTTTCATTTTCCTAATGACAATAAAATAATGTATCATTAAAATAATAAATTCCAATAATTTAATCTATGATCAATAAAATATGCATGCAATTCATATTTAGTGCCGCCTTCTAAGGCTCATCTTCCATTCAAAGAAACTATTATGAATCTTTGCATCATAATTCATGTAAATATTTTTGTACTTAAACCACATTTTGTATATATTTCTTTGGTTTACTTTCTTTTATTTTTTCTAGTCCATAAATTCATGCATCTACTATCAATTTGTTATATTTTACGTTTAGGGCTTCACTCCCAAATTGTGGCATCACTCTTTGTGAATCAATTGAACAAATAACAATGTTTAAAGTCTACGGAAGGAGCTAAGATATAGAATATTAATAAATATCAGATTGTTCTCAAAGAAAAACATGAATCTCGAGTAAGAAAAAGATGTATAAAAATGTCATTATATAATTTTAATTAATGTAATAGTAGAAACCTTTTCCCTCAAGTGTTGTTATTATTCACTGGAAATGGATAAAGAGAGACAAAAAGAATATTCTACACTTTCTAATTTATGAATGAATATAATTTGACAAATTCGGCGATACATGGTGGATTTTATTCACGTTGAAACGAATTAACACGCACAACTTAACTCTGCCCACAGAAATTATAATTTCCTCAAAGAAAACTTCCTTAAGGAATTTATGATTTTTGAGGACAGAGTCAAGTTTTGTTTTATTTCGTTTAAACAAGACTGAATTTTCAAGAATTTCAAACGTCAGTATGTGCCATAAACGATTTCATACTTTTAATACTTTTTTAATTTCATGATGAGATCGTAATGACTAGTTCGATTGAAAGACATCGACTGTTTATAAATAGTCGACGAATGTTTCCTGGAATGATTTTCTTCTGATTTCCTCGTAAAAGTAGCTGGAAAATGTGCAAAAAGAGCTTTATTAATGTCTTTTAAGTTTGCAGAAATGATATGAGGGAAGGACTATAGTCTTCGATGGATTAGGTACCAAACTTGTAAAACGAATCAATATGGAGAGAGTGAATAATATCAATATAGAATTATAAGAGAGGTCAACAAATACCCATAAAATTCTCCCAACCATTATAATACTCGTGCATTTTATTCCGATCAAAAGAAGGCCCTCCGACCGTTAATGGTGAAGAGACCAACGGCGCTCCTCCAACGACATATGCTCTATACTTGCAAAAGGGTAGCGAATCGGAAGGGTTTCAACTCTTTTTTTCCGTTCCTTATACACTCTTGACGGTAGCTGAGGGGAAGAGGTTTTTTCTTAGGCTTTTTCGGTGGGGGCGTCGCTCGTTATAAAAAATGAATACCCGAGAGAATAACCTTTAGAGGTATCCGAACACAAAAAGGGATCCTCTTGTGAGGACGACACGCATCAAATAATGCGTAGGAAAAGGCACTCTCTTTGGGTTAGGAGGAAAATGTTATCCAGGTCGGATGTTTCAAATTCGGGAATATGACGAGAACGTCATCCGACAAGCGCGGAATTTCCTTTTCGCGATTGTTAAACGAGATTCAACATTTTCCATCTGGAGCGAGATGAGTGTGTGGCGAGAAAGCAGAGGATAGCGGAAACGCATAATGTGTGATGGTAGAGATAATGTGCAACATCCCCCACCCCTGCAAATTCACCCACATACCTCATTTAAGGCCGGAAAAGTGATCGCGAATGTAAATATCAGAGTGAGAAATAATCGAAAAAGTTAAAAATTGTGGCGAGAAATAAAGAATATTGGACTATATTTATAGGAAAGAGTTAAAAACAATATACAAGACTGTCATTCAATGGTAGAAAAAGCGTTTCTCGTGGGTTCTCTAGGAAAGTAGTGGATATATAAAATAAAATATAGGCACTACAATAAATGCCAATAGCTTGTTTAAATTATAATTTTAGTGTAACCAAACGTAAAATCGGATTAAACCAAATATATAATAATTCATTAATGAAGACATGAAATAAAAGTTGAGCTTTTCGCTATAGTTATAGAAACTTCCTATTCTCATAGAAAATCTTCGGAAAGCAAAGAACATGTCCTTCGATTATTATTTTTTATATAGTTTACCTACAAACGCAAGCATCGTATTCTGAAGAGAGGACGGTACGGATTTCTTCCCGAAGATAGTAGTGGCCTCGTTCGTTATATTCATCCCCAAATAATTTCAATCGCTATCACCTCACTTGGAGAGGATTGGAAAGTGCATCTGGAATTGATAAAAGTTAGGGCCAAAGCTGTACCCTTGAGGGACTCTGCGAGGAGCAGTTAGAATCCTCACCACCTGCTACTCCTTGAGGCACTAAAAAGAGTGAGTTATACGGGAAGGGCTGCAAGAAAAAAGGTGCTCTCTCTGCATGTGCGCAGAATTCATCCAAAAAAAGCTATTTTTCTTCAGAGGAACATGTGGGTCATGCATATTCATCCGAAGATTTTGTGAATACATTTATTACGCACACTCATTTTGTCAAACCAAACGTGTAATTTGAGACCTATCGTATCTCCATTTCGGTTAATATCCAAGGAGGTCTTTGCTAAGTTTTCCCTTTATCTGCATTTCGAGGAAGAATGACGGATAAACTTATTGATTTATGCATGATGATTATAAGATAGTGAAAATAAGGATATTTAAATAAAATTCACGGAGGAAGGCGTAGTTTTTCTGGAACTCTATCTCAATATAATGAATGGAACACAGTAGATACTTTTTCCATAAGTATGTAATAACAAACCTTGAAAAAGTAAAACTGCAAAACTGGAGTCGGAAAAGTACACTCCTGTCTTCCTTACATTTTATTGTCAATGTTTTTATTCATTTCATTCTTTCCTGAATACATATTTAGCCAACCAACTCAAAAATATTTTAATCTACTACATATTTTTGGGATATTTCAGTCAAAATTATATATCAATGCTAGATGACGATAAGAGTAATAAACTATTTAAGTTAAACGCTTTTATATCTATCATCATCTCTTGAAGAGTGAGCAATAGAGTAGAGTTATACTCTGAGAGTCAGGAAATGCGTCAGTATTACGAGCGTATAACCAATCAATCTAATTGTGCAACTGAAATAATGATTAATTCCCCTAATCGCATAGCTTTCCAATAATCGCTCCAATTTCTAAAGAACAGCAAAGGGACGTAACGCTAAGCACCTTTCCCACGGATTTCCTGTGGACTGAAAACCACTAAATCAGTCTATCCATTGACGATAGCAGAGACGCATCTTCCGGGGCCCTCAAAGACGAGAAAAAAGGAATTATTATACGGAAATAACCAGTAATAAGCGGCGCCACTTAAAGAAGTGCGTCCTTTTTCTGCGTCTCCGATCGGTTCCCCTAACAATTAAAGGAGAGAGCGCTGCACGCAGGTAACTGCGCACGTAATGTCACTCCGAAAGCTCCAATTTGGGTTACAGAAGAGGGAGAGAAAATACAGACAGCAATTAGTTTCCTTTTTGTAACTGTCGGCGTCTCTGTGTGCTTGGCGGGTGTTTGTGTGAATGCTGTGGCCACAGGTACTGTGTAACACATGCATTTTAGACGTATTCATTTTTTAGCATGAACTCATTTCTTTCTTAAAACTTATCCTGACGTTGCTCCAATTCACACCGAATACGGTTTTTCGATAGCAGCATCTGTAATTTCTTCTGAAGATTTATATTTCGTAAATTAGAGTAAAAAAGCAAACATAGTATTGGTTTTGTTTGTCTTAATGAACATGACTCGTTCATCATTTTCCCAATAAATGTGAAATTTTGCAGTTAAAAGAAATGTCGCATTTTAAATTACCTACTTTGCAATTAAAAACGAGTTTCAAATTTAGTTAAAAGATAAGTTCCTCCTAATATATTTTCTCAAATCTACTTTTACAGCGCTCTTTTCTCCACCAACTCATTATATTTTTCGTTTCTTCTGCTTATTCACAAATATATTTTAAGCAAAAAATACAAGCAATAACGCCAAAATATTCACACTTTCTTTTAGAATTCCATCCAAATTCCGAATGACCTCATTTATTGTAATATATCGTACAGGAATAATATCTTTTCCATAAAATTAAAATTTCTTAATAGCGCAACACTGATTTGATGCTTGTTTTCTCATCAATATTTTACTTTTTAATAGAGAAAAATAAAAATGCTAGAACTAAGTTATTCCGCACAAATTATTAGGGATAGTCTCACATCCTTTACTCACGAGCTAACAAAATTTTGTATTTTCATCCTTTCGGAAGGACACCAAACAATTTTTGTTTAGTTTGAAACATCTTCTAAGTATTCATGGCAAGAAGGGCAAAGTCTAAAAAAATTCTTTATTTGCATTCCTTGATTTTCCTCTTCCATGTTCTCAGAAACACTCACTAGTGCATAAAACACCACTGATAGAAAAAGCCGAAAAGGGTTTTGAATAAAACATTGCATAACCGTTGTCCTACCAAAAATCAAATCCCTGTGCGGTAATAGAAGATTAGCAGTTGAGCTATAGATGTAAATATAGTAAAAGATTTTTCGTGGACAAGCGCTCCTGCCTTTACTAAACATTTTCCTAGTTGGTGCACAAGTCTACTTCAAGAGCGGAACCAGCGGAGGTGTACTGTTACTTCACAGGCGCCAGTCTCTGAGCATGAAATGAAAGAGGAAATTTTAATGATACCTCTTCTATTTGCGCACCATCGAGACCTCTCCTTACACCAGAAAACCGATTCCAAGACAACCCGATGCACTCCAGACGCCTTACTGAGGGCCTCACCATAATTGTGGGTAATTAAGGGAGTTGAGGTGTGCAGACCACGGAGGAGTTTTCGGGTTTTTCTGGCTGCGGGTGGGGGAGGGGAACTGTGGAAAGAAGTAAATGCGTGTAGTTAAGGGGAAAGTAATTATCCTCGGTTAACAAGGCGAGATTAAGTCTCAAGGAAAAGACCGCCCTTACACTTAACCGCCCGTTTCTTCCCTTTTGTTTCTCATGCTTCTTATTTTCGTATCTATTTTTTCTCTTCTTCGTGCGTGTTCTCTTCTTTGAGGGGGAAGTGTGGGAGGTTAGGACGAATGGGATGAGGAGATTTTTCGCTAGTTATCAGGGCGTGAGAGGAAAGGATTTTTCGGGGACTTAAATAGGCGCCGTAAATTAATGGATTTTTAACCTGCGGAAGAAAAAAAACGGCCTAATAACGGCGCGAGTCGAACTCTTAAAAGGTTTCTGCGGCGATGAAGTTTCTTTAACGGGCAACTTTCACGACAGCGCAGCATATTTCGGACGCCGTTCTGCGACGCGCGAAAACGCTGTTTAATGTTAGTTGTGATATTTAGGATTATATTTAAGAATTACATTAATTATGAGAAATGCGGGTCTGATAAAACACTTTCGTAAATCAGGTGGAAAGATTTCTCATTTAGGCTAGATCCAGAATAAATTCGAACACAGGATTTACCACAAATGAGTGTTCTACATTTCCGAAAGCGCGTGATCATACTCCTCACAATGGTCGAGAATAGTAGATATGTCATCATGTACTTTGTGTAATTACGTCTTTCAAATAAAACTGAGGAAGTATTCAAGAATCTCAATAATATTACTTCCAACGAAAAATTTATAAGAATACTAGAAACGTGGTATCATTTACATCAACTACGAAAAGCTTTCTTTCGATTCCTCAGGATCTAAAGCAGTCTCCGACACATTAAAAAAGCAGCATGAGAATCTTTCATTGACAATTTAGTCCCTTCCGAGTCTTACTCCAGAATTTCTCAAGGTTTGTTGAAATGAGGAACCTGAGGACTGCTATATGGGTCAAGACGTTGAACTGGACTATGTAATGGAAAGGTGTTTGTTTGTGGATTAAGAAGGCAATTGAAAGGAACTGAGCTAACGGAGTGAATCAAGGAGCACAGTTTCATAGAGTGATAAGTGAGGAGAAAATTAGGTGCTGAACTCACTAAAGTGATGTAGATGATTCTTCGCAGACTCTCAGTACTCTGCTATGCTTTCTCGATGATTATAAATTCAACACTATTCGAATCTGGATGGAGGTTTTTGGATACTTTCTTATCTCTAAGATATTTTGTACTCAGTTACTTTTCTAAGTTTCTTATAATTATTTGGAATGTTCTCCATTTTACAGAGCTTTTGGGAATTATTTATTTAATATACGATCAATCAAGATTTCGTGGAATTTCACAGCAACTGTCTTGAAAAAAGAAACTAAGGTTTTGCCAAGTGTTTGTCTTGTCAACACGATTGAGTTATTTAAATATTAGAATGAAATTTTTAGCAATAATATCTAGAATGTTTTGAACGTGTTAAAAAACCTAATAAAACAACTGAAGTAAAAGATAATTTTTCCGTAATCGTACGACATCCCTCAAAGATTATAAACGTCAGCAATGTTTGTAGAGAATATTAGAGACTATTCAAACATGTTTAAAAGTCAAAAATCGAGAAAATGGAATGGTTGACGCATATTATACAAACTAATTATACGTGTCTTTTTATCACCTTACGGATTACGCCAATTCCATCGGGAGTTGGCATATGAGATGAGACTGCAACAAATTAGGTATCGCAAAAATCGCTGAATTAATTTTCTATATTTAGACATTGAACTTGTTCGGTAATTTATATCTTAAAAAAACGTAAGGTTTCAAGATCTTATACGGAGACCTCAGCCTTGCATTCATTGGGTGGATGATTTCTCGCTACTGGAATCCAAACCACAAACACGCAATCACGCCGGCAATAAAAACTCATCCGGCTCAATTCAGACCTCCGCAAAGAATTCTTATACATTCTCTGCTCTCGTCAAATGTAACTCGAGGATCTTATTTCCCGGAAATCCTGTCATGTATCTTTCTGATGACGTACGGATGATCTGTTAGCCTTAGATGAGTACATTTAAACACCCGTAAGAAATTCCTTCATCTGTTACGTGTACTGTTCATCTACACGCGCATTTTAGAGATTTTGGGTATATCGAAGTAAGATTTAGGACCCAAGATTGATTATAATTATTGTCAAGAAGACGTACTCTTAACACCTCTAAGATTTTACCTCATGATCCTATTTTGAATTTTCTTTTCAATATTGCGTTATGATATAAACTATCTCAATAAGTATACTTTATCCACATTTGAAAGTAATAACATCAGCTTAGTACTGCAGTGTTGATGGAATAGGCAATTCTTACGATGCTCTTATTGATGAAACTTAAACCAATGATGTCATGTCGCCTAATGTTTTCTCCATAAAAGATTTTCATAAGAAAATTGAAATGTTTATTAACTCGAAGAAAAACACCATGAAAATTATTTATTAGAATCGCATCTGAAAGTAGTATCACGTGAATTTTAATTAAATTAATCATTTAGTTAAAATGAAGGTTTTCCTCATATCTTGGACAATGCTGTAGAATATATAAGATAATTCATTTTTTACATAAACTTTGATTGTTCAAGACTTGCTTATAAAGGTAATTCTTAGCGAGGACTAAATCTTCTCAATTTTCACTAAATATCTTGTTTCTCATGATGAAAATATCTTCAGAATTAGGAAGTTGGTTTTTTCATACTTACGCTGACAACAATCGAAAAATAAAAGGACAATTGTACCTTCATTCCCTTAAATTAGAAGTTACACACTGAACTCTAAACATATTTTGCGGTTTAAAAATGCTGATGTTATACACTTCAAGACGTAAATTATGGTACCTGAATCTTTTATTAATTTCAGATAGCTCGGATCTCAAAACCTCGGTGTATGGAAAGACGCCAAAACGAAGTCACAAGAAGCGAAAGAAAGTACTGAGGGAAATCATCTCCTCCCCGAGTAATTATCAGCAAGCGAGCGTTCGGTCTTCTCCCCAGCTTTAGCGATAATGAGAATTACTCCGGTTTTGTAAGGGAGAGATATGAGTCATTCACTTCCCCGGCCACTAACCCTCCCCTTCCCAACACTATTGCTATCCCGCTAATTTATAAATGGGTCGCTGTAGTCGTCCACTATTGGCGGAACTCAATCACGAGGCATGGACGGAAAGTATCCGGAGAAATCAATAATGCGAGAGGGGGGTCATTGTTATCTCGGTCGATCATGGCGACCGTCAGGAAAAGTATACGATAATTGGCGAAGCCTTGCATCTCAACTGTGGTCAACGGAGCTCGTTCTCCGGGACTTCACCATGTGCTCTTCTGTAATTTACATCGATGTCCCTCATCATTCCCTACGGAGTAATATTTAAAAATGATTCAGGATGTCTGGATCATGAATTCTGTCTCAGTTGGATCTTCGGTGAAGCTTCCAATGACAATTCCCGAGGCGTGATGGCTTTAATTTCAGTTGATCAAAAACTAATCTTTTCGATGATCAATTATGTTCGCCGCGGTGAAGGATGTCCGACTACGAAATCGCGGCTTCGAATTCGGACGATTGCGTTAAAATGCTTTAGTGATCCAAGATTACCTTCTATTCTTGTGGCTCCAAAAGAATTGATGGATCGGTATGAGGGATTGAATGAAATGAAAAGCAACCCTTCGTAATGGCGGTGAGTAAGCCACATACGCTAGAACAATCCGGAATTCTCGTTAGGAAGGACTACTTAGTCATTCCCATGTCAAATAATGAACGACGAAACTGAAGGAAACGCTAGGAAATCGCTCGAAAATGTAAAGGGGAAGTTGAGATTTACGTAAGCAAAGAAAATGATTTTAAGCCGCGGACTATAAAGTGCATAGACATGAGGAGAAGTGGAAGACATGTGTTTAAGTTCTCATATATTATCAGTGATTAAAACATGCACAGAATGTAGCAATCCCCAAAAGCAATGTCACTGCAATTCTCAACAGTAGTAGCAGTGGCCTTTTTAAAAGTTCGACAGCTAAGGTCATTGCATTACAATTCTGAATGTCATGTGCATTACATAAATAGAACTTCTCATTGAAATAGTAATTGATTACTACACAAATATTCGATGCTTTTTTATGTAAAGCTACGACAACCTATAAACAGTTACACACTGATACAAGTCATAGGCTCAACGCAAAAAATGAATCTTCTTTTTTAATTAAAAAAGTAATTATTTGTAGGAAAAACAATTGGAAAACGAACCGCCACGTACACGTAAGCAGTTTTTCTTTTCGATGATTTCCCTTAAATAAAACATGCTTTCAAATTCCTGCAATTCAACGTACTACTACTGTCATTATTTATATCTTAATCAATCAAAACAATCGCTTAATTTAGATTTTTCTCTTCCTTCGCGAATGCCGAACGAAATCGCTAAACCATTCGCAAACCTTTTCAAAGTATTGGAGATTCAAAATAAAATGCGACCCTTCGCCGAGAGCGCGATGTTTTCATTCTCCTCAGATCGCACGAGCAGATTCGGACCCAAACAAACAATTCCTCAGCACAGGGTACTTTCTCCCTTAGTATCCATATACATGCTCTTTCCTCTAAAGCCAATTGGCCCCTGCTGCTTATGCATAATAAGGTGGGAATATGAACTATAAAATCAAGTAAAGATAAATTTTTATATTTTCTCTGGAAGTTTCAGCTGGTCCGGACTCCCAAGTCCAACTATCAGCAGTCTTACCTAAGTCAAAGACGCGCTAATAGCCAGTCTTGGCATTATGCAATCCAAGAAATGTTGCAATTCGGTAGGAATGGTTATTGTAGCATTGCATATTACGGATATCAATATCATAAATATTCAAATTCTAATCAGCGACTCCTCATCGATTTTACGAATTGGTTGGAGAAAAATTCATTTTTTATTTCATACCAATGATTAAGCCAGCTTCAGAGAAGCAAATCAATAAACGCCATATGTTATTTTGAAAAGTAATTCTGTTCCGGAATTAAAGCTGTAGAAATATAATAAAATATTTACACTGCTTCATCAATACTAATCGAGATACATATCAAAACACAAAAAGACTTATACAACGTCAAAGTGGGAGGATATACAAATTAATTAATTTCAGATAACCGAATATTTCATTCATTCTAATTCACTTCGCAGAATGCCCATCAGCTTAATCGTAATTTCTGTAAATCTCGAATTTGGAAGTACAGGTTTCCCATTGATTATGCATTACTTTTAAAGAGTAATAATGATAGCAAGAAAGTAACAAACTTAGCTCTAAGTACTAGCTATGCCAGTTCCGTTGTTTTGTTGACTTTAACATGAAAATATTCCATATGAGTAAGTTTGCAATTTTCGATTCCTGTGTTTAAAAATCTTCTTTCTTGTGCCTCAACTTTAATTCCCTTTGGGTACAATTTGCATGCGATATAACCCCAAACGAAGCAATATTAAGCATAATTAAATAATTCTAGTCATACCTGGCGGAACATATTCATGCTTAAACGAAATCGAACACAAAACTTGACTCTGTACTCAAAATAATACTGCACGCCATGTCAGAAAGGTCTCATTTTATAATCGACTTAATTTGCCTTCATTAAGAAGAAGACTCATCTCTGCATAATGCGGACGACAGCAGATGTGTCATTTATAAAAGTTTCATGTTCTAATATTTTGTTCGTTAAATTGTTAAGCCTTCAGTAACATTATTGCGTCGCCAATGAAAGAATTACTTCGACCTTTAATATAAAAAATAATTTTAAAAAATTCTAAAATATTTATTCATAATGAAATTTACGTTTACAGTAAGAAGTAATAAAATTTAAGAGCAGTTTGAATTACGTGCATGCAAACATAAATTTGACTGTAAACCGGAATCTCCTTTTTACACTACTTTAGCATTTCATAATCTTCTCATTACACTCGATAATTGATTGCCACAAAGTAGACACGGTGTTCTTTTTGATGCCGACCTCTTTAAAGCATCAACAATTCCATGTTTCCATAGTGCGATACATGCAGCGGAGAGGGGATAGAGTGACCTCAAAGGGCGGCCGATCGGGCAGTTGCGGTAGGCCATGGGCCGGACGAGGGGGCGGACGGCCCCACACAGCTGAGTGAAATGTCCGTTTGTGAGTGGGGAGCATCGATCCGGATTTTGAAGGGGCGCGACGCTTACGTGGGGGTGGCCAGAGAAAGGGGTCTTGAAAAGTTATTTTCGACCGCTGTTATTCTCCGTCTTCCTGATTTAAGTGTGGGGTAGGTTGCGTGGTTTCAATTTGCGCCGAGATTTTTGCGCGCCTGCCCGATTGCCGCCAATGGAAATCGCCAATCATGAATTAGTTGCGCTCGTAGCAGGAAGCGGAAGTTATCTTGCCGTGGTGATTTTCCACACAATGTTTAATCCTGTTTTTCACTATTGTAAATTTTTGCCATATGAAACAGTTAAGTTTATAATTAATAACTTGAGAGAAGTTAAAAATACAAATAATTATTTTAAGAATGTGAAATATTTATGAATAAATAATTGATTCCTATCCCTCAGCTTTTAGACTGGCAATATTTTTCAGAAAAAAAACATGCATGAAATCCATGGATAAGCAAAGAGTACGTGTGATAGAAAATGTGAATAAAAAGTGGATAAAGAAAAAATAATCCAATAATAAAACAAAACAAACAGAAAACGAAAACCCAACGCTAAATATAGTTAATAGTGTCAGAGAATGAGATAGACGCACTCCAAAATGTCTCCCCAAGCGTTCCTAAAGAATTTCCAAAATCATCTAAACGAGACAACTCAGAAAAGGGTAATGAAAATTGAACAGAATGAAAAACTTCGACGTGTGAGTCGGACATGATGACGAATACGATGAAGTAATGATATTGATAGTGTTTACTGAAAATTAAATGAAAGATTGTTGTCGTCAGTGTGGAAGGGCATATAAGAGAGAGGCTTTACTAGGTGAGCGATAAGAGCAGTAAAACACGTTAGGTAATAAGAATTGATGAACATTCAGTAAATTAAAGTCTCAATACAAATAAATTTCAATTAACGCATATATTCAATGTAAATAAGAATTGTATGTTGATATCCATTGAGATATTTTTTGAGCAAATCATTTATCGGTGATTTATATTTTTTAAGTGTTTTGACGACTGAGGTAATTTCGTATGCATGTACAGGCACCCAATAGGAATCTAATTCACCAAAGGTGAACACGCTACCCACTTGGCTACCTGGGATCCCAGCAGTTGTGATGTAAGATATAACATAATCGCTATGTCCTCAAATTGTTTTTTGTCATCCAAAAGTTCGTATCTAAAGCAATGAAATTTAAGAAGGCGCATTTTTTCAATGCAACAAATCATCGCATTATACGATCCGAATGTCGAATTGATAGCATTCATTTGCGATAACACCCTCACTTTTGTTGAAACAGTCTAATTCCGTGCACCATCTTAGTCAGCAAACCGCAAGCAAAATCGACTTAGCATCTGAGGTAATTTTTACTTCCCCGCGGGGGGTGGACAGGTGCACGGTGCGAGCAGATGTGTGTGGGTGGAGGTCACCGAAATAATGAATAATACGGCGGAGAAGTGAAGTCTTTGTTCTCGCAACCGGAGAAAGAAACTGCGAAGGACCATATGTGCCTCCTGCGATTAATAACATAATTTCCATCCGGATGCCTTCCAAGGCATAAGGGCATCCCAAAAGGCTTTCCCAAACGAAGGAAAAGCGAGGCTAAAGGGTTGTGGAAAGGGTTGAGGGAAAATGGACGGAAAAGGACGATTAAAAAGCCGTGTTTATTTTTTATATGCGTCGAGGGCATAAATTGAAGCATGAACTCCATGAGGGTAAACATGGACGCATTATATTGGGAATTAAAGGGGTAATGACTGTTATTTGAGGCGTTTCATGCTTGACCTATATTCCAGAGGGGAAACAATGAATGAAATTACATTCGCGCTTCGTTGGGAGGAAACGATAAGAAATTGGCTTCCAAAGTTAATTCATTTGTGAGAAAACGGCAAATGGAAAATTATGGTACGACACATGGATTTGGAAGATACCATCTGTCGTCTGTGATAATTGAAGCAGATAATTACCGTGCTGGGGAACTAAGGAAATCTGCAATGTAGCGATCATTTAAAATGCAATTTCTTCCGTTTCGTAGTTAAAATATAATAGTGGTGCACATGTTAGATGGGTTGGAACAGGGAGGAAGATGTTGAAACGAAATTACAGTAACCCTTGCTATAATTTAATTATATTCCTGAATAAATTTAGTGTCAGCGAAAAATCTCTAGCTCTTAACGATATTATCTTAGAATTACAACTTAATAAATAAAAATACAATTTTGCATATCTATGTAGTTACTTGATATGCATTTACACAGGTCCTCAGATTACTGGCTGATTACATTAAATTGTTACCAAGATAAGCATAAAACAACATGATTTGATGTAAACAAGTATATCCAGATATAGTTTAGAAAAATGTGGTTGGACAAGGGAATATGTATTAAGGAATAAAATTTAAAACCTAGGTCTCTGGGAAACTCATTCCTGGTAATTGAACTGCGAAAGCTTGGGCATCATAAATATTAGACTGAATTTCCTTTGACTAAGTGTCCAAAAATGGACGCAAACTAATTGATCTTATGGGAATTTTTTTAAAATCATACATAAATTGCAATCGAAGAGTTACTATACTAAGCGTTATCACTATGAGAAATATTAATGAAAAGAAATACTGCTAGATGAAATTTCCACTAAATTGAAATATAACTAATTGGAAATATATGATATAGGAAAGATAACTAATAGGAAATATAATTAACAGGAGATATAACTGATAGGAAATATATTTGAAAATTTTGAAAGGTAATATCAGCTATCAAGATAAAAAATTGAAAAAAATCACTGTTCAACAAAAGGACCCATTTATTTCATTAAGATACCCACGCACAATTCCCATACACAAATAATTCCTAGAATTTAGCAAAACACTCATTTTTCCCGGAAATTAGAAAATTGAAGACATAAAATATTTTAGCTCCTATCCGTTTACAAGCTTCTCGGAATGGTCACTCAAAAAATGTAAATTTCCAGGAATCGAACAGGAAAAAAGAACCCAAGGATACACCCGCAACATAGGAATGAAACATATCCAACCGAACGAAGTATGTGAGAAGATAGCAGGAACTCACAAATATTTCGGTGAGAGGAACCGACATTCCTTTAATTAATTTCGCATTTGAGTGAGCGTAATATACGCGTCTTTGCTCGGATGCACAATTGAACGAGAATTTCCGGCATCGGTTCCGAGAACCAGCGTATTGCCCACGATCACTTTTCGATACCGAAATCCGGCGCGCCGGGTTTAATTTCGGGGGATGGAAAAAATATCGCACTTTCGCGCGTGAGGAATTTTCTTATGCAAAATAAATATGGGCGTTTGAGCTTGATTTTCGCCGGGGAGCTCATTCCAGGGTAAAAAAAGGGCCGGATCCTGGCTAAATCCAATCGCTCCCCATATAACGATCCGATGTTTATTCTCGTCCCTTATAAAGTGCTCGTCTCCGCTTTATCCGCTCTCTGAAGGGTAATATATATTCCAGTGCAAACAAAATGGGTAGAGAAAGAGAAACGGATTGGGAAGTGGGCGGGGCCAGAATTTTTCAATATGCGACAAAAGAGGAAAAAAGAGCCAACGGAAAATAGTAAAGGAGCGGGGAAAACGAAATATCCATTGCCGTTCATTTGTGACATCAAAGAGAAATAAAAGGAGTGAAGAGGGGGAAGATAAAGAGGGATTCAAAGGATTGATTTGGAGTTAGAAATAGGGATCGATTTTTGTAGAAATTGAGGAAATATTTTAGAGAAATGTGAAGGTGAAATGAAACGATAAGAGAGAGAAGTAGGAGTTTCGAATGTGTTTCTCTTTAATTTTAAGAAGTTTAGAAGTAAAATTTAGCTACGCGATGGAGAAATGTCTAATTTTCATTTACTTTTTTGTCTCGATCTTGTACCTTGCCGAAATAATATGAGAGCCATGGATACAATGGACACTATTTTGGTCACTATCTATGGAGTACTATGAAAGAAGTTATTATGCTGTACTTGGACTTGTTCCTCTTATAACATTGCGTCTCAGTACCGACAGACTCAACACAGAAAACATGCACTTCAAGATGCAAATCAAGAATATATTAATATAGTGCACCTAATTATTGAGCGGGAACATCTCAAATTAATGTAAGGCTTAAAGTTAGAGGACAACTTAAAATTCGAATGATAAATAACAAAATACAGCGAAAAATTGATAAATGTATGCAGAAAGGAGGGCTATATATGAGAGTGTGAAAAAAAGTATCGATCAAAAAGCCATTTTTAGTAAAAACTTCAATCCAAGTCCATTTCGCAAGAATGAAACTATATAAATTACATGCGAAAAAGAAATAAGAAATAGCTTCATATTTCCATTCATTCAAGCCTCGTGTAGTCATGTGGCAGAGGAACGAGAAGAAGAGTGTACTGTGAAACACTACAAATCCAGTTTTATTAATTCGTGTTAATCAAGAAGGCTATGCAAAGCACGTTCTTGGGAACTTTCTTCAAGACTTAGATGCGAAACGGCCGTTTTACAACTAAGACAGATATTATTTAATTGATGATAATTAATTTTCTAATTAAAGTACAATCTCGTTTAATAAAGATAAGACATTCGAGATTGATCTCAGCCAGTCAACCGGAATGCTTTATTACTTCACTACTGATGGAAACCTAAAATAAATCCAGAAATAGCGAAAAAAAGCTTGCAACTTTCTTTCTCTTTGGAAGAATTGGCTTATTTCGGTTCATCTACATCTACACAAATACCCTGCAAGCTGCCTTTCGGCGTGTGACGGGTTCTCTTACGTTGCGCGTTTGCATTTTGTAATATTATATTGATTGCTTGTTCCTAACAACTACAATTCCGTTCTGGGACTTGTCCTTAATCAAATAGTTCGAACTTATGACAATTTAATGAAATTTGCAACAAAAGTATACCTTGAGAAAACGGTTACACTTACTTTTAAAAAGCAGAATAGTTTCCCTCTTTAATAAAATTCCCCTCAAATATAGTCAAATGCGAATGAGTGATTTACTGTACACTCGTTATGCAATACGATTTATCTTACCCAACTATGAGGAATATAAAATTAAATAGCAACTTTTAAGTAAATACTGTACTGTGAGTTATGTAAGTTATGATTAAAATACGCAAAATGAACGGACAAGGAGTAATCTGAGGAAGCTTTAAAAGAAAATGTATTGACTAAGGGATTAAAAAGAGGCGAGGAGAAAAAACGATCTATTTTCGGTCCCCTGTTGTGCATGCTCGATTATTCGTATAACCTTCATTAGCCGATTCCGTATTCATCAGTGAGAAAAATGGCAGAAGAATATTTGCCAGTCGGGTCACTCCAAGTAATGTTTAAAGACGACTTTATGGAAATATTCCCTGTTTTTTGGCAATTCCATACGTCCAATCGCACGGACGAATAAGAAAAAGAAAAACGAATGTAATAAAGAGAGTCGAGGAAAAGGGTGAAAATGATCGGTGAAAAGGGGAGCAGATGAAAGGGGATGCGATGAGAAAGATCCGCAAAAGAAAACAGAGACTTTGAAACGTAAAAATAAATGAGGAATTCTGTTTCGCATGCGTCGGACGACGCACGTAATATCGGCAAAAAGTCGAATCTAAAACGAACGGGTCAAAGGTTTTCGTGCGTTTGTGCGAACTGCTTTTGATGCTAGCCTTGAGTGATGTCTGCTTTATTTTTTAGCCAACATACGGCCTGCGCGTTCCCTCGTTTAAGCATTGCGGTTGACAAAGCAAATGATAAAATTTACATAAAGCCCTCCCGAAACCGAAAAAATCAAAACCGATTGACAAAGTGAATATGTTCTCCTAAAATTGATTCAAAGGAATTCCGGGGCGAAAATCGACTTTCCTTCAAAGAGCGGTTATATTTCGGGAGAAATGATTTCCAGAGGTGCGTATCTGTTTGAAAATAAGCGCTCCATCATATCACCACTTCGCAGCTCGTACTCTATAAATTACTGGATCGATGCGTAAAACGTAGTACAAGTGTGTCAACTGGCCATTTACTTACGTGAATGAGGTATCTGATTTGACATTTTGCCCACTCTTTCTCTTTGACTCAGCCCGAGAATCACCGTCTTATCACCAGTTATTGTGATTTGTACATACCTGCAATGAGATTAAGCATTATTACACAACATTTCAATAAATTGCTTCCAAGACTTAAAATATATCGATGCTTAACTTTAGACGAAGTTTAAGTTTAGATACAGCAGGGAAGTTTATAAGATATATATACAACAATTGTGGTAAAGCAGCATGTTATCAAATAATTATAGTATAGTATACGATAAACAGAAGTTTTATTAATTTTATTTAATAATTTTATTTATAAATTGCTTTATTACCAACAGTTTTAATATTCCAACCGAAAAATCATGAGTTATAACACTTAGTTCCGTTTATAAGCGTAATCCTCTTCTCTTCGACTAATTTCAGTAGTTAACGTTTTATTTATATGAGAATCTGCCTCATTGCAAAGCTACTCTCTCATGCTTTCTAAATACATCTACAGAAATTATTTGTAAATTAATTATTAAAATAAGGGTAATAATAAGGTAATAAGGGTCCAATTCATGTTCATTCCTACATTTTCCCATACATCTTAATCATCAGAATTACAAGGCAGCCAAGTTAAGTTTACCAAAGATTTCAAATTTTCGCTCCACTTTGATTCATATAGTAAGAAGCGTTGGTAAGCTTCCTTGGGTCGAAGAAGCGACGAAAACACTGAATTCACAAGTATGAAATATCATAATGAAAATACAAAAAGTTGACGTTGCGAATGAATTCTATTTTTTTTTCTTCTTTCACATTTAATCCTTAATTTTTATTTTAACACAATGGCCAGTATTAACACCATTGTTCAGTTATATTCATCCCTCAGTAACTTTCGTATCATTACAGCCAAGAAAAAGACGTAGAGAAGAGATGAGTAAAAAGTTTATGAAAGATTCATTTTCCTCTGTCCTATACCAAAAATATTAATGAAAATTGCAAGGTATTTGTACTTCGTAAAATGGTTCTGCAATATTAGCAATTAATGACGCTCGTAGGTATTCAGAAAATAAAGGGAAAATAGCAAAGCCCAGAAACATAAAGTTAAACGTAGCGCGCAGATTTGCATGAGGGGAGAGATTAACATAGAAACGTTCCCTCTCGTACTATAACTTCGAAAAGGGGATGAACTCTCTTTTGGCACGCGAAGGACGGTGTGTCTTCCAACTTGGACCGAGTGAAAGCGCAAGTGAAATATAACAAGTGACGCTCAGAGAGGCCCAATAAGAAGGCTCGCAAGTGAACACTCGCCTGTCAAAGCCGTGCTCAGTTCGAATTTCTCTCTGCACTTGCTTCATTAGCCATTCCCATTTTCTCTCTTTGTCTCCCCTGCGAAAAAGGGAGACTATCCATCACGCAGACGGACTGAAGACACGCTTGCGAATATGGTCGCTTGTATAGCCGCTGCAATTGTGAGACATGGAATGAGAGGGCACGAACCGAGAATTGCAGCAGGTAAATATAGGCATCTGATTACTGATGCACTGAAACTTCCATTTATCGACGGAAGTTTTTTCGAGAAAAGGGGAGATTTATTTGCTGCTCATTATATCCAACTGCTACGCATTGCTCTATTTAAGAATTAGATCTAATTCCAGATACAAGTGCTGAAAAGCAATGAGATCCCTATGAGGTGTTCTCAGAAATGGTTAGAATTAAGAGAAAGAACATACGTATTCTATTGCAGAAATTATGAATCGTATGGTTAATCCCTTTGACGACTAGATTAGTTGAGTTTTACAGATGTCTCTCCCAAAAAATCCTACTTATTATACTACAGAAAAAGAGTCAAATAAGTAGATTTTATTCACTGTTTCAATATTGATTTTCATTAATTGTTTTCGTTGGACATTTTCTAATGCTGCTGAATGTAGAAAAAAATTGATAGATCGATTTAGCTTCGAATAAAAGTAATTCCTTTCTTATCATACTTTCTATCTTCAATAAAACATGATACTTGTGCAAAATACGAGGGTACATCATCACATTTGAATATAATTAAATTCACACGGATTTTTACATCCTTTAGGAATCCAAGAAAGAAGGACAGTAAATATACTCGTATTGTTGAATGTGTCACGATGATGTCTTTCAAATAGAGGAAACCAGATGATGGAAACCTTCTTCAAGAAATAAGCATGAGCGCGAATTACATTCAAGAAAGAACTACCACATAGAATCAGAAAACATAAAAGGAAATTTTATATTTTGGGAAGGAAAATTAGCAATGTAGATAATGTATTAACGATCATTCTCTATCTTGCTCGGGCCTATTTTTTGTAACTCACTTCTTTCTGTGGAGTACCATTTTTCAGTTGACAAACTATATCTTACTACTACCCGATCTTCCACCCATGATAATCAATTTTAAGCAAAAAACGAAATCACCTTCAACATGACGAATTTTCTGTTTATATCTCTAAGAAAAAAACTAAGAAGGAAATAACTTTGAATTTTCGGAAATCGTACACAAAGGTGTTTTCCCTGAATGGATCGAAAGGCGAAGGAGAAGAGCTTGCAAGTCATGCTAAGAGAGCTTCGATCGCGCCATAAGAGGCAATATATTTTTCACTCGGCACTTAATACGAGTCTCTTATCCTCACGCGTTATCCTCTTATTATCCCACGATATTCTCCCCGCGAACTTTGAGCCCTAACGAGTACATTTCTTTGCTTTCACCTCCCGTATATTGCACGCCATGCAACTCCTGACCTCTCTCTCCGTGGGTGTAATCATCCCCTCTTTCCCTCCGCCGTACCCTATTGGTACCAAAACCTCACCCCATGGAACACCTGGGCAGGCCCATCTGCCCCACAATGAGGTTTTCTTCCAACTCAACCCGCTGTACTGCATTCTGCAGAATGGATTTTCTGTGAAGAATTGGGTATGAGCGGAGAAAATAACACAGGACGATTTTCACAGCAATCTGATTAAACGACCTACACTAAATCATTCTCGGTGATGATGCATATAAATTGGGATGAAGGAGAACAGGTTTGGTATAAAATGTTTTTCCATGCGGCAACCACAAGGGACATTTGCATTGTTACGTTATATCTCATTTTTTAACTTAATTTCAAATTTATGGAAGTCTTTCGCTTTGAAATTCCCGCAATTTGAGGTTTGTTTACTAACTATAAAGCAGTCTCTTGGTGCAGTTTCAGGCGAGGAGGAATCTCATTTCCACCATTTGCTTCTAATTGCTTTGAAAACAGATTGATTCTCAATTAACAAGACTCATGTAGTTTGACTTTCCTATTCTAAGCTATTCCCCGTAAAAGTTGCTATATGTGTGGATTTTTCAGAAAATTCAATAAGGATTGACCAAAATTAATAGTTAGTGTCATTCTAACTTTTATAAGTTTTTATAATATCAAAATCATTGTTAAGATTGAGGAAAAAGGAAATAAATGTATGTGTTTCCCTATCCTGTTCCAAAATGTGTATGGAAAACAGTTTGTCTATCTAGGAAAGGAAGCAAGAACTTATATCAGAGAATATTCCTGCCAAAGTAGATAATTAAGCCACTACTCATTCAATTATTTTTTATCTGCCTTTTAAACTGATGTACCTCATACGTTTTAATTGGAACACTTAAATTCGGGAGAAGTTCGTCTCAGTATTAACCGACGCTAATTCTGGTGTATTAATGACGTCTCTTCTTGGTTTATTCAAACACTCGAAAAGGAAAAAGAAAGGAGACCACTAAATTTCATTAAGTTAATTGCTTCAATTCTCTAATTCGACGGTCTTAATTAATTACTTCCTTAATTAACACTCCGAATTAAAATTTCTAGGGAATGGAGATGAGACCGAGTCGGACAGTCCAAAATGAAATGTCATTTTCCGTATTCTCTTAAAGGATATCCCGAAATCAGTTACTTTCAAGTATCCACTGTAATTCAGTTTTGGCGCTTTAAAACTATTTATCTCATTCTTTTATTTTCTGCATGGCGAAGAAAATTAAGCCAATTTTTCTATTCTGTTTTAAAACCTCGACCTTAAGTTTGCCATTCGGGCTTGGTAATTCCAACTTTGCATCGCAAAGTTTTCGCTCCTTTTTGCAAAAAATGAAATTTTATGGGACGCATGGGATATTAATACTTTGAGTAAATAGTAATGCGGCAAAATAACTGTTTTATACTGATGTATAGATGTAAATATATATTTAGGCACGAAGTCGAGACGTCGATAAATAATTCGGGTATTCTTATACCAAAAACGTATATACATTTCAAGTTGTTTCCGGCTCATGGTACTGATTTTTATGAATATAAATACCCAACCGGGCTCCCGAATAGCCATGTGGGAAGCGCGTTTAAATGCGATGCAAGTGGTCCCGGGTTCAATCCCCGGTGGGGGCTCACGTGCGAAATAGAAACGTGCACTTTTGACACTATCCACCCTCATTTATCTCAACCCGAAGCACGAAATGAATGGATAGATAATCATAGCTGCACTTTGTAAAACTATACTATCGGGAAATTATCAAATGCCGAATTTCTGAAAATTTCAGAAAACGAAAGGAAAAAGAGAAAAATCAGTTCGGAAGAGACACGGTAAAAGAGCATGGATGAAGTCTGCGTCGGTTATGTATCGCCAGTCTCCTTCTCACCAGTCACCGGTGGAAATAATCGTCCGAAATATTCGTTAATACCGTATTAGGTGGAAATGTGGGGCCCGTGAAAAATAAAAATTGGGATAAGTGGTGCCACGGAAGAGTCCGAAGACTGAGGTTTTTTCCGTAGGGTGTGTCGCAGGGCTCACGCAAAATTTCCAGCGGCTCTGTGAAGCCAAAGAATGGCGCGGAGAAGGGGAGAAAAATTAAGATCCTCTTATAATTCGGGGTTTTATGTAAAAACCTGGGAGTTATTTTTCGTGGGAGGATCACGCAGGCACCCTTCTTGCCCAAATCACGCACGCACGTTAAATACGGGTGCATATTAATAACCATTTCTGCTGAGCAAAGAGGGGGAGTCCAAATGAAAGTCGTAATTGATTTTTACTGACGGGTAAATCGATGGCAGCAATCTAGTGCATGTTCGCCGAGAGATTTTAAAGATTCATTTACGAAGAAGCGGGCGAAAAACATTTGTCCACCATAAGTAAAACTCAATTCATGATCAAATCGCGATTATTAAATCCATAGGGCGATAGGGAAAGCCAAAAGTGTTTTTCGGAAGCGCATTTTTATCTTTCGATTAATAGAGCGTCCTCATCTCTACCAAGGCGCCCCTACGGAAGATCCTCAAACTAGGACGAAGTTGCGCCATCAGAGAACTACGAAACTTCAAACGCCAACAGATTGCGATTCTATGCGCATGTGCAATGACCCCTTGGCGCGAAAACTGTTTGGAACAAAGGGTTAGAAATGATGGATAAAAAGGTTGAGATTCGTGATTATTATATGCCTTTGTCATTATATCAATACGATTCAGTCCTGAGAATAGATATAAAGAAAAGTTTTGCGAAAGAAAGTCCCTTAAAATTTGCCATCAGTCGATATTCTTCCGAAGTAATCATGCGATGTCAAAGAATCATGATTCTATGATTCCGTAAACATGAACGCAGATTATGTCGGTGATGGACAAAAAGGATTTATAACAAATCGGACTTATTAAAAGTATTAAAACTCAAATCACAAGAATGCACAACAATGCAGTTTGGAAATTTCCAAATTGTACAATCACCTTACTCGGAAATACCACCGATACAAACAAAAATCAATGCGAGATACATTATTAAAATGAGCGAAGCACAAAGTGTATCTTTGGATATATTGAATGTAATTGTGGACGGATAATTTTATGGAATTCGATTTCAAGTACTTCAAAGCCGATCTTTTCCTCATTTTGTCGAATTTCTTCTCTAAACTCTCACTCCTGAATGCCTGGCGTCAGCATAATTTTTATTCGATTTTTCATAGAATGTTGGCTGTTTGTTTCCTGAAGTAAAAACCGATAGTAGATTATAATTGTCACTGCGTATTATTTATTAGAATACTTTCCATATTTATAGCTCAGCATGTAATTTTATCCTATTTCATTGATTTATGTGGATGAATATTAGAGCTTCAGATAAGTGGATAGTCTGGTTAGTAATAATGGATAGGCGTGGTTTTTGCCATTATATTTAAAAGTTAATGAATTTTTGAGAAATGTGACGGCACCAACAAAAATATTATTAACTATATTATTCCCTTTTTACCTGTACATGCACAAAAGGACTTCTTAAGTATAAATGCAATGGGAATCGAAGTGAGATGAAAGCAGTAAAAGAAGCGGAGGAACACGATGCGACAAGGATTAACACCAAAACCTTCGACCTGGAATAAAAACACTTTCCGCGACCGAATAAAAACAACAAAGAGGAGTGGAACAAAGCGCAATTGCGATGATAAAGTATTCATACCACCCCTCCCCCTTCAACTGAAGGACGCTGACATTTTTAAAACGGGCGAGGATCGTGTTTTGTTTCCCTTCGTGCGTGGGCTTCTGTTTTTTGGGAAGTGCTCGCGAAGACAGAAATACTGCAGCCAAACTCTTTTCCACTCTCTCCATTTGGGATGTGCTCTTTTCTCCGTGTATTTCTTCCCTCAGGAGGAAATTAAAAGCGAGAGGGGATGTTGAGGAAGGTCGTGGGTATACGTACAGAATTGAGTTCCAAACTTGAGAAAATTTATAAGATGAATTATCCGCCGGCAAACTTTATATTTTTATCGTATTGTTTATTCCGATGCTCTATTCCAGGAGCATGTAAACTATGGTGAACATCGACCTTTTAAAGAATTACCACTTACTCCCATGTCATTGTAAAACGAATATCAGAAAGGACGATTACATGATCTTTTTAAACATTTGTTTTACTGTTGGTGCTTCTCATATTGTATGAAACTCAATCAATTATTCCAATTCTATATCTCTCCGAAAGGAGAAATACTTTTAGCTATAAATAATGGTTAATTATATAATTAATTTTGATAATCTTTTAGTTGACTCTAAGTCGATTTTGAAGCTGTGATCGACTAACAGACATATGGGGGTCTACATCGACAACTTTTTGGATCTACTCTCTCTCTCTACTCCCTTCAATTCAGTCATTAGCAGAGAATAAGTAATAAATTACGCTAAAAATCTAAGATTTATTATAGTTATCATTAATAGAGAACATTCATTAATTTACGACTTTTCATATCACTGTATATTGGGATGAAATGGATTTATGAGCTCCTCAAACACTGGCGTCTTAGACAGGTATTTTCGTTGTTTCATTCTGTAGCGACTTTTTATTCCGTTCCGCGTAAAATGCATTATTTTTTAAAATTTTATTGATTTTGCAAAAAAGCATATATTTGGCTGCGTGAATACTTCGGGCTTTTCTCAGAGCATTTTCCATTTAATTTTAAGTACACAATTTTTACCATTTTAATTCTACAGCTTTAAATTTTTAGTTTTATTTTAATTATATAGAATATAATTTATTTCTTTATGTATGGTACATTATCTTCTCACTTACTTTTTAAGTTACGGTTGGAATTTCAGTTTGTATCGGGGGTATTCACACCAATACTTGTGACTTATAGGAGAATGCTCAATATTCGCCCATATAAAGATATCATCGAATCGTTTCAATTTCAACACCCAATTAGTTTATCTTTACCTTTTTAAGACTTTCACAGAGAAAATTGCAAGTAGATACGGCAGATAAATACATTTCCTCTTCATAGTTGTAAAAATTTAAAGAAAATGAAAATAGTTTTCTCACTAAGGTACTGGACAGGAAAGACTAGATAGTATAAAATTCTTCGAATTGCATATTATAGAAAGTAAAAATGAATTTGAAGTTTAAATATTTAAGACCGTTCGTCGCAATATAATATTACTTCAAAACTTTTCGCTTTTCTATGAAGTGCACTAATTAAATCCTAAGATACTATACATATTTTATTATATACATAAACATACTAATAATTTACCTGTCAGGATTTGAAGCATAAAAAACAACATAATGAAAGTTGAGATATCAGGATGATGATATGTCGGAATACAAAGATTAGTGTCACTAGAAAGTCTCTTTTTATATCTAACCCTTCGACAATTTGTATGATAGAGATAGCATAAAAAAGTGCACGGAATAAAATTATATTATGGGTTTAGAAACCTAAGTTGGTGTTAAAGATAAATAGCCCAATGCAGGAAAACACTCACAAAAAGGGGGGTGTATTGTATATAACAGGAATCCCTTACGATACATACACCGTAAAATATCGAACATAAATGTAATAGGTCCCCATGTGCAAAAAATGCATTAGAACTTGAAAGGACGAATGAAGTCAAAGCAAATTTTCGGAGGGCGGATTTGATTGTTAATAAAGCTTCATTTTTGAGGCATAACTTCCAAAATTCCTCTTTACGGATTGCAGCACAGAATGAGAGTCGGAGGGCTCACATATAGAAATACTGCAAACTCACGAATGCTCATTGCTACGGTTTTGCTCATAAATCCAGTCGCTTCGAAAAATTCTCTCCGAGAAAAAAATCAGCCCTTCGAAAGCTCCCCTCCATCACACGTCGTCTTCTTCTGCTCAGAATTGCTAACTAGGATTAAAAATCAATACTCTCCCCTCTTCCCGCTAGACCTCTCCCTTTCCACATAAGTCCTCCTTCATTCTCACGCTTTCATTCCAGCTTTGCTCTCTCCCCATGCAATTCTAACGCATTTTCCCCAATCGCAGGATATCTCACCCTTCACTTTATTATACCCAAATCTTCTTTCGATCTTTTTCGAGAGGAAATATTCCATTTTCTTCGTCATTCTCATAGTATTGCCGAATTTACGTCATTCACTTTCAGATTTTCACTCAGGCTCACCTTTGGGGTGCTGTCATTTAATTGCTTGAAAATTTCGGAACATAACTTCTATCGATATCATGTATATCATATCATGTTGTATCATATTATCGAACTTCCAAAAACTGTATTATAATAAAAATACTATATTTCTTCTCCATTAGATAAAAATCACTTTGGAAGACGAATCTTATGAGAAAATTATGAAATATTATTTTCTTTAAAAAACGACCAAAGCCAAAATACGCGAAATGTTATAACTTTTTAAGTTGCCCGTTGTCCCTTGGAAAAATGGTCGTGTTGTACGAAAAATGTTTCTTCCTCAACGATATTTCTGAAGGCGAATATAGCAATTTCCCGCCAAGTGGATGAATCGGATTCGAGTCCAGATTTCGTCAGACTTTCTTAATCTCTTTTTCATTTGGGATTTTTCCAGATTGCAAGACGAAAAAAAGCGGAATCCAGATACGCACTAAATAAATATCCAAGATTCCGCGGCTTGGAAATGGTTATCAAAGACCGAAATTAAAAGTAGAGATCAGCTGCCCGTGACCACTTCCTCAGAGGCAAGAATTGTAAAATAGTAATGCTCTTCATTTCACAATTTCATCCGTTCCGAATTTCACTATTCTTTATCTTAATAATGTCCTACCCGGTTTCATCTTTCTACTCGCCCCTTCAATATCTACCTTAAAAGTACCCCTCTTTCTCTCTTCTTTCATATCCCCTCTCTTCCTGACTGAAAAATTTCTTCTCCTCACCGGGTCTCCGGTATTTCCGTCACTTCCTCATGGCAACCAGATCTCTTTCATTTCGAGATTTCACCGCTTTGCCTTAAAAAACCAATTCATTCTATTTTTACCTGCCTTCCGAGGGAATCGGAATATTTCTGGAGGCGTCTCTCGCACTCTTCTTTATCCGATCCCGCCGTAAATGAACGTGGAACAGATTACAATCGTGTTTTGCTGTTCACGGAAGAATGGAAAACGATTGGTGGAGAGATGAAACTGGGGGATTGGTGAACCGCAAAACAAAGATTTATTATCCCTCGGAGATTTTTGTTCTAATATTTACTGATAAAACCCTTTTCTCATTCAAATCTTAAATATGCAAACATCGATAAGTATAATAATAATGAATTTTAATCGAAAATGTTTCGCGAAAACGGAATTTTTAAGTTGGAGTTCCACAGGGAACGCCACTGGGTCCCGTTCGATTATTTTTTCAGAGCAAAAAAGGAAATCGCGTGAAAACACTAGTCCCTCGGAATATTGATGTCGACAAGCGTGTTTCCGAACCGAACACGGATGGACTCATTAGATTTTCATCGACTGGCGGCAGGAGTGGGACTAATTAGACAGCGATTATCCACGGCGACACAGGCTTAGCGAAAGGAATCAAACAGACGCCCACCACTGTTTTAATCCCTAACATCCAGAGGGAAGACGGAGGGCATTTTTTATTAGAGCATAAAAGGGGGTTGGAAGATGTTGTGACTGAGAAAAGGGAAGAAGCGTTGATGAGAAGGGGGGAAGGAAACGCCGATAGGCATTGAGAATCTAACGGGGGTGAATGGCAGGGGGTGGAGGAGATTTTTAGGAGGGATGCTGAAAGATGGGGTGTTTTAGGGAGAGAAAGAAGGATGCCTGTTGTCATGGAAACCTCCCCCTTTTTTCAGCCGATCCCCGTTAAAAATGGAGATGGGTAAAATTGGGAGGAGTGGTGCTTTTGAGGAGATGGGGGATGGTGAAATGGGGGTTGGGTTGGTGGTATGAGGCCCACTCCCTTCCCCGTCCCCCATTTCTTCATTTTACTCAGACTTCCAAGTGGACGGATGCTACCTCTCTCTAAGGCTTTGCGAAAAATCCTCCTCCTATGGGTTTGATATTGGGAGACTCTTATTTTTTCATCCTCGTCTGGTAGCATCTTCCTTTGCTATCCTATCCATTACGCTGTTGTCTCTCGACTCTTTTTAACATTTTCCTCCGTTGCTTTTGCGATCCTCTTGTCACTTTCCCGTTTCTGGGTTTCCTCGGCCTCGATATGGAAATCCTTTGCTTTTTTGTTCGGGGATTAATAAAGCGGAAAATAATGTTCTAAAATTTTTGCGAGAAGCGACGGAAAACGTTGCGGACGTCATGTCGAAGTTTGTGACGGTTTGAATGTCGAAAAACAAACAATTCTTTGGAATTACCCTGGATGTGGATCAAACGCTTCTCTTGGGGTTCCTCTTCGTATTTCATATTAAAGCAGACCGTCAGAAGCTGTCGAGGAATCCACTAGCTTGTCAGATGAACGACGCACTGCTCATTTTAGTTTTATATTCAAGGAACATACTCTTTCAGTTTAGGAGTGCAAATAAAATTCATCTTTACAAATGCATGTAGTTAAGACACTGATATGATCTAGTTGTGAAGGCAAGAGATTTCATTGCTCAAATATTTTGATTAAATTATGAACCATAAATACTGAAAAGGTTTATTTTTAATTCCAACGAACTTTTCATGAGGAATTCTTTCGAATCTGCTCGTGAAGCTTGAAAGTTTAAGGATTATGCTTGATTTTCATATGTATGTATGTACTAACTCATAAGGTAATTCAAAAAAACACTGGATAATAGATTTTGGTGACTACAACCTTTGCATCAGTAGCCATACATCTTTCAAATAAAACTGCTGTGACTTTATGTGTACGCTATTTCGAAAACAGTTGTATTCCTAAAGCAGAAGCTTCCGACATATGCAAGGTACTAATAAAGGTACACATAGGTAAAGGTAATGTTCATATATTGGCAACATATTATATCCCGAATATCTATGCCTTTGATGTATGTTTCGGAAAATAAGTGTTATGTGAATTAGAAAAAAAATAGCTGAAAGCCTCGGAGCAGCGTTGAGCATTTTTCCATTTAGTTATCTGATGGATAAGGAATAATATGATATTTATCAAATTAGGGCCGAATTGAGAAAGCGGAGAAAATTAAACAACGCTGAAAAAGTTCGGCTCCGGACAGACGAAATTGTAATTGGAAGCTCGATTCGTTTCTGTCATTTGTGACCCATTTTTAAAGAAGTTTATTCCTTATCAGCTGAGATTTTCCTATTGTGCCACAAAGTAAATGGGTAAGAATGGTTGGAGCGATTTAAATCTCATTTAAAAAGATTATGGCGAACTCCGATAAGGTTTTAATTTAACGTGAGAAATAACAAAAAATTTCACCCCTTGAAAAATGGAAAAGGGCGAAAACTCAACAGAATTTCCGGAGAAAAATAACAAAATTGATCAACCATATATTACTGTTTATCCAATATGTAATTATAATCCGTTTAGAAAGAGAATAAAGGGAACATTATACGAGGGTGGTCTGAAAAGTTTCTAACCCCAGATTTTTCAGAAAATTTTCAAAAATTTTCAGAAAACATGTCGAGAAATGGCTAAGTGTAGGAAACTTTTCAGACCACCCATGAAAGTACTCATAGCTGGATATTGTATATCATTGTGTGCGGATGTTTAGAAAGGCAAGTATTACGTACATAAGTAATTATTTCTCGTTTTCGGAAAAAGCTACAGTAAATCCCGTAATATACTCTTAAACCTACTCGACGTGTGCCACTATTGTTGTTTGAATTTAGAGATATTTTCCGACTCAAAATCAAAGTCAGCATTTCACAAATCTTATCCAAGAATCCGAATGTAAGCAATTTATTACGACAAAATAATTACAAATATAAGACTGGGTTTATGAATTATACAGAAAAAAGTCAAATAGGATTTGGCTGAATGTTGGCTTATACAAGAGATGACATTTTACAAACACTCACAGTTACAATAAAATTACTTATCTATTCCGATGTAAACTTTTACTTCTTCAGTTCTGACTTTTTCATCCCTCTATCAGTATACTATTTACAAGATTCAAAAAAAAATTGTCCTCAGCTTATCTATTCGTTAGCAAATACGTCACTTCCCATTCAACATCTTTCTAATTTTGCTTCTGTTTATACACATATCAAAGGTAAAACACATTCTTTCTTCCTTCATTAAAATTCAACTATATATGACTATATTAAGGAATCTGATATTCAGGAGTACATTCTATGAGATGAGGAAAAGAGATTCGGAATCTTAGAAGCAGCACCTTCCCAGCGAAATGAGTTCAACCGAAGGGTGTTAGAATAATCTTCATTTTTGAATTAGATTAAATTCACTGCATCAATGTTGAATTATTGTTAACTAGTGAATGTCTTCAATTTTAAATATCCTTCATGAATGAAACCGAATCTATTAATATAAGTAAAAAATTAATAGATAAAAATAGCCAGATAAAATGTTATTGAACCTAATGCAATACATGGAGATTGCCTGAACTCGCAGAATTTTCAGTTGAATTGAATGTTCAAATTATTAAAAATGGTACTATTACTATTAGAAATAAGTCGAATTCATTCTGTTATTAACTACCAAGAAAATCTGCTTAATTAACGTTTATTTCATTGCCTTTGAAAAAACAGTCTATTATGGACTCCTCTCAAAAGTCTCGACCAAAAGAATTCGTACTAAACTTATAAACAAGGAAACTGCTCTCGCATGAAACACGCCAATGATTTAATCACGTTTTGAATTGCGTTGATCCTGTTGGCTCGGAGTCACCTTACGACAGTCACGACGCCAAAGCGCGAAGACAAAAGAAAAGAATCGATCGCGGACAAGAAGTCGCGGGAAGGCGATCATCAGAGAGAAAGAAAGAATTTTCACGAAAAATAATGCCGCTAAAACCGTAATATTTACCTCGACGCTTTTCCAGATTAAAATAAAAAAGACCTCTCTTTTTCCCAGTGGCTTTTCTTCCCACATAATACCAAAAGAACTCTCTCTCACGGGGCACACGACGTCATAATCTTCGGTATAATTTCCCCACCATCAACAGAAATGGAGGGAGTGGAAAAAAGACAAAAGAGAAACAAATTGCGTGCGTTTTTATATTCGAACCCAGCCCTCGCTCCCCAAGCACTGACGATCGATAGACTTTGGAGTCCAGGTACTAATTAACCCCCACCCTCCCGTTCTTGTATTCACCTCGCCTGTTTTTTACACGCCGTTTTCCCTTCTTTCGCTGTTAACTTCTGTGATTCTCTCTCTGTACGCTCATCAAGTAGCGCCTGATTACGTTTTTCTCCTTTCATTCGACACGTCTCTCAACTGCTGTACTCTTGCGGAGTTTCGTGAGTTGCCTAAGGGTTCGATTAATTTCGGTGGTATTTTTCCTTCGGTGATCGCGGTCTTCCGAGCTTTGGGGAAAAGAAACACTCGAATGGAAAGTCTTTAAAACGTAGCATACTGTATATGGATATGTAATCAAAGAAATATCTCGACCATACTGTCAAGCGCGTCTTTCGGTACAGCTAAGCCTCATTTTGGCCTCAGATCTAAAAGTCTAGATTTCGAGCTTACAGAGCTTCGAAACATTGCGTAGTATTATTATGGAGCTAAAGTTAATGAAGGTCACAATTTCAATTCAGACGGCCTATTGTAATGGTTAATAAAACCATTGTAACTCGATACACTGTGCCGAGTTTAGAAATGTTGCAAGTTTCTTATGAGCTATAATTAATAAGAAATTTGAAAAATATAATAAAGAAGGTTTGCTCAGACGATATCGACAAGATGATGTTATGAAACATAGGTCGTATGAAATGATTTATTTAAATAGTGTAATGTGATAAGTCTACAATAAGTCTACATCCTATTTTTTAGTTTATCAATGAGAAAACCTGGGATTAAGTATGAGTATTTTAATTCACCAAGGCAGATAAGATTTGTAACATGTATTTAATCATGTAAACTCAGACCAAAATATCTTTTATTATATTAGAAACCTGCAAGTTATCATAGAGACGTTGTATTAGCTATGTGGATAGCTAGCTAGTGTTGTTCTTATAATTAGTAGTAATTTTAAAAGTAGTTTGACAGCTGAGGTCTTTCCACAGCCGATCTCCCAGCGGGAATCGAACCCCGGGATTAAAGTCGAACGAGTTGCCCACTTGGCAATCTGAAGGTCCATTGTGTAACTTTTTCTCAATTTAAAATTTTGAAGCTTCCCAAAATTATTCGCCGACTTAAGTGCTATGCCTTGGTGCGCCCCAAACAGGTCGTATAAGCTGAGGTTTGTACCATCTCACACAGCAAAGGAACTTCGCTTTCATTATTAATTATCGATGAAGCTGACTGTGCATTGCATCAGCTCCATCGAAATCTCTCTATTCGTGACTTAGCCTCGAGCAGATTTCCAAGTTCAGAAATCACAGCAGCATGATTGCTCTTCGGCCGATGATTCGGCGTTTATTGATTTTCTAATACTGCATTCTTCCGTCGCTGTATTCGATCATTTCAATGTTAGCAGTTTTTGATCTTTGAATTTCGCATGTTATTCAAATGTCGTCAGTTATTGTATACTGTGAATGACAGGTTCGATGGCCTTAATACTATAGCCTAATTACCATTGCTTCATAGAGAAATTTACAGAATATAATTTAAAATTAAACTACTTTTAAGAGGCAGCCCACTTAGAGAGATATATCCCGAGTTAAATTCTAAAAATTAGTTTATCTCTTCATTGAGAGTGTCCTTTGACGAATTCTACCACGAGGATTTCTATTAGTGTAGCATGAAATTCTCAGGGATATTCGATCGATCAAAGATATTCCCAGTGGAAAACTTAGCCTAATCCTCATCTCTTTCAGCATTAAAAAAGAAAGCAATACATAAACTTTTGAGATTATTATAAATATGAGGGCATAGTAGGATGGATTCACTGGAAGGCCATCCTTCCCTAATGGCATATCCGAATAAGTACAGGTATGACAGAGACCATGATATGTAGATGTGAGTTTCTACGCTTACTTAAATGCATGTTATTTAGAGAGAAAACATCATTTGACAGTTCACTAGAGAGAAATTAAGATTATTTTGTTACTCTGAGATGAGAATAAAATGTATTTTCTATGATCTAAATCCCTCCTTGGTAAGTTGCTGTACCCGCTCCTACGTGTAATCAATTCATAACTTCATTTGATAACATATCCATATTGCGAATCTATTGGGAACACTCGGTTCTTAATGTTCTTGTGTGAGTCGAATCCCGAAACTTTTGAAGTCCACCTGTTATGAAATCGTAGGGCATTCCGAAAGCATCCCTGATCTGCTCTTCTATTTGCCCCACACCATTTCTCCCTCCCTTCGAAAACATCGAAACTTACAACCACGCGATCTTTTTTATTTCGCGCGGAAGAGGGACAATTATCAGTCGGCGCCCCCCATCGCCCCCCCACCGATTTGTGCCCCCCCGCTAAAAGCCACCTCACCTCACTCGTGAATTATTCATCGAAGCAAAGGGGGCCTGCATTTGAGAGAAAGGGGTTCGTTTGAACTTCCATGGCAACACACACCCCTGCGAGGTGTTATCGCTTTGGGTTTGTCCGAATGTGTGTGGCTTCATATCCTCCCGCTCTGCTGTGATCTCTCATGGCTCCAAATTTTCTCCCCCATCGATTCTTGCGTTCACACACTCGTTTGTTAGCCGGCGGAGTGGAGAGGCGAGAGAAGTGAAGAAAGTAATTCTCTCATTAGCCTCTCTCTATGACTCCTTTCTTCCACTTCTTAAACGTGGCTTCTCAATGAAAGGTGCACATTTTGACAGATATTTTGCGCGTTTGTATGTATTTCGTAGTTTTTAGAAAGTAAGGGAGTATATGTATTTTATAAATATTTGGATCCTTTCTAAGCTTCCATTAAGTTGCCTGTATCCACAACCTGAATTTTTCCTATTAAATTTCGATTTAATTAACTCTTATTTGCATTTCCTATTTTGATCTATTTTACATTTACACCCAATAGGTCAAATAGTAGAAGAGAGCCTTGAATTTCAATCAAGGGACATCAAAGCACTAATTTCTCTTATAAAAATGTAAATGAACTGAAGCGATTTTTCTGCCAAAAATCGTTCTTCGTTGCTTCTTACCTTCCTCTATATACAATTAATTCATATAAAATGTGACATGTTAACTATAATGATTGGGATTGAATAAAGCATGTTCACAGATGTTATATACGGTTTCTATTTAATAATTTATTCTACCTACTTTTCACTCTTACATCATGTAAAAATCCAGTCACAATTTCTTGAAAATATTTCCTATTATGTTTCCTAGTTCGTCGTCTTCTTTTCCTTCTCTTAGATTGACATTGAAGTAGTCTAATTTCATTATTCCTGACCAAATATTCCTAACCTCTCTTTCTTTTCTTGTCTCAGGACAGAGGTCCTTTTCTTATAAATGGCTAACGAAATCTTTAAGGACTTGAAGTATGGGCGCTATGATTTGCTATAGATAAGGCGGAATAGGGGATTATTTATTCTTTTTCCTTGGTTTCTGATTACTGCTTACAACTTTTGCCTTTCCTGAGGTCGCGATAAGAAATTCGACGAAAAGAGTGACCGGCGCGCGAAATTTTCATGGCGAATTCCACCGAAATATGGATTAATGTTTATTTTTTAAGGCATTTTACGTACGAATGGCAATCGTTCTCGGGTCCCTTTGTTAGTATGTCTGGGTCTCTTTTAGCAGTTTAATGTCTTTCTTCTCACGCCATACCTAAAACTATGTCTATAAAGGATTATATTTCTCTCTCCTTTTTATTTTTAATTAAATGTGTCTGTCTTCCTTCAATGAAAAACGGAATCGGAGATCCTTAATGAATAAATTGCTTATTCAATCTAACCTTCTATATGTTGATAACCAAGACTTTGTCGTAGTCAGATGATAAATAATATATCAAATCAGTCAGTGATGAGCAATCCTCGTTGTATTTAAAAGGTGAAATTTTCTCGAATTCAAATTTAAAGCACTTAATTCGAACGGAATGCAATATGAAGATAACGCGATACGACTGGCATTGGGATTGTCAACTACGACAATGATAGAATGCAATATAATACAATAACAACTAGACATAACATTCGGATACGGAATCGTGCTACATTAAATGTGAAGTAATTTATTACTACAATGTAGCTGTATAATGCTGCATTAAAGGCTTCAAATCATGGAAAATACTCTAATGAAAAATTAATTAAATATTCTACCTCAGAATTTTATCTACATTCCATTTATACCAAAACTTGAGTTTTTGATTGATACTAAATTTCTGGTATGAGTATTTTTAGGAAATTTTCTAATCCAGGCTTTAGGTAAAATTAAGCTCTACCTGTATGTACACGAACGTTGTTATTGTCGCGACAATGTCGAGCTATAATGCTAAGAAAAGAAGTCTAATCTTCAATCGGAGGCGAAGAATTACCATTTCTTTCTCACCTCTTTGACCCTCTTCACAGTCTTACGAAAGCATTGATTAGCTCTCGGGTCCTTGTGTAAATATATACCCATTTTCTCCCTCTTAAACCTCCGTTCGCTTAACCCTTCCGCCAAATCCCTCGCAAACATCCACCCCATCCGATAAGTCCATTACACCCCATAACGCCACATACATTCCCACGCCCATCAAACAAACAAATCTGGAACATCCCTAAGTCTCAACTTCCGCCTTTTACAATACGTCCTTGCGCATGACTCTTTCACTGTTACATCTTCCTATCCATCATCTCGAGCTAATTTCTTTCCACCTTCATTTCTTTCATTCTTATCTGGCAAAGTACCATCTACTGCTCCTGGAACCACTTCGTGATGGCGCAATACTTTCCATTCTTCTTTCGGGACAGAAAAAGTTGAGTCTTTTATCGACCATCTTCTTACAATCAGTTCACGGCTAAATGAAAATTCTTGCAAGAAATTCACATCATTCGATGTTCTCTAAGTCGCAAGATTCAATATATTCATTTTTTCAATAGTTAATTCGGTAAAAGTGAGTGATATTAAAATATCATTTTTTAATTATAAAAGATATTATACTTAAAATTATATAAAATATAATTCAAACAAATATATTAAAATTAGTACCAAGGAGAAGCGGACCTGAATAACGTCTGACGGGAGAAGATTTCGGGTTCGATTCCCGGTCCCTTCAGACTTTTTTTCAGGCCCGTTTCTCCTAGAGATTTTTTCTGAGTGTACGCCCCTATGTGCAAAGTTACCTTTACCCTTGTATTAAAATTAGTCTTGATTGTATCTTTAGAAAATAATTTTGTCTTGACCCCAAGATATAAGAACAAATGCGTTCTAGTCGATGGAGTACATCGGCTTGTTTTTAGAGTTAGTTGAATAAAGATGACAGAATATCACAAAGAAATGTAATCTGTCAAGTTGCTTTGGGTAAAATTGAAGCTTTATCAGTAAAAATAAAATTAGATAAATACATTACTCTTCAACGAAAAACACGATCATACGATCGGGCTCGGCCATTATTTTTACTTCTGAATAATAAAAATTATCTTAATTTCAAAATCAGATTAAACACACCAAAGTCTAAAGTTATTGAGTTATTGTATAATTTATATATATATATATATATATATATATATATATATATATATATATATATATATAAAGAATCAAAGATATAATATCTATACCCTGAGAAGTATTTAATCTAAAAGACGGTTCCTAAATGACAAGCACATAATTAAATCTCATCTAACAGTAAGATTTTGATGAAATTATAATAAATTACGGCTGGAACAATCGTTTTTCTTATTACTTTTGACTCTCCTGTTTCATTTATTAGTTAGAAAAAAGTGATAAAAAGCTGTTGAAGATTAAACTACGAAAGGAAATATTGGGGGACGGAAAAGGAAATTAGCAAAAAGGGAGCGGACTCAAGGAAATTAGTATTTACGATTGGAATTTTGAAAAATACCCTGAGTAATTCAATCGGAGTGATACGTGAGAAGGGATTGGAGGACGGAATCAGCTCTAGATTGGAAAATACGATCGGGGAAATTAAGTCAGGAGAGGAAAAATAATTCATGCCAAACTTCGGATGAATTTAAATAGTCTTACGGATGCAAATGAGTTTCACGTGGGCGATACATTTTTCCTAAAATCGGGAAATTGACGCCGGAATCAACTTTTAACGAAGATTTATCCTTCCCTTGCAATTTATTTCGCTGATGGAGAACCGAAGGCCTAATCTAATTAAAGAGTTCCAATATCTCAAAGCAAAAATGGTCGATCGAATATGGATATCGCATTTGCATTGCTTCATCACATTTATAATTGACTCTGACGTTTTCAAGGGATCCAAAATTTGTGGACCACGTATGAGAAGGAAACGAAAATAGACTTGGAAATTATTTATGATTAAAACATTACATATACTATCGTATGATAAAATTCGATGAAAAAATACATATAAAATAGCGCATTTCAGAGTTACAAACAAATACGGATTTTATCGGCTTTCAGTTCGTAAGAAAATTTCCTGCGAAACATTATTTCATTCTGTAATATACTTACGTGGTTTAAATGTTGAATTGAATTGTAAATTTATTGAAATATTCGATTGTTCAAATATTTATAAACACTCTAACGCTCGAATTGGAAAATCTATAAAATAATATAACTAAAACTTCTCGAAAAACAGCCTTTAAGTTTCCAGCAAATCATTATTTCATGATTTTCAACTTAGATAACTGACTATGATTTTAGTGGAATAAATAAAGCATTTTCTAGAATTGGTGAAAAGTACTGAAATGTGATGATAAATTTTTATTTAGAAGGATACTATTAAGAAATGCATCAATTAAAAGCTGTGGCTAAACCGATTAATTTCTTACTGCAAGAAATTTTGTCAAGATCCGCAATATCATCATTAAAAGCGAGTAGGAATAGAAAATGAAAATAAACGTCTCCCACTATAAACCAAAATTTTTAGGAGCATAAAGAAACTACTCAATACTAATTAGAAGATACAATTGCTATATTCTTATTGCTCGGGAAACTGATTTCATTAAAATTTTCTTACAACCAGTCTTGCTGATTAGTAAATAGACTAATGAAAATTCTTGTGCAATTTCCAGAATCAATCAGATTTTCTCGAAACCACAAGATCCAGCATATTTATTTTTTAAAATGATAAATTAAAACTTTAAACAAAACTAAATGATAAATCCGTTTGATTAAATGAGATTTTTATTTGTTATATTGTTTCATAGAGGAATCTCATTGCCCAGGGATATGCGAACAAAATCCTCTCCACTCTTTCGTATCTTCTTCAATCCCTCATCCCTTAATCCGCGCGCACGCTGTCCACGGGCAATGAGACACACCCTTCTTGGTGTTAAGGAAATCCCAGTCGAAAGAGCCGCGTAATTAACACTCCTAATTCGTGAGGCGAAAAGCTTAAATCCTCTGCTAAACTTATTCTCGCTCCACCTTCCGGTAACATGCCGCCGATTACTCTCTCTCTTTCCAAAGAGTCACTCTTTTCCAGCCAGTGCTTTCATTCTTTCCTGATCATAAACCACAGGCCTGAATCTCACAGATTACATAACCACATCTTATACATCTAAATATATACCCTACAAATACAAAATAAATAAATATTTTTATTTCATTCTTATGGGATAAAGACGATAGTCTGCCACTCCAAAGGCGAACATATTAAATTCATTTTCAATATAATGCAATACAAAATGCAACAATTATCGGCCGAAATTGGGTCTAAATTATCCCATCTTTCATTTAATCCTATTCTCAAAGTACATGCATGCATGTATTCAGATTTTCAGCGATATCATAAAATATAATATATACAGCAAAAGTAAATAAAGATTAGTTGTGCTGGAAAACAAAAAATGTGCGATATTTTTCATTAGAGCAAAAATATATCAAGTGAAGGAAAGCAACCACGACGAGATGGGAGTGAAGAAAACATGCGAAATTCATAAGTCAAAGAAATAGAGCGAGAGCGGTTGCAGCATAACGAACAATAAAAATTACAATATTAATTAACCTATGTCATTTATATCAGAACTGAGTATTTTTCGTCGTAACTGAACAGAATGTTCATAAGTTATAGAATGAACATTAGCTCTATTAGATGCAAACTTTAATTCATAATAATTGACGTCTTCCTTTATGTTCTCTATTAAATTTAATCCTAGTTTTGCCTTTTCCATATTATTTAGTTCTTTCTTTCCTATACTTCACTCATTATTCGACCGCACATTTTTCTGCGATCATTTGGTCACTGTAATCGAGACCCTTTCTCCTTCCATCATCTTTCTCATTTGCTATTGTATCAATCTCAATTTTAAGCACAGATTCCTTCGACCTGATTCTCTCCATTATGATTACATGTATGTATATCAAAGAAGTAAAACACTGCCGACCTAAGATTTACCTTTTCCTAACATTTTCCAGTCACTCGCCGCCAATTCCCTTCACTTCATGAATTTCCTCCATAGATTTCGAGATGCATAACTTCTAAATTTAAATGGCTAAATTATAATATCTCTGTGTGTGACCGAGAATGAGCTCAACATACGTCACGTATACTAGAACCAGATCAGCATTTTAGCCGGTAAATGTGATTTGTCGTCTAGTCACTTCTCTTATCGCATATCCCTCGGTTATGTTAAAGGTAAGTTATGTTGCGTCAATATCTCGGACACTAAATGGAGCTCAATGAAAAGGAATGTTTGAACTCTCACTGGAATCTAATAATTAGGAAGATATACATAACAATCCCGTATATAATATATGCTAGAAAAATGAGGTGCATTTATAAAATGTAAATATCAATACAAAAGCTGACTTCTTTCAAGCAGATCCCTCCGCAACGGTCATCTTAAATCAGAAATCTTCTCTCTATCCGTCTTCTCCTTCACAAGTGTTCGTCTTGGGTTCTCCTACCTTCTCCATTACCCTTTCTACCCCTTCGACCAGAAAGGCCTTCCGGTCTTAATGGAGTGGGAAACGAGGATCGCTTTGAGATGATTAACGAATTCATTCGAGGAAGAGGACTTTGAAGGGATGCTATGCGTATCAGAGGCACACTCGAAACTCTGCTGCCAATGTTTAGAAATGGTGAGAGGAAGAATCTTGTAATTAGGAATTAAAAGAATATGCTATTTTAAGGTCCCTCCGATTCGGTTTACGAATTTCGATTTTTTTCACCCGGAAAATTATAACCTAGTAGGGATATAGGATCGAATAATATCCAGAATAGGGGCTCAAATAAAATAAAAAATCAATAAATAATGGAATGCATCTAATAAATGTCAAGAAAAGAGATTTGGTAGAATATTGTTAAAAGTGCTTCAACAGCTTCATTTCGCACTTGGGCTCCCACCAGAATTCGAACATATGACAGCATCAGAGTGCAGGTTCTCCTCGCTACCACTAGAGAGGTATAATCAATTTAAAATTTTAATAATTATATCAGGGCTGATCACAGCTTACGGAGAAAATTATCCACGACAAAGAAAATATCTGCAACTAGATAAACAAAAGATAAAAACTTTAGTATTAAATCAAATTCATTCGAAAAATTAAGATTAAATTTATTATCATATTATTGTTCTGAAATGATTTTAAATATCCTTACGATGATCCTTTATGAATCCAAATAAATAATTTTTAATTGCCTACATACTTCAGATTCAGATAAACTAAACTGCTTATAAGAGACGATAATAACATGTTAATATACAAAAATCTCATCTTTGGGAGTAGACTAATAGCTTTCGATTAATTGAAAGCATAAAATTATTCGAGAGAGAAGAATATCATCAAAAGAAACGAATAAATCTGGTGCCGGGAACGCATCTGACCCCGAAAAAGAAGAAAGCGCATTCGGAAGTGGGGGAAAAAATAATTTGAAGAATACCACAGGAGACATTTCTCGGACCACCAAAATTTAAGGAAATGTGCGGTTAAGCGTCGAAAAAGAGTTGGGGAAAATGCCAACGGAGGAGAAAATGGGTCCGGGAGAGACATTTTTCGGATGGGAAAAAAACGAGAAAAGGCATTAATTAAAATTAAAGATAAAAAGAAACCCCTGAGAGAGGAAAATTCCTGAGGGAGGCGCTAATGGGGCAAGAGTAGGGGTAAAAACGGTGGCGAGAATAAATGAACAAGGTTACGCTCATGAGGAAGTCAATTAACACTGGGAATGAGGAAGGGCAGTGTATTAAAAGAGAGGGTGGAAAAAAGAAGAAAATGGAGATGGAGGGTTGAACAAAGGAATGGAGATTTTTTAAGGGAGAGTCCCGGAAGAGTGGCGCGGAAACAAAAGAAAGCGATACGGCGCGAGGCAATTAATGCTCCCATTCTAGCGCGATTACTCATTTTCTCGAGGTGTTGACGACAATTTTGTCCGAAAACAACAAGGGTTCTCCCTTACGTTGTTTATTCAAACAATGGGAACTCGTTCGTGCGTCAAGGAATTTCAATCTGGACCTCTCCACGAAATTTTCCCCCTTTTATTTGCGTTCGTTGGCGCGATCAAATGGTTTGTCCGCCCGTTTTTCCAATTGTATCCTGAGAGATCGAGTTTAATTCTCTCCTTTCAATTATTTCCCGCCAAGATTTTTCCAAAACGTAATTAATGCTATGCGAAAGAATGGGATTATTTTTGAAAAAATGTATGGTTTTGATAAAAGATAGCAAACACCTTGTTTTATATGGATTGCAAGATACGATTGGTGGACACAACACTCTTATAGTTATTTTAGCTCTCCTTATTAACCTTATAATAATGGTAATTTATGTATATATTTCTCATATTTGTTTTAATTTCATTCCCAGCCAGATTAATTAAAAACCAGCGAAAATCTTCAAACTTTTAGGTGAAACTATATAATTAATTTTACAAAACTTATAACCTGCCCACAAATGCATTAATGTGTATTTGTGGGCAGGTTATCTATGTATGTATATGTAATAAATCGCTGTATTATCTATTCATTATTTTTTTCATCATGCCTTATCCTACACTCTGTATTTTCATCGCATCTTGTTTTTGTTTTGTAGCAATCTGATTAGAAAATGTTCTGTTTTGTTTAAATTATCTCTATAATACTGATTCCACATAGTTCTTTGTATTACGTATAAATATTAAAAATTAATCATTGTTTCTTGCTTTTATGGTTATTTTTTAACAAGAGTTCGTCAAGAAAGAATTAGTATCTCCTGGTACTCGTCTCGTTTACGCACACATTCCATTAAATTAATATAATAAACTTATAACTTAATTTTGTGAAAGCAATACAGGTCGTAAGAGATGAAAGCAATTTCAAAGTCTGAAATGGATAGCCTGTTCCCGGAAAGATTTAATCAGAGATATGAACAGCAGCATCTATGCTAGGCAAAGTCAAAACTGAAAAATAATTCTCTAATTAAACACTCTTCCGGATAAATAATTCCACCGAAAATCGGGACTTGATCAACGAATGTAACCTGCGAAAGAGGTCAACTCGTCTGAATAAACAGAAGAAAAATAAAGTAGCCGTGCGAGGTTCGTTACGTACTTTAAATACTGCAGCGAAAAAAATGAGAAACTTCAAATTATCGAGATAAAATACTGAACGATAATCTAACGTGGATCGGATGCTGAAAGAAACGAGTGGGTATCTTTGAAAAGCTCCGTCAGAGCGTCAATAGAGCCTTAAAATTGATAGCTCCCCAATTAATGAGACTGGAGAAAAAAATTGGAAAAGAAAACTGATCTTTCACAAGGTCCCATTAAGAGGGCGTAAAATTAATAGCCACCTACAGCCATTCCATCATTAATTGATGCCGAAAAATTAGAAGGTCAATTAAAAAGAGCCAATAAAATATTTATTTTTTTATTTTCCTCGACTACCCGGTTTATTCTACTTATTCTCTCCGTTTTAAAGATTTCGAGCGAAATTCTGTTGATTTCTTAAAGGCTCTGCGGAAAGACAAGATCCTTCATCTCTTAAATCAATCTCTCACTCATGAATAATTACTGTTTTCAATCTTCTTTAAATAACTGTTGGATATACGCAACGTTAACACGTTCTGCCGAATAGATTGAAGGAGCAAATCTCCATAAATTAAATTGATTTTTTGTATCAGAAAAAATCATCTGCAAGTTTGACGACGATTAAAGACTTTGCAGAATGTTCCATGTTTTTCATGTTTTAATGATTAAATTGTAATATTACGTTATGCACCTTGCTTAGCTTCGCTGTTACATTAATGCATTTTTGCATTATCACCTTAACAATATGTAATTAGAAGAACATAAGGGTCAAGAAGGGTCATATTTCGTTTTGAGTATCAGGATTGAGTGAAATATGATTTTATTATCTCTTACCTCAGTCTTGTTCATGGATCAGATGGTACGCAATTTACTGAGATAGAATCGATGTTGTATAATGACATCCATTCTGGTGACTACTCATTGAATACTATCAAAATATTTACTTATATGGTAATTGTGTTGCGCTAATCACTGCCATTCCTTTTTATAAAATTCTTCGAGGGAAAATTACTTCACTAATTATTGCCTAGTAAGCACATTCCTTCTATAGAGCATTAAGAAATGATGGAAGGATTTGAGATACTAACAGATCTCCGGACTGAATACATAAAATAGAGAAAGATCCTTTAAAACTATAATACAGTTGTTCACGGAACTGTCTTTACTAAAGTAATTCTCTGTATACTATTTACGTAAAGTTTGCAATATAAACTTCCTTTGATAAATCTTTCCAAAGCCAAATATGATTTAAATGAATTCCTTTTTAAAATTGTATATTGTCAGCAGAAATATATTCGAGAGAATATTTTCCGGAAAAAGAATTTTCTGAAAAAGATATCCTCGGAGGACCAAAGTGAAAATTATGAACAAAAAATTTTCATCTTGCTGCTGTCGATGGCTCATTCAATTTCAGCTTCTTTTGGGAACGTTTTTCTCGATTACGAGAAACACACATCCTGCAATCTAAGTCCATACGCTAATTACGGATCCCACTTGGGAGCGCATTTCAGACTTTTTCCTCACTTTCTTTCCCTTCGCTTTTACCTTCTTCCTACCTCAAATTCGCCTCAATTTAGTCAATCAGATCCTCCCCTCCTCAGCGAAGAGCCTCTGAGAACACGCTGGGACACCTAATTTCATTTGCATAACAAAATTGGCAAAGGCCGAATTAAAAGCCGCTGACCTTTACAGAAAAAAAGGAAGCCCTCTGGGATGAAAAAAGGAAGAGGTTATGATATAAAAAGGAGGCACATGTTCCGTAAGGGACGTGTCACCGGAAAGGGTGGCGAGACAAGTAGGGGAAGAGGAATGAAAAATATACGCCCAAAACTGTAATGCTTTGAGGGAAGGAAGATATAAGAGATTTTAAAATCCGGAGGTGTGAGAAAGCGAAATCGTAGCTGAAAGGAGCGAAGGGCTTAAGGGATTTTTAGCTCAATGCGACGAAAACTAAATTGAAGGATGGATTTTTTCTGGAATTGAGGAAACATCCTATACGAATATCTTTCGAATAATAAAAGCTTTTCCGTCACAAACCATGGAATAATGTTATTAAAACGTCTAAGCCTAAGAATTTTCGCTATAGTAGCCTGAATAGGATTTCGAGGGTAGAAAGAAAGCATAACGAACTATTTATAGCTTACTTTATAAGTCTGTTTATTTAATTTACACCAGCAAACGGTACAGCATCTATCTGCGCCGTGAGTAGCAAGACAGCGAAATACGGAATTCCTTGAATAAAACTTATGAAATTCAACTGAATATTGCCCAACGCAATTGGAAGTTAACTGAATATTAAATCGGAAAATATGTCTATACTTATATGTAAATGATAATCTGCTTTGTGTTTTAAACGGTTGAATTCACTATAACTCATTATGTGAGTAGTAAAATGAAATTTACCTATTATGGTATTATGAGGATAATACTTTATATCTCCCAAATTGATCGTAGTACTGGTGCGAGTTCAGGAACAATTAAGGATTGGAAACGAAGATCCCAATATTTGTCGAAATCAAATTAATTATATGATACTTGTTCAATTTCGAATCTGGACAGAACTGGATGCAGTTTTATTAGAACGACTCAAATTTCACCTTTTCTTACTGAGGCAACACTAAATTTTTTTTATTAAAGGTAGCGAGAAACTGCCTGTTGATAAAAATTAACATCTTCTTTGCAATAAGTATAATTTACATCATAACTGGAATATAGTAAAAATTACTGCTATCGGAAGTACTTTCTGTCACTTCTACTGGACTCGTAGAATTTATGAGGAAACGTGAATAATGCCTTTACTGCAATACGAATTCGGCGAGGATTGACGTCTCTTATAATAATGTAGTATAATTTAATATGAACATTTAAGTAGGCTCGTGCGGTGAATATGAGACCAGGCGATGTATTTACTTGAAATAAACAATAATTATTAAGGATAATTCATCCATGTTTTTATTATTTCAGTGTTACATTGCTTAAATTAAAATTTCAGAACCTCTTCAATTAAGACAAAGAAAAAGAATACATTTTAAGCAGTGTTACCAAGTTTACAAAAAATAATGAAAATATTTAACCAATGACGTTTTTCAATTTTTTAGAGCTATTGCATAACATGACTCATAGCATATCAACAGACGAACACTATAACACTGATACCAACATCAAAAATTATGGTAAATAATGTTTTCTATACCTTCTCCAAAACTATGAAGAAATTTTAATTTCATTTTATATTCTTAAATTTAATTTCAAATAAAATTTAATGGTTAGTCAAGTTTTTCTTCACACTGGGTCACCTTCACAACAGGAGAATAACCTTTGCTTTGCAAAAGTTGACTATGAGATTAGACATATTAAGCAAAGCAAACCAAAAGAGCGAAAGAAGAAAGATAAATCGCTGTTCGACACCCCAATTATTCTCACACGTACGCGAGAAAGAAAAATCCCGGAGTATGACAGTAAAAGGGGGAAAATGAGAGAGAAAAATTTTATCTCCAAAGGAAGGGTCGCCAGAAGTCATAGGAGAGTTAAAAAAGCGAATCAGAGAAGAAGGGCGAGGTGAAGAGAGAGCGTAATTATCCGAGTAAGATGGGTTGTGCGGGGAGAATCTTCGAAATGAGTGAAGATGGGGTGCGAGCGCGAGCTAACGCGGAAAGATTTTATTTCGGAAAAAATAGGCAGAGAAACAAGGTGAGGGGGTGGGAAGGATGGAAAAAAGAAAAACTTTTTTGCGGGAGCGAAAAAAAGAGATAATTAGGGTTTCATTGCCAAGATGTTAAACGGTGTGGGTATTAAATATGGGGAGCGGGTGTGAGAGAGATATTGTGCTGAAGGGAGAAGAAAAAGGTGTGGGGTGCGTTGATGGATGCTCAGAAAGGGTTAAAGAGGGGAGGAATTGAGACGAAAGCCTTTTAAAGAGGATGGACAGAAGTGAAAGGGAGGACTATATATTAATGGGGTGATTGATGAGATGTTTAATGAGTGGGGATTTTTTGCGTCGTTTTTTTAACCTCATTGCCGACCAAATGAAACAAAGCTTTTAGCGAGAGTGTCATCCACCGCTTCATAATGCATATAATTATCCGTTTTTCCAAGATAATGCGGTAATTATCCAGCTGTTGGGGCTACGGGGAGTATATTTCAATGGGCGATGGATGACTTATTCAGTCATGCGGCGTGTGTAATATTCTTCATTAATTAAGAGGAAAAAATAATTTTGCTTCACGCTAATAAAATTGTATCATTTTAGCTGACGATATATCTTTCTTTCCTCCAGCAAGCAACCCTCCATTTATCATTGCATGTGATGTTTAATATAACTAATAAGTAATAAAACCCATTAAATTTAGAGATTAAATCGCAATTAATACATCTACCTCTAAAGAAAGGCTTAAAATTAACATTTTTATCACATAACTTTAGTTCCTCTGACATTTTTAAAAAACAGCGAACGAACTGGAAATCTGCCCTGATAAATCTGTTTGGTATAATTTCATTATTTTCTAAATTGTAAGGTACTAGTATAGTACGTAATTGTGGTATATATCACATCTATTGTTGGTTGAATTCACTTGCAAATTCGAATCTCACATAACTGACCATGATGAATTATCATATTGTTAACATCATGTATATATACATACATAATAGAAAAATAACTAATAACTAAAAAATGAATTTTGAGAGATTGAGGATAAATAATCTCTAGAAAGAGATAGCTAGAAAAAATGCACAGCAGAATACTATTTAGCGGGTTTAAGAACCTAGCTTAGTCCTTAGGCTGACTACTCCACGGCAGGAAAACTCCCGCCAAAAGGAAGGTGTGAAAAATCTGCGATACAAACAGTTAAAAATTAAATTTTACGGAAAAGGTACGTTGTGGCATCTGAAAGTATAGATCAATACATGCACACTATACAGATCTAGAAATATAAGAAACACGTTTAGATAAAAGTAAACAGAAAATGAGCAAAATGAAGCATAAAACATAGAGAGGAATACTCAACAACAAAAACACAACTGAGGGAATATCGACGGAAAGCAGGGAAGTGATACGCCAAATTTAGCAACAGTTTCGAAGGAGTCGAGATAGGAGAAAAAAGCCTGGACTCGCGGTGGGAAATCTCGGAAATAAGAAAAGGGAGGGTGTTTGTGTTGGGCGTCGGATGGAAGGACAAAAGAGCGGAGACAATGCGTCCCTCTGTTGCGCTCCTTCCCTGCATCTGCCTACCTCACTTTCTTCATATCCATCACCACTTCCTTCAGATGTTGCCTATTTCATTTGCCAGTTTTGCTACTTAACTCACCTCCCGGTGATGCTCAACCTTCGCTTTCAGAAGCCTATTTTATAGACTCATGGGAATACCAAGCTAATTATTGATCCCTTTATACATTGGTACATCTGAAACGCCTTTGATCATTGTTATTGAATCGCGAATATTTTCGCAATATTTCTCTCTTTTGAGGTAAGTATTTGCATATTTACTTGTCTAGAAGAGTCAAAAATGAATATTTTAGCACGAGTAAGTGTGCGACCTATAAAATCGAAAGATAATAAGAAGTAAAAAATAGCAACATGACTGTGACTCGAACCCAGTTCTCTCACTCTCTGGGCAGACATTTTAATATTCTACGGAATACCTGCCCTTAGTTGGAAAGGGATCTGGCCGCAAAATTCATCACCAATACAAAATTAAAGAGAATCATCAGTCAACCCCAGAAGTGACAGAAATAAGAAGGAAATAAAGTGATATTTTTCATTCTTCGTTCAGTTTTTTTCGATCAATTTCCATCATTACTGCAGTTCGTTCCGCCATAAAATCTGAATAAACACGTAAATGCGCCGGGCCGAGAAATTTAGAAGCGCTCGTTGCGGAAGATTCTTACGAAACAAAAGCATCTCGAATTTTCGCGCTACATTCCGTGGTGGTCAAGAAACGGCTGGATCGAACCGTTTTTCCTTTCCTTAGAATCCACGAAACGAATATCTGTTCTTCCTCTCTCATCAACAAAGAGCTAAGACGAGAGATAAAGGACAAGTTTCCGAAGGAACTTGTCAGTTGAGGGGTGGAGGTCTGATGATCCCAGCCGAAGGAGCGGTCGAGAATTAACCTGGGCTATTAAACCCGAGGGCAGAGAGGTGGGGCTCTTAGAGTGAGAAGGGAAAGGTTTAAGAGGAGAAAGGGGACTGAAGAGATGCAAGAGAGAGTTAATGAGAAATGGAAAACGAGCGATGGATGAGGAGAAAGAAAGATCTTACCAGTATTTACATAGAAAACAAGAAAACTTATTGTTCGTGACTTACTTTAAAAAGGTTTTCGGGCGTCTAAAATTAAAACGGTGGTTACGTAATTCATTCCTAATCATACGTCGATATATATACACTCCGTTCAGAGATGAGTGGAAACGACATATGATGAGCCCAACTTCTTTCCGTTAATCACTTTTTATCACTTAAATCTGTGCATAATCTGGTAACTGGCTGTTGATAATCTGATCATAACAGCTATTGCTGAAAATTAAAATGAATTCCGTACAATCCAAATACTTCACTAAATGAAATAAATGTCGTATATTATGCTGATTTCTAAACCCAAGTTTAATTTATGCTTTAGGTTGTAAATAAATTTCATCATGGTGAATTATATAGTGTCGTTCATGCATTACTCTCTGACTCTGGATATCTGAATATAATAACGGACATATATATATATATATTTATATATTGAAAGCTACGAATCAGATTGTAACAGTATTTGCTGACATTAGAGATGCAATCGAGCTCCGATGGCAGAGAAGATGTTTTAAGTCGATTAAGTTTTTAAGCCGAATATTCCCCTTGCTTCTCTCACTTTGCATATTAATATAATATTGCCTGAAAAATTTCGCCATACTATACGAAAAGGGAAAAAATGTAGGGAAACTGGGTGGAAGAATAGGAAAATAAAAAAGAGATGTTATTTAAAAGGAAGAGTTAAAAATAGAGGAGATAGTGGCAAGGCAAAAACATAGCAGGAAAATTTGACGAATTCCGCGGTGGAAGGGATCGCATATTAACTACGTAACACCAAGATTCCGGTTTCTCGTTCCAGCTATATGGTCTTTTCTATAATTGTCTAATAAATGTATGTTAGTGAGATCATAGGGAAATTAGAAAAATTCTCGCCTATACATGTGAAAAATCTTGTATAAGTGAACATATACGATATAAATATGTAATAATAAATAATCCTCGTAAAACATTGGTCTGTTTGATGTGGTATAAATCCACCGTCACGATATAAATAGAAATAAGGCATCTGTAATTTTTTCAATATGTTATTTTAATATCCATCGTGAATAAATAACCTGTCGTAATGATCGAAGAAGACATATTTTTGACCTGTTTGGCATATAAACAGCTTATACTTAAGGAAGAATGCAGAGAGTGGAAAAGCGAAGAGGGAAGAGAGAAAGATCCCTTGAATCCTACAAGATTAAAGGCGCGAGAACGAGGCGATAAAACGAGAAAAGAATTGAGTTGGGAATGCGATGACGTCATCGCCCCGAAGTACGCAAAAGTCGACTCTTGTCGCGTGCTCGTTGTTCGGCGGTTTTTTTTCTTAACGACCTGAGTGCATGCGTTGAAATACATGGACACGCGTGTCGCGACATGATTAATTGACCGAAAACGAGCGAAGCAGTTCTCGATCGCAATTTGAACTAACGAAGGGACCAATTCGCTCCGAAAGGTTGCGCTCATACTTTTGGAGTTTTCATTCGCAGAATTTCAACAGGCGCGGATTTCTTCTAAATAAAGAAAAATTATTAATGCGCTATGTGTGAGGGACGATGTACTGTTGCACCTCGGCTAACGAATATAACTACACAATTAACTTCGTTAGCCGAAAAGAAATTTTCCATTCGGTCCCAGATGGGAAAAAATACGTGAAATCTGCCAAAACCTACGAATCTGTTCCTTTAGTGAGTTTGGGCATTATGTTTACTATTTTCTATGTGAACGTTCATGGGCGAACATCTCCAAATGCATTCGTCAAATTCTTATCGGCTGATGAAAATATCGCCGGCTATATTATTCGTCCGTCAAAGAATTACAGCAAAACGTTCACAGTTCACGATTTAAACGGAAAATTTCGCGAAATGTTCAGGGAGAGAAAAATAGTTACAAAATACACGCTTCAGATTTAACTTAATCTAAGAAGACGAAATATGTTGGTGATCTCCTTTAAAAAATTAAGGATAGCATAAAGTACGGCAACTTCTTAACAGAAACAATAATCATGTTCCAAATCAAGTTATATTTCCAAAACAAATGCAGAGAAAGGAGGTTCCGTTTACAATGACCTATGTTAAAATTTCCCGCATTCAGCATTTCTTTTCGAGACAACGCCATTCTTATAGTTACAAATTTGGAATAAAATAAGAAAAATACATAATGAAGATGGCACGTGTACAATGTGATACAGTTTTAAGAATGCTAAAAATAGTTTTGAATGGAAATTTGAAAATGAATATGCATCTAAAATTTAGTGACCTTCATGAATTATCCCGCCCACATAAATCAAGTGAGGTGACGAATCTGAATTCATGAAAATTTACCGCGCAGTCCCTCGAGCGGAAATAAATGACAGATATATTTAGGACAATGGAAGAGCATAAATTCGAATTTAAATCGAAATAACTCAGAAATATCGTGTAGTCTGGGTGAGAACATATAGCAGCACTATGCGATTCGTGTAGAATGTTAAGAATTCACTTACAACAAAAATTCTTGAGCAATTTTCCATATTATGCATTTTTATGATCATTGCAGGGTAATTTACATGTATTGTATACATCATCTAATCTATATTAACGCCTCTTTTATAAGCAGCTTTCGAAAAGTATTTCCCTCAACTAATCGAGGTTTCGAAGCAACGGTAATTTCATTTTACCGCCTAAATAATGCGCAGTATTAATTTTGAAGAAAGCATCCGCAGTAGATTTTATTTCAAAACACTGTGGCTCTTCTTGATAAGATATATTCGTAATTTCCAAGCATAAAAATTTTGCTCAACTCGGGCTGTTTCTCTAAAATCTACAAAAAGATTATATTATTTCCTAAAAGAATAAAACTAAGTTATTTCAGTGCGTATATTCCTTCGTCAAAATTAAAACAGTAACTAAAATCTTCCGGTTTAGCTGCTGCGGAGGGCCGTTGGAACTTCACGATGCGAAAATTCCCGAAATAAAAGAAGAAACAAAAAAGCAGCGGGGGACGCATTACAAAATATCATCATCGCAGCTGAAATGGCAAAAAAATATCCCCGAAATAATCCCTACTCTCCAGCAATCCCTCCCACACGACCGTCTTAAAAAATCTTAGTAGATTAAAACATTCCCCTCGCTTAATGGACTCCCAAATTAAAACTTAAAAATAAAAAAGCCCGGCTCGAAAGGGAAACATTTTTATTTTCCCGGCGAAATTTCTCGCGCCAGCGTTCACGAGAGAAAGGGTGGGGAAAACCAACCGAAAAACAAAATCCGAAAAGATTTGTAGGCAGGAATGTCGAGTCGTGTCTGGAGGGAGTGGGGGCGCTTTTTTGCCGATAGCTATACCCCGACGTGTACCACCTTCATTCCTCGTGCGTCCATTCTTACGTGCGTTCACCTCCCCTCTCTTTCATCAGCGCTCCCACTTGGTACGCCGGGGAGTGGGAGGTGAAAAATTGAGAATGATGAAATATTCAGGCATTCTCCAGCACCCTCGAGGTTCCCTCCAGCATTTCTCCCCAGAGCGATCCTTTGCTAAAATTTCTTGCCTCTCCGTCTTAGCCGTCCTTATATATTTGCATTCACGGAGATATTCTCACAGGAGTCTCGCGACGGGGGAGCGATAGCTTATTGCTTTCGAGGAGACAATTACGCGGTGTACTCGTGTATAAATCGACTTCGCAATTCTGTTTACTTCTCGGCTGTTTCATTCTTTGGGGATTACTCGTACTTCTTCTCAAGCCGTGCATGGTTAAATGTAATGAAAATGAGCGATTTAGCAAGGCAACGGAAGAGCAGCTTCCATAGCTGTTCGAGCAAAATTAATTGCTTGATTAAATTTTTCATCAACAGTTAGCCGATTTTTCTAATTCGAATTCTTGGCGAATTGATTTTAGGTATACATTTTCAGTATCAATTCGTTAATTGTTTCACGGCTCGATATGAACAGCTGAATGTTTGGTTCGTACAAAGACCTTATTTGCAATCATCCGGAAATACACATCTTGTACCTGAACACAGGTTTCTATATGGGATATTAATTACTTCTTGAAAATAGAACATAATCATGCCCAATAGTTCTTTTCTTTCTAGCTGCATGCAAAAGAAAGATAAGCTACTCGATACCTTTTCCCTATGCACAATCATCATGTATTCTGATCTAATAAATACAGCGTAAAGAACGAAAGAATGCTTTCATAATCAAAAAAGAGTGCTCTTACCATACTTACGCATTTCCTTACGCCTCTATCAGTGGAACAATTTTCGAGCTGAATAACTGAAGGCATGTGACAACGCGGAGTGAAAATCTCACCCGATGTACACAATGACGCTTAAAAAGGCGCAAATACTTCTTCGAGCGAAAAAACGTCGCGGGACAGAGCGCTGATATGTCTTCCTTCCGTACCCAGCAGTATATTCCACAGCGTAACGATTTACTGCGGACCTAAGCTCCATTCCTTCCTCTTTTCTTCCCTCCGAGAAGACTCTACGCGTACATTACCGTGTCCCCTTTCAGGGAAATATAGGGGAAAAAATAATAATAAAAGCACCAAAAAGTTCTTTCATCTTTCTGCCATTCCCCCTTCTCCTTTACCATCAATCCATCCACTCTACTACGGCCTGCTCGCCCTTTACCGCTTCGTTGGATACCAAGAGGGGTTCCCCCCCTTGCTCAGTGCCCGCGGAAATCGTGAATGCAAATTGGGACTGGTAAACAATGCGAGGAGAGATGCGGGGGTGGGCTGCCTCGTCAGAGGTTACTGTCCTTATAATAATTTTCCAGGAAACGAGAAACCTCCATGATCTTCTTTGCCTCCTCTTCTCTTCCTTATTTCGGCCCTCTTTGCATAGTCTCGCTGCGTTCATTTTTTTCAGAATTTCGGCGATATTTTTGTCCTCGTGAAAGCCCGGGCATTAAGATGGGCGGTGGCAACCTGGTTGAAGGAGTGCGTTGTAGTATACCTTGGAAGGGTATGTCCCAGAATAACCAAATTAAGGTAAGGTACCTTTAAAAGTAAACCAGAATCTTCAATATATAAAGATTTAAGTACAGCGTGGATTGAAAGAAAAACGTTTTTTCGAGAACTTGTGGAATTCATCGGTATTCGCAGTTTTTAACTTCTAAATAGAGAGTTTTCTGTCACTACCTTATACATACTCATATTACTATATAAATTATGTATATATTACGATTATAGTATACTTAATTTTGAATTGGATTCAAGAGTGGTTGTAATTTTTTGATGATCGGATTTTCGGCGCCTTGATTTCAGCAGTTTACGAAGCCTTCATAAAGATGGATACTCAAAGTATTTATTTTCATATATTTTACTGACGAGCGAATGAGAAAAAATTTTTGTGGTGCAGGATGTTTTCCTCAAAACTATACACAATTCTCTCTATAGAGGGATCACAAGATCTAGAATACAGCATGCAGTTTGTAACTATGTTTGATTTTTATTTATCTATCAGTTTTTATATATTAGATTTTACAAATGGAATACTTAATATATCTTTTGCTAGATTTTATATATTTTTTTCTCTAGAAGTAATTTAATTGTAGGTATTTACTTTGTATATTTTCATATAATATCTGTACAAGATAAGTCAAAGAGAGGTCACTCTAGCCTAACGTTGCTGAAAGAGTTTGAATCTTCTGTTAATAATAATAATAAAAATAATTATAATGATATAAAAATATACAATGCATGTGTGCAGAGGATTTCCTCTATTTTTGAAATCTTTAATAGAATCTATCTTTCTAAAAAAGAGCTCACACAAAACCAGTGACTTTTGAAAACTGCCATTAGGATAAAGAAGCGAAATGACCTCCAGGTATGATACGAATGGCTCGGATTTGTATTATGTACTGATACGACTGGTCAGTCAGATCGTTTCGAAAAGGGCCTTTGTAATATAGCGTTTGTTCAAAGTTGCTGTATCTCGCCTAAAAATTATAGAAAATCATAAGAAAGAATTGTCATTTCACCAATTGAAAGAACTAAAAAAAGATTGCTAAAAAAGGAAAAAGTCTAAATCCACCTTTTCTTTCAATCCATCCCGCTTTAATTATTTTGAGCCAACGGCTTAAAAACGAATTTAAATATAAAGCGGGGATTTTGAAAGACAAATCGAGAAATTTAACGAGAGACCCGCCCGGAATCACAAAAGTCATTGGAGAGATAACGAGTAAGAGCTATTTCTATGATTAAATCATTCCAACGCTCTGATTCACGGGATATAGTTTAATTCAAACCGATGCAGCTCGATATTAAATACTTTTGGGAGGAAAATTTAACGAAATAGTCCAACTCCTATAACTTGCGGAAGTAAATTATATTCAAAGCTTTCAAACTAATGGCTTTTGTACCAAAAAAAATAAAAACTAGGGCCTTGTTCAACGATGTTTAGGAAGTGTGTTTGTAATCAGAGGCCCAAAAGAGGAAACATTGTCCAGACAGAAAGAAGGGTTTTGATGGAAGGAGAAGAATGAAGAGACTCGTTAGTACGCCGTCTCAACGGGAGCATTAAAATGGAAGTCTTTGGAAATGTACGGGATTTTAGTAATAAGGGAGTTTATTGTAGATGGAGAAAATGACACCGTAAACAAATCATTAGGGTAAAAATGTACGCATTGGACAAAAACACAAATGTATTAAATTTTTCTTAAGATTATTCGAGAAGAAAAGGATTTACTATTGTCCTCAGTTCGGAGTACGTATACGATATCCCTAAAATAAGGAAGGATTGAAGGCCCAAAACCATAATCTTATAACCTCCTAATAATCATTACTTCGTGAGGTTTCCTTTGTAAGAGCATTGCGTATTATATTATGCTAAAAAATGAAAATTGTTAAGCTTAAAAGTAATATCATGAAATCTCTCTGTCTTTCAACACCTTAGCTGTCAGAGTTTCAATCACATGAAATGACATTCTAGATATTAGGAGTGTCCTATGACTTAGGATATTGTTATTTTTGATATGGTAACTTATTTGATACAAAATATTAATGCGGGCCTAAATAAGAAAGTAAACATCTCCACCGTATGTATTCGTTGATCTTTAATCATCCACCAAGATGTTAATGGTAAACAGTAAGAAAGCAATTCGTGGATCTGGATCACCAAAGCGATGGGAGCTAAGTGAATCACATGAATACACTGAATTACTGTAAAGTAATTTTCCCCGAATATTTCATAGTTAAAAAAGCCGAAAAGAGATAGAAAATTACAAAGAAAGAATCAAGGAGAGTTCCTCACAAATGAACCACAAAATCAGATCGCAAAAGAAGTTGGACGTGAGGGCAGAAGTATATTGTAAAATAAGACGAGATCGCAGAAAATTTATACCAGTCGCACCCTAAAGCTAATAGAAGCAACCCATTGTTTTCACGATCTAAATATTTTTCTATTTGCAAATTTACGGAAGTATGCACTCAACTTCCTGACTTATTCAGTCCTTTCAATCTTGAATGCGTCTTTATTAAATTTACCAAAAACTACAGGACTTCGATATTACTTCCGTTTTCTACGTCTATTCTAATCTATAAAAGGTAGGATATTCCCGTACATAAATCTTAAAAGATTTTTTGTATATCGCAGAGTGTTAACCCTTTCGTATTTCAAATCTGGTGATGACTCAATTATTTGCAAACAGAAAAAAATGCGAAGCAATGCCTTACTTTTCCGTATTTAACAAACGCAACTACAATGCATTTGGTTTATTCTTTGCCGTTTTGTATCCAAAGCCTCTTTTACGTTTTGTATTTTTATTACTCTATCTCTCTCACTTCCATTACAATAACCGTGCAAAGATGAGCCTCAAACAGTAAGTATCAAAACAGCGTAAACAGAGCGTCTTAAAAGACATGCAGTCGAATCAGTTTAATATTTAGCTCATTTGGGTTGGAGAATGAGTTTATTGTGGAATATCTTGCAAATAATGAACAAAAGGTTATGTTTCGAAAACAGAAAACATCGGCTCGAAAAACTGCGCTTCGCACTAGTAGTATTCGCAACTTCCCATTGATACTCGATGTGGGTCTACTCGCTCATTATGTGTATTCACTAGAGCCTTCCATCCTCTATTTGCTCCTCTATCTCTTTCCTCCCTTCATCATCTCACAGTGCGACGGCCTCCTCTCCTCATTCCATTCACCTCTCCTCTGCCTCTCTTGCAGAATTTTTTATTAGGGACTTCCTCTTACCCGCTCTACATTTTTGCCAAAAAATAAAAACCTTTTTGCTCTCCTCATTTTTTCGCCCTCCCTCCCTTTTGCAATCACGATCCTGGAGCCCTTTTCTCTCTCCATTCTCTTTATATCTCCAGAAAGAGGACTCCTTTTCTCAATCTCTCTACAACATCACCTTCTCCTACGTCGTCCTCTCCCCCACCTATTCTCTCATTCAAATTGCTTTCTTTAAACAATTCATCTCCGGTGCGCAATATAATCCAGGGCGTTGAACCGGAACACAACCGAAAACATAAACCGGGAAAACCGTTAATTTCGCCGGAAGTAAACCCAAGCCGAAAACAAATACTTATATTGTTTTACGTTCTGACGGTGGGTTCAAAACAAAACTCTTAACAGTTAACAAGAGACCGAGTCTGAAACAAAACAAAGCCGGAAGAAACGAAATCTTTGCCGGGATGAAAAGGGAATCCGTCCCAAATATCAAAACTTGTAAACCCGAAGCGAATCCGCTATTTATTCCGATTTCCGGTTCCAAACGATACCATTGAATGCGAATGGAAGAAGATCGAAATTTATTTTGATATGATTTAATCTCATAATAATTACATTTAATACAGTATGTTTTATTTAAAATTAAAGCCAACAAATTTAATTGGAAAAAACAACAATTTTTTTTCTGATTTTCACGGAAGAGCGAAAGGAAGTGTCCAAACAGGACCGATGTTAATAGAAGGAGTGAAACAGGAAATGAACCGATACCTTTTATTTTAACTGGGTGAAATACAGAAACGAAGAGTTTCGTGGTTCGATGCGCATTAAATCGAGATTTATGCTGTAAATCCAAAGTTTTATTTGCCATGATAACCATCATGCTTGCGCACCTGTTTCCTTCTTCAACAAATTTATGGTCGATAAAACAGAATAGTCTCCCGCTAAACTTTTAATATTCCATTTGTAACGAAGATCCTGCACGATGATGACGTACTAGCAGTGTAGCTTGGACATAAATGTTCTCTAAGGCTAGGATAACCTTTAATTCTTTGAAATTCAATCTCTTGGAGGGGGAAAAATACAAAAATCTCCGAATATTATGTTGACATTCCACCGAAAGCGTCGAATTTTGTTTACGCAAACCATCATCGTTTCAAAATTAATACATTTGGGATTATTTCTAGACTGAGATTTATTCCGAAAAATGTTGAGAATCTTCCCGCTAAATTCCAAAGACCGCTCTTTGGCATGACTGCGGTAAGAATATAATAGAGGCAGAATGAAAGCGTCTCTCTTTAATTAATTGGATTTTAGAAAAATCTAGCTCTATTCTGTTTCGAGTCTTGCGTCGTTATATTCCGAACTGTTTAGAAGGCATTCAAAATCCAGCAGCTTTCTTTTCTGAAATTCCCTTTATCCTTGGTGATTTCATCTTTAATTCAGACCCTCGCCTCTTAAAGATAATCATTTTTGGGAATTTTTCCAAGATGACCTCTTAATATGTTCTCCAGCAAAAAGAATCTACCATTCTCTCTACCCCACTCCTGTGCTTCCTCTCCATCCTACCTTTGAGCACTCTACGACCCTCTTCTCTTCGCCCAACTCATCTGCAAAAGCTGCTGGAGAGGTATGCTTGCTTCTTTGCATGGCATTTCGAATGGACATTTGCAAATATGTTGAGGAGAGGTAAAGGACATAAAATGTGAGCTTTTAACGCATCTTAGGACAGATTACTTTCTCGCCAATTATTAAAGGTAAGTCATAATTTCTCCATGTATTTTTAGGACTTTTATTCGCAAACGAATAGGACTGCGCAAATTAGCGTGAACTCTTTTCAAAAGTTTAGCGTCAATTTGCATCTCACCCATTTATAATATTTTCTTTAATTTATCAAAAATCATGAGTAAAAGATAACGCTCTTCTAAGAAAATGCAACCATCTTTAAAGGAACCACATTTCGCAACTCTCAGATTATTACGGAGTTTTACGGCAACTATCTTGAAGAGGAAAACACTTCGTAACTCCCACAGCAGATTTTCAATGTTTCGTCGACGTTTTGACATCGTCAGTTCAATTAATACAGATTTATAAGACTTTTAGATGGGAGTTGGATATAGGTCCTAAATTTCTATACTTTTTACCTGACCACGTTGATGAAATACGTCAAGTTAAAAATCTGCTGTGGGAGTCACGAAGTGTTCTCCTCTTCAAGATGGTTGCCGTAAAATTCCACCAAATCACGATTGATCATATTGATTGTGTACTCAGAAAAACCGTTCTAAATCTTCTTTTACCCCTCTCTAATGTTACGCCAATTCCCCTTCAGCTTATTGCAACTGTCGCGGGGCCGAGTTCCACGCGAGATTGTGAGAGCATCTCGATTAGTATTACTAGAATGATAATCGAGGGATTCCGGTTCTGACTTAGGGATAAGGATCGCTACAACACAACTTATCCGCCGTACTCTTGATACATTTTTCCTTAAAAACAAATGTAATCGCTATTCTAACCACTGCGCAAAAATTATATCTTCTAGTATCTCAAAAATAGTTTTTATGATTATACACATTTTCTATGCTGTTTTAAAGCTTCTATTAAGGATAAATTCTCAATCTTCTGTCACTCAATTGTTTCCTTTTGGGGGGAGAAGGAAGCATGCGTAGAAATATAACATTTCTATTAGCATTCCTACCACATAATATTTATAGATTTATAAATTCAAGGGCGAAAAATAAATAATAAATATAATTATCAATTAAGAATTAGATTGTATCGATAAGTAATTTCCTCTAAATTATAACAGTGCGGCTACCGAGAAGCAGACATTATTCTTTCCGATTAACTAAAGACCTGTCCATAGAAAAGATATAAACCAACTTTATACTGATATGAATTGCGAAATGAAAACTTTTAGCCACGAGGAAATCTTCGTCTTGAGAAACATAACATCTGAGGTGACATAATGAAATGCTTAAGCAATGTAATTAACATACTCAACTTTGTTCAAATGTAGAATATGCACATATTTTCAATATATTAAAAGAAAGATGTACTTCTAAAATAACAGTTGTTGTAATATATTCAACAAGTTAACCATCTCAAAAGAGTAACAATCAAGATAGAGCTGAATGTAAGTAAAATGCATGTACTTTCCATAATGAAGGAATTCCCTTCATTCAGTGAATAATTAAAAGCATAAAACTGGTGAATCAAAGCTGCATGCTAAGGGGATACTCAATTTCCTTGTGCCTTCAACCGCGTTTTAATGAGTTAGGTAACAAACAATCATAAGGAAATATTATCTCCAGCTCTTCTTCCAGATGTTCTTAAGGCCAGTCTCTCTTCAAATGATTTAATTTCTCATTTTCTCCTCTCAACGCTAAATTACGACTTGAGGCATTGCAAACTTGAATCTTAGTTTCCATTCCAATGGTTCTTTCTTCATTACATCCACGGACGAGGAAGTGAGAATTAGAGGACAGAAATTAATAGATTCCTAATTCGCCTCGTTAAAAGCGTCTGCGAGCCTCGCCTACTTCACCAGACTTTTTAATTCCCGGAAAAGAATCTTGCGCAATGAAAAACCACTTGTTTTGATGCTTCACTCGGTCGAGTGCAATTGATGGCACTGAAGCCGGCTTCTTTTGTCGAATTGATTCGAATTAGATGACCATCCATGGCAAAAGAAAACCGCCTATGCGAGAAAATCCTTAGCGCCAAAGGTCGTTTCTAATGTACAGTTTATTGAAAGCTCTATCAGTCAATTAGGATTATCTTAATTTCCAATGCTTGGTTTGGAACGATAATCTATGAATGCCATTTTGATTATTTTTCAAAAATAATCTTACTTCAGACAAACCATCACCTGCTTCGGCATTAATAACCAAGTATCAATTAAAATTTATTTATTTGTCTCATCTGATACCTATTATTTTTAGCTAACATTTACTTTAATATTAATGGACTTCTTTCTCCTAAGGGTAGAATATCTCCAGTATATTTCACTACAAAAAAGAATTTAGAAGACACAAGTGAGAGAAAATAGATTAATGATTTGGAATTTCACGATTTAAAAATAGAAAACAGTCCACAAAATGTACCTGATGTCGTGCTGATTGATTTAGAGCTATCTATAAAAATGTTGGTTTTATAATGTTAATGGAGATATATTATCATTATCAGCGATAATGATAATATATCTGGATAATGATAATATAGCTGGAGAACTTGAGAGCCACCTACTTATCGTTTACTTCATTTCGTTTCTATGAGGCGTATTTCTCGGTTATGAAGGCCCGCTTTTAAAGTGAAGATTGGAATGCTGAGGATAGAATACGTGATTGACGGACTGAAAGGACTTATTCAAAATCTGAGACTAATATTCTAGTGGTAACTTTAACTGGGATGGATCTGGGAATGTGTATACCTTAGACTCTACTGCATTATTTCAACTGTACAGCTGGATTTTCCATACTTTTCTGGCATGAACAGCGGTGTGAATCTCCATTATCTGGCGATAAGTGCATTCTCTCCCATGGCGAATTCCAGAACGGTTTCCAACGTTGGACGCATTGAGAGAAAGAGGTTGACCAGCTTTCACAGAGCACGACAAATGGGGAATCGGAAGATTCTCTCCTAAAATTACTCTTAGCTAAAGAGAAACCACTTGTCCACATTAACGCTCGAAAATATCGAAATTTTGGGAAAACCCAAGCTTAGGCGTAGGCGGTTATAGACCTTAATATGTAGTAGACGAAAAGAGAAACTGCCGGGAGAGATATACTGAAATAAGCTTTGAATTATCCATGTGTCTTGTAGTAACGCAAGGTAATTAAGTGGTGCCGAAGGGTTAGATTCCGTTGCGTAGGTTTTGCAACAATTTTTCCCAGCTGAGAAGGAAAGCATTGGAGAATTGAGTATCTTCAAATGGTTTATTTAGTTTCAATGACGGTGCCCTTTCTCAATTTTGACGGAATTAGAGCAGTATTTCAAACTAGAATTAACTGAGTTTCATACTCACATGAAAAATATAATTTTATTATAAAATTGGAAAATATATCAAATGTCAAAAATGAAACCAGTCATACCTCTTACAGCTGGATTAAACCTTTTTTCACTGTCATATTAGTGTTAAAATGAAAGCATGTTCTGAATATTAGAATATTGGGCAGGAGAAAAATTGATCCCACTAATTTTTCAGTTTATTTAGCAGTTTTCCTAATTAAAATCATCCGGCATCGTTTCGCAAAGCTCCGAAAAGAAGTTTCAAGATAAAAATTGTTCTTTCGCTTCAGAAGACTTTTATACGCATTAATTATATATTTCTCGACTATTAATGGACTGAGTTAATCAACCTCCCTAATGTTGGAGGAAAAATAAATTTCCTTGGGAGATAAGGGAGCGAAACTTGGAGCGACACAAAAGAGAATTTGGGGGAAACGTTGGCAGATTTAAGAAAGTGGACGGTATCATTGTTGGCTCTTGAGAAAGATTGGGAACGGAGGAACAATTATTCAGATTGATACGGACGGAAAAGGTTTCTTAAAAACGAAGGGGAAGACGATAGCGGAGAGAAAAAAAAACCTCCGAAGCCTTTATCGCTGATTTCGAAATTTGGTGGTTAGCTACGATCCGGAGAAGGTATTTCATCGAAGCTTAGATCGCTAAAATTTGATTGCCGTGGAAAATTAACCCGAAAGTCGACGCAGATTGTAAATCTACGACCAAGGGAGTCTCCGTTATTATTGTAGTATGTTGTTATTGTAGAGGTAAGGATGTGTGTCTAAGTTGGAATGTCGCCTTTGATGAAGTGTTTGAGGAGTGAAAATTGTCTGCAGAATGATTCAAATTTAGAAATGCATATACCCCGGGACTGCTACTTATAGAAACATTGCTCTTCATGTATATATTACGAATGATTTGTTATGTATTTACATTTCAATAGAGGATATACTTCAATTCGAGATAATAACTTTTTACTCACTATAAAGTAAATTTTACAAGTGTAAATGCATATAGTAGAAATGCGTGTTGTATGTTAGAACACAAGGCATGAGCATAGATACAATAAATGTCTAAATCTGTTACACCTGATCACGTACTCAAAACATCTGTGAAGGACGATCCCTAAATTTACTTTCCATTTATAAAATTACAACTAAATAAAATAGATATATGTATAAAAAGGGTTTTTGAACCACTATTCTAGAACATGTTGCAGTAACACTTCTAAGAAAATATTTTTCGCATGACCACAGCTATAGTGGTGTTTTAAGGGAAACACAGCGATTATATGAAGCTAATGGCTGTAAATTGAGGAAATTAAGTTTAGACATAAATTTTAAAGGCCTCAGAGGAGAACTGATTCCTCATAAGTGATAATATGCAATACCATGACAAAATGCGACTACGTTTACGAAAATTCAGTATTTTTGCTCATTTTCTTGGTTTGTCTATTTTAACTACAAAATTATTGTAAATATTTTGTTATGTATTTAAATAAAATTCAAATTTTTCACGAAATTAATAATGTATTCTATATAATTACATCCTACTCGAAGATGAGAATTTAATATAAACTGGGTCGGGAGCTACATAAGGGACACCTTGGCTTGGACTGACCACGGAACATGAATATAAGCCATTTGGAGTCACATTAAACCGATTTAAGAGCACATTTAATAATCACGATAGGAGCTGCAAAACGATATTAAACGCCGATATCGGAATAAAACATTAATTCCAAAAGGAGTAGAAATATAACGCCTTCGCTCTAATCACCAAAAGACGAGATTTAAACTGCGCTCCTCTTAAAGACCACGATTAACAATTTCCTTAAAAAATAATCGCTTTCCAGTCCTTGAGATCGATAATTCCCTCTTTTCGTGATACGTAGTAACCAGGCGACAAAAAGTGTGAAAGATAAAAATAACTAGGGGATATTTCAGCCGTTGAGATAGGAATCTAGAGCCGAATTTCAGGTCAAGGAACGAACGCTCGGGTTTAATTCCTCTCGCGCTTATATATGACAGGGGTTAATTAAGAAGATTTTTCTCTCAAAAGTTCTAATCGCTGAAGGGTTCTGGGGACGCCGAAGAATATATATTCTCCCACTACCTGTTCGTTTTTTCCCCCTTACTTTTTATTCCGAAATTAAGCTCGGGTCGTGTTTTCTGTCTCGATAGCAACTCGAGCACGCGAACTCGAAAATTAAGCATCTAAATGATGGAAGTTACCCGTCAGCGGGTAATTCATAAATATGACTTCCTGCTAAGGCCGACTGATACGTGGGAAACAGGCCTCCGATAAAGAAGAGCTGATTTTAATTCATGGTGAGACGAAAAGCCTGAATGCGTTACGCATACGTTTCTCGGTCAGGTAAGCCAATCAGAAGAAAGAGAGCTAAGAAATGAAATAAGATCGCAGAAAGTTATCGGTGAGATATTTTCCTGAATCCATTAAAATAATCATCTACGAAACGCTTATGGCCTTATCAGCTTTTACAACGAATATCAAACGAACCTATTATAGGAGTATAGGATAGAGTGATATATATTGGTTTACGCGTAACCTCGTTGACAATATATTTTATTGTTTCTGGATTTGACTACTGAATACAGATACTAGCAAGTATAAAGATGAAATCGCGCTCGTTATCGAGAGACAAAAGATCGCGAATGATTAAAACACGTAAAACAAAACCCTGTTAAGACTTTTCAAGGGACCTAGAGCCTTATAAGAGGGATACCGCGATAGTCGGAATATAGCAGATGTTCATTTCTTTTACTCTAGGAAACAAAAGGGAAGGCTATTTTGACCCTTTAATTTTTAAATAAATTAACTACACGTTGAAAACGAAATGGAATCTTCTTTAGTTTGCTTACTTGCCAAATATCTAGCGAGTTCGCGAACTATTGTTGCGTGATATGAGTCGCCTTCTGGTCTCATTTCTTTAGAATGGTCTGCTTTTTGAAGAAAGAAAACGTTTTATCATACTCTTGAATTAGGTAATTTTCACTTTACAATGAAGCAATACCAACTAGATTTACGATTAATGGAGAAAAATATAAAAAATTTTCGGTATATCGACTGAAGCGGAGGATTGGCAGTGCACGTAAAATCATAATTGGGTATAACGAATGTGTTTTGGAACGAATCATCGTTAATCGAACAAGTGTATAATCTCCATACAAAAGCGTTACTTTACCAAATCAGTGACAAGTTTTGCATAGCAAGGCATGGATCGATTTTTCCTGGATACAACTATCAATCATGAATATTCATGGTTTGGGTTTCCGTTACGGTAGTAAAATCTACTAATGACATTCCAAAGGCAGTCATGATAAAATATCAAATGAGGGAAACTAAAAACACGTAAGCGTTTCCGATTTGTTGGCATCCTTGATGCGATTTCACTGCAATAAAAGAACTGCGGCTGAACGTCGAGGCACTTTTATACATGAAATAAAAGCCATAATTTCTCAAATCCATCCCTTCGTTATCACGAAGCGGTCTCCTAATTTCTTACATGAAAAGATCTTTAGCTTGGCTTAGCAAACATGAAATCCACACGAACCCGTTTCATCCGATTTATAAGTGTGTCGGTGAAATACGCCCCTAAGTGGATCTGGGATGTAATTTCTAAGAGGAGGGAAAAAGTCCAAATGAAGGAAGTGCCCTAAGACGGGGAAAGGAAATTACCAGCGTCTCCTCCCCCGGCGACGAAGGCAAATGAAATTCGACGTAAAAAAGGAATAAAGAATGAATACCCAATTGGACGCACAATAATTTCCAGAAACGACCCTAATTGGGCACTTAAAGTCACGGAACGAAGCCAAAAAGACTGGGAAAGATAGGGGCGGGTGAAAATGTTAGAAAAAATTGGAGGGTGGGAATAGAAGAGAGTTGTCAAAGGGTTGAACACACAAGAAATAGAGAATAGTCGTAAGAGATAAAGAATGGCTTCGAGGACACTGCGACCGTTCCTTTTTTTAAGAAAAATCGATAACTCTAAGTTTAAGGAAGGAAATAATAACACGGCAGGAATTCTCTTAGGAATTTACATAATAATGTCTAATCATGTCTTTGGCTCCTTTTTGCTAACGTAAGGAATGACAGAGATGAAAACCATTGCATTTATTTTATATATTAAAGCTACACACCTTCAGTAGCTGTGTGCGATATTTACACCAAGAGTTCGCAAGATTTAATAAGATGAGAGTTTTCCATAATTAAAAGATTTATATACTTTTGGAAACCTTATTATACGCCACGATGAATAATTGTCACTTTATATGATTCCATAGTTTGAAAAAAAAACGATTATGCAAGATTATCTACGGAGATATAACCGAGGATTCCCTGACAAAGAGGTGGAAAAATAAAGATAAGCTTATTTTCTATTGCAAAGGTCAGACACTTCGTCTACTGCGGAAAATATCAACCTGAAATGAATTTAAAAATTATGCCAGACTTACTAAAACAGTATAACGTTTTCAATTATAACCTATCCAATATGGATACTTACTTATGTCCGCATATGCAAGGATAATGAACTAAGAAGCTTAGGAATTTTATATCTTGAGTTAATGAGTATTGGCTATCTGAAAAATACTTCCCTATTCTAATAAAACGAATCTGTTTCAATATGATCGTAGTAACTGATGAGATGTTCAATATGGTGAATTATAGAATTAAAAAGATAATTCTAAAAATAATAAGAAATCTTCATACTTTATTATCTTAATGATTGTATTTGTGAAATGATGTTCTGGTTCCGATAATTCGGCCGTTGGCCATTCAACTGTACAGATAACGATAGGAAATGAAAACAGTTTAAAATAATAGCACCAACAATGTAAGAAGAACAATACACCAAAAAGGTCTATGAACAGCAAAGAATTCGCTAAGAAGAAAACTCTATGTCTACTCTATGAATATCTATACCTCGGAAGTTTTCTCCGCCCGGTTGCTCTCTCTTGATAGATGGATATAAATTTTGGAGAAACAACACCTAAAACGGTTCAAAAGTAATATGACGTTAACACAAATGTGCTAAAAATATGGCATTCGCGTTCCTCGCAAGAAGAAACCGTTCGATACAATGGAGAGGAATGAAACCACGAGTCAATTACAACTAACCTCGCATTCAAGTCACTGAGCGAGCGTCACGTAAATATTCATTCCATTTCCACTCGTTACGATCGGCAGCAGCAGTACTCATAACTGCCCCGTCCCTCGCCCTACTCGGATTGCCCATTATACCGCCAACGTATACGTCAATCCCTCCCCATGAGGATCCATGCATATCAGGGCTACGAATCGGCTTGATTAGGGAGCTTTGGCAGGTGGCAGAGGGCGAAACCGTAAGGAAGAGGAGCTAAAAAAATATGGATTGAAACTGGAGCTATGAGAAGACAGAAAGAAAACATCGAAGGAATGGGAAAACTACCTATGATAATCATACGGACCAAGAAAAGTATATTGCCGAATACAATGACTAGAGGATATTATTAAAAAATGTTTTGAGATTTTCAAGAGTAAGGCAAAAATACCTGGAAGGGAGGGCAAAACTTAGCATAGTCTATAATTTTATTTATGGCGAACAGTTACGCTATTTTTCGCTAACATCAACAGGCCTTATTTATTAAATTAATTTGGTTGGAAATAAGGTTTCACAATATTGAAAATGCCTGATTTAGTTTGCTGATGTAATTTAATTATTTTCAGAGTCCCTCAATGATCAGTGTTTGGACCAATATTGTTGGCTGTTTAAAGAAAACAAGTACTTTCCACGGCTTAGTTTCGTAATGATGCGGGATGTGTATTAATGTTACACTTTGAGTGAATTTCACAGAGACACTGAATTATCTTTATCTCCTCCAACATTAGAATCCGGATCACAAGGCAAAACAAGTTCATCCCTTGAATTGCAGAGAGAAACGTGGATGAGGTGTGAGAGATTAAGCGGAGGGGAGAGGAAAATGTTTTATGCATTTCAAAGAGAGGTGTTGGTGGATGTAACAACTGTGGACTGGGGGAAGATTGGGGGAAAGTGCGGGCGTTGATTGACCACATCTCCCCCTTTCTCCTTACGTTGAGCTAGCCTTCTCGAGAAGAGCGGAAGTTCCCGATTGCGCCGATATGAGTTTGGGTTTGGTCAGGGCGCTGTCCTTCCTTCCCGAAGCAAATCGCTGCTCCGAAATGCTTTTTTTCCCAAACGAGACTAAGTGTCATTAAAAAAAAAACAATGGGCGAAAACGCGTAGGTTTGTTCGAAATAAAACGGCGGTAACACGAATTTTGATTCCATGATTGATCAAGTCTGAGTCACGTCACCTGGGATAATTGCCGCCCGGACAGGATGGGGCTCCATTTATAGGGGCGGGATGGAGGTGATTTTGTGCTGTCCCCGCGGGAGCGTGACAAAATTTTACTTTCGTGTTAAAGCCCTCATGAATTAATGTATATTACAAGTAGAGATACGATTCGAGAACAACCCTTTTCCTTTCTTTCCACGAATACTTTGGTCGCTATCATCCTTACAACGAGAGACCTTGGCGAGAAAGTTATCGAAAACGAGGCGATTTCGAATATTATGTGCGAGAAATAGTTTGACGCGATTAGCCGCTTTTAAGAGGTCGTTATGAATGCAATTCAGAAGCGATTTGTCTTCAGAATATCCGGAAGTACAGACTTGGGCAAGTTTTGCTTCGAAAAACAATCAAATCTCATTGGAGGAAATTATGCCCTTTCTTCTGTAACGCTTAGGTACATATTAAAGTATAAATTGAGGTAGAAAAAAATAAAGATGAAAAAGTTCGATAAGGTAACTATCATAAACAAAGTAATTCAGGTTTATTTTCTTTAGAATAAATCTAATGTAATTAAGACGGAAGTTCCATTTGTGCTTAAGAAATTCCCTCAGGAAGAAAACAATTTGCCACTTTTCAGGAACTACGTCTTGTTACGGAATGTTGACTGCTATTAGAAGTAAATTGATATGTTTAACTTTATATTGCACTATGATTCTATCAAGAAGTATAATAGAGATTTATATTGACGTTTTTAAGTTCAGTATATGTAAAAGTCAGTTTTAAGTTAAATATATGTAAAATGCTATACGCAATCTATGATATAAGTTTAAAAGGAAAAAGCTTACAACCTATATTGTGATGTATTGCATAACGCTTAGCCTTTCTTGAACATGCAAGATGTAGGTAGTCAAAATTATTCAAAAAATAGAAATACGACAAACAATCGTGTTTCAAATATACCCAAAAACGATACCCTTGCTGAAACTACAAGAGGAAAGTGCATGATGTCAAACTGTCGAAAAATAACAACATTGCCGTCGTATCACATGTCGTGTGTAAAGCAACCACAGGCATGTTTCTGCGCTCTAATAGAAAACATTAATTCCGCCGCAAAGAAACAGCGGCGTCGGACAAAGGAAAGAACCGAGTCTCCTTTGACGTCACAGATGGCAGCCCTCAAAGGTTAGCTTTATAAAGTGAAGCTCAATCGGAAGATAATTACCGCAGTGTGTTGGGAGAAATTTGAGGTGAGGCGTAGGGCGGCGCGGGCTAATTGTTTCATCTGCACGGCGGAACATTGCGAAGTGGAGGCGAAAGAGATAGATCGAGAGAGGGAATACAGCTCCTGTAGATACTCTCTTTTTTATTCCATCTCTTTTTAATGCCATCGGATGTCGCCACTAGCTCATGAGGGGGGGATCGATTCGACGGCGGGTGAGGGGGAGAAGTTAAATGATGTTGAGAAAGAAGTCTTTGGAATGGGGGAGATGGAAAGGAAGATAAAAGGAGAGGCGATAAAGAAAGTGAGGGGATAAAGAGAGATCTCTAATGGGAAGAGGGAAAATGAGAGGTGGATGATGGGAAGGGAATGTGTAATAGACGAAAACAATGAGAGACTATCAGTAATAAGATCTATTTAGAATGAAATAAACTTTGATCAACCTTCATCTAAGTATACGTGGAAACAGAAAAGAATAAAATCCATAGAAAACTTTGAAGAATATACAATGTCATTTCCATACTTCCATTATTAAGTAAAACATTTATCTTTATTTTATTCAAAAGTCGTGTAACGCCAAGGAGAAAAGATCCAGGTAAAATAAAGTGATCAGAAAAAATAGAAGTAAGACCCATTCGAAAATGTTGAAATGACTTCAGAAGGATCAAATACAACCTTTGTTCTATATTATATCACCAGAAAAAATCTCAATTTTTTTCTGAAGAAAAATACGACTAAGTGTTATCAGCTAAAAAAAAAGACGTTCCAAAATTTATCTAGGATAAAATATTTGAATATTTCAGAGCATAAGAGATTGATGACTTTTCATAACATGAATCGTTAATTCTTTTTCGTACAATGCACAATGCTATCCCAGATTATAATAAAACCCCTTCGAGGATGACCTTTTTTACAATTGAAATATGTATTTGTACAAAGGTCTGTTTTCTTATGTCATCAGTCGAACTGAAAAATTCACTGGAACCCTACAACTGTGATTCCTAACCTTTTTTCCTGTACGGTTCTCATGCATCAGCTCAAAGTTTTCTGTGCAATTAAGTAAACGGTAGTAAATTACTACAATGATTCGAATCGACAAAGAAAAGTAAAATTAGTGTAAGATGGAAGACAATGATGAAGTCCATGTCTAGTTTAAAACTTAAATCGTGAGGAAGTATAGTGTATGTAATGCGGTGCACCAAGGCCTTACTTAAGGGACGTCTGTGTGCCGCAGCGGAACGGTTGGTGGTCACTACCATCGAGAATAGTTCTTCAAAGCAAACCAAAATGAACAATTTAAGAGAGGGTGGAAACAAGTATAACTAAGGAAATAAATCGAAGAAGTTCCCGTCAAACGAATCACCTAGGAAAAGACGTAAGAGCAGCATAGATCGACACGTACGATCGCGTAAGGCCATCCAATCCGAATGTCTCAAAGACATTGAACCCTCGAAATCCACGACGGAGTTTCGGAAGAGAAAAGCGATCTAATAAACATCGTGCGGGAGAGTCTTTGAGACATTTTCTTTTGCCGACTATTAATCCGAAAGACTTCGATCTCCTGGTCCGTTGAATGCGTGGGGGTCTAAGCTACCGCTCGGTGGCTGAAACGGGATGAAAACGAGAGTCAGCCATTAAATGCGATAGAAGGAAGTTAAGTGGAAAGGGGGGATGGAAAAGAAACATCCACCACAACCCTCTATCTTTCACTACCACGCATCCCCTAACCACCCCCTGCCAAAATTTTCTCCCCCATTTTAATTCTTTTACTCCCTACCGCCATGTATGGCGGGGTGGAAATTTTTGAAAAATAGAAGTTACCGTAGTCTAAGAGGTAATGATTGAAAATTTCTTGCTCAACTCGAGCACGATGAATGAATATTTGCATTTTATTATCAGTTTCCTTCAAGGTTTTACGATCATATCGATGCCAATACAATAACATAGAAAATGAGTGTGAATACTAAGTCTATATATTTTTAATTTTCCTTCGATTTGGAATATTTAATGAGTTCGCTTTCTGCGATCGTGAGGTTGTTGTATAACTATTAGCGCAGCGTATTGAAATTAACCTAAAATTTTTGTTGTCATTCATAGTTTTACAAGGCAATTCGAATCATATGGATAAAGACATAACCTTCTTTCTCTTGGACCATTGCAAAAGTATAACTCCGCTCTCAATAGCTATCGATGTGCGATAAGAGAAGAATGTTCCAGCAAAATAAACCCTTTCTTACATTTTAGAAGTGGAGAAGATGGAAAGGAAAGGGCGACCTATAGCATTTTACTGTTATCGAGGCCTGAGCTCTCTCAATAATCAATAATTAATGTGTTTATATAACCGATTCCGCTACAAAATATGCAGACACGTAGGATTCCTACAGGAAATATCTACCACTCACCTAGCAATGGATCGCAATTGAGATGGTAAATTCCTCAAAGCAGTGTCGCTGACTGACAGAAAATGTACAAACATTTTATGGCCGTTCACCGTAAATATAATTAATACCAATTAAAAATTAAATCTTAAGAATAATACATGTACTTGATGTCGATCACAAAATTATAAAGACATATTTTGTTTCTGAATATATTTCAGAAAAAATGTGTTCATAGAAAAGAAATTAACATATGTATAGAACAAGGAAAAGGGTTACATGATATTTGGCACATCATGATGTGCATTCATGGAAAATTTCAAGGATAAATCGACATGAAAAAGGCTTATTACGATAAAATTCTACGGTATTTTGTTTTCTGAACTTATTTCTTTTTTAAAATAATGGACCATCTTCTTAATTAAATTTCATGTGGTCTCTTAGGTCGCCTCTTCATTGAGTGAAGCCATTATTCTAACAGTCAGACCCGCATAATTATAACGAATCAATCTCTCTGTCCCATTTATTAAATATTCCTGACTAATTTTTCAATAGATACACTAGAACTCGTAGATATTTCCGAATGGGACGGACTGTTTATACTCTGTCGCAAACAGCCTTGTGACGCGGATCATATCAGATGTGGACTTACCGTTAGTTATTCCTTGATTACTGAAACCCAAATAATGCGCCACGAATCAAAGTTAAGCTGTCCAAATGGACTTCACACTCACCTCCTGCGAAAGACAAATGAGATCAGCATTAGTCATCGGGTTTAAAGAGCGATAAATTCGAAGGAAAAACATACTGATGAGAGGAAAACAATGAGGGAAATGGACAGAAAAATCATCAAAGTTTTGAAATAGTTTATAGGCTACAAACACTGAAACAAAAGGACTAATGTACAAAAGATTCAAGATAAGAGAGTTGAATCATTTTGGTCATGGGATATACACTCAGCGGGAGTGTGACCTTCCATGAGTTTCATAAGATAAGAATGTATTGATAAAAGTAAATAATATGCTTTGATATTGATTCGATGTTGCAAGTATGTCAGTTGAACGGGATCAAAATCACCGTCGATTTCCATTCCTTATTCTTGAAATAAAATAATTGTAAATTTATTTTTTCTTACTTTTCATTATTTTTCACCTTTATTCTTAGTTTTTTACTTATAACTTATTGAATTATTCTTTGTAAACACTGGTAATACAATAATAGTTAGTATAATAGTTTCTCAAAACGTAATATTAAAAGTGAATACTATGAAAACAACACATTTATTTATATGTAGTAAATCTATGAATGACACAACTGGTGATATACACCGATACATCTTGACTTCAATATGGAAAATTCCATTTTTAAACTTGGTTTGAGGAAAAATAAAATATTGTGCACGTTATGTTCGATAATATTTACATAAACCATTCTAAAACTTCAGAAATTCGGAAACCTTTTTCTATTTGACGTGTTCAAATTTAATAGTGGTTGCAGAAACATCAACAAGGTAATATTTTCAAAATATTGTGGAAATAAATGGATTATTCCTCAGTCGTCTTTTGGTTCCGTTCAGAGAAAATGCATCTTTCATTTATTTATATTCGGCCTTGTTCATAGGTTTGACGTATGAATAATATTTCAATTGCATACATTTTCGAATTGCAATCATTTTGGTAACTCTGAATTGAATCAAAAGTGTTATTACAGGCTCATTACAGTTAATTAAGAGAACCTTTCTACTCAAAGCATTCTGTCTGAACGAGGAAAAAAACGGCCAACTACCTAACCCCTCATCATGCCTCTCCAAACCCCTTGGTTGAATAATATTATGCGAATTCACATACAAACTGGCATCATGGATGAATATTTCACTGGCCAACAGTTAGGGGTGCCTTTATAATCAGGCCTTTTCAATTGTAGGGTCTCAATTGAAATTGGAATTCTCCATAGCATACTTATCTTTCAAATGTTTATATTTTTGTAATATAATAGAGGTCTGCATATGGTGAACATTCTACCAATCATTATTGCCATTTATAAAAATAGTGGCACGCGGAGACCAATATTTTATTTTCTTTCCACTAGTGTAGTAATATAATTTCTATATATTTCTTTGCATATTATTTGTGTGTGGTATGTATTTCTCAGTATTTTATAAGAAGTCGTTATTCATTTACTAACGAAAATAAGCTGATTCCCTATTGTAATATTAATTGGTATATATGTATAATTTTATCACTGTAAATACTAGTATGTACGACATTCTTGGTAGAAACTCTTTAGTTCTATTTTCTTTGGATATTTTTCAGGTGGATATTCTCTTTTTGACTACCCTTGTCCCTGCCGATAGCACAATCAAGACAATGATGATGTATGAAATGAATCCAGAGGAAAAAGAATGGGACAAGGGAATTACAAAGAGAGAAATAAGTAACAGAAAGTCTTGAAGGAGCTATTGGTAAACAGAAGGGGGAGAAGAAGGGAAGACGTACTCGTGGCGACAAAGAGGAAGCAAGAGCAAGTGGAGGGGAAGAAACAAGGGAGAGAAGAAAGGAAGCGATCGAGGCAATTGAGTCAATTGGTCAGAAAAAAGGGGAGGTGTGAGTGAGACGAATCGAAAGTTAGTTGTGATGGAGGGATTTGGTGAGTGTGTGAGGCTATTGTTTGGGAAGCACTGGGTGCAGTGGAAGGTATTGGAGTTGACTGAGAGCGAAGGGATGGATTGATGACATTTGCAGCCGAACTCTCTTCCCGGAGTTTCATTAAAACTATCCTTTTTTCTTTGAAATGAGTGAATATTTTATACCTCCTACGTCTATCATTTATATCTCCTATGTCATATCACCTTCCCAAAAGTTGGATACTAAAAACCTTACCAATAATCATAAAGAAGCATTGGAATTAGAAAATTCAGACAATAAATAGTCTGATAGGATCGAAACACGGATCTTTCGGGGCGGATGCTTTAACCAATTATTGTATCTACCGAGAACTCTCAGTCAACTTTCTAGGCAAGGGCAAGTGGTTTCATTTAGTTCTCATATAGGCACCGATGGCCGTTGAATTGAATTGGACATTTTCCGAGGTACGCGCCTTTACGTGCAAAGTTACCTTTTAACTTTCGCCGAATGAGGCATCATTGACAAGATGAGGAGTGAGGCTGTTTGAGTTTGTCTTCCCTATAAAGCTACAATGGTAAAAGCGTAAATGTCCTAGTTTATGATTAACACATTAATTAGCACTCAACAAGGTATAACTATGACGAATGCCATTCTTCAGCAGTATTCATACAGTAGCTCTCACAGTAATACACCCATGAAGAAAATTGAGACAAAAGTGGATGAAACATACAATATCCTGTACCCTAAGCCAAAAGAAAGATGAAAATATTCCTTTCATAAAGATACGGTAATAGACACATATGTTAGCAGATATTTGCAAAATTAAGTATGGTTTTCCTTTTTTTATTAATAACAAGACATGGAATAACTACTGATGAAATCTTCATGCTTATAAACCATATCGATTATAAGCATAATCAGATAGTATATTAATGCCTATCTTCTCAATCTTTGTCGTTCAAGGAATCTACTGATGGTTTATACGCTATACTGTGGTCGCATGCTTAATGAGAAATATGTTACCCTCGGAAGTCAAGCAGATCAACGCTCACCAATATGCCGCAGCACAGCTGTTGGGAAGAACTGCTTTGAAACAAAGAATAAGGCGAAATTTAAAGCCGTAAATAAGAAATGTGTGACTCATTCACTCCGAAATTGTCTTAGCAATGGTCTTAAATTTGGTATTTTCTGACACCACTATCATTGCCTTCGGTAGTAAAAGAGTGGCTTAAACTGAAGACAGTTACAATGTAGTTATGAGTATTGAGAATTACAAGATCGATTTCTTACAGGACAAAATTTACACATAATAAAGTATACATTAATTATTTAATCCAGTCAAGGAAATAAAGTATAGAATTCGAAATGTCTCGTAAAACTCTATGAATGACAACCATATGTAGAATATATCTGAAAAATATAACCATGTAAGCTCGAAAGCTTTCAGGTTGAGACATTTTTATGAACGTAGAAAATTTTTAGCTTAATTTCAATACGCTGCGCTAATAGTTAGAGAACAACCGATCGCAGCAAGCGAACTCATTAAATATTCCAAATCGAAGGAAAATTAAAAATATATAGACTTAGTATTCACACTCATTTTCTTTGTTATTGTATTGGCATCGATATGATCGTAAAACCTTGAAGGAAACTGATAATAAAATGCAAATATTCATTCCTTATGTGCAGTTTCAACTTTCAATACTAACACTTGCAGGATAGTGACTCAAACCACGAAATAAACTGTTTTCCAACGATACGAAAAATTCATCTCTGATAGTCTGTTCATCGTATTTGAGTCTTGCAAGAAATTTTTAAAGTTTAAACTTACACTACATCAACTTCTCGCGAAAGAGATATCGTATTCTCTCTAAATGTAATCAAGCCTGTCTAAATCGCTACTTCTTAAGCCGCCATCTCCCTTTTTATGCGGTTTTCTCTCAGTCCCTTCATACTAAACCTAAGACGCTGTCACCCGCTTATGAGGTGGATTTTCCGTTTACCAGATACACTGCAACCCGCTGAAGCAAATTCTCAGTCGATAGACCAAAACTTGTAACATATTTCTTTCTTAATGGTCCAGTAACAATTACTAGAATGAAAAATGACCAAAATTAAGTAAAAGTGAAAACTCTGTCTTTGTAGAAAAGCGGATCTTTCTGAAATAAAATGACGAGAAGGCAATCAATATAACGCAACAATAGTTGGCGGACTCGCTCGGACCATTGCACCAAGTAAAGCTATTTAACCCGAATTCCTTTTAGGTTTAAAGCCATTATTTAAAAAATCAAATAGCCAAAAATCCTTCCATTTATTTTCTCATGAAAATAGAATTTTGATATAATACCGTTATAACAGTATTCCTCTCATAACGCGGGTTTTTTCAATTACATCAAAAGCGTCTTAACCGAGATTCGCAGTATACTTTCTTTCCCATTAAAACTAATTGCTAATTTAATGCAGGCGACCATTAAATCTCTATCAAAGCCACATATCATACTAGCAGAGCTGCGAATTTGGAGCTTTAAGAAAAAATCGCGTTTTGCGACACGCGAATGGCCGCGAAACAAAAGCCTTTCTCCTCAATAATTTTAGCGCCTTTTTTGCCATACATTCTTAAATCGCACTCCTGACCCTAATTTTCTCCTTTATCCTTCGCTCTTTTCATTACGCCTCGCTTTTTCATCTTTATTATCCGCTTTTCTCTCCGCGCGATCTCTGCTTTTTCATCAAAAAGAAGGAAATGGAAAGGAGAAAGGTTGATAGGTGGTCTTTGAAAGCAGCAGAAGTGGCGTTGATTGGTGGGTTCATGGAAGAATGAATATCTCAATTCCTGGCGCTTTATTTTTTATCGGATCGTGCATTTGGGACAGAGAAAATTACTCTCAACATGTTGAGAGAAACGGAAAATTTTCAAAATGTACTGGAGATAAGACAAAGGGGATTTGAGCGGTGCTAGGAAGGTAGGACCGGACATGAGTTTGGAAAACAACGATTTGACATCTTTAGAAAATAGCGAATTATTCGCGAAGAATATTCTTGAACATAAATATACTGATGCGGTATATTTAACGCAATGATTCTACGTGAGAATTATTCAAAATTTTGATACAAAACATCACATCCTGTTCTTTCCATTGAGTTCTACGAAAGTTCGGTTCTCAGTCGAAAAGATTTCAAATTCATCCGGAAATACTTATTCCAAAGATGGCAACTTAATTGCTTGTGATATTAAGTGCGGCGAGCTTACAGTCTCAGCAAGATATTCTTTAATTTAGCTTACAAATCAGCAAAAGTATCTATAGATCCCCGTCTACACGTGTGTATTATTTCCATACTAGAGTTGACGCCTTCAATGCTTTCTTTTCCCCACAAGGGTTCCTAATACCATTCGCTAATTTTTAAACAATTTTTTCACTCCACAACACACAACAGTTATCTCAAAATAATATTCAATATTTACATTTCTCGTATTTCAAAATTCACTCCCGTAGATCGATAAGTTATTTTGTTCAAAATTGACAGGTTCTATAATAAATTTGTAAAACTTTGGATGACAGAGTCATCAATTTTACATCATATGAAACGGAAACGCAAATATTTATTCGATCCCTTATCATTCTTTACCTCCTTTACATATATTTGTCACTCTACCACTAGATTGGAATCGAAAAATATCACCAATAAAATAAGTAATAGTAATTTTTTAAAAAAGCTTCATCAACTAAGATCATTTTATACTTGAGCTCTCATCGGTAATCGAACCCAGGACTGTTTTCACCGAACCCGTTGCCCACTCGTCTATCCGGAGGTCCGCCAAGAAAATGTATGCGAGATAAATAAAGTCTTAGATAGAAGTGGAATATTCCACTTGCTATATGGATGACCAGTGTTATAATTGACTGAAGCAATGAAACGATTCAAGGTGAGGCTGGAAATATGAATTACCCAGCAGAAAGCAAATGGTCACTTTCTGTTCTTTCTACTGATAACGAAAACGGATTGAAAACGCTTTTCTATTCAGGATCACTCGCCGTAAATGTTGACAAATATTCTATTTAAAGAGGAGAAAATTTAATGATTTATAACCTCAGTCTCTTTTTGCTCAGCTGGTGCTCCTGTATTGCATAGATAAAAAACCCGCTTAGCGAGTCGGCTGCGCGTGCCTGAGAGAAGTGCGCCCATTTGGTTTCTACAACTGGTATAAATGATCCGCTAGCACCATGGTGATTAGCAGCACTCGATGTGCCTTTGCCGCTGACACCACCCTCATCAACTTGGTTACCGGAACAGCAAATGCAGCAGAGGAAAGTCGTCTCGCATGCAAATGAGCGCACATATTTCTCTTCAAGGAGAAGCAATGGATTGGATCCCGTCACGCTGCTGTATTTCCCTGCAAAACACCGATGCCCCTGGATTTCTTTACGACTCATCGCCGTCATATTTTCGCAGTAATTACCCCTGCATCGTATATCCTTTCCTGGTAATGTCTTATAGTATTGGAACTTATAATAGGACGCTTGGTCTCCATAGATAACTTGAATAAATAAACTATAGAATAAACAAACTAAGGCTCGTTCTCTGGTTATGCGTAACAATAATTTCCAAAGTGGGGATGGAACAAAAGGAAGGCGGAGATGATTTTTCCTTGCAAATTTAAATGTAAAATATAAAAGCATAGCATTTTTATTGGGTCCAAAAGGTCTCTTTTATCTAACACATCGTCATTCCTAATTCAAGAATTTGAAAAATAGAGCATGAGAAAAATTCGAGGAAAGGTGGAACTTAGAAACGTGGTAAATACCAAAGGAAAAATCATCCACACCTGGAAGACATCCATGAGAAGGGGTTGTGAAGAAATAAAAGTTCAGCAGAGAAAATTAATTAATGTATGTCACTTAAAATAAGTAAAATTATAATAACTAAAAATCCATAACAATGCAAACTACATAGAATACCTTAAAATGGATAGTTATCATACACAAAATACAGTCGTTTATATTTGGAAAAATATATGTAGTCATTTTTGGCGTAATATATCTACCTTTTATTCTTTAGAGATCAAATTTTTAAATCGTTGCCAGGATGAATGTTAGTAATACTTTGAGCAGAATTAGAGACTAAAAGATCACAGTATGTCATTGATGTAAGTCCCTCTGGTTTTTAGCTTTTATGATTCTGCATAATCACAATTTTCCTCGTTTTGATCCGACATATAGGGCGTCCATGTGGAGCAGTTAACTTGAAATTACAGTTCACAAAATAACTTTCAAATCGCATGAATCGGAAGGCCTAAAATCAATTTGGATTTTAATAACGAATTCGAGACCTAGGTCTACTTTGGCCTTCGATTCCTACGAAAAAAGGCTAACTTTTAATGATGCAGAGAATTTTACTTCAGAAATACTGTTACGAGGGCATAATACTTCCTAGGATTATGCCAAATCTATCCTCCATAAGTGTCCATTTCGAGGAAACTTTACTTTTGATGGAAATCCTTCGCAATCACCTTTTTATCGATAAACTTCTCACCTACCCTCATCTATACATCCATAAAACACATGGGAGGCATTTCTCACCCTTTTCCCATTTGCTCTCAACAACGAGGATTTACCCTTTTAGTTTTTAATGACAAGACGCCACTCTAATCCTAAAGGATTTTCGAATTTTTCTCGCGCAAGATTTTTTCGTCGAATCCGCCGTTACGCGGCCCGTCCTTTGTCTCGCTCCGTTTAGGTTGCAATCGACGGAAATTAGTTTCAAAGTCTATTTACGGAAAAAAATCAGACGGGGAAAATTTAAAAAAATTCACATACCTCTCTCTTCTCAAAAGGCCTTTTTTCCTACCGAAACCACTATTCGGCGGCGCCCACACCATTGCCGTCCGAAAAATTCATTCGCCCGACCGAATAAAAAAAATTAAGCCCTCATCTCCACCCCATGCACTTCGCCTCTCTCTGGAATAGACGTCCTATTAACGGAACTTATGGGAGCAGGTATTCGGCCGTGAATGCCAGTCGCTGTTGGTAGCAGAACTTTGCACTATACCACAAGTAGGATGGGCAATGCACATCAATATTTGATCATCAGTCGTTAGTACATTGAAAGCGCGCCAAACCACGTTAATTTACATTGAATCAATGAGAAAAATATTCCTTCATAACTGGACATGGATAATTGAGCTGATTATGAAAATTATTTGTTCAACTATCCCTACCGAACCGATTGACCTAACAGTAATGGGCCTTATGGACATGTATGAATCATTAAAAACTCCAAAAATGAACGAAATATTTCAAATAAAACGAATGTCGCTCGTAAATACTTAATTTCCTTCGGGAATTGTTTTGAAATGCGCAGGAACAAGTTGATTGATATGGGAATTTATCTTTCATGTGAAGTAAGAATAGTGTTTTCTATAAAATTTGAAGATGATACGAAATGGGCTACTACTGATTTGTATATGTTTACTATATTTATTTTATTTACGATTTACTTTATTTGTGATCTTTGTACATACCTCTTGCAAGATTTGCATAGCGCAGCTTTCGCGAATAGTTTTAATTATTCAGTAGATTGGTTGGTCGTTGAAGTTATTATGAAACTAATGTTGACTTGGACAATCACATAGCTGAACCGTAATTGCAAGGGATGTGCCCAGAGTGCATTGTACGTCATTTTATTCAGACATCCTGTGATGGGTGGGTCCGGGATAAAAATAGTATTTAATCCACCATTATTTTAGCTATCGTAGCCACTTAAAACAAGGAAATGCGAACGGTTTCGGTAGAATTGAAAACTAATCAATCACTATATCGCAATCAGTAAGTAATCACTTTATGATTACACAGTTCTTTTGACACAGCTCGCGCGTTTCTTGGATTCGCGGAGATAATTAAAAATATTTCTGTGAAAATTATTGACTCATTTCTATTATCACCATCATTCGATTCTATTCAATAATAGTTGATTTTCAGCCTCCAATCTAAAAGTTAATTATTTATAATTATATATTTTTTGTTTCAATTAATTTTCTGCATATTGCATAGAAAAACATTTTTCAATTCTATACTTCCTGTAGATTATTCTAATTTTCTCTTCGGGCCTCTTTCAATCAAACTCTTCTTCCATTGTTTGCAATTTTCATTCTCTCTTCCCAGAAAGCTTCTTTACGTACTTAAGAAATACCATCACAATTATTTATAGTATAACATATTTCTTTCCATTAGATCAAATAACAGATAAGACTCTCAAGCTACCGCTACATCTAACCAGTTATTTATTCTACCCAATTTACTCGTATTTAAATGCACCCGCGTATAAGATGCAGCAATGTTTATGGGACTATACTCTTGATCTATTGTAAAAAGTACAATGGCAAATCAATGGCTACCCTCTTAAAACGTACCCTAGTTTAACGATAATTATTGGTGAAAATCAAGCTCCTTATACACGGTTATAAAAGGTGTAACCATCTCAATCACAAACTACTACCCATCAGACCAGTTCCTAGCGTTCTCCTCTTCCATTGATCATTTCTTTTAGATTTCCAATAGTCTGCGCACTCCCCTTTCCTTGCGATACCGAACCCTATCACTACACGCCACTCCGTCGATCACTCTACCCATATCATCAAAAACATTCGCATCTGCCCTATTTTCTATCTTTCCCATTATTTCACCCCAGCAATAATGTGTCCGTGCGTTTCCCATGCGTGAGAGATTCAGAGATAAGGAAAAAAACTCGCCAATGGGTGCGTCGTTGATGCGTGAGCTCCGCTAATAACTGGCGCAGTGTGCGCCGGGATTTAACGGAAGTAAAACGGTGAGAATAAAAAAGGAATCTCCTGTTTCGGTTTCGCCCTCCATAGTTTTAAGCCGGGAAATTAAAAAATAAATTCGTCCGCGCTTTCGCGATCCCCTTTTTATTTCTCTCTTTCGTTCCTTTTAACGTTGGACGGATACGTTTGCTCTTATTTGAAGGGAAAAACTGTTCTATTTGGCGGTAGGTGTATGCAGCCGGGCGTGCCTCTGCTATAAATAACTTTTCAAAAACGGTAAGCTTTGATCTGACGTCGAGATATGTGGGCTTTTTTCTTTCGGTTTGATTATCGAGCGATATGCTCCAGATATGTGCGAAACAGTAAAAGGAACGTGTGGGAAATAATGAGCGAGAAATTCGAAAAGAAGCGAGAATCTATATCCTTCGAAATGTGCCGGAGGAGGAGAGGGAAAAGATAATTCTGTGATTGAAATGCGGTATAGAAAGGTTTGAAACTTTGATTCCTTTTATAAGGGAAACCAATCATTAAACATCTGCCACATTTCCCTTCAAACTCTGATTAGTACTCTTATATTTCATAATACTTAGTTTGTTCATAATGTGTATTAAGATAACATATATAATGCATAATGTCAGAAAATCGATACACTCAGTCTCTTATAATGGATATTACAGGTACTTATAAAACAACTTCCAACGAAAACCAATGATACATGTGAGATTTGCTTTATTGTGAACTTATTATTATGATGTTTTGATGAACGTGTTACTATTAAAAGGTTCCATATAATGTTGCTGTTGAATTATAAATATAAGAATCTCAGCCAACATAAATAATGGATGCATTCATCCTTTATGATTAAACCTTGGAATATTCCAGAAGGTGGTAGGTAAATCATAGATTTTATTACAAAGTATGCCCAAATTCATCAAAATTTAAAAACTCATTACAGGTTAATGCTATTTATAAGATTTCGAAATACAATGCAACTAATATTACATTAGTGAGACGGTATCTATGAAAGTGATGCTACGTCGAATCTTCAAATTTACAAATTGAGAATAGAAAAATCTTTTTCCAAACATAAAGTTCTTAATTTTCTGAAACGCAGCATAGTTTCTAAAAGAAAATCATTGCCGCCGAATAAATTAGCTACAATTTTTCTGTCTTCAAATTCTTAGTCAGTTAGGATTTTTCAAAAAGTTATTTATAAACTTACTTATTTAATTCGAAAAAGAATGTTATTCATAGCCCATATTGCAATCATCAAATCATGAGTCAATAAGGATTCGAAAAGAACTCCATCCGTCACTTCCATCGAGTAAACCATTACTTCTCGCGAGTGCGATAAAAACATTCCTTTGTAGGATTCTGGAAAAGGGAAAAGAAAAGATTATTCATTAACCTGAAATATTTCACGCCCGGCTTTAGTCTCGGGAGGGAAAGAATAAAGGAAAACGATCCATCTCGATATTAAGGATCGCTACAGATATTAATGCGAGTTCCGCAAGGCATCGTTCTGGAACCTACCCTCTTTTGCGGCAGAAGGGAAGGACGATTTGTGTACGTGTGTACAGAGAGACAAAAGGATTCGGTCTGTATTTGGGGGTGCTCGCTTCACACCTCTCCTACCCTTTAATTTCCCTCGAATGCTCATTGGAGGGAAGGGGATCTAAAATGCACCCGGGGTCCTCCGCAAGGCAAGAGGATGTGTGCAAGTGTGGAAGGCCTTTGAAAGGTACTTCAACCAGCATCCTGAGTGCACTCCAACCAGCGCTTTCATCAAAACCCCCTCCCATCTTTTTTACCTTTCCCCTCGCTTTGACGCTCAAACATCACCAACTCCCTCCACCACTCATGCAGTCACGAATGCCGTGGGCAGCAAAGGGAGGGAAAATTAAAGTGCAGCAATCAAAGAACACTCGCCGCTTTTTTATAACGGGGAGGAGGCGTCCATACAAAAAGTCCTTTTTTCGATACAACGAGCGTTTAATGAACGGGATCGATACTGCTGTGTTATGTGAAGAATTATTTGAACGGATATCTTTGGATGCGCCGTGTAATCCCCGTAGTCATGGTTACCTTCACAGTTTGATGAAAGATGTAAGCGGAGTTGGCTCGTTTGTATTTGAATTCGTAACAGCGTTTCCAAAGGGTGGAACGGGTATCAAGCCGGGGGTGTGATGGTCGTTGCTTATAAAACTCGGATATATTATTTCCGATACAGAACTTTTTGAAATACTCTGTCATGAATTAGTTCCCGCATTCATTCGCTTCGCTTGATTCCATGAAATGATTGTCCATCCATCTACAGCTTTTCAAAGGAAAATAATTTCTTTCTTAGAAGTAAAAGAGGTTTAAATCGATAGCTTGAGGCCGTTATTTTACCTTACCTTTCCAAAAAGAATTTTATGATTCGGCAAAGAATTTTAAACGTCATTTTTGAAAAAAATCGCTTAAACCTTTATAGATATAATAGAATACTGATTTTTTTCTTTTGTAAAATACCTTCATTACTGTAATCACAACAGAATGCATGCACAAAATCCGCCAAAAATAGTAATTTTTGATTTAGCGAAATTTGAATGTTAAAGAAAATAGTAGAAAATATTATGAGCGATGGAAACATAGAAGTCAAGTTATTGGAAAAATACAAAGCTAATTACACTTAGTCAATAATAGCCTATACAATAATAAAAAAATGTATGTGTCTGCAGAAGTCTCTCTAAGGAAGATGATGCATATAAAAAGAACGCATAGTATGTCTTTTATTAAAAATGCAGAAATCGTGAAATAACTTAATAATGTTCGAATGTAGTGACGAGAAGAAGCAATTAGAAAAGCGCGGAGAGCAAGAATGGTAGGGATAGTGGACGAACAAAATTATAATTTCCAATGGAGACTAACGTATGTGATGACTGATTTAGATCGATAGCTCTTACTACATCAAAAATTTGAAGTTAATCAATATTTTATGACAGTATCACATCTTGGAACTTATGAATATTACATAAGAGTGATAATAAAGCCTCTTAATTTGGGCAAGGTTGAGACTAAAATCTCTTCTTACACTCAACACAAGCTACACCTAAACCCACATATCTGGATATCACAGGACAGAAAAGTAGCTTTTTCCTGCAAGATCTGAGTTACGAAGTAAACTATATCATAACTTTTTCATTCAGAAATAATTCAGATTTCACAACCTTAGTTTTTAGGTTATTTTATCAAGTAACTTTAGGTCATCGAAATAACAGAACATGATCGATTAAATATTTGTAATATAAGGTGGGTAACAAAAGTTTCCGACATTTCGCCATTTTTCGAAATGTTTTCTGAAAATTTTCTGAAAAATCTGGGGTCGGAAACTTTTCAGACCACCCTCGTACATCACAACTCACATTGAGGGCTCATGGAAGATACAGGAAGATTAACATTCAGCATAAAAATGTTTCTCATATTGATGAATCTCTGAAAATTGGAGAAAATAATCTCCTATTTACGGTTTCCCGACTTATTTTTTGGGATGTTTCCGCAGGAAGTGCCCAATATTTATGTCCAGTCACTTGCTTAAGTCAGTGCGCGTGAACCGTCCCAATACAAACATCGTGAATAGGGAATGGCAAGGAAGATAGGAACAGCCTAGAAATCCATCGTTCTATTATTATTTCGATACGAAAGTTGGAGGACTTGTGTGAGGGCAGATGAGGACAGGGTATTGTGCAAAGGCCCTTTCTTTTCGGCTCCGACCGAGATAAGATGCATCTCTTTTTTGGCAGAAGTCTCTCAAGAGGAGTAGGGAAAGGCGGTCCGCGTATGTGTTACAAGGCCTACGAAGACAAAAAGAAATTTTTAGGATAGGGTAACGGATTTCCTCAAAGGTCCTTGCACGAAGCGGCCGATATGAAAAGGATACAAAAACAAAGGAAGCGAGTTAAGGAGGGTCGAGAGGGTTCGGTAAAAAGCAGGAGAAAGGGTGCGGGATTAGGATCAGTGAATGACAATGGCAGAACTGAGGTGAATCCTTGCTTCCTATTTAAATATCTCGCTTGATTAGGCTCCAAGATTTCTGCGACACAAATACAAACGCCGACTTTGCGATAGAAATTTATTTTGCTCTTTCGAGTGTGAACATATGTAGTTTAACCAAATTCTAATAATTTCTACGGTGCAAGAAAATTTTCGAACTAAGGAGAGCATTCCATTTTGAAGGAAAAATTGACAACAAAATATAAGGCATATCTTGCGACTAGAATCAACTGCAGTACAAAATACCAAAGTGTTGTATTTATTCATAAAATATGATGTGGAGCGACTTCAACCAATTACTCAATCAACGTGAAAAATTAACAAAAACTTGAAAAAATCTTATTTTACCCGTAAAAAATCGTAATTCACCTTTTTCTCTATGTTATAATAGCTGTGTTAGTCAACGTAGTACTTACTTCGAATTGCATAAAGTTTTAAATTTCAGGGTGTAATTTCCTCAATAGCTGTTCATAAAAGAATAATGTACCATCATCAATTCAAAGAGGATTTCGGTCATTTAGATCCTCTGGTTAGTGTTCCGAAAATCTTGACAATCGACATACCCATCAGTAGTAATTTTTCGAGGTGACACTTTATCTAAGTCGATTCATCCCCGTTTTAAAAACTAAAAATCCACGTATTCAACTGAAGCGATAGTATTTTTCAAGAATTACTTCGCATAGATTTCATAGAAAGGCATTGCCTTGCATGGAACAGTTCAGGGTTTTATCGCCCGACCAATCTCGAGCCTTTGGCCCTTAATAAAGTGTTCACTGATAATTATCGACAAAATTTAAGAAAGTTCGAGGGCTCTGTCTCCAAAGAATTTTTTTAATGCATGAGACAGTAGAGGACTCTCTTTCATTGTTTGACAGCGTCTCAAGTAGTTTATTTTTTATCTAGAAGAAGGGGCGATTCCTTTGCCGTATATTTTGGGAGACAAGCTTTGTAGTCGCGATTGGAGAGAAGAGAGATGAAAGTATCTGCAATGAAGGGTTATTCGGATACTTCATGCAGACAAAGTTGTTTAGGATTCTAATGCAAGAATCTCATCATCATTGTTTATTGTCATACGACCTATCCGTGGATTTTTGTTACTGCAAGCTCTCGGTTTAGTCTTTCTTGGTTTGGTACTTCTTTCGTATATATTCAATACAATTAAAAATGTCTACATTATTGGGTTATATTGGGACTAGATCTCATCTTCCATATAGCCCTTGTCAAAATGTAATTCAAATACTTACATACATGAATTTATATTTTGAAAATTAGTGTAAAATATAGTTTATAGAAGATAAAGGAAGAAAAGTTTTTGGTTTTGCGAAGAGAGAGAAGAAAACTGTGATCTTTTTATCACAGAAAAACTACATCCAATGCAGGAAAACATTCACGAAGAAAAATAACTCCGCTAATTAAACCTTATGATTCCTTGTTAATTGAAATTGCATTCAGTTGCCTCCCATTCCTTCGAAAACCACACTAGCTCTCTCATGATCGCCCTCCTTTTCTATTCTTCGTAACATGAGTCCTTTCTCAGTCTCCGTTATTTCCAAATCTCTCACATTATTTGCAATACGTACCGTATATCCTCATTAGACGAAGAGTATTTCGAAAAAGTTTGCGCCTAGAAACTGAGTGCGTCTTATGCAATGGTATATTTTTTTCAAACAACTCTTTCAACTACTACACGTCTCTGCAGACCACCAAGCTACTGAAGTCGTTGCTTGTAAGTTTTGAGTTGGTTTACTTTTCGCTCATTACTCCACAGTTGTCATCAGATCAGGCAATTCTTAAGATGCATCTTTTACGGCAATACGGCTATTTCTCATTTATTTTTCTCTCTCACTTAATTTTTCAAATATTTTTTGAGTTCCTTTAATATATACTATTTTATTGCCAATGCGTATACATGCGGAGAAAATGACTCTTGGGGCGTTTCGTCGCTGCATTTTTCTCTTCTATTTTTAAGTTAGCCAATAGAGTCGTAAAACCCGTCTCTCCTAAACGTAATTTCTCTAAATTCATTGAACTGCTTCCATTTGGCCACCATTCCTCCGAGGATCCCCAACTAACTTGCGATACACCTTTAACTTGTCTGGAGTGAAGGTTACATCCGCAGCATCCCATAAACTTCTACTGGGAATGATGCCTGACTGAAACAAATTAACATTATTCTCTTACTTCCTCATCACCCCCACCAACATGACCGGGACCCCTAAGTATCAACTATTCCATTACGCAGTGTTTATTATTCCAGCTATATGAAGGCTATAAGAGGAGCGCATATCCTAAAGTTCTCTTCGTCAAATAATAAAGACGCAGTCACACTTGTAATACCTCTACAAATTACGACGTCGCGAAGAATGATAAGCAAATTATTTTATCACGACTCTTTCATTGCATTCGTTTTAAATGGTCCTATTGTTTCTCATGATGCGAAAAAAATAATCAGCTGGAAAGCAAAACCGGTTAGAAACGCTTTTACGACGAAGCAGTTGAGAAGCTAATAAATCACAGCTATGTTTATGGATGGATTATGACCGGGAGATTTATCTAGAAAAATAACATACAGACGAATGTATTAATAACCAAATATTTAACTACATAAATACCAAAATTTGAGGTTGTAAAAGTAATTTTAAGTGCTTCGACAACTGAAGCAAGACATCCTCCGAGAATCTAACCCAGGTCCAAAAGTCAAACAAGTTGCCCACTTGTCTATCCGTAGGTTCTACGAAGAAAGTATATCTTTTATTTATGGTACATTCACGTGTATAATACATGATTTAAACTTTTTAAGAAAATATATCTTCTGGCGAAATTTAAGGGTCTTTTTCAACGGCTCTTCCGTCTCTCGTTTTTTGCAAGGATCGATATTTTGGGCCAACGTCTCGAGAAGGACCTAAAGTGTGGAAGGGAGGCAAGGACCTTCTCATAGGAGGTCCAAAGCGGTCGAGATTTTTGGCGCGGCCTTGACCCCGGGTAAGTGAAGGAGGCGAAAAAAACGAAGAAGGAAAAAAGCGTGCGATAGGGCAAAAAACGCAGGGAAGAGATACGAAAAGATTTTAAGGTGGGATAGAACAGTAATAGGAGTTGCTCCTTGACATCAATTCAGGGCAGAAGTAATTATTTATTTTTGTTTATGGAAAATGTGCTCCGTCCATGAAAAACAAATAGGGTCGAGTATTCATCGTAAACTAACTCACAAAATTTCTAAGCCTCCAGAAGATGAGTTAAAATAACATGTCGTAATTGCTCCAATTACGGCCCATTAAATTTTCTCTTAAATTCAAATTCGCTACTTCTTTGGTTGTTTACCTTTAAAATTCTTTAAAAATATCGATTACTGCAGTGACAAATTTAAGAGAAAAGTTCCGTCTCTTTTACAATTTCTAATTTGAACTCGCTCTATTATTTAATTTTTTTGCTCAAATCTGAATATATTGAACAATTATTTTTGAAAATTTTATATTTCAAAAGGAGACGCTGGTGGATTGAAACAAAAATGTCAATAACATTCTTTCCCCCCAAGATGTTTATGTAAAATGGGAATTAACTAACTTAGAAATCGTTAGAATCAACCGAAAGAAACCTCGCCAAGAAAACACTGCAAGTAACGGATGATGATTCGTTTAGCAATTTGACCACCGAAAATTATCTTGAAATTTCATGGGAATAATCACCCTTAGAATATGAAAGTAAGTGTTTTTAGGAATTTCCATATATCTGAATGCAGCTACTTATTACAAAAGTTACCCATCATTTGATAAATTTTTAGGGCATACATAATTTACAACCGAATTCGACTTTACGAATCGTCTACACCTCCCATACGAAACAGGTGTCACATACGGTGCATAAAATTGCGAAATCCAACGCTCAGTGCGGATCTCTAAAAGCCGCTTTTAAGGTATCCCCAGAAAAAGTCCGCCATACCCTCTTCAGTTTTTGTTCCCTCCCTTCAGCCCATTCTCCCCTTTCTGCTTGGCGACACAACATATCGATCCATTCCCTTGTCAGCCACCAACTTTTCTTTTCCCTCTTTCCTTAGCTTCCCTTTTTTCCAAACCCCTGAAAAATCCTCCTCATAAGCGCTCCTCCCGCGCTCACCGACACCATGGCCCCATCTTTATCTGCCATTAAAAAAAGAATCACCTGGATGGCGATGAATTCGTTGCGGAAGTCGGCCCATTTTGGCTCGCGGAGATTTTCGAGTGGATACCCGGTTGCTAAGGGAGATGAGGCCGTTAAAAAAAGATGGGAATTTTTGGGAGTTTGTTTATGTCATCCTAGGATTTCCAACCGTTTCATGGAATTAATACGGAATAAAAACCTCGCGATTACGAAACGTCCTTATATTTCTATCAGTACTTCGAAGTAAAACTAGAAGCTTTCGAAAGATTTTTGCGATTTAATTTGCGATTTATCAAAAAGAGTAGAATCCTGCTACATCTTTATCGATTTTCCATTTGTTTTTTTTGTGAGAGATAAGGAACAATTTATCCAGCATTTACTTTTGTCTCAGCTTTCTTCGGTTTGAAAATTATTGAGATGTGAGTGATGCGAAATTATGGCATGCATCTGTCGATTTAAGTTCACAACACAAATTGATTTCTGAGTTAATGTTGATTGTATCCAAAACCTATCTTTTTCATTTTGGCCGAAGCTCTAACGCCTTGGATAGTTCTAATTCCTTCCGTTTCAAATTGTATCCTCGTTTCTGCTATTTGTGTAGAAGTGGATGTACTTTGAGGACGAAAGGATACATGAAATTAGAGTGGATGTAAATCAGAGTGAGTGCCGTACCTGAATATGATACTTCAAAAGAGCTCAGATGGAAAAGAACGAATTCGCGGTGAGTGCCGTTTATTTGATAAAATTTTCAATAGTTTTTGCTTTATATTTATATTTGACAACCGACTTTGGTAAATGTATCAAATAGTAGAATCCATCCAATAGGTGTAAAGTTTACTCGGACTGAACAGGAAGCAGCGAAATCCAACACATACAATCAACCCCACAGAATTATATGGTAAGAGCAGACTGCAACTCGAACACTTAATTACAACGATCACATTTTATAAGATACTGTTAAATTATTTGGCGTTACATTAGCGAATTACCCATAGACCGCCACCTCTACCACAGATGAAATTGTATCACAAACAGAGGCCAGATTTATAGGTACGATTATTATGATATTCGTTTCTTCCATAGTTACTAAGAAAAGGCAAGCAGATTTCCGCTCTGATAAGAATCCCATTGATCGCTAATGGCAGAATCCTCGATATTTTCGATGATTTCATTTACGGGAAAATTGTTATAATGTACTTGAGAAATTTTCTTCTTTAATATGCTCTCCGTAGCAATTCTAAGTCGAGAAGCAAAAGATAATACAAAGTATCATATAAGAAAACATCAAATTGCATTGCAATCCGGTGAAAGTTTCTCTTCACCGTGAATCGCTGCTTTCCTTACAGACCTTTTCTTTAAATGGATATTGATTATAGTTTTGTACTCCTTGATTCTAAATTTTGGTAGTAAATCAGCTGCTAAGATGCTAGTTAGTCATTTCCTGTTGTTTAACCTTTCAGTTTGAATGTTTTATGAGATTCGACGGTTTGAATTATGCTTAGTCAACTACTTCTAGCTAAGGTTTCTTGGAAATGAGAATAGGTTGTGAAGACTATTTGAAGAAGGATCACACAAGTTTCATAATGTAGAAGTATGGAATTATTTACGAGGTTACTTGTATAGAAAAGATATCTATGAAGAACTAGAGCTTTGAGAAGTTACTGCGAACCATCCGATAGACTGAGGCTCCAAGATTCTCTCTCGCCAGGATTTTTTTATCGGTTCCATTCATTTGCTAATGAAACGAAATTCGTCGTAGAAAGAAAAATAGTGCCACTGATGTTCTAGATGCCTCATGAATAATCTCATCGCGTATTAGTTACGGAGGGCTAACATAGCGCGCAGGTAAGAAAACATAAGGAACTATCAAGCGTCGGAGAGGTTTAACATTTGGTTAATGATATGCGGTTGAGTGGAGGAGAATGGGATCGGAGAGAAAAGCCGAAAGAAACGCAGAGGCCGTTAAAAATCGTCGAAGGGAGAGACTGGGATAACGAGGCTATTCATTAGTTTTTCCTCCTCCATTCCGGTGCCTTTCTTTCATCCCAGCCGATCGACGAGATACCTCTTTTCCCTTTCGCACCACCTGCGAGAAATTCTTTTAATTGTTTCTTGCGTCGAATTTCGCCGAAGAGAAAGAGAATACATATGCAACTTCGATTCCTATGAAGGACGTCGTGGCCTACACAAAGTCCCAAAGTTGCTAATTCAAATGATGAATAGATATATTTTTCGTGGGCGAATGCTTAGGATTTCTAGAATTCTCTTCCATCAAACGTCGCGCCTCTTTTTGATCGATGGGACGCTTAGCGAATGTGAGCGCGTTTCATGTTCTCTCACATCTCAATGAATACATTCCATTTCTTTTAATATGCTGTACATAAATGGACGAAGTGGATTCGTAGGCTACTTTCGCGGGATGGAATCATCATCATCCTCAGATTTTGGATTTTTTCGAACAAATTCCAGCAACTGGTCAGGAGAATCTCAACAAGAGGATGAACAGAATTTAATATTTAACTATATAAGTGATAGCAGAAGTACTTTGAACATGAAAATAGAGTTTATTGTTTAAAAGTTGCTAATTTTCAACGAGGTGCTTAAGCTATGCCATAACTACCCCCATATTTCTTTTCGTAGAGGATGGAAAAAAATTCACTTTTCCCTCACTCTTCTTCAGGACTGTAATAGCCTGAAAGGTAATATGGTTTGAATTATGCTGATAAATTTATCTTGATCAGTCCTCATTTAACACAAAGGTAAATTTTATTCAAAATTACTACGCTGCAGATACATAAGTTAACCATCTCACAAAATCTTTGAATTTAAGAATTCTGATCACCTGACCTGATGGTAACCGTTATGATCGAAACTGATCATATAAATAAAGTTTGTGGAAAATATTAATCATTTTTAGTTAGATCCAGATCGCGTTCCATAAGGCTCGGCCAGAACACCGGCAGTTTATTCAAGAATTCAATTTCTCTCTTAACTTCCACTTAGGACTATGCATTAAACACAACCTTCATTATTACTAAATTATTTGTGCGTAACAATTTTACTGGTATGAATTTAAGAAAGTATCGAACAAGGTAGGATCACATTTCGTGAAAGAGAAGAATTACATTCTCCGAAGAATCCTCGAGTATTTCATGGGACCGCGGTGAGAACAAGGTACTCGTGTACGGAGAGTCGGTAGGCGAAAACAACACGCGTCTCGAAATAAGAAACGAGCGACATCCTTCTTGAGTCGAAAAGCGCGGCTGCGGGAGCGCCATTTGAAACGTCCTTTTCTGCAGATGCCGCTCCATCCTTCATGCCTCCGCACCACTCTAATGCCCAAAATCCCTCACTTTCTCGCTCCGCCCGGGGCGAGCAGCCCCGAGAGTACGTATCACACGCCACTTATCGCCTGTCACGTGAAAAATACTCGCAATTCCCATCCGATTGCTTCCTTTTCCCCGGCTCATCAGATACGCTAATTGTCTCATTTGTCAACTTCACCCGCACCTATAAATATTTCACCTCCGAAAGCTTTCGTCGATCGTCATAGCTGAAAATAGAGTAATGGCATCGCATTTAATTGCGTTCGATTTAAGCAATTACCATAAATGCGATGCGACGGCGACTCAAAGGACGACTTCTCCGCCCAAATGTTATTCGTGAATTAAAACGGACGAACTTCTTTTTTCGCGGATCGAATTTATCAGATTAGCCGTCGATTTATCAATGTGTTGACATCGGAAATCGAAGGGATATTTTGCGGGGATCATTTAAATTTCAATCTTAATCGAGCACTATACATCATTAAGATTTTTACGCGTCGCTCGCATCTGGGGCGGTTCCTCTGCCTTCTGATTGCAGACGATACAAAGATTGGACACTCGATGTTTTTATTTATCGAATTTAAATGTCATCGAGTCACGATAGAATTTTATATTGTGATGTAAGCGCGAAGAGATGCGAATTTAAGCCCGAGAGAATTCAGAGACCGCTCATGGCAACTTTTAAATGTCGGCGTGAAACTATGTGATTAGAGAAGATGACACAAATCGAATGTAGGACAATAAACTTTGAAAATAGATGCGGACGTCCGTACTAAAGGTCGGTAAGAAGTTAGACATGAGTGGGTATCAAACCCAGATCTTCTTGTTTCTGGAAGTGTGATTATCTGGACGCAAAGTCAAAAATCAAGGGTCGTTGGAGAGGATAGAATTTAATCGTCTGATAAATAATATCTCTTTATCTGATGAATATATTTACTTAATAGCCTCGTTCATATAATTCAGCAAAATATTTTAGCACGTGCCCCAATAATTTACAACTAGTTCCCATCTGTCTTAAATCGCCATCGATAATGGGCAATGCCTCCCGCTATTAGAGGCACATGCGTCTCCATGCGCAACTGCCTATTTCATCTGAGAAGCATAGTGCGATTAGTGTCGTACCTTGAACAACACGTTGGATTCCCGTAATATTCCTCATCGTGCTTTCATGAGCTGCTTAACGAATAACGGAGAGGCATAACAATAATTTAGGCGCCTTTAATTACCTCGTGCCATACATCCAAATAAGGATCGGACCGGTCGTTCGATCCTAAAAGGGAATCCTAAAAGGACAACCCTTGCGAGCCCTGGAATTTCTTTACGCGTTCATTTTCTCCTTCGCAGGAGAGGAAATAAAAAATCACGCGCTTTTCCATATTAAAGTACCCGTCTGGAAATCCACTTGCTCGACCGCCTTCCTTTTTTCCTTCCTTAATTATCACCACCTGATTATTCCGGCTATCGTGCCGACGTCGTAAAGACCGCACGATGCAAAATCGCACTCGAAATTTCCTCTGGAAAAAAATTCCCTCCTTAGCTTATGGTGCTTCGCTCTTAAAAATAACCTCCGCTTTATACCTCTCTTCGGTAAATACTACAAGGAATCAAGTTTGAGCCCTCTTAACCGCATGCCAGAGCCGCTAATCGGGCTATTAATATTCCCGCTCCTCCCTATACGCATATCTCAACACACTACCGATTCTCAGCGCGATCTTTTTCCCTTTGTCCCACCGACACCTTCCCAGAGGAAGGACTTTAATTTCGGCGCTTACATTCTCCGGCAGATTATAAAAGAATGTCGAAAGAAAGCCTTATCTGGCTATCGAGGGTTTTTAGAAAGGGAGAAAATGTACGGTTTGAGTCGGAAATTATTCTCTCCAGCCGATGATGACAACTCGGGGAAGGCGTTACGTAACCGATTTTAACGATCCGATAGAATTAAGTATTGCATCGATTGAGAATCTGCGTCTCCAAGCCTTTCCACTTCATCTAGTTAGCATTTCTCTCCTAAAAGATTCCAGTTTCTATTTTTGATGTTAAATGGACGCACGATAGAAATGAAGAATAAGATAAGAAATCTTTTCTTTACTTTTATCGCTCTAATTAGAGTCGATCGTTAACGTTCACCACTCCTATCAACTCAAACAAAAACTCGCCGAATAGAAAACCTACCAAATACAGAAAGAATTGCATTTCTTCCAACGCTGCATTAATTTAGCAGACGACTCGACGGTGAACGTGATATCGGTTGGGTGACATTAAGTCTTAATTTCGTCTTTAATGAATAAGCTCTATTATTAAATTGCTTAAAAATATGTAATAAGTAACTTAACCCTCCAGAATGTTTTCTAGTCAGCGTAAGCTTATAATAGTATACGTAATTAAATATTATATCAATATAAATAATAAAATAAACATTAAATAATTTTGGCTCAATATTCAGTAGCAAGCCTCACAGACGTTTAACTAAAATTATTAATCAATAAATTATTAATGAATAACAGTCACAGTAATTCACAAGCAGATAAAAGAAATTAAATAAATTTATATTTTATATTTGGCATAAAGAGTAAGAAACGTTCTTATATCTACACAACGTTTTCCCTGGGATACTGAGAGCAACATAAGTATTTCAAGGACAAAACTACTAATATGCTGATTAATTAAAATTTATACTCATTTTGCTACAGTTGTCTTCACGACTGTGTACGATTTCCAACATGAGTATTTAAATGCTAAAATATTCTCGCTGACTGAAAACTTTCGCAATCAAAGCTAATATACTCCTTCTCTTACAAGTAGAACGGATCCAATTTTTAATTAAAAATAAAATGAGCGCTTTGGAAAAACCTTTTAGATTTTAGGGAGGGAGGAAAAATACGACAGCGATATAATACTGAATCTGTACGACCGAAAACCAGTTCTGCGAGGGCGTAATTATGAAACGCGGGAATTTTTATGTTTCCGCCAAGTACTTGCGCAAAATATTCTGGAGCGAGAGGTACTTAACGCGATGAAAATGTTGATTTAAAAACCAGAATTACATCACCCGTTGAATTTCGGCCCCCGCGAAAATTAAATTAGGAGTCCCGCTCGGGAATTACCACCAATTATTCGTCCAAAGGCATCGAATATTCTGAAGCAATGACCACTCCATCTTAGGGCACCCTTTTGATTCCTTTTTTCGCAGTTGCAAGAGAATGCCTTCGCGAGATATGTTACACCTCCACTAACGACCACCGTGTGCTCTCTTGTTCCATCCAAGCCAATGCATACATTATCCCGGCTGAACGGAAAAAATAGCTGCAGGACCGCGTGTGCTTCTTTGAGAGTTTGACCAATGGCCTGCGATCCATCTGCCCCGCGGATGGGCCGTACATTTTCCCCAACTTGACCCATTACGCAAGCTTTGAAGCGTTAACTCCGCCGACCCCTTCGACAACATGCTGCCAATTAAAGGAGCGATTAATCAAACCAACGGCATCTTTAAGTCTGACCATCTTAGTCCATCATAACGATCTGATGCATATCGATGTTAGAACTATCAAATTTCCATGCTGTTGAGGTATTAATAAGCAGAATTCTTTAATAAAATCTTCTTTCTTTCTTTTTATGAAGTAATGTGAACAGGTACCTAGAGAAGCAACGAACAATCTTAAGGAGAACAAGGAATGAGCGGCAGCCAACAACATTTTCTTGTCCGTAAAAAATAATGTCCAATCCCACTCATTTGTTCATATTTTTCAAAGCTGTCATTTTGCTTCTCTTCTTAATCAGTTTACACACCCCACCAATTACTTTATCTAAAAATTGTTGTTTTAATAAATATTCACAAAATAAAATTTATTGTAACACTCATTACCAGAAAAGGTAACAGTAAACCCATGATAAAAATTAATTTGTGAATATAAATATGTATTCCTTTATAAGAAACGAATCCACTCAAAGCATAAAATAAAATATGCATTTCATAGAAAGGAAAAATATACACGTAAGCTGAATAACTATCGGGTGAATAAATAAGACTGAATGGAAATTCTTTCAAATCGTTTTCTTTAACACAGAATATACTTGTAAAGGTTTATACATAAACTACGACAACTTAGCTGCGGGCAAATGTTTAAGCCTTAAATTGCGCCCAATGTCAGGAATCCGATTTTGTCAGCAGCTTCGAGTCTAAAGATAATCCTTTGTTGCTAAATTTTTACATATTTTTTTACGAAAAGCTATGAAATTCAAAACTTCGACAAAGAATTGTGTTCATCACAATAGCTGCATTATATTGATGAAATCGCAGAATGAAACAGAAAATCATAGATAATCTGCAACTGAGAGCATGGATAGAATATATTGTGAAATCTCCTTCCATCGATCATAATCACGGCTAAAGAGGCATTCCTCTTCAGCAGCATTTCTCGAAAAGTAAATGCCTCCTAAATTAACGTTTCAGATGTTCAATTTTGCCTAGCAGTATATATCCATTCTATGATCCACAATACGCTAACAATATTATACGTCCCTAAGTCCTGTTTTCCCCGCAACAGTACAACTTCCTTCTGTACCGTCCACATCGTCTAAAAATATACTTTGTCCCTTGGCCAAAAATTTAATTTTTAACGAAATTCTATCGAATTCGGTTAACAATCACATTTACGTTAAAAACCGTAAATCATCAACAATCTACAGTTTGATGTTCAATCAAATACGATTGATAGAATCACTTCTCAAGATTAATTCTCGAACGTTACTTAGAAAGCTCTACGTGTATTGAACCCACAATTGTACACACATACGCTGAAATATCCATCATTTCGTTTCAAGACAGCATCTACAGCTCGAGAATTCTCAGGCCGTTTTTTAGCGGGACGAAAATTGAAAGATTAACAGCGTAAATTTGAAGAATTATCAAGGCCCACCTCCTCGCTTAATCCTCTGGGCGGCAATCGGAATATAAATCGATTCGGACAAGTATTTCCGGCAAAAATAATCGCCTGCCTACGCCTCCGAAATAATTTTCTCCTCCAAAGACGATTGAAAAAATAAACATTTCTCTCCTCCACCCGCATGATTAATTAGACACGATGATGAGTTAGCTATTGTGGGGGTAATTAATAGACGCATACGCCACGCCGGGATAAAAAAACGCAACCTCGGATGACTACGAGAATGAACCGGTCTTAGGGGGGCGTGGAAACAGGAAACATTAAAAATTAACGCCTCGTAATTACACCGACTCATTCGGGTCGCTATGATTCAGCCCACGTAATGCCTTTTTTCTCTTCACAATGACAACGGTTTTCTAAAGGTCCTGTCGCGGAAATGATTGGAGAATTCCGCCCGAGAGACAACGTGTCTTACCCGGAATACTTTCCAATCACGGTTCCCTTATCGTGAGAGACAGCACCTGCGTTGTATTTATTTCTGCTCTTGACCATTGTGCGATACTTAAAAACGCTGTTTAAATTGAAAGCCTGTTTAAGTTATCACAGGTGTCAATTGACTATGAAAATATGCTGGGTGAATGTCGTATGTTAGACGGTATTATGATTACCTCGTTCGCTAATCATAGTTATTAGGAAAGTCTTTATTATAATTATGATGACTAACAGCTATAGGAACCGTCTTATTTGCAGTCCCCCACAGTTTACACATCTACATCAGATATCGAGAATGTGCGTGGTATTGCTTTCCTCTTAAAATAGTGGAATACGAATAAAGGGAACAACCGAATTTTCTGAACATACTTTGATTCTTTGTATTCTTTCCAACAGGAATTAGCAGTTGTAAATTACCAGATATTAATAAAAATAAGGATACTATGAACTTATTTCAACTACTTTGTTCGTCTAAGGATTCTAAAAATGATATGCCTTGAATGATTAGTCTATCATAATTTTCATAAATTCTACGAAAATACAAGTATAAACTTAATGGTCTTAAACTCTACCATGCTTTCTTTTGAAAACCGAAACTTTAATATTCAACAATCAAGATTTTAATTATAAAAAGGGTCTATTTGTACTGTTTTTGCATTTAAAAGGAAATACACACATTTAATTTATAGAAATGAACATTAATAATATAGCTGCGTTTGTCGACAGTAAAGAACGAAATTTCCGATCACTTAATACAAGACATTTCCGTTGACCGTTGAATAGCCGCGAAAAGGGTTAATAACATAACAGCCGTATGTAACTTTAGAAATCTCTGGCCTAGATCTTGGGAAAATCTTCACTTTGGAAAACTAAAAAACGTTAAAGCTAATTTCAATGCAGTCTGCTTGATCATTTATGAAATAACTGAATCGCTCAAGCATAAGAAGACTGAAATGCGACATTTTCGTCGTAAAAATGAAATCTTATTAAAGCCCGGGAGTCTCCTCTATGACCTGTGAGGTATGCTCGATCAGATAAGGATTAGCGGCGTACCTTTCGAACACGGAACACCCATCCTATATTTCCTGCTTTAACTCCGTGAAACATCAAAACAGCATATTTTCAGAAAGTGGAAACTCGGTCTCCGACATGGGACATCCGGGCCGCAATCACAATGAAACGAACTGCCTCGGACACAATCCAAGATCACTGTCCATTTCCCATAGCGCTTAACAAATGAGTAAACGCTATCCAGAAGGGAAAAAGAATAAAAATCCCAAAGGGTCAGCGGGCTGAGAATCTCTTGGATTCCCTCTGTCAAAGCGTCAAAGGAAGAAAAAAAATCATCGGATGTCGTAAACAGCAACACGCATACAACAGCCGGCCCTCCACATTAACGCCAGAGCGGCATTTTGGTAGCCACGAGGAGAAGCAGATTTTTTCTCCTTTGAAAAGAGAGGGAAGGTTTGGAACAATATCGTTCTCTCTTCGCTGCACCCCATCCGTTCGAAAACAACGCCGGGCTAAAACCTCGTCGTAAAGGATTCCACCCATTGCCATCACCCGGTCAAAAATCCTAGGAAAAGCTGTGAAATACTGTCCTGGGAAGACAGCGCATGAAAGGCCTTTGGGGAGAATGGGAAAAGGTGAAAGAAAAAAGGCGAGCGCCCCCTTTTGAAGAATGGAAGGAATCATGAGCCACCTGCGAAGACTTGAATGACACCGTTGGTCACGGGGTTGAGTTTTGAGGTTTTAAACCTTAGGAATGACCCGAGTCTTTCTGGGACTGCAGGGGAGGCACGGATGGGGAAGTTAGTTATACACGGGGGAATTTTTCCAAATTTGGTCACACAGGTCGAGCAGAAGCGCGGGTGGGAAGGAAAAATGTATAACTGGGCGACATTGACGGAGTGGTTCTGCTGAGGGAAAGTGTGCAGCGGAGGAATTTGGATGGGGTGCAGAAGGCATTGTCATCATGAGTTCAGTGTCTCGGAAATGGAGAAAAAGGAATTTTCCAATGACATTAAGCTTTTTCCTGCACAAGATCCAGTTTTACCAATGAGTCATATCGAAGTCTTTACGGTGGTTATTTTGGAGGAGAAGTACGGATGACGGCGAACGAGACTTACGGAATTAAATACGCTAAAATTGACCGATTTCTAGTGAATCATTCATTATCTACACTGATAGCAGATATGTTAACTAAGTACACGTATAATTTACGGTATATTCTCGAATCCATGACGTACCTTTTTCGTATTCTTAGAAATTCTAAAAATTCTTGTGCGACTTGCACCAAAATTTAGGAGCGTCTCAGATTCGAAAATTCACGGTATCTGATCTGTAAACTGTATTTCACGGTATCAGAATTGTAAATTACTTATAAAACTAAGCACGCTTAAGTAAAAAGCTCTTTGTAACTATCACAATGGAAGGTACCAAGTAAAGTAACCTCTTTAGCCAGCAACCAAATGTTTTTCTTCAACTTTGAACCGATGCACAACTAGAAAAAAAATGAATTAACGTCTAATATATTGAGCAAATAACGATAACAGTGACACTGGTTGCAGTAATCCAATGAGACGTATGTACTCCTACATTAGAAAAGATATCACGTATTACCAATGCTATTAGCCCTAAAATCAGCTAGATTTCTGGCTTGCATTCTAAGAAATGCAATTATTAAGGCATTGAAGAAAAAGCAATTACCAAGCCGATGTAACTTAATTCTTCTTTATAAGGCCTAGTACTGACATCGAAAGACCACAAAATCGAGTTATTGGAATATCTTCCCAATTCCAATATTTTATAAATGAACGTATGAGACCATCTCGAATATTGCCCATTATTATATAATGCTTCTACACTACACCTAACATCTAAGCGAGTAAATTAATGCATTCAACGTTACTAAAGCCTACATGCTAACGAAATAAGCGCAATTATTTTGAAATAATCCAGATTTTCTTTTCATCTAAACAGCGAAATGAATGCTCCGATCTCCTAATTATTCATGGATTCATCAATTATGAAACAGCGTTGAAAAGTAATTTCATGCTAATCGCAGCCTAATGGAATGAAAGATGAGTTACACATAGACTCATTTCCACCGTAATATACTCTTGTAGAGCCACGGCTAATAACTCTTTCCTTACGAAATGCTTCGGAGCATCTGTTAATTACGTTGACCATAAATTTGAGCGGTTCTTCTTCGGAATTTAATCACCGCTATCGCCATGTATTGGGTGAGAGGCAATTCCAGCGAACCGATAATTCATCCCCGAATACACCTTTGCTTTTCTTACCCATCTATTCAAGGCGACAATGTGCAGCCGAACAATAACGCTCTCCCGGAATCTTTTCACGTTCTTTCTTCCCATATTTTTCCTTCTTCGGGGGAGGTTATTCATTAGTGCATGCATTTCTTCTTTCCCCGCTCATTTCCCGCAATATCTTCGCTGGGATCCGTTAGCCCCCAATCCCTCGTCCATTATCGCTCTTGTGAATCACTTCTTTGAGTGAGTTTCCCTCCGTGTCTGGGGTGGATTGGCCGCGTTTCGGGGCGGAAAAACTTCTGCAGGGGTTGATAATCGACGGTCGGCCGGTTGGTAGTTAAACTTTGGGAGCTCATTGGTTCGGATTTGATGTATGGCCCATACAATAATCCGATTTTAGTCACAGATACGACTCGTTTTTCTGCAGATGTAGGAAACGATGTATAACGTAAAGCAAAAAAGAGAGTATGACTTTCCTCTGTGTAGGTATAGGTTCCTTTGTATTAGTCACTCACGACTATTTTTATGCTAAAATAACTATATATAACAAACTATATATATATATAAAGTAACTACAACGTGTAATGCTGAATTCCCATCACATAATTTTACATACGCAAATCTGAACTATTTATCGTAAACATTTTTAAAAGTTGAAAGTTCTTTTTTCAAACGATGCCATCATAAGAGTTTAGATCAGAGGTGTCTAATTATCCATGGACAACATTTAGCCTTCAATGGCCGTGGCATGGATAGACTCCGAAATATTTCACTCTACGTTACACAAAGTAAATATACAGGTTTGATAAAGACTTCTTGAACTCAAGCACGTAAGACTAGCTATACGGTCTTCAACAAATTGATGTTTCATTAATTCTTCATCGAGTCTGTCTTCTTACATTTACGCTGTATATATTCCAAACTACATTTAGTCACAGTTTTCATGGGTCCTTTGGATCTCATTATCATATTCTTTAACTATACTGATAAACTAATGACTGTCAACATGTTTTTGTGTTTTTACGAAAATTTTGCACTTATTTATTATTGAAAATCGGTTCCTTGTTTCCTTACTCATAAGTCCAATGTATCGAAAACTATTACTCGAGTGTATAACGTAGCCTTTGATTAACCCAAGGTTATACAAGAAGTGAAAAATTGTGACTTGGCCGGGACTCGAACCTGGGTCGAATCCCGACCAAGTCACAATTTTTCACTTCTTGTATAACCTTGGGTTAGTCGCACAACTTAATGTGCAAAGTAAAAATTACATTTCCATCGTTTTTAGCCTTTGATTATAAAAGATTTTCCTAAGAACATCGCTGTGCTAATTATAAAGGCAAAGAAGACTGAGTGATTTAGAGCTTAAGTGGTCATCATGGTCGTTAAATCTCTGACGAAAGTCTTATTAACGAATTCGATCTCAAATAGTGCACGAGATCGGAAATAATTTCGGAGAGAAATCAGAATATGTTCCGCGCCCAATATTCAAATTTCGACCCAAGTATGCAAATTACGCTCGATCGAATTCCTCCACACCGAAGAAATCGCTGTTTGTCATTTGAAATCACAGGTTTCTATGTCGACACCGTAAGCTGAATATTCAACCATGCCATTGATGTTCGTCAAAAAACTAAAGTAATCCGCTCAATCAAAAGTGGTAAGCAGCTTTATATTCTGACGATTAAATAATGAGACTGAATTAATCGCGGTCAAGGAATAGATGCTGAAATCAAATCCATACCATTCTTACGGCCAAATTTCATCCATTATAACTAAAATCATCATGAATAGGGGATGCAAACCATTTATTTAGCTGAGTTTAGACGACGGAAGCAGACGAAAAAGTTAGATTTACGCACAAAACGTAGGCCAAACATCAAGGAAAGGTTTTCCTCCATTGAGCGGACGGAGGAGGCAGCGGGGACTCCCCATAACCGGATAACTATGTGAAAGTGGTCCAGGGTTCGATTGCCGGCCCAAAATGTCCTCAGCTGTTGACGCACTATAATTGCACTATTCTCACGCACTAAAATTGCGTGAAAATTTTATAATTGCACCGTTGAATTAAAATTGGACAAAATAACGGCGATCTGAAGGTGACAGCAAAAATACAATTTCAGATCAATATGTACGCAAAAATTTACCATGATGGATGCGAGCACAAGAATTAGAAAGGTAAAATCATTTCTAAATTAAATCTTTGGAGAAAAATGAATGCTGCTAAAAACCTTTCTTTGGAATATTTGCCTTGAATTCATTTGGGTCGATCAAATATACTTGCTTCATTTGCTCTCATTTGCTGAGTAGCGATACATATAGAAGAGTCTGACCTGGACATCCATCACGAAATTTTTCATGATAAAGCACAGATTCACTACGTTGGAATTTACTTGGATTCTTGGCCAAAGAACAAAAGTTTTAAAAAAATCACTACTTCTTTCTTATACCCTTCTTCATTTGCTCGTGTAAACTGGATCGAAATGGTGCCATTCTGATGATGCTGAAAATCCAAGACGTAAGACCTGTGCCACGAAACTGGCGGATATCAAGTAATCGTTCTCCCTCACTCTCTCGTTAGAAAAGGGGTGTTCATGACAAAAAATCACACACTCGTTTGCTTATGTGCACTCTTTAATACAAATGTGTTGCATCCTCATTTAATTGTCAGGCCATGGTAAGGGTAAAGTTCATATGGAAGACATTATTTTTAATTAATGTGACAGTGCGTTAACAGGCTCATGGGTTCGTTTAAGTCCGTAGAATAGGGGGAAGATGGTTATCAAGAGCGAAGAAGAGGGCAGAAGTGGCGACCTCGAAGCCCAACACCACAGCAACCAGTCTGCGAGTAAACTAATGGGCCGAATGCGCTATATTGACGCTGTGTATCCTCCGTTAGATTTATTAGCGTCCTTCTAAAAGCTCAAAGGGGTGAATGGACTCCTAGTGGGATTCGAACCCACGATACAGCTCAGTGGAGAGACAGAATCGATCAGATTAGATATCATGTCTAGCTAAATCCCTCCATCTTAACTAATAACATCTTTTTCACGCAGTGAGAAACTATTTGTCGAGAAATTCCGTGGTTCAATAAATATTAGATTCGTTCCTGCAATATGATCACTACTTTGAAGTTTCCATACCTTTGATTGAATCCTTCTATTAAGTACAATACCAACACTTGATTTATTTAAATATTTTTATTAAAATTTTTTGGGCAAAAATACATTGAATATCTCCTTACATAAATGAAACAATATAATTTTCTAAAGTTAAACGTCCCTATATATACATTACAGATATTTTATAAGATATTTTTCCTCTAATTGCCATGTAGAGTATAAAGATAACGCAAAATTTTTTCTATAGAATTCGAAGAAAGCATATTTACATGTGGCGACATCTTTATATAGCAATCATTTAAATCGATAATTTGAAAATGTAAAAACTAAGAGAAAAGCATTAAATGAAGTAGAATGTGAAATATTACATCATATGCTTCCGAACTGTATAACATCGTCACGATTCACAGAACTTCTTGACTAAATGGAATCAAGCAAAAGAAAATAATAACTGTAAGTTCTCCGAAAGGTTCGGATAAAATGTTTTCAAAGAAAAGTTACCAATGGAAAAACTAAGATTCTCTTACAAGAGGAATACTCAGCCATCTTTCGGCTATATAGCCATAACAATAATGTGCATTACAAACGATTACGTACATGAAATACAATGGCCATAAAGATCTCGGGAAATTAGTAAAGCAAATAACTCCTCCGCATGATGGAGAGTCACTCTACTTTTGAAATACTATTCTGTTTTTGCATTTAAACCAAATTGTCTCATCTCTTCTTACTAACAGAACTTTCTTCTATTTGCTTAATTTTCACCTATCGAATAGTGACTTTATTAAGAGCGAGATGAAGATGTTTACTATTACATCTAAAATGTAGGTTTTTATAGATAAAAGTAAAGATACAGGAAAATAAAGCAATAAAAAGGGAAAAGAAAGTAATACTGTTTAGGTTAAAAAATAAGTCGATTAAAACCTATAGACAAAGCCATTACTTAATGTAAATCCGTAACGAGTAAAATAAAATTCAGTGTGTGAAAGTCCACTTATGCGCAAATGTTTCTCCAGTGGAACTCCACACTGTGAATTTTACTTTATCTCCAAACTTAGGAAAAACCTCTACTACACGAGGAGGAGGATATGGAAAACTTGAGTAATCTACTTATAGAAACAGCTGAATTTGGAGCTTAAAGGAAGTTTTTTTCTGGAATTTTAATGAAACGACGATATATACAAAAAGAAATCGGTTTAGCAGATCGGGAAAGTTTAGACACCAGAAGAGAATGAGTATAGAAATCTTAAAAATAATAATACACTAATAAATAAAAATAAAAGTTAAATAAACTAAACATAATTGATAAATCGCGTTCCTTTTTTCAAACGAAAAATATGTATATGTCTGTATATTCCCGCAATGTTTGTTTCTTGCTAAAACGCTCTGTTTTTAATTTTGATATCCAGAATATTTAGTTTGACTTTCTTTTGGCCAAATGTCTTATTTTCGACTTCTAATAATTTTCATACCCCAGAAAACGCATCTTGCTGCAAAAAGAGGTCTGGGTCACTCAATACAGCGGATAATTTCGTAAGAAATGTTCCATCAATACTACATAGAAATGCATTCAATTTACATATATATAAATAGCCTGCAAGCCGCTTTTCGACGTGCGGCAGTGGATATACTATATGTCGCGACTCAACCTGAGGTGATAAGAAGTACTGAGAGATTTCTGTTGAAAAACGAAACGTCCAGAAGAATCGAACCCCAAATTTTAACCACTCCCTCAGCCTATCCTCGCACACGGACAGTCATATTTCCATCCGCACGGATAAAAATAATAAAAAGAAGAGCCCTCCAGCCTAATCCGACTGTCACTCTCGTCTCCTCTTTAAAAAGAGAAACCTTCTCAACTCCCAACAACACATTACAGCAACCCAACCCAGTCTCTCTACATCTAGAAACATTTCTATGTCTTTGCCACTTCCACTCTTCCTGGCTGCTTGACTGGATTTCTTACACGTCTCATCAAAGACAATTATTTCGGAATATTTTCTTTACCTCATGTGTTAGTGATTACTAACGTAGATAATCTTATGAGCCTGAATCAAATACTCTATAGTATTACTATTGCAATTACTATAAAGGGATAATATGGCGAATTATGCAATACAATTTATGCATAAATAGATAAATAAACAAATCTACATAATATAACAGGTTAATATTGTTAGCACATAATATTATTAAGTGCATGAGGAACAGAAACTTTAAGTTCTTTAGAAAACCGAAAATGTGAACCTGATTGCTCATACTATAAGATTACTAAATGTTAATAATTCTTATGAAATAATTAAACTTTCTCTACAAATAACCTGTGGACCTATCATCGAAAGCGTTAGAATAATCAAGAAATGCTTTCAATGAAAAATAAATCGCTTTAAGTAAGATAATAGAATGACGCCTATTGGAAAATAAATCCTTGTAACGTACCTAAATTACTATTGTAATTGCTATGTCTTGATGCATAACTACGTTAATAATACTTGAGCAAGGGAATACTTGAGTTAGTAATACTTAATAAGTATTATTAACTACGTTAATAATAATAATTTTTCTAAGAACTCGGAAGTGCGATAACACAAAAGTTCTAGGATGATCAAGAAAAAGCACTATTCAACCTACCTCGTAAAATGAAGAAAAAAATCAAACAAATAAAAATATATTAGCCAATAAACAAATACCATTATTTTACGGATTACAATGAAACTGAAATTTCCTCTCCTCCGTCTAACCTATGAGTGAGTTTGGATGTGTCAAAACGGGAAGTATAAATCAAGAAATTGGAAATGAATTGCGAAGCCTGTTGGCGTACTTACACCGAAATGGAATATCGAGTCTGCCAAATAATTGAATGACTAATTTTTCAAATGAGAGGACTCCTTTCTGAGATATGCTTTAAAACGAGTTTCCTGTGCCGATTTTAGTTTCTAAGGATTTTGTACATCTGAAAACATCATTCAACATTTTCAGGATTCTTCGATGCATGGCATAAATAGTCATAACCTCTTTAACGGAAGCAATTACATCCATTATAATAAATATTATTATTGACGAATAACGCATCCATCCCCTTGCAGTAAAAATCTGATTAGCCAGGAGTCGAACTAATGACCTTGGGGTTGTAATGTACGCCATCCGCGCCACCACTCGGTATTTATATTTAACAATCAGAAAAGCAGCGCCTATCACTTTCTGATGAAGTCTAAATGAGTAACAACCTTTAGGAGTAAATCCATTCAAGTCTTCGCTGACTTGGTTGTCTACCGCAGTCACTCTTCCTTTCCAGCGTCGGACCCACAAATCTAAATTCCCTCAGCCTTTTTACAAATTTCTCTCCCTCACTCACGCCTCTTCGATCGAAGACGGTCGTGAGCAATTGTCAAAGGGGAGGTCGCGTTTCAGAATGAAAAAACAGGAGCTGTTTTTGGGGCTGATGGAATTTTTATGTTTTCTTCCTATCTATGATTCAACACGCGCCGAGATGTGCAGTCCCTCGAGGGTTCCTTACATATCCAGGTTTTTTCGATCTTCAGCCTTCGCCGGACTAACTTAGCGGTACAGCAGAAATCTTATCAGCTTGAGAACATGCTAGAAATCGGAAAGTTTCATTTCGGCATTGACCTTTACAGATAGATCGTCACAATGGTTTTCTTGAGATATTTGCCACTCTTACTCCAGTCACGCGGTCTTAAAAATTTAATTTTCATTTTCATTGAATCCCACATATGCGTGCGTGTTAATTCACTATCCAAAAGGAGCAAACAAAGATTGGAAGGAAGAATGATAGGTACGTATGAATGATGTACCCTAGGTGGAAGGGAATATTTTGAAATATAATTATAATAATCATACATACACTCATCAAAGCAGAAAGAAAGAAAAGGGAAAATCCATTGAGGATTTTGAGCAAAAATTAACCACTTACTATAAACAAAGATTTGCAAAGAAGATTTTGTGGTGTGATTTCCCATGTATTGAATTAGTGTTCAATGACTCATTATCGAGGTCTTCTTTTGGCTTTCCGTTTATATTTGTATCTTCATTTATTCCATTTATTCATAGTTTCTATCATGATGGACATAGAAAATTGGAAAGCGGTTTATCTTATTTTTGTGCGTTCAGAATAATGCTATCTATTATAGTTGTACATCTATTATAAATTAAGTCTATCCAGTCATTTTTGACGATGAAATTCACTAGAATAATAATAATTTTGCAATTTTGGTGAATAGGCTCGAATTAATTTAGTCTGTTAGAGCTTTTTCTGAGAATGGCACGCATAATGATTAGATAACGATTAGATAACGACGATCGCATAACGATTTTGCAAGAAATAAGAAAAAGAATTGGGTTAATGTATATGGACCACGCAGCATAAGGCCCTTGCGATTCAATACGCCCTTTTGCGATTTTGTATACGAATTTTGTGGAAAAATTAATAGTTTTGTATATTCTCATTCCACGACAAAGTTCTATATTTGCAGCCCCTTTCTGGAGAAATTTCTCTTTTCAAAAGCTTGATAATTCATGGAAGACTTTCGTCAATTTTGACAAAAATAAATTTCAGATCTCGTGAAAGGGAAGAGCTTTGCCGGTGAGTTTTCTTTTTTCGAGAACAGCCTTTCTACACGTTTCCATGATACATTATTTTCAGTAACTACGCTGAGATTTAGGACATGATGAATTGAATATTTTGGGATTGGATTTTCATCTTGCCCTTATGAGTATAAGAATGCAACAAAAAGTTCCAAGAGCGCCTGAGAGAGAAAGTACAACATTTTGCAAAATTGTATGAATACGACTGGACTAAAATTAATGATTATTAGATGTGATAAAGTTTTTTTTAATAAAGAGACAATTTGAAATGTTTTCAGGATATCTAACCCGCATATCAATATATGATTTGGGCTCCCAGATAGCAATGTTGGCGGCGCATTCGACTTAGGTAAAAGTGGTTCGATTTCCGATGAGAGCACATTAACGAAATGGCCTCAGAGCACTTTTAACAATAATTCTATGATTTATTCTTCTAAGAGAAAGGATACCATATGATATCTAATGTGTGGTAAAGATTGATAAATTGTATAATATTTCCTACTTTATTTGCTTTTTTGATTCTTCTCTACATCTTACATGTGTAATTTATGTCCTTTTTTCGGTTCATCCTAGCATAGGATATCTTTTTCTTTGATTACAATAAAGTTTGCTCAGGAAAATCCTTTTTTCTCCTCTGAGAATCTTACTTTATATACTTACTGTACTTTCCTTAATAAGCCAAATAATTTCTTTCAGACCTTAATTTATGGCATACTTTTTGGCGTATAACTTTACCATAAGTAAATTATCACGTCTGGCTTCTCAGTCTTATTTTAACCTAATAAAACCGTTTCTATTGCATCTTATTTTCACATTAACAAATTCACTATCGTACTATTTTCTCTCTCTTCTTCTTCAAATAATTCCGTAATTTTTGCTACTCAAGTTCTTTGTGTCAACTACTACTTCTGTGTGTACACTTCCCGTGATATTTCACTTGTGCATCGCTAAGGCAGACGTACGAAATGAGCAAAGGGACGTTGCGTTGCGTCCAGGAGATAACAAAATCAACTCCTTTTCCTGCACCTGAGATTCAATTCGGCCTTCATAAAAAAATCCTCCATAGCCAAGATCGCCATCTCGCGATCGCAAACATGCACACGTGTAAATATACAAATACGACCGTCAGAAATGCAATTAATGCAGCAACGGTCGTTCCAAATGGCGTTACCGTTGGAAAGGCGAGTGACCCTTGTTTAGAGACGGCTAATGGTGCCACTCCGTCTCCCGCGCTCTCTAACCCTCGGGTAATAACGTTAGCTAAGCAGTAAATACCTTCACTGTGGAGTCCTAAAATTAACGCCGAGTTCGAATTCCACGGTGGCTCTCGCTGCTTGCTTGCGTCATGGCAGGCGACAGTGCCGACGACACAATCTTGTTGATCTCTAAATGGATGTGATGCAATCATCATTCACTTACAGCCAAAGTAAAGGGGAATGATACCATGTCTGGGTCAGCAGCAAGAGAAACATGCGTGCTTAATACACAATATGTTTGGAAATAAAGGAATGGCTGAAAAGGAGTTTTGAAAATGTATCTGAATAAGTGATAATTAATAAATGATGGCTATAGAAATCGAGAAGTAAAGGAGACTATTATTCGGATGAAACTGGAAAATACGACTGAAAAAATGTCTGTTGTATTTTCGAGAAACAGCATTTGGCACGTATATAAAATTAAAATTAATGGCTAAGAATCCTAATATCTGAAACTTCTCCGAACTTATTCTAGTGCTCACTAGTTCTTTATTGCATCATAAGGCTTTCAGTTTCTTGATTGAATAATCTTCTCCGTTTATTGTTAAAGAAACTAAGTATTACTGTTTCTCTAAATTGATACAATTTGTTATATTCACAGTAATCTTATTGTAACTTATATTGCAATTTATTGCTATCTTCTGATAGCCAGTTTCAACGCAACACTGTAGTTATATTTATTTTACAATGAATATATATTTAAGATCCATGGCTACCTTAGGCTATGAGCGATAAATTTTGGTTCAAATAAAGTTTTCCCGTCCTACTAACGCGGAGCTATTTCTACCTTGAATGTTCACAGTGATGGCGTTTCAATAAGTTTCCTCCCTTGATTCAATTCAAAATCACCATTTCTACAAAATGATAGAACATTTCCAACGCAGAAGTATGATTCGCTAAAGTATCCCTGAGCCTCGACAACTTCAAATATCGAAGTAAATGAATTATAAAACTCCTTCGAAACAATATCGCATTTACGATTTCGTGGGAGACATGCGTCCCATTCCTTCATCTCACCCTCTCAAAGCCATGTGCGTTGGTCGGGACCTCCATCAAAAAAATCCAGCTATTCTTCTCTCCCCTTCACATCACCTTACAAACGAAACCTTTCTCCCACGCACCCCTCACGTCTTCTTTCCCCTGAAAAAATTTTAAATGCGCGCAAGAGGATATTGCGACTTGGTAGGGAGACAGCTCCCCTTCCTACGTTGCCATGGCTCTGGAACTGCCATTCTCTGGATAGAATTGAAGGCAACTCAGTCTTCCTTGAATTATTTATTCCCGAATGGAGAACATATTTTAACTGTATTTATCGTATATAATTGACGAAAATTTTATCTCGTATGTAAAGACAGGAAAGAGATCCTATATGTCTATCATTTTTAAAATTTTTTTAAATAATAATTTTATAATGCAGAGGTTTTTCACGCTCTCAGTGAGTGTTGTCTTACAGAGGATAATTTTTCCCTATATTCTTATCTCTTCTCATTTTTCTCTATCATTTTAAAATTAATGAAGGTACAAAATATGAAGATGAGTAAAACGGATGAGGAGACTTTGAGTCTCAATACTGCCTTAAAAGATCTTTTATAATTTTTATTATTTCAACAAAACTGTGTTGAATGCATGCTATTTGATTTTCAGCAAAAAAATGCTTAGTTTCAGAGTGCAAAAGTGTCAGAGTATTGATCTTTAAAGAAGCTGTAGTTGTTATTTATCCACAGGTAGAAAAATAAAAGTTGTATAAACTAAACGAAAATTCATTTGAAACTTATGCCGTTAGAAAAATTGCACAGGTTTATCAAAAGGCGCTTGATTTTGAAATGTGAAATGATAGTAATTGTATTGTTAAAAGTGCTTCGACGGCTGAGATCATTTCCTACCCGGAATCGAACTCGGGACCGCTTTCACCAAAGTCGAAAGCGCTGTCTACATGATCATCCGGCAGTCCAAAATACCGCATTTGTACTGCTAATAGCAACTGCAACTGAAGAGAAGGGGTCATTCTTACTCGAATGACATACAGTGTACATTAAGCAATACTTGAATATTCAGCCATTCATTCAAATCACTGCGTTTTACTTTATTATTTAACTGAAAGACGATACGTGAGAGCGATTGTATGAAAGTTGTACTTTGAATACGATGTACTCTTATTTCTCTGAAAATATTATTAGAATGAAATTTTGAAATACAAAAGACAGGCGAAACTACTGCCGAATGTATCTCGGCCGAGAAGAGTATGGGAAGCAATAATGTCAATTTTTTTATTATCTCGCGGAGACCACTACCAACACGATGTCGTATAAATGCACTGAAATCTCAAATTATCGGGCAGAACAGACATCTAGGCTCAAAACTATATTCATGTGCCCAAAGTCGTGGATATCCAGAAGAAGCTCGGGTTTGCTTGAAGATGAGGGGCGAGTAAAGAGACCGAGGAGATCAAAAATGTCTGCAAAGAGGGAAGGTGCCTTCTCGACAGGGGAAGAAAAGAGGGGAGCTTTTTAGGCGAAATGAAGGCGAATGCAGAAGCGAGGGAATTGGATAGAATTTGGGGGACTGACGCTTGGAATTGGGCTCCGGTGCAGAAGAATGAGGCGCGGAATGAAGTAAAAACATAGAAAAGAAAGAGAGGGAGAAAAGACGGAGTTGGAGAAAAGGAACCAATCTTTTGAGCGTGAAAAAGTTTTCGATTCGAAAAGCATGCGTTGAAGTTGAGGGGTTTCCTGCAGCAGTTTTAAAATCCTCTTTGCGTCACTTTTGGGACTGTAAAATCTCTTTGCAACATACTGGCCTTAAATTATCACAACCTTCGCACCCCATACGTAAATCGTGGGATTCTAAAGAAGGAAAGAGTTACAATACCTAAATCAAATTGGATGTTTACAGGGAATAATTATTATCAATGGAGAAATGAAGTCTCATTAACGATTGGAATAATAATTTTTAATAATGAAACAGGATACATATAAAATATAATCAATTGAGAATATCTTCGATAGAGTGAAAAGTAGGAATGGATAGGCCAAGCAGCAAACGGAAATAGGTTGGAATGAAAACGTATAGGAATTTTCAAAGCATTCAGTTATTAATAAGACAATATCAACGCTTTTATGAGAAAGTCATTTCATACGTCACGTGAATTTTTAATGAAATTTCAAGATACGTTTTTCCTATCCTCCTGTTAAACTTCATACAAAATATTTACTTGAAATGCATACTGAAGGAAATCGAGAAGAGAATAACGAAATACTTAAAATATACGTAGATACATGTAGAACCATTTGAGTCTGATTTCTTTGTGTCTCAGTGTTATATATTAGACCCTCAATTCCTCCACCAATAGCGATGAAAAGGAAAGCAAAGGCAAACTTCCTCATCTTATCTAGAAAGCCTAATTCATTCTTGGATAGCCAATGGAACAGCGCGTTTTCCTATAGTGAAAGCGGTTCGATTTCCGGTCGGGGTCTAAATGACCTCAAATGTCGAAGTACTTTTAACAATACTATTACTACCAATAATTCCTTCTTTATGGCCTATGTTAGCTGGAGGAGTAAGATTTGAGGTTGATATTTGGCTACATAAGTGTACATATTTATATTTAAAACAACATGCAACATCAAAGCATTAGATATTTATTCATTAATCATACAAACAGCGAAATGAGAATTCAAACACGCTATTCATAACAGAGAAAAGAAAAATTATTAGAAGATTACTCTTTAACTATGGTTGTGTAAGGCGCGATTAAGAATGGTTATTTCGATCTGAAATCGAACGAGGTAAGAACACCAACAAGTGATTGAGATAAAATTATAAGACGTTGACACTTTCTTTTAGACACGATCTTGACCATGTGCAAGGACGATTCCTCCCTTACGCTCATCCACTTTGAACGTGAAAAGGGACCAATCAGCTCTCCATCCCCGACTAAGGAACCCAACTTCTTTTTTCTCCGTCAACTCTCATTATCCTCATTTTATGCGAGAGCAAGACTCTAAATCCCGCGAGACAAAGGAACGCCAGCAAAAAAATAAATCCCTCGCCACAGAAATATGAGAATAAAAATTTCATGTCGCACAAAGGAGGATTATATCTCATTGCGTTGTCAATCAATCCGGCCGATAGCGGAAGGGTTTCTTAATCCCTTTTAGGCCCGGCCATTCCTTAAAATATTACTGCCACGGGTGGAATACACCTACGCCTCTTCGTCCAACCTTGAGTCCTGTGGGGCCCAAACCAGCCCCTTGTGGGACTCATTGTTTGCTCCTTTGTTCGCAGAGGGATATTGCGAAGTGATTGTCGAAACTGGGATTGCTGATCTCGAATAGTTTCTCCGAATTTGAATTACCAGAGCTGTTCTTCGAAAACAGTTTGTTTAAGTACGAGATAAAGCAAACATTTCAAGTGAGCCAAATGTGTAAAAGCTATATTATCAAACAAGTAACTGAAAAATATAGTCTACATCGATTTCAGATTCCAATCCTGTAAATACGATCAATTTAGACTTCCATTAACGTTGAAGTATGTACATTTCATTCTCTGTAGGCTATCTGTATATGGCTTTACGTTGAAGGAATAAGGGCATAGATTTCTTCATAAAATCATTGCTATAATTTCTTACAAATATTTCTATATTGTAGAAAGAGATCGTTTCAACACAAATTAATAAAACTTAGGTTCAAGACATAATATTTTAGTTCATGTACAATTAATTTAAATTAAATTATTCGTAAACTATAATACAAGCATAGCGTCAATAGCGGAATAAAATTACCAAAAATAAAATTTATTTATATTTATACATCTAGTTTCTCGCTAAATTTGCCATAAAAGATAGTAAAAAGGATATTTTATAAATGACGTATTGCTTTCAAAGTTTGACATAATGTGAAGTCAATGTGTCCTCTTCCAATTTCCTTCAAAAATATCAATATACCCTTGAACTGAATACGTAAGTCAGTAACAAGATGTAAGAGGTGTTTTGTGGTGAACTATGAGGAAGAATGTCTTTACGCCTATTATTAATTTGGTATTGAGTCGGAATGAGCAAAATACGAATTCATCTTAACTCAGATTTTTGTATCCCCGTCCCTCGATTAAGAATCTCACAAATCTATGGCTGAAACAACAAACTACACTCAGAAGATAATCCGTTTATTATCCGCCGGCGCTCATTAGCGATTAAAAGTTTCCATCTTGATGTGAGGTATGATTACGATGCTTTCTATAAACAACGACGGAATTGTCTTCAATTTCCAAGTAATTAATTACACTCCAAATGAAGACTTGATTGTCTCTTGTCGGTGACAGCCGATTCATGACTCATCTAGTTTAAACAACCGGTCCAGCGAGACACTTCCTTCATTTGTAACCCACGAGGCGAAATACTTTATTCATATCCAATTCATGAAATGCTATGCCATTCCTGAAACACCACTGCCAGGGGCGTAACCCACGGTGAAAATCTCCCCAAACAGAACAGATTAATATTAAAAGACAATAGTAATACTGATGAGTCCAGAAGGAGTAAGAATCCCTGAAATATGTGCTTGGAGAAAGTTATGATCGCCGAGCACCAATTTGCTTCATAGATAAATCACAAGAAGCGGCTATGTTTCATCCCGAGTTCTTCTCTGGTCTTTATCACTAAAACCCGGTAGATTCAATACTTTTCATTACTAAAAACATTGTATTCATTCTCTACCTCAAAGAAATAACAGGTGAAATGAAACTATTTTCGTTTTTATTTGGGATATTATTTACACTCATGAAATTGATGAAATGAGTGAGAATGAATTCTACTTGAGAGTGCTTCATGTTGAGGAAGTAATAGTTCCGAACGACAGTGATGTCGACCCATGGAAGTGTACAAATATTTCCGTTCCTATAATTAGTCATAATAATTCCTGAAGCAAAGAAACAGTTCTATAATTCAGATGTGACTTAAAATGTGCTACTAGCCGTGGCATAAAATTTTGTTATTTTTCTAATATGCTAAAGTGGGGATGATAGTAATCAGTTGGTGTGAATTAATTAACAAAGAGAAGATGACCGATCAAATAGAAAATACTGTATTTTCCGGAAGACGACCTTTTAACCCAGGAAAATCTTTACAAAAGGCGCGTGTCGTCTTATAGCGCGGGCGCAAAAACTTCCAAGCCGGACTTAATCATGGGAAAAATCATTGTTCTTTAATAATAAAACTGGCTGGGAAAATTTTAGCGTGATGAGTCAACTCAAAAAAGTAACCCTTTTATTAACACTTACAAACAGCCGAGATGTAACCAGGATTCAGAATCACAGCGTTGCTAAACTTGCATGCCGATCCTTACGGCATCGAATCATGCATGAATGTATCCGAGGGCAAAGAGGTATGAAATGGCGGAGAAATATTCTTCTTTGATAGGTTCTTATTTATACAAAGGAACAGTTGGTAGTCGGGTGAATAATGCTCGGAGTCTACTTTTTACTTGGTCAATCAGTTTCCCATTCTAATTCAAGGAGAGGCCCAGCTCGATTCGTGTATCCTTTCTCCCTTCTGTTCACGTATTCAAAAGACGCACTTTTCAAAGAAGAATGCAAAAGGTTGGAATTCGTGAATAGGATAGGGCTCGCTCGTGGCGATTGGGAGTGTGGGAGGGAGTATTTTTAGGGTGGAGACGAAGCCCTCGGGGTTGGGAGGAATGAGTTAAGAAACACGTGCATCTATTAAGAAAGATCCCCAATTGCATGAGCGGGGTGGGGTGGGATGTCCGAGAGGACAAATTAAGGATGAGAATTCTTCAAATTGGTGCATGCATACATTATGTGAAGGAAGGTTCCTCTAATGATGCGTCCAGGAATGTAAGTTTCGTTAAGAGGGCGTGGCCTCTGAAAGTCAACCGATTAATACCAAAAGAGGAAGATAGTTACACACGAATGATTCCACATTCGACTCGTATCTGATGTTTATCAGTGAATGAAAGAATTGGAGAATTCACAGAATAAGCGTAACTTTCCTGCGAAGGAGTTATTAACGTTGGCACGCAAAATGTTAATAATGGTTGAAAGATCCAAATACGATAATCACGAGATAATATTATGAATGCAAAATAAGCTAACCGTTGCTCCTCCGCCTTCCGCAGGGTTTAGCTGAGAATCAGGAACCAGTGTGCTATTTACATATTATTCATATTAGTTATCCTAACCTTATTTTGATGCAATCTAAATTGAATTGATCATTGATCTATTTCAGATGAAGTTAATTATTTTATTCAATGTTCGCTATAGAACCTTTTACATAATGTTTTTAATATTGGCCGAAATTAGGACTATGATAGACTTATAGATTACACTAAACTTTTACATAAAGCGAAAATTACGGAGCCTTTTATAGATTTCTACAGAATTTATGCCTTTTCCTTTCAGTAATTAGACTTATCTAATACCTAAGAAAATAAAACTTCAAGAGTATGATGAACGGAAACCATACAGAAACACTTGAATTCATCATATTCTAAAGACAATGATTCGATAGAACGGGTAAATGAGGAAATTCAGAGGAGGAAAAGCTCTACGACACTGTTTACCTTTATCTGTTATGGGAAGCACGGTCAAGGATTTCGATAATTTCACTAAACTTTTCATTTAACCAAGTATGGTGAATTCGCTATTTACGAAGTGCTTTGAATTCCGCTCCTTGTTTCGTTTGAAGATAGTAACTAAAAAGTCGTAAATGTTTTTATCGAAAGTGAATGAATCATAATCGCTTCGACGAGGAAATCACACGCTCGCAAAGGCAAAAGATGATTTCATCATGTGCGCATAACCTTCTACGTCTTAGCGTGACCAACAGGGATAATTATCTACCTTTAATTGCTGGCTAATTATGAGACTCATTTCAGCTAACTCCAGGTTATTTCCATGACGCGTTTCTCCGATACGAATAACAGACCGCGTTTGTTCGCGCTTATCGGAAATTGGGGCCAATTTTTGGAGAAAAAGTAACACGTGAAGGAATCAGCCTTTTATCTGCCGGGTAATTTTAATTTCAGCTTGATGATTTATAGCGCCTTTATCTGCTACATTTTCGAGAAGTACACTCGTATTCCGCTCGAGAGATAATGTTTTTGCGGCAAAAACGTGTAGGTTTCCTTGTTTCGAGGTGATGGAAATGTGGCGAAAATAAATCCTTCTCGCCAAAGGCATTAATTACGCATAAAGGGCGATTCATGGCCTCGTTGCTGGCTATTCGTGACGAACATTTTCACCAATTTGAGCCTCTCCCAAACTGATAAGTTAAATCTTTCAGCGGATTAATAATTGCCTTCGAGGAATCGGCACAATTAGTTTTACCAGCGGGTGAAAATTGGAGACTACAAGAACCAAGATATGGCCCATTGTAATCTATAACGGACACCAAAAAGGCACGAGGAAATAACGGAATAATTTTGGATTCAAATTGTTACTTAAAATTTGACAAAGACGCCTAATGAATATTAAAAGCGCATAATGAATATGGATGTCGACTGAAAATATAAAGAAAGATTCCTCAATAGAATCATAAAGGCATTATCATCATATTAATATATGGATTAGTAGAGGATGTTGCATATTTGTAGGTTTGATGAGTTTGTGAACGGTACTACATCAACGTCTGTTTTCGTTATGGGAGTCAAATCTTTCCTCAAACTCAAGACAAAATATGAAGCAGTGTCGTAGAAGCAGACGATGAGAGAAAAATTCATTTCAACGATGACAATGATGTATTCTGATACAATATTAAGAAACAATAACTTTTGCCATTTACCAAGAAAGACGTACTGTTTCCCTATTTACTCTTATACTCGTTCCTCGCTATATAAAAACCAGTCTCAAAAACAAGGTAGAGGTGTTCGCATTATAGAGGTGCGCGCTTTAAATTTAAGGATATAAAATTGGTGAATTGTATTAATATGACTGGGAATCGAACCAAGGAGGCTCTAGCTCACAAAATATCCCGTGAATAGATTTTGCTTGGTAGTTTAGTTTAGGGTGACCTGGGTTCGAGTCCAATCCATGGCAATATTTTAAATTTCTGTCATTGAGTGTCTCAGTACTTGATCATATTGGTATTAACTCCCTTCTATCAAAAAGCAAATATTTTCTAGAGGCCGTTTTCATTATGTAAGAATAAATCTTACAAATAACATTATATAACACTATTCATTGCCAAAATTAGATGTATTATCAATACACCCAGTGGCATATTAAGAAATCAGAACTGATTCTCATATTGTTAGCGACTACTTTACCAATTATTTCGCATTGAATTCACTAATACGGTCCTTCTCAACCTGGTATGTAGGGAGGCAATCTTCATCGCAGTGAGCCTGAATATGGATCACGTGAACATATGGGACGGCGCACCAAACTCAAAGCCGGTTTTATATGCGATTCAGAGAATTAAATATCTCCGAAATTCAGTCCGAAGACAGACAAACGTTTTATCGCCGGAAAGAAAGGCCCTGATGTCAAACACTCGGAAAGAACGAGATATTTTGAGAAGATTACGATCTTTGTGAGCGTTACAGTCGTCCGAGCTAATTTCGAGTCCTTAAAGAGACTGGAAATACGGACCGGTACCCGATGATGCAAAATCCGATTGGACGATTCGTCCGAATAAAACTGCCGTGAACACCTCAAGCAAAGCCTCTTTTAATAAAAATCTCCGAATCGAGCATAAAACCATCCGGATACGTAGCTTATCGAAGTCTCCGTTTAACGAGTGCCGGACGGATCATCAAATAGCCCATAAAAGAAGACGAAAAATTCCCAATTTCGAACCGATAAGCACCAAATTTAAAATCGAACGGCTTTTTGGGTACGTCTTAGAGGTCAAGCGAGGATAAGAGCACCGTCGCCCGAGGAATTTTCCCTCGAAGGAGGAAAGGGCAAATGACACGTTTAGTCCATCAGCCGTGCATTAACAAGAATGCCTTAGCCCACTAATCAATCAACTCATCCCTCTCTCTTTAATAACTGGCCGTCGCACCGAAGCGCGTGACCACTTAAGGAAAGAGCGTGTTAAGGAGTTTAAAACTTGTGGGAGGACAATGGTCGCCTGGGATATCGCATCCCCTCGAGGAACACGAGGTCAAGGAGCTCTTCCAAAAGGCGTGATCGGAAACTCACGCCCGTGAACACAATTCGTGCTTTTTTATTCCCTCTCGCACGAACGCTCGAAAAATGGTCTTCCTTGCGCTGGGTTTTTCCGGTCCGCCTCTGTAAGAGGAGGCGACAAATATTCCGTTAATTCTCCTTTCGCCAGAAAAAAAGATGATATAAAAATGAGTGTCTTGTGGATATGCGTTAAGTCCGGGTTGTAAAACGGTGCCGGCGATTAATTTCCCCTGACTTTTTCTTCGATTCGAGACTTCTGCGTGGGATGAAATGGCTGCACTCCGTTGTATGTATTTACAGACTTTTTTGATTTCGGATTTGCGCATCGCAAAAAGCACTTAAATACGTGAATGAGAATCTTAAACAGCTTCAAAACCATTTGCAAGCGATAGAATGTGATCAATATTAAAAATAAGGACACCCATTTAACTTATTCTTAATCTCCGAGCATATTCTTATCCCCATGATTTATATTTAACGGCGTTTCTTAATTAGCTAGGTAGACGGCATTCCGTGGCATTCATCCTGTTTGCTGTAATTTCATCCGCGCGAGATGCTTTGAGTATTGAGAAAGAGAACAGGTTCTTGGGAAATGATTTTAAACTGTAGAAAATAATCTCTTAATGTGTCACAATGCTCAGTATCCATATCTAAAATGTTGACAATTTATTCTACTGAAGAGATAAAAACTTAACTATTCCAACAGAAAGACTTACAAACGATTTCCATGATACTAGCTTGACAACTTTAAGAGAATATAAGATAAATGACAACATATAAGTTGAATATCGAAAATACTGCCCAACAAAAATGAACTTTTTTTTCCAGGTTACAAGATAAAATCAGTTCAGTTCAGTTATTTATCTGCTCAGTAGTAATCAAGCTCAGTTTATTATGGCTTATTGAGTGTCGAAAAATACGAATCCGAACTTTAGAATTTTTCTTTTCACATCTGAACTTTAAAACCCAATGTGTAAAGCCAGAGTCACACCTTCTTAACTTTTGTCTCTCCTCCCTAAAAGACGACCGTCCGATATTTATTGATAACTTTCCATTAATATCAATATTTTTAGCAATACAGTCGGGTGTTGGTATTAAAGCCATGTCGAAATATGGTGTACGAGCCTTATGTTACCGTTAATGCAGTAGAAAATAAAATATAGTGAGAGAAAGTAGAAAGACTTAATAATTATAAGTATATATGTAAATAAACAATGAACAATTCCCTATGGAAAACTGGATATGAAAAAATTCTGAGAGTAAAAACAGTAAACAGTAGGTTAAAAGAGTTATTACAACTGTAGATATTGATTTGTTGCTTCAATTCAATAAATCACGGATAAGTTCCGCCACATACTGGTTTTACTGGTTGTTACTCGTATTGCTGGTTGTAATTGTAATTTGTTAATTTACCTTGCATAGACTTGGCAAAGAGAATTTTCTAGTATGCCTATGAATGAGCAGACTCAGATATCTTCACAATCACCGCAGTGTTATCTACATGTTTGGATATCTATCAAGGCTGGAAAGGGAAATGGAAGAAAAAATATCAACTTAATCTCGTCATGTTACTCCTTATCTACCGTTATAGTTATTCTGCAAATTCAGTCGTCGTGAATAAAATAATTTTTCTCTTCCGAGATGGATGATATTATTCTTAATTTTTATGCGCGTTCGTAAAAAGAATGAATAAATTACAAAGTCGCCAAACAGGCGACAATATCCAAGCACTTAAAACCTCCATAAAAATATACACGCTGATAGGCGAATTTACAGCGAAGGATAGGTCACATTTAAAGGCCACAAAAAACGCCCAACTCTCGCTAAGATTCCGCAAATTTAGGAAGGCGAGAAACATTCGCAAAAACCAAACGCGAAAAAATTATAATTTATTGATGCAGGGGCCATAAAACGCGTGCAAATTAATAGTGCTCGTAAAAAGTGTGGAGATTTAGGTCAGGATGGACGGAGGTTAACCACCTCGAATATTAAGAAAGAGGGAAAGATACGAAATGATATGTAAATCATTACTTAACTATCCTTATGCCGCTCCGAATCACAAACGTACGTAAAATGCTCAGACACTTGAAACTTTCAGTATTTCGAACATTCCGCCGCCCACCAGAAAATTTTTCATTCTCTCTTAAAAATACCGTTTCAACTCAAAGTGACCATAAATTCCTTTTTGAGGCGGTGTTCAATTTTCTCCTTCTCACATTACACTATCTTCTGTTAACGTAATATCCTGTCGATGTTTCTGTCTGTTACTGTAATATCTCTCCATTTCTGATTTCAGCATATTAAGCTCCATATCTACCGACGACTTGACAACATAAGTGGCGAAAATGAATCTGATATGAAAGCTAAAGAAATACATTTAATTATTTAAAATCACTGATCAGCTTTTAACATCTGTAATGTCACATAATGCAACTACACGTATATTGTGTCATTTATCGGGCGCTCGGATAGCAAAGTACAAAAATGTTAGGGAAAAATCATAGAGTGGGAAATTTTACTTACTTTTATTTTAGGGAACGAGGTCCTCTAGAGTGAAGTCATTGCATTTGGTGTGTATACAGGTAAAAATACAAAATATCATCACTCGACAATTGCTATCAATTTCAAATTACTACAATATTTATTTCCTATATACCGTATTGATGGCGTATAAGATGCACTGGCACATAAGACCTCAATTCATCGTCAATACGAAAAATTCGAGGAAAAAGTTTAAACGGAATTATTGAGGCTTGTGTTGTAATTCCTTCAACTTTTGAAATTTCACTTTTCAGGTTACTTTTCTAAGATCATGTATCCAAATGTATTAAGGTAGCAAAGGTGAAAAAGGCTGAACATTCGCTCATTTTCGAGCCATAATTAAAAGTTTTGCGTTTATATGCCGTAAATACGGTAATTATTATTCCTGGCCAGTTTCGTTCCAGGTTCAGTCACATACTTATGAAGGTGCAACTGCGAATTCAAAGTAGTGGCATTAATTTGAGTTAATTCTAATTTACTATAAACTAACTTATATAGTTCAATATACTATCAAGCTGCTCAGATATCCGTAATTTGAAGCACAGATATATTCAAGGCACAATTCCGAGTAGAGGCACGGAATACTACGCTATGTATATATATCAGCACGCCCCTCTCCTGGCATCGAACCAAAACGTTCTTCCAATGGCTCCCATTAAGCGACAGCCCTTCAAATGATAGGCGTGACAAAATCTAAAGAGACACGCCCGTCACGAGCAGTGCGGGAGGAGAGATTTTTATCGTCAGAAATTAAAGGAGGGATGGGATGGGGAGACACGTCCGTGCCAAATAAGAAGACTCGAGGAATTCACTCGGTGACAACGAGAGGAAAGGTGAGAAAGAATCGCTCCACGACTGTATTATGCAGGAGGTGAAAGCCACGTTTTCGGGACTACAACAGACGGGAGTCGAACCCAATTAGGCCTAATGAAGCACCGTGATGCCGTTTGGACTTATGACCGCCGAATTAGGTAATGGAGCGATCCTCTCGCAATGTTTGCGTTCGCAATTGGATCGGACATGAAAAACAATGAGGACGGAATTGGATGCGCTATGTTATGTTTCGTGATAAAAGAAGAGAGGGGAGTCTTAAGTCCGAAGAAACGCTTTTCTTCGTCTGGCTTTTGAGATGCTCACGCAGGCGGTGATTTAGGGCGGCTATCAAAAGCTAGAAAACAAAGAATCGAGTCTGTCGAAACTGCTGGATTCGAAAGTCTATTGACGGATGGACTATTCAAAAGGTAGAAATCAATCTCACTAAGCTAATACTCTGACTTAGCCAGTGTTTATTGGAAACGGAATACATTAAGCGCGATGCTGGAGTAACGAGTTATGCGGAATATACTCTGCCTATAACGAATTTAGTGAGTGGGTCTTAAGAATTACAAAGAAAAATTCGCTATATTTCAATGATATTTAATTCCATAAGTTCGTTCATTTTCGTATTAAATACTATCCGCAGAAAAAATATAAAAATAAACTACCTAAACTTTCGAATTTACATAAAGTTTTGCTTTGTGTACAATCGATCAGGAGGCATCCACCGAATGAAAACAAGCAATTACTTTATTTTACTAGCAAATAATGCAGATGGACAAATGCAAATTACTGCATACAAACCGATAATCCTTTAAATCACTGTAGATAAAGAACGAACCCTTTGTTTAAACTATCTGATTAAATCATATCGAGAATACACCCAGTATAAATGACTAATTGCGGTATCACTTTGATTAGTTCAGTTCATGTTGTGCAGTTAGCTAGATTTCTCATTTGTTGTTCTAAGACAGCTAATGGAAGACGTTTCTTCTCTTACAACTTTTCAATGCTACTTATTCCTCCGTAATTGCGTATTGCGAAATCATTGATAGAGGGAGGGTATGCTCACCCAACGTAAAACTCCTGAAATGTTCGGAAATTGTCTTCAGTGATTGAGAAAATTCGCAACAGTCAGTGCCGGTACACGTTAAGAGTAAATTCTAAATTTTAACTCAGTAAATTATAAATTAACTAACATTAATCAGAAAACGCTGGGTAGCGAATTACGCAAATGCATACTTGAATAAAATCATAAGTTTTTTAGCTAAACGTTTCAGAGAAATAATGTTTTATTTAAATTTTAAACATTTTCCACTTAAATATAATTTTTTATTACATAAGACTCTCTGCCAGCAGCTTAAGTCCACGACTTGAGCTGGCACTGACTATTAATATTGTTAATTATTTTTATGATCCAAAGGTTTCGCAGTATTGCGCGGCATCTCGACTCTAATTAGAGGGAAAGTGGAGAATAATGTAACATAAAAAACCCCATTAGAGAACGTGAGGAAGAATGAAGCGCCCTCATAATGTCCACATTCTCAGCATCATTGTCCTCACCCTGTTTACTCAACTCATATCGACAATTAAAACCTCTCAAATTCACACTCTCAATTCTCACTTTTAAAATAAGGACGCCCGATGAATCAACTGCGTCAACAGATTCCTCCGTACGTCACGTGCTAGATAGAGGTGGATTCAGCGGGGGTGGCCAAACTGCGGTTACCCTCAACGACGAAGAGTGACTCATTTGCGTACCGATGCCATCGAACGTAAAAGCGTCTCTTCGGGGTATTATATATGACACCTTTCCCTTATGGTCAGCTTAACGATCCGCTTATAATTTGGGCTGAGATTCCGGCGGGAGATAGAGACGGATGGATGCGGTAACGTCTTAGCACTCCAAAGGCAGTTCTTAATGGACACTTGGGCTGATTCACCTCTGTGTCATCACGATTTTTAGAGGAATCGGTCGGAGAGGCTACGTTTCCAAATGCTTTTATTCATATTCCTGATCGTAATTAATTGCTGAGAGTATGTCATGCCATCGTTGCTGGAAAAGGAATTAGCCCAAATTCTAGATAATTTTCGAAAGAAAACCTAAAGTTCACTTCTTCATAGTTTACTACAAGTATCATCAAGCAAATCTGAAGCAAATGGTAAGTGAGATTGGAGATAAATAATAACTGATACATTTAACGTTAAGTATAACCAACTGATGGACAATCTCAACATTATTGAATCAGGTGATGGCTATTGATTCTCTTGGTTATTGCAACGTAAATTCACTTTAAATTCCTTTAAATTTTCTTCAGTCTTTTCTAAATTTAAAATCCCGAAAATACTTTTTTCCAGATCATACAATTTAGCAGGGAATAGATTTTACCAATGGAAATACTTAATAGGAAGGTAATATACAAGTAACCTATTTACGCTCAATAAACACGTATGCTTAACATTTGGCTTCTTTACAACAAGATCGTAATATATGTTTTAACCTATAGTGATAAAAATAACAGGAATACTTCCGACTTTCAAGACACACTCCATTACTTCTTCGCTTGTAAAATGTCTCCGCTGAACTTAAAATTATTTTAATATTCAATAGTAGTTCTTCGTTATCTTCCAGAAACTCTCGATGGAAAAGAATTCTTCAAAAAATCTAAAAAGAGCCACCAACATTCCAAAAAAAATCCAAAATGAAAAGATATCCCGGAAGTTACTCAATCGTGTTCGAACATTTCCGCTGTATCCTCGAAGAAGGATTTCTAGCGAAAAATGGACCTAACTTTACCCATACAATTTATTGTTATGAGAATCTTTCTTCAGAAGTTATGTGCATTTCTAATATAAAACATTCTCGAATTCAACTCGCTTGTTTTCGATTGAACAGAAAGTATTAAAAGAGCACGAATCATAACTCTTCGGCCCATCGAAACAAATCACTGACAAGATGAATATATTCTTTTTTCACTGCAATTGCATAACGCTAGAAACCTAAGCGACGCCGAAAAATAAGTGTTGTTTCGACAAACGAAACGAACGGAATCTAAGAGGATTTCGCATGAGTCGAAAGCCAAGTATTCACGATCCCAAATCGCCTCAAAGTATAGGATGCCATTATAAAGGCAACGGAATCGGTCACGCAGAATGGGTGATCTTTAACAACTTCCTCATTATTCACGCGAGGAAACGAAGAAAAGGAATCCAATACAATAATGGCTCTCCCATAATGCACCGCTAGACACCAACAAGACACGACTTATCCGCACGCTTTTTGGAAACCTATTTGAGCTTTCCTTATTCTTACATTGAATTGAAAAAAAATACGCCACGAAATAGAGGGGGTAATATCTTTCTTCCCGTTTCAGATTTAATTCAGACATCAAGTATATTTCTTCCATACTATTCTTTTTATTTTAAATAACGGTCAATTCCCAGGGAAACACCGACTAAACAACTGACACCGACTGGGTCCATCAGACTTTTTTCAAGTCCATTTTTCCTTTTGATTTTTCTTAGGTGCACGCCTTTGTGTGCAAAGATACCTCTTCTTTGCAGTCAATTCTTCAATTAATTTACTAAAAAGCATAGGAATATTCAGGATGATCAAATTTATAGACAACATAGTATTGTTATTCAGAAAGTGCAGATAAATATTCCAGATTAAATAGCTTGTTAGCTTGATAAACCAAAAGAAAAGCCGTATATGGTTGGAGCAAAGTTATCAAAATTTTCACGTTTCAGCGTACTTCGGGAAACACAAGGATAACGAAAGTGAAACATAGCAAAGTAAATGAGCTCCAAAACCAGGTCTTCCACGTTTTAACATTCGAAAAGTTCGTAGCTCAGTTTAAAAAATAATTCTTTTTCAAGCAGTAGTCTAAAACAGTCCAGAAACCGGAGATGGGTTGAACAAAACCAGAAACCGGATATGGACCACGAAAACCGGAATCTCCGAGCGAAAACCGGAGAGGTGGAAAGTTATTTAAGGTTAAACCAGCGAGGATGTACCAAAGGACGGATGACGCAGCTTGATTGGTTTCCGATGACAACGTGAGTAATTTACGGTAAGGAGGAAATGAATGAGGTCGCAGCTAATTAGTCCCAGCCAATGGAGTCTAGAATTGAAATGCTGTGTTTGCGGACACATCGCGAAGTCGCCCTCCAGAAATAAGGAGAGGACACTCAACAAGGGAAGATAACTTTGGAAAGTATCCCTTGGAGCAATTCATCCACGTATGAGTTATCATGTTCAATAAGAAGAGGCTTTTTGGACTGAATTGAAATTATGTTTAAGGAATTCATTCTTGAAGAAGCTTGAGGAGATAGTCAGAATGCTTTCATCCCACGGCACTCGAGAATAATTTCTTCAACATACTCACTGGGAATACGCAAGATCCTCGTTTGACTAAATGGAAGATCGTAGCATAATATTATATAAATGATAGCGTCCTCAAATTTCCAGTATACGCAGAACAACGAGAAACTATATAAACTTATCAACTATATCATCTGGCAAATTCAGGTGAATTTAATTTACATCTGAATTAATATCCTGCAATCTATCTTTCATCTTGTGGTTTGGGGTTAACAATAGTTAAATAAACAAAGAATAAACAGTGACAAAGACATCGTTGATTCGTCAGCAACATTAAACTACCTATCTGCCCATTAACCAACCGAAATCCTATGGATTAGGAAAGCAGATTTCAAACGCAACAAAATAAATATATAAGTCAATTGATATTTAAACATCCCGCAGTCATTTTGCCTTTTGGGCAGGTGGCAACACTGAGGGGGAGATGTTTAATATCATATTATTTTTAAAAGTAAATGGCATTCGTCTAAGTCGGTAAGGGAAACCCGCCAAAATTCCTTCCGTCGCCTACTGCTTTATACAATCAGGAGAATATTTCTTTAAATTACATTTACTATTACCAAAATCTTAGCGAATCTATATTTTTTCTATAAATCCAGTGTAACGAAGAAAATTCAGAAGAAGATTTTAGCTCATTTAAACACGCAGACGAATATATGAGCAGTCATATGTATCTATAAATTAGGAGGGAGATATTTGTGTGTTTGTAACCATGCGAATTTTCACGAAATATCAATATTTCCATACATTTAACATTGCTATAAGCGCAGTAAACCTAATGAAATGTTAATAGCGATGTATAATGTGTCTAAATTAACCGCATAAACAATCTTAATCTTCCGTATTGGTAGTCTTTATTTAGTTATTAAAGTTATGCTGGAGGATAGGTAATCAACATCTACATACGTACCCTTTAAGCCGTCTTTCGGCGTGTGGCAGGGGGTGCAAGCACCATGACTCTACTTTCCTAGTCGATTATTTTCGCGTATCGTTCTCGGAAAAATGAATTCTTAAATCGACTGGTTCTAGCATCTATTTCTCTTGTCTATCATAGGAGGTATGAGAATGGCCTACATAACAAGGAGGGCGCATAATGAATGAATCTTTGAGTCTCTCAATCTTACATTGTATATTAATCAAACTCGGAGTAAAATCATTAATGATAAATATCAAATACTGTCCGGGAGATACAAGGACCGTTAATCGAAAATGAATTATTTAACAACACTGCGACATTCCCATCGTATTTTCATGCAGTATATATTAAACCATTATTTGCCGGGCATCTTGTGTTTTATTTCTTATAAGTAATCTGAGAAACAGAATTCATTTCCTATAGCAGTATAGGAAATAAGTCAAGCACACTGAGCATCACCATTCATAATTAGAATGAACTTTCGACGGGCAGACAGTGACCATACATCGCATACAGTGAATAGAAACAACTGCTGCACCTCGGTCAGACACCATCTATTTGCTGTGGAAAACAATCCATAATGAATCCAAGGCTCTCTCAAACAAATCACTTCCGATTTGTAAAGAACCGCCTTCGACGATCCCTTGGATCCTTCCCTCATCACCGGATGGCCCAACTCGGCGTCGCCGTGGATTTTCCCCGGCGGCAGCCAACGTCAATTAGCGATCACTGATGACTTCGGCCGCCGCAATATTGACAGGAAGATTCGAGTTCGTTTTCCGCCCAGAAAACTTTGGCTGTTTATCCGAAAGCAGGTATGCGCCTCGCGCGGTTGGACAAACATTATCAATTCAGTTAATGGGGAAACTCGCTTACGTAAACACCTGTGACATTCGTATTTCGAACCCTCAACCCTTCTCGATCACATGTTTACGATTGGCCCTGAACGCGTCGGAGCATTTTGCCGCTCACCAAAAGGAAAGAGGGAAAATCCCCGTGGAATTCCAGCTATTAGATGCATCGGATTGAGGGGGTCCTCTATGACGCCAATCCTTGCTCAATGTAAGATGAGTCGAATTTTATCTCAATTCAGTCCGATGTAAGGACTGCTGTTCGTCCCTTGAACGGTTTTCATGTTGCCAGCGAAAAACCGGATTCTATTTACAGAATACTATAAAACCTCTGCCTTCTCACCCTCATGGTGAGACAGTAATTCCTATTTTGTCATTCACACGCCCTCTGATATAGTTACATATTTACGAAATCGATGTGAAAAGCGTGATTATGTGGACAGGAATAACCAAATATAAAGAATTATAGAAAGATCTTCAGGCAATCACGATCGCGAAACTTGTCGTGCATAGTAGTTTCCGCGGAAAATTGCTAACTAATTACATCGCATTTGCTCCCATTAATCAAAACTATATCACATTCAAATTTAAAAGCGTGGAATAATTTCAATGAATAATAACTTCGAGGCAAGGCCCGACAAACTCCTCATACAATTCTCTGGCTGTTGTATTTTGACACAATCTCATGCAATTCTAAAATGCGATGATAATATTGTAAAGTAAATTGAAGGGAAACTGCGAGTAGTGAAATGTTGATATGGAAAACAAAAGAGTGTAACAAACAAGCTTTTAAACGGCTCAGGTAATCTTTACTAAACATATGAACTGTTTTAGAATATGACTAATGTCTTCGCAAAGAACCGGAACAGAGTTTTAGAGATAGAAAGGATATGGAAAACAGATCGCTTGATAGATCATTTGAATCGATTTTTGCTAGGCATGGCTTGAATTTAGCAATCTCAAGAGCATCGCAGTTGATTAGAGTTACAACAGGTATCCTATATGTATAAAAATCATTCCACAAGCAAACAACTATCGTTAAAGAAGGGAAAGAAAATAGAAATCACAGAGACAGGCGCATCATAACTAGCAGAACATGAAGCAAAAGTCTTGTTTGGTTCTCTATTTTGGTAAAGTTATTCATAGAAAAATTGGATGAGAAAGTAACAGTTTTTAAATAACCTTATTAATTAATCGAAACAACTTTCATCCTTTTTTCTTATTAGATCGTATTATGTATTAACCTAACAAATGTATTGAAGATCACACCGATGTATTCATCAGTTGTCAGCTCTCTACAGCATCCCTCTGATGATATTACAATCATATTACATCAATATTACTATCATAATCCCTCAAAGAGAAAAAGACACCATAATACTTTGAGTGGGGGAAAAGTTCTTGCTTGAATTTTTAAAACATTATGCAAAAAAGATTCGGAAGAACTCTAAGACGAAGCAATAGATACCCTTGAAGTTTCTTATCTTCGTCGCAGGATTGAATACTGATGGTAAGTTTTAACTAACAGATTCGTGCATGGAGTAATGATTGAACTGAATATCACAAGAGATCAAGAACTTCTCATGCAATGATCCTTGAAATGACAAACCGAGTTAATTTAGATTGTCGCAATAAATTCAGCGTAGCGCTATAATAAACTCCGCCGAGATCTAGGATATTTAGCACGAAATGTATAAATTAACATTTAAGACCGTTCTCGGGCGAGATCTCATTTCCACCGTATTTATTTTTGTATTCGACCAGTCTAATCAGACGGAGAAAACAATTAAGGCGATCGATTGGTTTTATTACCCACAGACCTCATTACTGCCGAGTTGTTACGTATCTGCGAAGGATTTTTGAAAGTTTAATTCTTGCGCAAGCGATAGATTGTGAAAGTTGGGAAGATTGGTTGGGCGATCGCTTGGGAGGGCCTCACGAGAGGATAATTGCAGCATCTTACGAATGATACAATGGATGTGACTCACGCCACAACCTTCAATCAAATAATTCAAATAATTTCTCCCCGCGCGAACAATGATAAAGGAGAAAGGCTCTCTGTGAGGGTATTTTTTAGTGCTTTCCTCCGCTTGTTAACTGCGCGCAATTTCACGCCGATTAATTTCGACCATTATGAACGAAGCTTTTGAATCGACGCGCGTGATATTTAACGTTCGAGCGACGCGTGATTTCACACCGGCTAAACGTTTTCATCGGAATTAAAGTGTGGACGCGATTTGAAATGATGGTAAAGAACGTGAATTTCGACGGTGAATGCTTGGCCGCAGTTAATAATGACGGACGATTAGAGGGGTTCGTTTTTCTCCGGCCATTATCTTTTAGGCGATATGTTCGACCATGTTATTACGGGAAAAATATCACTTTGGTCCTTCGGAAGGTTTCATAGCTCGAATGTGACTCATTGTTTTAGGTTAACATCTCCTTCAAACGAGAGGATGACGACAATATGGAAATCTAAGGGAAACCAGAGACAGTGGTAATTCATGATTTGTTGGCACTGCAAAAATCAAGATGGAGAATTACGCATTCTCGGAACTTAATTTACCGGGAATTATTGATTTCGGACTCAAACTTTCGCGATAAAGATTACATTCCTATTCAAGAAGGGAATAAATATGATAATAGAAATGTTAAGTATATAATATGGAAATAACGCGAACAATTTCTCCTTTTTATTTCTTAATTTATACGTACCTATTTCTAATAATTTGCTGATTCGTGTATAATTGGAGCTTATTGTTCATGCAGGATTGGCAATAGAAATAATTTTGGAGGGTTCCCATGAAATTGAGTAAATTTACATGAGATTGTAGAAAGTCATGAGATAGGTTTATCAATTTAAGATACACTTATTTGCAAACAAACAGGAATAGCATCCTATGAACGCAACCGTCTCTTGCAGTACTAAAATTAGTTTAGAATGTCCAGATTCATATTTAAAATGAATTAACAAAAGGAGCAATTTAAAACTAATATCCTCAAAAAGAATTTCTTCCGCCTTAAATGTTATAATGATACATAAGGTAGCAGTTAAATTAATATATCGCTAAATATAAATGCAGTAATTCAGTGTTATTTAGGTGAGTGAATAACTAATATTAATTGTTATTTTTATTTAATGAACAACGAATAACATTTTTAGAGTTATATTTTATTTACCTACCAATGAAATTATGTATTGGTGGTCCAGCGTTATTATACTATGTAACTAGTAAGGAAGATTATTGCTTATTGATTGCGTAGCTCAATTGTCCAGCGAAGATACCGCCATTAAATTCGCCGGGTATTCACCTTACTAAACTATCATAACCTTTTATTCAAAGTCCCTCGCATCGCGTTAGCTATCCCTACAGCTAATCGCAGGGTCATTATGTAATCAATCCCCTATCTTATTAGCTCCAAACTCGGAACAAATGAGCGAGGCATTGTTACCTGTCGAATTTCTCTTACGGCTTGGCGTCAATTGCCGCGAACAATTCATAAAGACATAAATACCCCCGATGTTTATCATCTGCCTTCGGGGTCATGTCAATTACCCGCGGAATAAATTTATACGACCCGTCTCCTTCCTGATTGTGAATCGCACTACAGGTTTTTCACCTCCCTCCTTCGAAAAAATAAGCCCTCCTCAACTTGTGCTTTTTTAACCTGCTCATACTTTCCCATGTCGTCCCTCACAATTTTCTCGTAAACTCGGAAGCCTTTCGGAATGTGAAGATTTCGGAGAAATTTCCATTTCTTACCTGGAATAGTTGTCTGCGACCATAAAAGCTCTCTCATTTACATTATAACGTCACGTGTTTGAATATCTAGGTCCCACAGAATACGAACGACAGTTAATATTTTTAACGATTATCCTTTTCTAAGGTAAAAATTGCCTTGTAACATTGTTGCGGTTTAACATTCTGGAAAGTTTGCCGAATTACGATCTTTTGAATTAGTTAAGTAATGACACGTTAATTGTAAATCATGATTTTGCCATGGTAGTTGTAACCGATGATTGAGGAATGAATGTCATAATTAATCTAGGATTGTCTTGTTCCAAAACTTCAGGCCGTCCGCGACCAATCGATTATCTCAATATTCTCAACCCTAACACTAAAGTACTAACCTTTCCTTACCATAACATTATCAACTTCAAGTAAGTCTTTCTTTGCAATTCCTCCCTTTCATCATTCCTTCTAATATAGTCTTCGACAGAGCCTCAACCAGTATGGCTATTACGATAATATCCTTTTAAAGGGATTAACTGATTGTTAATTATTTTTATTCAACATAGTTGCGAAGAGTTACAATTTGGAATAGAAATCATTTTCGTATGGAGTTATGTGAATTGCGACAAGATAATTAAGGAATACCAGGTTGAAAAACGAAGTAAATACACAGTTTGTGCCACTTCCGCCATTTTCTACGTTACATGTTTAAAGGTAATTGATATTCTGCGGCGATGTTAAATGAATTGTCTATAATACCAACCGGATGTCAAATGGTAATAGTATTGCAACTATTACAATTAGCTATCAGTTATTAGTGCCTCTTTTTTACTATTAGGTTAAATTAAATAAAGGTTTTATACAAAATGATATCTCAATATCCACCTTGAGGTAAATAATTTACACTGCTGAATACAGAATACAATTATTCGTGGTAAAAATGCTCCAACTTAGCATGTCTTATTCTCTTGTAATCAAATTCAGAAAGCCGAAAACAGCTGCAAAAGGTGACTTTCTCGCAGAAAGTGAGCATTCCATAAGTATTTATCTTCGATAAGTAATTTGAATATCTCGTCTTGAGCACACGCAACACTGCTGGTCTCAAAACGAGACAGTTGGCAACCCTACCGCCTCCTCCAACGTTACATCTTCAGCCCCCCGCATAACTGTTAGCCCCCTCCACGAGGAGGTCCAGGTAGATGGAGGGTTGGAGAATATGCGACACAGAAGACCCAAAAACATCTTGAGAACATTCCAAAGGGGTGGGACTCCGAAAGAGACTAGCACCGCCCTTGCCTCTTCTTTTTACCAACGCCTTCCGATCGAAACAATTCTCGTTTTTAAAGGTTAATCGGAGAGTTCGATTTATTCGGGTATTTTCGCACCTGCCTCCAGAGGATGCTTAAGGTTAGAGGGCGCTAAGCTACCGCCGGCCAACAAAGGGAGGGTGGGGGTGTATCTTCCGGAGTCCCAGGTGTGCACGGCTAGGTCACCTTCCCCGCCCACTCCTCCTAATCTACCATTCTTCTCTCACTTTCCTTCTTCCCGGTCCAAGGATGTCCTATCCTCATAGCCTTCCCTTCGGTAAGTTATTTTCTCTTGTGTCCGCAGGGAAGTTTTTTTCAGTCTCCAAGCAGTCTGTGGAGGCTCTGATACTGTTGCGTTGATTTAGCCTCTGCCGAGGGGCCCGGCTTTTTTGGGAGGGAAATCGTATCAAGGGAAGCACGTCCTTTTCAAATGCGGCTTTTTTCTTCGGGAATGAAAAGTCAGTCGCTTTGGAGAGCACAATGTTAAGCTAAGAGAGGACTCCACAATACGGAGGAATGTAATGGATTATGTCAGTTGGCCGTTTGGGTATCGCGAGAAAAAATCGGAAAAGTAGATGAAATCAGAGACAATATAACAATAATTTCATCGTAATGGGCGAATTTTGGTGTAATTAGAGTACATTTAGACATAACTTTTTATCAACTCACGAAAACGAACATTGCAAAACAAGGAAATTACCTGTTACCTCAGATTAACATGGATAGAATAATAAGGGATCTATTTTTTTACTCAAACAGTAATCGTATGTACTTGATAAGTACTTACTTGATGGCACCCCCTGCTATATGTAAAAGGGGAGGTTCGCATGTAGCTACAAATTTTAATGTATCAGCCTGGACACGATACGATATAAATTACGAATGTATAAGAACAGAATTAATGTATTATGCTTTCATATTTTTGATGGATATTAATTCGCTAAATATAATTTTAGATACTATAACAGCTGTAAGGGATTTAAGGAATTGGTGAAATTTTTTGTGTTTAACTTTTTTACGCACCGCATGAACATGCTACGGTCAAGATTTAAAAATCTTGTCTGAATAGACTTCAGAAAACTTAATTTTGGAGCCCATTATAAAACAAAACTTTTTAAATGTAATGACGACTACTTGAATAAATACCGTTATCCATGTGACACTGGGATACCGTTCATCCATGTAACACTGGGAGATTGAAAAGTTTCTCTTTCGATTTTGCATGACTGTGTTTCTCGAAGCACAGCGTAATATGTGAGGGTCGCTCTTTTTCCAATGAGAAATGAAAATTTGAAATTACGGAAACAAAGAGGGCACAAATCTGACTGTTTAGATCTCTATCAACTCTCAACTGTCAGGATGGCCGAGCGGTCTAAGGCGCCAGACTCAAGGCACTGCCTTACCCGTGTGAGACGGGGAGATGGGTGTTCTGGTCCTCGTAAGAGGGCGTGGGTTCGAATCCCACTTCTGACAAACTTTTTTTCACGTTCATTCTTCATATAACTGTTGAGCTCAATTACAAAATCTTCTTCCCAATCAATTATCGGTTGATTTGATCCTAAATAAGTATTTTTCAGTCAAACTATCCTATCATATCCTCTATATTAGACTATTCTAGATCATTCTTGGGCCTGTAAAAACTAACATTATCGATTATTATCTTCATTTTCCATGAAGAGATTGTCTGAACTAAAACAATTTTCCAGCGGGATTTTTACTCTATGGTTTAGTTTTTTCAGTTTGTGGTAAATTAATAAATAGGCCATTAGCAGGGCTTGAAAATTCTATGCAAACAAGCTGTTAGAGCACCCAAAAAAAAAAAAAGAATTCGTTCTCATGTATGAACGTCTAGGGGATGTGTTTGTGTAGGCTCAAAGTGATAATGAGAGGTGACTTGCTGGAAACGCTCTAGTCTCACCTGCGCTGGATTGACGAGACTAAAAATATAAGTGATTCACGCTCTTTTGTTTGGGTCTACAAGCGATCTAGGGGTGAGGATTTACTGTTCCCTGTTGGTACAGAAAACTCATTCTTCACCAACTCGCCTGCGGCAACATATCTATCAGATGAAAAATATCAACATGAAACTCATGCATTAAGTCTCATTGTTAGAGAAAGAAAAAGTGTGTTCAAAGAATAGAGAAATAAGTTTTGAGAAATACCTTTTCATCAATTGCGTGTAGAAATGCGTACAAGAAAATTAATTATAGATTATTCAAATGCAGTGTTTCCCCTAAAATGGAGACAATTTGTTTCCTATGTTGCGACTTTTGCACAGAAAAAGAAAGTTGTCAATATTTGATTTTGAAGACATTCAGCATAGAATGAAATTGGTTTCTTACGAACAGCGCGCGTCATTCTCCCGTAAAAAATACACGGAGCCATAAGATTCATGTGGCCTTGGACGAAGTATACATAATTCTAACTCTAATCCTCTCCGGTTTCGGTCAAGCACTAGAAAAGTTACAAAAAAGTGTCTCCTCTTTGTCTTATTCAACTTTCAATTTCTGTCAGAGCTATCATTTTCTTATCAATTTACTTAATTGTTCATTTGAATTCTACTCTCTGAGTATTGTTCAAGTAATAATACTACCAGTCTATAAGCAATTTTGTCCAGGCCTCTGATGCCAGTTTAACTCCATGTAAAATATTTATCAACCATCAGATAGTGACGAGTAATAAAGTGAATGGTTCAAAATTGAAACTCAGGCGTGACAAAGAGCGATTCGTAGGGCAAGAAACCGGTAAAACGAAAATCCCCGATCGAAATCTTCGGCGTGCGCATTACCATCAGAAAGGGACGGAGAACAAACAGAAACTGCTAAACGGAGGAAAGCGAGGCACGAATGTAATCTGCGAGACAGAAAAAAAGATTACCCAATGCGTTTCCGGCATTTGTCTATTTCGTCTCATATGGAAAGAATGGATATCTGTCACTGGCTTTGGGGAAAAAAGGTGGGCCTTCGCAGCTGGGAGCAGGTCCGCGGGAGGAAAAATTTTCATCCCTCAAGGAACCATTCCCTTGTCAGGGAAAGCCTCCTTTTTCCCGAAGAAGCCGAAAAATCAACAGAGGAAGGTGTTGGTGCTCCCTCACTTTTCATCCATCCAGCCACTCCTGAACAGAGTGGGATTCATTTTTAGCCCGACTGAAATCTCTCTCGATTTAGAATGTGCGAGATGGAAGGATTTATTATCCTCCGGTTGAGGGATGAGTGATGTTCCTCCAGTGCGTGTGTCTTCATTGGTTACCACTATTAGCCAACCGTCTTATGGCTTGATAGGCGTGGAAAAAGATGAGAACATCTGCAGTACATGCGGACTCATGTAAAAGAGAGCGTTCGCAGAATGTGTGGAAAATGTATTTATGGGGCGTTCTTGCCAATGACGTGGGAATTTCCTCGTGAAACTTTTAAATGAGAAGTGCGACACAACTAAAAAAATTATTAATCCTTTTGGCGATTGTAAAAGAGAACTTTCAGTTATTTAAGATTCGAATGTGTAATTGGTTTAATAGCATCAAATATTATTACAGAAGTAATAGAAGGTTTATATTGGAATGGAGCGAAACGAATTCGAATTCTCATTCTCTACACGTGAAATTCTTTGAAAATCACAAAGGACAGAATTAACTTAACGTCACTCCCAATGTTTTAATTGATACTATTTGCTATTAAGAAAAATACCGATCACAATGCTTCAGCATAAGTGTCCTAAAATGAGTAATTCTCGGTTAACGGTCATGAAGATACCCGCGATCCATGCGCCGTAAGGGTAAGAAGAGTTACGTTTCTCAATTACCTCGGATCTTAAGTATTTCTATTTAAAAATTAATTACCGCTACAAGATAAGGAAGGCTTTAGTTGTTACAGCATATCGATTTATTTTGTCATTTCTACGAAGAACAAGAGTTAATAATCCACGACATGGTGTAGAGGAATAAATGAAAACTTGTGCGAAATTCCACGAAATGATCCTTCAATGCAAAATTAAAAACTTAATTATTATTATTTCTTCCATTTTTACATATGCATTATATGTAAAATATTTAAATTTATACATAATGTAAATTTTTAACTCAAAATGGTTGAGTCATTGTTAAGAATATTCCATTGAATAGCCATTCATAATAAAAATATTCTAAGTTTACATAAATGTTTAATTGCAACCATTTATCCATGATTTTATGACACATTTAATAAAAACAATTAGATTATTCCTAAATATTCCAAAATTATTAACTATAGATATTCCTAAAAAAACACATTATATTACTCTGGAATTGTTACACCAGTCATCAGGGTTGAAATTAACCATTTCCCGCTAAAATAAAGAAACGACGCAGATGAAACAAATGACAAAATGAAAATATGTTCATTTTTAATCATCCGCTATTTGACCGTGTATTTAGCGCAAAGCAAAAAAGCAATAAGCCGACTCCAACCAATATATTCCAGCCATAAAAATGTGAAGTTAACGCATCGAATAGTGTTCTGTTATACAACGGGCCATTCCCTCCCACTCGCCCTCACAAACCCTCTCCTGCACAAAGTTACCATTCTTTTAAAAGTGCACACGGAGACAGCGGGAAGCCCGACAGAGAACGAATGCGCCCGAGGATAAAGGCCCTCGGGAGAAACGGAATGGAAAAAAGGAGAGAGGGAGAAATCGTTAGGAATTGGTCGGAAGGGAGAACAATTGAAGGAGCTAGAAGCGATCCCTTTTTGCCCGTAAACATTTCTCTCGCTGATTTTTCCCACGGGGAAGGTCTGCTACGACCGCACGCACGGAAATGCGCCGGAATTGTGGTTTTCGCCGATAGATTAAAACTCATTTGAGGGAATGCTTCCGGTTTGGCGAGCGTTTCCGCGACAGTTATTGCATCTGACCGTATTTCGGTGGCCTTTTTTGTCTCCTGCTGCTTTGGGTGTGGGTGGAAGGAGAAGAAAAATATCAAGATGTTCACAATGAAAAGGGAGAGAAAAATCTTCAGGCTCAGCTAGAAATCTCCCTAAAGTGAAGGAAGGCATTGCAAAGTAGAGGTGCCCCTGAAATTTATATAACTGTTCCTTGTCTGGGAAAGAAGTTTCTAATATAAAATAATGAATACAACTATGTCATATAATTCACTTTATAATTTCAAACATGCTTAGATCAGCCTTATTTCTAACCGTACGTTTGGTATTTGAGATCTTCATTTGCATTTAGATAAATTTAATAATTGAAGACATTCTTCCCATTAAATCCTCTCATACTCATTTAAGTTTTAATCTTCACCAATCCTACGAATCTTATTCACATTCATGACAAGTTCTATTCTAGGTAGAAACTTTTTAATCAAATTTAATGCTCTGAGATTTCATCAAACGCATTCCCGCAAAATAAAAAGGATTATAATTAAGGTTTTCTCATGATATTTGTCGCGTAGAGTCTATTTTCCAATCCAAACAGAAAGACTGTTTGCTAACTTTCCAGGCCAAAATAACATTATATTTTGTAATTTCTACTGTAAATAGTGTTAACAAACTCAAATAGTATAAAGAAATGATAGGACTAAAAATGGAAATTTTTAGGGGTAGAATGAATTGCAATTAAAGTGTTAACTATCGTTCTAAAAATTAATTCCATTAATTCTTAGAGGCAATACCAATAAAGTAAATGACTATACCAATAATTATATAATTAATATTCAAGGCAATACAAAAATACTGCGCAATGGAAATACGAAATCTTACATTAGAGAAAATTCCCTGAATAAAATCAGAGGAAGGCAATTTGAGCATCTTAGAAATGAGCAAGTTTCCACACAAAGGATAAAGAAGATTGTGGACGTTAAGAGCAGAGGATAATAATTCGAGGAAGAGGGTTTCCAGCAAAAATAGAGCGATCAGCGGAAAAGAGTCTGCCATTAAGCAAGATGACGAATCATTATTTATAAGCTTTCGCGAAAATGAACTTGTCTCAATGAGAAAGATAAATCGAGAATTCTTGGACGAGATATAATTGAATATTCTTCTCGCAAGAATAAGTGCTGAGGCCGTTAGTTATATTCAGAAAACTCTGAGGAAAAATAAGAAGTATTCTCGAAACATTACTCTCATTTTGTGTTCCTCGAAAAGCTTTTTACAGCGTTGAAATCAATGCATTCTTCAAAATCATTTATAGTAAGGGATGGATAATAGTGAAATAACATAGTAAATATATTAGTCCGAGTCGAATCCCTAGGGGGCAATCTACTCCTCGATGGCTTTCTAGTACTAAAAATTTGAGAGGAATTGACGAAGTCGCATAGATTAAAAATTAAGTACTACTTCTACAACATATTTTATTCGAACGACTGGTTTCGGAGATCGATATCCAAAAAACCTAAAAATAAAACCAAATAGGTATATATTTCTTGGTATACATTTGTTACAAGTAAGGCGAAAATCTGTTTTATGGTTGGAAATATAGACTCTGGAATAAGTGCTCCTTTAAGATGAATTTATAAGAATGCTTTCTTTGGGAATGCTCCCACACATATACGTGAGCGTTAATACGAGAGATGCCTTAAAAAGATGCCCTAATTTTCTTAGCAGTTATAGAAATTATACATTTTGAAAGAATTTTTAGATTTATTTCAGAGATTGGTTGCTTACTAGAGATAAGCACGGGAAATAGCGAAGTTTAATCGAAGTATGATTTGAGAAATAATTTATAGTTTTGGTGTTAATATATCTTACATATACACCTACATGCACATGCATTAGTTACTAGTAGGCATACACCACGTGGTAACTTTTTAGACCAATTCTAGCCTCACATATAAATTACTACACAAAATTATCATCGTACATTTACTAAAACTCTTCATGCACAGAATATCTAACTATCCACTATACTATAGATAAAAATCATAATCGCTAGAATTATACACAAACTTAGTGTTCCTTATACACTTTTATACATTACTTTAGTGAATTTCTCTCATATGCTCCGCGAGAAGGGGCTGAAAACTTCCTTGAATGGGCCATTCCAAGAAACTGCAGTTATGCTTATGAATGAAAAATTATCCACATCTTTTCTGTGGTCCTTAGTCCTGACTTTATGATTATCTTTTTCCATAAAACAAGGAAGCACTAGCCTGTCTTGCAGTTCTCTCAAAGGTTGCTCACCAGTGTATGACCGATACATACATGTTAGTCTATTAATTGAGTTTTATAAACATTTCTGTGACTCTATCTTCCAATCCAAATATTTACATATTGTTTTTTAGCCTCAGTATCACTACTTATATTCCCCGAGTTCATGAAAAAGGGAAAGTATCTCTTACCACAGCAATACGCGAAATGATGCATCATCAATTAATAACTTAGAGAGTTATAAAAATGTACAGAAGAATGAAATTTCGGTAATGGGAAATGACGGTAAGCAAGTTGTGCGTAATGTTACGTGACAAGGCGAAGTTCATTCATTTTCTTTCGGAAGGCAGAGAGACAAAAGAAGACGCAAGTGGGAGACGGACTTATTCGGCTAAATGGAGTGTGGATTACGAGGAAGTAGGCCGTGAAAAAAGGAAAGAATGCAGAAGAAACCTCTTTTCGGGATGGGGGAATAGCGTTCTCTATAAGGGAGAAACGGAAGCTTGGTGCCATTAATCCCGAGGGGTGACCAGTGGCCTTTGCGAGGGCGTTCAGGAGTGGGCAATAGTATTGAAAGAAGCACCCATTCCAGGAGGACATGTCTCATGCTTTAAAATAGAGTTTTGCTCACTCTCGTTAAACTCGACGAAAGAGAATCAACGCTAATCTTCTCGTGCTGACAAGCTGTCTCTCCGAAATAGCATGCGAATTAAGTCAATGGCCTAAGCTTTTATCATCATCTTTCGTAATTCGTGAAAATTACTAACGATAAAATATATTGAATTAGAGTTCATCTTACTTCTTCACGAATAATACTGCTGGAATTCGGAGTAGTTAACTTGCAAACTTGCAAAACTTGGGTCTGAGATGTAATGGAAGAGATTTATGCTTCAATATTCTATTGAACTGATCAGAAATACTAATATTTATTATCTATCCCGAAATAATAGGCACAGAAGTATTTAAAACTGAATATCTCATTCACAAGCCCTTCTCCGCATTCAAACCAAAACGAACATGAGATTCTAAAGTAAAATTTAGACATACTTAGAAGACGTAATACTCTTGACTGAAATCCTCTTTTCAATCTTAAGATCAAAATACTTCCAAGGATATTGTATTTCACAATTTTGCCATTAAATTAAATCAAAACTATTATTAATTAGCTAAAATAAAATCAGTAAGTGGCGACTTTAAGCTTGAAACTGAATGAACAATAGGAAATAGGTAAGCGGATCAAGAATTGAATGCATTCCTCTGCCATAGCTCAACGTCCACTACACCGCCCTGCATTAAATAACATCCATTCGGAGTGCCTTCGTATCGATGTTTTGCGTTCTTACTTAGCGGAAAAGAAGTCTTCCGAATTGGTGGACCGGTGGGTGGGGCGTCACAATGTTAGGCGTCTGTCTTCCTTCACCAGAGGATGGGAAGGTCTGCCGCTTTTTCAAGGCGAAGAATCGACAGGGGAATGTCTCTGTATTTCAGTTGGAGAAGAAATGAAGGAAGAATAAATTCGAAAAAACTCCGTTAAAATATTCGAAGGAATATAATAAAAAGACATTTAGCGGAAATAAGTTGCTATTACAAATATGATAGTCAGTAAATAGGAAATGATTAGGCAACAAAGTATATTTATTTTTATCGTTGGATATTTATGCACCAAAATATGTTTGAAATAGATACTCTTTGGTATAAAAATTGTGAAGAGGCATGCTAGATGGAGCAATCGAAATATATTTAATCAACACTTCCATATTAGGTTTTCACGCATTACCTGAATAGCCAGGAAGTCTAGACTATCAAGAACACTATCAAGAATCTATCAAGAAGAAACGTTAACATCTGCATTGGTTCATAATATTGTGTCCTTAAAATATCAACACAAACACAAGCAAAGGCCTTTATGAGGCAGAACTGAGACTTGAAAATCCCGTTTCTCATTCAAACAATAAAATTGAAGAATTTCTTGGTAAAAAATGAAACATAAAGACATTAGTATAATAATGATGAACATAAACCATGCTGATAATCCAAGTAAAATTGCTTACCATTCATCACCTTAAACTGTTCGCAATGAAAAATATGTCTAAAAGCAGAATAGGATTTAACCGAAGGAATTTTGTTAAAAATTCTAGCATCCACAAAATTAATTTCTACGCTGTGATTTTACTCGGCTAAACATACTTGCATTCTTAGGAATCAGAATCGTTAAAACTTACTGACATTTTGATATCTTAAACAGATTATGCAGTATTATACAGAAGAAAATTTTCCGTTTTGGGAAAGTAATACATAATGAATTTTAAAAAATCCACTCGATGGGAATATTTTCGATGATTTTTCCTCTCATTGTGTGAGTTTAAATGTATACTTCATCTGACTCCATCCAAAACATTAAAAATTAAATAAGCGGGCGAAAAAGCGGCGCTCCATCCCTTAAAGCGCCCTTTATAGACGGTCATCGGATGAAACAAGTGACTTGGAGACTGCAAACACAGTGACAGAGGGGGAGGAGAAGCCGCAGAAAGGGAATCTCTTTCCGATCCCCGAAAAACAGGAAGGAAAGAACACGGAGGAGGGTTCGATGTATCGGCTACATCGATTACGACTCCTTTTTTCCACTTGTTGGATCCTTTTGGGGCGGAGAGGGCGTGTAAAGCATTGGTCAAGCTGTGGACGGATTGTGTGAGCGGACAGGTCTTCCGAATCCCCCATCTCCAAAGGAAAGGATAGCCCGAGGGCGTGCGCCTATTGGGACTCACCCCGCGGTTAAAGAGCATCGACGTGTACCCAATCTCTTCCGGCACGACAAGAAAGCATCACGAGTTTGTTTCCGGTGTTAAACAAGTATAGGGCGAAGAGATTCTTTAACGGATCTCGCGGTTTGCGTAACGGACCCCACTCTCTCAGAGAGAAATTTTTTCCTTTACAAAAGTCGGTTCTACCAATGGAAATATTTAACTATTGGAATTTTCGAAAGATAATGAAAATATTATTGAAGTTTAACTGTTTAATCTCAGGAGATGAAATGAGGGATGAAGGGTAAAATTGAGTAATTTGAATTCCATGGAGGTGATTATGATAGAGATCCTTGGATTGTGGAAAGCGGATTATACATATAAATATATATAATTATCACATTTAAAAAATCTTAATGTCTTTTTATGCATATTATTAAGATAAAATTTTCATTTACCTAATTCGTTCTCAAACTGCTTAAACAAAATCGATAACTTTCTAAAGTTGATTGAACATAGCCATTGCCCCCTCTTCATAAGATAATGAACTTAAGGCCTGCCGAAATATTTTCTTTGTCTATAATTTGCAAATAATATGTATCATTGCTCTGTTCCTTGTGATTTAAAGATAGAAATGAACGAATTCGTCCAGTATCATAAATTACCTTTACCGTCTTACATTCATAGAGCATTCAAATACATTGAATATGAAAAATCAGTATTCTGTTGTCCAACTCCACGATTGAGATCATTATCAATTATCTAGATATTAAACTGAATTTAAAAAATAGCCACCTTCACATACAATTCTGTTCCCATTAATTGATTTAGCCACAATCTTCAACGTGTATATAAAATTATATTCATTCATTGACTTGAGTTTACAAAAATAAATATTATTTTAAAGTGTGTATATACTACTTACCTAATACTTTGGGTGCAGAATTAGAGAGTCAAGTTCAGTTGATAGTATTTAGAGAATTCATTTCAAGGATTCTACTGCTAGATTCTGGCACCCAAATAATTCAATCATTACTATTTCAATTATAAAGTCACACAACGGCCTTTATTAAGGCGATTCACAGATGCTGAGCATGGTCAAATGATGACTGATTTGATTATATAAGTTTAAAACTTGCTTATTTATTTAAAAATTCTCTATTAATGCGATAATGCGAAAGAAAATGAAGTATGAGAAATGTAAACCGAATAGTTTTAACTTTCTTCCATATATTTTCTTACGGTTTAATAAATATAAAATACATTCTAAGAATAATAATTTCGAAGACGGTTAAGGAAATTCAGTATTATCCTCTTGAGACCAGTGGGAATTACAATGGATTTAAATAAAGGCGTGAATGTTTTTTTCCAAAGAAATTATTTTCAGATTGAATATTCCTTATAAAAACTTAAAAAAAACATACAAGCAGAAGAGCACCATAGCGTAAATGATGAGCCTTGGAAAGCAATAACGTAAATTTACGACTTCACAAAGCGAAGATCAATCCAATTAACCGCCAAATTAATGATTTATTGAGTGCTCAAACATTTATAAAATATTTAAATATTTTTCAGGTAACAAACCCTAAACCTTTAGTGTAAGTTTATTATTTAAATGAAATTTAACTGAGTGTTGTTTCCTCTACTGAGGTAAATTCTAAATAAAATGTTGTATTCCTATTCGGTTCACGAGCTTCAAACAGGTCAATGAATGTAACTTGCAATGTATGAGCGTAGCTTGGGCATCCCAAGACGAAACGTACTCATTATATAATCGAAAATGAAGTTTCGCTAACCAATGCAAGACAATACGCAAAAAGCGAATTTTTCAAGACGCAGAAAAAGGGAAGACAAAAGGAACTCTTGTGTGAGGAAATTTTAAAGGCATCGAATGAGCGATAATTTTGAGTTGGAGGGGTGAAGTGGCACGCGCAGGTGATCGCAACGGACCGTGTACATGTGGAAGACCGTCTTTGAGGTCTCTTTTTGGTCCCGTAAGATACGGCGGTTGCGTCCTTTTGCAGCGAAGATCTTAATAAAGACGTCGTCCGGCCGCAAAGCAGCTCCATCTCTCGTTAGAGGCGGAATGCAACATTTCATTACCTGAGCCCTCTTATAAGGAATCACCCCTTTCGATAACCTCATTTGTGCCATTTCCCCTCCTCTCCCTTTGTAATCTCCTTTGGAATTCTTCACCAGAGTACCTCTCTCTCCAATCAACTGCTTTTTTTCACGTGATAAATTAGAAGCGCCCAAGTTTCCTGCGACCGATATAAATCGACTTCGAAAAATACGAAGGATTAACATTTTCATTGGTCTATTTCATTCATATATTTAAATTAAGGGGTGCATATAAGAAGAGACTTATAAGTCTCAATCTCGCCCTCAAGAAAGACGTTCTATTACTATTATTTAATTGGCAATAATTCTTTGATGATGCTGACTCTACTAATGAGCTACTGCTATTTTTCTACTAATACCGCCACTATGATGTGTTAAGAAAACATTAACTTGTAAAAAATAGTATACCAGGACACAAGTCCGCAGATAACATTAAAGATTCTATTCCGCTTCTTAACAAAATAATGTAAAAATTTGCTATCTAGGAATATCACATAATGTATGAGATAGAAGTGACATTAATCCCTCTAAATTTCAATTCACCAAACCGCACGCATTATTTCAGAGAATTTAAAAAAATAATCTTTATTCGTTATAATCCATCACTAGTTAAACTAATACATTTGAATAATTTATGCCGCTGATGAGGTAAAGTATAGAAAGAGGAATAATGCTCATTCACTACTATCCTACTAAGAATGCCATGTGATCTGTTCAAAATGTTTCATGTCTCGATGACTGTTTGGGTAGGTAATTTCATTTTTTAGATTGTTCCAATCAGAGGACAAGAATAAGAGAGAGTCGGAGGACTGTAGATTAAATCAGATCCAAAATTAAATTCGATTTCACGGACCTAAAACCCTAAAACTTCAGATAAATGATATGTTTTAAAAGTTGAATGAAATACTTAGATTTATGTGAATTTGATTAACTTATTGATGAAAAATTAATGCAGATAGTTAGATCAACTGGAGTGGGAAGAAAATTTAGAATTCTGAGAATATGAAAATCAATATGGTGAACGCTTTCTGTGTATGATGAACATCATTCTGATACTCTTGAAATGTAATATCAAGTTACGCAAGCATGAAATAGATTTTCAAATAAAATACCTTCCATTTCTTGCATATATAACTTCTCATTACTCATTTTTATGTTATCAACTATCCGATCGAAGTAAACTGAGGTTGAACACGTTTCTTGATTTTGTAAGTATATTTCACTCTATCCCTTACTTAATATTATTTTTTGCATTATTGTTATATAAAAGTTACGGGTGATATGGGAAAAGTTGACATAAAAGTAACTTGTGCAATTTCTGCTGAAAATTAAATGAATATTTCATCAAATAAACTCGTTGCTGTCTTAAACATCGTGTTGTCATGCAAGTTGAGTGGCAGTATATCAAATTGGAATGCACTCCGTACGCTTTTGTGACTGCAGTAAAGCCACAATGGGCCATACACATTTAATGGGAAGTCACTTCTTGGTACAATTTCCTACTATGGCAATTAAAACGTATGAGCACCAACGTGTAGCGATAAATATGAAGCCTGTAGCATATAACGAAAACAGCGATTTTGAGTACCCATAAATATTTACTATCACAAACCCTATTTAATCTTCTTTTATACATTTCAATTACGTAAGACTTAAGACAAAGTTAACATCCTCATATTAAATGATATTCCACTATGCAATAAGATGAATAATTAAACTACTTATCATACAATTATATAAACAAGGGAGATTATTACTTTTTCGCATTCCAATAAAATTTTTAACGGGAAACTAAAGAAGCCTTTCTGAGTGCGTAATGGGTGATTTCGTTGATAATAATCGAAGATTAGCTAAATCAAAGATTTCAACAAATAGATACTAATTTTAGATTAAATATAGATAAAAAATCAGACTAGAAAGAGAAGATGTTTCAACGGATTATTAACATTTTGAAATTCGATTGGTCATTGCAATAACTCTTGTGCTAACTATCTATGTATACATCCATTGATATTTAAAATTTTCGACACTATTTAATATGGCCAATGAAAATATCTAATATGAAGCTCAAAACTTCTCAAAGGACTAACTCTTAATAGACGAATTTCCACTGAATGTGTTGATGGCTAGCAGTTCATCTATGGGAAGGATATTTCTCCATCTAAAATTTCAAAAATTGAACACAGGAAATTCCTCCGGAGAATAGGATTTTTATAAGTTTTTCATAACCACGGGACGCATAGCATTGTACAGCTCAATACAAATTAATTAGCTGGAACTAGACATGGAATTTTTGTAAGAGATGTACTTTAAAATGGAACCTTATAGAAGTTTGCTCTCACCCAAAAAGGAGAAAATCGCTTACTTACAGTTGACGAATTTCATCGCACGTCAATAAATTTTAAATTACCACCGAAAGTTAAAATTTCCATCTTCTTGATAGTTAAGGAAATATGTGCATGAGTAAAATGAGGTAAAATAGCATACCTCCGACGTATTATACCATCACGGACGATGCCATAATGAACAGAGGCATCCTTACGAGAATTTTAAACTCAGCGTCCCCACAATCCTAAGGGGGCTACCTGCTGGGATTCGGCCCTATGAAAGGAACCACCATTCCATAAACACCACGAAAAAATAGCCACTAAGCGAGTACACAGAAATCCTAAAAAAAAGTATTTATACTCGTAACTAAGTTTTTTTCGGCCCGGATCCTTTTACACGCCGGGGCATAATTAATCCCGAGTTTTTACGCCACGTATAAATGCCGAAAACACAAGCTCACCGAAACATTCCTCCCTCACACAGGAGAATTCTCAAGACAAATGACTTTATAAAGCGACCCGAGGAAAATACGATCCCGCGACGGAACATAACGTATATGCGGACGCATGTAGGAAACCCAAGCGACATTTACGACAATCCTTTTTTCCTAATCGTAAAAATTTGCCTTACAATAATTCCGGCGGACGATGCTCATTTTCCGAGCGGGCCGAATATTCAAATGAAAATGCGGGGACGAAAACCAGTCTGCCACTATCCCTCCTTAATTCTTAAGTCACACCTCACTCATATTCTCAACCATACATTCTCTATTCTCCCGCCGCTCCCTCGGACTCCCCCACCGCCTGCCCCATCCTTCCAGAACTACATTCCTCGCATACTTTATACGGAGTGTTGTCCCAAGTTGTGTGGCAACGCTGCCAAGTGGGGGTGGGCAGAGCGTTGAGAGGGGTTGACTATTAGAGGGTTGACGCGCTCCTGGATGGTGGGGGAATAGATGAGGAGATGGTAACAATAAGGAGATCCCGGTAGATAACGATGGAGAATATAGGAAAGGACGCTTGGCGGGAAGAGTCGCACGTATATGAGCGAAACTGAAGTAAAAAGTTATCAAAGAGACAGGGATGACTAAGGGAATCTATATGAACAGCTTAACAACGTGCTAACGATTTATGGGTGCACAAAATCTCAAAGTGTACAAAGTGAAAGATACGAAAGTGATTATCTATCTTAATACGGAGATGAGAAGACAATGCTATGATACTTCGGCCAGTGAGAGTGGCCCTTTTGATAAATGATTCGGTTAACGAATACTTATTTCGCTTTTCTGATTCGGCAAAGAGGATTCTTATGCAGACTCGTATGCACGAGAAATTCGGAAAGGACCGTGGCAAAATGGTTAGGGAACACACCTCTTTCCTAGCTCAAGAAGGCGGCGTTTTTTGCCCGTTTAGGCAAATAGTAGAATGTTGCGACTATGCGGAATAACATTTCAGAAGAAATATTTTCGGCAAATGAACATCATTTGTTAGCCGACTCGTTAATCAGCTCGCACCACGCTAAAGCACAACCACACCGAATAAAATTTCACGCATGAAACACTGGTACACGCATGAAACAGGTACAGCCCATCCCAGGAAACTTGGCTTCAAGTATTAAGCTATCGCCACACATTTCTCTAGCGAATTCTAGACATGTATGAGAGAAAATGACTCAAGAGTAAGGAAATGAGTTTTTAACGAAGCATGTATAACCAAATAAGTACTGGGCAAAGAAATATAAATTGGAATAAAACAGCAAAACACGGAATGTCAGACGTGAATTTAGTTACGGACCTGTTGAAAAAATGAAGAGGAAGAAAATGACAGTCAAACGTCGTATGGCTTAACTATATTTAGAGCTAACGAACACCGTAACGCACCCACATGTGGAATTTTAAACCATTTTAACTGAGTTTAGATACCATAAACAATTTTAAGGCTGAGATAATAACTTCATCGTCAAAGGGATTAATAGAGATGTAGATTGACAAGTTATTGGAAATGTTTAATATTGGTATAATTAGGAGTAAAGAATACTTTTGTTATAGATAATTCTTTATGGTTCTGTCGATATTCGAAACACGGTATCTTTTAGGGTAACAAATGCCAATATAATACCAAAGGAATCATCTTATTCTATTAGTAAATAAGATGAGCGTGGTCCACTATTTTTCGATTTCTGAGCTCGCATATACTATTAGGTACAAAAAAAATCGTATCCAAGTCCAAAACTACGATAGACGTGTTCGTCAGTCGAAGTATTCCTAAGCAGAAAACTTGCTGATTAGCTAAGTTACATATAGGAGCCAGAAAATCGGAAGCCCACATAAAGGTGAAATGAGAAATAGTAAGAACAAGAATATTCTGAGGTGGAATGTTTCGATTTGCCTAAGAATGAATTAAGTATTTATTTATGCATACCTTCAGCGGGTCGATTTTATTGGGAGAGGATTTGAGAATCGCTTATCTTTTCAACTAGGATGAGTAGATCGGAAAGTAGATATCAGATCTTCCTCAAACAGATAGATTTCTTATTACTCCATCTACGATACTGAGGATGTACTTGTACATCAGATAGAGAAAGAAGAAGCCGTGCATAAAATAAAACCGACTTTTCATATGTTTGAATGGGTAGAATGATTCGTGGAATTTCCAAAGATTAACAGTCATTTCTCACTCATCGTAACTACTGAAGAACAGATTACTTCCGATAATTACACATCGAGAGAATATTGGTAATATACCGATAGGTAGATACATGAGAACTATGCATCGTTGTAAGCCTTAGACTCTCATGAATAAAAAATGGAATAATGAAAAGCGCTGAGGCAATAAATTCCTAAACATTATTTAATTTAAACTGCCCCTAGCCATTCATGGGAATGAAAAACTTCCGCTATATTTTCCAGTAATATCGTCAATGGTTAGGATATGGGTGGAAAGGAGGAGGAGCACTTGATTAAGGAAAAGGGAAAAAAACCCTGATCTGCCACTTACTGGGTAGTCTCTTCTCCAAAGTGATTGCACTATGTGATAGCTTAATTGGTTCGACTATCCGCCTATCTGAGTTCGAGTCTCAGTCACCTAAGACAGTTTACATCCATTTATCCTTCAGGGATGCCGATGATTAATCTTACTATCGAATAAGAACTACTAAGATGAGACATTGGTGGATCTAGTCTAGCCAAAAAGGGAGAAGGTGAGCTTATCATTACCGAGAACGATTTAAGGAAATAGCCCTATTCAGTTACTACCGTATATTGTTATGATAAATGAAGTCAACAGTAGCGAAATAAGAAAAATTTCCCAATCAGATTTGAATTTTCCTCACATCTGGGGAAATTCCAAGTGCTATAAAGACAGCAATAAGATTGGATGTCCTTTCGCTCACTCCCTTAGAATGAGAAGTGATGGAGACTTAGGGTGTATTTGAAAGATTTTTATACTGCATTACAGTTTTTCAAGTCAGCAATGGTGCATTATAAGGTAATAAATTTTTTTGTGTATTTCTTCTTGCTACGAAAATAGCATCGTGTCAATTCGCTTTAATATGTAGTTCAAATGTAGGAAAAATAAAATTATGAATATTAGTTTACATTAGTAGCTACCAACTGCAGATTTTTATAATCTTGAATATATAAATTGGAACTCAGTAGACCTATAAAGAATACAGAAGGCGTAAAATGAATGCCTTATAAACCACACATTTATAAAATAAATGTATACTGAGATCTCTATACACTTATATTTTTCGCTGGATGTATTGCGCTTATTTTTTTCCAATCACAAGAGCCAATGCGATAAACTAAGACAGAAGTTTACACCGAGTATCTTATACAATGAGGAATTTTCAAGCGTTAAAAAACAACGATCGGTAAAAACACTAGTAGGTAAGATCTTCAAAAAGGAGTTTACTATGGAGAATAAAGAAAGGACAGATCTGAATATTTCGGAGGGGGAATAGATGGAATGAGTGAGTAAAGAAGAGAGAGGGCGTGGAAAGGAGAGAAGGATTAGGAGAAGGGATATATTGGCGTTACTTATTTGGTAGGGATTCGAAGCGATTTATTCGTTGGGAATATTCACATCTGCGATCAGTCGGGCGGGATTTCATTCAGTCAGACGGCGTGCTACGCATGGGTTTGGCGTAAATAACGAGATATTGCAGCATCGGAGAAAATCGTGGATCTTTATTTATAATAATTTGAGATTCCCCACACTTCATTTTTATTCCGGGATGAGGAAAAACGACGACTTTCATGTTATCAATTTCTCTGGCAAAATCAGTCGGAAATAGGAATTCCACGTGAGAATGAAATACAGTCAAAGCGCAGTCGATAAAAGAAAAAGAGTTTAGGAGCGTGGGGTTCACAATTCTGAAACGCTGACGCAATCTTTCATCCGAAGACTTGTACTGATACGTTGCGGATGCTAATAATTCATCGAAGAGCATTAATTTGTCATTGTAAGATTTCGGGCAAAGAAACAAAAGAGAATGACAGACTCAAATAACATTCATATTTCTTTGCAGCGTACGGGGCAGTGACAAACGAACCGGCGGATTTAAATAACTGGCCGATATTTAAAACTTCGGATGATTGTTTTAACGCAGATTAGTTGCGTCATTAACGGAAATTACTTCTGATGTTTCGATTTATTAGTCTGAAAAAACAAGCGCATTAGCTCGGACTATTGCGTAGATCATCACCCTAAAGAAGAGAGATTCGACAATGCAAGAAAGACTAAGCACACGAAAATAAACTAAATTAAGCTTTGTACTCCCTGACGCACACCTCTATCGGTGCCTATGTGTGTAGCTATGTGTAAATGTAAATGCATTAACGGCAACTAACGTTGACTTAAACCATTTCAACAATGAGAGAATGTACTTCCTCTTTCGTTCTTTTTTATATTAAACTGACACTCTTTTGGTTGATGATCTTTTCTAAAAATAAATCTTTGATACTGTCTTTACTCAAAAATGCAATACAAAAAACGCTTTCATTGATGGGTGTAATTGGGACGATATTTGAAACTTCGTCTTATCTTCCATCTAACCTAAAAATAATCCGAATTCAAATCTTTTACCGCAAGTAAATCAACAGGAATACACTAAAGACAGAATAAAGATAGAACATAAAATTGAAAACTAAAAATAACAACTAAAATTGGACTTTGCAATTCTTAACGAGTAATGGGCGAAAACAGAATCAAATTTTTAAATGCTCGAAATGTAGACCAGAAAAATTCCACTTGTGATACAACTAACGACAGCGATACCACAAGTGTTGTACTGTCGAGAAATCGATACGAAGGCTTTCAAAATAAAAAAGAAGCGCCACGGGAATCGAACCGAACGTCCCATTACCGATTCGAGAGATCTCGAGGTCAGAATAATAAAATTAACATACTTAAATAAATGACCGACATAAAATCATGGAAAAGCGCGATAGTTAATTGAAAAGTCGACCTTGAATGCGAGAGGGAAGACGTCTGATACGATCATTCCTAAGAGTGACATTTCCAGTGAGGATGAGGGAAGCCAATCAACTTGAAGCCCTCTACGGGAGGGTAATGAGACAGGTTTGGGCAATGGCGGCGGAATCCAGGCCCATTGGAAAGCACCCTGGAGGCGAGAAGGGAGGAGACTTATGAGGAAAGAAAATTTTATTAATATCCTTCGGAGTGTCGATCGTTATCTCGCGGGAAACAACTAGAAAAATCAGCGTAACCAATCTTCGAGAGCGAAGCGTAAATACGTACGTAAGTACGGTGGGTAATAATGCTTCGGAAGGGTTATTGAAATTATTAATTTAAGCCATCGATCAGAAGAGAGAAAATTCGACGGGTGGAAATTATGGAAATTCCAGCAAGGTTCGCGACGTTGAGATGGTGGTTATTTTTCAATGGTCATTGTGTGCATTTGCTCTCCCGTCGGGACTCAAATCCGGTACTCCTTCACTCATGGAGTTGCTGCTAAATAGTTATTCATTTACGTGATAAAGCATTATTTAGTAGCGATATAAAGAGCAAACGCTATACTCAATAGTGAGATCATCCTGGTTTGTAAAATAGGTGCTCACTATTTGCGAACCATGGATATTCTTTAGGATAAAATCTTTCAAAAATAAATTTTTCACTATGTTGTAGTAACGCAGAGATTACTGCATAAAGTAGGAATGTCTTGACAGGGTGGTGGAGTTCTACCCTGAAATCGCAAAGGTAGCCGAGAAGGCCTCTTATAGACCCCGAAGTGTTCAGGTTCCATGCTAGGAATTGTTACATATATAACACTTTTCTAAAGTACATAGCACATATGTATAAAAGAAAATAGTACCCAAATATTATTGTGGATATATCTTGTACGTAATGCACATTTATTGTGTAAATATGTTGTATATATGTAGGTAAGAAACTGCCATATTGATATCCATAGATTTTTTTCTTCGCTAAAAACTCAAAGACATTTCATGAATGCTGAAATATTAACGACACTGATCTCAACCTTAGCGGGAATAAACCTTCGCTATTTTCACGCCTCAACAGCATTTATCTATGAGTTTCATTAGAGAATTTAATAAATCCTGCATCTAACCATACATGTTATCTCGCTCTAGACTTTTGAAATGATTAATAAAAACTATTTGTATAAGGAATACGCATTTGAATTGGAGGAAATACTAAATTGACTCCCTCAAAGTTTAATTGGAATTGACCACAATTAGTGCTCGCCCAGGAATAGGCAGTGTTTCGAAGAATCCTTCTGATTGTCATCTCGATGCGACTGTCGGGATTACTAGTGATATAAATAGATGAATGGCGCCCTGTGGATTGGACACAATAGCTGCCATGATCAATGAATAAATTCCGCGGAGAAGTCGAAAGACGCGATAGAATCTTATCTTCAAAGTGTGCTACGCAGCTAAACTCGCCACCGAAATGCTGCTGACTCTAAAGGGACTTTTAATTTCTGTTACTTTAACGGAAGGTTAAACTTCATTAAACAATAACAACAAAGCACTAAAATATAACTATCGACGGTGATTTGAATTATAAAATGGAAGAAAACTTATATGTACGGTGAATGTTATGTAGACTTTAAATTGGATGTCTCAGTTTTAATTCAAACTTGTGATTGCTCATAAAAACTGCATAAAAACTTCCGATTACAGAAGTGAGATAGAGTGGCTCGGTAGTTCAGCGTTTACACAGGCCCGGAAAGTGGGAGACCTGGGTTCGAGTCCCAGCCAAGTCACAATTTTTCACTTCTCATATACCTTTGGATCAGTTGCACAACTTCATGTGCATAGATTTTTCTATTCCATCTGATAAAATATTCAGATATCCAACAATGACAGATTTCAACAAAACAGGAAGGTCTTAATAATTTAAAAGTTTAATACTCTTATTCTCTAATCTAGATGACCCTTAAAATAAGAAGTAAGCAATTATAATACAGATATTATCGATATTTCATACTCTATTTCATACATATTACAGAATTAAGTTTTAAGGCAGTAAAAGTGCAACATATGAATTCATTTAATTATAAACAGACGGAATGGAGAAAATATTCTCAAGAGAAGGTAGTTAATAAGAAGGAGTTAATAATTTGTGACCAATCCAGCTAAGTCTGTCCTCGAGGGAATCATAAATGCAATTAGCGTCGATATAAACAAAGAGTAAATCGAGTTAAGATTTTAAAAGGTAATATTCATGTATAAACACCCATGTTTGACAGTGGTGAGATTATGAGTTTATGAAAACACTCCTTCAAGATTCTACCAATTAATTTAACGGAAGTGAAATGAGCTAACAAGAAAGTTTCTCCTAAATTTACATTTAATTTTCTTCGAGTTGCAATTGATCGAGTGAGTCGAAGAATCGGAAACTTTCGATCGTTTAGGACAATTAATCCACGTCTATTACTCCTCCAGCGCGGTTTCTCTTAGACAATGCAACGAATGCCATTCGACGCAGAGGAAACATCGGAAAGCCTACTTTGAGGATTAATCAGAAGCCAACGCCCCTGATCGGATATATAAAATGTGTACTATTGCGTGTGATTTGGATAAGAGGGTGGGGCGCGGAAGGAGGAGAGGTGACAAATGCTTTGGATAGGCGTGGTTGACCAATTCCTCGGGTCAAAGGTGCTCTTCATAAGAGCAGTATATGAGGAAAGCAAACACACAATACCCCTTCCTCAACACCAATTTATCTTGAATTTTGTCTTCGTCGAACACAAGAGATTATCTGCTCCAATCAGAGCTTGGAGTCATGGTTCGGAGATTCTTAGCTATAGCCTTGAGGAACGGGAGAGACCATTGTTAAAGAACGATGACCGAGAGATAATAATAAAGCCGAATTCTGTCGATATTTAATGCTTTACGTGTTAGGAAATGTACTAACTTTTTAAGCTGCCCTAATAAAGAAGTAAAAAGAGGATCCGTAACTTCTCGGCCTTAAGGTAAACTTGTGGTGGAAAGGTAATATACAGTTATATATTCCCTTTGAAACGACAGATTTAGTCTCGATTTCCATACAAATGAGGGACTAAAATATTCTTAATTTAAATAAGTACCCACGTGCCTTTTAGAGTGCAAGAATTATTCTCCTGATCAAATGGAAATTTAAGACATCAATAGAAGATAGCTATAAAAGATAGATATGTTATAAAATAAAGATAACATGTAATGTAATATAATTTGTTCTATTTAATATATTTGAAAGGCTGAGTTATGGTAGGAGCATGTATGTTTATCAGATAATATTATAGTCCCCAAAATAGCAGAGCGATTACTAAAGTTGACTTAATAATATATATCATACTTACTACGATCTGTTCTGCTATGTCTAAAAATGCATAGAAGATCACTCACCTGTAAAAAAACAAAATTGCATTGAGCAGCTGAAAATGATATCAGAAAATATAATCATTTTAAATAATATATATTATTAAGAAGAAAATATAATAGATTTAACATTAAAAATGCACGAGAGAAAAAAATCATTTTCAATTACGAAATCGAATGAATAATCGTTGACAGGATGGAGCTATTTCACATTTCAACAGTTGAAAATAGTTAGTGTTACATTGGATGATTAACTTTCATCACTTCATTTTGTGGTGTGCGACATACTGTTCCAAATAATACTTGAATATATCCATGAAATAAGTATGTTTTAATTATATTATAGAGGCTTAGAGTATAGAGTAATCCCGCAAGATTTTCTATAAGCACCTGATCAGAAGTAATTAATCCTTAGCATAAATTTAAGCTTCCATAACTACTTTATAAGGGCTCTCAGCTTTAAGGGAACATCTCATCTCTAATTCTTCTACAATTTCAATTCTATTTCGCTATAAATCCTTTGAATTTTCACTATATATAATTATGAGGATATATCTTATCCTTGCATGGATATGTTATGATATGGATGATACAAAAAGAGGGCTAAGAAATTCAGAAAACGGATTAAAATATAAAAGCTACGATTGGTTAATTGGAGGTTATTTCCATAATGAAGTAATTTTAGATGCCTCCAAGTTTATTTCAATTTATGAGTGAATCAAAGCAACCTAAATCCATCGATGAAAGATTCTCGTGAGCAGACACTCCAAACAAACACTAATTCTGTACCCTTAAAACACTACGATTCCGAAAATGGAGCGATTGTCTATCGTACGCAACTGCGTCAACGTTTAGCCTATGCGTCGACATTTGTTCTCCGGGAGCTGTGAAATTCGTTCCGCGGAGAGAGAAAAATCTCAATCAAAGAGTGGAGATAATCAGGTTAAAGGTAGTAAGAATGGGTATGGGGGAATGGGGGCGTGGAGAATCGAGAGAGAATTTTCCATCCGACGGAACGAAAGATGAGGACAAAAGAAGGTGAGCGTGATCAAGGGAAAAAAATTGAACGCCGTTATTTCATTATCTTCCATGCGATGAGATTAGGCGAGGGCGGTGTACGTATAGGAGGAAGGAGAGCAAATCATAAAGCGTAATCAGCAATAAATTGGGTGCCGTATTGAAAGAGTATCAACGGGAGGATAATAAAAAAGGGAAAAACAAATGAAGGAGGAAATGAAGCCGAGGTGGATGACATGTCGGTTAATAACGTATTTTTCCACGCTTTTATTTTTCAGCGGACCTCGATTTTTTCCGATACGTTCCGTAAAAATCGTGATCGTTAATTTTTTCGCTGTGCATCGATTGTTGAGAGAAAAAATCCATTTCACGGAGGAAAATGCGAAGGAAAGAACTATTAACGGCGCAAGTGATGTTCGCTTCACAAACACGTTGGCTGCCCGAAAATATGCGTCATGATCTTCCTAGGGTTCTCGATTGATTACTTCAAAAGTATTCGAGCTATAAATTACATAGGATCTAATAATAGATTACAGTTCTACATCAAGAGACTCCTTTCTCCATTTCCTAGGAAGTACCAATGATTGCAAGAGGAATGCTTCATTATTTTCACCCATGTTCTGTCACAAAAAGGTGTATTCACAAGAAACCTAGAGCATTAAGAACATACAATTCTTAATATTGGCCACAATTTTTATTTAAACGATCTACTTCAGATCCTTAGGATGATCGTAATTACGTAATCCGTCGTTTAAATAAATATTTTGGAAAGTATTGAATGTTTAGTTTGTTCTAGTTGGCGTTCCGGAAAGTTTGATCAGAATACCTGGAGTATAATTTAAATATAAAGCATTCCTATGGTTTTAAATTAATTTTGCAACAGTTTATGAAAATCTAATTAAAGCTAGGTATAAATTGACATTCCACGATAATTTCTTTCTAGAAATATTCTGGCCACTTTTTATTGGATGTTGATTCTAAAAATGTACACAAGGGGCGAAAAAATTTGGAATAAAATATCCTTAAAAAAGTCAACATACGAAAAATATATCACTAAAGTAACTTATTTTAAAATTTTTCCCATCTCATCTATCTATCAAATGATTGCCTTTTTATTTAACTAAAATACTTCAAGGGTAAAACAACAGGCATTTCGCGTACGTCGAGAAAGAAATTAAAATTGGGCTGGAGGGAAAATCCTTTCAAATATTTAGACCTAAAACATCCGTTATCGCTGTCATAATCTGACGTTCATGAACCCTCTCAAACAATTGTCGATCGCATGCAATTCCTTTGATGAGAAAACACACGATTGGAAGCTCCTGACTACAATCAAAGAGGATGACTGGAAGGTACCGAAACGAATGTCATCAAAAAAAGCATTACACGATAGAGGGCGTCAAATGCGGCATTATGAGGCCCTCGAATGCCTTTATTGGCGACTTAATTCTTCTTTTTACAGCGTCTTATCATCATTCATACCGTGATTACGTCTCGGACGCCGTTCCCAAACTGGGATAAGAAGGGTAAACTTATTGAGCAATTCCATTCAAGAATCGCCTCTCTACACTTTTCCAGTTATATTTTATAGCGTTCTCAGGGTTTAAAAGCAGAGAATATGGCTAGAAAATACAAAGGGAACTCAGCGTACGATTCTTTTCTTCAGGTCATCCATTAAGGTAATCTTCTTAACGTCTCAGAAGATAAACACTCGATTCGTTACAATTTGATTGATTAAAGGTAAGAAGTAAGTAAGGTAAGAAAATTTCTCATTAATGGAAGGAAGATCCGTGAGAGTTAAACTGCATTAATTCATCTCCCTTGTGTTATGAATTCACTGATTTAATAGATAGAGAGTTAGTGAAGTGTCTGAAGTAAATGACGCATTTTATATCGCTAGATAGTTCACTAAAGATTTGCTGGAATGATTCACAGACGAAAATAACAATGGTAGTTGAGCGAGAATGTTCAGTAAAGGTGGGTTTTTAATCCGTCGAAATTATAATAATATATTTAAAAATTTCAAGCAGATAGACGTACAAACATCTATATTTTTTCTGTAGATGAATGGAGACATAAAGTTGAAGTAAATATATTTTAGTATGCGACTGAGACATATGTTTAGTGGAATTGTGCAAGTGTCTCCACTGACTTTGGCATTGGAAATATGGAATTACACAAAGTATCGTTCGAAAAGATTGATTTAAAATATACAGATATTAGCATCGCATTTCCATGTATGCACATTATCAGACATTTAGGGTAAAAACGGTTTCTGCATAAAAATCACTTTAAAATAAATGAAAATGCTAAAAAGACAATATGCTATACAGATGAGCAGCACAACGCATAGTAAAGTAAACTTTAGAAGCGGAGAAATATTACAACACAAAAATTAATGAATTTAGAATGGGTGATACTTTTACAAAGATCTAACAGGGTACAACCACAGTGTGAGGAAAGAACATGGTAATCTATCCTCTATCTAGAATCCATCGGCTTTTTTCTGCACATCCAAACACAATCGATCATCCTCCAGATGAGAGCACAACTTCCGAAGAGTCGTCATTCGGAAGACCCATTTTGCGCATACGAAAACACTCATTGGAGAGTATTTCTTTCAGGATGGCGAAAACAGAATCACATGGAATAGTTCCAAATAACACGCCCTTCGCCTAGATAAAACAGCCGATTAGAGCAGCCCGAATAAAAGCGTCAACGACGCAAAATTTGGGAGGCGAAAAACAGCCACTTTATAGTCTTTTTCTACGGAATGCGGTAAAGAAACGATGATTACGGACTGCAGAGGGAGTCGCCGCATAACTATTCCCTGAAATTCTAATGTCGGTGGTTCGCGTTATGTACGTATGGGAGTGCGATAGAGTCACGTAATTACGCTCGAGGCAGAATGATACAGAAAAACCGGGAAGGACTATCATAATACGGACGATTCGTCGCTCTTTTTTCCCTATTCAGATTTTTTCTCATCGACACTTGTTTTTTGCCTCCCTAAAAAGGGGCGAGAAGAAGAATCGTTTTTATTTCCTCCCTCTAACGAGATACCGTTTCCTCTCTCCAGTCAATGATGTGGCGGATGCCTGTGGTGCTGTTGGGCTTAGAGAAAGCTTCATCGGCGAAAAGGAAAGAGAGAAAGGATGATTTTTAAGGGCGACGAAGAATATAACGGCGGCGATCGAGGCTGGGGACTATATAAGCGATTCGACCATTAGTAAAAGGGGGATGACTGTTCGTAGAACGACAGGGTGGGGTGGAAAACGCTTTTAATGGTCTCCCACGCACACAGAAATCATTTCCTTTCGTACTTATGAGTATAATGGTGAGGGAAGAGGGGGAGGATTGAGTGGGGAGAAAGAGAGGAGGAAAAGAAAATGAAGTAAAACCAACCAAGAAAGAAAGAGATCCATAGAAAAAACGGGAAAGAAAATGAAGTAATACCAACCAAGAAATATTCGTGGTCCAAATTTATAATGTGAAAAACTACCTGAGAATGCTGAGTTATCGAAACATTTCAAATAACTCCAGTAGAAAGGCGAGTTTTCTTAATGTTTACATATGCAAAAGAAAAGAATGGGAAGAATAGTATAAGTTGCCGAGCAAAAACCTGAAATTTAAGGGAAAGAATGAGTGTGTGATAGGGGTAAGAGACAAATTAATAAGTATACGAAAAGAATTTTTGTATTCAAAATAAGTGACAAGAAAGAATTGATTATTTTGCAAAAGCGCATCACCAAACTGAATTTTTATCAAATCATATAGAGGAACAGTAGCAAAAATCACGCTTGCTATTTTTTTAAACACTGATTTTCCAAGTCAAAACTGAAACATCGGACATCAGCTTGGCTTAAATATCTACCTGTTAATCATCATAATATAATGCTTCTGAAAGATAGTAGAACACGAGAAAAATATACAAATTAATGAAAATTTCATACATACTCGAGAAGATTTATCAAACAATATATTTTTCCATTTTCCAAATATAACGCCGGAATTTCCGAGAATATTGTAAGAAAGCATTCATATTGGTGATCCACTGGTGTGTACCAAAGGATTATTATCCCAATCTAATAAAGAAATTCTATGGAGCGAGTTAATAATAAGCTACGAAACTAATTGAACAAGGAATAAATTTTACTCCTCTGATGAATTCTCTTCTTTTCAATTCAAAATAATCGTGCAAGCGAATAATCAGACTATATCCCTCATGGCGTAAAATATCTCGCAATCATAATATGTTCGCGAGGGAATAAACCCTCTGCTCGAATACGATTACCATGCATCAAAATCCTAGCGGTCATACAGCACATCATTCAAGATTCAAAAAGCGATACTGGAGGCGCTGCATGGAGAGAATCGTATTACTCGGGACGGATTCGACGGAATGGAATCCACAATTTTTAAGGCACTCACTTCCGTTTACAGAGGAGGTATTGCTTCAATCAACACTTCGCCCATCTTAATTCCGCTCTTTTTCGATGGAACTCCAATTTGCATGAATTCCACGTCCGCCTCTATTCATAAGGCGATCACATTTATTAATGAACAACACCGGCGTAATCAGACTGTGGTTAATTAAAGCCTAACGAATTACTGCGCGTGTTTGGGCTCGCATGTGATCGAAAATTCATTCCTTCAAAGGAGAAACAACCCATTCGATCCTGGGCGAGTAGGGCGGTTGCCCGGGGCACCGATACTTGGGGGGGCGCCTTGCTCAGCGCAATAGTTTCTTTCACTTCTAGAGGTTCGAATCACTTGTACCCAAGTAAGAGCTTTTATATGGCAATGATGATGGTTTTCCTACCCGCGGAAGGTAATATTGCAATGAAACTTTCTGTGATTAAAAATTCGAGATGCATTTTCTAAGTTTGATTGTCATTGAGAAAAGAATTCTATTTTAGCACACTTAACGGTTTTCTGGCACATCGATGAATCCCAGGTTACAAATATTCTTGAGAATTTATATTTGGTCGTGAAAAGAAGTATTTTTACAATAGAAATTTCACATGTCAAATGATATTTTAGTTATTTCTCGAGTTAATAGTTTGAATTAATGAGGAGTAAAGATTTAATATATCAATCGATGACAGCAGATAGTCGTCGATTCTTATGGCGTATTCGCCGTCAATTGATTAATCTATTTGACTAAATATTCATACCATACCAATAAAAATTTAAGCATTAAAATCCTTATACTATCTTAGCAAATATTTTATTTAGATGCATTTATTGATAACATACATTATTGAATAACATAAATATCCTTTTGAAAAATTAAGCGAGCAGTTAAGTAATGCTCACTTCACGTGTATATATGAAAGGGGATTCTCAGCCAACACCTGGCAACTATGGTACACAATTCCATCCTTTAATTGTCTCTCGTAATGAATCCGATGGAATCTCCCTCTACCGGATTTCCTAGTTTAGCGCAAATGAATCAAAATCTAGGTGCTCATTACGCTACGCCCTTTTTGGCTCACATTAGTAAAGCATCAAAACTCGTGCATCTTACGGAATGCCGTGATAACCTGAGGAAAAACACACTACCAACTTGAAAAAGTTTCCCCTAACGGCGGAAATATCCCCCGCAATCCGAAAGACATTTAACCGAAACTAAGAAGCCAATCGCAGCTGAAGAAGATGAAGTCTTCCTGAGGACGTCTTTAATACATAAAAGTGGGAGAGGAGGATATTTATACGAAGAATACTTTGGGCTATCATATATTCGGAAATATTCCTTCCGGCTTCGTCCTGGAAGAAGTATACGAAAGAGAGAGGTAAGTATGAAAAAGAGATAAAAAAGCGGCGTTTATGTGACGGGAAGGGAGGATTTTTCTTCGGAGGAAATCACGCCATACTTCATTATTATTGCTGTTAATAAAAGGGAGTTTTGGTAGGGATCGCGGTCGACGGAGGTATGAAGAGGGTTCCTGCAGACGGGAATGAGGAAACTTTTTTATGCCCTTCTCATGAGATATTACAGGATTCTTATACACCATCCCTCTCGCAGACACCGTTAGTGTCAAACACAGATCCTCCGATTCGAAGATTAGAATAATTCCAGCCCTTTCTTTCCTCGGGAAATGAGGTTGCATCGAGAAGGATTTTACATCTAGAAGACGCTGAATTTTTTCCTCTCGGAGAGTTTTCTTCCGTTCCAAATGTTATTACCAGTTTTGAGATTTGCGTGAGATGTAATTTATGTGAATGTTATTACGCGACAATGGGCCTTGATTAAATTTGAAGTTAAATTTCGTTCGTGAACGTGTATAAGAAGCTGATGGAATCTTTATTGCCCTTTGCACCATTAACAATAATCTCAGAAATCATTGCTTAGAGCTGAGCTGTTGATGAATACAGAGTGAATTTGAAAGTTTATGCAAATATATTTTCTCGTCGTAAATTGTTGATAACAAATTTCCAGGCTTGAAACACCAAAGGGTCGTATTTTCACATGTAGTGATGAATAATTGAGAAAAATATTGTGATTATAGATAGAGAGGAATGGAGGGCTGCAGTCAACCAATCTACGGATTGAATGACCTATGATGATGATGAGGGTTAGAATGTAGACGTAGGTACCCATAAAAAAGATCTACCTATATTGAAAAAGACTATTTATTTGGCTCTTCTTGTTTATTTTCATTCTAGGGCTTCATTTCTTGTTTGCAATAAATAGACAAGTTGGTTACAGCTTATTTATACGTAGTACATTTCCACAGTAATTAAATATCACGGTATTCGTAAATTTTGCGTAAATCATGATGTCAATAATAGTATCGGGTCTTAGTTACGAAGATACCATTCAGTCACATGACTGGACAGCGTTAAGAAGCTTACCTCATAATACACGAGAGAACGGTATAAGCACTAATCCAATTTATTTTCCGAGATATTTTGTCGGATGTTTTTGCAATAACCTCGAAATTTTCATTCCACAGTTTTTAATTCTATGCCAAATTGAATATGGATCCAAATTAAATAACGTAGGATTTATTTCAGCGAATATTTTCAACTCACGCATGGGAGTGCGATAGTGAGAAAATGATGAAAGCACCATCTCTCTCTCTATCACATAACTAATGTTAAATAATGCAATTCCTCACTCATTATATCACCCCCAAGATATTACTTCAGCCATGCATTTCACAACAAAAGAAAACGAAATTAGAATCTTTACTGACGCAATGTCGGATGTATAAATCATTAGAATTGAAGAATATTGGAGAGAAACAGCAGTTTATGATGCGCCAATAATCTCATTCAGTCCGTCATATGAGGAAGCATTATAATGCGATTTCATCCATCACATGTACTCTCTCCCACTTCATATAACGCCGGGATCTATATAAACGAGCGCCAGTCATAGATCGAGCGGAACACGCTAATCGAATGAAAATCGCCTCTCCGGACATTCATATGGAAATGCTCAATAAACATTTCGCTAAGATTCCCCGCGAATGACTCGAAGGAAAGCGATACGGATAAACGTTATCTGCAAGGCCATCGCATGGCAATCAATCAAAAATAACGCGGTAAAGTTGGAAGTGAAAGGTTTTGACTAAGGCACATCATCGGATTCTCTTCATCAATTTCTGCTTAACTGGCCGCGTCACATCCTCTCGGTCACCGCTAATCGCTCTACCATTGCACTTCTTTTTCCATCGCTGAATACTATCTCTGCTTTCCTATCGAACACAACTTGATTCTGCACTGAGTAAGGCGATTCCAACCCTTGAAGTCGGATTGGATTTTTTCTTCGGTGCTCAAAGTGTCGTTACCCCTCACAAAATGAGCTTTATCTATCAGAGTCAAGCAGCGTAACAAAGATCTAGCAGCATCTATACAAAATCATTGGACGTATATAACTTGCAGAGTATTCCCGATGGGGGAGCTGCGTCGTGCATTCACATTTCTCCTCCTTACTTCTATCATTGCCAATATTTTTCGTTGCTGACGAATAATTTCAAGTTATTTTCTTTATTCAGTAAATTATCTACAGCTCTCTGATCCAAAGTATCATCCATAAGGAGAGTTTATACCTAATATTTATCGATAAAGACTAAGATGAGCTCGGATATAAGCACCTAGCAATAGCGACGCTAACGAGGCGCTAGAGGAAATGTAATTTTCCATATTTTTCGATATTAATTCCTAAATATTGTTCTTTCATTATCATCTTTATTTTATTTATTGTCCGCACCAAATTTTAATGCCCATATGGAAAGAATGCAAATGTGTTCTGATACGTTAGCGTGTGTTAACGTAACAGGGAACGGCACTGGTGCTAGATATCTTTTATTCATCACCGCTAATTTTAGTTAAACCATTCTTCGCAAATTTTGCTCTGTATTGCGAGGCTGTCACATAGATTATACAGCCCACTAATTATCTTTGCTCTTTCAAAAGACAATCCGAGAATAGCTCTCCGAGGCATCCCGTCTTATTTCCCGCTTCTCACAATATACCGGGTAATATAACACTTAATATATTTTACGAGGGAAATTTCATATAAATAAGAATCATGCGTGTATATAGATTGGATTATCATATAAACTTAAATATAAAAGCAATAATTTCCTTTCCTAAAAATCTCCTCCGTCCCTGTATAATTCTTTCGCAGCATTATCCTCATTCATTTTATCCGATGCTCAATGTTTGCGCTCAAAACAAAAGAGTAAGATTTGTGAAATTGAAATGCAAAGGACGAAGGGAAAATTCATTAATTCCTCTATCCATACCAATTTTAAGGATTTTCCGATTGCGATTCTATTCGGCAAATCTCCTCGGATTTTTCAAACGCCGTTTCTCCATTTCTTTTCACCCTCTTTCATCCCTCTCTTTCCTTCGCCTCGAAATCGCCAATAAATCGTGCGGAGGGCGCATTAATAAAAGACATTTCGAGAATAGAAGAAGTTTGGTTGATAAAATAGAGGAAATGAAAACGGAGAGAAAGTCGCGTGCTCAAGGGAATATATTTCGCGGGAATGGATTCAGACCAAGATATTTTGTTGAATTATTTCTAAAATATTCCGCCGATGCCTCTCGCAGCTTAAGCAGGAGAAATATTAGAGACTAAATGATCGTTAATCAAACTGATTGAAAATTCCCGACGTACAGCACGTTATTCACACCATCGTTCTTGTTGAAGTTTAAGTACACCAGAAGATATATTTTGATTTACATTAACTGCATATATGCCATGCTTCAAATATATTTTCTTGCAAATCCGCCTGTGAAAAGTTTGGTCCAAACTGTTACATCAAACCATGTCAATCATAGGGATCTCAATCGATATACGAAATAAAGGTGGATAAAGATAATTTAACTGAAACTTACGCAATACTTAAACCACTCCTATGCAGGAGAAAGTAAATCAATAGAGAATTAAATAAATTCATAAAACTTTAGCTTTTGTAGTCAGTCCTAAGCTTCTTTCATTCTGTAAATTTTACATTATATAGGGTAGGCCATTTAAAAGTTTCTTTTTAATAATTTTTATGTACTACTTTTAACAATAATTTATTAATTTACAAATAATTTTATGATATACCTAATACAATATAATATCAATATTATAAATAAAATATAAACAAGCTATGTTTCATATTATAATTTAATAAGTTTCTTTAATGACGTAATTTAAAAAGAGACCGGCAGATGGCCCACCCGTAAAATCGAATTTACAAGTATATGTTGAAGTTTTTTGTTAAATAGCGTAATGAATGTGTTAAGCTTGTGTGATTATTTGTATACTTGTAATTGCCATTGATGTGAAAATGATTAAATGACATTTGATTTGGTAAAACTACGATGTAAACCGTAACTATGTAGTGACCATAATTACGAGACTTGTGCGGAGCAAATTTATTATAAAGTATACGATGGGAGTTATTTAAAATTTGTCTTGTAGTTAATTTGTGGTGGTCTAATACTATTTGTTAGTAAGAGTGCTGTTACTTTGAAATCTCTATTTGTATGTTGAAAGATCTTATGAAAGGGATAGTAGACTGTGTTTGTGTTCTTTGACTTGACAATGTTCTGGGCGACCACCTGATGGCAGTCGTACTCTAGCAAATCATAAATTAATCAATTAACCGATAACTGACCACATTTCTTGACTCGAGTTCCTGTCCTCTCGCTTTGTAGATAATCAAAATCACGATATTCTAGACTAATGAACGAATCATATACATACGAAACTGCATAAATCTATGCAGTCGAATAAGCAAAGATTGATATCTTTCTTCCGCGATTTCGTACACATTAGAAATCGAACGTAAGAGAATTGCTCACAAAGTCTTCGGAGGAAAGGACGGAGGAATGAAATAGAAAAGCAGGCAAAGGATGACTGGGAGAAGTGAGAGAAAGAGTGTTTAAATGGGAAGGCGATGCGGAAAATGAGCTCCGCTGCCATGACAACGAGGAATCCGTCCAATGACGGATATTCAAAATCACGGCTTCCGAAATAAAAAGAGAAGGAATTAAAAATAAAGGGATAAAATTTTACCACCGATTGCTGAATGATTGTGTTCAAACATTCTTTCACAACGGCTTGCGTATAATTTAGGAAGAGATACAATGATGTAATGAAAAAGGAAAAGATGCGTCCCTTTGTCTATATGCTGTAATGAGTTTCCCTTATCGTCAGAATAATTGGTGCATATGATGGATGTTTAGTAGGAATGACTTAACAGTAAAACCCGGATAAGACGCTTTTCAGCGAATCGAGTGAAATAGCTTCATAACCAGAATATTGCAACTTTTTATTTCTTTTGTGTAAGAAAACAGAAGGAATGTGTTTTTTGGCTTTAAAAATAATAAAATAAAGGAATGCTTCAAGCCTTAAAATGAAAAGAAATTTTATGAATGTTGCTTTACTTGTCTATATGCTGCATATCACAGATGTGACAAGTGATCTATTGAGTACGCGTACTACCGTTGTATAATACTTGTTGTTTTCTCGCAGTATTTAAAAAAAATGGTCTGCTTTTAGGTAAAAAAAACATCTTCTATTTTAATTTTGATCATTTCATCTCTACAATGAAGTAATTTTTACCAGATAGGCAATTAAGGAAAAATGATGTACACGAAATTCGGTCCATCGACTGGAGACTTAGTAATAACGGCTTACAGTATATCTGGAGACATGAAAAATCCGCGTTCTAGGCGGGTCAATTCAGTGGTATTTTTACCATGTGTTTTGTATGAAAGGGATCAGAACAGAGAGAAAACCACGCATTAAGCAGTATAGCGTCTTAAGCGAGAGAGTTTTAAGCTTTACTGTAATATACCGTGACTACATCAACTATAACCCAAAATTTGCGCAGAACTTTAAGAATATGTTGAAAAGATATTTTTGAGACAATTGGCCTTTTAATACGTATTTAGGTAAAATAATTCCGATAAAAGTGCCGGATCCACTTTTGCCCACCGAAGGACCTCTCTCTTATTGTATCCACGGCTGCATATCCCTAATTCAGTCGTATATTGGAACGTAAGCGAGTATTACTATTATGATTTCTATACATCTACACTATATATATTAAAATCTATCTATGAAATAGATAAATTAAATATCTATTAAAAATAAAGTATATGATATAGTGATGATTTTTGATACACTATATCTTTCCGGAATTCTTTTATCATCAATTGGAAGTTAAAAACTATCCCTATCTTCTTCGTACATCTTCAGCTTTCGTGTTTAATAAATTTGGGTATTTCATGCGATTGTCAGATACAATGGTAAGCTATATCGGGAAAAATCGTCTATCATTTCACATTAAGAGTCAATTATTGAAAACTTTCATAAGCACTTTATGCAAGGAAGAAATTAAATATAAGTCATTTTTTCCTCGAGGAATCATTGATTGCTTCCCAAAGTTAACAATGATCCTCAATTAATATTATTTGCTGTAATAATCCGGGAAACAATTGGGAGATAAATATTAAATTACATTTATGGAATACTAAAATATTTCTCCATTTACTCATGATAACTTACGTAAAAGTGATAGAAAATATTTCATTCTCTTAAAGATACCGCTTCTAAAAAACACAAAGGAGAAACTCTAGAAGTAAAGGCGTTAGACTTTGCAATTAAAGCGACCATTGCAATTCCAAAAATCCATTCGTGTGATTCGAGCACATGAATACATGGCTAACGAAGAGGAAAGATTCAAACTTTACTTTTCCGCTCCGCAAACCTTAAGCGTGTACTTGACTTCACACGCAAAGGAAAGTTATTAAAGAATGCCTCACTTCACAAATAATGTTGGCTAATTCGATGAGGACGCAAACCGTTAAGGGCGAGTATAAGAAGAATATAATAGTGTAAGAAGAAAGGAGAGAAAGAAATGAAAGAGAAGAAAAAACGAGGACGCACTTTTCTCACGGGTGACACGATAATCATCCTATACAAAACCTTCGGCGTTGGATATCCATTCATAGGTTTCAACGGTGGCTGGGTTTCAATTATTATCCAGCTGAAGAATAGAAGCGGATTGAGGAAGGGAAACTGTATCGGAGGGAAAAAAATAAATACATAACGAAGAATAAGGGTGACCATTGGAGCGGACGATCTTTTTGGAAAGTCTTGCAGAATGGACGGGAGAGTTTGATAGGGAAGAGAAAAGTATAGGAGGGATATAGAGCTGCTTATTTATGAAATTATGGTCGTTATCTATCGATAATGCAAGGATGGATTAAATCCCTCATCAAATTTCCGTTTTCTCAATATAAGTTAGATACTACATTTGCTGACTTATCATAAGGTAATGCGCCAATGACAGCAAAACTATCTCTGCGAAGCTGCAAAATCAAATAGATGTCTAAATAGCTACAAATAAAAGATGAATCTATGAACTATGAAACTTTTGATTCTTCTCAACGGTAATTATTTTCGTCAATCCATATACACATTCAGCCAGCTTCACCATGAAGAAATCCATTAAAAATGGCTTATGTTCTAATTTTTCGATAAATATAATCAATGAAAATGATGCACATTCTAATTGTTTCCCGCAAAAAAATTATTTTTCCAACCGAGGAAATTATAATTGTTCATTCTCACTAAAGCCACTCACACGAAATCGTGTTTCATCACAAATTATTTGAAAACCTCTTTACCTAAGACGCTTATTTTGTCAAATAAAATCTATAAAATTCTGAAATTACTACATAGCTGACAATGTTGTATCCGTAACATTCAAGTTTTGGTTCAAGGATTTGGTGAAGAAAGAGAATGAGGTACCAACTAAGATTTTAGGATAATGTTTTAGAAAAATTTATAAGAAAGTAAGAGTGGAAGATAACTGGTTAAACTATCCACCCAGAAAACAGAAATTCCGACTTAGAATCTCGCTCCTTTAAGATATTTTTCATGTGCGTAAATGGTTGGGTAGGTGAAGAAAGAAGGGATGGAACATTCGACGAAGGAAATGCTGAACCAAACATCCCAACATTGGAGCCAACATTATGGTTCCAAAACATCGCTCAGAAAAGATTTGCTAGTATTTCTTAATGCTATAAGTGAAAACGAGAAAAATGGTTAAAGTAGGATAGAATTATTTTAATGGTATCCTCTTTGGCGACAATTACACGTACATATTTGATAGAATTTAGTGCAACCATGGCCATTTTCTACGCATCATTAATCACAGGTTTTGAGTTCTTAGAAAAGCATTCTCATGGAAGTAAATAAAAAATTGAGTAAACTATTGTTGATGGCGTTTCAAATCTTGGTATAAAGGTTGAAAAAATCATTCGTTATCAATAGTTCCAAAAGTCCATTCCATTTCATGTTACTGACGCACTACCTTATAAATAGGCATACATAGATAACCATTTTGGCTTGTTTGTCTATAAAAAAGCACATCTTCGCTTTTGGTTTTCGTTTCTAAAGTTCACGGGAAAACATCAACGAATAATATACGACTTAATTACTTGCATTCGTATCGTAGAAAATGGTTGAGTATATCATTCGAAGTCCAAATTTAACGGAGTTGCTTAACTTCAAATTATGAGTCCTATTGTATGAGCAGTTTCCTTGAGGGTGGATACAATTTATACCATTGAAATAAATAAAAATATTTAATTTTTATTTAAAATTTTAAATTTCCCATTTTAAAGATGCAAGTTCTGGATTAACTACCTTTCGGCAGATAATCAGTCCGACACGATCTTGTTTATCTAATTAAAATGAGAATCTCTAAGTATTTTCCTTTTCAAAATATGACATACAGCCGATATGTTTCTCAGAAAAAATTCCGGCTAATAAGTCTAACGTTTCTTAATTTTTATGTGATTTTTTAAATTTTAACGTTTACAAGCTTGTTTAACGTAAATACTACAAAATATTCAACGTTCAAATGAGAAGAAGAATATTCAAATTTCAAATATTTTATAAAAATATTCATGAACTAAGCTTTGGTATTGTTAATCCTACGCGTTTCTTTAAATTTCATTTGTAAGGCTAATATTCGAGACTAAGACAGGTATCCTAAAAACGGGAAAGTGTCTGGAATTTCTTCGCCTACGTTCTCCTTAAAATAAGCGCCCAATATTTCCACTCTTCGATAACACCTTCTCGGAATCACGAGTGACGAAGCAATAAACGCGAAGGATTTTCACGACGCAGTTTATCCCGTTATCAATCAGATTACGCTTTCCCTGGCACAACATCGTCCGCAAATTTCTCCTTACAAATTGTATTCGGACGCTACAAATTATGTCGTCTTGGGGCGGGGCCCAACTCATATAAGGCGGAAGGTCCCAATCGGACCGTGAGCACTAAACCTGTCGATCGACTGTCAACCAAACGAACCGTAACCCTAAGGAACAATTTTTTTAATCCGCATCTCATCCTTTAACTCCTCTAACCCGAGAGGTAACAAACTCTCGTAGACCTGCCCTTTCCAAAATTTTATGCTCCTGCCCACTCTTTCGACTAATTTGAAACTCGTGTACCTCTCTCTGTATCTATATCGCAAATTTGCACAGACAAAGAGAGAAAACATAGCAGGATGAGGTGAAATAAAAAGTGAAAAAACGTTCGGAAACCGTATTGCCTTCTGAAATGGGGGTTGAGATGAAGGCGTATTCCAAGGACATCTGGTGTGAGGGAAGGCAAATTAAGGAGAGTGGGAGGGTTTGAGGATGGCGGAGGCGTTATTGGACATCGGCATGGAGAGGTGGGCGTAGAGGAAAGAGTATATGATGCAACGGAGGTAAATTAATCATTGGAATAAAAGAAACCGCTAAAGTCCACTGTATGGAATCACACAGGTCGAAAGACTGAGTGACCGAGGCACGACTTCCTGCATGTTAGAGAAGAAAATTCAAATCGACATTAGCAAATATTTAAAGGTCGTGCGTAAATTACTTCATTTTTATTTCGGATGGCCATAGAAATTACAATTATACTCTAAAAATTAATGTAAATAAACTATGATAAATTCGCTTTCTAGAATTCAGCGGTCTGCAAGTAAGCTTATATGACCTTTAATGGCCTAAGAAATTTACTTTTCTGCGGATTCAATGCAATACAATGCAATGCACAGTGAATAGTCATGTAATGAGCCGATTTTGCCATGAGTTGGTCATCCTCATTTCAAATGAATTACATCGAATATAACGAATAATTATTTAAGACATTTCATCATTTGGAACTGTCGAGGATATCGCTTCATACTCACTCGATCAAAACGTAAATACGCCATTATTCGGAAACAAGAATTCAACATCTGACTGTTTCAGCAGATAAGGCTCTGCAAAGAATGTAGTCCTACATAACTTCCAAGGGAAGCTCCTCATAAACCGAGGCTAAAGTAAATGGAAACTTTTGAAATCGAATTCATTCTGAAAACTCAACAACTCTTTAGGCTCATAACGAAGTCTTACCCAAGTTATTTGGCATTGATGAGGCTTTTCAGGTTACAACGCCCACCGTCAGTCCCAAAATGGATTAAACGGGTTCTCGAGATCTCTAAACGTGTATTTTTTTGCGGACTTCACCATGTGAGTTTTTCCTTGAACACAATATCTGCTACGTATAGAAAAGAACCAATTATGATAATTCGGTTGGCAGTAAAAAGTAGCCTATAAAGAGAAATAAGGTCGAGTGAAGTCTCGTAAATTAAAATAGTTTCACGATAATCAAGTTTTATTTGATTGAAAATGTCCGAGTTCTGATGTAAACAGCCAATCTTCTTTTATCTAATTTAAGTAAAGGGCGTCATTCTGGACCAGCGGAGGGCCACGTGCATATACCACTCGGCCGCTTAAGATAACAAGGCCGATGTGAAACCGTGCTTGAGTAACGTCTTGCCTAGTATATCCCAATAAGGATGTAAAATATAAAATTTTTGTAAAAACAAAAGGAGTGTGAACAAACTGTGAACAAATTTTTAGTAGGCATTTGTCCAATAATGTTTTCCACACGTAACCGCAATATACGATGATACTGATATACTCGTATACTGATGAGTAAAAATATTTCAACGTTTCAAGTAGGACAATATACGATGATACTGATACTGATATACTCGTATACTGATGAGTAAAAATATTTTTAAAAGTAGGACACTTTATTTTAACATCAAAATTAAAAGGAAAACAAAATAAATCGTGAGAAAGAATACATTTCAATCTTATTTTCCCTTGACTTAATAAACGAGATTGGTAATCGAAATCATTTGAATTTCAGTGAGTGACGAAAAGGTAGCATTGAACGCCAGAAAGATACCAAACAGCAGATTCTTCAACTCTCAAATAGACTAATATAAGCGATGAAAACTGTATGAAACACATGCTTACATTCAGAGGAAAAAAAACACTACAGAACAATCTCTCCAATTTCTAAGGCCATGATGGGACACGGTATGCCTTTTTATATTGTTCTGTCGGGGTAGATTAATTGAATAAAGCAACCACCCTGCAAGTGAGAGACCCGTATTCGAGTCTCGGGTACTTTATTTCCTTCAATTATTTCTCTCAGCTATACGAGAAAAATTATCCATTACCTATTTTAAACTTAAAAGAAAAAGGTGCGAAAGAAGAACTTCAAACACAAGAGGAATAAATAACAGCATTCGAAATATCCAGGAGAGAGCTAATGACAGCATAGGGAGCTGTATGAAACAAGAATGAAACTCGGTAGCCTATGATTTATCTCTCCTTAGTAGTATATTATCGTAATAGAATTTAGCAGTTTGTGTAGCCAATAGTGATTCGATGCCGAAGAGCTTCAAGTGACTTGTGAGCCGCAATTTGGTTCCAAAATAATTTGAGCAGAAGTTTTTTGCGGTGAGCAAAGAAAAATTTGCGACCCTGTGTACCCTTGAATCCTGAATCGCTGTCAAGTTAGCAGCCTCAATCACTGACCAAACGTCACCCTCAGAACCCTTCTATCAAATTGGCAGCGTAACTGATTTTAATTCCTATTTCAACTCGGAGAAAAGGATCCTTTGAATAAAGAATCGCGCCTACCGCCGTCGGTACCGTCGACCTGCAGAAAAAAATCTAAGCTGCCAAACTTCACATCTTAGCAGCGGAGAGTAACGTCAACGGTCTTTCCCTTGTCTCCACATAAAAAAACTCGTTCATTTTTTTTTTGCCTTGACCCTCCATCGCTCCTTAGTGTAAGGGTTCACCCCGCCCCCTATCGGTACCCTAGGGGCGATCCCGAACGTATCGGATGTCGATGGCTTCGGACAAATGTGGTGAGTGTCGATGGAGAATGTGGACTGAGATCATGGTTGACTAGGGTTAGCAAGGAAGGAAAAAAAAACAGTTGGTTACCTGGAGCAGGGGTCGAAAGGGGCGGAAAAAGGATTTGATGTCCATTTCAGAAGATGCGAAAGCTAACATGTACTAGCGTTAAAAATGTGTGCTTTTCCACATTGGTCTCAGATTGATGATTAAAGATTCATTCATATGAACAGAAGTTAAAAAGTGTTTCCCTTAACTATGTTTAGAAGGTATTGCTAGTTTTGCCGGAATTCCAGGCAGTTTTGATCCCCACTATATTGGCTCTCAAAAGAGATTCATTATAATTGGGATTTACTATGAACAAAGAAGAGTGTACCTAGTTATTATAGGTAAGAAAAAATGCTGCTTAAATCATCAAATTTTCTGCACTAGGTAATGTTGAACACAAGGGATAGATTCTAAAATTTTAACGTTGAAATAGAAATTTACAGATTACCTTCAGAGAGAGAGAGAGCGAGTTGTCGCTAAGACAGTAAAATACGAATAAAATAAATGAAAAACTGCTGTATTATAAGAGAAGCAAAAATGCGGATTTTAAAGCTACGGATTTCTCTCGGATTACATAGCATTCAATACACAGGAGAAGTTTCTATTTTTACGTTGAAAAGTAGATTTTCAGATTTCTTGGCTGACGATGTGGTACGTAGACCTATTACACTGTAGTTCTGGGTTCGAAGCGTATTTTTGGCGTTGTTATTTGTATTTGTTTTTTGTTGCAAGAGTGAACCTATACGATTCAGTCGCACAACCTAGACGTATTATCATCAAATTTAGAAATGCATATATTAATCGCAACGTTCTTTATTCTCCACGGCAATTAATGGAGGTTGATCATTAAAAAGAAATGTTCGCTACATCCAGGATACCTAAACACTGTCATGATGTCATTTAAAATCATGAGTAAGTTATTTCATTTGAGTGAGTCAAGTATTTTATTTTAGAAGTAGTAAGGTCAGAGTATGCAAGAGAAAATGCGAGATGTTGGAAAATAGAAAAATTATAGCTAAAAGAAGTGAAAAGCTGTTATATCTAGAGTCAAAATAGCTAAATTGGCAATTATATTGCTTTCAAACTGATTACAGGCAGCTGATTGAAATTTGCGGAATCTATGGGAAATTTTAAAATACATGCTGTAACCTCCTAATACTTAAGCAATTTCATTTAATTCTTAGATAAATGATTTAGCTAACATAATGTTGCATGGTAAATTCCTCTCCTTCTAGAATGATAATCCAACGACACTCATTCTCACTCACCTAATGGCCTTCCTTAAGAGCAATAAAGCGAAAACTTGCATCTTTAATGCACACGGAACAACCCAGAAGACAAGGTTTTCCAGAGAATAAATTGTCACCCAACTTTCGTAACGATTTATCGAGCGAACGAAGGAATTGGAAAATGCCCGGAAGACGTCCATTGTTGCAATCAACAGCATTTCTCCGGCTGTAACAGGAGATGCGGAATTGGGTCAATTGTATTCTCCCACGAATTCTGTGCAAAAGTGGACAGTTTTTGCCTAGAAAAGGCGGACAGACAATTCCTTATCTGCTCATAAATTATCCTCGATTTAGAAACGAATGAAGTTAACTGAAATGAAAGTCTAATGTAATTATTCGAAAGGGTATAAGCACTGTTTTCCCTAAAACAAAATCATATAATCTTGTGATTAATGAATTGAACAATCGATTGAAAAATAGCATTACAGTCAGTCAGAGATAGATGTGTACTTTTCCACATAAAGTTTATGTGGAAAAGTACTAATCTATCTATAACTAACTATAATTATGACGTTCCACAACATCACGGCAGCATCCATCGATCGTATTATGAAAAATATCATATGTTGGTATTTTATATATTTAATAAAATTTATGTAAAATAGCTGCAGAATCTGGAAATAATGGTCGTTCCCTTTCCGTTTCATAAATAAATGTATTCCCCTAAAAGATATTAGTGTTCATTTTAAGAAGAAAAGGGATGGAAAATGACGCATTTACCTTAATTAACAAAAGGTTAGCTAGGATACTCAGGAGCCCCGAATTTTTCCCATGATTGCTTTACATTTAAGCACTTTATTGTTAAAACGGCCCAAAAAATGGTGAATTTTCGAATTACCCTGATTTTAATAAAGCAGCGATGAAGAATCGACCTCAGCTCCCATTCTCTCACGGCTACTTATCGATTCTCATACGAAGGATTGATATTATATTGTATAGTATTGATAGTATTATTACAAATATGAATCAAAACAAGAATAATGCATAATAATAAATAATCGTGCTGCTGCATAAAAATCTTAGCAATCCGGTGTTAAAGTATTAAGAACATGTGCGTCTAACGAAGTAAAATATGTCTTGATTAAAAGAATACTTGGGAAATAATTACGATATTTAAAATTTTTATGATGAGTTATCGTAAAAAGTATCATTATCCTCTTTCAAAAAAGTATTGGGAAATGTTAAGTGGAATGATATCTAGAACAGTGATCTGAAATGAATTAATTCTAAATTAATGATAGGCAATGACTGAATAAGCAGTATTTAGTGCTGCGCAACCATTTCGTTCGATTTGCGATCCATTAAAATCACCGTCACTTGCAGTATCAATACAAAAAGCATTAATCTCATGCTGTCGAATATTTCTACTCGACCATAGGTGGACTTCCCGAAGAAAAATTTCTGACACTTCCTGAAAGGTAGAATTACCACAAGAGATTGATGGAAAGTTAACATCTTAAGCACCGCAGATCGGGCGGCAAAAAATTATAAAATATTCAAATCGTCCGAAAGGAAAAAAAACTATCGATAAGCTGAGAACTAGGTGTCGCTATTCTTGGCAGCGTTCGTGATCCGAGAAACTCGCTAATAAAAATAACGAACAACACAAAAACCGATTAATTCGATCATGGTTCTGTAAATGGCTTCGATTCAGATTACGTAAGAGTTGTTATAGTTTTATTCTGAAAAGTCTTCTACATAAAAACAAGGAAAAGGAGAGGTAAAACTACATTTCTGCACGCCCACGAAAGAAAAGGGGGCTAAAAGAAGGAGCATTTAGATATTAAAAGAAATAAAGAGCATTAGAGAGGAGACACACAGCGCTGCCTTTACGCATTATTTTGAACAAACTTAAGTGAATGCAAAAGTCCATCAAATTTTATTTTTAGGATGCATATGAGTCCCTCCACTAATCTGTGAGTTACATTTCTCATCTCAAATAGTGTTTACTAAATTTTAAGCAAGTTATTTTTTGGGCAACCCGTAGCATTCTAGCATTATATTTTATCACCATTGATATAAAAAATTTAGAATCAATAGGTTATGCATTCAGTTATTACAGACTTACAGTTAAATTTCAATTATCTGTCATACCAGGCCGAAATTTTTGCCGAGTGTGATTATTGAAGCCGAGCATCTGTCTACCAATACTATGTGAATAACTTTAATGGGTTTAATGGTCAGGTGGTTGATTGCCTTCCTCCTTTGTGAATACATAGCTTGAAATTGAAAAAGAGTTATTGCGGAAATTTGTATTACAATTTTGATTGAAAGGATATTTATCCATATAATTTACTATAAGCAAGTTTATTCAAAATTTATCTAGCATAAAAATATTTAGTGGATTTGGTCTATATCTAGTATCATTATCATTTTATATTATAAAAAAGAAATTTATTAAAATTTTTTATAACAGACATCATTCATTCAGCAGAAATAAGGATTTAAACAAATAAGGAGTGCGTAAAATTAAAAAAACGAAACTGCGATGTTCATTTCTAAATAAATAAATAAAGATACGTAATATGCATACGATATAGCTCGAAAAGAGGTTTATGTGAAATCTCGGGTAAAAAGAGCAGATGATACTTCTACGGAAGGACATGACACAACTTTATACACATTTAATATTCTACGAGACGCTTCCATTCCCTTCGAAAAAGCTTCACTTATCATACTTGCCTAGGATATGATCCGGAAAGTCAGGGAAAAGCCGAGGTCAGATTTGTGACTGTTTTTTTCGATAGCTGGGTATTTTTTTCGCTCGGAAGAAGCTACCGTGTGTGTGGCGTCGAAGGTGAGTTATGGTGGGGCCATCGGTGGGTTCCGGGTAGTTGGAGGAATGCTTTGGGACGGTGTCGAGCCCAATGAAGAATGGCAGTGATGGGAGGAATCGCGTACAACTGGATACCATTGTTACGTCACTCAGAGCGCTCCGGCTTTTTTGTAATCTTCCGAGAGGATTAAAAAAAAGAGAAGAAATTAACTCTGCCGGTGAAATCCGATCCATTTTTCACGTCAGGATTTTGCGTCGAAGAAGCGGTATGTCGGCGGAGTTTTTTCGTTTTGCGAAAGTTAAATATCAGAAAGAGGCCGTTGAATAAATAATGTAATTAGCTCGTGGGCAGACGTTGAAGATCCTTCAGTGTTAAATGATACGCCCATTATTTACAGACCACAGAAATAATATAAATAAATATGTTATCCGGATTTGATGCTTGCTCTTTGACTGTAACACATGCTTGAGATTAAATATTAGTAGGGAAATGCACTGAAGTGTAATTGGGAGAGAATTTCGTAAGTAAAACGTCAACATAAGATCTGTATTCATATCGAAGTGAAAGATCATAATCTTAGATTTAATACGCCCTTGGTTACACAAATATAATATTTGGAAAGAGTAGTTTTATGATAACTGATATGCAGTCTCCTTTCTTGGAAATAAATAAAAGTAACTGGAATCTACCTCTTCCTTCACTGCTATTGCATTATTAACTCAATAATTTGACGCCTTTTACTGACGAATGAAGAATAAATGCTTACGCCACCATTAATCAATTTCACTTTAGGTTTCAACCTCTCGGTTTTCAGGAATATAGTATATATATGTTTTCACGAAAATTGATAGAATGCATTGACTAAGAAGAAAACTGCGTAACTAAAATGTAATGATTCATTAAGAATCCGAAATCCATTCGGAAATTTCAGAATTGTTTTCCACTGTATGCAGAGAACACTCTTTGATCGTGCTTGGTGAGTAAGTTTGAGTTTTACGATGCCGGATATATTGAACAAATAACCTCTTCAACAGAAAATACCGTAAAAAGATGCACGTAGAATAAGCACATTACTACTGAGGAAAGCTATTTTGCTGTTCTCTATACTCTCCTCTAGGAAAATGTGCTGAGAATACTTCAAATCAATTCAAATGGCAGTAAAAGAAAAAGTATAAAACTGCAATGATATGCATGCAAAATGATACCATAATTACGAATTTCACGACTTGGATTTCATTATAGATAATCATTCTGATGATGGTGACAAATACCGAAAATATGGTATAATATTTTGTTTCTCCAAATACTAATGAAATAAGTGACGGTATCATCTTCCGTAATATCAATTTTAACATTTAAAATTTTAAGGTAACGAAAATCGTCAAATAAAGATTTGAAAAATCGAGGATTGAACGAAGCGCTCCTTGTGCGCTCTTAGAAACGGACATCCATTCCAGTCACACAACGAAAACGCACTTTTCGCAGCAGACGCAGCTTTCTCATCAAGTGAAATGGCGGAGATGAAGGCATAGGGAAAGGATATGCAGCAGGGGAAAGGGAGAATGACAGGAGAGAGGGAAGGGATCGAAATAAAAAATGCACGTTGCCTTAATATTAATGAGAATTTGGTGGAGATGTTGGGAGAGTCGTGCTGGGAAAGGGGTGTGATCGGTGAAGAGGCGGATTTAGAAAGAGGAGAGAAATAAAAGAAGATGAAATGGATTACGGAGAAGAAGGAGAATGGTTGGAAGGTCGTGCTTAGAGCGTTTCTACTCTTGTTGTGATGTTTGAAATGTATTCGGGTTCGGTATATGGAAAGTGGAAAAAGAAAAAGCGAATGTAAGCATGAAATGGGCTAATGAGGAAACCATTCCGGGACTCAGCTATCACTAGTATGAAAATGCTTGATTATCGGAAGCATCGAAATAAGAATATTGAAAATGTATACCTTCAGGATAAACAGAAACGAATTTCATCAATAAGAGATCCTAGATCGCAAGAGGCACTTTGGGGCCTCACTAAAATATTATTTATTTTAAAAACGTCTCTTTTCAGGACCATTGCCGGCGAGGGCCTCAGATTACGCTTGATGAAATATCTGTCCCTCGCGAACTGTTAAAATTTAAGAAAAGCAGTAGAGATAATTGTCAATTCTATTTCATTTTAGCTTATCATTTTTAATTATAGAAATTTATTCAGATTCGGACCATGATGTTCAATCAGCATAGCAAGCATAATTATAAGCTATCTGAGCTATTAGATATCGGGTCTGAAGCGTCTAAAGTAGCCAAATAAAGTGGCTTGGGAGTAGATGCGTTGATCGAATGTCACCCCTGACGATGTTTAACCAACTCAACAGATAAAGGTAGCACACTAACGAGTGATATTAAGACTAAAACGTTGAGAATATAGTAATCACTTTATAGAAATACGATGTTAAATCACTCCAAAATTTGTAATAAATATATAGTTTATAAAATAACTAAACGATTTGAAATAACCCTAAACTATTCCAAATCAGGTTATCCAGAGATTCGAGCAGAAAGAAAAGAAGACATGAATTATAGATCCTTTTATCGGCCACGGAGATTATTTCCTCAATGAATTACAAAACCTGACCGACCAAAACAATGCAAAAGATTATTTGAATAAAATATCTTTTTGGACCGGGACTTGAAACCGGGTCTTCCAATTGCTGGTCGGGTGCTCTGATCACTGAGCTATACGGCAAGAACATTCTTCCATTGCGTTCCGGATATTTTCCGTTAACGGGTTTTTTCATATACGTTCTCCTGGGTTATTTCATGGTTGCGCACCTTTATCTGCCAAATCACCAAAACTCTAAAATATTTTTTGCATTTACCGATTCGTGGCTGACAAAATTCTTGGGTCTCTGGGAAAAAAGTTCATCTCTTGAGTGTATCATCTCTCCAGGGAAGCTCTTTGGGTGAAATGTCCGGACACCTCTACGTATCGTTATCCAGAGAGGATTATTATTCATAATGTTCATCTTCAGCCTATGGTCTTATTTAACCAAAAAAAATATTGCCACAGTTTTGGTTGCTTCGGAACAATTACCGGAAATGCAGAAGAGTTCGTGTTTCGAGAGGACCAAATATTTTGGTCCATCGAATTTTTATCCTCTCGATCCATTACGAGAAATAATGAAGGCCGTGGGTAATCGCCAATCGCCAACGAACTCGTTTTCCAGAAACATATTAGGAAAGAATGGCGCTCGAAAAACGGCCGTGACTGTGCGGCCATTTGAGAGACAGATGAGCACGGCGACATAACACTCAAGTGTACTGATTGTCGTCCTCGGCTGATTGAAAGAGTTCTTCCGATGTCAATTGAGCCCTAATTGATGGCGCAGAAGACGGATGTTTACAAGACGAATGTGCCACCGAGGATTCGGCCTTTTTTTCTATCGCCGCAGACGTGCGTCAGAAGAATCAAAGCGAAAAAATTGCGGGTCCATTTCCCGAAAAATCCCGAAAAAAATCGCCGCCAACGGATGATTTAAACCTCGGATTTGGACTAAAATAACCTCGCACACCGAATATTTTCGCTGCGAACCGTTCTTTTTTCGCCCCGGAGGCCATTTCTCGATAACGAAAAATATCGCGAGATATAAAACGGGAGCAAACAAGCGGCAGGAATAAATAATACGACAAAATAACGCGGATCGACATTCGCGCGAACGGTTCGCGCTCCGACTGTCATTTGTCGTTAAAAAGAATGGCTCTTCCCTGGAAACTGCGGAGATTTCTTTTTTTTTTGGAAAGCTTTGTTGATTAAGAGCGCGAGGGAGGACGGGCTTAAATCAAAAGGACGGCGCTAGAGGGCAGCGCCGCGCTCCCAGTTTTATTATTTTTGTCGTTCCTAGGGAAAAAAACCAAACACAACGGAGGAAACCTCGTTAATGGTGATTAAACACAACAGGTGTAAACAACGGACGAATCATCTGTGAGGTAAAGAACTAGCGACGCGCGAATTTGCCAAACCTCGGCGCTCCGCTGTTACCTTAAGCAAACGCTAAACTTTCCGACCGCTTTATAGCGGAATATTCATGGCACAGGTCATGGCGAATTCATTCAGGTTGTGCTGTTTACTCCATTTTAGCTAGATGAACTATGTAATTACCGCCCGCCGTTGGGACTGAGTAACGAATACATGCGAAGAGCTACTGTTCATCACGGGAGGTTTGTCATTCGAACTGCATTGGCAAGGAAAAGAAGATTCTTCTATTATGCGTCCCGTGAGCTTGTCATTGCTTCATGTGACCCACATAATCCCGGTAATTTCTTTTTCTTTCTTTGACTATACCAGAGAACAAAGAACTTTCCGCTAAATTCAAAGATGCGTGGACATCCCAGGGAAATGGGGATACTGTAAAATATTACTCACATATGTTCAAATGTATTTGTTCATATGTATGAATAATATTTTGTTAGAGGCTCTATTGCGGAGATTTTAGAGCTGCTAATAAGACGAGATTTTCATCGCTGAGAACTGAGTAAGCTAAATGATATTATCATACCTCATATCATGTTTGCAGCAATTTCGTAGCCCATTCTGTAGCTCAGTAATGCATATATTAGTTTGGTCGATTTTTACGTGAAATCAATTAAATTTTCCCTCTAATTGAATTACTCAATTTGGAATAATCCTACTTCGTCTGTTTAACAAAATATCTCTCGAGGTAATATTTCTGTATTGAGTAACGATTATTGATTTGACGACGGAGACGAAAAGCTTCTTAGCTACAAAAGAAAGAAATATACTTCCTTAGATTTGAATTCACTGACGTTTTCTTGTTTAGAAGCTTTTATCACAGCATATCGTATCTTTAAAGCAAAAGATATGCATAATTATCTGGTCGCAATTGAAGAAAAGAGGTGTCTCTCCAATGAGCACCAAATTAATTACTAAAATAATCGTATACTTGTTGTATGTATAATGAAGTAATTGTATATTCCTTTTTAGGAATGAGCAATTACATATCCATCCAAAAGCTGAATACATATCCTCCTAATTGTATTCAGGTTAACAAAATTAGTTCATTTAAATTATTTCATGAATAACTACCCATCAGGCAAAAGTTGTCTATTTAAATCTTATTGCAGGTAATAGTTAAAGCACCGCACAAAAGTTAAATTCCTATTATTAAACTTATTCTATATTTGAGGAATTCTGTTAATTGTGTTAGTTCTACTCTCAGTTTACGAAATTATCTAATTAAAACGACCCCATCCCCTAGAGTTCCGCTAGTACACTGTATTTTGATCGTCCTCAAGCGGTAAGACGATGTAGTACTAACAGCTCTTACGTTTTAGTAAAAGTCAAGTTGTCTTCTTTTTACCATGAGAATTGCTGAATCTATCTTCCAACTGAAATCGTAACATGTTAAATATGTTAATAGTTAAAGTTGCACCAAGCTAAAACCCTGGATGCGCATCTAACGATCATACATAAAAAATTAATCTAAAATGTTTTTCTATAATTCAGAATCAGCGCTACAAAAATAGCATGTTTGCGAATGCGATTTTGCGGACCGTGAATAAGTAATTTCATCGAATAGCGTCAAGTTTCCTATCGAAATGTAAGAGGAGTGATAAAGGAACCAACTATCTAGCGATCCGAGTAGAAATGGGTCGCCGAAAAATAAACAAATCGTTCAGCCGTGGGTCACAACCTCCACTCTAGATCATTTTCGATTATCGCAAATTACGGCGGATACTTAAAGATATGATCTCTCCTAATCTCCTCGACTAATCGGACGATTTTTGTGGAAAAACAAACGCCGATTGCAATCGAAAGCTCGCGCAGAAAAAGCGTCACATCGTCGAGTCAATTTAGCTCCGCTCTTGTGACGTATCGCGACTACAGATCCCCTATCGGAAGAAATTGAAAGTAACGAGAGAGAAAAAACCCCTTCGAATGCAAAGAACGCGTGGAGGAACTAAGTTGCATTCTAAAACATAGAGAAAAATGAGGATTCCGAAGGAGGAAAAAAAGCTGCACTGAGAACAGGGATCGTCCCTCGATTGAAGTAAGGTACGTGGGGACATAAAACTCCCATTTAAGGAGGATGAGAAGGAGTTGGAAGAAAATAGTGGAGAGTGGAAATACGAACACTTCGATAGAGGAATTCTACAATACCTCTTCTACCACTATTTAGGTGTAACCTTAGAGTGCGAATTCTTTGCAACATGACTGATTAGGTATAACTTATTACACTTAATATAAAATATACCCAAGTAGCTCAAGTAATTTTATTCATAATATAGGTTTAACTAGAGAATTAGAGCATTATTCAACTTAAAATTCATATAGGCGCAGTTTTACGTAGATCCATCATATTGTCGTTTTTTCTATTGTTTAAATAAACTACATAAATTACGACATCTCTCTGTTAACTTCTAAGATAAGTAGCATTCATAAATCTATCCGTGTGATTGACGATAAACTAGAGAGAACTATTGGAAGCGAGGTCTATCCCTCTACGCATCAAAGGTTTCTCCTTCATTTAATGTAAAGGTTTTTCGTGTCCTCCACAAAATTGAGATTTACACGTTCCACACTCAGGGAAAGATATTTCCAATTATGAGCGAAGGATCCTCGCTTCGACTTGTACCATAACATGTCCCGAGAGAAAACAAGAATTTGCGCTCATAATCTGGGAATGAATTAACTTCTCCGTGCGAAGAGAAAGTTTTTTTTCCCTCCGTGGAATAAGGCGACGCGTGGAAAGAGGCGGCGGACGCAAATCGACGCGAAGACAATTTTTTCCCCAACCGGCGAAAATTTACGACGGCCTCACGTCAGCGATTTAAAGGCGAAGGGATATGAAGGAGGCATTTAACGCTTTCATAAAAGGCGGCCGAGAAAGCTATTTAAAAAATCAAACGCGTTTAAACTTCCATAAATTGTTGGGAGATCTTGAGGCAGGGTGGAAAGGATCGAGAGTAAATCCTTATCGGTCGGATTTTTTCCGTTTGCAGCGCAATTCGAAACAAAAGAATCTCGTGGTGTCCATTTTAGCATCGTGTGAGAGGCGGTGCCATTTGCAGCGAAAAGGAGAAATTGCTCTCTCTGTAGAAAAGCTGCTCTCGGAATCGAAAATGTCCGTCGATTACAAAATTATGGCTAATGAGAATCCTTTGCAGACAAACGAAAACTCAGAGCCATACGGTTTTCAACTCCTTCATATAATGTGCGGGGTTTCGCAGAGCGTCAGTTAACTTTGATTGGAAGAAGGAGTCTAAGCTGGCTTTAACGAATATTGCGTATTCCTTTAGAATTCCGCAACAGGAACCTCAAAATATGACTATATTATCTGAGTCGAAGGCAGTAATTTGTGATAAAAAGCTAGTTGAATCAAAAGAATTAAATTATATTAAGTGACTCAAAAGAAGCTTGTTTTCAGTGTCAATATGATGATTGAAAATGATGCTTGTAAAATATTTTCATTGGAATAAACATTGAAATTAACTGGAATATATATTTCTGCATCAACATCCGAGTTTAATCTAAATAAGTATAAAATTAATTTTAGGCAAAAACTATCAAAAATAAGGAGTTTTCAAGGAGGAGATCAAAATCCCCGCTTTTAAAAGAAAAAGACAATATAAATACGGTCAACTGTACATCACTCACTCAAAGTATTCACTAACACAAAATATAATCATTTTCGTCACCCACTTTACGACTACTCCAGCGCAAAAGAGATATTTGCAATCAAGAAGTCGCTACTGTACATCAGGACAGTATTCAATTCAGGGTGATTCAGATAGTTTTTCTGTTAACTCCCAAAAATGTCAAGTTTTCTTTCCTCGCCTCAAAACGTGCCTTCCGGAATCTCCCAGCATCTCGGTTACAACAAAAGCGAGTAAAAAGCTTTGCATCCTTTATTTTTTCCCCTCGCATCCCTTTATCCATTTCAAGCGACTCGCTCGGGGCCTTTTTTTAAAGGCGCATCTTCAGTTACGGCTCGTATTTGGGGCTTTCAAAGAAGTCGGAGAGAGACACAAAGGTGAGCCATCTCACCCACATTTTTCCAAGGAAAGCCTGGGAGATTAAGGAGGAGGCTCGGAAATGAGAAAGGTGGGGGGATTAAAATAAAAAATAGGCGGGAGATGGGCCATGGCGTAAAGAGATGGGACCCAAAGATTACATATCGATATGGCCCTTCGAGATTGTTATCTCTTAGGAGTTCCCTAGACTCCGGCTGTGCCCCATTCCAACAACCCCGTAAGAGGGGAGACGGATGGGTAGAATTCACGGAGATTTGAATGCAGACGGAGAGTTGGAAGTGGGATTGGAAGAAGAAGAAAATTTAAAAAAACAAATATTGGGCGAGTTTATGAGGAAATATTCGATGTGTCGGAAAAAGAAACACCAAAAGAAGTTGGATGAAGTTGGAAAAATTGGATGTAGTTGTGAAGTAGTATGGGTGAATTTGAAGGAGAACCTCAACATCTCAAGCTTTATAATAATAGTGACCTAGTAATTGCACAAATTATACTCTAACGAGAATGCCCTATAGTTAACCCTTTGCCTAAGCACACAAACTAACCATTCCCTAAGCAGGATTCGAATCGAGAACCTGAGTGTTAGTTGGCTTCCATAAGCCATTGATAATTTACAAGATTGTCCCTCCGCGATCCGATAGCTGCATTTGACTCCACAGCAAATTTCGTGTGGCTGAGTACGGTCATCTCTCTTGAAAGATTCAAACAAGTTTCTAGTCAAAGAGAAAGATAGAAAATAAAGTGAAAATTTTGGATGCAACATCCTCTATAATGTGAGACTCTGAATTCAATTTAAATGGCATTGCTACGATATGAATAACGCAGATTGTCAAATAATGATTAGTAATTTTTATGGAGCGTAGTATCTGCATACGAAGCATATCCTTACCCTGTAGGATTTCAGGAGCTAATTTGGCCTAAAGAGGTAAATTCTTGGACCACTCTTATTTAAAATTTGTCGAAAGGGCACCAAATGAGAGTATGAAGGCAATATTACGGAAAGAAGCAAATATGTCAGAGAAAAATTTAATGGAATAATATTTTTATTATGCACGTTCTGCAATGCATTTGAAAGTTTACTATGAGTAAAAATTGAAATTGAAATCGCTGAAAGGAAAGATTTTATAAACCCCAAGAAGAAACGGACATGAAGAAAGTATGACGGAACTGAGACTCGAACCCGGATCTCCCAATTGCCGGTAGGGTACTCTGATCACTGAGCTATGCATCCAAAGTCTGTATGATTCTTATATTTTATTATCTTTGTATTCCTTTCGAAATTGCTAGATCTCGAGCTTTTCTCTGGTCTCTTTTTTCCACAGCAATTTCGGTATATCGCGTGCTGCCTCAGTCTACACGTTGTATCGTGCGGTTTTGGCGGAATGTTTTATTTAAATCTAATCCAATGAACGCTCAACCACCTCTCTACATCGCGATAAAGGATTGTCGCTCGCTATGCCCATTTTCGTCTTCCTTAGAATATTTCGGAGTAAAAATGATTTTGGGATTTATTAAGGGAATATACATCCTCAATACCACAGATTAACGGTAAACCGGTACATCCTCGAATATAATTAATAATTTAATATATATTATTGGACATACTCGGTCTTCACTTTCTTTTTTTTCGTATTAAAAACAAAGAGCTAATATTGTGAAATAAACAACAATAAGAGAGGGCGGGATTCAAGTGTCGAAGGCACTTTCACGCTATTTTTATCGTTCTTATAATCTCAATCAGATTGAATATTCATTGAATAGTTGCCTTTCGATTCAATACTTTTTCCATAAATCGATTTCTTGATTAAGCACTAAAATACTATTCTGAATTCAATTTTAAATATTTTTAGGGATTTGAAAATATAAACTGTATTTTGCTGAGTAATATTTGGCAATAGAACTTCTTGGAGAAATTCGAATTAACTTCTCAGTAATGTATTTATAATCATTCGGCAATTTACTAAAACTCGTAATAATAATTTCTATCATTAAAATATGAGCTTCCGATTGCCATTGGAAATTTGTCATCTCTCTGAAGACGTGTTCCGCAAACTGATGGACCAAATGGACAGAACAAAGCATCGAGTTCTTGTGTAAATCCGGGAGGTATTGCTATCAAGTGTTTGGTTACATTACTTACTGACGTAAAATGCAAACTGCGAATCATGGATTCATGAAAGTCATTGAGGCACGGGGATACGAATCCGAGTGACTGTACACAGAGGCCAGGAAATTAACGTAGGCAAACAAATGGCTGTGAACTGAAATAGCGGATATGGCGAAACAACGGAACCGTTGGGCCGAAAAGATCAGTACCTGAAATTTGTAATTTCGGTATTCTCAAAGCAAAGAAGAAGCAAGTTTCGAGGCTCATTACAGAAGTTTTATGACGGAACAAGTCTCCAAGTTTACTCGCGTCGCCAAACACTCGGTCCCAGAGGAAATATCGCACCCGAACGAGATATCGTGATTAGCTGTTAGCATTATTAAATGGATCGTGCTTGTTGGGTAAATGAAGCAAACAAAGCAGTAACTTCATAATTTAAAGATGATTTGAAGCACTGATGACCTATCAGGTTATAAAAATATTAACAGACATGCTTCATAAAACTGACGTTATATAACCCAACCAATAGTACGAACAATTGACGAACGAAGGACATTTTCGAAAGAGTTCCGTGAATGGAACATTTCCTCATATCTCCAGAGAGTTACAGTCTTTAGACGAGCTAATAGACTTGAACGGCTAAATAATAGTTGCAAGGAATCCAAAACTAGATTTATAGACTGCTACTACTACCGCATATTTATCACAAAACCCGCAAATCTCTCATTTCTAAAGACCGGATCAGAAATTTTCTCCGAATGTCAGCCATATTGGCAAGCAATCGCGGGTATTTAGCGCAATGAAAAGGTAGAAAATCTCTCAAATTCTACGTAAGAACTTATTGCGGAACTGCCTACCATCTTGCTATCAGATTTGGTCGCTTAAATCAAGAGGTGAATCCAAAGAGGATCTAAGAGACCAGTTGCAACCGGCAAAGACCTTCCCGGCACTCCTTCAAATCTTCTATTCAGTTCGATAATTCAACTTAACGCAATCAGAAGCCCTTGAAAAACATATCGACTTTCTAAGCATAGATTGACTATTTTACTCCGCAAAAATTAAAGAATAACGAGGAAATAGAGCCTACAGAGACTCCATTTATCTATCAATAAAATTAAATTTTAACTGAACCGCGACTGTACATAGATTGCATTTTCATAAAGTGGTAAATTTGGTAATTGCCACTGAATCCAAAAAAAAGAAATATTAAAAAAAATTTCCTGTCAATCTGTTTGGCTGTTCACTCAAAAGTTATCCAACAGAGCAATGAAGGTTTGCCAACGATCAGGTAACCGAGACAAAGTACAATTACCAATATTGTCAATTTAAAAATATACAAACAAAATCTTTTGTATTCAGTATCATCTAAAATTTCTCACATACGGTCTGTGTTTGATAATCTTCACAGGGTTTCCACCTGAAAAGTTGCCCAACGAAGAAATCCCGAAAAAAGTAGAGAAAAAAACGAAATATGAAGAGACGGAGTCATTTTCGAAGGCGACCGCTATTATTTGGGCGCAACGTGCCCCCTGGCGAGATAGTTAGAAACTATTTGTGAAGTCCGCAAAGTTACTCTCCATGTGCAACTACACCTCACCGGGTCACCTACATTCCCCAAATCTCCTAGCCCTCTGGCGCCATTTCCGCAAACTATTAGGCGAGTTACTATTTCCCCATGCGTGCGGTAGGCAAATTCACATCCATTTGGGAGAAGTGCAGTGGAAGTTTCCGCAGGCTACGTATTTGATAATAATAAGATAGGTATGTTTCCCTGAAAGGATAGAAAGTCCGGTGGAGTATTCGAATTCCTACATTTTTAAAAACCGCATCCTAGGACGAAACCACGATAACCCTTCGGAACTAAAGCTAGCAAATAATATAGTTCTTTGAGAAAATATCGATTTTGTTATGCATTCCAATTTGAATATTTTCACTTCGAAGCATATGAGAAGTAGAAATAACTGGAATTAGGATTAACTAATACCGCCATCGAACTCTTCTTTCCCTTTTTTAGCAATAAATTAGCTTTTACAACGGATTAAAATTTATACGGTCCACGTAAAGAATGGCTGGAATCAACCGGACTACTTGTAAAGAAAAGAAAAACTTGTCAATGAATAAGGTCCGCAAGTAACGTTAGTTTCTCCTTTTCAGATATAAAATCGCATTCAATATCATTCTAATTACAATTAAAAGAATCATACTAAACATAACTCAGAAATTCTTAGAAATCGGGTTCTGAGAGACAAATATAAGAATATTGATGAACTTACATAAAAATGTAATACGAAAAAATATGAAAGAACCTGTTAGGTAATAATGAGGACGATGAACCACCTAAAGTCTGCCATAGGAGTCATGTGGATGTGAAAAACGGAAAATGAAACTAAAATCTTTCACAATTTTACTAGTAAAAGCACTTTACTTTGTATAGGTATCAAATAATGATGGACCCACTGATGGCGATAATTCACCAGCTTAGAAAACCTCAGATAACGCTCAATACATTTCGTCTCCTATAGCGACATCTTCATGAACCAACGAATCGCAATAAACCAAGCGATGCAGTACGATATACTAGGATGCACGTTTAAGCCAAATTGGAAGATAATAAAGAAATTATCTAACGCATCTGGGATGCAGAAGTCATTTTAATGTCAATACAGAATTATACTACTATTTCGGCATTAGCACGAGAAATTCTCCAAGCGGGTCCTTCTTTTAACAGATGGATATCCATGATTAACACTGACGAGGATATTCTTTCAGCTAATTATGTAGATCTTTCTGTCATTGTACGTGTGTACATTTCTTCAGAATAACGGAGTTTCAAGTTCGATTAAGACCAAGGGCGAATAAAATCCTGCAAAATAAACGCCATGTAAGAGTTCGAAAATAAACAGCGAAGGAAGAGATTGTCTTCACCTCTTTGTGCCAAAAACAGTCCACTTGAGAATGTAAAGAACACTGAAAGAGACAAAGACAGGGAAAAACGCGGGCGTAATTGCCTCGGTGTTGTCAGAGATTGGATAGCGGAAGGAAAGCTTCTGTCAATGGAAGAACAATGGGCGGATGACCTCTGGGCGCGCGACTGTGTAACGGGGAAAGGTCAGTCCGCTCGGCTGGGAATTGACGGTTTGCATCGGAAAAGGTAGGTGGCGCGCACTAACCATCTCTCTTACCAAAAGGATTGCGAAAAACTACTGTGCACTACAGGCATCGTTACGACAAGATACGTTATTGTGCAAATTATTGACGGAATGACTTTGGAATGAATTTTAAACGATCGCAGAACCGAGTTCGTTATCGAATATTTTTATTTTCGGACTGTTTGCTGAATTTATTATTTTTATGAATGATAACGCGGCTGCGATATAAACTCATAGCTAAATAGAAATTTTAAAAAGTTTAAAATTTCTATTTAGCTATGAGTATGCTGAAGTTATGCCTTCTATTGAATAAAACTTGAATACAATTGAACGATAATGTCGAAACATATGTTGTATAATATGCAATTTAGCTTTATATCTCTTTGTAGATTGGAAACTTTTCACCCATTCATTAACATTACATGTGATAAATTTCTCCTGTTGAATGTGATAAATTCCTCCTGTCATCCTTCATTAAAAAACAGTAACAGCTATGGTCTTAAATAAACATAGTAGAAAGAAACAAAACATCGAAAAGTAACACAATGCACATGAAATAAAAACAGTTGCAGTAGTATTGTTAAAAGCAGGGGTCATTTCACAAACATGGGGCCAACCGGGAAATTTAAAATAAGAACACCACGCTCCTACTAAATATTGGCAAACATATTTCATAATTATAATCATCCTTCATTAAAAAACAGTAATACATTATCTATAAATGATCTATATTTCAATGCTTGGATGATTGATCTTCGTTTATATTTGTGGTAGCTAAAATTCAACGCGTTATTTTCTCTATAGCTCTAAATGATTCACTATTATAGAGAATAACAATGCAGTAAAGAGATCTTGTACTATGATTTCAGTCTGCATTAAATCATGCGCGAATCTTCGGAGAGGTTGGATCAAAAAGAATTTCTTACATTTTAATACAGAGGCTTAACTGGAAAGGCGATTGCAATCACCAAAGCGTTAATTTGAAGCAAATCGACGAGGAAAATTTTTCGAAACCATCTTGATCGGATCGGATTTGAAATGCTTATGGAGAGTAAAATCGTACGATTCCTGGAAAACGGGAATTCCTGCTTGAAAGATGGCGCAGATTTGAAAGAATTAAAATTTATAAGAGCAAGCAGGAAGTGATGAAAAATATACTTCTAAAATTAGAGATAATGGGTCGAACGTAGTAATATGTATGGTGCTAGTACCCATTGCTCGGGAGGTAATTATGTAGATGATCGTTCATTACTATTGATGACTTCAAATGAAATCGCGGAGCGCTTTCAATTATGCATCATCAGATCACTTTAAATCCAGAGAGAAATTCTCCGAACGAATGATTTACTATAAGCGAATACCAATCAATGCTTCCACGGTCAAACCAAAATAAATCCCGTGGCGAATTATAATGCTAAAATAGCTGTGGAAATGGAAAGAAAAAATCTCCTATTCTTTCCCCAACTACCGCGTCGAATATAAATGCCTCTCGTTTGAAACAAGATAGATTCCAAATTGATCGCGATTCTTTCCGATCGGAAAACGATCTCTTGTTGGCAACCTACGACGAGCGATTCCGTTTCTACGGTCCTGGCAACAGAGAGCGGTATCCAAGACAATGGACGCTGTTTTTAAGCGTAATCCTGGATGCGAGGTGGCATGGAATGAATGGCTGGGGATTCGGAGAAGATGTAAGGGTACATCGGGAGTAAGTCAGCCCTCGGGCTTACGCTGCTGGACTCAGAGGTTTATTTTGGAAGGGCGACAGGGGTGCCAACTCTACGGAAGTAAAACAGCAACACTACGTAATGATGGAATACTTCACCACCTTTTCCGAGTCTGGTTCAGAATGTACTCTTAATTTTTGATATTACTTAGAAAACCGTTTAAGTAAATCAACAATTTATGCCGAAAATTGTCTTTGTTAGAAAAAATAACAATCCTACAAAAGCTATGATATTTAGAGAAGAACTAATTTCATTAAAGGCTGTCATCTAGGAATATATTTCACTTATAATCTATGTTAGTTATCAAATAGCGTAAATAACTGAGAATCTTTTCGCGTAGAAGAATCCTCGGCAATCATATTACGCTGGGCATCGATGGATGAATATTTTCAATGAGATTATTTATTACATACGAAGTGAAAATATTTTTTTTTTCTTTTTCATCCTAAGTTAGATTCTCCCAAAAATCTATTAAACCCTTCAAATATAACATAATTACCGTATTTATAGAAAGGAAATGTTTAACTCGCGTTCTGCCTAAAAAAATTGACACTCAAAAATTATTTTTTGAGCTAAGCTATTTTTTAATTGTGGAATATCAGTGCCATCTTATCCATCAGATCTTTCCAAGTAATATACAGCACAAAATAGACCCACATTCTTTTAGGTTAATATTAAATACAAGCTCACGGTTGAGAGATAAAATTTTCTAAGAAATAAATTTAGGAAAATTTCTTGCAAGGGTGTTTGTTGTTCTTTACAATATTTTCAAAAGACGTACAAAACAATTTGTAATGCTTCTTCGATACTAACATAAATGGCATTTTTCTAATGAAAATAAGGATGTAAGTAACACTTTTTTGATTACCAGGTCAGTAAAGGTAAATTAAATTACATATGATAATGATTAATACATTACATCAATAATGTAAGTATCGTAGATAGTCTCAAAGATTGAGAAATTCATCTTTAGACTATTACCTCCGGTTTTCATGGAATCCTTTTTCTTTTACGTGACAAAAGGGTTTATGAAAATCCTCAGAAGATCGATTCTAAGTATTTGAATTCGTCGCAAAATCAATTACCAAATAAATTAGTACTAACATTTCCTTAAAATACCGATATTTAATTTGTAATTGATAAATATTTTGTGCACAATTTTTGACAAAACACCATCTAGACTTCGATTTCCTGAACAAGAGGCATGAGCAGTACCATGGTGGTTCTATGTGGTGAATTGGTTCCCGGATACCATAACGAAAGCATGACACGTAAATCCTAGGGAATCGATTCCCCTAAGTTGGCAAGGCGGAGGCACCCTTTCGTATGTGTGTTTGGAGCTCTGCTATGGGGATTGTGGTCGGTCAGTTTGCTCTTTCATTGGGGAGAGGGAAAGAGTGGGCTGCAACAGGTCGGAGGGAAACGAACGATGCCAAACCAATTCGCGAAGACTTTCTCCTATGCGAATGTTACATCGCGCTGAATTATCGGTAGTGATCCAGTGCGTGCAAGGGATTGCTGTAGGGCCAAACGACGATGGTTCGTTTCTTTAATGGGTCTATTGTGAGCCACTCCCACTTCTATTCTGCGGAGTCGCGCTCAAACAAGAAGTGCAACATCTTTATACCGGTGGAAATGCATCGCTTTTTATAAGTGGGGAGAAAACAGCATTAATCACTTTACTATAGCAATAAGACAAGGTTTAAATTTATTTACGAAAACTTTATGCTAATTATTTTCAAAAAAACGCCATATTAGCACGTATTTCGACTCATTTTGTGTCATAATTGGCTGATTAAAATGGTTATCATCATTTAAGAAGGTGCGATCTAAGACTTAATTTACTTAATAAATTCAGAAAGAGTATTTTCATAGAAGAGGCAGGCGATATTATGCGACCTTGTTACATGCTGATACTGAAACGAAGGTTAGAGAAGTGGATGCTTGGATCAGTCGATTCAAGAATTCATTTTTCCCGCGAACGATAAGCGAAAGTTATCGATTAGGAAAGTAGAGTCGTGGTGATTGCATCCTCTGTTTCACGTCGAAAGGTGGATAGTTGATTTTATATATATATATATATATATATATATATATATATATATATATATATATATATATCTATTATATATAGCTAACTCTCCGGATATACCTATATATATAGATATATATATATAGGGGATACGAATTCTGACCATGTTCCACAAGCGCCATCGACGTCAGATTTTTTCGACGTACTGGCCCTACACTCTAGATGCCAGAATAATGCAGACTTCGACGCTAGCTATCATGGGTTCGATGCCAGAAATTCCCAAAAATCGCAATTTTCCCATAAGAATGCATTGCGCGGATTTTTGAAAATTATTTTGAGGCACTTATCGTTAAGATAGAGTAACCAAAATTTCGGAGGTTGAAGTTGAGGTAGTCTTCTATGCTTCTCATGGAAAAAATGTAGCCAAATGACAGTGAGTTCGACGCCAGGTGGATGCAAAATCCTTCCATAAGAAATGCATTGCGGAAATCTTTTTAAATGTCCTCCCGATAAGCTGGAAAGATAAGACCCGGAATGGTGACAGAGGCGTGGGACCTTCCCGATAAGATATTGAATCGAATATTAGAACTTATCTAATATTATTTTGCTGTCTTCTCTCACGATCGGGTTCTTAGTTCGTCGCCAGGCGGTCTTTGGCGCGAAGTTCTAAATTTGAACTGAGGCAGTACTTGGTATGATACTGTATTCAACGGATAGCTTGCAGTATGCAAGCAGCTTTTACTCGTATATATATATATCTATCTATTATATATAGCTAACTCTCCGGATATACCTATATATATATATAGATATATATATATAGGGGATACGAATTCTGACCATGTTCCACAAGCGCTGTCGACGTCATATTTTTTCGACGTACTGGCCCTACACTCTAGATGCCAGAATAATGCAGACTTCGACGCTAGCTATCATGGGTTCGATGCCAGAAATTCCCAAAAATCTCAATTTTCCCATAAGAATGCATTGCGCGGATTTTTGAAAATTATTTTGAGGCACTTATCGTTAAGATAGAGTAACCAAAATTTCGGAGGTTGAAGTTGAGGTAGTCTTCTATGCTTCTCATGGAAAAAATGTAGCCAAATGACAGTGAGTTCGACGCCAGGTGGATGCAAAATTCTTCCATTAGAAATGCATTGCGGAAATCTTTTTAAATGCCTCCCGATAAGCTGGAAAGATAAGACCCGGAATGGTGACAGAGGCGTGGGACCTTCCCGATAAGATATTGAATCGAAACTTTGGAACAAGTAAGGATGGCACTTATCTAATATTATTTTGCTGTCTTCTCTCACGATCGGGTTCTTAGTTCGTCGCCAGGCGGTCTATGGCGCGAAGTTTTAAATTTGAACTGAGGCTGTACTTGGTATGATACTGTATTCAACGGATAGCTTGCAGTATGCAAGCAGCTTTTACTCGTATATATATATATATATATATATATATATATATATATATATATATATATATATATATATATATATATATATATATATAAAGCACCCAAAACATAAAGCTCTTAATATCATTTCGGCGAATATTTTTGAGGCAACACAAATTAATAGCACCTCAAAATACTTTTACTTACGAAAATGCAGAAGAAATATCTCCTTCTTATTCTTCGCGAAATCAGGTAAATACAATTATGGTCGTTGAGGTATCGCTGCGTTAAACAATAGAGATATGTACTCTAAACACGACATGCTGTAAGATCGTGATTTTAAAATTGTCCTTAAACTAGAACTATAGAAATGCACACAAAAGAAACGGTAAAAAGAAACCAAATAATAGAAAGGCGTATTGAATAAAAATTTTTAATATCTAAATTTTATTAATGAATTAAAGTTTGTTCAATCGTCAACTACTATTCTCTGCACCAAAAACAGTAACAGAATAGCTAATCAAATGCAATAATTTTATCTTAGGATATCTACAATTAGTATTCGAATTAATTAGTTTCTGAACCAATGGAAAGACATCAACTTCCAGCATAACGAATATTACGCACAAATAAATTTCACTTATACGTGAACATTTGCACTTTTAGCACATATTTAGAACGAGGGATTTGCGCGTTTTAAATATCTATCCGTAGGTATCAATGATAATATTGAAATAAAATTTCGGTCACTCTTCTCATTTAGACAATTTGGGAAAATAAATGGAGTAATGCGTCAATAATGGTGAGAATAAAAATAAAGTTGCTATAAATGGGTGCATTTCATGCTTGAAATCTTATTAAACATAAAGATCAATGCAAGGCAAAACAATCATTGCTTCGATTCTGGAGTTTCCTTCTCTAATCCAAGGTTACCAATTGCTTAGCCCATGAGATCACTGTTCAAAACTAAAACACATTTAGGTGTAACTTATCCCCTTCGTGAATCCTTAAAGTGTGGAAGTTGCGAATGCACATCAAATGCATGCTATGAAAATTAAATTGAAATAACGCGATAACTGCCATTCTTAAATTTAACTTACATTTATTTTCACTGCGATGAAAAGTGATAAAATTTAACTTGATGTCACACTCTTATTACAATATATGCTTTATTATTATTTGAACATTAAATATGACTCAGAGAATGCATTTTAGTGGAAGTATTAGTGTTCATAATCCATTGCGCCATGAACGGAAGTGTCTCAGTCTTATATAAGGATAAAAATTTTCAACTTACCATATCTGATACGTGATTGAGCTAAATATCACTCTGCACTGTAGGAATGTACCAAAGAAACTAACTATGAATTTTCTCACCTGAAAAATAAAATAAAAAGTTGCATTTAGAATCAGAAGGAAAACAAAATTTACTGATTGGAAATTAACTACGATTAATTTTTAGTTTAAGATCTTCTACTACAAGACGAGTACACTAAACAATAGGCGCGCAATGACAACCAGCAGAAAGAAAAGTAGAAGTAAACATGTGTCATTGACTTCCCTTAGCCGTGTTCGCTGACAGGAGATAAATGGTGGGAGTGCAAATAGACGTTCTCACAAACAAACCAAACGTGGAAAACCAAAGACACGTGTCTGGGAAATATCATCGTCTTTCTATTTCAGAACAAGGAAATAGTTCTGTTTCCACATGTGTTTTCCTTGGGCAAGATTGATCGACTAAGAGCAGAGAAAGGGAGTGATTGAGTTGACAATCGATTTAAATCGCGAAAAATCATTGCAAAATCAACCAAACGACAAGCAGGGGCTAACTTAATCAAACAGTTGAGAGAGTGATTATACATTAATGAAAAAGAATTAGCATGTAATTAAAGACTTTATCACGGCGACCCATCCGTAGAAATTCATGAGAAATAACCCAGTGACAACCCGAGAAACGACGTCAAATCCTTTTCGCGGATGCACTGCAACTCACTTTAGCCTATCGTTCGCCTAATTCAATAGACCAAAATTACTTAAATGAATATCGTACTCTCACAATAATTCATTGTGAATTAATTTTTTGGAATGCCTAATTTCTGTGGTTGTTGTCCCTCAATGTTTTTTCTTTTTCAACTTTCAGTTGCAAAGATTTTTCCCCACACTCTACTCTGTATTTTTGTTTTAATTTATTTCTGTACATATTCTAACGACATACGAGGTTAGGTGGAAGAGAGGCCCACATGGGCCTAACCTCGCCAATAAAGGGTCAAGATAAACTAAAGTAATTTCAAAAGAGAGTAAAATAAAGATTTTGAGAAGCAGGAAAATCTCCATCCCACTGTCAGAGCTGCCACGAACTATGACATAAGATCTTCTTTATGACTTTTCCTCGGGATAGAACTTTAATCTTTAAATATTTAATTATTTAAATAAAAATTGGGGTGTTTCCTTTGTGAATGCTCTTCAAAATTCTCAGGGGAAATTTACGTAATATCAATAAATTCTGAAGATAGAAATCATGGTTTTCCTTCTTTTAAGAACTGGGGTCTCTCAAGTTTGACAATAGAGCAATAAAAAGAATTATTGACTTTACGTGGAGCACCTGGCAAAGTATTTCGCCAAATCATTGATTGAAAACATACTTTACGATGAAACACAGTTGCGATATCGCAACCTCGTTTCCTGTGGTAAATTGATTGGAAGAACTTCGAATCCGAGTCGAATTCTTCGCATAAAATTATTCGTAATTCTTCGAATCTTCTTTATGTTTCATATTTTGGAATAACTAAACTATCAGTGACCGATGATGATTAGACTCGAATCATAAATTGATGGCTGAATAATTTTCCATTGTTTTTCTATGGATTAACAAAAAATTAAGGACGATACTATTAATCGCTTTTTAAAATTATTTTATGCTGATTATTAATACCAACAGACACATATACGAATATAACTTATTGTAAATATGCCTGGACGCAGTAACAAAAGCTTTGTTAATGTACTTAATGCTTAAACTACATCAGTAAAATATAGTTTTGCTTGAGTTAAAGAATAATTTTAACTAGCTTTGACGATGTAAGTAAGTTCTCCCATTTCATCCGCAGCCAAAACTTTCTGAGATTAAACTTTATCAAGAAAAATATGGAAATATACTCAAACTAGATCACAATCAAATAACGAGCATAACGGAAAAGGAGCCTAACTTTAAGGTGCATACACGCACATACGTATATTTATCACATAATCGTGTACACAATCTTCTCCATGCACATCTTCTTTTGGCTCTCGGAAAGAAATCATGGGAGAGTGAAAGCTGCAACGGCAGTCGCCTTGATTACTCGTTTCGAAACCTTCGCCATTTTTGGAACGATTGGTTGTTTCTCTTTTAGGAGACATTAATGCTGCCACAGCTTGGTCATGCAGGGTCAATAGGATTCTACGCGCGGTCGATTGATTGATGTACCCGACCAATATCCTTTTCGGCAACATTTCTGCACACAGACTCTAGTGGAATAATAATTACGAGACGTGTAACAACTCAGACAAAGATTCTCGCTGATTATGCTCAGATCTACACGATGTAACATTCCTTTGAGCTTACTTTGGTCGATCGACATTCATTACTCCTATCGATTCTAAGAGGAGATTATTTTCTAATGAGGATGTGCTCAATTCATACAGGGAGACGAAGATAAAGATAAGTATCAATAAGATAATTTTTGGATTTTCCTCAAATGTTTACTCGATGTTCTTTACCAAATCAACCCGTGTGGGATATATTTGGACTTCCTCTTACATTCCGAGGTCATATCAATCGTAATCTTCTGTAGAAAACAGGTGCACTCTTAAACGCATATTTTAAACTAATTAATTCCCTCGACAAAAATGACGGAAATTAAGTTAATTAAATGTACTACTATTATCGCATACATCTGATGTCTGTACAAATGTCAACATCTGTTATTATCTGATATGCAGCAAAATCAAAACGGCTGAGTGGTTAGAGTATCTGGTTCTGGTACATAATTCCCAAACTCAAAAAGCTTATCCTTAGTGGCTCGAATCCTTCTTTGGGTAGTTTTTCCCGGAAATTAAGATTCAGGATTGAAAAGAAGCTTCATGAGGTGTTCTTTCTTGTTATAACAAAGCGATCGCATTACTTGGTTACTCAATGGTTAATTTTAATAACGCACAATTACATATATGCATATTTATTGCATATAACATTTACTTTAGTTTTCATTTCGTCCCTTTCCTTCAAAAGCTTTGCCACATCTTATTTATTTCAATAAATAAACCTCCCTCTCCGTTATGTTATGAAATTAATTGATTGGCTTCTTATATCTTATTTAATTATCCATATATAAACATACGTAAACCTGGGCGTATGGCAGGAGGTGCGCGAACTTTATTTCATCAATAGGCATAAAAAATTAATCCTAGAACCAACTTGCTCTAGCATCTAAACCTTAACATTGACATTCCCATCGGTAATATCAAAGTAACAAGCTTGGGAGCCTTATATAGTTCGATTCAGAGAATATGAAAAAGCAACATTTTCATTCAACATTACATTCGAATCATTCATCATATATCGGAGACGTATTATGCAGATATAGAGGTCACTAGACTCCATTCACTATGAATATGCGCGCAGGTAAAAATACTCATTGGAAAATATTTAAGAAATTAAAAGTTTAAGACTTGTGGACGAATAAGAAAATGTCATTCAAGGTCTCTTTCTCAATACTTTTAAAGAGAAGATTTCATAACATGAATGATAGCCATGAATCATATACACGAATCATAAACAGAGAGTATTGGGAATATTACGAAATATTATGATTATTTTAATCTGATACACCTCATTCGCTTTGTATCGCAAGCGATAATTATTGATTTACCACAGTTTGGAGTTTATTATTAAAAAGTGTAACATACATGGGTGGTCTGAAAAGTTTCCGACACCAGATTTTTTAGAGTTTGAAAAGTTTTCTGTAAATTTTCAGAAATATTCAGAAAACATGTCGAGAAATGGCGAAATGTCGGAAACTTTTCAGACCACCCTCGTATATTAACCAAAGAGGCTATTAGAAAAGTAAGACAAATGATGTCAGAGGAAATAAGAATTGGATTAAAAGGAAAGAGCGTCAAGAAGAATATTTTCGGGCGAATTATGAGTAACTTATAATTAAATAAATATCATCAAATAACAGCCCGACATTGAGATGAATATGGCGAAAATATAAAACATAATGATAGCAGTCTTTGTAAGAGTTGGATCCATATATTTTCAAAGAATTAAGCATTATGTCGAAAAATTCAGTCCGAGGACTGCGGAAGGTTTTCACTACTACTTCGTGTTTATAATATTCATTAATACCAAGCAGAGACAAAGGCACAGTAAACGAAGGTAAATATTGCTAGTGAAACTTCTTAGTGTTTTTTCCTTACAGTGCTCAATCACCTATTTCACAGACAAACTGATCCATTTTTGCTCTTTAACTATTTCAATCCATTTATATCATAAGATTTGAACAATCTGAAACTCACTGAAGTGAATGGAACGGTAGTTAAATAATGACCGATTAACTAGTCTTATTACTGTCAACTCTCTTTGAATCCCCTCCCGGAAACGTGACATTTTCATTCCAGAAGCAGAGGAAGAAACTTTCAGTCAGAAGGTTTTCCTCAGAGCAAAAACAGACCCACACGATTTTGCCTACCAATGGACTGCTGCCTCCGTTCTCAGTGGAAGAAACGCTTTTTGAGCATCTCTCGGTACAGGAAGTCATCTCCCAGAATGCGGTGAAGAAAACACGTCATCCATGGCTAATCGTGAGGAATCCCTTTTACGACACATTCACGTGACTCTTGCAACCAGTCATGGACGTACATTTCGAGGAATAGCAGGAAATCATAGCAGCTTCACGAGGAAGTCGCCCTTTCTAGGTGTTCCAATTAATTTCCCTTCCACTGAATTCTATAGTTTTCCCTATCATCGCCAGGTATTAATCACTAAGCCAGAATATGACTAAGGCCAAGCTTACATCCATCTGAAAATCTGTATTCATGAGAGATAGATATGAATCATAGTACCCACTTTAAATACTTCTTATTATTAGCATTATATCATAACTTGTGTATTGTACTTGTATCCCCCTGCCACACGCCGAAAGGCAGCTTGCAGGGTACGTATGTAGATATAGATGCATTGCTCCCGAGATTAGCTATGCTATCACAATGTCATATGAGATTTGAAGAAAATCAGAATTATACATAGGTATAGAAAATTTTCATCAATGTAGTGGCAGTAATATTTTTCTCCTCTAAGCAGTACTTTTTGACACAATATGGCAAACGGTGAAGTCTTGAATGGAAACAGGAAGGTCCCTCAATTATACTCATTTCAATAATTATTAATTGATGAGCACACACAACCATTCCCTTGGCAGAAAAATCTAATTATGAAGGACTCAAACCAGAAACCATGAGGTTGAAGCGCTATCAGGCTAATCACTCCGCCACCATGGCCGGTAAATAATTAAATGCAATTAAAAAAAGGTCGGAATGAAGTTAAATGGTTAATTACTTCAATTACGGCGTAATTATTATATCATCCTGTTCCCTTTTCCACACCATTAATTCGGCTAATCTTGACTGACTAATTGCTATAAGTTCGTATATAGCTTTCAAGTACGTCTTTGTTTCTTCCGGATGAGTGATTGTCAGAAATTTCCTGCTAAATGTCGAATGATTTTTCTCTTTTGCGAAGTTACCTCTATACTTCATCTAGATTAGTCCCCAATTAGTTTACACTGGCTTGGATGGAAGAAGAGACTGGTAAATGTCTTTTGCACATAATAAAGACGTAAATTAACTAATTTTTACAACACATGATGAATCAATTATTCTAAAATTGAAATATTTTGAATAAAGTTTCTTTAATCCGTAAGTACTGAATCTCATGCGAGCATTAGCTAGGGGTATATTGAGGAGGAGTGAGTTACACATTTGAAATGCCAAAGGGCATTATCAGGCTTAGCCTTTACCGCTGTCATCTTCTCAATTAGTTCAGACTACTGCAATACACGTTTATGTCTATCTATTGCCAGTACTCAAGTTATAAATCTCCATGAGTGTTCCAGCTAATTCGGAAGGCAAAGCAAGCGAGTATCTTCGGTCATTCTTGGTACTTTTCCCAGAAACGAGGGATGAGTCCGAATTGCAGAAATTTGGATGGAGACCAAAATAATCCTTTTCTACGCACGTGTGGCCGTTCGGGATTTTGTGGCTAATGGCAATGTGACGAAACAACAAAATAACAGTTTCACGGTTCATAGGAAAGCGAAGCGGCACTTAGGTCTCTATCGAAACATTCAGGAACAACAGCTAATCAACGATCGAGGGAAACGTTGATGGTACTCACTCTAATGGATTGGACTTCGAATGATTTCATTTGGGCTGCTCATGGAAAAATTATCCTTCTTCATAGCACACTTAGAAATGTAAGTTACTGAGAAATTTGGGAATGAATAGTATTTATATGCTGAATAATTTAGTAAAAGAATGGTAAGATTAAATTAATCCTGACAGAGTCGAATCTCCCATAAAGCATAATGAAATAACTTCCACAGTGGACTTTTGATTTGACTCGTTTCGAGTTTATTTAGTATACTCGTATAAAATATAATCATAAATATATATGCATGAGAGTTTCTGAGGCAATATTTTATTATAAGAGGTTCGCAAAATACGTTCACCGAGAGAGAAAAGATTTCAGACTTGTCTAAAATTATAACAAAAAAATCCTGGAGACGAAGAAACAAAGAAAAAAAATTCGCTGAAATTAATGCCAACATATTTAATGTTCAGTTTTCTATCATTAGTACTGCTAAAGGTGCTTCGACAGCTGAGGTCATTTCGCGCGTCACCGGGAATCGAATCCGGGACCGCGTTCGCTGAAGCGTAGCCCACATGGCTATTCGCGAGCACCTCCAAGATACCGCAATAAGAGGAAAAGAGAAAATTTTATTCGCATCTTCTTAGCATCACAGCCCATCCATTGCTTCAAGATTTGTTTTACTATTCAAATCGTAGTCTAAAAACTGAACTTATTTTAATAGAGCTGCAGAAAAAACGTCATTTACATCATGCCAACATTTCAGTCATTCATACCACTCAGTCCCTCATTCTCTATAGTAGATCTGAGATATAGCACAGTTTCTTCATTAGTTAAACAAAACGAACATTTTATGGTACCGATAGGTTTGATCGATCGAGAATTGCTGAAGTCCGAGAAATCAGCAGTTACTTGGAATGGATGGTCTTCGCGCATTTTTACTCATGATTTCTTCGTGGACATATATATTTGACCGCCAAGAATGCGATTCAATCTCCAGATTCGGACTATAACACGCATAAACACTCACGAACCGATGTACCGTCTCCTTCGCGAGAAAGAGTGCAACTTTGTTACATACTGAAGATATTGGAAGCCTCAGTATATTGCTATTTTTTCGCGATTGACATGCGGATGCGAGTGGAGAATGAATAAGTAAAAAGCGTGGATTTGGTCGGGACGGCGGCTAAGGGAAGAGAATCTAGGGCGGATAAATCAACGTCACCGGCATGATGGAAACCCGTCCATTTCTTCGAGCGCCGTGGTATGGGAGAAGCGTTTGTCTCTTATAGAAGAATGGAGCGAGTTAATTGTCGACCGTAATGATCGGACAACCATTGCGTATAAAAGCCACGTCAAAACGGGAAGGACTAATGGAAGAATGCACCGCGAGTAAAACGTGTGATAAATAAGAAATTTCTATCTATGTATCGCCGTCCCTTTTAATTACATTCCGTTACGAATCCGGAGAAGGAATCGCTTTTTTCCATCCGGGATTTTTTTTATTTTATTTTTTTTAATTAGAGGCGGCGTCCGTCTTTTAATGTATCCCGAAAGGTCAGGGGAAATATTTCATGACTAATTTGTTCCTTTTTCCCATCAAGTACGCGATCGAATTTACTGCCCGTCAAGGTTGGACGAACGTGGACATTTTCGACGGACAATTAAATTGCAAAGGACGGGTTTGCTCGGATTGGGTTTTACTTCGGCGATAGGAAAAAGGAACGAGAAATGATGCTGTCCCACGTGATCTTTGTTGTCTAAAAACAGTCGCTCTCGTTTGCCATGGGAAGTATGTTTTATGCACTCTTACACGAAAGATACAAACAAGGAAAACGTACATACAATGGAAAGCTTGTCAGCGACAATTACAGGACATCTTGAGCCATGAAATTCCTTAGAGAGGCCAACAAGATATTTGCATCCCGGTTGAAAAGCATTCGATAAAATCTAAAGAGTGACACACTGGTTCGCGGAAAGAAATATCAAGAGTCAATAAGGTAAGTAAGGTTTTTATGGTCGGATAAACGATTGAGAGCTACCAACATGCTGGTGTAATACTATCTGAAAAGTTGAATACTGTATTTACTCATAAAGCATCTGAAAGGAACATTGGAGTGTGTTGGGAATTTTAGAAACGAATAAAATTATGGAATAATTACACGTTCACTTTGATATAGAAATAAACTTCGAAAATTGGTATCTAAAAAGCTTATTACACTGAGATTGTTCTGAATAAAATGTACAGCTAATACTCTACCAAACACGCTTAGCTATTCCAAAAGTTATGATGACACAAAATAGAAATGAACTTATCAAAAATATGATCAAACGTTTGGTGTCAGTAAGCATCTTTTTTAGAATAAAGGAGGGAGGAAAGGAGGATCACTCATGAAGGATAATCAAATATAAGATGGCTTTGGAAATATTTTACGTAACTCGTTATTTATTTGACTCATTTAATTTATAATTGGAGCGTAAGGATCACGATTATGATACAAAACAGACAAAAGAAGGGTAAATATTCGGCCATAGTAATAAATAATAATAAATAATTTTTTTTTAATTTTCAACCGTAATTTTTAAATTTAAAATTCTACTAGGAAATCAACCAAAGAGGGGGATTTCGAGACTTTCCTGAGAGTTTAAATCTTAGAGACTGGACTTGACAGCACTGAATTGTAACCATTCTTCGAAACTCGCTTTTTGACAAAGATAAGCATGATGATGAAAACATAATGAAGGCTTCGAAGGGGATATTAAGAATGTAAATACATAGATTTCTTCCAAAAACATTGGCGTATCCAGACGGGAGTGAAGGGGTTTGATGACATCGTTATACAAAGTATAAATTTTCCTGGGATCTGACGAGGAGTTTAAATTAAAAACAAACTGTGAAGTTTTTCCACGATCGCTATAAATCTACTAAATTTATCATGATAAAATGTCATTTTCTGAGTTAATTTGAGATGAATTGATAAGGAAATTGTCTAAAACCCCCTTGGCAATTTCACTGATCTGTCACAGTTCAAATACAGTTTTGTTTTCTCCCTGATTTGCTGTCCAACGTATGAAGTATCATTCTCCTTGAAATCCATCATAAAAGCTTTGGTGCATCATAATTCCTGACATCGCACTTGCGTTAAAAGTCGTTGTGATTGAGGTCTATCGACGACTATGGTCATTTTGCTTGCCTCCAAAAATAATGCCATCCATAGGCAGCTTTTTCTGTTTCTATTTATGCCGTGGAAACATATTGAGGCACAAGATGGTGCATGAAATCAAATTTAGGCGGATGGTTTTCCATCCCGAATTGGAAATGAATCTAAAGAACCAAATGTTTCTCGAAGATTCTTCCTAATTGAATCCTTTTCTCAGATGTCGAATAAAAACCAGAATGACTTATTTGAAGGAGCCTCAATGCATCACGTGCTTGGGAAAACCCCGATTCCCTTTGTCGAGACAATAATGAGATCGTCTTAAGAAAATCGCAAAAAATTTGGAAAATCCCGGAAAATTTCTAATTGACTGACAATCCAAATCTCTTTATTCCAATTCGACCATCAACAAAGACGCCTCATAAAGTCCGATAAATCGATCGATATTCTAATGGAAAAAGAGAATAAAGGCGAGTGGTGAAACGACTTCCTTCTGAGAAATTCCCGAAAAAAAATTAATGGGAAAGATACTGTAAAAAGATTGCCATCCGAATCAAAAAGACCAACTGATTGCACAAAGGGAAACTTTAATTGGAGAAATTATGACTGTATCACGAGGCAAAGGAGGAAAAAAGCGATAATGGTTGGCAAAATAAAGCATCGAGAACAAGTACATACGAGTTAATGAAACCTCGTATTTGATTCCCTTATCGAAAAAATTCCCCTTTGCTTTGATCTTTTGCTGAGATTTCTCGCGCGATCACTGCAGAAACTTACGGTTGCTCTCATGAGTTAGTATGAAGCTTTTTGCGTTTCCTTGTGAAAATGAAGTCAATAGTCAAAACAGTGTCAGTAAATCAGCTTATTAAACGTACACTAAATTGATGAATAAAATTATTATAATTTACTTCTAACATATTCTTAATATTCGTATTTTACTATACTTATCTATTTCATTTCAACGTTTTCAGCCAATATTTGAGGTAAAGTCGGTTCATTTATAATTTTCAATATTTATAATATGCACATTTCAGGTCACGCCTGAACATGTAGATTTCATGCACATTTCAATAATTAATTCAAATATCTAGTTGTTTTATTTCAGATAAAATTACGAAGAAAAGTAAATATCCTTACACACTATATCCATGCGGTTATTATATTTTTGCAGGCAAAAATTTTATAGGAAATACGTCAGTATGCCCATGTATTAAAATTATGTTTCGAAAACCGAGTAAGGAAGAAGATGGAAAATAAATTTTGCCTTGTTTTATCTTGATAAACTCGTTGAATCTTTATGAAAAGATTTAACGAAAGGAACCGGGGCTTAGTCGTGACTAAATATAGCACAGTTAAAGGAAATTTCGCAAAAATATTTGAAAAGGGCAGTTTTAATCGATCTTGTGAGAAATACTGTTTGAAAGAAGAGAACAAGTCATTCCGAATGATGAATTGATAACTTCACTCACTAGAAATATTAATGAAATGGAATACTAAATCTCATGGGTAAGCAAGAGGAAAAGTGAAGCAATGTATCAGAGAACGGAATTGCAAGCCGGGAGAGAAGGAATCTTTAATAAAAAAGAGGAGTTGAGGAGGGAGTGTGGGAGAAAGAGGAATGGAATACAAACTGATTGCAGGTCCTGAATGCCAATCACTAATTAAATATCTGCGGTTCACTTTTCATCTGTCAGCCCTCTATCTTGCCTCTCTCATCCCAGCCGACTTCTCCCCCCTCATTCGCTTCTTTCTCATCTCTCCTTAGCCCACAGACTTTGTCGTATTCCATCAATCCCTATTCCTTTATTGGAAAGGTTTTAAATTCTGTAAAAAAACATTGATTACGTCCCTTCTGCTTTCCATAATGATTTCGGACGACAGGTGCCTCCGAGTTCTTAAAAATGTGATTTATGTGACAGGAACTATGAGTTATAACAAGGAATATTCTGATCCTCTGCAGCGGAAATGTTTTAATTCGGAACGCAAATGAGGGGTCTCGTGATGGATCTCTAGAAAGAGTTCTTCCGGGAGGGTAAGATTCCGTTTAATCACCTTCAGAATATAATGTTAGAGTAACCGAAATCTTGCGGATTTAAATTTGAGGACGACGAGATGAAAAACGCGAGATCTCAGAATATCACGCCCTTTAAATTATTATAAGTTACCCTTGATAATTGTAACACATTACATAGTGTTATGGATTCTGAAAATGTATATTAGAGCAGCTGTTCAATTCTACAATCTCTTTAAGAACAGCTAACAAATGGAGTACTAATTACAGCTTTGATAAAACTATTTAGAATTTCTGAATGGCCGGAGACCAAACGATATGAATTGATGTGTTTATAAAACTATAATTAAATTCAGCACTTAGCAAACACGATAAATAAAAGTGGAGTAAAGATATTCAACTTTGCACGTTAGCCGTGCGGCTAGAAAACCTAGAAAGAAAAAAATGTGAAAAATCATCGACATGACTGGGTCTCGAACCCAGGTCTTCCATTTACCCTGCAGGTATTCCTGGCTTTGAGTCCCAGTCATGCCGATGATCATTTCATCTGTTTCTCCAACCGTAAATAACTGGAAATAATAATTCATACTTATGATTAGGAAAACACTCTGTAATAGTCATAACAAAACCAAACGATGACCAATGTGTAAAACTTAAAATAATGAAATTTATTGGAAAAACGATCCATTTAGCATGCAACGTTATTCCATTCATTAACTGTAATGGAATGGTTTCAACTGGTCGGACAATCCATAATAATAATGGAAATCCATAATAATAATTTGTCTTTTTAATAAAAATACGAAGTTCTCCCTTACTATTATCGCAAAAGGAATAATTCAGATATAGAAATGAAAAAATAAGGAATCGGTATAAATACATATATACAAGAAATATTTTTTCAAATATCTAGTAACAAGTGACGAACGTTCCTTAAGAAATCAATTAATAGCACATTATTACTTGAGGTTTCTTAGCATTAAATCCTTTACGTGGAGTTGCGTTGAATATTGCGTTCATCGAGAAATACTAAATGAAACATATCGTTAAAATGAACTCGAGAAGTTTTATTAAAACTATCATCTTCAAAGGAAACTATTCTAAGTGATCAATAAGAAAAAAAACTCAGATTATGCTGTTGTATTGATATCGAGAAAACACAGCGAGTACATGGGTATTCGTAGAGTATGACAGGCAGCCGATTAGAAGAGGGAAAGCGAGACGGCAGAAGAGACAAAGAAAATTCTCTCTTAAGAAATGCCGCCGCCACCACCTTACCGGTAGGAATCGGTCTGATTTCCTGGAAATCCATGGACTGGAACGCACCCAAGTCGAATTCTTGCGACGATTTTTTATTCTTCAGAATCTCCGACGAACGCCAATAAATAATAGTGGACAGTCGGGAGCAAAAATCAAGCGATAAATTTTGTCACCTGAGAAATATTTCATTTACCGGGAATGTGTCACCTTCCGTCCATCCCGCTGAGAAATACGTCCCTAAAATACGACGGACATTATGAAAATTTGCGGGACTTCGCAGGGAAATAAAAATAGTTTTATGAGCCAAATAATCTCGTTATATGCTAATTTACCCGAAAGGAGTGGATGGATTGGAACGAAAAGTTCATTTGAATACGATTTGCATACGGAGACGATGAAAAAACGGATTGACGCTAATCAAGGACGGGGCCATATCCTAATTTTGCCGTCTTGGACTGAGTCATTATAATGTTTTCATTGGCAGATGCTGGTCTACAGCATATATGACAGTTAAAAACCGTAACTATGGATGCATTCATTAAATTCATCCGAATTTTAAAGCACTGGTGGGAAATTGAAAAATATTCCTCTCCTGTTTAATTTTGTTTGAAATACTTGAAGTTATAATTCATCGATATTTATATTACATTATTTATCCATAGCATAACGACGAAATGATAAAAATCAGGCCGGAAATACCAGCGAAAATATTTATTTCAGATTGGAAAACTTACACCTTCAATTTTAAGGTAGTATAGATATCTACATAGCATGAATCTTCACCAAGGGAAGATGGGGATTAATTTCGCAACAATTGATTCAATCTTTACGATTCCTTCCTTAAAAAGTAAGACCAAATCATTAACTTGAGTAAAATCCAAGGCCTTTAGCATGGGCGTGCTTATTTTTAGGTGATACTTAACTCATCACACAACGACAGTAAATCGTCCTATATGGACATAAAATATACGTAAATATTCTATAGGTTTTGATAGCGATCTTTAAAAGTTTAATGATCATTATATTTATTATCTGAATCCTTAAATCGTCCAAATAGTTAAGAATGTCTCATAACCAACGCTCGTCTCAAACACATTCGCGATCGGACTTTTAGTAAACGTAAAAATAACCTCATATTGATACAATTTCTATTAACCTTTTAATTAATAAAATGTCTAGTTCTGTTTTTAAATAAACATCTAAAACCCCCAGCACATGAAGCTGAAATACTGAGTTACGTATGGACACTCGATAGAAAGTACGTTCTCCTTGGTAATTTTTCTATAATTTATTTAGTTTCATTCCTTATTTCGTTATATTTGTTGTTTTATTTCACTTTTCTTATTTATTTTGATTTGTTTTCACTTTGAATTCGCAATTTATGCCGTATGTGACACTGAAATAAATAAATACGTAAAAAAATAGTGACCTTTAACATGCCTAATAAGAGCAGCTGTTGAAGGGGAAACAAATTCTATCATACAGGTAATTAAAAGAGACAGAAAAATATAAACTTCCTCGAATTGTTTTCAATAGAGCGCATTAACGGCATGGAATTCCGTCTACCGCGGCGAATTTTCGCCTTTGGAAAGCACACGTGCCTTGAAAGAGCATCGACGCGTGCCAAAAGGATGCACATTTGAATATCTGCTTTATCCACCGCCACAGATAGTCTCTTTCACACCTGCTCTTTCTGCTATCCTCAAATGCCAAACTTCTTAACCGTTGGCCTCTTCTCTACGGCAAACGGGGTCTACATTCAGCAGGCTTTGTCCCACACTGAATTAATTTACCTCTCAAACTACAGGCTGGAAAGCTGAGCAAGAAAAGATATTACATCCTTCATACTCGAAACTGAATCGGTTGATTTCCATATTAAATCACCATATTATAGTTGAAGAAAGACGAGTTAGCGAACTATAAACTTAGGAGAATGGAGGAAAAGAAGAAGAAATTAGAGTTGCATAGATGTAATTCCAATTGCAATTCTGAAGAAGAAAATCCATGCATCGCAGGCATTTTTGTACACAAATATATAAATAAATATGTTACATAGGAACTTAAGAAGCTAAAATTTATTCAATGTTTTCTTTATATTTTAATTTAAAAATATATTATGATGCATCATTCATAAAATGGCAGAGACTTAAGGCATTTATATTTAGCTAATTTTTCGTATTTATGGAGAATTTGAAGCAGCTGACAAATCTTCCGAATATATTGGCTTCACAAGATTATCTACGATAGGGTGGCAAACATAAAGGCCACCACTGAGATATAATTATTTTCGCTTCGATAAGCAAAACGTTTACTCTATAAAAGAGAAAGCGATTTGTTTTCTTAATTTTGTATCCATCATTTATCAAATAATCTTGACCTCTCTCACCAATTGCATAACTGAGGCGTGTTATTATCTTAAAAGTTTCGGATAGTTAAGAAGGCTTTTCATAACTTCAGAAATGACTGGCAAAAGATTGTTCAGCGATCGGGAAGTCGATCATGATCGACCTATTAGACCAGATCTATGAGTTTTGTAATCAACATTAAAGACTTTTCTTGACAGTATGATTCGTACTGACTGATAAAGAACGACAAAAAACATTTGATGCTCCAAAATCCTGTGAGTTCCAGCTGATTTTAAAGATAGGATTATCCATTAAGCCAGTGACACCCTGGAGTAGAAAACGCGCCACGTGGCGAAGCATAAAAAATCGGCGATCGCGAAAGTGAGGAAAGGAAAAGAGAGATAAATAATAGACTAACGGTTGGCGCGAGCACAGCACAATGGCGCCCATAAAAAGATCGCATGCTCAGCCATGTGCGTGAAAAAATAAATGCGAGATTACTGCACGGAGGCGTATTTTTAAAAGGGACAATAGAGTCGAGGCGTGTGCGTGTCGGGGCAAAGGGTATAAAGGGGTGCAAAGGGATGGAAAGGTATCTGCGTTGGGTTTCGCATGGCAGATGCACTGAGGCGGGGGAAGGGGCAGCAAGGAAAACTTTATGTGGAAGGGAAGGGGAATATGCAAAGAGGGGGTGCAGATGATGCAAATATTGTGAGAGAGGAAGGGAAAAAGGGCGTAAGACGAGTGAATGAACTTATATAGGTCGGGTAAAGGGTTGAGGCGAAAGAGGTAGGGATAGGTTATGGAAGATGCGGAAGGAAGATTTGGGTGCGAAGAAAAGCGGAGGGGAATAGCGCGGAGTGCATTCGAAGCCATGCCGATGAGTGCTGCGTGGAAGTGAATTCGGGTGTGCGTATTCTTACTTGTGTTTTCATTCAATCAGTTATTCTCTCCATCCTGAAGAGGCCACAAAGGACTACTACTGCAATTAAAGGCATGGTTTACAGGATCTTAATTAATCGAATAATTCGTGCAAAATATTCCTCTTTATAGTCAGCATTTTACGATTCAATCATGTATAATTACAAATTTAGTATATGCTGCTTCGACTTATTTTTCTCGGTAAATATTTACCGAAAATAAAAATAAAACTCTTCTTCCTGAGTCAATCCTATCAGACATTATATTGCTCGCTTCACAATTAAATTTTTTTCAGGGATTACAATGAAAATACGAAATAATATAGGCAAATTCTATATGTATTATATAAGATATATTCTTGAGATTCGTACAGTTTTTCTAAAAACATAACATTATCAAGGAAATATTGTCATGTGATCAATTATTTCAATTATCAATGACAAGACATAGCAAATATGATGAGGGAAAGTCACGATACTACACGTAAAAACAGTTGTCTGTTTGTTACCCACAAATTATTAAATTGAACACGTTCTCAATTTTGTAAGTAGCAGAACACATGTACACTTGGAATTGTAAAATTTTTACAGCCACATTTCAATTACCTAATTATGCTCAAACATTAAATCGTTATTTCGAATTTCAATAAATCGGAATCGGTTGGATCAGACTTAAATCTAGAATTGCAAATAAAAGTCATGTTCTTACAAAATTCTTTTCATCAAGGTTTACATTTGTTAATAAACAGGAAGGATTTCATTTCCCTTTCTTTCTTAATAAATAATAAGGATTGTTGCCGCCCCTTAATTCGACATTCATCAAAATGCAACGCAGAAATTTCCACTATCAGAATGATTAGCCACACTCCATTCGATAAGGTACACATCGACATGTTTTCCCGATCACCAATTTATATAAAGATCCTCGAGGGATTAACACTCGGATGATTCATCAAAATAACTTTGGGACTGCTTAATTTTTAACGGCAGCCTAGTTCAATAATTGCACTGCAAATAGAGAATTGGAGATTGGGCGCGATTAATTTATGCCTCTCTCGAAATAACGGCTCTATGACATCCACTCTATGACGTCGTTTGAAAAACTAATTATCGCCGGTTGCGATGCTGCCATCGAAAGGCGGGGAAAATTAGACTTTGGTTGGCCAGAGCCAGATGGAAGAAATTTCATTCGCCATTGATATTATGATAACGCTCTCAGTCTACTGTGGATCTATAAACGCAAACCTTCACCATTATTGATCTTCGGCATCGGTGGGAACAATTAACCCGGGCTTCAGCAATTCCAAACAGAAGCAGCTGTGGAAGGGGCAAAAATGAAAGGTTTTTGTAGGCGTCGGATGCTTCTACGGGTGCGATAGGAAACAAAAGGTTTCTCCGTGGAGAGAAGGGAGGTCAGTAAGGAATGATTGATTGATTGCCCCGTTTATTGGGATCCATCTCAAATGCAGCTGGCCCGTATTGGAAGAGGGGGTTGTCAGCAGAAAGAATTGAAAGGGAGAGATGAAGACTTTTGTGTTGAGGGATAATTTTTTTAATTGGAAGGAGGTGAAACGCGTTTTCTTAATTCTTTTCGACTCTCTTGAAGGAGAGAACTTTTTTATTGGAGGCCTTTTTCTCGGGGTGATCGTTATTGCGTCTTTTCCGGACAAAGAAAGTGAACCTTTGCAAACGGAGGAAAAGCGTCTGAAAGAAGCGGATTTCCTTTGAGCGCCTAAGATTTCTCGCTGGATTTTTATCAGAAATATATTATTATAAAGGTTTCAGAGTGTAAAACTAGATCGATTAAGCAGAATTCGGAAAAGTTGGGGTAACAGCAGTGAATTCATCTATCTATCACCGCTATTAGTAGAATAATCTTATATGGATCTATTAATTATGATTTATATATTCATTTGACGGTTTGTGCTATTTTTGCTTGATTTTTCCGCAATCCTTTCTTTTCTTGGATTCATATCTTTTCATTTTCAGTACTTTTTCTTCTTTGTATTTTGATTTTCTAATTTTTATTCTTGCATTATGTACTGACTTTTTCCTTCTCTTTGTTTTCTCTTTTCCTTTATTTATTCTGTGAAGTATTAAAGCGAAGCAGGAGGTTAGATAGAGAAAAGGCCCTTTTGGACCTTATGATGACACTTTAAGGGCCCATCAATCTTACGATGTATTAGGGCATAGAAATTTATGCAAAGATATTTTCATCTCCCAAAAGCTGTCAAAATCACGATACAAAATAAACCGAGGAAATGATTTTTCAAACACTATTCTTATTATGGAAGGAGTATCAAAAGGCATCTTAGCTAATCAATTTCGATATTGAAATGTCTTTAAGAGTGTTTTGCAATGTTCTGAAAAAAATGTCGATCGAATATTTACATTTAATTTGATTGGAATTATTCCTTCAAATAAAATTTTTCGGTCCCTCATCATCTTTTAATTTGCTTTTACAATTACTCAATGTAATATTTGGGAATAATATCGTTTTTTTCAGAAAAATATTCAAAAACCTTCGGGATTCACGTAGTGGAGCAAATAAAACAGTTTTTATACCTACGGAATTAAGAAGGCTATAAAATGTATCTTCTGGTTCAATATCTAAAATAAATATATAAACTTAAATTTAAAAATTCAAAGGATTTAAATTGATTTATCATTACTTATTTAGAATTGAAATGAAAAATTATACATAAATTCGCCAACGGTGATTATTAGTATGTCGAATTGATTAAAAGTTAAGAGTTTCCTATATAACATGAAGATAACTCATTCCAAGGATCAAACTATTACCCTTCATATAAGATTAGGTACATTTTCGTCATTAATAGATATCTCGGAAGAAGCAGTTGGCCTTGCTTTCACTCCTCTAATGAGCAAAAGGATTAGCGTCGACGAATACTGCAAAAAATACTGACGTTTGATGTAAGTCAAGAAAAGACTTTCTCGCGGCATAAAATATGAAAGATGTGAATATCTAAAGGAAATACGCTAATTAAAATGCTTTACGTGGTATAAACGTCAATTATAGCATCAATGACGAGCGATAAATGTTGATTGTGTTACTATCGAATGCTGGATTCAATTAGAAGATTGGAATCTTTCGCAATGAATTAGCACCTTGGATGGAGATACAACGTTTATTACATAAAAAGGAATCTAGTTTAATTTTGCGAAATAGAACGGGAGATTTGTATAAGTATGTTAAGCAATGATGAATATCAGTATCAGATAATTAATGTAGGAAGGAACAGAAAAAGGATGTAAATATAAAATTCTATCTTTTGAAAATCTGTATTATTAAGAGCTTAGTATATAGTTATTCGCTAACGAGCGAGTTTTTCACCAATGTGATTAACACGGTTTATTAAGAAAATATTTTATTTAAATTCTACATAATTTATTTATTTACATATATCAATTTTTGCTTTTTTGAATTATTTAAAAAACTTCCTTTTTAGCTAACACCCAGTCTTTATATTCAATTCTGAATCGATTTCTGATCAACATTTACAATATCCAATGAAATGACTTCAAATCATCACTTTATATTTGATTAAATTAAATTCCATCGAATTTCTAATGTGGTATGAAAGGAAACCTAAAAGGCGGAATAATTTTTTCTACGACGGATCAGATTTTTAATTACACGTTACGAAATTCGACTAGAATTTTTTGAGCTCGAATACGAGATAAAATCTGAAGCCATTCCACATCTGCTTGCATCATCCCACCGCAAAAATCACGCCAAAACACGCTCCAAACCCTTATTTGGCGCAATACCACAGATGACTTAGTTCGCAACTCTTGAATCTCAAAAAAGGATCCATTCCATTCATTTTCACCGCAGTACAAAAATTCAAGACCGCGATAAAGAATTCCCCGAGCGAAAAACAACCACCGCAGCTGCCAAGAATTCCACCTCATTCAACCCCCTTCCGCAGATTAAACAGAAGAGGGAGGAAAAATCACTTTTTCTCAAAGACGCGAAGTTGTAAGTAGTGGAGCGAGGCTTTGACGCGATTGCTACCAAGTATACTGCCCAAATGCAACGGCATAATCTAGCCTGGCTTTAGCTTCGTAGCGCTTTACAGGCCGAAGCCGTTAGCCTACTCTTCTCATGCATTAGATCCCCTCCTTCCATAGCCATCAGCTCAGTCGGCCGCCATTTAATCCTTTGGCGCCGCCATAGCTTGCTGTAGCAACGGTGCCGGTCAAATGGGGTTTCTGACGGCAAAACCCAGACCACTTTCCTCCCCCACCACCGCGAACGAACGCTCTAATGCTTTCGCTATCTGCGTCCACACTCTCAGTGGACGAGGAACATCGCCCGTAACTCGCGTTCCATTTTCGATTCGCCCTCCCTCCGCCGACTTCTCCATTGCGACACCTGTCCATTTTTTGGCGCATTCCCGATGCTCTCCTGTTTTACATTTTTCCCCGCGCGGATTGTACTTTTTACCCGGTGCGTAATCGCGCCGCGTTTTCCCCGAAAGGCGGAGATATAAAAGTGAACGCATTAGGCGGGTTTGACTTCCCCCTCTGCACAGAAGGCGTGCTCGTTAGGATCCGCACGTTTGTCTCGCAAATGCATCTCTCTGTACGTTGCCGTGTGTGTGTGTGTAACGAGATGGCCCTGGTACAGCGACTGGGCGTGAAAATGAATCAATAAGCGGGGACTTGGGAGGATGGGAGGAATGAGAGAAAAAAGGATTTAATTGAATGATTAAAGATGGGGTGGAGGGGGAGAAGAATTGTGCAAACAAAGAAGGGAAGGCGTGTAATTCCAAACCTAACGAACTTTAAAAAAGAGCAGATTCGGCTTTGGGGAAATTTGTAGCGATTCGGAAGTGGAAAAAAAGGTAACGGTGGAAATCTCGTGGAATGAGGAGGTATCGCATTATCTAGGCAAATGGTAAATGCTGGGATGAAGGGATTAATCCATTCCATTTTACGTCCAAAAACCAAGATGAGAAAGAAATTTTTGTATAATTTTCGGGATTGTGAAGACTGGAGTTTCAGCTAGCACCTGCGTATTTTTAGACGCATTCATTTTAATACAAGTTCTCAAAAATATGAGAAAACGGCAAATTGACGAATGACACAGGTGACGGCAGATTAGCAATAGCAGCGTTCAAGTACAATTGAATCACATTACGGCACTCATAACATGAACATTTAATTCTCTTAGCATGAAATCTTAATCAATCATCGACTAATAAATAACTCTAACCAAACTTATCCAAAGTATGCTCCACGTATTTAATCTTGGGGGGAATCAGAATATTTTATGTTTTTAGTATTTCATGTGAAGAGAAAATCGGAAGTGAAGTTTAGTTTGTTGGCATTAAATCGATTACAGTGAATTTTTAGAAAGTAAGGAGAGATATATAATTTGAGCAGCTAAACCTAAGAAAACTGCAAATTATTACGTTTTGACTGACTTTTTGGTAGCTAAAATAAGATTAAATGTACATAATTGTAATGTTTCGATAGCTTTACCAAAATTTTTTCCGAAGTCAATGCGCATGCCATGAACATCCGTTCCATTAATTTCACTAAAATTGTAATTTTATTTCCATTAAAATTTAAATTAGGTATCAGTAAAATCGAGAGATAATGGAACAAAAGTTGGAGAAACACAATCCAATATTCTACCATCACTTTGTGGAGCCTTTCAATCTGATCCATACTGATACATCACACATAGTATTACGGTTTCTAAAAACTTTACATTGTAATTGAAACTGTAAGCTGTATGAATCTCTCTAGCCACTCTCGAAATGTAAATAACCGTACTCAATTTCTTCTCATGATGCGAGCATTGTGACAAAGTCTCCTTAACTAAATAATATAAATCGAATCATTTCAGGAAAAAAGCAAAATATTCACAATTTCAAAGCAATAATAAGCATGAATAACTAAGAAAAAAGAATTAGGGTTGTACTCCCAGTTATGATATCTTTGCATGTTCTTGGATGCATGCAGGTGCAAGACCAATAATTTATTTCAATCCATTATAAATGCTTAAAAATGGAGGCGATCAAAAATTAACCAGAAAAATCTATGTGATGAAATCATAAGAGCTTAAAGTCGAAATCTATAACGAAACTACCCCATCCACAACGTAACACTCCTTAGGTGAAATGGACACCTCCATGACAGACTCCTCTGATAAAACAGCTAAACTTTGTTCTTTAAGAAAGTACATACATAATTAGGTTACATTGACATTCGATTTAGAGCATTCCCAGTCATCCTATGAGTATTAAACAGAATAATTTGTACCTTTTTATCCTGATTTCTTTCCAACTATATCGCAGTGCGACACGCTAATACAATCCTTCAGCTCATTGAAGCAAAAATTTGGGATTATTGAGCTAATGTAAAGAGTTCAGAAAAAATGGATCCACATGATATTAGCTGTTCCAGAAGAGATACATTCACAGAACGATGCATTTATTATAAATCTCTAAATTATATGACGTCCTGAAATAAGCCCAGGTCAGCCGTGAATCTACGTTGACTTTAAGGAAATTTATAAGGGTTTTTAAGTTTTAACTAAGCCTACTATAAAAGTTTTTAAAACCCTCACGGATTTTTCGTAAGTTCATAATTACTATAAAGTTAATCCTGACTATATAGTTTTACAAAATTATTTGAATTCATAAATTCGATTAAAATTTTACCGATATAAGGAAATTCAGACGTTTGAGCAGTTTCTATTCTCAACAACAACGAATGACTCTGAAATTCGCTGCCCAATCATAATAAAATGCTCAAAAAATGGAGTAATATGCAACTTCTCAAAGCACATCCGCGTGAATTATGCCATAATAATTTGACGGCGAAATCCGAACTGTAATTCTTAGCCCACGGGCCATATTACAAGTCCAACGGGAATATCCACCGCAGACACGCTCCCTGTCGAAAAGACTTGGGAAAAAGCGATCCACGCGTAAACAGAGTAGGAAAACAGCCCTCTCTGGTGCATCGCCTCCGAAATGGGCGCTTTAATGAAAATCCACCGCCAACAAGCGTTGCGAAGGACACTCGGAGTACCGCAAAAAAGGCGAAGAACGAGAGTTCTGCGAAGGGATTTTGCATTTGACGGCGGCGCGTGAGAGAGAAAAAAAAGAGGGTCAACCCTCTGCCGGCCGAAATGAGCACGTTTGGCGGGAACTGCGTGCAGAGAAGAATTGTGCGCGACAGATAATCCGGGAATAAATGATGCACTGTAATGGAGATGTCCATCGATCCGCCACTTGTATGAGTTTCGGAGAAAATGTCAAAATTTTATGGACGATGTTTGTTTAATTAAAATGAAATTCTACGGAGAGGAGAGTTTTGAAATGGCGGCAAAATTATAACAGTTATAATTATTTCTACTTTACGGCAGACTGACTATAAGGGACAGGATATTTAGTACAAAATAATTTGTTATTTTATAACATGCAGAGTGTGAAACTGATGTTTATATTCACATATAACAGGATTAAATTAATCCAATTATAATTAATCATCTATTAAATGGATGAAAAGCCAAGAAATATAGAAGATGTATCCTTCCACTATAATAAACGCAATACCTAGTGATCGACTATGATTGAATTCTATGGCCACAATCTGAACTACTAATGCGAAAATCATTCATTAAAAGTTCAATTTAGTATTTTTGAGTTCTAAATTGCATCAATGATCTAAATAAACTGAATAATAAAAATAAATAAATCAAATCTGAATAAAAATCTATCGATTTCCTTGCACACATCTATTGCGAAGGTTATTTTGAAGCTCAAAACAGATCGTTACTTAATAATATAATAATATCTTTATTTAATCCTAAATAAACTTTGCTTTTTTAACTTAATGATAATATATCCTATAAAATAAATCTGCATTGAAATTAATTCTAATGCTATTTTCAGTTTATGGGATGAATTTTCGCTGATCTGAGAAATATTTACTGTGAGTTTAACTTCAGTTATGCACTCGTGCAACACGCTTTTGATCTTTGATAACTGGTTTCTGAGCATAATACTGTACAAACTATTTCTAATTTTCTTCTCTCATTTGACCTAGTATCATATACTTCAAATTACCGAAATACCCTCATTCGCTACTTCTATTCCTAACGGTCATATATATTTTTTGTAGTCCGAGATTACAAGTTTTTCACATTGATAATTCTGTAGGTGAGAAAAAAGCACATTACCTCACTCCTTCTCTTTCCTACGCTCTCCTTATTGGTAGTTATGAGTGAGTGTATGAGGTACAACCGGCCTCCAAGCTGAATATTAAGCATATAGTAGGTACGTCAAATTCTTCCTCGTGATCCGAACCTATAGAGCGTTTAGTTTTTCTAGTCAGTAATGATGTATTAAATGGGAAAGAAACCCCACATATTTTTACGCGTATTACAAGAAGAGCATCAGGTCGTCTCTGTGGGTTGTTATTAGATTTGACTTCTAGGCTACCATTAGAAGATTTCTGTTTTCAGCAATAAGTCTGACTAGAATAACTGAAACGCAGTATAGTATGGATACGCAGCCTATAACAAGGAAACTTCCCTGAAAATCAAAGATACAAATCTGTAAGGAACATTTGCGGATGAAGAGAAGGTATTAAACATTGTCCGATAGCGGCGAGAAAACCAAATGAGAGAGGAATATGAAAACATGACCGGGACTCGAAGCAAGGACCCACACTTTCCACTCCTTCCGGAAGTGGACTGAATTCAATTTTTCGCTGGGATTCGAACCAATGACCGTGGTATTTACACGCATGAAGGAGACCTCTCAGAAGAAAAAGCGACGCTAGAGAAATTCAAACGAGGAAGGGAGATAGATTGGCGTGCGGAGTGGATTGGATTTTGTTTTGTACGGAATGGGTCACGTTGTCAGAGGCAGAGAGGGAAGCGTTAATTGCGACTGTGTGGAGGAATAAATGAGGGTGGGGGAGTGAGCGTGGGAGGTTTAGACGGGGACCGTTGTTTGCATCCGTGTGTTCCGCCTGTGAGACGTACTGGATTATATTTCCAAATGGAGGCAAAGGTATGAGTGTGTGTCCCGAGAATGTTTGGTCAGTGCGAAGGGAATGATAGATTTTCGGAGCTGTGTTTCCCCTCCGACTCTAAATATTTCGAATGAAAGCGATTCTTTTTATCTCTTCGTTGCTGGAATTTTTCCCGGTACGGAGTTTAGTTGGTGACATATTACCTGCCATAAAAGCACATAAATCTCGTGGAGATGTTCGAAAGTTTGGAGTAAATTATAAAGAAGAAGAGTCGGAGGTAATCGTAACCTTGTTGGCCTTATTAATGTTTCCGGGATAAAGAGACCACTGGCGTAATTAATCTCGAAAGAATGTGCTGATTTATTGAAGAAAGCCAAAATGTATTTGATATGAATATATATAAATTCACATTCAAAAGTTTTCTTAAATTTATGAAATGAGTAATCGTTGCACTAAATATTTATTTATTTATTTATTTATTTATTTATTATCAAATCGCTGCAATTTGGCCATTTGGTCAGGTGGCAGCGGTGAAGGGGGACCAATCTATATTACATTTAATTGCCTGGCATTCGCCCAAAGACGGGAGGAAAACCCCTCCAAAAACCTCCCGCTTATTATTTATAAATATTATTTATGTAAGAAGTTTATATGATAGAAAATTTTAGGATACACAAATTATTAGTGAAAAACCTAAATATTACTACTTAACGTAAGGTAAATAGCCAGTTAGATCTTTAAATTACTATTCCAAAATTTTTCATGAGATACGTTCTTTCTTTCGCTACGAATATCTTATGATAGGAAAAATAGCTGCACACTCTATTTCTACATAATAAAACCGAGTAATTATTTCCGTGAAAGAACAACATAGTTATGAATTGATGAACATTTATGAACCGTTAGTTAATATTGAGTGCTCCCTCTAATTTTTCAACTGCGCATTGTGAATGTAACAGGGTTAATTTTTATGTTCCTTCCAATATTCATTACTTAATGGCAAACGAAGATTTTTAAAATAGAAAATATTTTCCCTCCGATTTTTTCTTACGTTAAGTATTTCTTTGAAAAGACAAATGAGAACAATTTGGTGAATAATTTAATATTTCATACCCACAGTAAAATGATCTGTTAGACCCTATTTTTCAGTTCGATTAAATTTCAGGGCTTAAAGCACAGCAATGTAAACTACCAAATAGATCAGCATTAGAGATTCGGTAAATACCGCTAATTCCCGCAAATTTCCAATTTCGATTGGCTTAATATATTCTCGCGAACCTCGAACCGAACTCCACTACAAAACTCTACTAAATCCCAGAGGGATGCTGAACTGGACGCAAAGAAAAATTAATTCCATCTAATAGCGAATTTCAATATTTCCCCTGCTCTATTGAATGAAATTGGTCAGCTCAATCCAGCGATCGCGGAAACATAACACCGCGAAGAAGAGAAAACTCAAGGAATAGCTTTAAATCATCCCTCCGTCTTCCCTCTCTGTCCACACCTACCGCCTGTATTCCGCACTCCCAACCATTACTCCCACATCCAATTAACTTTTGTGTACTCTCAGTCTTTCCTGCCCCTCCCCTTTCCCCTCCATTAGTCCCCTCCTACGCCGACAATTTATCCTCCACCGCCACTCCTCCACCAACTTTTCTTTCAAGCAAAGCCTTCACCACGCCCTCCGCAAAACCCCTTCCCCTCATTGTCTCTTTATATTTTTCCCTTCCTTCCTCGGCTATTCCATTGATTAATCGGGCACAATCTTCTCTTTACTCCCATATCCTTCCCCTCCTCACATATCCCACGAAAACTTCCTTAGAACGCGGGAGGGGGAGGAAATAATTCGCCTTATCTCCTTTATGTTCTGCCATTTTTATACATCGCGGAGTGGATCTAGAAGGGATTCCTCTCTCTCTTATAATGTTTTCCCGCTTTAATGGCTTCGCGGGTTTGGATATGTTTAATTAATGGGCGGAGAGAATAGTGCCGCCGGAGGATAATGATCTAAATGAAGTCATGTTTGATGAGGGGTGGAGCCTTATCGAAAACGTATTTTCCTTTTGTTATTTAAGGAGAGTATCGACTCGGAGTTATGGAATAATTTCGAGCCTCTGATGAAGGCATTAACGCTAAAATATGGGATCCATAACAGGTATATTAATCATCGCGATGAAGCTTTTAGACCTAAATACTATTCTTTCGAGCATTCATTTCACCTTCGTCTACATTTAATGGTGAAATTGGTGATACAGTAGTTAATGGATTAATACACTTCGCTCACCACTAGCCACGGAATACATTGGCGTGAGAAATCTAAAAACAGTGCAACTAATACATTATTTTTTTAATTAACGGTAGAAAAATCAAATGGCATTTAAATTACAGTGGAATTGTTCGTTATTGAATTATTCTTCCTAAAGTTATGTTAGAGTGATTTGATGGCGCCAATTTTCAATACAAGGAGCCCCAAACTTAAGCACCTCATGTGACCATCAAGAGCAAATTAATCCTTCTATAAACCAATTTGAAGAGTAGAATAGGCGTATGATGAATCCATTTAGACGACAATCAGTGCCATAAGCTAATTTAAGCATAAGTCAATTTACTGGAAATAAGCAAGGTTACTTATCATATTGATTAGACCCACCATGTCTTTCTTAAATCATTTTAGAAAGAATGCCAATTTTTAAAAATAGGCAGAATTTCTTCTAATCACATTAATAGGCTATGTGATTGTTATCTCCGATGCATAGAGTCAAATTTCGTAATGTTATGTATGTAACGCAAAAAAGCATGTTATTTCTGTAAATATTTAGGTTAGATCCGAAATTCCCCTCGTTACTTATCTCCTTTTTTCCTTCCACGAAGGATGGTCGTGGCCGTAGTGGCGCACCGAAAAAAATCTCGCCGACGTTGAAGACGTCGCGGGAGACAGTGAAAACCCCAAGACAGTTAAAAAAAGGAGCCCAGGGCTAACAGACGCATTTATCATTATACGAGAAATAATAAAATGTAATAAAAACATCTCCCTGCCTTGATATATGGTCAGCGCGCAGTTCTGATGCTTTCCTTCCCCAGCCAATTTGCTAATTATATCCACACACTAGAAGCTTCCACGCAATCAATCCTTAGAGTGGCTTTCATTAATCAAAAATCTTATAAACCCTCCCCTCCCACAGTCTTCCTCACATAAATTGGCTCCCCCTTCCACTTCTCCCAAGTCCAATCAAATCATCCATAAAGCAACCGCAGCTCTTCTTGCATGACCGGAAGTCACTATGGCTCTCCTTCTCCCGTGGGACTCCGAATCACTTAAGAGGCTAAGGTCCATTTGCGCAACCAGAAAGAGTCTCAAAAGGAATTATAACGTCTGAATATTAGGTAAGTCGTGGGCGGTGTTATTTCGTGATTCACAAGTGACGCCGCCTAATATAATTCGGCTACACCACGATGATTTTAGCCTAATTAACCTTCGAAGGGAGTGTAAAGCTACATATCCTCTAATATCTGCCACGAATTGAAAATAACACGATTTTCTTCTTACAGACAAATGACCAACAGTCAATAAATATATAACAGAGCGACAACAAGTAGATGGGAGCGCAATACTGAAAATAAGTGCAGTTGAGCGATAAATGATTGATAACAAGCGAAAATGCAATAACTTCTACATCGCTTTACTATGATATAGTTTAGTTTTATTTATTACTCCTTCAATTTAATACATGATTAATTAAATTAATTATTTTTTATAAATTATTTAAGTTATTAATAAATGAGTTTATTTTCATTTCATACAACTAACAATTCAAGGAATATTTTATGCTCTTACAGAGATAGTAAAATATTTAATTCCTTGTCGAATAAAATTTTTCTTATATTTTTTCTGATTGATCACTAGTCTACATGAATATTGTTAAGGAATTTTTTTACGAAAAGAAACAAAGGATACACATGCATATGGCTTAAAATGAACTAATTCAAGAGTTATATACCCTCATGTGTAGACAATTTTCCTTAATTCTAAGTAAAAAAGATCACATAAAAAAATCAATATTATTTTTATAACATAGAATTAAAGGTCAAAGGTCACAATCGGCTTATATCTCGAGATAAAAGAAATTAGTTAATTTAAAAATAATTGCGTCATAAGAAAGGAATGACCGAGGATAATTGTAATGCACGGTGGATTAAAAACACACATCCGATTGTCAGTTACAGAATCGCTTCAATGCCACCCAAGCGTTATTTCGTAGATTCGAAGAAGGAGAACTAAGAAATGATTCATTATCCTTGAGTAAACAAATCGTGTACATACAGACACATACTCGGCCACGCACGTCCCTGTTGTTGAAAACAGAACAAACTCAGTATCCCTTCCCAAACCCTCCCTAATTCCGCTTTATTCTTACCCCTCACCCCAAGGTACATAAAGACCGCAGCAGTCATGTTCCGAGGCCATGAGAAATGGGGCAAACCCATTGGCTGATTAGCGGCACGGCGACGCCGCCACCAACGATGCGTATATCTCCCTCTTTCACCCCCTTCGCCAACCCCACCTGAGACCCCACACACGCCTTCAATACATAATCTTGCACTTCGATCGTCCATCGATTAATGAGAATATATATTGCGGAGATTTGGAGAAAGAAAGGACTCTCTTAGGTTCGATTTCCGGTCGTAGCCCTTATGCGCTCTCAGATGTCGATAAACTTTTAATACAAAAAGAAATCACTGAAGTAATGTTGGCACGTAAGAATGGGACAAATTTAACATCTAATATTTAACATAAAAAATTTCGCTATTTTAATGTAATACAATTCCTTTTCAAGAGTAGGAAAATCTAATATTTTGAATGCAGATATTAGTTTTTAGATTTATAACTAATTTAAAAGGCGATATTTGGTAGCGAAAGAAATACAATTAAAATTCAAGGATGATAAATGACAATCTGAAAATAAATATAGGTGAATATTTGATTATAATTGAATTAAGAGAATGATTATCATTAGTTGAAAAATATTAATAATTCCATCTAATATTTTTACCTACCCAAGGTCTTGTTTCTACATTTATCAAAAAATGAATAAAATGAGATAATAATAAAACGTGGCATGAATTATTACATTAGTAAGTCAATCATAACTTACCAGGAAGTCATGTTTCACGTATAAAATTCAGCTTTAACGAATACTTCAAAAAACTGATCTGCGATAACTCTATGAATTTCTTAAAATTTCCCATGATGGATACCTTTGGCATTTGCTAATTGAACATGATCCAAGACGAGTGATCAGAAAGCGATCAAAGTATTAAAGCATTCCAAGCAAGGAAAGCGAAGTATTTTAATCAATATAACCATAATTATCTACACAATTACGGACAGCTACAATTATTGCCCACGTAGCGGAACAAGAATGCTGAACAGAAAATCAAGTAAATAATTGTCTTGAAAACGGTAATAGAATAACCTCGGGCTTTTATCCTTGAGAGAAAAGCGCTAAACAAGGGAAAACAATTTCGCTTTAGCGATTTCACCTCAAATCCAGCAGCTCAAGGGAGCGAAATCCGTGTATCCTACGAATAATTTTTACTCCTTACTTCATCCTAAAAAACTAGGCGAAAAATAAAAAGATTCGGCATAAAGTAGTACATCCGTCCTATCCTCGATAATTATTGAACGGTCGTTTTGATCAGCCACCCCCTGAGGGCATTTCCTGGAAACGCGAAAACGCTCACAAGGGTGAATGGGTTATACAATTCTCTCTGTATCACTTATCTCTTCCCCCGCGGCTACACAGAATCCTCCTCCGCCCCCTTCTGATCCTTCCCAATCGCTCGAACAAACAGCATTCATCCATTCGACACAAATGCGAGGTTCTCATCCGAAACGGGATTAAGCAGAAGGGAAAATGAGAAGGAAGGGGGCGTTACATAGGTGGAGAAGGGGATTGAGGGGGGAAAAATAAGGGATGAAAAGATGTAGGGAAGAAGTGGGATCGAGAAAGTGAAGGAAGGGGATATAAAACGGGGGTTAAAGTGTAACAAAGCGAGGTGTGAAGGGATGAGAAAAGGGGTTGAATTGTATCCGAGGAAAGCCTTTGCTAACCTCGGAGGGAATGATCAAATGTGGAAGAAAAATTAAATTCCTCCGCAGCTAGATTCGTTTTTGTTTTCCCCATCCGCTTTGCTTTTGGAGGATTTGCCGCCACCGTTCCCCGCCGATCCCTCGATTTTTTTCGCTTTATTTTTCGGTTATAGATTGTTATTGCACGCTGATCCCGATGAGAGTCTATTTTTGTTTCTGTTGACCGTTGACTTAAGGACGATCCAATGGAATTTGGGATAAAAACCTCGTTTATTTTCACGATAATTAAGCGTCTGTTCGTTCCGCCGTAACTGGAGGACATATCTCACTCGGATAGAGAAATTTGCATCGTCGTTATATTTCATTTAATCACGGCTATGGGCGCCTGGGAAATGGATTATAATGAATTAAGGAATTCATCTTGGTTCTCGAATTTTTTAAAATTATCATTGTGTTATTGCTTCCACGTATGGATCAGTGACAAAAATAACGGAAAAATACTCGTAATAATCACTTTGCTCAGTGAGTTTCTTTCCATAAATATATGACACCTAATGATGGAGAAGTTGATTCATTAAGCCTTCGAGCTGAACTAAAGAGACAGATAATTAATTTACATACATATTCCCATATTCCTAAGAATTTTCAATAAATTCCATTACTCGTAAGATTTTCGTTCCGAACACATCTTGTGTGCGTTGTTTAAGAGAAAGAACAAAAAATATCTGATTACCACGACGAAGAATTTTTTACTGGTAAAGGAATGACAAATAAGCTGAAATACTTGGCTGGGCCAAATGTTTTTGGATCAGTTCAGTTAATTGATTTGAATAAATTTTATACGCAACGGAAAATACTTCAGAAAAGTAGTTCTCAAAATAGTTCTCAGGATCATGATCACAGTGAAAATAGACTCGAGTAGATACGGTTGTAAACTTAAAAATACTAGATTCAACGGATTCAAATTCAAGTTTGGTAAAAGCCTCAGCGAAATGTTCTATCTCAAAAGGCATTTCGATAGCTATTCCATTAACCTTTGTTTTCCCGCATTTTCGTCCACATTCTTCTCCCTCTTTTTCATTTCAGCGGACGTTAATTCTGCACCCCACCCACACTGCGTCCACCTCAATCCATACCCTCGATAGAGCCCCCCCAATCACCATCGCCGCCTCCCCATTCCGATCCTTCGTCACTAGAGCGAGAGTCAAGAAGCCGCCGCATTTGGAGCAAAATTTCCTCCGCGAAACATTTATCAATCAATCAATAAATAAGGGACGAGCGGAACCATGTCCTGGACGTTGAATCCCAAGGATCTCCGCCACAAAAGGCACTTTTAAATACTACCTCTCGTTCGTTGCCATGAGAGAAAAACACAAATCCATCCGACCCCCTGTCACTTCGCTTCCTCCGTCCACACGCTTTCTTCTCCCAACTATAAAGCGGCTTCTTTGGAAAACCGCGCTATTTTGTTTTTCCCTACTTTCTTTCCCATCCTCGACACTTCCACGTCCTCCTTTGTTTGATTCAATGAATACCTTCCCTTTTCTTTGAAGACGGTTTCAGGGTGTAACTAAGGATGGAATAAGAGAAGTCCCCAGACGATGTCTCCTCCAGTTTTTCGCTCTATAATTGAAGCAATTGCCTTCAGATAATTAGGGATGATTTTTGCCGTTGTTCATTTATTTATTTGGCGATGAGGGAACGGTGCAATCTCCTTATCTAGTTCGCATACTGAATTGGAGAACTGCTTTCTTACGTGACTCACCGTTGAGACTACGTTTTTATTCATCACGCGATTAATTATCCCTGAGGATATACTTGCTTCAATTGAGTACAATATTTAATGGTAAAGTTTAGATATTTCTGCAGAACGTATATCTTCAAAGAGGTATTCAACATGGTCACCGTAAATATTTCGCGAAAATGGAATTCTGAAAATCACAGGCTACAGAGTGTTCAATTCTTAATCAGCACAAGTTTATTTTGATTCCACATTAAAGAAAAGAACTTTGATGCATATATCCAATATAAAAGATATGCTAATTATTTGTTCCGCGTCTTCGTAATTTAATTGAAAAATACCACCCGTGAAAAATCATACGAAACCTAGAATGTAAATCATGCAAGACACAAAACTTAAAACCCTTCACATTTACATATCAATCATTTGAAGAAGAATCAAACAAACATTACTTGGTACTACCCTTCTAAAACTTCACTAAGATTTCTCAAAGCAATTAAAAGCAATTGAACGTTTTCAACTATTTCGAAAACAAATTATAAATGTTAGGAAAAAGAAATAATCACTGGTAGAAATATATTTGCGTTAAACCTTCCCGACATTCTTTTCACTAAAGTTGAATGATTTACTCTCAATTTACGATCACCGATTCGACTATATCTTACATGATTTTAGTACGAAGAGTCTTTGATTTTATTTACTGGAATAAATGAGAATATGAGTTAAAAAATACAGAGTAATCCTTTGTTACCTAGAGCCTAAAACCGTCTTAGAAATGAGATCTCGATTCCAATAACTAAAAGATATGTAAACACAACTGGGATAATTTTCCAGTAAGAGCTCGGTATCGTTTCTACCTTAAGGTATATTAACCTTTTGAGATTCTTCTACATTATTTAGATCAATTAAATTTAGTCCGTGTTTTTTCCCTACGTTTTACACCCGCGCTTCGGAAATTAATCCGAGAGTCCGGAGCCATTAATTCGGTTTACTCGCGGAATAAAATTCGCGCAAATTGTCTTGCCGCTTCATCATTTTGTCCGGAGATTTTCATTGCTCGATAAAAAGCTTCCGTCATTAACTGGTGGAGAGTGGCCTTTATTCGAAAGTGATCTTCATTCGGACGAAAGAATTATGACCGAGTTATGTTCGGAAGAACACCTGAGACGGAACGGAGTTAGGGGTCAGTAAGCTCCAATGGGAAATTATTTTTCATCTTGATTAAGCGGAAGGGATAATCGAAAAGAAGACATCCTCGCTAATTAACAGAATCCCATCCTTTTAAATTAGCGCGTATCGAGAATTTGATTTTAAGATTTACCGTCCGAAGGATTAATGGAATCGGTTTCTTTTTCAAAGTCGGTTTGCTATGAGTCGCTCTCAGAATGATTCAGTACAAATAAATGCTTTCCTTACATAGGATATTTTACTTGCTTGATAAAGAAGTTTTTCTGGTAAACGTATGAAGGGGTAGGAAATAAAAATTGCTCAGAATTACCTTTATGGAAAAGACGCAGGAAGACTTAATTCTGAGGTTTAAATGATAAATTTTAAAGACTATTTCGATACCAATGACGAATTATTATTCACTATTCATTCTATGAATCTTTCACAGAATTTCTCTTGAGAAGCTTTTCACAGATTTTCTTACTTATAATTTCATTTCAATAACAAGCTTCGCAATTTAAATGCAAGCATTGTATTTACTGAAATCTTATAATCATACCATTAGCTTATTTAGTCAGGCAACAATAGAATTCACAATCTTATGTGTTTGACCCCACAAATGCTAGTCAATATTCAAAATTCAGATAAGCTCTACAGCCCTACTTTAAAAACGTAATATTCAAGAACAAACGGTTGTATATCGAAATTATCGTAACCCAAGATAAATGGATCCTTCAGCAGAGGTAAGAAATGTGAAGTTATTTAATATCTAGAATCCTCTAAAGTATATTTGTCAATGTCTAACAATCCTACGAAATCGTTCAAATATTGATATCTCACTTCGATTATCAGTTGCCACTGTTACCATGTAATCACACAAATCTCGATAAATGCAAAATATAAAGAAAACCTTTCAGCCCGATTCGTTAAGAGAAATCCTGCCTTCGATGACAGGTTATATACATACAAGTTTCTTATTGAGTCTCTGTCCAAAACAACATTTCTATATTTAGAAACATCATAACATTCCTCACTTCTGTCTTATTCACAATTTACTCTCTAAAACATCCATTTTATATTCAACTGAGTTCCGGTAGTGATATCTCTCTAACTGAGAGACAGTACCTGAATGTATCAAACGTCTACGGTTCCAAATATAGATGAATGGAAGCCGCGGGAAAAAACACATTTCCTTTGAAACGCTCGATTCCCCAGTTTGCAGCTAAGCTGATGATTTATCCGAGGACTAACTCCTTTCCATGCTATCCAATCACGAACTGGAGAAGTAAATCCTCATATGGACGCGTAACTTTTGAAGAGGTGTTTATGGTATTCTTACTGCTTTTGTAAATTACCATTCTGTCTATATAAATGTAATGGGAAAGCATAATAAATTTTTCTTTCTCTTTTTTTTTCAATTATGACTACTTACTAATTACGCAAAAGTATAGGAATATTATTAATCTTATATTAGAATGTATTATCCATTTCGTTTTTTTCTAAAGGTATGAACTTATAAGTAATTTTTCTCCTTTCATTACATCAATGCTAGTTTCAGTTAGGAAGGTACACATGTTTTAATTTCTCACGATTTTGAATTAAGAACGCAATAGCTACAACTCTCTCAAAATTTAAAAAGCTAGCTTACTTCAGTGCTTCACGAAGCGTCGGAAATATTATTTGAACTGCCAGCATTTTAATTGGTTAACAAACGTGATAAATAATAAAAATGTAACGAGCATTAATGTAAACATACCAAAAATTATATAACTTTACATCAAAAATGTTTTCTACGACAATAATGGGAATAACTTAATACTAGAGTCTATGTTCATTGCATACCTTGTGCTGAGATTCTGTAATTTAAGGCAAAATATTTTATCCTTGGATCGTCCACTCATTTAAGTCTTTTGATTTAGTAATCCCGATTCACAAACAGTAGCCTGATTTTCCCGAATGATTAGTCCTATCTATGTTTGTGAACTTCATCGATATACGGTTAGAATATATTTATATGTTCGAGAGCTGTACAACAGGACTGTAACGCTTTTCAACTTGATAGGTATCAAACCACGACGCTATCTCAAAGCTTAATCACGAGACTTTAAACGGGCAAAGGTCAAATCTATAGACATTGAGTTAATTTGAATTATTAAAATATAGAAGAATAAATATAGCAGCTGTTCGATAACAACATTATAAATGCGAAAAGGCTGAAATTTTCATTATGTCGTGGCTCTTTCATGACTCATGATATTTTTTGAGATATTCACAATACTCAGGGAATTGTCATACATAATAATCGAAATTTTCTGCAATTACGACTTTAAGTTAAATTCATATTTTATGAAAGTAACAGAATGGAAGCTATGCCCGTTATTTACCCAGTGTGACTAATCTCGTACCAAATGATATATTTTTTCCCATTTTTACCTTCGCGTTCTGTGAAAGAGTGTAGCTCATGCATTATTTTTCTATACTAAGATGAGTAATTCCTGGCAATAATAATGTCAGTATTATTCAATATAATGATTTCAGATCTTACTGATAAATGGAAATCCAAAAATCATCGATTGCCGTTTCAGAATTTTTTAATTTTGGAATTAAAAATACGCTCGCTTAAGAAGCTTAAAACTAATTGAACCATATATAAAATATTATGTTATAGTTTTTCGTATAAAATGCGACGATCTTTCATGAAATATGCTCTTCGTGAAGTCTTAGCAAGGAAACGCTCGCTAGGAAAACTTTCCTATTAAATTAATTTTTCATGAAAAAATATTGCGAATAATCTCGCTGTGAAAGTATTTTTGCCCTGCATTCACTAATGACTTAAACGACAAGCTAATTGAAGGCGATGCAAACACCAGAATGAAAAGGATGACATTGCCATCGGAAATATGGGTATGGGTATACGGAAAAAGAGCACCGCCCCGCGGAAAAGTATGAAAGCTCATAAAACAAAAGAACTTCGGCGAGGCGCGCGTCCAGCTAAGCTTCACCTTTACTCATGTAAAAAAGGTTTCCTCAAAGATTGTTTAGCCTCAAAAGCGATCGCAAACACGGCGGCAGTGGGGATATCGAAGAGTGAGAAAGAGCTTCCTTTGAGGATATTTTTGCCGCCTCCATACAGAATGAATTCTTTCGATAAATCGATCTCTGTGGTCGGAAGAAGGAAAGCGCAAAAGGGGAAGAATGTAAAGCAATATAAGGAGGTACCATAAATTGAGATACCTTAAGGGATTTTTAAGCCGAAGCGAGAGGAAACTCCGGTCTTGACCAAACCGAGCGCCGATGAGGAAAAACTCCCTCCGACGCTTGAATCGAATGCGTTAAACAAACTCTTAACGACTCCGTTACAAAGGACGCGATCCTGGATACTGGTCGGTATGGATCGAGAGGGCTTTCAAAATCGTGCATTATTTGTCTCAGAACTGGAAGATGTACCGGATCACACTGTATGTGAGTGGATTTGTCAATGCAGATCGGGAGAAAATAGTTATGCGAGAAGATTCGAAGTTCAAAGAACAAAAAGGAATGAACGAAAACTTATTAGAATGCGTCATCAGCAAATGAAAAATGCATGGTTTGAGACAGGGCTGGCCAGAGGCAATGAATGAGCCCTTCCAGACAGATATTTTAAAGTTGTTCATTTAAAAAAAAAAGAGACATCTGTTTACTCATCAGATATTTTCTAATAGGTATAGAAATGAACTCGTTATGCCTATCTTTATACACTTCGTATCATACGGATCTATTGTCTTTTTAAAATATATATCTGATATAATAGGAGAATTTTTACCGTAATAGCCATGAAACTACACCACGAGGAATAATAAATGCGCTCTCTAGTCATCTGAAGTAATCTATGCGTATATAATTATACTATGTGAATCTTAGATGAAATTTATTTTATCTTTGGATTTAATGCACCACTTAAAATCATGTAACGCGCCGTAGGTGGACCATCACCAATTTAAACTCGACATAATTATAAAATAAACCATCATCGTCCGTCAGTTTTTGTATTGCATTGCATTGCCCGAGGAAATAAATCAACGTTAAAGACCGAAATTAGCGTTTTCTTCGACATAAATGTCCAAATAACCACTGACAAATTGACCATTAAAAACATCAAAAGCAGGACAAAAACGAAGGAAACCCTCGACCGAACTCCAATTTCTCCTCCCTTTTCTTATTCTCTGAACCCTTTTTCCTTCGCCTATTCATCAGCCGCTTTTTAAAAACGCCCGTAAAATTCGGGAATAATCATCCGCGATCCATCTTAATCCACGGCGTCATAAGGAGAGAAATTTCCGCCAAAGGACAAATAAAGCAAAACGTCGAATCTTAGGGGGACTCCGTTGGCCTAAGGGGATGACTGATTGACCTTGTTGGAGATAAGGCGATTTCGCCGCAAAAACGGGGATTCGAAAGCAAGAGTGGCGTCCGTGAGCAGCACCTCAAAGAGCCCTCTTGCTTCGCTTTTGAACACCAATTGGAATATTTTCTGCATTCGCTTTTACGCCTTTCTTAACTTCTATCGTATTTGAAGACCATTTCTTTTCTCGTTTAATTCGCCACTTAATGGCTTATTGCGACTCGAGAGACCGTACTTAATTCGGCAATGCGACCCCAGCTCAGTATATGAGCAATCTTTGCCGCAATTTGGATGTTGCATGAAAGTAAAAGTGCATTTCTCCGTGATAAGAAATCAGCGTTACGATTAAACGGTTTCATTTATGATAAAGTAGTCGATTCAGAAGCTTTATTTCGGATCGCAGTAACAGCATTTCTCTAGACTTATGATCACTGGAATGAAGTCTGTGAATACCTAGAAATTATATTTAAAGTCAGTATTATGGGACAAATTGTAATATATATATATATATATATATTCAATTAAATTTTCTCGCAAGCTGAATACATCACTTCTTCATTTTATATGAAGCGTATAAAGAGGGGCATACCGATTTCTTTCGTTTGCGAGTGTGTAAATTTTCGATACTCAAATAAGGAACCATTTTTCATCCTAAACCACCTATATCTTACAGAGGATATGTTGGATGAATCAACAATGCGGAATTCCATAAAAGGTAAGCATGAAATCCCTCTGTATGGGGCTTATATAATAGTAGGTACCTAAGATATTATTCTATTTGAGGCATCTCCGATTTAGTTTTGAGTTTATTATTGTTTGCAATTCGACGGTACAAATTTTATCTTACCTCAAGTAGGCTTGATAGTAATATTAACTACATCAGTATTGTTTACTATTTTTCGATATTAACATTACTATCAATTAGATACATTAAAAGAAACTAGTAAAGTGTTTCACCAAGTTCGCTTACCCTGTCCATTGAGCAGATATATCAAGATAATCGATCGGTTCTTGTGCACATCCGAGAAAAAAATTACTTTTTGATTAATTTAATTAGTAAGTTTTCATTAGAACTGTACCCTTAGTAAGGAACTAAATCTATCAATTATTTCTCGTATAGGAGTCGGGAGAGAAAGCATATGGCAATGTAGGTAATAAAGCGGATGAGAATGAGATAAGGGAGAAATGGAGGAGAGAAAAAGAGAGAGCTGAGATAGATGCATTGGGGTGTTAGGGGGATATTTAAGGAGTAAGTAAGGGTCATATAAGACTGCCCATTGCGTGCCCATTGCCACTTCCAGAAAGGGGAGGAAACTCTCTCACACCATAACATCTCCCCTATGGAAAACCATAGAAAGAAAGGGTCCCGAAACAAAGCTCTCATCTCTCCCATGGGAACTGGAAAAACCCAGAGAAGGGCCCAAGTAACGCTTGCTATTCCGTACAATTTAATTGCACTTCCAGGATATTGCGTCCCTTTTGGACAGGAGATGAAATTAGATGGAAATGGTAGATCCGCAAGAAGATTGACCGCTCGATAATTTTCATTTCCGCGATAACTTCGATTCGGACGTAAGCTTGAGTTGTGATGACGACGTGCGATGCCGTAGAATACAACATGACTGAAGTACAAAAATTTAGTGAGTTTCTGTTATCTCAAAACCTAAGACTATGATTTTTCTACTACGCGAATCAGTCCATGTCGTCACGCTGAAGAATGTGGGCTACCTTCAATATGCTTCTTGCTCAGGTTTGGAAATTAAGAATTTTTACATTATTAACTTATCAATCAAAGGTAAGTTTTTACGTGAACTATATTTTTCCTTGGAAAATCAACATTTGCGTACAAACAAACTCCATGCACAAATCCCACGAGAGAGAATAATAGAATCTCATTCTTACATTGAGATATTGTGAAACTCGATATCGCCTCATCTTTCATGGAATGCCCTGTTTTTTAGGGCTTTGAAAAAGTGCCACTTACACCAGTGCATTTACATTTTTCTACATTAGAATACATCGGTATTATAATGTCTGATCAAATCTGCCTGAAACTTTAATTTAACAACTATTTAGCGGCATTCAGTGCGTAACTATTCACCCAATTAGTGAGCTTTTCACCAATATTTATCTATATATTATTTGTTTACATTATATTCACTTCCAGTTAAGGTTTGACTAGCCTCAAATAAGGTTTGTCAGAGTTAACCTGAAAGTTAAAATTAGCCTCCAGGACAAATGCAGCGTCTCGATGTCACATTCATCATTTATTACAAACTCCTGCCTGTTACCTCCAAATTTGAAGCATGCTACATATCCTACAAATTTTACCGATTAAAATCAAGAGAAGTTACTGATTTAGAGGAAATTCGCCGTCTAGGATGAGATAATATTTCAGCGTCAAAACAAAATTTAATTTAATGCCCTCATTCCAGTCTTGAAAAACGCCAACTAATTCAGCTTGTTACAAAGAATAAAAAACAGAGAAATGCGATGAAATGTCAGGAATGCTATGAAACGTGAGGAATGCGATATGATGAGTGGTTTCTCCATTGATATCCGTCGGTGTGGAATCTTCGTTAGATTTTTGCGATATTATGTGAATTTTAGAGATCGAGGACGAAAACAGTCGTCGCAGGCGTTGATTTCGCAGCTGGAATTCAATTTGAATTTGAAGGAGAAGCTATGAATTTCAATGAGTTGTAAACAGCGCCCTCTTATGAAAGAAACGGTGAAAATGAAAAGCTGCATCTTTTAAAAAGCTATAACTCCTAAAATCCGAAGGACGAGTTAGAATCACTTGTACCGTGAAATATGGTTTCCCCTCTTGGTAACTGCATTATTGTTGCAGGAATCTACTTAAAATATCAATTAAACATGCGGAATGTGTAAAAATATTCGCTGATTGAATAGTAAGAAATTATAAAAACTACATTCTGCTAAACAAGAACTTATGAATAGAAATTGGACTAAAAGACCGGTTAAATTTGTCGATACGAGCATTTTATTAAGGATGTATTTGCAAACATAGTGGTGTATACGAATGAAAACGTAATACAAATTATACCTTGACGCTGTTACATAACAGAATTGAAACGAAGTCATTAATTAGCTAAACTGATAGGAGCGAAAACAGCATTTTTCATTTAATACGAAAATTATTTTATTGGTTCGTCTTGAAAGTGGAATATGAATGAGATATGAAATTTCTTAGGAAAATTATTTCAATTTTATTCAAAGAACATAGAGTACGAAAATGACTTTAAAATATTACTACTCTCCCTAATAGGACGTTGTCAGTAGTTTCCATTTTAATACGCATATCGCTAAATTCGTACTTAGCTTTGAGGAGTATGCATACAAATTTTCATCTTTGAAATATGACCCTTACAACTGTATATGCAACATATCAAGAGACAAGGAATGAACACACTCCATACGAAGGACTCCGTTCTGTATCTCAAATTAGAAAAACATGGAATAAACAAAAACTCGCCAACGCGACATTTAACTGAGAAACGATTACAGCGAGACCTATCATTCGAATCTACAGCCATAAGCATAGTTTTACGTTCAACTCCAGACTAAGTTCTTCTAAGATAACGAGGGCAAAACCCGATAATTCCCATTAAAATTATTCCATAAACGGCAACTCCGAGAGAATGGAACGATTAATCTCCCTCTTGTCTCCGCTTTGATATGTTTATTGCATTAGGATTGCACTAATCTCCCATAAAAAAACCTTTCCTACTTACCCCTTAAGAGAAGCACGGAGACTCTGACACGCGAGGCAGGTTGGGGAAAAATAAAATCACGAGAAAAAGGCCGAAATTATGCTACGAGTTCCAGTGAGACATTCAATAACATGAGACGACTTCGGACGCTAAATTATTCAAAAATCATTTTCAAACGCTTCACCTAATTCGTAAAGCGTGCGTCAACAATTGAAACACAAATCTCGCGTGAGTCGTCATTTCGCTGCTTAAATAATAACCGTCGTCGTAAAAATGCTTCTCCGTCCCTTACGCATTTGTGCGCCGATAATATCGAGTTGGCCATAAGGGTGCCGGAGTTAACTCACTCTAATAACAGGGAATAAGAAGTCTCGACATAAAACTACCCGCTTCAATAGATCGAAAACAACCGACTATCACGAGGCTATTTCGAATTTGAAAATTCTTAGGTGATTCGAGATATTGTAATTGTAAATTCGATTCAGTGGACAGGGGAGCAGTCTTCTCATCACTGGCATTTCTATAAAACCAAATCATGTTTAGGTCAGTTAATGGTAACACAGGCATGAGGAAACGGCACGCTTCACTCCAATATCTATTACTATGATCGGTGCAATATTTGTCCCTGTACTTTGGAAGTCGTTTCATATTCTTTCGCCAATCTGATACAGTTGCATGTTCTTGACGAATTTGATTTTCTTTGCTCATTGCGTGCGATTGAAACTAAATAAAAATGCAAACAAATCCATAGGATGAATATAAAAATTATAGTGATCAAAATTCAGCAATCGCTATCGTCTTTCTTTCCTTAAATTGCTCAACCAATGAGATCGATTATCGATTCTGTTGTAATTATTCGATTTAAATGTTACTCTTCTCACACTTACGTGAAGGATCAGTCTACAAACCATAACATATACAAGTATTGATGGAATTAGCTGTCACTGCGTGGAAATTTATTATATGACAAAATAAAATAATTAGTTTTTGCAAGTATTAAAATCATATATAACATACATATCATAACAATACCATACATATGGAAATAGTCAAAAACTAATTGTAAGTATTTTCATTTTATTTTGTTATATCTAACTCTAATAGATACATATATTACACCAAATATAAAATATATAAGTTAACAAAGAAAAATCTTTCTAGTATGTGAAATTTTTAATAATTTCTCGAAAAACAACATTGAAGTAATAAATATTTATATTTTCCCGATGTAAATTAGTAGTTGGTGCAAATTGTTATTTGATACGAAATGAGAGGAGTGAAATTATTTATATATCTCAAAAAAACTATTGCCATATTCGTAATATTATCTGTAAAAGTTTAGTTAATATCAAAAGATATTAAAGATAAGTATTATTGAGAGTCATTCCGGAACGTTTCCAGATAAATATTTCGCATAATTCAAGCCGTTAATGTAACATGATAGTAGGGAGATATTGGAAAGGAACCCTTGTTCACGACTTAAAAAATACACCTAGCAGACGTAAAAATTAACTAGAGACAATGAAATCTCGTGAACTATCGGAGTGATCTAGTTCGGAAAATGTTTAAAATGGTAATGAAGTCTTAATGGGTGTCATGATATTGGGCAGAAACTGTCTGATATGGAACGCTGACCTCGAAGACTACATTTTGATTAAGTCATTTAGATTCTTCGATAAAAATGTATCCTGTTTAGGTTGAATACACAGACTAGAAAGATAGACAAGGCATTTCCAAGGTTAGGCTCAATTTCCAAAGAAAGCTTAATTGGCATGAATAACATTACGAAGGTTGATGATATCTAAGACAGGGAACAGTAAGGGAACGAGATTAGCCTTTTTATTTCTCAGCCAAATTCCTAAAGCAGCCGAAATTTAATGGCTTATTAACACACTAAGGTCATGCGTCTGAAGAAAAGGTCAAACAGGGAAGATTTCAAAATAAAGGCACTTTATGAGGGTATCGAATTTAATATTCGGAAAGGGGTTACGAGTCCATTACCCTAACTTCCAAATAGAATAAAAGACGGTAATTCGAATAAGAACGTCGAGGTATTTTGAGATGGCTGATATTTCTGATGATATACAGACTTAAAAATGATGACTTCAAAAGCATCATTTCCGAAATTTAAAAATTAACAGAAAGAAACTTCATTTACTGCCTGAATTTATTCCAATAATCAATCAATTATTATACAATGTAATAAATAAAAGGAGAAAAAATATTGTCTATCCTAATCTTGGTTGCAGGTACAAATTTTCCAGCTAATGTACGCAGCCTCAAACTTGTTGTTCGCAATTTATAGACTATTGATACTCGAATAATGAAAGCATTCATTTTTAGTCAAGCTTTCAGAAGCACCAAATAATTATGTTTCGACGTAAGATCTTCAAAAATAAGAAAGCTTATAAACAGAACAAGAATATCCTAGTATATTGAAGGTTTGCGCTCAAGAGAATGAGAACCAAAAAAGATAACTCTCAACTTAATATTATACCGAATGAAAAGCTATCAACCCATGTAATCTATTGGTATTACAGTTTAAATTAATATGTGATTGGAAAAAACTAATTTAAGGAATCCCACACGCATCAACCCTGCTGGAAGAAACAATTACAAGTATGTAATAGTAGTGTAATATTTTTGTAATGAATCACAGTTCATGATTTATGAGTAATTACGTGTTGGCCTGGGAAATCTTGAAGTTGTTAATTACGTTTACATAATTTTCTTGCAAGACGATGCTTCTATTCATTCTTCTAGAGAACAATTAGCATTAGTTGTTACAAAAATAAACTATGATTTACCTGACTGCAATCGAAAAAGTTTCCCAAAATAACTCCCAAGATTAATTTTGAAAAAAGAATATTTTCTTCAAATATGCCAAAGATAAATTCAGCGAAGAATGTAAATAAGGACATTCATGTGCTGAATCAATACGTGATTACGCTTATTAAATGATTCAAACGTTAATATTGTAAGTCTAACAAAGAAAATTCACACTGATTCTACTTTGATACGGTGGGATTTTCAATATATTTTTGTTAATGCATTTCATAGGATTTTACATTTTTCAGCTTTTTCGAGATTTTTTTTTCAATGCCTTCAACCGTGAGTACTGTGGGTTTATATTCATTTTTCTTAGTAAACCTCAAGTTGCAGAGATTATTTCCATCGCATTTAATCCTCCCTTTTCATCATTATATATCGCAAAATATCGATAGGTTAGTCGTGAGGCCAAATGAAGTCTCTAATCCCCCGTGCGTTCAGACACTGAAATTCCCGAGGGAATCTGCATGTTATCCATCCCAATATAGGATTTCAAGGGAGAGCAAAGAAGCTTCCATCGACACCTTCCGAGAAAGACATTAAGAGGAGGGAAGGAATAATTCCGGTCGTTCGTGCCGTCAGGTCAGTCGGTGGTCACTTTGCTCCATCACGCGAAGGTGTGAGCGGAAGAGTCATTGTGAAAGCGCCTCTGGTGGCGGCCTCGCGCAACACGGCGACAATGTCTTATTAAGTGAAGGACGGCATTTTTAAGTTTTCTGCGAAATGAAAAAGGAAATTATCGTAGTGCTGCAGATGGGTTTGGCCGTAATTGAGGAAGTCTATTCAATTACCTTTTATAGGAAAAAGAACTTAGAAGAAATCTATATTTGTACGGTAAAGTAACCGAGTAGAGATTAAAACGTATCCCATGAATTAGCGATGAATAACAACTTTGTCTAATATTCCTCCACATTTCCCTTGATTTCAATAAATCAATCGCATTTCATGGCTAAAATTGATAGTACTAAAAACTCAGAAATAATAGAATGAACAAATTTTTTAAGTCTTGAGATAAAGTTACTCCATCGACAAAATAATTATAGGAGTTTAATTCCCACAAGTTCGGTTCAAGTAACTGATAAATTTTATTGCGATCAGTGAAAATAACGAAAATTACTTTTTCTAATTCTGTTGATTCATTTGTCAACGACCACAGCTAAATATTTTGAAACTATGGTCCTGAATAAACCGTGCAATAATTCAAAGTTCAGTTTTTCCCCCGAAAATCGAATTCCACAACGTAGCAAGAAAATTATTCAAAACTTTGCAAGAGAATGATTTAGTCTTAATTACGACTTCATAAAGTTTACATACATTTGGTTTAAGACAATAAACAAGTTTTTTCCGGAATCAACTATTAACTAATTTTCATGAATTATGAGAATTTAAAAGAATATTCATTAATTTCGTTTAATTAAGTTACCAGCTATCGCCCTTTCCTATATAGGTAAAGCAATGAACTGAAAACGGACTATATGTTACATAAAAATTTACCAAAACATCGAGGTAAACTATGGAGTAATTTTATTCCCTTGGCATAAGCGAGAAAAGCCTTTGATTTTAAAACCGCACGAATAATGTCTCCGTAAGCCCCAAAACTATGAGATTTAAAAGTGGGAATGAAGGAGAGGGTTCGACTACAACACCTCAGTTTCACTACGGCTTCTGCTGCAGGCACATATTGGCTTCTACACGCGAGGACACTAAAAATTTACTTTCAAATGGAAAATTAATTTTTTTAATCCCATCGAAAAATTGCTGAGGTACGAGAGATTCACCTTCCTATTGAAGGCTATGAAAAGTGCCATTCAAAGGGTTATCGTTTCGCACTTAGAGAGACTTTTTCCCCTTGCGGAATTCTGACTGAAAGCACGAGCAAATTATCTTAGCCATTTGGTCTATTTCCCATATCTTTAGATGCCTAATAATGAGGAAGTATGGCTAAAGCTGAGTACTTTATAAACAAATCTTGTACCTTATTGACATGTCTTCCTCATTAGAGGGATCACTTCCAAAATGTATCTCTGATAGAAATCATCGTATGATAAGAGAATAATCACCGGTAAACAATTAAGAATGATAATAATTGAGAAAAGCGATGAATTTGAAACAATTCCAGGTGATAACTTCTCATTTCACCAACACTCACCTGACCGACACCCTATTGGCCTCATTTGATCGACAAATCTACCGTGGTTCGCCCGCTTTCCACTGATTTATAAATCATCATGAAGGATAACCAATCTGAAGAATAATTTGTTGCTAATCTCCTAGTCCATACCTGTCTCTTCATTCCTTCGTAATTCTTCACTTTAACCCTTACCATCAACTCTCTCTAGTAGTTCATCCTCTTTTAGTATTACTTTCTTCCACAGTCCATTTTAGTACTGTTTTTTATCGATTCTTAATATGATAAAGTAGTCAGACGTCTACAAAGGAGAATGCAGCAACTTCCCTTAAGCAAAATGCTGAGAGGAAATCATTCATTTATCCGTCTCTTACTATTTTGCAGTTCATTTTACTGTCATTGTTGATGTATAAAACTGTATAACTCACTTTAAGAGGCAGAAACAACAACTACTTCTGTAATGTTAAGTGCTGTAAATAAATTCGTAAGAACGACTTAGAAACAAACAGACTTATAATTAAAGTACATTTCCTTAATCTGCATTTGTGTCTCTTATCAACAAGGAAACGTTCAGCTGAAAACAAGCGAGCGAAGACAAAAACAAAAGAAGAAATTTTTAAGTGGAGAGTTGGCTGGGTTCTAAGAAATCATACGAGGAAAATCAAAGGGATAAAAAATGCGTCGAGGAGGCCGTTAATGACTTTCCATTATATCTCTTTTTAAATGGGGCCATAAATGCGCAATTAAGATTCGCTTTGTACAGATATCACGAAGGCCCAATCTAACTCGAGGTCCCTTAAGAGCGCTTTTCTCAAATCGCCTTTTTTTAATTCCGCTATGAGTAATGAGACATGAATTGGAGGAGCAATAAAACTCGGGGAAAGAAAATCGCCTACGTAAGAACATTACCATGGAATTTATATTAGTCATCGTCGGGCCGTTATTATATATTTAAGTTCGACCTTTTGAGAGCGTTTAAGAATCGTAATTTTCGACTTATCAAAGGAAGGCGCCTTTACCTCCTACAATCATCCTTACATTAGAATGGACTCTATGGAGATTAAAGGAGAACATTTCCAACCGAAAGAAACGGGCTTTATAATTTCAGATAGCGGCTGATGAATTAGCATTTTGTGCGAGATACAATTCATACCGCATAAGGCATGCTATCTAATATAAATGTCTTTATCTTCGCAGAATTGAAGTATTCGCTTACCTACAGAAAAAGATGCAGGTAATTGAATATCACAAAATACTTTTAGGCCTGTATTTATTGTTAGTAAAACGGTTCTGAAATATGCTTTACAGCGTTGATCAGCAATGATCTTGGCAGATGAAACTATTGAATAGGTTGAATCGAAATGAAACACAGGTTTTTAACAAGAAACAAAAATCACGTTTACTAATCCAAAGAAATTCCGTGAATTTTATGATGAAATTATGACCTGAGATTTGCAACACCTTGGAACATTAGCGTGATATCGACTGAGAGAAGCGGCTTCTTAATCGGGTTAATTACACGTCAAAAATTTTAATGTGCAAACATTTTATTTCGCAGTCGCTGTTTCAACGTAAATGACTTTGATTTGGCGCGCAAAATGCTTTCCGTCATTTAGCGAGGGTACTTAAGGAGTCCTTTCGTAAACGAATGTCTTGATTTCTAGTCATTAGTCTCTTCCCGCTAATTATTAAAATGTCCTCCGAGCTACCTTGTTTTCATTTATAATTTAATTAGTTTTTATCCGGGAACTCGCATCGGTTCGGCAATTTTAAATAGAACTCATTAATGTTTTTCACAAACAGAAGTAATGATATGCATTGGCGGATATGAGCTTGCTGTTTCAATAATAGGAGAGGAGTGTTTTAAACTGCTAACGAGGATTTGCGTTTATAACCCATAGACACTTCAGCTGTCTAGGTCTTGCATCTCTCACAGTGAGGGAGATAAAAGCATTAACAACTTATGTTAATGGATAGAGCGATACGGTGCTGAAGCCAAGCTATCAAATACGCTCCTTGTGAACGTTGGTGAATTATTCAACTCTACCACTCATCTTCTCAACGCTTATTCCTGTTACTAAGATGTGAAGTGGCGAAATATATACTTAAAATTCTCTGGATGCATTTTCTGCATGGCTCAGCGGTTTAAATAGCCGATGAAGAATATAAAAAGTGTCCGAGAGTTTTAAGGCTCAAAAGAGTGAGTCTCGACAATCAGCTCGATTTTCGAATGGCTATGCATATTTAGAGTTCGCATGCATTTGGAAAATGCGAGTTATCTCATATATTGAGCTGGATTTCATTTTCATGATAATCATGAGAGATTCACCTATTAAACATTAAGTTATGGAAATCAAGATTTGAGGAGGTACTTCGTTCTCAAAGAAATTTTAAAATAAATCAATCAATCGAGTATTTTCTCTCTCAATTTTCTCTAACGGTACACAATTTTTAATTTAATTTTAAATCAACTCAGAAAGATATGATATATATTGCCACTTATTATATCGACTTATATAAAGCGAGAGTTTTACTTTCATCTATCTTATGTAATTGGCATCCAAGATTTACACGTATTTCGATAGTTTTCTTTATTTTGTATGCATTATTTCAAATTTACAAAAATATCTGTAAATTTAGAAGCATGATTTGAGTGTGCTAACATATCTCCCCGAAGCAATCAACTGTTTGAGAATCAACTCAGTTCTCCGCATGCGCTCACCATTCACATCGTCACTCTCATGTATTTCAACCAAACTATCGAGTTAGAAAAGTTTTTCCTTCCTGCTGAGACGGTCGCGAGTGATGACCTTTGCCCTTTTTTATCTCTTTTAAGGTTTTATCGTTCTTTACTCCGCCATTCGACTGTTCTGAGCCATTCACGCGAAGCAGCCTGATTAATGAGACAAGGTTGGACGTGGTAGGGTATCATCGCCCTGAGAATCGATAAATCGCTAATCGATTTAATGGCGGAAAGAGGCCTATTCGAATGTGTACAGTGGGAAGAAGAAGGAAGGAAATTAATGAAGATGGAGCGAAAATGAGTCACGGGAAGAGGCGATTCCGTCGCACATCGCGGGGAAAAGCGGTGGAATCGGCGTGTTTTCCGTAATTAAAGGAAATTAGCTGGATAAACGCGGAGAAATGAGTGGATATGAGCGAAAGTGGCGCTGGAGGGATCTTCGCCGAGAGAAGAAGTTTGTTTTCCGCGAAAGAGAATTAAACGGAGTCCAGTAATGGATGGAGAGACAAGACGGAAGAGGCGGTAATGGAGCGAACAGACGAGGAATCGATTACATTCAAAAGGAAAAAGGAAAAGAACTCCTCGAATTGATGCCGAAATAATCAAACGTACTTCGCGTTAGAAACTTGAGGGAATTATTAATCGGTTGGACGGAGTTTGCGCGATTCTCTTCGATTAGATTCTAACTGCGGATCGGAATGGTAATCCTCGCATTGTGCTCGGCCGTATTTAATCCGAGATGAATTCCGAGTTTTGGGGAAGCCTTAAATTCGATCATATGTATGGCGAGCTTTCCATGTTTGTTAAGAACTTCGCATTAAAAAAAAATAATTTTGTATATCGGCAGAATTTAAAAAGGATTAGATACTTCTTGGGAAATACACGTAGAGAATATTTGGAGAGAATAATGGCTGAGAGCTCCGTACTCCAGCTGATTTGGAGACACTTAATCCAGAACGAAATATTTATATCAGTCGTTATGAAAACTTCGTCTCATAAGTTTATGATGAAACGGTACATGAATGCACCGCATAATTAAATAAATTTAAAGATATATCAGAAAATATAAAAAATGCGCTGAGATATATGAAAAAAGTTGGGAAAAGAAATGATTTATTCCTTGATGAATCTCTTCATATAAAGATTAAAGCCATCACTTAATTCCTGAAGCAATCTTCTAAAAAATCTTGCATAAATCCCCGTCCTATATAATTTAGAAGGTTCAGCCTACGTCTTCAATGAACAGAAGGAAAATTGTCTTTGTAAATGAAGTGTTTCTCTCTGTCTCTTCTCAATGAAAATGCTATTTTCCAAATTGGGGATTAAAATGTAAGGTATGGACAAACAAAAGGATGGATCTGAAGCAAACGGCGCTTTAGTAATACATCAATTCCGAGGAAAAAACGCGGATAAATTGCACTATGAATCACCAGAGTCATAACAAATGGACTCTAATGTAGATAAGCCAAAGCCAATATGGGCTTCCTAGGACTATGCGCATCTGCTGTACGCAAAGCAAGTAAACGCGGAAGGGTTTGATAAATAGGAGCAATTTGCATCTAGAACGTGGATCCTTGGCTAAGGATGAAAAATTTGCGATTTCGGTTGATATAAATTCCCTAATAGACCGAGAGCCCACCCGGAATGATATCTTACAACGATTCCGAACGAATGTAAATGAGGCGCGATTGATTTTTTCTCGCCGTTTATCTCCGGATAAAAAATATCAATCCTAAGGTAAAAAATAACAAAAATGCCTAAAGAATGAATACAGAATGACTTCGAAGAGCAATTATTTTCTTCCGGTTTTCGCTCGGGTTCTGTGAAAATGCCAAATTTCGGTTCGGTTTTAGTTTCTTTTTTCCGGCAGCGAACCGGTTGAAACATTTTTTTCGCCCTGAGAAGATGTTTTCAGAGTGAGGTTTATATTATGCGTTACCCTTACTTAGAATTTCCTATAATTAAATTTTAGATGCTAACTATTTATATGAAAGAAAGAATAAGTTCATTTAGTAATATTTAAACGTTAATTACCGCTTTAGAACAATTAGATTTATTAAATACTCATGTTTTATACTTGATGAGATTGTACACTGATTAACGGAAAATAAAGGTTTCCAACTTCGATTCTAACTCAAGGATCTAATTCTTCGGTTCGCGAAATCGTTTCTCGTATCGTTCCCGAAAAGGACGTTTTCTTCTGTTTCGGCTTTAGACGCGGTTTCAGTTCAATGCTTTGGAACGAAAAGACAAGAAAGACCCTCAAAATGAACGTTTCTCCCTGAGAATTTTCCTAGGTGCACAGATTTTTGTGCCAAATCACCTTTCCCTCGTGTTTTACTTTAAGGGGATTTCTCCTTTCCATCACTCCATATCAGATCTCTACGAGACCGTAGGCAACGTCCGATGCCGCGACGTACTCACGAAAGAATGTTCGGATAGTTGAGGGGTAGAGCAACCAACCGGCTAATGAAAAAAACGAAAAAAACACCAAAATCGGACTCTTTTTCCCGTCGAGATTGACAGCGAAGTAATACGGTTTGTACGTGGCCGCGTGTCAAAATCGTCACGCTTTTGGCCACGCGTGCACACACGCACGCGGAGGGCGTCACGCCTGCGGTGTCCAGCTGTGCTCGAGAAATCTCATTTGGAATGTATTGATCAACCATTAAGGCTGGATGGGTTCAACTGTCACCCAGCCATTAGCCCAGCGGACCAGCCACCTGCTCTCCCCCCTCCCTTACCATTTCAATCTTCCCAATAAACCGTTTCTCATGTTTATCTTGGAATTCGTCTAATTCCGCTGCAAAGCCCGGTTTATTTTGGCAACGAGCGGTGGCGGATTCATATTTAACCCACTGCGGCATCCCGCGTAGGCGTCGGATTAAGATAATTAGCAAGTGCTCGCCGTTAATTTCGTCCTAATAATAACGGAATCCGTTCCGATGGAGTTTTGAGCTGTCACTGGGGAAAGGATGCGGTTCTTTAATGGGATGATGCATTGGAATTGCAGAATATTATCGGGAATGACACATTTGCTGATTCCCGCGTAAGCTGAGCTTTTAATCCACATCGAAACAGGTTATAAGAATGTCTTCGTAGAGATTAAGACCTGAGCTAAATTCCGTTTGGTTATTATAGGAATGGATCCTGGTGTTATCCTAGAATTTTCATAGATGAACTGTGGGGTCAGTGGTTGCTTCTCTGACCAACGGTTTGAATACTAAATAGCGAAAAGAATAATATTTCCTTACACTCCCCCTTTAATAAAGTTTCCTTAAACTACAGAAAAATTTTCGGATAATTATGTAATAATTTTCGAATTTTAATAACAAAGAACATGATTTATGCAACGATGATACTTAGATTTTTCAGTAGTTTTAACGTACTAATTTTTCTATTCTCAGGAAAATATCTTTCCTAACATGATCGAATAAAGAATAACTAGCAGGGATGGACACGCTTAAATCTGCGCTGATCGAGATATTAAACATAAAAGAATCAAAGAAATATTTTTAGTCTTATCTTGCCTCAATCATGGCTCTAATCAATCACTCAATCTTCCTTTAACCCTTTTTCCTGGTTAGATAGCTGAATTGATCTAAGTATACAAAAGTTGGGAGCGATAATAATTAATCGATTACCTATTTCGTTCCACCGAATCGTGATAGAAAAGCATCTGTAACACAAGATCGTTTCCCTTGGCGTCCTACTTTCCAGTTGTTTACTTCATTTGGATTACCGAGGAAGATCTGTAATCTCTAATAATACCAATTAGATTCCCTTAATTAACCATACATGATGCATTCAACGGCTTTTCTTTGATATTTCTCAACACCTAATCATACATCAATTTCTGTATTCCATCTTTTAAAGGACGAAAATTACAGAGCGTGAATACAGTCTTGCATTCAATATTATTTGAACCATTGAACTGAAGAAAAGACTGGATGATATGGAAATCAGTAATTCCAGTATTGAAATTATTAGCCTGCGTTAACATCTCGTAAAAAAGCATGCAAACCAAAAAATGCTACCAAAACAACTGTCTTGATAAAACTTAGCAGCGTATGAATGGAAATGAAATCTCTAACGAATCATTATCCATATCCACGTAATCGTACCTTTACGGTTAACGGATACAACACGCTAAGAAAGACCCTCCGAAAACAATACCCAGAGCCAAGCTAAGTATTCAAATAATTGGTACAAAAGTGTAAGAATTCATCGTGGGTCGATTTTTCTCACGGAGAAGAAATTTAAATAATAAAGGCTAAAAAAAAGGAAACCCGAAACAAATTCCTTCCCCTCAATCCCGATTTTCTTTATTCGTTCCTCAACCGTCCTCTCCTGAAATATTTTCCCAGCCAAAGACAGCTTTTCTTAAAAAATGCCGCAGATAGCTTGAAATATTTTCTCCACTGTTTTCCCTCCCCATTCTATCTGTGCCTTGTCCTCTTTCATTCAGTGATTAATAGCGGGCTTTTGCAACGGGGTTACCGGAGGATTGCTCTCCCTAAGTGGAGAAGGTAGATAGAAGGAAAGGGGAATTTTTTCATGCGGACGGGTTGGAGCTCTGCGGGACAAAAATATTGAATTCGGAGGCGATCGGAAAAAAAATCGTATCGTCTCCGGGTATGCCATGACTGATAGGCCTTTTGTTCTGCCGTATCGGCGAGGTGGGTTTTTCGGGGTATTTAAGGACGGAGAAGGTAAGCCGAATGAAAGAGGGAATCGAGAAAGGACGCTTTTTCCGCAGAACGGAGTTTGGGAAAAGTTTTTAAACGGGATGTCGGGGGGAGAAGAGACAAAACCAGTATAATCTCCGATACGGACGAAATGCATTTTTTTCGCGAAAAAAGGAACAAATGACGAATGCTGCCATTTACTTTGAAATATCTATAGCTAAAAAGTTTCGAAGAATTTCTCCCCCCCCCCCCGCCTCCCTCCCCCCCCCGTCGCTAAACGAAAAAAATCCTCCCCTCGTAAATAAAACGATTCGACTTATTTCGCGAGATTTTTTCTCGAACTGGCTCGCTTATTAAAATAAAAGCTTTGGAAAATAATCCTTCCATTTATCTTCATTTTCGCCGTGAGTTTTTCGTTAATACCCTTGACATAATGAAACGGGGAAGTTAATTCTTTTCATAGGACGAAATAAAGGAAGACTAATTGAGATTAAGTGACTTCTGTTTCTTTTATTCCCCCACTATGTTTTAGAAAAATGGAGGGAGCCGAGAGAAATAACAAAGCGCCGTATTTTCCTTTGCAATTTGCGCTAATTAACTGCGAATTTGTTTCCTTGTGTATACGCTCCCGGACTACCTTTTCGCACTAAATTGAAGGGTCCATCCATAGCGCGAGACTTCAACATTAGCTAAAGTTGATAATAAATCATCTGCGAAATTATAAATGTTCCGTGCATAAAGATATCAGTGCGATATAAAAACTGAATATTGCCGGCATCATCGTCATTGAAATACAAATTTAATTAATGAAATTAGCATTTTTGTAATTAGCTGCTGTGGAAAGGGGAATAAAATCAAAGTTTAATCGGTGGTGGGCAGAGTAAATCGGATGAATTAGGCAAATTAATAAGGTTACTTTTGCGAACACAAGTTGGTTTTCCCGCTCTCTCTCCATTGAAATTTAATGATATGCAGCGCGAAATTCAATAAATCCTCCGCCGTACTGAAGAATGGCTTACAATATTGAAGGCATTAAATGAAAATACTTTCCTCGGATAAGTCGAATGTGCGCTGTAATTAAGCCTGCATTCAGGCAGTGATTTCTCTAACAGAGAAATGATAAAGTTGTAGGACAATTTAGAATTGCTTCAAATTCACATTTTTGATAAGCAAGGAGTCTTGGCTGAGTTCAAAATACAAAAGAAAAATACAAGTTGATAACCGAATCCACTTTTGTGCTTACTCTCAACCTATCTGGGATCTGAAGATCCGGGTTCGAATCTTAGTTCCATTGTTCATTCTCCCTTTCTATTTTAAGTTTTTTCTAAGTTTTTTTAATTACTTTCCTAAACCTCAATGTTTGTCGACGCAAATAGCACGTTAGTTCAAATCATAAGCAACCTATATATTCAACGGGATACCCCTGCATACCCAAACCGATACTTGCTGTGAGCAAAACTAATTTTTGCAACTGTGTATGCAAATCACAATAAACCTGCTGCGGTGTGAATATTTCGTGAATAAACCTCATACAGAGAGTACGCTTTCAATATTTCCTTTCTTAGTTCCTCGAAATCGGTTTATATCTTCAAATGATAGGAGGAATATATTTTGCCAAAAATTCATATTTTTTAAATTTTATCATTCGTGTACATTTATGCAATCTTATTCTTGAATACTAAGTATTTCGTAATGAATAGCTATCGCAAAAATTGAACCTTTGTAACTTTTAAAGGAACTTTAAGGAAAGGAAAAAAACAACACCAACCCTTCCTATGAATGAATCGCCCCAATTTTATTCCCACGGAAAAAGTTCAAAAATCAGAAAAGACTGAAAAAAGCGATCGCAGGAACGCTGGGCTGTAAGATTTACGACTGCGACATCACGTAACAGCGATTGCATAGCGTCTAAAGAGAGGCGACATGCATAAATACGGCGCCTTTGTGGAATCACGGACCAATCCCTCCTCAAAAGCGTATGGAAAAATCGCGATAGAGCATCGGCGACGACGGCAGAATTAGCGAAAACAAAAGGCTTTGAAAAAAGGTGAGAGAGAGAATAACGAAAAGAGGGAGGCTCGCACAAGCCGGGGGATGAAAGAGGAGGCAAATGTTAGAGCCCTCCCCTAAGGGGGTTGCCACGAAACCAATCCGGAGCTGAAATATTTGCGAGTCTCTACGAAAAGTGGGATTATGGATCCGTTTCCCCTTTTCATCGATCGCTGAGTTATTGCCTCGGCTTATGCCGCTGTGAGGTACGACGGACATACAGCCGCCCCACCCCCATCTATCGGGGACGTTTGAAAACTAACGAATAAAAAAACAAATGAAGGATCTCTCCCGGGGAAAAAAATAGATGCTTTTCCGGAAACGTACCTATATATACGCTTTTGTCGGTGGCGGGAGTCCACTCAAACACGGAGAATAAACATAGAGGCGCAGATAAACAGTCGGTCAAGGGATTTTCGTTGCGAAAAAATTTCCGACGTGGAGAGCAGTGGAAGGGGAATGAGTTTGAGCGATTGCGTTGATTGAAGGAAGGCATAAACAAAGGGATTAAACTTGCGTCATTAATCGTGGGATTTCTGAAGAGCGGGATCGGAAAAGGGTGCGTTAGGAAGGGAAAGCCGGATGCGATATGGTGTAACAAGATGGAAGGGTTCCGCTACATTTTTTGAAAAAATTCTTCTCGTAGTGACAAACAGAGGATTGTCACACGGCCATGCTTTTTTTCAACTGGAAGGAAAAATGTACTGCGAGATATGGAGGCAATTTTCCATACAAGGAATCCACATTTAAGCAGAGATGGAGGCGGACGCTTGGAAAAACATTTTGGGGAATTAATTTTTACACGACTCATCGGACTACCCCGTAAGGAACTTACAGATTGGAATGGAATGATTTTGTGAAAGGTAACGAATTTTTCGCACGGACTATTTTTCGAAAAGCTGATAAAAATGTATTCACTCCTGATTATTCGGAGCACCTTGAAATAGTGAAAAAGAGAAATAGAAGTAATATTATATATAACTTTGAACAATGAGTCTGTCTTAACTCTTTTTTCTGTTAACTTATACTCTTTATTTACGACATTCGAAAAAGGATTTAGCAGACAAATTTTTAGGAGAGAGCTCGCTTATGCGCGTGTGAAATACAAAATCAGAAGGAAACAAAGCAGCTTGGTTATCATTATTGTTTACCAGAAAAAGCAAGTGGTTGTTTTCCGAAGACGCACGATGAAGAATTTGGAAAATAGAATTGCCGTCAACGAAGGTATCGGCTAACAAATTTGATTCTAGAATGAATAATATTCGTTTGTCGAGGAACTTTTGTAAATGTATAATGAAATGGAATTTCATTCACTGACAATAAATAACATATTTTTAACCATGATATAAATTTCCTGTTTTCGAGTGGAATTTCGTGGATGCAAAATTAAAAACTATAGACGTACAGCAACCTAAACATCGGGAGAATCTGAAAAATATTCCGGAACTGTTATTTCCTCCTCACGGTATCACTTTTTAACGGGCATATAAAAATAGGCATTTTTAGCAAATGAAGCCTTATACCTTTGCACAATTTTAGATTTCGTGCAGCAAACTCATATCTTAGCGTTATGAAAAAATATTCTTGAAAATGAAGTTCATGAAAACTTCATGCGTTTAAAAGCCTATAAAGTCCATAGTGTGACGAAACTGGCCATTTCAGCCTTTCACAGCGGTAATCTAAATACACGATAAAAGCAGGTTTCCTTTCTCAGCATCCTTTGGGAGTTATATTTTTAGAATAAATTACAATCGCAATTTAGACTTCTAGTAATCATAAATTCGGTAGCAGAAGAAGGGAAAAATATAACTCAAAGTCAAAATGCACTACCTTGACCACGTATGTACATGCAAGCGAGCTTTAAAAGAGGTGAATACCACTGATTAAAAAACTACGATAGAAAAGTCACGCTCGGCACTAAACGAGAATAAAAACTGATCGAAACGTTTTATAATGAAGCGGCTCACAAAATCCATATATATGGTTAAATTACTTTTCTCTTTCCACGCGAGGGTAGCGTTCAACATAGATACTTATTAAAATAGGGATAAAGTCGCGCACTTCCTTATTACTCTTTCGGTCGAGAGCTGAAAAAACGACTGAAAATAACAACATCCATCAACTTTAAATTGCGCCCGAATCCTAACGAACTCGCCGGATTTTTTCCCTTAATTTCCAGCAAACCGAACAATTTTCGAATCAAACAAGAAATCATTCGGAGCAGAAATGTCACGGCTTTTGCTATGAAAAGCATTTTCCCCTTCTCCCTTTTCGATTCCTTACGGGGGAGGAAAATAAAATCTCTCTTTCCTATCTCATCCTTCTAACATACGCATCTTTCGTCTCCCCCACCTCCCCTCGGATCTTCCGTAGGACTTCCCCACCCCCTCATGGCCACCCCCACCGACGGAATTCATTATATAAAAATCAATACAACCAACGAAAAAAAGCAATGGGATGGGTGAGCGAGGGAGCGGAGGGGAGGGAGGGGGTGGGGGAGGAGGGGAAGTGTAGGAAGGAGAGATTTGGGAAGAATGGAAAAGAAGGCTTTCCTTAAAGGTATCTAAAGGCCAAAATGGTTTAGCGGATGGATTTTCGCAGTTCCCGCCGACGTATTTTCATATTCATCGAAATGTGTTTTCGAGAGAATTTCCAAAACTCGCGGATTCTCGTCAAATCTGTTTCAACATTTATCTTCAAATACTTTGAGAATGCTTCCACTTACTTTTCTAAGATCCTTTATTTAAATAGAAGAGGATGAAAACGATGTGGAAGCATAAAAGTTTAGAAAAATCAAGGTTGGGTCGAGGGAAAAATCAATAGTTGAGCCAATCGACAACATGATGAGATTTATTTTGAGGAAAAGGAAATATATCTTTCATAGTATAAATACTCATCAGTGGAAATAATATAAAAAATAATTTTATCACATGAAGAATATAAATGTAGAAACAAAATTATAACCAAGATCATTACAAATGAATACGCGAAAGTAATCGACTAGGAAAATAGAGTCATGGTGCTTGCACCCCCTGCCACACGCCGAAAGGCGGCTTGCAGGGTACATATGTAGATGTAGATGAATCTACTTTATATTTAATCTTCTAGAATACCGAACCTGTTACTGCTTCGTTCACGTTGCATACAGGATAAGAAGAGATAGATAGATGCAACAACAGTTCATGATAAAATAATGGAATACATTACTTGAACTACATTCCATAGATGTCTACTTAAAGTATTAATTATTTAACAATGTAAATTTAATCTTAACCAGGAGTAAATATTCATAATTTTCATAATCCTGCATTGAAACTACTTTTTGAATCTTTCGCAGTATTAAAAAAACCATTATTCCAAAATTTAAATATTAATAACGAAAAATCGCATCGTAATATAGCCAAATATTCATGTGGATCTAATCATCTCATTATTCATATTGTTACCCACCTTTGATTTCTCAACTAAATAGTTGAATTAATTCTTTCTTGGTTGTAAGAAAGCCAACCATTATCACTTTGAAATAATCCCACAGAGTTTTAAAACATTTGAATACTGTTTACTATTAGTTATTATAGATATAATCCGCATTTACTTCACATTCTGTTTGCCGTGAAATTTCCTTGTGGATATTAATTTAAGGCCATGTGTAGTACAGGTAAACCTTAAGAGGCGATTAACTAGGGCCGAACATTTTAATCATGATACGGTATATTAGAAATGCTTCATTCCTGAGTAGGAGAGTGTAAAGCTTTAAACTTTGCATCTTGAAACTGGTGATTTTCTAATCAATATTATCAGGGTTTCCATTTGGACGGTTCAAGTACAGGTGGAATTTCCAGAGGAAACAAATACAGCAGCAAATAGATGTTAATTCTTACCGAAGCGTAGTCTGAAATCTAATTGTTACCAGAGAAAGGTGCAAATATTTATTCGCGAAAACTTTCTAGCAACATTGATCGACTACACCTAATAGGATTATTCCAAAGCTCATCCATTTCTTCCTCTTTCTAACAAGGACGAGAGCTAGAAAATTAATTCTATACTTCTAAGGAAGGCAGTCCCTGGAAAATTCCATGACGGATCTGGGGATTTAAGACAATCTCGGCTGATTGAAACTTGGAAGCGTCACGAAATTTGATTGTTTTCCCATCGGAGAAGCGTGGAAAAGGCTTAACCTCTCCGTGACCTATTAGTTCTTTTATTCTCATTACTCTTTGGACCATCCATTACTTGAGAAATAGAATTTTATTTGGATCAATGTATTGAGATTGAAGCAATTATCTATTTCTAATCACATTTCCAGAATATCTAACGTGCATCCAAAGCGAAATTTATTTTCCTCCAAATTGGAAAGTATTAGCCAGGTATATGTATCAAGAAAATCTATACCGATAGCTGTCCAAGTGTAGTCAAAACGCACGATTACTTTGATTTCCTTAATATTCCCTAGAAGAATTTCCGATCAGAATCCAACCAGCAAAATCATCGACAAGTGTATGACCGTTCATTGCATTCTATTCAATTTTTCCATTCCAATGTAAAACAGAAGCAATGCCTCGCATCTAGCATCAAACATATCCTAGGGATAGTTTTATGCGTGATTGTAAGAAAATACGGTATAATTTAAGGGAGATAAATATGGATGAAAAGGAGAAAATGATAACATCGAGTGGATTTATTGGAAGTAAAGGACTTGAACGATTGAATGGGCGATTAAACCAAGAACGGAACTAAAAACCTTCCCTAAGGAGGAAGATGTATTAAGAACGAATATTACATTATAAAGATAATAAATGTTAAATTTACCTGTGATGAGACAGGTCTGAGGAACGAACTAAAAATTTGGAAACCAGGAACACATTGATGCATGATCTTACCTGTAAAAGAGAAAAATATCTGTTAGAAGAAGAGTATTTCTGAAATGGAGGAAATAACGAATGTATACATAATTATTTCCTATAGACAGAGGATGATATTAAGCAATGGAACTACCAGTTCTTCAAGATTTGTTAAATAATTTAACAAAGGACATCCATAACATAATTCGTAAGTTTCACGAATTCTAAGTTAGCCATCTTCAATCATAATAGTCCATTACTGGCAGATGAATCTAGTGAGGGTTTGATCTCAAATTTATTGCAAAGATTCAAAATTTTAAGTTAAATGACGTAGACCTTCTACATAAAAGCGAGATTTCATATGATTCTGAGAAAGCAATAAAGCAAGAAAATATGTAAGATCTACAGTATCATAAAAGAAACAAACTGCTAAATATAATGAAAAAAATTTTGTGATTAATAAGAAATATTTAGTACGTAGTATCTGCATGTAAATATTTATTTAGTAGGTCAGCTTTAAGTAAATAAGTAATAGTTGTATATTTATTACGATGAATTACTGTATAATTGTAGCATTATGTCGACTGTGATGTACATGTTGTAATATTGTTGCGTACGTGGTACTACTGTATCAAGGATGTATTTGTTTCAAAATAGTTAATTGTTTTTAATACTTGATATAAATTCTGCAATTGAAAGTTATGTTGTATTGCGATTATTATAGTATTGTGCCATGTCACTGATTCATAAGAGTGTTACTGTTACAGAACGTTGCCACCGGACGGATAGTCCAACTGCAATTAATAATAATAATAGCAGATAATTTAGCGACTGAAATAAACCACTGTTATGCTGAAGAAAGAAATAAACGATGAATAGAAATGTGATAAATCCGAGGAAGGACTTCATAGACGTAAGATGAAGCAGCATGAGACACGCACTCGGTAGCTAAGCAACAAATCTTGAGACCCCTCGATGAAAGCAAAGGCGCACTGAATTCCGCGTAAGAATAATCCTGGTTGGTAAACCTTCCGACGAACCTTACCCAAGCGTAGTGTTTACGGTAAATTCAGTTAAACACACCACAGAGAGCAGACAAAAGGATCTCTCCCCAGATCAAAAAAAGGCGTCGGTTTAACTTCCTCACGACCTTTTCCTGGCGTATCGACACATCCCCTTGAAAAAAAAATTCGGGTAGGCTAGTGGTGGTGTGGAAAGGGGAGGAGGCAGCGGAGCGGGAAGTGTGAACAGCGCGTAGCGGAGCTGACCGCAGGATTGTCCGTGAGAGTGGGATAGGCGTGCGAAAGCATGGTAACCATTGTGACGTCTATTCCTATACATCCGCACGAAAAATAATGGACCACAGCGACAACGAGGGCGGATGCACAATTGGATGAAAAGGAGAGACGCCAAGATCTCCCTTCGTAGAATGCGACAAAATGTGACGAAATCGAAGCGGCGAAAAAATTCGACATTCTGAGCGAATTAAAGTTCGGAATTTCGCGCGCGGAATGTTTTCGGCCTTACGAATATGAGCTCCACGAGTAGAACTATCCCCCTTAGGATACCTAGCTCCAGCTACTGCATCAGCGACTATAAAGCGGTTTTAATTACGACAAACAACCATGAAAGACTTCCCGAGGGGAATGGAATGCGTAGATGGTATGGATTTTTCAATTCATTGTCATATATTTTCCCACAGCACAAATCCGCTGCAGAAGCCCAAATTAAAAATAGAGTCGAAGAATTCACGCAATTTATAGGTGTTAAGCTATAAAAATGTGGAAGTACCTAGAATGTTTTTTATTTCGTAATCATAATTCAAAATAGCTAAATGAGTAATTAGTTTAGAGATTCTCTGAAATTACGTCGACTTATCCTTAAAATTTAACCAAAAAAATTTAAGTACAGCTTACATAGATTAGTAGAGTATTTTATAGAGTAGATTCAAAATTATTAATGTGATAATTTCTCTAAACTTATTCAGTATGGTCATTTTCGACTAATAAATAGCCTTCGCGAGGTCTAATCCTACTTCCCATATCATCAAAACATATTATTACCATAGTCCAAACTGGTAAATCAAAATAAATGTAGAGAAATTTTACGTAGTTATTTCATTCAATTTAATACGGAATTGTATAAGGAAAAATGGTGCTTGCACCCCCTGCCACACGCCGAAAGGCGGCTTGCAGGGTACAGATGTAGATGTAGATGTAGATGAATTACAAAAGAATTGACGATTCACCCATCAAATAAAACAACGTCTGAGTCATCGTCCTATAGGGAAGGTCTTATTCGGCTGCGGATTTCTGTATGCATGCCAAAAGAAAAATAATATTTCCGTTACCATTGGTAGGTTCATGGGATCTCGCATTTTGCCCCGCCTTCTTAACAAGCAGTTTTCAATCAAGATGTTCACTCTAAAGCGCATTCTTGAATGTTTGAATTCAGAATGGATTATATAACTTAATAATGGTGCATTGTATCCTGAATATAATGTGTGTGCTTATGTATGCTCTAGGTATCTTAATCTAACTATACATATTTTAGACGATCCAAATCAACTCACAGTGTAGATGGATAGGATTAGTAATCAGATGATGTTCCCAAAATTGCCAAAGGTTGCAACATAGGATCCATAATTTTCCTGTCCTTTATTTCCGTTATAAATTTAACGAATTCATTTTTTAACGCGATTTCTGTACACTATGGTTTGTAGAAATCGCGTTAAAAAATTAAAAATTCCGCATCGATCTCCGCAAAGGAGGAAGTGAGAACGTCAAGATTTTCCAATTGAAGCGAAGCGTTGCTCCAAAACCGCGATTTTCTTGCGATAAGTCACGGTCTTGGATGCAATGGCCGTTCTTCTCGAACTAATTATTCACTCGGCTGATTTCACCTGTTGTTTTTACTTCGGTGGCAAATCGAATTTTCTCTCGGAGAAAAACTGTAAGCGTCAGCGTGTGAGAATTGACGGGTGAATAACGCGAATGAATACTTCCCGGAGAAAAGAATATCATTCGATTGAAAGTTGGAGCTAATATTCTTGGCTTTGAAACGCTTTTTATCTCGCGTTACCATTATTAGTTTCCACCAATTGTAGTCCGACCGATTATGGACGATAAAAATTCTGATTCCGAGGATATCCGTTCCTATTAGTAAGTTTTTAGATCGGATTTGTTGCTACGAAGCACAATCTAATAATTCGAGATAACCTCGCATCGTTCTGATTTAAACAAGATAAGATATTGAATACATGATTGATCTTTGAAAATGAGGTTGTTGATAATCTCTTCAAATATGCTAATCTCAGTGCGCTTTTGAAACCCTCAGGTCTAGCGGATCAAATAATATCTATTGAATCTATTTATCTTTACTTTTCAAATTATTCCGATTTTACCTTTATTGCAATGATATCGCTTTCAGTCTGATTTCATACTTTTTTGGCCATATTGTATTATTTCTTTTTCTCCCAAAGCTAGGCTCCGTTTGTCAATTAAAATACATATTTACATCTCCCGAATCTCCTCATTTTACTGACTATACTCGTAGCATAATCATAAGAACACTATAAAATTCGTTTTCCTTCCCTAAAAGCCAATTTTTCGTCCAGTGAAAACATATAATGAATACACTATCATGCAGTTTTTACTTATTTATTTCCATCAAAGCACAAAATTCTGCGGGTATATAAAAAACATGAATATGGTTGAATTTATTAGCTTAGAATTAACTTCCATCTACTTTTGGAAATAATCTCATTTTTCCACAGAGAAGTTCCTGCAGTAGGTTCCCATAGTAGGCCGATGTCTTGATCACTAAAATGTGAGCATTTACACTCAAGATTTATGCTTAAGTAGAGAGCTTACATTTTCGAACTTTAAGGAAGATAGATATATTTGTATTTGACATGTAAGAATATACTCTCTATGCAAGTAATACATTTTCAATCATAATCTATATTTAGCTAGTGTAATGGAAGTAAAAATATATCATTCACAACGTAAAATAACGTTCAACCATCTCCAAGAAAAATTACAATTGGGTTTAAAGTTAACAAAACAAGTAAACTTGCGTGTATGATGTCCTATTGCAGCAGTTCATTAAACAAGAAAAGGGCTTTGAAGCTAAGAACAAACAATAAAAATCTTAAAGTTCTTTCATAAGGAAACGGGCGCATACAATTTACATGATTAATCCTTTGCTTATAAAATCCGAGAGAATTCAGTTTGATCCGAGGTTGCACGAAAATAATCCAGTGTGAGGGGGGAATAAGAGATTTTTGCTGCATAAAAGTAAAAGAAAGCGGGAGAGAGAATATACTACTAGCAAATGAGCGCACATTCGAAAGAAACGCGGTGAATCGAGAGGAGAGATTTCTGAATACACGAGCGGCTTCTGCGGCCAAATATAATGAGCAGTGAGGGTCGTTGAAATCCATCCAATTTACGGAGGAAAAGGCGGACCTCTTTCGGGAAAATCGTGAATCAGGAAAGGAATTTTTAAAAAATGATGTGGGCGGAGGGGTCCCCAGGATCGAGGGGAAGGGCAACCCTAGACCCTTAATGAGGAACGCTATAGATGGCGGGAATAAAAGAGTTCCCTGCCAAGGAGTGAAAAGTATCAAATACTTAAAAGCCGTCTCTAGGACTCGAATAGATTTGGAAGATAAGGAACTTTCTGATAAACTGTGCGTTTTATTTTTCGGACGAGAGATCCGACTTCGTTCATTATCAAAATTTCCGCAGTTCAGATCTGCTCGGTTTGGAAGCGTATTTTAATTGTGGATTCGTTAGAAGTAGACGTGGTTGAGTCTGGGAAAGCAGCGAAGATATCGTGCTTTAAAAGTCGCTGATGAATTTGAACTGTTCAAGAGCCTATGTCAGCTTGAAGATATGTCCGGTAATGGTAATGCCAATATGAGGAATTACATGCTGAGTCGATTCCAATTTATTATAAATCCTTTCCGCCGTCGTGAAACTATTGCATTTTTTTTCGAAAAACTATAAACTAATTCGTCACTATTGATAGTCATAACTTATTCACGACAGTTATAAAGACGTATATGGATTATCAGGTTATTTCTTTTAACTTCCCAAAAGCAGTATACTAAGAGGGACTTTTGTCAAAATCTCCAAACTAGCCGTCTATTTTTGATATTGCATATGAGGTAGAGCACCTTCAATAATTATTGGTTGTAAGCGTGTTGTACTCCAGAAATGTACAAGTAATAACCAAGTGACTCTAAGGTAAGAATACAAAGTGATTAAATAATGCACACTGAAATATGTACTACTGAATAAATCTAACTCTGCTGAGCCGCTGCAGAAATAGCTTCTTCGATTACTTATAGTAGGGGTCATCGCTTCGAATATGATCTTTTCTCCATTCTCTATTTACTTACTCTTAATTAGTATCAATATTCTATATTAATTAATATTATATTTAAAGCGCTTTATTTACATTAGACCTACGAGTTAATCGGAGACTGTATAAGAAGCACTATTACCCATCAAAACAGAATTCCCTCCACTGCACTTCCGGGATTTGATTTTTCTCTTAACACCTTTCATTAGGGCACCTTAATATTCTGGTTTAGTAGAAACATAGGTATAAACATAGATGAATCTTCAGGCACTGAAGAGGGACCAATTTAGAGATCCTAAGCCAATTGAAGACTACCAACATGCCGGAACACAAACCTTAAACGTCTCATCAAAGTTTAAGCAAATAAAATAATTCAGAAAACGTGAGGGAGAAACTTTGGGAATATTTTTGCGGAGTGTGAGGGGTAGTAGAGATAAGCGGGGGGAGGATTGTTAGTGGTCAAGAGAGAGGATCGGTTTGTGGTGGGGAAGGCAGTTTGGAGTGGGAATAGAACTCTTAAAAACCTCCGTCGACCCTCCCACTTTCCTCACCTTCCGGATAACGCTTTCATTTGTTCCTTCCGCCCGCCGATATTAGATCCAAAGGAAGGCGTAGCTATTTGGGTGGTTAACCTGAAGACCTCTCTTTAAGGGTACGTGCAGGGGAGGGAAATAAAAAAGGAGGGAAGTGCGGTGGGCGTTCTTCGAATGTTTTTTTACCCCCTCTTCGTAGATGTTGGAGTACAAGGAGAAGAAAGGGGTGTGGCTAACGTCATTCAGAAAGAGTTGAATCCTTAAAACAAGAACGAACTAAATGGGATGATTGATAGCGGACATCTCTGTGGGTCAGGTTTTGGGTTTCCCTTACTGCAATAGTAGTCTCACGAAAGATATTAAATCATCTCACAGATCCTCCGATATTGGAAAATTTGCCTGACACTCATATCATATTAGTAGAGGAAATTTATTACCGCAATACATTCTTTACTTATCGTCTTTTAGACTAATTCTAAATACAATCTTGTGAATTTGTTACCGAGCTCCAAAGATTTTTAATTCTTATAAAATCAATTCACTGCAGAAATACTTCCGTTGCACTTGGAACATTTTGCAAGAAACAACTCTGATTTCTGTAAATATTTGAAATTTTATTTCATTGATTCATTACTATCTTTATACATTTGTTATAATGATAAATGTATCACTATTGAGAACGATTTATTCACATGGCATACCAAACGTGTAATCGATAAATCCACAGAAAAACCCGTTTTCATCAAAAGGTATAAATTAAAATTTTAAATGTGAGTACAGAATGACTTGAGGATGAGTCAAGAAAGAATTTGATCTAGAAAGATGAAACTGTAAAAATTAAGTTCTTAAATAGGAACATGTCCATTATTCATAATAGCGAAGGCATCCTATAAATAAATAAAAGTTCGTCTGGGCAGTATTCATATGAAAGGTACTCCCTTTTCACCTCTCTAGTCTCAAACGCAAGTTATAGCTTCCAATGGAATGCTTCGAAAGAATATTACCTTTGACATCGCTCAACTATTTCCTTATAATAGCTGGCAATTTAGCAACGTGATTAAATGTCTAACACCATTAAACCTATCCATTCCATGACTATTCTGTCTAATAATTTATTTTTGGTTAGTTGACTCAGATAAATATGAATTGCATCGAAAACTTACAAATATTTCCTAATCGACTAATATTCTTGAGAGAGAGGCAAATACTCTGTATGAAACTTTAACTTAGCCCTTTTGCATGGTGAAAGGATTTCCAATAAAAAAAATACTTGTCGTGATTCATTAGGTTGAATACATGTTTCTTTTCCCAAATAAGAACTCCCTTTTCTCGACAGGAATAAAACAAAGAGAGAACTTTTGTGTTTAGCATAGAGCTCTTCCACATCGCCGTCCTTCCATTAACACTCGAGTGATCAATGGTTTATGATTTATTACTTCCGTCAGGTGTCTATCCGGCAGTTACCAAACCAGCGCGAGCCGGTGACTTTGCTCATGCAAGAGACAGGAAATGCAATCAAAATCTTATCATTTGTCATTCGTTTGCGGCTTTTAGGGAACGTAGTGGAAGGTGGTTGCGAGAAGTGCGCTCTTGTAATTTAAACATAAAGACGGACATCAAAGAAGTGCATGGTGAGACGCAATTACCGATAAAAAAGAAAAAAAATGGTCCTCCTATCTTTTGTGGTCAAGGTAATTTTTATACTCCTATTAATATAAGTCGTTGCGGTCAAATATCTCTAGAAGAAGAGAATTTTAAATGAGGATTTGTTGACCACATGGAAATATTTCAAATTTGATGGTTCATTCACATTTATATTTCAAGATAATAAATTTTAAGCATCGAGATCGGTAGCTATTGTAAGGTAAGGGTTTAAAGGTGACATTGCAAGCAGGAAAATTTACAAGGAATCACGAGCAAGAAAAAAGTCTGACGGAATGTAGGTTCGAGTTACTGTCCTGTCAGACTTTCTCATATCCGTTTTTCTTTCAGAAAGTGTTATAATAATTTATTATTTTTTATATACAAATATGAACATCGGCATTTGTAAATAATAAATATGTAAGCATGGCTCTAAAATAATAATTTATTATCTTTATTTTAAACTGACATCAGATTATCGACTAACAGTTCATCCTTAATTTTCTCTAAAAGTACAATAATTTTCAAGCATAAAAGTACGGGTTGTATTAACATAAATTTTTAATAATTTACATCTTCGTGCGAAATAAGTTTTATACAAATTAAGGCATTGAATTCTAAACTAACCAATCTGTCAAAAGTCTAGCAACGGCGAGCTAGAACAAAGTTACTTCCTTATTTAAATATAAATATTTAAATAATAGATTATTGATGATTGGTCAGAATATTATTTCAAGCCATTTAATGCTGTGCTGTCGCTCTCTTGCGGTTTTTCTAAGCAGAGAAGAACATTACAAATATTCCCTTCGTACTCATTATAGTTTCTAGCCATATTTACTATCGCAGCAAACGAAAAATGTTAAAATCAGGTCAAGGATGCGAAATTCACTACGGATGGATCCCGTTCGCTTCCCGTACTTTAATTTATCAGTCCACGATAAAAACACACTCAAGCGCACATTAACAAACTACGCCATTATCTAAGCACTCGAAAAATCCTCCACGACCTCGTTCCGAAAGAAAACCCGGCAATAAAACTTGCATGAAACCCCCAAAATATAACCAGAAAAACATCGAGTTTCCCATGAGTCAGATTATCAGCAAAGAAGAGAGAAAATAGATCCGCTTGAAGCACGCAAAAATACAGCTCCAACAGACATTTCTCCTTTAACGGTCAGAGACTTGAGGAGAGTCCATTTAAAGGGACGGCCAATATGTTGAAGGGGAAAAGAGGGGGAGGAAGAACAGCAACACACCCCCAGTCTAGCAGTTGTTTTTATCACAGGAGGGAGTGATGACCAGAAGCGTAGAGGGTTGAGTGTGGGGGAGATTAAAGAATCGTGGAGATGGATTTGATGATAAGGGAGAAAGGGGTGAAAGAGTGATAAACGGAAGAGCAAGAATAAAAGGGACGGTGGAAAAGAGTGGATGTGACGAAAGGAAAAATTGAGGGGAGATAAAAAGTGGAAAAGTGAAAGAGATAATATCGGCAAATATATGACGCAATTGGAGCAAAGTTCGATGGGAATATCCGTGCGGACAGAGATGCTATCGTTTTTAAAGCGCGATGGCGAACTTCTAGCTCTTCGGACATTTTTTGCTGCATGACATTAAAAATTCGAAAATAATATTTTCGTTGAAAAAACCTTAGTAAGTTTTAATCAAAGGAATAGACGATGGCGTAACTTTGTGGGATACTTTACGGAAGAATTGAGAGATAAACCTTGCGGATGATTCGTAGTATTAACTGGTATCTACGAAGTTTATTTCTCAATTTTTTCATAAATAACTATTTAATATTTGCCGTGGTGACCGAGTGGTCAGCGTGCTTGCACGATATCGCTCCAACCCCACTGTCCATCGCCTCAATCCTGGGTTCGAATACCGGCTAGTCGGATTTTTCGGATTAGGGAATGGTCCTGTGTGATTTTTCATTGTTATTGTTGATTACCTTCCGCTGTAAAGGCCCAGAAAATGGATTTTTGTGGGGTATATGGATATAAACAAATAATATCTGAGGAACAAATATTATCATTCATGCAAAAGAATAATAGAGAAATGTCAACTTATGTTACTGGTCTAGATAACGTGTTTGTTTTCAAGGATTACTAATTCCAGCTAATACAAACATAAAAAATATTACGGCATTAGAATTGTATACACATATCTGCGAATTCTATACTTTCCGTTATTTAAGTCTAAAATTCCTCTTCCTTTACTGCTGTATAAAAAAATCAACCGTTTTTCATCAGTCATCAATCAGATTACGGTATTTATATCAGAATATTACGGCAACATATAAGAAAGTAAAAAGTGTTGTGCTTAAAGACAACTAGTTCTGGGAAAGAAGCATCCATTCGTACGTAAATTATAAGTATTTTACATATTTAATGTCCATATGGACATGTATAAGAAAACGTAAGGATACCAAAAATGAGTAAATGCACATGAAAAATATTTTCGTAGAGTTGTATGAAACAAAAATCTTAAAGTATCATCATTCACATCAGCATATCTCTCTACTGCACATAAATATTTACTTGATAACTTAAAATCATCAAAAACTTGTCCCTCAATAACTTTGTCACTAAACCAATTAAAGATATAAGGTGAAGCGTACCGAAAACAAAAGAATGAAGTGGGAAAGAGACATCAAGCACGAGAGAGCCATAAAGAAAGAATGGAAAAGAGATGAAGTGAAAGCAAAAAGGGCCTTGAAACAGCAGTACCATTGGAGTTGCCAAGTTCGGGGAAAAAGAAAGATGTGGGAATACTTCCTTCATTGGCTCGGGATAAGATCTTTCTCTCTCTCTCTGCGGACGGTAGTGAGGAAAGAAAGTATCTTAATACCCTGACTCTTGCGAAGGGTAGATAAAGGGAAAGAAATTTATTGTACGACCGAAAACATGAAAGAGAAAGCTTTGCCTCCAGATTAAGCTTTGAGATATGAAAACATATGAACACGGAAGAACACGATGAATATCATATTTGGGAGGCTGAATCTTTCGAAATTGCTCGCTTGCGAAGTTGTGTTGGCTTTTCATGAAGATCATCGGCTCACAACAAGTTAATTCAGTATAAATGTTTCGAGAAAGATGTTCCCTAATGAGAAAGACGAAAGTTTTTTCTTTGGAAAGAAAACTGGAAAAGCTTAGATAGTAAATATTCCTAAATTTTTATAGATGAATAGAACTATTGGTTATTGTGATTGATTTTATAATGACCGGTCTCAAAATTTAATAACGGTAATCTTTAGCAGCTGAATTTTCAAACATAAATATATTTAGAAACTCGATTAAATTGAAAAAATTTTTCTCGCGACTCGGAGCACACTATTTTCAGTTATCTGAGTGATGTTACAAACGCTTCCTTCAGTTAGAAACATTATGTGGCTTCACAAAAGATAAACAAACGATTGAATTGTATAGATAATTCCATGAGTTACCATAAGAGATTTACTGAACAAAAATAACACTCTCATTCTCTGACCAAGATTGAAGAGATCAAAGCGGCTACGGATAGAAAATTATAGAGCATTTGAAAAGGAATAGTAAAGCAGAGGAGGCAAATCGTTGGCTTAAAAATATAAAGGAGAGACAAATTTAACACGATCTTCCAAGAAACACGAAGAAAGAATAGACCTTAACTTTTAATTAGGAAACCTACGTGGAATTGCAAACGAAGGATGTGAAATTAAACGATGTAAAAATTCCACACAAAGTGTGAAACCTTTGTAAAGGTTTGGTTTTATGAAAGGAGGTATCCTAAGCCGATTCTTCGGTATGAGAATATATTATAAAATACTGAATGTGTACATCGCCCCCTTCCCTTCTTCATAACCTCCTCCATCTAGCAAAAAGAAATTTCCATATTCAATCACAGCGCTGATAACAAGAAATAGGAGACAGGTCAGTGAAACTTGTAGTACTCGAGAGATAACAACGAGGCAGAGAGGAAGGAATTCGGGCGGATAAAGAATGGACAGAGGGGTCAGATGGGGATGAAGAATAGGGAGGGGTATGTGGGTGAAGGACGCATTGAGTCTCTAGGACACGACAAAAAGGGAAGAGGGTCAAATGATCACGTGACCAAGAGACAGCTACTGACCGGAATGTCGTTCACCAGGAGCATATCCGTGGTGAATGAAGTGATGAACTTCTCGAACACATGCATTTGTTCTTTACACAATCTGGAGATATCTAAATATCTGCTCACGACTTATTTCAGAATCACCAGCCAGAAAGTTACCGAAAAGATATATTATCGCACCTACATTCCCAGTTACACTGCTGAAGCTGCACCGACGAAAATCTCCTATGCTAACGTTAGACAGACCACAATGCGCAGGCCACCGATCAAGGATGATTATCTATCCAAGATGTTGTGTATAATCAACGATTTTAGAAATCTTTTTGAAGAGCTAAAACTGATTCAACACATGAGGAAAACAAACTTTCGTTACTGTTATACCTTTTTGGGCTGTAACATTAATTTTTATTTAAAGAAACATTTTATTATCCTGTTTTTATTTTCAGCTTAAGTTATAAAACGATATGTTCACATATTTCCCATTTGAAATTTTGATTGAAAATTCAGCTTGAAATTTGTAAGTCAAAAATTCAAAGTACTTCGGTTCTTTCAGATACAAAAACAGTTGTATAAGTTAAGGAGCAATTGCTGACCAATGCGTTTAGAAAAATTTCTCATGTGACCACCTATCCGATAATGTTGGAGACTTCTGTTGTATGCGAGGACATATAGTAAAAAAAATGATCTACTCTATTCCAAGACCTTTCCCTCATAATGAAGATGGGCAGTGCTACTGGTTTCCAAGTATGCTGGACCGGTGGAATTTCGCTCAACAAACAAAATCGTTGGTACTCGTGAGTGCATATTCACCTGGGGATCATAAAATTCGAAAGTACAGGGAATCAATCTCCATCCTTCGTTTTCATCGCTACAGTTCCGTGACTACCGCATCCTCAGGAACTTCCCCCGTAAAACTAAAAACAAGGGTTCACTCACTCGATCAAAAGGGAAAGGTGATCGGATGATGAAAGGGGTTTTTCATACTGGGGAGGATCCGAAAATAACCAGTTCGGTTTTATGGCCAGCATCTTATCTTTCATGGCTTTGTCATTGCAAGTTTGGGAAATGTTTCCGTTAAGGAATCGCCGCCCTTCCACAAAACTGCTGCCATTTGGCCCGCAGAAAGTTATTTTAACAACCGTTAAAGGACATACAGGGGAAGAAATTTCAGGGGAGCTTATCTCTAAAAACTTTTTCGATAAAGTGGATTTCATCGTTAGGGGTGGACGCACTGAGAGGGGGACATCTCGCTAATGCCTTTCGTTGCAATATGCGTAAGTCACCCGAGTTACTTTTCACTTATCACACTTTGGAGCACTTGGGTGGCGAATTTCGGAGCTGGTAAAACTTAATTAGAAGTCATCTTGCGCGGGAAACGAGGAAAAAACTGCCGTGCTCGCGAGGAGCTAAAATATTTTGAGTCCACTCAAATTAAAAATTATCCCCCGAGATTTCGCTCTCCTCTGCGAAGAAGTCAACCTATTTCCATTCGCATGAGAGGAGCATTCAAGACGGATTCAGAGGTGAATTTTTTAATCTCTAGGGCGAATATTGGACAAAAACGGAATTTACTTTGCGAGATAGGATCTGTCACTGCCGACGCACACCCGCCAGCAAGTTAGCGATGCGTTTTTTTTCTTTGTGGGAGGTGTAAAAATCTCGTTAGTGTATCCCTATATGAGCGGGCTAATGGTATGAAATGTGCTTCGTATTCCATCGGCGCCATGGTGCGAATCAAGCGGCGGGACGCGGAGTTCGAATAGTGCCGAAAAGAGGGTTAAGGAACTCTTATGAAGAAATTACTTAACTCTCAAATAATGCGAATCTCCCAATCACTTGATCCAGGAAGTTCATCTCTTATATGAGACCTCATTTCACACTAAATTCACGAGAATTTGTTTTCAAAACATATTTTTAGTTTTCACATTCTAAGAGAAAAATGAGAGGAACGCAAGTCGTTTAAGTATCGTACGTTCTGTAACATTAAATCATCAATCCGAAAGAAACACAATTATCTCTCTCCAATTTATTTCTTGAATTTGAGCTAGAGGAGAAATGAAAAGAAGATCCAAACTCTTTGCCCAGGTGACGACAACAATCAACCAACCAAATCATTTTTATACTATACAAACCTTATTTTTCATTACTATAAACACGCTTATATCTATACTTGGATGGATGGCCCATCGCTTGTGTAAACCCATAAAGAAATACGTCGTTTAATGAATGTATGCGAACAGACAAGTTATTCTATAAGATTCAAATGAGGTTATAGTAGAAATAATAACTGTGATGGGTGAATCGGTAGAGCGCTGCATAAGTTGCACTTGATTACAAATAAAAAATTCCAAGAGAGAATTTTTTTTAGGTTTAGGAAAATTCACGGATAGAGTTAAATTTTTCCGTTTGGGCGTAAGTTTCAATAGACGTTTCGTGTTTATGTACAATATTTATACATCATTCCTCAAATATTCGCACTATACGCGACCCACGGATAATGATAAAGCAATTATGAATTACCTCACTCCTCATCTTCTGTAAAACACCTCATACCCTCTTCAAACTTTTGAAAGCAAATAGAGGAGATGATGAGGCTTAAACGGTCTAATAATTTTGTACACAATATGTAACTGTTTTAGTTTATTATTAGTGACTGTCCATCACCGATATTCGATATTCTAAAACCTAAGTATTTACTCAGGTATAATTTTGACAGATTAGAAGTTTTAGAACTATGTTAATTTCCATAATAATTTCGCTCTTTGATTCATAGCCCTTTCCTATCTTAAATCCTATAATTATCACCACTTACTGCAACCGTTTCAACCGCATTTAGTTTGTGAAAACGAGAGAAGTCCACTTCCATTATAAAGATGTTTTACGCAGTCTTTCTACATCCCAAATCCAACAACTTCCCTTAATTTACTGCATATGATTTAACTGCGTAGAATCAACGCAACATGAGCGAGATATGAATTGAAACTCCTTGCAATCCCCTTCAAACAGATGCGACGAACGACGGCCTCCCGGCGTCAAAACATCGCGATAAAGGGAAGATAGCCTCGGGACAAAAACCTGCGCTGCAATCCCAATTTCCCCTTTGCTAAATGCACCGTCCCAAAAGGGAAAACCCCAAGATTATAGAAAAAAGAAGATCCGCTATAAATTCCGCGAGACTTTTGGAAGGGCTCCGCCTCTATCAGCGAGACGAAAAAACTGCGAATGGATCTTTCCCTCTCTTTGTCTGCCATTCGGAGGGGAAAAACACGAGGCGGGAGTGGATTTTGCTTTGTGGTCCGTGTGTGTGTGACTGGTGATCGGGGTGGCATTCTCCCGGAGTCTGTTGTTCCTTTGGGCGGGGCATATCATGGCTGAGGAAAGCACTATTCGCCACCGATGCAGCCTGCTTCTACTCTCACACACACACCTCTTACATCCCTCCCCTCTTTTTTAAAATCCCCCTTCTACTCCCACGCCTTCCCAACCGTCTCATGGCTCCTCCTACGTCTCCAACCCTTTTTTTATTCGCATCCAAACTCGTATACTCTCTCTCCTTCCCGAGTTTTCAGTTATCGCTCGCGACCGTCGGCGGCGGAATTCATTCTTTTTGGAGAAACGTGTGCTTCCACGAGAAGAGGTAACGTCTCGTATTTTCGGTAGCCGATGATTTGCTTGTGACTAAAGAGTTGAAACGAAAGTAAGTACGGGAGTATCTCCCGATCTTTCAGAATAGACATCATGGAACCATTCGGAAGGGATTCGCTGAAGGTTAAAAGATTTGGTTACCGCCTGAAGTTATTCGAAAAATTTATCAATACGTATTTTTTCGACGTGATATTTGATCTTGTTTCTTCATTTAACAACGAGCGCGCGCTCCGAGAGAAAACGAAAAAGTTTTACTAGGGAATGTTCGCGAGAACAGATACTTCTGGTAGTTTTCCGCGACGCATTTGAGAAAACTAGCTAACGTTAGATAGGACATCAGTGTTTTTGTACCCCTGCCATACGCCTTTGGCGGCTTGCAGGACTTGTATGTAAATGTAAATTTTTAATGTAAATCATATTTATTAAACCTTACATCAATGCAGCGGAGTTTGGCAGACTTACTTTGTATCACGTTATTGCATTAGATTGAACGATTGTCATCCAAGTGCTAATCAGTAGCTCAAACCTCAAGAGGATATGATATGAAGGATTTCTGAATTCTGTGATTTTGTAGTAGGATTTCGCGAAGGAGAAGAAAGCTTGTGGGAAGCTTTCGCATTTTTTCCATCCAAGCACTACTTCATGTTTATCATTTACCTGACTTACCTAAACATAAAATAACAATAAATCGAAAAGAATGTGAAAAAATCATTGTGTGTCTCTTCAATCAATAGTAACTTTATTTAAACGTGGATTCTCCTCATATTAAATGAGAAAATTTAATTATTGGGAGAATATCTGATTAATAATAAGATATTAAATAGTGTTGAGCTATGCTTCACTACTGAACAGACTCGTGAACGTCTATATCCTGTTCATATCGCAACGATCAATCCACTTTTTAAGAGAAACTGCCTTAAAGATCTTCTTCGCTCTTAAAGATTTGGGGGACGTACTTTCTTCAAAAGAAGATGCTTCTTCGAATCGGATTTATGTACAAAATTACTTGAGGTTAACCTACTATTAATTCTAAAAACGTTAAGATATTCTCTTCGCAAAAAGCAAATAGTTTTATGAACTTCAATTGATCTATCGAAGAAGAATGACAAATCTGCCTATCTGCTTCGGCATGCACATTCTCTCTAGTCCTCTTGCGTGTCTGCTTCGTACCTCAAAGTTATATGAAATTGTGCACTGATGATTGGGGAATAAAGACGGAAAGAAGGCAAAAAATCTCTAATTTTCTCCAAGTCCATCCTCAAAATGAAAAATTAATGTTGGAAAATATATGAGAAAATAAATACATCATAAATTTTAACGAGTTATTACTTTTAAAATACAGCAAAGTACATTATTTACTTCCTTATTTAGGCTGAATTCATGAAAACTTAGATTGTTGGTTCCATTTATCTATTGGTAACGCAGATTTATGTTTTTCTTTAAAAGCTTTGAAATGATATTTCTCGTGGAAATATCAAATTTTATGGATTATCTTGCCAAATAATCAGCATATTACTATCGTCGGGTTTAAAACATAACTCCACGAGAGTTCATACGCCGCTATTACCAGATTAACAGCTTATGAATTTACAACTACTGTTTGAATCAGGAACAGTCTACCCAGGGGAAGTATATATTCATATATCTTCCTTTTGATTTAAAAAAAATCTTTCAACTGAGCTTCAACAACACTAAACATTCAGTTACCTGAAAGCAAACATTTCCCACCCCCTTATGTTTTTCTTGTATGAATGCTCCAACAGGACGTGATGATAATCAAATACACCTCCATTAAGCGGATGTAATGGGTGTGTATTTATCAGAGGAAACTTAAAACCATCGAGTTGAGGTACGCAACGATGGGCAGAATTGGTGTTGCAGATGAGTCTTGAAGGAGATAGACGATGCTGTCTCCAAATCAGCCACATATTAGTATCTGATATATGAACAAGGTAAACCTAATAGTGAAGTTTGGAACGAAAAGTGTCTCAACTAAGAGATAATGTCCGCGAGAGGGAATAATTTTCTCGCTACAAAATAATTTATTCTAATCAGTTTATAATAAACATAGTGAATGTACACAAAACTAAAAATTCTCTATGTTAATTTTAAATGAATTACAATAAATTATTTTGTATGATGAGCACTCAAAATACTGTTTGGCGAACTTAAATTTCTTGCTATAAACAACAATTTCTGTTTCTGAACAGAATATATTTAAGCTTTTCGGTATCATGAACTGATAAGACCTATGACCAAATCAATCATAATGGTATTGAAAATGACCAACATTGGCTTGATATGCGAGGAATATTTGTTTTTCATTAGAAATTGGGCAATTAAAAATCGAAAATTTTAAAATGCTTGAAATCATTTCATTTTAAATAAAACAATGAATAACTGATTTTAAAATACGATAAGCATACTAGTATTTATTTTTTATAACCAATAAACAGCCTTAACCGATTACAATGAAGTTTACGGCTAACAAACTCAAACATACACGCCCATACTAGGACTCGAACCCAGGATCTTGGCGGCATAAATTTAAAGCGTCTACACCGACGGAAAATATACAATGAAATAAAGGTGAACAAAAGTCTCTAAATATCTCGGAAATCACTCCGAAATTTGCATACCTGGTTACTAACGGTTTCGTCGAACACTTGACAAAGGAAACGCCGTCTTTTTCGTATAACAGCATCGATTATAATAGATAATGAAAATCCATGCCTTCTATGCATCTATAGGTTCTTAATATCAAAATAAGCGGCATGTGTTCATCGGATGAGGTCGAAGATCAGAGGAGGAGTCGGGCACGTGGGAAGGAGCAGGGGTTGGCACATCTGATAGCGCTCCATGAAGAAGCCAAGAAATAGGAAGCGGCAGCATTAATCGCAGAGGAACTGTATTGAGGCAAGAACGCTCACCTGGCCAAAGTCCACAATGGGAAAGAATGCATGTGATGAAGTATACACGTCCATCTACCGCCGATTTCATTCTAAGGAAACGGGACTCTGGTACGACCGCCTTCCGGAAAAGGTCAACTATTGAACCTAAAGATTAGATACACTCTTATAGAATACATATACGTGCAGTCCCGTTTCGGAGGTTACCGTTCTGCCGTTATCGTCTGAAAACTTCTATTTATTTAAACCTTTATCCAGTTTAAAGCTAATGCCGTTCAAGTTCGGATCTTCCGAATGAGCTCATTTTTAGCCTGAAATCAATAATATGCGTACATATCAGCGATGAGAAATCGTCAGTGGTGTAGAAATAAAATAATAAAATATAAATAAATAAAATAATATTTCGTCGACATGTTTCGTCAACGTGTAGACATTTTCAGGTGTCAACTGAGGTCAATAAGGTTAAGATCAACACGTTTTCGAAACGTGTCGAATTAAAAATCTGCTATGGAAGTTACGAAGTCTTTTCTTTTTCAAGACGATTACTGTTGAAATACATTCTTATGTAAAATTACCTTTGTTAAACCTTTACTAAGTTAAGCAGTACTATTTATGGAAGCATTCGAGTAAAATAAATCCGTCTTAACCAAAATATTAAACAATTTAAATGGAGCAGTCCTTTATAAACCATCATATCCCTTATGGTGCACATTTCCAACGAAATGGTAAACTGGGATGAATGAAGAGATTATCTGCTTACCTATTGAGGATTATTGATTTCGTTAAGCGTTTAAAATTTTTCCTTATTGATTGACAGTTGAAAATACAATTTAAAAAATCAACTGAAAGCAAAAAAGGAAAGAATTGTTTTAGATGAAAGTAAATAGCTTCCACAGAGAGTTATTCAATTAAAATTAATCGAATATTAAGTTATTTTTTTAAATAATCCCATTCTTGAAACTCCAGAAATATCCAACTGACCAATCAGAGAAGAGGGATCGGTCTAAATTGCTCCCATCAAATAAGCCTTAATATAACCGCAATATCTAACTGGTAAAATCACCAATCTAATATAATTGTATTGCACAATATGAGTATCATTTTAAAAATCAATTGGAGATGCTCAATATCACAGTGATAATATATTAATTAATTTTTTTTTAAATTTTCTATTGAAGAATTCAATAGTTAGGATTTGAAAACCGTGATATTTATTGAAATGCATTAAAATATTCCGGACGAAGACTACGGGCAAATTAGTTAATTTAACAATTAATAAATTTATCATTTACTACCTGTCTATAACGCCAAAGGTAATTTAAGGCTTAAGTTCGTTGGACGGTTAACTATTGCCTGAAAATACGACAATTGACATGTGAATTAGAAAAATCACAATCGGAAATATTATTTCACCAACCAATTCCGGTCATTTAATTCTAACGTAGGGTTTTGACACCATCGAATAGGATTGCCATCGATGAAAAACTCTTATAATCTATTTTCAGCTTTGGCATAGAGGAACTTGCAAATTGACGAGCCATTGGGATCCAAAAATTTTATTTTTCCCCCTAAAGTCGCAAGTCACGTTTAGTCATCAGGATTGGCATATTGGATTAAAAATCCGCTCCTGGCAACTTGGACCTCACAAGGAATGGTATGATGTGGCGTACTATGTGATTAGAAGAATCCGATCAAGTTCTTCCCCACTGCCCTTCCCCTGCAGGAATCAATTTTTATGTCTTCCCTTTATTGATTCGTGGCAGGCGACACGAATAGGTTCAGGCAAGATCCGCAAAAAAATTCAAGGAAAAACACAATTATTTTAAGGCTACGGTGACACTTTTCCGTAAAGGCGAATCATTATGGGCGGTGATTTGACGAGTAATTATAACTTAAACCTAACCATCTATTATGTCTCATATAGGTTCCAACGTATCACACGCGGGATTTTAATATGAAAGGCAATCGTGCGCTCACAGTTTTTCAAAAGTCGAATCCAAACGATCAATTTCCTTCCTGAACTTAGAAGCGATAGACCCAAGAGGAGGGGAATAAATCTGGTCTTCTAACTGAAAAATAAAGCGAGAGCGCGGAGTATAATTTCTCCTAAGGTTTACACTTCCAGCACCCGGTTAAATCTAAATAGCGATTACTTTGGCTGTAGATCGGTCGTTTGCCAAGATCCTCGCCATAAAATAAGATTCGGTAACATTTAACGTACACGATCACACAAAGGCAGTGACATCAGGGTATACAAATGCTAAACATAGCTCCCTTGCATTTAATATTATTCTCACGTGCCGCCTTCCCCACTGCCGCTGCATACATAAACGTATGACTTCCTCGACAAGAGCACGCAATCACACTGTTAAACAACACCTAGCCTAGAACAATCGCTTTTGCATCCGTTATCAGATACGTGTTGCGGCAAACATTAAGTGGCGAGTTGTACTTAAAAGCCGAAAGTAAACTTAATAAAGAATTGCACGTATCGGACGATAGCTTCTTCAAATGAAGAGTTGAGATGGCAGGGGGTGCCAAGATAATTATGCGATGAACGGCCGTAATTCCCAAGGAAGAATAGGCTCGAAACACAGGGGACCGGGAATCGAACCTGGGACTCCCAATTGCCGGTCGGGTGCTCGGTCCGTTGAGCTATCCTGCCAGAACGTTCTCTTAAACTATTCGGAAGACTTTGTGGGCATTTTTCAAACACACGGTTCACATTGAACGATGCCTCACATCATCCTTGCTCTTACTTAGGAGAACTTCTGGCTCAACGGACCCGACCGGCAATTGGGAGACCCGGGTTTAATTCCCGTCGATTTCGACTTATTTTTAGTCTATTCTTCCTTGGGATATCGTCTTTTTATTTTATTCTCCTACATGAATGAACATTTCTGATCGTTGATCACATACTTATAAAGGCTGTCATTAAGATGATGGAGATTTCTTCTCCGTTTCTTTTAAATAACAGAAAACAACTTCTTCCAAGAATACACACATCAATTGCTACAACTAAGCATTTATGAAAATGGAGGGAAGAATCAAGCAACTCATTTACTAAATCCAGTGTCAAACCCCATAATTCTGTATCTCAATTGCGTAAAATTTTGGAATTATTTTTATTATGAGATGAAATCGAAAGCTGCTTGCCCACCGCGTATACTGGTATTTCTCATAGAATTTTAGTTAAATAAATCACTGATATTTTAATTAAAAACTTTGTCCTTTGTCCGTTAACCGTTTTAGCTACCATCCATGTCTCATACAGTAGCACGCATGGTAATTGTCAAGTTTCAAACAATCGATACTTATACGGATTATGTCACTACATCGACCATTATGAATCTATTGGAAGCCAAATTGTAGCACCTCTTATTTATCCATACCAATGGTAACACAACCTCGTGGAGGAAAAGCCGCAGCGAAGATGAGCAGTGAGATTCATGCTAACATATCTTGATGAATACTATTTTTATTGCTCTATTTTGGCATAGTATAAAAATAAATATGTAATTCCCTTTTGTTTCATTTTTGTTCATGGCTTTTATAGTATGAAAGTTACTCTAATGTTATGTAATGTTAGTTATGCTTTATAGTGCCATTTATTTTGATCACTACCTACCGAGCGTGTTATTTTTAGAATAATTATATTGCACTTACATTTTACACGTATTCAAAGTATGTACGTTTTTCATTCATAGTATTCTGGCTCATGTCGAATTGTCTCACTTCTCAAATCACATAGGAAGTCTCACTCCCTTTCTGAAGTCTTTGTTAGTAATTGGTGAAGGGCTGAAAGTTCAGTCTGGCCTTTGGGTTGAATAGTGTTTAGCTGAGATTATTCATAAGTGATAATATATAACATTCCTTTCTGATATTCCTTCCCAAGTCCAATGAAATGAATTTTATTCATAGGGTCATGGTCTTACTCTTTCCCTGGCCTATTCCATTAACAGCACCCTAATCCTGTGAAGATGGTAGAGCAAACTACCTCACTCCTCATCTTGCCTAGTAAGCCTCATACCGATCCGAAACCTTTGGCATCCAGCAGTTGAATACGGCAGAATAGAGGTGAAAAAGGAGAGCGAGAATGAGAGCCGGACGCTAAGGAGACCGTATCCTCGGCGAGATCAGGCGCATCTGCCGAGAAGATATTCTGCCGTCTCCCGGGAGTGCGAGGGGAAGGAGGGAGGGACCACTGACGGATGGAAGCGTAGACTGGGAGCCAGGGAATGAGAGAGAGCTCACGATGGGTGGGAAGGAGTGCTTGACGATGAAAGGTGGGATAAAAGAAAAATCGCAACAGAAATTCTCGATGGGACCTGATGAATGGAGAGGGGAAAGGGGGAATGATAAATCTGCCGGAGTGAAACAGGCCGGTGATGGGTAAAAATGTTTTGGCAAAATGTCCCAACTTGCTCTATGGCTTTCCTAAAAATTTGAGTCGTGGAGGAGGTTAGTCGTGGTTGAGCTATGAAGGAGATTAGAGTTACCTCTCAACATATCATTCTGAACTGAAGGTAGCTCTTTATATACGCTATCTTCCGCAGCTTGTTACAATTGTAGTCGTGGGGATTTTACAGAGATGGCGAATACGGTAAAATACAAAATATACTGGAATTTCGACATCACTTTTACCAAAAATAGGCTTTCTTTACTTTCGCGCTTTTTTAGGAAAGGCATATTTATGAAAGTATAACGGAGTATATAATTCTTTTATAGAGTAAACCTCTACTGAAATCGAGATATTTTTGCACTGCCCTCAAGGCAATTGCAGATAACACTACATAAATCTCACTCGTTTACATAAAATTTTCTCAGAGGAATTTGAAAATATAAGGTAAACAAACTTGAATCGGCTAAAGTATGCCATCAAATGTCCAACCTTAGTTGAAATCCAGTCTTATCTTAAGATTATCCAGTCTTCATCTTATTAATGACGTGTTCTGATGACACACACTCGTTTTTTAGTCAGACAAACACTATTTCAACCTCAAGTAGGCTACTCCAATAGTACAGAAGGCATCGACGTGAGTTCTAACACACATCGAAGCCATACTGGAGAACTTTTGATAGAATAAATCCGTGTCATGAATAATCTAAACGTAATTTCTGCCGTAAATTATGTACACGATCATGTAGAGACGGCATAGTTGAGACAAAAACCCCTCTGAGGGGTAATGTCGGCCAGTTTGAAACGTTAATCAAGATATAGGCAGATCAAGGTGAACTTATGCAAGACGGGAAAGGTGAAAAAGTCGCTGTTACTGCCACCGATGCTACAAGTATGATAATAGGATAATTGATGAATACGGCTGAGAGACGGAAATAGTGAAATGGCAGTATGAAGGAAAAAATAGGTTAGATCGGATTATGGAAAGAATCGCGAGGACCTACAATTTCGCGTCCCCGCCGTAATTCCATTAGACTTGCGTTGCGGTGGTGACTATGAGCTAATTTCCGCCGCAGGTGTCGCTCTTCTCTATTACTTGTTATCCATACAGCAGCGGCGTGAATCTCCACTAACTTAGGTAACGTCTTCCTCTACTAGGGATGCTAGTTTGGTGACTGTATGTGGAATACTTCTAATTTGAGATACAATTAAAAACCAGTAAGTTGGAATTGGTGCAGAAGGAAAACCATTAAAAAAGGTCGCTTAATTAGGATACTGGAAGGAAGGTAATCTGTCTTGAGGCAAAAATGACATCAAAAAATTAAATGCATACAGTAGAAGAATGAAGCGTCCCAGGGAGCAGATCTAGATAAGTATTTTTGGAAAATTAAATTAAATGTTTATGATGACATTTTTCCTACATTTTTCATAAAACTATCTTATTTTAGTAATGACAAAAACAGGGACATATCTTAATGATGAATCTTATTGAATGACACATACTTCTTTTATTTTTTAATCAATTTGACCTCTACTGATTCTTATTACTTTTAAGGCTTTGGGGATAGGGTATTCCCTTTAAATTTCTAATTGGAGCTACCAGAAAAAATAAGCAAAAACAAGACAGTATGCATTAATGAGTCATTAATAAGTTAATAACTTATCAACAGCAGAATGGTTGAGATTGAATTCTTGGTAAATGCATTCTTATTAGTAAATTATCCGTAATTTTGTAAGAAAAGTGCCTATACCACGCAAGATGACTGTCGTGATAGATATTTTTAGTTATTTCAGTAATTGAGTGGTATTTTCTCCAAAAATCTAGTGTTGATTTGACGAAACCTCAGTTGTATCAAAAAATACTTCGACGTAGATCAAATACTCGCATCCAAAAATATTGTTAAAATTTTAGGGAAGAAACATGAAATTCGACGAAATAACTTCAACTTCATATTTCAATTCACAAGATGGGAATATATCAAATAGAAAGATTCTTGTCAAAAAGTTGGTAATGCATAATTTTCTTAGAGCCCATAAACTATTCCGAAGCTTTTCTTTATAGATTTCGATTTACCCATTTTCTTTTCTTAGGAGTGCCATATTGTCCTTGAGTTAAAATTTTCAAAATCTCCCGGTCATAGTCATCCTTGATCAAATATCGTTCACAAAAGGCGAATTATCGACGAGCAAACACATTTCCTCACGAACGTCGTTAGCACTATTCGCTTTGATTTCGACATCATAGACTCACTAACCAATCGCTCTAGCATCGCCTCCAAAAAAATTAACAACTGCCGGACAATTTCTTAACTCCTGGCTATAAAACATTAGCAATGCCCATTTCCTCCTCACTTAAAAGGAATTCGCGTCGCCAAGAGGACAATTCCGAAGGAATCCTAGCGCGTCATATTTCACGTGGACCGGAGAACATTCCTTTATCAGTCAACAGCGTTTTTCCTTCTCTTTTACGAGACATGTAGATTGACGTTGGAGACGAAGGGAGAGCTAATAACATCACAATTTAAGGAGGGAATAGATCATGGCAGAGGCGAAGTGTGTCGGAATGTCCTATTTCTCCCGTGGAATTGACGGAACGCGTCAAATTCTTAGGCAAATAGCGTTCACCCAAGGGACCATTGGAATTTCTTCCCAGGCGCATGGGTGCGGCGGTGAGGGGAAGCGGTCATCGGAGTGCTACTTGTGAAGAAAACAATCCCGTTTTATGGAAGCCATTTTGTATCCACTTGGTGGCTCCAACGAGTCACTAAAAATAATTTATGAAACGGTAATTAAATTCGTCGAATGGAGGAGAAATAAAAGAATGCCCACAAACGCGGAGGCGTGAAGTACGGGGACGTAAAGTTTTTTCGTGATTCACCGAATCGATTGGCGGTGAAAAGTAAGAATGGCGATTTACATTTTTTCATCGTGAACGTGACGTTATTTTACGGTGAACTATTGCATTCTTTGTTCTTTAGCTCTGCTATTACACTCTTTGCTCTGTAAGATTTCAACTTATTTTTATTGGAATCATTGCAATGGTTTTATTATTTGATGAGCCCTGAGGTATCACTTGCTCAAAGCCTAAATCCTGCTCTGAAATGTATAGCAGGAAACTAATTTAAAGCTGAATAAAAGTATAGGTAGGCAAATTGTAATAAAAAAGGTAATTATATATAAGTATGTCTGCAAAATGTAGTAGAAAAGAACTTAAAAGTAGTTTACTACTACATTTTGGAGAAGGGGATTTAGGCCTTAAGCAAGTGATACCTTAGGATTCACCGAACACTACGGGGTAAAGTAGTATAATCAATCATTTCTGACCGTACTTCGTGGAAAGACATCATGAATAAATCAAAAACACTTTTTGATTTCCACACTATATACTATAAAGATTAACGTAACGTAGCTTCAATGCCTTTAACTAAAATACGTTGAAAACTTTGAGTTCAAGCCGATGAAAATAGCAAATTAAAAATTACCATGCCGCTATTCGTGACAGTAATTGACTTTGAAATTGAAATGAAAATCTAAAGATATGGGAGCCTCACATTTGACGCCGGTCATGCCGTTTTACACATATTATTTTAGAAATCCCAAGTTCTATTCCTTGATCGAGGAGATTGGTTATAAGTTGAGATTCTTTAACTCTCTCTATCTCACAAAGGTGAACAAATATATCTCTATGGGTAGGTGCTCTTGGTACGGGTCAAGTTTCTTTTTTCACTTTCATAGAAAGGAAAAGCAATAATATGTGTTGGAAAGGTATCAACTCATACCGATAGTTTTTATTGAACATTGTTTTCCTATGATAGGAAAGAAAATTAGGCAAACATCGCGTAAGTTAACTTCATCGTTGAATTCGTATAAAACTACTGGCAATCACATAGTGAATCTTATTTGTCGGGAAAATCGTTGATTTTCTGTTAACTCTGGTTTATATATGTAATCACCCTAAACATTTCTGGTAGCTCTACTGTGGTCATTCATATTTTTGCGAGTATCACCTTTGGATTACCTCTATTCTCCAGCAATCAATATTTAAAAAAGAATACATGGAATTTTATAGTAAATATAGTTAATAACGCTCTCCGAATATTGAATTTCCTATGAGCAGGAATCGCACGGCGAATCTTTCACTCGACTCGATGTCTCAACGCAAATCGAATAGCGAACTCGACTGAGATTTACGTCCCAATCGCACCGCATACACGTAAAAGGATTTATATTCGCTTTAGTGAGAGCACAGCATAGAGCATATATATATAGAGAGAGAGAGAGCATAGACGGTACTTAGTGTCATTTTTAAATCGCCGAGACAAGTATATCGAACGTTATGCCAACTAGTTCACATCTTCAATAACTTCAGCGAAGAAGTGGTTTAGAGTAAGGAAAGCAGGAGCTGCCAATTCTCGTGTTTACACATCTATTACTGCTGGAATGTGATTCTATAAATCCTCATCGCGTTAGAGGGAATACGCTCTAATTGTGCATATGATATATTGGGTAATGCGTGAAAAGTTTATCTTAAGATGATAACATACGAAGAAATGTGTTGCAACACTTTAAACTGCAATTTGATAGTATATTGCGGTATTTCCTTCGAAGCGTTACACTAAAAAAGCTTATTCTAAAGAATCATGAGATGAGAAAAATATGTTGATTTACTTAAAAAGAAGTCAACTATTTTAGAAAAATTTGAGGAAACGATTTAAACTAGAGATCGAAACTGCGGGCAAAATGCGGCCTTTAATAATACTCCTCTTTTAATAATATTTTTCTAATCTTGCTAGTGACACCAAATGAAAAATAAATGTTCTATTCCTGTTTACTCAGCGAGTGAATTCGTTTACTCATTGAAAATTTCGATGTTTCATTATTTGAATGTAAGCAACCCAACGCAAGAGCGGTATGACAGCTTATGGATTTAATTTACTCACATACAATTATGGGACTAGTTTACAGTGAGTTCCAAAACAATAAAACGTAACAAATTTACGGAAGATTCAACAAAAACTATACGAAAGAAATATACACAATTATATAAACTATAACAAATTTATATAATTAAAATTTTTCACATTCGGCCTTTCTTAAGATTCCGAATGCTGAACGTCGCCTTCAGATGGAAAAAGGTACCCCTCGTCTAAAGAGCGATTTTCTATTATTTTTTTAAAATATAACTTAGATATTTACTATCTTCTGATTATATATTAAATAACTTATTAAATATTATCGATCAAAATGCTGAGATTCTTTTACACATTCAACAGCAATATTAATGAAATCTTTCGTGTGGTTTTGCTGGTTGCAGTGATAAAATTTCCTTATTGAACATTTGAAAGCACTACATTTCCCACCACCACGTAATCTAATTTTCAAGCCTTAATTAATCGGTATTACGAAGAGAAGAAAAATACTTTTATTTATGAAGAGCATTGGAGGGAAAAACTCGATAAAAGAAATCACGCAGGCAGATAAAACTTTTGCGGAAAGTTTTCGCGCACATAGGTTCGCTCTCCTCGGCCCGAAGTAAAGATAATGAAGGAGAATTTCTTCCATCGGAATCTATTGCTACGGCGGGGAGGTGAAAACATGAGCCACAATATTTTGATCAATATACGCGTGGGACGAGCGCTAAAACAAACAAGGAAAAAAGCGCGCATTTCTGCTCCGAGTTTCTCTACGCGGTGGTCTCGTTTCGGATGCTAGATGGTCCATTAGGAAGGAGGGGCGAGGATGGATTTAAAGATTGTAAGCGGAACTTAGTTATTTACGACGCTTGAAATTAGGACTCCTTGCGGAGAAATAGTTTTACGTCGCCATAGAGTTAATAAACGGAGGAAAAACAAACCGATTTTGCGGTTGCGTGAATCGGGCGATATGGTTAGCTTCTGAAGTTAAAAAATGGATGAGAGTTTCGGCGCAGTATTTCCGGTACGTCTTTTCAGCGGTTATTCCCGTTTAGTTGACTTACAGGAATAACAGCGGGTGTGCTCTACGAAGTGCTAAGCTTCGGGAGAAACGAGATTTTGCTTGGCTCGGTACGCTTTGTTGCTGCATGAATTCGTGAATTATAACCGATAGTTCACCTAGAAGATAATGCGATGGCAACGTTAAAAGATTTGAGGATCTATACGAGAGTAAAGCAATGACCGTAAAGGTCTGTTTTGAACACGTGATCCAGTGGATCCCAAACAATGTCCTGTTCTGCCATTCAATATTGCCTAAATGAATCATTCTGCAGAGAATAGATGGTAATAAAGCTAAGTATGAACGGTACTAGAACTGCTTGATTCATTTCTTTGTGCTCAGAAAACTTTGCTTACTCATATCGAATCACTTGTCTAATTCGGTTTACTAGCTATTATCATTAAGAATACATCCAGAGGCAAATAATGTCATGAGTGAAAAATAAAATGGAAGATTTCCGGTTGAAATTGTACGCTGGGAAAAGATATCCGGTCTATCTTTTATAAATTATAATTTGAGTTCAGATAAAGAAGCAGGACTTGTGAACGAATCACGATAAAAAGTAGTTCAAGCGTTTGGCAAATACACCCCCTGCCATTCGCGAAAAGGATGTTTGCAAGTTATTAATATAGATTTAGAAAAGATTGTGGAAAATTTATCACTAAGTTCTTGCTTATAGCGAAAAATGAAATTTAAATCGTCCAATGCGGCCAATATAAATATACGTCTTCAGGAAACTAAAAGATCGAACAAATAAAGTTACCGAAAATGAATGGTTTTGGACTTCTTAATCCATCTTTATTAGCCTTTGTTTTTTCCATATTTCCTAATCTATATAGATAGTGATTAAAATATTTATTTTTTTTTAACAGGAACAAATTACGAATAAAAAGGGTAAAATAAAATAAAATAAAAGTCTTACTGATGGGAAATCCATATTTACCTAATCATTAAGGTATTAAAGTCTTAGATTTTTTACGATCTCATTTCGTAATACCAAAAGATTAAATATATATTTTAAAATTAAAGTGAGGAAGAAGTCAAATCAAAATATCTGTCTTCAATGTAGTTTGTGTAAATTTTAGAATTGTCTCCTACAATTATTTATTACTACTTGGCCGTTACATACAAATGGAAGATGATAATCACAAATTTTTGTCATTAAGATGACACGGATTACTTTTAAAATTTTTTTATCCTACACTTTTCTTAATACGACGTCAAAGTGGAAACGGAGGAACTATCCTTAATATATTTTCATATTAAATACTCTTCTTTTGAAATATTAGTGGATATAGCTCCTTATACTCGATTTGCTATAAGGAGAAATTCTACTGCAAGGTTTACTATTTGTTTGCCGTCATACTTTATATAAAACTGTACAATAAGACGTTATCCATATAATCGAAAGCGAACTACCATAAATAACCAAATATTAGGGGATTAGTGTTTAGAAGGCAGCGCCTTACAAACCACCAATTTTAACGATTTCGTGGTCTTCTAAAACCGACACTCAACAGCGTGTAATTCTTCTGTAAGCCAAGAAACCTTACACAGCTAAACACCTATGTACGATCCCATGTCTTCTAAATCCTGTGGACGCTCTCTTCCCCACAATTGCTAGACTGGCGGATATTTACCTTAGAAGGCGTGAATACCTTCCAAAGGTGATTGTATCCAAAATGTTGAGTATATTTCCGGTGGGAGCGCACACATCTCCTGAAACCGCTATAACTCACTCCCCATTATAGTATACTTAAGTTTATCTCAGATATTCTACCGTCAAAGCAGAGTACCAATAAGGTAAATTTTCTTTACGACCTCGATGACGATTCAATCAGTTATCAATCTTAGTTTAATGCCTTTATTTCCAGCTTTATAAATAAAATCATAATCTGAAAGCCAACTTTTTCACAGAAATGTTAACTGCTTCCATCTATCGACGAAGGTGAATCGACATATTTATATTTCTAAATAAGTTTATATTATACGGTTTCCTGGTAGAAATCTACACCTTCATATTACAATGATATGTTATAATCTTAGGATGCATAAAGCGATTCATTTCTAATGAAAGCATGAGCGGTTCAGTTAGCGTATGGTACAGTCTAATATAATGTAGTTAGTGTTTAAATTAAAAATTTTCAGAATTACATGTGGACTAACTTCATTACTACCAGAAGAAGATAGTGAGCACTAAAATAAGGAACTACGAGAGAATTGATGGCTTTTGGAGTAACGAAAAATTTATAATCCCTGACTACGATGATGAGATCAGAAATTATAGGATGAAATAGGCTAAAATAGATTCACTCCAGACAATCTTTTCTTAAAAGACAGACAGTCATTTGCTCAGAAATTACCCAAAGAAATTAGCCCAAAGTAGATAAGTTTCCCTCATAACCAAAAGAGAAAAAATTCATGTTTTCCTCAAAGTAAACAATCTTTCTAGCGAATACTTCTCGAAGGAAATAGATATTCTCCGCTCCGACGTTTTCAGCCAACGGAGAAAGTTCTCGTTGGGTCAGTTCAACAACTAGGAAGAGAAAATAGGATGAAGAAACGTCTGAAGAAACGCCGACGCTGCTTTTCTACCTTAAATGAGATCTTTGGTAGACTTCATCGGGAATATAAATATATGAGAAAGAGTGGCAGCGTTCTCTCCCCTGACCGGCGAAAATTGGGCGCTTCATCCTTTCCTTGGCCCTCATCTTCACCGTGGAAGGATTTGCATGAAGGGTTAACGTAAAAGGGACGACTGAAGATTATTAACGAGAGGGATGGACCAAAAGAGAGCGAAAAGGTAGATCTTGCCGCGGAGGATAGATCCCCTTATATCCCTTTAATTAATCCAAATTGCGGTTAGATTAAGATTAATATAAAGCGTGACTGATTGAGTCGTGCCCGACTGTTTTCATTATGGGGATGCCAAGGAGTGCTGAGTGGCAGAGGACCTCGCACCTGACGCGTTTAATTCCTGGACCACACAAGCAGACTATGTTATGACGGCTATAAAGTTCTAAGAGTTATTTCAAACCATCGCCACTTGCGCTTGCCCCTTTGTTTTGGTGGGCTTAAATTGATGCGCTTCCCGGTAATCCCCCGTATTTAGTGCGCGAGAAGTATCACGAATAAAACGATTTCAGGCCGCAATTTCTGCTTAATTAACGACACCTTCGTTTCAGATTACTCATAAACACTCATTAATTCGTTATTGGGGTGCATAAGATAATATTTAATAAGAATAAGTGTCTTAGAATGCTGTGAGTGAAGGGAAAATATTTTCAAGTCCCAGAAAGGTAATTTTAAGCTCGGGAAGTTAAAATGATGTTTCCTGGATAGGTAGAAGGTGAGAAAAATAATTAATTCTTAGCTTTTATTTTATATTGATATTTTATATTTTGTAAATTCACTCGACAAATAAAATAAGTTTATTTCGTAGGGGTTAACTTACGCAGAATTTATTCATGAATTCTCCTCGAATTTCGCTATAATCGATAGACGAAAACTTCCTCGGTGTAGCGTAGAGATGAATGAAAATCTTGTTCTCTTAAAAGTATAACTTCCTTTACGATAAATGTGGATTAATTAGCTTTAAAATTTCACTCGTCCGTAAGCTTTTTATTTTTACTTAGGGAATTTTTCTACCCTCATGCAGTAAAGAGTTCAATAGTGAAGATGATGTCCAAGTTTACTTAACTAAAAATCATAAGACTCTTTTCAAGAAATAACATCTTTCGAAACTCTAATACGAAAAAATAACTTCCACGTGATCATAAAATTCAAGCATATGGAGACAGCTCATTTTCTCCACGACAGTATTTAGAAAGACGTTATATACCTGATTATGCTTCTTCGATACCAGAACTAGTACAGTTAGTAAACACTACGGATATTGCATTGGTATTGAGTGATAACATTCACATCCGCATATAACATAACATCCGTATCCATTTATTATGTGAGGATGCTCCTCATAATATGCAAGTGCATGCAAATAAATCACGGTGAAAATGGAAAGTGGGTTGAAAACAAACTGAAGAATGGCTTTAAATTCTTTCTTTCTTTATCATAAACTTATAACTTCTTTAACAGAAGATAAAGCTCTTTATCCTTTATCACCATCCAAAAATTAACATCTCTTCTAAATCTAAATCAGATCAGTAATATCGAACAAAATCAGGGAAATAAAAGAAAGACGCAGTGTAAATATAGCGGAAGAGAATTCGGAAACTCAATCTCGGCTGTGCTTCCTTCAATCGATACATCATGAATCAACGCATGCGAGAAATCCGGAGAGCGACCGTTTTCAAATGAATTGGCGATATTTAGTTAAAGCCGCGGAGCTATATTTAAGGATCCGTTAGCGCGAATTGCTTGAAAGCCGGGAAATATACAACGACATATCAAAACATCATCGGGAAAAGAGGGAAAGACGGAGACAAACAGAAGGGATGTAATGAGTAAGCGTCGGAGAAAAGTAAGCTACAGAGCTGCGTGTGGGGTTGGAATAAAAAAAGCTCGGATGGCAGCGAAGTGCAAACAAGTATGAGGCCACCCAGAATCTGTGAAGGCTTCTAATTTTGAAGGAATCTTAATTACGCGAATCCGGCGGGAAATTGGGGACTCACTCCGCTTGGGTTTCGGCCAAAAGATGGCAGCTTCGTCAGCCAGGGTAAGGGGTCCTTAATGAGACGGAAAATTTAAGCGACTTCAAATCGCGCAAAGGAGAATTAATTCCGAACGGATATGAATAATCCGGAAAGATAGATATCCTTGAGCAATGAAACTCGCAGCGTAAGGAGATAAAAAAAAATATTGCAGTTGATAATGCAGCGATTCAAATTTTTCGACGCGTAGGAAAACGCTTTCCGAGTGTAGGAATGCCGGAAAAATACCACCGCTTTGAAATTCAATGTATTACTTGTACTGTAATTCACGCACGAAATGTCATTAATACGCGATTTCAATTCTGAAGCGATACTGGGAATTGATTAATTAATTAATTAATTTAACGAACCGGCATCGAATTAAGTTAATTAAATTAGCGGAATGTCTTTCGAAAATTAATTAACATGGTTACTGGCGAAAAACAAAACATCGACTCGTCGTGCGAACGCTTAAAATTACTCGCGTCTGCGTTTATTCCGAGCGTTAGGACGGCTAAAATTAAATCGCGATTCGAACATAAAGTTCTTTCAAGGGTCTCAAAAATCCGTCTTCGGGCCAAATTATATTTGCGAATGGAATGCATACATTCGGGCGTATTTAAGGGAAACGATATTTTCGATAGAGAGAAAGATATTAAAAACGGCAGCACTCATATCTTCGTGAATCGAACGTGAATCTATAGAGAGAGCTCTCGAGCAGCAATATGAGGGCCCGACGAAATATTCAACGCGCAACATAACGTTTGAGTGATTACGGAGGTTAATTTTTGATGATACTTTAAATATCCGTCAAATGACTAATGGAATTAAGATATCGATTACCGCGGAGCCAATATTTGTAGAGCACGGTTCATACGAAATCGCCGGTGGAGGGAATTAACAAACAAGAGCATCAGGAAAAATCCGCTCGGATATGTACAGCGCAAAAACCAATCATCACGAATTGAATTAGAGCTCCAGGGTATACATCTCTCTTTATTCCTAGCTTCCGGATTCAAAAAAAGGTGACTTACCCCGATAGCAAAACCCAGCCACTTAAGCCGGACATCAAGAGAGAACGGTCCCATTAAAAGTATAAGGGAAACTAAATCAAAGAATAAAGCTCCGAGTGCAGCTATTATTTTCGTCCTGCAGCGATGGAAGGAAGAGGGAATTAAGTTCTTTTAAGTGCTTGGGTCAGATGGTCTTCCGTCGTGCGCCTGACGAGGATGGAGTCGCGGAAGCATCTCAAGAGAGAAGGGAGGGTTAATTAATGAGGCGGGAGGGGAGGTAAGCAAAGTGGGGTGAACTTTAAAGGGGTGAGAAAAGGGGAGAATAAATTCTGCGATTGCGTACTCCGTTGAACGTAAGGGGCGCCCGCGCGAAATTTGCCGTTTAAGGATTGGTCGCGAGAAGGCAGTGTAGGTAAAAGGGGTTTCTTGCGCATGGAAGGTCATACTGCCTTGAGCGGGGGTGCCAAAGGGGTAAAGAGGGAGAATTGGGGCGGATGGACGCATGAGCGGAGGAGGCGGGGATTCTGCATGCATATTAGAGACACGCTTCTCCTTCACATGAAATTGTTCTCTTGACACCGAGGGAGTGAAATCTTTAGTATGGTCCCACAGTAATTTGGCTTTAAGCCAGTTGGGACTGAGTAAATCCGCAATAATTATCATGATCTCTAAAGAGAGAATCCAAAATATTATTTTTTCATAAAAGTTAAAACAAAGAATCTACTGACGTAAGAATTGAAACTGCAATGCAATTGATTATTACTATGCTTAAACTTTATACTCTCAGCTTGCAATATTTCGATCGGAATAAAGTTGTTTTCAAATGATTCAGCGGACGGTATTTAGTTATCTTCTAAGAAAATCGAAAAGAGTTTTTTAATAAGTATGTATATCTAAGGGTCCTATGATTTTATCTGATATCAAATTATTACAACTTTAATTTGTTAGAATTTCCAAAGTATGTAATAAAAGATATAATAGTATCAGCACACTGTTTACATTATTATTATGATGTTGACTACAGATCAATTTTTTATAAAATGGAGCAAATATAAATTTTTAAAAAGCAGAAGAAATAATTCTGAATAAACAGGGGATAATTGAATTAGACAACAAAGTTTCTAAGTAGGAAGGGCAGTAAATCCAACAAATGTAACGTGGAATTTTGGTAAAAGGAGTGACTTTTCAGCATCATCTTATGATGAAGAAGAGTAAATATATTTATATAATGGAGATGTACAAGAGATGAATAAGGAAATGCAATCGAAATGCGGAAGAAAATGACGGGATATAAAGAAGGGAGAATAAATTCACATTAAAGCCGAAACGAGAATATCCCACGTTTACATTTACAATAATTGAAATGGAAGAAGGAAAGCTGAAAATAAATAAATAAAATTTATTTATGTAATTCACAATGAACAAATTCCAATCAAATAATGGGTGAATATTATTTCCTCCATTGAACTGGCCACTAAATTTGTCTTCACAATTTACACAAAGGTCAACATTTTCAACTCTTTTCAGAGTTTACGATTAAATTCATGAACATTTTCCGAACGCACATGAATAAGGACCGATTGAATATACTGCGAAAGTAGCCAAGTGTGCAAATACATTCGATTAATATACTTGTGTGTTATAAGCATTTCAAGAATTTACTTTGCAAACAGATAATTCGAATCGAATATGGACAAGTTTATTGATCAATATTTTTATGGAATTTTCGGAGATGGAAGTTTTAAATCAAATGTGAACTTTTTAAATATAAATATAAAGGCAGAATCATATCAGATAAGTATGTCAAGTTTGTCTATATGCTAGATGTTGTATAAAAATTATAAAAATATAATATCACCGAGGAATGGATAATTTTGCAGAATGATATTGAAGTATATTGTTATTATTGGAATATATTATTTTGAAGAATCAAAGGTTGAAGAAGCAAACATTTCAGGAAATCTTTTCTCATCTTTGCCTTGTCCTTGCCTTTATAGATAACGATAAATTGTCCATCTAAGCATACTTTCCGACCATTAAATATCATCATTGTTGCACCTCCTAAGGTTGTCTATCAAATTTAATCTATGATTTATCATAAGAACTTTGTATTATAACACTAAGAACGTATGTTCTATTGTGAAGCCACTTAGTGTGCATACAAAAAATCGGATAAAATCACACTAAAAATTCTGACCAATTGAAAATGACATGCATGTCCGACAATATTACAATCACACTTTAAATTAAATAAATCTTTATCGGAGGGAGAAATGAATGCGGATGAATAATAACATACATATTTCTCAAATCTCTTATCAATCACGCAAAATCGTTTTAAAAAATCAATTCCAAGGAAATATCGAGTCTCCGCGCCCAACTTAAGCATGCAAGTTGTAAGTAAATAAAGTTCCACAAAGCGCAGTTAATCGGAAGATCCCTTAAACCTTTCGAAAAGCGTTAAAGTCCACATTTTCCGCTGGTGAGCTCCATGGGAAGAAGAAAGGGCTTTAATCCACGAGAGCGCTTAAAAGTGCTTGAAAATCCATGAAATCGGAATTAACTAGTAAATTAAAGCCGAGCGTAAATGACCAGATATTAGGTTAAACACACAGAGCACGCACACTCATCGCGGTGCACCGAAATCAAGTGAGACTGCGTATTCCTCATTACTCTTGTTGACTTTCTATTCATTACCTGCGTGGATTGGCAATCACGGCAAATCGCCAACTGGTTTTCCTGCCTAACAAGCCACCTCGGCGTACCTCTCCCCCATGTTTTCATAATTAACAGGATTTAATTAGTGTACCTACATCTAACTATTCGCGCCCCGCGGCTAAAATTTCGACGTGACGAGCCTCTTCGAAAACGAACAAACAGCTGAGCATCAGTGGCTCAAAAAAGAGGCGATTTTTTTTCAAAAGTAATGACGAGAAATGGCAAAGGAGAAGGATTAAAAGCAGGAATCTAATGTGCTACATAATTCATCGAGACGATTTCGTAGGAAAATAGGCGTTTCGCAGAAGGACGAAATGGAGTCCAATCTATTTAATAACTAGAAGACAAAGGTTCCTATTTCCAATGAATATTTATATGTCTATTATTTTCCAACTAGTTTACGTCAATAGTACACAAATTAATATTTCTCCGTCGATTATCAGACAAAATTAATAGTCCTTAGATGAAAAGGTCGTAAAGCATTATCTATAAATTATTCATGTTTCATAATGACTAAGTGTGTTGTTGATCAGAGGAAAATAACGATTTATTCCATGTTTTATAAGTGGCTATCAATTGAAACTGATTAGTTAAAGGCGAATTCCTAATTATATAATAAAATATACAGAATGTTATCAAATCATATATTTATTTCATTGTAAAAAGCGAGAAACTACCATGTGGATACTAAAAATTTATTTGTAAGAACGACTTTCTTAGAATATTTTTTCAATACATGCCTTGTAATAAATATAATAAAAATATAAAGAATGATACTCTAGACTTTAATAATGAATGTCCGTTGAATACCTTTTTTGTAAAATTGTGCAGGAGAGCATGAATCATTGTACTTGAGTAGAACAAGAGTACCCGAATTTAGTGTATCGGGAATACTGGTTAGCGCAGAAAATTAAGCGCTATTTTCATTTCTTTCCTTCAACTGATTATGATTTAAGTGAAAATTCTCTCATTGGCTTAATTCTTTGATCATACAAATACATCTTAATTCTAATAATGCCATAGAATTAAGGAGTCAGCAGATGCATATCATTGGAACATAAACGTTATTCACAAAGAAAATGTAGTTAACGATAAAGATAATTTCCCTTCATTCCGATTTGTTAGCAACTGTAAGTCGTCAGAGGAGTAATCTGGAATTTTTAAGGGAAATATCCAACTATATACCCTTTGATATCGTATCCTAAGAAGCTCCTGAAATGGATTTGCATAGATTTTCTCGAAACATTAGAACTCAGAAGGTTTCTTACTCGAGTAAAGTTACTAGCTATAGCTTATCTTGTTAGGAATGGCTGACAATTACGTCATTGCAATTACTCCCGAATAAATAATTTGAATCATCCACCAAAACAACGTAAATAGGTTAATCTCGAAAAGAAAGCTCAAGCTGAAAGGATGCATAATACTTATCGGTCTCTCTCTAGATTGCTTATAGTTCATGGAGAGCTCTAATACAATGAAAGTAGTCAAACGCACGCGGTATTGACTTTGAAACATAATAAATAAAATCACAGTTTCTCGACGCATCCACAGTTTGTGTGAAATCAGTAAAACAAAATTAACGTATTTAATACGTTATTTAATGATATAAATGCGTTAAATCCGATATATACTCCTTTACACGTTGAAAAAGGTATTTTCTTCGCAGAGGAGCTGTAGCTGAAACTTCAGATTCCTTCACAGCATTCAATTTGCACTGAAACTTACGAGCTAAGAGATTTAACGCTAGCAATTTGCGCGAGTTGCAAAGAAGTTTCAATGACAAGCTCCTCATGAGTACCGCACCTTTTAACCACTTACTCAGGTCTGTAATAGGACAGAACAGAAAGACAGTACGCATATCTCGAGAGGGATTCCTCCTCTTCTTAGGATCCGCTATCTATAGTCATGAGCAGAGAAGATGTTCTAATAAATGCGAGCAAAAGGGAAGGAATGAGTGGGCTCGCCTTCTGTCACACAAGGAGGAGCCAATCACGCTAATGGACTAGGTTTCCACGCGAATGGTCGGATTTATATCTCTCGAAAAATACACTAAAAGAAATCTCTTCTTTAGTATTCATCCATTAAAGCCGAATGATATTAGGGATCATGCGCTTTGTGGGGGGAATATAATGGAAAGATTAACAAAGGTTCTCTCGTTTTCTTCTGCAGTTTGAAACAAAAATTCGCTGAAATGATGCGATGTATTTTCATTACCTCTAATGATTGAAGTTTAACGGATCTGCAACCCGTCATTCTTTTATCCATTCATAGAAATTTAACCCAGAAGTTTGACCTCGTTGTAGAGGGAATTATATAGGTTATATTTGTTAGTAAATTACATGAACTACGGAAAATCGGGAAAAAATGTTAAAATGCTCTGTGATACAAAGAGACATGCATGAGAACCAGGGCCTCCAGTAGCCAAGTGGGCAACGGTTTCGACTTCGGCGTAAGCGGTTCGATTCTCGGAGGGTGATCACGTGCGAAATAACCTTAGCTGTCGAAGCAAAATTCAGATTACTACTACTAACAAATGCCATAAAGTAATACCATGCAGGATTCACATACAAGCCTCTATATACAACGATATTTTCATCAATTAAGAGAACGAACCCAGTATTCAGCAGGATTTTTCATCTCTATTCGAGCATTTTTTACTCAAAAATAACATGGAATGCATATGAAATCAGGAAAAATAGGAATGGTAATTAGAAATTCAGCAAAAATTCCTGAGTATTCTTACAGTTACTGTTACATGTTAGAAACTTTTAAAATACTTTTGTTTTCTTCTGAAGAGGCAAGATGGTGATACTTTGGAATGAAACTGTTTCATAGATTTCCCTGAATTATTTCAAGACGATACAAATTTCTGTGAGAGAGGATTATAGGACAATGAAAGTTGAACTATATAATTTGTCTTTATATAGGGATGAAGTTGAATTTTTTAAATATTTGCACAAAGTATATATAACGGTAGTGGATTAAATGTATAATGGCTATCAATATCTCTCCCTAACCTTATTGTTCTAAATGTATTCGTTTTTTTATATCGTAATTCATTTGTTTTCCTGTTTGCTATGGTATCCAGCGTAAGTAGCCAATCATAGCTGTAGTTGGATGAGACAAAAAATAAACAAATCAGAGAAGAAATCTATCACGCCGAATATCACAGAGTATCGATGTCATAGCGTACACAATTTATTCTTTATTTCAACTTGGGAGGCATCCAGATACGAATGTATGCAGTTTGCAGATCCACCTAGTGATAAAATTTAGTCTCCAACCTTGGGCCAGAATCGATCTAGGTTTCTCAAGATTGGGGGAGCAAAGTTGGCCAATCATCCGAGCGACAAAAAAGGAGAAGAAGAAAGTGCTCTTGGAGACGCAATGGGAAAGAAGATACTGCAAAGTCGTTTCCACTCTCACAATCCAATCCGTGGATTTGTCGCACAAAACTTCTCAAATTAAACCCTCGGCTTACTTAGAGAAGATTGGGACACTCGCATCAATCTGCATACGGAAGGCATCTTATAGGGCGTACGGAAGGAAGATAAAAGAGTGAAAGGGGAAATTCAATTGAGCGTGAACATGACGATACTAGATGGTTTCTTAAGGGACATGAAAATTACTCGAAAATAATTTTTCTTCATTAATCCACTCTGACTGTGGAAGATTTTTACAAGGGTGACATGTAAAGTGGGGGATACAGATATTCTTTAGTTTTTATAGGTAAACTCGACAAATTTTTGGGAAGAATGCCGATTAGTATTCTAAGCTGCCGAATACTTATTTAAGAAAATGATTCATTGGAACGAATGTGAGGACAGGATGATACGATTAACTTCGCAAAGTATTTTTGGCAAGATTTTATTCTTCGTGACCTATTCCTCTTCTAACACGATGGACGGAAAAGATATCTCCTGAAAATGTGAGAAACCAAACTTAAATGCTGATTTTTCGAAAGGATTTTCAAGTTTACAATCTTTCTAAAGTGATCTTTCTTATCATAACTAACCAAATCTAGAAAATTCAAATAATAAATGGACTGCTCCACCTATTGAGCTTTTTCTAAAGTAAAGTTTACCCTTAACTTAATAACAGACAAAAATTTCAGCCATTTTTACTGGCTCTCAGATCAGTCTACGAAATGCTTCTATGAAAACCTTACGTATACGTTTTGGATAAAATTGTATTAAAAGGAGAAAATTGCCATATTCTCCCATCACATGTATGGAGAATTTCCCACTAAAGAAGGAGAGGAGTGAGTCAAATTGAAGTTGCAAAATATGAGTACTGAGAGAATCCACGAGTAGAAAATATGCAGGCAGCGTAGGAAAAGAAGTAAAAGGGAGAGAAATTATGTGAGTGGTGGAGTCTTGCATTCCACTCGACTTGGAAAATCACGATGCTAATGCAAGGATCTTCTTATGACCTGAAGTAAGATTTTACGTTAGTTTCTTGGACGAGATGTGCAAAGATGATCAGGAAAATAGGAATTTATTAACGAGGCAAATAATAATGAACAGAGCAAGAATGATAGCGGGTATATCGAGAGATTAATATGTTTAGCCAATAATTTAGTGGCCTAAATTTTATACTTATTACCTCAATACTTTGTATATGAACACAAAGTATAGTTATTAAACATTTCTGAGAGAAAGAAATCGTTTGTTTAGATTTTATTCTGTTTTAGTACCATCTATTAAAATAGTATACAATCTAGCAAATAGTATAAATTCCTCCTAAATCCCAACCAAAGTATGCAACATGAAACGAAAGAAAATAAAGTAAAAATGTGCATAGAAAACCTAAAGACTTATTGATAAAGGAATAACTCTTCGGGAAATTGTAATTGAGAAAGTTTCAGGAATACAAAATGAGACAATGAAAACGACATAAGATTAATGTAGTCTTCGTTATAATTTATTATTTTCTTCAGATGATATTTACGCTAATACCTTTCAGATAAATTGGCCCAGGATAAATTTTCTTGTGACATTCAAAAAGCAAATTTTTTTAAGACAATGTAGAACGTAAAAGTTGCTATTAAATTCAGTGAATTGAAAGCTTTTTAAATAATTGGAATGACACTCCTTAAAATACCACCAAAATAAAGCTTTTTACAAAGTATTATTTTTTAAAATAAATTACATGGTATCATTAAACTCTTATGGAGAGTAATCTACCTATGATAGAGGAATGCGAAATATTTCTTGTCAAAATAAAATCTGATTGATAGTTTTATATTTATTTCAATTTTCATGTCGCTTATTTCCTGTAAGAGGCTAATCACAAATCTATAGTATCATCTGCATAAACTATAGCTAAACCATGGCATAACTGTAGCTAAACTGCATAACATTATATTTTATTTAGAAATAAAAGAGTTAATAGGTTTGCAATTACACGTGTGGCCTGTAATTGATTTTTACGCCCAGTTGAATCTCCAGCCATTCTAAGACTACAGATGTGAGCTTTGGACCAAGAAATGTATCCTCAACTTATAAAATCCTCCAATTCCTTCTGGAACAGGTGTTCATGAACCGCTCATCTCTTTCCCATGGTACACTTCTGCGCATTTACTCTATGGGTAACTTCAAGGATTTAATGTACGGCCATCATCCTTGTTGGGTTATTCGATCAATTTCCTGCCTCATCGAGAGATATAAATTGACTAAAAGTGCTCAACTTAGTGATCATGGCGTCGTTACATTCTGTAGTCTGAGGAAGACTGCAAACGATATTCGGCGAACTAAGAAAATTTCACTAATAAGAGAAAAACCTAACTACTAAATCTATAATTCATAACTTTCGTTTCTGATGAGTAAAATCCCCACTCTATTGCAAAAAGATGCTACTAATTTCACCTTCTCAATAACATTCTAGAATTCCCATTACCTCTTTAATTCAAGCGGAAGGAATTACGAAATTAATTTCTGGGCCACAATTTTATCATATTATACATTATTTTACGCTATATATTCCTCTTGAGCTTAAGTCAAGTAATATCTAAGTAAGTGGATTTCTAATGTCAGGGACCTCAGTTTGAGAATTTGCAAGATAACTTTTTTCAGGTTGCAAAAAATATGTCCGTAACAAAGTTTTTTACTCTTAATATCTTGCTTTATTTATTTAAAATAAGTTGTCACCTGGAAAGGAAAGGGTACCAAGAGAAAACATGGGTCGATCGATTACGTACTCCTCACTAAGCCAGAATACAAGCGGCAAAAGTACACGTAAATACATCTCAAGTAGCCTATGAATAACACTTTCCATGGATATATTTTAAATCATTATTTAGATTCTTCCACATCTCGGTGGCCATCAAAGCATCACAGTCATGAGCAAGAATGCAACAAACGTGCATGAGATTCATTTTCCCTTTGCCAAAAATCAATATTATTCCAATTGAATTCATGTTGAACTTCTTACTAATTATATTTTTCAACCGAATCTTTTGGATAACTAGTAAGAAGTTCAACATGATGTTTAATATATAATTAAAATACATATACCTAGAAAATATCTACCAAATATTAATTTAATACAGAGGTACATTATCGTGATATAATTGATTCAAATTTAAATTCAAACAGGGAAAGAAATTGTGAATTTGGAAAAAAAACTAAGAGTTTAAATTTTGGAAAAAATATCCTCATCGTTAAAACGCCATGAAGAAATGAAGTAACTTCGGAAGCCTATATTTATATAGTCAATTATCAAAAAAAGAATTGGAGAATGTCTGCAAGTTAATTTACCGCATCATGTGCAATTCAGTTCTAGTAAGCAATCAGGAGCAAGTTTGGATATTTGTGGAAGGGAATGAAGAGTGGCTGTGAAGGGGAGAGCATCAAGTTGAAGGTCTTATAAAAGCGCTGTTCGGGTTACGACGCTATGTAACGCCAGCCTTGATTATCCCGCTTCTTAACGACTCAAACTTTTTCTTGCGTCACCTTCCAAAGTGATTGGCATAGAATTTTTCCAGAGAAAAACTCTCCCCTTTTCGAAGAAAGCGCCAATTCCGTCTCGCTGAAATCTATCGGACGTTTTTTTACATAAGTTCCACCGTCTATTCCTCTCCACAAGAAAATCGATGATCCTCATCTTCTTTTTTCCAAGACGCTGATAAATATTTTAGTTAACTGTTTCGACTATCGATTTATCGACTGTTCATTCTTCCCGGTTTCGAGATAGCGCGAGTCCATTTGGAGAATGGGAGGCTGTAAATTCACTAAGTGAATTCCTCACACGTTCCGTTTTAGAGACGCTTTTCGGAGCATTAAAAATGGCTGACGCGTGAGTATTCTTCGAGAGATATTCCAAACGGTGGAGCAGAGGATAGGTTCTTGAGGACAGGTGACCCTTAAAGAGGGGAAAAATGATCGAAACTTGGAAGAGAAAGGTAATTGACCCTTAACCATCGGTTCGCCTATAAAACGTGTTTCAGTGAGGAAACGACTATTGATCAACGACTCAAATGCGATATTTTTCAGCATTTTCTCCTCTTCTGCTTGCTTTTCTGATAGTCTTCAGTTGAGCGAGGAAGTCTCCGCCAACAGATAACCCGTCTCCTAGGGAAGGACTGTCATTTGTTTGTACCATTGCTTTAAGATGGGAATGCTTGCTGTCGATAGTACCTGATGAACAAGCGTTTCGACTTACTAAACCAAAAATACAACGCCCATTAAACCGGCTACAGTTTACAAAATATGATATGGCCGTATTAAGTGGTGATAAAAATAGATCAACAATCATAAATTACAATAAGTTAATATTTCTCTTGATACTAAATTTAAAAGCAGAATAAATTCAAAATTGAATTGACTCTTTATGTCAAATTACTGGTGGATGAAAGATGCTTATACATGTACAACTATAGTCACCTAAAGGAACCATTTGAACTCATTTCTTTACAATTTTAACTCTTTTATGGATTGAAGATATACGCTGATTATGAAAAGTATTACGGGAAGAGCATTGATGGGTCAACGTGTGATTAACATAATGAGTATTACCTAACTATAAATGAGCTTACTCCAAAAAGTCTCATGTCAGACGGAGAGTTAAAAATTCAGAGATGTTAACAATTAGGCTATTATTTAGTACTGTAGGTTAAGAGAAAATTGGCAATAAAAGTTACCATAAGAGTTCATTGACAGTACTATGGGAAACGAATTAATTTCAAATTTTTCAGGTTTATAATCAGCAAAGCGTTTAAATTAACAGGAGGCTGACATTAAATTTCATGTTCCTTAACGGAACATTTACTATATTTAGTATCGGAGTTGCCTATTCAGTCATTCTTATTAACGTTGGAGAGCTTTTGTAACTCATGATGATAATATATCTATTTATTTCCTACGTATGAAGTCATCGACATCATTCCCGATACATTTCGACAGATTTTCCTATCCTCTAATTTACTAACCTAATGAATCTGAATAAACTTGGAACTCATCTGGGAAACCTCCTATCCCACCGATAGAAAGAAAACAATCTAACTCCCGAATTGCAATGATCTAACGTCTATTATCAACAACTATAGCACTTAAATGATGACGCTCTTCCATCTTTAAATGCAGCGGAGAATGCAACTCATAAAACGAGAGGGCTCATTGAAGGTTGTATGTGTCAGTATCGAATTACCGATGCCGATTTTATAGAAGACTTCACCGCCGATTTACAGACGTTGAGGAAGACGTCGCGAAGACATTTTGAGTTCTGGTTTTAACCGATTGGCCATTAGTTTGAACCATCGATACGACTTTGAGGATATGTCCAAAGTTGTAACGTTTCCGCTGCTTTTTTCCGCCGCGTGTTACCTTAAGATATGCGTCAAGTCGCCGCTTTAACCGAACGATAAGAGTGACAGGTTAATTTCATCGGTATTATTGGCGGAAAATCCTTCCCTTTCGACTTCGTTAAACCCGGATCCATTCCTGCAAATAACAGCAGATGTGTTTCGAGTGAAAAAAAAGGTGGACGACCTGTTCATTAACCCTCCGCTTCATGAATAATCATCATTTTCATAAATCCTAACCGCACAACTGAGCGAAGCTAGAGCGAGTTTTCTGGTTCCAGGATCCAGTCGGAGGACGCTGAAAAAACCAGTGCCATTTTACTTGGTTCATCGCGTTGAAAAGTTTGCCTTCTCTTTATGCATTTACATATGTCAGCGATTTGGAAGAGCAACAGGCTGGGTGAGGGAGCGTATTTAATCGAAAATCCGAATAATTTTGTTAATCAAGGTTGAAATTAAATGAGAAATAATGGGATGAATACGCACAGAAATGTGTGTATAGTTATCCGCTTTTACGAATAAAACGGAGGCCGGGAAATTCCTGAACTGAAGGCAGTCTTCAATATCTTGTCGACAAAGAATGATGTTTTAAATATTAATATGACTGAAAAATACTTATCAAGATGGAATTTATAATTATATTCTATTTCTTTAATATTCTTTGCCTTATCAATAGTATTACTCATCCTAAATTTCTAAAATCTGAATAAGTCATACTAGAAATTTCCAACTCTATAGTACAGATGAGCATCAAAATATCACTCGCTCCGGTTCAACGAGAAGAATGCATTTCGGTTCAACTACGGTTTCGCTCCGTTTGCCAACAGCGAACCAGTTTGATCCGTTCTTTCTGCTTCTACCATTCTAATATTATATCCTTCTGAAAGATAGTTTTATTATTTTCAGCTCGATAAATTTACACTACCTTACACTCAGTTTTAGAATAAAACATACAGTACTCATTTGGAAGCCACAGCAACACATGCTAAGTAAAGCTTCCTCCAGTCATACTTAAATAAATTATGTATTGTTGTTAGTCGTAACTCGGAACGAATGAAAAACAGGTTCCGTTATGGCTTAATAATTTATATTTTTTAGTTTCGGGTTTCGTTTTTAATCCGACAAAAGTAACGATTGATTTCGGCATCGGTTTTCTGTTTGGTTCCGGATGGACAAAACCAAGTCGTTTAATTATTTCAAGGTTCAAGCGTTGGGAATAAATATTATACGTAAATTACATTATATTCGAATTTTAAATATGCACTCCTAATAATATAGATACATTCTGCATATTATAAATATATTCCAGCATCTGAGGGTACAACTTATTAACAGTGGAGTAACCCTCACGAATATTCACATTGGGTACCCTCATCCGTAGTAAGGTATGTATGTATGGACGAGCACTCAAGAAACACGATTTCGCCAAGAAAGTACATACATATAGAGGTCTTTATTTCCGAAATTGAGACTGGATAGTCCCATCTTATATTTAACCCATAAGTACAGAAAATATATTAATTACAAAAAAAACAATTTCCTAAAGATATTAACTATGCAAAATATTACAAATACATATTTAATAAGAGAATGCAGCAATAAAAAATCAGTTGATAGAGGTGAAAGTGTAGAAGAAAGGTTATGATGTGAGGAATAATGATCAGTGTAATGAAAGGTTAATTTGGAGTTTATCTGTGTTGTTGGAGGTTTGATTTTGAAAGAGGAATCGGTAGTAGCGATGAAGTCCGAGAGCGATAGTTCAGTGCGTATGGACTGACAAATTTTGTATTCGCGGATTAGAAAAGGAACAACGAAAAGCATCATTTGAACATTTGTAAAGACTTGTTACAGAAAATCAGTAAGCTTTAATCAGATGCTTCAGGACATGATGGGGATATTTAGAAGAAGAACGAAGTATAATTTACTAAATAAATTCAGAGCTGTTATGACCTTAAAAGATGCAGTCGATATTATGCATGCTTCCTATTACATAAACTGTTCTGATACTGCAAAGATGATCAGAGACAGAAATGCTAGGACAAGTCGATCGAAGAACTATTTTTCCCGAAAATAACATGCGAATGTAATCGATTAGGAATGTAAAGATACGGTAGATACACTCCCTGCCACGCGCTGAAAGAAGTAATGCAGGGTACCACGCATGTAGATATAGATAAAATACTAGTTGTAAATTTGGCTGATTGTTTAATTTAGTCAGTCATCTCTTATGTTACAACAATGGATGACAATGATGAACCATCAGAACTTTGATGTTTTAAGCAGTAAAAAGAAGAGAAATTAAGAAAAAAGAAAAGGAACAAAGAAGGAGTGGAAAGAAGTTCTCTTTCCAAGAATATTGTACATGATCGTATACTCTCCCAGTAAGATAAAAGTCATCGTCATTAGGAAGAGAAAGATAAAATATATTCATCTTCATGTTAATAGTTTTCACTATTTCAGTGATGAAACATTTCCTCTCCAAACTGATAATATGATTTATTGAGTATTATAATATAGAGATATACGGTGATAGGACGATAATCACTAATTCAGCGACAATAACTATAGGTGCAAATAAGAGGGCAAAAGAGAAAGCTCTTCTTTTCAAAGAGCCTTAAGCAATTATCCAATTGAAATTTAACTCAATGTGACATCTAGAAATGAATGTCAAATGACTGTGGAGAGAGGAATGGGTTCAAGAGGGTGAAGAAAACCCCTCCCCTTAAATTGAGCGCACGCATGTGTCTCGGTTATCAAATAGAAGTCACCTCGATTGAGAGATGGGCAGGATAAATGTTGGGAAGAAAAAAGGAATGAAAGGCTAGACGATGTAGGAAAATATGAAGGATACAGATTACGACTTTTAACTTTTAGCAAAAGATGTCAGTTTTTATATAGTGTTCAGTTTCACCTATATAGCCTTCAGACTGAGTTAAGAACCTCAACCCCTGACCATTTACCAAAGGCATTGGAGAGGGCACTGGGAATCTAGGTAAGATGAGGAGAGAGACTGTTTGTACTTTACTTACAGAGCCAATACTCTGTGAGGTACCACATGTATACATGGTAGGGTTACATAGGTCAGGTCCACTGGGGTCTCTACATGGTTATATCTCGACTTACATAGATAATTCGTTCCGAAATCATATTCGTAACCACAATCCTTCATTGCCAAAATACTGTTTCCCATAAGTTGCCGAATCCTGAAATACGAGTAAACACTATCAAAATGCCGCTTTCTATTGCTAATGCCATAAGAAGGGTAGCATCATTCTTATTTTTCTTTGGTAATTTCTGAACTATATTCGCACGCATAAATGTGCGAACATTGCCAAAAACATGTCGTTGAATCGTCGAATCCATATTTGTCGGTCGAAACTAAATAAAAGTCCTAAAAGTTATTTAATTTGTCTCCCTCCGTTAGCTGTGGAACCATTCATTTTAATTTTCAACAATTAAGTGTGGAATATGCGAAGAAAAATTGATCAACTACGAACTCGCAGGGATATTGCAAAAATGGGAATTCGCCGAGCAGTGCCATACGAATGTCACTGTGAAATATATATGCAATATGCGAATCATTGAATATTTCCACATGCTTAATGAAGGCACTTTTGGGAGAATGCTGACTTAGATCACAAGTAAATAAAGAGAATAATTATCTTAAATAGATAGAAAATACGTATCAAATTTTGCTTCGCTAAACAAATTTACTAAATTATTAGAAACTCCCGAAGGAAATGACTGTAAAGAAACCTGCAGAATTTGAGAGAATAGTCATTAAATATTAAAATCAGCAGATTTTTACATTGAGTATGATAGACGGCGAAAATAGACTGATAAACAACCAGTCAAAGGACTGAAATGACTTTAAATTTACACCTATTTCAACTCAGCGGATTTCCACGGACATTAATAAGATATGCATTACCTTAAAGAAGACGATGTTATTTTCATTCCCTTATTTCTAAATCAAGACTTTTTTAATAAGGGTATTAATGGATATAGCGAGCTATATTGGAAGCAGATCCATTCACTTGGAGCACTAGCTAAAACCAGAGCATTAAACAATACCGCTTTGTATCGAAACCGAACCTGAAGGTTTCCATCAGCCGGACAACGTGTCACTAGCGGCCATCAAAAGCACGCACCAACTCCCTCAACTAGAATCTATAAAGGGGACACGGGCGTGCCATTTCATGCTTATCTGTGGGGGCGTGCAGTGCATGGATGCTGCGTCCATATGAGACCGATGAATGGTCGAGGCGGCTGTTGGGAAAAATAAAACGGGAGGTGCTTACGCAGAAGCAGTACCCGAATCGCTCATAAGAGACGATTCTCGGAATAACTATCGAGAAAATTTATCTCTTCGAACGACGGCGAAGGTACTAAGATTTCCCAAGTTTTCGCAGTTGGAATACAAATGCACCTTCCACGCGATATTTCAATGCAAATTCCACACTTTCTAAAAGACCATTTAGGTATTACTTAAATACTTATACTCGAGGTGAGAACATATTTTGGTTTCCCGTTTGAAGGGACGCCTCAGAGTCTTAAAACGCGGGAGTTATTTGAAATACTACGCTATTACTAAAGAAGAAAATGGTAAACTTATGAGAAACGGTACCACAGGAAGTAACTATTCTATTCGATCTAGTTCTGCATCCAAAATTTTATTGATGGCCTCAAGAAATTCATAAACAAATGTTGAAACGTAACTGGATAACGAGTTCGCGCACTTAGTAAAAATATGCAAAAAATAACTTTACTTGATAAAATTTTATTTTTTTCGTATTATAACTATATGGAGATAAAGCACAGGTTGGAAGTAGCCAAGAACGAAATTAATGAAATAACATGTGAAAAATTCTAATGAAAAATGCATATGACTTGTAAAATAATGAAATTTAAAGTAGTAAAATTGCCACCAACACTTTCATGTAAAGGCGAACTATCATTTTCAACGCAGATAACGCAGAGTTCATTCTGAAACTCAAACCATTCAAAGGTAATCAAAACTATTCCAAAGATCTTTCAGCAATGGTACATTAAACCCCTGAAAGTCAATTATCTGTTTAGCCTTAAGAATACTTAACAGAAGTTCAAAGGAATGATTTGTTTTCAAGAATCGAATAAATTTTTAATTCACCGTCGAAGGCTGAAATCTCCCTTTCATGCTCTATAACATGCTCTATAACTCTATATCGTCTTACGTTTAGTAGGAATAATGCTCCCATCGTCAAATATCGCATATGCATTTTTTATCACAACTATTAGAGGAGAAATGAGTTATTTGCGGAAATACAGTCAAATCTCGATACAGCGCCTCTTCATACACAGCACTTTCAGTATGGTGACAGTTAATACTAGGAAACGAATCCTTTGATGTTAGGTAGTAATTTCTTTTTTCTTTGCACATTCCTTTTTTATATCATTTCAATAGGCATATTTAAAGGATATTTCTCCGTATCTTGCGGCATAATCAACTGCTCAATTTTAAAATGATTCCTATATGTAGCTTTTATCCCTCGAAGTACGTCCTTCCGAGTCTAGAGCGATGTTCGGCAATATAAAAAAAATATTTTTAAAATTATGAACTATTCATCGTTTCCCTCTCTAAACAAAAAATTAAGCAACCTAAAAGATCTGCTGAGATAAGCAAATACAAAGTACGAAGGATGCAATTTAGATAATATGAAAATGAGAAAAAACTAGAGGAAAATTAGCTAGTTGCAAACCAAATGGTATTCTTAAAAGCATTTTTTTATTTGTAAAAACATGGAACGATTTTACGGAAATGCTATCACTAGGAAAAATATATAAATAGATCAAGTATTTATTGAAGTGAAGGTAAGATAATTAAAACGACCATAAATATATCTAGTTGCTCATATTTGAGATGGTTAATACGTTGCACAAACTAAATGAAGCTACATAAGCAACAGATAATCAAAAGCAAAAATTATACAAATGAGAGGCATCTTGGGAAAATGCCAGACAGAGAATATGTCCCCCTCTCACTTTTGTAATATTTACATCAGAATTTATCGGAGGTATTCAAGTTTATATTTGCAGGTGGTTTTCACTTCTTATTTTTATTACTCCTACACTACTGTTTATTCCTTAACATTTCTTCCTGGTGAGAGCTGAAAAGGATATTATTATTTGTTTTTATTTTTGATTTTACATTTTTCGCTTTAAATTCTGATTCTGTACTTTTCCACAGTAAGGTACAACATAGTAAAACACCAAATTGTATTTCAATTTGGTGAACCGAATTATGGAACTGAATACTTTTTGTGTTGCTTTATTAGCTTAAAATGAATAAATTCCATTAAGTATAGATAGAAAGCTTCCAATGGATTTAGTTCGTCGATTTAATGTTAATATTTTGCATTGCCATAGGATGACAGAATGCCACCTGGTCGTGACCCCACACGGATGATCTATTGATAATATTAGTGAGGTATCGAGGTCAGACGCCAAAAGAAAGCGTCCACCAAAGGAACAGAATCCGTCTCAAAAATCAAATTAACGAGGCATTGTCAGATCAAAGGGCCCTTTTGTCTCCCCGATCGCTGGCTCTCCGAAGGCCAACAATGGCTGTTGGACGCCTCCCGAGATCGTACTTGGATTGCCCTCAGCGCGATTGAGCGCGGCGGCGGAGTAACCGATCGATGGCCGAAGGCGTGAAAAGGGGGAGCGTGTGACTTCGTGGGGGGGAAGCTCAAGTTGTCAAAAGGCGAGGAAGATCTTAATTATTGCTGAATTAACTCGGAGGCGACGGAGGATTACGAAACTTTGGGGACACGGACACCCTATTTCCGAGGCGCTCATTCGGAGAGATTTATGAGGGAAATTATGTGCGAAAGAAACACATTCGCTGCTTTTTACGGTTCGAATTTTGATCTGGATTTCCAATGCGTTCGACGACCTTTGGGGTGGCCACAAACAAGCCTCATCAGAACGTCTTCTTTTATCAAGTTATACGAGAAAAATTGCTTTTCAACCGGTGAACTTTGTTACACCGGGACATCTTAATATGCTATAGTACATCCTAGATGTTCTATGGCATAGTAGAATAGAGTTCGACACATTCCTAATTATGCTTCACATTTATGCTATATTCCAAGATATTTTTCAATGGTTTCTTGTAGTGTAATGATAATATTTTCCCTCCCATACACAGTTTTCTATGTCCTAGTCAATTATAATTTTGACTGAAACTAGCCAGGATCTCACGAATTTGGAGTTCATACGTATTTTTTTCATGATGGAGAATAGAATTGTAATTGATGCCTTATGATACCGGTTAAGACTGAGAATGGGCCTATTCAATAACTAGATAACTAGTTACTAATAACTAGATATATAATAGCTAAGTAAATATATTTTCTTTACCTTCGCCAATCTTTTGCCGTACAATTACATTAATATATCAGGACAAATCAAAGACGGTGTATTATTACTCTAATGCATCTAGTTTTTCTAGTCAACTCTATAGCTGAAAACGATTGATTAAATCCTCTAATTTATACTAGGAATCGTAATTTTAATCTTCAGATAAAAGAACACCACATAGAGAAGTCATGGAATGAAACTATTTTTGTAATACGAAGAGAAATTACGAGTAGGATATTATTTCTATAATATCCATCATTATTGAATGGAAGAAGTGGAACGCTGTATGAAAAGGAGAAAAAGCAGGTTGAATGTGATGAGTGACATATTTGAGGATAGATCGGGAGTAAACGTATAAAAATGTATATGGTTTCGTCATTATGTTATTTGCATTAATAGAAAAATTTATAAGTATTTTGACCATTGATGTCCATTATCGTACTGGGACAAATAAGAAACAGCATGATTGAGATGAATAAATGTGTATACAAATATATTTTACATTTCCTCGATACCTATAACTGATATAACGACTTGAATTTTTATTCTCAAATAATTAATACTGTAATTCCTTCCATTTATAGTATTTAGAAATGTGAAAATTGTGTAACCATATTTTGGCTTTAGCTGAAGATGTATATCCTATATATTGTGAGATACTTGCATGATACTCTAATATCTGAGAGGTAAATTTTTATCCGTTTTTATTACAAGAGCAGAAGTAGAATTTCCCCTCCCCAAAAAATTGTCTTCCCGCGACTTTTGATTGCGTTGTTTTGACAACTCGTGACTTCTAAACGTTACGATTTTGAATACTTTCCATGCGTTTCCACACCGTAAAGAATATGAGCGCTTGCATTACGGAAATTCGTTACATAATACGATTAGTTTGTCTGTCCGCTAACACAAGCCTCTGTTGGAAGACTCTCCGATCCCAAGTGATGGAGCGTAAGAGAATCATTTGAGAATTATCAGTCGAATTTTCATTCGCCTAATGATCTCCGATTAAATACATCACATAAAATATAATTTTTCGAGGGACACAATTTTTCATTTTTTGCAAATAAATCACAATAATATGGCCTATACCTATATATGAGGCGGTGAATACTGGTCTCGCATAAATTAGTTAGTGGTAATAATCCATAAATAGTTTTATACGTCACCTAATCTAGCTATTTTAATATGGATTTCTACAGTATCTCAGTCGACTCCGTATATTTTATGTCATGAGCATTATAAATTACGGATATACACAAGGAAATGCATGCACAGTCCTCGCGGTAGTTCACAATCAACGGCACCCTCTGACTCTACAGATAATTCATTGAAATCATGCTAGAAACTGAACATTAATTCTCTCTTGATGCCATCACTGATTACCATCTTAGCATGTCTCCAAAATTATGAAAAGTTAACAAGATGTACTATTAGATTCAATGCTTTGTGAAAAATAAATATATTAGCATCGTTAATTAAGGTTTATTTTTCTCTTTGTTTTTAATCACAAATTCTGAACCAACTGGAAAGAAATCTGAATCGAAATTTCCTTCATTTAAAATTATTGCCTCTAAATAACCGAATAGGGTAATTCATAATAGGGTGGGAGTCATTGCAAGCGGCAGATATTGCAAAAGTTTTCTTTCAAAGTAGTAACCATTAAATATATATTTGTAATACAAATAAATAAATAAAAGTATAATAAATATTTTACATACCTAGCAATTTAAATAATAAAGCGATTAATTTCAAAGATTGGCTTAAACCTCATCCTTTATGTTATTGTAGCATACACAGTGGTTTTTGGAAAAGTGGAAAACACCTGCGTTGCCCTTTTCAAAAAGCATTTCAGATCCTTCCACATGAACAGCTAATCTTTTACCTTCGCCAGCGAAAATTTACAGAAACACTTGAGATCATGGAATTATTTTTTAAGAAGAAGAAATAGTTGTTTATCCTTTCTCCGATGGCGTCATACTAAAATGTCAAAGACCTTTGGATCAAATCAGAAAATCTTTCATCAACGCAATGACCACTATCGTTATTTTCACGACTTAATTCCTATTCTTTTTGTTAGAAAAACAACTGCAGAAAGGGAGCATTCCATGCGTTAAGATGGTCCGAAAATATCTCACCAACTCAAATAAGAATATTTGCATTCCAGACAACGGAAAGTGTATTGCTTATTAACTAAATTTGGCAACTCTTACGGAGAGTATCCCACTTGGGTGCGATGACAAATAAATCGGACAGTCCCGCCTCTTACATTTTTTTCTCCTCGACGAAGGTCACTTGGAAGTGACGTGCATCAGGAGGCCTCTTTTTATGATTTTCGCCAATTCGAAGTGGCGCTCTTACGCAAACAAGTTGACGACACCTGAGAAATGAGACTCATAAATATGAGCGTTATGAAACGAGGCTCGAATACGGTGTCGACGTACTCCAGAATGGAAGGAAACGCAACTGTTCTTCCGCGGTCCACGTTTCGATGACGAGTAGAGCCGCGCGATGCGAAGGATTGTAAGAAGTGGAAGCAACTGCGCAACTCTGGCGAAGTTGGAAAGAAAGAGGACATACACAAATTATAGCAAACTTTTGTGTTGGCTTTATTATTCATTCTCAGAGATCTTTTCTAAGGCCTCTGGAAAGGTGGAAATGCATCAACGCTGCTTCGTTTATTCCGCTTTCCATAAATACGCAAACGTGGACGTTTCCCTGTGTTCGCAGAGGATTTAATTAAGATATAAACTAAGAGTGTTTATGCACGCGCGAAAGTCTGTAGCTCTTTTAAGATTATAAAGTTTCAAAAAGTCAGGAACATATTATCAGATCGGCTTTGAGTCATGACAATGACGAGCTGATGCTTTTACGTATATCCCTTCCATTAAAACAACATGCATTAAGAAATATTAATAAATCTGTCCCACGAACCAAATTAATTACACATTGGAAATTTCTGTTCCCATTAGTGTGCAGTTAGAAGCATCATAAATCTTATTCAATGTCTGAAAGCACCGAAGGTAATTTATGTGATAGAGAAGGAATGCGGGGAGTGTTTCCGCGCTCTTTTCGTGCATTATCCACACGAAATTACCGCAAAGAGGGAATATAACAGACATGTAAAACTTTTAAACCGAATATTTATGGAAACAACCGCTGAAAATTGGTGTGCCGTGCAGCTTAAGGCTTGAAATCTCGAGTGCTAAGGATTCTGTCATCAGAAAAACAATTTCCCATTGTTTTCAACAGTAAAAGAGTTATGCGTTTTTTTTACCCATCTGCCGTTTACGTCACCTTTTTCCACCATTATAAGTCATCAATGTGCTGATTTTCGAGCGGGTGTTTACAGAGAGCTATTAATATTAACCATTTCGCAAGCTTTCGAAGTATAGTTTTGATAGACGGATAAACGCAAACAAAAACAGCCAAGCTTTCATAGGTGGCGATACTAAACTCGTTCATATTTCCCTCCTTTTGGGGAGTCGATCTCATTTAATGGCCGCATTCCACCTCACCTTAGACATGAATCCAATTTTCAGTCCATTCGGTGGATCGCGGGTTCGTCTCCCGTTTGCGTCCTCCTTCCCTCAAATCCTCTTCGTCGAATCCCTCAATACATCCTTCTATTCCCTAAAATCACCACAGGTGTCGAACGCGAAGAATCTACGAAAACAAACAAAAGAATCGACGGCAGCGTTCCGGGCGCGGTTAATCGGATCACAGCACTGAATCACATGCACAAGAAACATGTCCCTTAGAAAAATCGATCGAAAATTGTCATTTCACTTTTGTCGAGGTTTTGCGTGACGGAGACATTGTCCACGAGTCCACCGCTAATCTAAAAACCTACATTCGGCTCCAAATCCCGCCGAAGCGCGCCGTTCGAAAACAACACGCCCCCTCACCAAAAGTCACACATCCATTCACGAATCGGACAAAGTCGCGGAAACGATAATCCAACTATCACGACATCACGCCGCCGTCGAAACACAGAAACAGTTGACACATGCCACCCGGCGGGAAAATATCGGAAGAAGCGATCAGCCTCGCAGCGAACACTCCAACTCGCGGGATCCGATTCGAATCCCGAAAGTGCACCGAACGAGTCACGTGTCCACCGGGGGTGGGGGGAACAAAACAATCGCGGGCACACCGAAAGGCGTGAGCGAAGGGCGCCGGTCAGCCGTCTGGAGCGCACTGCAGGCTTGGCGTAGCAAAAACACGCTCTTGGGCCGATCTCCCTCTCTCTGCGGAGGGAGGGGCGTCGGAGGAGGGGAAAGGAGGCGTCGGCGACGTCGCACTAAACGATGGAATCACCAGCCGACGTTAAGTGAGCCGGACGCGATTTCCAAAGCGATGGATATCGCCCGCTCAGGGAGCCACTATCGATTGGAATCCCGTCGCACATTTCTCTATTTGAAAGGCAAAATAGTTTAAGAGGACGTTTAGGACGGTGCCAAATGCATTGCGTTCCTCTGCAAGCGAGGTTCTTAGGATCCGGCCGTAATGTATTCCCCGTCCCTTCGACCAGGTACTCCAAACACAATCACACTGTTTAAATTGTTAATTTGTTTCCGAATTCGACGGAATTCCTTTTGTTTCTCGCGCCTTGCTTTTTTATGTTAAGCAAACGCAAAGAATTCTAACCTTCTGGAGGGCGGGAAACTTGTATTTTTGTAAAATGCTAATGGTCCATAAATTTGAATGGCCAAAAGTGGGCTATTTGCCTAATGAGGCAGAAAAACTTGCTGAATCCAAACCTTGAGCTAGCTGTTGGAGATTTTGCCTATTATTACCCCTTTTGTTTTCTTAGATGATTTGGATGTTTAATGATCTCCTTGAAACGGCGTACTCGTCATTGAGGTCCGAGATTGAATCTTGTACAAGGCATAGTTGTTTGCGTTCTCTGAAGGAGTAATTTTAAGACTGGACTAGACTATAATGCACCCATTCAAGACCCAAGTACTGTTTGTTATTGTAGCAAACATTATTAAAGTTAACAAAGATCCCTATCACCAATCATAATTCTGCATCTCTGAAAGCAATCCACTGATAAGTATCCGCAAGTAAAGTAGGAGACAAATACAACGCCCATATTCCTCCCAGTAACTCAGCAAAAACACAATCAACACAACAGATATTCGTTATTACAAAACGACCACATAAAATGTTTTGGAAGAAAATCCCCCACGCGATCGGAGACCCAAAACAATCCACGGTTCGCGAAAAAAGCAACGCGTAATTGCGGAATCGCATTTAAACAAAACATTCATTTCCATTTAGATGGAAAAGAAATATTGTCTTCGTTCTCGATCTCACTGCCCGCAGAAACAACTACTCTTAGGAATTTGTGCAGAAAAAATAAGTTCGCTACAGAATTGTATACTTTTGCCCGCGCCGGAATTAAACCCGGAAATAAGAGAACAATAATTAATGTGCGTGATGCCAAAATTCACAAGCCTTTGGGGATATGTTTCCGATTTACTGCTCATTCCTTCACACTTCTTTCAAGCACATATACGTGCATAATGTTATTTTTTATCCTTTTCTAGGAGGAGATTATGCCTCATGTTTGTTTGTTCATTTTAATTATCAAAAGAGAAGCAAGTTTGAAGCTCTTTAAGGACATTGAATTGTCTTAGACTTGGGTCACTAGAATAGTTTAATAATAATCCGGTGTAGATACTACTTTTACCAGGATGGCATTTCTAAAATCTTTACTCTTTTTCGGATTGCGGCAGGTGGTGTACCAAATTTATATACTGAATGAAACATTGAATCAATCCTGTGAACAAAACACAATGAAGAGGGCATATGATAGTTAATATTGTACCCTTCTCACTTCAGAAAGTTATAGTAAAATGCAACATTAAAATGACTGACAGATTTGCATTGAAAATTGTTAACAGGTTATTTAGTAATTTTTAAACGTTACCAAGACAGATTCGTCATAAGATATTGAATATATATGCCAAAAACATCGAAGAAACCCCCAATATAACAGTCGTTATGAAGACAATTTATGAAATTCCGTATTTACACCTTTATTGCGACCTGGGATTTGCTATCCTTGTAATATGTTCAGTAATTTCAGTTACAAGTATAACGATTTGTACGGAAATTACACTTGTAACTCTGGTTACACACCCGAGCATTGCATTGCAAGTGTGAAATTTTGGTCATAGGATGTTGAATATAGAACAATATAAAGTGTTCTTTTTCTTCCAGATATGGATAAATTCCACCAAACAGCGCCTCAAACCCTTCTATTCGCCCGAACACAATGAAGAGATGAGCTAATATCGTTAGTCAGTAACATTCCAGACAATCAAGTACTACAATTACGACTTCTCGTTGGACAGCTATATAATACAAAACTGCAACCGGACGGTATAAGTATACCACAATTTTCTCGCACCGAAAAGATTCGTAGAGATCCCCAGGTTAAAAAACCTCCGAGAAGATAAAGGTCTTTGGAAGCGTAAATAGAATTTGCCATCGCAATAAATATGAGGGTCAGGTAAGGTGCGATCGAAACAGTTTGGCTGAAAGATGGGGTGTTCCTTGTGTAGGTCACGAGGTCGTTGCTATGGGGAACGCGGGTCGGAATAGGCGAGTGATGGCTAATAGTGACAGGGGAGGGAGACAAGGGGAGGGTGGGCACGTGCGACTCAAATACGCTTCCTAAGAAAACGAAGGGCAAGGTTACTGCAGGTTGACTTTTTTCGAAGCCATTTGCAAGGCATGAAGCATTGCGTAACTGCAGTCGAAAATATTTCCGTTCCGACGTGAACTCTCTGGGAGAACTTTCGCTGTTTATTTACGGTTCATTTGTGTTTACGTTAGTCGCGAAACGTTTTATAGCTCATTCAATGTAATGTAGAACCTAGAATGCCATTATGTCGAGAATTGCATTAATGCGTGTTTGGAATCCTTGTATTCTTTTAATACCCGCGCTCCGCCATGTACACTTCGGATAGAATCAGAACCTTGCATAAACCAGAAATTGCGTTCTGAATGAACTAAATGTGAATCTATTTTGTGATCAAGAAACAATAAAGGACGTGAATGAAGATTTGGCTACCGTTCATTTCCATTACTTTTTCCAAATATTCAATACTATGCTTAATACGCATTGAACTCTAAAATGATAAGCTATACAGCGCGCGGCGCCCTTCGACAATCTACTCAAGCCAAAAAATTATATAGCGAATAACGTAATAGAAGTACTTGCATTGATATCTATCATAATATTGCAAGTAACTTATCTAATAGGTAAGATCGATGACTTCATGTACGGATTCTTGTTAATCGAACATCAACTTCCGAAATTCTCCTTTGATTTTCCTGATGGCGTAAATGTAGATGACAACTAATTAAAAGTCTCTCTCTGAAAATCATAAGAAACTATGGGAACGCGAGTTATGTTTGGTAGACTATACTTCACACAAATATTCAAAAAATTCTTTAATTATAACGAGTAGAAATAATATTGAAACATGATATATTACTTTCGATACTTTCTTCTTTAGGAACCTTATATTGATTCAGTAAAAGGATGACGAGATTGTTTATCTACAATAAATTCATGTTTTACAAAAGAATAATTATAATGTTACGCCGAAGTATACCTTCTTTACATTGCAATAAAGATTTCTATGCAATCTTAACAACAAATCTTCCATTCATTTGTAAAATAAAAAATGAGGCGAGGAAAAATGTTTCCCTCTTGAAACCTAAATCGGTATTCCAAGAAATACTATTATTCCTAAAAATAAAAGCTTTCACGGTTACAGACTTGCATTAAGTGTTTCTTCATCAGCATCTCCCATTCAACTTGTGTTAGAGCTCCAGAGGAAGATTATTAGCTCTAATTTCCGAAATATTTCTTTCAATGTGACCTGCCGTTAATCCAAGTACGTTCCAACATGCATGGAAAAGCTTTACAAGAAAGTTATTATGGAATAACAAGAAGGTTATTATGGAATGCCTGGCCAGGACGCCTTGCTGTGATATTATAGATTACCTTGCTATACATTCATAAAAACTTACTCAGCGCTTGAAAGCAGCTAGTTTTTCTCCTACTAAAACTAAAAAAGTTTCTAAAATGCTCTCCGAAAATAATTGAAACAGGGGAAAATGTTTCATCTGAAACAACTGCAAATATTAGCAGCTCTTGAACGAAAAAATGGAGCATGATTCGAGAAAAGCAACGATGATTTCATTCTTCCTTCGGATGAGATTTTTGAGCTGTCTCTGGAACCGAGAGTAAAGTAGCGAGTAGAAAATGTCAGGTTAAAATGCTATACCAATTGGTTCAGTGAAGATGAATGTCTATCGTAATCATTCGAGATGCTTCAAGAACGTAATTTTTCAGCAGTGACGATTCGAAAAATTTCATTCGTCCAGAGAGTTTTGGAAAACGAATATAGAAGTAATGCATATATCAGTGCATACAGACCTTGCCAGAATATCGCCGGTGGTATTTTTATTCCTCTTGGCCCTCGAGAAGCACTTTGGCGTCTCAACGTAGCGGAACACGGCGATCCCGGTGGCAACCAGTTGAGTGTGGCTGTCCAACACCTCGTTGCGAGGATCAAACGTAGCTGTTTTTATTTATTTTCACCCGCCTTTTTCGGTCGGGGAAAATGGCGTGTTTGGTGGTCGTGGAAAACAACGACTATCCTGCCGGAAATGGGCAAAGGGGCGTGAAGGCGACCGGAAGTTGTCCGGGGAAGATGCACACCACAGGATCGGAACGATTGGCAAAGACTTAATGTCGGGCGTGTTCAATCACGGACGTGCACAGTGATTGCTCACTTGCGCTCTTTCGGGTCACAATGAAAAAAATGAACCCGCGAAAAATTGACCGCTTAATGGGTCGGCCTTGAGGTGGCAAAGGGAGTCTTCTATTGCGCACCTCGTTTTGGAGAAAGAAAGAAATCCATAAAACAAATCCTCGCGGTAGTGTCACCGCACACTTAGAAAGCACTTATTTCCTGCTTCGGTTCTAATTAAGGGAAGAATGTTATCCTTGAGCGAGCAACCAATCCATCTCGCTCTAGCGTCACACAGAACGTAACGCGCTCAAAATATTTCCCATCAACGAAAAGGAAACAAAAAAAATCCGAACTTCAATCACACTCACCGCCACTCACATAGGCACAGTTGCACACACATCCACCAAAATCCTCACAATGACGCACTACCACAGTCAGATGTTTTTTTTTCTCTCACTCCTTCCACCCACTCTTCCTCTTCTCCACTCCCATCTTGTCGAGAAGAAAAAATGTCCGCTCACACCACCATCTCGAGGAGCCCCTCCCCCTTCTATCTATCCTAAACAAAACAATCCGAGAAAGCGATACTTTTATTCGGAGGAGACGAAAATCCCGCTCGAAAGACGGGGAGCAGTCCGATCCGTTCTCCCGGCGATCACCTAAGCCGGTCGCCGGCGGAGGTAACGCGCCAGCTTCGGTGTTTTTGCCCACCCGCCGATGAACTGACCGAGTGCTTTTCCCCGCGCTTGCTGCGGGCTCGCTCGTGAATGTGTGTGTGTGGTATCACACCCGCAACTCTGAACACACTGTGTGTGTGGGGAAACTTCCCCTGGCGAGGGAGGGAGAGGTGTCGGCGTTCTCCGAGTTTTTTTACGGAGAAAGATCGTGCATCTAGTCACTGTACTTCAACACCCGACACTAAATTAGAGGGGGAGGGAAGATGTGTGGCCAAAGAGAGGGGATTAAGGGGAGAATTAATTACGCAGAATGGTAGGGAGGCGGAAGTGGGGAGGGAAGGATGGTTAAACCTTAGGGATGTGGGAGTGAGGATTTGGGAAGTCCGAGGGGGGGCGGGGCAGGTGGGGGGGAGACAAATATACACGCAGGCTCACACCGGCCGGCAAGCACTCATTATCGTGATCGTGTCTGAGGAGGACTGACCAATCAGAGCTCTGCTTTCTCTCTCTCTCTTTTTATCTCCTCCATATACATCTCCAACTCCTCCTCCTCTAATCACCTATCCTTTGCCTCACCTTCGCATTATCGATTCCATTTTGATACGCCGTCATCCGCGTTTTTATGGAGATATTCGAATGTGATTCGCGTAATCCCTTGACCTCTTTCAATGCTCACCTGCGTGGTGCTGTCCTTCCTATAAGCTGCATTCTATATCGCATCGGATTATCAAGGGACTCAATTTAGACCAAATCTAAGGAGCTTTTTTTTGCTATTTTAAGGACAATCAGATAAAACTTCTCACTTCATTCATACATATTAATAACATTATTTTTGATTGCATTTTTGTTAAACCTATCCTACACATTTTTACGATATTCTAATTTATAGATATTCTAAGCATATGTAAGTGTAATGAATACTCCATATTTTATCGTAAATGGATATAATTACAATTCACAAGTTTACTAGGAATTTTCAATATATTATGACGGAATTACTAAATGTTCCCATAGTTTCCAAATCAAAGATAATTTCCACGAAGAAATAGAGATGGATAGATTCTATTCCTCGGTTACATCTTGGATCTCAATGCCCAACAAATCTAGATACAAACCATTTTGAAAATAAAAAGCCTTAGCTTTATGATAACTTTCACAGCAGATTTTTAAGTCGACAAGCTCTTTCTCCTCCCACCTCATAAATGAGCCATAAAATTTTGTAATTTAAGGAAAAACCTGAGAATGTCAACACGTAGACGAAACGAATAGAATTGAAAATCTGCTTTGAAAGTTACAGTATTTTCTTGACAAGATGATTGCTATGAAATTCCATAGGTGGTGAAATTTTAATTCTACACATATTTGAGTAAACTAAAGTATCGATAGCTTATTTGAAAGAATAAAAACAGCCGGGAGTAAATTTCCTGAAACCTCACTAATAAATGGAAAAGTCAGGGGGCGAGTCAATAAGGCGATAAAGATGTGATATAAAGCATGATGTAGACGAAAATTATCTATTCCACAAACTAAAAATATCCATGCCACAATCTTATTGAATAGAGTTTTCCGCAATAGTTGTAATTCACTTCGCAAAACATTACGATTCAACCAGAGCATTTTATGTTTTATGATATCCAAGAGAATATACACCAGACTAACATGCGCTTTTAGTCCGTCTCGTTATTTTTCCTCGCCCTTTATCTTAGTCTCCATCTATTCCTCATTTACTGCTATCTACCTCAATCGTTCCCCATTCCTTCTTACCGCGTTTCCAATATCCTAATTGCCCCCTTGTCCCTAGCATTCCCTCGTAACCATAAGAGCCATCTAAACCCAAAGTCGTTTCCCTTTTCCAATACGATCTTTCGCCGCCAGTCTCTTATCTTGATCCTCACCATGCTTAATTATTAGCGCCAGAAGAGGCTAAAAAGAAACCACGACAGTTTTAGGAGACAAAGACGGCGTTTATTATTAGAGAGGGTAAAACAACGAAAGCGATAAAAACGAGGAGAAAATCGGAACCTTAAAAACATAAAATTAGAAAAATGCAACGAGTTCGTTTTCTAACAGTATTTTCAAAAAAGTGGATGGGAACTAAAAATTCTTTTACGAATTAAAGATGTTATTTAGGATTTCATTTCCCCGCTTTAAACATTAGAAACAGAATAATTTGTCTGAGAAAGTTATATTAATGCTTTTGACGTCAAGTAAATGCGATATCATTAATTTTATTTTTAGATTACATGTCATTATTGCCACAAAAATTGAGAAAGAATCATTGCTTCGGAATCCTTTCTGTAGAACAATGAGATCTGTATCTCTTTTAAGCGATGCTTATATTTATTTTGAATTAAACAATATTACCTTTAATGACCTTATTTTATGGTATAATTTTGAGTTTAACGGTAACAACGACGAATACTTCCTCCCTCCCGAATATCTTTCAGGTAAACTTTGAAAAGAGTTCAACCAATATTAGGTCCAGTAGAACAAAAAATGAATATTTAACGGAAAATTATAGAAAAGGTTAACTATTTCCATAACGAAATGTAGGATCTATTAATTCGGCTAAAAAGTTCAGTGGCAAAGGTGTAGGTGCTCTCTTGTCATTATAATGAAATAAAAATATATTTTCCGATGATGATCCATGATAATAAAGGCATATTCTTTCAGTAGGTGAGATCCTTCAGAGTTTGAAATCCCTTTATAAATAGAAACTTTTTAAGATGCAACCATTGGACGCAGCTTACATCTCCGTGATGGATATGAATACCAGTCAGGATTTAATAATTGGGTTCCATAAATACGCAAGAATTTCGCCACCCACTCCACCGCTGAGCAAAATCTCCTCTTCCTTTACAAGACACTTTATTTGCTCCGAGAAGCCCCGGGGCATCCTTCGAGGAAGGGGAAAGGACAACCAATAAAAATAGCGATGAAAAAGATACGGGAATCGCAAAATAGCGAGGGAAGCCGAAAAAAAGCGAGAGAGAGAGATGGTGAGAACAGCACCGGTTTCTACTACAATAGAAATTAACGGAAGGGGTTCTGAATGGAAGGCGTCCATTCTCTCAAACTGGTCCTAACGTCCATCACTTCATTTCCCTTCAACCAGCATCCAGTACCACTCCTATAACCACTAGGAAAACCTTTTCAGCTATGAAACAAAAAAGAAGGAGAAAGATAAAAACCCAACACGTAGTAAAAGGCTGGTTACGCTTAGGCATGCCTAAACAAAAGACGAAAGAGTAACTATGGAGAGGGCGGGAGAGGATTTCCTGCCTCTTCCTTTCTGATGCAAAATAGTCTGCAGTCTGGTAAGACTGCGGCGATACAGTTTTTTAGCGGGTGTGAGGATCGCGTTGGTCTCAAGTGCTGGACACGACGACTCTTAAAGAGGCTTGTTGCTATGGGACACTGCTAAGGAGATTAGTCGCTCGGACTCCCTGGAAACGGTCGATCCGGCCGGATACTGAATTAACTGCCTCTTTCTGCTCAATAATATCGCGTTATAATTTCGAAGTGGGTTCGAAATGATACATGTTCGAATTTTTTTTGGCAACACGTGTCAGTGTCCCCAATGTGGAGGGAAACCCAAAGGTTTAGAATGTCCATTTGAGCGTCCGTCTGTGCGGTCCGAGAGTCACAATGAAGATTTTAACCCGTCCTGATAAACTTCCAAGTCACTTATTCACTTCGATAAAAGAAATGAGAATTCTTAGATATGAAGGGTGTCACCAACTGAATAATTTATCCAATCGCCAATTAAAAATATTCTTATTCTTATTCTAGTTTCATTTTTTTCGCGTATGATAACAAAGATATGAATATCTTTGTTAGGAAACTGGTCTATGCCATACTGTGAGCTTCGTCAGATTTCTTTAACACGAATAAATTATGGAAAAGTTCCACCAAAAATAACTCTTTTTAATTCTTCGTTTTAAGGCTAAATTTGATTATTCTTTACTTATAACGAACTTAATAGCGATAGGAATTTAAGAAATCATCGGATTTTCACGTCAAAATCTATCCCTGTCTTACAATTCATTCGTTGCAGATTCCGTTCCATAAGTAGAAGCTATAAGAGAAGATGCGACCGATAGACAAACAATTCCACGTCCTCGACTACATTTCCGATTAAAATACGCGCCCCTTAAACGAAGAGTCGAAATAGCAACGCTCTCCTCCAAATCAGATTCAATATCGCCAGCTATTCCACGAAGGGAGAAAATCTTCACGGCCAAAAATGCCCGCAAGAGAGGCAGCAAAGGAATTCGAGAGAAAAAACGGATCGAAAGGGGAAGTGAAAGGAAGAGGAGGAAAGTGAATGAACCACCGGGAGAAAGGGGTGGTCCGCAGGGAGGGAATCGTAAGAGTTGTAAATCTGGTTTCGCAGACGGTAGAGTCTCGCGGAGTGGGGATTGGAGATGCGTTGTAACGTGCGGAGAGAAATTAGAACGGTGTTCTCCAAACTTTTTGTGCTGCGATGCAAGGGTGAGGGAACCTCTCTTGGGAGCCACCCACGAAACCGAAAGCAAAAAACGTATTACCAAAGGAGAAAGTAAACCGAAAAGCAATTCTCCACTGAGGTTGGCTTTTCGCCGCTTATGTAACTGTACCGAGCATTTGTTCGTAATGAGACATTGCTCGAACTGAGGTCGAAGATGCTCTCTTGTAAAATTGCAAAGCAAAGAATTGCTCTCGTATTGCAAAGTTAGATTTAACATCGTGGCTACTTTACAAGGGAAGACATTAGTTATTTTTAACATTTTACACATACGCATACTTACTGCACGTCTATTTTATACATATAATGAGTTTTATATGCATCATCATGACCTCTTGGTTTCCATGCAATTGTCTAACTTCTGATTTTACCCAGTATGCCTCATTATCTCTACAGCTCTTGCCAGCTAATAGTGGAGGTTCAAACTGTCATTCGGGCACAATGTTTACATAACGCCGTTAAGAGGAAATGTAAACTTTATACCCCTACTTCCAAAAGAAAAGATTTTTAAAAAACAACTGACCAATAATATAATATGAAAGAATTTAAATGTTAGACATTCCAAAATAAAACATCAACTAAAATACTAGCACAGTAAATAAATAAACAAAAATGAATATGCAGTACAGATTTTTACCTACTCTAACATAATACCAAGTAAAAGGGTTACAGACTGTGGGGAGGCTTCAAGAAACTCATGGTCATAAAGTTGTGAAATAAACTAGAGTGAACGCATGATAATTTATTTAGATGGCATAATTTTTGGTTCTTGCTGAGAATCTTCAAATTCAAGACCTGAAATCTATTAAGGGATATCTTTTGACTATGCTTTAGAATAGTAACATCACTTAATAACATTAACCATAAGATAAGCTTGTCAGCTATGATGAAACCTTATTAGGATCGTGATGCAGTGAATAATGCAGAGCCTTAATAATACTGCTATATTGTAGAAATAAATATAATTATATGTGGAGTTATGATCACAGGTACAATTAATCTTTAGTCTGCCGCTTTCAGCATAAAGTCTGAACAGTAGTTTGCCAACAGGAAGTATCGAAGGGGAAGAAAAGTTCGATACCTAAGATGATACGAAGTCCATATTCTAGCAGAACAGATTCGGTTATCTACGTTAAATAGCAAAATTAGAAGTTTGCTGTTGGTGCTTTACACGAGTAAGTATTCAGTACGATGCAGATGATAACGTAAAGACATTAAATTGAGTTAACAATTTCAATTTGATTTAAAGGAAAAAGTTAAGAGCAGTTGGAGTAATTCAAGATAGCATCAACCTACGAAAAGAGAGTTGAAGTAGGATCTTCAATGTCGGCGCTCCATCACCAGGAAAAAGTGATATTTACTTGAACGATTCTTCATGGCTGTTCAAAAAGAGAATGAGAATGGGTCTACTTATTGCAGTCTACATGACTTAGTATCAATTAACTATCACGTCGTGTATATTATGCGAAATTTAGTCTAGGAGAGCATTCTCACAATCGTTCCTAAAATATATAAAACTAAGTCAATTAACCACTATTCGAACCCAGACCTCAGTATAGTTAGATTAGCACGTAAGATTCTAAAACACATAATGATTCGCTTGAATAAACGAACGCAATGTTTCTAATAAACTAAGTCGAAGTATCGAAACTTGTGAGGCGTCGTACGAGTTTTGCAGATTCATACTGTGTACGGATCCCAGAGGAGTCAATCTCGATGCTTCAGTCGCTTCTTTTTAAAGGAACTATCGCCGAGCTATTATTAGCTACACTAAGCCGTAAGTGAAACAGTGGATTTGAAGGCACTCCAACAGCAGCTTCCCAAGGTCCACCTCCGAATCCCGCCATCATCTCCTACCGATCGCGGGGCGGGAAGAAGCGGATTGGCAAAAAAGAGAGAAAACAAATGCCGTGCGGGGGAGAGGGAAATGCCTCGAATTGTTTCATTGTCTCCACACCCTTTCCGCTTCTTTGTTTCCCTCGGTCACTGAAGAACTATTATGCCTTGTTCAACGTCACTGAAAGCATAGCTTTCTATAATTGACCGAATGAAATTTCTGGACAAAGAGCAATTGTTCTATTGATGTGTAACTGCGTGACCGGTTTCCAACTGCTGCTTCCGATTCTGTTATTTAAGCATCGGATTTAAAACAAATTTATTCCAAAGTTAAACACTAGAAATTGATAATTACTCGATAAGAAAATTTACGCAGTATTTTGCGGAAAATAAAATAAGATGTCAAAGATTGAAGTCTTCCAGTTAAAAAACTATAATTGTTGATCGTAATTTTGTATTCTACTTTGTTAAAAATATAATGATATGCAAGGGAGAAATCCCAATCCTTTATTTAAAAGGAGATTTAATTTTGAAGTTAAACCTAAAGATTCAAGAAAAAAAAATTCACCACAATTTTTCACTTCTTGTATAGCCTTGGGTTACTGAAAGTTGACTTATATGACTACCATGGAAATAAAATACAGGACTCACTTACTTATTATCAATTGCGATTTTTTCCTATTCCTAGAACATACTTATTATTAACCCATATTTTGCACAATTATTTCTGTCATGACAAAGGCAGTGTTTGAGTGCTGAGGGCCACTAGGCTATCCCCTGAACTGCTGAGTTTTAAAAAGAGTGAGACAGGTGATGAGATAGTTATATATATTATTTATATATAGGTATTTGAAGATATAATCAGTCACTGTTATAGAGCCAATTGTGATAAGATCACGGAAATATTGGCAAACTTCATAGCATGCTAACCCTTGAGATCGTTACTTATTTGGAAAATGATTTAGGAATGAAAGTTTCCTTACCGCGAACTTTCTATCTTTCTTTATTCATACGAGTCGATTTGAATACGTTAGAGAGGCATCTATTTTAACATATTATAAATTTATCCGTCATTTTCTGACAATTGATGAATATCCTCCGAAATAAAAGAATACGGAGAAATCTTTAGACAGCTGAGATTGCTAACAACAGCTAGGATTAGTAAGCGGAAGCAAAAGTAATGTCCAAGAACTGTAATTGAACAAAGTAAACGCATTATATCATACAAATTCATACGGCCGAATAAACTGGTCCAGGGATATCCAATGATCAAATTGTAAAGGCGACGGAAAGAGCAGGGCTAAAAGACGGCCGTTTAAAGAAAGGATGGACCGACGGAGAGCCTCAAAGAAATCATCTCACTCCCACGTGACTAGGAAATCATAGAATAGGAGGAGGTCTCGGAACACAATGATTAGTATGAGATAAGAAGGAGAGGAAAAAAGTGATGGAGTGTGAGGAAGTGGGCGGAGTCTTATCTCCATTTGCATACGTGGGGAGGGAAGGAGTGAGATCGTGTGTGGAGAGGAGGGAGGAGAAAGGGGGCGGAGCAAGAGCGCTCACGCCGTACCCAATAATATTTTAGCTCCACCCTTTCTATACTCACTCTCCTTCCCCTCATCTCTCTCTACAACTTCTCTTCAATCGCGCTCTCTTTAAAGACTCCATCAATTCCACCTCGCATCCCCATTTCTACGAGGTCCTCTACTTGGGGCTTAGGATAGGGCCTTTAGAATTCTGCGGTGCAACTACGTATTCACTCTACTCATGCTAACACATGTATCTATTCTTTCAGATATATATAGCATAAATATATAGAATGTAATATAAATATAGTGTATTTATAATATATAAATATTTCAAAATATTTATATCTCAAATAGATATAGTATAAATAAACTATATTTCTATACTTTACATTTCTACTATATATTTCAGAAAGAATAAGTATATAGTATATAATATAAATACATTTTCTTTATATTATATGGATAATTCAACATATTCGTAGTTCATATATTTATAAATTTATAAGTATAACTTTAAATTGAAAAGAAGAAGGTTAAAAAAACATGATTTTTAGTATTTCATATCGAGTACACATTAAAACGATAAAAGATTTCGTAAAATCGAGAATGTTTAGGAACATATATATAATTTTACGGAATAATTTTATTGCTTATCATATATTATTTTTGTTACTTATAATTGTTAAGCAAAATACTCTATGTTATAAAAAATTCAAGGAACATCTCATGGAAGATTACGCAAAATACCAAGAACTTGAACTCCTAACCACTTAAACTTAAAAAGATTTGTGATCTTTATTAACAGTTAATAGTTAATAAAAATATAAATATCAGGTTTTCATCACCTATGATTTCTGTCATACGCACGCCCATTTTATATAATAGGTATAATTGAAGTAATTACTTTAATTTGTTTTCATGTTAATTTGAGATATACTGAAGTGTGTATGCTATACTTTTCCTTTCATTTATTTACAGATACTCAATTGTTTCTACTCTATAACTTAACGCAAGACTATAAGTCTTCTTACTGTGATGCTGAAATCTTTACATCCGCTCTAAGTTAAAATTTAAACTCTCATTTAAACTGGTCCATGACCAATTTTAATATAATTCTCTACTTCAAGAAATCTTAATGACTTTTTATAACAATATAAATATCCTGGGATGAAGATTGTAACATATATTCAATATTTTGCATAAACCACTTCCCTAAATGAATGCAATTACTTCATCGTGCTTCAACATGTATTTCTGCATACGTGATTAGATTAAGCTCAACATTTATAATCATTTCTTTTCTATTAATCTCTTACACTAAATTCTATTAATTTTACTATCGTTTTATATTTTGTGATTGTTTAAGAAGGAATTTTAGATAATAGCTGTACCATTAGAAAATTAATCACGCCGCAATTTTATTAGTAAGCTACTATGGTTATTTCAATTTCAAATTTTATCTGAAGCAGATTAAAACTCATAGCTAAGACAGGTGATTTGCAGACTAAAATGCAATCCTCTCGTCGACTTTAAACGTTTGGTGACCCCCCTTTAATTACCTGCGGTGTTTGTCCTTTTTACATATTTCATTGAGAATTGGCAATAATTGCTGTACGTGAAATCAGGACGAAATAAATAAATATAATATACTTATGAGCATGAAATAGATAGAAGAAGACATTTTTCATTCTTAACCTTCCTCGAATAAAGCTCTTATGCATTAAGAACTCACTATTAGATATGAAGAAGCAGGAAACAAAAATTGACCGATAAAGTTTTAATATAGAACAAATTTAATAAGTAAAATTGCTACATTAAAATATTCTACTCGAAATACAATAAACTCCACGAGGTATCTGGAAAATGTATGCAACCTGAGAATAAAAAAATCTCAGGAACCTCCTCCACTCAATGACACGTTCTTCGACTCAAAAAACCAGAAATTTCCCTTTCGCCAACTGAAATTGATCGAAAGCAAAGAAGTCGTGCATTACAAAGGAGAGAAATGTTCCATCTTCCACTCGAACACATTCAAATAAGTTACATAATATGAAGTATTTAATGCTTTAAAAAGCATAAATTCGAATTTTGAAAGTTCTGATGGCATTCCAATCATAAAAGAGCCATCCCACTACACATGATAAAAAATCATTAGGTTACCAATCTTCACAGGCAAATTTCCAACGCCATGGAAGAGAGCGCTAGTAAAATGAATTTTGAAAACCTCGAATTTCGATGATTTTCGAACTATCAGTTTCTTCCGCTGTTATCAACAGAGTAAATTAAGAGTCGATTGGACCTAATTTACATCCGACTTCAGTAATTCCTTAGATTCAGTTGACGTGGATATAATGATTGGAAAAGTGTGTGGTATTGCTTTCTTAGAATAATGCGCGGTTTGGTTTTCTTACTTTCATGATCGCCAAAAAAAAGTTATTTTTAATGATTCCCCTCCTGATTGGTTCAGTGACGATCGAGGGTACCACACAGTACTGTACCACAGGGATCGACCCTGGGCCGTTTCAATGACTGTCCTCAAAGTGATAAGTACAGTAAGAATCTTAAGTAAGCTGATCACCTGCAGATGTATATCGATTCTAAGGTTGCCATTCACACATTATTTTTATGATTTTTTCTACACTGCTAAACATTTTTATGCATCCTATTCTGTACCTTAAATTTCCTTCATCTTTCATATGTACTATTTCTAACGGATATTCTTCATTGTAATTATTAAAACCATTTTAATTTTCGGATTTTTGTGATCTGTTTAAAATTCCATTTTATTAAAGATTTCTATTGCTTTCTCTTTCTAAGGGAATTGCTGCAATTTATAGTTATTAACTCTATTTTACGTACAGAACTGCTCTCGTGATTTACATATTATACATAGTTTCCTTACATTTCCTTCCTTCTTACTATTAATAGGATTTCCCAGAATTTTGACAACCCCCCTCTTCATAGGTGTTATCCGGCTCTAGATCTTTTCCTCGAAGTAATACCTCAGGGGTTTATTACCTCGGCCCCTTCTAAATAAAACAGATATTGAATTTCATTTATCCTAACCTGACACGATCATACAATGCATCTAGATGTCCAAAGAGCACAAAAGTTTCTGATTGGCCAATAAAAAGGCCTACCAACAGCAGAAAAAGAAATGTGACTAGTTTCCTGAATTCCTATTTCATTTCACACCCTCTTGATCGTTACTTGTTATTCAATCACCATTAAAGAAGAACGCGAATTTTCCCTAGTAGATCAATCACACTTATATAGATTTATTTATTCCTCCAACACTTTTCAATTAATCGGCTTTCTATCGAGGTCCATTTATCTGAATATTCTGACATTCCCCATTGTATATTGCTAAACAGTCGTATTCGCCTGGAAGACTCGCAAGCCAGTAAATTTCAGATGATAATTGGACATGGTAGAAGGATATTTAATTATTTCTGGCTGAAATATTTGTTTCGTATGCCATGAGATAAAGTCTCTCATTATTTTTACACTACAAAATTTTTAACGCATATTATACTATTCTTTACACCCAGCTAGCATTATCCCAGCATATGGTATTATGATATTAAAATACTAGCAGTTTAAACATTTAATCTTGAATGTATACACATAAATAAAAGGCGTTGAATTTCCCCTATATTTTTTTCATTTGCATTCGACAAAAATGTATCGATAAACTTGAAAATTAGAAGTATTCTAAATTGACAATCGATCGAATTTCGACACCAATTTCATACAAAGTTCTGCTGTCAATTTTTTCTTTACCATAATTTTCATTTTCTGTTATTCGCACTGAATGAAAAGTAAATAAATGAAATAGCTTCAGTATCACTCAGAAACTACTTAAGGTCAAAATGTTACAGAAATTAAAAATCCATCCATGGTTTATTTAACTTCTCCAAAAGATTTGTTACGTTAATGTTCTGGCTTACGCAAATCATTATGGATAAAGGATTGTTCCTTTCTCATGCTTCACGCATTAATAATAATATTTTTTCAATACTTCGAAAGCTGAGGCCAAATAATTCGAAAAAATTTAATCTACGGACAAGTAATTCACGGAAGACTTGCTGACTGCTGCTTCAAATTATCAATTCTAATTAACTTCCTTATACGTATTTGCTATAGTGTATTAATAATTCTTGGTTAAGCGATATTTCTTCAATGGAGCGGTCGGTTGAATGAGCGTCGGTTATTCGAGTGGATCGCACATATGACCGGAAATGGAAGCATCAAATGCGAACATATTGGCTATCCAGGAACATGTAAACTTCCAAAGTAGTGCGTTAACATTTTCCTCCTTGCTTCTCACAATATCTCCTTAAAAAGTTTCAAAGCGTGTTTCATTTGTTTAAAATCATTTCGATGATAATTTCTCATCAGAAAAAAATAAACATTGCGAAAATGCTAACCGAAAGGAAGCGAAAAACTAACATAGAATTCTAACCGGTAAAATATAATTTTCTCCAATATAAATGTTTCCTCTATCTCATAGCTTAGCCGAGTGATAGTTCACCTAGTTTCTTAAAATTCGCATAATGCCATTTGCATGCTCTATAGAACTATCTGAAGAAACCCTCATATTTCCGCAGGATATATTTATCCATCAAGGACGGCACAAAAATAATAAAAGTCCGCCGACAGCTGAGGACTGCATTCAACCTAATGCATCGCATTGGGGATATTGCGGGCAACATTTTATGGCAGAGCATATGTATATATGTGCTCATTTCGCACCACGCATCTTCCGCAAATAAAAAGGAGTGAGAGCATTTCCATCAAATCCGAGGATGCTGCGAATAACGCATGATTAAAAAGCGAAAAAAGGAATAAATTCGGATCCCATCTCATCAAGCTTAATGTCCCTCTCTTTCCGATCTTTCCCTTCCCTATTTCATCAGAGAGCGATGCATTGCGAGCTTTCATCGGAATATAAAACGAACCTTTAAAATCCACTCCATGTAATAAGGCCCCCGTAAGTTTTACACTGCTGCAGCAGTCAACACGTAAAGCATATATTCTTCCATCGAATTCCGCCGGCGTCACTTTCCGCTACATCCCTAAATGTTTATTCGCTTCGTTTGTTTAGCTTGAGAGAAGCTTCGGCTGAGTGCTGAAAATATTTCAGTAACTGTGGGTCCTGCCGAAGAAGTTGCGTTTCACTTCAAAGTTGTTGTTTCTCAAAACGCAAAGCCTTGTCGCTGACGTTCTCCTTTGGCAGGCGTTTGTATTTCCAATAGGAGCTGCATTTCATGATTCACATCGAAATACATTCTGGATAGTCCTCTCGTCTCCTTCTCCAACACTTTCCCAAGTTGTTTTTAAAATCATGTCTGATCATGCGAAAAATGAATTTCATTTTACTGGAGTGGATTGTCTTACCTTTATTCCTTTCAAAAATTCCTCATTTGTTTATCTCACGAACCAAATATTTTTGGTCATTCTTCTCCAGGACCACATTTTTTTTAATCTATCCATGATCCATGTTTCGCAGACATTAGTGAGTCAATAATTAGAACTTACTGCTGATTTGAGTTTAAGAACTTTTCGTTTTCATTTGAAATGTATCAAATCCAAGGTCTATAAAGTACATGAGAATCAAAATCTTACGGAATTGTTGCGTAAAGCTCAGAAAAAAACTGTAACTGTGACTATAACAGCCAGGTAAATATGGTAAAGAAATCTACTCCACTGAAGATGAGTTAATTTTTCAAACATAATAATTAATTATTATTTAACTAAGAAAAAAGAAATAGATACCTTATTTATTGGAATGTATCAACTACAAATTATGTACTTTTTATGAATTTTTAAGAGGAAACATTTCTGGAGAGAGACAATGTTTACGAAAAACATAGCGACTCCCTTATACTCTGAGATTCTTACGTATGAGGCTCGCTGTAGCCTGACGTGTGGTCACTTTTGCTTTACATTAAAAAGAAAACGTATTTTTTAACCGTTTCATATAATATTTTACAAAATTCTTGAATAGAAATGTCATGAATAGGATCTAATTGGTCTCTCTGTAAACCAGCAGATTAAGAAATCAACAGATGATTTAATAGCAATATGAATCTATCCTTCGTTCCTTTAACTAACAATAGCTTCGGATAAAGAATGAAAAGGCTAGAAGGCAGAGTAAGGAGTATTTTGCAAAAATAAACTAGCATAACAATATACATTTAACGCAACGACCCTGCTAAATATCTCTCCACCTCTCCTTCTTATTTGGTTTAAACTATTGTGTAAATCGTGAATCGTTATATTACATTAATAAAAGGATTTTAATCCCTCTCTATAATTCGTCGAGGGAACGTAAGCGGACGTTTCTGGCCGACATACGCGCCGTCGGAGAAAAAAATGGGTTTTTCAGATGTGATGCGATTTGACTGATATCAAAGGAGGTGGTCTGGTTAGGGGAGGAGATTTCGTCAGTGGGCGGTCAAACCCTAGCTTTCGGACCGCGACCCTTTCCCACACCGTCCCGCTATGGATTTTTAGGGTATGAGTGGGCAGGTGTGAGAAATTTTTCGCATGCTCCTCCTCTCGCCCGCTGACTGACACGATATACCGAGGGAACGAGTGTGTGTACGAGTGGAGGTGTTAGAAGTTGCCACATCTACCTGTCCGATCTCCTTTTCGCAGCGAAACACTTGGTGGATGCCTCTAAACGTGGCAACGCCAGAGAAATTCCCTCGAAATTGAAGTTGTTCCGCTGCTTGTCCCGGCTCTTTACCGTCTCAGGCCGTTTAAATCTGATGGAGAGATGAACGGCGGCCTCTGTAATGTAACCAACTTCCATTCGCTCTCCGTTTTACAGGTTCAAAGAAGACCAAGTAAAAGAAGACTGAGGCTCCATTACGGAGAACGAATTCCTTTAGCAGCATACGATGGATTTGCAATAAACTACGATACACGCGGTGCATCTGAACGAAGATTCTTTCTTGGTGAGTTCCTTCTCGAAGCTCGCAAAATCTTGGCCAAGAACGATAACGAAGACGCCGCTGATGAGCAGAATCCCTGATGCAATTCTTAGTTTTCTAATATGTTTTACGTTTGACGGAAGTAACGGCAATAGCAATGCAATTTTACACAAATGGCGGCTGCAGAATATGCGAATTGGGAAAACAAAAGAATAACGACTATTAACGAAATTAAAAAGACTCGAAAAATAAACTCTAAGCCATTATGAAGAATGATGAATGAGAAGCATATTATGCGATGAGAACGGAAAATTACCCCTTAAGAATTCATTACTGAATAACTTTGTTGAAATGTTAAGATACTGCACATATTTGGAATGTAACAGAATTCACTAATAAAAGAAGTTTACATACCATTTAGTGCACCACCGCGCAAATTAAAGGTATCACCGCAGTTTTAAAGAAATCATAATCAGAAAAAATGATTTTCACAGAGGAAGGACTAAAGTATGTAAAAACCTCGACTTATTAGCAGAGAAGTGAATGAAAAGGATTTCACGAAATGCAGAGAAAACGCCTAATGGTAGGTAATGTTCCCTAACATATTAGGTAATGTTAAATTTTCTTCAAAGTCCTGATCATCCACAGAAGTTATCTCTTAAAAATGCATTCAACATTTCCATCAATCTATATAAATACTCATCAATTTTCAATGTTTTCATGCCCAACAGAAGAAGAATACGCGAATATATGCGTACCAAGGAAAATACTTTTCCTCATTTATATTCCAATTTTTTCTGATCAGAGATTGTCTCGTAACATTTTTCGCTCGCACGAGTTAATTTTCCATAGTTTATTAGTTCATTAATGCAAGCTTCCCTTTTTGGCGAAAATGCAAGTCTAAAACAAATTAAACACTGAGACGAAGTGAACGAAAGCAACCGAACTCGGATAGAAATTTGTTAAGCTAAATAATTAATATTATTTATTATTAAATAGGTGATCATGATAAGATCGTTCGAGAAAGCTGATATTACAGGATCATAACTTTACCAATATAATCCTTAAGATTAGCCCATACTATTCCTCCTCAGCGAGAAATGATGTTCGTTTAATTACGGTATTTACTGAAGTTAACTACAATAACAACAGAATAATAACGATGCGGTCTAATTATAATCCTAATACAGTATTGACTTTAGGTCACCAGGAGTTTTATTTCATTATATGACAACATATAATGATATATTATTTTTTATATATTATATAATTATTTATCACAAAGATTTGTGCATCTATATATTTTAAATTTTGACCATTACAAGTATTCCACTGTTCTTCGTAGGGACTAATTAAAAAGCATCCTTATTAGTATTGCCAATTAAAATTTATCTGAAACCCAAACATATACAGATATAACCTAATTTTTGCAATGACTTTCTGTAAGTAAATTCGTTTGATGGAAACAAAAATCTGTCCAAGTTTTCGACTTGTGCGCATCACGTTCATCCGCTTTGAAACAAACTGAAGAACTCTAGCTTCAATGACACGACAGAAGATGGAAGAATGATCAACTTCCTGTTTGCACATTATTAAAATTGTTTATGGATTAGCGCTACTAAAATGGATCACATACTATGAATAGTTGTCTCGCATCCGATCCCTGCTCAACTTGACCTCAGATGGGCCAGACATGGAGTTCCTTATAGAGTTTGGCTCCTTATACCCTCGGGTTAAAACCTTGTTTCTAAGTCATTTGCATGACAAAGACGTGTCCGAAGAGCATCCAAGGGCACAGACCTGATCCTCCTCGGGAGCAAGAATTAGCGGAGGCAAGGGGGAACACGAAGGACTCGCTCTCAACTCGCACGAATAGAGGCCACCCTGGCGAGGATTATTTCCATCGCGCGTTATATTTCTAACGCGGTTCTTTTCATTTTTATATCTACCACGGAGGAGGTCAAAGAAATATTGAACTTAGCACCTATGTAAGCGAATCTATGCTATGTTCCAGTTTTTCTAGTCAGAATCGGTGGCACATGGGAGAATCCCATGTAATTTTCCGCATACTGAGAAAATAGCCTCATGGTATGGCATAATTCTAATATTGGACGATTAAAATTACGAACCTTAGTTTATATTCGTAGATTTCAACAGCAGTTTTCATTTACGAAATTGACCATAAAAACTAGTACAACACAGTATAGTAGGCTTACTTCTCTAATGCGGAAATAATGAAAAGAAGTAGACAAGTAGAAGAAGAAGAAGGGCCGGCCTCACTATTTCAGCCGCTTCATATTTTCTGGCCGATCCTCACGCTGCCTCACTAGTTTTCTTCTTTTCAGAATATAGACATTTAAAAATATCAATTATTCATTGTCGATCATTAATTTTGATCCGTTTTAGTGACAATTTTTCACATTTTAATTACTAATTTTAACTTCTTAATGAAGTTAGCACAAGAAAAAAGTTAAATTTCTTTGGAAAAAACAAGAGGATCAGAATATTTCAACTCAAATACCTTGGAATTATCAAATATTCCTCTCCATTAGAGACTTAAATAATTGGAAAATACTATTTTGTAAATCTCATCTTTCCTTCGATTATATCAAGTTCCTCATTTTCCCGAATATATATTTTCCCCATAATGGAATGACTTTTTCGCGAGAGAGATGTGCAATTTTATCCACAATTAGAACTAAGCATCTGTATGCGCCCTGAATGGACCGTTTGCGCTCCTTTCTAAATCTGAGACTGCGCTGCACGTGGATCCAAAATCGACTAGCAATATTTGAGACTGGGCCGAATAAGAGAAGCAAAAGAAAATCTTGTTTCTCTTATTGGGATCTCGATAGGAATCTGATTATGGTTCCACTAGTTAATATTTGAATTTCCTCTTTTCCTATATCATTTCGATTCGCCATTTTAACACAACCAGATAGCGATGACTCGTGAACTTTTCGTGCCTCTTGTTCGAATCGGTGCACAATTGAAATTTCTCTCGAGTGACGCAATCCCGATAAATATTTGCATGACAACGTAAAAAAGGATTCTGATCAGAATAACGAGATAATTTATTAGGTGGGGATACCAAAGACAGTGTGTTCCTCTGCGTGTGTTCCTATACAGCCATCGACAAGCAGTACTTGTTTAGAGACGTCTTGAGGGGAATCCTTTTAAGTGATGTATCGCTCGAATGAGAAAAATTTCTAATTTATCGCGTCATTGTAACGGCGCGTGACGTCATTTAATAGTAATTTTATGTCTGATTTATGTGCATTAATGAAAGATGAAGGGATTTACATATGAATTCCAGAGAGAAGAGGGCAGTTGGCGTTGGAAATGGACCTTGAACTTGATAGATTGCACGCTGAAATCATACTAAGAGTCGGAAAATGGTGAGCTTAAAATACTTAAGATTTATCTTTTGGCAAATGTTTGGCAGCGCGACTGAAAGGGATTCATGATTTCAATAAAAAAGAAATAAACGTGTTTCGTTATTGTAGCTAATGTTCAAAATACTTAAGATACCTTTCGGTTTCATTAGTTAGGATATGCCATTGCAATTATAAATCTAGCTATTCTAATGTCGTCGGAGTGCATTAAGAGATCTCATGAAACAGTGGTCCCCAAATTGTTTCATAGCTTATTGTCGGGATTATGCTGGCCAAAGTTTTGTATATGTATTTCAAGAATATTCTACATTTTTCGGAAGTAATTTCATTTTCGATTTCGTCGTTCCTAATGCGTACAAGAATTTTTACCCTGACATGAAATAAGCAAGATCTACCTCAAAACTATGAGTCATTTTTACGATTCATGTTGGATGATTTTTAATCTTTAATTTTAATCTTAATGTACGAATGGCTCTACGGACCAAATGTGGCTCGCGAGCCGTAATTTAATAATAGTAATAATAACTATTTGCCCCGTGCGAAACTTTCACAGACAAACACTCTAATCGCTACAAACGAATACGCAAACACTAAAACACACCAAAATATACCTAAAAATACACTCCTTCATATTCTGCGTCAATTTTCGTTTCGATATACCTCTATTTTAGCGATAGATATCGTTATCTACACATCCAGCAACGAAACTCTATGGGTAAATTCAAGGTCTTGCGTTTTCTAATGCCTTACCATTTGAACCTAAACGAATCTCTACCTTTTAAGAGAGATTTTATATAATATTAAAAGTCATAAATGCTTTAATAACTTTTTTATCAATATAATCATGAATAGTACGCGTCATCACTAAAACGATACATGTATTTGATTTTATAACGAATACTTCAATTCACTCGATGGATATATCGCTAACAGCTTTACGTAAACTGCCTGTATACCGGTAATGATATGTCACTTAAATCTTCAGGTTAAACGTGTATAACCAAGATAAAACAAAAAAATATACCTTCTGCATCCACGTTACTTATTTATTTCCTAGATTTTTCTTTAGCACAAAACTATAAAAATAACTAATACTAGTCTGCAGAGAAATTGCATCTTATCCATTCACTGAATCAGTTATTCAATTAATAAAAGATGGGCAATGGACTACGCGAATGATAATTATTCTTATTCAAGGAATCACGTATTCAAAATGGTATATAACTAATGGTAAACAGGGATGTAAACAACTTTATAATACACACCATTCCGCTAAATATCACTTTAGTTTAAATTCCAATTTAGATTAAGTGAATATTAAGCATAAATTTATAATACAAAAGTGAGACTCAGACCTTTGTAGTCCGCAGGGCTCATGTTTCTGTGACTGTCGTTCTGCCCCCAGAAGTTGCAAGTTTATATCGGTTTATTAAAATATAGTTGCGTACGAGAGATATAGTCAGGTAAAGAGTTCTAGAATTTATCGATCTGTAAGGAATGTAAAACGTGTTTGATCGAGGGGTAGGATATGTAAATTTCTCGGGTCGAGGTCGACATTAGGCATCACTATCATCAATTTCTTTATTTAATATTACCTTTTCTCGTTTTTTAATGTAATTCTATTCAAAGATTTAAAAGAAAATTTATAAGTTACTGATTCATTGTAAGTTACACACAGCTAAGAGTTAAAGGATAGGTACAAATAAAAATTTAAGAGAAGTAAATTAAGGAGAATAAATTTGTATCAAAGTAAAAACAAATTTAAAGATGCCTTCAATTCTGTAAAACACTCTCTATGAAAATGAGAATCGAGTGAGAAACAGAAAGATATCGGTAAGAATAAACGGGCGAGACATCTGAATGAAAACTGAAGGGAGCTATTTTCTTGAAAGTGAAAGAATCTTTTTAGATGCGATGGAAAGGCTGGACCACCACGAGGTAAGGATGATGGCTTACAATACGAGGTATAAGAGAAGAGCATATGTCCTCATGGAGAGTCATGGCATTTCTTAATAGGATGAACACGTGTAGAGGTAGTGGTAGTCATGTCCAATCAAAGTTCGTCATATTGATGTGAGAGAGACGCGGCCACTCCATGATTACTGGAATAATGGACGTGCGCCCGTCGAAAATCCCAAAGATGGCACTTTGCAAGGAGAAAAAAGCAGCAAAATTACGATGCCTAAAATTTGAAACTCGGCGCGCTGCAATGAAAAGGGTTCCTCTAAATAAAGCTCACTCCGGAAAACAAAGAAAGAAGTTGATCCATTCTTTGGCAAGAGAAGCTCTTGGATTTTATAATTTTCTATCGATTCTCGGAGAAATTTCCCTGGAGCTTTCGACAGCAAAATATTTCAGCCTTGTTTTGGATCTCTTAAAATCATTGTTTAGAGCAAAATTTGGGGGTTCGGATCATGAATGTATAACGAATTACCATGAAAAATCAAACGCTAACGTTACAAAAATACGAAAACTATTAGGCTTCTGTAATAAAATAAAATACGAAGACCTTAGCGATCTTTCGAGCAAAACGAATCCTTGTACTTTGCAATGAAACTCCTAAAACTTAAAAATATGTTTCTCAAATTCGTTGGCAACGTTTCATTTCCTATCAATAATTTATGAAATTTTTATCCATGCATTAGATTATTTTTCTCGTATAATTCATTCAAGTCTATATGGAGTAAATTTTAGATCTTATTTATTTTTTCAGTGAATCTCTCCCTGAAAGTAACTTAAAATGCACGAATGATTAATGATGAGCGAAGGTAATTTATGCCCATTCCTCGAATCGTTCTGACTTCTCTCCGCTCCAATGAATGAATGAGCGACAATGAATTTGGTGATAAGACTTGGTCTGGTAAGTAAATTGCATAAGGGAATAACGTGACCCCCTTTCAACATCATTAATAATTTCTGAGTGTTGTATTAGAGACATTGGATACTTCCTTTAGCTAATGAACATAATCAACAATTAATTGAGTATGCATGCAATGGCACAACTCAATTCTTCTCCTCCTTTTCACTGAACTAATCGATTTATTTTTTCTTTGCTATAAAAGAAAGCTGGAGCATATCCACATTCTTGCGTCCATTATTTAGATTTTGCTTTGATATTTTATCATGGATTCCGAGATACGCCACCAGGAAAAGAGGTAGATAGAGTCAGAGGATCTTATTCTTGAGCTAAGAAACTACGTTTTAAATCTGTATGAAAAACCTGTAAGTTGGTTAGCTATTGAGAATGTTTCGTCTTCTGAAGTATGCGCTAGAGCGTTTGATCTGGATTCTCTAGAGAATTTGATGTCATCCGCGACTGGAATATTATGGGTGAAATCTTCAGCGTGTGATTCGGCAAAACGTATTTCAGCTCAAGAGGTGCCAAATCAAAGCAAGCAAGGGATATCATTATATGGACGAACCCTCGCCCAGCTAAAAATTAAAAGAAAAAACAAAAATAATCGATTACAGTAATAGATATTATCACAACACCATTTATTTCAAAAAGGAGGGCTGAAAATTATGTAAAAAATATGCAAACATCGAGATTCGACCCAGGTATCATAGACACCGAAGTCTGACTCGTTACAGTGTGCACCACCAATTTCTATACCTCCATCGGCAACAATTTTGTATAATGCACGGTAAAAAAGTCTTTTTTCTCTCGAACCCGGGCCTATGGAGCCAAAAGCCGCTTCACTTGTTACTACCTCACTGTCTAATTTCACATGGAATTGCTTTCATCATGATCCATCACTTTGGGGACTCCTTGTTAGTACCCAAGAAACGATTTTCATGTGTAAGTAAACTATTCAGCTTGAGCGCTATTTGGATCTATATGATTAGCTACAAAAATCTATGAATGAGGAATGAAACAACTAAGTAAGATGAGGAGTAAGAATCCCTTTCATATCTTTCCTATTTTAAATGTCTGAAAACAACATTGAATTGGTAGGAAATAATGGAATATAGGCATTTTTTAAGTTTTGTAAATTTGCCTTAATCTAATCTTATTTCAATGATTGTATAATTTTAGGATGCACTGAATGACGAATAGTGATTTCAGAGGAACTGACTTTACATGTGGAAGGTCGTAAAAGACAATTCATATTAAAAATGACTTCGATGATAACCATTTCAAACTTGAAAAACGCTAAGTTTAAATTATACCAGTAAGGCAGAGAGGAAATACAGCTTACTTATTAAAATTCATGATTGATTACACAGAATTGGATACCCATAAATAATTAATAGGGGATTAAATCAACAGATGAAACCTTGGAGCCAATGGAAATTGCAAATTTCATCCAAAATAGATACAAATTAAAAATATGGTTGGGATATAATATATTAATTTAAATATGAGCAGATAAAAGGGATTAAAAAAGAGTTATTTCTCTAAACATTGATAGCAACAGATAAATATTTGATGCAAACTTGAGGATGTGAAAATGGCTGTGTAGTCTCAGCGAATGAGTATGAGATGCTGAATTAAAAGCACAAAAAACATATAAAATACACGGCTGAGTGAGAAGAAGCGAATCAAAGACAAATATATGGAAGGAGATGAGGGATGAATGAAACGATCAGCGTATTCGAGACTAGCAGAATGAGAATATGCTCCCTTTAAAAATACCAGGAGAGCGGGATTGTTTTCACCTCCAACAGCGCTTTAAAAACTGAGCAGTATTTTTATTCTTACCGGGAAAATATTAGAGCATCGAAATTCCTCATTTTTTGGTGCGCGGACGTTCGAGCGTTATATCGCAAATCTACCAGATATTTGAATATTTTCATACATATTTTAATCCGCAAACTAAAACTGAAACGAATATGTTTTCGCTTTATTGACTATATTCCTTATATATTTAATAGGATAATAATTTAAATAGTTTAACTTTGAGAATAGTTCAAACTGCCTTAATTAATTAATAAGCTAATAATATACTAAGAGCAAATTACTGAACATTATGGTAAGTAAAAAATATTGAGTTGCAGTGAGCGCTGCATAAAGAAAATACAATATGTAATGTATACACATAGGCATTTAAACAGGCCATTACAACGCAGATAAAAATACCAAACCAGCATATGATAATTATATAAATTTAACAAAAATAACTAATACATAACAATAATAATTATATAATTATGATTTCAATTAACCCAACAATAAGTAATTTTCACCAACACATTCTTGCCATACTAAATTGTTTATATTACAATTATAATACTTTGCTTCACATACCTGTATATGTCAGTCGAATAAGCTACAGATACAAATGAAACGAATAAGAAAACTGGCGAGGAAACAAGTGAGGAAGAAAGGAAAAGACGCATTAAATGGAAGAGGAAAGAAAGAGAGAGACAAGGGGAATAGGAGTTAAGGTGGACACAAGGAATGAGTGAAATGATTTACGGCCAACCGGGCTTCTGAGTGAAAAATTCTATTCCTTTCCGACGCTCGGCTTTGAATTCCACCTCATCTTCCAAAAAAATAAACCTTCTTTTGTCTTTCGACTATCTCCATGACCCTCGCGCCATCTCACTGACAACAGGTAAAAAACAATAATACCAAAACAAAGGGGGGTTGATGGCGATGGCTCTGCTAGATCAACACCCTCTCCCACCCGACCAAAAATTTCGCCGTGACAATTCACCCCGTCTTCAAAAAACCCTTCTCAAAAACACACCCACCCCTCCGTGTATATAATCCCACCGAAATTTTGGTAGGCAGTTATTTAAGGGATTTTCACGAGTCCCCGACTATTCCTGTCTTAGCGACAGTAATTTAGGGTCCGCGTCCCCCTTAAGTTTGCCGTAAGAATAAGAGAAAGGAATTGTGATTCCATTTCGGGGAGAATTTTTCTCCTTCGGCTCGGGACATTACTTTTCTTCGGCACAGAATGGTACGGCTAAGATTTAGGGCCGTAGGTGGAGGGTAGGTAAAAACGTCACGCCGAATAACAGAGTTATTAATGGAATGTAAAATTATTCTCCTCCATCTTGGACGAATGTTGAAAAAAAGTATCTCGGGAGAGTCTGGGAGAAATAAAGGCGGATAAAAAAACGGAGACGTTCGGACCCGGGCTTTTTTATTCCTAGTTTCTTTCATTACATTCGTCTCCCGAAATATATTCACCTTTCTGAGGGTCAAACGAAGACCTCCCCATGTTGAAGGAGCCAATCCTTGCATTACGTAAGTATCGAGGGAGTTGGAATGTAGGTACCGAAAATCCACTTGTTAAGTCTGCGAGGGAAAAGAGCTCTTTCAATCTCGAGGTCGGATTACCGGGCATTCTTTTCCTTCCCAAACACACAGCATGCTTTCTCACGGAGATGGCCGATTTATCGCTGATAAGGTTTGCTCGTGCGCGCGATGAGTTACGGCTCCCTCTCTAGATTCTTCCTGACAAGATTCCTGATATTTAAGTATGCATAAAGAGGCGAAGGGGCATAATTCTAACGACCAGAATTGTCGGACGGTTGCAGGTGGTAACGTATATCACAGCTGCGATACATCTTTATGGACGCGCTGAATGTTTTCGCGATAATTCCGCGATTCCTGCATCACATAATAATTTGCGGATATCGTACTAGGAAGGAGTGTATGGCACACGATGGGGAAATACTGGCGACGATTCGCAAAACTCGCTATGATTATGTTACTTTATAATTAAAATGATTATAATAACTAATTTTCTTATGGACGTAATAAATCAAGCTGGAGTATATTTCTTGCTCCCTATCGAATTAATAAACGACCAGCAGCAAATACTCAGACCCCATGGTAATTACCTGTAGGTATTTTATGACTGCTATGTAATTGAGGTTTTCCGAGGGGTTTCCCTCCCTTACAGAACAAATGCCAGACATATATACATATAAAACTAGTTTCTTGAAATTGTATCTAACTTTCACTATGTGCATACGTAAAACGTAAGCATAAAAATATTCAAAACCGTATGTAACCAAGTCCTGTACCTATTTGCAATATCATATTTCTAATACTAATAATTATTTACGACACAGAGACATTAACGAAGTCTAATACTTAGTTAGCAATAACTTTAGCGAGCACATATATTTTCTGATTTCTTACAATCTTCTTCATGATTGAAATAATCCTTCCCAACCTGTATACTGAGAGTGGACTCTTTGCACACCCCGTATGTATGTACCCAGATACATTATATATTCACTATGATTTTCGAAGAAAATTCTTCATTTTCTCGGACACTATAAAGAAAATGCTAACTTAGTTTAGCCCACACTAGGCAAAATTATCTTTTTCAGCCTAAATATAGACTGAAATTGATAAAAGAATGGTTTAACGGTAAGCAAAATTTGAGTAAGAACGAAATAAGACAAAACTCGGCTTGGGCATTAAAAGCATTTGAATAGAGGAGTTAAATATTCTGCTTTTTACGAAAATTACCGCCATCTAGAATACAAAAATTGCGTTCGAGGTGGCAGTTAAATTCTGCATTTCATTCCATAAAAATTACGTACCCAATCAATAGTTTCGTGAGAGATTTAAAGTGGAAAACTTAACTTTGGAATGAAGTATTACCGAAGGCCTCGAAATAACCGCCTAAATAATAAATTGTTTACGTCAATAATTACGCTTCCATTTCTGAAAATTATCGAAATTATTCTGAGGAATATTCTCTTTGAGGCCAATGTAATGATGAATAAGCTAAATAACATTCTGACTTCGTCTACTTAACGCCATAGCGATCTCATTGTGGCTAAGTATAGTTGAACATTCTAATATTAGACTTACTGAGCTGATTGCTACTAAACGATCATTAAAGCTATTTTTAAGGTCTATCGCTCATTTAACACTCGTATCACGACGTCATAAACCATTATCTTACGTTTTTCATACAGAGGGCATTCATTTTTCGCACGGCTTACGTAATTATTGAGAACGCTCAAATTAAAAATTCGTTTAAAATGTGATAATGAATGAATCGATATTCGCGGCAAATGATGTTACGGTTAAGTATATTTTGAACATTAGAAGCACAATACTGACTCGGAGTGATGTACCCGAATGAGGCATTTTCACTAAATGAATTAAGAGTAATTCTTGAATAACGTGCATACGTATACAAAGAGATAAACTGGATAATAAAAGATTAAAGTGCTCCTTCTTAAATACACTTCACATGTTAGATATATGACTAAGGAAAACAGTTATTAAATTAGGCATATAATAATAATAATGTAATGATAAATCGTCTTTATTAGGGAGTAATTGGGACTGATGAGTCTCATTTTGCAATTAACTCTGTAAAACGGCACACAAGAAAACATCATATGGGTTTAAAAAAACCTGCCTACGTTTGTGCTTGAAAAATAATAATTTACGACAGCAGAGAAACAACCGCATGAAGTGCGTTTTGTAAAATCTGCGAAACCTACTCTATTGATACTTAGAATTTAGAGAGATAGTCATCGAAGAGACGCTTGAAATGCAAACGTAGGTAAAAAATATACTCTTTAACATCACTAATTCAAATAAAAATGAAAATGAGAAACAGTCAAATGATAAAGAGAAAAGGAAGACCAATAGATAAGTTGCGAAATAAATTATGGAAGAACTGGTGAAAGAGCAGCTCAGATCAAGGGTACTATTCGAAATATAAATTGCATAAAATGAGAACAGATATGCAAGAGAATTGAACACATAGAGAATAAAGTTGGTCTCATTTAGATATGGGAATGTAGAGGTACAGCGATGTGAAAGGAAATATTAATACAGAATGAGCAATACAGAGAAATGTAGGATGGAAATATCGTACAAGTCAAAAAGGGTTAAAAAATAGAATGGAAGGTGGAACGTAGGAGGAAATGATGTGAGGTAAGTCTTTCATTCGAATATTTCGATCAAACAATAAATATAACCATTGATACTCAAACATTTGGCCCCCTTACAAAACGTAGGACCAGAAGGGAGATGACAGCAGTTTTGATGTGGACATGATTTATGGACGAAATTTTTCATGTTTCTTTTCAAACGTCAAATACCAATGACAGCTCGACGTCTTGTGTAGACGTGGCCGGCATGCCGCATTCGTTCTCTTAAACATGAAACCTTTGGCCGAAATTTTTCAAAACTTGCCGCAATGCCAGCAATTAGATCCAAATGCGAAAAACAAATTCGATCCAAATACATGAATTTAAATCTGGATGGATGTATCTTCATATTTTATAAAATCTTACATTTGAAATGAAGCTGAAGTGAAGATATCGAGAATGTTAACTCTACGAATACGTAGATGAATTCCGAGGCGATGGTCATCGAGAGAGAAACGGCGTACATTTCCTTAATTCGACCTCACCAGGAGTGTTGTGCGATTCTAGATCCAGATAGGATTAATCAGCGATTGGTTGGGTCTCATTGGATTACGAACTCAGAACGACTGAGTTCGTAAAGAGAGATTTCGAATATATAACGGTGTTTCGGCTATGATAAGAGTACCTCGGCTGCGATTCGCCTTGGGATAGAAAGCATATTTACCGACGGAAGATTTTCAAAATTTATCAGTATAGATCTCGTCGACGAGATAGTTGATTTTGCTACTGCAATTAATAACTATTGCGATCTCCGAGAGAAAACGAAATAAAGGAAATTTGGCACTGGGGCCAAAATGTGCTATCATGTGGAATTTATTTATTATAAACTTATTTTGCCGGAACTGCAATTAAAGTCATTTCAAATAGCAAGATCATCAACCTTTCTTGAGAGACTCCTATTTCCATAAAAATGGAGCATTTTTAATCTTAGGCCTTCTTCCTTGTATCAGCAGAACCTTTTTCGGAAGAATGACATCCTGCCATTCCTCTGCCACTGACATTTGTTGCAGAGGAGGACCACCTGTGATCCTTGTTTTGGACATATGTGACCTTACAAATCCTTACTTAATCATGCCACCGACTCATATTAGATCTACAGCAAGACCTTTAACAGGCTAATTTCCTTCATCAAAGGTATGAATAAGGAAATATAACATCAACTTTTCAGATCCAGAATATCTACACCGTGTATTACTTAAATCAAAATTTGTTATTTTTCGGGAAAAGTTACGACCGATATATTTTTCATTCCTTAGATAAATGGATTCCAATAATCAGACCCTTGCTCTTATGGGGAGCACTTGTTCGAGAGGAGGAAAGAGAGGAGGGTTGGGCTGAAGGGAGCGGTCACAGCAAAAATTAAAATCCTCCTAATGCCCTTTGATCATCAGTTGGCATGGAGACGCGAATCTCCTCATTTAACAATTTATAAAACCTTAAAACTTTCTTTGTGTGCGCGAAGACGCAGAATCCCCTTCCGCCATTATTTATCGCTGGAAATATCTGCAGGCGGTGGACAAGGCGTCGAAGGGGATATAAGCGGAGAGAGCGAATAATAAATGGGCGTACAGTACCACAATATCGACCTTTGTCTCATTCCTTCCTTATCAACAGACATTCTCCGCCTCAACTCAACCCACTCCTCATTCCATCCCGTTTCGGAGACTATGTGGAAAAAAGAACACAACCACGGCAGCACACCTTGAATCGGCAAATAGGGACCACGGACCAATGAGACGACTTTACGTGTGTCTCTCTCAGCCAATTGCGATCTGCACACAGTCCGGATCAGAGCTTCAGGAGACATCAATTATTATTTTCTTCTTAATTAATTTCTTCTAAAATATAACCCTTCATCTATAAAATTTAAAAAAATAGATACTTCCAAAAAAGTGCACAGAAATGCTTTTTGGGTTTAGAAACCTAAGCTTACATTTAGGAAGACGACGACAACTGGAATCGGCAAATAGGGACCGTTGCAGAAATCAGGACGAGCGTCGAAGTTGGCATACCGAAGCAGCTCTAAAGATCCAAAAAATAAAGAGTCTACCCCTGCGGTTGCAGATGAGAAAGGATAGCCCTGTTTTTCTACCTCGCTCAGCTTTGTTTTGCATCCTAACCCATAGCCTAGGAGGTTGAACTGAGAAAGGAATTGAATAAGGAAGTGGAAAATGAATCAGCAAGGGATGCGAGCATATGAATGCCGCACAATCGACGAAAGTTACTAACAATAATTTTAAAACGACTTTATTCAGGCGATATTCAGATGAACTAGCATCTTCTTACATCCAACTCTTCATCGATGGCATTGAAGAAAAAGGTATAGTACGAAAAAAGGGCACAGACAATTACTTTGTGGTTATATTGCATGAAATGAGTGAATAAAATACACCACTTTAAAAATACTGGTAGTTATATTACTCAGAATTAACTTTTTCAAATGCTACAGAAGAAAAAATCACTTCACGGAGACAACATATTTCGACGCGTGATTTGACACTTGAAAATTCGAATGTAGGTAGTGTTGGTGAAAACAAAGTTGATTCTGAATAAAATAAGTATCGGTTTCTCTTTGAAAAGCTATGTATTTCATTCACTCATTTCGTTGTGGAATACTACAAAGTGAATCGCCGTTACGTCGAGTTTCATAAAAATGTTTCTACTAAACAAATACACCGAATCGGGAAAACACCCGCAAGTATTGAGATAATGATAGACAACCACTGTGTTATTTATATTTTGAGATATAAGTTTGTGGAAAAATCTTGCCCATGAGTTACAAACCATTTCCAAATCTAGGGCTTTTTAACAGATAGGAAAAAATTAAATTATAGTTGCAACCTACAAAGTGAAGCACCCCGAATTACATATCAATATAGTAAAATAGTTGAACTGACGATTTGCATAGAATTATTAATTCTGAATATTATAGCAAAGTACATTATCTACGGCCCAACATGTGTTAATAGCATCCAACCCAGTGGAAATTCATGTTTGGGAACTACTTCACTAAACCGCTCAGCGTAGCGTTCAATTTTGCTCTCCAAAGATGAGTGGGAGTTGTGCAGGCGATACAAATTCCACTTCCCTCGTTTCTTCTATTCTTGAAACTAAATCAGTTGTTTAAAACACTCTGTTGCCTAATTTTGTTTGTAGCGTGTGGTGAAAATAAAATGGAAAAATGTTATACTTCCGTCTTCTGGTCTTCCGAATTCTGTTGATCAAAAGGAATTTAATAATTGATGATTCACTTCGAAATCGGACTTGCTAGTTGTAACACCAAATCATGCATGATATACGTCACTCGAGAATGACCTAATATTTTTATCAGCTGCTTAAGAGTTTATAGAAATGGCCAACCTTCCCTTGAACTAAACGAACTCGGAACATTTAAGCAATAAGGAAGGAAAACAATTTACCCCGATGCACTAATGTGGATAATCATACAATGAGTGAATCTTGCCTTAAATTGTTATGAAGTGAAAACTCGAGATATTGAGAACTGAAAGGACAAAGTGGCTGTAACTGATTCTCAAGTGTCAAATCGGTTCTTTGATGTTTCTCAAATCATCCAAATTAAACTCCCATTTTCGAGTATAGTTGCTGCCTTCTACTTCTGGAATGGAAGAATCATTCTAATTCCAGAATTAAATTCCATCTGGAATTTAATTCTGACCGAGAGACCGAATTCAACTTATAAGAAAGCATTATGAAATATAATTTGACAACTCCTCCAGCAACGTTGAACTAATATTTTGTTATTAAACAGGAGTTCATCAGCAGAGTATGTGTACGAATTGTCTTAATTATCAATAAAAGGACGCTAAAATTCTTTTTCATGTAGAAATTTCTATCTTCCTAAAAGATGAATCTTAAGAGACTGAAATGAGGATACTTTGTTTGAAGTTGTAGGAAGAGACTGTATTTTACGATTCCAAAATGTTGTGATTATGAATTAGGTTGAATTATCTTACCGTACATTTTTCTGAGCTTCGTCAGTGCCAAAGCCATAAACTAGTAAAACATACTCCGAAACATCAAACTTGAGAGGAAATGGAATGAAAGAGATATCGACTCTCTCTCCATCTGGCGGCTCTTCACGAAACCTTTCCTCTTCTACATTTTTTTTGCAAATGCCAATGACGTCCTCTGCGTAGTAAATACGGAATATCATATTTTTCCAGACCTCAAATTATTACGACTATGTTTAGATTTAGCCCATTTCCTTCTTTGTTTGCAATAAAAAATGTTGTCGATTAGAATTGACAAAGGGGTCTACTAAAATTTCCAAGTAGTGCCTTCAAAGTAATCCTGAGAGAAAAAAAAAACAGGAAAAATTTAAAATTTGTAAGCATCGCTTCCGATAAAACGTCTGAAAAATGAAGAAATCTATTTGGTTTAAAAAGATTCATATAAAGATAGTACTTCATGCAATATGTCTTCCGTCTAGAATTGATCTTCGACTGATCGATTTGTCTCTTCTTAATCGCGAAGAATACCAAACATCGAAAGTGCAACGTTTGATCAAATAGAAATATAATATTAGAGATGAAATGCAGATAATTGCCTTGTGTAGTTACTTTTAAGAATTCAGGATATCAGGAGTGAATATTACTTTGATCCTCTTTAAAATTAGATTTAATCAAGCTTTAATCATGAATGTCATGAGTTCGTTCTGCAACTTAAGAAAGCAATCTAATGATTCCTTGGCGGTGAAAATACCAGAAAATATTTCATTAACGCATTCTTACGTACAGTTGTAAAATAGAAATATCATTCTAGGAGATATCACGAAGTATTCAATGACTAATTTAGGAATTGGTTTTAGGTGGATTCAGAGAGAAATTTTCTACCCTCGTACCCCACGAGGAGAATTGTATAACAACTATGGAACTAAAACAGTGAATCGTAGAATACCAATTGTTTTCTTGGCTACTTTTCGAGTTGGCTCTTGAAATGATGAGAAGTACATGTATTATGCCTAAGAGGAGCGTCTGATGATAAAATACCTAAAATTTAATTTAAACGCAAACAAAAGTATACTTACAGAAGAAAAAGAAGTAAAAATATCAATATAGCAGAATATTTCCAGCCATGAAGGCATTTTTCACTTGTCTCTCCTTGAGTTTTAAGCCGCACAACTATGAATGCAAAGGTATTTCCCGTTTTCAGTTAAGCAAGATTATATGGGATTTATTCATTAAACTAAGTACAGTTTCATTAACTGTTTCATATATTGAAAAACTACCAATCCACAAGATCCTATATTTCGTACAGCTAATATGATACAGATGGTGAACGTATATCTGATGCAACAGCTAATAAGGTTAATTATCTTGCAAAGCCTAAATTTAGGTCGCATGTATAAATTACATAAATATAGCATGTACATAAATAGTAAAATTGAGTAAATAAATATTAGAATTAGTAAAATATAGTGTATAACTGCCATAAGTTACAAAGAATTTTCTTAAATAAGCTTAAACTCTTTCAAGCCAGATAAACAACATTATCTTACTTACGTTTTCGCGTTCTCATAGGAAGAAAAAACTCACCTGGAAAGAAAAAAATGTAATATATAAAATATATTAATGAAACTTGATGATGAAATATTCTAGATTTCTGCTACCAGAATGTTAAGATTTCTTTAGGGATTTTACAAATCACAAATCATAAACGCATAGGCCAATTTATCGCGCGGATCGTGGAAAAATGGCTCACTTTGGTGTGGAGATAATGGCAAATATACAACTTCGTTGTAGAATAAGAAAATGTTCGTGTTTTGATATAGTTTCTCTGACCTTAGATATATTAAAAATTATTTAAGTTAGTCAAATTCACTAAGATACAGAGTGACATCAAGATTCTAAAGGTATTCCACTCAAGATCCTTCGAAGTTAAATGTATTAATAACTTAAATGAGACAGCTTCTAAAACTCTTTTCCTATTATGTAAATAATTAGTACTCAAATTCCTGCGAGCTATTTTCTCAGAAAACGATGCGTCTTATTTTTAGAATGTAACGTGGGTGATAATGTAGAGGACTAACCATTGCCCGAAACAGCTCGCGCAGATGTCCGCGTATTAGCAATATCCTCCCACGCATCCCTATTAGGCTCGAACCCTTCTAAATATCCAACAAACCCACAGCACAAACACCACAAGATACTCATTTCCAGACGAAAATAATTAAGCCCAACACGTGACAGAACTGAGAATCTGGTAGGAATGGTTAGGCAGCCAAAAAATGTAGGCAAACAAGTCGTGGGCTTGCTTACATTGGGGAGCTGTTAGGAATAAGGTTTTTTCCATCTGTTAGTAAAAGGAAGGTGCGTAGGGGTGAGAAAGATCGCGGGAGGGAGCGGTGCAGATCCCTACGTCAGCTAAGGAGAGCGTCCTCGGCTCTATTTTCCCTACCAAAAATGGTACGCGTTGATGGACATAGTAATTAATGGTATTTCCTTTTGGGATCGGGGGTCTTATTTGGTAGGAAACATTCAGAGGGTTTCTCTCTCTTCTTTTAAGGCTCGATAGAGATGAGGTTCTATTCTCTCGAAAGGAAGTCCTGAGGGATGGAAAGAAGAGTCCGAATCGATCTATTGTTCCGGCGTCAAAAGTGAATAACGAGATAGGACTCGTAAACACAAACAGCGCGATCCGCTAAAAATAGAGATGGAAGGAAAAGGAAACCCTTTTACTTGGAGCCAATATTTTTCCTCTTTCTCCGAAGTGGGGTTAAATAAGAGAGGTCGTGAGGGTAGAAGATGAGGACCTCCATTATATCGCGATCCTTTTTCAGGAGAATGAGAGGTGTCGCGGTCGGGAATTAAACGAGGAAAAAGAGAGTTTTTAAAAAAGGGACACAGGTGTACGGACCTGGCTTTGTTACCCCCGCGACCGACTTCTTATTTATTTTAAATGGGATGAAAGCGGGTCGGGCGTTTTAGCATCCCGTTTGTGTGAAGAGAAAGCCTCCGGTTGTTATGTGTTTAACCTACGCAAAGGTTTCCCTTTTATTATTTCGTGAGGCGTGGCTGCGATATGGACGCCTTTTCCATTAATTTTTCGAATTCCTCCCAAACGGGTGAATTACTGTCTACACGCACGTGTATTTCTGATGGCAGGAATTGGGTGAGATCATTATTCTACACCAATTCTATTTCTTAAGCATCCTTGATCATTCAGAAAGTATAATAAGGAAGGAATTTAAGAATCTTTTCCCAAATTTCACTGAATTCGTCGGTAAAATAAATTCGACGCATCGAAGAGGAACCAAAGAAACCTTTATTTTCGCTTGAGAGAAAACCGAAAGTCGTTATTTATTCCGTTCCGATATTCATTTCTCAATAGAGCATATTTTACTTGTGTGTAATCGTTGGAAGTTTTGTGTGTAGTTACTGCTTGCAACTAACAATCAGTAAGTTTAATTATAAAATTTCGTGTTCTGTAGTAAAGAAGAATCAAACTTCAGAGATATATGTGATTAGAATGGCCGGAGTGAAAAAACGGTTCGAACCGGTTCGACCTTAGCAGAAAAAACGAAACCAGAACTGAATAGATATTTGGTTCTTTTTTCGAATCTAAAGGAAAATATTACATTTAGATGGTCTGAATAGAAGACGATGAGACCCAAGTAAATTTAAGTCTAGGAATAGATGAATTTTGAATGGATTAATGTAATCCTACGTTAAGTAAGCTGCTGACGAATTTTTCCTCCAAAAGCAGTTCTTTTGTTGTATCTTCCAAATGAAAGAACGAATACATTCAGTTAAGGAACGTTTTTTGGATAGTTTATGAGAACAAAATATTCGCATATGACCAAAACTAAATCGATGTGCTTACATGAATAGGCCTAAGAATGAGTTGCTTCTTTGTAGTGTTTAATTTTACATATTAGACGATTTTAATTACAGATAGAATTATCTTCCGTGATCCATGCATAATGGAAATGCATTCTTATTATACTAGTATGGTACTTAAAGATTTGATTCAGAAATATTTAAATACCATATTTAATGTATGACATAAATGTACACTACACACAAAACCCTGATTTAATCGTCAAAAATAAAAAATTAGAATTCTCTTAAAGACATTGAGAGAAGAAGTCAAATTGATTTGATATTAAAAAAATCCCAGTGAGAGAGAAATAAGGAAGAGCTTAAGCATTAATCACCTGAAAGAAGCTTAACGTGACGGTAAATACGTAAAAGTGAGACTTGAGAAGAAAACATTGATCGAACAAATAATATCTTCACGAAACGCAGGTGTTATATCCCACACCTTGATAAATGGTTAGGTTGGGAATTAAAAGAAAAACTTTTGACGAAGAAATCGCATTGTCTTCTGCTGCAAAATCCTTCATCTCAAAATTACAAGTAATCGAAAATATACTCTTTCATTTTTCTCCTATTTCAAGGATTGATCTTTGGCTTCAAAGAGATTACAGTATATTTTATAAAAATTACAGCGTATTTGTAACGAGAAAAATTTTCAAGAGAGAAACGAACATGATTTTTTCTAAGAATTTTTAAAACCTGTGGACGAAATGGTGAAGCAAAAAGCACGAAACAACACATTATTAATTTTCAAGGTAATAAGAAAATCATCGCACAAATAATAAACTGTCTCAAATTATTTACAATCAAAGTTGACCAAAAATCGTATTGGTCACTGCATATAAATTCGATCCTACTTCTTTTTCCGTTTTCGATGCTTTATTTAAAATCGATATACGGCTCATGAAACACAAAAAAACGTTGTAGAATCTATGGCCAGGAGAACGTAATACGACACTGTATGGGTTAAAAGCGAACAGTCAATCCTTCTGGAGCTTGGTTATCTTATATTTGTAGATTAAAAAGGAGTAACTTATCGAATTACATTTGCCCATCAGAATCTTTCTGGTTTCGAATAGATCTTTTTCGCGCGATAACAGCTCGTTAACTTAATTACTTTGTATTTATTTAAACATATTAAAAACATTAAAAAGCATCGTCCAATTAAAAGTGCTACGGATGATAAATTTCCTAATGGGGCCTTGCAGTAATATAGGGTACACAAAATAGTTAAAACTCTCTTCTCCAATAACTTTATTTAATAATGATAAAATTTTACACTGAAAATTAGAAATTAAATTGTATTGCACTATGTGTTTTGGAAAAAGACTGCTGATCTGTTACGCTTTGCTGAGAACTCACGTTTGCTCCAGAAGGAGTCCTCTTAACCAGCATTTCCCAATAGCGTCCCTCTAGTATGAGTCTGCATGCTGAGACTCGAGCAGGTTCATGACGTTTAATTTCATTCGTTTTCCTTTTAAATTTGCAAATATTTCGTCCATTGAAAATTGATCTTCCAATAGTTTTACAACTAATCATTAGAAAATAAGTATTCTTAAAATATTCAATTGTGGCAGTAAATTGAATTCATGGCCCCTTGAGGACACAGCAAGTGGGACCATACAGTTTAAGAAACAGTACTCTACATTCTGAAATACTCAGGATTCCTTAGTTAAGGAGGTATTAATCTAAAAAACAGAGTACACAATTTAAAAATGTTACCTTTAACATAAACATACGATCCAATATTTAATTCGTAATCTACGGTTCATGATTGAATTCAATGCCTACCCGTTTAATGCACTGCATCTTCTCCTGTTACCGTCCCGTTGGTTCAACAGACGCCTCCAAAAGTCCTCTATGAAAATTATTATCAGTAAGATCTATTTTAGGGATAATGGGAAGAAAAATAAATATTAAAATAGTACAAAGAACAGCTAAACGGAAACTATTGCTGCCTGGTACGTAGTAAAAGGTGATCGATAGAATAATGATAGGAAATGGGATTTTGCATCAAGCGCTCCCGTAGATTAGTCCAGCATCCCTAAGGGGACGGTATAGCCCACTAAGGGAATCACTGATTTAATGTATCCAATATTGTTGAGTGACCGAAAAGTGTCCATGAATTGTGAAACAAAAATCATTTTTGTTTGGATGTCGTTCAATGAAACTCCACCATTTAAACACATTAGAGTCCTAGATCGATAAAAAAAACCCTCTAAGCCCCTTAGGCGATCGCATGAAATCAGAGACGCGTATTTACCACACCGTCACCTCCCAACAATCCCCGAATTTCGCGCTCCCCCATAACCGCAGAGACGGCTCGAGAAACCGGTCAAGATCGATACCTATTTCGGAATCGGCGGTCAGCTAACATACACAGCCATATGCAGGTGGTCACATGAAGTGAATGGCAGGGATTATAGGGGTCAAGAGAGACAGTTTGTTGTCTGTGGGAGTAGATACACACGCGACCCTTACGCACAGGGAAAAGGGTAAGAAAATATGCATCACAATCGAAATGATGAAGAAATTCGAGCGGTCATCGCTTTACCTGGGATTTGGGCGGTGGGATTAGGGAGACGGACATCTTTCCGCCGGAGGCGTAAATAAACGAAGAACGCGCTTAAATCATGTTTGGACACGAACTTTCGCGAATCTTCGCCATTGTTTGATTTTGGCACGGATCCTAAAGCGGGTGTAACGCCTCAGTCTGATTGGTCGTCGTGTCGAAATGGCTTCCATGCGAACAGGAGCGGGCTTGTATTCATTGGAAACCGCCTTTGAGAATATATATCTGACGAATGAACTATGCGAGGCGCAAATTGCTGGTAATTCGCGCGAATGAATGAAAGATCTCGACGGAAAATATCCGCAAAATTCTGCGGGCTGAAGAGGCGATGCGGAGTCAGAAGAACTTTGGTTGTTTGAAGGATAGATCCTTTACTCCAAAATTCTATTTCATACCATTCGAAGCAGTCGCACGCATGGAACGTCACTCACCAGCTTAAGGCGTCAATGTAGATTAACCACAGTTCAATAACGATTGTAAATGGAAGAAAAACCTTCAATTATACCACAAGATGTACATTTTATTCATTAAATTTTCAACATTCATCGCTAATATTTGATTTGATCCTGGTGAACAATGGCGTCGATAACGAGAACTGTGACGACGGGAAAGAAAATTGAAGATGGCTGAAATTCTAAAGCCCTCTCCAGCACAAGTTCCAAAAACGCTACCTCCGGATGATTCACACAAGATCGTTGGCGTTACAAGAGGTACCGTGATTCACATGGAGTCCGAACAATGTTTGGGTATCAGCCAACGTGAGTAAGTTGTCAAATCTAAAAATTGAAATTTTTAGGAGAGATGCGTAGAATGAAAAGTATTTATCACTCTAACCATTTCACTTCTCGGCCATTGTTTCCCAAAATTCGCATACATCTATAGTACTCAGAATTTGCGGAACACTAAGCAGCACACGTGTTAATCTTGATACTTTGATAATTATAATTCCTGGGATAATCATACACTTTTTAAATAATTATTGTATAAAATATATATTGGATACGATGTATGCGCTATTTCAGCTAATTCTCATTAAAGATCGTTATCATAAAAAATAGTCGGATTAAATGAAAGAGAAATGTAAGGCTAGTGTAAGGTTAGAATGTATGAGTTAATTAGGTAGTAGATTTTAGTATGTAGTATGGGCACACCAATAACTTATTTGCGGCACACTGGATGATAACTGATCTGGAAGCTGTTGACATTACTCTCTCTGGAACATATTCTTCAAAATAATAATGTCGTATGTTATCAACATCTTAAATTTCCATTATCAGGAGAAAAAAGAACGTGAAGAACACGTCTTTTTTAAAGCTGCTTTTCCTCATGCAAAATTCTTTATTTCTTCTTAATAGCCCTGCGACTCTCCCCAGGCGTACCACGCCTCTATAAAACAACGTGACTCGTTCTTTATTTCGCTTCCATTACAACGCCTCATTGAAGTTGCGTTGCTTTCGAACTTTACTCGCGCATTTCTCTACCAATTCGGCTTAACTTATTTCTCTCGATAACAATCAATTCCCCATTTTTTATTTCGTAAATTTCCTATCTTCCTCGAAAGCAGCGAAAACGCATTTCAATAAAAGTGTTAGCATGTAAATATCCGCAACTTTCTCGCGGTCGAGGTGTGATTTCTTCGAATATTTGTCAACCACAAGTCGCGCAGTAAAGCTATATCATAAAATCTACTCCACTTTCCCCCTTTTAAGACCATCACTGCATGAAATAAAAGAGAATCTGAATGGTCAGCTGTGGCGGCAGATGTTGAAATTGGACTCGATTTGGCGTCTTATTACTCATTCAAACTATGAGAAATTCACCGTGTATAGGGGGGATTGTTAATCCGTAGGACAATAAATAGAATATGTTTAGAGAAAAGCAGATCTCTACGAGGGGATAGTTCTACCTGGATAATCCTAGCCACCCGTCCCATGAAAGAATGGCATAGATGTACAAAACTTATCTTTTCTACAAATAAAACGTAAGGTAAAGTTAACGTAAAGTAATTGAATATATATATATATATATATATATATATATATATATATATATATATATATATATATCAAAAGTTATCATATATAAATAAATATAAATCATATCTATATTTCACTACTATAAGGTGTATTTTTTCTCGAAATCTCTGTCCTGTTGCTACGAATGAGAAAACACTGAATTGTAGGATTGTCAAAACAAAGATGTGGATGATGAGGACTTAGATCCATGATGTTTTTTGTCTCTCACTCTACCTTAAAAGGAAATAAATCAAAAACTTATCGATTTAAAGTGTCGATTAGAGTTAGTACACTATTTAGTGCATATCTAAATTTGATGAGCTGAAATGAAAGATCCTTTCTTATTACGTCCAACCATTATTGATATTACGAATGATAATTCTCAGTAAAATATCTAAGTATCATAAGCCGAGCAGTCTTTTACCGTAACACATTACAGAATGTTGAGCTTTTACTTCCTGTTTTCTAATGTCTAACCATACTAAATTTTTCCCTCTCCTTCTCGGGTTTCACCAACGGTTTCATTTTATAGCCTTTTTAAAATTCAAATTGTTCCATCTCCTTTTCTATGGACCTGTAGACCTGCGTAGTTCTATTTTTCTGAGGTTCAACTATTTTTCTTACCACCTCCATCCCATCATAACACTCTTTCTCATTATCTGATTTCCTTTAATACCAACCATTCACACTGGTTTATGGGTCACAGATCCAAACCATCAAACAAGGGATTAAAAGCCCAATGTGCATTTTGATGCTACTCTAGCATCGAAATGAGCATTGGGCTTTTAATTCCGTTTCATGGTTTGGATCTACGACTCATGAACTACTGAAACCATCAGCGGTAAGCATATGTTAACCATTCACACGACTCAAAATTTCTATGAATTGCGAAATTTCTTATAAATAAATTTCTCAAGTATATTTATTCATGCTTACTGAATTTGTCGGCTAGCTAACTTCTATCAAACTTACTATTGATATTTTTATATCTCTATTCACTTATTTATACATTATCAATAATTATTTATAATTGATTTTGAAAATGGATTTCAATTTAATATCAATGAATGAGAGCCCTTTTTTAAAATTTTTATTTTCTAAGTATAAAATAAAGAAGTATCCCAGCTTAGAAATAGTGCTTGCGATATCTTCAATTTAATCGGATCTAGAAATATGTACTTACTTTCCAAATAGTTTTAATGTATGTGTATGAACCACATTCATTTATTTATCTTCATTTGTATATAAAATTGCAGAGATATATCTGGACTTTCTTAAATGCATTGAGAACGATTGGCTAAAAATAAACAAAATTCCTGCAACTATTTCGAGAACAATAAAAGAGATAAAGATCGAGAGAAAATGAAGTTGCAATCTATGATACATACGTAAAAAAGACATGCCGTGCATACTCGATTGTCATACTCCATCTGACCTTACAAAATCGCAAAGGATACCTGTCACACACTAGGATGAAAGTTACAAACGTAAACCTGAGCGCGGAATCATGACATGCATCCAAATGAGAAACGCATAAAACTCGACCCCAGCGAAGAAAATAAACGGAAGGTAAGAAAATTTCCACTTCTCAGCGATATTTATTCCTTCAATTACCCCGATATTGTCCCCGAACGCGGTAAAATTTCCTCCCGTCACACAAAAATTTCTTTCCCACTCTTGCATGCAGAGACAGCTTTGCTCCGGACAAAATACTTTATCGTGCCCCCATCCGGGGAAATTACGCCACAAAATCTTGTCGAGTGGGTTTTTAACTTAATGTTTCATAAAATTTTAAGGCGAGGACTCGTAATCTGGGAGGTGATAAGGGGAGCGGTCGCGTGGAATGACAATTTCCACCACTTAAAGACTCTCATTGTCGATTGGGGAGAAGTTGGACGAAATTAGGGATAAAAGAATGGCGGACTTCTCAATCGAGGTCAGCCACGTATTTAAAAAAATATATGTATCGGCATTCATGACGCCCTGTTACAGGGACTACCATTTCACACGCCGTTCCCAAGGCTGCCAACAAAAAGGCTTCGATTCATCTGCGCGTCACACATCAACAACTCCTTTCTAACCTAAAGGCGCCATCTTCACTTTTTTCCACCTAAGGATCGAAACAAACCATTCGTCTATGCCAGATGCCCAACGCCCCCGCTTGTTCCCGAACTGTGGTTGCTCCGGATGCCGATGTTTTCTAAATACTCCCATATATTGCTACAAAAACTGAAAGCTCAAAGGTATGCACGGATTATTATATTATATCCTCGAGTATTAACAATAATTATCTGGTACAATATTTAGTAAATAAATACTGATCCTATCCTAGTAATCTGAATTTATCAAATGTAATATATATATATATATATATATATATATATATATATATATATATATATATATATATATATATATATATATATATATATATATTACATTTGATAAATTCAGATTTAGCTATTCCTTTCGCATTTCTGAATGCGTACGTGATCTACGAACATTATATTTCTTAAACTCTGTATGTATATAACAATGGATAGCTTTCGATACTAGCATGAAATTAATGTATATTGTGATTGTACACTATGTATTCACTTTGGATCTTATCTTCCTCGTTGAATTTAGGTTTTATTTTGATGAGATTGTAAATCTACGAGTATTAAATTGTACTGATTTCTTTAATTACTTTTCTTCTTTCTCACATTATATAATGAGTGTTTTTTCACCCCCTTCTTGTGGGTGTTTCTCCGCACATTGGCATTTTTGTTATCTTCAACCTTCAATTCAGAAGATTTTTCCCCCACAGACTATTAGTATACTATAGTATATATTTTTCTATCGTTATTGGCTATTTCCTTTATAATTCTAAATATCACCTAATTGCCTCTTCTGAAATCCACTGATTTTGCAATGATCGACCAACGCTAGTGAGAAGCACTCCTTGCATTGAGAAACACTTAAACTTTACAAGTTAATACTATTTCTCTAAACATATCTTTCCTTTGAAGAAAAGCCGCTGTGAAATAAAATATAAATAACAATCTATATCTTTAGTGTAAATAGCAAAGGAATGCATGGGGCCTTCCAAAGTCAAGCATTAAAAAGCTTAACTGTTGAATGGAATCGGGACTCAAAACATACGACTCGCAGAACTTCTTTGAAAGATTTTTTATATCGTGGGATTTGCGCAGAAAAGCAAACTGCCGCTCCTAGAAAGATACCGACAAAGGTCATCGCCTTACTACAGCCTCTTGGAGTCTTAAGAATATTATACTATGAGGTTATAAGCTTTGAAAAAGCTCATCATATATGATTAATAGTCAGCTTGCACTTCAAATACTCGCATAGTGGGAACCATATTTCATAAACAATGGAATATGAAGTACTGCAATCGATGATTCTATAGACACAGAAAAACATGTGCGAGTTGAATTTAATACCTTAGAATGATTATGAAATATCCAATGATAGGCCTTTTCATGTAAGAAACACTACTTATCGGCATCAAAGCTTATTAATAGTTACTTACAATCTGATCTGTGTATGTTGTAAGTGCTCGAATACTACATAGATTATTTTCGCTTAAACACTATCTCATAACAACCCTAGAGGATTTTCTTGCTAGGCAATTATTTTTTTACTTTCGGATAAATATCACCCAAATATTATTTCATAATATTCAATCATTCATAGGAAATGGAAGAGAATTGTTACTCATAAAATTATGTGTACTCACTGATAGTCTTAAGAAATTAAGGGAAATAAAACTAGCGTAATAATCCCTTCTTCTTATCTCTTTTAAGGAAACTATAGTCATCTATTCAATGAATTTAGTTACTGTATAAATGAGCTATTTGTAAAAACTTATACGTAATTACATATAAAATAAAATAATTTAAGAGTATAACTGGTTTAAACAATTTTTTGCTTCTTTGAATTAATAAAGCATGGATAATGAATTCGCCAATAACACAAATGACATAATCCACACCTCTAGTAGTTTCGCAAAATTTGCTACCTAATTCAACGGAGCAGTAAAGGGAAAGAGCATATATTCAATGGCATACACAGATTAGGAACGTGTCCCTTCAATTAGAGAGACAAAATGCATAAGCTATAAACATTTGCATCGTTTCCGCACGATCTATTCTCCACGCAGAGCGTCTTCGCCCGCAGAATATTTTCTCATTACCAGCGCTTCGCACGGAGTAAAAAAAGGGACTGTCAATCAATCAGGAAATCTGCCTCAAAGCCCTGCCTTGCCTATGCCCTTTCTCGATATTTCTAACTAGTAATGGTGGACCTGTGCGGGGTAGCAATGTCGAGGATTGTTAGTCACTGCTTCGAATTAGTATTGCAGAAACGTGATTCCGTTCACTAATGGTAACAGGCTGCGTTCATTCAGAGCGTTAATGCTTCGTCTCTTGGACGGCTGAGTGCTCATAAATGGAAGCACTGCATACTGCTCATGGCAACAGAAAAAAATGAGCGATTAAACTGCGTAGTAATGTAGAAGCAGAACATTGTCTTAGGAATAAGTGATTATTGAGATAGTGATAACATGCTGAGGTGTTTAAGGAGTCGATTTCCATTTATATTTTGCAATCTTCGAAGTCAGGCTCACTGAGTATTTGTTGGAAAGGTTTGTAATCAAAAATGAATGAAGGCTACTGCATTAAGTTTATGCGGAATGAAAAGAATTTTTTTCAAAACGAAAGATCAGAATCAATGAATTCTACTGTTTTATAATACAGCTGATACAAATTTATTATTACTATAGGACCTCTTAATGCTTTGATTAAGTTTGATTTATAATAAATATATACTATAGTTCGACAAGAACATAAGGATTAAATATTATATAGTTTAGTTCACCCAATTGCTTAAGAAGTCACTCGCCGAATTTGCCCTTTCACTAATAAGTGTTTCATATTGTAAATTCAGGAAAGAAAGATTTTATATGGTCGCTGATTCATTAATCACCTTACATCAATAGTTAGACCATTGGTATATTTAACACATAATTTCAAAATTTTACTTCGATATAAACACCGACCATTGAGAATAGCGGGCTGACACATACTTAATAGCATTGTTTCCCAAATCGAAAAAAACCAACTTGGTCAAAAGTGGAATCAGAGTCAGTGATGGAAACATGGAACAATAATTCATTAATGAAGTGATTACTACCCATAAATTATTCTAAATCGTGGAGCGTTTTCTGCTGAGTACTATGAAAAATTTTCATTCATATTAACGGACATACTGATACTGTCATACCTGTCTTTTGAACGCGTAGCTCTACCTTAAATACGCTGCAACTTTTTAAAAAATATGTGACTTTTATTAATCTTTAATAAATTACTTGCGACTTTCATTCTTTACTATTAGAATCACCCTTAAGGCTTAACTTTCACTACGAACACATGGTTCGGATATAATCAGTTATTTATGGCAGTACTTCTTAGTCATAATGAAATTGGAAAAATTTTGTGGAAATTACAAAGTTTTTTTATTCTATAAGGTTTGGGGTATGAAAACATTTAAGTAAGCGAAATTTTTAGAATGAAATAACTGTCTCGTTCAGCAAATGATTTTCCGAAGATAACGCAGAATTTGTGCAACACGAATTTCAAATAAACGCGGAATTTTATTCTAAGATTATTAAACGAAACCTTAAGAACTCATAATTCATAATAAACGTGAAAATATATCGTAAAACAAAATGCATGTGTGATGCGAAATGTGGAGGATAAATTACTTTTGGATACCATGCGGCACACCAAGAGCTGGCGGCACACCGGCTGGGAAGCACCGGCACTATCGAAATGATTCAAGCAATGTCCGAACTGTTTTGTCTCACATCCGACGCTCTTTTAGCGCGATATCTAAATCTTTCTAGTTTTATAGGCTCACTTCATCTCCTTCTAACCCAGTCTCTTTTCCATTCCACTCGCCTCTTCCTAACTGCCTCATCCGGCTCCGTTTTTCTCTCTTTCCCTCGAAGAATCAAGCGATTTGTAAGACCTGGCACATTTCCCTTTTGTGATCCTTGGATCTCTTAACGGGTCGATAGCTTTCTTACAGCGCGCCCAACATTTAATACTGCCGACCTATTGTACGCATTCCCCTCACTTTCGTCCTCGTTTATTTTGCTCAACTTTCAACAAAACTCACCCAAGGGGATTGTATTCTCGAAACACTTTGTGTTCCTGTAGAAGGAGTAACGCGATAAGAATCTGAGAAAGAATTCGATGAGGAATTCTTATGAACGATATGTATCGGAAAGTCACTCGAAAGTGTCATAACGCAATAAGATTTTATGAATCATTGGCTGTACAATGCGACAAAAATACCTGCAGGTTTATTTTCCCATGTGAAATTAAATAGATACTTCAGCACTGAGTAAATCGTTCCGATTTTAACACCTTATATTCCCGATGTTTAATGGATTTACAACTAAGGTAGGAAAACGCATATTCGATGAAGACGCGAGTAGATACAGGAGAGAATTAATTTGAATACCTAACAAATAGCATTTAAAGTCAACTCGGAGTTCATAATATAAAACCCATTTCATTGCTACGCTTGGTTTGAAGTAAACTGGGTATGAACAGAAGGAAGGTGCAAAGATGAACTTCTTAAACTACGTTACGTGTTTACAGCTTTAATGATGAAAATATATTGCACGTTTACTTGGATTAGATATATAATTAGTAATAAATAAAACTCTTGGGAGAATTGCTAGAAGAAAAGTAATTACAACTACGCATATATATATAAACAAAAAATAAAACTTTGGCACAATAGAATGATTCGAGTACTAAAGTTTTCACCGATTTATTTGTAGTGCATGTTTTTACCTGTCTATATCTAAGGAAACATGTCAGAATAAACCCATGTTTAGTGAACGTTGGAGGGGAAATCAAAAGTTTAATCAAAGACTTAATATGCTTAATAAATTCAGAGAGAGTGTGCTCATAGAAGATGTGGCAGATATTCTACGTCTTCCTTGTTATTTAGGCAGTTCTGATACCGCAAGAAAGATCAGAGAAATAGATTCCAGAACCAGTTGATTCAAGGATTTACTTATTAATTTTTTGAGAACGATACGCGAAAGTAATCGATTAGGAAAGTAGAGCCATAGTGCCTACTAAACGCCGAAAGGCGGTACTTGAGGATGTAGTCCTAATCATTTCCTAATAATAGATCCTAATCATAGAAAGTCGTCTCAGACTTCATTTCGTCACAGGAGAAACAAGAACGGGAAAGTGTACAATTGAAAGTCTAAAATAAACATTGGATTGGCGGATTTATTCGAAATCAATCATCAAAATGGCCGAGTGGTTATAGTCTCTCCTACTCTACTCCAAAAATGTCCAAAGGTTTGGGACAATGAGAACTGGATCTCTGACTGCCAGCACGGATTTAGGAAGGGTTACTCCTGCGAATCCCAACTTTTATGCTTTAATCGCGATCTGGTGGAGGCCCACGATAAATCAGAGCAAGTAGATGCAGTAGTGATCGATCTATCGAAAGCATTTGATGTGGTAGATCATAAAATCCTCATGGAAAAGGTTTCACAGATAAATATAGACACAAGGATAGTTAAATGGATACATTCATTCCTTAGCGACAGAACCATAAAGGTGAGGATCGGTGAAGAATTATCTTTAGCTAAAAATGTAACCTCCGGCGTTCCTCAGGGAAGTGTTTTGGGGCCCTTACTATTTTTAATTTATATTAATGATATGCCGAAAATTGTTAAATCAAACGTTCGTTTGTTTGCTGACGATTGTATTATTTATCGAACTATAAGAAAACTTGAAGACTGCGCAGTATTACAAGAGGATCTAGCAGAATTGAATGCATGGCTTACCATCAATAAATTAAAATGTAATGCTAACAAGAGCAAATTAATAAACTTCAACCGGAATAAAATTAAATTTAATTATGTATTAGGAGACTCATGCGTGCCAATAGATAAGGACATAAGATATCTAGGGATCACTTTCAGTAGTAATTTAAAATGGGCTAATCATATCGAGAATATAACCTGCAATGCAAACAGAACCCTTAACTTTGTAATCAGAAATCTTAAGAAATGCAATAGGGAAGTTAAAGAAACAGCATACTTAACGCTCGTTAGACCTATGCTTGAATATGGCGATAGCATTTGGGACCCGCATCATAAAGGACTTACAGACAAATTAGAAAGGGTGCAGAGAAAAGCAGCTAGGTTCGTTTTGGGCAGATTTGGGAAGACGGATAGCGTAACTGAAATGATTAAAGAACTTGGATGGGAAAAATTAGAATCGAGACGGAAAACAAAAAGATTGGGGAATATTTACAAAACTGTCACTGCAAAACCTTCGTTGAAAGAATTAAATAATAAACTCAGAGAACCGGATTACATTGGGAGAAACGATCACAAACACAAAATAGCTACCCTAAAACAGAGAACGGATACTTGCAAGTTTTCATTCCTTAATCGCGGAATAGTCGAATGGAACAATCTACCTGAAGAAGTTTTCGAACCTTTTCCTCCTTCCTGTAAAGCATTTGTAAATAGAATTAAAAGGGTTTTGTAGTTATATATTGCAATTATATTTGTATTTAGTAATTATTTCTTTATCTTGTAATTATATCTGTAATAATATTTGTTGTTTTATGATGATGTACTGCCTTCGGGAGGTTTTGGGGGTTTTTCCTCCCGACTAGGGTGAATACCAGGCAGGGTATTTTATTTTCTTTTCCCCTTTTGATACTACCACCTGGCCTGGTGCCTACTTGTAGTATTTAAATAAATAAATAAATAAATAAAATGGAGTATGCATAGCAAATTAACAACTCGCCTGTAGTTAACTCGGAGACCAGGTTTAATCACTTCTCCACTGATAACAAAAAGACAAAAACTCTGGAAAGGGAATGAGGCTTCATAGACTAGGTGAGGAGTTTCATAGATAAACGAGTAGATAAAATACAATTCATAAGTAAAAATTGAGACTAAACAGTATCGTTATCATCTTACACATAGTCAACTATATCAATAAAAATTTTATTTAGTACGAAAACATACGAAAATGAATACATTTAAGAAATAAATATAGGAATATTCAATAGAAAAAGTACTCGTGAGTAATTAATAAAATTAAAAATAGAGAATAGGACACATTAAAATATTCAACGGTATTTTAAATTAATTAAGAGGTCATTTATGCGTGTATTAGCGCCAATGTACCAAACTCCATCTCACCGATGATGTTAGCCTCATGAAAGATAACAGAAAATTGAGGGAAAACTTATAAAAAGCTTTTCTGGTGGCTTATTTTAGTTTGACGATCATTGTCGGAACTTCCGGCTATCAAGGGAATGATAGGTTTGTTTTTGTTAAAAGGAATTCCGCCCCAGGCAAAGGAATAACGCTAATGTCTCTCAAAGAAACATGTGACATTCGATAACAGGAACCGAATTTCGAATTAAGAGAAAACTTAGCTCGAATCGAAGGCAATTTCAAATGTTCCTACATTACCTCGACCAGTATGTAGGTATGATTTTTCCCCAAGTAGACTGACTACAAAATTTTTCACTTTGGAATGTAACTATAAGCAGAAGAGCATGGGGGTTGTATAGTCAACAAGAAATTTGTTTTATTATCAAAATATGTTGCAACCTAAATATAAAATATTTTTCTTTATATCTACCAAATTTTTCTTTCAGTGAATAATATATCAATTCAGTACTTCTCTTAGTGTTGTTTCAAAGTGCAAGCTTGGGTTTTGAAGCCTACGCAGTTGCTTTCTTCTATGGATTTTTTCAACCTATCTCCTTTTTAAAATTTTATATGGCAAAGGGTTAGATGTAAGAAGAGACTTGCAGACCTCAATTTTGCCCTAATAAAATCGTCTCCTCATTATCGTTTTATACTCCGAGCGCGTGTTACAACTAAACCAAACAACATGCGCATAATCATGGGGAAAATGATGACAAATATTCAACGTCTACATATTGTAATGTACATTTAATTTTGAATTTGAATTCACTAACATGCTTAAAAATAACCAATATATCGAGTTACTCATTTTTTATTGTTATTCGACACAAGAAAAACATGCGAGACTCATCAAATAGGTAAAGTCGTAAAAAAGGGAATTCAACGTAAAACAAATTGCAATAAACCCGAAATGTTGGGATTAGGAATCATATCATAGGAATGCTGAAAACAATTTAAGAGGAGGTGTATTAGATTTTTTATTTGCGGACACCCACTGAGCAATGAAAGCTCCCGTAGGTTCGGGTTGAAGGAACTTTTCTAAGTGGTAAATGGCAGCAACATCAAAGGAACGATCTCATTCCAACTAACCCCCTAATTACGATTATTTTTTCCCTTCATTCTCCCCTTTCTTGCTCCTTAATTGCGCCACACACCGAGAGCTACCGATCCACCGACAAAGTTTCCCCAAAAAGGGATTTAATCGAACTCCCTGCCAGATCTTGAGACTCATTATTTCTTCATTTACGAACCCTGGGAACTTTCTAAGACTCACGGTGGATGATGAAATTCGTGAGCTTTGTTCTTTAATTTTTGAGAGCGAAAGTTTAGTAGAAATCAACACCAATTACAAGTAACGAAAGCGAAAGGTTTAAAAACCATGGACAATGAAAGTTTGAGACATATTCCCTTTAAGAATTCCATTTTATTGATAAAATCAATCTTTTACTAGCTCTTTAGAAATATTATGAAAGTTTCCATTTATCTGTGAGTTGTATATCACCATGAAAACTATTGATTAATTATAAAAATTTCATCAAAAGAATAAAGTTAAGTAATTCGATTTTCATCTGAATATTTCAGTGAGTTAGTAGTTCATATTGTCATTTGATTAATTCTAACTTGGGTTAAATGATATACAATTTTCGAAAAAGGGTTCTCCCTCCCAACTTTCATAAAGCATTCACGAGTACCAAAAACTCAAATATATTTACTATAGGTATTCATTATAAAAGATATTCATGTAAAAATTATTATAATTTATAATCAAATGTTGCTGAAATGAGATATTAACATTTAGTTTCCATATTAAAGAGGAATACTGAGGAGCATTGATTATTAGTTTGAAAAGGAATTGATAACAAAAAATATTATCGTAAGAAGTATTTTGGATAGCAAAACAGATTGCTGTCATCCAGAATAAATGGTTTAAATGTATGAAAAGGTAGTGCGATTGCTCAGAGAAGACTTAAATGGCTAAATAAAATATTTTCCTTATCACTTGTCCTAATTCGATGACCTCAAGAATCTGTATGAATGTAATGACATTCATATAAATATGCGATTTCATTTGATTTTCGAGAGCATGGACCTCATTTGAGTGATTTACTATAATAATGACTTAATAGAATATAAGTAATCCCTTTTAGATCTCTCCTTCTTCAAAATACTTTAGCTTCATGACTCCTTGCCTCATATAACTTTAATTTATTCATAATTCATATATTTTTTGCACCTGTTTTTCCTTATCTTAGGAAATAATCAAATTCATACTGTTTTGATTTACATGCAAGTATAGTTAGATAGAAATCCACAATAATGTAATGTCTATTTAAAACATGCTACAGGCAGTGCAGCAGTTGTAATACAGAGTGTACATATGAGTATGGTGGGATTCAGCTTAATGTACTTAAAGCAGTCAAAGTAACCCCAATGTAATTTTATACAAAATAAGGTTCGTGGATTATCCTTAGTTTTATTTTTTAAGCATCCTTGAGTAACCTTGAGTTCAGCTCTAAGCTGAATTTTAGAATTTACTGAACTCTAGAATTTTAATCGACTTCGAATCGACTTCAATAAAATTAACTTATAGCTATATAGAAACTTTTATCAAAACCTTAGCATAGATAAGGTGATTTCACACTGACAAAACCTCTTAAAAGCTATATTGAGATTTGCATTTCATCCAACCCATTGGGCGTTAAACAAAAATAAAACAGTAAAAACGGAGGGATCATTTTGCGGGTTTAAATAACCTGCTAACCTGTTACGTCATTATTCGAATTTTTCTTAATGAAGAACAAACACATGTACAATTGAGCAGCAAAATGAAGCGACATATTTAAATGATATAAAAAAAACTTGACAGGATATTCTACGGGATTAGTTAAGTTTTGTTTCCTATTTCACCTAAACATGAATGAGTTCTACCACATATCGCTTGATTAGTTTAATTTATGAAGCGCCATAGAATTCTCTGCAAAACATAAACGAGAGCATATTTCAAATGCTTTCAAACAGCGGAGAAACAATATAAGCGGAGAACCCAGGATACTACCATTCCTAGAAATTCATTCGTCTGAAAAAGATCGGCTGAATCCTTTCTTTTATTAAAAGAACAATGCGGGAGTTCACTCGCCTCCGGAAAGAGGGCACAAAAAACGCAAATGTACGAAGGGATGCCTTAAAAGCGCAATCATGTGACTCACCTTCTGCGAAAACATCCGAAAAAGACCACAGAAATCCTCTTTTCCGCTACACTCATCGTCCGACATTAAAACTCTTCGGATTGTGCCTTTCTCCCTTCGAGGAATCCACATCCGGGAATCGCGCGGAGAAAAAATCAAATAAAGAATGAGGCATCGAAAGAGTGGAGAAAATTACGCGAATTATTCTTGCCTTTCGAAGGCCTTAATCACGGCAAGAAAACCTCGCTTCCTTAATCCCTCCGAGAAAAAGCTTCTTTTATAAGAGGTAACGATTCTCTAGTTGCTTCGGAATTCTGTTGGAATGAACGCGTCCCTAGGGAGACGACATCTTACTTTCCGCGAGCCAAATTAGAGGTTTACTAATGCGGAGTACCACGTCCAGAGGTAACGAAACGAAAACTGTGCTCATGAAACATGGTACTGCGATTTAGAACGCTATGAATAAGATGTATACTGTATCTTCGATGGATGCGATCCCAGTAATTTATATTTCGCGAACTAGTTTTCTTCCCTCATATTTGTTCTCTTGCTCAATATTTTGCTAAAACTTGCTTCATTGCAATCCCTCCGGGAAATGTGCTTCGATGAATGACATGCATCTCACATTCGCCGTATTATTTTATCTCCAAAAATAGCTTACAAATCTTGGGCATGTCTTCGATTCGAAATTATACGGTATTTTCTATAATATATAATACTCTTGAATATATGTTGAAATTATTTCATAAGATGAAGAAATTTAAGATGGTTAAGAGCGAAGTCTCCAGAAACTTATTTTAGGGTAAATGAACTAAAAACATCTGAAAGATGATGTATGCTTCCAAGATCCAACTGACGCGTCAGTTGCAAGTACCGTCATTACGGTATCCAATTGCTACACTTCATCGAATCAATACAAGTTTTTAGCAAAATTAAATGCTTTATGAACCTGTATTTTATTATTCCAATTTCATAAAGATTTACAATTGGATTTAATACAGCTCTCAAATGTTCTTTACTGAATCATTTTTATATGTGGTAATTTATTTACTGTCATCTTTGGCTCAGTAACTCTCTGACCTTTTTCCTCATTATTCGGTTTGTAATGCATCTCTTCAGTCATCTGGTGAGTCCCGCTATATTTCAATTCACTACGTCGTCGTCATGCACCTTCAGAAACACGCCAAGTATTTCCGGAAAGAACCTTTCCCTGATTCTTGTCTTTTCATAAAATTATCTAAATTTATTCTTAGAGAGCCTAGGCAATTTTTATTTTTTGGCACGACTGAGACATTTTATGTAAAAATAAAAGTCTTCAAAACTAAACAGTACTTCTAATTTTGGAAAATGCTTCCCACCCTAAATATAAAGCGGAGTTTATCAGCGGGCATTAGAACTCCTTCGGCCTTATCGTAGAGATCACGTATCCTTCGTATTTTGAATTCACCGAGGGAAGACAAAGCAAGTAGATCGTTTGAGCATCAAAGAGCAACCGGCCTACGTGTCAAGGGTATCCAAGGAACTGTTGAAGTTGATAAATACCGGTATAGACTTCCAGGGCTAACAGTCAGATTATTTATACGCTCTTTCGATCACCTTTCGTTACTTCTCGTTTCCTTAGGGGCGTGTGCTCAAACTCCGCAATGAGGGACAGATAATGAGAGAGCGATTGATGGAAATGACACCGAAATTTATTTATACAAAAACGCTTCCAAGCTTTATGGAAATTCAGGAAATCATTGGGAAAATAAATAATGCTATCTCAAATGCAAGCGCGGCTGACACCAGTGACTTATTAATACAAAGCTAGCTGAGCTGTGTGCTGGAATCTAAGAGAGAGATAGGGATCCATTGTATCCTATAAAAAAGAGATGGATAGCATTAAATATACTGTCAGATTTTAACCTGACTTATTTAAAATATTACTTTCCTTGCTAATATATTTAGAACATTTAGAGTGAACGAAGAAAATAGTTTTGTTTCTAGATATAAATCACGAAGAAGGATTTTTTTATCAACATCGGTGTGATCTTGAGATAAGTAATTTCTGATACCTGCAGTGAATATAAATTAAATGAATTTTGCATTTTTTTAAATGCATGACATAAAATAAATTTTAAATATACATAAATAAGTCTATATTGATTAAATTCTAAAATAAATAGCTAAGTGATAGCATAACAATTTGTCAGAAACTAATCTTGGCAATAATTTCTTCAATTAGTATAATTTCTACATTAATTTGAGTTTTAAGTTCTTCGAGAACCCTGAAGAAATCTTGGGGAGAATGTTTAAAGCTTACCAACAAGCTTTTAAAGAGTTGTAAAGTTTAGAATTTTAGTGTTCTCTAGCAATTTTCTCTTTATTATCATCGTCTTCTATATCAGTGTATCTCCACCAGTTTCTATGAAATATATTAAATAATGGAAGAGAATTTAAACAGATTCCTTACAAATAATATGGGATAGAAATAAATATTACAGATCTAAACAATATGAATGGTTGAAGCGCAACAGGAAACCAATCCTTCGGTTGTTTTCATATGTATCATTTCATGGAAAGATTTTATGAGCAGAAAATTACAGTTAGATTTTCCGTTTCTGACTTGATTATTCATTATCTACTGTCACTATCTAACTGCTAAAATTCGTGTCTTCTTATGGATGATATGGTCACGTATTTGGTTAGAAAATAATTTATTGGAAAACGGGTTGTTTAAATAGTATAAATTGATGATAGAACCCTTATCCTGATGTTGATGTTTCTATCTTGACCTCTTTTAACTTCCTAATATTTGGCTACGATAAACGGTACTTATTTTCTTGCGTGTTCTTAAATTTTCTCTTAACGATCAAAAACATTGAACCAAAATTATGCGATTTGAAAACTTTCTTTCAACTTTGCAAAAATTCTTGTCTCATCCTGATGGTCCTTTACTATATCGGAACTATTATAAAATATAATATACTTGAACGAATTACTTGAAAAATATTTGAACATTATAATTACTCATCTCAAAGTAAAATTCAAAATTATTTTTAGAGAGAAAAATGCAAATTAAAAAATGCAAAGATCACTGAAATGAACGGTGAGCCACCATAGAAGAAGTTGATTGGAAGTATTGGTCCAGTTTCAAAAGAAACTAGAATAATTTACTATTATATTATATTATATTATATTATATTATATTACATTATGTTAAATTAAATTATATTATATTGTATTATATTATATTATATTTCTCACGAAGAATGGAATTTTCCGGAAACAAAATTGGGCATAAGAGTATCTGCAAAATGTTATTCTGGGTCACAGAGCAAGCGATACGTCGTCGATCCTTCCAAAAAGTTTCGGATGACCCTTCGAAAGCAAGACATTTCGCCTGTCCGACGGAAAAAATAAATCACCGGTAGATCACCCACAACTTCGATTTGGAAATAAAAGCAGAGCTCGTAATCTGCCCGCTCGGGATTCGAACAGAACGCCATTTCACACTCCGCCGCACCCAACGTATTTAAAGCCATCTCTTCTCCGCATATCGTCCCTTCGAATTTTTTCTCTCTAGCATTCCTCCCTCTCGATATGTGATCGGCACCCCGCCCAAATAAAAGGAAGCGCCGTCGGAGAGTAAAAAAAAAGAAGTTGGGAGAGAGCGGCGATAAATTTGTGCCGTCCGACGGCATTATCAGTGAGAGTGGGTTGGGTGGATTACAACGTTTTGGGCTCAGAGCGGTCATCCGCGGAGCAATTAGGAGGAATAGAGGCGTGGTCTGGGCGTCGACTGAAGAACACGGTGCAGGAATGGGATCGACTGTTTGTTCTTCGATTCCTTAAAATGATTAGGAGGATGTCTCGGGAGAGGATTTCTTAAGTAATCAAAAATTTACTGATCTGCAAACAACAACCTTCAGAATGGCAGAGGTTGTCAACCTTCTACAGGATGCTTATGCAGAGATGGAAAAATCTATACCACTCATTAGTAATCTCTTTTAATTGTATTTTGAGTTCTACTGATTCCAAATTAGTTTGTCTTGTAATACGTTTTACGAAACATAAGAAATTCCAAATAGGAGGTTGAAATTATGAATGATCCTGCAACACTAGAGCAAAAGATTGTTTTTGAATAACCTGTTGTTAGAAAATCGTTAAAACTTCACTTAGCTAATAATATCAGGAAAAGGAAACTCGTGGAAAATTTATAATCTTAATTTATAAAAAACAGCATCATCACAATTGAAGTGTTACCAAATATTCTTATTTACTATTGTGTTAGTAAGGAAAATGAAGCTCTCGAATTACATTTCACATGCATTCAGGGATTTTATTCTTCCTGATGGAGCACAAATTTTCGTCCTTTCTAATTAATCATAACGTATTGCGGCGTCACTTGGTGTAATTCCTCATACCTATACTTTAATAATTATACACTTGGTAGACAAATCAGTTTAAGGATTTAATTTATCGTTAGTGCATTGAGAGATTAAAATAGTAGCGTAAATTCAAAATAAACACATTTTGGAGCTGATCAAGTCCGTAATTATTTTAAATTTAGATGCATCGAATTAAATAAACTCACCCAATAATCTCTATTCTATGTTGCTATCTGAATTTAATTCGATTACGAAGTCAGCTAAGAGAGTAGTATTGATATCATTGACGTTGGAAACAATGAAACATCATAATCTCTAAAAGCATCATTTGTATCCACGGAGGAAGTACATAAGGAAAATCTCTCACGAAACCATACTGTTTTCACGTAACAACGCCTTAGTAAGAATATAATTCAGCCCATTTTGGAGACAAACACGTCCAATTCTTGGAGAAAACTCGGCCACGGCCCACCCTCGACAGACATCTGACTCCAATCAAACAAGGAGAGAGATTTCATATCAGCCACGCCCACATCTCTCTTAACCTCATTTAGGTCCGTCTTATAAGCCCCGCTAAAAACTCTCTTCTTCGCCCACGTCCCAAGGCGCCTTCCCCTGCAACTTTCATCCCCATCTTCTTCAATTAACACCCCACCACTGGACATAACCCTTTCGGAGCGTCCCCAACCATATCTGCTGCGAGCCTTCTCTTTGATTGAGCTCTAATTGCTCTCTTGTATGAGTTGCTGTGGAGTAGGGGAAAAGAGGTATATGGCTTGTGACCGAGCGATGTCGTCATCGCACTTCTGGCCAAAGAAAGTTACGGAAACCTCTCTAATATATTTTCCTTTGGCTTCGAAGAGAAGGGAGCTGTGCAATTAAGCGGGATTATCCGAGTTTTATATGACTCTTTCATTTCATCTGGGTGACGGGAGTTCTGCGGACACATTAGCGGCTATTAGGAGTTTTGGACGTGTTTTCTTTTGGAAAAAAAAGAAAACTTTGACTAGCCCCATCAAACAAAAAGGAATTAATTAGAGAGAAATGGATCGCCAATATCCTTTATTTTTAAGTTTTTTTGTGATAAAGGAGAATATGGGAGAAAATTCAGTCTGGGATGAATCTCCAGTGAAGATGTCAAATAATAAATGTTATTATATAATTTGGTTCGAAGAAAATTAATGTTATAACTACTTTGAATCAAACTGAGCTAAGTAAGATAATACATAATTAAATTAAATTAAGTTTTAGAAACATCATCAGATCTAATTTTGGAAAATTTAGTCTGAAATGAAGCAGAAAAGTGAGTGAATTGCAATAAAACTGCACCTCCACTATTACTTCATGAAGAATGACTTATGTGGACCAGGAAACTATAATGAACCCTATAATGATAACTATAATGATTTTTCTTATTCATCAAATATGAATAAGGAAAAACATTAAAAAAGAATCCAATACGAAATTGTAATTCTGATAAAGAATAATTTATTCTTTCCTACAAATTCTGACTCTCGGAATAGTTTTATAATATAACCTTAATTTACTAAATAATTGAAAATCCTCCACCCAATTATATATAAATATGATTTGAAATTCCAATTTATTTCATTCCCTTGAATAATATTAGCTAAGCTTTGTCAAATTTTCTCACAAATCTTAAATATCATTTGATTAAACCTTTTACTTTGATTAGAAAGATAACGGTCGGTAACAGTTTTCGGGAAAGAAAAAAATTGGTAAAATTAATTCGCCAAGTCCTTCAGGGGCTAAATCTAATCTTACGAAAACTCGCCGGCCGGCTTAGATAATTTAAGAAGAAAGATAAAAAATTCGTAAGAAAAATAAAGAATAAAGCATCTGAGTTTAATCTTTCACCGGAATTCCGGGAAAAAAATGAAGGGTAAGGGGCAAAAGGAGTAAACAATGGGGAATCGCTCAAAAAGAATACGTTAAGTATCATCTCGGGAAGGTCAAGGAAGGAAGATGCATGAGATGGAGGTCAAGCAGTAGAAGGAAGATAAGAGGAAAAAGTAAGAGAGTTTAGATAAGGAGGCATTTAGTGAGATTAGAGAAAAGAGTGGGACTGATGAAAGAGAGATATTGATGGAATGGAACACGAAGCAATTATTAACAGAGGAAAGGGTAAGTAATTGACAATTATTTAAATATAAATTAAAATAACTATAAATATTTTGAACAGTTGGACAGATATTAGTGTATTGCATAAAAAGAATATAGTACAGTGCATACAGCCCCCGTCACACGTCGATATGTGGGCACATGTGCAAATGTTGATATATACGTTATGAGTTATTTCTATCAGTTGAGCAGGTCAGATCCTCTCCGAAATTACCAGGAATGAAGCCCAATATCCAGTAATTGAAATAACTCTTTAATTAAAGCAAAATCCTACTCTCAAATAACGAGCCTAGAATATAACTAGAATAACGGAATAATGCTGCGGAAACTATGCTATCGAAATTCCTGTTCGATATAACTGGTTTTATAAATTAATTTATTAATGAAAAAAATATAGGAATAGCAAAGATAGATCTTTCTTCTTGGGCCCAGGGAAATAGAATTGAGGAAAAATTTCGTTATTGGTGTCTACCAGGAGTTATCCTTCGCTAAGAATGATTTTGAACTTCTAAGATTCTCATCGACCAAATGTTAAAATAGACTATCTTCTTCTCTTGAATTATAAGTTGAAAATTTAGGTAATATACTTAGGCAAAGTTTAGGTTCATGAGAAAAATGAAAAACTAGGAAAGAGCGCAGATGTCAAGAATTCCGGATACAAATATTTTAGAGGAATTCAGAGGAACAAACAGTCACTGTAAGCAAAAAAAGTTGTGAAAATAGATAAAAATAGTCGACGCATACTTCAATTATGAAGCAGCATCCTCCCGCAAATTTGCATCGACCATTAAAATTATGATACAGATCCCTATAAATTAAAGAAAGTGCAAAACCTGATTTTGAAAACTATTTCCTCTTCCTCCCATATCAGATAGGCTTATTAATGATGCAACACAGGATTAAGAAATTTACTTCCTGACATTTAAGAGTTTGTGACGCATAAATTGTATTTTAATGTAAGAAGGGGGATTAAATTAAGTACAGGGGTGTAAATAAAAATACGATTAATTGAAATATCGATAGTTAAATAAATAAAAGTGTGATTAATTTATATAACTCTAGTATTTTATCTTTAGAAATTCCATATTTATATATTCAACCCATAAATAGGATTTTTCAGTATTGCTTTTAATCATTCCTTTATTAGAAACAAGCTCATACATCCAGCAATTTCTTTATTTCGATGAACTAAATCTAATGCTGCTACCCAATGAAGGTATTGAAATTTATAAAAAAGAAGCACCATACTTAAATGCATATTCAAGTAAATGAAAGCGTTTAAGGGTTCAAGTTCAGGGTTATTTTTCTTGCGGTGAATCCATGGGTCAACGGTGTTTCTAAAAACTGAGATTTCTTTTCTATTATTAACTTTCCTTACATGGTTTTACTTTTAAAATTTAAACGAGTACTTTATGAATTCCTTGTATGTGTAGATGTGCATGAATCTAAGTGTTTATTATAGATATAGGTCTCTCCTCGAAATACTGTCTACTTCCCATTTTCTCTCTCTACTTCAAGCATATCCGTCAACTCTCTTCTCTTGGCTTCTCTCAATTTCATTTCCTCCCGAGACCCCATTCCATCGTCTTATTACCCCCACCTGAGTAGTCTGAAACAACCCATTCATCCCTCCTCTTTCCTTTAATTAAAAATTAATCCAGTGTGGCATTCGTGAGAAGAAATATTTTTCCTTTCTCCTTTTTTCCTTTCTTTTTCCACTCCGCGCTCTATTTTAACCTTTCCCGAGTCTTTTCAGCTCCAATTCCTTAAATTCCTCAAAATATCATTTTCCTCCGCCATCTCCACAATACTCTTTTATATATATTTCGCGGAGTTTTCTTCTCTTCTTCTGTTGTTTCTCCAAGGAGGGACTCCTTTGTTTGTCCTTGGATCTTACAATGGAACGCTTTCGTTTAATTTTTCAACTTCCCTCCGCAATGCGTTATTGGGATAATTCGAAGCTATACCTTTTCTGATGCCTCTGCGATCGAACACAATAAATGACGGACTCGAATTTGTCCAGATAGACATTTTTATTCGCCTAATATTTTGTCACGATAGAATTTTCGTTCCGATAACATTTTTAGAAATATTTCCTTTTGAAAATTGATTTCTTCTGGCTGGTAATCTCTAAAATAATTATGACGAAGAAAGGTAAAACTGTCCGGAAATAATCGTTATTTTGAAATTAATAGGGGAAATATAAATAACTTTTGCATCCTTATTAATTTTCGGCAGGTAATGGAGGGTCTCAAATAGTATCAGTAACGAAAATCATAAAAAATTAATAGTTTTCACGCGCTTGAGATTCAGTTTGAAAATAAACGTTTCCAAACTTTGGTATTTCTTTCTTAAGAACTAGGAGGTGAGATACATTCCTAGTTATAATTTCACTGGCATTAATTAATAACTTTAGTGTCTAAGGTATGATTTCTCATAGTATCAAATCTTACAAAAGTTTCTCTCTATTCTATTTTATTCTCTAGTATTTTATTTATAAGCTATTACAACACGCCAGTGTTATCTGTTGTCAAGGATTACTCTCTTCTAAATACTTTTAAAGATAGATATTAAGGGTTATTTAATTCCCATATATTGCGTTCTAACAACTACTAAAATACATTTAAAAACAAGCGAAATTCCATGCGAAGAATATTGTCTCCTACAGCGCGAACCTAGTGACGTTTTAAACCAGCTGTGCACATTTTCGAAGAAGTCAGCGTTGAGAATCATTAGTGATCTTTAAACATTGAGCTTAGAAATAATGCTACATTCCGATGAACACGATGGTTTCCAATACTTATCTTGATTTAAATTCAAGGTAATGATTAGCATCATGAATACGAAAAATGATAGAATTTTTTTAAATTAATATTTTCTTGTAACATAAATGTGTAACTTTGGCCTGTCGACCCCAAGTAATATGTTATCTGGCTCGCTGAGTTTATGTACCTCTGCTTTATAATATTAAGTATCTGAGAATTATTACCTGTTTACTACAAACTGAATTACCCATTATGGACGCAGTGTATAGACGCAAAATAAACGACGGAAAATATACTGTCGCGGGGCCGAGTTCCACGACATTGTGAGAGCATCTCGATTAGGATTACTAGAAAAATAATCGTGGGATTCCGGTTCTGACTTCTTTTTATTTACAATAACATACAATTACACGCAGGAAGAACAAAAACTTGAACATATTAACCCAAATAAAACTAATCGCCTGCTCTAACATTCAAGGGCTTAAGGCCCCAAAAATATCCCCGTAGGACCCCATAATAAAGTTAAACTAATAGAACCCCACCTATCTAATACCCGCCGGTCGGAGACTGCCCAAGGGAGAGAGAACTGCAGCCACGGAAGTCACTACAAAGAATATCATCCACGCGGTCCAATTCTCTCCCACTTACTCAGCCTCCTTATTCGAGACCCAGAGCGAAGTCACCATGAGAGATATCATCCAGCCCTGGATCCCGAACTGACCCCACGATGCCAAAAACCGCACCTTATTTATACTCTGGGTGACCGCGTCCCTTGACCCACGTGACACCCCACGCTTAGCGACGGTTGAAACTGGAGCGTCTTCCAAGAAAACGCAGTGTTTTCTTGGAAAAGCTGGCTTTTTCAAAAAGGGACGCCACGCTTTCTGGGAGCTTGGACGCGATCACCCGAAGGATCGCTACAACATCACCCCGGCGGCAAAAGAATGGTCGATATATCGACCATACAAAAGAAATCAAAAAAACCCTAAGAACAACGCTACATTAACCAGTTCAAAAAAAAAAGCAAAAGCACTCAACCCTACACTGAAAATACCCACACACAAATGGAAAACACAATATAAATAAACAAGTTACAAAAATATCAAAAGCACCTTAATCAATTTATGGAAAATATTTTCACTAATCACTTCGCTTCTACTTCTTTGTCCATTGTCTCTGTCCTCCGTATCGACATGCACGGTTCAATTCACTCAACGCATATAAGATATCAAGATAAAATAAAAATAATGCATCTAAATCAACCCTAAATTGCAAAAATTTTTTTCACTAATTTTTCACCCAAATATCCGATTCACACACGACACTCGTTTGGCACTTGTCTTTATCAATTCGTGTTCCACAAAGTCCACTTTCGTTTCCGATAAATTCTTGCTCCTGATATCTTGCATACCTGGATCAGTGCTACCTTCGCACGCTCCGAACTGTCTCTCCTTCTCCGGGAAGATCTCCGTTCTCTTATCCTCCTCTCTCAGGGCCCTCGTTTTAGCGCCGACTGACTCCATTCCGCTGGTGTAGGCGCCGTCTGAATCTGCTTCATCGTCCTCCGCCTCGCTCAGGTTGGTTCTTAGTATCCCCTTCCTGAGCTCGCGGTCAGCTTGCGACGATTCTGTCCCTTTGGCCGCTAATTCTTTCTGCTCGCGGAAGGAATGTTCCATCGTCTTGGTGCCGCTTGCCTCCGCTTCGTCGTCTCCCTCCGTGTTACCTAGGTTGGATCCTGAAGTCACCTTCCTAAGCGCGCGGTCTGCTCTCCTCCTCCGGGAGCGCGAAGACGCTGGTGCAGCGACAGCGGAATCCTCGCGGGTGGAAGCGTTGGGAGAGGCGCACGATCCCTTCGTGTCATCCGCGGCTCGTCCTGGAGGCCTCGCCCTCTTCTTTTCTCCCGAATCCCCGTCGATTCCCATCCTATTATCTCTTACTCTCCACGCGGGCCCGCAGAAGATTCGGCTCGGGTAACCGCGGCCTTGCAGATTCGGAAGTCTCAGCGTCTGGTCTCGTACGCCCACCTTCTCCGCGCTGATCCTCGGGTACCCATTCGAGGTATCCTCGGAATTATGCGCTTTACGAGATTCTCTGAGTATATACCCCTTTCCATGGTCTCCTCTCTGAGATGAGAAGACTCTGCTCCTCATGGGGCGGCTTTTCCATGGTCTAATTTCAGGGTCAACCCTTCCCTTACTTTTCGTATGGTGATACGCTTCTTCGTTTTGGCAGCTGAAGAGCGTATCACTTCGTTCTCTGCGAGTTCCTCGCGAGATTACTGTGCAGTCTCTCTGCAAATGCCCTATTTTTCCGCAATTAAAACAGCTTTTTGTGCGAGTGAAATATTTCGACTTATAGCTGCGACAGTGCTTATTCAAATTGTCCAATTCCGACAATCTATATTCATGTAATTTCGTCTCAATAACATTCACCTCAACAAATGGTTTCGAGATCGAAGCGGAACTTGGCGAGGAGAAAGAATCAACTTGCAAAATTTTATCCTCAGGTATCTTAGGCCAAAAATTCTCGTCCGCGACTTCGAATTTGTGCTCATATGGCACCTTACCGAATTTTACCTTTTCTGAAAATTTTACACCCTTTTGGTGCCTTTCTCTAAGAGCTTGCTCATTCTTTTGCGTATTTAAACGAGGCATTGGAATTGCTTCATCGCAATTAACTCTTTCCTCGACTACTAAAACAGTTACACCCTTCTCATTCTCAATCGTCCCAACATTTTTATCTTCATACCCCTCATGCTCTATCTGAGGATTTACATCACGGTCATCCTTAAACATTAAAACATTTTCACCCTTATACCCCTTAAGCTCTTCCTGAGCTTCCTCGCCCGAAAACGGCGATACCTTAATCGACTCTCTGACGATAATATCATCTGGACCACTCTCGGAATCTAAACAGCTAGACTTTCCCTCATTACAATTAGAGTCGGTTCCGATTCCATAACCGACGTCAGTGTTGCTATTTCCCAATTCACTAAATACAACCACTGACGGTAAAGCATCGGCCTCACCAGACTCAACTATACTCCCAAAAATGTCTACTGTATTAAAGGTCCCTTCAAAAACTTTACTATATACACCATCAAATGATATTAAATCGTCAGAGATCGAATGAAAACTATTTCCCATAACGTTCTTAACAGGGGCTTCCGGCACTGATGCCTCGATAACTAAATCCTTTAGATCTTCATGACAATATCCTACAGTATTCTCAGAACTCGATCCGCGATGTGAAACGGTCTCTGTTCGCGTTTCCTCTTCGTCAAAATTAATTAAATTGTTAACTACATTGATGAATACATCATACTCCGACTCGACCAAATTTCTTAACTCTCCATTGCCATGTTTGAGAGCTTGTCTATTCTCAATCTTATTTTCGCGACTAAGTACGGTATCAATTTGCGACATTAAATCCTTATTCCGTTTGTTTAATCTATCAAATTTCGTCTCTTCCTCAGCGAAGCTCAATAACACTTCGTGGCAGTCCACGCCATTAGGCTTCGTCTCCATATCGTTAATATAAAGATCTCCGTTACCTTTACTGTGGGTATGAATAATCCCACCAGTTGGCCTCAAATCAGTCAATTTTAATTCCTCCCCGACTCGTTGGTCGGGGTGACGATGTTTCCCGAATTTTGCAAAGACTCGCGAGAGGGACATTCAATCGGACGATGTCCGTTCTTTTGGCATAATCCGCAATTTATCAGTGGGCAATCTTTCGATAAATGATCGCCCTGCCCGCAGTAAAAGCATTTACTCCCTTGGACCCCTTTCCTCGAGGTGCAATTTCGCGAGAAATGACCCATCTTCCCGCTATTGTAGCAAGTGGGGGCGGCGTTACGCGCTCCTGGATTTCTTACTTGCGCCTTCCTTGCGGAAGATTCTAGAGGGAAAGCGTACGCGGCGTTAACCTGGCCCCCGTAATCGTTGAATCGAGGTGGAACCTGCGATACCGCGATTCCCTGTTGAGGAGAATAGGGATAGCACGCGGGCGAAAATGGATATTGCACTGCGTTTACCCCATCGAGAAGGCAGGTATAACTCCTTGCGTTCGCTTCCTCTTGCGTCGCGTATTCCTCAGCCTCCACAATATTCTTGGGATTTCGAACCAACACGAATCTCCCAATTTCTCCCCTTAATCCCGCTAAAAACTGCGCGAGTAGCCGGTCGTCCATAATTCTTTTGCTCGCGTCCGACTTAGAATCGGACCAAGATTCTCGTAATTTTCGGGCTATCTTCCGCAGTCTCGTGGAATATTCAGCGACACCCTCTAACGGCTTTTGGGCGCAGCTGCTGAACATCCTCTCTAACATCACAGGCGAAATTTTAACTGAAAACCGCTTCTTAAGTGAGTTCGCCAATTGCTCGTATGACTCTGTGATATGGGGATTCGCTGTCACGAATTCGTCGGCGGTACCGCTCAATTTTAATCGGGCGATCCCTAGCGTCTGCGCCTCATTCCAACCGCTAAGATGGCTCGTAATTCGAATACTCTCCAGGAATTTTTCTACTGAAATATCGTCATCCCCACTAAAGGTTGGGATGAAATGTATATGGCTCCCTAACGCGACGGGGATGCTCGAAGGGGGTGTTCGTTGCGGGGGATCGGATGAATTTTCGTTGACTTCCCGAGGCTGAATGACATTGACCATCGGCGAAAACTCTATCAAATTATTGGGCCTATCGGAATAAATAGTTTCCCAAGGGAGGCGATAAAAGTTTACCCCGCGAGAATGACTCGAACCGGAATCCATGGTAACAGTATCGAAAAAAAAAATTTTAAGCAAAAGAAATACTGCCTAATCTGATGCTCTCAGTGGGCTTAAATTGTAGGCTAAGGGGAAAATGCGCATTTGCCGTGGAAACCAAAAATTACAATCAAATTACGAGGATGAAGGAAAAGAGAAAAAACTGCTAAATTTACATTTGTGATTAACGTTTTCCTTCACAACTAAGTAACAAAAACTAACGCGCGAATCGTTTCCTAACATTCTGGCTTCGTGAAAGAGTGAAATGAAAATAATTCCTCCTGACATAACCCGTCCACGCTCATCCCACCTAACCTAACTAAACCCCACACACCTGACACCAGAATGTCGCGGGGCCGAGTTCCACGACATTGTGAGAGCATCTCGATTAGGATTACTAGAAAAATAATCGTGGGATTCCGGTTCTGACTTCTTTTTATTTACAATAACATACAATTACACGCAGGAAGAACAAAAACTTGAACATATTAACCCAAATAAAACTAATCGCCTGCTCTAACATTCAAGGGCTTAAGGCCCCAAAAATATCCCCGTAGGACCCCATAATAAAGTTAAACTAATAGAACCCCACCTATCTAATACCCGCCGGTCGGAGACTGCCCAAGGGAGAGAGAACTGCAGCCACGGAAGTCACTACAAAGAATATCATCCACGCGGTCCAATTCTCTCCCACTTACTCAGCCTCCTTATTCGAGACCCAGAGCGAAGTCACCATGAGAGATATCATCCAGCCCTGGATCCCGAACTGACCCCACGATGCCAAAAACCGCACCTTATTTATACTCTGGGTGACCGCGTCCCTTGACCCACGTGACACCCCACGCTTAGCGACGGTTGAAACTGGAGCGTCTTCCAAGAAAACGCAGTGTTTTCTTGGAAAAGCTGGCTTTTTCAAAAAGGGACGCCACGCTTTCTGGGAGCTTGGACGCGATCACCCGAAGGATCGCTACAACAATACACTTATTAATTAAGAATGGATATTTTTGCCGAATGAGGACATCTGAAATATTTTCTGGACAGTTGAGTCACAGCTTGGATAAATAAGTTACTTAATGACGCTCTCCGTCTCTGCATTCAACGCTTTACCTGGATTTTAATAAACAACGTATCGCAGCGGATCAATTGATACGGCTTTCGTTCCTTGAAAATCGAGGGCACAAAAGGTGTTCGATTCGAGACGAACGCTTTAATTCCAACTCTTTGGCCGACTCTTTTCAAATCCTTTAAGACTCCCGAAGGATAAAAATAAACAGGAGCGCGAATTGGCCTGGTCTTCTTGTTTTACCATTCCTACCGACTTCTGCTTAACGGCCAGTGGCAGGGCGGCGTTTTCATTAAACCATCATCCATCTTTGTCATGACTTGAGGGTTAAAGGGCTTCTGGGGAAGAATTAGGCGAAGAGAGAGGGAAGAGGAAAGATTTAGGAAAACGGCGGACCAAAGTAGAGATTTTAAAGGGAGAAAGTGCATAGGGAATCGAAACGGAATTATAGCTACTAGGGCACCTAATTAATACTGGATTAATTAATTGAAAGAAGCAAGTATTAGATAACGCAACATATTAAAAAGGAGTTAGGTCGAGTAGCTAAAATAAGAAAAGGTGAAACGCGAACTTTTCAATAACCTTCTCAGAGGGTACTTTGATTTGTATAAGAATGCACGCGATTCACCTAACTAATAATAATCATTGAAAAACCAAATTAATAAAGAAGATAAGCCGTTTGAATCGCTCTAAAATGATAAATTTTCTCCTTTTCTATTTCTATCGAGATTTTCCGCACACCTCTATACAGTCCTTATTTAACATTTGTTGTTACCATTTAAACCTCATCGGATTTCTTCGAAATTCTTATAGGTTAATGACTTCTGAATGTCAGTTAGAAATCTTGTGAATCAATTAACTTAAGAATAATTTTTATACCAAATTAATGGTCATTATATATTGAAACTTTCGCAGAAAATATAGCATTATTGAAGATGAAAGTAATACCAATTGAAGAGGAAATATCGTAAGATCAATAAGAATCTGCTAAAAAAATATAAGAAATTAAATCCTACAGATAATCCTACAGATCTAGAACATGATCGTACCGCGATCGCTCTCTTAGTATTTTTTCTTTTATATCTAGAGTAAATCATTTTCCGCACAATCATCTTTCATACGATCGTATCGACGCAGTATCCTGAACAGAAAATCGTGGCACAATCACCTTCCGAATGAATGGCACCCACCTTTGCATCCACAGGTATATAGATAATCTTTAATATCGGAACATCGATTCCGAACTCGGAATTTCCCATCAGAAACACCGAATTCTTCGTTGGCGCGTTTAAGGCGCAATTCCAGGGGCGACTGGATATATCGCTAAATTTCCAATACGTGATCGCGGAAGGAAAAAAAGGGGATTTTTATAGCTCGCGATGGGATTTCCTCTCGGATGGAGAAGAGAATTCCGATGCCGCACGCGAGTTCTGCGTTCAGTCCACATTAAAAGAAAGAATGGCGTGCGAACTTCCTCATTTATATTTAACACGCACGCCGCACGTGTTCCGATACGGAATTATTCTCCCTCCGTCAAACTTTTAATGACAGGGAGGCGGATTGGATCCCACGGTCCGAGATATTCCACGACGTTCTGTATTAGGAGGAAATGGGTTGGAAATTGCCATTGGCGGCAGAGTTGTTGTGTTCGATCACGTTCGTCTCACGTTTGAGAGTGTGCAATTTTTATTGTGCCACCGCTGAAACGGCGATGGGTGAGAATTCATATATAAATTGGGAAATTGAAAATATTTCGGAAGGAAAGTAAAAAAAGAATCGTAAAGCTTTATTTTAAGGTGGAGAAGTTCTTAATAATAAGTTCGTAGAATTGATTTCCATAGCAATAAAAATAGAGAGAATTTCCAGATATAGTAGCATTATTTAAATGCCACGATAGCTGAAGTTATTTCGCATGTATGGGTCCCCTGGGAATCGAACCCAGGACCGCTTCTACCTAAGGCGTTGCCCGCTTGGCTGTCCGGGGGCTTCATTTCATGAACAATAAAATGTTCTCAAAATACCGGGAAAAAATAATAGCAACAGAGAAGTATATATAATGCGAGTCTAACGATTTCATTACTCTTGCTTACCTCGAGCTGAATTACAATTGAACTGGAGAATAGTTGAAAAATATATCCTCGAAAAGGATACATCACTCATAAGACGCACAAACATTCTTTTTACTGTCCTAATGGTAAGAAGGGCAGTCTACAGTGCACGAGTTAATACATTCATATTCATAATACCAATTAGAAACTTGAAAGCAGCTTTCGTTTCAAAATTGATTTTCCAGAGGTATTTTGTGAATTTCTTCAAGAGGACGATTTTACGAAAATATGCGGGGAGAAATAAAAACGAAGCTCAAGGTAAACATTACTTATAACCCCGCTTTCCCTCTAAATGAAAATCTGAATAATTTCGAAAAATTCAATATTTGGAACAGTAAGATATACAACCCTGATTACTGATATCTATAATGTACTGCGAACACTAATTCCATCATGTTTAGTAGCAGTAAGCTCGTCCTACCTTCCCACTATGCATTCGAATCACAAGATTGTTTCGCCCATTGTAAGAGCAACACGTAATGGACTCTTCCTTACTTTATGGAATCCTCGTTTCGATATTTTCGCCCCTCACCACATAGAATGAAGAGAGGGATCCCATTGAAGAGCATCGTTGCAACACCTACCCATTAAGAGCGATTGAATGGCGAGTTTTCCAGATGTTAAGACTCCAATGTAACCTTACGAGACGCATCGTTTTTTGCGATCCTTTGTGTATGACCTGGTCACAGACGGACGAGAACAACATTTCCTTCCCCTCTTTCTGGGTCCATCCTTCTTAACCCATTTCATTTCCAACCCCTTATCTTCACAGGAGTCGCCGGACCAGTCCGCAGACCATAAGGTTCCGCTGGGAGAACAATCGAGCATGCGAAAGTGTTTCACGGATCTGTCTCACACGCTACGCCAGGAAGAAGATGGAAGAGATAGAGGACATTAAAAAGGGTGAAGCTATGTCTGGCGAAGGATTAATATGAGGGCTCCTTTTTGGGGGAGGGAATAGGTAGATAGAGGCCTCTTACTACTCGCATGCTGCAGAATATACCTTGTGGATACCAAAAGGAAAGATTGGATTAAGAAAGAAAAATAGCATAGCACCGAAGTAATTGCATATAATCATTATAAATAAAATTAAAGAAATAGAATGATGAATGCTTCCTCAATAATAAAATAAAACGAATTTAGATAAATACATGTATCAAAATGTTAGTGGACCAATAGGGCAAGAGAATATTAAGAATTGTAGGAGAAATATTTATGATGATATATTTTTATTTATTCATATGATACATAACGACGAAAACCTCAGCAGTGATGGTGATTGACTAGAAATCAGTCTTCCTCTGGCCGAGACTATTGAGTATATTAAAAACCTTTCATTAAACGAACTTCTCCCTTCCCTAAATTGTATTTTTCTCATTTTATTGTTTTGAATATTATCTTTATGAGTAAAGGAATCAATTAACAACTTATTTTTGAGTTAATTGTGGATCCATCTTAAAAGTTAGTCTCTTTTATCTCCCTGAACTGACATACTTCTCATATATCTTAAGAAAATAATATCTGACATACTTTAGGCAAAACCTAATGTATGAGGTCGAGCTCCTTATTAAATACAAAACACTTTGATATGACGGCACGCCTCCATTGTAACATCATTAAATTATGGTAAGTAAAAATCTGACGCCTGAAAATGGAATTTCGAGAATACCATAATGAGATGAAGTTTTTTTAAGAAATGACTATTTAAAAATAATGATTAAGCCTAAAATTAAGTATTGCAGAATATTAATGCTTAAGAATATATTGTGCACCGATTTGGGCTCTTAGATAACCAGATGCATAGCGCATTCTTTGGTGAAAGCGATTCAAGTTCGATTCCCGCTGGGATTCCATACGTGCGAAATGACCTTAACTGTCGAGGAAATATAAAAAAACACTACTATTTCACATATAAGATACCTCTATTCTACCTATTTACCTCCTGACATAATCGAATAGGTAGCTTATGATGATAGCTGTGACGAAGCGGTAGGACAGGATAAGAAATGAAAGACCTTATTTTTACTGCAAGGCTGTACTATAAGATTTTCTAGAAACTTGTGAACACCATGAAGTGAAAGCTTCCATAAAAAGTATCGTTTGCAAGCTATTACTATATTTTTATGAAATAATGAACGGAAGAGAAGGAAGAGAAACGCAATGGAAACAATGAGACGAAGAGCAAGGACAGACTGAGAGGAAGGCGCAGAGTAGAAGGAGAGAAAGAAGGGAGAAGACGGCTAAGATAGCGAGAGAGAGGGTCTCACAAAAGGATGAGGCCCTTAACTAAAAGAAGAGTAAAGGCTGAGTGGACGGCGATTTAATCCAGGCGAGAATGGGGAAGAACCGGACTTACCAGAACCCCTATGCAAAAAAAAAATGAATGAATGTACGCGAAATTAAGGCCGCCGCAGCGGGGATAGCTAGAGGGAGGTTGACTCCTGCGAACATAAAGGTTTAATTGTCGGAAAAAAGGAGGGTCCGAAGGCAGTTGCCGTCTCCGTGGACTAGTTTCGAGAATGTAATTCTTTGTTGCGAAAATTATGCATATTATTTGCCGGGTATAAACGTCGGGGACGAAAGAGTACCGGTTGCGACCGCCTGAGACCCTTTCAAATTGTCTCCAATGTTGAAAAAGATGACCAAATTTATGAAACATTCTACCTCCTATAAATCCTTTATCCTCGCATACGTGTATATATATTTTTTAAATTTATAGTTAGCGCCACAATCGGCCGGGCATGAGAGCGTGACTACCTTATGGTCTCGCAGATAGGAGTTTGATGGGTTACGAAAAAATGCCGTGATATACGCAATTTATCATCGTATGAGCTCCTGATCCTTAACAAAGAGATATACCTGCTGGAATTCTCCGCTGATCTCGATTCTGCATGAGGATGACTCACCTTATGAATTGCGAATTCAAAGGACATTACTTAGGACCCACGAAGGACTTACTCTTGTGGTAAAAAGATTCTTAATATTCCGGGTCACTACTGACGTATTTTTAAAAGTTTACCCGTAATAACTACACTAGGATAGCGAATTCAGATTCTAATTTTAGGTCAAATTGTCTTTGCTCCTTGTAAATGAAATAGTAAAACTTTTTAAATTGCTATCTAAATGGTATAAAAATAGTTTTCTTCAACGACTTGTGGGCATTCGAGGCTTAATGATTACCGTAATGTGCGATATGTACAATAATGTGTAACACTAATGTGTGTACCAAGTTTGAATCCTGGTCAAGGTAGGGTTTTCGTTTATTTTTAGGCTTAATTGTGAGAGTGATCTAATCAAACTAAAATTTAGTAAATAAAGACCTGAATAATACTCATAATTATTGAGAATCGCTCATATGTGAGGGAAAATAAAATAAAGTGTTTACTATTTAAATGCTTTCATTCTAATGGCGAAGTTTTGCAAAATGAAAATTGCAGAAAAATAAAAAAAAACTAATTTAGCATACATACAACGTAACTTAGTACTGAACGTTACTCATCTCGGACCTTCTTCAATTAATTCCAAAGTTTGTTGGAGAAATATGGTAAAAATTTATATTCATGGTAAAATACTAAACGATTATCTTAAAACATCTTCATTATTTCATTATAATCCTTTATATATCACAAAAATTTTTTATAACATTCAATCATTTATATTATTACAATAATTGGTTTATTTGAAGTTGGTCTACGACCTACTGATTCCAGCCAAAGGCGTTTGTTAAATAATCAATATACAAAATTAAAATGGTCCGATTTTCATGCTATCACTAAGGAAGAAGAATATGACGAAATTATGAATATTACCATTCCTGAAATTTCAATGAAATATTGATTATATAACGTGGAATCATCATTATCAATTACTTGACAATCCTAATTTATGTGAATCAATAATGCAATCTATTTCACATTTATGTTACTATTATTATTTTAAGGTGTGTTATGTAATGTTGCTTGCAATTATTCGTCCCTCTTTTCAAAGATATTTTTATGATCTCTCCAAATGTATTTTATATATTCTGATTTTCATTTTCCTTAGTTTTTATATATTTTTGTGTAACCACATTGTGTGTAATATCGCTTTAGTATTTTTTATTATAATATATTAATATTATTTATTATTATAATATATTTATTTATATTATTTTATAATCTATTTTCCAGGTTTTTTAACCCATCTTCTGTGCGTTCTCTCAAAAAAAGGTGTTTAATCTTTGTTACGAAGATTTTTTTCAACACTCAACTCTTTCATTTATGCAGTATTAATCTTTGAAAGTATTAAATATAAGGCAATATAAAAGAGAGGCTTACACGGGTCTAACGTTGCCGATAAAGGGTCTATCTATTTTAAAAACTACTTCTGGATCTTAGAAACCATTTTTCAAGTGTGTCAATGATCATTCAACCTTAAAATTTAGCAGCTGGAATATATTAAATATATACATACAAACATTGAATAAATGCACTATAATTCATATAGTATATGTATTCCTGAGCCTTAACCTATGAGGTAGCCGAATACCGGAAATTATCTCTAAGAGCTACAACGGCTTACTAAATTTAACCAATTCTGAATGCTTCTGGATCTATTATACTACACTATCCCTATATAGTATCATGATACCATACTGGTCTCTCATCTTCAATTAGTTCAGTACCTTTCCAACTATTATCCTATGGTGGATAGACATCCTATGTCCTAAAGCACTCTTCCATAATCCCACCGAAAAGTGTCCTTATGTTTTTCAACTGAATTTTGCATGAAAAGTAAAAATTTGCTAAATAAGGCACAGCAATTCCGTTAATGATAACATTAAACTATCACCAATATATTGAATCTATCATATTTCATCTGAGACACATTCCGTTGGTCTCCACGGAGCAGACATTTTAATTACCAGCATCGATAAAGTCGTTACGGAGGCATAGTAAAGCAAGGCAACGCAAAAAAAACACTTCTTAAAAGAAAGCGCCTTCGGAGTTTGTGTCTTTTCCTTCAGCGAATAATTAATCCGAATGATGATTCTCCTTATACTCCTTCTCCTTGGAGTGAATTATCCACGTGAGGTCGACCGATGAGATAGGAATGGAGCGAACGATGTTGGATTATGACCGGTTAACGGAGCCATCTTTAAACAAATAAAACGGCACTTTGCGGGAATTTCCACGTCTACAAGAGTTTCCGATCCGACTTCCCTTTCTTTTATAATGTGTGCAATGGAGATTGAGTTATGACCATAGAAATATTTCGGAAACCGAGAAAAATTTTGAAAATAAATTCATTTCGCACTGCCCCCAAACCCATTTTGAGGACGGGAAAAAATCCGGAAATTAAACCTATAAAATGAATACTTCGTTATTAATCCTTAAATATTTAGGAAGTGGACTTGCATCAAGTATTTCAATTCAGGCAGATCGTTCAACATAAATTATCTTCTACTCGTATTAATGTTTAATGAAAGTATAGCAGTAAAAGTATGTTTTTAAACTTTTCGAAAGCTCAGGTCATCTCGTACATGTAGGTCCCATTGGGAATCAAATCCGGGGCCAACAAAGGCGAACGAGCCTCCTACTTGGACATCCGGGAGTCTGATATTTACCTTCCTATCCGCCTACACTTCTAAATCACTCAATACTTACTTACTGTAAATAATAAGGGATGAACAGTTTTAAATCAAGATAAGATTTTTAATGAATTAAAGTAGAATGATAAAAAATTTTTCTATTGACATGGTGAACATTTATTCAGCAATTACACCTCTATCAGAAATTGTCAAATACATAAATTTCCTGTTCCGAGTAAAAGTTTAGCACAGCCATAGAACTTCCTGGCGGAAGTCCATCAAATAGCGAAATAAATTGGAGATTCTCTCTCTCCGAAAATTCAAACATATATCGTTGGAAGACATTAACTTTAATATATTATCTTTGAAAACAGTGTGCCAAAATTAATAAGCTGCTATTTATTGACGACATTCTTTCCAAATTTTATTCGAAAATTCATTCGGTTTAATCCGTTTCCTTCGCGAAAAGATAAATTTTATCTCCAAGATAAGATTAACTCATTCTGACTATCAAGAAATCCATCTACGAAATTCAATATTTCAGCCTAAAAGCAGTGGAGAACTAAAATTATTATGAGGGCATCGATGATGAACATGTCGACCCCTTGCTGTTGACACTACATAAGATTTCAAGTTCAGAATGAAAAACAGTGCTTTTCCGTCTCGATATACGGTCTTTTTTGAAGGAGAACGCAAGTAGCATTCATTCCTTTTCTCTGAGTGGAAGAATGGTTATCGTTCGTCCATTAACTCTAGCCGCCAAAGAATGCCTTTAAGAAGCCCATGGAAGGGAAAAATGCGAGACAGGTATAAGGTAAAACCGCATTTAATTCAGAGTTTATTCGCCAAATTAAATATACAAATTATCTGTAGGGCATATGTTGCAAGTATATCCTTTATACTTCAAGTAACAAAATGACTCTTAAGATGAAACCATATCCTGCAAGTTTGTAATGGGAAATCAAAACTATGTAAAAATTTTGGATAAAGAAAATCTTTTACATTGATTAAAATTAGTTTTCTCAACATGAAAACTCATATGATAAAGCAGAATTAAGTGGTAGGAATTAATATTCATAAATTTTTCACAACCTAAAAGTCTTGCAAAGGTTTGAATTTTGCACTGATACCATCTGTTTGAAAGCATTTCTGGTTCGGCGCATGTAAATATCGAATGAAATCTCCAATTCAAAGCATTCGGGCTAGTTGGGAAGGATACGTATGTATTTTATTTTACCGAAATAAGAAAGTTTAATTTCATCATTTTAATTTCATCGTAATGCAATAAATTCTCACGAATAGAATCCACAGGAATAAAGAGAGAACTTACGAAATCTATTTTCGAGCTCTTAATCCAGTAAATGGACTCTGAGACAAAGTAAATTCTGGGTTATGCAGTAATTAAAATGGTAGGACTTGAATAACAAAAAAGGGAAAGTAGCAGAAAAACCGGATGAACATGACTTTAATAGCAGCAAATTATTAAGTCATCAACAATTACTAAGTATTTTCAAGATGAAGATTTTCTAACACTAAGTTAAGTAAATGGAAAATTGCCCTTAATTTGCAAATCAACCAATAAATGAATAATCTAATCAATAAGGCAATAATATATCATGTTTTGAGAATCTGATGAGACTGGTATTGTTATCCTTGACATGCTCTACAGTATCCTTGACAGATTCTGCTATCAGCTTATCAGGAATCACTTGACTGGAGATGAATACCAATGGAGAAATAGAAATATGGTATTCGAGTAAATATGGCATTTAGTGATGGACAATGGATGACGTGTCTTTGGCAATTTCAAGGTGGCAGAGATCTCCGATGGCACTGGCGTCCAAGAAGGACGGATCCTAACAGAAGCGAATGACCTCGAATATACGCCCTTTCTTGGTGTAAACAACCTCAACTGTCTGAATCATATTTGAAGACAGGATGTTTCCATTTGTACGCAAATATACATAGTCGAAGACTTGGTCGATTTAATAGAACTGATGGGAACTAATTGTATACAGCTAAACGGATGATCAAATCTAATGATCTGGTTTATGAAATTTTATTCAATTGTATTACACATGGAGCAAATCCTGCATCAGCGAGCAAGGAGAATTTTTCAGCAATATTTAAAATTAGCAATAGAATAAATAATCACCAGGAATGCCGTCAAGGTGACTTTGTATGATAAAGTCGCACATAGACCAAATAAAAAGATCAAAACATTAACGAACGCGAAAAGAGTCTTGCTATAATGTGACAAACTTTTATAAAAGAACTTTTTTAAAATGTTATCAAATAAATTATTTAGCTTAGCTAAGACTTACAAATCACACACTCAACCCGTTACAAATAATTGCTATTGAAATTATGTATCACAGCATGAAATGTCCCATGCCTGATTTTCCCCCAGCCACACACCGAAAGGCGGCTTGTAGGGTATTTATGTAGATGTAGATGAAATAGAAAAAAATGATAAAAGTAATTGTAAAAATATGTAAAATTGGATAAAGATCAATAAGAATGATTTTGATTAGTTAAAGAAAACGGGTACTTCGTACAAGAAAATATTTCCAAATCTCATGAAACTCCACATTCAAAGAACACATAAAGCAGTACCGGGTAAGGAAGAAAATTAAAAAATAGAAATCAATTTCTAATGGCTCTAGCATTAAATACTTCTAAGTGCAAATTAAATATGATCTCCTTCCAAATAAAATAGATATTTTCGAAGAAAAGACAATCGGATCACTTTTTCGAAGGAATATACCAAACATGCGATTTGTAATAGATTCGACGAGCTGTAAATATCTCCACCTATCTACAGATTCCGATAAAGCTTTAATTGAACGTTTAATGTTTCTGGAAGTGTAATGAAGAAAGGCGATGTGTATCTCTTCCACCCCATAAAATTTACCTATCAGACCTCAGATCAGGTTTTGGAAGCCATCCGTTTTACTCATTGAATGACAAACCTAGCGCCGGATGTTCCTTCGCCGATACGATCGTAAACGCTAAAAATAAAAAGCGAACGCCAAAACAGACGAGGTTAACGTGTTGTTTTATTTCTGCGATCGACAGCCGCGTTAAAATCGCGTCTCAAAAACCGTTCATATCCTATCGGCCTTTGTCAACCTTTGCTGTTTGGCCGCGAAAGCTTCCGAAAGTTTCAGGCGAAGATCCAATACCTTTCCAAGAAGCCATTAATAGGGTTTCGTTCGAGAAGGATAGCGAAACACAAAGAAAGAAGAAAACTTGTACTCCTTCCAACCTTGCGAGATTGGCGCTGTTCTCCAGGCGATAAAAAGAAAGGTTAGCAATGATTTGACATTCTGTTATTTCTTCGGTGGTTAAGGATGATATTTTTTTTATATGTACATTTACAAACTCTCAAAAGGGGTGTGAACTTGTAAAGGTACGATTCAAGATTATTTCCTTAATCACTATTCTTCAGTTAAAACTTTCAAATCTTATTTTGTCCTGATGAGTGTAGTAGATGTACAGTGATCGTGGAAAAACTTCACAGCCTGATTTTAATTCAGGCTTATCGTCAAACCGAAGGCTAATTGCTCAAAAATAGTACAAAAGCGAACTCCCCTCCCTCCTCTGTATATTCGTGTATGTGCAGTGTAATATCGTAAGATATTGATAAAATGACTCTAAATATCATTAATAAACAAAGAAAATCAGGCATAAATGGAAAAAAAAACACTTACACCGTACCACTAAACTACTTTATCGAAAAGCACGCAGTACAATCTACATTATATCATTCGTAAAATATTTAATTCATATACAATTGAAGAGCTTAGTCTCTTCCGTTCATCGAGTAACAAGAGAAAACACGTATTAGCTGCAAATCGGAGTTGATGGAAATGATAAGAGAGGAGGGGGGTTTCGATTGAAGTAATTAATCAACGAAAGAAGAGATGGATATGTTAAAGATTGAGAGAAGAAGGATTGCTAAACGAAGCAATCGAAGGAAGGACTCAATGGATAAGAGAATGTGGAAGGTAAAGGCGAAAAATATTCGACCATATAGAATGCGGGACGACTCACCAATAAACGAAAGTCAGGGTATTAAGTACGAAATATAGGGCACACATAATGAGCCTACCGAAAGTTAGGACACTTATGAAGATAATCAGGGATTCGAGTAACAAACAGCATTAATTCATTGTGTGCAGAACTAAAAAAATATATCGTATTCGTAATGCCTAATGGGTTAGTATTCTATCCCACTTTTGATTACAAAAAGGGATATCTTATGAATTACATTCAGTAAATTGAGTACATCTATACATTCCATACAATAAATAAGTAAGTGAAAGGATAAAAATCCACAAAAAATGGAACAAAGAGAGAAAGCCATTCTTTTGATGTTACCGTGTGAATGTAAGGCCGAATCCACTTGTCCTGCTCGAGAGCGCAAATTCTTGGCCATAGAGATCCTTTGGTCGTCCGGAGATTTCGACTCTCCGTCCTGATGGAAAATTGGAGCGACGGGAAAAAAATCCAGGGCAGAAAAAATTCGGAGATGGGAAACAAAAAGGCACCTTTTTTAAAGCGTCCGAATAGGTTTTTTGCTCGCCTCTTCGATTTGAAGGCGTGAAAGACGAAGAAGTCCATGGGCGGAGTGTGAAGGGCATTAGATGAGATAAGGGAGGAAGGAGAGAGGGAAATGATGTATGGGAAAAGAGAGTGGGAAAGTCATCACAAGTGCCGCTCCGAAAAAAATGCGAGCTCACGCAAGTATGACATGCTGTAGACGGCGTCGGGATATGTTTGACAACGATTCAATAGTAGCGGGGAAATCTTATTTTGACGAAATGCTCGAGATTTTGCGAGGCAGAACAGCCGAAATATCCATACCGTTCATTATCTACCATCGTGCATCAGCTTGGATTTAATGAACTCGGAACTTGTCCGAAACTAGAGTTATAGCCAGCCGAAAGTGTCTTTCATATGACTTGAATTTACTCTGTAAACGTACGATAAACTTAACATTCGATAAACCTATGAAGTGCATTGGCTATGCAGTATTTATTAAATAACACCTTAGAGTTTACATTCTCTGAATAAAGCATTCCAAATCTATTTTATCTTATAGAAACTTCGATTTCCTTGAAGAATATTCTTTTCTTCAACGTCACTCTTCTTAAATTGATTCGGGATGCAGCTAGGAAACGAATTTCAAAAAGAGTGTTACGTGGAAATGAATTACACTACAGTGATTCAATTTATATTTCCCCACAGCAGGCATTGGCTTTAAAATCTACTCACGCTTACTTCATCATCTTCGGGGTTAAGCAAATCAAATATTAATGATTTATTTACGCTTATAATTCTCTAAGAAATTGAATCCTGACAATGTGACTCATTCCCGTAATTTTCTCCTATCTTATGCCTAAATTCTAGTACATTGTGCTATGATACACTTTCACATGGAGGCAATAAAAAATACGAAGGCTTAATTTCAGTATGCATAATTCTCTCTCTGGTACACAAATAATTAAAAATTTAAAACTCGATAAACATTTAAGACTCACCCTCCTCACTGATATAGTAGGTAGCCAATGCCAAATATATATTCACATCATATTGATTTAAATGGAATTGGGCGCAAGGCATGGTAATTATGGAATACTTAGTGCGAAGAATTGAATGGTTAGCTTGCTTAGTAAATTGATGAAAAAATTACATGTAAATGCTTATAGCGCACGGAAACGTTATTAGTATCGTAGAAAAGATTATCTCGACTATAGTTCGTTAAAAACATGGGAGGAATTCTAAGTACTACCTCCTCCGTAAGAAGAATGGTAAGAAAATGATGACGATTTTGAATGCAGCTATAAAGTTTGCTAAAACTTTAACCCTGACCATATCTATAAACAAATATATCGATACTAAATTATGCTCATGCATATAATATAAAGGAAATCACAAAAAGAAAGATTTCAAGTCATACTGAGTACTTCATTATCGCCATTAGACGCTTTTAATTTATGCAAGTGATAAAGCCACGAGTAGGCCATAACACTAAAGCAAACGCCCATCACAGAGGTGCTAAATGCGTGAAACAAGGCTCATGAGGGCGTTAATTCCTCTTTCGGGCGCACGGCAATCTAGCGCTAGTGAACGAAACAAAAGAGCGAGGAAAATAAAATAGAAATTATCACGCTCGTGTTTGGGGCGAGTGAGGAAGTCTTTAGCGGGAGAAATAAAAAGGTCTTCCTGAAGCAGTCTGGTACCTCCCATTCCCACCTCCAGCCTACGCATGGGTCCCAACACACGAGGTGTGAGAACTTAGGGTTACCTGTCTCCCATCCGCCCACTCTGAGGCGACAGGAGCTCCCCCACATCAGAGAGGAGCATAAGCCTCCGAAGCCCATCTACTTGAGGAGGATAACCGGTCCTTCTCTTTTTATTCTCATCTTTTTTAACGCTTCAAAACCTCCACTGACTGTGAGTTCGGAGAAATCCTCCGCTCGCTTAATCGGTCTCATTTTCGGCAAGTAACCATCCTGACCTTCTTTTTTTTGCGTGGGACTCGGTCCCTATTGCCCCAAGAAAAAGACCTTTGGCTTGCTCGTTTTTTCTATTCTGAACCCACTCATCGACAAATCTGCATAGAAGAATCCGCCTTACTGCTTACTTCTCCGTTGCCTCCTCTGTGATCGCGAAGGTCTTGCTGCCTAATAATTATCTTCTATGAACTTAAATACTTCATAATTACCAATAAATATCAATAATGTTCTGCAAGAGAAGACAGCATAGTTTAATGAGATATTATATTAAAGTGCCCTTGGAATTCAATGATCCCTTACTATTTATACTCCACGAAGAAATGATTTTATTTCGAAGCAACGACGAAGACACTGAAATCTGACGAAGACACTGAAATTAAACGAAAGTAAAAAATTCGCTTCAAATGATATATTTCTTGGTCTAGCCTAACATCTGTAAGGAGCCTGTCATCTTCGAAAAACTATGAAATGAGTATTTTTGCTTTTCGTTAACCTTTAAAAATATCTACATCTAATAATTAATGCCGTGCGATCCGTTTTTTCGGCGTGTGGCAGGGAATGTAAACACCGAACGTTCGAGCTACTTCTTTAGTTTATCATCGTGTATCGATTATTATGGAACGAATTAGTACTTAAAAAGGACTCGTCCTAGAATCTACTATTTCACTTATTTTACTCTCATTCTCGGATCATTCGAAGTATCAGAGGGTCAAATAGCGATTACCGAAAATGTTAACAGACTTTTAAATGACTGGACTAGAATACTCGGATGATCTGACACTCAAAGGTATCTCTTGAATTGATATCTGATGATTTTAACTTTCTAAAAACTTTCAGTGATGTCATCCACATATTTTTTCAACGCTGAAATATATTTCATGGAATTTTAGGTAAGTATGATCAAATCAAGGTGAGTTTTATTCGCATATTTTTCACATGTTTTATGCATGGAGAAATACGACACCTGATTGCTCCCTGTATTGCTTACGACGACAATGTATGAAAGAAACGAGTAAGTTTCAATAAGCTCAGAATGAAAGAATTTACGTGGATGGAACACCCTCATTACGGCAGCACGAGACGCGACTCGTGTAAGGTTCGACGCGCAAACGGATAGTCATTCAAATGATTCTATATAGAAACGTCCTCAGTCGTTCAAAACCCCTCGCGGATTCCCAATCATGGTATCGACCGCGACTCGAGATTAACCGCGGATTTTTCGCCTCCCGACGATTTCACCTCATTGATTCAATTAAATTTTCCTTGTGCGGCTTCCGATGAACTCTCCTTTCATAGACCCCGACTCCTTTACCGCCTCCTGGCGATCCTTTTTAAATAACTCTCCTCTTTTGTTCCAAGAAACTCGCTCCGTCTTCTCGGTAAAAACCTGATCTTTAGCCTGATTCACTCTTGTTTTCTTTTCCTCGGATCCCGTTCGGATGAGAGCTCCATCTTCTTCTTTAGCGGACATAGTCTTTTTACATTCTCTGGGACGTGATGGGAAATCGCTTCTAATGAAACTTCGTCAGCCTCTCGATATGGTCTTGGGCGTGGATGAGTGGATTCTCCTGAATATGATCTCGTTTCGAATGAGAGAGGAAGGATAATTTCTCCGGTTCAAGGACCTTCTCCGTCCGACTGCGACGCGGTTTGTCCGTTTAATTAAATCAAAAGGAAATGACGTGAATTTAGAGCTTCGAGACGACCGTCCACTTGTTAAAGTGTCCATGAGCCCATGCCAATCTTTCTCTCGTCATAACTGCTACTTATCTTTGGGAGTTTCTTACCAGGAGTTCTCCGGACTTACTTGTGTTGATTTTCTCCCAAAAATCTTATTCTTTACTATTCGCAAAACGTAACTTTGTAAATATTACAGGAAATTAGGAGCTTAGACAGAACGGTGACGCATATGGAACTGACTTCGGCCAATGTAGAGTCACTAATATCTGATTTAATAGTAAAAATTAAATGACTTATTTAATAATTACGATCAGTTGAAGGAACAGGTAAAAATAACTTCATCAACCAAAACTATCGAAATAATTTAAGATAACAGCGGTTCATAATAAACGATTCAACTTCTGTATGTAGTGATATAATAATTTAAATAGAATGATTTGTAAATTCAATATATTCAATTCTTATGTCATAGAAGTGACAGCTTCTTTTCTACGTCCCAGTTGGAAGTCCTGGCAAAACTTCAAATTGTCCCTTTCTAAATGAATAACATACATAACAAAATTATACAATATTTAGAGACATAAAATTAAAAGTTTTCAAAGGCAATCTGACTTTTCGACGCAGGCCACAATATAATGGACGACTATAAACTCAGAAATATCCACAAAACTATGTGTTGAAATAGAGAGCCGGGCTAAATACCTTTCGATCACAATTGGTAAACTCTAGATAGGGAAAAGATAGGAAAGGCGGATAAGGATAAGATGATATTCAAGATAAAGATTGTACAAAATACTGTGCACCGTAAGTCAGAGGCAGTCTCGAAGAACTGCACTAATTCGTTGAAATTAAATGAATATATCTTAACAAAATGGACTGCAATGAACTGTCCCGCTATCATCACTGACTGAATTTCCGCACAATCTTGCTTTAGTTCCATTATTTATTACTCGGTGGTAAATTTTAAATAAAGATGTTTGTTATTAGGTATGAAACCTATTAAAATATCATAACAAAAGCGTAGGATCAGTGGAATATAGTACATACTTTCAAGATTGACCATTCATTTTTGCTCGATAACCTTAACTCAAATAGGATAAAGAGATCAATTTCTAGCACCACTTGATCTATTTCTGTAAACGGCCATGTTTATAAATCCCTTAGAGAGAATTTAAACCAATATTCTTTATGCCTGGGTAGACCCGAATCATATTCATTCCTTTTTGGATTTACGATTTATCTAACGTATTTTGGAGCATAAGTTTTAATTTTTCTATCACAGTACAAAGACTGAATGAGTAATTACTTCAAAACATACTAAATGGCATGGCATGGCAGTAATTCGTGTAATTTCAAGAATATCTGAACAATTCGTGAATACTTATGAAATATTTAGATCACCCAGTGTGACCTGAACAAATAGTTATCTCAGTTAAATAATTAAGTGCATTTTTACATATATTATATTGGTTTTCATAGAGAAATCCGTTCTGTGATATAAAGCCCCAAAATTCGTTTCCGTCGATACATCACATAATTTAGCCTCGTCGGATTTGTTCCAGTTTTCGTTATTCGAAAAAAATGCTAAGATTTACATTCATCAGTAGAGACATTTAAAAATTCAGGTCAGCAAATCACATCCGCAATCCTAAAATAGATGTTATCCTCGTACATGATTCCATTTAATAATCATTTCCGTTATCATCAAACCTATTAATATAACTAGTCCTAGGCAACCTTCGAAAATATTTACGTCAAAGAAGATTATTAAAACATTCCATCAACCACCCAGTGGAAATGTTTATAATGAAGCATAGGCCCATTATAAGTCCGGCGGCAGAATTTTTAGTCGATGAACCAAGTCATATATTCCGAGAAACGTTCCCGAGCGAATATAATCTTCGCCGGCAGCATATTTAAAAAATTACTCTCCGGTTTATTTCCACAACGAATCCCCATTTTTATTTTGAGCCTTGTTTTTGTTCCGAGGAATATTTTCGATAAATCTCTGCGTTCAAATCCGTCCACTATGACCGTTAAAATAAAAGGGATGAAAAATAAATTAAAAACGACTCATTCGATTCATCTCTTCGACCACCCACCGATATGAGAAAAAATGTCGGAAATAGAAAGAGGGAGGAATGATTTGGGTGTCACGAGAGGCGGAAGAAGGAATCGCATTAAATAGCCAGTGAAGCTGGTGTTAAGCAGTGATTCGCGATTAAAATCGAGGAAGAAGGAAGATGAGTGAAATATGTCTATATACAACACGTAGGATGCGGGTAGCAAAAAACATATTTCTGCTCTTCTACTTGTATATGCTCGTATAATATTATAGGATGACTTGTAGACTAAAAAATGTTTCCACTCATCTTTAATTTTCATTTAATATGTTTGTATACTATTATTGGATGGCCAGAGCGTATTCCTATTCAACTACCTGTCCATGGTTGTATGCCATTATTCGCTGACTGCTCCAATGTAAAGTAAAATTGCAATGAACTGCATTACTTCCGTAAATAAATTCGTTTTTAACTTAATCGTTAACCTTAAAGGATTTTGATTTCAGCAGAAACTAAAGTCATCATTTGCTCAACGCTTGAATTTTTTTCCTAGGCAAATAGACCCAAAAGTAGGAAGCGATTACATTTCTCCTAGCATTTTCCCGAAAACTTTTGACATTCACTTAGTCTTTCCCAAAACCTTCGTTTCCAAAATTTTTAATAGCAAAATGAATAACATAGGTAAATTTTGATTCCAGAAAACGCCGAGTTTCTTGAAAAGTAGACCCAAATACATCAGTTCGAACAAAATCGTAATTTGTTCCCAATTTTCTTGAAAGTACAACTTTCTTATTTTCCTTCGATTATGGCACTATTTAACTTTGATTTAACCACAGTATGCAGGAATTGATTTTTACTATATGATGAATATCTTCCAAATAAGTTTTTGTCAATGTTTGTCTCTCTCCGTCTACAAGTCGCGACAGCGCGCGCCATTTTCCAGTAAAGAATACAAGGGGATTTACGTGGTCTTTTCATGACGCCCAATTAGCTATAGTACATAAGAAATTCGTTTAAAGATACGTTTGATGTCTGAAAACTAAGGCTGCATCTTCGTTTTTTCTTTTTGCTCGAATAATAACAATAAGAATAGTAAAGTATTAATTACCTATTTACCGAATGTAAGACCGGGTGTTATATAAATTTCGCTCCTAAAGACGCCTTAGGATATACTTTTAGGTAGGCTTACTTTTTCAAACAAAAAAATCGACATTTATACAAGTACCAAGATTAATAATTTAAAAAAATATTTATGCCAACATCGCTTTATAAGCGAATGAGTTCGTCGTGTTTTTCAACGGACGAAAGAAATTAGTCCGTCTTAATTGGGGTTATATTTAATTAAATGACAATTTCTTACTCCGACTCCATGATAAATACTTTTTATCTTGCGCAGTTTTCCTACAACGGTTCATCAAACACACTTGTGATAATTTTCTCCATTTTTCTTTATTTTTCGTCAAGTTCATTTTGTGAATTACGAGAAACTTGGCGGTTATGCTGAATGGTGACGCACATTGAACTGGCTTCGGTCAACATATGGATCAATATCATCTAACCTAAATACTAAATAACTTATCAAGTAAATACGATGACAGGGCAAGACGAAAAGGAAAGGAAAATCGTAAGAAATCATGATAGGTCTTACTTTCGGGGAAAAAGGTAATATTAAGTGATTTATATTTAGTAAATTCCTCACCGTTAGTTAATTTTTTACTAAGACGAATTTCCGCAAAGTCCACATCAGTTTCTTACACCTTTAATCCGTTCCATAGTAGACCAGAAAATCGTATAAAAATAAGACTAAAGGGGAGTGATAAGACAAAATCCCGGAAGGGAAGAAATTAAAAGTGGAATGAATATCAACATCCAGAAGGAAGTGATAAAAGCGGAGGATGAGGGTGGTCTGCAGCGGAAGTGAACTCGTAAAGTTCGGCGGGTTTTTTTAGAGGGAAATCGCGGCAGAGTGTATGCACTGAGGATGGGGCAGCTGTTAGAAGGGGCAACGCTATGCGCTAAAGAATAGGGAGAGAGTTAAGTAGGAGTGGAACATTCGTGGAAAAATAATTGATGCTCTCAGTAAACAGCGGAGCTAATTCCTATTACCTAGATTATCCTTCGAGACTCAAAAGGTCAAACTGTTGAATAGCGTTAATGCTAAATAAGAAGATTTTTAAAGACATATGCCCAGGTTTATTAAGAGCAAACGATATATACTTTAATTAATAATTAAATTGATAAATCCAGCCGGCCGCGATAGGTCCCAGGTTCGGATCCCAGATGACCGGATTTCCCTATTACGGAATGGTTGGTAGTGTTCGATTTTCCCTTTATCTAGAGTTGGCAACAGAAATAAAACTCCTCCTGTAATATTCATCAAGGATGATGATCATTAAAAGCGATCAGAAAACAAAAGTAACTTCGTAAGATTTCAATTGATTTGAGGCCATTTGATTCTATATGTGATACGATGGAAATACACTATCAAATGCGATCTGGGGTATGTAAAACAAATGGAATCATACTTTAGCATAAAAACCAACAATGGTCCAATAACTCAACCATCTTCCCTTCGATGACTTTTTCACCAAACCTCAGAGGCGCAGGGAGAGGAAAGAGTATATAGATTTGTGTAGTTGGCTTCCATCCAAACCACTTTCTTTCCAAAAGAACTGGTAAGCTGAATACCAATCAGTCTGTCATACTACTATCATGGTTTAGCATAAAAAGTCCACGAAATTTAACCGAGCAATGGACCGACAGATGTAACCTTAACATGAATCACGAGAAACTGAGATTAAACAGCATTTGCTGATAGATTTATGTGGCTCTGATTGCGAATTCACAAATTAATATTTTCCGTTGTTAGATTTCCTTGAGTTGACTTAGAGATTTTGTCACCACTAGACCAATGCAAAGTTATTCCTATTTCCGTAAGATATGGCTGAATTGCTATTCTCCTTAAGAAGTTCGATTACTTAAAACGCAATGGATTTATTCTTCAATCGAAATTATTCCTCAAACGAATCAAAAACCATTTCCCAAGAGCATATCCCAACTTACTAAGGTTTACTTAGAAGATAAGCGGACGGCATTGTATGTAAAAATAGAGGTTTAGAGTGATATATACTTTTATCCAATTTAATTCAGGTAAATGCGATGCACAACACGAGGAAAATTCCCTTTCAAGTAAAGTGTTTCCTCATTTGTTTACATGAATCATTTATGATACTCAATTCGATTGCCAAGAATTCCTTGTTACAGAACAACTTATTGAATATCCATTCGAGAGATATGAAGAGTGTTTATCGATGGACTGCTTTTGAAGATTGAATATAATTTAAATTTTACAATAGTATGCCTAAAAAAACTTGTGGGGTATTTTCTGAAGAAAAAATAATTTGAGAACTGAGCTTTTTTGAGAGAGCAGAAAAGAGTTTGACGGTAGACGAGATGAAATAACTAATATTACGTTAAAATCTTCTGCTTTATTTTGCATAAAATATTAGGATAATATGTCACATAATTTTCGAATAGTTTAAAGAATTAACGACGAGACTAACGCGACAGAGTTTTATGCTAAACATGTATAAACACTTAGTTGAGATGGAAATGATTTTATTATTAACAACGAGTGAGAGAAATGAGCAGAAAAGATTTGGACGAAACATGATGATGAAATAATTCCTATTACATCGTAAGGAAAATATGTTCGTGATTACTGTATGGCTTACGGAATACATGTTGACATTAGTTTAAAATTATTTAGTTTTTAGCAACAAGCGTTAGAAGTGTGTGTTCATATAATAGCAGAGTACATTAATTTCATAGCATAGTTCTGCAAACGATATATTGGTAAATTACTCTTCAGTCCATTAATCTACGAAATAGATTGGTAAATGATCAAATATACGAATACATATTCAGAAAAACAATCCTCTAATTATACAGTGGGTCTTATAGGATTATAACAAATGGTTTGAGAAAGAAGGAGTACGTTAGATCTAATCATGACTATGAACCCTTCGTTTCATTCAAATGGGCACCTACCAAATTAAAGCTCGGTATGAGTTGTATAAATCAAATAAAGTGGCAATAAAAGACCGGTAATAACATGATTTCTTGGTTCGCTGCACCGCAGCAATGAGTCACTGAGAATCGCAACGCACTGCAAAAAGAATCCCCGACTAAAGCTCTCAACCGGACGTACGTCATTCCTAACGAGAGAATTCGTTAGCGGGATCAAAGAAATGGGGAAATTAGAGAGATAAAAAGAAACGAGGAAGGGGAGAGAGAGTGTATGGCGGTTGAAGCATGGCCTTCCGAAAATAAACAAATCCATCGGAGGTTATCCACAGAAGGCTCCCCTTTCTCTCACCAAAACCCTAAGTTTCCTTTCTCACTTGCACTCAGAGGCCTCCCGCAGATCCCAGACATCCTAAAATCCCTCTTTTTTCGTCGCTCCCGCAGTGGGAGGGAGAAATGTACCCTCCTCACACTAAGCCGGATGCTTACCAATTAGCTCATCCCTATCTTCTGGCCTCACTCGAAATTCAAAATACGGTGCCACTGCAACAGCTAAGAATAAAATTACGACTCTGACCTTTAATGGCGGCATAAGGGGGAGTCGAAGACGGTTTGAAGCAAAGTTTAATTCCGCCCGATGCCAAGATAGGTGCGAGGAATTGAATTTATCACGCGGCTTATTTGTCACGTCCGTCCGACGGAGAATGAATGTAACTCGGGAGGTTTTTATCCGCAAGGTGAGATAATTGCGGCCGAAAACTTATGTCGAGAGCGACTTAGGAAAGCATCGAGGAATAGTAGCGTCGGTTATAAAGAGGAGCACGTGCGAAAATAGAGATGTTTTGCAGCTGGTCTGAATCCATTGAAATAGGGAGGCTTTTCAAGTACATCTATCACATTAGCCTCGATTGCGATTCCGCGAATTTGGACGAGTGACAATTATCGGCCAACTGGCCGAGTGCGCCAAATGTAAACAAATTTCTGAAAGCGAATCGCAAGATTAATGGATGCGAGTTTCGAAAATAGTAGACAAGAAGAACAAGGATAGATGTAGGAAAGTTTGGCAGCGAAATGAGAGAACTTACATATCGTTCGCGGTGAATCGCCTAGTACTACAAAAGAAATAACAAATACCACTTAACTTTTTTCTCTCTGACATATCAACTTTCGTTGATTGATTATTGAATTTGTCTTGAATTAATTTAATGATCCTCTCAGTGGAAAAAATTCAGAGAACTGAGGATATTTTATCGTAGAATTTAATATATGTTATATTATATTGCAATAAAACATATTGTGGTGAATTATTACGAAAAAATATCCACAATTCTATAAATGTCTTCTCCATCACTCCCAGATATACGTTGATAGCTAAAAGATATTAATTATCAAAATGATTAGATTAAAACCCCGGGGTAAAAACTTGAAGTAGAAATGATAGAAACGGAATGAAAGAAATGAAATGATCCATCGAAAGAGATTAATCAATAGTTCGTTTACCTTCAGCAATAACTTAAGAAAGATTGTCCAGAAAGTGTTGCCAAAAAGATTTGGAAGAATATCAAAGGATGGTAATGAAAAGTCCACAGACATACACTTAAATGCGATGTATAACATGGAAGTTATATCCATATCAATGTCAATAGCTTAATCTATTTCAATATTTCCACAACGTGAAATGATCGGTCATTACGGAAACAGAGTGTTCAATATCGATCTTGCAATAGCCAATGAGTAGGATTTAATATAGGATGATTTTATCTTTAAGTAATTGCGAACATCTGAAATAGGCTAATTTCCCATTTATGCCTATGATAGAAATAAATGACAATTATTTGAAGTGGACAATTTCAATTTAACACGTACTTCCGGATTAATTCATGCCTCCAGAATCAATAAAATCTAACAAAGACAAAATAGAATTGGAGATGCTATTTAAAATAAAAGTATTAATTCATTGCTACTAAATTTAAATCAACTGAAGGCGACACTGAATCTCCTCTCTCAATCGAAATATATTTTTTGATTTTATTAAATGAATCCTAAAATCCCCATTTTAATTGATTGAATGAGTCCTTATTAAATGATTTCTTACGTAGTCAATTCCCTCCAACTACTAGCAGTCTTTTAACTGCGATACCACGTATATCAGCATGAAAACCTCACTCCGACTTATAACAAATGATTCTCTTCGGTGATAATTTTAGTCACCGCTTTGATTACTTTAAATATCAATGTAAACTGTGGAGAACCACGGAAAGGATCGTAAACTCTTCAAATCGACGAATTTTATGTTCCCAAAGGAGAAAGCTTTAAAGTTCGCAATCATATATACAAGGAAGAGGATGCTTCTTTAAACTATTGACAACCAAACAATCCCCATTCTCTTCGTTTCCAAAGACTTCCGCTGCTAGTCTTAGTCCTTCGTTTAACAAGGTGATTTTTTCCAATTAACCACTTTGGCATGTCCTCCTGAAGGGCCATCAACTATATAAAAATCGTCGCACTCATAAAGTACGCGCATAGAGCCACTTTGAAAGGCAAATAAAACTCCCCTTTCCTTAGCTCCGTCAAAATAACGATACCTACCGCCATAGGGATCCATAATTAGAATGCGAGGGGACCAATTAAAAAATATCGCCCAGTTAAAAAAAATAACGGGCTGCTTAAATCAACTGAATTAAGGCTTAAGGGATCGAGGAAAAACACAGCGTCCCCCTTTCCGATTCATTTTTCTATCTCGTTCATATTTTAATTCTCGCGGTTTAACGAACCCGCTAATTAAGCGGAAGGAGAGTTAATTTTGGTCGGGTCCATGGGGATGTGGAGAAGGAGGGAAAATATTGCAAAAAAGGGTCGTTTCATTATTACTTAGAGAGCATGCTGAGCAACCCCTTCCACCCACTTTGAGACACCCCTGACTTACTCCGTTCCATTCCCCTGACTTCTTCCCCCTCCTCATATCCTCAACACCATTTGGTCCTAAGCCAAACACTCAGGGTGGCCTTTCAGAGAAACCACCTATAACACGACCCTTCAACAACTACCCATACCACTCTCCCTTCGGTGGGAATGCCTCCTCATACCGCACTATAGTAAAAAACTCGAGTGCACCACCCATCCCGTGCTCTTTACTATATCGAAAAACAAGCGAGGTCTCAATGCGTGGGATCAGACGATTGGAATCCGATGAGACATTTTCGAGGCAAGAAACAGAGTTGACCGTTTGAAAGGTTGCGCTATTATCTGTAACATTATGAATGACAAATTATTATTTTAATACTCATTTCATCTCAACTGATTTGTATCGTGAAGAATCTATATATTGTGAGAAGTTAATATGCGCATAAAAACTAAAAATATTTTAAACATTTCATAAAATTTTATAAAGTTTTGATACTGCACACACTTAGAGACTTATGGCATATGAAATTAACTCAGACTAAGTTTTAAGTCCCTATTTTACCAGCATTAGAATTTGAACTTTCCCGGTTTATTGCTATACGGCAACCCTAACATTGAGCGATACCGATTCGTATATCTTAAATGGGCGATATGTGAAATGTCAGGGTTAACAGCAAACTGAATATCCCCAAAAAAAACGGACGAGAAATAAAAGTTTGACGGGACCGGGAATCGAACACGGGATCTTCCTCTTTTTGGGGGGTTGCCTTATCCGACCAGAACATTTTCTTAAACCGTTTGGGGAACATTTGTAGGCAAGGGAAGGTATTGTTTCGTCAAAATTGAATTTGCTTCGTCTAGACGACTGCGTGGAAATATTCTGGGTCTACATTTTCTATACTCGATTTTCATCTTCTATTTACCTAGTAATACTATCACAGATATCAATCCTTTCAAATATAACAAAACATCAAGACTGAACGAAATTTAAAAAATATCGGAAAACATCATTTTAGTTACGACTTTCATTAAGGTATTAATCCCTTACTCTTTTAATATTCAATTTAAGGTTTAACGTAAAAATTTCATGTATGAAAAGGGAACAAATAGTATGAGGATCAAATTTTTATTTGGGCTTCCAAAATGAACTTATAAAATCTTGGCATTCGGTAGCATTATATTATTTACTCATATCAATCATGAATAAAGCAGTCTAATGAACAACGGAGTTCATTCTAAGAGAAAATGAATTTTATGGAATTAAAAATTGTGCATCTAATTCTTAGAATTATTGAACCATACAATGATTTCTACTTCATGCATAGAAAGCAGTAATTTAGGAGTAAAATACAATACGTTTAGATTTTCATTGAAATTTTCCGAATACGAGTACATTAGCATTACATAGAACAGCAAAGAGAAGAGAAAGAACGATGAAAATAATGCACCACTTTCCAAGTTTACCGATTTAATAAAATACACGGCCTGAGTTGAAATCTTATACCCAGATTAAAACAGCGCAGCCTACTGCTTCCGCTTCACGTCGATACGAAACCGAATATAAAAGAGTTTAAAAGTGGCTCTGACCTAACCTATTTCGAAAAAATTTTATATTTAATTAAGGGAAAATAATTCGATGCAAATAGTTCCACTCTTTCAGCGTCCTCATAGCGAAATCTCAACCGGACGTTTACCTCATTCGAATTAAGCCTCCGCTAGTTCCAATCCCAGCGATAAAACGGGTCGACATCCACCGGGATGGTTTACATTAATTAGAAAGATAATGATTCGGACTTTTATAGACTCCTCTTCCTGTCCGTGGAAGCAATTACTGCGGGCCCTTATAATGCCTCGCTTTTATCTTCATTTTCCTTCCTTTTTATTTTCCTGGGAAGAAGAGTGCTTTCCACGTCTCCGAGTAGTTTAAACGTCGGATTTACTGCTCGATCCACGACGACAAGAGTTTTATACGCTCAGATAAGGAGACCTAGGAAAGATGTAGGAAAAAATTATAGAAGAAAGAGAATGGAAGACTGGCTTCGTTCGCGCCGCAGAACGGAAATTTTTTGATTGACGATGTTTCTGAAAATGAAACTGCGAATCTGGCAGGGTTCCATTCCTAAGAAGCAGGATGTTTGAAACTAACTAAAATTAAAGCTAATGGGCTTGTAAATAAGGCGACGTCAAGGATATGACCCAAGACGCGCCTCTAGGAGGAGATGGAATAAAAGGTGGAGAGGGAAATTAAGTCTAGATGCCGTGTTTGGATAAATCGGCAGTGTTTTATTTCCCGATCCGGCGGTAGTTTGGTGTAAACAATAATAACTCATCCGAAGGGAAAATCAGAAATCTGGAAATGCTCGGAAAACAAGTTCCTATAAATGAACCGGGAACGCGGTTAAAATGTTAATCAGCCGAATGGAGTCCGAGTATAAACTGAATGGGTAATTATTTACTAGAGATATTAAACTCCGGTGAAATTTATACTTCCTTGAAACTTTGTTAATTAAGGCTAGAATCCGAGGATGAAATGAAATCGATAAAAATAATTGAAAAGAGAGCACTCGGAAGTTTTATTAGCTCATATATAGGAGGTTCTAGACGCAACGAGTTTATTTATAAATTCAACAGCTGCCTGCGAAAGTTATTAGCGTCCGAGGATGTTCCTCATAACTCTGTGATAAAACTGGAAATCAATTAAAAGTCGAGAGCGTATCCTCTCCTTGATTTCTAATTAATACAGTTTCAATTGAAAACGAAACGGAGAGCGGGAGAGAAGGTAGTTTTCGGAGATATTTAATCCTCATTTATAGGAAAATGTATTTCGGTCAGGGAATAAAGTGGACTCTAACGATGGAATGATTAAAGAGGATCCTGCAATTAAAAGACCCTATTTTCTGAAAAAAGAGATATCGACATCGAAAGAAATTTCAGGCAAATAGAATTTATTATCCGAGTGGTAGTCGTTTGTAGAATTAGAAAGTCAAATTCCCGCTTATTACTATTCAACAAGGCGGCCGCGAAGCAGCGGTGATTTTATGCGATTCCATTAATACGATAAAAATGCAAATAAATGCTTAAAAGCTCCCGACTCAGTATTCGCTAATATTTTCGAGAGCTGGTTTCAGGTAAAAGCTAAAAAAGATACGAGATTTTTACACTGCCTGAGATATTCCGCGACATTCTTCTGCGATTATAAATTATGAAAATGTTATCGCTATTATTCGAAAAATGTGTTTGCATAATTTTGTTTCGCGTGGAGAGGACCATCGAGTCGCTTCAGCAGGCATCTTAGGACTAAAACGTAAGTAAGTTCAAATTAATTGCCCCTCGAGCCATTAAAAAATAACTTGTCATTCCGGCGACGAGCACATTGCGCATGATTGATGACGTATCAACTTGTTGAGAGGAATTAAGTTTGAATGTTCGAACGGCTGACGTACGCTTGGACTCATACCAGACGACGCAACAAGTAACATGTACCCGAGTTTGTTAAGCGATGCTGGAAATCACTGTTTTGCTTGAAATGCTACCCGATGCAGCCTTTTCATTCTTCGCTGTTATTTACGCAGGGAAAAGGAGATAGAGTGTTCGGGGCGCGATTCATTGCCGCTTTTGGTCTCCGAGTAGTTTGTCTGGCGGGCGAACAACTTTTCTCTACTATGCCCCGAAGGGACGACGACGTGTTTCCCGGGAGCCTCCGTGTTCGCTACCGACATAATACGAGTCGCGGTGAGTTTTAAGAGAGCTCGTCCGCTTCTTCACTTCCAACCTCTTATGCTTCCCCTCATAATTGTCGGCCTCAGAATGTTACAAACGCACCATCAATTACGTCTCTCGCAGGACCGGAAAAGACGGAACAAGTTGTCTCCGGAAGGTGTAATCTGTCCCAAGGCATTGCATGAATATGGAATCGAGAATAAAATTTCCGAGTCTTTCTTTGTATCGAGATTTTATTTTTGTTAATTACCTAGTTTTATCTCCGTACTCAAGTTTATCTCTAATACTTGAGCGGCGTTATACTACCCTCACATATTCCAAAACACGTCATTTAAGAATTATACAGAATAATCAATTCAACAAAAAATCCCTTATGGGTCTTGAAACATTTAAAACGCTTTATAATCACATCCGAATTAAATTTTTTCTTTCAGTCTTCTTATTACTAACAAAATAAACAAAAATAATTTTCTTCATTTATTTTTATATTTAAGATGATGAATGACGTAAGGCTGTGGGGCAAAAGAACAGAGAGCAGAATGAAATGTTTGAATTTTATCTATTTATATTTATGGATAAATTACATTAGAAAATGTTCTCACCGGAAACCATTTCTCATAAAAAACCAATAATTCTCAATTTATGTACACCTTAAAAGAGGCCATTTCACAATGTCTATCCTGTACTTTTAAGATAATGAATTATCACATTACTCGTTTTCTCCTCGAAAATTCGACATCCCTTTCCACCTACATATTTATTTCCATCTGTATCTTGAGAACCATTTTATAACGTTCGTTCCTCAGGGACAACTATATTTTCTCCATTTCAAGTTTTGTAGAGTACAACATTCAAATGGAATAAATTATTTCCAGAACACCATAAAATTAATATTGATTAGCACTTCCATTAGCTATTCATACAGAAGCAAGTTTTTTCATGTAAGTAATGAATCTCCGGATACTTCCGTTTCAGTTCATTTATATTCTCGATGCAATTATCCAGTTTCATCGAGAAATTTATTATCACGCACTTTAAAAAAATATAAACAAAATGAATAAGAAAAATGTAGAAAAAATGGCATGTTCTTACTAACAAAGTAATATAAAATTGAATTTTTATTTTTGATTGCATTAGTCCGTCTCAAAAAATTGTTCAGTTTTTGATTAATATTCTAGGATATCATAAAGAGAAGATGTAAAGATTTAGTAGGGTAAATTCCTTGGAATATTACCTCAAAGAAAATGTGCAATCTTTTCGAATGTGTATATTTCCCTAAATTTTACATTTCCAAAAATGATGAAAATCTAATTCCAAGAGGGATAAATATAATAGATGTAATTTATTTTTTCGGCTATTCTCGAATATTGAAGAAGGCATTTGTAAGCAGTTTATGAATTTTATTTAAAGATACTTCTCTTCAATAACCTGTCCATATGATAATTGCAAGACAGAGAAAGGTTTGACACTACCATAAAATTCCTATGCATATTTTGGCAAGAGTATACATAAGTTTTTTACTGATCTTAGAATTAAGTAATGGAAATTAGTAAACAAACGAGTGATGACTCGCAGATATCAACATGTAGATTGTTATGATCCATTCGTTCAGACGCGAATCGTAAAGAATTTCAGACAAAACACAGCCTTCATTTACGTCGGCACACTTTGCTCGAACACAACACGTTTATTGGAGTCCCTTAAATCATGAGGAGCAAACAACGTACGCCGAAATCGAGTTTGGAGCTGTATACGAAATTTCGAGAAATGACACTAAATTGAGATATGGGCAAATTTGAAGAGCGAGAGCATTTAGTTAAGTTACATTCAAAGAAAAGAGTAATATTTGTAAATTGCAAACATTTCTATGTCATTTTATATTACTCATACGAGAGAAAATATCAACAAAATAGTCTGAGGTTTAACTTTCCGTGAAAAAGATCAGAGGATTTTAAACAACATGCGACAGTATTTCTTATTTAAATCATTTGTTTTCCTTCCACTAACCCCTCCTCCATTGCAGATTAAAGAGACGAAAGAATTGAATTCAACGGAACACTTTTGGAACAATTTCTTTTTTTCTTTTAAGTCTTTGAAAAAGTTAAACATACTTCCTAAAGAATAATTGACACGAATAACTAGGATTCGAACTTGGGTCTTCCACCTCCCTCGCGGATGCTTTAATGCTTCCCGATCCTATTAGAATATTTCTATGTTTTTTCCTTTAAGAATTTTCCTAAGTATACACCCTTACGTGTAATGTTACCTTTCATCTTTTACCTTAATTTCCGAAGCTGTTTGAGAATAGATTGCTTAGCTAAATCAATATCCTGGACAGAGGAAGATCACGGGTTCGATACTCAATTCCGTCGGACTTTTTTCAAGTCGTTACTTCGGATTTTACCTTAATTATTCCTAACCAAGGCTAATATTTATCGATATATCATTCTCAGAAACTGAATGTATTCTTAGAAGTTAAACTTCCGAATTATTCAAGAAACATCGAAAATAACTAAATGAATCTACTATGTGATTTACATCCTCACTTTCCATAATTGAAAAGAGGATTTTGTTCGGTCATATTCCCATTGCGTTCATTATTAATCGCTTGAGCAGATTTCAGATAAGGAGTGCTTTCCAGAAATAAACCAAGGTACAAATAGATAACTAACGTAAATAATACAGAAAATAAACAATAATTGAATTTAAATGTCTTATTGAAGTAATTATTAATGTGTGTCCACCAAAAAACAATCTCTGCGAGTAGCGATTAAAATCAGAGATCTGCAAAGCAAGAATGTTCCAATTGCGAACAAAATCATCAGCGCACGCATATATGTGATAAAAACACAGATCTTTGCCAATCTGTCTGCATAGAAATAAAAAGCATGAAAAAAAGAACATCTGCGTTCTTCCATTGACCCGATTTATGGAACTTAAAGATAGCCCCTTCCAAAAGGGATGTATTTCGATAAGGAATTCGAGAAAAAAGAAAAAGGTTGCAAACATGAATAATATGCGAGTGAAAAGAGTAGCGTGAGAGGAGCGATGGAATGTTAGGGCCCGCATTCTCACCGCTCGACGAATAATTTACAGCGCAGAAGGACACGCGCCCTCGAGGAAAGCTCAAGATGCTAGAAATAATACACGTATTATTACACCGAGAGGTGTATGTACATCTTTGCCGGTATGTTGTTATCACGATAAAGGGCTTCTCTGAGAACATACCTGTATTTGAGAATATAATTAATTTTCTTGACCATAGTTACGTTTGAGCGGTGATCGAACACTACAAATCAAGAATTAAGAATATGTGCATCATTGCCGGAATTTCTGTTATGTTTTTACCATGACGACGGTCTTTTGCGAGAAGTAAATATTCAGACGTGTCTATAGTTAAGAATATTAATACGAAGTATCGTGAATTTTCTTGAACACAGCTGGGTTTAAAAGGTAATCTAACTCTATAAATTAAAGATTAAATTTAAATTTCAATGTTGTTAAAGTCAAAATAAGATTTCATGCATAAAAAGTTACATGTTCATTGAAAAGAGGTCCGTGATGTTACTCATGATTGTGAAATTCTGATTTAACTGTCGTCATAAAATATTTTTTGTGTGGGAATCTACGTGAATTAATTTCCTATCGTGAAAAAAATAATTTAATACAACAATCTAATGTCATTTAGCTCGTGTCACTTGGTTAACGAAATATCCCTCAACAGTTTCATGCCACCTCTGAAATATATATTCTTTTTTGCGTATGTTTTGCGACTCCAGCATAATATTTTAGGGTGATACTACCAATAAATATCGACCAACGATCAGTTTTTATCGACCTATTTTCATGTATAAACACATACTTCCGTGGTGTAAGGCTATTAAATATTATTTAACATTTATATAGATTTAAGCTTTGGAGAAGTGTTTCCTTTACTGATTAATTTAGTTTCTTACTTTCTTTACTTTCGAGAAGACTTCACCGAAAAACCAAAAGGGACAGAACGGAATCCCGATTTCCTCTTTCCTTTTTTACTGATCATGTTTTAAAAAAATCTTTAACGTACGACCGATTATAGAGAACAATATTATTAGCAACTTGAGATAGACATTACTTTAGTTGTACTATGGAATACTGGAGTACATTAACTACGATCGAATGATATTCAATGTACTTGGATGGATAACCCAATTTGTATGAGCTAAGATTTTGTTGTCTATTGTATCGTTATGGAACAGTAACGATTGCTGCATATTTGTCATCCTTCAACTGTGAAAATTAATACTCAAGGAACAAAATTAAATACATTATATAAGATAAATTTAGCCAGAAATAAGACGTACCGAGTTTAGTCAATAAGACAAACAAGGACTTCCAACCTAAAATAAAATATTGAATTGAAGCAAAGAAAAATTTAAAATCCTGAGAATCATAGATATTTGAAATATGCTTAGCCAGAAAATAATATTTAATTATTTCAATTAAATTTAAGGACCTCTTTAAAGAGATTCCTGATTTAATAATAATTTTCATTCCTGGATTCTCAGCGATAATACAATGGACAATCCATTTCATGAAATAAGGGATTTTATTTTACGTAGTAAGGGTTTTTGAAAACACGAAAACGGAGAAAAATCCCCGTCGGGCAATCCGCCATCAGAAGTCCCCATAAAACAAAAGGTGTTTAACCTCTTAAATCATTCTGGCTCATTACACCAATCCGAAAATCAATTCCAGTCTTCCCATTACTTATCTCGGGGATTGTGGAGGAAAGTGAATCAAAACTTTTCCATATCTCCCGCTAATCTCGGAGGGAAAGCCTGCATTTAAAATCTCATTAGACCTAGTAATTGTCTCGAGAAAAAAATATATAATCCTCCAGACATGACCGCTATCGTCCGAGACCTTTCCGTATCCAGGTTTTCGTGATCAATTGTAGGAGAAGAGGAATGGGGCACCCCTTCAGTTTGATTGATGGATGTATAATTGCAGGGCTTCTGTGCGCGATGCTAGCGCCACGGAATCGAAGCGGGGGAACTGAAAAAGTGTTTGTTTGGGTGGAATGAGGCGTGGGTGGGCGAAGTTGGAGATGAGAAAGGATTTAATGGCAGGAAGATTAGTCCGTTTCGATTCTTCGGAGAGGAAATAAAAAATACAATATTTCTGCTGCGGAACGAGTGACTTATTAAGGTGGGAAGCCTAATATGCGGTTTGATTCCCTTTTCGCGGCGCTGTTCTTTCGATGGTTTGAAGAAAATATATTTCCTGGGGTTTCCGTGATGCTAAGAGTGTCAGAAAGGCATTTGATGAGGCATCACGATTCCCATTCGAGGAATCTACTCGGCGAATAAAAGACTGCTTTAGATAAAAATCTAACAAGTAAGTCAAGGAGGGTGTAGATGAAGCGCATCTTAATGAACTCAACCTGACTAATTACATAATACTGCTACTAGGAAAGTAATAACAATCTTAGTAAGAGATCGTCTTGTCATCCTGGAAATATCCTGTTCACAAAAAGTTATCAGGTCTTTTATACATATAGGTATAAATATAAATTCAGTATATTCTCCGTTTGGAATTGACCTATACGCAGACTTAAGATATATTCAAATAGTTTAACCTCTCAATTTAATTAATAAGAGTATGGTCTCAAAAAGATCGTAAAGACGTCATTGTCCTAAGAAAGTACACGAGGCATTAGGTGAAAAAATAGATTATCAAAAATGTCAGCCTCTACCGTCAAAAATCCTTACTACCACAATTAGTACAAAGAAACAGCCTTGCACATGGGTATATAGGTGAGTATTGAGAAACTAATTCCATTATATCACGAAATCAAGAGTTCACCCATCTGACCACAGGATCGTGCGTAAAAATTATTTACTCGAGAAAAATTATAGTGACTTGAAATTGGATACATTATTAAGAGCGACTGATAATAATTAATAGAAACTCAAATTGTAGCATATTGGTTTATGCAGTATATATATATCCCTTTGGAAGTAGGTAAACCTATAGAATTATAACGAAGCATTCTCTTGGCACACCACAATAGTTCGTGCATATGTAACACAAATCTTAATCCGCTCATGACCTGAAATGTGGGACAGTCCTAATTGCTCTCTCGTGCCGTCTAATCCAATTGCCCAAAGCAAGGAAGTTTAATTAGATTTAGCAATCAATGGCTTAAAAATATGCCTTTAATTATATAACGCTAACTACAAGTTGGTGGGCAAGAAAACGAGGTCTCATACTATGGCTCTTAACTTGAAAAAATATAATCGACAAATATTCCTTTCCTTTTGTGAAATTCTTTAAGGCATTGCGAGAAAAACGGAATGGATATGGACCAATTTATCGTGCGGGAAACTGTGGATCCTTCCATTTGAGTTGCGCCGATCAGATCGTGGTTTTCACTCACCGTTCTCAGCTTCGCGAATCGTCGTTCTCCTTCGCAGGTCCAGAGGTGCACGTGCATTCCATCGCGGCTTCTCCACTGCAAAGAGAAAGGATTCATCACATTTAAGAGGCTGGATCTGTATTTAAAATACGCGTTGTTATCAATCTCTCTACGACTGATATTTTTCCAGTTCCTTAAGAACCAGAAGTTGCACTACAACACATATAAATTGATATATTATACTAATATTTGCTTAATAAATTTAGAAAAAGCGCGTTTGCAGAGGACGTAATCGCTATTATGCAACTTCCCCGCTACTTCGACCGATCCGAAAATTAAAGTAAAATAGATGCTAGAACAAGTCATTAAAAGGAGTCATCCTTTCTGCGACGCGCGATAACAAAAAAGTATAAAGACACCCCCTTCTGCACGTCGAAAGGTACAGGGTATCTATGTTGAATACGATCTTTATCAAAAAAAAATAAGTTTTATCAATCTGCCAACGACTGATATTTGATATTTATTTATTTGGTTACTTATTGACATTTGATTTGCAACGCATGTAAGGCTTTTTACCGTAAGCTTGAAGGCTTCCTTTATTTGCAAAAGTGAATTAAAAATCAAAGAAACATTAAATAACTCCCTCATTTTATTCTTTAAAATTTGTTTTACATTTGATATTACGAGAATTTTAGCGGAATATTCCACAATTTATGAACTCCGCGTCCCTTTAGGAACTAGTGTCATTTCCAAAGAATGCATTGGAGGAAAAATGTCTTATAGGAATTAATTTTATCACCTAAAATAATGTTCATTATTAAATGGATGTTTATGTCTTATTTGTCATGTGTGGTGGCGGAGCGAGAGAAGCTGAAAGTCGAAAGAAGAGGTCTCCAAAGGCGACCAAATCTATATCTTGGTCTATAAGGTGAGACCTTATAGCATTTATAGACATACTGATAGCCTTATAGCATGTATAGACCAAGATTTTATGTATAATCCAAGTGGAGTTTCGTTGCACATACACATCAGGAAAGGAGGATGACTGTTTTATCAAGAGTTTAGACATTCCATGACTACTAGAGTTATTTTTTGTGCATGATACTTCAATGATGCAACTAACGTATCAAGTTATTAAATTATTAAACATCGCATAGGAAAGAAATATTTATGAAATGTAATAAGCAACAGGAGTTAGTTAAGGATGGATAGTGAATAGAAACGCAAGCAGATAAATAAAATATAGGGTCGCAGAAAATGAAATGAATCTGTGGCAACACGAATTAAACCTCTCGCTTTATAATACCATACGTCTTCCGAAATGAAAGTGGCGTTCTCCTGTGGATAGCTGATTCTAAATAATTACAGGTAAATCATAACTGTAAAAACTTCATTAGTAGAATTACGTGATGAGCTTAGAAAAAAGGATCAACTTGGGGTGCACAAGGCACTATTCACTTTAATAATAATGGTGGGGTGATTCTGCATGTTCCATTTTCTAAAGCCAAAATTATAAGTGCATGCAGTATATGCTGTTGAGTGAAGGAGTACGAAAATATTATTCACGCTGGTTGAATATACGTAATAACTTGGAACACGCTAAGCTAGACGACCGTGCTCTTAATTGTTTTAGGTTATTTACATCTAAGACATGAACGTGCATATCTATTTCTATTCTGTTTTCGATCCAAATTAAATAAAATTAACTGATTTCGTTTCTAAAAAAGCTCAGCACTTGGTTAGCTTGCCTTGATCTTGAATTTGTAATTTTATCAATATTTGCTACCTCAGGCTGACATTTCCAGGACACAAGAACATAAACATGAAGGCAATTTCCTTGTGATATTTAAGCGATATAATGTGCATGCAAAATGGAATGACAAAAAAAGAATCGATTGAGAGATTTTACATCAAGGATTTCCGTCATTGCCTAGCCATGAAAAATATTTCCAAAAATGTACACCATTCGTAGTCTTGTTCAATGATGCTATTCTATGTGTTATCATATTTTCAGAGAAATCTATTATTTCACTTCAAGCCTCTCCATAACCCGCTTGTTGGAAAACAGTTTAACAAACTGCTTATATAGTACATCAAATCTTCCTCTCACGTAACAAAAACAGTTTCCGGAGAATACTCACAACGGAGGGACGTAACAGGTAAACATATCGGCGACAAATGACCTAAATCTCATTTCCTTAATTCACCCTCGTCCGATGGCTTCGCATCCTAAATGCAACCAATATCGATTGCCAGCGAAAGGGGAATTATGAGAAGCGATGAAGAAGAAGCAGGAGATCGCACGGCGAAGTGGTCTTAGCATGTGGAGGGAAGAAGTTCCGTTATCGGTCGATAATGGAAACTAGTTGATGCCAGATTGAGAGTTTAACAGGAAAATAAATTACTCCAAATCGAGCTTAAAGCCTTATCTTTCCTATCCTTCTTCAGGTGCGCCGTTTTAACGACGCAGTATATTCGGTTGAAAAAATTGACTTCAACTCCGAGTGAAGTGTCACTCCGATTCGGCCCTCCTAAATCGCTACATATCATGAGGGAAGTGAGAGGTGGAGAAATTGAGTATTAAATATTCTACCGCTCGAACAATATCGTAAGAAGTCGTAATTGTCGTGCTTACATCGCGTGAGGCTTTGGATTTGAGTGAGTGGCAGATTGCTCAACGGCTTATGGTACTTCGTTCTCGAGTATACGCCATTGTGTCGGACAAATGGGTTGAATTAAGACTGGATACGGTTCGTGAGCATTTGGAGCGGTCGTCGAATATAGATTAATGTCAAAATATATTTTAAATTCCTGCGGATTCCTTAATTCGATTGTTTCTGAGATCATAGAAAGATCATTCATAGATTTTGCATCGCGGATATGACCACAATCAGTGAGTCAGCACGTGGAATAACAATGATCGAAGTACTTAGAAGTAAGTAAATTATAAAACTATGTGTAATAATAAAAAATATCAGAGGTAGATAATAAATCCTTCTGTGAATATATTTGAGTAACTAAATCAGATCTTCTCGGTAAATTTAACTTCTACTATTTCAGAGCCTTCAGAGGATCCTTAAACAATGAAAAACTTTACTATCAAAATATTTATCTTATATTTAATATATTAAAAATATTTAATGTATCAACATAATTAATATATTTGTATATGTATTTATAACATTTAAATCTACTTCTATGCAACTCTTTTATTAGAGACTTTTTTATGTGAACCGTATGAATCATCATAAATGAAAAATAATTTTGGTATCAGTCTTATTTCGGTACCAAATTTTCATTTTCTATATTTTCTCCATGGCGCCCGATAAAAAGAACAGTAATATTGAAATTACATTCAGTATACATACATCTTTATCGAAAACAACAAATAAGCTGATCATTATTTACTCAATACCAGTTGACAAGTACATATTATATTCACTTTAAGAATATTTTTTGAAGGAATTACCTCACGTTAGTCACTCTAGATAAAACAAAGTGAAGCCTAGTAATTAAGGATGAAAAATAACTTCACAGACCTATTGATAGTGTTAACTACGAGATATTTCAACAGATAACCTTATAATCACGTAGATAAAAACGTCGTACAAATAACAGATACTCAAATAATATAAAATACCGATCAAATGCATGACGAATAAAATAAATCACAATTATATTAAGAAATGAAATTAAATTAAATAAAGTCACTTAAATGAAGAGAAATAATAGAAACAACGATATAAAAGGATGTAAAAAATAGTGATAATTCATAGTCATTAAGATTCACTAAAAGACCACAAGTGATCCATACTTCAAGTAATATAAGTAACGAGCACGTAAATTACATTAAAAGAGACAGTTACTCGTATCCAATAGAAATACTCTCCTCTAAGAATCGAACAAAAGCACCCAACTTAGGTTAAAAGACCAGAGATGTAACGGTTCCGAATATCCGAAATTCGTTTTTTATCCGCAGAAAGAGTACGGAAGAGGAATGCGAGAGAGAAGGAAAGGAAAAATGGGGAGAGAGAGAGAAAGGTGGAATGGAGAATGAGATAGTGTGGGAGGAGGAGTCCAACGCGTCACCATCCATAACGCTTCGATCCCGAAGAGAATTGGGAATCCGAAATTCCAAATCCCCGCCCATTCCTGCGTCTTCTCCCACAAGGTGGCAAGGTAGCCGATCATCAAGCCTCCCACTCCAAATTACCCCGTTTAAAAAGAAACCAACGAACATTTCTTCGCGAAAAGAAACTCAACAGTAATCAATAGCGAATTACGCGGCCTTTATTTTTTGGTTCCTAAGGATTTAAAGGAAAGAGAATGCTTATGAAAGTCGTCCTTAAGGGGAAAAAAGCCTATTGTGTGCCTGCGTCTCATTTCGTATTCAAGCTTAAACCTCCATCTCATCTCCCACCCCTTCTCATTGTCGTCCTCCCGCTTTTTTATTTATATTATTTTCGCTTATATTTTTTCCTGCCCATCCTTTCCTTTCTGCCATCAAGACGAAATTCTTCGTCCTCAGCCCCTGTCTCACCCGCACGCATCGCCTTTGCATTTCCTTCACGCTTCTTACCTTCGACCACGCCTTTTTCGACCTGAGCCCGTCAAAGTCCCATCAACTCCTGCTCCCAAACCCTTTTTACCACTTCTCCTATAAGGACGTTCTCGAGCACTAAAATTCCGTCCATTCAGAGGGAATCCAAAAAAATTACACCCGAGTGTGCCTAGAAAATGTAGAATCGAATATAATTTGGCTAATTACAAATGTGGTGTGAATGTCACATTTGATATTTTACTTACACATTATACTAGCTCTGCTGCAATAGTTAATTATTTTCTTAATATTTTATTCTACTTTTACCACAATGCTAGTAATTCGTTAATCACATTTCTTCAAGGAAGGAATTTAGGTAAGAAAGAGTAGATGGTTAAACGAGACAAGGGACATGGGAGAGCCTAAGGAACAAACTTTTTGAACTTAAAAAGTCATCCTTAAATACAAGTCGAACCCAGATCTTTCGTTTTCCGGTAGGATTCTCAAGAATTCGGGATGGAACATCCGACGAAAATAACTCACTGCATGATTATAAGTGATGACTTTAACCTAGAAAAGATTTGAAATAACCTAATTGTAAATTTACCAATATACACTTGCATACATGACATTTACAATTTATTTATTACTTTTAATATAGTTTAATGCATATTATTATGATTTATGCACCGCATTTCATGCGGAAGAGGATGTGACAAACAGCTTGCATTAAAATCTAACTGTGAAGCTCTTATATGGTCACTATCAATCTGCTTCATTTATCATGACAAAAGTGGCATAAATTAAAAGTTAATTAGAGACGGGTTCATACAATCCACAATCGTTTTCTAAAATTATCTTAAACTTGCCTATGGTAGAATTTTATAAAAAATACTTTTAAAAATACATATTAAATAATATAAAATAGGTACCGAAATAATGTTTAAATCAATTTAATATAATTTAATCGTACAAGAATCAATAAATTTTATTTATCAATATCATCAAAAAGAAGGGGAACCTAAAAACGAAATATTATGATCAGATACTTTAAATAAGTATAAATGCGAATAAAACATCTGCGTCTATATAAGAATCAGAGTGAACAGTAGAAGCTCATAAATAAGAATGTTTCTAGTCATTGAAGATAATTCACTGACTACCATTTGAAAGATAACATCATATCATCTTCATATAATAACATAAAAGTGACGTATAACCTCTTCTTGGTCTCTTTTGGAATAATTTAACTTTTTTCTTTAGAGTTAGAAACGAAGAAATAATTCTAAAAATAGACAACCAAACATTGCTTGATATTGCATATTTTGCAGAAATTATTTGCTTATATCTACAAACGAAACAAAAAAATGAAAATAGGGAAGTTTTACTACAGAATGTTGATCCTTTCCTTTATCTGTTTTACTTTACAAAACGAAATGTCGTATCAAATGTTTTCTATGATGTTTACAGATGGAGTATTTCTTATTAATAAGGATTGTTTAAAATTTCATTATGTTTAGGTACCTAGGAATGCATGCATACATACATATATATGCACATACACGTGACTCCCGTAGACTGAAAACTTGAAATCGTATAGCATGGAATGTGCACACTAAAAAGGAAAAACAACAAACTCATGTCTTAATGCAACCAACCAATCTTAACCTTTGGCGGAAGCTATAAGAAATACTCGAGGAACCCCGAATAAGTGCTGAGACTGCACTCCCCTGAGCATTAGGTTATAGAATGGATAGTGACACAATAGTGTAAAAAATGGGCTATGTAATTTAATTACACAATCAATGGAAAACATTAATGCCTATGGCTGAAGTTTTTGCTATTCTACTAGACCCATTAAGGATGCAGTCAAGACCATGAGAACTCATTGATATTTATAGCGATTTAAAACTATTTTCATATCACTAATAATGATGAAATTATTTATTACAATATTTCCATAGATTCAATTAGCTGAAGGATTGCGTAGTAGACGAGGTCTTTATTTAGTTTAGATTTGTTTAGACTAGTTATACGCTATCGCGTGTAAAATTTTGGATGGATAGGTTACCCAGTTCTTACTCAATCGAATCACATACCAATCGACGGTCGCAATGGCAGATAGAGGGCTTTGTTTGGGAATCAGTAAAAACTCGGCTGTGGAAGGATTACCGCGGTCCCATTCATTGGCCAGCACAATCGCCGGACTACATGGATGTTTCACTCAAGTAACCAGGCTGGTATACAAAATAACCCTGAACAGTGCGGAGGATCTTGCGGCAAGTGTCAACATGGAAAGACGGCTATTTCCATCGCCGAAATCATGATTTTGGAATCTTCCTTTTGCGCATCAAATATCTCAGAAAACCAAATTCATTCATAACCGATGCGCAAAAGCAACTCGCCTTGTAGTGCATGGACTCTCACCAGGGGCAATGCATAACCATATACAGATTGTGGTGAAGCCGCACCAGACAGAAATCAGAACTCAACTGAAGTTGAATAAAGATTGGATGGAAATTTATGTCGAATGATCGTGATGATGAGAGAAATGTACTATGCTGATAATTCTTTATCAACTACACCAAAATTGGTTCTACTGTAAGTTAATCAGTACATAAGTAAAACCATACGTCTAGCTTTAATCGAGACAGTCCCGATCTAAAGGTATAGACCCGGTCATATTTTTTTCTAACTTATAAGTCTAGCTTATAAGTCAATACGTGATATATTCGAATATATTTAAGAAAAATGCATGAAAGACTGAAAATAAACGAATTTGTAACTATGCTCACAAAACAAAAGTAGCTCATACGCCCAAATTTGGTGAAAATTAAGTTTGAAGGCAAAATCCCTGTTTCTTCTGTTTCTTTCTCACATAAAAGAAATACCACCGATAAGGTTGACTTAGTTTCATGCTGAATGAGGGAACTAACTAAAGGAAAGGAGAGGGAACTGCTCCCCGCAATCAGTGAAATTGAAAAGATTTGACATAGCACAGGCAAGAGCAATACTCTATTTTCTTCGAAACCGACATATTCTGCAGAGAGACCGGAACATCAACATGGTGGAAGCGTCAGTAATTCAGACTGGAAACCAGCCGATCCACAATTCAAATCCTAGAGAAAAGAGGGAGGAAGCGCGAGAAAACAAAATCCGACTCTTCCCCAGCGCGCTGGAAATATTGATAAATATTTTCGCTTCCCTCGGAGGACCTCCCATTTTTCTTCATCACATCCATAGCTTCTCCTAGGAGACCTACTTCTCTCCGCGTTCCTTTCTCCCGATACCACCGCCCGATACATTACTCCCTCGACGCCTGATTTTTATCTGAATCTGCTTTATAACCCCTCTCCATCGCAACTTTGTTTTCCCCCGCCTGACGTTCCTCATCCAGATTTGCAAACCTCATCGGATGTGGATTAAGCAGAGAGGACGTCGATTCGCAAAGAATCGGCTTTTCACTCTTTTTTCCCCTCTCGCGAAGCGCGAGATCGCGGCCATTGTTGCGTGCAGTCCGCCGTCTTTTGTCTCCTTTCGCGACATTTCGAACGAAATTAATAACGGAAATGCGAATCTCTCTCTTCTTTTGTTTCGTCTCGGCGTGGGAGTCAAGACGAGAGAGAATTCTATCGGAATGGAGCTGACGTAATCTGATGCGATAAAGTGCCTCCGAATGTCAGCTGTTTTGTGTATGGAATATTCCCCCGAAACCGAGGGAAATGCCTTCAAAAACCCATCGGAAAAGCGTGGATAATGGAGAGATTCCATATAAAGTGGATTAAACTAAGCGTTCGACTGTAGCGGGCTTGTAAAGTTCCAGGAGGATAGGTTTTTTTAATACGGCTGGTAACTAAGAATTAAGTACTATAGGCATCAAAAAATTTTGCCAGTTTATTTTTTTAAGTCTCCACTAGACTGGAAGTTACAATTTGAGACTACGTAGATGATATTAATCAACGAATAATAGTATAAAAATCTAAGAATTACGTAAAATTAAGCAACTAACAAGTTACCTAGATGGAAAATTCAAAGTATTATACGTAAACACTATCTTGTATCAAAGAATACTAGCAGATAACTACTTTCATGATGAACGTTTCAATAAATCCCATTTATGAATCGTAGTATACTTACGGACCACCAGTAGTATTCAATTCATTTTTTTCGTATTACATAAAAATAAAGAAATTTTCAAAATTTATGAAAGAAACAAATTGGCATATTTACCTCGTATTATGAATTAAAGTCGAGGTTAGTTTTTATCAACGACACCAAAATTGGTTGCACTACAAACTCTTCAGTATATTCGTAAATGTAGACAAAACATACGTCTCGTATTGACCGAGACTAGAGTATGGATCTTGTCTAATTTTAATTTGGTCCATTTTTGAATTCATATAATGAACGATCTAATATATTACAGATTCAACTATGCCAAAAAATACGTTAAAGACTAAAAATAAATGAAATTACGACTCTCCTCACAAAATAGTACTTGTCTATATGACCATAAATTTGACCAAAACTAAGTTAGAAAGCAAAGTCCCAGTTTGCATACTTTTCAAGTACCACTTGTTTCGATTTCTCGCCGAAGTTAAAGGAATACCACAGGTATACTCCTTTAAATAGATTCTTACTCATGCTCAACGAGAGAAAAATAATTGGTAGTGTCTAAGGGTATTTTGGTTACTGATTTCAAACCCTAAATTATATGAGATTATTTTGTTCCCACAGATGATTCGAATGATCTGAAAGATATTTTTTGATATTCATTGCCATAAAGCTCTTTCAGATAGTGATTCAAAAGCATAATATCTATACTCAAAAAGAACATTAATTTTCAACAGAGAAGAATATCAATTTCTTAAACAGATAACTTACTTTTCAGCATCTACATACGTACCCTGCAAGCCGCCTTTCGGCGTGTGGTAGTGGGGAATCTATTATGTCCGTAAAGTATTTAACTCGGAGATCGGTTAATACCTCAAACTTACTATTAGGTACAAAAAGTTCTTAAGAGGAGATCATTCTTCACTAGACAGTATGACGTCGTTAGACCTTTATTTCTTCTATGGGCCAGAAATCTTTGATTCTGAGAAATCTACGTAAATGCAGAGGAACAACTCTTTCTATTGCATTAATTAAGGAGTGACAAAGATAGATATATAAGGTGTACAAGGAGTTGAAAAAGAGTTGTCATAAGAGGAGCACTGCGATATAATGTCTTTCCTTTCTTTTAAGTGAATTCTATACGCCAGATTTCTTAGTAAAAACGTAAATTCCGGATGTTAAAATTCGATGATTTTGCAGTCAATAGCAACTGTAGTCAAGACAAGAAGGATATGTAGTTGAGAACCGTTTATTCCGACTCTGTTCGCTTTTGTTCGATTAACCCAGTGTCGCGTTGGAATTTCTCTTACTTCCATTTGCTACCAAAAGCATTGGAACAGGAATGAGGATTATAAGACACGATGAGGAGTAAGGTAATTCTTACATTCTTCTCTGAGAAAGAATGTTATTTGTGATAGAAAATTGCTTCTAAATTCACCATCGAATAAAAATTTTCCCATCGTTTGATAAGGAGGGACAGAAATGTATCATTTTGCCATCAGTGGACATCAGTCATATCTCAGTAGCTTTGATATTATCCAAGGATTGAAAAGAATTTAAAAAGTTGTGAGGAAAATGCAATTTTAATCCTTCAAAATACAAATAAAATACATTCGGACTTAGGAGGTTTGTGTGTTTTGTAATTGGTGGGAAACTGAAAAATTACCCCAGGTATTTCATAATTATTTCATCAACATGTTGCCTTTCCAAAATTGACGAAATGCCTTTTGTTAATTGCAAAACACTATGAGGACACTCCAAGGCAAAAATCTAATTAACTACAAATCAGGTACATGGCGTCGACTCTCCGATGAAAATACAGCGGCGAAAGACAACATTCTAATTAAATATTGACACAGAGACAAAAAGAGCAAATTAAGGCAAAACGAAAAGCCGGCCTTAAACAGAGACACGGCGAATCCTAAAGAGTGTACGTGACGGGTGGCGAAGAACGAGATAATCAAAGAGGAAAAGAAATAAAGCGATATAAATGGGGAAGAAAAGGAAAGGAACGAAATTAAAGAGAAAGGGAGGGAAGGAATGAGATATATTAGAAAAGAAACGAGAGGAGGAGGAATTGGTAGATCCACTCCTGTGTGTGCGTGCAGCAATATCGAAGGCGTTTGTAATCAGTGAAGGTTTCTCATTAGCGAGACGCTGGTAATCTGCCAGCAAGTTGTCTGCCGCCTGCCCCTCCCTAATTCCTTCCCCAAAACAGCCCCCTTGACCACCAGCCTTTCCTCACCCACACCCCTCTCAGCTTCCGAATGGACACGACACCCACACCCCGCAATTCTTAACGTCCGCCAAAGACTATTCCCCTTGTGTTTCTCTTCCCTCGGTAATGTCTCCCAATCCCAAGCACACCCTAGCCTTGCTCCTCACAGACTAATCTCTTTTTTCGATCCCTCTTCAATGCGTCCACCTTAAGAAAACAGGACGGGAATATTGTTTCGATTCTCTCAGGAAGAGGTATTTAGTTTCTTTTAATGGTTCCTTATAAACGCCGCCCCTTACTATGCACCGAAAACCAACGAAGGTGTTTGAGGAGGAAAGTTAACGCACGAGGTAAATCAGAAAGATTAGAGGCGAGCGAATATCCGAAATTTCGATTCGAATTATTTTTTCCTTCGACAAAAATTTGAAACAGATTCTACTCGGATTGAATCAAATCGTGTACAAATTCAGGTGGCGAAATCATGTTTTCGCTACTCTCTTTCTGTTTCGTTTTTCTATTTTCTACATGAAATTTGTATGGTACATTTTGTATATATATATATATATATATATATATATACACTTATAATCAAAACTAATATAATAATAAAAATAACTATATTTACAGATTGCAAGAATGTAACGTATTTGACGGCATATAAGACGCACCTGAATTCCAAAAGGGAAAACTCGAGACAAGATTTCTAGTGACTTTGTTTATACTAAATAATGGTTACCTTTAATTTTTTATATTTCCGCTTTCAATTTATGTTTTTAATATCATATAATCCTATCTGTAAGGGTCGTTTGATTTCTCGATCCTCCGTTGTAAATGTAAATAATGGATTTAAGAAGGCTAATTTTCTAGTCTGAACTATAACTTTAATCCTCTGAGTGAGAAATGATCACCAATAAAAATTAACCACGAGTTAATCAAAGAATTTAGTTATTAGGCATATATCATGAAGCAAAATATTTTTTATCCAAGATTATAGTAAAATCCGATAATTTCTATGCTGTCAATAAAGTATCCTTTTCCCTATTAGATCTCCTGAATACTTTACTTTGCCGTATAAGATTATTTTTTTTCCTTCCCTTGATCTTTTCAGCATCCAGAGACATCCAGTCATAGGGTAATTGCAGTGAGGTTCTCAACATAAAACACACATAGGCATTCACATCGAAAATTTCCGATTTGCCGGGAATCGAGTCCACGACCATTCCTTCATCGAGATCTTAAATTGATTTGGCGTGCTCATCTATCACGAATCGCATTCCTATTTTTCATAACCGAACATTTATTTCTCGATTTCGTTATAGGATAACGTTCCGGGATATATCTCCAAATTGCATCATTTTATCTCACCATATACAGTCGGATATGGAAAGTTTATATAATTCATAATGTCAGTTGATCGTTTTCTGCTGATGACTGTTCTAAGTGTTATGAAAAGATCGCAGGAATATTTAAACCTGTACGTTTCATTTCGCAAGTAATAGATTGTATGAGCAAAAAAGTATTTAGAATATTAAGAAGGATTAAAATACACCGAATAAATTATAATGGTCATCTAAATCGGAGAAGTAAGGGCTACGCATATTATGGACAGAATACTTTTAATTTGATCAACCGAGTGGCTAATTGGTAGCGAAACTTGCAGACGTCACCGACCTAAATAGAAGGACATTACAGGCGTCAACATGAAGTTTATTAATAAAGCGAAGGAGAGGAAACAAGGCAGAGTCAAGGAAAAACTTGAAAAGAGCGTGGCAAAGCCAAGTTTCCCAATTTCTCCTCGGATCACCTCAATACAAAATCCTCTTTCAATAACAACACCTCGGATTAATTTTCCGTCAAACTCTTCTCCGTTGGCAATACGGCTTCCCAACGCCTCTCTTTTCCCCACTTCCATTATCATTTTTCCACTCTCCTTTCATCTCCTCCCTGTAATTATTTCCCCAGCTCCTTCCTTTTGTCTCTTACATCCACTCCAACACCCACTCTTTCTGTGTGAGGAATTCCCGCCTCAAATCTCACACACTTCCTTCTAACTTCAGTTCAGCAGCATTAAGTAGCGCTACCTTTAATTTATAAAGCTAAATAGCGCTAAATGCTCGAGGAAAAAAATCATTACTTCTGTAAAGTTTCAGATTGCATTCAGATAAAGACAATGGGGATTCTAAGTTTACCGGGGTAGGTAACTACGTAACAGAGTTTAAGTGAAAAAGTATTGCGTAAAATAAGGAACAAACATCAAACAATGAATATAATTAGTATATGAGCAGGTGCATCGAATTTCAAACAAGAATTTTAATTCTTCCTTGGTTTTACACACTCTTTACTTAGAAGATGTAAATAAGAGGTGTCTTAGTAAATATAGTGTTTGCACTTCGGTTTTCTGGCAAAACAATGATAAAGGATCGATTAATTGTAAAATTTTAGTAAGTGAGCAGGTTTTAAAAAAAAAACAAAATAAAAATCGTTAAAAATTAATTAAGAAAAGAAGTACAATGTTTTAAAAAATAAGGTAACGAAGTTTGATTTATAATTAATAGTTAAAGGGAAATTGTATGTAGATTAACATTGCTGAGACAAATTTAATTCTTAATGCGGGTATTTTTCACAATAGAATAATCCAGAAGTGAAAATATTACTAAGTTTATGTTTTAAAATATTAATCTCTCTTTGTTTAATTTAAATTCTACTCAGGGAAAGAAGAATGTAAATTGAATCGTAATGTGAAAGTGAAATTTAATGAAGCTGGATAAATATGGGAGGATGAGAAAACTTCAATTTTTGACGACAGAAAGAAATAAATTACCACTACAACAATAAGCGCAGTCTCCAACCTTTTGAATAATTGAACTATTACAGGCGGAGTGGTTAGCGTGCTAGCTCTCCAATTCTAAGGTCCCGGGTTCGAGTCCCGATAGTCAGGATTTTTTCTGGTTAAGGAATGGTTGAGTGCGTTGTGTTGTTGAAGTTATTTCTGGCCTCTTTATTTGTCCAATAATGGATGTTTGTGGGGGATTTGGAAAGTATCAATAAAATAAAATACGGGCGATGTTACAGCTGAAAAGTTCCATCTTCCATCTCATCCCTCATCAACTTAAATTAATTGCATAAAAAAGATCTTCGAAAATATTTTGTGTGTTTTTCTTAAATGATTCAGACTGAAGAAAAATTATTTTTAGCAGGTTGAAAGAGTAGAGAAGGGTAGAATGGAGATCCTAAGATTAGGTTGGGATGCCTAAATAAAACATTTTGTATCATGATAAAAAAGGAGTAAATAATACGCATCGTTTTAGTAATGTATGAAAATAAAAATTCGATACTGAATATACAAATTACAACCAAAATGCAAAACAAAATACGGCAAATGAAAAAGTTTAAGCAAATAAAAATTCAACAAAAGCCATCTAATTGACAAATTGATTTGATTATTACTGAATTGTTACCAGTATAATGAAATAATTAAAATAAATGAATTTATCATTTTATGTGAACATCAGAGCAACTGCTGGGAGAGTAACTTTGAATTCCTGGAAATATTTCTGCCTCAAAAATAGTTCCTTGACTACTAAGATTATTAGTGTGAAGACAAGATAGGCCTCCATCAGTAACCCTTGGATAAACAACGGCCAATCACGTCCACCGTCAATGTTACTGGATCTCTAAAACTCCGCGAGGACATTAAGACTAATAATTAATTAAGCACGTCGCCGCCGTACCTTCTCTAAGTTACTTCGCTCATCTATCTTAGACGCCGTCCACCTTTCCCAACATTCTATTTCTGCTCACAAAATCTCATTCTCATCGGTGCCGTCTGTGCTCTTCGTTAAATTCGTCCTTCAACCCAGAATAAACTAAGTAATGAAACAATCAATTCTTAAAAGTGGAACTCCCATTTGCTTCCTCGGTTTATTAAGACGTATATTTGCTTTCTTATCTTTCTTTGACCGCCGGATTGGATGCTGTGAATTGGTCAATGAACTATCGAGAACTTGCTAAGATAATATTTCGAAAACCAAACAAGAATTAGAAACACTTAAGATCTAACGTTTTCCTAATAATTTATAGGGATTATAGAAGAATATCTTTAAAATGCCTAGAAGATGATCATAAAACCTTCTCTCGTCGATGATTTGCTCACCCAATAGCAATTTAAATGCTAAATACAATAAATCAAGTAATGAGAAACTGCTCTAATAAAATATGATTTTTAAATTCGAGTATTCTTATTTACATTTCTCTAGATAAAAATATCAGGAACGCATTCTAATACATTTCCAAATAAATAAATTTTGTACTATGGAGATTTTAGTCCTTTTAGTGGAATAAAGATTAGATGACAAAGATGTAATGTGATGATAATATGAGGGATACAAAAGGCCAAAAAAGAGATAATCGTATTTCGTGAAACCCTGAGGACGAGATATTCAGCTAGTATAAACAGTAAAAGAGAAGGAAATAAAAACATATATATTTGGGTGTATCTGAGGAATAGTACGAATAAAAAAGTGAAGTCGTCGCATACAAATGTATTAAAAATGACAAGCTCAATAGCTAACTCGAAAAGTGAAGAGTGTGATTGGTACGTATCTAAGTGAAATTAATTGAAAAATCATGTGCATAGCAATATACGGGCCCGTAAACTAATTCTCTTCCTAAAATTCCATTCTAAATACCCCACGTATTCCATTATCTAATTACCCCCATTCTGATTACCCGTTCATTACGATGTGGGTACATAAACTGGCGTCCTTGGCTCCACCAATCCGAGACAGAATCCTTTTTCCTCACCTTCTTTTTTTTCTTTCTCTCCTTCCCTTTCGCACCCTCCCAACAGACGCCTGGCCCTTGTCACTCGAGTAATTAAAGAAGTCCACACGTTGTCTTCCGCCCCCTCTCTAATCTACAACGGATTCAAAGAGAAACGCTCCTTCAAGGCGTGGCTCAACGGATTCAACTTGAATTTCTTCTCACATATCGACTTACTTTTTCAACTATTCCGACGAAAGAAACAATTAATTTATTTCCTGGGAAGCCTTTCATAAAACGAGCGCTTTCTCGTTCGATCTTAGATACGATGACCGAATTCCGTGATATTTTCTACGAAATTATTACAGAAAACGTATTATAACTACATGTACTGAGAGTGTTTAAATTTTCAAAAATAAATGAAATTATGACGTTCTAATAAACTAATGCATAATTTTCGGCTATTTTAAAAACATATATCGGGCATAAAGCATCATGAGAGTAATCATAATTCTATAAGAATCTCTAACATATTACTTAAATCGAAAAATCAAAATAAGATAACATTTTCCTATTCTCTAAGATCCATAAAGTCGAACAGGATGCAAAGAAACGTAAATCTCTACAGAAAAGGCGTGAAGACAAAATTTCTCTAAAGATTCAGCTTAAAAATAAAGCACGCTAATTCTTCAGAACTGCACATTGATTACGATATTCAGTTATGTATTGAAATATTTTAGTGCGTGAAAAGATTTATCGCCGCCTTTTGAACTTCGCTCGCGCACTTCCGCGTGCATAAAAGTTAAGAAATGACCTAAACAAAGTGTTTTCTGTCCATCTTTGATGATTAGTGAAACACTTGTATCCATTTTATTGGAAACAATATTTCGGTAGTTGAATTTTTAGATCAGGGTGGAAAACCAGAATTCATTTTAAGGTTACTCGAAGTATCATTCGGCCGTGTATGAAATTAAAAGACCGCATATTGTAACCAGGATGGACCAAAGTGGAGCATCACATAAATTCCAATAACTCAACAACGAAAATTTAGAAAGGAAACGGCTTAAATCGCTAGGAAAACCAAAGTAGAAAAACTATCGTTTTATATTTGCTTGATTTTATGGACAAAAGTGGGAAGTTGAAAAAATCTAAGTTTCACCAATAAATTCAAGAAGAATAGGTCTTAAGTACCCCACCTCTGGTTTACAACAACGAATATCATCTGGTTATAATTTATTTATTTTATAATTACCGCCGCTGATACATGGAACTATGGTGGCAGCGTTATTCATGCAATTCATATTTTAAAATAACAATATGAAATATTTAACGATTCAAATAGACAATAATTACAAAGAATTGATTTAAATATATACATTACAATGAATTACATAATTTAATTAAGAAGCTATTTTTAAAAATGAAAAATATACTAAAAAAGAAGGAAGAGGTAAGTAAATGAATCAATACAGTATTTAATAATTAATGAAAATTTTAGAAAATTAATAATCCTTATAAACGTGAACCTCGACCTCATTTATACTGACAGTAGCAAATAAACTGTAAATCATGCATGATTCTTCAGATAACGATTATGATGCGTGATATACAATGGAGCGACATATCTGTGTTAAACAGGTTATCGTCGCAAAGGAAACAACCACAGGATGAATCTATGAGTAATCGAATCTCACGTCGTTATTTCGTGATAATTTTCTTCCTCGAGAGAGCCCACGGTTGGAGCAGCCACATACAGGTTCGAGTCACGGCCTCATCAAACTTATCCGTTTATCCTTCGAAGTTTTATCTTTGGCCTTATCACGTGGCTTAAAACCTCTCTCTCGCAAATGCCAGTCTATTAAATCGCCCTAAGAAATTCCGATCGTCAACTATTATGAATTAAATGTTCAATTCGGTTGAACACCGAACGTCGTCTCCTAAAACGAGAGAGCGACTGTGAGAGCGTGACTTTCCCGTGTAAACAGGACACTATGCCACCTTAATCCCGAGCATACCGCCCTTTCCTCTGCCGAAAGATCTCTTTAGGTCTTTGCCGAGAAGACCCCTCTCCCGGCAAAACCTCCTTCTGTTTACTTAATTTGTTCTCATTTGTCGTTCTTGGGAAGAAGGAAAGTCAGAGGAAGGAGAGGGAGCAAGATAAGGGAAAAAATCGCGGGGAGTTGTAATAAAGAAAAATGAACCCTGGCCGAAGTATAATTGGAGAGCGAATGGGAAAATAATTAATTTCGAAGTGTAATGACCAAGTGGACGTAAGAGGAAAGGGTCGGAAAGTGAATTAAAGATAAATTAATGGCGGATGCGCTCTTCCCTTGGCCCCAAATAATGTATTAAGGAAAAAATCTCTCTCCGTTCCCACTTTGTCATTTTGATTGCTTTCTTATTCCTTTAATGCGGAGATTAATTAAAAACGCTTTTATGATCGATGTCCAGCGGTGAGAGAAGAAAAACCTGAGGAGTAAATCACGGATTCAAGGATGATTCTTAACGGGTAACGCCGACTACTTTTCATACGCGCGAAGTTTGATTAGTTATCTTAAATTACGATCCAACACTGGATTACAGATAGGGATGAGGTATTCAGAAATTAATTTGGAATCAGAACTTCTCGAGTCTAATTTTGCCTAATGGTAAACTTTGAAGAAAGACAGGTGCAGAATGTTATACTGACTCTTAGTGTCAGAAAGAATCACGCATTATAAATTGCTCTAATTAATATTAAATTTAAAAACACAGTACTCTAATTGATGCAAGTGTGCCTGTGAAAAACGAAGTTGCAAACAGTTTTATTGAAAATAAAAAGAGACTTCAGGGGAGTATTTATATGGGAGGAATTTTTAATTTATATAGTTTTTTCAATTAACTCCAGGTGTACTGGATGAGCTTTTTGGAACCAACCCAAACAATACTTGGTATTTACCGCAATTTTTATTAAAATGACCGGTTTAGATCACAGCATTATTGCACTACGTGAACCTTTTTTATAAATTAAAATAAAATATCGCAAAAGAGAAACTGGCATGTTTTGCTGTTTTGAATGCTCTTGCTGTAATCTGGAGAACGTAAAATCGTTTTTCAAATACTAGAAAGGACAAGCTATCTCATCGCATTTCGTTAACATTTGGCATTTCAAAGAGGATATCGCCAAAGAAACGAATGGCATGATAACTTAATGTCAATCTATATCCATGAATGTGCTTCGGCATAAATGTCGCATAAAGCTTTGACGATGACCTGTCGGACAGTGACTGAATTACAAATGAAAAGGTTATGATGAAAAGAATTCCTTTCATTTTTCAAATTTTCATGTTTTTGTCCCAAATATAGAGATAATATTTTATCATTCAACTTTTACATAAAACTGTATGCAGATGTTTACTTTTCCACAGAAGGTTTTATTTGAGAACTACCGGTATCGGTGTATAACCATCTTCAGGTTCGAACAGACTGTTCTGTCTAGTTCTAGTCTGTTCGAACCTGAAGATGGTTATACACCGATACCGGTAGTTCTTAAATAAAACCTTCTGTGGAAAAGTAAACATCTGCATTCAGTTATGTATTTCCACCACATCTCGGCCGAGGCTATAGATTATATTTTACATAAAAACTACATTACTTACCTAAGTTATAAATAATCATAATACTATTCCCAATCCTAAAAACGCTTACGCCTATTGCTAAAGTATTTTAGTCTATCAATTCTGTAATTCACTAATTTGAATGTTATTCTTTACCTTAATGACTTTCAGATAGATGCAGGATGACGAAGTAAAAGTTATCACGAAGTAATTTTAAAAGTGTTTCGACATCTAAGTTCAATCCGCCCCTCCATCGGGACTCATACCCGGGACAACATTCACCGAAGTCGAACACGATAGTCGAACTTGGCTATCCGAGAGCCCTATCAAGAAGAGACTGATCGTATAAGTATGGAGTACTTACAGATGTTCATTTAGGCGATATTGAGAATAAAAGGGCTCTTCTTCCATCTAAACTATTAATGGGGCAGAATAATGACTCATTTATTAGCATTTTAGATACTAAAATCTCACTCAACGAATTGATATAGTAGTAAATCATAAGCAATGACTATCACTGCTATATCTTTTCTACATATATTTGGAAACTTCCTTTTCAATGAAAAATATAAGCCAAAGCCAATTGCAGTCTAAGATGAAATGAAAGGAAAAATCTCGAGGAGAAACAGACGTAAAAAAACTCTGACGGGACCCAAACCCGGGGAATGGGAGAATGTCTGGCCGGATAGCGTAGTGGTCAGAGATTCAGAATGGAAATTAGGAGATCCAGGTTTGAATCCCGATTTCGTCAGACTTCTCATGACCATTTCTCATTGTGTTAAAAAGTAGATGTTGCCTAATTTTATTTGATTATTTTTTCTCTTATGCCATCCCTTGTTGAGCTCATTAAAATCTCCAATCCAGTTATAGGTAGTAAAAATAATTATTATTACCGTCGCAACATTCAGCATTTGCGTAAAGGTCTCTGTCTACTGAGGACGACGAAACAGTGGCTAATTCAACCAAAGGCTTGCGACGAGCCAAAATTCATGCCTAGGCGCCAGTTTTCTTAAGTAATCCATCTCTTAATAAACGAAAAGATATGGCCATCTGTTGACTCGACAGGCTCTTTCCACAAAAGTGGAATATACATAGTAAAAGCGCCATCCCTTTAAAATTCCAATGAGCTATTTTAGCGAGGCACTTATAAAGGATAATGACAACCATAAACACGAGACGGTGTTAGCCTTAGTTAAATACTTAAGTCCATTAAGAAACCTTCAAACGGAATTACGCGAACACTCTTCCGTGATTAAGAGCAGGTATCAATCGCATCCGATCTTCTCCTTTGAAAATGCATGAATAACTGAATATTTAAAAACGGACACTTAATAAGTCCGAAGTCTTTTGAATTTGTTCGAAAGGCACTTCACAAAGATATCGCGGGAGATGCTTGCGAGCGTATTAATAGCCCCAAGGTTGAAACAGAGGTACGGGACCCTATTTAGACAAGCCTTCCCTTCTAAACGGTATCCACAAACAAAAAGAAGTCCTTTGAAGTGAACCGCAGATACGGGCCGATCGCACCTCAAATAAAAACATGCATTCACACTCGCCCTTCCTATTATAGGGAGTCTAGCCCAGTCGCGCGCCTCTCTCCGGAAAAAGCTTTCTACTTTATGGTCAAGTTTCTAAAGGTCGGCATGGAAATACACGGAAATGGTTAAACGGTAAATCATTTCGGATTTTGGCCGGTAATTCAATCAATTCAAAGGTAATCCCCGATAATTTTAAGAGGAGCCGAAATTCTTCTTTTGACATAATTCCAATTACAATTAATGTATCGAATCTTCTGAACGGAATGGATCGATTCTGAACGTCGTATGTGAAGCCTCACCTCCTTGTGTGGTGACTAAACAAGGATATCTCACCGGAAAACAGAAAGTATTTATTTTTTCCGAGAACGATAAACGAAATTAATCTATTAGAAAAGTAGAGTCATAGTGCATGAACCCCCTGCCGCATGCCTAAAGGTAAATTACTTAGTTAATTGTTAAGGGGGAAACCAATTTAATCGCTAAATAAAAGATAATTAAATATTCCCACAGTATTTTTTCCTCGAAAAATGGAACAGGGAAACGAAAACTTGTTTTTTTTACAGAATAATAGAAAAATCGTAACGATAACCACCAACAACCTACGGGTCTTTAGAATGCAGATTTTCCAGCTGTACATTAAACCTAGAAGTTCCTTTCCATTTGGGTATTATGAAACATGTTACTACATATCATATACACTATCATCATGAAAATAAAAATCTCTATTTTTTCAATCAGTTTTATCGTTCCTGATACTTTCGAACTGTTTCAGAAGAAATGTCAATTTTATTCTACTATAAATATTAGCCACTCGTTCTTCATCCACAGAAATAAATAAAATCTTTAATTTTCACTAAATATTGCAATTAAATTCTAAATGCAAAAGAGAACGGATAAATGAATAAAAACTTGGTCAAAATATGATCAAAAGACTAAAAAAGGTTATCAATAATTTACAAGACTACTATTAGTATTGATAATTAAATGTAAAATGGAATAATTACATACAAAATCTATAATGTAGGTAAGGAAATGTAAAGTAAAATAAATATACTATATGAATAGTGAGAATGTTGAAAAAATGTATAATGAACAGTAACTAACCCGTTTAAGAATGGTGTCATAAGAAATCCAAGTAAAAAAAATAAAGGAGGAAATAAATTTAAACAGCTGAAATTTCTGTAAGAAAAATTTTTCGGTTTAACGTTACAAATAATTTGAAAACGCAAATGATACACCAGAGGAGTTTCTAAGCCGTTATATTTCACGCTGAAATAAAAAAATGTAAAATTCTATTAAGAAGGTGACCAAGGCTTAAATACAGACAAGCATATAAAGAATATTCCGATACAAAAATGAAGAGAATAGCTGGAGGTAGTGATCCATGAAGAGCAGTTGCCAACAGATTGCAGAATAGAAAACAATTGAGCATGAACGTCTTCACACGAAGTCGAGTCGTAGGCATATTAACGATATGAAAATTCACACCTGTGTGAATAATTTTAAAGGATACGCTGCATGACATTTTTTTCGATAAGAATGAGCATCCTTGATAGATGAAAGGTAATCACTCATAAGCTTTTTCATTCCGGCTTCTCCTATATAGAAAAGAATAAGAAGGTGAAAATAATAGCTATAATAGCTGTGCGTGTATTTCTATAAAGCCAAGCGAGGCGCTAATAAATAGACAAACGTTTAGATAACATCCCGATAGAATTGAGTATGAAATTATACATAGAGAATAAACAGGAACAGCATTTGCAACCACAATTTCCGCATCATTTTATTTTCCAGCTCGTTTTAGTGTGATCCTCTGTACAGTAGAGATAAATTAATATATTTGTACTTTTTCAAAGAAGTTTAACGTACAAAATCGTACTTACGATGGTGTGAATTCACTGAAACTGGTTGTGTACAATTTGGTATAATCAACTGTTGTGGAAAGAGTACAGGTATATTACTTTCTCTTCTACTTTAAAAGTGGATATGTACCAGATATCTTTTCAGAAGATTATTTTTCCCCTCTAGTTATTCTTCCAAAATCCTGAAATTTAACTTAAAAACGAAACCTGAGGTAGATCGGAAAACATCATAAAAGAAATAACAGCTATAATCAAAAAGATGATTAATTACGAAGCTATTTGAATTATTAATGGATTTTTATTAACTACGGTGAATAAATGTCGATTACATGAGAAATTTTTCTTTTTTTATTTTTAACAACGCATTCATACTGCATTATTTAGCTAATGTTTAGCAGGAGTATCTAAAAATACGATGAATGAATTATTGGCTGTTTTAAACGTAAAGCATACCATAAAAGTGAAGAGTATTTATATTGCCTAGTAAAAACCATTCTGCAAAGCTTTAAGCGGCGGGAGTTAGATGCTCAAACCCAGCCATTAGTCTAATGATTTGCAGACAGACAAACAATTAGAATCTCCTTCCACAGAGTTCTTTTCATTGAGTAATAAATTAAACGTAAAAGTACAATAGTTCCCATTTCCATCTTTCCAGCACATAATCATAAATGTCGATATAATATGAAATCAGAAGGATACTCCAAAAGGACAAACACGATAGCGGAGTTAAGGAGCCATGGGTCAAAGTGCTACATGTAACTCAAGAGTCGCAAAGGTTTGAAATGAATAAAACAATAAGTATTCCATTCGAGGAAGTGAGATTCTTTGAATGCAAGAAAATAACGATAAGGTGACCTCGTGTTCAGCAGCCATACCGATGAGTTACCATATATCACATACATAAGAAGAAATAAAATGTTGTTTTGATGTGTTAACACAATCGCATTCGAAACCATGATTGAATAAAAAGTAAGTATACCGAAGATGCGATCGGATTTAAATAAAGACTTAAGGCTCATTATTGAACATGATTAACATACAATAAACGTTTGTAGACTTCTACTCTTCCTGTCTAAATACTAACTTGAAGGAAACCTTTTAGAAATTCTCTTGTTTTGTAGTGGCGCGGTTAAGTTCATAAACTTGTTAAGTATTGTTCTACGAAATACATGAAGGTCATGTCTGCAGTAGAATTATAACTTGAGCGGCATTGAGGATTCACAAACATATTACGGACTTAAATCAATCCATCTCTGCAAATTTTATGTGGCACACTATTGTGAGTATTCCATTTCCGTGGGAGCAGAGCTCCGTTTCATCTTCCAGGAAATCTGTGAGACATCAAGTAAAAGTTTTTCTCTCTCGTCATAAAACTGTCCCGCAAAATCTACAGAGTTGGGGACGATCTGCAAATAACGCGGAATTCCAGCTCATTCCATTCCAATCTGCAGCAAGTACAGATACACTTCTCGATTTATTCGATGCTATACCTACTTTCTCAGCTAATCATTTTTTAATATTTTCAAACTTTCGGGAAATTTTTGAAAAAGTGCCCTCCACTGCAACTTTAGATTCGCTCATTCCCTGATCGAAATAAGGAATTTTCTCTCATTTTCTACTTATTTTCGCCAATACAAACCTTATACAAAATATTTTTATAGAGAATTAAACTATAGACGATTTCATGAAAAAGTAAAATTCCCACTTCAGATTCTGTAGATATAGAAAGAGACCTCGCATCTCCAATTAATCATTTGACAAAGATAACGGATATGGCAGAACTGAAATAAATAAATTCCATCCTAATCAAAAATTAGGTCTATAAATTTCCACTGTATAGGAAATAAATTAGTGCTTTTGCCAAAAACTATTTTTAAAATGGAACGCAATACTATTATACTGTAATATACTCCATAGATAATTATAGTATTTAATCGATTAGTATATACCAGGTTATTCAAAGAGGAGTATTGAAAAGAGATAATGAATTCTTTTTTATTCCACAATACATTCCGTATCCTACGTATTCATGGAAGAAAGTGATGCAATTGATTTTCACCGGCCAATTCTAATAATTTCCTATATGACAAACAAAAATAACTGTGGAGGATAAGGCGCTACATAGTTGCGAACACAGTGATACCTCGAATAACGAGTAAGTTCTACAAAAATGTTTCAGCAGGCGAAGTTTGTATTTTGGACTCGTAAAACGAACACGGATTTGGCCAACGAATGATATGGTGGATGCGTGCGAATGACGACCTTCGGAAAAAAAAACCATTTCAGATAATTCAGGTGCGGTAGTTTTGGGTAAAGTTCGTTAGTATATTGCAATTTGAAAACATTGATAGTTGCAATTTGCTTAAAAACATTTGACTAACGATGATGATGATTTATATTCGTTAGAAGAAGTATCGCTGAATGAATATCACTCCGTTGATCAGTGGTTTCTCGCTGATTAATCAAGTACTAATTCCTGCACCCATACCTTGATAGCGGAGTCTCGAAATACTTGATGTATCCTTCAATAACTTCTTAGTTCCATTCATGGCAGCAATAATAATATTAATTCTACTGAAATGTGGATACTATCAATTGACATACTTCGTATTTGTAGATAGATTTCCTTCGTATTTTTCGGGAAAAATATTGTTCTTTCTTTTACCAATCCTTTTATGAGAGATCATATGTAAGCTACGAATGGAGTCGATGATCGGCAAAATGAATCATTTGCGTCATTCCTTATCCAAAGATACGAAAATTTGATGGTTCTATTAGAAGCAATTTCGTGGGCTTACCTCACTCCTCATAAGCCTCATTCTCGCTCCAAGGCTCTTGGTAGCTAATGGAAGTAGGAGGAATGAGGCCAACTCTGGAGACAACCGAAGGGCAAAGTATTCCAATGTAAATCCATCTTGTCTCGACAAAGCCTAAAAATGATCGAATTTTACTATTTGGAATGAACGTGTTTATTGAAGAATCCTGTGTATGGAAATCCCCCTAACAGAATGGAATGTTACATACTTGTAGATGGCGGTGCTCTCTTTATCACACCTCTCCCCCTTCCTTCCCTCCCCTCTCTCGCATCCACCGGTTATCGTGGGAACAGCAGACATGCTCGGAATAATGATGATAATGCTGAAAGGACGGATCGAAGGGAGACGACGTGGGTGGACGAAAGATTGAGTGATAAAGTAAAAATCTCGTTTAAACGGAGCCGCTTCCTATGAATTTCTGGGTAACGAGAGAGAGGTCATCTCGAGGATATGTATACAATCAAACATGTCCTGCTTTGTCGGCAGAGCCTTTGAAAATCTCTCCCTTTTTTCAGACGCCATGTTGAATTTAAAAATCGCCGGATTTTAATCTCAAAGCGAAGAGAAATAAATAAAAAGCACGGATGAACTCGCTTTCTTTTTGCTTCAATTTACCATATTTACTTGATTTGATGATGGAATATTATGATTTTTATAAATAGTTATTGAGAGCTATTAAAAAACTAAGTTAATTTGAATTAATATTATCTAGAAGCGCGATGTATTTGAAAAAATAACAGACGTATCATAGCATTTGAATATATTTCTTTAATTTTTAAAATAAATATATATGCCATTGCGATGAAGTTTGACCAAGTTAAGCCTTCGCTTGGTTGATTGATCGTGTTATAGGAATTTGGACAGTCAGTATTTTTGCACATATTGCATAATGTCAGAACATGAAATAAACACCCATTATGACGGTCCTAACTATACTTAGCATTGTTACAAAAAACAGAAACAAAAAAACAGGAACAAAAATCTACCTATTGTTATAATTTAAGACACTATTGCAAATAATTCTCAAAATAATTCAACTATGAACAATTTAAAGTCAAATTGTCCGACTGTTTAAACCGAACCAGTTTAAACAATGATTCTTAAATAGCGATCTTGAACTCAAAGACATAGCACATTTCTTATCAACAAGTGTCTTATCACTTACATAAATACAGCATCAATTTCAATACTATATAATTAAAGTGAGAATACTTTGAAAGTAATTTTACACTGAGCTACTTCTGATTACATATATCTAGTTGATGTTTCTAGTATTTCAACTGCATCTACATTTTATGACCACTTTCCATAAAATATAATCATCGTTGAGAGTTTATTGTTCCTTGACAGTAAAATACTATTTCAACGGCGGGAAAAATACATCTTTAGGATAATGACAAATCAGTGTTAATAATGGTTAGGTTCTTAGTAGCAGATATTTGATAGATAAAGCATACTTTTCAAACCCGTTCTAGTAAAAATATTGAAGGCTCCGTTAATCATCTATGGTCCTTGCTATTATTTTCTGATTTATTTCGCTTAGTTTAATTCATAGAGTCAATTTGGAAATTAGGAAACTTATTATCAAGAGGCATAGGCTTAATTTTTACGTATTTTTGATGAAAATATCTCAAAGTTAATTTGTGGAAGTAGAGTGAATTCTGGGTATGAACCAATCATAGCAAGGTGCCCTTCACTGACGTTACTTTTATCTTTGCTTCGCACAGGCATACATTCACACTAAGCTACCTAACAGCATGCGATAAGTATGTACACTTAGGCTTTAGGTTCCATTAGAGATGGAATTCCAGTAGCACGAATAACTTAAGATGACGATTAATAATACATCAGATTAAGCAGACTAAACTTAGACGTTCTTTTGCTGCCGATAGCTATAAGAACAGTAATAAAGGAAAGAAATTCAAGTGAGAGTTTACTTGGCCCAAAATTAAGCGAATCTGAAGAAAAAGTAGGAGAGAGAGTCATGTTCGTGGAATGTCAGAAGGTTTAAGAAAGAGCTCCTTGCATGCAGTCTTTTCTTGATCATGTACATGCTTTGAGAAATTTGAGAATCGACGCTTTTAAGAAAGCGTCAGATGCTCACGACCTTTATACGGCCGTAATCATAAGAAACTAGTGAATTCCCCCGTCAAAAATGACGGGTATACATTTACGTTGTAGAAAAATGTACTATAATTATCGTATACATCTCATAAACGATGGAAATATAATTTTTACTTTGCACATTAAGTTGTGCGACTAACCCAAGGCTATACAAGAAGTGAAAAATTGTGACTTGGCCGGGTGGGAGAAAGTGGGAGACCCGGGTTCGAGTCCCGGCCAAGTCACAATTTTTCACTTCTTGAATAGCCGTATACATCTCATGTTTGTCAAAATACCACTCCAAAAATATCAAGGATTAATTTAAATGTATCTGTCGTATTATGTCATTATCTGGCATGCAGTAGTCTACTTAACCAGCCTTTTGCTTGAATTATAACCTAATTCGTCATCATCAAAATAGCCCAGTGGTTAAAGTGTCTGATTTTAAGTTCCAAATATCCAAAGTTTAATCCAAAAGTTAATCCTCAGTATTCGAATCCTGTATGAAAGTCTCCCGAATGGCTTGAGAGAATGTTCCGGCGAGTTAGCTCAACGGACAGAGCACCCGAGCGGCAATCGGGAGACCCGGGTTCGATTCCCGGTCCTGTCGGACTTTTTTCAAGTCTATTCTTCCTTTAAATTAAAGATGTAAGGATAATTTAATTATCCGTACATCTACATACGTAACCATTTCAGGCATATGGTAGGAAGCACTCTATTTCACTAATAGGCTTCAAAAAAATTAATCCTGGAACTAACTTGCTTTTGCATCTATTTTCCTTTGCTCATTACATCATTTCGGCCTACGTGTCATAGATTTTTCTATTTACATATTCTATAAATGCACAAACACATGGCATGTGCACTATAAGCATTGGTCGTCAAGTGGACTGTTTATGTTAAACGGCAAAATGTCGCGAAATGTTCATTTTTTTGAAATTCTCGCAATTTGGAATTCAAAGCAATAATGCAGTACAAAAATAAGAATCTTTATTCAATCAACTTTATTCAGGATCTCAATATCGTAGGATCATTATTTGTAATTTAGTTCTGCAAACGAAAAATGTCTGCAATCGACCAAAATGAACGTTCATTTCTAATGAGAGCATCCTTTCGTATTCCTATTTCGTTGAGAAGTGCGAGACATTTATGTTCCAATACTTCTCCCGTGTATTTCTTAGAGGTTTTACTGACGTGGGATAAATAAATATACACAAAATATTGATTATTATATAAGATTAAACATATTTCCAGCAAGATGGTAATGGAAAGGTCATAAGCAATGGCTCGGGAAATAATATTGATACGCTAATGTAATGTAGTGTTATTTCAGTGTTTATTCAGTGCATAAACTAATTTTTAAGGTAGGGAAAGGTGTAAGCTGTTAAATAATTGAGTTTCCTTAAACAGCATTAAAATGCCATATAAACAATCCATGGGAAAGTCTTGAGGCGTGCAACGTCTATAATACGTCCTGTTTTCCAGCCAGTGATGATGGGAATGAAATTCTATGTATTTCTCTGCAAGAATAGCCTCATTTCAGATTGTCTCTATGCGGTACTCCTCGATCTGGCGACTAAAATCCCTCGCTCTCAATAGAGGATTTCAAATGCAGTTTCAGATATACAATAGACTGGAAAAACTGGAAGTCAATACGGTAGGTGAGCGTTATATACCAAATAAAGCTAGTAAAGTTCGAGCTAGAATCCAAACATCTGAATGATTCACAATCAAACGGTAGGATTAAAAAGTCTCTTTTTTAAAGCAAAGACTGATCTCTCGGTAATTTGAGTTTTCGTACATTTCTCCGAGTTTTCTAGGAAATCGAGACAATACGAGACCGCACCTAAACGGGCGTTTATTCGTTCGCATGCGTGCATACATACGTACGGATTTCTTTTTTGGAATATTTTTCCCTTCTTCTTTTTCCGGTTGTCGAGGGCGTGAACGCTTTCCTCGCCCATATTCCTGGAAAAACTCTCATATAGCTCCAACTCTCTCTCGCTGACAGAATGGCCTTTTGGATTTAAACCAAAAGGAGAAAATATAATTCTCTTCCCTTAGCAATTTTTTGTTACGCCAGCCTAATACTGATCAGAAATCTCCATTTGCACGGAAAAAGAAACCGTTACGCACCAGGAGATTTGTATAGTTTCTAATGGATTGATCGAAAATAGAGGGACCTATGATATAATGCGATGATGAAAATTATTTCTTTTAACAGTCTGTATGAAAATTGACGGGTAGTTCTGTTTCTACATGACCTGTCTAATATGTCATCAGTCCGAAGACTGCTTGGATCCTCTCGATTATTTTCTGTGAAAATCTTCAGTAAGTAATGAAGCCAATAGGCGAAATGAGGCAGTTTTTCTTTGTTTTCCTCGATGAAAAACAATAGTATGAGTGTAACAAGACCACATTAGTACAGCAAAATGATCCAACGAATAACATCTTTATGATATTAATCAACATTATTCTAGCCTAGACAAATGCCAAAGAATCAATCATATCGCAGTAGCTTTCACGACATCAAAGAAATGAATAAAAATGAGAAAAAATAACTGAAAGATAAATTTTCCACCAAAAGAAAAATAAAATATGTTCTATTCCTCATGATATGGAAGCAAGAACGGAAGGAAAGGACTATGGATAGGATGAAATAAAATTTTACGCAGATAAAATATCTCCATAACTAAACGGATGTAAAACATTTTATTAAATAAATTTCTAGTATTTCGTTCCAGGGCACTAACCTAAAAAGACAGTGAGATGAAGATATATAAAGTATATTTATTACAGTACTTCAAAAAACTTAAAGAAATACAATACTTGATGCTATCATCCTCAATATGTGAAGAAAGTAACAGAGTGAAGACCTTAACTTCAATTATAATAAAAAAAGTTAAGAAATTGAAAATATCACTGCCATCATTATAAAATTCTATAAGATTTTTCTGGAGGAATAAATTAAATTTTAAATATATAACACACACTTCCAAATAGTGAGAAGAAATAAAGTGAAAATTCCAAGACCTGCTTGGAGTAAAACATTAATTTCTAATTTAGTTACATTATTCTATTATACACAACAGCATTTCAAATCATAAGAGCTAAATGCGGCAGTTTCATAAAAAAAATTCGTACAATTTTCCGTCACGTGTTCCCATGGCGAGAGATTAGCAGTATATCTAAAGTTAGTTATTAATTTTTTAAAATTATAAATACCTTGTTAGATAAGACTATACTCCTTTGCTAACAAAAATGAGATAGAATACTCGTTTACAAATAGCCGAATGAGCAAAAAAGCAGGAAAAACTAAATATTTGTTTATTCTCTAAATATTGTAGCTGCTGAAATGGATAATCATCGTACAGTAGGAATTCTTCAGCTTTAATCCCAAGAAAGCTTTAAATAGACTAAAAGGGAAGATTTATTGTTAAAGAGAAATCTAACTTTTGGCTCTTTACCTTTTTGTCATTTACTCAATTCCATCACTTCCATATCAAATGAAAGAAATGAATTTTCATTCAAAATTTCAGCAACTGAATTACTTGGAAGTGTTGAATTTCGAGTATCACAGAAGTTAAAATATATCTGGACTGTTTTATTTATTTCTTCTCTTTTCGTGAAAACTAATGAAATTATTTAGTTCTGTCTAGAAAATAAATCTTCAATGGCTTACAACAATTTAATGAGAAAGTCTGATTTATGTGAAGAAGAGAAATTTAATCGTATAAAATTTTATATCTAGCTGGTCATCACTTATTTCTGGTGGACTGCTCTACTCAAGATCTCAATTTTCACGCTATTTCCTTATGTATTTATTAGGAGAATATGAATAAAATACACTTCAGTATTAAAATCTTAGACATATCAGGTATGCATATGAAGTTATAGCTAAATGTTGAAAGAAATCATATAATTATAGGTTTCCTGCATTCTAAGGCCTTATCGCTGAAGCTATTCCATTCATAATTTCTATTACTGATGACTGCAAAACATCAATAAATCGTAATGCCGAATATATTGAGTAAGAAAAGAACACTCTCCTTATCACTTCAGATGAATTCCAAGTATTACTGATCGCGGCCAATTGATGACGTACCAAAATGTAGAGGCCCTTCCACCAAGGGTCTTCGCAGGGCCTCAACGAACGAGACAACATACTACATCGTTTAAGAGTCCGATATCTATAACCAGGAAACTTTCTTTAGTTTTTATATATTTAGTTAGGTTTAAAAATAGCTCGTGATAGTCAATTACATTTAATCAAAATGCAAATTAAAACATTAAATATACGAGAAAACAAACTATAAGCAAAGAAAAACAAATATCGAACGGTTGTTAACGTAAAGATAATTAATAGGACTGTAGAGTAAGTTATCAGCAATTAAACGAAGAAAATGCACGTCGTTGAAGTTACCTTGAGAGAGATTAATGTTACCTCACCCATTCACGCAAGGAAGGGAAAATTTAGTAAAGATACTAGATATCTAAGTAAGGAAAAGAACAACAAAATGTCACTGTACGCGGAGAACTTTTGCGGGTTTGCATAAAGACATTCTCACACATTCCAATGCACGGATAATAAATTACGAGTATTTCTTCCTATCACATACCCTTCTCTTAATATCCTTGCACGTCCCTTCCCTAAAAGTCATCGCAGCAAACGACAAACAGAAAGAGGAAAATTTACGATAATACGAAAAGGAAATAAAAATGAAAATCACTCCTCGCTCTAAAAAAGCCTATCGTATTGGTGGAATAGGTGCCAAAAACGTCGGTGTAAAGTTGAATTCGTGTCATTTGCCTCTTGTGGATAGAATCTCCGACCCATTCTATGTTCGTACTCTCGGTAAAAAGAATGACGAAGAGCGGATACAGACGGTCACAAGGGTCCATCGGAGATTCGCGGAAATAGTTGAGATTGTCAACCGAGAGAATAACTTGGAAAGTTTATTCGAAGGAGTATACATTCTTACAGGCTCTCGATCTCAGGCATATTGACTGCTGGCAGTGTGCAAAATTAGACAGAAAGAGAGTCGAAAAGACGGGGAGAAATCACAGCCAATTAAACCAACATTACTCCGCTTTGAGCGGATATATTCCTGTATATTAAGCATTCATTTCAGGATAAAACTGAATGATCTGCTGAATTTATTTTGCGAGATTATTATAACTTCAAGGTGCTGACAGAATAGGACCTAAAAATGGAAAAGACTCTCAGAATAGAAGAAACGAAATTCAAAGACACCGTTAATAAAATTTGCAAAATAAATAGAAGAGTGAGAAGGAGATACGAAGGATAGGAATATAAACGAAATAATAATTATTATCATATAAATATAATTACGCAGCAGGAAATACTGTAAGAGCATCATCTTATATAACTACTATCAAAAGTACAAGATACAATATAGAAAGAAAGAAAAAGTAGTTGAAAGTAAGAGAAAAGATCCTGACCTCCGGTTGTTTCAATGTGAACATACAACGTAATAGCTAGATAATTGATCATTTAAAGCATTTAAATAGTATTCAGGAAAAGAGCCTCTAAATTCTACGGTGAGGTACTTCTTTTGTTTAAGAAAATTATTCATTTTTTAAACTAAATGTAATCTTAATAACAAGATTGGATAAAATACCATACCTTATTGCAGTAATGTCGGTGAATCTAAGCAAAATAAGATTTCGATGAGAAAGACATTTCAGGTGTGTATTAAATATAAGCTGTTTATACTAAATAAAATTCGGTGTCAAATTTTCAGCTGTCGTTTTTCTTATATTTATCTTCTTTCTATATATTTTAGATCGCTCGATTTGTAGTAAGTAAGGAAGGGATTTATGTATGCAATGCAGTGTATGTTTAAAACACATTGAGAAGCGGCTGTTTAAATGAGTGCGAGTGCCTAATATCGCACTATTAGGTGCGAAATTAGGCACTATTGCAGTCATTCAGTCTATTGGTCTAGGAATTCGACACTATCAATATTATGACAAAATGTTATGAATATCCAAATATGTCTGTTCATTCTTATTCGGGTTTGCGAGGAATGACCCTTATGTAAAATTCACTTTGTTAATTCCTTTAATTGTCATTCCATAAAAAAGCAACCCTCCCCTGGACTGCAACCTTGGAGTGGTGGGAGGGCTTGTGTGCTCCGAGGATCCTTAGAGCTGTACTGGCTGTAGCAATTTCGATTGCTCCTGGCAGGGTCACCCATGACAGATAGGTCGAAGGGTAGGAGACAGACGAAAGGTAGTCCACGTAGCGTCTGTACCTCAGTGAGGTTACAAAGGCGTCTGTACCCCAGAGGGGCGGCCATTAAGTGATGGGGTCACGTAAAAAACCCTATTGGGGAAGGCAACGGGAAACCACCCCAATTATATTTCCCATGAAGAAATGCAGCCTTGCATCTTCAACTATGACATGATAGCATTCCTCCCAGTGAAATATTCCGGAAGTAAAATAGTCCCCCAATCGGATTTCCGGGTGGGGACCATTGAGAGGGGTACATCGGTCAAGTCTGATAAGTGGAGGATAGGAACGTGGAATGTAAGATCCTTAGGAATTTGTGGGAAACTAGAAAATGCAAAGATAGAGAGACAGGCTAGGACAAGACACCTTGAGAGTTAGTGAAATAAAGTGGGCTGGGGCAGACGACTTCTGGAGTGACAAACACAGAATCATATATTCAGGAGATGACGAAGAGATAGCAGGTGTTGGTATCATAATGAAGAAGGAGTGGGGAAAAAGAGTTAAGTCTTATTGGCAGTACAGCAATAGATTGCTGATGATCAAACTAGAAGCAGAGCCCACAGACACAATGATTTTGCAGGTATATATGCCGACATCCAGCCACTCTGAAGAAGAAATAGAAGATATGTATGAACAGATCGAAGAAATCATCAGTGCAGCCAGAGCAAAAGAAAATCTAATTATTATGGGTGACTGGAATGCTGTGGTCGGAGAAGGAAAAGATGGAAGCAGCATAGGACAGTTTGGGTTGGGAAAACGAAACGCCAGAGGAGAAAGGCTAGTGGAGTTCTGTAACGAAAAGAAAATGAGAATAGCGAATACACTATTTGAATAACATCGACGTAGAAGATATACATGAAAGATGCCAGGGGACTTAGCTAGATACCAGATCGATTACATTCTTGTTAGGCAAAGATATAAGAACCAAGTGAAACAATGCAAGAGTTATCAAAGCGCAGACATAGATAGTGATCATGATATTTAGTAGTCATGGAGAGTTGTTTACGCCACAAAAAGATTAAGAGGGTGAAACGTGAACCAAGATGGGATATAAAAGCTCTGGAAGGGAAGGTCACCAGAGAAAGATTCACTGCGACTATTAATGAAAAGCTTGAAAAGCAAGAGTATAGGAGTGATGCAAGCACTGAAGGAAGATGGAATGGCCTGAAAAGGGCAATCGCAGAAGTAGCAGAAGAGCAACTCGTAAGTAACAGAACTGATACCAGACGTCCATGGATAACAATGCAGATAAGAGAACTTATGGAAGAAAGAAGGAAATACAAGAACTCGAGGAGTGAAAATGGGAGAGTCCTCTACAAGAAACTACGGAACCAAGTTATAAGAGATTCAAAGAAAGCTAAGGAAGAATGGATTGAAAGCTGCTGCGAAGAAATAAATGAAAACATGAGGAAGCATGCACTGAAACAGCATACAGGTTAGTGGAAAGCCGCTTCAGAGAAAGAAAAACTACATGCAACAACATCAGAGATGTGAACGGGAAAATGCTGATAGAAAATGAAGATATAGGAAAGAGATGGAAGGACTATATTGAAACATTATATCAAGGACCAAAACCTCTTAAAGATATATTAAAGAACGAAAGTGAGGTGGATGAAGATGAGCGAGGCCCAGAGATAACGAGAAGTGAATTCGAGAGAGGAGTGAAGGACTTGAAGAAAAACAAGGCACCTGGAGCAGATAAAATAAATGGAGAGATTGATAAAGCGATTGAAGGAAAAGCAAAAGACACCCTGTTTGAAATTATCAAGGACAGTTATAAAAGTGGAAGACTACCAGTGGACTTTGAGAAGAGTATAATGGTTGCGATACCAAAGAAAACAAGAGCCGAGAGATGTGAGGAGTACCGAACGTTAAGTCTGCTCTCACATGCATCCAAAGTACTCACAAGAATATTAAGCAAGAGGATAGAAAGAATAATTGAAGCCAACTTGTCAGAAAACCAATTTGGATTCAGGAAAAGCACAGGAACCAGAGAGGCCATATTATGTCTAAGGAGAATAATATGAAAGATGATACATGTCAACAAGCCAGTGTATGTGGCTTTCGTAGACTTGGAGAAGGCTTTTGGAAAACAAAGGAATGGACTACAACAACAGAAGAATAATCTACCAATTGTACAAAAACCAAGTCGCCACTCTGAGGATGAGAGGTGGCAAGAAAATAGAAACTAAGATAAATAAAGGAGTAAGACAGGGATGTAGCCTCTTACCAGCATTGTTCAATGTATACCTGGAAGAAGCAATGAAAGAAATAAAAGGAATGAACATGAAAGGAATTAAGGTGAATGTAAAAGGAATTAACATGCTTCGGTTTGCAGTTAACATAGCGGTAATAGCAAAAAATAAAGACGATTTGCAGGCATCCCTGAATGCAATAGATCAAGCTATTGAAGGATATAACATGAAAGTGAACAAAAAGAAAAAAGATCCTAATATGTGGAAGAGAAAAATTGAAATTGAATAATCGATTTCCCGTAGGAATAAATGGCAGTAAAAATAATGAGACTCAAACGTGAATCATTATTTACTGGCAACTGAATTACATTATCGACTCATATCTTAAGAAAGAAGATTATTCAGAAAGAAGCGTTCTATCATAAGATTTGACGGGAGAATCGTAACCCTTCACTCATGAAAATCTTTCGTCATGTCAGTTTCAAATCATTTCATTTGAAATAGGATTCTACATCATCATAGCAATATGAGTGAATCCGGAATAATAAAAAGCGCACTAACTTTTCAGTAAACGAAGTTGTCAAAGTAAACCGAGATAATACAATGAAATGCTACCTCTCAACGTCAAATTCCAAGATAGCACACCCCGATGAATTGTCGTAATACTCATCGGTCAAACGTATCAAATTTTGAAAACATACAGCGGCCTATCACCCGTTTGTGCAATGAGCACAAACCCTCATTTTCGTTACCTTAAGCACACGATAAGTAGACTATGCCTAGAACTAGCTTATGCGCTGCGTTAAAGTTTTCTATTTAATAAGTAATCATAAAAATTTAACTGATTAAAAATTTGGGACAAATAATTAAAGAAAATACCTGAAGTCAAAGCGGAAGACATCTTTGCAATTCTATCCAGCGTTTATTCCTCTTCGCTCGTCGATTCTAGCCCACCAAACAATTAGTATGAATGTTGACACCGTGGTGACGCCCTCAAGCAAATGACGGTCACCACCGAAGTAAAACTAAACGCTAATAATCGCTTTTATAATGGAAAACATCAGATAGAATATATAAGAACTTATTTAATTATGAATAACAAAATGTTAATTTAATCTATTCACCATTAAATTCATATTTAGAGTTTTTTTGTTGGGGGAGCGTTTTAATTGTAACCCAATTAGAGGCTACCACTCCGTTAAACTTGGCCTTGTTTATCTATAAGTCAGGGGGTTGGGGTCGAGGTTAGCACGCGCCACGACTTTCACCGCGACCCCTGGTGAGCTCTTGAAGAATTGTTTTAGGAGTCTCCTAGAGGAGGACGGCTGCGTAGGAATTTCATTACTAAGTACAAATCAATTGTAGTTCATACTGAACACATTTCATCAAACCGATCGAATTAATAGATTTACTCAAGGTGATGAAAATGTTACAATAAGTTTCATTTTGTATATTTTCGACAAACTACTCAAGTATTACTACTTAATTTTGAGAAGTGGCGGATATCTTCGAGACTAATGGATGTAAACAACAACGAAAAGCAACATGGAGCTCATAAGTGAGTGTTTTCATCAAGTGACATCAAGAACACATTTTAGAAACACGTGGGAGAGGAAGAAGAAATCCTTCGAAAACAAAGCAGCATAGAAGGGTAAGTCATCAAAGAATATTTTCTAATATTGATCATTCTGGATAAGTTCGAGTTAACTTTGCTTACTGCGCTCCTAATTCCTGTCTAGAAAACCAAACGAGCGCTGAGCTAATAAGACGACACTCAGGTGAACGATATAATCATGAGAGCTATGTTTTTGAAATCTCTCATCATAAATACGTCAGCAGATGAAATACTGTACGTTTTCCACACATGCAAACTCTGCGTAACTAGTATATTCAACTCAATTCGAATATTGATTCGATTTTAAGTCCGTGGCGCGACATTCATTGAGGGATAAAGTAAATGAACTATAAATAATCCCATTGAGCGATAGGCTAATAAACTATATGTATAGTGAAAAGGTACCATTCATTTCCATTTTCTGTTTTGTGATGGAATTTGTAACTACGTAAGTAACTAAGACGAAAAGCAGACCATTCTTTAAAAATATGTTAGCCAACCAGCATTATACAGCCCGATTATTATCCCGCTGGAGACGAAGGTCCCCTCACAACGTCTGATCCTGGTTTTTCTATATTAACAAGCATCGATTTATAAATTAAGCACTTTCTTATTCGAAACATTCTTTAAAATTGGTGATTTTGCGATATTATTCCATCTTTCTGGTAAAGATAACTAGAAACAAAATGTATTTTTGATATTTTCGAGAAGATCGTTGGCCGATGGCTAAGTATAATCCAAGATACGCTCCGATAACCATAATATCTTCTTGGTGAGTATTTCGTCTCACAATGAGTTACACTCGGAGAAAGAAATCACTTCTCATTTTTTTCTCATATCTCTGAAGAGCACACGAGCTAAGGATCAGGCAGCCGTTTATTATGGTTATTTGTAATCATGAAACACTCATCCACTATCGAATAAATGCTTTGTCGATAGTATCCCATCCCATTCGAGTAGTACTATTATTCGACACTTTAGGTCATTTTGTACATGAGCTCCCATCGAATATCGAACCCGGGACCGCTTTCACTATAGTCGAACGCGCTACCCACTTGGCTCTCCGGAAGATATAATGTAATTCAAACTGATTTAATTTCCATTACCCTAATTTCAATGGAAAGTTCTTCACTAAGTCTAACTTGGGTAAAGTTTGAAATAATCTACAATACCCGATTGGAAATTCTTCCCTCTTGCTGAGAACCATTTTCAGCCCCGTGGTGGTTCCTAATTCTTTTCTCTTTTAGCCAATTTCTAATAAGATATGTATGTAATAATGTATATAATATGATAAATGTGGAAATTAACAAATCCTTTTATAAGGTTTGGCCTTTGAAATTGCCATAAAAATGCTCATTAATATTGAGTGGTCTCCTGCGAGATTGAGACTTGATCGAAGATGACAATCATGCGAATGACAAGTGAATCGTAACTGGCTTCCATCCAACGCAATGAAAATGTTCCCATTTGAAAGCGGGGACACCTGAGGACAAAAAGGAAATTCTCCCATACGTGCATCACCCGCAGGCACGAGTAATTTATGACTCGATTTTTTGTGACGCGGACCCAACGTAGGATTTCAGAGGAAGCGATCGGTTTAAAAACTCACCCAATAAATTAGGAGTACTCGATGGAATTAAGCGGAGCAAGTCTCGTTGCCGACAAAGACGCTCGCACTTGATTAAAAAGCTCAGCAATGCGGCACAACTGGAATCCGAAGAAACGATAATTTTTAGAGGTTCGATCGACACGGCGAACATTTTCTCTCTCAAGCGGGAAATTCTTGCTTTTTTCGAATTTAAAAAGATTCTTATATTTAAGGGGAAGGGCAACTGTTAGTGATACGTATAAAATAATGGGAGTCCGCTGTTACCATTCTTTAACACTCCTGCGCCTGGTATGTAATTACCAAGGATCAGGGCATAGAAATAACTTTGCAGCACAAAGAGAAATGCGCTTAAAGACTCAAGGATTAATAATAATGAAAATCAAATCCATGGTAATAAAGGCGTTGGAATATCTGCCCGGAAAGTGAACGACCAGCGTTGGAGATATTTTCATTTCTGCTTATCCTCGAATGAAATTATTAATCACCAGTGGATTCTTCAGTCAAATATAATTAAAGTATATCTGGTTTATAAAAATTCACAACTATCTGATCCCTCTGAAGAATTGGGAATGAAAACAATTCCTCTCCAAATTTATATTCCTCAAAATCATTTATTGAGTGAGGTGAAAATTTAGCGAACGTTAGTGGATTCTATTGCTTACTTCACGATTAAATCTGTTTTCTCAAATAAGATTTCGAAGTGGAAATAATGAAATAACTTGCAAAATGAGCTCGGTCGGTTTGATTTGGGTCGGTGGTTTTAACAAGCGGTACAAAGGGTAGATCGATCCTATAAAGTCTTGTCATTTACAAAATGGTGTACGCATTTTCTTTAGTCGGTAACTCTCAAGTTTCAGGAATTCAGTAGGTATTCCACTGAAATACGATTTTTTACTGTTTTCTAAGATTGTGGTTTTGCTCATGTATTTTTAATCGATTCAGAAAATATGTAATATTGAATAACCCCAAGAAATGAGCTTTTCCATTGATTTATAGCGTTGCTTCTTTTAAATTCTGCTTCTCAACAGTTTTTCGAGTTTAATTAAATCAGAAATGAAGTTGTACCTATGGGTAAATAGAATATCGAAAAACTGCGGTCACTACAAAGTAAGTGAATTTATAAAAACAACATCCCGTACATTTTACGTGCAGCGGAGCAAAGATTATATGAGAAAAACATGTCTTTTCTCTTCATAAGAATATATTGCATAGGTGCATAATGCAACTTCAATTGTTTCGAGTATCCATGTCTTCAACGGCGCAATTTTCAATCATCAATGCTCTGTTACCCTGTAAATATTTAAGCACTAGAGGTAGGTTTTCTGCAAAAGGTTACTGCAGCAGAAATATACGTATCACCTGTTGATAACTTAACTATGTAAAGAAAAGAATGTATGAATGAAATTTCAGTTGCATGATGTTTTCAAAGTTGATTTATTCAGCTAGAATAAATACAAATAAATGTTTTTTTCGCTATCAGATTGATTCCGCATGTTAACAGTGTCTCAATTCCGGACGGTATTCTCCACATTTTCTGAAAATAGCTACTTTATCTCTTAATGCTGCACTCCTTTCCTCTTAACATAATAATCATCATCGTTAATGCATTCAAGTTCCATTTAGTGCCTTTACTTTAGTTTTTTGATAGCTTAACATCATCTAGCGTCTTTATCTTTTCCCTTGCATCCATTACCTTAAATTACTCTTTCGAAAATCCTCTCAATATTAATCCATCCATTTCATCGACCGTCGCATAATTACTCTAACCAAAACCTTTTTGCCATCTCCAGCACATCCATGTTCGTTTTTTCATCAACCCAGTTTATCCTTTCCATTGTAAGGCTCATTGTATGATAAAAAAACTAAAAAATATGACTTTATTAGTAATGAGTTGGAAGAATAGTAAAGCTAATCAGATAGTTTTCGATTACCTCCGTTAGTGCATTAGATCGCGGACGATGGCGTGTCTACACTATCATATCTCTTTTTTAATTAAGAGGCCAGAAAACGTAAGCCGACTATTTCAATGAAGCATCGGATGGAGAAATAAGCTGACCAATAAGCTAATCTATAACTTTTTGGCTGAGAAATTAAACGTGTAGAAATAATTGCATTTGTGACTCAATGTTAAGACGAAATCAATTCAGGCCACCATTATTCAAGCGGATTCGTGTGTTTGATAGGGAAACATGCAACTATTGAGATAATTTCCCGTTCATTTTATTTTTCGCTATCGCAGAATTTTTGCCTTATATTTTTCCTTTTCCTAGTATTTTTCGATTCATCTATAAGGCAATGAGACATTGATACACTCCGCCGATGGAATCTGCAAATTCCGAAGTCAGGACGAGCAATCTGGAGAGATTTGAAAGTACGAAATGGGCTTTCGCATCTTCCACGCAAAATGAACTAACTGTACATCGGTTGACGAGCCATAAAATGCGCTCGCCCATTATTTTCGATAGAGAGCGCTTAACGCATGTTTTCCGAACAAAAATATCTCGGCAGAGACCTGCGAGCGAGAAAACTTGTAATTGGTTTGGATAATATAATAGCATTGTAGTGGCGAGCGAAAGCGAATGACAATCAGGGATGGAATGCGTCGGCAATTCAAACGAGAGCAGAAAAGTCGCCGAAATCCATTCGAAAAAAGAACAGAGGCTTATTATGCTCGGATCAAATACAAAGGGGTTTTCTACCATCTTAAAAGCGACAAGGGACTCGTAAAGAACTCAAGCGTTTGACTTGCCGTGGAAACCGAAAGGTTTTTAGCGATTCCGAATCGGTTTCCACGGTCCTTCCAAAAACCCCGTTGACAGGGGAAGGGGGCATTAGAAAACAATTTAAAGTCGGCGCGAGTTATAGATGTTTGGAGAGTAGTGGGTGGAAAGGGATGTTAAAAGGGCCCTGTCTCCGTTTTTTCCCTTCCGCGAGCTTTGAAGGCGTGATGGGTCGCCGTACATTCGTCCACCCCAAGGGACCACTGGCCCAAGACATGGTTGCCGATTTTCCGCTTTCATCCGTTGCAAATTCGGCGAAATTTATTTTATCGAAAAGGGTGATTTCACCAGTCTGATTTCGGGTTTTTACGCAAATGAATCCCATGACGAGAAACGTACAATACTATGCAGAAATATTTTAGAATGTTAATAGATCTATTAGCTCTGTGATTGCATCTATTGATGGAGAAAATTAAGATTAAAAAGGGCAGGAAAAAAGAATGTATCCATCCTATGCTGTCGAAACATATCTAAACTGGTTAAATAAGGAACTTTAAGTACGAAACTAGTCGGTATCACTCCTTATTTTATGTAGTATATTACAAATACAGAGCTTTTCTTCTTGCCAATATAAAGGCCGCATTTAGTGTATTAACATCAGTCATGTAATCAACTATTTTGCTAGTTGTCTTGATTTTTTATAATGGTGCAGATATGAAAAAATGAGGCAATAAAAGCGTTACGTAAAAATTACTTCTGTTACATCCAAATCATACTTTACCGTTCATTTCAACCATAGGTTTAGAAGCCGTCAACTTTGATTCTTAATGATTTTTCAGAGACTCCTTTCCATTCTGTCCTTTATTTCCATTCAAATCCACATCATAGGTCCATGATTAGATCCCTGGCTAACCGGATTTTTCTAGTTGGGAAATGGTTGTTTGTGCTTTGTCTTTAAAAATCATTCATTGTATTTGTAGACTAAAATTCGCTAAATAGATGCTCGTATTATTATTATTCCATCATAAGTATGTAGAGCTTAAAAATTTGTTCCTCTGCAATGTGTGAATAAGGTAAAATTCTCCAAGAACATCTCTTGCGCATTCAAGAGCTCCAAGCCAGCATTTTGATGATTAGGCTTGTGAATATTAGATGATCAAACAGATCATTATGGAAAGGTTACTTTACAGATGCGATAATGTTGCCTTGGAATTAATTCAGCACTCGTTTCTGTCATTTTGTGACAATTTACGCATCTCAGTCGCTTGATCGCTCTTATATTGCACTGCATATACAGAAAAGCTTGAAATATTCCCTGTCAAATGTAAAGGAGTGAGGATATTATGTTTTCGGGTGCCCCAATTATTCGGAGTGGACTTTTCTCTTTGTTGAAGTAAACGCGGTCCCAATAATAAGTTTCGAGGAAAACTGTAGCCTCGAACAATAGAATGAAGAGAATTAAAAAGTGAAGGGAATTTGAAAATCCCCATTACTCGATGGCAGCAAGAAATGAGGACCAGTTGAAAATGCGTCGGCACTCTTTGCTCGCCAACTAGACTTGTTTATTTTTGTGTCGAGTAATTCATTATTTCGGATGGCACACGTAACTAAAAAGAGGATACGTGATTGAAATTGCTAAGATCCTGAGTAAAGACGAATGAGTAGGAGGGATGATGGTAAATTTATTGTTCCATTAAATAATGACTTTGGATGTGAAGATACCCTGTTTTACCAGAATTCGGTCTCTTTCGTGATCTTTCAGGCGTTTCTGTTAAGAAACATGATATAAAGATGATTTTTCACTCCATTCACAATTGTAGTTAAGCAAGGAAATCAGCATGTATTGCACTTACTTAGGTATATATAAGTTTCGATATGAAATTTTGAGGAATTATGTATAAATAGTTACAACGTATTTTCTGTCTGCATAATCAATGAAAAGTAAAGATTTTCTAAGCCGTTTTCGCAAGTTGACAAGTTAGATGACGATTGAGATGATAAATCACTAATGAAATTGCCGTATCCTGTGTGCCATTTTCATACTGATTAAAAACTGGTTCATACATTATTATTTTAACACTACTGTCATCAACTTTGGGCGTTTTAATACAATCTAGCAATTTCACTGGAAAAGGTTTTACTTGCATTTTCCTTTTGCCCTTCGGAATTTCACCGATAGTGATTAATTCTTTTAATTGTCAACAAATTCGTAAACTTGCGAAAATGATTCAAAGAGCCCACGCTATTCATTTATGAATCATAAGTTAGTCTGATTCATGCAATTACAGGTGAAAATAAACTAAGAGTGCAATTATAGATATAATGAATATGATCAAACGTGACTCGTGGAATTTCACAGCAACTATCTTGAAAAACATATCAAAACTCACATAGCATATTTTTGATTCGACATGTTTCTCTTTAATAAATCTAATGAATAACATGATTAAAACTTTGCTGCGGAAGTTACGAAGTCTTTTCTTTTTCAAGATGGGTACATACTATACTAATTTTTATGTTGTTATTGCTCCATGCTCCATAAAAAATTCTCGCATTTTAAAAATGTTTACATATTCTTATGTAGATATATGTACATTAATTTAAATTACACGATATATTTTATATATAAATTTATATCGCAATTAAAAAGATTGTTTCGCAACATTTGGAGATACTTAAGTGCAAAGCTACCGAAGGATCCTGAAATCAATGAGTTTTCCTTCTAACCTACCAAAATCTGAAGAATGCATTTCATTTTGAGTGCACAAATCTTCATAGAAACAACTTTAAGAGAAAGATAAGGTGAATGACCCCTACCTATGGAATGCAGTTATCGTTAATTCCAAAAATAGAAACGAATTTTACTGTGGGTGTGCTCATGCTCTCTCATACTTTCGCAGGTAATTCACACCAGAGATAGCAATTCCTCTCGCGGATCAATCGGGACGGAATAAAAATATAAACGAGTTGATTTTCGCTCAAATTGAATGGATTCACGCGGGATTTTTTATTGCTACTCTCGATTTTATGGTTTGACGCGATCTCGGAGTCGAGATTAGGGAAATTAAGTTGAGCGCTCGTTATCGCCTACCGCCGAGGACTAATCCTCGAGACTTTATACGGCCCACGAGTCGCAATAAAGTGGTACTTTTGCATGACAAGTACCCCAATTAAAATCTCTGTCGGGTCAATTGCCAGTCTAGGCACGTCGATCACCAAGTGCAGAAAGGCCGTTACCAATGGAAACGCGTACGAAAGTTCAGGGCGAATGGAAAGTAAAAATGGGATAGATTCTCTTCTCTAAGTGTCCGTTTAAGAACGAACGAAACCCGAACGAACGATATTACATTTGCTGGGAGTGTTAGCTAAATCTTCAACTTATACCAATTTCTGATGTGGTAATCTTAAAGATTCATAGTAATACCATAGTTCCAGCCGAAGGTGCTCAAGGTTCCTCTATCAGTGGGTCGCATAAGTTTCAATAAATGAGTATCGGGACGTAGTTGTTTAGCAATCAAATATCAGCCATCAGCCAATCAAATATCGGTTGTCGATTGTAAATCGGTTGTTTAATTGCTTCATTATAATGACATTTATACTTAGAGCCGGTTCACAAAATTTGGAAGACGATTTCCTTCGAAAACTTGTTCTTCATATGCTTGCTTCAGTTGCGTAACTCTAGTTTGAAAAATCTGTGAGCGGTAGAACTAACTTGCTAGAACAGCTGAATCTCCCGTATTTAGAATGATGTTCTTTAAACCTAGTAATTACCCTCCTTTTACTCTTTCCGAAATATTTTAAACTGCAATTCGGGCAAGAAATGTGGTAAATACCCGATTTATGTAACATGTCCAACTTTGTTGAGCCCAATAAATTCTTGAGGTTTATGTCATTATGATTGCAAACATTGACATTAGTTTGTTTAAAATATTAGAAAGGCCTTTTTTAATGGTGGAAAGTACGAAATTTTAATAAACTTCGAAATGGAGGATTCGATGGCTTGAGACAAAGTAGAATTCTCCTTGATCAAGCGTCTGTATTTATATCTTTCGACCAGAGGGGGAAGATTTAAATCTTAACATTAAAGCTGTGTCCTTAAGTAATAAATACAGACTTTTGATCAGATCAAATGAACAAATTCAGCTGTTGCTAAACATATGTCTGATCATGCCAACAGCATCACAATAAAAGATTTAAGCCTTGTCCGTAACATTAATTGAGGTTTAGACTCGTGGGAGATCTAAATATTTATAAAAACCGTAACCACGTTATTAATAAAGATTTAGATTTCGACAAAACGTTATACAGTATTTTGGATTTCGCTTAGCGCTTTCCTTTTTTCTCTTTTCTCATTCTGCCTTTTGTTTACTTGTATACTCAGTCACGTTTTAGCTCTTGAAGATACTGCTTCTGGCAGCGGAATGCGCATAGGGTTTTGATCAATTGTTGATTGCTTTGGGAGACTAAGATATAGATTGCTATGGGACTCATGATATAGGAGAATGAAAAGTAAAAATTGTTACATATGTTTGAAAAGGATTCTTTCCGAGCGACATTTTTCTTTTATGGAATCAATTTTCAATTAAGACCAATTGTATACAAGATTTTTCCTTTATACTGACAAAATATGACATACGTGGGTAGCAACTTTATGTCACGGTTGTAAGTTTTTTCTGGTCGATGTCTCAATCAAAATTTACATATGGCAAGTTTTCACTTGGGGAAGGTCCCATTTTCGTTTAATGATGTATTTTTGAAGTAAGAGATATGGTTCACCAGCACTATACAACTCGGACTGGAACTGCTTGTCAGGTCCGTACGGGCATTATAGTCTCCAGGTGTCCATCAACTGATATACTGCATAAAAAATTTATCCTTTGGAATTCTTGAAGAGGATTGATACCGCTTTCGTTAAGAGTCGCATTGTCTTCGCTGTGAAAAGGGTCTCCCAACGGCGTGTGAAAAAGGGTTGCTCAATCAACACGGAACTCGTTTCTTTTTTTGTTTTTGAACACCTTGAATCACCCATCTCTCCGGGATCTCAGGTCTTCAAAATCGTCAAAAACAATTGTACGTACTACAGCTGGGATCATTGTCTATACCTGTCCCAACCTTCCCATTCCAAACAGGTCTAGGACAGACCCTCCCCGTGACTATTAATTTCGATTCTTTTTTCGCCCATTCCATTTACTCACCCTTCTCTTCATTCACTTTTCCCATTCATACTTATCCGTTCCCCTTCCGGTTTGACGAGACCGCGGTTCATTTTTTCTGCTGCGGACTTTTTGTTTGAGCGGCTAGTTTTGTCACGTTGGAAGGCAGCTGGCTATTATAAAGCCTTCTTTCAAGAGCCCTAATTACTCAGATTCATTTGATACACGAGATATATGTTTCCTATTTTGTTTATTTTCTTCAACCACTATGAAAAATAGAATATCATACGTATGTAAGAAAGTATGAACGGTGCTGCCTATAACTTCGAAAATAGAAGTGAACATTTATCAATAAGCCTTCCATCAAATATAGACGGATTAAAATTAATTAATGAAATAAAATTAAAAATTACCTATGAAATTAAAATTATGATCAAAACCAGTCGTTTAAATAAAAATTGTGAAAAATGGTAAATATTGCTCTAGATGTCGTTCCATAAAGTTTCCTTAATTATCGTAATTAAGGATTTCCTTTGATTTAAGATTATGTTACTTGTACTTATATATTACATGTCGAAATACATTGCACTGTGTCCCATTACTTTTATGTTTTTAATTCTTTTTCTGTTCGAGCGCAATATTATCCCTTGCTTAAATTTAAGTGCCCACTGTAATTTAATACTTTCCTCAAATAACAATTGTGTAAAATCTGTTTTATACTCAACCGAGAAAGTATTTCATACTAAAAGCTGTTAAAATAATTGCTCTTCTTCATTGTAAATAAAATTTTAAAGTAGTTTTGTTTATCTAAATTGAGGACGAATTTCTATTTTCCATAAATATGACTTTATATGAACACCTCAACAAGCGAATTAAAATACGTCGATACTGATTTATATAATCGTCGGTACTACAAATAGGACTATTTCATCATGCTCGATCACTTGATGACTTTGAACCGAATGGATGGATATAATAATGAGCACTTAGGGTCACTCACGCATTATGTAACCCTACATTCCAATCACTTTGACCACATCCGTTTCATAGATGGAGTGCGTGAGAATTGATTCTCCGTCCGGGAAGAACCGGCTTCGATGCCTTTAACATCTGTTCAAACCGAACAGATCTCGGATTATTGCCAACGAGCTGTCCTTTTGAACGAACAATAACGGGCCAACCCGAACAACACCAGGATTATCCAATACAGGTTATGTAGGTGTTCCTCTCATGCATAAATATACACACAGGCGCATACATACCTTCACAAGCACATTTACCACATTCACGCGGACTCTATTTAAGTTACCTCTTCCCATTTAACGTTTTCAACGTGCACATAGCCATTTAAAGCAATTATCTAGTATTCTAGGCCGTCCTAGTGGATAGTAGTGGATATATGAAATAACAATGGAACGTCCTTGTTCGAGCGAGATTGAAACTTAATATTATCTTCGTACAACTAACCCTTCGTCATAAAGAATTTGAAAGAAAGAGATAGCTCGGATAAAGTACACAGAAGACAAATACTTTGGGTATGAAAATATTTAAAATTTGAGAAGATTGGAACAATGCATGTAAGATTTCGAGATATGGATAACGTAGTGATAAATGGAATCCGTGAATTACATCTATCTTTGATTTGCTGAGAGGATGAGTTATCAAAAGGGGTGATACTGTAAATGACAATCCGAATTTACTCAATTGATCCTTTTTAATCTTATTCTATCAGGGAATTTAATTGAATGGGCGAGTATATGCTCTTATGTGTTCTCTCAAATCATGAAAAGAGTCAAAACAATTATATTAAATTCACATTTAACACTTGATTAATACGCGACGACGTTATAGTCAATTTTATATCTCTTAAATCGTTGAAAGACAGGCCGCCCAGGACATCCTCTGTCAGAAATCTTTGATCATTTTGCTTTTATCCACATTATTCTACTTGGAAAACAAAATTTACATAATCAATATATGTACTTATACACACAATTCAAAATGAAAATCACGAGTGATATTCGTATCTCCCAAAAAAATTATAATGTAGCATTTTGCAAATTGAATAAATAACTCCAATTTTGGTTATGATATGCCACTCAAATGATGTGGTATTAACTACCAATACCATTCTTAAGGTCAAACCAATCTATGCTTTTTCCCATTCTCAAAATATAGCATCATTATATAATATGGAATCAATTTTGGCAGGATGGCTTAATTTTGTTCTGAATTTAGTTTTATCTGACGATTATATATTATATTTTATTTTTATTCTTATATCCACGAACCGATTTTACTAAATTTGTTATACACTAATCATGAAATATTTCAACCATGGCACTGTCAGATGTTAGGAAATCCTTTTCAGAGATGAGTACAGCGTCTAGCAAACTACTTTACCCCATGGGGACGGGTTTCGCAGCACACCAACGAATTTCAATTTTAGGTTTGCTAAAAAAAGTGTAAAGATTAAATCAAACGTTAAATCTGAATGATGAACATTGCGTAATTCTCATTCTCAAAACTTCTGTATTAGCGATGTTATTGAGAACTTGTCTCCAACTAAAGCTACAGTGACGGTGTATCGCTCAGAAACCAAAGGGAACAAAAAACCAAGAAACATCCGAAAATTCCCCTTTTTAGTCCACGAGTAAATTTTTATTCGATTTATCTGTTGCAAGAGTTCACCGAATGTTTAATGGAAAATGATATAAAACTGTTGAAAGATGTGTACATAATCAGTAATTTTGATGCAGAAAAATATGCAAACACTCAAACTCTGTTCTAAGAAGTCAAACTTGGCGTTGAGAACTACACGTACAGAGCTCAGATGCCTTTCCCCGCGATTTTAATTTAGCGCCACAGTAAATTACGCCAATTAAACAGGAAATTACTAGCCGTGGCAGAGAGCCAAAGTAGTCGCGAAAATGTCAAGGGGTCGTAAAAAATACGCCGTTCGAGACGCAGTTTACAGCCAGTCGCATCTTTCAATGAAATCGCTCAAAAGGTGAATTGGTTCAACGCGGATTTAAGCCGTCTTTGGAGGGAAAGAAATGAATGCCGCATTCCAGGTAAGAAAGCAAAGTGAGGCAAAATTGCTTCTTCGGAGAAGGGCGCGGAGTGAGGCAATGAGACACCCATTTGAAAATGAAGCAAGGAAAGGAAAGCATTAGGTAAAGGAGAGATAAGTGGTCCAGATGTTATGGGAGGACAAACGAGTATTTATTATGAGAGGACGACGCCATTTTGCTTCGAGAGTTAAATTGAAATTGCTCGGGGAAAAGAAGGGAGATTAGAAACGTATCAGATACGTTAAAAAATTCTGGAGAAAAGTCGAAGAGTAAAAATGAGCTTCGTTGCCGTGTACTAGACAGGGAGAGATGAGGACATTTTCTGAAGATATCAAACTTCACAGGTTTCTCATTTATTCCTCACGAGCTGAGTGCCTGGCGTTGAGTGGAAAATGAAGCTATTTTTTATTTACTCTGATCATAAACTATAGATACATAAGTCATCATTTCTACCAAATACCTTAGTATCATTCCCTCTCTTGATAAAGTCATAAGTTACTTGTACCGGTGGAATTAGTCCTTGTTTTTCTTAACAACCTGAGACTTCCCATGTCGTATATGATGGGTCCCAAGGAAAAATAGACTTGACAAAATTCCGAAGAGGTAATCGAACCCGGGTCTCCCAATCGCCAGTATTTTATTGTCATTACTTTCTTTTACGTATGAATTATTGTATCCTATGTGGTTTGCTATTTTAGGTATACTAGGGTTATCTAAAATTGTTACTCGATCCTTCACTTTCTGATCTTGAAGGTGTCCTTTTATCTCTCTTATGCTGAAAAAGTACATTAGAGCGAACGTCCTCGTGAAATAGTCTTAATATATCTGCAGGGGTGGAGAAGGGTCAGGTAGGCATTTGATTGAAGGGTAAAACGAGAGCAAGAGTATAAGGTTAAAACCTGAAAGGAATGAGGAAGGAACAGACGGAAGATATGGTCGAAAAGAATGAAAAGAATTACTTATGAATGTGGAATAAGTTTCAGTAAGAATTGAATCGAAGAAATTTTGAGAAAATACGAACACGGCGTAAATGGGCAGTAAAGGATTAGTCAAATCGGCAGATATTATCAGTTTATAGATCAAAGTAATCATCTTTCCATTGAGATTAAGAAATGGCAATAGGAGAATACAACGAAAGGAGCTAATCGAACATTATCAAAAATGGTTTTAAATAGAAGGGCAACTTTGCATTATTGTTATTCAATTTATAAATCATTGAGACACATACATACATACAAACGTCTTTATTGGCAAAATTGGGACTGGACAGTCCCATCTTACATTTAACCAAGATCGCCTGAAAGTTCCTATTTAGGGTGTAATTCATTACAGTGATATTAACCAGGGTTTATAATAAAATAACTAGGTTATTTCGATACTTTTTCGATTAAACTTCATTGTCAACCCTTTCAGTCGTCTTAGCATTATGAATTAGAATTCGGAAGATGTAACATTGACGTAATCAGATTTCTTTGATGATGAGTAAATGTAAAGTAGCAATGTATATAAAATGATAAATGTTTAAATATAAGGATATAAAATTAATAACAGGCAAATGCAAGTAGTTGTTGAGCTAAAAAATATTACTCGTTGAACTCTGTTGTTTCTCTGTCTCCTATTAGAGAGCTTTCAAGAATTTATCCGGAAGCAAGCTTTTATATTCTCTCAATGGCGAGTAGGAATGTGAGGCTTATAAGGTAAGATGAGGTTCCCTCACTAACATAGAACAATATATCTATAAAACGTCCACCTAAGTACTGGGCGAAGGAGTAACTATGTTAAGGGAAGAGAATTTAAGTATTTAAAAATATAGTTGAATAGAATAAGCAGCTGTTGATAATAAAGGAAAGGAAAGGGGGCACCGCATTTATTTCGTCCCTTCTCTCAGATCACATAAGAAATCCGGAGTAAAGTATTCCAATCGTATAGCAGATTGAGACGTTGGTGATTCCCTCTTATATCGGAGAATATTCCAACTGGAAACGTGAATAAAAACAGCATTAAAAATAGAGCTTGCATTTCGTTTTTTGGCTCGTAGTTCCTCCGTCGCGGACCAGGGCGGGCACTCAAGGGATCTTCTTTTTATAACTCTCTTACCGCGAACTCAAATGAGATTCCCTCTCCTAATGGTCTGCATTCCGCGGATATGAGGGTGCAAAAGATGGCGCTCATGGGAAACACAGGCACGAACACACGTGTTCGCACACACGCACTTGCATAAAAGACATCGCAGGATATCTCCATTTGAGAGCGGCTTCAACATGTCTTCCCACGAGATGCAAAAGTATTTACGTCTTCTCCCACCCCATGTCTCTTTTTGTCCCCGAGCTAAAGAACTCATATGACCTTTCCGGGAAGAGAGTAACTTTAATGGCAGTCGAATGGTATTCGAGCCGTTCATTTGTATGGAAGATAACCAAATTGGATTTACTGACCGCGATAATGCTCTGCGGAGGACACTCTTTAGTCGCCGTCCCTCGGAACTGCTTTTTTTCCACTGAGGAAAACGTTGAGAGGAAAGGAGAAATCCTCGATAAGGATTCGCTCCACAGGTTTACTTAAGAGGATTCAGCGGATTTCTGGAGTTAAACAGATCCAATATCCCGTTATTGATGATGATGAGCTCAGGTATATGAATTTTCATAGCGTCTGCTTTGAAAACTTGAGGATATTTTCGAGTTGGAGTAAAGAGAAATATAGTTCCTGGGATGCGCGATTTGTTTAACGACGGTCCCGCGATGCACTGCGAATATTACTCGTATATTACGAAAGAACTGAATGCATGTATTATGAAAGAGAAGCATGATTAGAGCAAATGTAGTAGGGCATAGCAATCGATGGTCTGAGTACACCGTCGTGTTCTTAGATACATATAATTTTAGCCATAGACGTTAAAAGAAAGGAAATAAAAGATAAGAAAAATTAATCGAAAATTAAAAAGCATCAGCGATCCCTAAAGAGACAACGTAAATCTCATGGCACCGTGTTTTCTGTACAGAATGACGCACGCTGTTCGTACTGTTCTATCAGAAATCAATTTTACTCTTTGATCTCAATCAAAGTCAATTACCGCCAACTTTCTTTTTCAACGCAAAAGTCGAAACCTCTCGCGCCATTCTCCCGTAATGCACATAAAGGACCATAAGATTTACGTGGTATTTTCATGATGTTGGACAAAGTGTAGTTGGTTGTAAGACAGAAACTCTCTGTTTCCTTACAATTAGGAATTAGCCATCGTGGACAATTTTCCGTGTTGAATATTTGATCAAATTCGAACAGAATCTCTCGCAGATAAATTGGGAGTAAAAAAATATATTTTTCTGATCTTCACTTAAGATATAATTTTCAACTATTTCAGGGGATAATATTGAGCATAAACATATTCATCGTATAGGAAATTTGCTCACAAATGTATCGTTATTTAAACGCCTAGGGAGACCGTGAGGACACGGAAGAAGCTCCACTCCGTTTCCCTACAGCCACGCTAAGTTTGATCCTCAATAACAAATGTGCTTTTCTTCATAGAGTCGTGAAATAACCAAGAATATATTGCAATGAAATTAAAAAAGATGGGACAGATAGATCAAAATCCTCCATATTAATTCCGGTGAATACACTCCGGTTCAGATGGTTTAATTCCGACATTTTAATGTTAAATTGATTAAATAGCTAAAATAACTATACTTAAAAAAAGCAAAATACAGAAAAAAATGATAAAAATTTACTAAATTAGCATAAGGTTATGATAAAAGCAATGTTGATAATGAAAACATATCTTTATTGTAGAGAGAGATTGAGACTTATTAGTCACTTCTTACATTTCAGCATTTGTCATTCAAAATTAAAAGAAAGAGCATTTGGAATTTAAACAATAAATAAGGAACAATTTAGTAGTTTAAAAAGGTTGATAATAATTCCAGCAAAGAAGCGAGCACCTATAATTTTGGAAACATATGTAATCATATATCAGGGTAGATATGTTTGATTAATCTCTCCTCTCTGCTCTTCTTTCCTGGTCTCCACTTCAGCAACTGTTTTGGCGTAAATGAAAAATAAAGAGAAATAAGGAAAATTAAATTAATCCAAAAATACTTTCCAAGCACAAAGAATAAAAATAAATACATTCCTTTCACTTGACAGGAAAATCAAGGATAAAATCCATGCAAATACTAAATTAAAATATAAAAAACAAGCAGAAGTTGCTCTGTGTTTATAAAATCTTTATGAAACGAAACATTGCATTATATAGGATATCATTACATTTTAGTGCACTTTGAAGAGTTCCGTAGAATTTATTAACTGCAGGAAAACGCGTACGCTACTTTGAAAATGTGCTTTTTTATTGAATAAATTCTAACTTCAAAGGATAAGGAAAATTCATTGAAGTATGCTCATGAAAAAAAAAACAAATAAGAAACAAATGAGTATTAAGCTATTGAATTTTCCCATAGAGTACCTCTGCTTCAAAATATTTCATGAAGATTTATTAAGGCTAATCATGATAAAAATATACAGAGAAACAACAAATGCAATTACTAAAAAAGAACGAAGAGGTTGTAAATTTGAAAATTGTTTCTCAGGAACAGTACAACTGGCTTAAAACCAGAACGACAAGGAAAAGTAATTCTTCTCGTTTTGTAGATGTAATGAAGTTGTTACACTACTTTTACTGCCAATTCCTTCGCAAATTTCAGTTTAGATTTTTGACGTGTGTGAAAACTATTATGTTAACGATATTGCAGAAAAAAAGGGAATTATCTAACGGACGTCGACAGAGTATAAAAAACTACGAGTCTTACATTTTGAACCGTATTCACTATGCAGGAAAACAGATCTCAAAGTGAAGCCGAAGAAAAAAGCCTTAGTAAGAGCAGATGACCCCTGGCAGCGTCCAGCAATAGGACAATAATAGTAGGTAAAAGCGACGTTGAAGGGAAGCTAAAGAGTGCACTTGAAGTAGGGGTATGAAAGGAGTACGTCGGATTCTCCTAAAGAACAAAGGGTCAAACGAGTTTTAGAGAAGAGAGGGTCATATAAGGACAGATGAGACACTCTGGTACCGAAGAAGCGAAGGGAGAAACAGAAAAATCTGATGGGATTTGTTGCAAACGAAAAGATAGACGGAGCGGAAGAAGTGGTCTTGAGAGCAAATGTACAGCCAGATTGAAAAGATGATAAATATGAAATGAGGAAAGTGAAATTAGTAGGGGATTGTATATGGAGGTGAGGTAATAATGCATTCTCAGATTAGAGATGAAAGCAATTGTTACTAAATTATGAATAGAAATTACACAATATGTTGCTTGTTCGGTCGTTGCTAAGTTGCCTTTGCACAGATGAGATTAAAAGGACAGGAAAAAAGAGTAAGAATAAACTAAGTAACAAAATAACTAATGATAACTACAGCCAAGAATTATGCGTAAACAATGTTGGAAAAAATCATTTTGCCCGGTAGATATCCTACTTCTTCTAGATTATTTTGACACAAATGAATGGGAAATATATTTGATCAGCATGTTGAATCCCATCATAAGAAAAAAGAAAGGAACCACATCCTTGAGCATGGGCGGATTTATAATTAGGAATACAGAGTCACTTGAAGGTCATTTGCGGGCCTCAATAAGACTTGTTTCGTCTCCAGTACGCACATTTTTCTCAAATTTTTAGATGTACGAAGGGTTTGCGAGCACCTGCTTTTCTCTTAGGGAAGAATTTTACATAAAGCAAGTATACATAACATGTTTATAGAACATAATACATAGTTAATGTCACTATATGATTCAAAGTCTATCCATCATTCATGATTATTTATGAAAATATTACATTCAATTCAATATTTCGTTTATTCTTTCCATAGCATAGCAAATGAATTTTTCATAACCTGTATTTTATAAAAAAATAATTTAACTCTCATAAAACATGGTGGGGACCTCTGTCTTACCTTTGCTAGAGGCCTGTAATAGTTTAAATCCGCCCCTGTCCTTGAATGTATTGATTAATTGACAAATTGAACTTTCGATGAACGAACAAATGAAACAGAACATACACGGTTAAACAGATAAATTATTCCTAATGATAGGAAGTAGCGAACGTAGAACGTAGTGAACCCTGTTGGAAATAACCCTTTCACTTTCTTAGTAGAAATGTCCATGTAGTTGAACTAGTATTGTACGCAGGAATTTACCAACAAGTGGTTACGCTGCACAAACTTGCGGGACGGCACCAAAGAGCTATTTGTAAACATTGAGCGTCCACCAAAAGAGTAGAGAAAAACTGTGGAGAAAGAGTAAAGGATAGCACAAAAGGCCGCTTAAAAATCAACCAAGTGCGTACATGTGATAGAATAGAAAAGGCCATTGAGGGGACGTGCATAATGGAAGAAGAAATAGGAATAAATAAAGAGGAAAGCGAGAAGGGTTGGAGAAAAGCCGGAGATTTCTCAGTCTATGAAGGAATCCGAGAGTCTAGTTTGGAGCACCCTTTATGGAGAGCATGTTGCATCACCACTTTCCCCCGACTTTCATTGGGAGGTGGTTTGTTCCGCCGAAAAACCCTTCGCTCCGTTTCTTTACCGCCGCTTCTTTCTTTCTTCGGTTGCTATAAAGGGAAGGATTCATTTTGTTCGGGCATTCCATTATTTTTTGCCGTCGGTGCATATTCGGTCACATTGTGTCGTGCTTTTTGTCCCTTCCGGTCATCGCGTGTGTCGTAATCGAAATAATGAAAGGTTGCGAGGGAATCACCACTTACCCTCTTCAAAGGGCTTATTTTTCATGCAGCGTTTCGCCGCCATTTTAATGAAAAATGAATAAAGGTGAGGAGTTGGGAGGTTTTGTTATTAGTTAGCGTAGCGGAACCCGGCTGTAGATAAATGAAATTCAAACAAGGTGGACGGTGAAAAGGATTCATGGGAGGTATGCTTTTGGATTTAACCGTGCTGTGAGTACCAGACTATTGCTTGCATAACATCTCATTCAGGAGATACATTGGTACTCTATCTTCTTCCGCATTATCATCCTATCTCATGGCATTGTCTTAATATATGCGTTCTAAATATCTTGAATAATACATCTCTTTTGACACCTTTTGTCACTTTTCATTATCTTCATTCTTCGGTAATGAAATGAACAGGAAGTGCATGAAGACCGACCATCAGTTATAATCATTACAGGTACAGAACTCAGTGCCCAACTTTTCTTACGTTTAATACAGTTCTTGCATCTCTTAAGGAGAAGAATTATTTATCAAAGAGTTATAGTTATAAATTACTCTACAAATGTTCATGGTACATACATACAAAGATTTCTGAAAAAGTAGAAGAAAAGTGATTATTGGATATTGTTCATTGAGAAATATTATATTAATGAGTATGACTAAGTGATATTGTTTTTGGATAAAGATGGAGTCATTTAAAAATTATTATTGGTTTATATTAGTGCATATATTTTCCGGATAAAAACTGTTCAATGAATTTCGAATATATAGAAGTAATAGTGTCTGTACACAAACAGCTTAGGACGATCCTCATCAAAAATAAGGAAGAATACTGTGAACTGAAGATACTAATATCTGAAAAGGATAATAGTGACTGTTATGTATTTATGTGCGAATTTAAATATCAAAAGTGTAAAATTCCAGAAAGTAGCTTTACATCAATCAATCAATTTATTGATATGGATTCCTCTATTTGATGGCCCGTAAACTTAATTCCCATGTACATAATATATACCCCTCTTTAAAAAGTAAATAATTGGGGAACATAAGAATGAATGTTAACACTTAAAACAAGACAGGATATTGCGAAAAATTTTTGTTAGACGATGTTTTTTCAAGGTAAAATGAAATGAAGTAACTTCCGCTTGTCCGTGAAGCCACAACCAATTACAATCGCCGCTTGCGCGTGAAGACATAAATGTCCAGGTGTCCTCAAAGAGCCGATCACAAAGGTTGGTTGTTTTGAAAACATTCCGATAAGAAGGAAAACACAAGGAGGCGAAGAGGCGCCTTAAGTGGTTGCAATGTGTGGGAGTGGAGCCTTTTAGGGAACTCAGTGGAAAAGAATAGAATAAAAGAAAAGGGTTTTTTGTCAAGGGTCATAGGAGAAAGAAAGATTATTTAATGGGAAGAGTCCGGAGAGGGTTTTTAAGACAGGAAGAAGGGGAGGTCTGAGACGGGGAAAGGAAACAGCTCATATTAAGAATAGTGGAACATGAGAGTAATTTTAAGGGGCGAATGAAAAGAATGGAAGAATGGAAATGTAGAGAAAAGAAAGGAAACGAATTAGAAAAAGGTGAAATTGGTGAAGAGAATGAGACGGAGATTATTACGATCGTGAGAAAATGGTCGACAGGTAAGGAAAAAGACATTTAGAAAAAGAAAATAGGGATGAGATTATCTTACCAACTCCTCTTTTACCAAAATAAGGGATCTATCTCTAGTTTGAATACGGAAAACGTTCAACAGAGTTTTTCGCTCATAAAACTGCTCGGATTTTCAACATTAATAAGTTTTACCAGCCTTACCATACTGCATTTTCAATTGGTTCTCGTCGATATATCGCGTCTTCTTCTGATAAGTTTACTTATTAATAATATTAACTTCGTCATAAATACCTTCAAGTGCAAGGGTGTCCATCTCAAGGCCCTTGGATCAATTCTGTGTTTTCCAGTAGATAATATTTTCCTGGAGTTTCGCAAAAAAATTAATGTTAACCCTATCATATTGCTACCCTATGTGATCTTTGTTAGCTGATTCTAATATTCCTCAACTAATTCTACAATTCTTTTGCTAATGTAGAAAAAACTCTTGTGCCCCACCATAGGAAATCTTCCACAGCTTACTTTGCAAAGCACAAATTAGAAATTACAGCTTAGGTCTTCAAATAGGAAAATACCTTTACCTAATATCCCTAAAAGAAATCTTAATAAAATCTGATCTTAATTAACAATATATAAAACTCCAATTTTGATTCTCCCGAATAATTTTGCTATCACATAGGACAATAAGGCAAACTTCGCTTCTCCATTTTCATATATTTAGATTATTCCACGCACAAAGTTCAATAATTTTCAGTGAAAATAGTTCACTTTTATTCCTGAAAGTCAATCCTATGTTTAACTTTTTTCTTGGTTCAAAATGTGAGCTAGACTGATTTTCGATGGGTATGACAATTATTAGCATATCCAAAGAACGAATATGAACTTGCAGCTGTAATAGGAGATAAGGAGAAACACTTCCAAGACGGTTTCGTTCTCTGGTTGTTGTATCATTCCCGACTGTCGACCAACATTCTAACATTTTCTGTTTCGCGAAGAACGAAATATTCAGAGCTCTACATAACTGAGGTATTACCTATGCCTCACTTCTACGTATTCATACTTCGTCATTACTCCTCACCCAATCTAAAATTCCAAATTTAATGACAAGAAGCTACTTGTTTTGAAAACGTAACCTCGTAATTAATCATTAATAAAACAGACAAAGGATGATTGCTAATGAATGAATGAAACGATGTGTATAAATGTTTTATAAAGTTGTAAATATGTTTTATTAAAGTTTAAAGGATTGCCATCAGATATAGTTTGAAGAGATTCATTTTACTAGTATTTTGTTATCGTGTTGTTCCCATCGATGATTAACAAGAAATGAACGAAAATCTAATTATATTTTTCGTTTCTTTATTCATTCATGGTGGAATGCACACTGAAATTATATTTCAAAATATGTTCTTATTATAAATTACGAGGTTAAAGGTTTAAAACGCAGAAATTCCCATCAAAACGCGTAAAAAGGGGAATTAAAAGAAATAAAGGGCTTCAAGTTGAAGATACTATTTCCCATACCTTCGAATTCAGACATTCGAGAATTTATTCGAGCGAGGGAGGGAATTGAGTATGGGCCGAGTTGGTGAGAAGGTTGGGATAAAATTAGCCGAAATGACAAAATGGAAAGCGAGAGAGGAAAGGTGAATTCGCACTGCAGGAGAGTCCCGTAAATTAGTACCCCTTCGGGTTATGCCCGCCCCGGAGCGACCATGCGGGTTGCCTCTCCGCATTGGTAATCTCGAACAAAAGAAAGATGTTTTTTGTAGTGAAGTGGTGGGGGTGCAGCATAAAAAGGTGGCGAGAGGGAAAGGGCAAGCCGCGATGGACGGGGGAGAATGCCGAGATTTTTTTTCGGAGCGATCTGATGAACATTCGAACAGGCAGACAGATTTTCACGGGGATGAATATTCATATTTCATCGGGATCCGATGCTTAACGCCCTTTGTAACTTTCGAATTCATAGCGTGCGAAGATTATTCCGCGCACGGTTTTTTTCGGTCGACACGACGAAGCGAAAAGGTTAAATTTCGTGTTTTATCTCGGGATTTGGACGCGAAAAAATCCGGCGGAAATTTATCTAAAGAAACGTCGTTGGCATCTACGTGACAAATCCTATCAAACGCTTTAGCAGATAACTGTGAATTAAAAATTGCGACGCTGAAGATGGAAAGTTGGATCTGTAATTGATAGAAACTGGGATTGTGGAATGAGGCCACATATATCCTCACCCTCTATCGATATTTTCCATTGGAGATAATGCTTTTTATCTGCATAGCCGTTTAATGCGCGAATTATTTTCCAAGCTGGAGGTAAAATGAGAAAGATGATATCGATATAAAAATATTTCATTAGCGTGGTAGCACACTAGATCCAGCCATCTACTAAAGGGGGAGCAAATGTTTACCAGACATCCTTATTCTGACAATGTAAGCAGCAATTTTAAATAAATAAAGACGTAAATATAAATCTAAATAAATATCAGTCTTAACAAACTTTCTTACAGATACACATATGGCCTTCTGCTAAATAGAAAGCTGCCTTTTCAAAAGGATAAGACCTTCTGCCAGCTCTATATCCTACAACATTGAATTCCATGACAACAATAAAAATATACAACAAAGGACAGAAACATGGAATTATAAATTTTAGCGTAAAAAATATTTCTTTCGAAACGAAATCTTTTATTTATTTTCGCTGATATCTGGGGTAGAACTTCTCAATTGATTTAAGTTCAAGCTCTGAAAATATGCATTTTAGATGCGTTTTAATGCTTGATATATGATAATAGAGTAATATTCTAAGTGCTATAAACGTCATGTGTCAACTCAAACTACTTAATCGTAATTAATATTTGCATCATATAACGTTCCCTCTACTTCAGTTGATTTTCCTATTCTTATTTGAGGTAACTAAGAGCACACTCGGGATCCAAATTTGAAAAAATACATATTGATAAATATTTGGGTTGGATGGTTTTTGTTCCCAGTCTACCTTCGCTCAATTAGATTAAAGGCCAAATTTGAAAGCCGTAGACAAACGAGTGCTTCTGGTTTCAGAGGTAACTGTTTCAGAGCCATTACTGACCTGTGATTAATAAAGATCTTAAAATTAAAATGTACATGTAGATCGTTCATAGGTTTGGCGTCATGCAAACGTTCCATTCTATTAAAATGAAAATACCGAAGAAAAAGGCTTGAAGCGATTATGTTCTCAGTTCTACTAAATTGCTGATTGAGAATAAGTCAGTAAATTCTGAATTTTCGGTAATTAATCATTTCGTATTTGTGATGCTAATTTGGGAATAACCTTACTCTTTCGAAAACTCAAAGCAAATATAACCACGGTTTTGAGATGTACTGACGAGACGAAAATTATTAAACTATTTCTGTTTATCTAGGCAGGACAGCGCACCTTCGGCTCCAGTCGAATTTGATAGATATAAATAAGCTTTAAACGAGTTACAGAGAATTTTTTGGATTTTCTAAAAAGGAAATGGCATGAAATGGTATTTCAGAGACTTATATTTTTGCTTAAGTATTTTTTATCCACAACTGAATTTATCTCAATTTCGTCCAAATTAAAGACGACATTTCTTAATTTATTTAATATTGTATCTCGAAAAAATCAACAGAATTACACGAAAAATATTATTTTTCGTGCGTGTTTCATCAAGTTAGATAATTGAAGTAATTGAAACAATTCTGCAGTTTCGAGCAGTTAATATGTTTAGTCGCGATCGACCAAATATCTCTCAGGGATCGATCTGTCGATCATCGATTTGTAAGGCAAACGCGTCGTTACTATAGAGAGTTAATTGTAGGTTAACTCTTCATTACTGAAGAGAGAACTGAAATGTTATTGCCTTGGTGACCGTCATACGCCGAACAGACACCCAGTTCTTCCCGAATCGAATTCGAGGCAAGGACGACGGTGGCAGAACCGGAAATGTACTTTTCATCAGAGCTGAAAAAAGAGGTATAAATATACGAAGAGAGCGGTAATAATGACAAAGGCGGAGAGAAAAAAGACGGAGGAAATAATGGTGAGAGGGGAGACTGAGTGGACAGCAGAGGTAAAAATGTAGGGGAAGGATAATGAGAAAGAAGAAGGGAAGACGAGTATTAAGGTAGTTGCAGGTCACATTAAGTAAAAAAAGAACGTAAAAAATGCATATCTGTCGAGGAAGGATATGATAAATAAGGGATGACAATCAGAGGGCGCTGGGGACGAGAGGGGAGAAGCCTTTTTAATACGATCTTAATGGGATTCCGTTGTTAAGAGGACTTTTTTCGTATTTTTTCTTCGTTTGGTTTTTCAGGGTCAGCCAAGGGAGATTTATTTTGTCCTCTGCATTGAGAGGGAGTTCATGAGTCCGTATGCGTGGGCGACGAATTCGTGTTGACCTTTTTAAGGTTTAGGACAAAAGCAAGGGCCGAAAGATAAGCGAGGTTTTCGGACCATCTTCAGTTGATAATGGTCCCTGTCATGTTTCTTTGGGGATTCTAAGAGTGCTGTATACTCACCATAAGCACAAATCTTTTTATTTTCTACACTTGTTGCGCTTAGCTCTAGCCAAGTACAGAACGAGAAGCTTGCCATTGTGGAGGTCTAGGGTAATACCTCATTCGCCTATCTTAAAGTAGCAAAAATATTATGGCCTTATTCCCTCCACTTAGCAGTTGAAATTCCTACAGTCGTGAGAAATGTAAAACATGGAAAGTCATTAAAAAAATGTTGTTATTGCATGATCTTATGATGTTACTAATTACTAGATTTTATCAAGTGAAATATAATAGTTTGAGCTCCGTCGTGTTCTAAGCTAATTCTTTGTTGTGCAAAATGATCAATGAGGGCGACTGCAGCCCCTAACTAGCGTATTATTTGATTATTAGAATATTTTGTGGCATATAATGAATCAACGTATGTACAATAAATGTCACTAGTTAATATTAAATCACATAATGTTTAAATTAGTTATTAGAATACAAAAAGATTAAAAATCTTCTTTAGCAGAGTATGGGTTTATCCTATAAAAATGGTTGAAACCTACACTACTATATTACGATTTTCATTATTAATTTAACTCTTGAGCTTTATGTTGCCAGGTTCTGTGTATTTAGTCTCAAGTCATAGGAAACAGAACAATACTATAGTTAAAATAATTTTGCTCACAGTTAAAAGTCTGCTAGAGCCCTAGTTAGACAAAATCGCAAATAATTTTACGAAGCAGTATTTTAAGCATGCTTCGTTTCCTGACATCAATACTCTTATAGAGCTTATAAGATTTTCAACAGTTCAGTCAACAACTGATATTTCTACCATTTCAAGAAAGAAAACTCTCTTCAAAGGTTAGATTTTTGTACTTCTGTAGTTTCATTCACAGCTTCGCCTGTAATTGGCTAGTAAAATGTTGGTTCTTCGTGAGCAAATACAGCGAAAAAATATGTCCATAACTGATTCGCTTCTTATGACGTACGCGGGTTTCTAGCTAGTTTCCAGGAAAAAATACATTTGCAACTCTCTAGGAAATGTCTCGTGAAAAATATCAGACCTTTTAGAAATTAATTCTTTTATTTTTGCACGCGGTACATCAAAGCACTGCTACATTTTCGCTTTAAACACCGCCTCGACAACTTGGCAGAAAAGGATTTAGAAAGAAGATGATACGGTATAAAATTGCGTATGATTTTCTGCAGTTGAAAACATCTCGCGTTCTTAATAGCAACGGTACATTCTGCCATCTCGAACAAGATTCCTAATGCGGATTCTTGGGAAAACGAAGTAGTTAAGCTTCCTTATGAAGTATTGTTAATTGCAGACAGAGGTCGATGCCCTCTTTACGATACGATAAAACGCCTCGTCCAAACTAATCCTGAGTAAACAACTCGTTAAAACGAGATTTGAACGCAAATTACAAATATTCCTAGTGAAAGGATAATATAGTAAAATGTTACCTCTGATATGTAGTGCATTTCTTGCCAACTCGCCTAAGCTAACGTCAAAAATATGTTGCTGACTTAACTTTGAACGGTAAAATATAATTTTTCCATAGAATTCCATAGAGGAATGATTTATTAGGGCAAATTGTCTATTATTACAGTCATTTAATCGGACTTAAAAATATAAAAGTGATGACTTTAAAACAGATATCTCATAATTTTTGGGTTCACAACATCCCCTAAGAATAATCAGAAAAATAAAAATGTCTCTTTCGTGTGTTTGGTAAAATTAGATACGATTCCAGGAAACCATGAAATCATAATTAGGGGAGAAATGAACGAAAAGCCGTGTTCATGAAATCTTTTAGCCGCCTGGGTAAACTCGCAGTTTTATCGACGTAGCAAACGGCCACGGCTGAGTCAATACATTATAAGCAAAACTTTCCACGTATATTTGATGTCTGATCCTATTTTATCCTAACCATCCCATATTTAAAAAGTCCATTCACCTGATCAATACGTCGATTAATAAATTAATTTTAAGTTTAAATAATAAGTTTTAAGGAAAAGGCATCATTGGAAGTTAGTTTTGGCATCATAAGTTTCCACAATATCTAGTCTTTTTCTAATCAGGCTTACAAAATTTGAGTTAAAAATATCTGTAATGATTTTCATATCATTGCATTTTAATTATTACCTTGGTTTAAATTTATTCCTACATAATAATTATAAGCGTTCAATGAAACCAGGAAATATATCAATTTTACACCTTGTTCTTGGAATTGAAAATTTCATGATGTTGAAATCTTTCCTGGTACATTCTAGCTTGGATGTCTCCATTATTGTCTCTGTTTCACTCTCTCTCTCTCAATCTCTTACATAAAACTTTTCAAAGTGTTGCTTAGGAAACTTACCCTACAGGCAATAAAAAGGACTTATGCTGATTTCTGACGGAAGGCATTCTGAAAGACATTGAATCTCGGGCATATCGAAACGTTAAAGGATGCTATAGTGTATGAAAAATCGGTTGCGAGTCTTCGACACTCAGTGACGTCATTCTCTCCAGATTTTAGTAGAGACACTGGGCTATATAGACTATGCTCGAGGCCGGTTTGCATGTACGTAATCGTATGAGCTGAGTAAAAGCAGAGAGAGCTTCCCACAAACAATTCATCTCTCAAACGGAGCAGAAAATTCGAGATGTGAATGTCCCCAAACGGCCTGTATAAGGAAAGAGCGCCGAAATGCGGGACCGCGGAAGTGAATCTCGAGACATTTTTCTTTCGCGGAGATTTCATCGCGTGCAACACATCGAAATTGGAAACTGTTTCCACAAAATTCATTCTCCCATACTTACCACTATCCCATCCAACCCTTCAACTGACCATTCAGACATCCGTTTTTTCCGTCGGAGCGAAAAGGGGAAACGCACACAAAAAAGAAATGACGCGGCCGAAACAAAAGAGTAACGAAAAATGTGCTCCTCCGCAGTCAGCGAACTGAATTAGGTTTGGGCGTCGAAAAAATCGCTTAATACCGAGATGAATTAAAATAAAAAGGCGGTCGCCGTGTAATTTTGATCGATAGCTCCGCGGGAATTATTTTTAAACTTTTTCTCTTCCCTTGTAATTATAGATATGCGGTGGGCGGACACAGGCTTAGGAGGGAAAATGACTGCGCTGAAAAAATTGTTGTCACAAAGCAGAGTTTCGATAGCGTCGACTTTTATGTCATTTGCGGGTAAAAATATTAACGGAGCGGATGGGAATTAATTTTGAAGTGAATTAGGGTGAAATTTTTCTATGCCAACTAGTGAAGGATGAAGATTATTACATACCACCGAAATGAGGATTATGCATTACGTTATGTAAAAATTGTATAAAAATGCTTCAAGTGAGCTAAATATGGGTTATATGCTTGATTTTAAAGAAAATATCGAAAGATAAACCATTTTCCGTGCAAAAACTGTATTCCAGATCTCTGCTTTAATCTGCTATTAAGGGTAGTGCTTAAAATCTCTCTTGTAAAGATTTATAATTATTTAGGATAATAACACTAGCATAATAAAAGCATAAATCCATTCCCTTAAAATCTAAATTTATGCATTCCTTTTATATATAGACCCATTCAGTTGACATCTGCTTAGAACAATGCGTTATTTCCTACACACTCGGCTAGCACGGACGTGTATAGCGGGGTTGCCTATACTCAGATTATCAATTTTCAATTGATTATTGCAGCAAAACTATGGCCCATTCAGACGAACGTCATTAGACTTTTTCACTACCCAAATTCCTGCGCCACCATAAAAAGTTCCATCGAAATCCCCGGACAAAACATATCCTTGATTTATCTAACACAATTACCCCTGCAAGAAGCATATGATTGGCCAAATATTTACATCGACATCTACATTAGTACCCTGCAAGCCGCCTTTCGGCGTGTGTCACGGGAAGTATACGTCATGAATCTACTTTCCTTATCGATTACTTTCGTGTATCTTTCGTGGAAAAAGAATTCTTGAAGAAACTTCTTCTGATTTTTTCGCATTATCAGAACATCCTATGTGATAGGGAGGACAAAAGAAATCTAAATAATAAACGCATACTTTTACAACAATTTAGATACTTTGTAATATGTGCCTGTATAGCATTCGTTGAAAATAAACAATCAAATTATATTTTGAGTGTAATCATAATAGAATTTTGTCCTCGCGCAACAAGAAATTTCTTAACTTTAATTTTGTCCCGTGACAGTGCATAATATTATCTTAATCCTATTTAACCGTAATTTGAAAATAAGCAGTCAGGGAAGTGATTTTGATAGTAATGTTATCTACATTTACATATGCATCCTGATCGCCACTTAACTCTAGTTCCCTAATCATATGCATATTTCAAAGAATTTTATTTGTGGAAATATTACATACCGTGAAAAAAGTCCATTTGAGCTACATTGATCTCCAGGATCCTAGGAAAGAGGGTATTAAAAGACCTTTGTAACCAAGCCATGGGTCCTGCGAAGAATGGATATAGTAAATTGGTTTGATTGAAAAACAGATGTGGGAGTGATGGTGAAAAGAGTGGTCTTGATAGAAGTAATTAATCGACAGAAGAGGAAGTAGGTGGGACAGATAATGAAATGATAGAGATTGCGAAAGAATGTAAATAGAATACAAGGGAAAAGACAGAGAGGCAATAGATGAGAGCGAAGTATTTCACCGAGAAACAGAGGAGAAGGCTTCAGGTAGGCAATGTTCAGGGAAAATGAAAGTAACAGACTTAAGATGATGAAAAAAATGACTACTTCATAGATATCGCTTAACTTTAACTCTTGCGCCATTTACACCATAATTTTTACATTTAGATTTAACAACAAAAAATTTTGAACAAAGTTTAGTATGCACAAAAAATGAAAACGGAGAAGAATCATAAGATAACCTCCAATGCTAAACATGTGCAGAGACAGCCGTCGTACAAATAATTACATGCCTTGCAGAAAAAATAACTCAAAATAAATTACAGAATCCAAAAAATACGGAATGGACAATATATTAACTTTAGCAAATAAACAAAAATAAAGTGAACACAAAAGAAGATAATGGAATGAAATAAAAAATTAGTAAAATCAGAAAAAAAACTTAAAATACCCTAATAGGCCAAAAGCCAAAATGTCTTCAGACGAAACAATTTTTAATTACTTTAAAACTCACTATTTGTCGATGTTACATATTGTAAACCTTGGGCTTCACATAAGGAAAGCATTTCCAAAAATAGTTACGTGACACTCAGAATGACGTACGAAAACCATTTCTTTACTAGAATAAATACTAAAAGCCCAAGAGGAGCACGCCATTTCCATTTACCATAAATACCTATGCACATTCATAAATCTATCCCTCCTAGGCATAGGTTTGCTACAACTTTCCACTTTTCAGGTGCACTCAGCAACAAAGACAGGTCCAATTAATGCCAGGCGTAATAGGAATCAGAAATAACAGCAAAGAAGCGGTACACAATTTAAGCACACGCGGAAACCAGCCTGAGCTAATTCACAACCAAAGAGACGAAGCTCTGATGAACAATCTTTCGTCGCGAAAAAAGCAAACAATAACAAATTGTCTCTCTAATTCCCTCCTGCAATCCGCGTGCGGAAATTATTCAAAAAGCTCGTTCCCGAAGCTCCTTTGACAACGAATGCATGACTTCCGCTCTCAGCGATGCTTTGTTAACAAGACAATCAAGAGCGGTAGTACACGAGCGGAATTAAGAGGGAAAAGAATTGCGACGTTATCAGATAGTGTCTGTTTTCAAGGCTCAGTGATAATGACCGCCTTCACAGATTTTTATCAGCGTGTGAGATCGGAGTTTTCCCAATCTGCAACACCTCCTTCGCTCACCCAACCGTACCGCGCTCTCCATCGAGTCGCTTTAAATACTTCCTGCAAAAAACTGATACCGACTGAATAAGGATGAGGAACATATTATGTGAAGCGTCCTAAAGGTATATTTGTTTCGTAGTTGAGATAGGACTGCTGTTCATTCCCGCTGCTATAAAATCAGTAATTTTTAAAAGTGCTTCGACAGCTGACGTCATTTCGCACGTGAGCACTCACCGGAGAAAAAAAATTTGTCGACAACGAAATTATTTCCAAATGATGTCGATTTACATTCCTATCCTCATAAATATATAATTCGTACAATTCTAAAGTTGATTTTGCTTCAACGCGAGGCAATTCATCCAACAAGACAGTTTCATATTGAACCGATCTCCAGCTAAGTTTTAAATTTACATTTTTCTGATAATTGAAGTAATTATTTAGTGATCGAGGGAAAATACTCCCATGGATCTGCCAAAAAATAGCTAACATTTATGATGAACTGATTGGAAATACAAGTGAGCGTATTGAGAATAGTGGATATGAAAGCCGAATCGGGAATCATGAGTGCCAAAGAAGTCAAAGAAAGAGAATAAGTGGGAACATCCCCATGATCTGTGAATTTAGCATGGCGGTCGGAAGAGGAAGTAAGGTTCTGTGGGTTTTTTATCTGAAAAGAAACCGTAATTCCTACTTTAAAGAGACTTTCAAAGAGACGTTACTGTTTATTTACGGCTATTATCTTGGAATCGTTTTCAAATTTTAACAGTAAAGATGATGGAGAATATGATAATTAGGGTAAAGCACTCGAAAATATGGAACTCTACAAATTATCGTTCAAGAAGATAGATCATATTTTATTCAAATTTATGCTCTATTCCTCAAAGATTTTTTTTATTTTTTTCAACTTTGAATATGTAAGACTGCCTATCTAACTATTAGGTAAGATTTTCATTCTATATTATTCAAATATAATACGTGGATTAGGTGGATCCGCCCGGATCTACAATCATTGGCATTTTCAAAATGTCCTTTTGGCGAAAAGTTAATTTAACGTCGTATCGGAACGCTGGCTATGTATTCACTTTTATGTGAAAATATTTTCAGTTTAAGATCGCTATTACTACGATAATATCATTAATTTTATCTCGAGACCAATTATATCTATCGCAGCACCATCAAATTAGTTACAAAAACAAATGATTACTGGGAAACACAAGAATGAATTTAAAGAGAGAGTAGAAATTGGGTTTTCCAGGTATGAAATCGCGCTCCCATTTTCAAATCCATTCAAAATTCCGAATAAAGGAAGTTCAACATGTGATTATAGATTCCACGGGACCAATTCGACAAACTCTCGCCATTGTCACAGAGAAAACAAACGCCACGTGATGGCTGTATCAAAATGTCTGAACGAGAAGGCAATTTTTGGGCGTATGTTTTAGAAAATGAGAGAATTACGGACGCTATATTTGGCAGACAAAAGAGATATCGGTACGTAAAGCCATCGAAAATTCCGGAAGTTATCCCATTCAATATGGAGGCTCAAAAAAGCGTTCGATTGTATTAAGGGAGCCGTGACCCCGTAGGAAAACAGGAAGCTGTCGTTAAGTTTGGGAGGCGTGACAAAAAAATAAACACTCTTTTCCCTTCATCTGCACGAGTAGACACGAGACAATAGGGCGCAGGGAATCCAACGTAACGAAAACATTTTCCTAAAGAATGTCATCTAAGAAAGATACTAAGAGAAGCTATGGAACGCAACTCTTTCTAGCGCGTCTTCCATTATTGGCATGAAATTTTCATGGAATAAAAACTGATTCAGGAGATAATAAGTCCAAAGAGATTACTCTTGTCTAAATTGTGTTGATGAACCAAATATGATGAGAACAATGACAGGTATAGTCAAGGGAAGCACTCATCCTTGACATGAATGTTGAAAGAAACCTAACAATTTCGTTTAATGATGACCGAAAGTAGAATTTTGAATACAATTTATGTTATCTTCAAAAAGAGAGGTCTACGAACATCCCTCGATTGCCTCCACATTACAACCAACTGGACTTTTACGGACAATATTGGTACACAAGCGTAATTCAGCAGCAAGTGGTCGATCATTCATGATATGGAAATTACGTAGGTAAAGATCTATATCAGACATACATTGACGAACGAGTAACTTGAGCCAATGGATTCAGAAATTATGGAATAATTAGGACCGTTGAAAAAGAAACCTCGGTTTTCAAAGGATTTAAGTGGCGTGTAATGTCTCATTTTTAATTCAATCGATCCCAAAATATCCATTAATTATTTATAAAGAAAGATACATTAGCAGAAAAGCTAATTTGGAAAAAAATATCGAAGAATTTAGGCGGAGGAAGGCAGAGAAAGGTAGCGTATTATATTATCACTGATGCAACCAGATTCAGAGCTGATTCAACCAGAAAACCGATTTTCGGTTCAGTTCCGGTTTTCCGTTCCGTCAGCAAATATCGAACGAAAAACATCGGTCCGAAATTTTTTTCGCTCCAAAATTATACCTTTCTGAAAGGTTAAAATATGTTTTATTGCTCATATCGATTAAATTATTTAAATAAAATTTCATAATAATAATCACGAGAATTAAGAATTAATTTTAAACATAGGATCAGATGAAGCAAAATTTTAACTTCAGTTTGAAACAATTTGGTGCTGCCATAATTAGTTAATTTACCATCAATCCCAATAATGTAAAATGACACCAGTGGGAACTGAAGATTGGAACGGAATCAATTACGTTTTTTGGTTCGATTTCAACAATTTTAGTACTTGGGTTTTCATTCCTGCGATATACCTTTTCCGAATTCAATTTTCGATTCGGTTTGATGCTTCGGTGGAGGGGTAGATAATCAAAATCCGGATGTTTCCACTCACTTTGAATCCATCCACTATCATGTAAGAAACTAAAATGCTGAGTTTTTGCAAACCAATCTTTATTCTTAAGGATACTTACCTATAAAATATTTCTCGTGCGCCTTAAATCCCAGCTAATTGCTCAGACATTTAAATATCCAAGATAGATTTATTAATTTACCTTCTTCGCGAAATACAGGGGTTGCAAAGATTAATAAGCGAAGCCGCGTAATGCTAAAGGGATCTTAATTGGACTTAGCGACAGAGCCGAAACTGTTACCATTCGAAGAAAACTTTGTTGGTCTTCCCATAAGACCGTCCACTCCTTGTCACCACGACGTTGCCTTCAGACGGGGAAAAAATCACAAAGAGACATTCAAACGGTTCTCGTTTTGAGTGATTATCTGCAGATCGTCAGCGGCAGGAGTCCGATTATGCCGAAAATATCATCTTCCTCTCTCCCACATCATTCCTTCCTCTAATATGCTACTAGCATGCTCTGAGGTAGTTTTCAAGTCGTCTCCGGAATCAAAAGCCATAATAACGTCTCTCACGGAAGCGTTTTCCAAAGAGTTAAACTTCCTTGTCCTCTCCCCACTTCCTCGACCTTTTTTACAACTGTATTCTTTCTTCTTTTCTCTCAATTTTCCCTCTCCTTCCTTATCTTCACGCTTTGATTTCAATTTCCTTGCTCTCTCAGGTTAGAAAACGAGGGCAAGTGGCGACATGACGATATTGTGTTTCTATTAAACGAGAAACTCACAATTTGGGTAAAATATAAAGCTGATCAGCTCCGTTATTAAAGCAAGAGTATTGAGTATATCATATTGAGTACAAATCATTAAAATAATAATTGTTAACTACAAGAGGAACAGTTACTATCTCTATAATATCTAAAATGCACTACGGATGTATAATTCATTTCCTAAAAAAATAAATTGAGGCAGTGCAGCTATCATATTTGGTAAGAATAATGAAGTGAAAAAGAGGAATACGAGAAAAGAACAACTGTCACCAGTTTTATAAATGCAATCTTAAATGAGGAGGGATATGAATGACTTATGGCCCTACAGCCATTAAATAGTATATATTATTTTTTCGCACACAAAGACTTAAAACTGATAAGCCCATTCAGGAATAAAATAACTCCAAAAGTAATTAAATAATGCAAACAACAATTTCTTATTCTGAGATTATGAAGGTTTCTTAGGATTGCCTCACTCATAATTGTATCCAACTTAAAAGCAGTCGATTTTCATCCTGATTTTATTTTATTTTTATGAAGTTTTTTTCTTATTTCGGAAGTATTTGATAAGTATAATTAATCTGCCATGATTACTTGGTTTAAGTCATACATGTTTATATAATTATACTCAATAGTACACTCGGTATAGCATAACTTACATGTTCTTTTTCATTTCCTTTGACACATGTACACCTTGAATTACTACTATTCATTCGCATTTCTCCAATTTTGTCTGTCAGAAGTAAATAAGTACATACAGCTAAGCTATACTTATTTGACTTTCTTTAGTCTCGTTTTTGGGCCATTGAAAGGTATAAAATTCGAAGCATCTCAAAATGCTCTTAGACAAATCATTGCAAATAAGTATTTTACGATCAATTACGGAAAACATCTCTTGGCTAAACCATAAAGTAAGTATGAGAAATTTTGAGGAAGTGGCATTTGTGTTCATCCGTAAATGAGTAAGAGACGAGTCGCTTTGAATTCAACGAATCTAAATTCCAAAGCATAGGTTAAAGGATGAAAAGTGATCTTCTCATTTCAACTTTATTTACACTTAAAAGTGCTCACGGAATAAAAATGCAATAAAAGCATGCGATTTGCCTTTCTCTTCCTTATTTCCGTTTCTTTTATCCCCTTTCCAATCCCATATCGCGATCGTAATTTTTTCCCCAGAGGACTCCCGCGGAGAGCGGGGAATGTCCCGTGGGACGGAATAGCACAACTAGATGGCTACCAATAGAGGGCACACAAAGCAGTGGGCGTCACCATAACGGCAGAGCACAGGTGTGCTTCTCCAGCATCACGATAAAGGTCGGAATGGCGAAATAAACGTTGACGATCGGAATTTAGGAGGGAATTTCTTAATAATGTGGCACTTTGGACTGAAGTCTCTGTTATTTTTTGGAGTTCATTACTTTCAGAAGTCAAATTGTTTTTGGCAGCCTTTCACGAAAAGGCAGAGTTACTGATGCGGACTGAGCCGATTCCCGACTGGTCTTTCTAAAATATATATTCGAATATAATTTAGGAAAGCTCCTTTTACGAAACAACTTGAGCTACAGAATGATTTCTAAGAAATTATAGAAAATATAGCGTCAAGTTAGATATTATTGAAGGGAACGCCTTGCCACATGCCTTTTGTGGATCGCAGATGTAAGAAAAGTCCTTTACTTATTCCAAGGGTATGAGAGAGCATTGGCTTCTACTTCTCGATAAAGATTCATTCGCTGACTGAATTCATTTTGTATCGATATAGTATTCTTCGGTTTCTTTTGACAATAATAAATTTAACTTATCGTAGAATAGTTATCGAAAATTTACTTTTATCACCCATACTGATACACTAAATATCCCATGCATAAGATGCTCCCATATATGAGACGCACCTTGATTTTTGGACCCCAAATTTGAAAAAAAATCCATATGTAAATTAAACCTATTAAATCAAAGTGCGAAAACAAAACAAGCAAAATCTATGAGCAATGGCCTCTTTAGCGTGGTATACTGCGCAGCAGAAAAAGTGTTTGTTTCAATTAGAAGTTGAAGTAGCAGTACATTGTATAAAGTGCCCTCTGATTGTAAACTCATGATTTTTCGGAAGAAAGCGGGAATATAAATGTAGTGAGAATATTAAAATTCCCACTATAAGAAATATAGTGGGAACATTTCTTACACATGGGGAAATATGGTGATTCATTTTCATAATGAATAAGATAAATAACATATCACTGAAATAAAAGTTTAAAAATGCAGACATGCGGATCATTGGGTTTCTTTCACTTATAGTGTTTCTTGTTTTGGGACTGTGGAAGATGTGAAACAAAAATCGCCACATGGGAAAAAGTTACTTTGATAAAAGAAATGCTGCGCACAAACAGTTGCTCTCACGGCGACGAAACTTTGCATACTGACTCATGAGATTTCCCGCCAAAATACCCTACCAACCAGAACTCGGTCCCCTGACGTTCCTCCCCTCCACAGCCCGGTTCTAGTTACTTTTGGGTCCCCCCACGTATGAATATAATATTCTATGAATCCATATATTATATACTATTCATACTCACTATACAATAATATTACATTCATTATAAACATTCTTCAGTTATGCAATTACAAAACTTAAATTGTTCTATTGATGAACCTTCATTGATATCCTGATTAAATTTTCATCAATTCTCATATGAAGGTATCCTAAAAGTATTTCATTAAAGCATTTAATGATAACGTCCTTTGGGTCTTTGTAATGCATACATAGAAATCTATCGATAAACGGAAAAAATGGACTGGCACTCGCACATACACAAGTCTTCACTGTAAGTCAAAAATATACTTCCATCAGCTTCAACAGAGGTTCCTTCCTTATAAAATCAATTATGAATCATGCATGTAAAACGAGATATGCCTCAGTAAATGCTTCTAAATTCAATAATGAAATGACGTAATTAAAGTCAGATTTTACTAAAAAGAATGGTTTCATTCGCATCCGTTAATTATTCGAGAAGATGATTGGATAGATTTAAGCAGTGCATAAAATACAAATCTCAAGCGAAAGAGTGTATAATAGCAACCTGTGTGATTGAAAATAGTGCTTCGGCATTACTCGTCAGGATTGTTCTTCCACTTCTTAAGTACATATATCACTAATTAACCCTCGAAAAATAAACATAAAAAATTGAAATCCTAATTACGTTCTCTCTAGACAATTTGTTGCTATCCGCATTCCAATATTTCCTCTCTTCCTCTTGCACCAAGGCCTTGTTAAGTCCGGCATTAATTATTATTTAAACTCAATGATTCGTAAAATTTTAATTGGCGTCGCCAGAGACGAAATTAGCAAATTAGAAGTTAGCAGGTCGGAAGATGTTGAGATATGGGTTGCATATAGAAAGTTAGTTGGTCCGAAGATAAAAACGAACGAGATTAAATATAGTCGGAGGAGAGGGGAGCTTAATTAGAGTAATTAGGCGGAGACAGAAAAGGTGGGTGGGCTGCACCTCTGAGGGCAATGGCGCGTTAAAGTGAGTCAATTAAGTTGGAATGGAGAACAGAGGGCGGAGGAATATAGAGAGACTGATGATGGAGGAGGGATTTGTACGCCAAGATTAAAACCTGGACTATATATTTAGACTACATCAGAGCTGACGCGATTTTCAACCGTTTATATTTGTCTTCCCTCGAATTTAATACATTTCTTCCTTTAATTAGGAATTCAAGACGTAGTTTTAAAATTTACGTGTTTTTAATTGGTATTTAATTCAACGGCGCTCACAGTTGTTTTGGAAATTAATTATTATCATAAAATTAATTTTATAATCATCATAGCATTTATAACATTGTCTTCCTGGCATCCACCCGATATAAGTCAAAGATATTTTAAGCGAAAATATTGTTGAATACTAATTACGAAATGAAAGTGTTTTCAGTGAGGTGCGAGTTTCATATTTCTCTCAGAGGTTCTTAAGTTTAAGAGCTGTAAATTACGGAAAATATTTATCTCGGTGATATGATAGCGTCTTTCTTTCCAATGCTTCACCATAATAATGCTATTATAATGTTCTTAAGTAAACTGGATTCATTAGGAATAAGAGAGTTGAAGACTCTAAACCAGACGAACCTTCATACCAAACTAAAACCAGTGTTTCCTTTGTCTATCATGCCTTCTACTTCTAAGTTACAATGAAAATGTAGGTAAGAAGAAAGCACTCCATCAATTGTAAGGCGTTTTCAGAAAGTAATAATTACAAATCCACAATGAAGACGAGTTTACAATTTTCCACAACAATATTTTTTTAAATTTCTCTACATTTGGATTCTACTTAATTGACGAAAATTTTCTCAAGATAATTCCAAGGCAATGTAATGCAATGAATATATGTGTTGACTAACGCATCATTAGCATAAAATAAGATATAATAAGGATGAAAATAATTCAAATGTATCCTTTCCCAAGATAGTTATAAAGTGTCTTCTAATTTAGGAAATTTTATATCTAACTATTCTAAATATGCTCGATGCTATCATCAGATATAAAAATGGTTCTCCGATTAAAGCATGATTAGATTATCTTTATACTTCTGCTCGTGAAATCCCTGTCCAAAATGACGGAACAAAATTTGCTATTAATAAAAAAATTTTAAGTATAATTGTATACATCTGATCCTTACGAATAATCGAAAATAAAAATAACCGCGTTTTATTTAATCATCCATCATAATAAGATCTTACGCCAGAAATAAAAACTCAATGCCTAATAACTGAATTTATAAATTTTCTTTGATGAATTTATTACATGAACTCGCGTTGCTTGTACACAATCTACAGAAATTGCTATTTAAATTCACTGTAAGCAATTTTTGTGCATACAAATTTTATATTATGAAGAGTTGCCGACATTAGATAATTAATGTACATAATACATGTACATTAATTGATAATTACATATACATGACGGTGATTACTATATAAGGAAAATCAGCACAACATAGTTAATTTCCGGTATTCTTTTATTATCTTGTGGCAAGGATTGAGAAATAAATCGGAATTGATAATAAAATCTAAAACAATTCCTCGGAATAAAAATAATTACATGTCAATCAAACGAGAGCTCGTTTCATGCTCAATTAACTTAATGGTATGTACTTCCGAGAATTCGAAAAAAAACAACCAGACATCGTTGATTTGCCTGCAGAATAATTTTTACATTACTCTCGATATATAATAACCGTTAATCGTTAATAATTATTGTTTGCAAGTAAATTTTGCAATCCTGTTCGCAGGTGGAAACATTTACTCTAAGAAATTACTAAATAGTATCCTGAAATCACGGTTAACCACACATTTATATGACAGTAAAATTGATTGGGTGAAATTCAACAAAAATAAAAAATATTTTTTTGGTTTTCAAGCATAAGCACCAGCGTTTAATGTTTATCATCCATATCATTCTTAGTTAGAAAAACTTCCTGTTCTCAATTCCTTGATGTTTATACTTCATGCATGATTTACTTATTAATCCTGTCCGCAGATGGAAAAGTTTAATCTAAGAAATTATTGAATAATAGCTTGAAATAAGGGTAAAATAATATATAATAATCTGGATTAATCTTTACACGTTTTGAAAAATAAAAAGGAACTTGACCTTTAGAGTTTATTTAGGAAGTTTTTAAAGGCACAGGGTGGGGGAATGATTACCGAAATTATCATAAGACATAAATTTTCTCAATGATCCAGTACCTTCATGTATATCAGTTGCTTGAGATTACGACCGAGAAAATATTAAAATATTAAGAAAGGAGAAAAGAGTTCCATGAATGACAGTCAACAATATGCCACTATGGCTAATTGTCATATCACTTTAATGCAGGAAATTTCTAAGGAACATAAAACACTTTTGCACTGCACAACTAAGTGTAAGATAATACAAAATATTTTGATAATAATTCCTCAACTAATGTAGTCCATCGGTCTTAACGAAAAGCTAATATAAATAATTTAAATAATAACGCTGATTACATCAACCCGATCTGTGATAGGTACATAAATCCCCAAATACTCGTCCATTTAGTTTGAATAACATCAGGAGAAATATTTGGAAGGTTAAACCACGGATTTCCAGACGACCATACTCGCAGATGAGTATACCCGAATGAGGATTGGAAACAGAAGCTCTGGTTTATGTATACATACTCTGGAAAACCCTTATCGACTCTAAATAACAGCATAATTTCCTTAATCATAAAATTCCATAAAATAATATTCATAATAATAATAATCATAATATTCCATAAAATCGAATAATTTCCATTGATGAATGAAGACTTGTTTTTGACTGATAAATATTCACACCACTTGGTTATACCTCCTGTCACGACGAATCGAACTGATTGCAATTATAAAGAAAGAATAAAATAAAGCAGCAGGGGGAGAGTAAAACTGATTCATGACATCGTTCAAAATAAAAAGACAATAGCACAATATGAGGTTTTTGTAATGAAAAATCCTACTAACAAGGAGACTATACACCGTCGAATGCGATTTAAGTGGTAAGACTCGGTAATTTGATAGATATCGAGTCAAGATTGACGAATCACCCCCAAAGTTGGGTTTTATCTGTGATTTGTAAGACAAAGGAATTTTTGCTGATAAAATGACAATAACGTCAGTTTTAACACTATTTTAAAAACATTCATTAAACCTTAGGGGACATTAACGCTGTTGTTATTTTATCTGCAAACATAATTTGTCATTGTGGACTTGCTACACATCTCCATGCTTTACATAATCTAGCAATGCCCCATTCCTGTTAAATTCTACCAGAATAATTTATAGAAAAGTAACTGTAGTAACTCGAAATAAACTAGACGATAATATATTCAGCCCTCGAAATTGAAACAATGATGCAAATTTGAGTAACTTAGCAGATGAATACATAAGGCTCGCTGCAGCGGTCGTTTACAGGTTCAGAACACTAAACTTAGAATTTACGGCTTATTTTACGGTCAAATAAAACACCCGAACGATCTAGTCCTCAATATTTACTCCGTCTTTATATTAATTTATAAGAAGTAGCATTGGATAATAAAAGAGGCCTTTAATGCTTTCATACACGCAACCTTTTCTCGAGGAAAATAATAACCGAGGAAAGATTTGAGAAATAATTCAAGACGGACGCTTTTTGGGGATCGTAATGGTCCTATTTATATGAATTACATAATTCCTGTTCGTAATGATCCGTTCGTACCAAATAGTACTTAAGGTGAAAGTTTAGTCCTGAAGCTTTTGTCTATTCTACTATGGAAACTACTCTGTCGAAAGAATATGAACTAAATTTAACTGTATCACTTGAAAAGGAGGATAATAAATGAACTGCTATTTCCAGGATGTATATGAACATAGGGAAATTATAATTTCATTAATAATTCGACTTTCAATTTATTCTCGAAATTATTTTGGTCGATTCCGTTCTTTTAACCATTATTTGGAAGGGGTCGGATCCTTATGCTCGAATACTCTTTCAAAACCACTACATATATAAATATATTCATTTTTGCCATTTCACTGCAAATTTAAGAAACTGAGCGACTCCAAATCAGGAAATTAATTATTTTTCTAAACAGAGATGCAAATGCGAGATAAATCCACGTGAAAAATATTTTCATGTTAGCCAAAATAGTCTATAAGCAAATGAATTACTTGATTTCTTCTATTCTTTTAATTATGAACTTTATCCCCTTACTTGAAATGTATCCTAATTAACGTATAAATAGGCAATTAATTATGCGCTTATATTATGGTCTGGCCATAATACGCAATTTTTACTAAGGAGTCATCATATTTTTGAAATTATTTATTAATGATACTCTTAAGTATGGCAATTCTCTTTACTCTTAACTTGCCTAGACTAATGCACCTGCGTCATCTCCACCAAGTGTCTTAGAAGTTAAAATATTTGCTCGGGTCTCTATTATCACCTAATATTGCCTTTTTACTGTATTTCCAAAAAATTCTGTTTATTACTCGTTGGATTCCTTGCTCACGAAAACACTTAATGCTCATCCAATTTGCAACGTTCTATGTGATGAAAACTTTGAGGTGGCTTCGTGTTCCATCAAAAATTTACTCTTAAAGAAAATGTTTAACATTTTTTTGTGAGTACTCTAATGACCCGTTAGCTCTGTTCCCCATTTAAATGGTGTCTGTTTTCCTTTATTTTTGGATGATGGAATCTTTTTAATTCCACCAACGGAGATTTTGTAAGTTGAGCATATTATAAGTAAGCGGAAAAAATAGAAACGCATCATTCAAACCCTCTCACTAACCGATATAATGAAATTGACTTTTATCTTATCATTATTTCATTTTTCTAAAATCATTAGTTAACGATTTCTTTTTATTAATGTGTAACTTTCACGGAGACATGCACAAAAAGTTGATGTTGCGAGATATAAATTTGTTCTTAAGTATTACCATCCAATTCACCATGTGATAAAATAGGTATTCCTTTTAGCAAACAGAGTAAAATCAAAGATTGGTCGATAAAATCTAGCCATAGCACAAGCCATAGAAAAGCCTGAATGAGTGCGGTTTGGCTGGTGGACATAGTAAAGAGGATGGAGCGAGAGCCAATTTTAGAAGCGCTCTCATGGGAGTGCAATATGCTCAGTCGCGGGAAAGAAAAAGCGGTGGACGATCAGCTGACCACGTGTGTCAGTCCTCCTGCCAAGACATTCGAGGAAGCACACACTAAAAATCCAAGCGATAGGGAACTTGTTCCCGCGAAAGGAAAGTATCTCGGCCTCCCTTTCCGAATTAGTGAGTTAATTATCGCCCATTCGAATGCGAAATTCATCCATTTTCCTTAATTTCGAACTGCCTGTCGCGTTTTTTTCGTCTCCGACTTTGGTCACTACCATTTCGAGATTTTAGCTCCGTCGATAAATAACCTTATCATCTCGAGACTTGAATCACGAATTGGTTTCGTGTCTAAGACTTATTAATATCGAGCGAACGGAACGTACATTTTAATTGTGAGACAACGAGGGCATTACAAAATAGATAGTTCAAAGAGCCTATTAAGGTTGCTTTGAAGTTCAAATGAGATTTCACGGCTCGAATCAAATCTTTAACTGGTGCAACAAAAACATCACGGGACTATGTCGCGAGATTAAGATAAGAATACAGAGCTGCTTCTCCTGGCTTTCTGATGCCTTTACATCTTGAATTAGTACCACAAGAGTAATATCTTTCTCCTAGAAAATATTTTAGAATGCTGCAGTTTGATCAAGAAATGTTCGTTTTCAACCTATCAGGATACCATGCCAAAGAAGGCCTATCAGGAACCCTGAGAACCTCATTTGGCAAGTATTATTGACAGGTGGTGTACACTCTAGATCAAGTGATTTTCTTAAGTCATTTATAAGGTATAATAATTATTTAACACGCTCATTTTAAGTCAATCTAATGCATAGATTAATATTCTATATTTGTGCGTATAAGGCTTCCAATCGTTCTACTAAATTTAATGCTGTGTTTGAGGCTGTAGTAGATGTAATTTTTATTATTTATTTTTGTAAATTATAACCGTTTAAATTTTAAATAAGAGTGGCTTGTGAAATTTGTATTTAATGGGCGAGGTATTCCCTACACGTTTTCATGTTCTGTAATTGTATAAGAAGAAATTTGTAATGCTTTTGCTGCCGAAGAGTAAATTGACGTCACCATCTGTCTTAGTGACTAAAAGTGGCAATAATGCATATAATAATAATACGCTTCGTAGTCATTCAATCTATTTTGCGATGCGTGCAAGATATACATAAGCCATAATTTTCAGCATTAATCTACTATACGCTGCCAATCAAACTCGTACCAATACAATTAAATTAAATTCGGAGCGATATTTCTCATTCAGAACTGTTATTCCTTTTCATCGTCAAAGTTTCCAACATCTCGATTGTCTTACCCCATTATAGTTTTCCCATTCGTGCAAGTTAGGCGTCGAAACTGTACATATGACAACATTAAATTGGAGATAATGCTTCAATACCACGAAAATACGCAATCAAGTGGAATCGAGGAGAAGGAATGAATCTCATGAAGTTTTGATAATCAATAGAAACACATCGACGCCAAGAAGCAGCTGAAAATCAAAAGGTTAAGATGACTATAGCTAGAGCTCAAGAAATATGGGTGTAATCATACTTAAAGTCGAAGATTTACGATAGAAATACTAGTTTACCTATGAACTATTATAATTAAACTTCAAAAACCAGCTTAGCTATTGGTGGAGTTTCTAGCTCATCAAGACTCTTCTTTTCTTCTTAACCAGTCTACGATTACGAACTTGTTCGATTTCAGAAAATTCACCGTATCCTGTATTTGCTCCATCAACGTAAGTGGAAGAAAATGGATAATTTATATTATTTTCAGAAATCATAATTTCATAATTCCATTTCTTTGAAAGTCTCCTAAAAATAATGAGTAAATTACTGATTTCGAGGAGGATATAACTGCCGAAATGCTGATCTGAGATCAATATGCATTTTATTTCCACATCCAGTACATACTAATTCCTCTAGCCTACCTTTCCCTCTTCTATTTCATGGTCTTATTACTCGCTACGGTAACGTAAATGGATTCCACGATTTCTTCGAAAGTTTCTCGACAAGATGAATTCGTATCTTTTGAGTTGTGAAGAAAATCCGCTGGGAATGGCTTCGGCAGATTCAAAGGTAATGAGTTATTAATATCCAAGGGCTGGGCATCAGAATATCCATGTATAATGACTAAAGTAGCAATACTAGAGCGCGCTAAATATATGTTGCTGACCCGGTTAATTGCTATCTCTTGTGCGCCAGACACGACCGGAATATGAAATGGCTCGTAAGCAGGAAGTAATGAGGTTTATTGCATGCGGCATTTGGAGGCATGCAAACTATCGACAACTACAATTAATCTACCAAGAATTTGATCTTTCTGATAGTCTTTCGTACTTACGTATTACCGATAAGCTGTAAAATTATTCACGGGGAATACTCTCTACTAAGAAAAATAGCACTAAAACGTTAGTTAATTCGTGTTTGAAATTGAATATAAAATTTATAATTATATATATTGTTATTTATTGATATATAGCTATAGCTACCAGTAGGCGTAAGTAGAATTTTATATAATCTATAAATTCTATGAAAAACAAGGGATTCTGTAAAAATTGATGGCGGGACAAGGTCAGACTTAAATACAATCTTCAAATTATAATTTAAAACTATCAAAATTAAATTATACAAAACAGTTCGATGAAGTTTGAGAACAAAAGTTAATTCTTTGTAACAGCCGTGTGAATTGAAAAAAAATCATCATCCTTATTCATGTTTTATCCTACTTTTTCAATAATATTCTTAATTCATAACTCAGATATATATGCAATTTTCTTTCAATTTTGAAAGTTTAACCATATGTTTTACATCTAAATTCGAAAGAAGTAGGTAATTTTTGACATTTCCGTGAAACTTTTATAAAACAATACTCTAAAACGAATTGTATAAGTGTTTCGATACGAAACAGCGGGACATTCAAGGAATTAGTCGGGGTGCATTCCGCCAAGTTGGGAAAATCCCGCCAAAATCAGTACCTCTGGCAACACTTATAACCACATGAACGCAGGAAGATCCTTGGTACTCACATGACTACTTTTCTCGCATCCTTTCTTAGTGCCACTATCAAAACGCAGTAATTTACATTTAGATGCAATGAAATCAGTAATCTAAAAAGACGTTATACCACAATATTTAAGGGATTATTCAGTATTACAGCTATTTCATACTTCTCAATATTGAGTGTGGAAAACCAAAGACTCTTATTTTCTGGAATCTTGGCGGATGAACAACCATGGAGGATCCTAAGCAGGCATATCGAGTAAACAAGGCTTAGTTAGACCGCAGATCGGATTGTTAACCCCGCGCTAATGTTTATTGAGATAAGTCCTCAAAGGGGAAGAGAAAGGAAGGAAGAAATTGTCGAGGGGAGGTCTTGACTTCCTCCACGTATTTACACCATCTCTCGCCACCATCCTTTTTTTCCCTCCCCATGTTTACTCCACGGTTTTAATTTGTCATGCCGCGCATACGGTTCCCCTTTCAGAAATGCCAGGGGATTACATCTCTGGATCGGGAGCGATGGAAAAAAATAGAAATGTGTTTATCGGACCAGAGACAGAATCTAAAATCACATGCGTTCGCGCCATGCCCTCTCACCCTCCTTTCTCAGCCGCTCCTTCCGAAGATGTGGCTGCAAGCCAAATTTAGAAATTTCTCCGAAAACCTTTTTCCCGCTAAACCCCACAAAGTCTGCCGCGATAAAAGATGAGTGAGGAATAGGCTGGAGAAGCCAACGAGAAACAAAGAGAAGCAGAGAACTTTAATCTCGGTTAATCTAGGAAAATTTAGGTGTTTAGTGACAAATTTTCTCAGGAGGAGTTGCATCTGAAGCCATGTCCTTAAGTCGTCGATTTTCATTGAGTACTCTAACTCATTATTAATCTCGGGGAGAATATGTTATCAAAAGCATTATCCGTGCGTGCGGTTGATTTTTCGAAATAATTGGGTTGTATTTTAAGATTTAAGAAGCGACTTTCTCCGAAGTTGCTTGTCTGCCCGTATGGTGGGTCATTCAAAGAAGATATTTTCAATATGTTTGCCTTTACCAGTGGTGTGTCCAGTAGTAGATAAAGGCAGTATCATTCATCACCAAAGGAGCAAAAGATAAAGATACTTGACAGTAAAACTGATCGCGTGAAATTCTATAAAAAGGAAAAATCTTTTTAGTTTTCAGATATAAATCCCAGCCCAATGTTTCTCATCCATCCCTTGTTAGTGAAGGCTTTCTTTTCTGAACTCCTTGATATATATATACTTCATGTATGATTAACATATTTATTGCATTGCTATACTTATTTCTAGAACGCTTTAAACGGCAAAAGAATCAAAAACTTCGAAAATAACTCCACTGTAAACAAGTATCTAACCCTACACACGTGTCTTGCGGGGTGAATGTGTGATACTTCGACAGAGCTTCGAAACCTAAACATTCCCGAATTTTAGAATGCAATTACTTGCATAAGTAAGAACTGTTCCAGCATATTAAAACCGACCGGTGTTGCATTATTCGGAATAGTTCATTCAGCCGCACATAAAGTTCGACAATGCAAGTATAAAAAAGGATTTGATAACTTCATGAGGATCGCTAGAATTTCCAGAAGCGCACCTCTTACGAGTTACTCATTTAACGGAGAAAAATGTAGAAGAATGAATGAAAGTATAAACATAGTGAAACCGAGTTTCATTTCCGTAAAAATTACATGAGAAAAGGGAAAGAGTTGATGCAAATATGTTGTCCCAATCTGGGATGCAAGGCCTAATACTGAAGAAGATCAGCTGTACAAAAGTGAGTAAGGAATAAAATCAGGAAAAGTCAGGTATACCGAACTGAACTAGACAACAGCGGTTACGGAAGCCAAGTTCAAGAAAATATTCGCGGATTTTTTCTTTAGATCGTAGCAGTTTTATTCACAATTCACTCGACAAGTCATTTCTCGATTAACTTCAAACTGCAACAAAATACAAATACCCGGAAATACATTAATAAAGCTCGTTTGGAATCTCCCTTAAAAGGGAAAACTTGATTGCGATTTTCATATTCTCTACTATAACTCTCCAATCCAAGTTTCACAATATGGATTTGCCGAATAGTTCTCGACGTTCATTTCTTTTGCAGTATCTTTCCTTAGTTTAGCGAGAAAAATCACGACTTAAAGGAAACGCGTAAGGAAAGCGCACAAAAGTATCATTCCGTGCTTTGTTTTCTTCAATTTTGAATTCGGTTTGGCGCTAACCAACGGTGGTTTAGTGTGCCGCGCAATTTGAGTTATTACTGCGGGAAAAGAGTTCAGAAACCCCTGCCTTAGGTGTCCTCATTTTAACTATATATGAACTTTATAATTACATACTTAAATGCAGAACTGGAATACGAAACATTCATGCCGCTGAATGTTCGTAGTATTTGCTGCTTTAAAGATTTCGAACTCTTCAACGAGAGGCAGCAGTCGAACCAAAATATCACTCTGTCGCAATACCACCACACACGACGTTAATTCTTCAAAATCCTTAAAAAAACCCTCGCCAATTCTTGTAAGGCCTCCTTAAAGGGGGAGTAAGAAAAAAACATTCACTTGCGCGATCATATTTCCCCACACTCGCTCCCCTTCATATTATTTTTTCGACCCTCCGCGGGAGCGCATTTGCCGCGCAAAATATGCCGCTATCCCTCGAGATGAAAAAAAGTTAATTTTTCGGAGGCGGATCATCGCTCGCGAGAAGGTACATCCCACGACAAAAAACCCCCTTCCCCGACAGAAAAATCGATTCCTCATCCCCATCGAACCTCCCCTCCCAAACGCACATCAAAATAAGGGGAGGGGTTGGTATTTCCGACACGGCGGGAAAAGAAGACTGTCGTAAAGCGCTCTGAACTTTGCGAAGGTAAACCTTTTTTTGGTCCCGGGGGATGCAAGGGGGATAGGCTGTCAGCCGTCCCTACCTTCGTAAAACGGTGGAAGAAACAGCGCTCCGACGATGCTTCCGCCGCACAGAGGCGCCGCGAAGTTACGACGCACACAAGTTGTCACAAGGCGACACAAGGCACGAACTATTAAAAATGGCTGCATGCATGTCGGCCATACCTCTCGTCTGTCGGGAGCCGCCGCCGTCTCCGCCACCTCACGCCCGCCGCCCGAAGGATCTCCGCTCAGCTGACTCGTTAGGCGGGCATTTCGTGAAACTCTCTCGAAGGACGGTGTCGTTCGTTGGCGACGAGTTTGTGTGCTTCGGAACTCCTGTATTTCGCCATGGAAAGATACAGTCGAGTTATTATTTGTTTACTATTCTCTTCTTAGGTTAATTATTCAGGTATTTAATTCCGAGCGGGTTGCGCATGTCACACCTTTCGAACGGGATCATGGGTAAAGCAATATGGCCGCGTCCATGGAGCTCAGTTGATCAATATTTGAAATGCGGACGGAACGGATAGGTAAGGCAACGTAAAAGGTGGCAGGATTCCTTCTTTAAAGCTTTATTCATGCCTTTTCATTTCGTGACTGTGGGATGAGAAGAGACATGTGTCGTGAGATTATAGTTGGAAGCTAATCCAATCAATCGAGGCGAAAGAAGCGACATTATGTATTATTTTCCATGCAGCGTTTTATGAAAAATTTCATCGTTGGCCGTGCAAGGTGGGTACACATGGTCATTTGGATGCATTTCTTCACAAATAAAGCCAGCAAATGCCTTTAATTACTTACGTTAACGACGGATCCAGTGACTGTGTGCGTGAATCTTTCATTAAGTCCAGTTGCGGAATTTGAATGTTTTCCTGATTTCTAGAAAAGTTCGTGCATATTGCCATCGTTGACTTGAGCGCTATTTACGACACACCTTCAAATGTTTAATGGATGCTTTCTGGAAGTGAGTTTTGGTATTGATATAGAGATCTAAGTTGCTTCTTGCCGTGTTCATGGTAGAGTTTTTTCGTGTGAAGGCCGTAATTTTGTGGCAAGGGAGGGAAGCTTAGAAGGTAATTAACATGCGCAGAATGATCGCTGATACGTTTTACCCGCGCCTAGGTTGTTATTTAGAGTTTTCTATGAAAAATATTCTTGTGGCATCGAATAACGAGTGTAATGTATATGCAATGGATATTCTGGCTCTCGTGGCCATCGAGTGCGGTCTATTGAATGGATATCTGTGAGTTTATTGATTAAAATTGGACTAGAAATTCACTTAATGTTGTGGAATTTGGAATTTGAAGCCATTTCCTGGCACAAACTTACATTTATTGCTCTACTCACTTTGTTGATGACAACTAAGTTGTCGTAAACCGAACAAAGTAATTAAGCAGTGCTTACATTTGTCTTCATTAGAATATGATATATAATTTAGGATTGTGTGTGAAAGAATACTTGTGGAAATATCAAGCAGCCTTATAATGAATTAATTTTTTTCATCATTCAATGATCAAGAAAAACAATTTTTATGTTTACACTCGGCAGTATACTAGAAGGTTTTGAGTTTATAGTCTTAATTTAGATATCCATCTTTCTAATACCTAATCATGGTGTGCTTCAGCATTGAGGTATTATCATGACAGTTCTTTGTTTAGAATTTGAAAGTTGATGAATTCTACATTGGCATGCCAGTTTTATCGCACTATGATCAGATATTGCATTCTGAATTTTCATACTCTCTTCAGCTACCTTTCATTAATTTAATTACATTTCATTCATACAGATAAGATTCTGTAGGATCAGGTTAGATTGTAGATTAATTAGTTTTCATTAAAGAGTAAAGGGGTATCGAATTTAAAATGGCAGTGAGATTTTTTATTTTCTCTTTTATTACTTAAGGCTTTGATCCTTAAGTGTAAATAATCCCTATGTATGTAGTTGCACTTCTGTGCTAATTGCATTCTATTAAAACCTACTAGTTCAATTTTATTTTTTTTAATGTATACAATAGCTCACATAATTATCACTTCTTTGTCAAATTCCTACTGGAGCCTCTCAGTATCATTAACCATAGGCAACATTATTCTTAAAAAAAAAATATTTTACATCATGTGAGCCTACTTAGGATGATCTATGAATATTTATTTATTAAAGAATTTTATTAATAGATATGGATCATTTGAATTTAAATGAGCTATCATGGTACATTCTGTTTTTGTTTATGAAGATTTTTTATGCCCACAAGTAAAAAAAACTTTAATTACTGTTATCTTTTATTTTTGACTAATTATGTCAAGCTCAACTTAAATATTTCTCTATTTATAATATTAAGTGATAGTAACATTTTTAATGGAGGTTAGGGATTTCACTCAATATTATGGTTCAAACTGTTACAATTATTATTATATACTATCCCAATGCAAGATTCATAGTCACTGATTGAATTTATTTTAGTTTTTTATCTTAATATGAACATGGTTATCTTGAATACTTCCTCCAACGCGATGACTTTTTATTAGGTGAGCCTTTTGAATTAATAGTTCTATTTTTGAGTTTTGTTTCATGCGTTTAAGTTTCTCAGTATTGCAAAGGAAATAGCAGGTATTTTATTAATGCCTTCCATCTGTACCACTTATGAAATAATTAATTATTATGAAAAAAACTTATAAACAATTTGGACATTATTATTATCTTCACTCTCCATGCATACTCTTAGTTGTGTAAACAGTATGCCTGGTTAAGTGATATTGTTTCATAAGATGTTATGTTCCAATCTAATTAGTTATGAAAAATTTTAATAATAGTTTGCTATTGTATCCTTGAAGAGAAAATCTAAGATACAGATTTATTTTACTCTCTTTTATTCTAAATTACTCATGTCATTTATATCTCCTGCAGTAAATGATGTCACGTTCTCATGTATATCGAAAGATAATTATTATTACCTGTATTGAGGTTAAAAAGTTTTCTAGGGTTTTCTTCCTCGTAGGAACCAAATGAAAATTATTTCATATCTCTACATCAGCCTGTCTCTGAAATAGAGGGGGGAATTATCTATATATAGAAGGATCCTTGGCAATTTTTGGAACATGAATCAATTACTATGGAATTTGAATCAGATTTTCTATATTAGGTTTTATAATATCCTCTGTGTTAATGTAAAGTAAGTCATTTGATGATTATTCACATTATTTCCTTTCTACATTCTGCTCATATTTCCTTGAAATTCAATAGTTTATCGTTGTTTGATTCAACATTTCTTTTTTGATATCTGGTGTGTAATCCATCATTCTTACATACTGGTTTTGTAATGACTTTCATAACTGGTAACTTTATAAAACTGTCTTTCTTGGTAATGATCTTTTATGCTACAGAAAGAAATTGTTGCACATTTGCTGATTTTGCTTTAATTTAGCTTATTCATTATTGTATCTCCTTTGGTTGTCGTTATCTTCCCAGTTGCACCAGATATTTCCAATTTGATATCTTTTTAACTTTCAGAAATAAGTTGTTTCTTTATAATGATAGCTTCAGCAACACCCTAACTGTCTCCAAGTAGCAAAGTAATACTTGTATGCGTGAAAATTACAAAAAATTATTAAAATTCGAAACTTCGATATCCTTATTAAACTCGTTAGCAGTGCATTTAGTCGATGGGATTAATGAGGCAAACTTTTGAGCTCTGCAAAAGTGTATGAATCAAGTTTTGAAAGGGAGTATTTCGGTAAGTTTTGTAAAAATTTCGTGTTTGGAAGGCTTATTGCCGGAAGAAATTTCTCCCCCTCGTGTCTCTAGCAAGTTGTTCCACCCATTTGAATTATCGGTCGTACGTTTCACTGTCTGCTGTTCCTTCCCTAGCAACGGGGTGATCGAGTTCTTCTCGCTTTCTTTTTTTTTACGTGAAAAGATGAGTACGTGAGCGTGATTTTCTGTGGTGTGATAGAGACGCGTCACGGCCAACGCACTCAGCCTCTGTGCGTGCCTTGCTGTTATGCCGAATAAAACCACTTTTTAAAATTTGCTTTCTGTTTCTTCTCCACTTAAAGTATAACCTGTTTATTCAGATTAATGATATTTTAACGGAACTCTTAGTGTCGTGTATGGATCCTACTGTTTGTGCCTTAGTGTAGTCGATCATTAGCTAAGACACTTTAAATCATGCCTTTCTTTAATGATGAATGTTATTCAATTGTAACCTTTATGGAGTTGACAGTAATGGAATACTTTGTCTAAATTATCGAATTAACATTATTCTCGTTACACGAACTTCTTATATTGAAAGTACGACCATCAGAATCATCATTTATCTGCAGTAAATTAGGCAATGAAATATTTTTGCAGAAATATTACCGATTACTCGACACATTTTCACAGTGAATGAAAACTTTTTTGTTAACAATTTTCGTTATGCATGGAGAGCTATTTTTTCAGTTATCATATGCTATTCGCGAAGTATCGAGGTAGTAAAGACTAGGAAGTGCGAAGAATGTTTATTTTAAAGATTATGTTATCTACAGATGCGAATTACAGTGCATTCTGGGTAATGTATAGGCAGTCCCGTGGGATCAGAGCATTTCAACTATGACGATTTACATGAATATCTTTCCTTGAAATCTCTATTTCTAAAATTAAAACGTTTATACATGGAGGGTGCCGCTTTTTTACGCATTTGATCCGCAGACCAATTCGGTCTCCAACGCAATGTTTTGATGGATTCTAATTTTGTAGTTTAATATTTTACTTGATGGACGCTTTCGGTTTATCTTGTAACTCCTTTGAAGTCACATTCGAAGAAATTTTAATCATGTTTGTTTATGGATCATGTGCGGGATTTTAGCCGGAAAATATTGGGAAGCAGAAGAACCAAATATCGGGCCAGTTTTAGGCGAACTTCTGATCCTCTCTTCCTCAACGGTAGTTTAAAAATGTAAACTCCAAGGAAGACGGAAAGTTAAACAATCTGGCCCATGAAGGTGATTCCGGAACGACTCATCGTCTTTAAATCATTTCATTTTAGTAAAAGAATAAATTTAATATCCGCCATATGATGAGATAAAATACGCCTGTTTTTATTATACGAGGAACTTAAAATGTTTCTAAAACTTAACTCTTATGAAGTCAGCATTCTTATCTAAGTTACGTTTTCGCCCCTATTATTATGCATGTACGGGGTGAAGGCATCATCCTTTGTATCTTCAGGAATTCCGCATTGTATGATAACACTGTGAATACGTATTTATCGGTTTCTCAAACCCTTACTATCTACAGTTCAGTGATTACCCAGGGTAGCAGGGCCTTTACTAATTCCTGAAACCCATGAATTAAATACAGTAAAGCCCTTAGCAAACATCTTAAGAGGTATTTTTAACAAGTGTTTAGGGTGAAAGAGACTGACATCGAGAGAAAATCACGTATTAAGCGAGATATCGTCTTAAACCTTTTGAATGTGTTTTAATTTATTTACAACAGAAAATCATTTGTTATAATTAAGGAACGCTTTGGGTTACCATATCTTGATGAATGGAATATTCAGGAGTTCAGGAGCAGAATAAATGAAAACATAATTTCTATGGGTCTTCTTCATGAAAGTGATAATTTGAATGAGGCATGAGCTGTACAATGGCATTCATCTTTGTCTTATGAAATAATGTTTCTCAGAGGGTCATAGTGCTGCACTTTCGTGGACCTCTTCCATTTATGGAATTGTGGCTCATTGATGACCCCATTCCTTATCTTTCCATTTCCTCATGTTTTCCCTTTCATTTAGTCTTATTCTCTCCAAGGATTTTGGCAGCTGATGGTGGAACACTAATTTTCAATATATAATTACAAAAAATTAAAGAAATTTTATAATCTAGATATAGAATTTGTAAGGGTCCTTTACGTCCTTTTATCTCTTTTTACAGATATCAATTTAATAAAAATGCATTAAACAAAAAATTATTACAGAGAGATTACATGTGCAATCAGTAAGATGGAATAACTCGAATCTTTAGAAATAAGAGCAGATGACGGATTTATCCGCGAGCTACCTACCCGTTAAGGGATCTTCAGACGTTATATTTTGAGATGAATCATCTCTTTGGGGCCTCAAAAGGGTTCTTGGACCTTTGAATGCTAGAATTCGTCCTTGTATCAAAGACATTTAACATATTTAGCAATGTCTTGTTATAGCCTAATCCAGAGGTATATTCTGTGTAGTTCGGGCTAATTAATGACTTTACAGACAAAAATTAAAGATGAACAAATTCACTCCCTTATAAGTCTCATTCCCTCTTCAGGGTTTTCAAAGCTTATAGTGGAGGGACTGAATACTCTACAGACAATTAGTCTCTCCAAAGTTTGCTCATGTGTGTCTCATTTCTGTGAGATTCAATTTAATTCCATCCTACTCCCCTATTTTTCTCCCACTGCTATCATCCAGCCGACTCTTTCAATGCCGAATAAGTCGTAAAGACCTTTTTTCCTTGGAAATATCTGTGATTCAGCGACCGCTTCAAGTCAGTCATTGTCCTGCGGTAACCGAGGAAACTACTTTCCGAACGTTGTGTGTGACTAGGATGAAGGAGAATTCCACGGCACCAATCCCTGTCATTTCTGCTCATCTCGGTAGGGGTGCAATTATAATGTAACTAACGTTCTGCTAGGCTGACCTTAATGGCGCTCAAGAATCTCTCTCACTTTCTCCGCGTCATTACTTTCGGGGGATGATCGTCTTTTTTCCAGCGGTGATTAAAGGGGAATTCCTGCGTATATTCGTCCTTGGTCTGGTACTTCGGAGCACCATTTTTCTCGAATTACTCGGAAGGACGGAAAAAAGGTTGATCGCGCCTTTTTCTCAAGAAAGAGAAGGAAAGGATGAGGAATTGTGTTTAAATACATCGGACGATCTTTTTTTACTTTCGTGATGGCTGTGACATGATTATATATTGCGACAGCTCAACTTTTCTAGTTTGCCTGAGTCTTACTTTCTTAGCTCTCTATTGACAGGTGTTTCAGTAAGCTAATGATATGCCTACTTCTCTTACATTCATTGGATATCAATGGCGAATAAGTTGTGAGAACTTGAATACTTTGGATCCAGCCAGTGACTGATTTACCATTAGGCGCCATAGGAGCTAACTTAGAACCTCACTATTGAAGGCGCATTAGAAATTATCTTTTGTCGTTTTTAAGCCAAATAATATCTAGGTATGGCAAATATTTGCGCCTAGAGCCTCTGATAGTTAAAGTTCACCCCTGAATCCAGCAATATTTAGCTAACAAATATTGAAATAGATAAGTTCATAGTCAGTTTATGTTTAAAACGTATACGTAGACAGAAAATAGTTGCATATCTTCGCATTGTATTAACTTCCAGGCAATATTTATAGAGAACAAGAAAGAATACATATGGACTAAGTGCACATATGGACTCACACACTACTCTGTCTTCTAATCTCTGCAACAATCGAAAAATTTTATTCTGAAATTATAAGATTTTAGAAAAAAGCCTTACGAATATTCTCTGTAGTTTACGCCATAGGTGAAAATGTGTGAAAATTACATCATGATTTTAATTATAGAAAACTCACAATATAAAGGTGATTCATCCCCTCAGGGATGAAATACTACGAAACATCATTATTCACCTTAGTCTTTTTCTAATTAAAAGGTTATCCAATCAGAAATTTCAAGATCCTAAAGTATGTTAATCACCAAGGATTACATCTTTGAGTGAGAGTCGAAACAAATCGCGCAAGACTGCCTTCAAACGTCGGTTCCTTTCTCTTCATTCGCTAGAAATTAATTCCAGTACACACCTCCTTCCATCTAGGAGAGAGACTCGGTACCCCGCGAAGAAATGTAACTCAGGACTCCGGTAAACACGCTTGTCAAGTGGTAAAGAGCGTACGTCCGTTCCCCTTCGGCAGAATAAATAAAAAAAACCCTAAACCAATCATCTCCACAAGGTGTTGGGAATAAAGACACCCAGGTCTCCCTATCACAGCACACCCTCTTATTTATCCCCACGTAAGAACAGAAGAGGCGTTTCGCGGAGGTTCGCCTTGTAATGGGCGTGCCCTTCAGCCGGACATGGAGGGTGGCGGAAGGGCAATGAGTTTCACTAACTTACAGCCTCTCTCCCATCCTCCCGCTGTGGTCTGCAGACATAATTTTTCCTCACCCCGCCCTTCCCGCTCTAAAAATCCTCTTCATATCGAAGAAACCGGACAAATTGCGACTTCTTTCCTTCGGTTCGTCGACCTTCTCGGCCTCCTCCTGCGATAATTATTCCTCTAATGAACCGAGGGATTTTGATCGTGTTGCTTTCTCCTGCATCTGCGTGGCGGTAGGGGGTGGAAATCTCCGGAGTTTGTTTTCTCGGGTATTTATGCGACTAGGCGTAACTGTTAGTCTTCCCGCGTAATTGTTGGACGGTATTGGTGTCGGACACGTGTGTTTGCCCCTCGGCTGGAGTGAGGACATCCCCCAGTTTTATCGAGCAGCTGCTTTAATGATAGCGTTTTTTATGTGTCGAAATGATTCACGTTTTATTTACGATCCTTCCGGCGCGCTAACATTATTTGCTTGACCTAATACCGCCTGTATTATAAACTGGTTTGATTTATGAATATGCGGAATGGGTATTTTTTCAGTTCGCAGAAGTGTCGCTGTTTGACAATAATACATGGTCTTATCTTAATCGCGAATCTGCTCGCAAATAAGGCTGGATTTGCAAGTATTGCAACGAATTTATACATTTTCGTGGGTTGGAATTAAGTTGCGTAAGTTTAATTCGAGCCGTACTAGGAAGAAGTAGCGCGGAAATCTCTCATAACTTGAGCGAGTACACCCAATACATTTGAGGCACGACACAATACAAACATTACGACGTAATTTATAAGAGTATCAAGAAAGCTGTTTCTCCAGAATGTGCTATTATGCAATATTTAACCCAAAGTACGTTCGAAACCTGCCCTCGGAATTCTTTTTTTGGTAAATTCATCCTGGATTCCGATTTGAGATTATTGAAAAATCAAAAAACTGAAACATTTATTCATTAACGGAATCTTCAAACAATCTGATACTCGGTTATAACTCTATCATATAATTCCTAAAAGGGACCTACTACCAGATCAATATTGTTTTGTGTGAAAGTAATGGTTAGTTGAAATACATCATTCTTTCTCAAGTTCTTCTTTTATTCCAGAACATTCCCTATAGTTACTAATAACAAATATCTTCTAATCTAGGGATAGTTTTGTCGGACTCTTGATTGTAACAGAAAATTGAATTCGCCTAAACGGATATTGACGACTTAAGTTAGAACTGTCGAGACACAACTGGCTCATCTCCTTCAATTATTACTACTATGATTTTTACTGAGGCCAGGGAGTATGTAAGCTTGCATAAATGCAGAAAACGAATCCAGAATAGTTCTAAATAAGGATCATTTCTTGTTTACTCGTTTTTCCTTCGACTAATGACACCACATAACTTGAGATAAATTTTTTCGTCCCATTGATACGCTTTTGAATGTAAAATATACTATAATTTGAATGTGAAATACTGTAGCTTTTTCCATTGCGAACGTTTTCCCAGCGTAAGGGCTGGTAGAAAACTCTAATAATAGAACTTCTCGGAGATGAACAGTTAGAGAGTTGAGGAATAAAAACGTATCCTCCGCCGTTAACGATATTTATAATTTTCAGAAACCAATAAAAATCTCTCGGGATGAAAGCTTATCGCCGAGTTCTCTCAACGTCCTGGAAAAACCGGTATGTAACGGCATTGCTTTGGAAACATCGACCACCCTGGTGTAATTTACACCAACAGGAAACACCTTGAAGATAGTTAAGACGATTCACGGGTCCGCCATCATCTTAAGAAGATGGTGTCAGATCAGTAAGATGGAAAATTGGACGGGGAACACGTCTAGGCACATATCTTTCCTCCCACATTTGATAAACAAATCACCGTTGCCACAGATTCTTAAGTTTTGTTGGGATTGTTGTATTTAACTTGGTAATGAGTATAGGGGGAAACGAAGACGCCAATTAGCGAATTCGAAGGCCAAAATAATGATTATTTATTTCAAACTTAGCGTTTTAAATATTAAATATATTGTAAATACGAGAAATATATAAATGATGATTTACTCGATGCAAACTTTCAAGAACCTGATAACTTGTTTCTGTAATAAAATGACTCTTCCAGACATATTCTAATCACTTGCGGTTCGGTGATCATGCTTATTCAATCATTGATGATAGTGTATTTTGGATTTGTATGGTTCAATGCCCTGCCAATCTCTAAATAGGACTCCCATTGGGATCGAAATCGGGACCGCTTCTACCGAAGAAGATGTGCTCAAGCTTAGGAGAATCCGCTTTACTGTCATAATAATAAGTTATATTTTTACATTAATTTAAATAAAAGTATGGATTCGACGTTTCACTAAATACCGTTCGAGTTAATTAGTTATATTTTCGTAACAAACTATATTGTTTTGAAGGAAATACAATGGGGTGAATTTAAGAAATGAAAATGGAATGAATCAAGAAAAAATATCTAGTATCAATGTTTGGATGCAAATGTATTCATTTGGAAAAGCTTTCATCAGCACAATCATTAAATCTGATCGAAGGAAACTGATTCACAATTCAGAAAATTTCGACTATTAATTATCTATTATATATCTATTATAAACAATAATCTGTCGAAATAAAGAATTTCATAGTTGTCCAGCATTTTTTGACGCCTTTTGATTCTGAAAACGTTGCAGATATGCATGCTACTCACATAAGATTCATATCAATCCACCGACTTCAGTCATTAATTTTTTTAAAGAAAAGTGTAACTGGGTAACTTTGAATTTTGCTTTAAGAGATACAATATTGACAATTTTATTAATATCGTCTATCCTGCATCTTGCCTGGCAAATAACCTATAGGTGTGTGACGGAGAGTAAAGAGCAAGTGATCAACCAATTTTATTTTGTTTATAACTACTTACTGCTGTGAGAAAAATGAGTTTTTAAAACGAGTTACCTTCGTGTCTCTAGGTTTAACGTAAATTAAATCCGTTCAAGATTGATTTAAGCTTTGCATATCTTTCCGGTAGCTTAATTGAGTTCATGGATTAAATAGAAGTGTAAATTCAAGCTTGTACGAAGCGTAGCCCAAAGCTATTAGTCTACGCAGTGTGTGACATAACGATAAATAATCCGCGCACATTCCATCGCAGCGAGTAAACATCCAACTGGTTGAAACTAACTCATTTGGATCACGCAATTGGTCGATCGGGTTCGACGCCGTATTAATACCGAGATAAATCCGAGTTCCTTTTTTTCGACATTGCGATATTTAATATACGCCTCGAGTGCTGCTTTCGAAAAGCGCTCTTCAGAAATACCACTCGCGCAGATAATTTCTCTATCTCTCCCCGCATTTTCTTCCTAATCAATTCTTTTATTGCTTTCTCGGAGATCCCTTCATTTCCCATCTCTCTTCCTCTACGCTCGAGTGTGTCTGGGGTTGAACTTGTTTATCTTCCGACCCACCCTTTGGAATTCCTTCCCTTGGAAGCATTTCCGCGGAGCTCCGAACGACGGGTGGCGATTTCCATCATTTTACCGCCTCCGAGAAGCCCCTTCTCACCCTTCCGAGATCAGCTTCCACACATACCTCCCTCTCCCACGCAACCAAAAAAGCTAGCCTGTGTGTTGTCTGTTTCTCCAAGTGTCAACAGCCCCACCCCAGTGCTAGCACATGGTCCACTCTCTTTCGATAAATAGTGGGTTTGTAGAAAGAGAGGAAGTGGTGAGGGAGGCGTTAAAAGGCACTCCTAATAACGAAAACTAATTATCAATTTTTGTTGCGCTGAGGGAATTGGTAGCGTAAATGGACTACGACCGAATGTTGCTAAGGCTTTTTCTTTACTAGGAATGAATAATTAGGATCTGTGTGTTGTCTGTATTTTTAATGTTAAATTACAGTCTCTGCCTTCACTTGCTTAAGTATTATAACAAATGGCTTTGAAATTCAAAAGGCTTGCTTTAAGACGCGTTTGAAAATCTGTGTGTTTAAATCTGTGAAGTTAACCGAAGGAATCGTCATATTCAATACACTGTGAAGTCAAGTTCTTGAAGTTTTATCGATCTTTTCTTATGTAACGGGTTCGATGACGATTATCTAACCATTTTATGATGATAAACGTTCAGGTTTTGTATTAGAAAAATCAGTATGAACATATTTTTTAACTTGGATTTAAAATTGTAAACCTGATTTTTAACATTTATAAATCCTAATATAATTATAAAGCCTGAAAATTAAGTATTTATGATTGATATTCAGCTAATAGTGGAATCATTTTACAATTAAGTAATTCTCTGGAGCATGTTTTTGGATTTTTTCGTTAGCAAGATGTAGAACATTCTGAATTTGGATACATCATTACCATTATGATAAATTTTGCCCGTCTCCATTCAGGGAAAGACTGTAATATTACAGTTTTCTAGAAGCAAGTACAGCACTTCATAGAAAATGCTAAGTAAAACGTAACATAACGCCAATTTATTTATCGAAGAGTCGAGGAGTTATCCCTCTAAATATATTTATTGTAAAGATAGCTATTTTTAAAATGGAGTTGTTTAGCTATAGCTCTATTATCCTAATTAAATCATTTTAGTAATAAATATCTTCCAGTCAAACCAGCTGAGGAAAACACCCGAAACTATTCAAATTTATATCAACTCCTGAAAATATATTTATTCTCATTCATATTTTAAATGATAATTTGCCAATAAATTTGGTATCTTACTTATCTTATTAAGTATCTTACTTATCGAATATTCGTTCCACCATCGTATATATCCGGCCGCTTCTTGCTGTGAAACAGAACTGGAAACTATTCTTTCTCTCGGTTCTTTTGTTTCCAGTGAGAGTCGCAAGGCGTTTGTCTGCCACTGTTAGATCATAGGCGTGTAAGGGCAGAGGGGGAGAATTGCCACATCTTTCGCAAAGGATGCTGGGATCAATGACTCTCATTCTTCCTTTTCTTTTCTTCCATTTTCTCCACTATATTTTTCTTCCCTCTCCAAAGAATATTCTTTTCTTTTAATCCTCCCTTTTCTTCTGGGACGTTAAAGGAGCCCTTCCGGAATTATGGGGATATAAGCGCATCAACTGCGGTTAATTGATACGCTTCTCGCCTTTCTTTGTTTTGCTTGAGTCATACTCGGAGAAGATTTATTTCTTCCACGGCAGAAAAAGAATCTCTTGATTCTTATTTTATAGAATTCACAATGGGCATTAGATGCTAATTATGAGAGATAAATTGCTTCAAAATTAATATTTTATTCAATCATTTGCAACAAAATCATACATAATAATCACCGTTGTGTGTATATTTATCCATTCGATGTCGGAAACTACCGTAAGAAATGCATGGAAGAAATTTCTGAAAATTCCTCCTGTTTATAGCTTCAGTTTCTGTCATGGTGGATATTTAAATTGAAGAGCGAGCAATTTCATTTTTTGAATATTCATAAGGTATTGGCTAGGATGTTATATTTCGTATATTTGTATACGGTATGTTTATTTATCTACCATAGTCCAATAAATTATTTGTACGTTAATATTAATCACTAAATTGGTCTCGCCTTATTCTTCATATGTTTTAGGTTAACTTTAACAGGAATATTGATAATTCGTTACCCATCTTCGTTATTATCGTTATCTTCGTAAATATACAGTAATAAATCAGATACCAAGTGAATTTCCACACTTTATTGTAATAAATCCGGCTGTTATTCGAAGTTTTCAGTTTGAAGTGAAAACCATTGAATTTGTTTCTTCTCCCTTCGGTGAAAAACAATAAAGTTTTCCTTCTATCAGGTTTCATCCCTCTTAAAATAACATAACTTATTTCGCTAATTTATATTACTTGTATATATTCCAAAAGTCAGGTAACTGTAAAATGCTATCGAGAATATTCTGGAAGCTTTCGATCTCTTTAAATCTTGTGGAAGCACCATAAAACATGTCTGGACATGGCGGTGAACCATTCAAATCTTCCACGGCGTAGGTAAATGTATATAACGATAAAATCATCTGCGAAATACTTAAGTTAGTTGTCAAATTAACTGGTGTTGCAGAATGTTTCTTCTTGATATTGCTCGGGAAAATGATTTAAATTAGTCAAAATTCAAGGATTTTATCGTTCTCTCTCTGAGAGAAAAACAAAGAAACTTTAAAGGCTTTAACTGCTTTAACCGTCTAGTATTAGTTATTTTGAAATATAATCTTTATTGAAAGCTTTTAAAAAGATACTGATCCGTACTTAAAGATAACGGAACGATTCTTCAAACATTAAATGTAAAGCTCCTTTCAAAGTATTGTCATTAGAACTGGCTATTGCTTGGTCGCATTCTATGACAACTAAAGAAATTAAATAAATAAACTTATCTATGTAACACTAAAAACCTTTTATAGCATTACGACCCGGGTTTCAAATATGGCATCATTATCAGATTCGAATGTACAAAATTGCAGAGAATATATAGGAACACAAAGGTGAAGAGGTTCAGAGTCCTTTGAGTTCCTACATATTCTCTATTGTATTTGTATCTGATGCTATGCATTTACCCTGGTCGAATTAGTAATACAAGTTTTTGTACATTTTTTTTCTATAAATTAATTTATATAGTCAATTTCATTGGCTGTATAGCTGCTGTTTCGTGACTGATGAAGACAAAAATATCTGTAGTTACTCTTGCGAATAATGATGGCTTCACTTCCTGTAAATGATAACATGCTCTCAACTTCAGATTAACCACTCTAAAATTTAACCGTGGATAGAAGAAGGTATATTGGCCAAGTGCGCAAGTCACTCGTGCAGTGGGCTTTTCTTATCTCCGACCAATCAAGATACAGATATTCTTCCCAAGGGTTATCCGAGAGATGCACGTCATTGCATCTCCACGGGACATGGCGCATAATGAGGTCTCACGGTGTAATTTGTGTGTGGGTGGGGATGAGGTCCACAGTAACAGGTGTGATGCTGGCGCACCCTCCCCTTGCACTCCACACCCTAAATTCCCCCTCTTCCGCTATGTGACGACCATCCTTGACCGCCCGTCACTCAAAGATGCTGAGGAATTCGGATCTTTTCTTTAAGCTCCTTCCCCTCCCTCCACTCCTATCTCATCTCTATCAACGGAGAGAACACCTGCAGAAATACCGCCTCTTTTTTACTCAAGGGTAGATTATGGCACGCTTTTTATTTACCGTGTGTTAGGACCACTAAGAATGGGAGAGCGAGTATGCTTTATTACAGAATTTGGCTTGAGAAAGGAGGCGATCGATAGATACTCTATTCTACACTTTTAGTATATTAGTGGATATTAATTAGATGATTCCACCGCAGTGAGACTTGGTTGGAACGTAGACTTACTCATCGCCATTAAAACTATTCAACTCATATTATATCTGAATTAGTAACAAAATTATTATACGAAAAACACCACTGACTAGTTACTTTAGTTAATGATGTGGAATGTAATGGAAAGTTATAATGCAAAACGGAAAGAACAAATTGTACTTTCAATTTTAGAAATATGCCACTCACATGTGTGAAATATATATAAGCAATTGCATTATAAAATTAATTCACAGTCTTCCATCAGAAGTCCAAAATTCATAAACATAACCAATTTACCTCGATAAGTAAGTTATTAGTGATTTTTTGCAAATTTATGATTCATTTTCAAAAGTAAATGAAATGTTGTCTATGCATTCATATGGAGACATCATCAGGAATCAGCACAACAGCTTAGCAAGACCGTTTGTTTCTTACCCAGCTTAATACTTTAGATATTTTGGTAATATGAAATTTACTGTGAGAAAATTGGCATAATTTAAGGTTTGCAATTTCTTCTTCCGCGTTCCTTTAGAGATTTCATTTGTGAGGAGCGTCTCTGTTTAGAAAAACGGTTTGAAATAATGTTTCATACTGGCAATGACGGCCGAAAGTTGCAAAACTGACTTCGATCTAAAATTTAAGTGCAAATGGATCTGTTTGCAGCATATTTTTCGTCTGTTATTTTATGTATTGAAATTATGTCTCTTTGAAATTTCACTAGGTCAAGCCCGATTTTATTACTTTCAATCCACAATTCTGCAACCTAAACTTCAAATAGACAAATGAACATATAGCCATTAAATTGAAAATTGCTTCTTCTTTGCTTTCGTTTCTCCTCTTAATTTCCTTAAACTTCAGTCATTATTTACCGGACTCAATATGAATTCAGATACCTCTCCTCGATATCGTTTATAGGCATGACGAAAAATATGTAGTTTTACAATTCAAATGGTATCCTATGTTGAACTATTAATGCAGAAATCAAATCTACATCTACATATGTATCCTGCAAGCCGTCTTTCGGCGTGTGGCAAGGGGTGCAAGCAACATGACTCTATTTTCCTAGTCGATTATTTTTGCGTATTGTCCTCGAAAAAAATGAATTCTTGAATCGACTAGTTCAAGCATCTATTTCTCTGATCTTTCTCGCTGTATCAGAACGGCCTATATAGCAAGGAGGGCGCATAATATCGGCTACATCTTCTATGAACGAGCTCTGTCTGAATTTATCTAGTAATTTAAATCTCTTTCCCTCCAAGAATTGAGCCTTCTTTCTTCTAAAAATTCCCATTCTGCCTCCTGAAGCATCTGAATAACACTTACCGATTTATCATAGCAATTTGTTACAAAACGTATTGCCTTTCGTTGTATCTTAAAATAGTTTACACACATATATTATGACCATTACTAGTACTTTTGCTTGTTTGTCTATGAAATCAAATTATGAAAGCAGGGAAAACACAATATAAAACATTTGTGCTATTTACTAATAAGGATATTTGAAGTAATTTCGCCGCTTTATTGTAAAATCAACCCTGTGATGAGATTACAACTCATGTTTTAGAAGGAAATGATGATCCATCAGGTATAATCATGTACATTTTTGAATATAATACATAGCTGGAGACGAGATCGCACTGATTCACCCCCCGCTGTGAAAACCCTCTGGTTTTTGGTTTAAGATGGCGATGTATTAATTACAGCGGAAGGGTCTCCAGATTCATCCAATGGCCAAAGGAAAAAAGTATTCCATTTGATTTTAGAAACATTAACAGGAAAAGTAACCCTTTCATTTGTGCTCGGGAACAATGTTCGCTTTCATAGAATGGTTTCAAAACCGCTTTTAGGAGAAGACTACCTGTGTCGATGGCGGTAAATAAGATTTTCGTTAAATAAATACGCGCTGAACTTCTCTTTTTTTCCGCAAGACTACCCCATCTTATTTGCAAGGATTTTACCGAGGTCGAAAGTGTAAAGGCGCTACTGCCATCCGCCCATATTGACTTCGACTTCCTCGGGCGGCCTCCCACGCAGACCGCTTCTCCTCCCGCATTCCTCGACCACTTTTAATGCCCCTTCTGCTCATTTCACCTTTTTTCCCTATCACTCTCCCCCTAATCCTACGCCGCCCACTTTTTCCTTTTTAAGACTGCTCAAGCGACCTTTTTTCGCCATGCGCCTATTCTCTTCTTCGGCCATTCTTCTTTGCCGCCCCCTTTGGTCTTTCCTCACCACCCTGTAAGCGTCTGCATCACCACCCACGTTGTCAGCTAATGTATTGGAGGTACTGGAAAAGAGTATACTAACTTGCTCGCCAGCCTCTCGCCTTCTTATCTGCCCCGCTCTCCGTGAGAAATAAACTTCCTCCGAGAGGAGCTACCGTAGTGAATATACGGAGCTAATGATGGGAAATATATGGATATGGCGGCGATTTCCTTAGATTAAGGCGCCGGAATAAAAATTGTGGTCGCTGATCGATTAGGCGTCACGACAATGGCGTGCTTAATAGTTTGAGTGGCGCTCTCACTGATTCACGACTTCACCTCTCGCTTTCCTGCTTGATGATGAATTTTATTCCTGACTTATTTTACAACAGTCTTGTATGTTAAACGAGGTAATTTTTAAGGAATAAGTTCCTCTTTCCTTAGATTGGTAAGGATAATCTTAAAAAAAATAAAATGATCAATCGTAACTTCGTTGAATTTCAAAGCAATCATCTCGTAAAGAACACTTCGCAACTCTCAATGGAGATTTTTACGTTGACGAAATATGTCAAGTTAAAAATCTGCCGAAGTTTGAAATTACTGCTGCTGGAAATTACGAAGCGTTTTTCCTTACGTAGTGGTTGTTATAAATAAAAATCTTCGATGCGACTGAGTCTCGAACCCAGATCAGGAAGTCTTCCACTCTAAGAGAAGACCTGGGTTCGAATCTCCCCTATGTTGATAATAAATTCAAAAACACTATTGTATAAATTATAAATTCAAAAATACTGTGTGTAGTAACCAGGTAGCTATAAGTAGCAATATTTTTACCCTTCAATAAAATATCTAGTATTAAGTGAAAAAGTTACACATCACGTTATAAGAAGTAATAAAGAGTGATATGATGTAATAGTCCGTTAAGTATTGACTACAAAATTAATTTTTATCCAACGTTAATTTGAGCTTTTAGAAATCTCACGTTAAGAATTGATGCTTTATAGCGTAAATCTTAATTGAAAAGGATTCTTTCGTTTTCCTTCGATTCTTTTGAGATTCACCAATAAAATTTATTAAAATACACACCTATATTCTGTAAAGTTGGTATAGTTTCAAGGATTTTCCATAACCCTCAATAGAATTGCCGCGGCATGCCATTTACATTATTTATACTTACGAATGTAATAGCATATGAAGCTTCCGTATTTTTTCCTATTCCTCATTTATCGGAATTCAGTCCATATCAATTGATGTCAGCCATTGTAAGGATGACTTATTGTTATTTTACGGGTATACTATTCCAAGAAAGAACGACACACCATGTAACCGTAATTATGAATTATCCTCTTAAAAGTGGGAGCCTTGTCTTTGACAGGGTCAATCCCTTCACCACGTCATAAAAATAACCAGTGCTACATTTATTCACCCCCTCTCAATTCTTCTTGGAATTAGTCCCATTTGTAGCCCAGGATACACTCGAGGGACCACGGTCTTAAAACCAAATCGGCGCATAAAACTGTCAGTAACTCAGGGACAGTAAAAAATAACACGTTTCTTAATTGTAAACCAGCTCGGCTAAGTATGATACAATATACGTAGAGAACGGTTCCTGATGAAATACATACATAAATGGTATTTATATAGATGTAGATAAATGTTCAACCTTAGGGTAGGTTCATGCGTCTTGATAATTTCTTCTCAATCCCTTCTTTTTCGATTCTTTATAGCTGCTTGATAAGTTATTCTCCTTTGTGCGTAATATATAGTCTTCTGCTCTGTATTTTCACTTTCATCCTATCTTCAATTACTATCTTTAGCAATTAATCTTCTCTCAACATATGACCCATACATCTTCTATGCCTTTCCTTAATTTCTTCAATTAAAACTCTCTCATTGCCATTTCCAGTGTTCATATTCCTAATAAAAGATAAGACTAATTCTCAAGCTCACCCTTAGTAAATCCATTTTATTTCCATCATTATAACTTTTCCTCCTTATGAAATTAAATTTGAAAATTTGGCGGGACAAAGTTCACGCCTGACGAACATCTCTGACGAGAGGGATGAGTTGTTGAAGCTGGTTGTCACGACAACCTTGGCACCATCTAGGTGTGGGGATTATGAGTTAAGTACCCCTTTGCTTATACCCGAATTCATTCAGCCCTCGCGAGATACAGCCCAGCTGCGTGGGGGCCCTCTTCATCCCCTTCAGGTCGTAAATGCCGGCACATAAAAACGAGGCGTAAAATCGTGACGATAATGAACCATCGGGTACGATTCCTTTCGTATTTAAGTGCATGGAGATTTTTGGTGCAACTCCGCTAGCGAGGGTGGACAACACAATGCGGAAGAAAACATTCTTTACGAGAATTTTTCGATGTATAAGCCTGGAGTAGTATACAGTGACGAAGATTTATGAAGATGGAATGTAATCGTAAATGGGAAAAATGCCACAGAGCAGTACATTTGGATAACGTATAAAACGTCCGTGCATTCTGTAATAGAGGTTCGGAAATCTTCATTATAAGATATGGAAAAATATGGTTTCTATGTTATCACTTACGCATGATCATGTATGAAAACTTCTAAAAGTTCGTAAAATTAATTATCTGTAATTATTAATCGTTCAGATTAATTCAAAGGAAATCATAGATGATGGCACGTTGAAAAATTGGGAAGGTAAACTTATGGCAAAGTTAACCGGGAAAATCATGCAGGTTATCAATTTATAGGCGTAACTTTTATTTCAGTGGAGTCTTTTACTTGCCTGAAATACAATGCTTCAATAGTGCTCAAAGTACAAAATTCGCTTTTCATATCAGCTATATGAACAGTATACATTGTTTTCTAATCCATACTAGTCTTTCTTTCTATTTTTCCAAATATGTTTTATATCATTGTAAAATATAAATTCATTTTAGTTGTGTAGGTGCTATAATCTGACAAGGGTTAAATGGAAAATAGGCTATCTAGTCCCGATTTCGCCCAATGAAGATATATTGTATTTAATTTAAGGTAATTATCCAGGTAGGTAGTTAATTGTTTAAAACTTAATTGTTTAACTATTATTACACCAGTAAAAACTTCGAAGTTGCAATTATTGACAAAGAATATCTTTCATTTATTGTTAGTGATATTGTTTTTAATTCTTTGACAGCTGAGGTCACTTAACACAGATGGGCCCCACCAAAAATCGAATTTATTACTTTATTCACCAAAGGCGACCCCTTTGGCTACCTGAGAGCACTTATTCATAATTTAAGGATATCTATGCGTTAACATAGTTAAGACAAAGAAAAGATCACCGTGCTTTGATTCGATCCAAAATCAGAAATCATGCGTTCCAAGCGACTGATTCTGAAAGCTTCGATACTACCTATAAAATCCTGCTTTCATCTTCTCGTTGTTTGATTCGTAGAGTGAGCAAAGGAGAGAGAGAGAGAGAGAGAAACGTTCCAAAATTACATTGATTTGTTATGGAAAATCATACATTTGCTTTTTCAACGCTCACAGATCGGATGTTTTTACACATATCTAATTTTAGTTTTTCGTTGCTTATGAGGAGCAGTTTGTGATTTGAGGTCTTTTGAAATGTTGCCCTTTCATTTGAAAAGTTTTATGGTTCAAAAGAATCGGAGGAGATGTGGGATTCCGAGATGCGAGCGTGATTTGTGGCGTGTCACGTGATCGTTTTTTTTAAGGGGACCCAGAGAGAGAAGAATAAAAGGATTATCCCGACTTTTTCGCCCTTTGGGACGGAGGGGGAAAAAGTATAAATTTTTGTGCTTTGGTCTTCGTGGAAGACTTGAACATGTTGCCCCGCTTTACGCTATTCCCATTGCGTCCGCAAAATCTTCCCGATTTTATTTTTTCCTCCGTTGTCGGCCCAGAGAACGGGAAATATTGACCGTAAAAATCAAACAGGCTTCGGAAGTTCGAACGTTGGCATTTTACTTTTTTGGATTTTTTCAAAATTCAAGCATTTAGGTTAGTTGTCGATGTTTTCGAATGTAAAGTAAAAATCGTCATCTATCGGTAAATCGATGAAATTATTTTCGATCGTGATCCCAGCGCCAGTAGGATCTCGATTGTTAAGAAGTTTTTTTTTCCTGTTTTGATCGTCTTTCTCACATCGATTCGTTGTCAGGAACCGGTTTTTGAGGACAGTCAGGGTCATAAAATCGTTCGAAATATATCTGACGGATTCATACCTCGCATTACGGTAAATACTCTTGTTCCAGAGGAGAGCCGAAAGAAATTTTGTTTGATTATATTATCTTCCTTTTTGTTTCTTATATATTTTTATCGTTACATAAATGTAACCAAAATATGAAGCTACATGATACACTTCGGAATATATCATTAAAACATAGTATTCATTAAAGTGTTACCTTCAGGAGAATAAATATGATTTACTGTCTGACGAAATACGTGGAAATAATTTTCCTGTTTTCATCCTCCTGTGAGTATTTTACATTTATTCTGCACTTAAAATAAAACAAAATTGAGTTTTGTTGATGAATTATAAACCTTAGTTCATCTTTATTTAGTTGGCAGCCTTGACCCCACTTATCCTGCTTTTGTGTTTAAATATATTACATATGATGTATCGGATTAGTGAAAAATTACTTTCTACTTGTGTATACATAAGTGTAATAATTATCGCTCCCGTATATGTGATCTACAACCAAGTGAATATAATCAAGTACACTAGGAGTGTCTGCAGGTCATTCTAGTCCCTTCATGGTCCACAGACGATGCACCTCGTTGTAAATCTGTAATAATCCATCAGAAATTCTTCGTAACATAGTTCTATCACAATGGTACGTGAAGTGTATATAGTTCTTTACTGTTTCGTATAGATTTCAACAAGTATTTGCTTTCTTCTTTTAAATCAATGGAAACAGAATAAAATAATTAAAAATCTTCGAATTCAAGGGAGAGAACGATCGTCTTGTCTGCACAAAATACGGGCCGCAGGCGGGCTGCACGCCCTACTACTAAACCCTATCCTAGTACTAAACGAATTTTTATAGATCTATAAAATATTCAGTAGCAAATTTTATAAGGATAAATAAATACTTTTCATCGCAATTAAGGATACATATTCAATAATTTACATCCTTTCACTACATCGTAATCAAGACGCGTATAAGTCTCCTTTCCTTATGATATCAAAAATTTATAATTGATTCAAATGCTCGTAAGAAGCTTCTCCATCTTACTCTAATACTCCTTTATAGAGATTGAGAAATCCGATGGTTGATTTTAGTGCAATAAAGCTTTATACCGTCGTGGTCCATAGATTACCGAGGGACGTCAACAAGCCAAAGTTCCAGATCATCAACACTCCGATCCGCGTGGGTAATAAAATACGAATTTATCACTAATTATCCAAAGTCATAGAAAAAACCCGAGCCCGCTTCTCACCCCTTTCATTTGCTCCAAAAGGAAAGCCTGTGAAACACTTGGTGTAACTAAAGAAAGGACTCATTTGTTTCCATCATTTCCTCAGCTGTGAAAGGCAAGAGGTTTTTGATTTCTTGTACTGGTTGGAAACCAGTGGTTGCCAAGGGTATGTTCGCCCTCATAGAATAAGATGAGAGCCACCCATCAAGAAGGCCATCTTCAACCCTTCCTCCCACTCCCGCCCATCTTCCTTACACGTGTGACCATGCGTCATAACCAGCAATGAACCGCCCCCTATTGCCATATACCCTCATTAAACCCGTACAATGGCGTCGAACAGGCCAATTATTTGCCGGTGGTTGAGACATGTGCGATACGGACGTCCATTCTCTCAAGGGAAAATTACTCCCTGTTATTCCTAGAGGCGCACGTCGAACTAGTTCATTCAGGATTGGTTTAGGTGCAGTTATTGCTGTAAGGTTCACGTGGATGGAGGCCTGTTTTTCACGTGATTCAGGGTCGAAAGAGTTATCTCTGTTAATTTCGAGGTAATTGAGATTGGGAAAAAGTTATCGTGATTTTTTAAAGTATGCAGATTATTTGAACGATATTTTTAGTCTAAGTATCTATTCATAAAGCCTATTTTAGTGTTTTATTGCAATCAAGTCACCGACTGAAATCTACGGGTGGTACAATAAAATAACATCTCAGCACCGTACCATATGCAATATTATGATTTTGAATAGTTGAATTATCTTTTATTTTTCCGTTGGACAATAAATTTTATCCATTTCAAAAATGATTTATTCAGAATCTATCATATAATGGACTGGAGTCATTGCTAAATAAAATAGCAATTTTTTACAATGAAAATCTAGGGGAACCTTTTGCCTTTCCATTGACGAACACCAGATTTCATATACTAATCATCCTATTATAAATAATAAATCATTATCTCATAAAGGGATTAATTTATACTAATTTTATAACAGCATTTAAACTAACGAGCACTTGAATTATTATAGTTATTCAGAATATCAATTAATTGTTTTAGTGGGAGCCTCTTTCAAATCTAACCTCATATAATATTTATACTTGAGGATTGGTAACTAATATTTTAAAAGGATATATTGAAAAAGGTAAAGAAAAGATAGGAAAGATTTGTTGGAAAATCTTCGAAACTGAAGGCTGATAGAGGAGAAAGCCGCGCTGTTCTTTTGAATGAAATTCACCCGCGGTAAGCATATGATGGTCGAAGTAAACAATTTGAAATGAATATGGATGTTTTTAACTTTAATTGCTCAGAATGGGTTTTGTGACACAGTAATCGCTTTCGTCTCTCGGACTATTCTCTTTTATTTCTTTGTCGGGCTATCATATTGAATTGGAACAAACTACCATCAGCTTCAGTGGTTTCGAACAAATTTTCAATTACATTCCTCATTTAGGATTAATTACATAATGGAGGAGCCCGCGGATTTCTCCGCTCATTTGAAATTCAATTGGTACCTCGCCATGATGTTCGTCATACCGCAAAGGAATCTTAACACGATCCCGTCTGCTCTAATGAGATCGTTTAAGTGATTCTCGTGAATTTGCACCGATTCGTAGGCCGAGGAATTCGACAGTTGAAAGACGGCACCGTCCTTCTGTCTGTCATCCATTGATTTCTCTTCAGACGGTTATACGTAATGAAGCTCTTGATGTCCCAAATGAAGGCCAATCCATATAAGAGACCCCTTCAAAATAGAGCCTCAATTGCTGCGTGTGCCCATATGATTCCACTCTCATAGTTTCTTTAAACCTACGGTTGGGAACCATATTTTCATTCCACACGTTTTCGGGTTACCATGGGTTCGCGCCTATTTTCGTGGTGCATACATTCAATTAGTTCAATGACGTAATTACTTGAATTCGAGGCAGACGGCGGGCTCATATGATCCCTACTTTTACTTAGACTTCAAAAACCTTGAATTAAAATACTTTCAATTATCTTGAATCTATTTTACTTTGATTATTGCCATCACAAAATAATGAAAATGTTGTTATTACAACGGGTATTTTTCAAATCATACTATACTTAAAAGAACGGATGGGGGTCATTTCATCCAACCATTTTTAATATCTGTTTTTATGTTAAAGTGTGGCTCTGATGCCTATTTTATTGAATTAATGTTTTATTTTATAATTACATAAATAACTATATCTTTCCTTGCTGAATATTTTCTTCCATCAGTTGACAGCTTTATCTCTTATATATAACCACTTTTCTGAACTTAGGCATATATGTGTATAAAATAAAATTTTATCTATGAATTACATGGATCATTTACTTGAAAATTTTTTAAATGATAAAAAAAACTGAATGACTGATGGGTGCTTTATTTTTAAGTGCTCAGATTCAATGACTTGCATGATTTATTGTTTCAATTATCTTTTCGTTAAACGCCAAATTCGAATAAAAGATGTCTGAGAAGTGGCGTAACGCCAAATCTAAGGGCCTCTCCGCAGCAAACAATAGCCCACTGTGGTTAACGAATGGGATCTCGAGGCCCTTCCAGAAATGCTATGGCCCCTACCTTAATTTAAAGAAACCTACTATATTTTCTTTGAATTCATCCAGGTATCGGCAAATCGACTTAATTTTTCTCTCAGTGAAGAACATTCAACGTATTTTTCTGTAATTTAATCACCTTAGCTCGGCATCAAGAGGAAGTGTAGCATTATGAAGTAAAAGTAGGGTTGTAGAGAATTATTTTCCCTCCAAAATAATTGTCAAAAAGAAAACGTCATCCGCATTGCAAGCGTCCTTTTTAAGAATTAGAATTTTTATCTATGAAACTTAAAAGTTAGTCATTTGTATCATTACGGTTTTTGTATTTTTATTTTTATACACATTTAGACAAAATGTATTTTTTCAATTTATTGAATATATTTATTTATGTATATTCGTGACTAGGCTTGTTGATATATGTATGTGCATTTATATTTTCTTTGTTTTCTACATTTTCTTTGTGTTCTTTCGCATCTTTTAGGTATTACTATCGCTAGGTTTGTGCAGGTTCTTCACACCCTTCTAAGTTGGTGTTTTCCTAAACTGGATTTTTTTCCTAAGAATATCTTAAGTATCCACACTTCTCACTTTTTCTCTCTCTAGCATTATAAATATTTTCTTCTCATTATGAATGTTCTCTTCTCATTAGAAATATAAAATATGGCGTTCGATGGAAGAATATACTTTTAGTCTCAATTCCGCCAAAATTAAGATATTTGTTATTATTTTAACGATCATTATGCTCGTCTTACCTTCATTCATGTTTTTCTGCTCTAAGATTGAAGAACATATAAAATTGTTTATTTTTAGAGCTAGGTTGTGTTAATTTATCTCCTTTGGTCCAAGCGATTTCTATAACGTGGCTCAAGTGACATATTTACCATTTTAGTTGTCATTTGTCTGAGGGCTGTGCTCATCCTCCCCTCTTTCCACGTCTCTCCACCCCCTCTCTCCTGCCCCTATCAAATCCTATTAGCCTTTATTACCACAGATATTTTTGACGTCATTCACTCCACCTACCCCTCCCATCTTCTCCGTACCATACTACTCTCTCTATCTGGCTCATTAACAGAAGGAGGGCAAGGAGATGAAGTGTCGACTCTGAAAGAGTCCCTCCCATCAGATGTGTGACTTTGTACCGATGTGTGTGTGTGAGGGGGCGATTAGGCTATTCTTGGCTTCGCTTTTGTCGTCACAATCATCATTATGGAGGCTCTGGTGTGCGTGTGAGCTAAGGGTATCTGTCTTCTCATTCCTCATCGCTGCAAGACTAATTTCCAACCATCCACCTCCAAAAGCCGTTTGTTTTGCGCCTCTCTTTTGTTTTTCATCTTCCTCTCCATCCTCGCCGTTTCTCTTTCCCTTCTTCCTCGTATTTTTCCAGCCGTCTCAATAGTATTTTAATCCCTAACAGTTCATTAGAGACTTCTTGCTCGTTCTTTCACCACCTTATTTAGTGAGTTCTACCTTTTATCGGTCTACAAGAAGGGAGCTCCGAAGCTGCTCGGTGATTGTATAACTATAAATACTAATTCATACTGAAAATTTACCTTTTCCTCGAAGTTTCTCATATTTTTAAATATTTTTTATGGTACATTTTTATCCGCATTGATACCCTGAAAGCCTCCCATTGGCGTGTCCGAACAGAAAACTTTGGGCGAATTTACACCCGCAGATGAACTTATAGCATTTCGTAAGAGCGAGGTATAACAGAATCCAACTGATGATGGCATTCAATTGTCGATTCATCTGCTCCTATCGTAAGTTCAGAACGTCTCCAGTCGAGATGTAAAAGACCAGTTCGGATTCGATCGTAGGTCCAATTCTTACACGTCATCGTTTGCTGCAATTCACTGCTCATTGCACTAGAGGTGAGGTCTTGCAGAATTTCCTTCATATGTTTAGAGAGAGACTCGAACAATCCAATAATTTTTTCATTTTTACTGACCAAGCATAGAGATTATAAGCTAGAAGAGAATACTGTTTTAGTAATTTGCTACGAAATTCATTTTCCTTAGTGTAACTCTGACCAAATTGATGGTACATAACTTGGCCCGATTATTTTACGTGCGGCTGAACATACCGTTTCACTTACGACCACCTGATGAAAAAAGTTGCCTCGACCCAGAGCGACGAACTAGCATGTGAGTTTCTTCGATCGGATTGATTTTCTTCCCTCTTTCCATATTCACTCCTTCATTTTCCGTTCACTTGTTATTCTTCGGCCTACCTTCGCCTCACCCCCGTCGCATCCACCCCTCCTCTCCACCAAAGGAGAGATCTGTCACTTCTCTCGATGACTCCGCCATTGCCAGGTGCGGTTTTGATTGTTTGCCCTATCTACTTTGTATTCTCATCATCCTTAATTTTCGCGTCTAGTTCATATGGATTTAACGCTCTTGCAAACTGATTTATTCGGGCTCGATGACGCGCACTTATTCATTGCTATTCCGAAGAGCATTTTCTCTCCCTCGCTTTATTTCACTTCCGGCGGTTCGACAAGATGCAATGATTAACAGATTATGCGTTTTTTCTCTCATCTAATTAGAGATGCAGCTGCCGGAGGGATGGGGAATTTTAACCAGCGCTTTGGAAAAAACAGATTAATGATTTTCATGTGATGTCATCTAGAATTTGATCATCGATTCTCGCGATTGGTCTAATAGCGACTGGAAATCGAAATTTACCGACGACTATTTCTAACAATACTGTAAATTGCGAGATATGTTTTGCAGAAGACTTGAAATGCCAATATTATCGTTCCGGTTATTGCTCTTATTTAAGTTATTAACCCGAATCCATCTTTTTCTTAACCGTGTAATTCATCAGCGTGTTGGAAATTTATTTATACACGTGTTGTGTCTGATATATTCCATATTAAACGGTTAATGACAGAATAATGACGGATGATAGGGAAGTGCTTAAAGGCATTCAGCTCGGTAAGTCAGTATTTAATCATATGATACCGGGGCTTTGTGGATGTGGATATTTTTTCTTTTCATCCCTTAATATGTTAGGTAAAACTTTGGTTTTTCTAAACCACACAGCGAGTACTTTTTCATGCTCTCTTTTTTTTAATTTCATTTTACGAAGGGTTGGGTTGGTAAGAAGAAACTCATTAGACTAATATCGTTACAAAGTAATTTATTATTATGAAAATTTGAAATCGGATCAAAACCACAACAAAGATAATTTATTATGCTCCTTTCCATACTACTTACTTCAAAAGCTGTTCTCTTTGATTGAGTCTATTACATGGGTGATGCTTCGAACACAGGTTGTGAGGCTTACATTACTAACTTACTTCGTCTGACTTGCATGTCTGAAAACCAATGGTGACTTATAAATTAATACGAGTCAGTGGGGATTCTTCACAGTAATGGTTACACTTTGAGGTAATTCATAATGAATAGAAGACGTATTTTATCCACCACTGATTTAATAAACACAATAAGTATAACTCGCCTGGTTTCAACGTTGTCATCGAGTCATTCTAAACTTGATGAAATTATTCGTGGTGTGTTTAATGAATTAACTGTAGAAAAGGTATGCCTTCTCTTCATTCTTCAGTTCTTATTATAGGGATTGAAATATTTGGAGGACAATAAAATCTACTAAAAATACTAATTATAGGAAATCTACCTCTTCAAACAACCTTATCCCTAAATCATCATCCACAGTCACATAAACATGCTGCTTTCCATCATCTCGTCCATAGATTAGTATATCAAGACTAGAAGACGCTTGATCACCAGATTCAACGAGCATTTAGCACATTTTAGATCTGCGCCATTTTCTAATTCCTCTGTGGCTAAACATAAGTTCGAGCAAGCACACAGTATTTCTATTAATAATTTATAATTTGTGAGTATAAAAATGACTACGCAAAAGTTCCACAAGGAATACAACTTCGTCCATCGATTATAAATTTAAAATTTATTTGTATCATTAATTCTTGTTTTAATTCTTGGGAAAAATTACATATTTATAAAAATCGTAATTCTGTTTTTAATACTGACTTAGACTTTGATAAAAGGCTGTTTTGCCTTCTCGATCCACCGAGTGATACTTTTTTGCTTTTTTTCCTTTACGGCTTTGGTAATTGTCTTCATTGCCAGTCACTATTCATCCTCTAAAGATGCTTACTTTGGAGGCAAAATACGTATCAGGTGAAACCTCCCTTTTAATGTTTTTTTTTGGATTTTCTGACCATTGTTAAATCAGATACGTAAATATTGGAAAATATCTTTACGCACAACTGAATAAGAGGTATATTATTTTCATATATTTGATAGACTAGCATAGAGTGATGCCTAAATTTTATAGTTAATACAAAATCAAATATAACTAAGTTACAGAAAATATACATGAATGCTATTTTGCTACTAAAATGCTTAAAAGTAAGTGCGTATTATATTATTCTCTTCTAAAGGTTTTGGATTTTATTTGATTGAGATTTACAGCAATGTAGCCTTGAGCTGGCCTAGATTTCATTGTATTTTACACTTCTTTCTTGAGAAGAATCCTATCTCTTTCAACTACATTTCATCTAAAGTTTTGGTGAAGTTTTCTAAAATTATCATCTTAAATACCCAAAATTTTTTTTCCGTCCAACTTCCATATTTTAAAAAAAATTTTATCTGCAGTATTCAGTGAAGGAGTAGCTATATATATTGAATAAGTACACATTTGTCTGTATATGTAACAATAATATAATTGGAAAACTATCAGCATGTCAATTAGCTCTGTTTTTATAGAGCTTAATATTCAAATAATTCCATGATTTGAGTTTCCACAATCGAGACCTACGTATTCAAGTGTATCATTATCGAGCTACTAATCATTTTTAATTTTACCTCCGCATGAAGTCTCTATTAAAGACCAACATAATTGTTATTCAGTAAAATTATCGGCATTATTCGCTAATATTAATGATTCCAGCTCAAATGAATGCACATCGAAATTAATCTCTCCGGATTTAGACCGTTATTTAGAGGTCAACAATTTTCCCACACCGGAAATTCGGTAATATCTGGGAAATTATCTCCAGAAATAAGGGAGTAACCAAATTTAAGAGCTCATTTAGGATTTTTAGTGGCTCCTCGACGACTACTTCGCTGTCTTATTGCTTCCACACGAATGCCCGGTTGATTAAAAATAAGGAAGCTGGAAGGAAGAGAGAGAAGAAAAACAAAACGAAAAACGTCTGGTAAGTCGATTCACAGATGCCTATGAGAGTGAATTATAACCAGGCCCCGCCTCATCGCCCCTTTCGTCTCTTAGAAACCTTCATTATTAATACACGCATCTCTGAGCATCCACCCTTTTTATTACTGATGACCTCATTTCATTAATACCCTAACCCCAGGCATTTAACACTCCTCACCCCACGTGACCACTCCCAGCATCCGACCACGTGACTTCTGCGGCCGGGCATTTCCCATCCTGTACCACTCCTATCCAACGCTCATATAAATCTATAGTCCTCTGCTTTATAATTTTTTCTTCCTTCCATTTAGCTCCGCTCCATCTGTATCGAGTGATGAAGGAAGTGTTGAAGTTTGTTATCGATTAGATCGTGACAGATTATCGGTATAAGTCCGTTGTTATTTCGCCAGGGCCATTGCTCTTAATTCTTAATGCCGTTTGGAGAAATTGATTCCCTCGGAAATTTACATACCGGTTATCTTTCCGAGGAGCGCTCGGTTTGTTTTTGCGCGTTTATCTTCCCCAAGTTGTGTATCGAGGCGTGAAGATAATTTAAGGGAGAACGGATTGATTAATGACCGGTGTTTCGTATTTGGTATCGATTACATGACCCCAACTGTTAATCGGTTTCTTAAGGGGGGTCGATACCTTGCCTGAAAATCCGTTTTCAGGCTGTTGGCAATTACATCGCCATGGGGGCATGTAAATCGATAAAAAAAATTGTTTTCACTATTCGACGCTTGAAAGAAGAAGCTACGCTCCCATCCGACCGTTTTTTGATAATGCAAACCATAACGGAGAAAAAAATTAAAGAACATTGAAGAAATCGACCATTTTTGATGTAGTGGCACTCGGTTATAAGTAAGGATACGAAAATTTTGTCGGATGGGACCCTAGCTTCATCCTTTAACTTTGAATTTAGACAATTTTCAAGTTTCTAAGTTTTATAATAGTCCTGTAATCGTGCAACGCGAGCAAGATGTACAGCGTTTTTCGCAACAAGCGCCGAAAAACGTCTTCCAAGGAACTGGCGCTGCAATCCACTTCCCCTCATTTTCCCTCACACTCCTCGTCAAGCGGTGTGAGGCTGATACCAGAGCCGAGTGTGGGAAAATAGCGCTCGAACTCGCCAATAATCTCTCAGCTTAACTCGAAAAAAGTATCATTTACGGAAAAGGGGTTTTGGATGGTTAGGAAAAGGGAAAACATTTTTGTAGATTCAGTTTTAGTCTAAGGCGAAAAGGTTTCTCTTTCTTTCTGTGCTCTCGTACGTGTTGTTGCGGCAACAGTTTTTTCAGCGTTCAACTAGGTAAAACGCCAGTTTGGAGAGTCTCCTGTATATTTAGAGAGGGATGATAGTTTCTGGGAGAATAAAATGGAAAGAAAATTAGAAAAATTTTACTTAGATTGCCTTCTCACAGAAATTATTGAACGGAGATATCCCAGAGGACTAAAAATAAAGGAACATAGTTGAGGATCAAGGGAATATGTTCCGTTTATAGAAAGTAAAATTCGCCTTAGTTTCTGTGACTTATTTCGGCATCGTAGCTCTTTCCGTATTTTGATGATGCTAATTATGATTTCAGATCCCAAGATTGCGGGCCAAAATGCATCTCTTGCGAGAAGATATAAAGCATTTATGTCCTTTTAATAATCATAAGTGATTACGTATATATTTTATTTTTCAGATTTAACTTAATTTTATTGTAGCATCCACTTTGATGAATTTCTTAATATTAGTATTTCGTTATTTTAATATTTAGGATAGTTAGGTTAGGAGGAGTACAAGGGATAGTGATGCATAAAACATAGCCAACTCCTATCCACAGTCAACCTTAGCCTTCACGTGGCGTACTCTGTTCCAACAAATGAGGCTATGACGAATAGTTATGCTCGTATGTTTTTTTAAGTATTTTGAGTGTTGTTGCTTTCGGTGAACTACGAAAATATTCCACGGTAATACCCTTTAGCAAAAATTACTATGCTTTTCATTTGGTACTGAGACTAAATTTAAAATTATTTTTTCTGTTATTGCAAATAACTGACTCAAGATAACTCGCGAACACAATTGTTTGGGAACCTCAGTTCTACATTATGCTGATAAAACTCCGCTTAATTAGCTATGTGGTAAATTTCTAGAAGTTGAGTTTAAAAAAATATCTTTACTCAGTTGATAAATACTTTAACTGATGAAAGTTATAAAAAGGATAACGTCGTTGGATTACCGCGGGGCAAAAAAAAATCTCTTAATGTACATTTATTGATATAATTTGTAAGAGATGAGAATTTAGTGGTATTATTATTTAAAAATATGGAAAATAGGATGAAGGTAAATGATTACTTATAGCGCGTAACAATTTGGGTGCGTACGCAAGAATTAAAATATGCTCGTATGGGAATTCCTATGTTGCACTTGGGTATTGTTCGGGCTTGTTTTCCTTATGAAAGCAAGTGAATCTCGTCTTCCTTGTTTTTCCCATTTGTCATTCTATAGCCCAGAAGGAACGGCGATTATCTTATCTTACAATGACTACCCCACCTCCACCCCTCTCTAGTATTCCTTCCCATTCCACCTATTCGAGGGGAAAACTCTCCCTCCGAATGGTGGAGGTTTTGCGAACTATTTTGGCCGGCCGTTAATTTAAATCCCATCCCGAGGTATCGACCCCCCTTAATGGCGATTTCTCTTGAAGCCAATCATTCATGTATTGACAGAATTTATCTATTCTAATATTAAGTTAATTACATTAAATAATATTAGATGAATATCACATATTTCCAATCGACAGAACTGTTACCTTTGTTTAATAATGCTTGTATTCTCGTAATATGAGAATTTTCATCTAAATATTATACTTTTCATTTCTCTACGTTCAACAGAAATATACGCAAGTGGTTTGAAGACGGCAATAAAAAGAATGTCATTTTAAAGGGAGATGAAACACCTATTTCGGAAAATTTACATTTTAATTCATTTAATTAATTTTTTGATAACTCTTGATAATTTTGTGGTTAATAAGTACACATGAATTATTTAAAATATAAATTTGCAATAAAAGCGTTTATCAGGCTAAAATAATATATTTGATGTTAATTGTTGATTTCGTATTAATTGAAAAAAATAATAAAACTTGAAACTAGAGCAACAATTGTTCAAAACTGGTTCAACTGTTAATAAATGCTTAAACTATTCACACAAATAAACTGATATGTAGCGTTACTTTATGGCTTACAATTTTCTGATATGTTGGGTCTCATCTCTATTATTCAGAAATATTTCTTACAATTTTTCTGTTTATCCCTTGAAAATCTCTCATGCTATAAGGTTTGCACTTTGGAAGAGAATGACAATTCCTTTCAGAGGCCAATATTATCCTTGTTTTAATATGATTCAACTTTTATTTAAGTCTAACAAATGAAAGAATGTTTATCGAGCTATCAATATTCCAAATCATACTGACAGACTCAGTTATCCCAAAATCAATTGAATGGTATTTCTTGAGGACTGTCTGAAGGACCTGTCTAGATGATGAAGAGGCATCGGTTTCCTTGCTTCCTGATGTTTCCTGATGGACATTAGACACTTTGATCACCCTCTACAAAAGGCAGGACGACGACTTTAGCTGAATATGAGTTTTTACTATTTTTTTAGAAATGAATCCCGGATTGGTATCACCGCCTTCCAAAATCAAGACGAAAACTTTTGAGGAGTAATTAAATTCTAAAACCGCTCTTTTCCTCTATCGCTTCTGAAACTCAGTAAAAATAAGTAAGCTATATCATACTATTTTACCATACCGCTACTACTGCTACGCGGTAGTGTAGTAATACTGATATGGTAATATCGGCTGAAATTAAAGCATTCAGTATCACAGCATTTCCTAACGATTCACAGTGCAAATAACTCTCAAGATTCAAGTGCGTTCTGGTTCTTAAACATTAATATTCTTCATCCTCGCAAAGATGCCCGTATTCAGAGAGTAAACGTAAATTGAATTCGTTGTAGCTTTATTTCTTGGATTTGTATTTAGTGCTTGTCTTAAGCGAATAAAAGAAATCAAAACTATTAATTTCCACAAAGTTCGACCGGAACACATTCATGTTATTCTTAAGTATATATTCAATTTTCCATATGAGGAATAAATTCAATTTGTCTTTCATTAATCAGAGAATGACGTAGATATACTTATGTTTGCAGAGGTACTTTTCTTACTGAAATATCAGAGTTCTAAAATCAAAGGGGAGAAATTATTGAAGTTAGGTTTAATGAAGTGATTAATGCTAAGGATCATCTTCATAATGTAGTCACTTGTGCCCTGTTAGCCTCCTTTCTGCGTGATTCATTTATATTTAAGTCGAGGAAATTATGAATGAAAAAAATACTTACCCTACAATATGTATCCCTACTTGTTCTTGCAGTATATAATCCAATAACCGTGCGTCATCCCATCTATGTCTGTCAGGATCCTTTAATCCCTGAATAAATCGAGACAAAGGCCCGGTATTATAATGTAGAGTCAAATCTGCTTATTAACTGAGCTAAAGGTTAAGTTTAATTGCTATTTAATGGCATGGAAGCAAAGCAAATTTTTTACACGGTTAGTTAGCTTTTTATTGAGACTAATTCTCCATTTTGTTTTTCTCATTGCAAATTAATAGCATTTAACTAAAATATTGATATTTAATCTCTCTCAAACAGGCAATTGAGTTAATAACATTATTTAAGCAGCCAGTGAAGGCTTAAATATTGATCACAATGCTGGAGTTAACCTCCAGGATAGCCGTACATAATGTAACCGGACATAGGCTTTATATTTATTTCAATAGAAGGCTTTGTTTTTCATAAATATAATGGAATGATGGATATTTCCGTGTCTACGTTTCCGCCTTTTTTTCATTACTATTCACATCTATTAGTTTCCAGTCCTTATGAAAAACGGAGAGAAATAAACCGATGCGAATACACTCGAGAGTCTCATAACCTAAGTATTAATAATAAAGAAAAACGCTCTCTTTTCCATGTCGTCGACTGGCGTTTATGGGTATCCCAACGGCGCCTTGACCAGCGATAATCTCCGGAATCTATTTCATTAAAGTGTTTGTGCGGCGAGGGGTCATATTGGAGATCATGTCCATCGTGGATTTCGTGGGGAATGGGATTTAAATTAAGTCCACTGCTGCTCGTAGAAGGATGGGGAGGTATTTCATAGTGGACCCGCCGTGTTTCTCAAGAGAGGATCCAAATCCAAAAGCCTTCCTCCCTCTGGTGTTAATGATGCCGTAAATGACGGACGCAACTCACGTTCGGCGAAAGAAGGGGCTGCACACGCGGGGGCGGTGCATCGTGCTCTCATATGGGCCCCCTTTAACGTGGAGGTATGCCACTGGGAGAGGCTGGAAAAACTCTCCTTTTGATTTATCGGCAGTTTCTTTCGCCTTTATTGCACATTCGGTCTAATTTGAGGACGATGTGGATTTTGGGTCCGGGATGGGGGAGATGACCGCTGTGCCAAAGGATGCCTCCGCGTCGGCCTCTTTTTATTTGCGGATGGACTGTAAAATGGGACTGTCATGAGTAGCGCACTTCCTGATCTGCCGTAAAATATACTGTGTGTGGAATTATTTGTGTGGATAGATTTCGTATTATAACCTTGCTAGAATGTGAAAAAGTGGACGCAGAAGGTACGGAGGCTATTTCTGATCGGTGGTTGCTGCTGACTTTCAACTCTATATTTTTGGATGGGCTTGTATGCTCTTTCTGATGCAATTATTGAATAATGAAAAGTAGCTTTTCTTTAATTATTTAAGGGAAACACATCTGAGGCTTCGGATGAATTTAACGGATATTGCGAAATGATACCTACCGCAGTATATTATTCATTACTTATGCACTTGTTTTCCAATGAGTATATTAACTGTATTTCTTTGTATGTAAATGCAAACGTTTCCAGATCGCCATAGAATGTATACACGATAACGATTAAAGATTCGATCAGGAGTGTATTAGCATTTATTACTGTTAGGTAAGTAGTGAATCGTGCCCGATCCTTCGTCAGTTTTGCCTCGAATCGCTGCGTTTAATGCCAGATCACAATACATTCCATATGGTGCGGAATTATATTTATGATGCGGAAAGAATGCGATTTTTAGAAACTTTTTCCTCCGATTCTAGAATGCCCTTTGCTTTACTTATCAAATTGTTCATATGTTTTTTAATTTTTACAATACTAATACAAAGGAAGAATTATATATAATACGCCGTTTTCAATCAGAGATAGGATGTAGACCTTTCCATGCGATTTTCCTTTTTCTCTATATTGAACTTCTCGTCACCATACCTCTAGGTACTTGATAATACTGTTCTGTTTTACAGTTATCTTCTTAATGTCTTCACATCTTTTAGTGCTCACTTGCGAACTTCCGATATCTTATGGTTGTCGTGTCTTCTCACCGCATGACCTGCACTCATCCGTTACGACGATCTAATTTTAACTGTAATTTCTAATACTCTTATTCATGTGTTGCGTTTTTTGTTTCTTCTTGTGATTCCAACCATACATTGTACAATTTTCGTTTTCTAAAGCCGCTAAATTATTGTGGACTATAACACTCGAGTTTCCCTACCGTAGTGTGTTGCTGGCGTGTTAAAATGCTTTGGATGAAGGCTCTGCTACAGCTAATTCATATCCTCTGTTCACCCTCTATCCCCCTACTATCGCTTAGTTTATCCCTACTAATCTTCTCTCCTGTTGTTACTAGTTGTCCTAGGTGTTGTGTATGTGTGTTGTTGATATCCAGAGGGAACTCCTGAGCTGTATTGTTACTTGAAAAAGGAATAATTCCACTATCTTTTAAGTTTTGCCCACAATATCTAAGTCATATTTCATAATTCTTCTGACCGTTGGAATGGATATTTTCTCCGATGCATTTTCAACATCCCCGCACGTTTTCACTTATTAATTCCCCTTGCGATTTTGGATTATTTTTAGCCTTTTCATTCCTCAGACTCTTAGATCGATATCAATTTTCAGAAAGAAAATGTAATAAATTATTTCCACTCGAGCGGACATCGAAGCCTCTTCGAAAGCACGCAATTTTTAAATAACGAAGCTCGCATTCTTGGCATAAGCTCGAACGTTATGCGTCAAAATGCCACTGAGTGCGGACATCTTACTTCATACATGCGTGAGATTACCTTCCGGTGATAAGCGTAAGAGTCCGCTTAAGTGTTATTTCCAGACGGCAATAGTCTCCCTTCACTCGTGTGCATCCTCGTACAGAATCGCACAACTGCATAAGAATTTCATCGTCCGATATTATTGTTATTCCGCGCAAGACTCGCAGGATAATATATCTATGGAAATGACTCACTTCTAAAAAATCTTTCGTATAACTTTTATCTTCTTTTAATAGCGGATCGTATTTGTATTCTATACAAGCGGTTTTTGCTGCGCACAGTTTCCGGCGCTGCATTGATGTCTTCAAAGAGCAAGTAAGAGTGAGTGTACTTGGCGAAGTGACAGACACAGCATGACTGACAAGTGAATCTCTCGGACAGCCCTTTTACCATATCTCGCGGCATATTCTACGTATCGAAAGATTTCTCGGAAATGTATTAAATTCCTTTCGAATGAGTCACGCAGTTTCTCAGGCTCAAACGACCATTGCAGGATGATGATTAAGTGGATTTCTCTCCGTACAAATTGAGTTTGACGTGATCCGAGTGTCACTCAATCGCCATTATTCCTACGGGACAAGGTGTGAAAAGACAATGTCTCCTAAGATTCCGCGAAAAGATATCTGCTCGAGCGCAATACCGAGATCGGTTCCGGAATTTGCGTAATTTCGAAAATATACGCATCTACATTCGTCCCCATCAATCTTGTCGATGTCTATTCTTGGCAAGATATTCTCCAATTATCCATCACTCTAAACGGTCAACGTTGTGAGATATCGCTACAGGAATACCATATTATTCTACAGTTCAGGTAGCTAGACAATTGATGGAATTTCTGTGAAAGTTTAGTCTCTTTATTATCTACTCATACTTCTAACATATTCAACTAATATTTATAAAAATTAGAAAGAAAGAGGTTTCGGTTTCTGTTAAGTAGCTCCTAAGGTATTTTTTTATGATTTATATATTTAAAAATGGGTAGCTAAGTCACGCTATTCGTTTACATTCCATGAAGAGGTAATAATTTACAGATCAATTGTTTACTATAAAGTATGAATTCTCCAGCTATCCTCTATATATTATTTAAAAACATCCATTTTTGGTGACCGGGGCTTTTCTACCTTCTTGCTCCATCAATACATATGATTATTGGAAAGGAAAAGTTTGCCGGTTCCCGTGTGGTAAGTAAATAGTTTTTCTCGTCGGATTTTGATAATTATTCTTTGTCTTGAAATAATTGAAACAGTTTTCGGTAGTGATAAATTATCTCCATAAACGAATACATAGACATTTTATGCAACCATCACAGCTTAAAAACCGGCAACCTTACATCTTTTGGTAGCAAAACGACAAGCAAAGAAACATTAGCATTAGCATTAGAAAATCATAGTAAATAAATAAGTAACGTGGATGCAGAAGGTATATTGTGTTGTTTTATGTTAGTTATATATATTAAACATGAAGCTTTAAGTGTCATATTATTGCCGGTAAAAAAGGAAGTGGCATTTAGAGCGACAGAGTTTACGTAAAGCTGGCAGTGATGTGTTGTATTTTTGTCTTGATTCATTATGTCATAAATGCTTTGAGTGAATTGAGGGATTCAGTATAGGATAAGATAAATGTATCGATGTAGTGATGATGTGCACTATTCGTGATTATACTGCTAAACATTTTTCAAACATTCGATAAAATTTATACTCTCACGTTCTGGGATTTGGTGGGGGTGCATATGGTAAGGCATTAGAAAACGCAAGACTTTGAATTTGCCCATAGAGTTTCGTTACTGGATGTGTAGATAATGTAAGATATGTGTAATAATAAATCGAAATAGACACTGATACAGAATGTGAAGGTTTATATTTTTAGGTATGTTTAAGTGTTTGTATATTCGTTTGTAGTCATTCGAGGGTTTGTTGAAATGTATTTGGGTGGGGCAATTGAGTATCAGTGTTCATATGCGAAATTTTCGCACGGAGCACAACAAGTAGCAACTCATTATTGATATATTTATACGAATAAATAATTCTATCCCAAATGACTAAGAATTGCAGAAGAAATATATGTATGTTAGTTCGCCGTATCTTCATGTAACGGTAGCTTCATGCATTTGTATTGTTTTACTTTTGCTATTTAGTTTTTAAAATTTTGGGCAGTGAAATGAAATCTGTAGACGTAATTAAAAGTAAAATTTTATCATTGCAACCAATTCTCGGTCGATTTTCTATATAATAAATTATCTGTGGACATATGCAACGCTTTGAAATATTTTAAGAAGACATAGAAAAAGAAATTTAACTTGCGGTAGGTTCTCGAGAAGAATTGATAAAGGAAAGATAATTGAAAAGTTTAGGGTTGCGGGAAAACATGGATCTTTGGGGGATAGAAAGAGCGTAAAATCCAACGAAATTTCAATAAAACATACTTTTTGAAGATATTCGTGTATTTCACAAAAAGTAGCCTTTGTCTGCCTCGTTTTATGCTGATCAAACATGTCAGAGAATCAGCAAAAACCTTTCGGAGATTCTTCCGCAGGAAGATTTCACACCGTTCGCAAAGAAGACAATCAATTCTTTCTTCTAAGCGTCTTTTTTATAAATACCTCTCCACGGTCTCAAATCCATTCCTCGTCTTCAAGATGCATAGATTCCATTACGTAAGATAAGAAGTTTCAGTACGTACAAGCTGCCAATGAAGCTCCTCTGGGGCCACGCCCCATTTTCGATATTGCAAGGGAATAAATATTGGCGAGGGATTAACTTCCTCGCTTTCATCCCTCGTGCCTTCACTTTTAATCCAACTCTCCCGTCTTCGCTATCACGTTTCCAATGAGACTATAACAAATTACCACCGGCTGCAGAGGGAAGAACAAAAGGTCTGAGAGGGAGTCCACATCGTTTGGCGGTCATCCAAATACAAGAGTGGAATAAAAGGGAGACCACGAAATAAAAAAGGCTTCCTTTTTTTATTTCCTTCAAAGGACAGGAAGGTCGTCGCCGCCTTGGAGCGAGGCAACCGAGAAGCAGTCGCGGGGAATTAAACATTCGCGAAGACGTCCTTTATTTTCATATTTTTTCCTTCCACAAAAGAGTGCGTGAGCAGCGAGCGTTGAAGTCTCCTTCGATGGGGGCGGAGTCAACGACCTCATCCTCCGGTGGGAGGAGTAAACAAGTGGTGTATGGCCGCTTGTTTTTCGGGGAATTATTTTCACCGCGCTCGCGTGAGACTTGCATACGACACGGCGCATTTCGCGGGTTTTTTTCTCCTTCCGCGGACACGGTGTAAGCCGGCGTCGTGCTTAGACTCATCCTCCCTATTCTCACCTTCAGCACCCCTGGATGGCTTTTATTCAAGACGCAGCGTCCTGAGACGGCGGCGTTGGTGGTAGATCGGGATGTCTCTTTGCATGTCCTTGTCTCGTCCGTTTTAAAAATACTCGTTCGGACGTCGGGGAGGTTATGGCCAAAAATTTTCGGTGCGTCGGTTGAATGTTAAAGAGAGTTCCGGTACGACGTGGTGTCCGCTAATCTCGTGGGCTACCGAGATGTGCGCATAAAATGATGCGCGCCAAGTGGGGATGGCGAATCGGTGGGTTCCATTTTGCTTCATATGAAGCAGGTATTCGGTTTCTTTTGCACACCGATGCAGGATTTTTGATTAACCAGTTTTATTTTTTGTATACATTTATCGCACCTTTCAAAGATTTCCAATGTAAAAATCGGTACTGGGGTACATTTACTATATCATATTATATTAAAATATCTTTTTGAGGAATTTTACTATACTAAAATAGCTTTTCCCAATTATAAGGTGGCGATCGCGAACACATAAAGATTTTACCATAAGGATTTCTAATTGGGATCGATTACCAGGACATAAATATTTCTTTTTGTTTATCTTTAATTAAATTGAAAATACATTATCGATATCAGCTTTCAGTTGTGCTACAGTTTGAGTAACTTCTCAAATTTGGTTTCATTTGTGATCGTAAGACACTGAGGAAAAAAATTAATGTCTTTATTTTTATTGTCAGAAAATGTCGAATGTATGAAGAAGTGCGATGAAAAACCATTACATCAAATATTCGATTTTGAGCAATCGTGTTTTCTATCTTGTTTTAAAAAGTTTTTTTTAATCATTGTTTAACGAAATGAAATTTTTTGACCTTCACTTGGTCGATTGGCGTTAAAAAATTGCGTTATATAAGATTATCATTTTAGTTCCTCGAAAATTGGCATATGTAGATCATGTGAACTAGACTAACTATAACAAAAGTAAAACGCACTATACGCATATGAAACTATGTACGTCCCGTTAAATTTAATCGCTATATTTTAGTTATGCAATTGAATCATTTCTATCAATTGCAATTAGTAATCGGTAGATTCTACTTTCCTCAACGATAGCTGATAAATTCATAATAATATATTACAGAAAATCCTTAGGTATTATCTTCATCAGGCTATCCTTACGATTTCATATCGTACCTAATGAGATATTTGTATGCTGTTCTGTTGCCATGGCGGATACAGAACAACATACTTAATGTTGAATTGTTGTTTTATATCGATTTACTTATTGAAATAGGTCGAAAGTGCTTCGGAATCAAGTATTGTTTCCGTCTCATTCATTTGCATAACATTCCTTATTGACTCGTTCATAGCTGAAGGTGTGATTCGCTCTCCACAAAGAGTTCTTCATAGAGACTAGAAATGGCATATTGGTGTTTTGAAGGGAGCGGCGATAATAGGATCGGCTCTATTGGATACGCCTATTTACTTAGCGGTCGTATCGAGAATCTTCTCTGATTCCGATCACCGCTCCTCGATATTATGCGTCCTACGTCTTAATTGCCCAATCGCTTTTTTACGATCGGTTTCTCGGAAAAGTGGGCTGTTCAAACGTGCGAGACATTCTGTTTGGGTCTGGGAAAGGAAGGGTCGGAAGCAACGGTACCGAAGAATCGGGAGTTCACCGCGAAGTGATTGGCATTTTTTGGAATATTGCCCAAGAGTGGAAGTGGGAGAAGGATATCGTCTCTCAGCAATGCTCCATGATTTAGTTTATACTCTGTGGAGTATGGTTCTTAGTATAAAATTGGAAATATCTACCTCATCCAATGATTCGCGTATTCATGATAGCCAGTGAAATATTTAATGTTTTCAACTTTAAACTTCTAAAAATTAATCGTAAAAAGTACTTTCTGATATTTCTAAACCAGAGCAAGTAATTTAATTGGAAATATTATCTTTATATATAAACTGAATTGATTAATGCTTCTGTGTAATGATGGTAGCACATGCATACCTTAATTACAATGTTCGGCCAGAGCGTCTCGATTTTATATCTCAATGGTTAAATGTTGTCCATGGTACACTTCCTATTTTTTCTCATTGAAAGATGATGATTATCAAGGCTGCTCTTTAGTTTATAACATCTTAAATAATTTATCAAAAAGATAAAATTATGAGTAATACATATTCTAGATCAAATAATATTCACGTTTAATATTTTTTTCTGCTTCAGGGGTTACCGGTATTTTAAAATCAGAATAACTGTATGCAGTATAATTCAGAATAATTTATGCAATATTTTCTCAATTCTGTTATTTCTAGATGCATTTAATCTATCAGATATTTTATTGTATGAAATGTCTTCAATTTATAAATTCAGTACTTCACTTCAGTAATAAATAAATAGAATTGAAATCATCTAGAAATACTTGTCTTAGGCAAGACACTCTAATGAATGTTTTTTCGTCACCTTATTTCTTAATTCGAGAAAATACTTGGGATATTTATTCAAGGGGTAATCTTAATTGAAAAAGTATCCGAAGTCTTCGCCCTTCATTTCTCACGGATTTCTTTTTAAGTTAAATTGATGACTGCGTATCGATATTAATGGTTGACATGGTTGTGATCACGTACAAATAACATTAACTTATGTCATTTTCTCGGATAACAGGCAATTATGGCTAAGCTTTATTCTTTGAGTAATAAATAGTACGCCATACTTCCCAAGTTTTCCTGTCTAAGCATTGAGAAAGTATATATTCATAGGATATTCATATGCATACTTGTCTGAACATTGTTTGATTGTGTATGTTTACGTGTTCATATTTGCGTAAGCTCGTGTATGTATTTATGCATATCTATGGAAATGTGTATTCTTCCTACAACATAACTATATACACCTGTTTCCTGCCATTATTCTCAGTTATATTTTATCTGTAATGGCTGGATTTTTGCTCGAGGTTGACTGACGATAATTAAAATTACACACATTTTTAAATTTTCTATTATTTTATTTTAGTGCTCATTTATTTTGACTTGACTTCTTGCATAAATCATATATTTAGACTTTTCATCATTTTCAACCCATATTCTCTTTCCAGTTCTATGAATATTTCCTTAACCATGTTTTCACTTACCCTTATCACTAGCATATGCTGCACAACTATTTGGAATGTTTTCTACAACCCTATGATACACAGATTTTTAAATATTCGGCGTGATTCGACTTCAATTCCTTATAGTTGGTAGACAGTAACCTTCACCTTTGCAGCACCTGGGTTGCAATATGGTAGGGCGATCTCCTTACTAAACAGCGTAGCATCAGTCGCATTTCTCCGCGATCGTGAGGAAGCAGCCCCAGCGCATTTTTCACCCTCCCCTCGAAAGGAGCGGTCACGAGGAGACCCAACCCCCGAAGGGAGAAAAAATATAGCGTTGGCCACGGGGTCAGCCCCCACGTCCATCGGTCAATTCTTTCCCTCTCTATTTGCTTCCGCATTCAGCCCCTTCTACCATCCATCTCTTTCCTCCTTTCTCTTGGCGGGGGAGTGTGGAAAAAGCCCCGTTGAAATTAAATCATCGTAATTAAGGGTGCCGGAGAAGCATTCCAGGAGCGGGTATTACTTCTTCATTCTCTCGCTTTTTTGGACTCAACACCTTCCATTAAGCGTGCCTTCCGACATGTTTTATCCGTCTTCCCTTCCATCCGTTAATTTTCGGGATTAGAGTCCATTTTTCCTCCCCTTTCTCATTTTCATATCTCCCCGGAATTCCCTTGGGAAGAACCCTCTGACACGGCGCGCCTTCGGCATTTTTTCCAGGATTTTCTGCTCGTTAACGCGGGTTAATGATGTAATTTTGTTGTTCGTTGCTAAAAGCTTTATGGCATTACGTATTGAGTTAAGTTTTTGATTAAGAAACTTATTGAAATATTCTTGATTGGAGGATACTTTTGTTTTCTTGCGTTATGTCATAAAAAAGCCATTATTACATTGAGAGCTAAGGTATCTACTGAAGGACATTATTCATCATCATCATTAGTTATGAACATTTCGACAGGTTGGTGACTATATGATATATCGGTATCTCAGTGGATTTCTTATCTCTTCTAAACCTTTCGAATCCAAATAATACTTTATTTTACCTGATTTGATTGGCACACTACTAAACATTTCTAACAGTTAATCTACTTACTCTTCATCCTGGAAAGCAGTATTCCATATCCATTCGTGCCAAATCCTGGCAGCTTTTCCAATTCCGATAACACTAACCCTCCAAGGACTGAAAGAAAAATACATCTCCAAAATTCCTCGATTCTTGAAAAATCGTGAAAAATACTTCATCAACTTTACCGCACTAAATCTCGTTCGCACTGAGTCCTAGACCTTTTACCTTCAGAAGTAATACTATAATACATTTTTCTGACGTAGAAATTAACGATAAGCCTACTAGAAAACGGAGCTGCTTCCCGTTCCCATATGGGTACGTCAGCCTTTCGAGAGTGAATGTATTTCATAAGCTCTCAGTGCAGTTAAACATTTCTTACATTACCATTTATCTTTAGAATTGGGCGTTTCTGATGTGAAGACATGAGAAATAAAAATAGCCCCTTCATAATATATAAATATACCCTCTTAAAAATAATTCCTAGTGTATACAATTCCAGTAAGACATTACTTGGCCCTTACTATCTACTGTATGTAATGTATGGAAGCAGTTCATCTAAGTACGGTTGGTGAATAATATTGTAAAGAGCTTAAGGGAACTGTATGGAGGAATCATATTGTGTTAAAAGTGGGACCCAGTATTCAAGGATTTCGTGAGATTTACATTTTATGGCTCCATGTATTCCTTATGAGGGATGGTGCGCGCTGTTCTTTTTCTTGAGAAATCAATTCTATTATATGCTAAATGTCTTCAAAATCAATTACCGCCAATTTCTCTTTTATATGCATAAATATGTGTAACAACAGCTCGCGCTATTTTCCAGTATCTGATAGGATTAATAGTAATAATTAATAAAAATAATTAATAGTAGGGAAGAGAAAACTTTTTATTCAGAATTTGCTACTTTGTTCTTTAAACCTCCATTTTTGAATATTTTTATATGAGAGTGCAGTGATGGCACTCAAATCCATAAAATGTGTGATTTGAAAACGTATTAGCTTTTCAGTGAACAAAATGATTTTAATGTTCGCTGAAATACCGATAACTCGATTTCCTAAGAATTACTTAATAAGAGAAGTTGAATTAAATTACTTGTTAATTGTAAAGCCCGTGGATCTCATACTTCGAGTTATGAATACTCTCAATATTTTACGAATATGCCATTATTTTATGCATATGATTTCCGTTTTCCTCAGGTGCTATTATCATTAAAGGAGGGGCACTTCCGTTTCCCTCTGAAAACTCTCTTTTTGGCTCTTAATCTGTTCACGTGTCGGTCAGACTGTCCAGGTTACACTTTGGCAAAAAATATACCCAAAAATGTGGGTTATACACGTGTCACAATGAGTTGTTCATTCCCCGTCTCGTCTTTCGAATTTGCCCTTTTTTGTTGGCGACTGCAGAAGGAAAGGCGACCTAAAAAGTAAGCTCATTTTGCGGAATTATTTCAATTCTAGAAGCCCATTTTTTGCAGCATCTCTTTTGCCGAATTCGCTGATGATTCAGGTATTCCCGCCAACTGAGCTTTTCACATCTTGAATTAACGGTGCGAATTTGGTAATGTTTTCTGGATTCGCATACTCTTGTTCTGATCCTTCGTTCAAGTTTTTTTTTAACCAGTTTAATAGCTGAAAACTGAAATATTCTAATGTTAACTACGAATCTTAATGTCAATGTCCAAGTCGAGGAACACCGCAAAGAGACGACCTGATATGAGGCTATTGCATTGTGAAAAAATCTATAGGATTCCATTTCCACATAATCAATAAATACTGATTAAAATTAATGAAAGGCTCGACAGCTTGCTTATAAAACGCGAATAAATTGAATATTGGTGGAAATACAGGTATTACATTCACGATCTGTGCTAGTTTATGGACAAGTGACGTATTTGTATAACTCCACTACAGTGTAAAATGACAGAGATTATTATTTTTTACCTTATTTTCTTTAAAAGGTCATAATGTCGAAAAGAGTGGAAATAAATTAAGAAAAGCACATAAATCTTAACAATGGATTTGCAAGTCAAAAAAGTTGGGAACCCCTGCTCCGGATTCGAAATTTTGATGTGGGAACACGAAAGTATCTCAAATCCTTGCTACATTCGTAGAAAAACCATAACTGTTCTTACGTTCACTTATTTCGAAAATTTTAATGAGCCTCCATTCGGAGAAAATCGTGAATTTTAGAAAAACGTTAATCGGCGATAGTGGCGCCTCGACGGAGTCCGGGGTAACTTTCCGTTTGATCGCCATCGATATGAAATATAACTCTTATTTTAATTCCCTCATTTTGTCTGAATATATCGTTTTCCTTTGCCGTTAATACAAAACAAAGGAAGCCAATTTTGAGTAAGTCCACGTTCCTCGGTCAGATTTCATAGTTTCTATTGTAACGTCAGGATTTTTGCACCGTATACTCGGATAGAAAATGGAAAAACGTTATCATAAATAGCCATCAAACGTAAAATCCCGATCGTTAATCAATTTCCGCTCTTTGATGTTTCGGTTCGAATCCAATAAACGGTGTGGAAAATGGCGAGTTGGGATCGTGGAACAAGTTCCTCATTTATTCCCGAACGGTTGAATAACCAAATAGGAATCCATACCAAGAATTCCCCTCTCTTTGGTCTGCACGAACTTTTAACAGTCGCTACAACCCGTCTCAAGTGGGAGTCATCCCTCAAGATTGATTTGGCAGACTTTCTTTTGTCTGCTACTTCGGGATATTCGTTGGGATGTGGCAAACAAGAGCTCATTGGTCACGGGTAGATGTGATCAGAGGAAGGCATCTCCAACCTCTTTTTCCAACCCTTTTCTTCCTCGTGCTAAAAAAACCTTTCTCCTTAACTCTTGGCATGCGACGGCAAAACTGGCATTTTATTCAAATGAACCTGCCTCGCGAACTCTTCGATTCCGCTTCTAATTTATATTTCTCTTCCTCCAGCCGCCCACATAATCCGATCGGTTTCACCTGCTCGCCATCTCTTCCGATTGTCTCTTCGATGTGCATTGTTGCCTCTACGGCTATCGCCTTTTACACACCGGCCGTCTGCACTTCGGTTTCCATAGTTACGGCTGCTATTCTTACTGTTTCATGCCTACATCATACAAAAAAGTAATGAATAACGTATTGTTCACATGCTTGATTTTAGATAAAGATAATTCCTAATACGACCTCCCCTACACTTCGTGCTACGTCATGAAGAGACCACGTAAATCTTATGGCGATGCGGGAGATGTTGCGATAGGAAAAGGAAGTTGGCGATAATTAATATTGAATACAGTCAGTATTGATTAAAATTGATTTCTGATAGAACAGTGCGCGCCATTCTCTCGTACTGATTCCATGGTACCATAAGATTTACGTGGTCTCTTCATGTCGTTGGACGAAGTATAGAACATTATGGTACAATTCGTGATCCCCGGGAGGTGGGATTACTCTCCAATCCGGAGATGGATCAAAGTAGAGCAGCTAGGTTTGTTAAAGGAGAATTTAGATTCGACAGCAGTGCTTCGGCTACGATACAGTCCCTGAGGTTCGATTCACTCTAAGGCAGAAGACTTAATTACCGGTGGAAGTATTAGAAAAATTTATCGGCACAGATCTCGTCGATCAGAATATTGATTTTGTTATTTCAGCTAACAACATTCGTGTGCTCCAAGAAAAAGGAAAGAAGTATTACCTGGGAATAAACGCTAGAACAGACAGCTACTTATGGCCGCTTTTTCCGCGGAGCATTAGAGAATATAACAGTATCTAGAGATAGGGATATCGGTGTTTTTGCACCCCTTGCCACACACCCTGCAGGGTCTGATTGTAAATCTCAGAAAATGGAGAAAAAGTCTGACTTTGCCGGGACCCGAACCTGGATCTCCCACTTGCCGGGCATTTGCTCCATTGTTCAATCGTCTCATGGGTAAAGTCTTTCCTATTGCGAAAAGCAAGTACTCGTGAAAAGTTCGTACCTCAAAAATTCGAAAGATGCCATACGTTATGGAGAATTCATTGACCCTATCTTATTTAGGCTCTCAAATCGATGAGACCCTAATCTAGCCCCTATTCCTCCCCTACGTAAACCACAAAGTTTTCCAATGGTGCACAATGTTGTCTTGCGTAAAGTTACTTAAAATTTAGTGTAAAATGAGGTTACACAAAAAGGATTAGTACATAAGATAACAGTGGTACACCGTACTCTTGTTTCCTTCCGTGTTTAGTTTCCAAACCGTAGTCATCCCCCGTTTCTTTTGCCCCAAACATTATTTTCTATTTCTTTACATTCACAGAATTTTTTAAATTATATTTGAATTTTGTAATAATTAAAATTTTAATAAAATTCCAGTTTCACGCTACAACTTTCGTAACATTAAACTACAATTGGAAAGATTTTACGGATAATGAGTGTAAATGCACCGTTTGTGTTGACACGAACTACAGAGTATAAAAACTGCTCAAAGCACCTCCGCCGTCAAACTGTCTTCACCCAACTACTTCAAATGCCAACGTATTAGTTCTTTCATTACAAGATATTTATCATTGAGATAATAGAAACAATATGAAATATGTTGCCAAAGTTTATGAGCCATTCCCTCACTTTTTATTCACTTCCTTTGCATTTGATTATTCGGTAATGGCTAAGTAAGGAAATAATCAGAAGATTTCAAAACGGAGGTTAAAATTGGACGACTCATATCATCTAATTCATGAAAATCAGGCAGTAAACGGAAGTAAACCAGTCGCACGTGATTGCTTCATACAATTTACTCCCAGAGTAGGAAATAGGGATTTAAGTTTTAGTGACGAACAACTTTTACTTTGGTTTATTTCTTGTGTTTCCTCGGCACAAATTTTATTCCAAGTACCTCTCCTTGAAAATTTGGATATTGTTTATCTTACTGTGAAGCATTCATTGTAAACAGAAGTTTGCGTCTTAAAAACAGTCGTGTATTCATTTTTCTATGATTGAATCATCTTCATTTTTGCGGAATGATTCGAAAGCGTGACAGTGAAATCTTTTGATGGATCAATTTAGACAGAGTACGTTTGTGGATGATATTATGCGCTCTCTGTCTTAAATAGAGCTTACTGAAACCGCAAGGAAGTTCAGAAAAACAGTTGCAAGAATCAAATAAATTAGTTTTTTCCGAGAACGATTCGCAAAAGTTACAGTTTTGGAAAGTAGAGGTGTGGTGCATGCACTCCCAGCCAAAGGCAGCTTGCAGGCTATGTACCTCTATGTAAATGTAGACTACAATTAAATACTTTCGAATCTGATTTGGATCTTATAGGATTCTAACTTCATTTCAGCCGGTTTTTTCGAGGAGAGTCCGAAATCAGTCCGAAGTACTTCAATAAGCGAATTATAATCACTCAGCAAAGTGACGTTTCGCAGCATTTCTTTTAAGACGGCTGAGACGCGAATCGCAATCTTATCTACGCCTACGTCTGTTTGCAGACGACTGAAACGAGCATTCGCTGCGAGGTGCGCGTGGTCGTAAAATCCATCGACCTGCTCGGGCTTCGAACCGATTCTCTTGGCAGCGATCCCTGAACCCAGGAAGGACGTGTCGCAAGGGAAACCCACAACCTATTTACACTTAAAGTACAAATTGTTCAATTACCCCTCCCCAACGCCAGCACGTGTGCAAAAGGAAGATCTCTTTCCCCCTGTGAATTGTACGTTCTTCGGTGCCGATTTCCTGAGATGATTCCAAGGACACATCCACCGGTGAATTTAGAAGTTAGTTTACTTTATTGAGCGTGATTAAGACAAGGCAGTCTTTTCCCCAATCTAAAAGCGTAAGATAATTAACAATATCACAAGAAAAATACGTAGAAATTCCTCGATCAGACATTACAAGTGATTTTTTTCGTCGCATTAGATAATGTCAGGGGATATTGACGAAATATTATAATAATAGCCAATATTGAAAAACTAAATTATAATAATAGTCAAACAGTGGAAAAGTTAAATCTTACATTTATGTATTGAATAGGTGAAAATGCCTACATTAAGATTTGGTCGGAAATTCAGTATCATAAAACCTAATCTGAAATAAGCTAATTAACAAGCTATCCAAACTAAACAATGAACATATGTAGGGTGATATCATTAAAATTTTACTTTGAAGCAAAAGAAATAGCATAATCACTGTTAATAGAACTATTCATAGATTACGGACTTCGTTTAGAAATATGCAAATACTCTTGAAAATATTTAAGTCGAAGAGGACTCTGATGAGGGAATTCTATAGATTTCTAGAAGATCTCTCTTCTTAATATGGATGTAGAACTGACGATTTTCCTTTAAGTATTCTACTTTTTTTTCAGCGTGGTTAGTCTTCAGCGTGGGCTCATAAAGTATCAACTTTCATATTAAGGTTATTAATTTCAGGTTGTTTTCCTGTATTTAAAGTATATGTATGCTCGATATACATACATACTTTACATGCAACCAATGTTTGTTACATGTCAACTTTTCTAATTAGAAGATTTACTTTTGGAGTAAAGGAAAGCAGTGAAAGATTTCGCAAATATCTCATCTGGAAATTTCGCCGGCATAGGAAGGATACTGCAGGAATTGCTGTAGGTAAGAGAAATAGATGCTAAAACCAACCGATTCAAGAAGTTATTTTTTCCGAGAACGATACGCGAAAATAATAGGACTAGGAAAGTAGAATCATGGTGCAGCCCCTGCCACACGCCGAAAGTCGGCTTTCAGAGCACGTATGTAGATGTAAATGTACAACTGCAGGAGTGAGCTCATAAGAAATATTTTGTGAACAATTAACTGTCTTATAGGGCCGAATACAGTTATAAAACTTGGTGGAATGGTAAGAATGTTACCCTGCGGAGGCTAAAACCGCGGACCCGAGAGTAATCGGGCTTCTTTGTGGAAGGAAAATTGCTCTAAGTTCGTTCATTTTTGCTTCCACATTCTAATAATTCAATGAATGGATGCTGAAATGAAAGATACATTCCATTTATTTGCAATCACATTTATCATTCAATTTCATTCATTTCAATTGGGAACAAAATAATGAATCTATTTCGGTGAGGCGTGAATAATTATGGAAGTATCTTAGCTCACACTATTCAGTTCAGAAGACTTGTTGCTCTTCAGTACAACTATGCTCATTGCGTATTTTTTAATACTTTTTGAATTCCTCCAACGCAGTTTTTTATTCCTTTAATTATCATCAGTAGAAATAAAGTATTATCATGGAGAGAAATAAAACTGAAATGCCCCTAAAGATAGAATTGATATTGAGTCAATATAAGATATAGCTGTAATCTCAAGACTTCTCTTTTAAACAGTAATCCTATAAATATTTATCTTAAAAAATGTCACGCTAATAGCAAACGTTGATGTAAATTTACAGGCATCTTTCAAAATGGATTTTGACCAGGAAATGACCTGCGTGCTATTTTACGATACGACAGAAACTTAGACGAGGGAATCGCGATTCCCGTTAGCAGAGATTCCAACTCGATCGGAGGAACGAATTCCTATTTCTATCCGTCGCGGAATGAAGGATTCCTACAAATATCAAAATGCAGTTTTAATTGTGATAACCCGTTATTCAAAAAAGTTAAAAATGGCTATCATGCGATTCAGTAAAGGAAGAGAGAAAATGACCTTCAAAGCTTTCATTGAAATTGGTCATTCGTATTCAGTGCTCTCTGGTTTTTTAATCTTAAAGTCATTCTTATTTAACTTATCAACAGGCCATTATGATGAATTACCACACATTTCAACAATGGTGGTGTTGTGGACTATACTGATATTATTTTAATTTTACGCTGATGCGTAACATTTTGCGTCGGTTGAGCCGATGGATAGTTCGTATACCAAAATGATAGAGATTCGAAAAGTAGTTATGAGAGAAGCACAGAAAGAACATAGATCTTATTATAATCACAATGTGGCGATCAGACAGAGTTTTGGTCGAGACCGATGGAGGGAAATCTCCCTTATCTAAAAGCAAAGAGGGAATTACCATTAACAAATCAATAGAGGAAGCGAGCCTAAACCTTAAGCTTGACTATCAGAAATGCTTCACTGTAGGCAATGGTCATGTTAATGATTTTACCGCGTGCATTGATTTGAGTCCCATTGTGTTATCAGTTGATAGGATTTGAAAGCTATTGAGACAGATCGAAAGGAAAAATACCGCCTGAACCTGAGGGCATTCCCTTGCTTGACAAAAAATCTTAGCTTACGAGCTTGCTCCTGATGGCTAATTTCACTCACTTTGATTGTTTTAGTAATGGAGCATATAATATCAAACTAATTAATGTTCTTCCTTGGTTAAAAAGAGGCAATTATTGAGAGCCCTCTCGAGTTCTGTAAGTCACATTAGCCTTCTTGATGAAGAACGTAGCTGAAGCGATAGATAAGAGTATTAGAGTAGATGCAGTATTTCTTGATTTCAGGAAAGAATTTTACACAGTGTGTCACATAAATATAATTAAATTATATCTAAATCTATAATCTAAAACTAAATTTTTTGACTGAAGCTATGCTTTTATGCGTATAAGAATAATGATATTTACCAAAGGGAGGTGAAAAAGTCTGACGAGACCGTGAATCGAACCCGGAAGGATGGGGGATCTTTGGGGTCCTCAAAATAGGGCCCCCGGGTGAGCTCCGGACCCTGAAATCCGGCCCGCGGATTAAGTGGATGCTATACACCATCTAATGATGAGATCGGCAAAGTTCCAATATAAATATTACCTTTCGTATTTTTTGTATTTATATATATGCACATGGAAATCACTTATTCTTTTAGAAATATCATACAACTAATTTGAAGTAAAATAAATAAATGCTCCTAAAGATTCGACCCGCCTATAATTTCCCATTAAAACGATTTGTTGTAGCATCTATTTGTTCTCATTTAACACTCATTGCCGTCCGAAGTAGCATGGGGCAGCAAAATGTAGATTATCTCCTCTCCATATGTGCTTTCTTGGAATTGTACGAAGTATCTTTGATAATACATCTTATACAACAATGATAAAGAAATAAGAAAACTGCACACGTCGTGTAGTAGACGTTTGTTGTTAGTAAGTTAGTTAGTTTGCAAGGGGGCAAATTAGTGCGCGTAAATGAATTTTACTCGGCAGCAATTGCTTCCGTATATCCCCCAAAGGGGCGTAATGGTGCAAACAACCCATTCTCAGTACCCCGAATCACTCCATAACGGTCGTTAGGATTTCTGGAGGGAGCAATAATTTGCTGGGAATCAAACGTCGTCCGAACAGATGGACCAAAAGGGGATTTGGCAACGCCGGGGAATTAAGAGGATGGGTGTGTCCTCAGGTAGAAATTTGCTTCTCCTCCAGCTGGGTATCTGCCACGGGCGAGCGAAAAGCCGTGGCGGGGAAACCTTTCGTGACATTTTCTCGCAATTAATTCAGGGCCGAAATGTTGTTAGACTCCGGGTCTCCGTTTAAAGAATTAGAGCGGGATAAGGAATTTCGACTCTATCTTGAGAAGTCTTCTTTTTCCGGTGTTCTGATGCAGGGGTCTCCAAAATTTTGCCCTCTGCCATTTGCTCCTGCAAAGACTTCGCGGGCCACGGCCAATGCTTCTCGTTATTGTTTCAAGTCAAGAACTATTAATGTAAATAGTTTTACAGTCCCATTTTTATAAATATAACGATTCGCTTTTAAAGGTGGATTCAAACCATTATTTGACTTGCTTCAAATTGATTTATCGATGGTTAATAGAGGTGATTCGATGAAAGAATACCCTAACTGCACGGAATTGCTCCAAATTTCTGCATTCCTAACGCAAAATATATTTTGTGAAAATAACTGTATTATGACCCAATGTTAGCGGATCATACCGAAGAAAGTTTGGAACTATTTTAGTATTCATAGCGCTTTTTTACCTCTCATTTTTTTTTGCTCACTGGGGCAGAGGACAGGATTGACAGGGCTCATGAACAGGGATATATTTCACCAGAATTAGATCCAACTAGACTTGATTGCTCAAGTCTTTAATTGTGAAGGATTGAATGTTACCGGCAGATTTTACTACTTTAATGCATATATTGTTGTTGTCTCAAATAGTATAGTTTTCGACAAATATTAAGATAAAAATTTTACTTAAAATAATTCCATGATTGCTAGTAAATATACGATCATCGAATTCTTGATCGTACCTTAATCATTGTTCTCCTCCAACAACAGGTATATCTAGCTAAAATATATAGAGATATTGTTTATGATAATCTTATTCAATTATGGAGTTTAAGAATACTCCATGAATAGCTGTTTTTAAATTTGCTATTTTAACTATTAGAAATAATAATTATAATCCTAGAATATTTTCTTGTATTTACTGCAAAGTTACTGTAAAACTTACTTCTTAAAAACTCGTATAGCGCCTGCTCTTATATTAATGGAGTATATTTTTCGAATAAAATTACTATAAAATGACCGGAAGCATTCTTTTTGATCAAATAAAAGTAGGAAATTCTCCGTTTCCTCAATGACGAGTCTAGATACAAATTGCTCATTGTACATGTATGCAGTCATCATCCGGCTGATTTGCTACTTCCTGGATATTTTGGGAATGTGAAAAGGCCTCTGATTAGATTTATAAGTCGAATGAACTGGACTTCTAGAGAATGAGCTCGTTTGAGTTGGCAAACGCCTATTCTTTAATAAGAAAGCACTTCTTAAGGCTAAACTGAGGATGGGGAATCTTTTATAATCAAAGAAGGATGTGAAACGAAGACGCCGTGTTTGAGTCGCCTCTATTGAAACAGATCGACGTGCGTCACAAAATTGTAGTCTTCGAATTTCACTATGAAAACTTTCCGATCGTCTTTTACCTCGGAACATTTTTGCATTGGCCACTCTGTATACTACCGAACTGTTAAATATCTTACAAAATAAAGCGAAAACTTTATGAAAAACGGAAGCCTCGAAAATAGTGCGGAACACCGAGGGATTTGATGCGGTGCATCAGACCGAAGATATCCCACAAACGAAGGGAAAATCGGAAGGATATGATATACTTTGGAATTCTGCGGCACACTTGAAATCCACAGCACAGCGATTGTAAAGCATTGGCCAAAGGAGTAGCCAATTTCCTTCCGCCGGTCTTCCACTCCTTTTAGAAACACCGCCAAAGTTATTCTTTCAGTAGGTTCGTAGAGTGGGAGCCTAATATAAACATCCCCTCGAGATACGATCCCGGCATCCCAAGATGGGCAGAGGCCACCGAGGGCGTGCACGTGGGAAGAGCAAGGGGGAGATGGATGACCCGGGGTGTCGAAAAAAATATTTCCTTCCCCACCTCACCCTGCATACAAATCAGGGACATACTCTTCCGTAATGATGATGAATGGGCTTAATTATGAGGGAGCCGTCGCGATGGCTGAGGAGGTAAGGTCTTAAGGGAGGGGAGATCTTGCGTGTGTGAGGGGAGGAGTATGTAGATTGGGGATTATGAAAGAGAGATTTCTGAGTTGGTATTTTTGAGGATTGGAATCGCCGTGATCGTGCGGAGCCGAAGTTTAAGTTGAGTTTGTTTTATCGATGCCTGAAAATTGCGCTGAGTGCTCGTAAATGTAAGCTTTTCTATATAAATTTCCATTTTTAATCCCTCCGATGAGGGATGGCTTCACACCGAGCTCAGCCTTCTAATTTTCTTAATTTAAAAAGTTGTTAATCGTCTTTCGTGTTCTCTGAATGTCGTAAACGACCTGAGAAAGATTTTCGTTCACAGTTTTTGATTTCTGTTGTATCGATCAAGTGAGAAGGTCATACTATCCCTCCCCGTTCGTAGAAATATTTTTCGAGTCATACTTTCAGATAAAATGCATTACCTGAGTACATGACAGAATGTGTTTTTATGTCTCTTATTTACTAGAATATTCTAATCTTTTTTTTAAGAGGCAAGACTTCATTACGCTTTAATTTCATTTGGAAACGTTTCCAAGCATGAAGACACTAAAACAGTGAAATTTCTTAACAATCAACTGAATTGAATTTTATTGATAAGGTATTTAAATCTAAATGGAGTACCTCCTTCGATCGAAGACGAAAAAAATGAGTTTTTATATTGAATTACTTACCTGTGAATGACATTTGTTTTGAATTTTGCTGAAATTTTACATAAATGCCTGATCGATTTCAGATGAAGTTTTTTTTTACTTTCGTCACACCACGATTTTAGAAACAATTATTGTATGAACTTATGTACTAATGTACACGGTGTTCATTCATTCATACCTCCAAAATTTTAATAAATTACTCTGAACTAAATACGATTAGTTTTGAAATAACAGTAATATATAATGGAAGAGAGGCTCTTAAAGTTGTTATTTTTTCCCTTTAAAATTATCCCTACATAAAGTCGCGGTTGCATAAATCATATTTTATTTAAATATGATGATATAATACTTTGAGTTCAATGAGAAATTGCAGTTCGGGATATTTGAGTGGACCCTGTACGAACCATCTTGTACTAATCATTTCAGGATTTGAGAAATACCTTTTCCCCAATAAGTTTAACCCTCCCAACCGGATCAATCAGTTCAAGCAATGATCTACTAGTTACACTGTTATGTTCTCTATGAATTATTGTATAGGATATATTTTTGTTCACCTATTCGAGATTATAAATGAAACGGCTGTAGGTTAAATACATCGCAATTCGTGTGTTCCTTGCTATGACCACTTTTGCGGTTATGCATCATTTTCAGGTATATCAGTTGCATGACGTAACAGCGAAGCGAACTTTTAAGGTCCAGAGAAGAGAGAGGGAAACGACATTTCACGGTTAACCTCAGCTCTATCCGATATCGCGTATCTCTTTAATCTCTCTCCCGGTCCACGGATTCCCGCTGGCCTTCATCCCCTCCCGGACGCCCTCTATTGTTCTTTCACCTTCTTATTTATCCCTCCGACGTCACACCGTCTATCTATACTGCTTCGCCCACTACATCTCCAACCCCCGCCAAGGAAGGTCGGGATGCGGTCTTCAACAGCCATTTGATGCTTGTTTCAAAGTGCGTTCAATTTAAATTGCTCATCCAATGGATAATTTTATTTTCGATATAAAGGCCTTACCATTTAGCGTCACTACCGATATAATCTTAGATAACCATGAGTTTAGTGTATTTTGTCTTTTTCATTTCACTTTAATATTTCTTTGTTCCTGGACATTTCATTATTATTCCTCATCGTTTAATTTCTTTGGTACTATTCTATTTTATTATAGTTCTTTTTTCTTGCAATTTCAATTCAACATTAGTTCTTATCTGTATATTTGTATGCATATGCATTTGTTGTTTTATATATCTGCTAACAATAATGTAACCTATCATTATGTTTTTCCTATTTATTTTTGTAAACATAGTTTTATTTGCTTCCTCTATATGAAAGTACATTTGTATTGCTAACTTGCCTTTCAGATCTGTCTCAACCTGCTTAATTTTTAAAATTTAAAACCTGTTGGTTTCATTGGTTTTTCACACCACCTTCTTGCAGGCGTTTTATCGGTTTTCTTCTATGCGCAAACCTAATGTTTTGTGGCCTCAAAGTAGTATTTTGTATCTCTTAGTTTGTAACCCTAATGTTTAAATTAAATCATTATAATTTTATTTATCACGCCAATGAATTTCCTTCAGCTTTCAGCCTGCTTATGTCGACTATATTATTGCTGATACTTTATTTTGTAAAGTATTTGGACTCAGGAACAAAGATTTCTCTATTTTAAGTAGTAATAGAAATAGTGTAATAGTAATAATAACTTATTTAGAAGTTTTCTAATGTTTAAATGAAAAAGATTTATCTTGAATTTATAATTTGCAATTTTGAAAAAGAAAACGTTATAGTTTAAAGAATGAAGAACACCGCAAATAAATATAGAAAGTAAACAGAAAAAACGCGAAGCGGAAAATCTTATTAACTATGCACATGCATTTATTTAATTACCTCGAGTATTTTTATGATTTAAACGCTCTCTTCAGAAAATCCTCCGCCTCTTACCCATTTCGGAAGACAGCCAATTCATATTATTCAAAAGTATTTTTAATTAGTATTGGCTTTTGATTATATATTTCATGATCATGACGAGTGTGTGGTTTTAAAATCCAAGAATATAAATTAAATATTAATTTATTCTTTCTTAATTGCAAAATTTTTAATTGGCTAGAATTTTCATCCTCCGTTTCCCTTTTACATTTCGCTCCAGAGTTCTTTTGCCGCTCTTTATTTATTTATCTCTCCAGTTTTCCAAGACGGAGATCTCCGCTCAAATTATAAATATTTCACGGCCACCTTTTTATTCGTCGAATGAAAAATGTAGCGCCAAAAATACGCCTCGTAAAATATTTATACGGGATTTAAGAGGCGGATTTATATCACTCCCCTCACTATATCAAAGTAATAATAAAGTCGGATCGCAACCTCGAGAAAATTTTTAAGCCCTTTTAATTGAAATAAGCACATCGAATCGCAAATGATTCCCGAAAAAAATGTTCCGCCGCGTCAACGCGATCTACGGCCAGCGTCCTCTTATCCCAAAAAGGAGGCGGAAAAAAGGGTTTAATTCTTTTGTCACATTTCCTTTCCTTACATAACTCTTTCTTTAAGAAACCCTCCCTTTCATGTATCGTCCATTTGAGTTTTCCCTCATTTGATCTCTCTTCATCTCCCTCTCGCTGGGTGCGTCTCGGACCGTGGAAGATTGCTTGAGCTATGGCCTCTAATCCTTTTCCGCTGCTTCTTTGTCTTTTTTGCTTCGCGGATACGCCGCCACTGAACCGCGGTGCTCTTTTCCGAACCATTCCTCAGAGATGCTTTTTTTTCCCCGCTCTCCACTATGCTCTTTACTCGCCTCTCCCTTTTATTTTTGTTTGGATGCTTTCTTCCCTTCCTCTTTCACTCCTTTTTAAAACCTTTGTTCCTTTATTTTCCATCCCCTCTTCATACTTTTGTTCGTACTTCCTTCGGAGCCATTATTTCTGGAAATGTGTCCCTTCGCATTATGTAGCTTTTTCCTTTTAGTCGACCGAGTGTTGGCGGTGTAATTCCGAGAGTATCTATGTGCTCCTTCTTTCAGCAAGTGTGTGTATGAGTATATGTATGTATATATATATATATATATATATATATATATATATATATATATATATATATATATATGCATGTATATGTATTAAAGTTATGCAGGGAGAGTATTACGCTTCCCAGATTGTGCAGCATTGTATTCCAAATCTTAACGAAGAAGATTTTTTGGAAATGGAATATTTATTGAATTTCCTGACAAATAGAGTACTTGGTACTCTATCCTTCGCAACTTTTTTTATCAATCAGAATCGGAATATGTGATTCTTCTTTCTTGTAAATTATGATGCATTAAATGTAAGGCCTTTAAGTAGGCTTGGTGTAATGGGAATCTATAATAAATAACAGATAAATTTTAGTTTTACTTGAAACCACAAATAAACACAAAACCCCGACTAAGGTTTCACATGCTCCATCATCTGGAAAAGAAAATTTAGAATTAATTAATTAAAAGAATGAATTCGAATAACTAATCAACATAAATTAAAACTGAAATATTTGAAATTGATCTGTTTGTTTGGTTACATTTGGTATGAAATACTTTAAGAAACTCGCGAAAGTTAGCTTATAATACTAAGGTGATAATATTTTTCCAAGATCGGAAAATATAATTCACTGAGCTGTCATCACTTACATTATCTTTAACTAATTAACATACTCGATAATGATACCCCTGCCATACGCCACTTGTGGCTTAAAGGGTACAAATTTAAGTCTAAACTCGACCATTTTCAACGATTGCTTTTCAACTTTACTGCATAGAATGTTTTGCTCAGTATCGCCTGCTAGTCATATTATTCTTAAATATCTATAAAAATCTTCACCGCATTCATAGAGAATTATTTTTAAAAGAATATAAGATATTTCGGAACATAAAGGTAGTAACATTAGAGCGTAAGAAATGCGTCTTATGCATGATAAATTAGAAAGAATGCGGAACTAACTCTTTGAGTTTCATATGCACGGAAATACTGTGGAAAATCGAGTGATATTAATGCTGAATTGACCGGATTATGAATAACAAATTGTGATAACCTATAAGATTATTATTGAATTTTCTACTTGACCAATGCTTACCCACCGAGACGATGTAATATTTTTCAATTTTCAAATGCTTCCTTGTATCACTTCAGATTCAATAACAAATTACTAGGTATATTCCGTACATTTGTTAGCTCATTTTAAGTACGTAATTTTGCAATATTTTAGCAATTATAGACAAGAAAAAACTTTCGAATGACTATTGTAACTTCGAGCACCTTTTATTTTGACCACTGATGGAAATCAGATCATACACATACCAAATCACTACTTTTTGTAATATTTCAAAACCAACATATCCAGTGTATTTCTCTTCTAAGGCTTCCATTTCCATCCGGGTGTTGGATTCACTCCTTATCGCTGTCCGAACGAAAAGACGGACAAAATATTAATTGGGAGCTATTGACCTAGGAGGATGAGTGTCACCTACGGCGCATTAGAATGATAATTGGATCGTTTATATGCTTCCTATGCGTACTTGTGTCTCACCACACATCTGGCCACTACCCCTTTTCTTAATATACACTCGCTCACGAGGCCATAAACCAATTCTGAAAAGCCCGACTTCTCTTAATGCTCCTGATTGCGTAAGTCATTCTCTAGAGGCTATGCGGAAGCTGAAACAGAAGCGAATGGAATCACGTCCCCTCTAATGACCATCGCGAGTCTTTTACGTCTTCCAGTGTTCGCCTTCGAGGAGCTAAAGCGTCGAATTTATGCGCACAGAGAAGAATTTTAAAATAAGTCTTTGAAGGGTTCGATGCACGGATAAATACACGTTACCTGGAAGCGGCTATGTTGAGTCTACGAGTAGGCCCGCGCATTAATGTTTCCCTTCCAAATGATATCCTCTTTTTCCTAGAACGGGATGATTCCTCGTTGCTCCAGGCGATGGCTTCTTGGTTGGTTCGTTTCCAAGTTTTAACGATGATGACTGAGTCTCGATCTAAAAATATGATCGATTCAATGTTTGGAGTAAACCTTCGCTTTATAGTGATAGGTGACGTACTCATCTTTTCGGTAAATATACGCAACTCTTGAGGGTTAAAAATGGGTACTAAAGCGAGTTCAAAGAGGGACGCACAAAATGACGAGGTGCTTCTCACAACGCGAGATGTGGATGACTAGAATTATGCGTACTTCCATCGAGTGCATATTAATCATTACGATAATAAAGCGATTAGTTTATTATTATGCGTTATTTAAGGCTGTATGTGGCTTTTTTATATCTTTATTAGATATTTTATTTATTTATAAAAAATATAAAAAACAATAAAAATATGTAAGATTTAATCAAATTTAGTCGAACTGTAGAAATTAATTTCTTTTTCAGTTAATAATGAGTAAATATAAAGCCGAGCTATACCTTGTAAGAAATAAATTTCGGTACCGTATCTTCCAATGATTTCTTCTTCCAAGGGATTAAAATTACTAATAAGAGCTCACTAAAATCTACCTTACGTAAGGTAGATACGATCCAAGGCTTTATAATATATACCTTTTTTGGTAATTCGTCGAATTATAATACTTAACCCAATCACAGTTACAATGGGGAGTCAATGTCGGCGGAGTCGTTATCGTGTTGGTATAACGATGCTACGAATTTCTTAATATGTACAAGGATTGAGTAAGTCAGGAAATGAACGTGAATTTTCGTATAGGTTCTTGTTAATTTTAATCATTAAGTCAAAAGTCTACAGTTCCCCTTTAAAATAGAGAAAAGTATATCCTTGATTAATGGTTTTGGCCCCCTGCCACACGTCGAAAGGCGGCTGTATTCATGTAGATGTAGATTGTTTTCAATCAGTCTTTTTCTCGGATTTGATGATACGGAAGCTACTGAGGTGTGATGCTAAATTATGGTATTGAGGTTCCACTTATTATTATGCTGCGTTACTTGTAGATCAATTGTTCTTCATTTAGAAGGTTTTCTTATAGTATACTGACTCGGTGAGGAGAGCAAGGGAAAATTACCTCAATCCTCATCTTGCCTCTCTTGGTAGCTAATGGTAGAGGGGATGAGGTTCCAACGGACACTCGGGTTGGATACTTTACAGGTGCTGTATGTTACCAGAATATTATAAGGAGCCTTTATAATAACCTTATCAGTTTTTAGCATCATCTGCAACTCAGCAGTCACACATGCTTAAGATTAAAATCCCGAAAAAAGCATAAATACATACAAGAGAAGGTTTTGCTAATCAACCGAAAATTTGATATGCTGACCTCGGAAAATTAAACTCTAAATTTTTGTAGTACTAAACGTAGATGAGTTTTACTCCTCCTTCCCGAAGTTCCATTCAATTTTGAATAAAGTGACTGAATTCGCTGAAATGCTTCTTCGGTCGTGGTAAGCATTTGTTTGAGTCCTCAATGGTCGTGCGGAACCATTAAGTCGAGAAATGGAATCGGCGCGTATTACAAAACGAGTGTTTGGCGTGACTTTTCATTGCCCTTCTTTTCTTAGCAGTTCATTCATTACGACCGATCGACCGCACGTAAAGAGACTTACGAAAGGGTTTCCTTGGAAACGGAATGATTGCGTGAGAGTCTTAATTTCCTTCCTCAGTTCTTTTCATTCCGCTCCGGATAATTTCTCTTCCTTCCTCGACTTAAGCTTGGATGATGAAGATAATAGCCGAGACATAATGGCAAATGACGTCCTTCTATAAGTAGCGCTTTATTTTTTATTTCCCTTTTTTTCTAGGCCTAGTTTTAGATTTTTTATAGGTTCAACCTCCGGTGTGCATTTGATGTTCTAATATCTAGTTAAATTAGTTTATAATGTTGCTAGATTTATGTTTAATTTAGGGTTAACTCGAAAGAAATCTCGGAGGGATTTAACATTAGTCCGCAAGTGACTAAGTTAGGATTAAACTCTCCCTTTGGCTGTCGCCGACGAGTAATAAGTCATAAAGTTTGTTTATTTGAAGGTAATGCGAGAGCTATGTCGATTTTTTCTGAATTGTATTTATACTTCTATTGGCGATACTAAATAAAGAAATGAAGAAATTATGAAAAGAATTCTTGCGACTATGTGCTGTATATTACAAAATTATATATGTAATGTTATGTAAATATCGGAAGCTGCGTTGTTTTGAATGGAGGGGCATGGAAAGGTTTCTGTGAAGCATGGTCATATTTATATATGGTCATATCATATATATATATATATATATATATATATATATATATATATATATATTTATGGTCATATCATTATACAATGATAGGCCATCGAGATGACAAAGAAGGGTAATATTTAGGTTAGAGGAAAAAAAGAGGAATAGGATGAATTATATAAAGGATTGAGAAGAATTGATGTAAGGTAAAAATTTATGTGTTGACTTTTAAGTTGAGGAATCGGTAACCTCTGAGAAAGTGGTAATTTGAGTATCTTTTCTCTAAATATCTTGAGTATCTATTCCCTGAATGCTAATTAAACCCATGGATTTTTATAGCGTTATTTAACCTTAAATTATCGGTCATTTGAAAGTACTGTACCACTCTACGTGAATATCATAGAGACCAGTTTATAATTCTTGTCTACGGCAAAATATGGCGAATAATAGGTCATTTTTTATAGTTTTGTCCCGGTTCGTCTAATATTGTAAACCAGGGGTGCATAAATTATTAAAAGAGACGATTCGCACTGTATTTATTGATAAAAGGCTATAATTATGACTGTTCTTCACAAAAAAGCTAAATTATCCTCCTGATATTTAAAACTCGAGTCTGTCATTCCTTGTATTTTATCATACTTCGATCTGTGTAAATTATCCTGTTTTTTCAACATTAACATAGAATAAATCGACAAAATGCATAGAAAACCTAAAATTTATCTGTAAGCAGTGCTTGGAACCTGATTCTATCCTTCTAAATTAAATAGTAATGATCGTATTCAGAGTAACTAATTATTTTGGATACACTGTTTCTCATACTTCTCAAACTAGATATTTTGCCATTACGTTATCTTTCAATTGGCATCCTTTTTATGTTATAGTTTTTAGATTTTCTTCAGTTCCGTCAGCAGTACTGAATTCAATTGTAGGGCACCAATAGTAAATATATAAAATATTTAAAACTAACTTTTCGATTACTTAAAAATTATTTGCTGAGGATGAGATACATATTCATACACGTAATCGCTTGTACAGAGTGCTAATGTAAACATCCCCATAAGTAGGTTTAGATGCATTCTTTGACTTTTGTGAAGAAGAAACTCCCAGACATGGAGTCATTTTCAGTCTCTCGCATCGGATTAGTTTCAGTCGGATCGTAAAAAAGCGGAATCTACCGGAAAAAAGAAGTACCAGAAAAGGGGTGCGATCGACTCTGAAATTATACGGCTGGCGTACAATTACAAGGGAGCCATCTAACGACAAAATTTGAGATTGTGAAATCTTTCGGAACGCTCGCTTTTTATCGCTTCGGAGTATAATCAAGAGACTGAGATTCGTCATTGAATAAAAAGAAATGAGAGACTGATGAGACTTTTTCCATCAGACGCAATTATATTCAGTTCATGTTATCGCCGCCAGTCCGTAAAGCTTTTCATCCTGCGCCGCTATTTTTTTCGCCTCATCAACTCGAGTCCCATGCCTAATTCTCTCCCAAAAGCTGGAAAACTTGGCGTTTTTTCGGATTAATCTCGGATTCGGCGGCGTGTTTGTTTTTCATCTTAGAAGTCCCTCGCGAGATTTCCGGTCTTTCTAGGTATTTGGAGACTTATTTACGATATGTAAAGTATGTGCCGTGATGAAACATGCAGCTATAAACGTGTACAACATAGATTATATCCCTAACTCACTCTTTCCCGTATCGAGCGAATTCTGTGTACAGAGAGTCGGGGCTTTGAATTCATTCATTCATTTCGGAACTTCTTCGCAATTCAAAGATTCTCGCCTGAAAATCTCCCGATTCAGGGGTTCTTGCATTCCAGTCAAACCTGTTGTAGAAACGGGTGACTTGACAGGATGTCTTACGACTTAAGCATCTAAAAAGATTACTTCGTTGGAGGTGTTACATTCTGTTCGAAATGTCGTGAAATCATTTTTCGATGTGATCGTCTCTGCGTTTACTGGTATTGTGTTTCAAGATTTATTTCCATTATGTTTGATTTTCGAATGATACATGTTTGATCATTCGAAAAAAAATATCGCGAACGTTGTATATATACTTTGGTGCAGATTTCCAAATATATTTTGAACAATAGTTAATACCTGGGCGTCAGGGACGGATAGGATGCAATGGGTACTAACAGAGGGCCTTATCCATTTGAGGACCTTAATAAGACTGTTTATGAATTATTCACATCGTACAGACAATTTTTTTTAATTTTTACAGGCACGAATTGTTTATGGGTACTTCTTTTTCGCTTTAGTTAAGAATTTGAATAAAGAGTAAGTCTACGTAACATGTATATAGAATAAACATCATAATCAATGTGCATAATGTAGTCTATCAATCTTTCATAATAATTTATGGGATTACTAATTCAATACTTAGTTTATTCTTGCCGTAGCGAAGCAATTGCATTTTCTATTATTTATTTTTTATTGAGAAAATCGAATTTTGCATCTCATAATTTATTGTAGCGGTCTCTGGGCCTAGAGACTTCGGTAACTTAAACTTGCCCCTGCTGGGAGTATTACTTTTAATGACTTATGATGTGGTAAGTAATGTCTGGATTCGTTTCAAATTGAAGTTCTGTAAAGGTTTCAAACTCATTTTCGGCGCATAAAATGCGCATTGCACGTTGAATGATTCATTCATGTCATAGACAACCGAGTGTGCGCTTAATGAAGTATTTTAGCATTATATAACTTAAAGCTGCTTTGAAAAATTCCACAGCAAACATGTAAATACGGAAGAGAAAAATTATATGTACACATGCTAATGAACTTGGTGAGAAGATAACGACTTCTGTGGCGGAATATAGCTAGCGGAATACTAGCCTTCCAACTCCGGGTTCGAATTTCGAATATCCGATATTTCTTGTTTAGAATATGATTGTTTGTGTTCGTCATTCTTCATATGTCAGGAGTTAAACTCATTTCGAACTTCTTGATCCCGCTGTCATTCCATTTCTTGCGTACACGCCTAAGGATCCTCTGCCTCTCGCTCTGCATTCCCATTTTTTCTTCTTCCATCCGATCTAAGTATTCTCTTCAGCTGTTACTGAATACCTATGTTTGCCTATAGTTATCAAATTGTGGAATTTTTTCAATACTTTCTTGGGAAGAAGTGGAAATAATATGGAAGTAATATTAAGGAGGAATGATAAAAATACTACAGAACTTTAACATAACTAGTGGTATTGCATTACATATCATCAGCAAAAGATAGCTTTAACTTTGAAATACTTTCTATCTTTTAGTAGAAAACCATTTGCTATCTCTTAGGAATCATGTAATTATTCATGAGAAGAAATACTAGAAATTCATTCTTGTAAGAATCTGCTGCAGATACATCAGAATTTTTATGCTGTAAGTTTAATCAGGATGGATTTAAAAAGTAGTGAGACCGAATTTCCATTACGCAGTCGTAATTCAGCATAATTTTATGTTGATGGAGTAATGATTTAAGAGAAAGTAGTTTCACATCGAATAAAGATTTTAAATTATTAGAATATTGTTAAAAGATTAAATGAAACGAAGAGTTTCCAAAATGAAACGAGGTTTCAATGATTATCTGCAAAGTATATAACAACAGCAGAAAAACTATGGGTTTAAAATGTGGCAAATGCTCTAAAGCAAGATTTGATGCAATTAGAAGAAAAGAAATAAACGGCGCTGTTACCTTATTAGACTATATCTGCAATAGTGGCATATTAGCCAGAAGTAAGATATTTGGCAAAATTAAGTTTAAAGAATCGAGAAGGCTTTTACCTATCATGAAGAAAAAGTAACAGAGAATGTTGGATCTAGATAAATTATATTAGGTATGGGAGATAATAAAATCAAATTCGTAGAAATGCGATAGAGTTAGGTTTTTAATAGCGGTAAGGATTTTCTTAAATCTGAGAAAAGTTTCCAAAAGGAGACGAAACATAAAATAGTCGCCGGAAATGATTGTTAGCGAAATTCGGAGACAAATGAGGAATCAGAAGTAAAATGAGCGATGGTGAATTGTAGTTAGAAAAAGTCTATCTTTCTCTATTCGACGGAATGAAAGCGTTGAAGTAGAAGTACCTTCGAAGGAAGGGAAAGAGGAACAAATATAGAAGTAAAGTTTGCAGTTAACAGTTTCTGAGGGAAAATTTTTAATTATTGAAGGTAACCTGCAAAGATAATTAAATTATGATAATCTAATTATTATCTGCACTAAATTTTGCGTACATTATTCTTAGTAAAACAATATTTCCAGAACTGAGAAACATCTCTGAAAAAAACTATAAAGAGAAATTCAAATGCGGAACATTTGAGCAAAGGACTTTGTCATTTAATTCTTGCTGATAACTCCACTCCTTTCTCATTTAATTACCGAGCTCCCAGATTAAGCCCTCAAGAGATCTCCCGTCGGGAGAAGGATAAAGAAGAAATAAAAACAAAACACTGTAGGCAAATAAGGGAGCGGTGGGAGTTTACCTTTTAATTACTTGGAAGAGAGAGAGAGAGAGGGAGCAACCTGTTGATTTGATTGGGGAGGAGAATCTCGTACCCAGATCCTTCTTAATGGGGCATCTTAATCACTAATGAATATAAGAGGAGGATGGGGTGGAGCCATGGGAATAGCGCCGGGATTAACAACTGGAACAAAAAGGCGAAAAATGAAGGGGAAAATGAATAATGCGGCGATATGGAGGGAAGAAAAGGGTTGCCATAGCGACGGCAATTAGAAGGCCCACTTAAAGGGTTTTGTGTCGGCGGAGAAAGGAGGCTGTTATTAGGGCTTAAAAAGTCTTAACTGAGTCAGGCCGAAAGGATATTAGGCTTAATTAATGTGGAAATTTTCATCGTGTCGAGCCATATTGGTGTGAGAATGAAGAGGAAAACAGAATGATTCCGGCGCTTGTTTGAACTCGTTGGATGCAAGAATATTTCCGCCTCTGTGGGTAATTAATGGAGAAGGACTTTAAGGAGTCAAATGGGGTGCGAATATAACGAGATTTTTACCAAGAGGCGTTCTTATGGCGTACTTCATTCAGAATCACCAGTTTGGAATAAGAACGATTACAAAAGTCAGCAGAATCAGAAAATTATTATAATATAAAGTAGTTAAATTATTATATTAACAAAAAATAAAACTTTAATAATCATTGCAGTTTACTTCGGATTTTAAGAGACGTATTAATATGGTATATATTATACCATAGAGTAAGTATTCTTTGTGAGGTTGCCGTTTCAACCTCAAAAGTTTCAATGATCTACATTCGTCGAAATTTCAACAGCTAAATAATTTTCTGATTTGATAATCTAGCTGGACAATTAAACTAACTGCTCGAATAGTATTTGGTATACTATACAAAATATCTCATTGTAATTTGTCTAGAATAAATGATTTTGAATAATTGGATATTTAAAACTAATGTAAGAATTTGAAATAGTGTTAATAACTGCAGATAACACGTAATTTAGGCGTGGAGTTTGCAAGTGTTGCACATGCTTAGTAAGTAATTGCTGAAGAATCGAAATTGTTGAATCATTATTTAAAGATCGATTACCTTTGATACGTATATGACTTATAGTTGTTAACTAATTTTGTTGACTATAAGATAAATACATATTAAGATCAGCACAACATACAGGAAGAGCAGGGGACCGTGCTTGTGACAAAAATGATTATCGACTTTAAAAGAAGAATTTTGGAGAAGAGAAGTTTATGTTTATTGTTTTCGAAAAATATTTAATAAAGCACGAACAAATACTTCAAGATACGTTCCGTTCCTCTTCACTTTCAATTTTTTTGTAATTTGGTATTGAATATGAGATCGATGTCCTTGTAAAGATGAAATAATTTATTTAGCTCCGTCCGTAATAACGTCGCTTAATTAATCGATTATCCTATCAATTTAAATAAAATTAATAAATGCCGTCTCTATTGTGGGCGACATTGATTGAAATTATTTCAGAAGCTATCTTTGACCACTGTCTTTCGTTTTCCATTTCAGATAATTGAATGTGCCAGACTGCTTATGGTTGTATTTTATACAGGCCTGGTATAAAGCATCTCATCGACACATCTGAATACGGTAAGTTAACTGAAAAGCTAACTCTCCGAGAGTGGAGAGTTATGTAAGTAGAATCCGTTAATGTATTTGAATATTATCAAAATTACAATATTTCTGAATCGCTACTTTTGAATCATAAAATTTGGAGACGAATACAGAATTGTGCAGTGAGACACGTGAGTGAATTGAAATTCTAATTCAAGATTTCATTATTTTTAAGAAATCCTAAAGTTTTTCCTCATAAATCTATTACTACATGAGGTATATACGATTAGGGTTCACTCTAAGTACATCCCTCTATATTCTTTTCTGTGGTTTTTAGTCTAGCATGTTTCTTGCAATTCAAACTATTAGTATTCATAATCTGACCTCATCAGCGCTTATTTCTTTGCATTATTTAACAGTGCATTTTCGGGAGGTCGGAGTCGTTTCGGTTGATAATGCAAATCCGCCGAATAACGACTCCTTTGCACGTGATGCAGCAGTTAAACATTTAGCCATGTTCGCCGTTGTTTACTTTTTGGGATGGACGATCAAAAGATGAGAAACGAGTGAGATGCTAATCCAATTCCCTTCTTTAACAAGATCCTAATTGCGGACGTGCTTTCATCCCCAACGTCCGACTGTGTGACGATCTAATTCGCTTAATGAATCAACGTTTATGCAGTCCTACTAAAGAAAGCAGCGTGTTTGAGGAACAAAACGAAATGTAACTCGGTTCGAAAGCCTCGTATCATAATCTAAGCGATGATTGTCATATTTCATTCGTGAAGGCGAGGTATATTAATTAAGCAGTCAAAAGACTAATTAACGGGATAAGCAAATTAAACACTACAGCGATGAAGGAAGCAGACACCAAAGGCGTCATGAGAGCAAATAATTAAAAGGTAAATAAAAATCTATGTTCCTTGGAAAACAAAAGGCACTCTGGAACGCATGAAGTAAATAAGAGAGGTGATTTCTACGACTCGTGTGCAGGGAGAAAAGAGTTTTCTTTTAAAGAAAGAGATAATTCGATAATTAGGCGCAGAAAGGGGGTAGTGACATAAAACTCAGAGCCACGAATGTAAGAGGTATTATCTTTAATAGAATACGAATGTACCTCTGTATTTATTCCATTTTTTCTTGTGATAAATCTATCGGTAAAATCTTATAAGTTATCCTACAAATATGTAGTACAGTTATAGTTAAATAATTCGTACTCGAGTACGAATCATAGAATACTTTAAAAACTCTTTGACTGTACATGTTAACATTAATTCGTAACCATAGTTCGTGCTTCACAGGTTACTCAAAATACTATTAATAATAATTACATATTTCATATTTAAGTATAGCATCATTGATCTTGCGAGGTTCTTTTACTGATAGACACGAAAATGAAAATGTTAACAAAAGAAAAAAAGCGTTCTAAATACATCAATTCTAAATGCATCCTTCATCCAGACCAGTATACCTTATTAAATATTCTTTTTTCTGCTAGCGAAGTGTATATTGTGAGGATATTTATCAAGATCGATAACCGATTATGCTCATATAAGTAATTATTTTAGCACCTTTAGCTTAAAACGTGGAAAATGACATAGAATGGGTGTACAAACTTTCAGAGAGCTCTATTAATTTTTATGATGAATTCCAATTCGATTCATTGTGGCCACATATTTGCACAAAGAGAGTTAAAAATACACGATCATAAATATCTATAAAGAGAAATGGATCTGAACTCGAGGCCCTGTCCAATCAATGGGCCATAAATTAGAAGTAACATCGTCTGCGGCGACTTAGCTTAATTAAATTACATAAGGCGTCGTAAAGGAAGAATATATATCGATGAGGAGTGGAATCAGTCGGGTTTTCGTAAGCGGATAAAAGGTTCATAAAGGGAATGGAGTGAGAAGAGGGAATAATGTTTGCCCGCAGTGTTTCGACTCCTCCTCTGGGGTTAATAGACTTGTTTATTAAATCCTTTCCTCCTTCCCCAAAGACCGCTAGGCGCCTGTCTCAAAAGAACCTCCCCACTGTCGTATTAAAGCCGAGTAATTACAGGGAGTCATCACCGCTTAAGGATTCTTCCCTCCCCAAGACAGCTCCAACAAGTCGTCCCCGTTTAATTGCGAAGGCAAATTCCCAAAAACCCTTCGGGAGAAAATGAGAGAAAAAAAGGGACGGAAAAGGAATTTTTTCCTTGGGAAGGGTTTACGGAGAAGACAAAGTGCGAGTTTATTAAAGGGGTGGAGTGTTAAAAAATGGGGTTGATGAGGTATGCGAAGGGTGGTGGTTTCTTCTGAAGGGGAGGAAGTGTTGGGTTTCTTATTAAGGCTTTTTTGTGGGGGTGACTCCGGAGGCGGTGGCCTTAAATAGCCGACGGTTGATTAATTGGAATGGGTCTCTTGATTGGCTCAAATGGATTAAAAGATGTTCGGGCCGAGAAGACGAGTTGTTTTTTAATGGGAATTAACCGATTGGAGGGAAGGAATGTGGGCTTTTCCTTGGTTTTCTCTCTCTATTTTTCCCTCTCTTCGCATCTGTTTTTTCATCCTATCGCCGGTGTTTGTTTTTAAAAGGGGAATGTTTGGAGTTGTGATTTGAGTTAATTCGTGTTCGTTCGTTTTTTACACCCTTTTTCCAGGATCGGGTTAATTATTTAGCTGCAAAGGGTTGGAAAACAGAAGGGCGTAAGCTTGTTAGGATCGCCAGTGTGTGCTCTCTACTCTTTTTTCGCCTCGTTTCCATTTTGAGTTATCGTGATTCCTGGAAGTAATTGAAGCGGCTGATTTTCTGTTTGTTAACCTGACCAAAATCCACACGTTCGTAGAGGAATCTAATTCTTTTGAAACGTCTCGTTCAAGATCGCTGCGCATGTTATTATGCTTGTTTACTTATTTGGGTAACGAGGGTTCAAGAGTGCGGAAGGTACATTTCCCATGAAATTTATAAAAATCATCTTAGCACTCTCTTTTGACAGAGTTACTTCATAGGTTAACATTTTGAGCATGTGAGTGAATTTACATTTGAATTGCACAGTGATATCTATGTATTTGTACGGTAAGGCGGCTGTCTAATTTATGGATGAACAAGAGGGAAGAAAAATTAATATCTTAGCACAAGGAAATGTGCAACCGAAGCATAAACAGAAGTGAAAAATAGCGACATGACTGGGACTCGACCTCAGGTTTTTCGGTTGGGATTTTCATATCACTGCTTGGAAAGTGAGCACGAGTCCCATCACTTTGCTTATACATTTTCGCTTCTGCATATCTTCCAAAATTGTTGAAATCTCGATCGTAATATAGGATTTTTTCTTCAACGATGTAGAATTTAGGTCTTTAGAGTTTAATCATTATTCAGGAACTTCTGACGGAAAGAAAATATTCCTTTTGAAAAATGAATAAAATCTCATACTTATATGAACTACATTAGTGTGAAATAGCGTGTAGATAATGCACGTAAATACAATTTCTTTTTGTCGAGTTTTGAGCGCAGTAGACCTGTCTTTGACGTGCCCCCAAAAAAAACTGCCTCCTGTGAGAATCGAACTCACGACCCCTGGTTTACTAGACCAGTGCTCTAACCACTGAGCTAAGGAGGCTGTTATATTTGTAGTGAGTTGCTGATAAGCTAATGATAGAATGAAGTGAAAAATAGAGTTTAAAATCGGTGTATTATAACTTACAAAACTAAGTGTCGAAATTGTGACATTTGTAAGTACTCCATGTTAAAAAGTGACTTTATATGTTGATGGACAATTCTAGAGTGCATATTTTACGGTTTCCAGTTTAGCCGAAGAATTTTGGAAGTTGGCTTATCTCATCTAACATTTGCGCAGTATTCGGTAATTGAAGTAGGACATATTGTGCAATTTTGCCGCTCATTTTCGATTCTCCTTTCTCTGATCAGTGCGTTTCTGTTTCTTTTTCATATTTGATCGATACTTTCTTATCGAATAAAGCCTTGAGTGATCCCTTTCGACCAGAATACACTTATAAGTGGTTATAAAAGTCAGTTATGCAATGAATTAGACGTGCATACCTTTGATAGAATTACAATTTCTTAGTTTTAGATACAGTGAAAAGCCTGCGATAGCGAAATTCCTTTGCTTAAATATTTTTCAATTTTCCATGAAAAGCTGAAGAGCTTTTATCAATTTTAGGCAAAGAAAATAATGAAAATAAAATTACCAAGTTCATGTAAATTAACATCCTAACCTACTCCATCATCGATAGCTATGAATTTTCGTTGTTCCTCCAACTATTGACTGTCTGAATATTTATATTGCGCAACATTACCTTTCCTTTCTCGAATAACAGTTACTTTCCTGTATTTATCGCTATGATAGGTTTCAATTTCATTATTTTTCGATAAAGTATTCGTGTATAGATACTACTTTTCCTCCTTATATCCGTTCTTTAGAAACATAAAATTCTATTCGTTGAGAGTTCTGTCCATTATAAGCAGAATAAAACTTTAAATTGTACCCAATTTCTGTTACAAAACAGCACCGATATTTCGGCCCCTAATCTGTTAATACGCTATGGAAACATATTATTTCCTGAAGCGATGGAGATTCAATCATCGGATTCGATGGTCCATCTGCCGACTGAGGTTGAGATGCTAATCTGGCCGACCAATCGCCTCCCGTGTCACAGAAACACTTCGATCATTTATTTGGTCCGTAATAACGTCTCTTAATTCATCCTATCATCTCGAATTCGGGTTAAGGCGGATAAAAAACGAATGACTCACTCGGGCGACCAGTTTTATTTTTGCCGCGTAATAATCTCCCCTTCCTTTGTTGTAACATTTTTCCCCTCATTCGTCGCCGAGGTCCAGTTCCCTAATGAATTACATGCAAAGAGGGGCGTACGAACACCTGGGGAAGATTATAGCAGAGGCTTTTAGTCTCTGTTCTCACTCCTTAGTTCCGTCCCTAGAGGCGTGGGACACGTCCCTTTTTGACGTCATATTATGCAAGGGCACGCGTCGTGCAAGGAGCGGGTGCATATGTCGACGCTTCCATTTGCCCCGACTGGAGATTTGTCTCTGAGGATGGATGCTGGTCGTTATTAAAGCAGCTCCTTGATGAGTACTTCGTGCGGACAGTAGGAGAATGTGCGATTTTCTACGGCTGAGAATCTCAGCGTAGATTAAGGAATTATGAACATTTTCTCTTTCGTGGTGTCTGACTCGCCTTGTTTAAATGAATAAGAGAACAGAGTAATTATTAATTTAGTTTTAGTGCCTGAAATTTTTAATTAAATCAGGAGAGCACTAAAAGTGAAGTTACCTACACCAAAATCCAATCGCTCTCGGTTCTTGCTAGAAATATGTCTCTATTCTATATATCCATTCCACATTTAGTTGACAATATTTTCTGACTAATGGGGAACGCTGTGGCGTCAAATTTGAATTGGCTACCGTACTGTATGTAAAAAAAATCACATCGAAAAGTTCCTGAAGTAACGCTCAAATGAAGTATTATGTAGTATTTATATGCAATAATTAAGGTTTTCCAAAGATCAAAGTTATCGGATCGGGGACTCATTAAATCATCCTAGAAAATAGTAGAATTTCCTGCTTTCTTAAATAAGAAAAATAATTTTATAATTTAGAAATTTTGATCTCTATACTGTACTGAAAAGATTGAATAGTATATGAATAGAATTTTTAGAAATTACATGTAGCATTAAATTAGTTCTATACAGATATCTGAATTAAGTAACATCTTTCATAAAGCTCCTCAGTATGATTTTTGTCGATATTCAATTTCTTAAATCCTTTTGGAGTTCCCTTAAGTAAATCCCTTCGCGCACAAATAAAAAGCTCATAAATACCTTTCAGTAAGCGACGATCGAAAATGGCATTAAAACCCTTACCTTAAGTTGCTTATCTGATGATCGATATATTTTTAATGTTTCCAGAATACACGAATCCAATTATTTAAATTTAGCAAGAAACATACGTTAGATGTCACGCTATTGTAACTAAGAAACTCATTCAGTGTTTATCACAATGTTTCCAGATAGGTAAACTTTCTTTGATCTTTTTAATTTTCATAATAGCCTATACAAGTTCACTTTCATAAATATAAAAGCTAGTCTAACTGAAGCTCGAAAACATAACTATTCAAAGCTTTGTATTGAAGTTCCGCGAATTGATGTATTTCTCTGAATTAGCTACTTATTACATAATTTTCCAGGCACATACATTAAAATATCTTCTTTATCCTTGCTCGTTTCGCCTTAGACATCCATTTATCGCATTCTATCATGTCTTATATATTTTAAGATATCTCCTCGTCATTATTCAACAAGCTATTTCCTGGTTAACTCTATCTTCACTGTCTCCCTCATCTTCTTCACTACTTGGTTACTTTGCTTCCATCAATCCTTTACATATTCCAAAACCTTTCATTTGTAATGGTCTCGCTAACTTCTTTTCTGTCTTATTTCTCTTCATTACTCCGTCACTAGTGATTGCCAACCTTTTTTTGAGTAGTTACTTCTCATATGATCCATTTAAATTTGGTTTAGTTATATGCTTCTCAAGAACGAGGCCGTATTCAGGCAAAATAAGCGTAGCTTAGAACGGCAGAATTTTAGGAAGAATCTAATTTGTGAGAAATGATCCATGTCCTAATGCATTGGAGGCTGACGAGGAATGACAAGATTAAATTGGTAACGGATGGTGTACTTTGGATAGTTTCGACGTGTTTACGAAATGTCTTTTCCTATTGGAGAAAATGGATATTCCAAACGCCAGGTGAATGAATAAGGATCAAAATTTCTTGGTCTTGCATCCCTTAGAATATAATATATCGTGTTTTGAAAACAATTACATAATACATCTCTGTATTGTCTTTCTTAAACATATAGCACTTGTAGGTATATTTTTAGGTTTGTGTATACTGAACGATACCGCTTTGTTTGGAAATGGTCCATCATCGTCTTCGACAATTTCCATCACCATATTCATCATCTGACCCCATAAGTGATAAGAATAATAGGTCTAAAAAAGAGAAGTATGCTGTAAACACCCATTTAAAAATTATATAATTCGGCACAGCCGCGTAGGGATCTACGCATACCATAATCTCCTCTAACGGTGGGCCAACTTGGGTGTATTGTCACATTACGCAGCAATGAAGAAATTGGAGAGAGAAATTTGGAAGGAGAAAACTCCTTCACTTCTCCTGTGGCCCTCCCCAATCCCTCTTTGAAAAGCGTACTTAAAACCAAGGGCGCATCTGCCCTTTTGCCCACCAGCTGCCCCACTCTCTTGTCTCTCCTTCGGATCCTCATTGTCCTCCGAAGCGACTCCACCACGCGGCCATCAACGCGGATGAGATGGTTTACAGCGCTATCAGCCCTCCGGGGGATATTAAAAAAATTACGAAATCCTTTTGTAAAGACGGGCAGCCACGGAATCTCACTTGCAAGCTAGCAGCGGGAGGAAAACTTTCCATCAATGGTTCCTTACCACTCGTGGAGCAATCGAACCGGAAGGGAAGAACGGGGTTGTCCCTTTATTTTCCTCCCCAGCGCTCCTACTCTCGCAACTGTTTCGCTCTTGGTTTTGAAAGGAGCCGAGGAGAGGACGCCACGGGAGGAATCTGCTTCTGGTGGTGATATTACGAGTGTTTCTATTTTTCTCTTTATTCCCGATCTCCTCTTTTACTTGGTAGCGAAGTCCCATACTGGTATTGTCAGCAGATTTCGTTCAAAATCAGAAGCGTACGTATGCGCACCGCTAGACGCTTCGGTGTCGGAGGATTGATTGGTGTCTCTTTGTTATACCTGTTGCCCCCAAATCTGAAATAAAATTAATTGGAATTTTCAGGAACATATAAGAATGAGATTTTCAAAGACTCGAAGTCCAGAAAGAGTGCGGAACGTAAAAAGTACTTATTTCTTTCTTCGTAAGTGACAAATCACAAGACTAACAAAATTTGCTCAGATGTGTTATGGATTAAGAACTATCCCTATCCAGAATTTATATATATCGCAATATATCCAATGCAGCTGGATACCATCATCTCATGGAGATGCATAACGTAAGAGAGGGAGTGTTAAATATTCTGCTGTATTTCCATTTCCGCTAAACTGGAGGTAAAATACTCAAATATTGTATCAAACAATTAATTGAAAATTTATATGAATTTTAAAAAATAATCAGAGCTTTGATGATTACTTTGTTCTTCAGTTATTAATATGGATCTTCTCCTTCTCTTTGAAGAGATCTCTTACTCTGTTCACAAATTCATTCAAATTAATTCATATTCGCCGTAATTGACCCATCAAAATAATCCATATTCCTGAAAATTACAAAATTTGTAAAATTTTCGTGTTTTTCTTAATTTTTGCATCGGTGAAGAATTTTTAAATAAAAAATCAATTTTTCGTAACGTATAGCAACATTGTGCTTTGCTCCTTACGGGATAATGAACGGGAACCGAATCTCCGTAAGAACACGTACTGCCAACTAAATGTGGAGCTGGTAATACATTGTGATGCTGGGAAAGATAAGTGCCTGTAAATTATATAAAAGATTCAATTTTGTGGTTAAATTTCTTTTTTGCTCTGCTAAATGGAGGCTAAAAACGACTTAGCGATTTATAAATTTATTATATACTCTTGTTAATTTTCGTATAACATGTGGACCCTACGTATTTAGACTTCCAATGCTGAAAAGGCACGATATGATTCCTTAAAGGTAGGATGACCGTATTCTGATGATGAGAAACCGGGACTTTGGTAAAACGTGGACGTTTTATTTCTTTCAAATGTCGCTCTTTCTCGTCTTTTATAACCATTTACCTCTTCCTCTTACTTCTCCATAATTATTCTATTTCCGTATAATTACAAGTACGTCAAAACCAGCGCAGGTTAATAATGCTCACTCAGCCTTAATTTCAATTAAAAATTTTTCATAACCCAATCATTGATAACTCTTTATATCCGTTTTAGCCTTAAATTTCCTTCATATATTCCATTCAAACTGTATTTGGTTCCCCTGTTTCAATTCAATGTCACGCATCATGATGGAGGTCAGTGAGAGTAAATATACTGCCAACGGCAATAAAATGCGTCAGATAATAATAATATTAATAAATAGAACATTTATACATTTATTGCAATACTAAGGATGGTAGGAATAAAAAGAACATTAATTTTAATGGTTCAAATATAGGCCGTACTGGCATTATTAGTAATATTTCTTCAGAGTATTAAATACATGAGCAAGTAAACCGAATGTGCCGCATTCATTGTTTGAAATCAAGGCATGGCGATAGGAGCCTTTCTATAGACGGTAAAAACAAGGCCGCATCCGATGGGAGCAAAAAAGTCTCACAAGGGGTATTTTTTGGGTGTCCGCTTTTAAGTCCGCGGGGTGCATCATTAGTGGGACGCAAAAAGGATTTGGGTGCGAGGGGGAGTACCTTTGACGAACTCGGCACCTCTGCACATGTCCTCAAATGAGTTTCCGCTTGGCAGGACGGTGGCGGGACAATGGAAAGAACAATTGAATGTAGCAAAGCGTTGCCCAAGAGGGGCTGAAAAGGGAAATGAGTGACGGGTCATAGGAGAGGATTAGCAGTGGGCTGAATTGAGATCTGGGAAAGGGGAATAATTACAGCCACCGGGGATTGATTTTGCTCCTCACTCCTATGAGATCTCCGACGGGAGGCTATTTTTACGCGTGTTATTATTTCGCTCCATGGTGTCCTTCTTTTTGCTTTTGCAGTTTCACTCAAGGAAGTTTTTCATACACTGTTGGCTTCTGGTGTTGCATATAAACAGAAGGAAGTGATTGTACTTTCTCGTCTTACTAGGCAGTTAATGAGGGCAAATGTAATACTTTCAGCTCGTTTTTTCCAGATATATCCAAATACAGAAGCCGAGCTAAGGCTAGTATTTAAAAATCTCCATTAGATATTCATTATAAAACCTTTTTATTAATTACTTATTAGTAATGGAAATTCTTCTTCGCATAATGCCCTCTTTTAACGAATTATCCACTACACACTTTAATTATGTTAAAATTAACGCTTTATTTTGGAAGTTAATAAAATAGCTGTAGCGTCCTCTGTTATGTTTCAGCACGATTTTCGATATTTTTTGTAAAAATTAAACGACGGTTATAGTTAATGAGTGAATAATTTATTCATTTCCTTGTTCATTCAATAAAAGATTTCATTTAAGGTTCTCATCATGGCAAATAGAACATCTCTGCATATCACAACTAATTATTCCGCATCATCAAAACCATACTGTATTTTATCGTGCTGTGAAATTTTTGTTTTGTACATACACCTATTGTCGTGTGTGTATGAATGTATACGTACTAAGCTCACAATATATGTATTTCATCTTTTCTTGCTGATTTGTACATTAGGATTGCCATTTATGTCGCCAACCCTAAACAGGAAAATCGGAAACAAACAACCAACTATTCAACACGATACCAATCAACTGGAAAAAATCTTGTTATTCGGAATTCGAACCCGGGACCTTGGGGTTGAAGCGGCGCTAACGCCGACACCGCGGCTAACATTATTATCTGAAAATAACCCAAAATTTGGTTAAAACGAAAGTATTTTCACAGTAAATGTCTCTATTAGCAACTAATCCAATGGATAACGCGCTAAGAGCAACTGCAGGCTTAATTTTAGAGAGCAACTTAGATAATAGAGAAGCCATTTGTATGAACGCAGGCGTTGCACAGATTCATAGTCGACCAATCAGATGAAAGAGGGAGAGCAGATGTTTGGTAATTATCGTCTCTCATATGGTAAAAAAAGAGAGACACGTGGGTGCGTGATTTTTTACTCTCCCATTATTTTACTCAAGCTTTAGTCGCAAAACATATCAGATGGGGATTTCTCCAGCGCTTAACGACGCAGCTTTTGTTTTTTTTTTTCTTAATTTTTTCCTGCCGTTTGTGTCCTCCAAGCCCGAAACGCTCTCTGAAAAAATACCATCCTCACCCATAGCCGATAAAAAATCATCACCCCGCGGAACCCTTTCGTCTCTACACCCACAGTTTTTTCACTTCCACGGCGAAGCAGAAAAAATGCACCTATGCCTTTTTTATCGCTCCAAAACGAAAAAACATGCGGTAAGAAACTGCTTCTTTTTTCCAGTAGGTTTAGCTTAGGTTTCTAATCCTTCTTTCAACCAATTCCTTATCTTTCAGCTTATTGTGGGGTGTGCTGCTTTGATCCATATGCTTGCTGAGGCTTCTGTGCCGAACCTTATAATGTATGCATTTTCAATTTAGTAACCGTCAAATTTTCCTTGGTAACTATAATTTGTACGGACTACTTCTAAAGCTAGATTTCCTCGTTTTCAAATCAAAGTTTCTTAAAGTATAATTTAATTCCTTGACAACTTTTACTGTATACCTCAGTATGGATATTAATTTTTATTTTACTATTAACTATTATACAACGAGTTGTTTAACGAGGTACTAACGAAGTTAACGATTTCAGTTGAAGTTCTTATAAACCCATTATACATTATATTTTGTAATCATCAAAGCTGTGTATTTACTTTGATTTATCATTAAAACTATCATTGTTAACTCATGTTAATTTATTCAGTGAATCGTTAAAGCAACGAAAATAGGCAGATAAAAGATTTGGAACTTGTAAGAATAATTTTATAAAGAAAGCTTCGTTTTAGATTTGGTGGGAATGATTTTTTCTTTTTGACTGATCATGTTGCCCGAGTTAGGGAATATGCAGATATTACTTGAGATTTTCTGATTTCCATTCCTATATATTCTTGACTGTGCAGGCATAAGCCCAAAAGTTAGAGATGTTTAAATAAGGAGGTTAAAGACAAGTCTCCATCTAAGCAAAGAGAAAACAACCTGCGATACTACTAAAGACAACTGTATAGTCAACAATATGACAGCGTATTAAGTACACCATTACTGTCGGTAATATTTGCGAAAATGAGATTTTTTTTCATCGCGATTGTGGTATCTCCACACTAACTTATGACAACCTTTATATTTCTTTGGCTTACTTACAACTACATTAATACACCCAGTACTACATATACTACAATACCCAGCTAGCAGCCATATGGCGTAAGGCAGGCTGTTTATCTGAGGTGAGCTAACTAGCGAAACACTATAACATACTGTAATAACTATAAGCTTGCTTTATGCTTATAAACAGTAGATCACCATAATTTGAGGAAAAAATTACAATTATACTTTGGCTAAAATTCGCTAAGCGGTAGCATATGTTACTGATACAAGTGGATATGCGTTGCCAAACGTCAAGATCAGCAACTTTCGAAAATAAAACGGCACACCAAGATTGCGAAATACCACAGCCATGGCATCTACTCCCTGCTGGGCAATCATTATAAAAACTGTGATTTAAATGAATCAGTAATGTAATAATTTCACCAAATTGATTTCAATTCTGTATTTGAAATTTTGAAACGAAGTCTGGATCTTTAGCACAAGGAGCAAGATAAATGTGAAATAATACTTTGTGAATAAACAAATGATGAAAAACTAGAGGAAGTTGCGGCCTGTGAGAAAGATACAGTGCGAAACCGAAGAAGGCCCAAAAAGAAACTGACTGTATTTGTTTCCTTGAACCGAGTGCTTAGAATTTGATGTAAAGGCTATCGATTGAGGGGATGCAAAGGTGATCTCGGCTCGTACTTTACGGCTTTTCGGCCGTAATGGCTTATGCATTACCGTTACTAAAAAGGAAGCAACCGCGACACTCATTTCATACCAAATGTGCCATCCCTAACTGCCGTTTGCCCTCCCTAAGGCACCCTACCAAAAGAGACTTCTTTTGTCTTTCTCTCAATCGAGAATGACCCCCTGGGGATCCTCAACTACCATCCGGTGTCCACCCATGCGAACTGCAACCTAATTCCCCACCCCCATTCATGGTGATTGTTTGGTGTCGGAGGGAAAGAAGGCGCGCACAGGATGTATGGGACGAGTATTGTACGCCAATGCGTAATGAAGGGGTAATTACGACACTTTTTCCTAATCACCGACAAAAGTACCCTTGCGAACTGTCTCCTACTTTGACACTTTCTCCCTCTCTTTCCCCCATCGAATATGACAAAGCCTTCAGCTCTTTTTTTTACTATTTTTGCGTTATCTGGCGCGATATTCTATTCCTTCAAATCACGCCAACAAATATAATCTGGTTGATTTTCTTAGCGATATGGCAAGATAAATTTCACAAACATTCAGTTACAGTACATGTATATTCAATCAGTTGTACTTTTGCTTCGTGAAGGTTAAACATTTGAATGATTTTGCAGAGAAATATTTAAAAAAGATATTCAATTTTAGTATTTTCTCTGGGAGCTTTGGATATGAAATCTCAGGTGTAAAATTCTGTTTCATTGGATTTGATTACAAAAATAAATATACTATCGTGTAGAGATAAAGATGGAGTAGTTTCATGAATGATGCATGGTGAAATCATACTATAAGATGCAGTTTCACAAATTGTAGTTAGATAAAGGGTTATTCAGCCCTCATCATATTGTATATTGTATCTCATAACTTCAATCGAGGCAGCTCCAACTTTGTCTAGCCGAGGAAATGTAGATATACATGGCTGACAGAAAAGTTATATGTCATTAATGAAGAATGAATTCTTAGAGTATATAATAAACTCTATAGGATATACTGTTGCAAAGGGTATCTTATTATTTTTAAAGTCGAGAGAATTGATTCAGTTTCCACGATTTTTCCAAATTTTAAAGACATATTTGTCAATCGCTTTGTATTATTAATCCTTGAAATAAATTTCTGTAATTGTACTGAAATACTCAGAAAAGATAGAGCATAATAGCAGAGATTTAATATTTTGCTGAAAAAATTAGATTGAAACAATTACCAACGGGATATATAATATTACGTTTACCTGTACGCATTACAAAAAATCAAGAATAAAAAAATCCCATTATCGAAATATTTGAAACTATTTGGTCAACTTTATGATCGGAACTGCTTTTGCAGTATGAATAAATGGGATGTAAATACTATATGAGCTCCAAGTCCCCGTGTTTTGATTCGACAGCTCTACGAATAGAAATGCACGCACGCGTTTTTACTTCATCAGAAAATAACGAAATACACCTTCAGCATTGATAGTTGCTGTATTTAGCGAAAATTTAATTTTTCCGCGAGTGAACCAGGATTATTATTCAATGTAAATCCAGAATTACTTCCCAGTATGTGCTCTTTTGAATGGCAGGAATCATTTTCCGGTAAGCAACACCAGGCGTATTATTGAAGGATGCATCGACCAGAAGTCGCCGAATTGAAAAAAGGGCAGTTATTACCGCGAGCGCCCATCAATCAATTAATGGCTGAGAAAAAACCCAAAGAGGTATTCAAAACAACGAAAATAAAAAAGCGATAAAGAATTCCGAGTAAGTACATTTCCGCACGTTTGAAAAATTGAAAACGTATTCGTATTGAAGCGCAGTTTGCTTTCATCGTCCTAAAAGCCCCGCTTTCAGAATTTCGCGCAGTTTTAATCGCCGGAAGTACGTTTTTTTTATCGGCGCGATGCATTATGGGCCATGTAGTTTTAGTAATAGTTGGGAGAGGAAGGAAAATTACCGCGTGGGACAATGCGAATGCGAAAACTGTGGTCAAAAGCGTAGTAGTTTGATCGCTGCCATAAATGTGCCGAACCCTAAGATTCCCTTTTTATTAGGGTTGGGAAATAAAGGCGGCCATTTAGAATGGCGCGCGATTATGACGTCAAAAGAGCGAAAGGCGGACGGGTTAAGTGGGTTTTACAATGCGCCAGAGTTTGGTTAAAAAATACGCCAACCAGAGAGAGTTGGAATTGGTTGGTTGAAAAGTTCCTGAACCATTTCGCCCTTTTCAGTTTCCGTTATCTCATCGGCTTTCAACTTACATTATAAAAGGGATCGTTTCCATTGTGTGGAAAGCAATCGATTTCATCTTTGTAATGGGATAATATGTGATATTTGCAATTAAATAATTTTAATTTAGAACTGATGTAAGCATTTTGCTCTTTCTTTATTCTTTCAGAACTGGACTTTATAATAATTTCTATTTATTTATTAATCTGTGAAACCCCTCGCATAATCATGCCACATCTTTTCAGTTGAAACATATATAAAAATTCTTATACGATACAAACTATTCAATTAGTAAACATTAATGAATTGAATATGCATACAAAAAATCTTTTCTCATTTACTCAAACTTCACTTCTGAAGTTGTTCTCACGTAACTTAATCGGTGATGTAGAGTAAATAATACGCAATTTTATAGAGCTGACTAAGTTTATAATTATCTAAAGTTTAGGCATATAAATGAGGATAATGAAGAAAAATCGCACAAACACACATTATCTGTTTAAGAAAATGTCAACATTGGCCTTATATTGCACGATCACTTTTTGGTTTACAATTTGGCTCATATCTCCGTTATCGATAATTTACTACCAAAGCTAACTACATCTTTGAACATACTAAGCGAAATTGAAGATTTAATTTTTTTATGAAAAATAATAATGCTCAGTATATCCCTCAAGTACGCTAATATCTTTTATTAACTGCTTATAGATATATCACAAATCGAGGACCTTTAGGAATATATTGTTGGCTTTTCCAAAAATCGGTTGTTTCTTTGGTGTCACAAATTGTAGGAAGAAACCAAATTCTCATTCTAAAGGCTTCGAAAATCATGCAGTGAAAGTATTAACACAATAGGTGCAAAAAGGAATTTAAATGCAGGCAGATCTGAGTAGTGTATATATGATTATGAGAAAATTAGTTTATCTAAAAGCTCAGTATACCATTTGATTGTTTCGGATTTCTTGAGATCAACTATCCTTAACATTTAGGAGTATTTATCATCTTATGAAGGACGATATGAGAACAGTTGCTTCAAAAGGATATACTAGGAGAATGTCTTCCCCGAAATCCCCTCTTTCACCTTAAGAAATCTCACCCAATCCTCTGAAAAATAAAACTCCAATCCATTGAAAAGGAGTGGAAGTCACGATTTAGCCATTGAAATTAGGCAGTTCCCAGCAGTGGACGGAGAAAGAAAGGGTTTCCCGCGCGGAGAATTCAAAAAGCGCCTTCTTTTCCCTTTTAAGATTCAAGGCGATGTCCTTCTTTGTTTCCGCCGTACTCTCCCACGCATCACGACAATACATATTTCATCCCTCGCCTCCTCTCATATAACTAGTTTACTTTATTTTTCGCTTTCTGAAATATTCTATTATACGTCGCGAGTCTTACCAATTTGTACCCATCACGGGACTTCTTCTCTTGCGAGGGTTTTTCTGGCTACTTCTTATCAGAATGCATACGGATGGCCTTGCGGATTCCCGTCTGAATTTTTTGAGCTATAATCTCAGAAATATATCAAGCGCATATCTTTCTTTGTTTCGTAACCTCTGAAATCGATTCACTGTTGGCATTGACTGGTGCATCTATGATCATCGCTCTCTGATTTCGCGCTCGTGCAAAGACTAGATGCACTACTGAAAACTTTAAATCTGAGGCTATTTTTCTTCTCCCTGACATACTGCCGATCTTTCCAGTACCTTAATTTAACTCAGAAATTTTATCTCCGCTTGATTCTTGTCCCTGCAGGTGTATACAATGCAGGGGAAATGCTACAGGGGTGTGTAACAGAAATTCAGTGAAATTTTCGTATTGAATTTAATCCATGGATATATAAGTATTTTATATTTTACCCCTCTTTTGTGGGAAAATAATATCGATTTAACAGAAATTTATTTTAATTTATATTTTTATGTGTACTAATGTACTCGTACATGCACGCAGAGGCATATTACGAATTTTGAAATTATTCTAGAAACAGAAAAACACCGATATCGGAGTGACTTCGAGTAGTGGATAGTTTGAGCTGATTAATGTATGTATGTACTTACACATCATAGAATGAATACGAAACTGTGAGATTAATTTGTACCATAATAACCTTCTTATTTCTCAGTATATGATTCTACCCTTGAAAAATGCGCAAAACTAATCTTTAGTTCTTACGTGAATTTTCGTCGCTATAATGAGGTATGCATTACATGAAATCCCTCATTCCATTAATTTTCAGTTAAAATGATTTTAAATCCCCTTTGTAGTGAGTGCATTATGCACCGTATGGCTTCTTAAGAAAGTATTGAGCCTTCTCCACCGGCACTTCTTCTTCCTCTAAGATTTCCCAGCTGAGCTTTGACTCTTTATTGATTCAGTCCATCATCTTCCCCTTATCTCATTCGATCTTTAATTGAATCCAACTTATCTTTTTTTGATTTTTCCACATTATCCTCGCATTTTTTATATTTATGAGTTAAGGATATCTTAACATCTCCAAACGCTTTACCACCCAAGTAAGTGGATTTTTCAAAGGTGATAAGGGTCTAGGATAAAGGACTCTCATGTCTCCAGTCGGGTTGTTCCTTCGATTTATGTCGATGTTTCGCCGGGAAAGCACGAGATCATTTCTAGGTGTTATCAAATTGAAGTAATTGTAACTGTTGAAAGTATTGATCTGCAGAAAAAGTGACAAGTAACTAGTGAAATCTGGAAGTATGCTCTAATCCAGCGTTTTTTGTTTTTCACTCGAGCTCCTCAGAATCTTTAGCAAACTTGGATTGCTTGGGCACGGTTAGAAGATTCTTTATTTTCAATAGTAAAGGGATTTACTGCTTCGATTTTATTAAGTTATAATCTTAAAATACTTTTTGATGAATACTATTGTTAATAAACTCCTCCATGTTTCAAATACAGACAAGATGCGATTTAGGAACGTTCGAAGTTATTAGCAGGATCTCTTAGGATATGCTATTTCCAATATATAATATATGCATCATACTATCGTATCCTCAGGTAGATAAATACTAGAAAAAAATGTATGGCGGAGTTGTAGAATGGTTTGTAACCTTAGAGCTGTCCTCGAAGCTCTGGAAAGGTCTGTAGGAGTATAGGTAATAAGACAACTCCTTGCAAGCAAGGATTTTATATATTAGAAGGATTTTATTAATGAATTACTGAAGGATATTTTTACAAATCTAGAACTCCATCAAAACTGGGCAAAGTCCTTTTCAGATGTGAGGTTATTGCCCATAACATATCTTTTCACGGACGCATATTTATGTGAAAATATGACGTTTATGTATGCCCGCCGAATTTTGCAAATATTTCAATATTTTACTAATTGATAACTTAGAAGGAATTATTTCCAGTGAGCTAAAATTTTCCCGCAAAGAATTCTCCGTAAAAATACGCAAGGATTAAAATTTACAAAGCTTAAAAAATAGGGGTCAATTTCTATCCAATTTCCCGTGAAATAGCCAGTAAAATTTCGTCGTACGTAGCAATACATAAATGATTCACTGTGAACTTAAACTAAGCAAAGTATGCTGCGATTAGGTAATAATACTTAAGTATGCTTTTTCACGTAAGTTAAGGAAAATTTACTCTTGAGAATTCTACTTCAATAATTTCTCAAAGTCTCTAAAGAAGTAAGTACAAGTAATAGATTGTTCTACGATTTTCGTATTTGACAGGAACAAAATAAATAAAGTAAAACTCATTTTTCAGATGAAATAATAGAAACTATACTTATACGTGACATATTTTTGCATGTCTGGGTCATCCTAATTTACTTCGTAGAAACAAGAGCTCAACTTTCATAGCACCTTCACCATCCTAGTTAACAACAGATTTTAGTTATTCTCCCGATTGACTCCATTGTAGTGTCTGCACACGCCGCTCATCAATTCCTTCTACGAAGCAGTCACACCTGCGCCTCTTCACGATCACCTCTTCTACAATTCCACCCACAAACATCGTGATTAACGGCGCGCGTGCATAGAAAATAGGAAAAACACGGTCCTTTCTTCTGGTCCCTCTTTATCACGGCTTCTTCATTATGGCCTGTGTATTTTATTCTTCCGAGTGTTCTCACTAACTCCCTTTTTACCTGTCATCGCACGAGATGCGTGCGTCAACCACGGTTCCCACGATCCGAGATCGCGTACACCACGTAACTTTAACGAAACGGCGACATTCTTTTTTCCCGTTGCATACTGAGTGGATGCCCGCGCGTTATGCTCTCTAGATGCATGTCTCACTTATATGTACCGCATTCTTTGATAAGTTCATCGCCAGCTTCCTACTGGGGATGACTATACACATTTGTGTATTTAATTTTTGTTGCATTCATATCGTTTACCAAGGGGAAACATTTTAAACGTTAAAACGACCAGATTCCCGTATTGCCTAAATGCAGATGTATTTGTGGTTGATTATTAGAAGGCTGGCTCTCTCATTACTTCTCTCTGTGGCGATAATTTTAACCATAATAGCAAGTCAAATATTAGTGATCGAATTTAATTTGATATGGCCCAAATTAAAATTAATTTTCTTGTTAGTTATTTAATATCATGTTATTTACGTTTTTTATTTCTGATTGAGATATCTGTAACTGGATTCTTATGATTTGATCCAGAATATTTTCTATCAGAGAACTCCCACATTAGGTCGCGAGTGAATGAAAAAAATTGCTACGTATTTATGAAATATTTATTGAGTCGAAAAATACTTAAGTGTTAATATAAAACCTACATGTAGATTATTATGGATGGCAAAATCATAAATAATTAGCATTATTTATTTGTTGAGAGTTAGTGAATATTGAAAAAATAGCTGGTGGATCGGGAATTAAAACCCAAAGTGCTTTATTATACGATGTGATTCGGAGTAATACATATCTAAGTAAATATATAAAAGAATGAATATGTACAGGAGCAATATGATGAGTTATCGAGAAGTAATAGATTCTTACTGTCTGGTGGTCTAAGCAAGTGTACTAGATGGATCGTAATAAGAGATAATTGAATTAATACGTATGGCCGAGAAGAAAGTGTTGGATATGGCGAAAAATGAGATAAATAAGAAAGATTAAGTGTAAGCACACTCTTAGATAGCAGGAGAATAATATAATTCAAGAAAAACAGATCCCTCGTGAAAAAGAAAAAGATTTTTGTTTGCAAGAAATAAGTTATTTCAATGAAGAATTGTGTAAATTTCATTATTCGTCAATGTGTTTAATATTTCAAAGAGATTTATAGCTTATTTATTTAATACCTTTTATAGAGGATTCATTTTTTACTCCACAAAGGGTTTTGATCAAATTATGCAATTTCAAAACTTAATGCATTATTTTGAAAGATGGTCATCATCCAAAATTATTTGCGATACAATTTATTTCTTTTTCAGTTCCCGTTGATATAATCTAATGAATTCCTAATATTATCTCTCTTGATACTCGAAGAGGTTACAGAGAAAAGTTTTCTTCTGAGGGTAAAAAGAAGTGGAGAGACACCATTTGTTTCTTTTCAAGTCCCGAGACAAATTATTCCTCTGATACCATCTCAGTGTTTAATTATAAAGTCGGTATACAATGGAGGCTAGCACCGCAGGGGAAAGGTCCCATCGATGGCATTTGTGTTTCCCTATGAATAATGGCTCCTTCTTCGGGGTTTGTTGTGCTTCATTAAACAAATGAATAAATAATTTTGTGCCATCCAGTCCGGTCAACGGTTTCTAACGGCCGATTTGTTTATTGTCAAAATAGATTATCCCCGTCACTTAGTGACGCGTTCTCATTTTTATAACAGCTGGGACGTCGTCGCGTGTCTTTCTTGGATCTCGTGTTGGGGCGCCTATGGGAATTGGGTCACAGTTGCAATGAATCGCATTTTTAAGTAAATAATGAAGGGCTGCGATTTAGAGTAATCAGTGTGGGACATTTAATTGTAAGGAAAATCTCGAACGAGCGACCTTACTTGATCTTAATTATGTTTTGCCTCTCGTTAACATATTTTTAGTGACCCAAGGAAAGATCAGATTTTCTTGAAATACTAAGATAAGTTGGCTTACAACGATCTTCTTCAGAGAATACGTGCAGTCGTAACTGATACATAATGCTCGATTCTCGCGATTTCCGGTAATAAAGTGTATGGTAACTTTAATCTTAAATGATTAAAATATTTTTGATTATATAGGATTTAAGAAATCTCCTTAGATTTGGTTTCAGATATCAAAATTCGATATACAGGATGAAAAGTAAAGAGAACATCCTCATTTCAAACTGTTTCCTTAAGATTGAACTGCCAATCACCTGAGGATGTCCAATCTCAGTCTACTATTTGGCATGTTTCGGCGTTTGAATTCAATGCCTTTATGAAATCCTAGTTCCAACAATTTTAGATGTTATTTATAAGTGAAGCCAAATCATGAATAAGTGCTTGCGTTTTATACATTTAAGGATAGGTAAGAAGATTACTTCGTGTCTGAATGAATAAGGCCAATAGAAATCGAGTGAATACCCAAACGATATTCATCTTTCAATACATTGCATGCATGGACATTGATATTCAATCCATTACCCTAATAACGTTATTGCATTTTCTAGATGATATAGTCCTTTGCTTTTGTTTTTGCATTTAAAGTGGGACGCCTCGGAGATTTCTAAGTGCTTTTTCATATTATTCAACTTCTGATTTGAAAATGTCGAAGACTATCCAAACCATTTCTAGAATAGTTCCTTTGGAAACTAGTCCATGCTCATAAGAGATGGAAAGATTTGATTTTACTCATCCAAGGCAAAATATGAGAGCTAGATTGAATACTTTTTCATCAGTCGGAATTTAATTACTTTAAAATAAATCGTCTGGAGTTATATCTGATATCACAATACATCGTAAATACTTTTCTTATTTCTACTGTTTAATATTTTTGTTGATCTGACATAGAAACTGAAGTAGAGAGCTTTCAAACTGGGAAGTAGTGATGTCTACCATATTTCCTTATTACTATGTATGTATTTTATTCGAGTACCATGACACTGGAGACGAAATTTGATTCAATTTATGTCATAAATGTAACGGAGAATGGATAAACAGTCGTACAGTTTATTGTGGTAACTAAAAAATCCTGCAAGAGCGTAATTAACAGCATAGAAATTGTAAAAGCATTATCTCAGCATCAGTGAAATGTTTACAAGGCTTTTCCACCAATTTTCGCGTTCTTATAATCTGATGAGTTTTCTTAAATGATTGAAACTTTGTTCGGTATTAAATATAATGTAATTGCTGCAATACATCTAAGGTGATATAACTCTTGGGAAAGTCTTAGAACTCGTAATAGAAACTGATGATTGAAAGTAAGTTTCGGTAGATGTATTGATCCTGGAGATATTCCTTTAATTAAACGTGTGCGATAATTTCACAGTCTTGAGCTTTCTTCCTATGATTCGAAAGTGGCGCTGCAAGAAGCCCTCATCTCAACGACCGAATAAAATCAGTCTCAAGATTCGCTACCACTAAACTTCAGCCATTTCTTCGTTAGCTTCTTTCTGTTCGCCGGATAGGAATTTTTCCTCATCATGACATCTCATTATTCGGTCTTTTAATTCTCTTGACTCTTCAGACGTCTCGAAACAAATTAATCCCTCCGCGAAGCAACTGTATCGTCGTCTAGGAGCATGACTTGAAGCGACAGAATAATTACGAACCCATTTCAGAGCGGCCTTTATAATGGATTTCTAAGGTGAAGTTGATTGATTTGGAAGTTTTCTACCCAACCGAGGTCAGGGACCTTTTGTAAGCGACGTATTCCCCGAAGGGCAATTATTACGACGATGTCTCGGATAGAAATAAACTCCCTGAGAATTAAGCGTTCCGTCGGTAGTTCGATCGAAAGATTTCCTTGTTTTTTTTTTTTTAAATCGAGGATATTGTGTAAGGTTTTCATTTTTAATATTTTCGGTTTTCTATCTTTCCTGAAAAATGTTTCCGTCCAGGGAAGATTACCTTTCCAATACCTCTCTCACGCTTCTCCGTCGTATTAATTTTGGGATATTAAAATAGCTTCCTGTCCTTGATATCCTAGGAACTTTCGTGTTTTCCCTGAACGGTTTTTGGTCTTATTTTTTGCAGATTTTTTACGATTACGTTTAATAAAAAAATTATTAATAAAAATATTTGTCACTAGAAAATATACTAATTGGGTTGTAATGTGCTGTATACCAAATTGTAAACGATAATTTCTAGATAAGTAACCACTTAATTCACCTCGATACATGAAAACCATTGCTGTATTATATGATAAAGGAACAGAATAATATAGCTTTAATTAAATAAGCGTAAATATTAAGTTATTTAAAGTAATGAGCAAATTTCCTTCGTCATTATATCACGTGGTATCTGTAGGTTGATGCTTATTTTTACAGTAAGGTAGATAATTGATTTCTTAAAGTGAAAAAAGAAATCAAGAGAGTTTTGTAGACGATAGAGCATGTGTTAGAATCTACAATAGCACATCATTTTTGCATTAATTTTATGACTAATTTTTCACTTCCCGAGAAGTCGTCGTTTATGCATATTAAGGCTTATAAGAGGAAAGATTTTGCAGTTGCTCAAGCTTTTTAAAACAGAGTAGGTGAATTTCTATACTATTGGAGTGAAAGAAAAATTCAGCGACTGTTTATTTGGTTCAGAGAACGTCTACTCCGGATTCTTTTATTTATAAATTCTATAACAATATTCATTGTTAGGAAGCAAAAATTTCAACAGTATAAGCGCAATGCTTAAGATATTTAGAACTTCCAAATTTGTAATCTGCATTACTGATTTTAGGCTTTGAGCATAAATTAACGCATGGAATATTTTGCAGAATACTTATGAAAGAAGATAACACTAAGGTAAGTTCTGAAAGAAGGTACTTTCCATTTCAAGAAATTATGAATTATAAGCGTTCAAGCCATAAGACTCTTAGGCTAGATTATATTCGAAAATTCCTATCTATGATTTCTAGTTGCACATTTTGACATATATCTTTTGTGATAGGTTTCATAATTTATTCTATCAGCCTCAAGCTATCGATTAAGCTGGTAATCAATCTAAACTCCTTCGCCAATCACTTTAAATGGAACAAATATTTTATTATATTTAGTTTGGGCGCATATCTAAGGAACTGATTATTAATTAACGAGGAAAGAATATTTCACACAGAGAAGTAATTTTAGAGAGTGTGATAGTGCCCATAATCTACACCATCTGAATTCCGGATGTATATATAATCTGAAAATGTCCTATGTCTTAAAGAGTTTTGAGAAAATTTTTATAAAAGATAACGGAAATTTTACGAAATAGGGGGATGAAATGAATTACTTTTATTCAAAGAATCCCACTGATGACCTCGTTTTGTTTCGGAAAGTTTTTTAGTGAGGCTGACTACTAAAAATTATTGTCTATCTCTTTGATCTCTTTTCTACTGCTGAAAAATAGAATAGTTCTTCGTAGTATTGGATCCACAGAAGAAGAGTTTGATCTCGGAGTTACAAAGAGCGTATGTTACATAGAACTGCTCTATCGCTAAGAGTGACTCCTATTTTGATTGCAGTGATGATCAAATCCCACGTCTGAAAAATCACTTAAGAAAATAATTACAGGAATGAGCTTTCCGAGAAATCCTTGTTCAGCGATTTGCATGATAAAATACATTACATTGTGTTCCCTGCTATCAGCGAACGCGACTTCCGTAATCATACGCCTAAAGGGTTTCTCGAGATCATAGCGAAGACTGATAGTTTCTTTTTCTAATTTTTCAGGACAACATTAAGCGTATGAACATTTTTGTAAATTTGAAGATTGGATTTTTATATGCCCCTTTTTATATGCCCTGCAGCGGCTCGTAGGATATAAAAGAGTATAGTTTTTCCTAGGAAATTTTTAAACTGTGGGCAAAAAACTTTCAGAACTTTAACTTAATGCAGGTATTAGTATTATATTTTAAATTACTTCGACAGCTAAGGCCATTTCGCAAATATGGGCTCCTTATAGGAATCGAAACCGGGACCGCTTTCACTATATTTAAACGTGTTGCCCACTTGGCTATCGGAGAGTTCAATGTAGTGAGAGATTGGAACAAAAGTGATATATGAATGTAATCATGTACATTATCATATGTGCACCGAGTAAAGACTGAGATTAAGAAGAGAAGTTTTCTGCCGACAATGATTTTTCGCTAATCTTCGGAATCTGCTTAGGAATGTTTAATTAAGGAAATGTAAAACAGATAAAGCCTCAATTTATTGTATTTCATCAACGAAGGCGATTCCAAAAAATAACGTTTTCGTAAGCCAGTAGTCAGAGCACAAAACAATGAATACTTTTACAATGTCCTAATCAATCAATTCTATTCCGTTGAATTTTATTCATCAGTCGATCTCCAGCCAACTGAACTGTTCCTCCTTGGCCAGGCAGGATCCCGAAACGTGGAATTCGGTTAGATGTTTGTCTCTCCTAACTTTCTTCGCCCTCACACTTCCATTGGTGTCCAAAGATCGCGTTGTGATTGCTGTGCAAACAGCCACGCGGAACATTAGCACGCGTGTGCACACCCTAAAGCAGGCCTAAGTACACCTCCTCCCCTCTGTTGGCGGCTCTCATAATGAACAACCAAACTCATCCCCCTCACCTCACCCTAACTTCCTTTCTCGCCGCTATCCTCTCGTTGTCGCATCGTCTTACGTCTTTTTTTTGCCTCCGTGACATTCACTCGCTGACCAGAGGACTTTTTTTTACTCCCATGCTTCCAATCTTTATTTCTCCTTTTTATTTATTTAACACTTTCTTTCTCTGCCATATTATGTTTTGCTTCAATATCTGCTCGATAGAAAAGGAATTCGGCTTTCAATGAATAAGAGAGACAGCACTTGGAGAATTCCTGTCTCTTATCTGCTTGATAGATAAATTAATATTTTTAACCCGATTGGTAAAGAAAAATGATGGGTGGAATGATGTTATTCTACTTAGTTTCTGCTTGAAAAAGGATGAAGATAGAAATGTATTCCATTTGGGAAATAAAGTAGATTGCAGCAAACTCGTCATTTTTGGTACACCCTGTGTATAAATTGTATTTTGTATTGTAATGGATATAGGATGGAAAGTCAATCGGATAGTGGAATAGCTGTTTCACTTCTTTCTAAGCATTCCTGGCTTCTCAATCCGAAAATATTTTTCGCTCTCAATCGAACTGTATACCTTCAAATTTATGCAAGTCAATTCTCATAAATATAATTAAGTTAATAAAAACAATAATAATTAAATTAATGAAGATAGTAAATTTTACACCACTTATTATGGCTACAGGTACTTACATCTGCTTAACTAAAGTTTTAATGAGTTTCTTTAAAGGCTGAAGAATTATTATTAAGTTCGCAGAATTCCAATAGGTCATCGACTAACGAAGTTGAAACTTAGCTACAAAAATTATGATTCTAGAATCAGATGATTGTCTAAGTGGTAAATATCTCCGTTTTATTCTAATATTTTTATTCGAAACTAGAGAGGTAATTATCGTACCTTTATTACTTTGCATATCTATTGATAGTGCATAGATATGGATGAATTCCGTTTGCTCACATAAGGATATCCTCCTTTTGAGCATTTTTCCACTTACCGATTTACTAGACCAATTTTTTTAATAAATTTTAAAAATTCAATAAAATCAATCAAAATAACATATTTTGACAAGAAAATTTGCCAAAAAGCAGTAAGAACCCACGTACATACATGAAAATATGTATGCACATAAAGTTTCTACGATCTAATAATTTTTAATCAATAAAATCACTAATAAATGTTATTTAAAATTGGGAAATCTTGGATGTTACAATATTTTCACAATTTCCTGGTTGTAGTTTGGAATCCCGGTATTTAATTTATTTCTTAAATATTATTTGAAATTGTCTTCATATATTTATTCACGTCCTCGTTCGATACAAGGGAAATTCTTGAAGGTATTTCTAATTCTTGGAGAATTTCTAACGGCGATAAGTCATACCTTGTTATTCATTCCATTTCTGTGCTAATTTTCAGCTATTTGTAGCAATCGGTAAATATTATAATGAAACAATCAAAATGAATATCGGCCGAGCTTTACGCCACAATTTCAGAATATTTTTTTTTCGTTCCATACTTCATTTACTTGCTTCGCATTATTTCATATCGTATAATTATTGCAAAATACGTTATGTATGAAGGTCTTTAAGCATTGGAGTTTTAACCAGTTCTGTAAAGGCCTTTGCATCATAGAATTATTTTTGCTTTCCACATAAGATTTTCCGCTTACATTAAATAGCTCAGAAGGGAAGCGTGTTTAGATTGAAATGCATTCATAGATCGTGTAAATTTTCGCTAGTTTTAAATATTATTGGATAATATTAAGCATCCAATATGTTTCCTGAAATTTAAGAATGGTAAATTCCTATGAATCGCCGAAGGGTCTTTCCGAGTGTTAATGTTGCAGATAATCTAAGATAGGTGAATCAAGGAAATCTACTGCTGGGATACCACACACTGCGTTCAGAATCTATTCTCTATAACTTCTAACCTTGGAATAATACTGATTAATCATAATTATTTAACGATCGGTTAGTCTAAATGGATAGAGTAAACTCAATTCTTGACAGGGCAGTTTAGTGGCCCCATTCCTTCCATAATATCCCGCGCATCTCAGAATAAGCGTTTAATCTCAGTTCGGAAGCACTGTAATCATTGAAGATGGCTCGAGCAATTACTCTCCGAATCTTTTCAATTAAAAGTAATGCTGCCGATAAATAATTTCAAGCTATAAATTTCCTTCAGAAATCGGTGCAAAGAATCTCTCATCATGGACACCCTTTTCTCGAACGAAAAAAGTCTCGAGTGATTATTCATAATCATCTTCTCATGCTAATTGCACCTCATCTTCCAAATCACGGACGAAACAAGTGAGCATAATAGGGCGATAATTATTACGCTGACTTTCGAATCGAGCCCCGTTAAAGAACGTTCGAGAAGTTAATCATTGTAGTTGTATTTTGCTGTCGCGATAATCACCTTCAGAGTGTGGAGAAACAGTTAATACGAAGGAGAGAATGTGCAGTTATTGCCAAGTGTCATCGCAGAGGGCTCTAATGAGACGAAACTCCCGTCTGTCGTATATTCATTACTGCTTCTCCAGTGTACTCAGTGGTTATTTCCATTGTCACCTTCCAAAGGCCGTAATTGTTTCCATTCTTTTGGTTTCCTTGGAAGGTTCACTATCCTCCCTTGACACTTCTGTGTCTCAGTTAAGGAATGCCACACCGAGTATTCGTGCTTTTGATACAGCGTATAAGAGATTCTTTTAATTTTGATCAGTTCTCAAGTCAAGACCCCAAGTAGATCACCAAGGGAAAAATTTGCCATATGAAAATTTAAGTGAGAATTGCAGATATGTATGTTTAAAAAAAAGCACGGCGTACTTGTTTTTATGAAATTGCTTAGCATAGAGATTTATTCCTTATTGGTTTTCTTTCCACACCTTTTTTCGTAATGAATGTAAGTAGCCTAATGTCGTCAATCTGGGAATGAACTATATTGTTCAGGTTATTGGTATGAATCAATACCGATACATATACATTTATTAATGCTTACTCGAGAATTTAAAAGGTATCAGTATGTAAATCAAATTGAAATCTAATATTTTATGATCTAAATTTTACTATAAAATTTATAAAATGCAAAGTTATAACGAGGATATTTTTTATTTAATGATATAAATTAGTAAATGTAGTAAGAATTTAGTCATCTTCGAAATTAAATTATTTTTTAAAATTAGCCACCAGCTTAAGTAGTTATTTCCTAATCAGTATAGAAAGTGTTAATGGTAATGATAGTAACAGCGTCTTTATTTTGGACGAATTTGAGACTTAAGTCTCATCTTGTATCGAATCCATCTTCAATGCAATGTAGATCATATAATAAGGTAATAGTAAAAGATAGTTTGAATTCATAATGGAAAGGAAACATTTAGTCGTGGATTAAAAAAGAGATTAAAAATAGAAATAAGAATTAAATAATTTTTAATCCCCTGATATTAATCAGAGTAATGTGAAATAAAACAATATCGTTCCATTGCATCGTTCGGTATATCAGCAATAAGATTTCATTTATTAAGTTTTCGTATTATCTGTATATAATAAAATCTTATTCGAACGTTTTTAATTCAGAGACCCTTGTTCTCTCTTTCTATTTCCAGGTTAAACTCAAACATGAAGTTAAATTTAAGCTAGACTTAAACTGCCCTATGAGGAAACGGTTCGAATTCCTCAGAAAGCAAACTCATCCATTCATTGATAGGAGTATATTCATCCCTGCTCATTTTCAATGTTTCTGTTTTATGCATGTCGTCGATGCACGTGTATAACTCTTTAAATCGTGACATTATACCATTTATATATCACATGTCCAAGTAAGTGGAATGCTTTAGGCATTTCCTAGCGTTTGACCATTTCTAGCGTTTGAAAAACTACTTTTTTATCTTGAGAGTAATTCTCTTTATCTTGATCAACTAACTGTAACAATTGCCATGTCAAAAGTGAGATGTAATTACTGAAATTAATTCATAAAGAAAATCGGGGAATCATCGGTGAATTAATCATACTTAAAGTTTACATCAAAATAAATAAAACGTGTTTACACCTCTCGTCGGGCACACATCTTTGCTCTTTTTCAATAAATACTCAAATTAATTTCTCTTGATATTGGCGCAGAAGCGTCAAAAATGGAATTAGCTAGTGCAGAGATCCAGGCGATGAAAATGTGAGGATTTAGAAACTGAAATTTTAATGCCAAACTGGATAGTCCTCAGGGACAAAATGGTCTACACAATCCTAATTTCTGGTTATTTGGGCATAATAATATGTACTGGCGCTTTTTCACGATGTTTGATGATCACCATTCACAGATTTATATTTAGTCAGTATCAGTGGCGAATCCAGAAACTTGTCATGCAGGGATGGCAGTGCTTACTAAATGGAGGAACGCGATGTAATACCACTACCTTATGAACTCATCCCCTTAAAAGTTTGAAATACTGTTTCGTACTTATAAATGTATTAGATGAATTGTGGAAGAACTTCACAATCTGATTTTCATTCAAACTGCTGGTCAGATGCATATTTCTATTACTAAAAAGGCGTCATGAGGGGCAACAGCGCCATAGGCCTTCGCTTATGTTCAGTATTAAGGAGATTGATCTTAGGAAGGAGACTCAGAAAGGATGTTATCATCTCTTAGGAATATTTTTCGCAATCTGCCCGTTCTCCTTTATCCTATCTTAACGAAAGAATATCTAAACTGAGGCAATTTGTCGAGTTGTGAATAAGAGAATTTACCCTCAGTGCTTATAGTTTGAATGGATTGCGACAAAGCCAACTATGTTTACCTCGTTTCGGATACTTATCGTAACGAAAAGATGTTAATTTAAACAATCTTTCGCGCATGACAGATTTATGGTGGTCAATGATGTCCTAAATCTCGCAATTTGAACCGGGAAGCCCGCCATTGTTGAAAATAGTTGAAAATATTTCAAATGCCGTATGAAGAGCCAAATAACCTCAGCCCGTAAAATTAACGTTCGCGTTTCCTCACAGTTGTTGAATTAACGAATTATACGATCGCTGATGCTGACCAAAGTCGTAAAAACCCATGCTTGCTCGACACTTTCACAATGACAATGGTTCTCATTTCTCCCGCATTCCTCAAAACGGCGTAATTCGTGACATGATTCCGGCGATAATTATACGAGTTAATATTCGGTCGGTCCAACCAGTACGAGGCTGATTGAGTCAACCTCCTCAATCCAGCGAGATTTAAGTGTCGTGTGAAAGGCAAGCAATCCGGAGTCCACCTGTGAAGGTGTTTTCATACTTTTTTCGTGTAAGTGGGTGTCCAAACATGCCGCGTCAACAATGTCACCCAAAAGGGGTTTCTCAGTTGACTATGGGTGGAAGTCCTTCCAAAGACCAATACCAACGCCTTCCCGACGCTCACTCCTCCACGCGGACGATGGTCGAAAACAAGAGACAGCCATGACACTTGTTTGCGTCGCGTTCAAATCTCTTCCTTTCTACCCGCCATGATTTAACACCTTGCCCAAAGAAGACAGGTGGAGTCGCGTGCTTTTCCCTGAGTGTGTGCGCTGGGGTGGAATGTGATCGGGCATTCGAAGGAGGTGCTGATAAATAGACTGCTGAAATGAGAGTGGAGGCTTTCGGAGTGATTGTTTTTCCTCCGTGTATATTTCAGCTATGTTAAAAGCCTTCGATCCTTTCTGACAAAGATTATCAAGAGTCTAATATAGTTTCTTTGGAAGTAATTTCATTATGACATTTCTGCATTTAATTCAGACTATGAAATTTAAAGCACTATCTTGATTTTATTGGTCTGTAAATTGAAATTTTTGTGGGTATTACTATCTTCTATACTGCCTTTTCTATATTCTGTGAATTATTATTAAGAAGTTGAGACCTAGAGAAGATCTTTATACTTGAGCACCTATACTTATCAAGCCACTTTTAGCGCGTGGCAGTGGGTGCACACTCTATTCAAAGTTTATGGATATTGGTGAACAGTTAACTTTCATAAGTTTTATTTGATAAATGGACGGCAAGGAAAGCAATCTTAGTCCGCACTTATCTCCCAAAAGTCTGTCCTTTTGTTTTCCCTGAGGACTCCCTATATACCCAAATGCTTATTTACTAATTTGAATTTGACAAGCAATCTCCGACATTTTGGTATTAACCATGTTCATAGAACGTGCAACTGAATAATATAGACGGAGCTAATGTTAATTGAAATTTCAGCGCATATTTAGAAAAATAGGACGTCGAACGAAAAGGTGCCTTTGCCTCTCATACAGAGTATAGTTAAGGGAGTGATCTTAATACGGGTCTCGTGGAGTTCATCTGTATAATTCGTTTCTATTACAACGGGATGGCCAACCAGTCCATTTTGATCTATCGATCGATTTTTCTGTTGATTTTTGCTTGATGTCATTATTGTGTATTTTCGTTCCCTAAATATCTCTTATGAGTAGATATCTCTTTTTTCTTCAGCTACGTTTACTTATAGTATTTCAGCTGATTCAAACCTCAAATTGAAAGATATGAGATAGAAATCCTAAAATAATTATATCAGTTCTTCATCATTGTGTTAGTCCATCATCAGAGGTTTTGCCCAAGGTAATGGGCAGGCATAGAAAACAATTGAATTCACACCATATCTAAGAAACATTTATTCTGTTCGATTTATAGATTTAATGTGTTTCTGAATATGTTATTTGATTCGTTTGAACTCTTAAAAATGTACACCTCCGTACATTTTCAGAATTATCTTACTCTTAGTGATCTTCCTAAATCTTTTGTTAAGTTAGACTTTTATTTCAAGGCATGTTAGGAATCAAGAGAGACGATTTTTCTTTTTCTCCCGTGTGGATGGCAGTTTAAAAGTATCTCGCTCGCATGAAAAGGATGGGTAGTCCTGTATTATAACGACCTCGTAATTAGCAATTGAATGTAGATATATTTTATAGAATATCTCCGTCTGTGGAAATCATTATGTGCGGAGTTATTACTATCATAAAGCCAAACCAGATAAAAACATTTTGACGTTGGTATTTGGAACGATAATTTCCCTCGTTACGATCCGATTGAGGAGAACAAAAGGCGATAAAACATCGAAAGCATGTCGTTAGGTAAATAAATACCCTTACGAAGCTATGTGCTCCAGCAAGTTCTAAAATGGCACTTCCTATATAGTATCTTTCTCCCGCTATCGCGCTCCGTGACACGTTCCCTATTTAATACTTTCTCCATAGCTGATGCTTCCGCCATTAAAATTCCTACAGCGCATTGAATAACTGGAAATCTTATTATTATCGGGGAGATATATCACGGCGATGACGGAATTTGACTTTTGCTCCGACTGATAATTGGAGGAACAGTCGCAGCGTTTATTATTCCTCGATCGAGATTTACGACAGCGTTTAACGAAATGCATTTCTCGATGGATCAGGGGTAAACTTACGAGCAATTAGCCAGTCCGTTATGAATCATTCAGAGGAGGTGACGGGTAAATTAACCTCATTAATGCCTCCGGAGAGTATGCCGGGAGAGAGTTCAATTCCCCGGCGCAGAAAAAAATGTTGCGGACGTCAAAGCATTCGCCAGACGACAGTCAGGAAGAGTGTGTTGGCAACGTTCTAATCTTTTAAGAGAAACCCGTTCCCGAAGCAATAAATACCATCCTGCGTGGGTCGAGTGCAGCATTAGGGTTGCTGTTTCTGAATTACTCCCGTCGCTAAATCAACCTTTTAAAAGTAACCGTAGAATTGCTGAATTAAGTTGGAAGTCGCCGCAATTTATTTTCACGCCGCTGTGCTTTACCGCCAGTGATTAACATTAGGAAAGGAGTGACCGGAAAAGAAAATAAATCGTATCTCTAATGTCATGGTACGAAGTTTTATAAAATAGTAGAAGGATAGAAAAAAAGAAACATTTTATAAAAACGAAAGATCTTATTAGACAAATAATGAAGCCAAAGACTTCTAAATTCTAATAAATTAGAATCATTGAGTTTTAACTAGTAGAGGCCTATGTTGGTGAAGAGATCGACTTCAATGATTATTTGTTCTGTTAGGTCTGTTAGTCCACTAAATTCATTAACCTCACATTGCTAATATCAGTATTTACTTCAACAAAAAATAGTGGTCTCCACTAGCATAAATGGTATTAGTGAATGGTTGATAATTTTGCAACTATCAAAATATTCCGATCTATTTCCTGTCATATTAACTACATAAACGCAGGTTGGCCGATTGATCAGTATCTGAAAATATACTTTCAAGAATTGCTTGCTACTTTCCTATTGCAGAATTCAGCGTAGTTTTATTTGACCACTTTTGAAATTTCATTTCTCCGGAAACAACGAAGAAATTGAATAAATACAAACAGGGTATAAATCAAATTGTATAATAAGGGAAATTATTTCCAGAGGTAACCTCAAGCAGTTTAAGTTAATGTTGGAAACATGTTCCGCATCTATTATTGTGAAGTGTATGAAAAAATGTAGCCTATGGAAGTAACATATTCACGGCTTGATAGAGAACAGTTGGATAGCAGTATTTGCCAGTTATTTCAAAAAAGGGGGAATTGTGGAAATTTCCAACCTTTAATAGGCCTTTATTCGTTCTAAAATATGATAGTTTCATTAAAAAATGGCGTAGAAAGAACCGTGATCAGCATGGCATTATATTTGCGAAATTTAAAAAATATGAGAATAAATTACAGAGGAACGTACTTTAAAGGACAGCTTTTTTTGTAGCGTCGCGAAATTTTTCAGGAGATATAAAAATGTTCGTTTTATCGTACGTCTCAAAGGGGCGAGGCAATTGAGATAAAATTGCGTCGCCCTTGTTAAGCCGGGAGATCAGTCGTTAAAAAAAAATCGGCACCGTTATTCGCGACGTTGGCGGGGACGTCATTTCGGTACTTAGATGCCGATGTACTTAATAATGATTCCGTTATAATCGGGTTTGTTGTGTCAAGGAAGGACAGGATTAGCAGTTTTAGGACATGGATGGAATGAAGTTGAGAAACAATTATGTCATTTCTCCCGTTAGCCTATTAAGTAAGCGGTCATTGCTGACTTACGTAATCTTTTGTCCATAGCAGTTATTAAATCTATCGTTCATCGACCTTCTCTCTCTGCTGTCTTCGATCTCCTTCCGGATTTTTAGAAAGATTATTAAATAAATTAGTGAAAATAATTGTAACCCATCCATAGCGTATCAATGTTCAGTTGAATTAGCAACCTAAGGCTTCTAATACTGGGACCTATGTGTATGAAATGAAGGTATTTTGGCCGGAACTAGGGCACAATATATATATATATATATATATATATATATATATATATATATATATATATATATATATATGTATATATATATATATATATATGTATATATATATATATATATTCCCGTTTCATCCCGTAATTTCATCTGTTTTAAGTTTTCTTAATCATTGATACGGATCGAGGGATGACATCTATATCAAGGTTTATATTATAAGTATATTTTCGTTTACACTGTAAACCTCTACTACATCACTGTATTCATAATTTATTTCTGTAATAAGCAATACAAAAAAAATAAGCTTCAATTAGAGTTTTTTATGTTTTCATCTTCCTTGCATGTGCATCTCTCTTACTAATCTCCCTCGTACATTCGTGAAATCGCAAATCGTCTTTGCTTTCCATCAAATGACGATAATGAGCTCTTTAATGTAACATTCTCTCATTGCTGCATAATTTCAACCGCTGTTTTCTTCATAAATCCTCTCAATACTCGTGCACACGCACGCGTAGGAACGCGCACACGCATGCGGAACACAGCACATGCCGCTCTAAGGAAGGGACTATGTGCGCGTAACGGATAAAGATTGAGAAGGTGAAGGGAACAGGAAGTCCCTTATTTGTTACAATTAAGGTAGCGAGAAGGGGTGAGGCCCGGGAGAAAAAAGCAGTAATGATTATAATGAGGCACGAAAAGAAAGGAAGTAAATTTCCCCATCCTCTCTTATTTATCCTAGCTCATTTCAGTATGCATCCTTGGATCGTTAGGGAATGGAGGATTATGGGGGAAATATAACAATGCGGGTGGGAGGGGAACTACTTTGCGTGGTCACTGCTTAGTTTAATGGATGTCAACCCGCAAACTAATGCCCATCTTCCTGTTTCCCAATATTGTGTTGGTTTCACTTAATTTACGACCGTGCGCGGAAAGGAGCGGCAAATTGTTTTCTGGAACGACGTAATTGAACGTAACAATTGGACGTTTTCTGGGGAATTGTTTCTTCGTGGCGGGACTCATTAAGATACAAATTACAATTATGCGAGCAGAACGTCTTGGATTCGGTATTTAAGCGTCCGGACGTACTTTCGTGTTTGAAATGTGACGAACAAGCGAAGGGACATAGACTTGGGTGCAACGTTGTGAATGGTATAAGAGATTAACATCGCTGATAATAATCTGGTTTAACTCGCTCGAGGTTAGTTTTTATATCGACGGCTCTTTCATGGCTTGTTGAGTTCTTGGATTTGTTAGTATAATGAGACTACTGTGGAATAGAAGTGTGAGATATAATCTTCGCTTGCACGTGGCTGCTTAATGTGTAAAGAATTAACGCTATTCAGGTGATAATCACATGTAACCTATTAACTAATAGTACCAAATTCTGATTCGTGTCACAAAGCATCAAGGAATTTTGGGAAATTATGATGGTTGTTACATAATTTTCATGCAATACTCATTTTTAAGTCGAGTATTCTCCATAGAATTTATTTCTCTATTGAAAAATATGTAGCATAGATAAAATGAAGAAACTTCAAATATAATTAATGGCAAATTATGATTTTTTCCTACGTTTCTAATTACATGATTAACAAAATTTAATTTAATAATATGTATTGATATTGGTTCTCAAGTGAAAAATTGTTGCCACGAGACTGAGATTCGAACTCAAGTCCCCATTTTTCCGGGAAGCTATTCTGATCACTCCGAATCTGTTCCATACTGTGAATGGGATGCTTTGTCAGAACGCCTGCTCAGGGGGACTTGGGTTCGATACCATGTCGATAGTTTTTCACATCTATTTCTCCGTGGGTTTTTCAGTCGCACTGCTAAAGTGCGAAGATTAAAACGTTCCTCTCATCCTTGATATTTATGCTATTTGATTATGCATTCATTAACTTTCTTCAAAATTACAAATATTATTGTAAAATTATATTTTGACATTTTGTCTGTCCTCGGAAAAAACTCCGTAGATCTTTCATTAAAAACATTACCTCTTATTTTGTATACATAATCTTCATTATCCCTTCGTCGAATATTCCTGTAATGCGAGATAAAATGATCAAAGGGTGTTTGAATAAAATTCCTTCATTTCCATATGTATATTTTACTTTATTTTATGATTACTGATGTTTAATCTGATCATTTTCAAAACCAACAAAACCTTGTCATTAGGTTTTGCCTCCTTTATGAGTGAAACCGTATTTAAGAATCCTTACCATAAGTATTAGCTTAAGAAAAATTATTTCTTGCAGTAATATCTGAGAATTTAAAAGCGTTCCCCATACAGTATTTTTGGTAAAGAATATCAGCGTGAATAAGTTTAGCACATATTTTTGGAGGGAATTTCTGCGAAATGACTCTCTGCAAAGAATATTTAGAAATTCGTTAGGAATTAAAAACTTAAATTATATTATGAGAAATCGAACCTGCCAAAAAAGTAACTCTCTAGAAAGTTGTGAAAAGAAATGTGGTCCTCTGTAGGTGGAGGGTGTACTTATGAATTTTTTACCTTTTGACTGTAAAATTCACGCTCAAATAAAAATTCCGCTTAAATTAACGTACGAGTACATATATTTACTTGTCCCTTAAATCAGCCTCTTTGTTGGGAACTTCCACTTATATGGAAGCGGTCAATAGGTTCGATTTTATATGTTGTAAAGTCATATGCAAGCGTTTTACGTTCCGCTATAGGATCCAAAAAAGAGAATGTTTTCTGCGACCTCCGATGTGGCAAATCAGCGGGGCTAATGGCACGTCGAAGTCATAAAATGATGAGCAAATGTGTCCAGGTAACTGGACGCGGAGGATAGCGGGAAACAACCCTTGGAAGCGTCGAAAATAGGATTGTCGCCCGAAGAGGTTAACGATCGCTGCATACTGCGAATGTCGAAGAATCAGAGCTAGAGAATTTCTTTCACTTTGACCACTCCTGCGCGCCGCGGCTACATCCGGGTGCTGTTTTTGGTAGGTGTCGTCGGATCCACAGCCGTGAGGCAACTGGGATGGGTGATTCTTGGAAATGGCCATACCGTGCCAACACACGTACCGGGTGTGGCCCCCCGAACAAATGACGGTCACAAGTCATAAGAAATGATCCAAAGATTTTTTCGGCCTTGATTCCGCTTACCCAAAATCTGCAATTTCGCTGCCTCTGCAGATTCTGCCTTTGAATTTGCAGAAGCTTTGAGGTCGGCCAAAATTTGAAGATAATAGGAAAGTGCGCTTCACACGAAAACTTATTCGGATGTTACAGATGGTTGATCGAGATACTGTCATTCCTTATCTATATCCGAAGATTTGTTCAGTCGTTTAGAGTTTTTTAAAGAGTAAGATATGTAAAAGCTTCTCTTAGATGTTCTTGAAGACAGTCATATGCCTCGTTGGCTCACTCTTTACGTAAATTGATTCACTGCTGAAATAGTCCTACTTGGTGCTGAGAATATCTTCTACTTGCTCCATAAGTTGTTTTGATTATGAATCAAAAGGATGAATTTGAATAGCCAATTCATTTAAATCACTATTAATAAAGGCAGTTTGCTATAATTATACATTTTAAGTGAAGAATAAGTCATAGAGTCAAATCAAAATTATATTCCGCAACTGAAATCAAACTTAGTTTGAACATGTAGATGTTGAATGTCTTGTGGGACGCATCTACCCTGGCTATCGTATTATTAGAATGTTAGATTTGATACTTAGTATTGAATTTGGACGATAAATAAAACTCTGTAAGATTCAAATGAGTATTGTATGGAACTAATAAGGAATCCTTTCAGGGTAATACTTCGGGAGAGATAAAATTGCGAAATATAATATTGGCAGTTGAGTCTCACAAAAAATTATTTCTTTAATTAATCTCATTTCCTTGGTAACACAGTCGAATTTTTGGAAGAACACATTTTCACTGAATGACCAAGTTCTAGTGAGGAAGTAGATCAAATAAAATTAGATAACAATACTAAAAGTAGAATCAGATTAGTTTTATGCTAGGTATTGAGGCTAGATGAGTATTACTATTGATTTTACGAATATTAATGGTTACATGTTTGAAATGGAAGCCTAAAATACTAGTTATATCCAAGAGCCGTTTATAATTGCAGATTTAATGTTGCTGTTGATATGCATAGATGGAGTTAATGCTCGGTATTAATTTCGTTTGTCGCATTTGTAGTTGGGACGCGTATGAATTGTACGCGGCGCAATAAAAATCTCATTCCTCAGCAGCAGTACATGGGCTGCAAATAAATTTCGGCTTTCTTTATGGTTCCAATGTGCCACTCCTGCAGCTATGATGGATGGTCTCATACTCTAAGATTGGACGATTCGATATCGGCGAAAGAATCACTCGTGAAATTCAATTAAGGATGACCGAATCACTTATTTACCTATTAGAATTTATAATAAATTATTAATCCAAAATTAATTTGAGTTTCATTCCATTTAAATAATGTCTTCAAGATAGCGGAAGATTTGCTAAAGAACTAGCTTACAAAGTATTGCAAATTCCATAGTTTGGGATCCATATCGTAGTACTCAAACTTAAGATATTTGGAATATCGAAGAAAGATTGCCAAATTCGTATTACAGCATTTTAAATATTGCCAATGAAATGATCAGAGACCGATTCGGTAATCGTTTAAATCAAATAAGGATAGTGACAGGTTATCCATTTACAGATGAACCGACCTAAAGTAGATCCAAGAAAAGTTAAAAAGTCCAAAATTTTTAGGAAAATGATGAAAATGGTAAATTTAAGATTTATCTTGATCAGCTTACTAGTGACGTAGAGAAGTTATCCTTCGATTGAAAAATGGTAAAAAATGAAATTAGTGAATGGAATCCCTTACAAAGAACACCAAAGATATAAATACGAAGGATTGAGAGATCCACTAAATAGATCTGTATCTACTTCGGAAAGATTTTCAAGTTTTGTCTATCGTTTATAGTAAATTCTTCGATTTTAATTATATTTTTTATCTTTTTACAATTTGTTTTCATACGTTTTGAAGTTGACGTCGGACAAATGGAACATTTAGGTAATTCATAATACAGATAATAATAACGACAGATATTTTTCCTAAACTTTTGATTTAAATATAATATCTAATTCTTATCGTTAAATTATCTGAGGCATTTGACTAAATTTCTCATCACTTTATAGCACCGCCATGACTTATTCTGAATTCGATCATCTCTACAATAAATTTTCCTTTTTATACATTTAATGTGGGAATACCATGATTTTCCGCCGTACTTTTTCGTAGCGTACCTCGGGTATCTCTCAATGTTTATTCCTCAGTCCTCGTTAAGTTTATCTGTGCCTCAGTACCATTAAATCCTAAAATAATTCTAATACTATCCGAGTTTTTGATGAATGACTTGTCAGGATGACTTTGTACAATTAACTTATTCTTTCGGGCGAAATTTCTAATTTTCTTCACAATCGAGTTTACCTCGAAATAATATATAATATATTCTAATATATAAATAATGTCTAATATATAATTCTAATATATAATAATCTATAAATATCAATAATAATATATTCTGTAATAAAAATACGTTGGCATTCTGTGTATTCCATCTCTGAATCCATTTTGCAGGGCATATTTAATATTGCAGCATTTGTGTACCTGAAGGAGAAATAGATTATATTATCAAACGAGCATTAAAAATTTCCCCTTTCAATTGTAGCAGGAAAATTTAAAATAAATACAATATGTAGAATATATCACAATATTTATCTTAGTTGCATAAAATACATCATTTCCAATTCAACTTACCAATAAAAATAAGTATGAATTGTATGAATAAAATTATGTCCTTTTAATGTACACCGTTCAGCTTTTAGTTGCGAAGTAACATCAATATTACTCACGCAAATGTTCCTATAAAATTTCTCGAAATAAATTCGCTAATCTGAAGAGGGAATCATAGAACATATTCAAATGAGTTATTGAAGATCGTTTAAGAGTCAATTCTCTCCGTCCCTACAGACAGAATGTCACAGACATTAATTTATCGATGGAATTGTCGGAATTACCCATTCGCGTCATTGGTACATGACATTCCTGGACGTATATATCGGCGTGCTGCGTCACACTAATGTCATGTCCTCTGGAATATTTTAATTCTGAAGAGGAAATGACAACTGAAGAGACTTTCCTCTATGTTTTCTGCCGTCAAACTCTCCTTTGTTCGCCAATTAAATCTGAGAGAGATCCAACTTAAATGTCACCTAATATTCCGAATATTTTCCTTTTGGGTACAAAAGCTAAATTCATCGCAGAAGACTTGAGATAAATTTTAGATTTAATTTCTCCAATATGAACTTCGGAGGGATTTCATTGTGCGATATTTCGTACAATACGGAAGAACAAGAAATAAAAATTAAGAACTTGCCATTTTACTGCAGTTTGCCTCTTTTATTATTTTGGATGAATATCTTTTGGTATTAAATACTACCTGATACTATTAAATACATATTACAGTTGTATTTTCCGCCATGGATAAAAGCTATTTCCTTATTCAGGCGTAAGGTTATATAAAGTTGATTCCTCGTGGATAAAAGAGATCAGATGATTAAGCTAATATTTTAAAAATTCCTCATTCTCAGGGAAATTTTTCTTAAATCCATTCAGCTGTTAGTTAAGGGATGATATCCGGTGACTACCAAATACGCTGATATCCTTAGAGTAGTTTTTCATAATAATGAAAGGAGAAGAAGAAGTTTGGTATAGAACTCCCGTTAATCGACTTTTCCATTATGGCTGTCAAGGTTTGCTCAGATAAAAACGAGAGAACTATATTCTGAAATTGAAACTGGAGGATATTCCAATATGTTTACCAAAGTCTCAACTGATAGTTCCAATGACATCTTATTAATATTTATTTCAATTACAAACCATGAACTGTTAGCATTTCATATATTACCAATTTCTCCAATTAGAGTCACCTTAAAATACTTAATATAGTTTATATAAGCGAATATAATGGAAATGAAGTTTTTTTCTACAAAATCTTGACAACGAAACAAGATTAATTCAAGAAATTGACCCTCAAGTAAAATGTGGTCGTCGTAATTTCAAATGAGTTAATACGTGATTCAAAGTACAATATCTATGAGTGCAATATTTTATTCCAAAACTAAAGGGCCTCAGAGAAGTGCATATCGAGAGAAGGATCACATGGACATTTCCTTGGCAGTAGCAGCGTAAAGATAATGTTTAGCCCGTGCTACGGAAGGATCACAACAGAAAAGAAATAGATGCGAGGTCAAATCGATTTCCACGAAAGATACGTGATAATAATACGTTGAAGGTATTTAAATTGATGTTCACTTCTTTATCAGAAATTGTCTTGCCAGATAGCTATGGAAATCAGACCGTCAAATTGACTTTCAAATTGGTCAACTTTATTGGTAGCAACTCGAGCATTGATTGTCTAAGAAAAGTATTTATTTCTTAGTTCTTAGTTACGTAGAGGATAGGGTATGTGACTGGCTATAGGAAAAAGTACCAAAACTCACTTTTTACGAATCACTAGTTGTTATGCTTTGTAACTCGTCTCCATTTCAGTGTTAAACACAGCTTCCCACTACCTTTTTTTAGCTTGTAATGTCTGTATATTTTCGCAGGTTTTTTCACACTTCATTTTTGGTGTTTTCCCGACGCAGATATTTTTCTAACAAAATACCTTATGTGATTTTTACATCCATTCCTAATTTTTTCAACTTTTTTCTATTTACACTTATATTACCATTTTTATCAATATCACTGACAGAAGGTTTAAGAGACTCCTTAGTCTCAATCTTGCCTAAATAAAGACCTGTAACCCTTGTATTGTGGTGCAGTACAGGATTTCTCCACAGATATTTTTGCGTTACTTAATTTTAATTACTACCATGTAAGACCTTTACTCTGTATCTTTCATGATTTTACCCTACAGTTAAATAAATTCCTTTTGTTTATTTTTTAAAGTTTGATTTCATGTTTCGCAATTCACTTCATATTATATAAAAATGTGTTTTATAAGATTAAATGACTGAATATTTAATATTCTCCAGTGAAATTTTGTGGAACATTGTACTTCGCCTCATATATACCTCTGTGCGTAACCTGTGGACAAAATTTAGATATTTCTTGTGGAACATTCAAATTTTAGTAAGGAGATTTATATTTGTACAGTGAAGTATGTATCATACATTATGATAGAGCAAATAGTGTTAAAATCTTTAGAAATCTGCGGAAGTCAATGGACTAAAATCTTTTCAGTGTATCCTTTACGTCACAGACTCACTTCTTTATTTGATTTCGGATGAAGGGATGGAATTCATTCAAGACGATGGATTCATAGGTTTCGAAATTGTCGTAAAGCAGCGTGTACACTGAGCCCCTGTCGAAATTAATCTTATAAAGGCTGCACAGACGTGCTCAGAATCAGCCCTTAAAACTCGACGTGTTTACTGCCTTAGATTAGAGATGTGCGAATATTCCAAACTTCGAGTCGTATGATTCTTTAGTTTATTCAAAATTACGAACCGAATCGACATCTTCAAAATTCGAATGAATTCAAGTCGAAGAAATAATCGAATAAAAATTTAAGTGGTGAAAAATTATGTTTTCATTACTCTCTTTTTATTTTTCAATTTTCTAATTGATATTTAAATGGCAGATTTTATATAATTATTATGTATTATGTATGTATCCAACCAAAAATTATTTTCTAATCAAGATAGCTATTATTATGAATTATGTCCGATTAAAAATATCGCCTTGTCATAAAATTTCATTGCAAATCAAACGGATGACGGCAATAAGTGGGATACGAAGAAAAAAGCAATTTCCAGTTTGGGATATTTACGAGAACCAAACGGATTCCTGGTCTTAATATTTGGTCAGTTCGATTCGAAGCGCGATTCGCACATCAATACCATAGATAACTGTAGAATTAATACCTCAGTATCTTGAATATCTATTCTATAACAGATATTCAAGATATTATAATGACTATGTGGAGTTTGATCTATAGGAACTCACTATTGATTTGAATTGTAGCCGGGAATGTTTATTAGACTTGAAATAGAAATAGAAAATTATCAGTTGGAATAGTTCAGTAGAGTCTATAGAGAATGAAGTTTAGTGTAGTGTAGATGCCAAACTTGAAATTGTATTAAATATGTTAAATTTCAATCCGTGTATTACCAACGTGCATCTTAATTACGAATACGAAAACAGTGCCGTATCGATGGGTGAAGCGACAAGGGAAAAAGCAGCAACAGCTCAAAAGATGAATATCGTAAGGACGCGAAAATGATTGCTTAAGTTTCCTTATTAATGAATTTAAATAAGAAATTGCAGACTAATTCCTGTCGCTATCGAGAGATTAAATGTTATGGAATATAATAGGAAAGACGTGAAATTTTTCTTCAGGTGGTATAATACCTCGGTATTTCTCTATGCATCAACAGGACTTATTTCGATGTCATCAGTAATTATATATATTAAAATATTTTCATATGTGTGCCGCAAAAAACACGCATCCCCAAGGGAAAGTGAAAGAGTTCCAGTTGACGTTGATTTGAATTACTTGAGGGAAATAGATGTAAAATAGAGAAGATGTACTCAATCTATAAGCACGTCGCGTATGACCCTTGCGGATTTGGTCGTCTCCCCTGGCAACATGTCGTTACGGTGTATCTCGTGCACGCGTGCGTGCGTGTCCTTGCTTCCGTCGTCCCTGAACCTCGCAATGCTCGGTAAAACCAACACGTAGCGACGGTGGTGCCATCTCTTAGGCCCGCTCATCAGGAAATCGTTGCGGGCCAGATGGGCTCGGCGCCAAAAAAAATAATGAATAGATAAAAAAAAGGGCCGATTACTCACTCGCGGTAATTTTTCATATCCCTTCCTCAAGGTCTTAAAAAAGTTTGACTGCGTACACGTCACAATCTATTGGCGGTGTTTTTTGTTCTTATGCGTCAGGAATGGTTTGTTTTCCAAGGTTATTAAGGAGCCTCGATTTATCCGGTGTTTTAGCCTCTGCTGTAAATTTCTGCAAATTAATGATAACCTGACGGCGGAGTCCTATCTCCAGGAGTCATTTCTCAGACTTACTAAATCATTTGTTTCGTCTCGAATTATTTATTCGCCGGCATCGGGTTATTATTTTCAAAATCGAATTAAGAGTTTTCGGTGTCTTTTTTTACTCTCAAATCTAATTATGCATCGCTTTATTCATCGGTGCGAATTCGCGCACGTTTTCGATTGCCTCCTTTGGGAGATATCCCCTTATATGGTTTCATAAGTTTTAATTCGGGTTATAATATCGCCTTTAATTAAGTTACATTGGAAGATATTTAGTGACGCTTCTTTCTTTTGGAAGATGTTTACAGCTTTGGGAGACCTGAGTTCAACAGCTTCATGAGGTCTTCAGCTAGAAGAAAAATACTCTCGAACCTTCATTTCCGTAAAATCAGCTATGTGGAATTGTAACTTCTCTTGAAGTTATTCATCTTGAAGAAAGAGTGACTTCGATGCTTGAAGTCAACTCTTTGACGGAACTAGTCGCACTAAGAATTCTATCGTATTACTCGAAGTCTTTATTCAAAATGTGTATTTCCGACTCTAGAATTTTAAAATATCCTTAAAAAACGAAAATTATAAACCAAATGTACGGCAAACTCATTTTCATGGAGTAAAAACAATAAAGTACAGGGAAAATATGTTACAACTATGTTTCATTAAGTATGCACGAACTATGTTTATGAAAATTTTCAGTACAGTATAACATGTGAAAGTAGCAGGTTTATTTATAACCACTATAGTTTTTTCTAAAAGCATGCTTTCTCCAAAGTAAAAAAAATGGATTTTGGAATCTGGAAGATTGTTTTAGTGATCCTTTCTTGTTTACATCGTGGTACTTCTTCCGCATGTTAACCATACCATTTTAGTTTTGTGATCTTTGTTCGTCGACAGATAAGTAAAAAAAACTTTCGCATTTCATTATTAGGAAACTTTAAATATTTAGGAGCGATTGTATTCCCAAATTAAATCGAAAACTATTTTATGCGTATCGCGTGACGGAAAGTTGTATTTCAACGCTCAAAGTTTAAGTGTCCCTAATAAAAGTAAATATATTCTCCGTTTGAATCCCGAATGGTATTCATTTTGCCACTCTTTGTGCTCATGATATATTTATTTCTGCGTCTGTTCTTTCATTTCCGCTAAGGTCGTTTCCGTCGTTGAAATAATTAAATCCCAAATTCACGGCGGAAGACATGCGTCTGACGTAATTCATGACCAACCCGAATCTCAAAACTTTCGTGAATATAATGCGGTGGCTGCGTTCGTAAGGCATACGAGAATATATTCCTTTGATTTACTGCGCTGAAAGTTAGAATTCGGGAAATATTGAAACGTGCTTTGGGTTCTTCGCTTGGTCTCCTCCGTCTGTTGGCATTGTTTGAGGCGATATGCGTATAAAGTACGATTGAATGTATACTAAGTGTAACTCAAGGCTTTGGTGTAATGAATCACTATCAGAATTCATCCATTCATGAAAATGAAGAATAGATTTTGAAACATTTTTGTATTTTGAACTATACTCTAGTTAAAGTGGGTATATTATGGTTTAAATATTTGCTTTAATTTTACATCAAGCATTACTTTCAATCAATAAAAAACAAGTATGATCAATATGCAACTATGCTCATATATAATCAATTCTAAATGGAGTCAAATTGAAACAATTTCCACTTATTTCCAAATTTAGAAGCAACGTGTCTAGGAAAGCCAATACGGCGGCGTGGGAGTCACCCAATGGGAATACCGCCGCCCAATCTTTTACAATAGTGATATAAGCTCTATTATTTTATATTATTTCTACGTTGCCATTAAAAAAGAATGAAAATCTTAGCTCCTAATATTCAGAGTAATATAGCGATTCATTAATGCATCAAGTTCTTCACTGCTTAATACAGCATCAAGAGGTGTAAAATTCCTGTTGAACTGAATACGAATCCTGTTTCTTATGAACACATCACAAAGTGCTCTAGAAAGAGGGGTTTTTATAGTCTAAAAATTTCAATATGTAACCTTTTTATTTTCTATATATTATTTTCCACGTATATAAATATTAGGAAATCGATTTTGAAGCATATAAGCATCAACGAATTATTTTTCAAAATTTTCTTAAAATGAAAATATCACTTCACATATTTAATTAGTCTTTCTTTAATCAAATTAATTGTTTATCTAATGTTTCTCTTTATATTCTGGTTGGGTCTCTCAGATTTGTTTACCGCACCCGCTGTGAAGGAAATAAGTTATAATTAAGACTACCTTAAAGGGTATTTTAACCTTCAAACTCAATGCAAATTAGATAGAAAATCTCCAACAAAGGAACACATTCTATTTGAGCAAACCAAAAACAAGCTCCTCTTGAATTTTAATCTTTTTTTTTTCGGCGAAACCAATTATCCGGAATAGCGAAGTAGATATCGAGTTCGTTTTTCGCATCGAGGGAAATCCTAAAATACAACAAAGGCGATCTTTTCAATCAGCGTCCACACTTGGCTTTGTTTGCTCACGCCGCGGGTTTTATTTGCGATCCTCGCTTGCTAAACCAAACGCCCGTTCAAATTTCTTTTGAGGCCACATTCAATTCTGCAGACACACCTAACTCTTTATTACGAAAATATTGGCAAAAGTAACGTCGCTGACGTCACGCGAAGAGTAAATTTCGGTAGTTGGTCGGCAGGTTCATCGCTAAAGTAAGGAAAAGGAAGAAAAAGCGAAGACATCTTTTAATTTTTCCACGGCTGTTTAAAATTCCGCAGCGGCAGCTCTCCTACTTGGCCTTCGACAATCAGTTAGGCCATAAGGCCGATTCCAGGAAAAAACCGCGAACCAAAATTGTACCGAATTTAGTTTTCTCTTTTGGCCGAGTCGGGGCCAAATTTCGGTCTGGGCGGATCCACGGTTTTAAAAATCCTCGTCTGGAATGACAATAGGAGGCCATCTTTACTCCACTGCCAAGCACGAGTTTTCGCTCGATTTAGCGCGGCGAATATGCTTCAGTTTCATTCGGAATAACAAAATGGCTACGCGTCGGAGATCATAGACGCTGATTTGAAATCGAACGGTTCTGTTTGGCGCTTTCAGAATGCGGATATTCACTCTTTGATCGTCTTCTTTGGCGGGCGGAATCAGCCCTCTCCGTGCAAATGCAAAGAAGGATTAACAGAAATTTTAGTACCTTAACCTATGGTTATGAAACATGAGGAAAACTTTGGGGGAACAAAAAATGAAATATTAGCTACTGAGACGTTGATTTGGAGGAAAATCCCAAAACCAGTTGGACAGAAAACAAATGAAGGCGTTGAAAGAAGTAAGGGAAAGTAGAACCCTATTGGATATAATTGAAAGGAGGGAAACGAAATTTATCGGATATTAATTGAGACACGATGAAAATAATTTTTGTAGGGAAAGTTTTGGGGAAGAGCACGAGAGGAAGTGCCTTTGGTAATGTTATGCAGTGGGCGAATTAGAGTTCATTCAAAGAAATGAAAGAGCTGGAAAGCAATAGCGAGATTATTGGGAGAAGACCTTTAGTTGGACGATGATTCGGAAACTCTTAAGTAAACGAACCCTTTACAAGAAGGAGTACAGACTTCAGTCGGTTTCGTCTAATCTCAGGTATCGTTAAATGTTATATAATAAGTTTGCACTAATATAAAACGGTATGTTTTTCTCTTCCTAACTTACGAAGAAATTGGAATCACAAATGTGATCAACATCATCAGCTTCCATTATTTAGATATTTACGTTTATCAGTCGTGCATATTTATTTATTCAGTAATTTCGGGCAAATAAATCTAGTCATCTGACGAAATCATTGTCATTGAAAATTCTTTCTTAAAATTCTAATTTTTACCATTTCGTCTCTTCTTTATTTTTTCAACTCATTAACAAATTTTGGATACAAACCTTATGAGAAAACTGGTAAGCCGCGCTCTCAGTAATCCTTTCGAGGATATGGCACTCGATTGCAGAGTTTTTCGAACCTCTTACAAACATACATGTTTTTATTTCTGTCATTTTGAATAAATATGAATAAATAACGCGTTTATTTTGGCGAGGTTGACAAGTTATTTCCCTCAGTCCATCTCTTTCTATCCATCGATCGCACTGAGTGGAATCGATCTATTGGTCAGGTGGTTATTGGTAGCTTCGATATGCATGAGTCTTATTCATCCATTGTGATACCTTTCTTCTCTTAACTATTTCATACTCAGCCCTGTATATCATTCGTTAACCTTTTTAGATGCCAATTCTGAATATTTGGTTTTCAATTCAAGGGTTAAGAGGAATCAAACAGTTTAAGGAAAAGATGTCTCCTGGATCTTCTTTCAGGGTAGTTTCTAAAAAAGGAGTACTTATTCAACTTTAATTCCTAAATTGCTAATCTTCTTACCTGGTATAACAAGAAATAGAAGGTAATTGAGAATAGCAAATGAAGATTTCATTACTTTCGTTGGCAATCAAAGTTATTCGTCTCCTCTTTCTCTAAAAAAATCGTCTTCACTTATTTTTTAACAGGTCTTCCCTATTTGATTAACCTATTTTTCGTTGCTTCAATTATCACTGTTAATATCAAATGTTGTTTCGTTTCTTATCTAATTAATCCAAATCTCTTTTGCCAGTCACTTCCATATAGGCCTCCTTACATTCTTTCTCCTCCTGTCTAAGGATTCACGTTTCGCACCGTTGGATATTACGTATTAATGAGTTCAGTGGAATGAAAATAGAATAAACATAAAGAAAAGAATAAATTTTGAAGGATAATGATTCCATATTTGAAACTCAATCGACTATGCTGTCGTTAGGGCACACTATTCCGCCATCTGAATATAAATTTAGTGCTCCTACTTTCATGAATCCATTATGGGATTTTTAATAACTGAAATAAAAATAGAATTGATGTCAATATCCCTACTAATCAATTAGAAAATTATTTTGTGCATTTTCGTAATTATGCAGGTAAATCGGAATTCCATTTTCGATCCCTATTCGAACGTTTGTACCAAGAACAATAATCAACTGTTTTTCAGTGTAGTAAGTAAAATTATTAAGATGATTTTGTTCCTACCATCATTATTCATTTAATAATGTAAAAATAGCAGAATATAAAAGAAATAGGTAAGAATAGGCAAGAAAATTTAAACAAATTTTACAAGGCGAAAAGCAATACAATTCTGGTATAGAAAAATATTATTCTATTAAACCAATATTTCCCATTTATTATGTCCTCTAGTTCTTGTAATCGTCTATCTTTTATTTTGGAGTGGCAATATTAGAAGGCTTTAAAAAAACATTAGTAGCGATAAAAGCCTCTTTTGTGGTTAGCAATTCGTATTCCTAGAAGATTTACGGTATTCCTTCAACTTTTTTATCCATATACATTAACTGCGTCATTCAAACTTTTACTCTTTAAGCTTCTTCAAACGATCTATTCTCTCCAACGCAGGTAAGAATACTCGCCACAAACCTGCCAGTACATTCAATTATGACAACAGATTTCTAACTAATTGTAGTCAAACCTCATTTTATGCAGCGTTGTTATAGCAGATTTTATCGCCCACATCGATGATTTTGATGACGATCTGCAAAGCTCACATCCGAAGCCAATCTCAAAATAACGTAAAATATACAACGACAATGATTTCATGACCATGTGATAACCATACTTAGATCGGAATAATTAGCAAGGCCCATGCTGGGAGGCAGGAAATAAATTCCAGCATTTTCCTTGACGGGGATCTGACGTGATTACACGGGCTAAAAGACGTCACGGAGTAATTGATTCCTAGCTCCATTGATTTTGACATTATCTCTCATAAGGACAAATATCCTTTGCCTTTTTATTGAAAACAGCGAGGATAAATTAACCTATCGAGCTCTATGAAAAATTGATAGAGCTGTAGAGAGGAAGCCGCTTAATTGACGCATAACCTTCATATGGGCGGTACGTGCAGCATTTTAATCACTTGGCAGTGGAGTCATTAATTAGGCACGCCTCTATAATTTTCGTTTCGAGCGTGACGTTGCTCTTGCATCACTGTCACGGGAAAAAAGGCAAGGAGCCGACCGGTTGTGCAAATCTGAGAACAGTGCTGCGCCCTGCAGACTCGATATTCGCTCCCTGATTCACTCTCTCCCCGCTAGGAGACTCTCTCTACGCGATGCATCTCATAAAAAAAGAGCATCGTATAAAAAGCGGCGTGTTGAACGACCTATGTTAACCGAAGTGACTGTTACGTATGGCCGCGGTAAGGGCGTGGGAAACTCCCTTATTGCGGATCATGCGAATTATGCTCTTTTTTGCAAAGGGGTTCTCGAAAAAGGTTCGGATACGCCATTTTGGAGCTTCATTGATGTTTCCGCGCTATTTTTTCATAGCCGAATCGTTACCATTGTGTTCCATTTATCACTTTAAACTTTGCGAGACCTATACTTCTGGATTTCACGAAACAGTTCCAAGAAACCCTCGGATTTCGAATCTTCTCACGTTTTTCTGAATTCTGAGCTCTGAATTTTTTGCCATAGTTTCTTGATTTCCTATGTTCGGATTAGAGGTAAAAATATTTAGAGGCAGAAAACATAATAACGGACATTAAAACAGTTTTTACGTTAAATGAACGATGTAGAGCACAAAAGTCCTTTGTAAATCTATACTAAATACTATTTTTGAAGGTAGGGTTTATTTTTAAAGATTTTACATTCCCTTCTTGATGTGCAACTTATGATATTCAACCATTTCTATACATAGGTAGTTCTAAAGACAGTGAAATCACAGCTTTCATATTTCACAGTATATAGTTCGCTGCTATGAAAATACTAACAGAATTTCGAAAAATACGTGTGGGAAGCAAGACTGATAATTTATAAACCATTTCATCTCACGCCTTGAGGCTCAGATTCGGAATATAAGTTCTAAATGTAGCAATATATACTTGGCAATAGCCAGCAATATGTACTTGGGTTGATAGTTATTATTATAAAATTATTATAAAACATACATTGCAACTTCTTTCATGAAGCTCAAAATTTTTAGGAAAATCCTCTTTTTTGGTTTTGACCCTATATTTGCATGTCTTACAAAATGTTGGTATCGGATGTTCGATTAGCTCTTATCATACTTACATAACGAAGCATAAAAATTCTATTATTATATGAAGTGAATTTCTTAAAATACATAAAAGAAGAAAAGTAATTATGATCTTATACAGTCTTACAATATGATTTTAAAGGGTGAAGAACCATTAAACTTTCTTTCAAATTGGCTAAAATAAAATCTGTATCCAACCGATTAATTTTTAATTTAACATCTACCATATTTCATCTCGAGACTTTCCATACATCCATTCCGAGAAAGAAGCACTTTGAAGTAAATTCGATTGACTTAAAGCGTACACGCACGCTTAAAAATTACATGTGAAGGTAATGAGGAAAGTGTCAGGAGTCATGCTGTTCATAATAGTCTCATCACGGTTTTATTAATGTACAAACCGACTTTCTAGCAGGTGTGGAATCTCATAAAAAATTATAAACACGGTTGCTTCCTCTTTTGTCTTCCAAAACGTGACCAAACGTAGCAGATACGATCTCTTAGACAGGACCAACTACATTGTTTTTCGGAGTTTGTAACGACGGCACGTGTTTTGATGGAATAACTCCGAAGGAAAGTTCTAACTACCCAAAGAATAAAAAATAGGAATAGATAAATTCAGAGAAATTACTGAAACCGTTCAATTATGCAATATATATTGTTGTGTAGAACGGTTGAAATTTTAATGTAAGCTGGGAATGGGCATTATTCAAATTCTAATATTTGAAATGTGAATATCTCCTGTAAATGCCATCTGAAATTTAATTTGAATAGCTGAACAAAATTTAATACCATTTCTCTTAACCGGTTTGGCGTTAACCGGTCAATAGGATCGGCCTGTTTATTGGCCAAAACTTGTTTCCTAGGCATGCATAGAGACGCCATAGACGCGCCGCAATTTGGATTTGGTTTGCATTTTTAAAGAGTTAATTAGCACTTTAAATGAGGAAAAGGGGAGATTTAGCATGCAACAATTCACTGAAGGTGAAAAGACAGAAAATTACGGATGTTTTCAATAACTAAATGACCTTAACTTGTTTGAAAAATGTTAGACTAAATTTTTATATATTATTATGTCTGTATATAGAGGTAACATTTCTCCGCTTCTACGTTTTGAAATATTTATACCCACGTGTAAATAAATATACACTTTCACAAAGTATGGAGGTACATGTCAGATAACCTGCAGTCTCTAGGTTTCCAGATAAGAAGATTAACAATAGTTTTTTTTCGAACCCGGAACCATGCTGACCACTCGTCTACCACGGTTAATTATGCATTAAGTACGTATAATTACATGATTTACATACATCATTATGATTTACAATACCTTAATGAGACAAAACTATACATACGGCATGAAAAGACGATAAGGAGCGATTTTGCGAATCTGCAGAAGACATTTTAATAATACTGGCGCCAGTATGTGGAGTTCTTTATTGTAAGTCGGAGATCTATCCCACGTCATTACGATTCAGCTCATAAGTGAATCGTTTTATGGTCCCTACATGTTTCTTCTTTGGCCCTTAAATCTCTACGAATATGTTTTGAAACGAGGAGATAGAATCACACTCACATTTTAAACAGGATACATAACTTTCATACGAATCGAAAGCATCACTTTTCTCTCTGAGCATTATCTTCAGAGGCTGCTTTAGAAAGTATTGATGCGTAAGAAAGTTGAGCTTCATAAGAAGGAAGTTTAGATTCAGAATATGTGCTCTCGGTAACCTTAAATTGGAATATTTTCAGAATAACGATGAATTCATCTTTTTCTCGCAGAACGTGTATGTGGATATTATTATGATAAGATAATAGCTTATAAGAAATACTCATGGACGTGTTCGTTATCTGTTATTTTTGTTATTTTTTTAACCATAATTTATTGAAGCTATAGACTAAAGGAAGTTAAAGCATTTCGTTAACATTCAAATACCTAGGTTAAGACAAAATCTTACTTCCGTAGAATTTGAAGAATTCTGCAAAATATTGTAGAAGTAATAAAATTTTTGTCTACCTTTTTGTCTCTGGATACCAATATCATTTCGGCCAAATATCTATAGATTCTAAAAATATTAGTAATCTCTGTTCTGCTATTATGATGACATTTACCTTTCGTTAACATCACCAATGTAAAAGTAATTGTCTTATTTTTCTCTTTTTGTTGACCGTCTAGACAATCATTTTAACTAATGATTTTCATCCAAACATCCAAAAGGGAATCGCACCCGGGTAACACTATGGATGCCTCTCGAAGATGGCGCTCGATTTTTACTTGAATTCTATTATATAATCTACTATTAATATGTAATAAGTTCTTAGTCATTGAAATTTCCGAAAAGCTTCTGGTAATAGTAGTCGTAGTATTGTAATAAGTGCGACTTCTAAGGTCATTTCACACGTAGAGGTCCCAACCTGGAACCGAACCGCTTTCACCAGTGGTGAACACGTTGCCCATTCGGGGAAATGCTTCTGTCTGCAATCTCAGCCAAGGCGAACTCTATACGAAGGATTCGACGCTTCTGTTGAGAGAAATCTCGACTAACGAATCGAACTGCTCTCCGTTGAATCATCTCTGAGACTCACTCTACTTCGAGCGAATTCAAAATCTCGTATTCGAGAAGAAGTAGAATAAGAGGAAAAGACTTATTTCTTTAAGTCCCGATGGGCATCCTTTTACTTCTTAATCTTCGCTTTCTATTCGCTTTTCTTGCATCTCGAACATGTTCTTTGAACGGTAAGCTATTGTGCAGAAACTCGTAGTTATTCATAGTGACTCTATTGTAATGGATATCCTGAAATGTGGTGTTGTAGGCTAAAGACGTTGGTGGAACAAATGTGAAAGTCATAGCAACGCACTTTGCGACTTTGGTTGATATTATGGTTGGTAATGTTAGGGAAGATTTTGGCTACCGCATATCAAAACAGTAAATATGGCATTAATGGAGAGGAATGTAAATAAAATACACAAATAGTTTTTAAAACTTGCTTTAAAAATTATTCTGGCGAAAATGAGTCTATAAAGTCTCCTTTTTAGCCCCTTGTTAATATGAAGAAAATTATATTTTTAAGTGCTAATTAGAGATGATTTAAAATTAATAGAGAATAAGACGATTTCAGTTATAGGTTAAACATACGCGGGAGATTTAATCACATTTTTAACCAGAAGAAACTAGTTACAGCTAGTCTTTCTAGTCTTTCGACCATGATACTAGATAGAGGGAGCTACACCGTGTAGGTATATTTTACTCAACTAGTAGTATTTTATGAACTAGTAGGCGCTTTAATAACAATTGGAATGTGATACCGAAGCATCTGAGCTATTCGAAGAAGACTTAGAACACCCACCACGTTGCCAAGAATAAGCTATCTATAACTGCGAAGGCATCTTCATATTCAAAGCAGAATTAAACTCGATGAGATAACCGCGCATTCTCTTATAACTCCCATATGCATAAGAGGCGATGGAATGGTTATGCTCACGCATTTAGGTGGCGCCTGAAAATCTGCCGTACAGTATCGTATCCGTATGAAGACCACGTATTGATGTCTCCACTTGAACGAAGTTTATCACACCTTGACAACCGTTCCTCACATGCGCTACGTGTGCCGGCGTACGTCCTTAGTGCCAACCCCTCATTCCAGCATACGGAACGTGGGTAATATTATTAGAGACTGCCCATAGTGTTGAGGCGAGCCACGTACGAGAGCTTTTGGGGCTCAGTGGCGAAGGACGTTGAGGATCCGGATAGGGTTAACGAGCCCAACTGTAAGGCCTCTCTTTGCCCAGGAATTTCAACCAACTCGTGTGTTTCAGATGGCGCATCCAATTGTTACGGGCTCCTAGTTTTGCGATGATTTGCTCTGTGCTACAGTGGACATTTATTTCCTCTTCACTTCGATGTTTCAACTCTGAAAACAAGAGTGAATTATTATTATATCATCAAATACCTATTGCAGAAATATGTCGATAATAGTAAATTATTCAACACCTAAGATGGTTATAACCTCAACCCTTCAACCATTAACAATCCAGAGGGGAGACTTTCTAGGCTAGATGAGGAGTAAGATAATTTGTTCCGGTTTTCCTCGCGGAGTGAAAAATCAGTTTCTTTTAGCTAACTTATGGAAAACGTCCGAGTAAAATATGACAACCGAAACACTTTTCATTACGCTCAAGGAGGTGCAGCTAAAGTGAATGCCATTGCTCAGTATCATTCATATCTCATTTTATGTCATCACAGGGATAGGTTAGACTGATAAAAAGAATTTATAAAGCATTAAGAACACTACTATCAGACAAATGTAAAAGAAATTACATTATTCTCTAGACCTGAAGACAAATGAAGGATACTCCATATTAGTGTAAAATTTCATGAAGTCAACATTGAGAATATCAATTTAACTTATAAAAAATATTCCATTGATCAAGATATGATACCAGGGAGAAAGATTTTAGAGATTGTAATGCAAAGAAATGTTTTCATATTTAAATACTGACATCTCTTTGTAATTTCTGAACTAAAAAACTGCAATACATACAAAAGTCTAAGATAATAATATTTATAATATATGCAGCAAAATCGGATTTATATACACTAATATCAAAATTCAATGTCAATTGTTTTATAGAGCAATTACTCCTATCTTACCTCAAGTTTAGGGTGGTTAGTTTAAAAATTATTAAAATATTATTATTTACTCTGGTTCCACCCCTAAAAACAATTCATTAATGTAAACATATTTCTACCGATTTAGACTTAATGAAGAATATCCCTAGCTCATCCAAAATTTCTTAATATTTCTGCTTAGAATATCTTTTAACTAATTAATAATATAGTTCACAATGAATTTATTAGGAATACTAGGAGACAAAAAATAAGGCATCTCATTTTGAACCAAAGGTATTTTTGGATTTTATGTTTCATTAAAAAAACTCGGTCATATTTTGAAACAAGAACTCTGATTACTCTATGATTGAGAAGTACGTTTTATGGGATACAGTCAAGAATTTTAACACTGACATAATGAGTACGGAATTTTATTTGAAGAGTTCATAATTAAAACAATAACTTTATCCTCTATTAGTTAGAGGCGCCAGCGCCGAGAATATTCACAACGAAACTTAAAAAAATTTGACTTTGAAATATTATAAATCTGTAAGGGCGGGAATCTCGATTTTAAAAAGTATATGGACGTACGTTTATTGTTCAGCAAAGTATTCCCCTAAATTCCAAAGAAGATCATCCCGTCATATTTCCCCTTCGGAAAGGCAAAGTTTTAGGCGAAACAGATAAATATTCGTTGGGATGGAGAAAACGATCGCCTCGGCTGCGAGGCCGCGCCATTACCGGGAAAAAATGAAAAAGTTGAATTTTTCAACGCGGAACCTCGTGACTCTAGACAGAGCGACCATCCATTACCCGCGCAGTCGATAGTTTTCTGCCGATACGGTCGACCGAGTGAACCCCATTGTACTCAAGGTGCACCCTTAGGTGTTAATACCAGGAAAGGAGGCGAACGCTCAATGTTACACGCACTGAAAAAAACCCACGCTATTATACAAACGTCTCCAAACATTGTGTGCGAATCCTCTCAATTATTCTAAAATACTTTCGAAATGTTTCACCCTAGGAATAAGTTCGTGTGGTGACGATTTGCATTCCATAGCTCTCTTCGTGTGGATCTTAACTCTCCTCTCACTTTTCTAGAAAGTGCATCTCCACTCTCTTCTTGCATTCTCCTCTTCCATACGCTTCCCTTCTTCCGCCCTTTTCTCTTTCCATCTTTTCTATATCATATGCTTATTCTCTCTCTCTTTTAGACCAAAGTAGTAATTCTATTCTATCTTTCTATTCCATTATCTGTAATGTTTCTCTATATTATTACATTGGAGGTGTCCGAATATTCGAAATTTTTATTCGGATTTTTATTGTTCCTTAAAATCATTAACTAAATCGCCATCCGGAAAACTCGAATTCAACAAATAAAATCAAAAATCGACTACAAATTTAAGCGGTGAAAGACATCTTTTTAATCGGGATTTGCGTCTTAGCTACCAATACTGCTACTGCATTTAGGTAAGAACTTCGAAATATCAAATCTTCTCAAAGCATTCTGAATAATTGCGAAGTTCGTTGAAAACATTTCAGTCTTCAAGTACTGATTTCCTTTTCAATCTTTTGAATGAAGAAATCGGAAGGTTTGGAAGGCATCACATTTCAAAGACGTAAGCTGATTCTGACTCATAAGCATCAGTTTTTTGGCGAGACAGTTCTTTTCATCTTGTGCCTTTAGTGAAGGGACGTGGGGCATGGGGTAGAGGCAAAGGTCAGATCAAGTACCAATATGGTTTATCAGAATTTGAATTCTTTTTACATAAAATAGTTAGAAATACATGCCATAGTTTACTATTTATGTTTCATAACAATATTCTGCATTACATACACTTACTTGATGTAACTTTCTTCTCGGAAGCGGAACCAAGAACCCGTGAACTCGTCATGCCTTGATAAATTTAAAAGTCTTTATTTATATCATTAAGGATTCATTAACTCAGTACGATTGAGGCCCCAAATGGGTGAGGCCTTCGGTTAATTATAAATTGTGCAGAGTTAAAAATCTGCCTCTGGGCTTTTCTTCGCATTTTTCCAAGTAAGGAAATCAGAAATTTAAAATATCATTTACATTTGTTTTTCAGTGACGACCTATTTTGACGAAAGTAGCAATTGAAGAAGAAATCCAAAAGTGAAATGTGTTTTTGTGTGAAAATTAGTGGGAAAGTGCACCACATGAAGTCAAAGTAAATACTTCAGTCGAGCGGCATATTTCTATCAATAACGCATTCGAGTTATTTTTCTTCGTACGCACAATATCTTTTTTTCGTCTTCCCCTATACGTGGCACTCCGGCGTTAGCACCGTGCATCCCGTGTCAGCCCGTACCCTTCGCCGCCGCCCCCCCTCGTTATTTATTTCATCTTTATTCCTGTGTGGAGAGACCGTGTTTTATTTCCTTCCACTCCCTTTGCACCTTTTTTCCTCTCCCTCGCATCTATCAGTACATCCCGGAAGCAAGACTTCCAACTTTAGCAAGTAATAACTTTAGAAAGGGAATGAACCAGATGGGGAGTGAGGTACTTTGATGTTTCTTTCCTTATCAAGCTAGAATACTAGGAGTGGGAAACCATAGTAAATGCAGAAAATTAATAATACATAATAAAGAGTCATTATCCGTGCGAAATTGATATTAAAAAGTCTCCTCTTACGTCTAACGATGCGTAATAGAACGTTGGGATGAAAAGGATAGCTCGAAAATAAAGAGCATAGAACTTTGAGGGTTTAAAGACATAAGTTAATGCTCAAGAATTAATACCTCACAGCAAGAAAACACCCGTAAGAATGGGAGGTGAGGAACCTGCGAAACCTACAGATAGTGAAAAACTAAATTTTACGTAAAAGACAGGTTAAGGCATCCAAAAGCATATATAAATGTATATGTACATAGAAAAGTTACTCTTTAAAACGAATTACAGCAATCAGAGGCCCTTGGCGTAAAGAACGTATGAGTTATTAGTGGCGGTTCTTGAACATCAGTGCTAGAGGATTATTTGCTAGAAAGAAATAAGAAATTGCGTCTTGCGAAAGAATCCTTTTGCCTTAAAATCATATTGCATTCAAATATCCATTCTCCTGTTATAGACGGAAATATTTATTCCTTCTCCTCCGTGAACTTTCCCTTCAAAACATCGTAGGCAAAAATGGGAAAATAAATGTATCGAAGCGCTGTTTAGAGCGCATAGAAAATTCCTCAAAGAGAACGGAAAATCGTCTCCTCGATCCAATCGCCGTAAATTTCCCTCTTCTGAGACACAATGGCCAACAGTATGTTCCCTAACTCACGGATCTTCTTAACGGCCACTCTTTACCGGATTCCCTCGCTTCGATGGCGACTTATCTTCCTTTCGCCCCTCTTTGCACCGCTGCTTCCATCTAGCGGTCCCGACCGATACCATCTCTATTGATACTTAAGATCGCTTTCTCCCTCTTCTTTCATCGGATCCTTCTTAGCTTCGCCAACTTTACCAGGGACTATATTGCGTTCTTTTATCTTCACATGTTACTTTAAGTACACTGAATTGCAGTAATAATAGCTATTGTTTACTTTAAGATTTGCATTTTGATGAGCAATGCGATTTTCCGGAAACTTAGCTGAAGAAGTCTGATTCAGTCTAATAATTTCTTTAATGATGTAAAAACGAAGTTGTCGAAGTACTGAAATTCTATGACTTTTTCGTTCACTACTTGAAACTGCCCGATGGCCGGATTTATCTTCTCAACCAGTTGCCACCAATAGCTTTCAGATAGGATTTCACTGTTTTTGATATCATGAAAACGTCTTACTAAGATAAATTATTTTTAAACTTATACGACTATGGATAGAAAAATAATCATAGAAACGAGAGAAACTGCCTCTCTCTTGTAAAAGCGCTGATTTTCCTATATTTTCTAAGTGCTCTGAAATTAAATGTGGGGTAAGTATTCAAGTTTATTTTTCGAATCATACAAACTTATTAAAGAGTTTAAGTTAGCTTTTAGATACAGCATGTTATGTAAGATTTGCTTGAAAATTTACAGAATCTTAGGTATGCTCAGCTCTGAATTTTCAATCACTTATAAGTTTTATAAACTCCAACACCTTTGGAAAATTCACTCAAATTTAGTTATAACCGACGTTTGCGAATAGGGAAATTAGTGATATCTAAGTGCAATCACCGGTTTGAGGTGTAGGTCTAATTTCGACTCTTGTATACGTGTCATCCTTAATCTTATGCAACCGCGCTTACTTTCGTGCACATTACGCTCGCGTAATGAGTGCTTAGATCAGAAATGAACACGGAATCGAATCTAAAACAAAAATATTGCTTCGCTGGAGTGAGAAGAACCGAAGAATTTCTTAAATTATATTTATATTTAGGCACTCTTTTGTATATTGGTCCCAACTCCATCCTAAACCCTCCGTTGGAAAACTGTTTTATACAGCTCAACCAGTCTTCCAAAAGTTATAAAAAAGAGCTAAACTGCCCCTTAAATCTCCACTGGGAAAAACAGTGATAAATACCATATTATATTCAGTTAACTGGATTCCGAACAAAATGAAAGATAGAAAATGTAACTTATGGGAAGGAGACGAAAATTAGCTCGAGGAAGAAAACACTGAAACGTGTGACAACAATATGTTTACCTGTGGAATTCAGTCTTTTTATGCAAATTGAAACATATTATCCTGAAGTATTCTCTTTTTTACGGCAAATAGTTGTCGAGTATGAGCGTTAAACACCCTGCGTTGAAATTCTTTGAGAAAATAGCGGCGTGGACATCACAAATTGAACTAAACACATACTGGCTTATTGAAAAAAGCATATAATTAACCAAGACAAAAGATTGAACAAATTACAGTTAGAATAAACGTACAAGCAAGCGAAGAACCAAGCTTCTAATGCAGTTACCCTTTGAATAACATCAAATATTAAAGATGTTATACCACCACACTGGGATAAAATCATAAAGGTCCTTCCAGATACACCAAAAAACGTTGAAAAAAAAGCCTGCAAAATTCTATCACACATGTAACACAAGGTTGGGCTCCGTAAGAAAGTCCACCAAAGCCACATTGCCAGTCGAGCTGCTTCCACAATCGCCCTCTCTCCCCAAGTGATAGTGAGTCACGTGAGGTCATGACACGAGTTTCGACATTCCGTTGTTTCCTAGACCAGGGCCAATCAACCTTCGCAATTGCTGCCGATTGTTCCGCATTCACAATTAGTTCCCTAATAACACTTAATTCGTATACTCTGCCCTATAAAAGTAACGCACCTCTGGGGTCAAGCCCGCACGAATCTTGCACGCTCGTGTCTTGCTACGACTTAAAAATGGACGACGTAGAGAAATTTGCCACAACATAATATACAGAACGTGATGGATTGTCATGTACACTTACTATTATTATTAAGCTTCGAATAATTCTTTCTAGCAATAACGTAAATAAAGTAACTTGAATATATTAACTTTTTGAGTCAAGGAATGGGTGAGCAAGATTCACTGCTGCTTTACTTTTTCGCAATTTACAAGTTTATAACCAGTCGCTAGAATTGAGAAAGCTATTTCAACCAACACAATGAAGCTGGTTTTATATTGTATATTAATATATAGTTTAAAAATCATCTTAACTGACTGTATTGTAATCCGCATCCAAGTCTTCCGTTGTTATTAGAACCTTGATTGACGTAGTTCAACGTTCGCCTTGGCTTTAAAACTTGCAATGATGTTTAATTGTAATGCGTCACGATGATAAATACATCCATGATGCATTGCGATTAAAACAATATGGGAAATATGCATTAAAATGTATGGTAGAATGCAAAATAGTGGTATCGAATGATGGATCATTGGAGAAACGATGAACTGCGTACATGAAGTTTAATTATAAAATCTGTTTATATGCTTTTATCTTTGTATGTTATCGAGAAATAAGCGATTAAATAATCTTAAAAACAATTATCACTACAGTAAAGTAGTTACTACCGGTAATTTCTGCTCATTATTGAATGAATAAATTGTAAAAATACATTCATTGATAGTATTTTATGATAATTATTACATGCTGCATATTAGCCTGTTGTTCTCGGGGCAACTCTTAACATTGTCAAGTAACACACAATACAAAAACAATCGAAGTCCATCAAGTATCTATATTCCGAAACAACAACGACACAATCACAAGCAGTACCAAAACATTCAAAACAACAACAAGACTCAATCCGTATAACATCTCCGAGGATCGACGTATTCCGTATTCTTCAGTGAAGATATTTCGATCTCGGATTCAGAAAAAGGTTATGAAAGAATATACGTCGAGTTATTGGAAGAGATACAAAGTCGTCTGGAGAATCGAGCATTACAGAAGGCCGATCGAAATCTTTCTCCAAACGGAAAAAAGTATGCTCCGACCTAATAACTCCGCTGTGTTTTTTTTTCCTTACCGAAGGGAAAAGCCGTGGGATGGATATTTTCCCATCCATTTTCTGGGAATAAGGGCCGTTCGAATACTTATGCAAATAATGGAAGATCAGCTCTCTAGTTTTCTCAGGAGTGATTACGGTGAGAGGTACGTAAAAGGGATGATTTTGGAACGCATTTCCCGTCCGAAGAAAAAGTTTCTAAATATAAGATGAGTTCGCATGCCAAAGAATTGTAATATGGATTTCCATATCGTGAATTTATGGAAGAATATGTTTCAGAATCAGAATATATTAGTCATCCACGAATTATTAGCTTCATATTTCTCGTCCTACTAAAATATTCCTAACTATATCGCATATCTAGGATCGGAAAGATTAATATCGCTGAATGTTTTGTCACGTTACAATTTTACCTGCGGTACTAACCCTGGACTAGGATACCCTAGTCGTTGGCTATCGTAACGATTCGTATAAGTCATTGTTAAATTTACTGTCCTCATTCACCTCCGTCTGTAAGTAGGACATTTTGCTATAAGTATTTGTAAAACTGAGTTTTAGCATCCAATATATCAGGGCACAAATGTGGTTCCTCCATGATGCTACGCTGTTAAGATCTACTCCACGACAAATTAATCATTATACTTAAGTTGTTCCTATGCTTCTTCTGGCCATTCATCAGCCTCATCTAATCGCTCGTGGACTGTTTCCGAAAGAACTCGAAAAGTTTTGAATGGGATTCTCTTGAAATATCGGAATTCCGCTACACGCATCCAGACCGAGTCTAATATTCTGGGAAAATCACGCATTAAAAAGTTTCCTAACGACTGTCGCAGGGACTGATATCTTAACCTTTCGAATCACGTACACATTACCATATTCGAGATTAATTTATGGAAGCGGTATAATTCGTCCTCGTGCCTAAATTCTTCACCGAGGAAATACCTCCGAATTTTTCGTACGCGAATATATTTTTATATGGCGTTCGCATGACAAAGCATCATTCTATGGGCCTCGATGAATAACAAACTGTCAAAGTCTCGAAAACCAATTGTCGAAATTCTTGGGTGATTCTCGGAATATATTTGGGTCATCCTCTCATAATTTATATTTTTATGTCCGCTCGTGTATCGAATCGTAATTTCTCAGTAATCCTCTCTGCATATCTCGGTAAGCGCAAACATCATTTGGGGTTCTCGGTTAAAATTAGACCTTGACTTCATCGAAGGAAAAAAAGCGCTGTTCGCTTGATTAATTCATCCAGTCGTTAATTCCGAGGATGAATGGCATCCCTCGAGCTTAAAACCTATTCTTTTCCACATTTGATGGAACGGAAAGGTCCTCATAATCCGGGAATGAAACTCAAAGACGTAATTTATGATCTGAGAGACGGTCGAGAGGCTCTCCATCGCCAATATTGCCACTTCTCTTCTCCACGGGAATCGAAGCTTCTTCTCTGCTCATATTTACCTGTCGCAAGGGGACGGAATAATTGCTTAATCGAGTAAAGTGGGGATTTTTCGGCCTCCCACAATGGATGATTATGCCGGCGGAATGACGCTGCCAAAATCCGAGAAAAATGGACGTTTTTAAAAGAAATGAATTGCGAGTTATTTTTAACCTCCCCTTTCTTGTTTGTTCTCTCGTTTTTTTCTATCTTGTATATATATTTTTTGGAAGTAAGATTAGTAATGATCACTTTTAATGCTGCTTGACTTCGTGGTCCCTATGGTCCCCGCGCTTTTCAATACATTTTGGTCAATCCAACCTCTCTCACATCCAGAGATCCTTTCAGCATAACGTATTTGTGTAGTACTAAATAAAATCTATGTATTATCACACGAATAAGCACGTTTCAGGTTTTGTTTGACTTCAGATACGAGATGATTCAGATTCGAATATTTCTATTCGTCTTGTATTTATGATGCTTTGAAAATTGTGACATGAGGGACGTTCGTTTGACAAAAATAATTCTCTGAGAAATTCTGCCGTTCGCGCCTTTTCTGGGAAAAGTTCTATCGAATGGATAGACATCAGCTTTGTGATAAAAATATTCCTACTTGTAATTTCCTACTCCTAATTGTAAATTACAAAATCTAAACTTCTTATTGCTCCTTGCCTTACTCGATGTAATATTTTTAATCCTTCTTAATTCTTTTAAGGAAAGAAATGCATAAATGCTCTGTTTATTATGGTGCTAGGGAGATAATTAGTCCACAGGTAGCTGATATTAAAATACACAGGTTAGAAATTTACTAGCTTTGCTATTCGTTAATTGCTATTAAAAGACAAGTTTGAACTAATAATTTCCCTAAGATAATGTTCAAAATTGGTGTTAAAATACGTAAAGGTAATTATAATTATATAAAGAGCAATTCATTACATGAGCGAGAACTTTGAATTCTCATTATCGGTTCAAGATTTTCACAGAATATTCAATGGATTCAAAAAATCCAGTACTTACCCAGAAATGTCCCAATATGAAGAATTTTACTGTAGGAGAAGGAATATTCATTAATAAAACGGAATCTGTAAATTGGCAACTATGGCCACATCGGCTTATTCTTCCATCTTTTTCCCGCTCTTCGTTCCCATCTATCTCCTCTCTGTTTCTTCCCCTCATTCGAGTCACCCCCCTCCATACGCCCCACACCACATAAGAGTATTCTTTCTGTCGCCAGAGACCTCTCTAATCAAGATGAATTGCACATGGTTTCCGAACTGGCAAAGTAACAATGAGAGGGGGAGGGGGGCTGAGGATGTAACGTGTGTGGTACAGGGCTTGGTGGCTGCGGAGGGGTTAAAAAAGAAAAGCGAGGATGGGGGTTAAGATAAGGCTAGCGTTCCTTCTCAGCGGGGGAGGGTCAAAATGAGGATTGCCTTTAAAAATTGAATGGATGAGAGTGTTATTTTTCGAAATCTTCTTTCTCTCTCTCTCTGTGACTTACGAGAAAATTTTTCCGCGATACATTTCCTGTTTTTTTCAAGGACTTACGAATGTGACGAAAGGAGCGATTTTTTCTCTTCCGTGCTTTTGTTGCCGCATCCGGGAGTATATATTTTGCGCCTTCGAAGAACGTTTGGAAGAAAAGTGTGAGGGAGGAAAGTTGCCATATAATTTATAGAGGTCTTTTCTCTCTTCTGATGATTGGTTGTTTGGTTTAGACAAATATCAGTATATCTAAAGTTTATTCATGAATGTTATCATTAATTCATTTTCACTGCAGATAGGTTAACCAGGTGGCTGGTTGTCCGCGTATGGGTTCACTTATTTACTAAGATTTTCCGGTGCAATTCGACCTTCTGACCGGGTAGCGATCCTGAGATTCTCAGAGGTGTAAGATATTTGGACAGTAATGATTACATGGATAGCTAAATTTATGAATTAGTATTTGAAATTTAAAGATATTATAAAGAAAAATGACTAAAAATACTTATGCCTTTACCACCAATATATTATTATGTAACCATGGGTTCGACGCTTAAAGTCATCATCAGGCATGATGATGCATAATAAAAAATAATTAGATATTGAAGGTATGGGTACTTATTAATCTTTTTTCTCTTTATAATAAAGACGCATTACATAGTCGAGGCCGAATTAATAGATTCAGTTAATGATATTTCAAAAATAGCTACCAAAAATGCCACGCTCACTACTAGGTCCTCTATGTACAAATAATACCACGTATGAAATATAATAATAGTACAAAAAGTGGTGAAATATAACTAATAAGACTACACACGGTTAATTGTGCTGATTCCGTAGATAAATAGTGGCATTTTAATTTACAGATTTACAGAAAACCAATTGGTATTCTACCCTCAAGGCCATAAAGTAGAGGAGAAATTTTTTAGTAAGAGGCTGGTTAAAAGCAAATCAATGATAAATAGGCTGAATACTTATTTAACTAGTAAATATTCCAAATATGAATATCTGGATAAAATTATTGATAGAGAAATATTAATTAATCTTAAATTTTAGGTTTACATTTCACACGGACAATTTCACATTTTTTACTTAATTACCAGAAGACCATCGATTCTGTAATCGAAGTTTATTTCTTTTGAAGAGATTTGGCAGTAGTAGTACCCCATTAATTTTCTTCAATCATTCACTTGAATCATTTGCACTTTAACTCCCGCTGCCCTGGACGGCTTTCCCTCACAGGCGAATGCCCACTTGGCTATCAGGGAAAGAATTTTTCTTTACGTGTTTGGCTAATTTAAAGTCATCATTAAAAATGAGGTAGTCTACCTTAAGAATATAACTTCAGTGGCATCAAATGGTAAAACGAGGAAATATTTCGACGTTTCTCAATGATTATAAATTTGACATGGATACTCTAGTAAAAATTCTCTCAACTAATCAAATGATTTAGCATGGCGGTATATTTCCGTCCGGCCATTTATCTAATTATAATAAAATATTTTTTGGCCCACGATATGACAGCCGACGCGGAATGTATGTCAGACAAGCCCCATTAATTAAAAACTTTCATTTCAATAATTTTAGTGGCGGTTGCAGAACGAACACTTTCGTCTGATATTTCATACCAAATGTTAATTCGGCTCCCTCTCGTATTCCTTCTCGAGAATTATCTCATTTACATACGCTTAATTTTTCCCTTTCTTTAATTTCCTCCACCTGTCCCGGTGACGTGGTCAATTTGAAATCAACTCCTCCACGATCTGCCACACCCTCAGGACCCCCCACCCAGGCGAACCATGCCATACCAACTTCAATGTCTATCTTTCTCACCTTCATCCCACTCCTTATCCACCATTATTCTCATATTCCTTTTTACGCCCATCTTCGCCCTCCTTCATCGCATGGAATTTATCATCGCCGTTTATTCCTTCTCTTTTCCTCAAGAGCTGTTCTCTAGGACAGGGTGTTGTCGCGAATCGGCGTTACTTTTGCGAGGTTATTATTTTTGGATGTCGGATTTAAATATGATATCATTCCTTCAGATGAAACGAAGCTTTTGTCTCTCACCTTTTAGTGTTCGTAAGAAATGGAAATCTTTTTGATTGTCACAAATTGGAAGTTTTCTCTAACTTAGATTTGCTTCTGTTTTATTTTATTATGTTACCTCCTCTAAAAGATTCTTCTGGAATAGCCACTCGAATCTATTTAGAGAACGCAGAATACGATAAAGATTTGATCGAGATAAAGAAGAATAAATAAAATTTTAGGTTTGATACAAAGTGAAACCTCGTGATACCGTAGTAACCCAGAGAAAATTTATACCTAAGTTATCATTAAGTTAAATTGATATTGTATACAGATATAGATAAATAAACTGTCGATTATTCTCATATTGATAAATTTCTCAATTTTTAAAAACTTCACGCCACAATTATGCTATTAATACGACATTAATCACATGAGACCGAAGGCTCTCAGAAAGCGCGCTCACTTCTGGTAAAAGACCCGTGTTCGATTCTCGGTGGAACCTATAAGTGTGAAATGAGCCGAGCTGTCAACGCGCTTTTAGCAATACTATTCTTATGAGACCAGTATGGCGAATGGATATTATTACCCCATTTTATCTAAATTTTTTTTGGCCAATTTAACGCCTTCTATTAACAGTTCCACATTTAGTTTCAGCGATTGATATTCCTTACGTCTCTCATTCAACTCCTTATGTATCGCGTGGAGGTGATCGATAATGTCAACCAATACTTTTCAATTGCGCGTCATCACGATCCCAGCTCAGCCATCATCGCTGGAGGGACAGATATACGAGCCTTCAATACAAATAGTTTGATCTCGAAAGCCGATTACGGGACTTAGTTTTAAAAAGTCGCGTTCCATCACATGAGCACCTGAGAGGCTTCGAACCCCATAATTTATTACGAATCGTTAATTTACGTTCCGCAATAAAAAAGGCGATTTATCATAAAGGGAGGAATTCGTTCGAATAATCCGGCCGAGCCATATCTCAGTTGCGCAAGTTTAATTAACCGACGGTGCAGAAATTATTGAAAAGCGCGGATCGCACGAACTAGTCGCGTTTACAATCGCCGTAAATCGTCCGGAGACACAAAAGGAAAAAATCTCCCAGCGGACGCGTAATTAATTTGAAGTCGCGTATATTATATATAAATGGCTGTCGGGTGGTGAATATATGGAGCGTGAGCTTCACTGTCTTGTTAGCTAATCCCCGCGTCACGAAGAAAGTCCTCTGGTGGCCGACTCACACCCTCTGGGGGCCCCGCTGGTGGTAGCCAGTGGTCGTAATTCGAGCCAGGCAGATGGCGAAGAAGTTGGAGATAACGTATTCACCTCCCAACTCATTCGGAGATATTTATTGCGAGTTTGCCTCTCCCACGCTTGTGCCAGAGTCATTGGCCTACCACTGACGTCACCTTGTCGCGGATTTGCGCTTTCTTTTCATCTACCAATTTCGAGTTTTCCGTATCGTTGCCCAATCTTCAGTTGTGTGATTTTAACGAGCGATTCGGAGGTCTGCATTGCTTCCCAGCGGCTTCCTGATTATATTCGGGCTCTGAGATACTGGTTGTTAACCACGGGTGCACCTCTGGAGAGATGTTATGAACAAAAGGATTGCTTCCTATGTAGTCACAATGACTAATAAGATTACTTTATATGAAAAATTTTAGTTTACTTCAGTAGTTTAAATTTATTTTGCAATTTTAGTTCATTATAGTTCGTAAAGAATAATTTTTTCCTAGAGAATGCGAGAACTCATTTTAAGAATTCAGGCGATGAAAAGGCGAAGAACTACAGGCAATGGTGGACTTAAATCCTACTCGGCAAACCACAGAGAGTATTTAATAAAAGTATGCGTAGAGAATCGGAATACTGATTGGGAACCGCTTTTAATTCTTGATGTGTTTAATTCTTTTGGACGGGAAGAGTACTGCTGCCCGCTTCAGAAGTTAATTGTGTCAATGTACCTGACTTAAGAAAGATTTTGTTGAATGAGCATAGATTAAAGGGTTTTCAAATGAATTATTTAAGCATCAAAATTCGTGCTTGATTAATAACTTGATTATCAACGTTCCTTATACTGGTTAGACGATGTCAAAATCAGGCATCGTATCAAGTTATACAAATGCTAATAAAGACTACATATATTTAGATAATTTATCACTAAAGACATAGCCTCGCTTATTTTCATTAGATTGGTGATTTTTAAATTGGATTGAAGTGTTTTACCTGCAAGGAATAAGCTATTCCTAAATACAGCAAAGTATACAATTCACCTCGCCCACCTTCGTTGTTTGTAGAAGTGAAATTACATTCGCGATATTGAATCAGAGCCAAATATTTGTCCTGCTAAATGTTTTATTTTCTTAAGTGACAGATATTTGGGCTCTGAGAAAGTGATGAACAGTTAAAAGCATCTATATTTTCATAACTCATTCATAATATTGAACCGACCTGAATGTTCCTCCTTTTCATGGTATATTGTAGATATAATCGAAGGTCTCGTTAACGATTCATGCACTCAAGGAATCGTTTCCCGAAATTTGTCATCAATATTCCACAAAATATATGATTTGGAGGCAATGCATTTGTCTCTTCATTTTACTTCGGAAAGTTGTTCGTAATTCATTAAATTCTGTAAAATTGTCACCGAAAAGCTCCTTCGAATCCTACTAGTTAATTATTTCTAACGTAAATTACCTGAAAATCAAGTCTGAATTTCAATCGAAGCATCACACGTGATCTCTTCATCTGAACCGATATCCCTTACGAAATCATTTGATGCTGCCCATAAGAGTGATTTATTCCACATATTCCTCCTCTCTAGAACAAAACTTAGCTGTGGTTTTGATTCCATCTTGATCTTGGTGACACATTCAAATGAGTGCATTATACGTTGCAATATAACAAAAGATATATCACACAAAATTGTGTATTGCAATGATGTATTTTAGTTCAGCTGATTAGAGAGAATCCAAGTGGAATTTTCAGTTCGCGGGGCTCTTCAGCACGCAATAGAATAGCATTCGTCCTCAACTCGATGCACTTGACCTTTCAGCGAATGGATAAACTAGAGGCATAAAAAGCTAATGATAAATCGCCGGCGCATCGGTCCATATTTCTGCTTATCGACAAATTACCAGTCAGAGGCGAGTGCATGTGCCGCAGTTTAACATGGTGTCGCATGGACTTCTCCTAGAGGACACCTGGTCTATTGGAAGGCTCATTTCAGCAAAGGGTTCTCTCTCCCAGTGCTTCTAATCCATCTCCCACTTGGGCCATCACTCTTCTACCCCTTTCCCCGTGGAAGGACTTGCCCCCAACAGTTCCCTGTCATCTCTTGCTCGTATCCCCATCGCTCTCCACTCCCTTCACCCACACTCTTCTTCTTTTTCTTTAATTTCATCTCATCCTCGACTTTTGTCTTCTGTACTTCCACCGCTAATTCTTCTTTCCTGTTTGCTTTGCTTCTCTTCTAATTCCTCGCACTTATTTCTCCTCATTGTTCCTTTGTTTCCTCGCATATTATTTAACTTCTTATATCTTTTATTTGTTGCCTTTATTCTAATCCTCGTTTACATTTCTTCGCGTTCTGTTTCGCCATGTTTTTGCTTTTTAATTTTGTTATTTTAATCTTCATTTTAGTATTTCTTCGACTCTCTCTCTTTTAAAATTCCGTATCTTCCTTGATGGATGTAAAAAAATCTTTCAGTGGGATTTTGTTTTAATTTGTATTTAATGGTACGTTCCAATCCAGCATCTAATGAAAGAATATTCAATCGCCGATTGAAAGAATGTCTTTTTACTCAAGTAGATATTGATTTTTATTTGAAGTAACTTTATTTTTATTCTTTTTTCATTTGTATCCCATTTGTATTAAAATTATAAATATTTTACGTTCTAACATTAATTTCTTTATACATCTTCCAGTTTTATTTTATGATTCTTTAAAATACGTACGAGTTTATGTTAAAGCAATGACAATCCCTTCAGATATGCATCATTTCCGCCATTGTAATTGATAAATTTTTATTTGTGATTTGTTTTCTTGATGTGAAATGAATGATACAATTAGGGTATAAGGTGTCTAAAATGAATGCCACCTCATGCGCTTTCCTGTCACCATAGTGAGATCTACAGAATCGTTTGTAAAATTAGTTTTCACTATTTTGTAGTGGTTTCTCTTTGGTGCGAATTTTAATTTGAAATTTTGAGAACCTGATGTTACGCGCATATATTTAGTGAAATAAATTTCTTCTCCACGATATTGAGATAATAAAAATCCATCATCTGTACAATTAAAGTGAATATACCGAATAAGTAAGTGGTTGTAGAAAAATTTCGAGATTCCTATTTTTTTACTGGAGTGAATATATATTTTTTCTTCGATTAAAAATATTTCAGTTATTTTCTTACCACAAAACCACTTTCTTTGGTTTTCCTGTATTAACTATATTCTATAATATTGCTTCATTCCACCTCCACAATTGCTCATAGATTTTCAATCTATTTCTGAAATTAAGCATTTTCTAATCGAACTGCCTTTCTTTTGACCGGCCACTCCGTAATCGGAGTGCATATGCAAACACCGAGCAAGAAAGAGGATATCTTCCACCTGTCACTCGTGCTCTTCCACCACTCATTGCCACCCATTCAGTTAACTCCGCCATCCGTCTCCCCGCTTAAGAACCCCGTATCTGTTTCTCGTTCAGCCATTTCTCTCACGCGTGCCTTACTAACAGAGGGTGCTTCAGATGCCGCGCTTTTTTCGTGCACTTGTTGCTAAATTATCGCCGTGTTTCCCTCGCACTTCGTGGAGTCGTAAAGTCTGCTCCGAATCGGAGAGAAGCATCTTCGCGAGAAGTGGCGTATAAAAAGTGAGTTTAAGACACCGATTTACGTTTGCTTAAAGGGTGAAAGTTCTACAAGGAGGTCGATGTTTTGCTAAAATATGCATTGTAAGGAAATGTACGGGATGTGCACCTGGGATGGTGTAGCTTAAATGTAATGGAGGTGATTTAAAATCCAAAGTATTGGGATTTCATTCATTTCATGCAAAATTTAAAACTTAAGTACGTTGTTTCGAAGCGTGGGTAAATGTATATCAAGTTTTCCTTTCGGTTTAACTCAAGCCTCGACATTTCCGATGAGTTTTTATTACCCTTTTTCGAAAGGAGCTTTCCATATTCTTTTACTTAAGTTTTTCACTGGCGAACTCAGATTTACGAGTGGTGGCGAAACTTTCCTTTATCAAGACAAGCTTAATCTACAGGTAAATGGTTACTTTTAAAGCATTTTACTTCGCAGTTGTCCTCTTATGCTGTTTTATATGATACTGGCCATCGTAGGTGGTAAAACATTAAGGTTTCCTTACCGTTTAGAAATTTCTCACAAAGAGGAATTTCAATTCTACCAACTGGATATTAGATGAAACATTTTACCTTGCGATAAGAAAAGTGAGGAAAGTTTCAAATAATGGGAAAATGCTTGAAGAGTAAATGAAATGAGTTACAAAGACCATCATAATATATTTTAATGAAACAAAAGTCATTATTACTTAGTCTTCGACCACAACTGATTATTTCAAAATTAATTGATTGCTTAAAATAACAATTTACAGCTTACCGATATTAGAAAAAAAGAAGATTATCATCGGAATGTCATGTGACTCTTTTTTAAATAATTTATAAATTTGCACTTCCTATTAACTCATTCTTGAGTTCATATCATTACTTTACTGCAAATCCTCACTTGAAGAAGTTTCAGATGTAATTAGTTCGTTGAGAGCTTACAAAACCTCATTTTCACATTCTTTATAAGTTACGTTATACTTAAGCCGTCGGTAGTTCCTCGAGAATCTCCTTCGTAACTGCAGATCCCAAAGGTCATCCCTCTTTTTTTCTTTATGTTGGGTCTGATTCGGTAAGAAAAGAATTAACCTACCGTCCAGCCTTAAACTTCTTTCGTTCCCCTAACGAATTCAAAATGAAAAATACAGAAATTCAAGTCAAAGAGATGGAACGATTCAGACTGCGTTGACGGAAGCTTACAACGAACCTCCGATATTCTACCGACTCGCTTTGAAGGAATTTACGGCTACATAAATCAAGGAAATTTTTAATTTTTTTTAATTCCACGGAGCCAAGTAGCCATCCCAGTCTAGATTTATTAAAGTTTCTGGGGGATTATAGAAATGAATTTGAATGCGGTGCTAATTGACCTTCACAGCATCCCAAAGGACCACTTGGAGGCTTAGTGCTCATCTACCGCACCATTGTCGTCCTATTCAATCTGCATTGTTCTCTCCCGTTCTCCACGGATCATCCCTTATATCGTGTCTTTCTTATTTAGTCCTTGTCCATCTCCTTATCTTTTGTCCCACTCATCACCTTAATCACGGTCACATTCCTTGCTTATTTTCCCCACGCCTCTTAAACTTATTCTCCGACGCACTTTGAGCTTTACTTAATCAAGGAGGCGTGTATTTATAGAAATCTCATATGACAGGTGGGAAAAAGGATGGATTATTTTGGGAGGGGCTTTTTTCGGTGGGCCGTCAAGTTCTCCGGATTGGTCGGATGTTTTTAATTAAAGGAGGGGATTGTCGTATATGGGTTGTATGGGAGATTGGGTTGAATGCCAGAGGTGACTTGCGAGATGCACACATTTTCATAGAGAATAAATGCTTTTTCTGTAATAATCACGTTAGTAGATCTTTTAATGCAATCGATAATTACACGTTCCTTCGAGTTATATCTACTGCCAGAAAACAAGAAGATTTTTGTTAAAACTCATAGTAATGGATTTTTGAGCGGCTCTGTGTAAAAATACAATAACGTGCGATATCGATGTGAATCTGTATACTTTTTTAGCGGTGATCAATCTATCTTAGAATAAACCCATCAAAACACCGTAAAAACAAATCTCTTTATTTATGAAATGCCACGTGCCTTACTATTATTTGGTGTTTTTTTTTTTTTTATTAGTATTTATAAAATAACTTCATTTTCAATTTTATAGACTGTTTGATGCTTAATTAACGAGCTTTAATAATGTAAATGAGATTCAACTGGAGACCCTGGATTATGGTGATCATTACTACTGATGAATTTTTAGTTTTAAGTTTTGTAGGGTAAACTATAGTGTATTAGTGAAATGTTTGCATCTGGAAATCGTTACTGTCATTACAGGTACCTACTACTAGTCTACCACTGAAGCCTTGCTTTTAATACGAGCAATTAAAATTTTCTAATATTATTCAATAACCATTAACCAGTGACAGTGACCATTTTCTTTGCGATAGATAACTATACCATCCATTTATTTTCGTTTAACACATAAAAACGCCATCAAAAACATAAAATAAAAGTCAACCTTTTGATAAATTTCCAGTAAAATTATCACTGTTTTTATCAGACCGTTGTTGGTATATCTCCTCAAAATGAACCGTAGATCACATCAAAATAAATCGCAAAAGTTTGCTCATAACTCCGAGGACATGAGGACGGATTCGAGTATCTTTTCAAAGCCATCAATCAAATGCTAATTAAACATATTGTTCGTGCTCAGAGATCAACCTCTTCTCTTCATTCTTTAAGGCATCGTTGTTCTACTCCTTCCATTTCAAACCGACATCATCGTCCTCTCATAAGCCCACTCCAGCCCACAATTCTCCGTGTTTAACCTGTCAGATGGACACCCCAGGTGTGCCCGGACTCTCCTTATGCGAGTCCGTAAGGGATGTTCAGGTGCGGTGATAGGGGTGAGGCCTCTAGAGAGAGTTAATGAGAGGGGGAAGAAGGTAGGAATGTACGGGGATGGGAAGGATGAATCGGTAATGGAAGGAAGCGTCAAGAGTGAAAAGTCAGAAACGGTCGGGAATAGTCTTCGAAATTTGACTGAAATTAAGCTCGAATGAGAAAGATGGGAATAAAGGTTATAGCGATGACTAAGGATAGTGTATTAACAAGCTTTCGAAATGCCTCATTCTAGGTGCATATTTGTGTTAACATACGCTGGTGGGTGGCACAGTCAGCACTCACTGTACTGTTTAACCCAACATAGAATTAACTTCGACTGCAATCCTATGGTAGTATTCTTGATTTATTGACAATTAATTTTCAACCAAAAACAATTTTCTTTTGTCTGCTGAAATAATAAGGATCTTTGCTCCTCATTGGCTAAATTTGAATAGACACAATAAATCTCCGAATATAAATAATCAATTGACAATGTGAAAAAACGTTATATAAATCTAATTAAAATCAATGAGTACTGAAATACTACTCTATAACATTGAAAAAATTATCTCAGAGACTAAAGTGAAAGTGTAACTTATAATAATTCTTAGAAAAATTCAGCTCGGAAATGATGACAAAAATGGTGTAATTTTGAAATAGCGTAGACAGTTTGAGTGATATTTGTAATTACAGGCCGTCTATATAAAAGGGAATTCCACTTTGAAATTTAATGTTACTTTACCGGGATTGACGTAACAGTATTTAATGATCGTGGATACAAGTGTCGAAATTTATACGAGGTATGCAATTTACAGAAATTATGAATAAAAATTGAAATCTCCCGTAAACAAGATTGACCTGTAGACGAGCAGGTACGGCGAAAGAGTATACGATAAACTATGGAAGCGTTATGAAAATGGATTTCTATAGAAACATTGAGATTTCCGAAACTAGAATGTATGAATGTAAGTTTGATCCGACGAAAATTCCGAGAGAGTCCTTCAAAAACATTTGCCATCCTGAGTATGCATACCAGACATAAATGAGGAAATGATAAAAACGTTTGGAATCTGCAGAGGAGAAGTGCTAAAAATAGAATGAGAGAGGGTCGCACCCATGGGATCTTTAGCGAGTTAGGACACTTGAGATGAATGATGAAGAGTTTGAGGAATGGAAAGGATTGGTATGAGAGTCAGAATGAGAAGAATGTGCTACATCTCAAAGGACTTCGCTCGCATGATTCTCAGATATCAAGGAATGATTTGTCGTGCTTTAATTATCTTTTTAATTTTAATTTAGAATTAACGCGGAGAACTTTTGTTACCGAATTTAAAACGAATTTAATACGTTTCATAATGTCATTCTATACTGCTTTCTACAATACTGTAGAAGAGAGCACACTTCAAGTTTTATCAAAAAATATTTATATCTTTACCCGATTTCCTTGCTTGTAGCGGAGATTTGAAACTTTTACTTATTAAACGTGAAAATCCTTTATTACTATCGCGGAAACGATGGCTCTTGCATCGGCTTCTCATCGTGTCTATTTCTTCATGTTAACTGGGTTGGATATGATGCGGGGATTTGCATATTATATATTTCTTATTTTATACTTCTTTACGCGGACTTTCTGTCAATCGATTTAAAAACCTCAACTTAGACTGCAATCTCCTCCGTTTTGATGATTTATAATGTGCCAAAAAGGATTTACACTCACTAAAGATTGCTGTTTTATCATGGCAATACTTAAAAAAAATGCATTGCCTAACTTTTAATTTGCTCCTGTTGATTGACTATTAATGAATAAACAATAAATTTCTCTCTCCATTTAGTAATTATAACGTAACAGTGTAAATCGTGTTATCAACCATAGTTTAACAGGCATTTACGTTTTCATTTCGTTCTGAATTCACCTTTGCTCGGTCTCATTTCCCTGCCATTGAGACCGTCATATTATTATTGTAATAAAAGGCTTCAAATTTCCAATAAGCTGTGATTCCCTACACTATTGCGGTTATAAGAAATGAGATGTTATTGTTACCAAAAAGGGTCATATATTTGGTGCTACGCATTTGTGATAGGCATTTATTTATCCTCGACCCATATCTCATATTTTGGTATGAATCAATATACAGTGTACTAGTATATTTCATTTCTTTGCTAACATATTGAGTCATTATACATTCAAACTCAGTAGTACGCTAAAAACTGTCTCCACCTACAGAGATACTGCAAACCTTTTTTAAACAAACGTAAATTGGGCGATCTAATTTTGAGGCGGAAAATATCAAACGTTAACGAAAATGTATCCTGAAAAATTCTGTTTCTCTTCGCCTTGATAAAAATCCTTAGGCTTAAATGTAAATTCTTATCTAGCGACGTTATATAGTCAACCTGCCAGAAACTTAGTTGCATAAAGAGGCAGGTGCTCTTTCGAGTTTTGAAAGTAGCACTACTAAATTAGGCACGGTTTTTTTAAGGAGTGAAAAATGGCCTACGATTTTGCGTGCTCAGTATATTCGCCGCTTTTTGATCTTTAAGATGAATGACATTCACTCCAGTCTCATAAATACTTTGATGAAAGTTTTATCAGCTGCTTTGCGTGAATTTATAAATTATATTTACTATCTGTGTTCTATCATTGGCCAAAAAATAAGGTTCAGTAGTTATTATGAGCTTTGGTTATCAAATTTGCAATAACCCATTAGGATATGGGGTTTTAATATATGGATATCAAAAATTTTTCCGATAGCGTCAAAGTATTCCTGCATGAATTATACAATGAATAACAACTTTTGAACACGAAAATAATCACATTATTCATGAAACGTTACTGTCGAGTAGGAATTTGAATGAGAGGATAGTACTGGAGCGTTCTTATTTAAATGGTGGTTACTCTCACGATGGAATGTAAGATGTATCCATATGCATATATGGAAATATGCTGATTGATAGTCTCAGAAGAATTCCCAGATGCTTAACGCCCTTGATTAAATTAAAATACCTATTAAATTTACCTTGGCCCAAGAAAAGTATTATGTTCCCATTCTGACCAAAATGTCTCAACGAAGAGAACGAAGAACTATTTTATTTTGGTTTCACAAAAAATTCTTAAAATTTGACTTTAATAGACATCTTCTAAATCTCGGTCTCCTCCGCAGATGATGCTTTTTAATCTTTTCTTAAAATTATCTTTTAACAAAGGAGTTTGTTTTGAATATCAATTGTCTGTTTCGCAACGATACTGTTATATTAATTAGATTTCTCCCGAAAGAGAAATCAAACTAGAAGAATCTACCTTAAGATGTTAGTTTCTGATTTTCATAATTAAATCTTAGAAAATATTGTCTCCATTCTATGAAGAATGTAAGAATTCCTGTTAAATGTCATCCAGTTCCGGTAATTGAGTCTATATTGAAGCGAGATTGAGACACTACAGTAATATCCAAACATTAAAATAGATAAATAATTAAAATTAAGGAGTATTCAAGAAAAGTACGTATTAGGAACAAAGAAAATAAAATTACAGAATTTAAGAGTTGCAACAAAATGAAAAACGGACACAATTGTTTGAATGCATTTCGAGTTATTAGCTGCTAGGTACTTTTTCGATCATCAGGGTATCGGCCCTAGTTGAATCTCAAGATACACCCATCAGCATACGGAAACAGTTTATCGTTTCTATATTAATTAATAACATACAATAATAAATTTAGCTTTTCTCAATCGACTGGACCGAGGCACGAATTCGTGTCATGGTTGGTCGATTCCACACCGATCATCATCAATCGGCACTGGTCCACCGAAAAGGATTAAAACGCACTCCACAATGATGAATACTCTCGACCTGTGTGGCAAAGATAGCAGAGTTCAGAGAGGTCACCCGCATTCCATTCCTATTCTATCTCCTCTAATCCCAAGAATTTCTACTCCATAAGCTGCCACTCTTCCAATGCTCTCGCTGCTTTTCATTCCTTCTCCTATCTATTTTATCACATCTTTGCGCCAAATGAACGTGGATTTCTCAATGGGGACGTACCATGCCCATGTATGTCTCAGCAGCGTGTTGGAGCCAGTGGTGAATATATAACACTTGAAATTCTGAGCTGTTGTCGGTCTTTGCTTTATTCAGACGGTCTTGATAATGGTAAGTCTTTGAGCGTCTATTTGTGACATATCCCAAAAAATCAATGGAAAAATCGCTAAATATACGATGTATCCCACCATTTGTATATTAATTAGCTATATTTTGATATGGAGTTGCAATGACTATTATCAATCAAGAACAATTTTTGAAACGTCTTTTTTTGGTTTGAATACAATGTCCAAAATAGCCGATGGTGCTTTTTCTAGATTTTCCCTCTAACGCTTTCTAACACAGAATCAACTGCGTCCAATTTGCTCTATGGAAATTACTACAATAGTATTCCTGAACTGCCGTATATAAGAATAACCCATATAGTCATCCTGTGCATCTCACTGCGAGATTACTTCTTTCTAGAATTCCTCCACTTAATTCTTTTTCTCGCCATTGTCTCCTGCCGTCTGGACCTTCTGAATCCACCCACCTCTCAGACTCGTTAGCCTCTTGCGAGAAAGGTTCAATTTGTCAAACTTCATTGGGTTTCTCCTCCCTCCACACGACACCCAGGGAACCGCAGACAATTTTTTTCTCCGAGGCAGTTGGGTGTGGGTACCACGCGTGGGTATATATGTATGGGTGGGCAAGCAGGTAGGGAGCAAGGCCGAGATTAACAGAGAGGATAAAAATATAACAAATAAAGAGAGAGTTCTTTTCCCGCGTCTTCTTTTTTCCGCGACGGGCGGGTTTCTATCTTGACTGGACGTCCACCCGATTATTTTTCTACACCATCTTATGGTTGCCTCGGAGTTGCGATGTTTCTAATTACGTCAACTCAGACTTGCGTCACAGAACTAGTTTATTTGAATGCGTAATTGATACAACTTATTAACCTAGGAATATGAGATATATGGCTATGTATTTGAGAATTTAGGCTTTTTTCATATTTTATGTTGATGATGAACCAAATTCAAAATTAAGGTTCGTTGGCAAGAGTCACAGTATCTTTAAAGAGTCTGAGTCGGTTGAAAAGTACAAGAGAATAAAGGGGCATTTTTGAGGCGAAAATTGGTACGCAAGACAATATCCTTTCTATATTGCTCTTACAAAAATCAGTTTTGTCAATTTAAGAGAACGTATGAAAGACTCATGATAAATTTTTAAAGGTAACGTACTAAAACGAGGCAAAAGCGAGATAGGAAATTCTTTTATCTTCGAATCCGTGTAAATATTTGATAATAATCAGTTGTCAAAATGTAGCTATGTAGCAGAAAGAGGATTTTTTAATTATTTGATTATTGATCCTCCGTAAAAATAACGTTAACGTAAATTTCAATATTTCAACATTATCTAGCAGTGCTATTCTATCACTTATTACAATATCAGTCGCAATTGAAAATATACCGACTGAAGTGGTACAAACACTACTCGTTTGGTGCTCCAAATACGCACACACACACATCACGGATAGCCAAAAGGACAACGCGCTTGCCTCTAAGATTTTGACGTAAGTTTATATATTTACTGCACATGGAATAATCCTGTACAAGATACCTGACAGTAACCCAATTATGTCGAATCAACACTCCAATTCTTACGTGAGAAAAAGAAAAATAAAAAAGGTTTTACAAATTATATAAAAATATATACATATGAAGTAGACCACTAAATTCAAAATACTGTAAAAATTAATAAAATAAAACAAATTATAAAATATTACTGATTATTTATTGAAAATTTAAGAAAAGGAAAAGTCCTAGTTATCGACTCTTAAATTGCGAACAATTGGTATTTAAATTTATTTAACAAACCATTTGAAATTTGATGCGGGCTTGTCCATTCCTAGTTGCTCGAAATTTCAAGCCTTGGTGCGCTCCATCATAAGACTTTGACTTTACAATTAATTGCACTACTCTGAGGTCCAAGTTGCCCCAATTTCCCCCTTCGGTTTCGGACTTACAACGCCCCTCACTTACGACGTCGCTCATTGGAAGCGTCCTTTGGATTATCTCTTTCCTTACCATCTCTCGGAGACACCACACACGACGAGGCGTTCGTTAATTTGTCTGTGCGTCACAGAAGGTGGGTGGCGACGCGATTATGGCCTCGTCGATACTCCATTACGGGGGATATATTACTCCTTGTCGGTGGATTTGTGTCGCGAGAAATAATATATGGTGGCTACGCGTTCGCGAGCGTTGTGTAATAAGATTTAAAAGCGGGAGAATTGTATGTGGAATCCGTTGAGCTTTCTCCTTTTGTTTATGCTCGACTTGGAGTCAACGATCCCTGAAATAACGCGAGAAAGAAAGATGGATAAAATCTACTTCACATGCGGTCATTCTCACATATTCTCGCTATGCGAGCATTTAAGGTGAGGATATTAATTTCCTTTTTATCTAAGGATAACTCTCATAGACAAAACATATATTTATTTCCTTTTTAATACCAATTGCCACTTTCTCATGGGTCTATGCTGTCATGGATGCCAAGATCAACATATTACGGTTTAATTTTAAAACTCAGTAATAGTATTTTAGACTATATCATATTATACAAGTACATGCGGGTATATATCTGTCATTCTATTGATGCTATACACAATCCTAAAATTAGCATCAAATGGAAGGCAACGTCTTCAATCAGTTTCTCTTTCCATATGACTATGAATGAAAGAATTAAATGACTTCTATCCCATAAAATCTGTTAATTTAAAAATGTAAATAAATTATCAGAAAACTGTTTAAAGCACACCATACAACGTTTACGAATTGTTTTTGAAATTCTCGTACAGCTTACCTCATCATCTTACGTGTTAAGCTTCTCGATCCAGTTAGGATAAATCCAATTAAATCATTCCATTGCGCTGGACTCTTGGCCGCATGCCATTCAAATTCGTCTTGTCGTAATTTTTTATGGAGAATGCATAGCAGGAAGCTGCCAGATAATGCAATTGCCGCCTTCGCACTGTCTCCGGTTATTTGGCGCCCATAACACACGCATATATTTGATTATGTAGTCATTTGTTTTAATTATCTGGCGGAAGAAAACAGACGTCGGGACATCAGAAGCTTTAACCTTAGTTTCAAGTAACCGTGTTATTAAATGCCTTCTTGGATGCAAGATCCGTTGCATCATCTGTGTAAGAATATGTACCAGATCCCCTCTATTATTCCCAAGCCGTTTTCAAAGATTGATATCAAGAAAATTCATTCTGTAAAACCCAATACATTTCTTCAAACACGTTGATTTGCAAGCATGGCAATTTATTTCAGAAGAAAAGAACGTTATTTTTTCTTCATTCGCAATTGTTTTACACCTTTATGTAATTACGTTTATCCCTATGGAATTAATTTAAAATCAACATTTTCTAAAATGTTATAAAATTTCACAATTAGATAGATGATGATACAAAGATATAATAATATAATATCTAACTTATATAGTAAAAATGCCTTGAGATTACTTTGAAAATATTTATTTTGTGTTAGTTGCTTGCTTTTTATATTATTTTGATGCACTTGCGTTTTGATAATCTTTTTGTTCTCACGTTATTCAATCGAATTTGAATCTTGCCGTTTATAGAATAAGATATTTTATCGCACCAGATTTAAATCTAAGATTTATTTTTACCTTCACTCGGAGAATCAATGAAATTTTAAAAAATTGCAAAGCTTAAAGATTAACATATATTCATTCTAACTAAAGATAGTAAACGCCATTTTTACTATAAAAATTAATATCATTTAAAGTTTCAAAAATGTTCAAGAAAAAACATTACTCTCTTTTATGAATGATCCGGTGCTCATATGATCGAATCGAAGGAGATCTTTTATTTTAACAATATGATAAAATTTATATCCGTCGGGGGCAATTCCTCGGAAGAAGATAATCACCCACGTGGTCGCCAGTTTTCAGAAGTGCCCTATGCGCATTTCGGAAGCTATGCTTCCATTGTCAAGGGTGGTCAAATGCTAAAAACTGATGTTTACTTAGCTTCTTAACTGGCAGCTGCACATTTTACGATTGTAAAAGTAATAATCTTAGTGGAATAATCATGTAAAAATTATTTTGCAAGCGAAAGAAGTAGCCTGCTTCGTTTGTTCTATGCTGGAATTCCACGAAGTCGAATACACCGATCAAGTTGGTTATTCGAATGAGTGATGTTGTATCGATTATATCTGAACGAAGATGATAAAATATTATACGCTTTTGCCTTAGGAAGAGCTCTGGAAGCTAAGTCCACGACGTAAAAACTGAAACTGACATCGAATCGGACTTAGAAATTCTAGAACGAATATTATACCTTCGCAGTAGTTTCATGTTCAAATATTTGGTTGAATTTCCTTCGACTTACTCCTAACCGTAGCTATTTCTTCTTATTAGCACAACAAAGGCTAATCAAGCAGGATACGCTTAAGGAACTAGTTAAACATCTCTTCTCTCCTTCTCTATTTTTAGACCCATCAATCATCGGATCAATGTTATCAAAGATCCGATCAAGACGATGTCCCTCACAAAAGGACCTGCTTTCAAAATCACCACGCGACACTAAATCACGCCGCAATTTATTTCATTATTCCCCTTTTATTATCGCTTTTTTTCCTCCCCTGCCATTCTTCCCTTCGATTTGTTTCTGTCTCTTCCATACGCCCGTTAAGATCACTTTTCGTCCTTTCACTGGCCTCTTGAGGAGAAGACACCCATCAATAAGCATTCCACCCCGACACCAATACCTCCGACACGCTTCGTCTGCCCCCTCCAATAAGGTTCCACCTCCCTTCGCACACAAACACCACTGCTCTCAACTTGACACCCTCTCACTCCCTTAAGTGCACTCTCTTCCATTTCTACCTCTGCTTTCTATTTTTCCCTTCGCCCATATTTCTATTTCTGTCCATTCAATACGCACTTCTTCCCAAAAGTAGAATCACTATTATTATATAACGTTTCGCTGTCTAGTGGTTCCTCTAATTTTTATAGACCTGTACGTTGTTGACGAATCTTAATCATTCATCGCCCCAAATTCATTTCCTAAAGGTATTAATCGATTATTATTCACTCCGTTGTTCTCATAGTACGGTACGATTTTTCACTTATTTCTCATTTTCATAGACCCTCTATTGGCGAGGTTAGGCCTATTTGGGCCTCTTTTCCACATAAGTTTGTTTTTCGACATATAAGTAAGTATTCGAGGTTTAAACTTCAAGATTTTGAGTGTGAATTATTACTATGGAAATAATAAATATAGAATTTTTAAATTATGTTATTTCCATCTCTTTAAAGTTAGAAAAAACCGTTCTCTTTATATTATTTCTTGCTTCCAAACATAGGAAACATGAAACTGAAGATACTTGTCAGTCATCTATCTGGTCTTATATAATTTTAGCTAATGAGAAGCTTTATCATATTATGATTTGATAGAATACCTGAAGAAGAATGGCTATCTTATCAATACAGCCAATTTCTTCAAGCTGATTTCCTTTCTCATATAAAACTTATAATCGAATCATTATTCTAATTATTCACGAACTTTTTTCTCTTCTACGTATGTTCTTTCTTTGAATTCAATGTACAGTAGGCATCTTCATTCTTAGTTTCTTACAGATTTGAAATCAACCAATTCATACACTGCGAAGTATTTCAAATAATTTCTGTACATTTTTACGTTTAGACCTTCCCTTCCGCTTGTAAAAGTATATTTTTAGTCTATCCACTATTTTAAAAGTGCTTCGACAGCTAAGGTAATTTCGTACGTTATCCCCCACCGGGAATAGAACCCGGGACCGCTCTCAGGCAAGTCGATCGCGTTACCCACTTGGTTATCCGAAGGCTCATAATTTGTTCATCTAAGGTTTAATATATGTTTCATGCACAAAATCGTCTGCTTCTCTAACTGTAGGGTTTTTATTTTCTCGCATTTATTTATTTCTCCTTAGCGATTCTCTCACTTTCGATTCCATTGTCCTCTCTGTATTCTTCACCCTGTCCATCGACACCTCTCTGCCTTCTAAGTCATCCCTCCAATTTTTACCTCACGATCTCCTCTCGATATGAGATTTTTTTGCCCATTATCATTCATCCGATCCGATGGGTCTTCGACTCGCCCAAAGAACATCCCTAATTCATTTCATCCACTCACTCCTTCCATAACGCCCTCTGCTCATCCCTGCCATTCTTTCCATGTCTCGTGAGAATTTCCTGTCAAAGTCCGTATGCTCGATCCCTTGGGTGAATTCTCAAAAGTTTCTCTCAGCAGTAACGTACTCGGATTCAAATTCGGACTGCGACGTGTCCAGTGTAAATTAAATGGAGAGAATTCTGAGGATTTTTTTCTTCTGAGAATGTTGCGATACACTATTTTATTAAACCTAAACTGTCATTAACTTAGAAAATCGTTCAAACAATTTATATCCAGCAGTTTGAGAAACATTATTCTCAATACGTAATTATAAATAAATTGTAATTGCTCTTTGTAAAATATATAATCAATACGTTTTAAGAAGAACGATTACGTCATCGAGTTGAAATATTCAGGCAACGAGAACCAAATTAAAATTTACAAAATTAATTAATTTACGAGAATCAATGTCGGAGTATTTATACAATTATTCAGGATAAAAATTCGAGTCATAAACGCTCCTTTACAAGGCATGGTTTTAGTTTTATTTACTTAAACTTATGACGTCTTATTATGAGAGGAGCACCTGATATGCTCTTGAAACAGCTTATAATATCAGTCAATGCTCAAATATTTATTATAAAAATTACAAATTTATCTTCGATTGAAAATAGGCCAATCTAATCTGTGAATAAAGATTGAAAATTTATCCGCCTCTATTCGAAGTAATTGGAATAAGGTATCTAATTTTGTGGACATCGTAGGCTATCATTTTTCGTTATCAAACAGATGGATATTTTCCGCTCTTTCTACTGGAATTCGGATAATTAACAGAATTGTGTATGGAGGACTCATCATTATGAATGTTGAAAAAACAACAGAGATATAATACTGTCTCCAATAAGAAAACATGCTATTTGTTCAAAACATGCAATTGGATGATTGTGGTATGGGAGACGACATCTATTGAGACCAATGGGTCTCTTTCTACATCTAACTCATAACGACCGAAACCTCTAACCCGAAATGACCTCAGCTGTCGAAATACATTTTACAGTACTAGTTTAGTTGTGGTTTCAATCATTTGCTGATGATACTTTCCGATGATAAATAAGTCTTGTGATATTGACTTTTTCCTTCTATTTGTCGTTATTCGACTCGAAAAATATTATTTATTGTGATCATTTACAATAATTTCTGTGCTTTTTAACTCGTTCGGAGAGATGGAATCTTTTTCCTACATAATAGGTACGCGGATAGATCATTTTTCTTTATTTTGTACATGATTTGCGTAAACAGTAGTAATCTTAAGATTAATGTGACTCGAGAGAAGACATCCCCTGCCACACGCTAATTACCAGGCCTTCTCTGAGTTAATTCATCCTGCCGTCATAATTCACTATTAACATTTTCCCACGGCCTTCTTATCTTCCGCCGCCTTCTCCTAAATCCTGTCTTTTTTCTTACACCACGGTGCCCTCCAACCAAGGGTCAGAGGTTAGAGACGTGATGGATCACGCGTGACCGTGATGAATGAGTTCCGATCAATTGATTGGCTCGTTAGAGATCGCCACCTGTGGTTCTTTAATGACTGCTTCCGACCTTCTTCCGCCAGAGGTCTTGTGTGCCGAGTTCTCTCCCATGCGAGTGTCTCCCGCTGGGATAGGTTACACAGGTACCTCAAAGAAGCTGCTTTCTTTTCCTTCTTTATGGTTTCGGTCCAGAGCTAAACGATTTCCGACGATTTTGGACGGTTCAGGGTCTTTGACGATGAAAGATGATCCGTGTTTGTCCCCCTCAACTTCTTAGTTTTGGATTTTAGTTTCTACGAAAGGCTGAACCTCCGTACTAATGATTTGTTTCTACACTCATTTAAAATGTTTGCTGTTAAATTCAAGTTGCAAAGAGGTTTTTATCCTATCAGCATATCTCATCTGTCAAGATTTTTTTGTTTGACTTTAATTTGAGCAGCTAGTGGCGTGCCTGATCTTGTGAAACTTAGGAGTAGAATATCGCAAGGAAAAATAATAGCATCCTTATCTTACTTAGTTTTGCAACGGATAATCAAATATTTTTAATTGCAGTTAATTCTCTTTCTACTGTTTGGTGAAATAGGAACCGTGGAATGGTTAACGTTTTTCTTAACCTTAACTGTTGTTACATTTAACATCAATTTCCAGAATTTGGGAAATTGTGAAAATTGGAAAAGAATGGTTGAGGGACGAGGAAACTGTATAGAAAATGAGGGCCACTTTTGTATCGTTGGAATTTAAAATTAGTGTTCTCCAGAAATTTAATCAAATGCCCAAACTAGAATGAAAAGCTGACGTGTGCTGTTGATCTGTTTACTCCCTGCTTTTTCCTAATAGAATAGGAATATCTTTTAACCGATTAACTATTTAACACTTTTGAGTACTGTGACATAACCAGAATTTGTATGAATTCCACCATCTAATTTCATGTCAACGTTTAAATTTTTTACAAAGCGTATCTCTCTTTTAGTTGACGCTATGGTTGATATATAGAATAGGACTTTCTATCACATTCTTAGTCAATTTATAGATAAATTGTAACAGGATGTCATGATAGGATTTTCTAAGCATGTTCATAAATAGACGTACTCTAACTCTTACACGATTGAATAGTTTCGAAGTGGTAAACGCACAAAATCATACGCTAATACCACTTCGTATGGTGTCCTCTTTCGAAGTAAATGATCGTCATTAATCATTATTGCATTCATACGACGTGACGACGTTAGGCTTAATGGCCTCTCCTACATAATCTATGAAGTTATAATATGATCATTTCTAAGAACTAAATTAAAAACGATCGAAGAAAGATAAGTTTAACTATAGAAAATAAACCAATAAATAAAAGAAACATACAAAATTTCTATACTATAGATAGATAAAAATTAACGCAGAAAGGATTGGGTTTTGGGGAAAAACTACTAAAAGTTTATGGAACAAAACGAACGATGCGGAAAAACACTCAAACAAGGGAAGACAAAAAAAATAAAATTATAGAAGTTATGAAATACGAAAAATAATAAGAGAAGTCTATTCAGTCGATAAAATAATATCATTTATATACAATAAATCTTTAATAAATTTGTTCGTCCGATAAATTTATGAATAGTATTAATGTTTCTGTTGGTCATAATTATTGCGCCAATAGAGGGCTTGCAGATTGGCATTGTAGATCTTCTGATTTAAAATTGATATGTTAATATATTTCAAAAGGAAATACAAGCCTTACATCTGGCTAACCAAACACTGAAAAAAAAATGGAATGTGCCGTTATAATACCTGGAAATTTAAATATTTTGATCTTTAATGGTGTAGCTTTTTAACTTCTACAATGGTATGTATACTTTTAATCGGTGTGTATAATTTTTTACCATACGTAAATTTAGGCGATATTTTTAGTGAGTACCCTAACAGACTATCGACTATTTTGATTTTTTGAAAGGTTAGTATGTATGCATCTAAAAGAATATGAAAATGACCATTCTAAATAATTGATCGATTGTCAAAAACCGTACCGTTCATATACAAATAACACTACTAAGATAAGTTAGGAAACTCGAGATATGGAATCGCGTCACACTTTATATAAAGGGTTTTATTTATGAGTTAAGAAAGATTTAACCAAACTTTTTGCTTAGTGGGTTGGATAGCACATTACGTATCGGTCAGCTGGCCACAGTTATGTTTGTCTTTTGCAAGAAAGTAATAACATATCTCGAATATTATTTTTTCTTCATTTAATCGTTCCTTGTCCATGAATTTATATTTTGGATTTAAATAAGGGAAGAATATGAACCTATCTTTTCAATGTTGTAAATTCTAAAATTCCGTTTAATCATCACTCTTAGCTCCCTCTAATAATATCTTCGCTTAGGCTACTTGCCTGACTGATATCTGATCACGGATATGAAAAATTTTAAAATATTCAAGAACATCTAGTTATCATCAGAGAATCAGATGATTCATTAATTTAATTAATAAGTGAACAATGTTTAACAGTAATGGTAAAATGAACCTTTTCATATTTGCAGGTCTCGCAATGACGGCTGCTGGCAATGCCCACGAGAGGTGAGTTAACTTTTAACCTGAGGTCAGGCAAACAACCACAATCCGGAGAAACAATAAATCGTTTGTCATCTCTTTAGACGCTAATGGTTTCTACCCCTCCTTCCCAGCGTCTTGTTAAAGAATCAATCAGACCCTTTTTTAACAAGCAAACAAAATCGACGTTCCTTCGTGAGGGTGCGTGAATGAATGTCGCCTCCATCACGAACAGTTCACCATCTTTTTAGCATTTCCCTTACGAAGGCAATTCGCCGATCGAACTTCAAAGCGAGAAATCCCCATTGTGATTCGAAGGAATGGACAGCCTCATCAATCCGACGTTGATTTTTTCCTTCGCTTTAATATTGCCTTCTCTCCCTCCAATCATTCCCAGTATCGATTACACTTCAAACCTTAGATCGATTATCACTTTCAAGTCCTTTGAACCTCTCTAGAACTGACCAATCATTCCTCACTCCACCTGTACAAACGGACGAGATGGGGAGTCTTGGGCCCCCCGCCGACAACCACGACTCTCGCATCCTTCGAGATCTCCGATTGTTTTTTTTCTGAAAAAAGAATGCGCTTATCGTCGTTAGGCCCCTTACCGCCCGCATGGTGCGTAATTATGCGCAGGAATAAAAACGATTATTTTTTTGAAAACCCTCGGAGTCGTGGTGGGCTGGATGATCAATCAATTAATCAGAAATGTTTTAGGGATCGGAGTTGTCCTTTTTTATCAAATCCGCGTTAAACATTTCCGCGTTAACTAGACGTTATAATGTTGCCTACGAGAGAATCCAATTCCCCTCCTCTAAAAGGAAATAATAAAGTTCGTAATTAATACGTTTTGTTGCACTTTTTCTGGAATGGGCTTAATTCACGGCGGGTATAAACCTCATGAAAGGTTTATTATTTCAAAACCATCCATCACTAAGGCTTTCGTGATAGCATCTCACTTGTCAAATTGTGGACTTTTAGGTCCGCGAGAAAAAGTAAAGTTTAACTACTTGCGTTGCCAAGATTTATTGATTAGAGGAAGAGGGACTAGGGGAAGGCGTATACTTATCTACGTAAAATTAGAGATGTTAACTCAATAAAGTCTTCGGACACGGTTTACGCCAAGATATTATTCGGTTACAGCTTTAAAAAAATTGTGATCTACACGTGTGTGAGATGTGTTAATATCTGGCTTCTTTCACGTTTAGAGGAATGCTTCTCTATTTACCAAACATTTTCTGCAACTTTCTCACATTCCATCACCATTTCGCATAAAATTTGTAGACTATATTTTGAACCGAGTATGCATTTTCTTCTCAAGAATTGTGAAAAAGTTTATCGAAATTTCGGAAGGACTTTAGAGTCGATAATTACTCGTTTCTAATATTCGTCAAAGCATCATATTGGCTGTAAACTTTTATTTATTAACTTCAAGCTTACATTTAAAAAGCGACCGGATTACATTTCTTTCTTTTTACCGATTTCATTTCCGCAGTCCTACTTTTTGAATGTCATTCAGGGAAAATCACCGCACCGTTTTTTCCTCAAGAAATTCTTAAGAGAAGAATTTTTTTAGTCTCTGAAAATGGTATCTGAAAACTATGTATGACTTGAGTTTCTTCATTAAATTGTAAATGATGATATACTCATTAGGTTTTTTTAACTCGATTATTTTTCTGTTATTACCAGACCTTTCGATCATCAAGATTCTCATCCTGTAACCTTGAATTTAAATTCAGCGGGTTTTCGTGATATTGCTAATGATATAATAGAGAGCCGATTCCTTATGTCTTCTCTACTATGTTTAGTCGTGATCATTCGAAGTCAAATCGTAAGCATTCAAAGATTTCAGTTAGTTTCCCTTCGTTCATTTTTCTTATTTGGAACTGCTTTCGTGTTCCTAGAAGAAACATGCAAACACCCCTAGATATGGGCAGGGATCGGACCTCATCTGTGTCATTCGCTGCAATTCATCATTCAGGATGGAAGAATCGCCTAAGAGATGTTGCCTAAACTCCATTATCACGCTTATCTTTTCGGAGGTACGAAAGGCTCATAGTATCTCAGAAATCAACTATCTGTATAGGTTGTTTACTGAACAGAAACAGAAACGGATAAGCGAATTGTATTGCTTCCTCTGTTATAACTTACACACCTTTTACCCTTATTATATATGGAATTGTTTAGGGTAATATCAAATATAATTTATCTTGTCTCTCAGCATTATTTTCAACCACTTAATCACCATACAGTTTCTCTGCAATAAAAACATTTTATTTAGTTAAATATTATTCAATTATAATCTGTAAATTTTGTTTCATCGACATCGTACGGACACCTCAGAATTTTTTAATCTCAGTTTTGCCACTTAAGTAATGTTCCTAATAGGTCGATGGGATATATTTTATATAGATGATTACTAATATTGTCAGTAACTCTATCAGGTACCTTCCCAGTTCATGAGTCCTTAACTTTTCCGGTTCTACTAAATTATCTATAACTGTTCTTGTTTCTTTCTGCTGAATTTTGACCTGGTTTCTAACTCAAGTGATTGCATAATTTATCTAAAATTACATTGAAAATAGTCTACTCTTCCCACAGTATCTGTCATTTATCTTGCAATATCATTTGTAGTTCTGAACACAATCCACCGTCTTAAGAGCATCATACTAATTTATACTTTTCCCATCCTACTATATTAACATTTTCTTTACTATTTTATCATCTGTCACGAATAATTTCTATATCTAGATATGGTTTTATTTCAATCAATATCTTGGATGACATCCACATAGGCACATCTCACCGTTCAAATATTATTTTGACAGCTTATTTCTACAGAACAGCACTATCCCTTTCTCATTCATGTTTTCAACGTTATATGATAATTTAATTTGTTAGTCTTAGCTATGAACTTCCTGGTATAATCTCGACTCCGTCATATGTGGTCTGCGCGATTTTTATCAATCCCTGACTATATTCTTATAGAGTACTGCTCAATCTAGTAATTATATTCACTGGAAAGGAAACAAGGAAACTCTACTTATATTCGATGGGATTTTTAGTTACCTCTACTTTAACTATGAGCTGTTGCATAAAGAAGCTACACAGTTTAACTCCAATCAACTGAAATTACTTATTTCAAATCTCCTTGCTCGTTTTCTCAAAGTGGAATACTTCCATTATTATGTCTTCGATATGTCTTTACCCAATCCTTTTTTATTGATTATACTTTCTTAATAATATTAGCAATCGTTGCTTTTATTGCCTTTAGTATCACTTTGTATTAAATTTATGATTTCCTTCTCCGCCTCAGATACTTTCAAAGATTTTTCTCCGTTCTTTCATGAATAATTTTCTTTATTTATTTATATTAGTTAAAAATAGCAATTTCTGATTAGATACGCTATTATAACATTCCTATTGGTCATTTATTTTGTTGATATTTCCATAATTCACCTGAAATGTTTCATGACTTCCTTTTTTTAATGCTTTACCATTCCTCGGTGTAAATATTCAAATTTGATTGCTTTTAATCATCTACTATTCAATGGATATTAATTATCAATCCGATTATTGTAATCTTTTAGTTTTACCGAATGAAATATTTATCCTATCACTGAATGTGAATTAGTTTTCCGGCCAAAAATTCATCCAAACTTCCAAACTGATTCTATCGCTTCCTTTATTCTTCTTCCTCAAATCTTCCTTTGCGATACTTTCCTCGGCTACCTTTTTTCTCATTCCCCCAATCGTTTTCTTTAAATCACACAAACTTATTTCTCTCTCCATTCTCACGTTCCTCATCCTTCCCCATATCCTTCCATTCCTTTTTTTTTAATCCCAACTCTCAGAAGGGGTCCCCATCTGTGCGAGGGAGGATTTCTATGTATTCATTATGCGACTCAATTATTTGTTATGCAAACAAGACTCCGAGATCCAGGTGATGGATGGATCGTCTCTTTCTTCGTCTGTCCTCATGTATGTTTCTCTCCTTCGCTTGCAATGAGTCGTTCGGCATATTTCATGCGTATTCAGACCGTCGCGTTTATTTCGTGTTCAACTATGTTTTTTACGGTCTCTCCCCGCGATGTTTTTAAAAGGTCGACTCTGTTTTTCCTCTTTCCAGGGAGACTTTGATTTCTCGGGATGGGTAAAAAATGAAAAATGCCGGTGCTATAGAGAGAGAGAGAGAGGATTTCCAGAAATCGATTCGACTATGAGAGAGATCTTTTTTTCCTTTTGGGAGCGCAGTCGTAATGGAGGAATGCGATTCCGTTAGATGTGGGACTTGCAAATGTACGTATATGCATACAAACGTTTTTCTTGTGCAAATCGAGACTATATGGTCCCCTCTATCATTTTCACTTTGTCAAAAACTAGTATGGTATATTTATATTTGTAATAAAACGATAGAATGAGAGGCTGAAACTAAAAAGCAAAGGTAGGGGAAACAAGGAGAGAGAGAATAGTTTTCTGCTTCTAAAGAATGTGATTTCAGAAAAAAATCATTCCCAATACCATAATGAAGGTAGATAACCCAAGCAGTTTGGAAATTCTTAAGCAGTAAGAAAAAATTATTTATAAATTATGTCACTTAGCGCTGGATATCAAAAATTTCCAACATATTGGTATGCTTTAATGTATCTACAATTTTCCCATCTAAATTCCGTATTAACTTCTAAAGTCTCTCTCTGCATACCCTTTTGATGAATGTATCTTACTTTCATTACGTAAAAGCTTTTTTATATGCATCTACCAACCATCGAACTTCACTCGTGGTAAGTAGGAATTTCCCTCGGTTTTAAAAGTAAATCTAAGTATCTGATAAAAAAGCCGTGTAGTTGAATCAGATACATAAAGCATGAGATACTCCCTCAGATTTTTATGCTTACTTGCGCTTAGACTATTTAGTTTCTTGAAATTTATTTTAGTGCGGAAGTTATGTTTATCCCTCGAGATGTAAAGAAACAAACCTAAAGATCGAGGATTGCCGTGAGAACTTCATTCCTATTATTGGAAATCAGTTAAGGATAGAGCTTAGTTTTCTGGTATCATTATGTCATTTATTACCTTATGATGACGGCGTATTCACCAGGAACGGAAATGTAAAACCGCCAAAGTCCAGCATATGAACGCTATAAATTTTCTTTAGATTTAGATTTATATGCTACGAGTTGCCACTGGCGTATGGTAGGGGATGCAGTGACAACGTCATCAATACCTAATCTATTCTATTAGCTTATTTAATAGCTTTTGAAATTAACGACCAAATGTATCCATCCTTATTCGCGATTTCTTCCTTGTAACGTTCTGCCGACACTTCTCGGAGATTGCCTTCGTTCTTTACCGGAACTAAAATTTTACTCATTTCCTCTATAAATTTTGAACCGTTGAATCTTTCGGAATGCTTCCGTCGGTAATCATATCTTCTCACCTAAAACAAATCTCTACCGACTGATTCTATTATCGCAATAGTGCTTTTTCAGTCTCTCCAAAACATGGTATATTATAAGCAGGTTAAATCTCGACAAATATATCGTAATAAGAATCGTCTCATACCATTTCATCGACGATTACTTAAAAGGTGCAATTAAACAGGGAAAATACGGATAAAATCCTTTCACTCGGAGAAAATATTTAAGCTCATCAACCTCCTTCTTTGTCTTCCGGCACCTAAGACGCCTCAGCGAATATACAATCTCTTTTCTGAAATATAACATCCCTTTTACATCACTCAAGTAATTCTTCCCGAGTCGGAGGTGCGTGCGAAGTCATTTACCGCGTAAAGGTTAATCGCCGGTTAATGGGAAATGACGCAGGCCGATCTTCGCTTTTTTCCTTCCCGGAGAGAGCCTTCGGCGATGAAACGGAAAGCTTCGAGAAAATCGTGTGAACGGGAAAATTCAACCCCATCTCTCTGATGGCGTGGGTGGCGGTGGGACACGGCGACCCCGGATTGATTCTGACGCGTCGGAGTGCTGTAAAGTTAGTCAGATTACGAGAGCTTCGCGGAAAAGGGCAAGGAGTCTTCTTTTTCGCGCCGCGGCGGTATGGTTGGAGGATGCTTATAATGGAACGGGGAAGAATTTGGATGTGGTTTAGGTGTGGGAGCGGTTAATGAGATGCAGGTGCATGGGAAGATTCCTTCGCGATTTTTATTTTGAAGGGTAATCGAGTCGGTGCGCTTCGGCTGGTTTCCAAAGAACCCCTTCGGACTTCGTCTTATAACACCTCTTTCTTATTGCCCTTTCTGAGGCAACCAACGTACACAAAACCTTAAGCACTTAAGTCGCGAGGGCGTCTAATACGCCGTCTTGCCCTAAGGGCGTTTTACGATATTTTTAACCGATCCGATCGTACTTTATTGGTATTGTTTCGAGTTAAGAGCGGAGCGTTGACCTGCGTGTAAGGAGTGATCTTTTAAACGAACAACATGGACTACCTCGCTTCAAGTAAAACTCCGTGGTCATGTTTATACCACGAGGATGTGCGGTCTATAGTGTTCCATTAAAATCGGAATTCTTTTCTCGTTGTGCATCCTTAGTACATCCTTAAGTGTGAAAAAATACATTCACTTATGCTGGCGCACCTCTTGTTATGCATGATGAATTGAGAAGAGGCCTCGTGGCCTAACGGATAAGGCGTCGGACTTCGGATCCGAAGATTGCAGGTTCGAATCCTGCCGGGGTCGAATTTTTTCACTACGATAAAGTTTTTTTCTATTCTATAAAGAATATTCTCTTCGAAATATGGAGGGTATTTAGGGAAGTAATTACCTCCTCGATTGGCGGGCTCTGCTGGTAATGTATTAAAGTAAACTGTAGCTGACATTGTAGGTAGCTTAATTTATTATATTTAAAAACGTTAACTTAACAAGTAGTTTGTATGCTACAAGTTTGTAACAAGAGACAGAGACTGACTAGGTTTGTCCTAAACCCGGGCTCGATTCCCGACGATGGTAAAAGTTTTTGTCATCGGCTGGGGACGCAAAGAGTATAGTGAAATTACTAAGCATAATATACTCGCGGCATGATTAATTTTCGCCTTGATAATAATGATGGAATGATCATTCCATAGTCTTGATAAAATTTTGCGACAATAGCATCAAACGAAATGTAAAAACGCCATGAAAACGATGTGTAATATCTCGGGGATTATATAAAGCGAAAAGAGTCACAATTTTTGTGAATTTGTTAGTCATCAGCACACAGAACTTTTGATTGATATATTTAAAACTGGACGAAAACTGGAATCTTGAATTTTGGATATTTTGATTTTCATTAGATGATACGTCCATTAAAATATACTTTGATCAGATAAGTAAATCCTTAAAATATACTGTCTTAATAGATGAGTAAGAATACTGCTATGATAGTATGTATTTAAATTCTTTCAAAAATAATGCGTTCTCCTTTTCTCTTCGTAATGCACACCTTACATAGGTGAAGAGAACTTTTGATTTCTTTTTCTATAAATGTTGTTCATTTCATAATACAATCGGGATGGTGAATAGAACTTATAAGGGGCGTCATAGATATTTCGTGACGTATCCATTTATTACGTCTCAATCCCTTTCATTTTTGTTCGAAAGCTAGCTCGTATCCATCTTATTCTTTCCTTATCCTTTCCCTTCATCCCAACACAGAATGCTATCTCCTCCCTCTTCGGGACCTCCCGTCGCTCTTACCATTCCATGGCTAGTCCAGTCATCTGCATTGGAATGTGCTCTCAAAGACTCCCCTTCCTTATAATTCCCTCCCTTACATATCTCTTTATCTCTACATCCTTCCCTCCGTTTCAATTTATCCTTCTCTCCTTTTCTTAAACGTTGATGCCTAAAGAAAACGTGCGTGATCCGTGCATTGCATACGACCCACAAATTCCTCGACAAATTAGGACCAGTCATTCTTGATAGCGTACGTTATCTTGTTGAATATTCAGTGATAGTGTGGAAACAAATTACGATTACCGTGCAACATCTTGGAGAGGCACAGTAATGTTTCCACGAGTACGATTGTAATCATACAACAGATAGACTTTCGAAAAATACGTATATCTTAAAGGATGTTTGTGATGTTAATTAAGTTTACACCACATGATGCTACTGGAAAGCACTTAGAGTTTTAATTTAATTATATAATCAGTGATATGCCAGTGCTTAAAATGTAATATTGATTAAGTGTATTACACTGAGGAAGGCAGATGGTAAAACAGAGATCAATATATATTGGCCGTTATTTCTTCACCAGTTACACTAAGGTACGTAATTCTTGCGAATAAATTTCAAAATTAATGTTTTATAAAATATTGCCGACTGTTCCCTTAGATTTATTCCTTAAGTACTAACCTATTGGCTGTTACTCACGAAAGAGCCAATGTCTTCAAACATTTCATCGACTCATATACTCATAAGGTAAAACCCGTTTAAAACGCTTCAGCTTAATATGTTACCCCGTTTAATATGCGCTTTCCTCTCGGTCCCAGTCTCTTTCATAGGAAACACCTGGTGAAAATAACGCCTAAGACTCTCTGTTTATCCTTATTAATGGGAAGTATCTGCCTTATGAGATTCGCTTATAAGGCGGATATTTGCCATTCCCAGATACACTCGCTTTCGTCTCATTTGATAAACCAAAAGTTGGTACCCCATCTACGGCAAAACTGTGGTAAATAAAGCAAACTAAAAAGTAATATTTTCTTTATAAGGTGTAAATTACTTAAAAAATTAAAAGCCATTATGCATCCCATTTTGTTTTCCAGTGTGTAGGAGTTAAGAAATTGCCATAACCCGGTTAAATCTAAATCCCACCTATAACATGGTCTTCACTCAATCTCGTGAATAGCCTCTTAACTTTTATTGCATCTTCAATTATCTGCATCTTGGATTTTTTAAATCGATTTCCAATCTAAGTTTACCTCGGCAAAATAAGTTATTCAAAGTAGAGCAGTTGAAAGTTTCGATTGTACCGTGGTATATTTTAGTAATTACATGTGTGAGTACTTATAAAACAAAGAGGATTCTATATATATCTTGATAGCACTTAACCACCATGCATGAAATATTTCACTTTTTTCTGCCCCTTCTTAATTCCATTCGTCTTTTTATTTCCCATCACTGCTCTTACCACCCTTCACCCATCTTCTTCCTAATCCCTTTCGTTCCACTTCGACATGTCTTTTGGCCGATTTTACTGCTGCCCGCAGAACCCATCCCAACCCATCTTATTCGCAGACATCCTTTTACTTCTCTGCATATTTTTCCCTTTGTCGTCAGTGAAACAAAAGAGCCGAGTTAGAATTGACGTGCCTCTTTGCTCGATATCTGAGCAACGAATGGGAGATATAAAAGTGAAAAAACTTAGAACTTTTAATTACAATGGAAGATGAGGTATTGTAAAATTTTTCATGCCAGTGATATCTTTGCATTAAAAAACTAGCCGAGTGCGAGTCTATAAGAAGTTATTTAACTATATTCGCACTACACGAACATGATTTTCTCTTTTTCCTTTCATTTATTCCTGTCACATTGTGTTAGTATCTAGGATTCTAATCTTCTTTACAACTTCGTAGATTTTATTGTCGTTTACGAAATTTATGAATTACAAACGTAATGCATATGAATGGTTTATATTACTACCTGAAATGGTTTTTATTTCTTTTTATAATTATAAATTACTATGAATTTTCTTCGTATTCTTTATTGTTGTTATTCCATTTTTTACTCTATGATTGCTTGCACTTTAGGATCTTAAAAATAATTTTGAATGGCATCATATACTGCACTGTCGGAGTGTTCCAGAGCTTAATAAATGTGTTAGTATTATCATGATATCCTTCCGTCAAATTATGGTTTACATGTACATACTTTGAGTGATTGGAAACTCTATATTCAACATTTCTTTAATTAGCACGTGAATCGTCTCTTTGGTTATTCTATGCTCTTCGTAATTATATTGATATGAAATACATCAAATTTTAGCACTTAGTAAAATTGCTACCAAATAACAAAACATTAAAGTAGTACTTTAATGTTTTGTTATTTGGTAGAAATTTAATAATACTAGAGGGTTTTCGAAATCTGTCATCGAAATATCCATATTCTTACAAATATTGTCGTTACAAACATTATCATTTAATGTTTGATATGCGCACGAGAAGAGGATGAAAAATCACCAAATGAATGAGGTCTTTTCATTTCATTGGTATGTAAGGAGATATTAATGTTTGATATTTTTAGAGACGTCCTTGAAAGAGAGATCTTATGGATTTCCGAATTAATAACAGATTGTCCATATAATTTGTTCAACTTTTCTTCCAACAGTGTGCGACAATTAAAATATCCCACCGGGATCTTTCTAAATTCCTCCATGGTAACGTCTAGCTTCTTGTCTTCTCCATCTCTGCCTCATCTTTCCTTCTCTGAGGGCATTTTACGTCCGCCACCCAACTTCCCTCGTCTCTCTCCTTAATATGCATGACTGATTAAGAATGGACTTTATGACTGTCAGACCAACGCCTTAAATTAAACACATTCTCGAGAGGGGATTCTTTTGGGAGGGAGTCCCATACCTCCCACTCAGAGACAATCTCAAACTCTTTCATTCCCGCCATCACCACGGGGATCCGCCACCTACCAACCCATTTCCTTTCCTTGGGCATAACCTACGCTCGGCCTTCCATGGGAACTCGCTTATTCCATCTTCACTCATTTTACAGCCGCTCTCGAGTCGCATCGACTAGAAAACTCCATCCAATCACCCCCTCGAACGATAAACATTCCCGGAGAATTAAGAAGTTATTTCGGACGAGCTCTCGTTTTCGCCAAACAGCGGAGTATTTTGTCTCTGTTTTCTTGTTTGCCGGGCGTTAACGGAATGAGGCAGTGTTTTTAAGGGGGAGTGTTTATCGCGGCATTTTAAGGTAAAAATAAGGTCGGTTCGTTAAGACTTCGGCCGGAGTTTATTGAAGTGGCTCGCAGCTGATAAGGGAGAGGATGGGGAAACTAATGGAAATTTTGATTTGTTGGGGAAACTTCTCCAATTGGCGATAAAAGAGTCCTCGTCCTTGCACCGGGTAAAATTCCACGAAAGATTTGCAAATGCGTGCATCGAAGTATGAGATCTTTCAATGCGTCTCCTTCGGCTGGCTGAGAGTGCTTTAAAGCCTCAAAGTCGCTTTCAATAACTTTGCTCGTAGTTACCTTGGAAAAACGAAATATTTACGCTAAATATATTTCTGCAAGTATATATGTGTAAATAATAGTTGATTCGATACTGACTCAAAATATAGAAGAAATTCTATGTTAAAACCATGTAGGAATCGGTACGAGTTTTGCTTCATTATGACATGAAAAACCAACTGATATGATGTGTCGTAAAAAACTAATATAATTAAATCCGGCATCATTTAATAATTTCACTATACATCTAGATGCTTTGGAGTCTTCGGTATTTTTAAGGATAACAATGAATCGAATAACCGAGGGATATTAAGCTCTAGATCCAAGTATTGATAGATCTCTGCTTTTCTTTCCATACATCCATAAGATACACAGCGAAAATATTTCTCGATATGCTTTATTTTCTTTCTTTCTTATAGTCGTAAGGAAAGGAATCCAACTATTGTGGAAAAGTGGCACAAAGATATTGAGAAATAAAAATGATTATTAATTTTGGAAACAATGTTTTTCTCTAATAGTCATTTATCACAAAGGCCTGTTAGAACATCAACCACTTTAGGAATAGATAAAAATGATTTGAAGAGAGAATGAGGTGTTCTATTTCAGATGGGAGGTTGTTCGCCCTAGCCATCCTCACATAGTTGGAATGCTCTGACTAAACAAGCGCAATCATCAAGTGCATTGATCCTATGAAATATAATTTTCATAGAATTCAATAAGTGACCATGATAAATTATCATCTTGACACATAATTGAGAAGTTATATTATTATATCCATTAGTACGACCGTGAAAAATTGAAATAATCATAAAGTGAAATAATCATAAAATGAAATAAATATTGTTCTTTTTCTTCTATCAAAAGGCAAATGAGAAATATCTCATTCATCTAGATAAATAAATAGCGTCTTTATATGGGCAAAATGGAGACTACAGTTTCTTATTTCATTTAAGATATGGAAGCATGTGTTACCTTGGAAGACTTGGATGTTACCATTGGTCTACCTCTGCTATAGCGCTCAAATAGCCCTTTCCTTGTATGAAAATTACTCGTAAGACTAACTATTTCGGTTTATATAAAACGAAGGGTCTTAAGCAGTACAAAGCTGCCCTCAGTAAAGAGCAGAAACTTGCTTATTTAATGAATCCATCGAACTTACCCATGGACATCGTGAAATTCTTCCCCGCCAACCTCAATCCCAGCTTCTCAATTCCAAAACTCGTTTTTTAATTTAATTTTTTAATTTTATTACCCTCGGCACCGTACGCTTTCGGCCATCCCACTTCTATCGCGCCAAAGCTGCGTAACTTCCGTCCATTTTATAGTTTCCAGAGGAAACGCTGACGGAAACACGGGCAACAAATAGGAGAGCGATTAAAAGGGAATGAAGAAGGAATGGTGGAGGTGAGAAAAGGAGTGGCTTCCACTGGGGGGCGTTATGTGTCGGGGTCCAAACGATCGGTAAATCACAGGTGCCAACCGCTTTTATAGCCTCCCACTTTTCCATCTTTTCCTCCGCTTTCTCTCTCATTTTGATTTCCGATTCGCCGAGTTCCTTCGCCTCAACTCATTACCTTCGATGGATGCAAATACATCCACGGGTATAATTCAACGCTTATTAGATTACCAGCGATTTCCTCCTCCGCTTTCTTTTTATCTTCCTTTCCAGTCTCTTCTCAAAGCCACTCCCGTCGTAGTAAGTGTCAACGCTGGTTATATTTCATCTTCGGGAATTATTATTTCTCAGCCTTGCTTTATTGTCGCCTCCTCGTCATCGGGCAAGTTGGAGTTTCATAGTCGTTTGATATTACCGGTTAAAGGTTCATGAATGATCAGGAGGTTTTCACCCTTTCGATAAATTTTTGATTCTTGACTCTTATTTTACCTTTTTATCATTAATCAACCTGTAGGAATTCGTGAATCTATACTAGATTATGAAGGAGAATGGGGTTAAATAAATAAATTTTCCGAAGTTATTTGTGTTAGAGTGAGGCAAAAGATAATATGAAGTGAGGAGCATTTGATAGTTACTCATTCTAAGAAATGGAAACAAAATAAGTTAAGAGAAATGGAAACATTGATCTCAAGTATCATCTCACTGAAAAAGTAATGAAATTTTATATATTATGTTAATATTTATTCTCCACGTATTAATTTGTATTATTATATTTTTAGATTAAAGGTTTTCTTCATAAATAATGATTCATAGATGATTTTCCTAACAGTAAAAAATAAATCATATTACCACAGTATTTTATGATGAGATCTCGTAGACTTACGCCTATCTTTTGTAATTGATTTTGTAATGTACTTGCTATAGATCACGAAGGTCAGAGAAAGTAATGAATGAAATAAATAGAGATCTTACGGCATCATTTGATCTTGATTGAGAGTAAAAGTTCATCTGAAGAGAAATCTCCTTATTCATAGTGTAAAGATAATATATACTAACCACCTTTCTCCTCACTTTTTTGAGTTTATTTGCTCTTGTATTTGTTCGACTTATAATGGTATGAATTCACTAAAACCTTGTCATATGCAATAAAAATATTATAGAGAAAAGTATTTACAAATAGCTATTCTCACTTTTTAGTGAGTAAAAGTTAATATAAATTGAGAGAAACGTTTAATAACCATCCTTTGCATGATATAGAAACGGAATTCGCTAATAAATATCATCAATCGTGATTGATCCCTCCATTCTTAAGGAGAACTTTTCTCATTAGCGTTGAATAGATAACACAAAAGTAGAATATCTCATCTACGAGGGTGGTCTGAAAAGTTTCGGACCCCAGATTTTTCAGAAAATTTTCAGAAAACTTGTCGAGAAATGGCGAATTGTCGGAAACTTTTCAGACTACTCATGTATTTGTATCTCTTTTCTTTATCAAATCATTTGTTTCTAATATTCAGTCCTTCATCAACAATCTGCACGTGAATTCTCGGACTCGTTCAGTCCATCATTACTCTTCGACGAGGGATTTCTGAAATGGGCTCCTTGATAGCCGTTCAACTTCGATGTCCCGGGTTCGAGCCCGCGTGCCAAATCACCTCAGATGTCGATGCATTTTTAACACTACCACTACTACTACGACTTCTAAAATATTTTGCCGGGAATAGGTGCTGAAAATAATAACCCTCCCGAAACAAAAATGTCCTCTTGTTAAATATATAGCCTTGGGAGTAAGAATTTTTATAGTGCTGCACACGTGTGATAGGAATTTGAAATCGCCCACAGAATATTCGTTTGAAATGTGTGAGTGGAATTATGCCTGACGATTAACAGCTGCCATAAATATCTTTTGAAGGCTGGTGGCGTTCGTTGCAAATACAATGAGTTTTATAAATGAACTGGAATCTATTTATTTACAAAATCGCAATGGATATATAGTTTATATATACGATCTTTATGTTCATATCTTAAATTTTTCTGATGATATGAATGGGTAGAATATGCTTGATTCACGCTGTGTTATGGATAGTTTTTAAAATATCACACAAAAGTGAAATATCATATAAAGTTTATTTAAGAGTCAATAAGTAGACTTATTTGTGATGATTTCTGAATATCTGCATTACTAACTTCAAAGCCTTTCGTGCCTCAATTGTCTGCTTACTAATTTCACGACTTTAAGCATAATTTGTGAATGAAATGTATGATGTATTGTAATCTGGTAGGATACTCACTAACCTAGAATTTATATCGAAATTCCTTAAAGATAATATTTATTGCCGCAATTGACATGGAGCTTTGTATATCTTACAACCGCAAACCTATAGTTTTGCTTCAATGTAACACATTTACGGTTCTAATATCTAAATGAACGGACTGGGAAACCGCGATTTCAATCTCAACTTTCTAGCAGCAATTTATTACAAAGGACGAATTAAGTGAAACGTTTAATCAGGAACAAAGAGTAATATAAGATGAAAGCCGATTTCTTCATAGGAGTTGAAAAAAACGTTTCTTTCGTCAGATACTTGACACTGCTGTGAATTATTGTTATATTTCCAATGTTTGTTTTATAATTCAATTGAGAATATATGTAACAATTTTGGGTTCCTATGAAAGGAACATCACTTAGAATGAAGGATTAATCCATTTATTAAGATAAGCTTCACGCTTCCTGCATTTACTCGAAAAGCCGTTTATTATAAGGTCTTTGATATGGAAGTCGCATTTTCATGTACTTTTACAAAAAATATATTTCAAAGTTCTTTATATACAGCTTCCAATATTTAATATATATTTGTAATTGATACATATTATTTTCTACATATATGAATATACATTTATATATAATATATATATATATATATATATATATATATATATATATATATATATATATATATATATATATAATAGATATCATATAATCGTGTATTCAAAAATTTACATGTATGATTTACTTTGGAATACCTCATCGGAATTAAAATATCTAGTCAAAATACGCAATAAAAGTGAACTTCCGTGGTAGATGCATCACTATTCTAAATATACTTTCATGCCTCTTTTTCTTTTGCCTGCATATAATTCCAAACATAAAGTACTCATTCCGCCATGAAAAGCAGTGTAGAAACTTTCTGAAGATCCGCAACATTTAAAAAGGGATCGCACGTGAGGTCTTGCGCACCCTCAATAATTTAGATCGAGCCATCGCGAGCCAAAGGAGCGTGATAATAAGGAAGGGGGATTCCTTTTAAGCCGGGGATTTTTATATGGAGTCATTCCGCGGAGACGTGCCAATCAACCCTTTTAGCCGGCACAATCATCCTTTAAAAGCGCACCTGATGCCCTGGGGGCCCCACCCACCCCTCGGGGATACCGATCGCAAAGCTATCTCCCTCATCTCGGACATTTAGCAACGCAGAGCGTTTTGACACGGCTGCGCGCGAGGTAATAAAGCACCCATTCGATCCTTTTTCTTTCCAGTCAGGAGACCGAAATTCGCGGCTCGAATCGAGGATCGCATCCGTGGTGGAGATAAGGGATATCGCGTGAAATTCTTTGAATTAGCGATGGATGGGCGAGTCTCGCGAGGGTGGTTTTAACGAAGGAATGTGCGGAGGAGAGCAGATTAGTGTTATTGGTATGCTGCGAAGATGATGGGGATAAGAGAGGTGGGTGTTTGGGGATAGATGAGCATATCATTAGGAGGCGTCTTTCACTCTGTCCATATCTCGTTGCAATATGGAGGGTAAATAACCATAATGATCCGCGGTCGTTTCCGAGGAACCGATCTAGAATCGCGGGGCAGTTTACCTCAGCGGTGTCCGCGAAGAAGGCGTATAATTGGCCCGCATCTCCGAGGAGTTTGGTGCTCTTAACAATCGCTTTTGAAAAAGGCGAGTTCTTCTTGAAAGAAACGTTCGTTTTTCAGGAAGGTGCACATGTTACCTTTCCGTCGTCGAATCGAAATTAAATACCGATCAAAGCTGATTAATCGCAAGCCATAGACGACTTTGTTCATGAAGCATACATGTGGTGACTTATTAATATCCTAGCCACTTGCTTTTATCTTTATGGTTCATTTTTCTAGGTCTATTAGTAATCGATTGATAACTGATCCAGTCCAGCCTTGCTTCAAACTGCGTCTAACTAACTATGGTTAGAGCCCTATCGATCAATTCTTAAGAAAGCTACATCAAAAACTAGTTTCTAAATCCAAACGAAAATGAGTGTAATATCTAGTTTCTTAAGTCACCTTTCCTAAAAATTTAAAGGAAATATTGAGTGATTTTGCTCCGAAGCAATAATCAAAGAACAAACATTTTAGCAACATTCTTATAATTTTTTAAAATGTTTTCTGATACAACGTTAATGACGATAATCTCAAGGATACTTTGTTAATATGTAGCTACAATTATGCTTACATCATTATCATTTACTTTTCCGTATTCCTAAACTAGCTGTAGATTAATATCCTAACAGGAAATATTCTAGAGCTAGCTCACGTGAAGCCATTTGAAAATATCTTTACCTTCTCCTGTAATTTTGATTTTTTCATTGAGTTCATCTTTTTCCCGAAAACCTTAATTTGGCATAACATAAGACAATAACAGAACAAATGCTGGTGTATCAACAATATTTCTCTTTATCACAATATTAAATTAATCGGAATAAAAGTTTGTTTAACTTATAATAATCTCTTTTGTTAATTACATGTAACATCGTAAGAGAAAAATTCAGTAAGAATTAAATCCTGTCTCATAGTTGAAATTTTAAATATATTTCGATACTGATTTTTTAAGAATATCTGGCGAAAAGGTCAATCTTTAAAGTAGTAAAAATAGTGCGGGTAAACAATAGCAATGTTGTAAACGAAAGAGAAAGAATTTTTACGGAATATTTTAAATCTAATTTACGCGTAATTAAAAAGCGCAATATGTTGTGGAAAGAGTGATTTAGATAAGGAGCCAATTGGTTCAGTCGACGCCTAGAGGTTGAATATCACTTGTATTATTGATGGAGGTGCAGATATTTTGAGTTAATCTCGGAGACAGTGTTTACCTCGTCCCAAGTTCAAGGACAACGAGGTTACGTGGAGTCTGTTTCGCATTTTGTCCTCCCAGCAAAGCAGGAAGTTATTTTACCAAAAATTTAATGTGACCATCCATTTTATATTTCCCACTGACGACTAGAAGATTACTTTGGACATTTCTAGCGTTCACGGAGACTTTAACGCCCGGCGAAAATATCCTGCATCAAAATTGTCAGCCAAAAATCGAAACTCGAATACATTCAAGCTTTCGGAAGACTGACACCGTTCATCGTTTTAGCTTAAACGAGCATTACTTTTATTATTTCGATTGTCTCCGGTTGATGGTAAAACGTATCATGTCTTAAAAAGGTACTCTAAAGGGTAAATTTTGCCTTAAGGCATCGTTAATTTAAATTAATGAATTCCAATGTACAGCGTCCGTCTCAGGGTCACTTTCAAGGACAAGTACCGATTATATTAATTACAAGGTTTTGACGATGGTGATGTCCTCGACTCCATTAATGAGTTTAATTTCGGAGTGGCATTGAAGTCCAGCCAGAGTGATTGATTTAATTCCTTTTCCGAATGAGTAACCAGAATATTAATAATGAAATCCAAACATAAGCCGCGATATCGAAGGGTGTCCGTGGCTTTATGAAGAGTTACGTAAACCGAAATGCAATGAGATATTTATAGAAAACAGTCTTTTAATGGTCAGATTCTTAGAAGAAAATATTAAAGGGAATGTCTGGACTAGCCGCCTTATGAATTCATTTTTCTCAACGCAATATGCGACGGTAACTGCCTCAAGAAATAGGCTATTTCAACATACTCTTCCTTCCTACCAGGGGTAGCAGGGTGCATTCATAGATGATAACTGTCCAGTTACTCATAAATTCCTCATAGGTAAGTAAATCATTGCGTAGAATAATGTACGAAATGTAGAAGTTGGTTGTTCCACAGTTTCTTTTGTAACAAGTTAAATGTGAACTAGCCTATTCTTCAGTATAGTAAATCCCGTTAAATTAAAGCTTACAAGGACTTTGCCTAATCGCACGTGAGTTAAAAAGCACAATGTAAGTGTATACGAACAGAGTTATTGCATAGCATAAATAGCATAATTTTGAAATTGACTACACGGTTATCAGAAGCGGGGAACCAATACGAATATGTGTAGCAAACGAAATAACCATTGAAATAGAGAAATCGATGAAATTGATATTTTCCGCGTATGTGGCTCGTGATGAATATTTCCGTAGAGTTCGGCCGTGAAGCGAAGCAATAGCGGGTCAGAGAAGGTTGTCGTGGAGGCTGAGGACCGGTTTTTTATGTGCTGGGGCATCTTTTACCCACTCCGCCGCCCCCGCACTCACTCAACGTAACCCACACCACCTCTTGGGCACCTTCAGGGGCGAGACGGGTATCGCCCCAATCACCTCTCCCTCATTATGCCTCTCTTTCTTCATCTCACGGCTGCCTTAAATAAAATCATACTTTCTCATTGTTGTGAGCTTCTATCTTTGTTATTTAAGCTCGCCGAGTTAAAATCTTCCAATGACATTCACGTTATTCTGGGATACGCGGCGAGAAAATTAATCAAACTCTTGCAAGTTTTTGGGATTTTTTTATATTTTTTTTGTGTGTAACATTCAAAAGCACCGATTTTACCGATGGTAGACGTAAAGTATTTAGTTATCTATTTTTTCTATGGTCATAAGATATTATTTGATCAAACGGAGATTATTCAAAATTATTATGTCCCCGGACTGAGGAATACTTGTCTTTTGTTGCGATAAAATATTTTGGTCTGATTTTCATTTATTTCATAGAAGGATGTTTTATAGTTTTGCACGGATTACCATGCCTGTATGAAAAGAGCGTCTGACATCTTATTTCTAATCTCATTTTTTTGATTGTTTTTAATGCCCCTTTCGTCTTCTCATGTCTCCTGTTGACCTCTGCTCAACCCATCCAAAATATTAGTTAATTCTAAAGCTTGAACTTCATGTCCAGAAATCCTCAGTAATCTAATAGTTTTTTGAATATCTCAATTAAAACTCATTTGACTTTTTCCGTTGTAATTACTAATAAGTCATGAAATATACACTATTATTCCTGTCATTTCTTTCTAAATTCTCGATTAGAGTTTATTAATGCCTCCTCAAATTCTTATGCATGAATGTAATATTTATTTGTTCTAGTTTAGAATGAAGTTCATCTGTATGAAACAAAAACCTTCTCCGTAAGGGATGAAGGATAGGCATTTCTTTCAACTCTAGCCTACTATTAGGCCTACAGACGTTGGCATCTTTAAGACTATATATTATTTTTCTCTGAATGTTTCTTGTAAATCTTCGTATTTGGAATAGACCTGGGGATATATTAAGGTTAATTTAATGTAAATTAGTGCTTCCTAGTTGCTCATTTTAAGCTGAAAATATACCTAGATTTTGTAACTTATAACCACTTCACAATGTATTAGTCATCATTGACTTGCATTATTAAACATCCTATGTTTCAGATCTGTGTTTAATTTTTCGTACGACTATATTATAGCTATCACTCGTAGTATGCGCGCACTAAAATCGCTAAACTGAAGATGACAACTTATTTCAATAACTTAGATCAATATTAGACAACTTATAACAATTATCTTATGCACATGGGACTCTGACGTTACCATCCTTGCTATCCAACTTTCACTAATAAACTAAACCCCTGGGTAAATGTAGGTGATTTACATTTACAATAATTATAATTAAATGTTTTATGCATCAGTTATCTCAATCCCACCGGTTACGTGATATAATAGATGAAATCTGTCTGTCCCTTTTTGATTTTACACTGCATAGGCACACAAACATTGTACATTTGCAATTTTGCTACTTTTGCCACAAAATGTTCGCAATTCTACAATCGTAAAGGATGTTTGACCGAATCGAACCAAAGGTCCTGAGTTTTAAACAATTTTACGTAATTCCCATTTTTACGTCGCGATTTCTTAGGTCTATTCGCAATCGACGAGATATTGGGATTTTTCGGGATATGCTTGAAATCCCGTTTAAGATGCTCCTGTTTGAGAGGCTATCTCGCTTAAGACGCGATTTTGTCAAGTTCTTGGTCCTTTTCACACGAAACGCATGGCAGAGATATCGCTAAAGACGCTCAAGAGGCGGATTTTCTCGTCCTCAGATGCACTCCGCTTTTGTCATTCGTTCGCTTCATTTGGTAGACCAAAAAGTTTTTGAACTATTAGTGTGCGTGTGTGCCTTCTTCTTTCCTTTCTTTGTCTCTACATGGGAACCTTGTGAGTCTCTTCATTTGAATGACTAATATTGTGCGAATAAAATTAAGATATCGCGAGGTTGAGCTATCGATAGCCCACCGATGCGATCAACAAGATAGAGCGATATCTTTAAAAATTCGCTTTTCGGTGTTTTCTTTCGTCACAATCTTAGGAAGTGAACATAATGAAAAGACAGGAAAGGAGTGTTTTGTGCCTAGTGTTGAGTAGTGTAGTGATGCGATTGCAATGCCCTTTCACCATTGCTATTAAAATATTCGTTATTCCTCAATAATTGACTGACTTGTAAAAATTGTTCCATCTTAGAGTTAAAATGGCCAAAACTGAATAATTAAGACGCTCTTATTGTGCGAAAAGCAGACCATTCTTTAAAAATATGATGTAAGGCGATCGGAATTACACAACCTGGTTATAACGCTATCCCACTTAAGACGTGGTTTTTTTCGCTTTTCCCCCGAAATTTGTCTCGACCGGGTTTTACTGTATTGTGATAATCATAGGGAATGGGAAATTCGTTTTATCCTCGGGAGAAGGGGGCGACAGGCACTAATAGATGTCTCTCGCACGGGTTATTTTCGTTCTGAAATGTACTCTTCTATATTGAGCACCTTTTTGCATGAAACCCGAAGGTGATTAGATCTCTATTTTATATTCTTGAAATTCGTTACTTAAAGAAACACTTCTTGAGACGTCTCCTTCTCACCATTGTCCCTTTCCTCCAGCTCTTACTCTGCCTATATATATCCCGCCTTATTGCGCAGCTTCGACCACTTACGTCCCTCGGATTTCTTAATTAGCGCCCGAGGGAGAAAGAAAAAGAAACTAAAGTAGAGAACCGGAATTAGAAAATCCAATCGTCCCAGAATGACAAGACCGGCTCATTATTCAAATGGTCCAGCCCAAGCAACGCTGCTTCGAAATCTCTTTCCAGAGGGAGGGGAAACCGATTTGCTTACACCGCTTTCAACTTCCACGAGTATCACGTCAACTGTCAACCCATCTCACACCCATTTTTATCTATACCCTCTTCTTTCTTACTCCTCTATTTAAATCTCTTTTTGGTCTCTTTTCCACTTGCTTATAAATTTCTATGATGCTCTTCGTGTGAACTTAATCGCCAGATATGATCTATGGCACTCTTATAATTAACAATTGTTATTATATATTGATTTTTTAGTTTAATATTACTATAAATATTATTGTTATTATTTATTACCGATATTGTTTATTTTTATCATTTTTAGATTTATGGTTCATCTTTTTTTACTACTGTCATGATAAAGGAGCAAGTTGTATTCTTAAAAGCGAAATTTAACGAAGTATTTTTATAATAAATGTATTTTCAGAATCTGCTTTGCTGATGCTTTGCTTTGGTGCTTCAAGTTGGTCATTTTCGCAGAAAATGGTTTCAAACTTGATTCTTATTTCATCTAATTTGATTTTCCCTTTGGAAATGCGGAATTTGGTTTTCATTTTATTAACTGATATTTTTAACGTAAATGGTGTAACTAAATAGCATATATTTACAGAAATCATATTATTTGAGTAAAGTTTATTCTAGTAGGGTATCACTGAATATGAGGTACATGGAATCCTGTTTCTCTAGACATATGCATGAGATTTCAGTTAACTTCCCAGCGTTATGACCGACAGAATAATAAATGTAAACATTATTCTCATTAAAACTGGAATAACTATCAATCTAGAATCTATCTACATCTTCAATTTTCTAAGAATTTGTAATGTAGTGAAAAAAGGAAAATATGAGTTTAAATTGATCAATAATTACGCTATTGAATACAGAAAATAATATTTATAACAATAATCACGTTTTTATTAAGCTCATTTTAGATTAAAACCAATTTTACTATGAGTATCCACCTTATAAAGAATTGGTCGAAACTTAATACTTTATCTATCCCAGGCCAGTATTTAATGATTTATTCTATATTGATTCTTAGTAATTCAATGGCAGACAATATAATTTTATATTTTCCAAGTCACAGAATATTTCCACAAATATCTGGTATCCTACTTCTTGTGTCTTAATAATCATTATGTAGGGACCACTCCTACATCTACAAGTTCTTATATAATTAAATAATTTTAAGTCGTTTAAGTACACTCATTGAATATGGAATCATACGCCCACTAGAAGTCCTTTCTGATTAAAAATGTTTATGCAACTTTAGCATCGCAGAATCATTGATTAGAATATGGTAATCATCCAGAATCAAACTATGTTTATTTATATATTTCTCATAACCAATATTCTTATTTTACTCACGCCATGTTATTTTTCTGTCTTACCAATAACTTAACAAGGAATTTCTTGTTTTCATGGCATTCAGTGTAAGGAGAACTTGCACACACTCATATATGTCATCCTTATGCATACTTAATTTCAACGATTTCTGCAGCGGATCTGACATTTAAAAACTTTTATCGACACACTTTCTTACCGGTTCGAGAAGCTAATGGAATACGCGATTAGTAGAGACCTTTCGATACTAAATGTCCCTATATGCGTAAATTACAGTCGTTTTAAGGAAATAAAGTCGAAGAGGGGAGGCCCATTACCGTAAATTTTTACTGCATAATGACGCGGAATTCTTTCGTAAGAGACTATAAAATCATAGGAGCGATAACCGCATCGCGATGCTTCATTTTTTTTCATCTCCACTAAAGTGCGTGAAATGGATATCTTAGATGGAAGACTCTGGTATTATTTTAGTCTTTCGATAGGAGTTATTCTTAGGAACATTAAAGTTTTCCTATTCATATCGTTTGATTTCAATTTTCAAGGATCTCAGTTTCTTTAATTGTTGGAGGGAATATTTAAAAGTTTGATACGTATAACGCATAATTACAGAGCAATGAATTTTAAATCTGAGTCACCCAGCGGGGTTTTTATTAATTATGAGAACTTACTTGGCGTAATATTTAGATTTCTAATGTTAAAAAAACCCTTAGCTAGGAACCTTAGGATCTAAAATTGGGAAGAGAAACGTAGTATAAAATGAAATTCGTAGTTATGCGAAAATAGTTCACCAATTTATTATAAATTACGAAGATGTTTTGTAAGTGAAATCCGGAAGGTATCAACTCATTATTCACTGGTGTTATAAAAAGTACATCATGTGTACTGCTCCAAATTTTCATTCAGTATATCTCGAGAACATTTTTAATTAATCGTTGGTTTTGCTGGTGAACCACGCAAAATTTATCTTGAAATTGCTCCCGTTATATCGCACGAACGGTAAGATTAAAACAAAAGCAGGATGCTTACTATATCGTATACACCTCGTATTCACATATTTGTTTAGAAACCGAATGTTTTTCATTAATGAGGTAAATCAAAATGCAAATAGGAAAGCATCCACGCTTCTAAGTGAGCCAAGAGAAACCTCAAAGAAACCGGACCTTTCCGAAGGAGGAAGGGAAAATTAATCACGTGACAAGGGCGTGCGTGTGTGCGTGTATCGAATATGGGTGTGAGAGGCGAGTATTCCGTTTTTCTTTTTTTTTCCTCCGTTCTTATTTTTTCCGACCCAAAGGTTGTGGGCGGATGTGAGAGGAAGACGATTAGTTCAGATAGTGGCCGAGGTGTGGCGCTTAATGGGGAAATTGCCGTGCGATATCTACAATCTCTTTCTTTCTTCCTTACTCCTTCCACTTTATTTCCCCCACTTTCTCCTCCGATAGTTCCCCATGAGATAATTCCAATTCGATCCTTCCCCAATTTGTTGCTTCGACGTCCGGACTTAATCGCCAGCTTTTCTAAGTGCTATTCCGTGTTTCACTTCGGCCGTGAGTGACTTCAACGCGCGTAAATTAAATTCGCCAAGTCCCAAAAGTGTTTCTTGCTTTTGCCATTCCGATAAATTAGTCATCGAATCCAAGTCCACCGGAGCTAATTTTGGTATTTTAAATGTGAAATGCTGAGGCGAGTTCGACAGCCTTCAGCCTTGTAACCATTTTTCCTGAGGAACATGAATGCTTCTTAGGATACGAGTATCGTGAGCAGTGGAAAATTTGAAATGCGTGATAACGACTAGAAAATTGGATAACTACATCAATTTAGTGTTATTCCCATAGAATCCGTTTAATTTTTAAGTAAACAACGTAAAATTTATGACTTGAAGGCATAGCTCAATATCGCACTGGCAGCACTAACGTCCTACGTTCGAATCTTAGTTGAGCTTTTTTGTGTATGCTTGTGAATGGTTGATTGGATTGGGAGTGAAATGATTGTTATTTTGCAACTGAAAATAAGGGTCAGAGCTAATTTAGTTTGGCTAGGATTCTTTGAGTATATTAGTGACTTGTTGATTGATTTCGGAATAAAATGATCGTCCTCTGGTATTTGGCAACTGAAATGCGTCTAAATGCGATAACGGTGTCACCAATGTTATCAATGAATGAGTAATAAAGGAAATGGGAAACATCTTTTGCGAGGAATCATTTCTCCAGCATCTAGAAAGGTCTCAGATAGTGTAGCATTGTAGATAATTTTCTTTCCATCATCAAACATAAGCAGCTAACCTACATCTAATAAGTGTATTACTTTATAATTTATCTTCTTCTTCTTCGCTCCAAGTATATATCTGTCTGTTATGGTACCCATCTCTTCCCAGGTCTTTCCTTGAATTTTTAGTTGAAAACCTGTAATATCTTTCATATAATATCATTCTGTCTATGTTCCCTTTTCTATTTTCTCCTACTTTCTTTATTTCGTCATTTAGATAAATATTTTTGTGTCAATTTTTGCCGTCTGTACTATTTCTTCTTCTTACGTCCGTATTATTTTAACCCTTTTCGTTTTCTATAGTTTTTTGTGCAGTACTTTTTCCGCCTATTTTTGTATTTTTACTGAATAAGAGACTTAGATGGAAGAAGGGACTTTTTAGTCTCAATCTCGCCTTAATATAGATCTTGAAGACCAAAAGACCTTTAAAGTATTCTTCAATTATCTACATTCTTAAGTATATACATTTTTCCATTCGTCTTCGGGACTAGGACTGCTAGGCTCTGATTCAGTCGTTTTTATACGGTTTTTAATACTTTCATCTTCGATTACTTCATATGTACTCTCGTTCTTCTGTCTTTTCCCATTTGAATTTAGCAGTCTAAATTTAGTAGATTACTTACTCTAGGCTTAATTAGGGATATAATAATCAATTTTACCGCAACAGTAGGTTTGTAAAGGGCGGATTTTTGCCCTTTTATATACTTCCTGCACTTATCTTTAATCAAAAGCCGCCGTCTTCAATGATTCTAAAAGTTGTTGGAAAACAACATGCCAGCTACTATGCAGAGAATCATTAATTTGTTCGATATATTTGTCGATTCTGTAAAATAGCCCCGCTTCATTGAATTGATTAAAACTTCGTTTACAGAAATAAATCGACCTTTTTTAATATTTGAAATTTCCATTAAAAAGGAGCGGAAGGTAAAAATATGTTAGTTTAATAAAAATTAATTAAACATCTTCGTTGTTCTTCCGCCATACAATTGTTACTTTACGACTTTGAATCTGCTAACTCATAGAAGATATTTTAATAAAGTAAATCTAACTATCACAATCCTTTCTTGTTTCATGTAAAACAAATATTTGAAATAAATTTTAACTTTCCGTCCTTTGGAAGGCTTTTCCATGAGATAATGTGATTAAAATCTACTGACAGCGCGTAATATTAAAAATTTATAACAAACGGATGCGTTCAGGTTGGGAATATTTCTTTATTGGTAAATAGAACTCCTTATAGCATAAAAGTAATCAAATCAGTCACTCCTTTCTTACTAATTTAAACCTTGGATATTTCGAGCTTCAATTTCCATACCTGAACACGCGTCGCTAAACTGCGAAAGTTTAATTGCCCGGATTCGCTCGTCGAAAGTATTCCGAGGCAAATTGTTTAGTGACACGCTCACTCGATACTGCGTCGCAAACCCTCCATTACCTCCGCCTCTGGATTCTCTCATTTCCCCGTATTTCCAAATGACTATCGGGGCGAGAATTATCTTCCATTGTTTCCTGACGTTGACGACTAAGCCACTCCCAGTTCAAGAGTATCGTGGAATCCGGGCGAAATCCAATTGGCATTCGAAAGACCCCTTTCGATGGACCAAGATGACACACGGCACGAATGGGAACAGGATCCAGAGCGGACGAGTTATGCGGAAGCCGTATTTAAAATTATTATTCCTTCTAGGAAATGGAATTACAAGATTTTTCCATATTTATCGAGTTATTAGAAGACTGGGTACGTGTCGGAAATTTATATGCTCGGTTTATTTCAAAATGGTTTTATGAAAAGAATTACAAGATGAGGTTGAATTGGAAAAGTTGACGTATATTACAGGAAATTGCGGCTGTTTATTGTGAAATATAGATGTATTAAATTGTTTTTCTCGGTGATGTGGAGGGATGAAGCCTCGTTAGATCGATTTCATCAGTGTTTTAGCCTGAAGAGAACTCCTTCAAAGCTACTGATTATTACGGAACTCGAGGAAAATTATCCGTGGGTTCAGTTTGAAATAGCGTGTAAGAAGGCAGATTATACCACCGTTTTCTTCGAGTGTTTCAATCATAGAATTCCTAGTACAGAAACATATGGGTAACGTTAAAATTCATATTTACTCCGGTATCGTAAAATTGAGAAAAAAAATGCGAGTACTATGAGATTCAAGAAGTTTTGGCTGAGAGAGACCATCCGCGAAAAAGTTACGGTCTCAAGGAATATATATGATTATGTTCGAAAACAAATTTTATGGCTAAATGTAAAGCGATTCAATTCGGTTTGAGAAATAGATAATGAAGAATAGGCTGTGTACTTGGTATCTATAGATCATGAGCAGTTAGCGCTAGAGTAAACAAACCTTATTGAAAATTGAATCGGTGGTAAGGAAAATTGATAACCCAATGAACATGTTTGGGATAAATAAATTACTTATTTAATAGTATGACTAATAATAAATTGTATACTCTATGCACAGTTCTTTAACATCTTTTGTGCTCCAGTCTCCTTGAACTACGATCATCCTAAATATCTTCTTACGAACATATGTCCGCGATTTTCTATTACTTTTATATTAGTTCTTCATTGTCATTTCCTCTTTTTCTTCTCCTAACACTCGACTTGAAATTAGTTTAAGAGATCTCCATCTTTTCGTCCATTCTACATCGCCATCCTCTCTTGTGTAGTCTTTTACGGTGCGAGTTACCGAATTAATTTCTAATACTTTAGATTTAACTACTGATCATTGCTAGAAATCAATTTCGCTATCCAATAGTAACATTTTTTACTCGCCATACCTCAAATGAATAATTAAATCGTATTTAACTTGACTCATTTACGTATATATAAATCATAAATGAATTTTCGAATTCATTTTCATTTATGAATTTTCGAATTCTTTACCCATTTGTAGCTTTTATTAGAGAAATACTTCTTATGGAAGCAGGATAGAAATTGCACCCATTTCCGTCGTATTCCGTTGCGTGTACAAAGCGAATGGAGTGGGAAGTAGAAAATGGAAAGATGGCCCCGCTAACTGATGAATAGCACTCTAGAGTTCATCCACGTGAGACATAAGAGGTATAATTTCTTTGTTCGACAGAATAACGGGTAATATGTGAGGAAGAAGTGTAGCCGAAGGGAAAGAAAGGGCAGGAATAGGCACGAACAAGCGAAATTGAAAATCGATGAGGACCATAGATTGTGGAGTAAATTATTATTTTGACAGTTTATAAACTATAAAGGGGATCGTGCGGCTAGGCTTCAACATTTTCCGAAAGAAATTTATTTACGAAGTGCTAATTTCCAATAAGCAACGAGATAAAGTTTTGTAATGAATACAGGGCTTTTACCGTATTTATCATCACGTGAGGCACGTAATTGAAGCTAAAGAAATGCAATACCTCTCAATAACCTTCAATGCATTTATTGTATTTACGAAAAGGAGACGCTCATAAATAACATATTGAGATGAATATTGATGCTGTTAATTCTTTCATAATTTTCATATTTCCGATGAATTTGATAGTTTTCGATTAATTGAAACTCATGGATGAACTTTCAGTGATTTATCTCCTATGGAACTATTAACTATGGAAGTTAACTAATTAAATTTTTGCTTATTTTAAGAACAAAACCATAATGCAACTCCATATTCCAACAATTTCTTCATCACATCGTTGAAGGAAAAAGTTCAGTGATAAGGATATAAAAATTTTCTGGGAACTCCATTTATTCCGTTATATAATTTATTGGGCTTTGTATGTTTGATGGTTGAATAATTCGACATATGGAACCTAAGGAACGAACAGGTGAAAAAGTGTGTAATTGCACGTAATCGTGTCATTGATCTGTATTCACTACGCTACCTAGATTGAGAAAGGAGAAATTATTTTTTTTTTGTTCACTATGTCGACATTTTCCTTATAATTCTGGGAAAGGTCATACATGATTTCGTCATTCCAAATGGATTCGTACATCACGAAGTTGCATGCTGAGTTACGTTAAATCTATTTTTATACATGGAATATTTTCGAGTAGCTCCTTTCTCCGTTTCAGAAAAAATCTAGATGTTTTCCTCTTTACAGTGTTTTCCAAATTTATACCTCGACAAACCATAGTTTGATCAAAGTCTCCTTCAGCCAAATCACTGTGAAGATATTTAGGTTTTATGAAGTAATAATTGTGATACAATAACCATTCTCAAGTAAAAATACATCGGAGATTCTGAGTAACGTCCTTTGGTATTAAAAAGATACTGCGTTCAGTTTCACTCTATTGGAGCATTAAAAGAATTCTTTACAGTATTTTCCATGTCTTAAACATCATGTGCATTTCTGTCTGGATTATGGTTACGTATGAATAGCTTGCAATATTCGACTATTTTTTTCTTTTAACTCAATGCGTCTCTTGATCTTTTATCCAATTTTAATTAATTAAGATTTAAAAATTAAAAATCTGCAGTCTTTTGTCATGGGATTCGTTAATATCGTTTACTATCTCACAGATTCGACCGTAATTATAAATTTAACGATGCCAAAAGTACAAAAAGTAAAGAACATTAAATACTTTCAATCAAAGTCATCGTATTTTATTCCACCAAACGGTAAGCAATTTTTATCAATCGTTTCGAAAATATTATATCAGTTTTATGATAGTGAAATCCGGCCATGGTGGCGGAATGAGTACCGTGCCAGCGCACTAACCCGGGTTCGAGTCCCGACTGATCAGCTTTCCCTTTTGTTAGGGAATGGCTGTGAGTGCTCGGGAATGGACACAATTTCCGTCTACCGCTGTAATTGTTCAGTAAATAGATGTTTGCGGGTGATTTGGGAAAAAAATAAATAAAGTTTGTCGCCAAATTTATTGAACATCGATGATAAAAGTTTATTTGGATCTCCTCATTTGCCGAAAAATTTATTACAGACATATGAATGCCTTAGTTATTTACAAAAACAATGGTGGTGCTGCCAGTCATAACGATTTGCAAAAATAACCATTCGTAATTCAAATTTCGAAAGAGCGTACTTAACACCTTAATTTCCGTTTGACACAACCGCATAAATAAATGAATCGAGACGAAGGGAATCAAATGCGCGAAGTCGATTTGAAAAAGCGTTTCCTCGCATCATCATTTCCGACCGAATTTACTGAAAAATCGAGCCCAATTTAGAAGATTAATGCTGTTTACCGGCGAAAAGAGCGCGTGAAAACACGACACTAATGCAACGTAACGCTTTCAACTGGACAGCATCGATAATTCGCGAGTGATGCATTGGCCTTTCAAAAGATGGTTTAGAGAAAGGGTTAGAGGAAGGTTAAGGGAAGATCGTTCACGTTCGTCGTATTAACTCTCAGTGAGGTCACTACACCTTGGAAGAGCAAAGTAGAGATTCGGTAAAGGAATAGCCTCATTGATAAATAAAATACGAAAATTACGGAATTCTATATTAATATTTAATATCCTTGCAGGAGATCGAATCAGAAGTAAACTAAAAACCGAAAGTGATAAAAGATCATTTTTGCAGTAGAAAAACCTAAAGTGAACAGAATAATTAAACTTTTGCCACCTCCATCGAAACCGGAAATAGCTCTTACTCCATTGCCTTATTTTATTCACACTCCGGTGAAGTCTAAATGTAATTATGTATATTATTCGTGCGTGACAGTGATATGTATGTACTTCATCAACAAGCAACTAGCGTCCTATGTACAATTTGCATGGTATGTATATGTATTTATTTTTCATATTTTTGTTTTCGAAGCTTACACTATAACAGGAAGATAGAATAAAAATTATTAAATTATAGCACTTACATCATGAGTGTTTTATTATCTGAAGGAAAATATTCCTTATCAATTTATTTTACGGTATTATAATGCCTGTATTTATCGCTAAATCAACGGATGAATTAAATCAGACAATTTGAGTTTTAGTTCAATAAATGGTTTCAGTATTAGTACATGTATTATGTAGATGTACTATTTTATTAGTAATGAATTTTGAATAAGATATTTACACATAGTTAAGATATCAATATTCCAAGCATTATCTAAGATGATAAATTAAAATTCTATATTTTAACTTCAAAATATGAGTTCATAATTATTTAATTTCTCATTGTTAATATCTTCGCAGACTATTCAATACAATTTATTCACTCTATAACAATCAGGAAGTGTCTCAATCATGGCTTTCCGTTTTATGTTCATCTCATTTATCTTGTTTTGAGGCATCTTAATTAGAAAGTTTTCGACTGTTATGTGGAAAACCTCTGTACTGATACGCAATGTTGCTGTCAATGTACCCGAAAGCAAACACTATGGAGTGAATTGCAATTTCCAGCGATTAAAGTAAAATAAAATACAGTGTTTTAAATTTACTTTGCAATTAAATGTAATTAATTTAGATTCATAAGAATGAGTCTAATCTCAAGTTGTATCATCAGGATGCATCAAAATGTGTAGACTTATTTTAATATAAAATAATTGGAAAATCTCTTGGTTTTCCTCATAAACTGCACGTTTTTAAGAGCATCTTGCAGAGAATATTGGTGAGTCCTCAGTTTGAGACATGATCTTTTACGACTATGTTTGAATTCTCCATTGATATTGTAAAGAGAAAAGCATCCCAAGACAAGCAACAAATGACTCTTTCCCTTCAAGTGAATTGATTTTGCCGATAAAATGCGAATGACTTCTGCACGCATTGTTTTCGCACGGTGCTTGATATTCTCTCAGCAGATTTTCTGCGTTGTACTTGTCAAAGCTCCCGGTCTTCCAAAGGACCCGTTTGCGGTGACACTCGTCTTATCTGGCGTTTGGAGGACCTTTTGATCTGAATGAAGGGTGCGCATTGGGATTGCTTCGAGAAAGGATTCAGTATGTCCATAAGAATGCCTTGTCTCCCTCACAGCTTGTAGTTGCGAAGCAGGTTACGCTGACTCAGTCAGCTAAAAATATTGCCGGGAAGCTAAGTTTGACGTCTTCATAAACGGAGACGTCGAAACGTCCTGTTAAACGGCTGTTATTATTAAATATCTGCAGATGTGTACCTCTTGTACGTAATCTTTCGGAAGACACGTCTCTTCGCCTTTCCATTTGGCTAAGAATTAGGTGCACGCAAGTATCGCAAGAGTTCTAGTATTTCCGTGTATAATCTTATGCGAGTAGGAAAAGAATTACTTAGCGAATAAATAGAGCATTGGAAATGATGAAATATCATTTCAAATCGTGGAAATGCATGCCAATTAATTCAGAAATATCTTTGTGGTAAATAGTATAATTGTCTGTGATAAAACTGTGCTTTCTGAAAGTTCATTCCCTAATTATTTCATATCTTAAATTTAAGTTAACTTCATGAACTATAATTTAATATTACTCCGTGACATAAATGAGGAAGACTTTAGAAAAGGCGTAAAGCAATATCATAATTCAGTTCAGATAAATAAATATGGTATTTTTATCTGAAAGTTTATTATAGCATGTGCTATGAAATTCAAGAGACATTATTCTCAAAATTAAAATTCAACTTAGCTTTTATCGCTTCTTATCGCTTATTGCACTAGTTTTTTTACATGTTCTGGTAGTCATTCCCAGATTATTAGAGAATATATATATTCAGTGTAAAGTTACCTATAAGACCATTTACTAACAGCGAGATTGTAATTTTGAAATTTAGTAGGGAGGCCAAATGTATCTTTCTCATTAACGTTTCTAAAATTTTCGTTTTGAGAAACGCTAAGTTGTCAGCTTATCCGCATTATCTCGCGCGGAAACAGAGCAGGAGCTATATTTCTGCAGCCGTTTTGAGCTGACAAACAGCCTATGGAAGTGCTTTCTTCATTGCTCTCACGTTTTCTTTGCTTTGGAGAAGGAAGCAGTTTGTCTCAGCCAAATCTTCAGCAAACGTTTTGCAGTGCAAAGATGCAGTTAACGCCTCTAAGTGACCACTGGGCGAGACCTTCGTACTCGCTGTCCGCCCACTCTGCTTGCCACTTCCTTTCTTCTCAATGAAATCCGCTTTCACTTACATTATTCCCCTTCATCCTTATTTTCTCCTTTTTTGTTTATTCCTCATAATTACTTTATCAGATGAAAATCAATTGCAAGGATTACTTTACTCGACCACACCCCTTTATCGACTGCTATAATTTTCTTTGAAGAATGATTTGGCGAATCTGTTGGGATTTCAGATTTGCCTTTTCAAAACTTTTGGAAATCAAAGATATTCTTGAAAAAACGAATTTCCTACATGTCTTAAACATTTAAGTTAGCATAATCTAGAAGAGTCTTCAAGAGTCTCAGTCTTTTCTGCTTGATATTAGCCATTCTCAGATAGAAGGTTTTCCTAACGCTTATTATTTATATTTTTTACAAATTACTTTCAAAATAGAGAGAATCATCTAGAATAAATATCGTTCTTAGAAGTGGTTTAAAATCTTACCTTATTGAAGTGATCTTATATTTTAGTCGGTTTGAAAATCTTACATTGCAAGACTGTTTCGCAAATAGTTGCTATCTCCACCGCTGTTAAATCAGTTTTCAAGTATTTATATCACAACGAAAAAGCATAATTCTTAGAAACAGATAAATCTAATCTATTAACTCATATTTTGATCCAAGTATTTAGTATTTACAGCATTTCGAACATTGCATGAAAATAATCCTCTGTTTCAGAAGCCTTTCTGATGTTCTTAGATTACTTTTCTAACTCAGAAAGTCCTTTTTAACAATCTTGGATTCCACCTTATCTTATTCAGCACTATTCTCCACTTCGTTTTATTTTTCTCTTTCTATTAATTTTTATTTCTCAATTTCTTTTCATTGCGCATATGTGACATCATTCCTTCCTTATTATTGTGATGTTGTAGAATTCATTATACAATTATTTTAGCCTCCAACTGTTTTCTTTGGCTTTAAACTTTAATCTCACTTATTCACAATCATTTTATATTATCTTTCGTCACATCTTGTCCTTTTACCAATCGCTCTTTCCCACACTTGTGAGACCAGAAAAGGGCGTTTCGCCTAAGTGTTGTGGCCGTTAAACTTAAAATTCACCTCTCCTTCGTATCTTTGAAGCTTATTGTCCTAGGTCTTTTTCTTCTTACCTTTCCATCACTTTTATGCTTTTACTCTTTAACAATAAAGGTACTTCAGTGTTATCCCCTAGTTGATTCCAAGAGTATCGTTTCTCTGCTAATGTTGGAACATTTAATACTCTCATCTATAAATGTAGACTTCAATTAGATGTAGGATTTTTGTCCAGCTATCAATTTTTATGAGAAGCATGTCGATGTAAGCAAAATAGAGGCCCTACATTCATATCTTTACGATCTGACCACGAAATTTTCAATTTAATACAAATGAATTTCAGCCCTTTTTACAAGAGGTGTAAGTTTTTTCTACAAGGTTTCCATGCTTGTAAGTCCGTTTGAATGACAGTATCTTAGGATCTCATGATATGCCTTGAACTATCGCTTAAGCATATTCATTCGAAAGAAGTAAAGCAAGCACCAACTAATAAACTCTGAAATTTAAAGGCTCACACGATTTTCTCCTTCAATCTTTCTCTCCTTGCAATGTGCAATCATAGCAGCGATGAATTATCCGCTTATTGCGTTGGGTGTGGTTCGACGACATGAGTGGCGTTAACATTCTTAAGACGGCGTGGGCGACCTGCGCATCAACTCGCTTTCAATTGTTTCTGCATGTTTTCATTCTCAACAAGTCTCGCGTATTTTTGGCATTTTATGCCCAACCATTTAAACGGGAACAGATTCACTCTTATCGACCAGAATTAAAGATTCTCAGAATCCGAAGATTTCTTTGATAAAGTTTGAGGACTGATCGTCTTTCTAATAAAAATGCTGTATATGAGCAGGAAATTCTTAAATTGATTAATTAAATTAAAATGGAATTTTTATGCTTCGAATAGCATAAAGACAATGAAAAGATACCAATAATGAATCGTAACAGACATTTACATATTCCGATTTAAGACTGTTGTCACAGAATTGATTTATTTGTTTCCTGGTGTTTGAGAATGACTATGATCGCCCATTGGATTTCGCGTCATGTAAATACTTTAAATGCAGAAATCTCACTTATGATAAGGTCAGAATTTCAATAAGAGATATCTAAAACGGAGCTAGTTTTTTTCGAATTATGAATTTTATTAAAGCAAAAACAAGGAATGAATAATGTAGGTACATACAATACTAATAAATTTTAGCACTTTTTATTCCGTAACTTGTTTTAATAAAGATTTAAAATAGATTTCTAACAGATAATCCTTGATAAGGTTCATTTTATATACTTTTGTATAATGTTTTGTATATTAAGAATTTTCACTGAAAATGTGAAAAACGCTTATTCCATTTCCATAGTCAGTAAATAAAATCCAAAATATCTATTGAAGTTCGGTATCACTATTTACTTTGCTCATAGAAGAAAAGAACAACAAAATAGCGACCCACCGAGAAACATATTATATTATGTTTCTTGTTATGTTTACTATACGCATAAATACATATGTGAATAGGAGATAAATCTTCATTAAGACCCTTTTCCGTGGCTCATTTAATTCAACTGATACCATTTAATCGTTTCTTATAAAACGTTACCAATTCCCAGTAGTAATTCCAACGGACTACAAATCTATGGTAAATCGAAATGCGGCTTCGTAGAATCTTGTTCGTCTCTTGCGACAAAATTCAACATCCGTTCCGATTCGTGACCGCGGAAAAATTCATCCGAAAAAAGAACACATCATTCGCATTGCGAATATGTTAAAATAGCATCATCTTTTTGGTAAGGAAACTTCACGAAATCAGAAGTACACGGACGCAATAAATCCAGCACCTCTTCGAGAAATATACATTGCGCGTACATATTCTAATCCTGCATTTACCATGCGCGCCAAGCATGCTTTATTATTCTCCAAGTGGAGGATGAAAGGCAGATCCGTTATAATAACACGAAAAGGGAGAGATAGCCCAAAAGCAAAGGATGTGAAGCGCGACAGCGAAGCAGAGGGCGGATGTCCATAAATTTTCCTCGGAAGTCGAGAGAAGACAACGGAAAGTCGTGACGTGGTTGCACAGTTCTTAAGTTTTTGTCCTCTGCGTAGTTCCCATCGCAGCCGTGAAACTAATCCCATTACTTTCATTTGAATACGTCCTCCACTTTGAAAGGGTTTTTTCCCGAGGATTAGTTTGGGCTGACCGGTTGAGAATCCTAATACGAGTTCGAATATAAATATAAATGAGGCAGTCGCGGGGTCTTACCGCCCCGCACGTCTCCGTTCAAGGAAAGAATTCCTTTCTTCTTCGTTAGATTTCGAAAATTATGGCTCCCGTGAAATGCTGGGAATGGCTTACGTTTGTATATTTTACAAGTTCCAGGCGTTCAACTCTCTCAATGAAGGGAATATTTTCGAAAATTTCACTTGTTATAAGCGATAATATGAAGCGATTAATTCTCTTAAAAAATCAGTCATTATATTTAGAAGTGGGTTTCTCGAAAATGAGAGAGAATTATTCTTCATTGAAATATTTTTATATGTATTAGTACTTTATTTTCATTCCTTTAATGAAAATCTCCTCCCAGTTTAATTTAAGACTTTAATCTTTTACTTTGGGGGACCACGTATACTTTTCCTCTCTCAATGAGGTAGGTTATAGTGATAGATCCTAGATATATGTTCTTGTATCGATTATACTGAGCTTAATGTGGTAGAGAATTCGACTAGACAGAGCAGGAGGGTACATAGGGGTTTCAGGATTTTCAGTGCTGCTGAATTAGACCCTGAAGACATAATCTGTCATGGAAATAAATTATTAATTGGATCAAAGGAAAATATGTTTAAGATGATAATTACCCGAAGATTATATAATCCACATAATCCTTTGAATGGGAGAGACCGATGGAATTGAGTTTGTCCGCCATTGGGAAATTTGAAGTAGTCAAAAAAAAGTGTCGCGAAGACAAAGTACATGAGATATGAGTTGAGACGGCTAAGTAGAAAAGATAAGATTATCTGATTTGATAAATGGTCTTAAAACGATCGGAGAAAAAGAGAATTTTCAACAAATATTTTTGTTTGAAAATGTCAGATTGATCCAAACATAAAAGGATGAATTACATTTATAAAGCATTCTTAGAAAAATATCACTCTCAGAAGTTATATCTGAATGACTTGCTAATTGAAAAATCTCTGATGGAAAAAGGGGAATTCTTTCCATTGCGGAAATGGATATGGTTTTCTACAGACTATGATAATTCATAAAAATCTTTAAATTTTCGAAAATGTTAATAACTAGAAAGATAATCAACGGTGAAAATGACGATAAGACTTGGAATCAAATTCAGGTTTTCCTTTTTCCGGGAGGATATTTTAACTAAAACCTGCCTGGAAAGTGGGAGACCTGGGTTCGAGTCCCAGTCATAACCCAATCTTTTACTTCTGTTTAATCCTTCTGTTTTAAAGGTCGCACATCTATATGTGGTACGAGCAACATCTTTCCCCTTTCTCGTTAAAGAATATGTATATTACATTACTCTAGATACTAATGGTTATTTCATTTTTGCGATTCTTGAATTAGAAAATAAAATTCAAGTCCCAATGAAAACCCCGATCATAGTCTCTGCGCGCAAGTGTGGGTCCATTATATTGGAGGAAGTATCACTGCTTTTGAGGTAATCTTTCCATCCAACTTAAGATCTCAAGCTTTATAATTTATTTCTTTTGGACACCAACCTTTTCTTTATTTGTCCTTTCTCTCGTCTCCCAAGCCATCTTCTTATCAATACATTGAGACGTTAAAGCCAAAGGGCGGCGAATAATTGCATTGAGTGGAATTTGCGTGTTCCGCTGAGGAATCCAACTCGAGGAGTTTCTTTCGCAGAAGCCGCCGTTGTCGCAAGACGCGTGACTTGCGTGGAATCGTAATCTCTAAGAGGTGGAGATCAGAACCCAGGACTAGTGAATGGAGAGACAACTTCATTCTGAAAGGCCCCGCCAACTATTTTCTCTCTCTCTTTTCCATTCTATCCCTGGAGAATTGAATGCCTGTTTAAAACCTCTGGCTTCTGCCAGTGCACTTACTCTTCGAATACAAAAGCACTTTCGGTTAAGTTCGATGAAGTGAACGTGAAGATATTTAAACGAAGGGAACTATTTGAAACATACGTGTGAATATTTTCTTTCCATCCCGGAACTGCAATAGGTCTTCTTAATGGACACCATAAGATCGTCCTAACATCAAGTATAGAACAAGTTATTTTGTTACTTAGAAGTTCTTATATACTAGATAAACGAGAGAAGTGATTTGATATCGATCTCAAGCATCCAAAAGCAACGAAAACGATTATAGATTAATCGTTATACATAAATCCTATGTTAGGAGAAACTATTTGAATTACCTAAAGTAAAAAGTAAAGTTTTTCTTTATCTTATTGAAAAAATCTTTACTTTTGATGATTTGATTTGATTGAAAGTCTTTGATTATATACTAGCATAAATGCCCGAAAAATTATGAGTATTAGAGTTCCATGTTTCCTAAATAATTTAGATTCTAAATATACCTTATTAATTATGCAAATGTTTCCTCGGTTTTTAACTCACTATAAATTAAACCTAGCGCAAATTCTTGGAATCCCTTCAAAAAATTAGGTGATGGATCATATGATTCTTTAATTAATGGTCGATGACTTTCATGATAAATCAGCCACTGCATCAAAATTTGACGATTTTAATGTGTGGGTACTCTATGAAGTCGTGGAAATAATAATAAAGTAATATTTTGTCCTAAGAACATTGAAGTAATATTTTAAATTCGATTAAATTTTTTATACGACTTTGTTGTACATTTTATAAAGGAAGAAGTGTTATCAGAAAATTTTGAAGACCCATTCGTACGAGAAAGGACGCGAAAACCTTGCGTCCATTTCATACCTCTTTATTTCGGGAGACATCGAGACTTAATAGTCCCATCTTATATTAAATCCGTTCCGATTAGAATCATAGTGAGACTAAGGAAATCAAATTAATGCGTTTAATCTTGATTTGGTGGAATGATGATCTAGCTATAGTAAATAGAAAACTAAAATTAATAAAAAAATTGAAATATTACCAAAAAAATTTCCGCCTTCAGACGAGAATATAATAAATTTAAGATCTTGAAATACCTGAGTTCAATTTTCGGTGTAGGCTCACATTCAAAATGACCTAAGTTGTCGAAGTACTTTTAAAATAACTGCAACAGTCAGTCTTTAAATACACAGCGTCAGTAGAATTTTTTTCTAGTTCACTCCATAATATTGAATTTTGAAAATCGAGGCAATATTTTCTTACGGAGGGGCTCATAGTGATCTCATATCAACTAATCATTACAGAAATTACCTGTATCAGTTTACGGTCGAATATAGATCGATATCTTGAATAGAAACGTGCGTTGAAACATTCTTCTGATCAGTAACTATTATCAACGATCACTTCGCATCCTAGAATCATTTCAAAAACCTGAAAAATCCGAAATTCCGAGTCCCGAATTGAGCATATTATAGAGTGGAACCACCACACAAGCGATGTATGAATATGGTCCGTGTATCTCGAACACACCCAATTACATCTTCACGCCTTAGTTTCCGAGAGCTATCGCAGAGGGGCGCTGGCGTCACGAGAGCAATTACGGATCTCGCGGTGAGAGATTGGAAAAGTGCACTTTTTATTTTCGAAGGCCGTTATAATGGTTGCTCGTGGCATTATAATGTAAGGCACCTCCTTCCCGTGACTCGCCTAACGAGTGCGGGGGTGCTCTCTGGCTTGGATCCAGCTCCTCAAAGGGCAATGACATCGCCCTCAAATGCTGAAGGGCCTCACACCACTACGGTCGGATTGTTTCTTTCGAGTTATATTCTGCTGCGTACGGTATCTTCGATGTACGAGCTCTGGTTGATACGAATTATAATGTTCAATCCGAAATACAAATCAAGACTGCGAAACATATCCCTATCCGCTCTTCTCAACTTCTGTACGTTCGAATAGAGCTTTCTTTTTGTTTAATATCAAGATATTTATTTCATTTGAAGAAATCCTGCACATGGTCTTCACGATGGATACAATAAAAGATAAATAAATTCAGGATCAGTCCCTGAGGAATAGCATTACTATCGAAATGCGTATTGTGTGATTCGTAGAATATCTATAATCCGGGAATTTCGTATCCATCCATTGGAACTGGTCCGTATCTTTCGGCTATCGGAGAATTTTTCAAACTTTTATTCATTAACAGTCGAATTCCATTTTCTTTTCTCTCTCCACTCAGATTTTATACATGCAATACGTCACGTTCAAGCTCCCGTCGTTATTTTGCGTTTTTTCAGTTATCCTTTTGAATTATCAGAATATTAAAAATATGTAGTTCGTGTACCTCATGAGATTGAGTAATATTTACCTAGAAGATATTTGAAATATTTGAAGGTATTTGAAACACTTATGGAATATTTATTATTTATTTCCAGCTTTGGTGGCCGAGTGGTTAGCGTTCTAGCTGCGCTATCACACGGACCTCAAGGTCCCGGGTTCGAATCCCGGCTGATCAAATTTCCCTGGTCAGGGAATGGTTGTGTGTGTTCTTAATATTATATTAAAGCACAACTTAGTGGGTACAATTTGTTTGTGCTATACAGAAATGATAATAATTATTATCACTGTAATTATTCGTTCCGTCCTTTGCACCGTTCTCGTTCATTCTCTAAATACCTTAATTTTGGTCGTGACCGAATTACATGAAATTTTATAGGAATTTTATATTTTATTTTCGTTCGTTCGAAAATGAAATTTTAGATTTTATTTTCGTTCTAAAACTTATTTGAATTTTTTTATTTTTCCTGATAATTAAAATTTTAGAGATTAGAGTATTACATGTAAATCACTCATTGAGCTAAAAGATATTTCCCACCTAAATTCGCTCTGTAGACGAGACCGTATGCTAACTATAAAGATTTAGGATAGAAACCTTAATTTTTAGTCCACAACTCCTGGTGAACGAGAGTCCCAGCGGTTAGTGCTGTTAGTGGTTAGTCCCAAACGTCGTGGTTTGCGGGTCTGTGATGGCTTTTCTCTCGTAGTTTCTTTATTGCAAAAATATTCAAATCAGTTTTCCACTATGTCTTAATGCTCGTGACACATATTTCCGTGCCTAATGAGACATATTCCCAACTCTTAAACACTGTACTCCAATATACTCCGAGGTGCCACGTCTGCAAAACCTGCATATTCTAACTATAAAATACATGGTTTCTAGGACAATGAAATAGCAATAGAGATCAGCTCGGAATATAGGATTTGGTATAAACTGTATGTTTTCGAAAAGTTCTCTGCTTTATGTTTAACTTTTTTATTTTGGGTTAGTTCTGTGAGCTCTTCCAACGTACTTATCATCAACCTTTTCTTATTTGGCATTAACAGGATATAACGTAATAACATCAGTAGTCTTGTTATTTCTTTCTGAGTGAGAAATGCGGGTTATTACATGAACTTTTCGCGAAATAAATACGGCGACGTAAGAGAGACACATTGGACCTGTTTGCTTTGAAATAAATTGTTTCTGATGAAAATATGCGTTCCATTAAATATATTACCTGTACTGCGATAACTTCCTTCAGAATGAACTGATACGGAACAAATGATCCTGATGAACGTGTTATAGCATTGCTGCCCTTTAAATACTTGTTTAGAGATATTCCATGATATGTTAATTATGAAGTACTTTACTTTAAAAATAATACACAAAAGCTCAAATTAAAAGGTTTAGAATTTATTTGTTGTGATAAAACTGCCAATATGCTGTTTAGATGTTTCCCTTCTTGATAATTACTTTATAAGCTGCACATTTGCCGTAATAGTGCCAATTGAAAGTGATGGGAGCGATATCCGTCCTTTGGAACTATATTTTTTCGTCAGGTGTTGAACTTCGGTACTATCAGCTTATTTCTATTCCTTTTCCGTAAGATTTCTTTAAAGACAATGTCCATGACAAACTCGATGTACTAGGAATAGAACCCGGATCTCTCTAGCTTAGCTCAGCCATTATTCTCAAGCATCTGGCCAGAGGAGAATTCTCTATCGATTGCAAGCTCTAGGAAGAAGAGTAAATGGAAGAACTTTATGAGTTGGCGCTTGCTATGGGCACTCCTTTGGAATATCAACCGGCGGTCTTTCTAAACGCCGAGATTCCGAGTCCAATTCTTGATCGTTTCGTTTTCTTTCCTATTTTATCTACGATTAATGAAGCTATCTCGTACGTTAGTGAAAACCCTTCATGCATGTGATAAAAAATCTCTTATGGCATAGTAATTGGATGCTCTTCATATTCTACGAAATGAATTTTCATAAAATGACGTGTACTTCATGTTGAGAATTATACCGTGAAGAAAATGTTTACGGATTATCAATATAATGCAATTACAAATAAAATTCAGTTATCTCGACAGACAGAGTGCATAAAATGAAAAATAAAATGATTGTCCGTTGCAGTCTTCCGCAGAAAATGATCAACTCTGCCTAATAGCAATCCTCAATATATTAATTCAAAACATTCATTTCGGTGACCAGCGCTTTTACCCCAGCACGTTCCATCGAAACATAGAAATGTCACACCGTTTTAAAGTTTTCCACTTCCTGCTAATTCTAAAAACAGAACGCCAAAAGAATAAATACACAATTTGATCAAAACATCGAGTTAAAATTTGAATTTATCCTTAGAGTTCGTCACTGGATGTGTAGACATCGATATCTATCGGTGAAAAAGAGGTATATCGAAACGGACACTGATACAGAATATGAAGGTGAGTTTGTTAGGTATGTTTTAGTGTTTGTGTATTCGTTTGTAGTGATTGGAGGGTTTGTCTGAGTGTATTTTGGCGGAAAAGATTCGGTGTAATAGAGTATCAGCTTCCATATGCGAAATTTTCGCATGGGGTAACTAGTTTACATTAATTTTAACACAAGGTTGTACGAGAAGTAAAAAATGGTGACTTGACTTGGACTCGAACCCAGGTCTTCATTTTCTGGTCAGGTATTCTAACCACTGAACTGCAAAGCCACGTTATCTTAATTTCTGTAGACGGAAACTTTTAAGAGCAAGAGAGTAGTGCTCCACTTAGTGGCACCAACTATCCCCAGAGGTCTTCTTTGAGGCAACCGAGCCAATAAAGAGATATTTAAGAGAATCCTCTCTAGGATTTACACAAATCATGGGATTGAACTGAATTTGATGGAATTGAACTGAAGCTTAGCAAACTTAGCACACGTGCTAAGTTTCAGTTCAATTCCATCATTTGTGTAATATTAACACGCGAAGTTGCTATGGAAATAGCATTAATCAGCTGATCATACCGCAATGCCTCTGAGCGAGGAATCTTAACATGTTATTGTGTATCTATATTGAAAAGTGACAGCCGAGGTGATTTTGCGAAAACAGGCCCCTTCTGCAAATCGAACCGCTTTTCCGAGTGCTCCCTTCGCTCTCCGAAACCAATACTTTGCCTAGAAATATCAAAAATGTTTTAGCATTACAGAATTGCATTTGCGAATTCAGAGAAATCGTTATAAGATACGGTGAGATTTCAATAACTATCAATCAGAATTATCGGACGAATTGAAGCAATTTCAGCTCTTAATGCAATTAGTGGTAGGACACAACTCAGTTAGTACGAGGACTAAGTAATATGTTGCTAGTATTACACATATCAGTGATATATATTATTGAGCTAGGTAAGATAGCCTTTGGAGCCCCTAGTTAATTTCATACGACAAACGCAGCTGGTTTTAAAAAAAGCATTCAGATGATGAAAACCTTAATTTTTTCTCATTTTCTTAGGAATACTGAATATACCCTCTCTTTAAACCCAAGATGGTTTGCGTTATAACTTTCGAATTTGTTATGTTAATTCTTGTTTAGTAAGATCAATTTTAAGTGTTCTATCAGTATTTGCGAAGGAAGCAATAATATCATTTTTTCATATCACTTATGGCAAATGCTACAAATTTAAAATTAAAATTTGCAAGAGCATCCATCACGAGGAAATCTTAGCTTCCACTTCGTTAGGAAACAACATCCCTTACTTCCCAAAAGAATGAATTTGCATACGAGGAACATGCCTCTGTTTCTCCCTCCAGCACTGAATATTATTTATCTTTCAGTAATATATATGAAATTATCGTGGTAAAAGTAATTTTTTCTCAATAATGTCGTTTTTAATCCGTTTTAAGTCAACTTTACTGTTCATAGTAAAATTTATTCAATTTTTCCGGTCCTGGTTCAAGAAATAAACCCTTCATTCTACCATGTCTCATTATTTAACAACGCCCATGAACACTTTGCCGCGTTAAGTAAAATCGTTACTTTACCTTTGATGAGAATTTTCGCCTCTTAGTGATTCGCGACAGAAGTAAATCATGAAACGGTGTAAACGCGGCTGTTGCTCGTTCTTGTGTGATCTATCTTTAAGGTTTATGGAGAAGAAAGTAAATTTTTCTCGAGAAGCAAGATGATGTGGATTAAAGGAACAGTAAAATGGGACAGAGCGGAGGCTTAATACTTTAGATTTGGAGAAGTTATTTATGGGAGAGATGAAGGAAAAAAGGGGGATTTTTGGCTCATTTCGAGTTGGAGGGGAATCTTTGAGCGATGAATGAGGATTTTCGGCTTTTTAGTGGAAAGGGGACCCAGAGGTGGCGGGGGAAGGGTCCAAGGGTTAGAAAAAAAAACATGCATAGAGTTGGGAGGGGGACATCTGACCGCAAGGAAAGGCCTAGAAGTAGGTGGGCGATGGATTCGGGTTTTTTCGGGACACTGGAATAAGAATAACAAATGACAGCAGCGGCATGCATTTAAATGACATGATTTACACGACGGGGGTGTATCCGTACGAAATATCTTCGACTCCTGGAAATAACGAGATATCCAAAACCCACCCACACCTCTTGTCTTCCCTTGCTTCTCTGCATGTTCCGTCCTCTATATTCCCATCAGAAGACTATTTCCATACCCTCCCACCTATGCCCGTTTTTCATAGTCCACTCAAAACATATATGTAACTCCATCTCTCTTCTACTCGATTCTCATTTCCATTCTCATTCTTTTCTACATACTTGTACTTTGGACGTTTTCCATCAACGTGCTCCCTTCATTCCTCTGGATTTTTTTATCACTCGATCATATGAGGGGATTGCGGTCTGCCAATTGTCCTGTCGCTTCCTTGAGAAGTAAGAGAACTCGCGTCATTGGTCATCGCGTAAGGTAATGACGAACTATGAATATTTTAACTTTCTTTGGGAAAACCGTAATTCTTTAGAGAACTTCCGTTATTTGGGCAATAGCTGAGTATGCATAATTCGGAAGTGACTTTGCGCCGATAATTGAAGATGTAATAAGGAATTGGGTCGTCAGAAGTTTATAAATATATGCTTTTTATTAGCATGAGGGTCATTAACATTTACGGTAATTTTTAATTGAGGTAGAATAAATGCAATTTCTCCTGAATTTTTAAAAAAGTAAAGATACTTATTCATACTTTTATTAATTTCTTCAGAGATGATCAAAGCCTCATCAGTTTTCCACTTAAATAGCCAAAAAATAGTAAAAATAAATAGTAAAATAAATCAAATAGTAAAATTTAAAGTTAACTTCGAATTTATTACTTCAAGAGAATGTTTTGTAAATGATTTTTCATCGGGGTACCATTTTTATTCTGTATCGCCAGTTAGCATGTTGATGAAGTGGATAAACTATTTGAGTCACTTGTGGGGTTACTTAGCGAATAGTCCAGTAATATAAAGATTTTTATAGCTAATTTGACAGAAAAGATAAATTTTCTCCCAGGAGACATCAAAGAAATTGTACATCTTCAAAAGTCGAATAATTATTTAGCATTTTTTGGTTTTCAAAATGAAAAAAAAAACCCTCCAACGCAATGATTGCGATGACGTTCAGTCATTAATTGAACTATTTTGCTAACTCGATAATACTTTATCGCCAGGATTTCCATTATGAAATAACCTCGAAGGGAATTTTTAGTTAGGATTTTAATCGATAAAGGTATTGCGGCGTAATTACACGGATGTTAAGGGTGACAACTCCAAGTGAAAAAAAAACATTTAAAACTATTTTGCGAATAATATTATGTAAGAAGGGATATTTTAAATTTTTATGGTTTATTTTATATGTCGAAGAAAGAAAGAATAGCTTTTCGAGTGGAATCCCTCGAGATAGTTTGATTCTCATATACATAATCATATTCCCAACCGAAATCGAGAGGCGAAGAAAAAATACTCTGATGGTATTTAAGTCGGAACAGGTTTGTAGAAAGCATAATGAATCGGCAGCGCGTGTTGAAGACGTGTGGGCGTTTCAGACTAAAGAGCGTTTTAAACGCAGCGGAATAAAAAAGAACCTAAAGGATGCGTAAGTTAACACGTTAAGTTACACTCCCTTCGATAATTGGTTAACCCTTTAACCTCTTTCAAGGAGATCCAGGGAAAGGCGGGCAAAAAAAGAATGAATAAATGAAAGAGGATGAAGTGGGCGTGAACTCTTAATGAAAGATTTTGACGATGGTATGCCTTTCAATCGGGCGAAACCAAACACTTGTGGTCGAGCGTGAAAGGCGCGTGGTGGTACAAAAAACGGTTAATAACTATTTGGAAAAAAATGCAGCAAAAACCACTCGTCGAAGGTTCGGTAATAATTTGTGATAGAGATATCGCTTCGGAAGGTAAGAATTAATGGGCACCTTTATATGCGTTTGAAAGGCGTAATTATGCGTGTATACAAACAATTGACGGCGATGGATGGGGAACGCGCTCTAATCGACATCCCGTTAATTAATTTGTTGGTAATTATATTTCCTCTTTTACTTTCTCGGGGCCTGACTGAACAAAAGCGTTGTGCTAAATTTGATGACTTTCATGTAGGATATGGATGTATCTGAATCGATCAAATTTTAATTGAAGATGTAATTAAATTTTTTGCGTATCGGAAGATTTCTGCAGCAGAACCACAGTATAACTGATATATAAATACCGAGTAATATAATATAGATATATAATTCCGAGATATATAATTCCGAGTAATAAGCTTTTCAATGGAACTAGTGAAAACCGTATTAGCATTATGACCCAAGATATTACAAAATTTTATTTCAGTAATATTAGGAAACAAAAGTGATGGGGTTCTTTAGTTTTTAAATACATGCACCTGGGAACCTTTATTAGTTTGCCACAGCCCTAGGGTCTCTCTAGAGAACCCGCGAACTACTGTTACGTAATACTATTTGCCTCCTCGTCGTATTCTTTTGAAAATGTTTTCCTGCACAGAGAACGACTTCCTAAATTCCTTAGTTTTCGTCATCTTTTACCCTGAAAACAAGCAATCTCTATCGAATAAACAATTAGAGAAGAATACTGTGAACAACCCTCGGTCTATCGACTGAGGGGCCGCTTTATAAGTGGGAAGAAGAACGTCTTAAGCGGGATATTTACCGTGCGTTTTGTATGAAAGGGGCCGAAGGATCGTATTAAGCGAGTTTCTCAAACGCGGTTTATCGTAAATGTACGTATATTTTTCCGATAAATAGTACACAAGATTTTTTCTATAACAGCTTCAATGTTTCTATAATTTTTAAATGAATTGATGTTAATTTTTTCGTGAAATTCTATGATGAAATATCCTCACAGAGGTTATTTTCGCAAAATCCTCTTTCTGTTTCATATCTTTATTTTTTCCGAGAGAAAGCTCAATCTATCTTTCTGGTTATCATGATCATAATTATTATCTTTTATAAATTTTTCTTATTGTATGAATATTGTGTTTAATCGTTATGGTGGAAAATTTTTCGAGGGAGTATTATCGATGTAGCTTGATATAAATCAATATTATGGGTTATTTTTCTATATTTTTCGAATGCTATATCACTTATCCGCAGATTTTTCACATCCCTCTTCTTTGCGGGTGTTTTCCTGCAGTGGACCTTTTTTCCCTAAGATATCACCGTAGGATTTTTTACATCCACTCCTTCTAAAGTTTTCCTCTCTATTTCAATTCACCTACACAAAACTTTTTATGTATATAATATCATTGACGAAAGATTAGATGGAAGGAGAGACTTTTCAGTCTGAATCTCGCCTTAATATGACCTTAGACGTTGGACTCATGAACTCAAGACGTCCGTAGCATCAGTCGCGTGGACAGATTACTGTTGATCGGTAGAATGTTAAAGTTAGGAATATTTTCATCTAAATAGGACATAATACTTTATGATTGTTGCTCAGAATATTGGCTAATATAATCGAAGCTTATCGAACATCTCATACTTTTTCCAATTAAAATTAATCGTTTTATTATTTAAACTTACTTACATACTACTACACGTATTACATATAGAATATTTTAATCTGTTTGCGTGTATTAACTGACGACATTCAAATTGTTTCTGCAGATACCTTATGGCGATAATTATCTAACGAAAAATCGTTTTATATATTTGACTTTATATATAATTATTATTATTTATTACCCACACAATATCTTCTCAATAACACCTGATTAATATGGCTGGATAATCCGCTCTAAGTAAAATATTATTTTAAATTACGCAAAATTCTCTTCCAAGTTATTAATTTTCGAATGAAAGTATAATTTCATAAATTTCATTATTCATTTTAATTTAATAACAGCGAATATGGAAGTTTTGATACAAATTACACTTTATGTAATCACTCCACCTTTAGGATAAGGGAGAGTGAAATTTACCAATTTCAGTATTTGTATTGCAGTGATGACTTTTATTGGGCGTTGTAAATTAGATGAGATAAACACCGTGCCACTTAAAAACCTTAGAGACCGCAGCTTTTTATTAGAGATTCTTCAATTTAAAGAAAACACTCACTTACACACACTTGTTAGTGGAAAGCAATCAAATATTCGCATGAAAAGCGGTTGCGACTACTCATTTAACCGTCAGCGCCTTTTTGTGGTGATTCATTCTTTATTTACGTCGTCAAAAATGCGTGAGGTAAAGATAAAAGCGGACATCTTAACCGCTCTCCAAACAAAAGTAATTACAGAAAGTGTGTTTGCTCGAAGGACGAGAAAGGTTAATTTGAATTATTAAGCAATTCGAAACGTGCCGTCTATCAATAGTGTGTGAAAACTATTGGTTCTTTTTTGCTATCATCAGAGCAATACTGAGGGTTGATAAACTAGAACAGGTGTCCAGGTAATGACGTCAGAAGGGGCGAAAATAGAAATAATAGTCCACTGAAATCATCAAGCGCCGACAAAGAAACTCGTCCATGTTATCCTTAAAAAGATTTTCCATTTCTGCTTAATCTATGTGCTCCATCTACGAAGGAAGAAGATAGGATCTGAGCTCAATCTTAATATGACGATAAAATCTCTCAATGATGCACTAAATATATTGGTCATGCTTCTTGAATTTTAATACAGATTTACAAGAAATTGGAGGAAACTATGCGGGTTTATATAGAATTCGGTTCATTTAATATATAGTTATAAACATTTTTCATAAATTCGGTCCATGTGAGATTGCATAATGTTATCAGTTGGTTCTAGATTGCTTTCCACAAAGTGAACATCTGGAGTTACCCAGATTAAAAAAACTATCTTTAGATAATGGGAAAAACTAGCTGTATGTTTTTCATTTGTTATACTTGTGCACAAAATATTAGTGATACTTAATCATCAATAGCACCACAGTAAGTGCTGAAATGAATTTTTCGGGAGTTGATTGCTGCGCGCGAACTGTGTCCACACATTCAGTGTTCCTTCGGTTCGATTCAAGGGTTTAGCTGTCGTGTTTCTCTTGGTTTGTACTTTACGCTTATTACCTCTTCCGTGACAGCAAACGATTACTGTTTGCGTCGCACGTGGAGGGCTTTCGGGTTGACACCGCCGCGGAGTTGAGCACACAGCCAAATTCGTGGGTATTTATTACTTGGCCTAAGCCACTGTTCTATTTAGCCAACGTCACGGATGGCGTGTACGGACAATAAAGGAAGGGCGTCACAGCCGCGGTTCGAATTCCGTTTGTGCAAAGCAAATAGGAAGGAAGGCGTGAAAACATCGAAATTACGGCTCCAGGTGCTCTAAGTGTTTCGACCATTGTCAACATTCATTTGTCGGTCCTCGCGAAGGCTTTTGGAATGCGGTGATGTCACGAGGAGACGTTCAAACAAACGTTGGATTGGTTTGAATTCGTGCTCGCTTTCATGAGCCCCACCAACTCAAATAATGAGAGGGCCGTTTTTAATTAAGGAGCATTCTCTTTCACGGGATGAGCTGTCGTTAAGGTATGAAAAATTACACAGAAGCGGTGGGCTTACTTATCTCGCTGCTTTGTCATACTGGACTTACGTCGTTTATTTTAGAATTATCACACGTTCTAAGGATATCTTTTAGCCCGAATGTGGCTTTGAATTACTCATAGTAAGAGAAAATACTCGACAGTAAGAGAAAATCTGAAAAGAGTGTGTAAAATGAAATGTTACTAATAACTTCCTTTACTAGAATACGGGATAAAATGCAGTGGTAAGATAAGAATAAAAACAGCTTTTACGCGTTGAGTTTGTATTCCTCTCATCATGAAGATCTGCTACAAAGTTAAGTCAAAAAGAGCTAATTTCACTATCGTAAGCGCTTCCGGAATTTTTTAAACGTTATTTTAGCTCGTGTGATCCCGATTTAAATGTGTGAGATTGTCACTGGCAGGAATATGGTCTTTTACTGAATGTAGCTGGTCATGGCATTTTATTAAATATGCTGGTTGCCTAAGAAGAAGAAATCATTGAATTTATTACTTGGCTTGTAAAAGTTGGGGAATGCATTTATTTACTTGTGATGGTCAGATATTTTAGTTTTTAAGTATTTAAGGCATTATAATAGTTATCTTGGTTGCTTTGACTACTTTGATAGGCTCTGCATTCGCTTAGTAAGTTGCGTCAAAAATTAGTTCCTTGAATTGTCGCGAATGACTATGAATAACCTCAAATTTCTTTCAATTTCTATGAACCTCTAAAATGCGGGAACTGTTGATATGATCAATCTGAAATGAAGAATAGGCCTTTAGATGAATACTCATGAGATTTTTTACCTTGTAATTAGCATAAATTCATACTTATTCCAGAAGTCTCTTAAAATATTTTAAAATTGCAGTTTTTCATGTAATGCAAAAATGCTCATATTAAAATTGAACTTACCATAATTGTAGTGGAGAGTTCAAAGGCCAGATAAAATATAATTTTCGAACAATTGTTAAGACTATAATGAATTTTGATAACTTTTGTCCACGTTTTGATGTCAGTGATTTATCGAATTTATTCCTCAGAGAAACACACAAACGAATATAATACGAGGGGTTTATATTGAAATAAAGATTGATGAAATCAGGCATCATTCAGATTTTACTCTCTTATTGTAAAACATCACAGATTTACTTTTCTATACCGTCTTGTTTTCAAATTTTTGGTTTTTACTCTGCAAGTGTCATATCTTGGTTACTGAAGGTAATCAATCGCATTTGGATATGCTTCTTCTCTTGAACATTTCTGTAACTTCTTGATAGTCTGCTGGAAAATAAAAAAAATCATGGATTCAATGAATGATAAAAACAAATGAGAAAATAAATAAATTCTCTCCTAATTGGTAATTTTCGATGTCGATGAGTATCGCACGCGGATTTTTTCTTTGCTCTTACCGGCAATTCCTGTATAGAAACTAAGTGTAAGAGCTGACCCACTTATATAGAAGATCTGGGTACCCCATATTTAGTATAAAAATCACTTTTAATATATTTCTAAATCAGAGAGGATCTTCTTCCCATTATCTCGAGCATCCTATTTCTCGAGACGTTTTCTAACTTCTCACCTTTTCATTCCTTTGTCTTTCTTCTATAATGAACGGCTCTGCTTCGCTTCTTATATGCACATAAATTATGGCTTTCTGTCTTTCCACTCGTTTTGTTTTCATCTCCTTCACCACACGGAGAATTCATACATCCATCTGTGTCATTGCATCCTCAGTTCTCTTCAATCCCTATCACGCATATTGATCTTCCTTTGTCTCTCCAACTAATTCTCTCCCTCACCTTTACCTGTTCACTTTGCGTTGGCCTTTTATGGCTCTCCATATCTTTTGTTTTTTTATTTTAAATTCTTGCCTCGGTATACGGTTAATAGTGGAAGGGACTTATCTTCTTAATCTTGCCAGAATATATTTTTATTTATTTTTTTCAAATTTTCAATTTAGATTTTTAAATGCACGAAGAGATATAATCACTTGAAAATTCATTGTAAGGAATCTGGCCCTAGGCACTCATTGGGATTTTGTTTGCTATGTTTTCATTACAATCGGACAAATGAATAAAGAGAAAGCGTTGAGAAAATGTAAATTAGTATTTAAATTATATTATAACGAATTATATTACGAAATTTTAATGTGTATGTCATTGGATGACAGAAATAATCCTAAGAATCACGAGAGAATGATGAAGTAACTAAAATCATCTAACAAGTATGGATAATTGTAATTTAAGCATGGAAGAAATAGGCTACCAAATATTTGTAACGTATCAAGAATATACATGATGAAACATAGTTCGTCAATGATATAATTTCGTCGCTATATTTCATTAGTTATTATTATTAGGAAGAGTATTTGAAGTTAAAAGAATTCTTCAAGTAGTTATTCAAATTCAGACATTTTGATATGGTTAATGTATAACGAAGTTTAGGATTTTAGTTGCTCACTTCATGTTGTCTTGATTTAACTTAGATAGTTTTGAAGGAGATGTAAGTTAAGAAATATAAAAATTCTGAGGATTATGATATATTTCGACAGGATACATTGTCTTTGAATAAATTTAAACAAGCTCTCTAAGCAAAATCTGAATTTATTCCGCACAACTTATTACGCCCAATATCGGACACGAGAAGTCGAAAGTTAGCCTTATTGCCCTTTTCTGCGCTTAACGAGGATAAAAACTACATTTGACGCATCAAAATCATATAATCGGAGCATAACTTAAGTAATAATCCATACATAAAAATTCGATTTCATATAACTTTAAGTGACAGATCATCCAATCGTGCATTACACATGCATAACGATGTTCTTTTTCGGAAGAACACGATATTATTAGCTTTCAATGAGTATACTTATAACTATTCTCTACACTCCCCAATGCATTCCTATCTTTATAACTTCGGTTCAAATTGAGCATGACAGTCACTTAGTCTACTGCTTTTTATATTTATTAAACGCTGAAAATATGTTATTTCTTCTTGATTTTGTTTTATCGATGCTCTCCGACTTGTTAATCCATTTCTCTACTTTTAACCTCTTCTTTGAAAGAAATTTCATTGGGATATATTATTTTTTCCTATTTCATTGCTTATACGTAAGTAGATATCAAGAAAATAGAGAGAGAGAGAGACATCACAAGAAAATGAAAATGGAAATTTTACTTTCGTCAATATTTAAAGTTCTGTGCAAGCAAATCATAGAAAAAATAACCAGATCCAGAAAAAATACATTTCGCGAGGGAAATAGCAACTAAGTACATAAAAGTCCAAAAAAGTGGAAAAGAGATTTGAAAAGTTTCGGAAGAGAGAAAGAAAGCGTTTTCACTCGCCCGCTAATAATAGAACTATCATTTCCTAGCAAATTTCATATCGCGAGTCACATTAATGTCATATTCCCCTCAGTGGCGTCCATTTAAATACATATCTTCGTCACATGTTCATCTTCTCTTGCTTCGTAATTTATTCTATCATATTTCACTTAGCTTTTACTTCCCGGTCGTTGTCAATCCATCCATTCTTATTGCATTAGACCACGGAGACCTTTTAAGAGACCATCTCGACCGCTTTTATTTCTTTTTATTTATTCGTCCACTTTTCCACCCGTCACTCCTTTATTGATTCCCCATCGCGATGGGAATTAATTAAAACAAGCCGAAGGTTCTGTCCATCATAATTATTCCCCTGCGTGAGTCAGCATTCGCTTTCCTTTTGTCTGAACGCCCTTAAGAAAAGGCGCACCCTTCTTATGGGATGGGTGGGGCGCTGAGTGATTGGAAGTGAGCTATCGAGAGCGATTGCTTTTTCTTCGCGAGGAAATTTGTTTTGGGCGCAATCGCGTTTTCTTTGTTTTGTTTCGAGTATTTTCCCGCGAGAGGGAAAGTCGTGACGGGCGAAACTGCGTCTCACGAATGCTTCGATTATGTCGGATGAATAATTGGAAAGGATTGAAAAGAGGAAACAATCCGAAAAGCGTGTGATGCGCACGGAATGATAGTGGTTGATTGCGGGTGTGGTTTTATAAGATTAGATTAAAATTACGTTCAATCGATGTGCCCACCTTATAAAAAGCCATGAATTGGAAGTTAAGTGAAGAAATGGAAAGTTTAGGTTGATGTGAAAATCGTTAGCTTTACTTCAATGCGCAATGCCCCTAAATGTATCGAATTCAGTCGTCAGTATTCAATTTTAAACTATCGAAAATAATGAGCTAAAATGATCCTATTGTAAAGCCAAAAAGAATGTTAAAGTGAAAGGTCTTCAACGATAGAAAAAATAAAGCATTCACTTTGTTGACTATTGACTATGACATATGACTGATTGCATGCCAGGAAAACTTGTATTAGAGATAAAATTAAAATTATATCTTATATATTAGGTATTTATTAGCTCATCGAAATTTTGGTCCTGTTCCTGATTACTACTGAATTGTGATTTTCATTTTTTGAAGTTACATACCGGTCTTTCCACTTGCAGCATTTACCAATATACACAAAGAACGAAAATCACTTCTGTAGAGATATAACTATTTTTCTTTTTGTTCGCAAATTCTCAAATAGTCACATAAATTTACCGGCGAATAAAAAGCCAAATTGGCAGCAAAGATTCGCTACGATTCATTGTTATTGTTTATTAAAACTTTCGCACTGTTATTATTCAGTTCATGTATGTTGAATAATTTTATTATTGCGTTCGTACCATTGTATCACTTATAGAAAACCTATTGTCGTCAGTAATTGGAACTTATTAGTTGGAACTTATAAGTTGTGAATAACCAGGGAAATTTTTCTTTCCTAATTTATAGATCCTGCCACAGTTCCGTAATATCGTACAATATCTTTCGGCATTTTAAATAAATATAATGATCTTCTTCCTATTTATCAACTTTACCTTTCCAGTAGAAACGATTCACAGTTCTTAGATTATTTATGATATTATTATTAAAAAATCATTTTCTTTTTATTGAATAGCATTTTCATGATAAAAAGCGAATGATGCATGTTTGCTGCTTGAGATATTTGCTTCATTTCCCTCTATTTTCTGTTTTATCATTTAATGCATTAATTCGTCAGCTCAATTTTTATTCAGTCAGCGAATCGTGGGGTGAAAATTTGTGGGTCTTTAAAAATTAAGGTCTATAATCAACACTCTCGTCTTATTTTCCCCGATCATACATTGAATGCATCATTCAGTCTTCTTACCGGTGGTATGAATAGCAATGAAAAACCCTTATTTTAAACGTTTCATTGTTATTCAAATGTTCAATTCAGTTTACTAAATTATAAAACATATAATATTGTCATCATTATCTTTACGCCCTTATATATATGAGTGCCCGGAGTTAAGTTGAATCAAGTTGTATCAATAAAACAATGAATAAGTCCTTTGATATAAACGGTATCGGATGCTTAACTATACCAGAATGCCAAAGTCGAATTTCGTGATTTTAATTTTTCAAAGTTAATCTTAGTTTAAGAAATAAATCTAACTTATAAAAATGAATCTCCCCTCGTTATACATGGACAAATAAGAAGATGAAAGAGGAGTCCTCTCAAAAAAAATTTTCATTCTCATTTGCATAGAACTTCCCGGAGATTTGATAAGATCTCAGTAGTTGTTGACTCCCATTCATTCTTAACGCCAACTCTTTAAATAGCTCCAGTGAGAGATCATCGGAATAGATCACCTTTAGAGCAATGTCTATCCTCTCGGTTAGTGTCCTTCGGTGGTCACACTGTACTATTCGAAGAAGTAGAAGAGAGCATAGTTTCCAAAGGTTTCCACATAGTATCGCGCCACAACTTTTCAATGCCTTACCATTCGGGAAATAAATGTCTCAGAGCCATACCCGATTTGATGAATGGAGGATATTATAGCAAGGCAGCTAACGCCAAAATAAGGAGTGGGGTTGAGCCTTAACTCGAAGCCACACTTCCACGCCATGACGAAAAATGAGAAACAAAAGAAGGGTGAGAGGCAAACTGGAGGTGATGTTACTGAGCACATATTTATCTTTCTCCTTCGTGCTAACTCCTCACGCCCGTAATATTTCGCGCTTTCTCCCGAGTAATCAGCCCTCTGGGGTTCAACACCCACACGTCAATGGGATTGAACTTTCACACCTACTATCGTATCATCGTACGCTTCATAACGCCCCCTCTTCTTCTTTGTTTTCCTTGAAAAAATAACGTCGTTAAGACAGTATTGATTCTAATATCATTAGACCTTAGCTGGACTTCCTTGAGGAATGTTTTGTTTTAATGATAACGTAAGATCAATGCATGTAAACTTTGTAAAAATATGATATCGTTTTTTGTTGTGGTAATATCTTTAAATATTCCTGGTGGTAAATAGCTCTTCAGCCGATCCGCTGGTGGGCGTAAAATAAGAGAAAAAGATGCTAGAACAAGTTGTTTTAAGTACTTATTCTTTCCGCAAACCATACGCGATAATAAAAAAAACGAAAATTAGCTCGTTTGGTGTTCACAACCCCTGCCACACGCCGAAAGACGGGCTGCAGGGTATTTATGTAGATGCAGTATTATATGTCATTGTATAGGATCACATGATGCCTTATGATAACACACGGAATGTTCTGCAGCTCTAACAATCTCACCTGAAAATCTACAATCGAACTAGATCACTTAAGTTTCGTATCTATTCCTATTCAATACACAGTAAATTCCATTTAAAAAAAGCTTCCGCTTAAGACACAATCTCGCTTAATATGCGTTTTTCTCTCGATCTCGGTCGCTTTATTACTAAACACATATTCAAAATACTGCATAAGACGTTCTGATTCCAGCTAATGAATCGAATTCTTCTCTTCCCTTGATGCACTGCAACCCGCTATGACCATTACTCCATTCCAATGACCGAAAATGGCAGTTACAGTATTTTCCCAAAATGTCCATCTGGTAGAAATTGCTTTATTGATGAGTGAAAATGATGATAATCAAGGAATTAAGGAAGACTTTGTACGAAATGCGGACAATTCTTAAAAATACAAAGTATCACTATTTAGAAATTGCTATGGAAACGGTGGTTCTATCTGACTGCCTCGAAAGTTTCTCATGACCAGTAACTTCACCAGAGTGTTACTGGTCATGAGTGAACATGAGTGACTAGTGAATACAGCAGCACCCTGTATGCAACTCTATGTTCTTTATGATATGATTATATTCTTTTTTATTTATGAAGCTATTGCGTTAGATATTCCACCTGAAAAAACCACACATCTTGGAAGTATGATTAATTTTTGATATGGTTACCAGTTATCAAAAAATCCGGGGTTGTTGATAAAGCAGTGCTTTTACTTTTGGTGTCACTCTTATTCATCTAATTGTGTTTATCTCCAGCAATTAGCTTCTTTGATTTACTTGAAGTTATAATGTTTATGTAAAGTTCGTCATTTTTAAGATTTGGTCTCATTTCTTTTATTTCCCAGCTATATAATGACATTCGTATAGACATTCAAAGTAATTTAAGGGAAAACCCACCGCATAGACAGCACTGTTTATACTGCCGTGTTGTATTTTTATAATTGACACGAGGTAAATGCTGAAAGTAAACCTTTAACACTTATCAAGAATAAGATCTCACGAGATTCGCCGCCCATACTTTCATTTCTGGTGGTTTTTCGCGCCACTTTCTTTAATGTCACCGTGTCGAAACAAGCGGTTTAATCATCATGTGAAAGGATATTCTCCACCTCCATTATTCCGTTTTATTTTTCCTACTCCACTTTCACTTCACGTCTTCATTAATCTCTGCCAATTTTCATATTCTCCAAAGGATTCCTGGTGTCTTGTTTCCTCGTCGCAAGTGAAATATTTGAATAAATAATCCCAGATACTCACTGTATCTGGGATTATTTATTCAATTTCATTTTCCCCTTTACTATCTTGGATTTTCATCTCTAGGAGAGTGGTTAGTTGAAAAATATATAAAGAAATAACTTCTTTTTTTATTAGGATTACTAAATCTTTAGAATCACGAGTTTCGAATTTAAATCGAAAGGTAGTGCAAAATAGGACCTCCGCAGGGTGTCGAACCGTAACATTCTTCGTTTAGGTCTCACTCCTTCTGCTGATCAGTTCGAACTTGTGGTTTTCACTCCGACCATTGTAATATTATATCCCCCTGAATGTTTGTTTCATTATTCTTTTTTCATTTAAATGACGTCACTAAATTTTTCAATAAAGATTATTAATCATTAGTTGCAAGTAAATTTTCACTTATGTGAAATGTGTATTTTTAGGAACCAAAAGTAAGGACGGAACAAATAACGTTTTTCGTTGGGGGTTCAAGAATTGTTGGCTCGGGTTCTGTTTTCTCTCCGACAAAAATAATGATCTTCTTGCTTTCGGTTTTGTTCCGATGCTCACATAGCTGCTCCTAAATCTCGTAGAAATGTCTATTTTTCCTTCTTATTCACATAGTATGAAACAGCATGTATGGTTGATTTTTATCTTTTATGAGCATTTTATTAAAAATGTATTTTTTTATAATATCCAAAAGGTTTTTAGACAGTTCCATGTTACTTGTATTAAAAATATTTGCAGGCTAAATATGTGATAAGTTTTGCAATCCGTTTCAGAATATAACTGATAGCTTTTACAGGATTCAATTTTTTCAGCCCTTCCCGACGTATATTTTTTTCCATACCTAAATTGTTCATTGCGGAGAAATTGACTTTCACCTGTGTAAATGAATGCTATTTTCATTCGAAACAGACCTTCGATTTAATTTCGACCCACTCTCAGAGAGTTTGAGGTTTAATATTTAAACTTAATGTAATGTTTACCTTCTCAGCTTTCGTATCACGCAGCCATTCTCTCCTTGTAAAAATAATCGTTTTGATTCCATTTTATTTTCCTTCCATTTACATAGCCCTTCACACCTCTCATAATCACCGATGAAGCGTCTTCCTCGGGTCGTTGCACTCATAACTGCCAATCTTTCACTCGTGAGTAAGCTTTAATAGTCATCACTTTCTTTTTTAACCATTTTCGGACCGATATAGGAATTTGCCTTTCCCAAGGCTCTCGAAATTCTCTAAAGATTGCACTTTTGGATACATTCGCTCATTATCTGCCCTTTAATTGCTGAAATTTTGCGAGGCGTGCGGTGAAAGCGGGCATCTTTGATTCCAGACTTAATTAAGGGGTCAAAGGTTAATTCAGCGGTTTCAGTCCATTCATTTGTGGAACAGAATATTCATAGAAAATTCAACGATCATAGGTTTCTCGAGTTACCTACATCTTTAGCAAGTACGCGAGTTAAAGAAGATTCTTTTCTATTTTTAGGGCGTAAATCACTTATTTAAAAATTGATGAGACAAAAGAACCCTTCCATTATGTCTTTTAACGTAAGAGAAATCAACATTTGTAATATACTGGTTATAACGCAGTTTGCCCTCGTTTCTCTGAAAAGAATCTTGACCGGGTTTTACAAAACATATATAAGGTGAATAATATGAATATAATAGATTTGTATTACCTATTTGTAAAGGTATTAAAAACTAATGTTTATTACATATGAGAATAACTATTTGACTGGTTTCTCGAATTTATGTCCTCGAAATGGATTATATAGATTTTCACTAGTTTATCCCTAACGTATTGTGTTATAGAGATGCTAAGAATTGAGTTCCTTCTCCAGGAATTCTGCAGTTATTTCATTCATTGGAAACTGTTACACTTCTAGACATTTAAAGGAGGAAAGACGTGATTTCCCCGAATTAATTCTTTTCTCGACGTTTCTTCGGATTTCTCCCATAAAATGGCTTACTTTGCAATTTTCTGATGATTTACCTATCGTAATGTAACGCTTGGTGTTTGCTTGAGCTGTAATTAGCTAAGCGAATGCTCGTTTTCCAATTTTCAATGTTAGCATCAGATAAAATGGTATGGAAAAAGTTACATTAGCAGATGGATGTTTTCCTTTTCTTTATATGGAAAAGCGACTTTAATTCTCTCTCGGGATTCTATTCCTTGAGCTATAAATTGAGCTTGTTACTTCTACTCAGTAGTTCCTCTATATAGTGAAACCAATATACAGATATATCCATAGTTGTGTCAGCAGTCTGTTTTTAGAGATGTTCTCCGAGGGGATCTATCATAGACTCCTTCTTGAACATTATTATAACGAATTGAACCCAATCTTTTTAAAGGTGAGGAGATTAAAAACGAGTCGCTTGTTCTGGTATGAAGAATGATTTCATAGCTATCGTAAGGCCTTTTGAGTTTATACATATTACCGCACTACAACTGTGCCCTTACAATTATTATGAATGTTGTAATTAGGTGGAAGCCAGCTGGCAATATAATCACGCAATTTAAAATACATCCACAGTTACCTACTGATATTAAAGCAGTATTAATATAAATATTACTCGTTATATATACAAAGTAGCACATTGTACTTTACTTTATTTCTATTTGAAGTGTACTCGTATGGATTTTTGGTTTTCAGATGTGTTGACCTGCCTTTTTCATCAATTAACTATATGTAGGTTTCATAGATTTTTCACACCTTCTTCTTATTGATCTACTCTTGCTGTGGGGTATTTTTTGAAGCATCATAACTTAGGTTTTTAAGCACTAAAATTGGTTTTCTTTTGTAAATCTCTTTCAAGCTTATGCTTCTAAGGGTTAGATGTGAGGATAGACTATTTGGTGTAAATCTCGCCCGAGAAATGAATTATTCATATTATTCTAAATGAAATTCGAGTCTCAATCAAACGAAATGTTATGATACGGTCGCATCCTTCGTTTATTGTAACTCCACAATTCTTCCGTAACGTAAATAAGTTGGTCGAGCGGACGCGTGGCGACATCTAGTAACAATTGTGGATACCATTCTCTCCGGTATTTTTCTTTTCGAATAATCATAATAAAATCCTCCAACCATTCCTCTTATCTCCCGAGCGATGGTCCATCGATAAGGGCGCAATCATCACTTGCTCCAGATACAGCATCCGCGTGAGTCACGAGTGATCGATCACGTTGAAATTCACGAGTGAATATGTTTATAGGTGACGGGCAGGTGTTATTGGTGGCGAATGAAAGAAAGTCGCCATATGGTCGTCGAGATCGACAGATAATAGGCATAAATTGATGAAAAATGAATCCTTAAAAACAAAACGCCTACGCCTGTGGGCGAAACCTTGACAGGAGACGAGTCCTAACGAGCGGAGATCTTCACGCATCTTAATTTATTCATCGCTAATGAGGCGAGACGCCTCCCACATAAGAAGGGTCGAACATTTGGGCAGGTTGACACATTGACCTCGGAGGGATAAGCGCAAAACAAATAAGAGGTCTTTTGTTCGCTGTTTCTTGACGCCTCTCCACGTCATCTGCAATTAACTGCCTCAGAGGAGGAAATCTAAATATGGGTTAGTGTTTGATGAATTCTAATGCTGACGAGTCTTTGTTTAGGATATTTGTTCTGATCGTTTTACTCAGCTGTGGCTGTAGTTAACATTGCAATATTATACAGATGAAAAAATCATTGGAAGAAATCTTAAATTCTCTAGCTGGTGGTATCACGTGAGCACAGTTGTGGCAAAATTAAAGAAATCATAATCCATAGTGTAATAGGAAACATATTTCCTAGCAATTTCTTTCTTGCCCCAATCATATAAGGTGCTAAAAATTATTAAATTATATAATCGGCTGGCGCAAATGAAATTTAGATGCTTTTTATTGAATTTCTTGCGCTTATTTATTAATTCGTGGTATATCATGAAAACTTTGTCTCGAAAAAATGGCAAATTATGACTTAAGTGCTATAGCTTTTCTCTGTAATTTTACATACATGTTGTGTTTTGCATTCACTAAAGTAATTAGATGTTGCAAGAATGTGACGCTACGGATTATAAAAATATATTCCTAGTGCGAACTTTCTCTATCAGGTAATCATTTGTCTCGTTTTTGTTTCCACGATCAATAACGAATAAGTAGGAACTTTTTTAGAAAAGTAATATTTCATTCAGAAGTTTGAACAAGATATATTTTGGTGTCGTAATTATTTCGTTATCTTAATTATTAAACTTTTGATGCTTGCTGACATTCTCAAAAACATAAATACTAAAATCTTTTACTTTTCTCAATTATATTGTGTTTTTAAAGTATTTTGGCCTTAATTGAACACCCCTATATTTGTAGATTTTCGCATCGCCAAAGATTAAAAAAACAGCAACTTCTCAAACTCATAGGAATATGACTTCAGTGTATTTTGGTGAAGTGGGCTCTATCAAAATGTAAATTCTTTCCATGACGTGCGGAAAATCCTTATAATAAATATCAACATACAATATCTTCGTCATCAGTAACGAAGTTAACTAGGAAAATCGCATCATTAGCCCTAAAAGACGATAATTTGGCAACGTCGGAGTTCATTATCTCCTTGTGGTCCCTCGTTTAAAACACCTCTTCCCAGCGACACCTTCAACAAGACGTACCTTTTGTTCTTTGAGGTGCGATGTCTTTCACAAAAGACGACGTATGAAAGGGTCGGTTTCGTATTACGACGTTTTGGAGCCACCGTCGCCTAATGACTCATGCGGGTCGTTGTTTTGATCGTTTGCTATGACTCGAGATTAATCCTTCAAGCTTTACATTGGATTCATCCTTATAATGCGTTGTTTAAATCATCATTGCTTCGGTGAGACTCGAAAGTAATGGCGCTTCTGTGAATGGATCATGCTATGCAGAAAAATACGAAGAGCTATGTATCCATCAAAATGTTTTGGACCTTACGCTAGATTCTATGGAACGCGTAGAAATGCTGTGAAACATTCTTTTCTAGCATAGCCTACTTCTAGCGTGTCCCCCTCTGCCACTTTAACATAATACCTCCAATTTTTCTGAAAGCAACTAACTCATCAAGTGTTTCATAATTTTAATAACAAAGGCACCAATTCTTATTCCTCATAACTCAGATAAAACACCACTTAGGGGTCGGAGGGCATCATTTTGGCATTTGTATTTTAAGAAAAACATGTCCTATTCTAAAGTCAGTCATAGCTCTTCTTCGTTTGGCCATAACCATCTATGAATTAGTGCTTCGGTTTAAACCACACAGAAGTTGGTGAATCAAATAGGAAATCATATGAGTAATCGACAGGAAAAATTATTATATTGATGACTGTTTAATAATTAATAATGATTTGTGCTACTAAAATCTTCTGGGACCCAATAAAAATCTACTGAGGTCAGTATTAGGACGCGGGCTGCAGTTTGTGAAATACCATATTTTCGTAAGCATTCCAATGTTTCTTTTGATGAGAAGTGTTGTGTAATCATATTCAAAAAGTAAGACTTTTTTGTTAGAGTTATTATGGTAAGGGTTGTAGGAAATGCCTCCTAACTTTTAATGAGAATCGACTCAACAATGATTAGTAAATGGGGTTGAAGTTATTCAGCATTATTCAGATAGAATTAACTCTTGAAATATAAGAAATTGATATTTTGCATCATAGTTGCTTCATAACGGCGAGAAAAATCTGCGGAATAGATGCCATCATTTGGTTAGTCGCCTTAAAAATCGAACGGAACGGAATGAAAAATCCTAGACAAAAGGAGTAATACCGCGTAGACTTAGAGAAGAAACGATTCAGACCTTGCTCAGAAATTCATGTCGGGTTTTCAACCAAGTTAGAATGTTAAAATTACCTACGATTCGACAGAAACCGCTGCTGCTATTTTAAAAAAATCCCAAGTTTTCCAAGTATACTTCATCAACCTTAAAGAAGCTCCTGAAATGTTACGTAATTTCCTATAGTAATACGAATGAACTATGCAAAACCTTATAAAATCACACGCGTGATATGTTTAGTTTCGATTCGTTGTACCTGAAAGTAAAAATGTAAAGTTTATCTAACATTTTAATCTCACACAAGCTAGCTGATTTGCCGTCTTATCATAAAATTCTGTCAAATCTCGGATGAAAATGTTCTGAGCAAGGAACATTTAGCATTTAGGCCCTATGATAGCGAAACGTAAATCGATGAAAAAGGTTAGATGAACAGGATTTTTTCCAAACTGAAAACGAGGAATATCGACTTGTATTTAAATTCGCCAAAGTTTGCTGAATTCATTTTGCTTGATTTGACTGACGCTCATCAATTAATCTAGACATGCGAAAATATTCGTCGAAATTTGAACAAGTGTTTTAAGGAGAAAATAAAGTAATGATGTATCAGCGACCGGACAGAGCTTTGCTTTTTTGCTCTTGAGTATCAGCTGTTTCCTGTAAAGGATACGGTGTAAAGAACCGTCCACAATTCATGTTCAAATTACTGTCAGATAATGAAAACATTTATTAAATTGAGAGGGAATATCGTGAACATAAATCTAACAATCCCTTGTATACTTTCCCGAAGGCTCTTATCGGAATCAAACGTAACAATTTAACCACTATTTCCTAACTCTCCGTTGGAATAAATCATAAAATCGATTATAATTAAGTTTTTACCGAATCAGTAGAGAACCTCTTTTATGCGAAGATTGTCCTCACAGGTTCTTGAGGTGATAACTCATGTATGAAAGCGGCGTATAGCGCAATTTGTCCACCATCTATCACTTAATTCCTTTCTCAGGAAATTTAGCTTCCTCCACGTAATGAGGTCGCCTATTTGACCCGATTCTGCTATTTTGATCGTGCCTATGTCGGAAAACCATTACAATCACCAATTGACCCAGATAATGCCTCCTCTTGGATATATGGCGGCAAAAGAGAAAAAGATTTATTTTTTATGCCCACTCACTCTTTTAATTACTCTCTGAATGGGGAGACAGACTCCATTGTCCCGAGGGTTTGATGTAATTAGCATATAAATTACTTTCCACGGAATTCCGGCCGATTTGTTTGATACGAAAATCACTCTCGCTCATTTCGATTAATCTAAAGCTGCATGTGGTGGTTATAACAATTCAATCTTTGCTTTGACGTTTTATTTTGTTAATTTTGATTTCTTCGCGGAGGATTTTCCGATGAGTTGTATCTGATTGGTAATTTTATTGATTTAATTAATTTTAATAAATAATATTATAAAATAAATATATTACACATAAAATTGTATTAATAATTTATGCTCTGGCATTCCTATTCTATTCATAATTTTTCTTTAATTTGCAGCCACGTAATGATATTACCAAAACTCGATATAGATAGTCTGACATGAAAAAGGAGTCTTAAATAGAGTATTTAATCGTTGAATATTTTTAAAATCAACGTATTATATTAAGTTAATTCAGTCGTGTGATTCCAATTACTTTATCAATGATTATATGAGACTCGCTGCATTAACATCTAGCGTCAATGATAGATATTGACTTTATTGTGGTAAATGTGAAATTTAAAAGGCTTTGCATTAATGAATTATTAATAAAAAAGAATTCTTCACTTTTCTGTAATATTGTTCCATGAAATCCGGCTATCGTGACAGAATATATTTTATACCTCCTTTAAAATTCGATATTATTTTTACATTTATGTCTGATAATACACAATTTAATTGGTTTTACTGGGATTAATTCATCATTTATGAAATAGTTCACCATTTTATTCTGCTAATGATGACTTTTGCTAAAGATAAATCTTTACCATTGCTCGGGATGTTTCCTAATTGGTGCATTTTCTGGATACAGCCATCACACAGTGAATTTGGTGAATCAGAAAGCAGATATTGAATTCATTTTATACCATATCCGATCTCTTCGAAGTCTTCATCGTGTATTAAATTAATTCTTTCCGCTATTGTTTCATCATCAAAAATTGTGGGATTGAATACGTTTTCTTTTACCAAACATTTACCGCATACGAAAATATTTAGCAAATTTCTTTGAAATCACGGAAAAAAATAATTGGTTTTCATTGATATTGCCAAATTTTGATAGGCAAATTTGATAAGGAATCGAGTATCCCTAACACGAAATTCCGAATTCCGAAGCATGTAACTCGTAAAGATGGAATGCAGTATTGAGAGAAACTTTCAGGTCAAGTCATAATGGCTACATTTTAGGTAAATGAGGGACTTTTTGGAAAATTTTATATGAAAAACCTCGGTAACAAGGCAAACAAAACTACAGGAAAATTTATGCAGACGATTTAGTAAGATAAAATTGATGTGTTCAAGCGTAACTTAGTGGAATTTGGCGCACATGATTGAGAAGTAATGAAATCTTAGTACAATTCCACTAGAGACTTATTGCTTACTAGTTTCGTCAACGAGTTGACATCTTCAGGTAATCCAGTGAGAAATAGTGTCTGCATATCTAGGTGATTTGGTTCTTGGCCCATCAATCTCATTTGAGACTCTCTGAGATAATAAACGAATCTGTCTATATTTTAACACGTTAAATAATGAGAAATATTTATGACTTACTAAACCTCACTCCGTTCTCTTTAAAACCTCCGTATCATGCCATTAAAAGAAAACTGAAAAGTCTACATTTCTGAACAAATATCAACTATCGAAGTGTAATTCATCCTTCGCTTCGTAAAAATGCTCTTTCAAATTAGCCGTGAGAGAATAAAACTTTCACACATTTCCGAATTATGTTTAGCGTTAGAAGTTGCATTAATTTTCAGATCGGCTTTATAATTTGTTTTGGCAACGCTGTCCTGGGGAAGGGCAGAGTCGTGATGGGCGTCTTGGATATACGATACCAAGCTCCAATTAGGAGCACACACCCGCTGGAACAATAAGCAGGTCGCACAGATGGATATGAAGCGACAGATACCGGTTTTTCTTTCTGAGCGCGTGCTTCCAGTGATTGACGTTCTCTTCTCGATTACGTCCGTCCGCTCCAGCATTTGCTTTTTGAAATAAGTTTGTCGTTTCGGTGCTTCTCATTCTTCGGATGGAAATTAGTAGTAGGATATGAATCGTACTGTTTATTCTATAATTTTTACTGATTCAGCCCTTTTTAGCGCATCGTGCTCAATCGTGTGTAATTTTAATCACGGAAATTTAAAAATGTCTTCAAATTACTGTGGATAGTGACTAACTTTATCAATAGGTTTTTAAGGAGGATAAGGAGTTATTTACCCTGTTGGGAACTGTTTCATGTTCGCTGGTTGTATGATCAGTCTTAGGTGATCCTAAGTTTTTCTTTTCAAATCTCTCCGAGTGTCTCCCCTAAGAATTAATCTGGAAAATTTGTGTTCTCTTATATAGTCTATATGCACGTACGTAGTGATTTAGAAGCTACTATACGTTTTCGACACTTCTTTGTATGTCCAGCTTTGAGGAGAGTTTACTATTCAGAAAATGTAGAGAAATCTTGGTGACTTCTCAAAACTATTTGTAATTTAAAGATGTGCCAACCTGATATTTGTGCCGTACAATTTAATATTTCGTCTTTGCAGATGCCAGGAAGAGAGCTCGTGTTTTCCTGTCTATGCTAACAAATAGAGATTAAGAATGATGAAAATGTTACTTTATTCTAGCCGCTTGATACCCTTTTGTGAAAGATTTTAATCAAGCCAATATGCTTCTGAAAATATACCAATGTGCATTGTAGAGTAATTTAGGCGAGGGAGCAACTGCAATTCACTACCATTTTTATAGAAGCTCAGCATTAGAATTCTTAATCTGCTATCCAAAACGCAAGTAAAATGAGAAATGGGATTTCCACGTTTTATTTCAGGAGACATTATTAGAAATTATTCAATTATTTTTTCGATCGTCCGTATAGAACTTCGAAATTTGGTCTCAGATTTACAGATTCCATTTTCGCATTTTGATATTATACGCATCCCGCAAAAATAAGAAGATTCCTTCGCTTTCCTTACAAATTCAAATAAGGAGAAAGATTCGTTTGAAATGGAATATCCTGAGTTCCATTCGGACGATCTCGAACCGATGCGTTATATTTAACCCTCCCAATGCGGCAACAAGAATGTTAACATTTGATGACAAGTGGCCATCGCAGAAAGAGATTTGATCGGTGGAGAGAGACGTATCGAGGAAAGATGAAGGAGAAGAGGTTAATATTGGAAACGTTTGGGTAAAATTGTGCGGTGGGAAGGATATTGAGGCCACCTCATCTAAACTCTCGCTCCTAATCTTCAACCTCCCACCCCCACATCACCCCCGGGACTCAATCTTTTTCATTGCGGTAATCATCGGGAACCCAGCGAAGCAACTCCACCCCTCGGAATCCCTGAGGGCCCAATTAATGCCAAACAGCGTGTGAAGTGATTGGACCAAAGGAGAGAGAAGGGCTTTCGGTGAGAAGAGGAAAAGATGGGAAACACGGGGACCTATGAAAAATGAACGTTTTGTACGTTACGGTACCCATTTATAGTACTACAATAATCGTAACGATTATTTTCCCCTTTATGTCAATGCTAACAAGACAAATTCTATTTAAGGAATACACACGAATGGACTGTAAATGCCTGACGGATGTATAGATTCACTCAGTTGTATTTAAACTTTTTCCGTTGAAGAATTTCTTTCGTAAGAGATTTCAAACTACTTATATTCCAAGTAAATCTTTCTGTTGCAGATTTCTTCTAATGCATTAATACGTAAGATCAGAAATTAGGTAATTTTAGACACTAATGATACGGAGTTAATTAACAGCAATCAGTAGCATTTTTCCTCGATGAAATGGAACGAGGAAAGTTTCCATGAGCGGTCGTCGTAAGTTATAAGCCCAGTGACCCTATGAATTATATGATTTTAATTTTGTAAGGTATTCGACGACCAAAATGACTGCCATTATTCAGCATGATTCACACCTCAATGCTTTCAAATTCCGTCGGCCATGTATGTACATAAAAATTGTAGACAAAATATAACCAAAGATACATTTTCCTCTTTTACCAATGTACCCAAAGACAAATTTGAGTGAGTAATTCTAACAATTAAAATTAAACTATCATTATAAATCATTTACAGAAAGCAAATTTTAAGCAACGTAAGTTCGAAGTAATAAATTTTTCTAAGAAATATACCCTTGACATAGCTTACATCTGCGCACAATTTACGTTTCTTAGCGTAATGTTTTTCGTTAAATACGTCATTCCATCAAATTTCACTTGATATCATTAAATTAGATAAATGTGGCAAAGGAGAATATTTCTTACCCTATACTTTAAAGGGCTACAGATCAGCATCCTATTCAAAATACGAGCAGTGGCCTTTTTTTCCCTAACTATCCTTATCTTTGAATGCGTACATATAATATATATGCAGTTATTATTTTCCAATTTTGCTACAAAATATACGAATGATGCTCCATCACATTTTTTTTCACATTTTCTGAGCGTATAAGATACTAAATATGTTATCCAATTGGCAGATAACGGTCTTTCAAAGCATTCGTGGTAATCTCACGGACTTCGATCAGATCTGGAATTGTACTGAGAGCGTGTAAGTCGTTGGGCATTGAATAAATCCTTCTTTAGCATTTATCAGGCACATTATTAAACTTTTCCCCAACTTATTATATATTCCTCACAGCAAGATCACAGTTACAAAAATTATACGGACAAAATCCGAAAGTTTTCAAGCTGCAATATAAAAACTCCTGACAGCGATACGTCCATGTAATTTTTCAATTTATTTATAAAATTGTGGTGTTATAATCATGTCCGAATCGGGTCCCTCTTATAACGGTTTTCAGGGCACTCAAATTGCCGAACTCAAATTTCGCAATGCGCTTTTATCTAAAGATTCCAACGCGAATACCAATTTTCTCCCAAAAGCGGCGATGGACCGAAAACTCCTCCCACATGAATTCATCTTCTCACTTCATCTTTCACGCTCCCATTTCTCACCAACAAAAATCTTTCCGACACTCTTTTGTTCGCGCGTCTTCTCGTTAAGCTCTCCTTCGCTCGAGATCGCCTTCAGGGACAACTTATTATTTACTCAAAGCACTGTGTGCTTATCCAAGCGGACCTCACGGAAATCCTAGTTGGGAATATACTGTGAAATATTCGCATAAGAAAATTTGTCTTTTAACTTATATTCAACTTTTTAATATACGAAGAGAGAGTTATTTATTTATTATGCAATACCGCCGCAGATAGTCGCAAGGTGACGTTACCTTGAAAACAACTAGCCCTAATAAGTGATTTCTTTCTGAATCTAAATCTTAATCATCGCGGTGGAACCTGAAAGACATCAACCGATCGCCGCGGAAACCTGCGAACGTATAGCCTTAATAAGTGTTACCTAATTAGCTACCACATCCATTAAATATAATAATTTACAAGCTACGATGACGTGCAATTTCAACTCTTGTAATTATAAGATAATCTACTGTTACTACATAGATCTCTTGCGTTTAACAATAAACAATGCCCAAGAAACCATTCATATTTAGATACAGAATATCCGTAAATGATAAAAAATAAGATTTATCAATTTCAAATTAAACTAATTTTTTCATATTATGAATCTGAGGTACATTCGTTGTAATTTAGTTATCGAAATAATTTTATAAGTTCCCGAAGATTAGGATAGCAATAGATGATCAACTTCACAAATCAAGGAGTCCGCTTTTAGAGTTGTCTACTTTTTAAGAGTTTATAATCAATATTCGGTGTAATTCCGAGAATTAATTGAAACGCAGTTCCAAGAGAAACTATGGATGCATATAGCGGAGCCTTTCGGAAGAGGAAACTTCCTTAAGGAAAACGATATTTTTCCATCGGACACAAGTGGCTCTGCTTTGAATCCTTAGAGTGCTTTCTCGCGAACTGAGCATTGATGTCTGTTTGCACACTATAGAGGCTTCGTCTCCTCAAAAATCAATGGCCAAACCGAGTTTGACGTTCCAAGAAGTCAGTGTGCCAATGAAATAAAGTCTTTGTTACCTTAATTAACTCAATTAAACATCACCATAAGAATGTTCCATCTCCGCTAAAGTTCAATATATACTTAATTGCGGAGTTTGAGAACTTATTTAATTTGAAAACTTATTCAAAATTTAAGAAAGATATTCAACGCAAATTGTATAATGAAAGCTTTTTTCCAAAACCACGGTATTTAATGGATAAAATTTTTAGCTATTCATAGAAAGTTTAAAATTTTAAAATATTTCACGGTTCCTCTCTAGTTAATCATAATTTAAATTGATTTTAATTAGCCTATTATTTTAGCTTTAAATTTCTAACCATTGGCACTTCCGAACCGAAAATAAAAATTGCAGCGATAGGATATTTACGGAATAATAATTTTATAACAACGAAAATCTAGAGGTTTAAAAGGAGCCAACCTTACTTCAAACATATTTCATACGTACCTTTGACGCGTGTACCGTACAATTATAGAATTAGAATATCTTTTTTGTTAAATTTGAGTACTTTTACTAATAGGGTATCGTTTCAGCGAGGGTGTTTCTCCTTCAATTCAATCCTTTAATTCGACAGAACTAATTAGCTATTTACCTTAAATATCATCAGTATAATTATACAACATCTCCAGTAATATCGGTAGGGAATATTGCATTTATTTCAAAGGGACTTGTCTTTTACGTACGTATTTAAATTAATATTTAAAATTCATCCGCGTATTTTTTCTCTTCACTAAGTCTCTCTTAACGAAACGGCGTGTATGATTCAACTGCGAATTCCATTTCTCATCGGCGAATTACTCGGATCGTTTTCGCAAAAATCTACATATGACAAAAAGGAAGGAGAGGAAAGAGATTTAGGATTCTGGATTGAATACATATACCCAAAGCCCAAAGTGGATTTTTTGCCGCGAATTATGCGCGTTATAAATTCGCGCCGAGTGATTTATGCCGAATAATGATTCCCGAAAGAGAGACGGTTTCGCGGAACGCGTTTAAATATTATAATGATGTCGATTTCGGAATTTGGCTTCGGAAAGAGATTCCTCGGGAGAAGCGTCGATCCTTTCGGAAAAAGCGCACCTTTTTTCTCCCAAAAGAAAAAAATGCCCCAGATGATTACACGCTTCATAATTCGAGCCATAAGTCACGAAAAAGAAGCGACCCCCCTTAAAAAACAGCGCCTCGTCGGGATAATTCAGACAGACTCAAATTAAACCCTACGCCTTCACCCTCACAAACAACCGAAGACGTCCCAGAGAACCCTTATTACCAATATTTTGATTGCGCCAATGGACGTCATGAATTAACGTGCAGGGAATGTTGGCCAATAATTGGAGAGAGAGGCGTCTAATCACGGGCTTGAAGGCACGCGCACGCACAGCGATCTTCACCTGTCTGACCGGCCGATGATCCACGCCCTCCGCCGCCGGCCACTCCAACTATCCGACGCTCTTCAACTTCCTATTCAAAAGACGCCATTACGGTCGTTTCGTCTTTGAGAAGATGTCGGTGCACTTTCTTTATCTGCCCCGTTACGCTAATTTGAATGCTCAATGTTGCTGATCATTTGCCTCTTCCACTTCTCGGTCGCTGCCATTCCACGGAAAATGCTTAATCATTCCTACGATCCTAGGCTTGCTGGTAATTTTTCTCTTTACGAAGATAGTTTTCATTTACTTGGTTGTTCATTTGAAATTACATCAATTTTGTATCTCCCTCTACCTCTTCCTACTCGTTTTCCAATTCCAAAGGAAGTGTTTACAATTGTCAGTGATTTTTCGCCTTATCCTAAAATTTATCCACGAATTATTTTTGTATTCCTTTTTTGTGAACATCTTCCACCCGTTTTCTTTCTATATTTCTCCATGAATTTGAGTGGAACATTCTAAAAGCTTGACGAAAGTCTGTGATATTCAATTTTATCCATTTACTCGGGGATTTTGAATTGATGACCTTCAATAATCATTTAGTACATACATAGAGCTATCCTTAATTTTTATTCAAAACAGCAAGTCATCTATTTAACGAAACCGTTTTAATTTGGATGGCTGAAATGATCTCTATTTAGCAGCTATGGTCATACAATGTTTCTCTAAAACCCAATAAGGGCAGTTATATTCCACACGTCTTATTTTAATGCATCGCTATACAACAGTGGTCGCATGTTACATATCTTTTAGAATGTAATTTCCCTTCCGCCTTCCGATGTCTCAATGACACGACTCATCACTTATGGAGGTAATCCTTCATTCATTAATTTGTGGAAATGAAATGGAAAGTATTAACAAATAAGTAGGTAGAATATATTAGAGATGTTAATACGATATTGCATAGATAAGTTTATCCCTCCATTTAAATGATTATTCTATTGGTAACACTTTTCAATCATAAACATTTAGATATTCTTTGTTCCGAATTCTCATTCATTATCGACTTGACTGTCGATTTATCATCTAGGAAATACTCACTGCCCACATGGAAACTTAAAACGCCCACTCGGAGGCGTAAGGACTACGTTAGCGACCACTGCTCTACTTGAATAGAGCTATTTTAACAACTGGCGAAACAGTACCCTTTTATCATAATATATAATCATATATAATATAATATATCATACGTTCTTTAATTTGCTCAGGAATTCATTAAATATACAATTATTAATAGGATTGGTATTTAACAGCTCACGAAAAATTTGCATTTGTGTAACCTCATTTTTTGTAAGATAAAAAATAAATATGATACCAATAAAACTTGGTTAAGACGTTTTCAGCATACGAAAAGATGAGGAATTTTTCACTTATGATTTTTAATATTTAGCGATTGATTTATTCTCATTTACTTGTGAACTTCAGCTTATTTTTAAAAAAGTAGCACACTTAAACTTTTAATTTTCTAGAATGAAAAGAAAGGGAAACATGGAAAGAATTAATTCCTGTATCATTTAATTCACGCGCGCACCCAACTGACGAAAGATTGAGAGCCCTCAAGATTCTACAAGTTCACCATATATTTTGATTACCCTTGCAACAGAGACATTTTATTATGCATTGTACGGACAGTAAAACCCGTTAATAACGCTCCCACTTAAGACATATTCCCACTTAATACGCGGTTCTCTCTCGGTCCCGCCCCCTTTAACAATAAACACGCGTTAAATAGACCGCTTAAGATGCTCTTCTTCCCGCTCATTAGGCAGACTTTTCAGTCCCTAGATGCACTGAAACCCCAACCAATCCTCCTCCTATGTCTATAGTCGGAGACTGTTTTTATCATCCTTCCCTTAACATGTACCTCGTAATACTTGCTTATCAAAATCTAACAGCAAAGAAAGATGCTTTCTTTATACAATAAGCAAACCATTATTAAAAATATGTCGAGAAGACAACCATGATTACGCAACCAATAGTTCGCGGATTCACCAGGTATATATAGTTGTGGCAGATGAAGCTAAATGAATAAGATTCCCTCTCTTTCTAAAGCTGTTAAGCAGTCATTTATGAATCAAAGAACCAAAAAATCCTCCATTTTCTTTTATGATACAAAATAAATATTTATTAGTCCCGGTTGCCCCGCTAATATCGCGGTTTTAATTGCTTCCGTGAAGAGCGTCTCCTAATGTACGCTGTGGTAAAAGTATATCTTTGTCTTTCATCGTGAGGTGTTTAATTTCGTCAGCTAAATGAAACTATAAAATTTTCAATTTGTTAATGGAGAATCCTTTAGTTGACTTCCCTCAGATCAAAAATCCTGATTGCGTTCCTAATTTTACTTCTGAATCTTTTCTGACCTTTATGAAAATTCTCTATTCTTTTTGATGTCCTTTAATGTCTTAGAGATTTCAATTAGTAGAAAATGGGGGAGCCACAAATCATTTTCTATCCATAAAATACATTAGGCCTCCCCCTAGAGCAGATGCGGCCTTTTCAGTTATACTATGGGGTCTTCCGTCAAATACTAAGCAAATTTAAATTATCCCGTTTTCGAGTCTGGTTGCAAAAATGAAAAATAGAATTGAAAATACATTTCTTTCACTCCATCATTGAAAGAATTCGTTTTCTAACCTAGAATTCTCACGTTAAACTGTTTGATTGTAGACAGCTCAAGTTGGCCTAATAGACTCTCCTAATATTACATATACGATATGTCTTTACGTATAGCGGGCTATACGTAAAGACTCCCATGTTCATACCATACACTATCTTAAGTAAATTATTTTATGTTCAAGTATTATGACAAAGAATACTTATTTTCCTGATGCACGCAGCATATGCTCATTAGTGAGGTAGTTGAAAATAGTTACTCACTATTTTTCTGTATTTCCAAATAGTTCCCAAGTTTTTTCACTCCCCTTCTCTTCTTTGGTGTTTTCCTACGGTGGATATAGTATTTCTGTGATTGAAAATATCTCTTCCCCTCCTTCGAAACCAATCTTTCTCTTCCTATTCCCGTATATGCTATATTTTACACAATTGCTTAGAATCTAATTTTATGCATGTATGATAATTAGATCCCGACAAGAGTTAAAAGGAAGATGGTGGTCCCAATTTCACCCGATAAAAAAGACGTCTTGTATTGTATACACGGAGAAGGTTCCTCAACCCTGTGCTCCCGGATCGACTGCCTCACTCGAATGCATCTATTTCGAGAGGTTGTTCTCGTTATGGAGACATAGGCAGTGTGACAGAAAAGACCGAACCATGCCTTCCTACCGTACGGTAGTTTCTCTTAGTGGGGGTGCGGAAGGTCAGTAAGAGCGACCCGGCTTCGCATCCCGATCCCGCAATGATAAATGATGCGGTGGGTCGAGACAGGCGCTCTGGGCAGAGGTCTTGCTCACTGCAGAAGACAATGAGGGCAAAGGGCGATCGCTGATAGAATCCGCCGAGGGGAGTGGCATCGGCCGCTCTTTTTATTTCGGGGTATTCTTCGCGATGAACTCATAACGGACCGATGAGTCAGTTCGGTGGCTCGAATTGGAGGTGTTTGTTTTCTCATTGGCTAGACTGGTTGAAAATACTCGCATCGGAATACTCGGATTATGGCTTGGATTGAGATGTGGTGCTTCATCCGGCAGATCTTACGGTTCAGAGTTGGAGAAAAGGAAATTTGATCCACACCTGTGAATCCCCTACTCTCTGTGATTTTCGCTTTAGAAATAAATGCACATTTCTTCGATGAAGCTTGAATTACGTACTTCCCCATAAGATTAGAATTTTGAGGTTTTATAAAGAGATTGCGGAAGATTTATATTGCCTTAAAAGATCACAAATTAAATTATCTTCGCTTCGATTACCTTATATTCTTCGCAAAAAGCAATTCGATTTATTTCTATAGTTACGGTCGTTGACTGTGGTAAATTATACTGATTACTTTTCCAAGTTAATCATGATAATGTTAAATCTTCTATGAACAAACTGCTTTCCGTTTCGTTCTCAGATTATGTTCTTCTGACCACGTTTGAAGCGCTTCTTAGGATGGCTATAAGATTTAAAATTTTCCCTAAAATTGACTAGAAAGTATGGTGATGTGAACTGTGCAAATTTACACTGAAGGTTTCGCAACGGCGAACTAGTCTTTGTTTTCCGAATAGTAGTACATTATCAGAGTTTCTCGTTATTAGAGTTCTCTCTGTATTTATAATTGGTTTAATTATTCAAATGGACAATTTATTCATTCAATTTTCACAATATCACGAAAGGGTGATATTGAAAGGCAACACCAAATTGATCTAGATAATTTCACTATTTTAAACTTTACTTACTGTTTCCAGAGTTAAGTATATGTACTTAGTGTTTCAAGAGTTATTTGATGAATTTTCCTTATTGGAAAGAAGAACACAGAGAAATCCCACATTTAAGGCAGGTCTTTTCATGAGATGCTATGTGTTTATTTATTCCTAGATTTCAATAAAATCAAAATCATTAATTGTAATGAATTTACAATAAGCATAAGGATAGTTGTACAATATCACACACTTGTAAAATCACGAAATGTTACTAATGTGTTTTATAGGTGCATTTAGATTCCAGTAAACATATCAGTGCATCAGTGAATTTAGTTGAAACCTGTCGTGATTCTAAAAGTATGAGGTTTTTCATAAGTATCTTAACGTTCCATGATAAATTACGAGAGCGCAGCAGTGATCCATTCATACAATATTTTCAGAACAGATATCTTTATGTTTAAAAAATCATTTATTGGTTACTAAATGATCTTTTGTAGTGGAGTTCAACTCATTTTTGCGGCTAAGGTTTGAAGTACTCTACTAAGTAATCATTTATTTTTGCTTGATGATTAAGCTGAAACTGAGTATAAAGTTACCAACTGTTTTTAAGCAGAATTTGAATATTTCTCATCGTACGAATTCAACAAAAATTTGAAGGCTTTGGAATAGAGAAAAATAGCCGGACAGCAAACACAATCTCTTTCGTTTTCAGAGGAAAATAAAAAAAAAGAATTTACTCCGTGATATCCGCATTTTCTTTTCGGAGTCTTTAATTTTTCCCTCCAAATAAATTTCCCATCGATCCAAGGTGTGCAAGTCACCCATAAATCTCCTCACCCACGCCTGAATCAAATCTCGCTGACGTCACACTCATTTCCCACGCGATACCAATTACCCCTCAATCTTTTTGCGTTACGCGTTCACGATATGCAAAAGAAATAACGTTAATTTTTCCCTCTAATATCCGCCTCCCCCGGGGAACGAAACACCCCGGCCTTATTATTATTTTTTTCCGTACTAAAGTTTCATGGGCGTAGTCGGGTCATTAAAAGTAATCACTCGCCGTTTTGGGCATTATTTCCCAAAGGCCGAGTCGCATCTGAAATATAGAATTGGCTGCACCGCCCACCGGCGCTCGTGTCTTTTGTTTCGAGGAGACCTGCCCTCGCCTCAAGCCCGCCTGCATTGTCTCGTTTCTTTTGCCAACCATCAGCAACCTGTTCTGCGCGTGGGTGTTTGATATAATGGTACGTCTGCGAGGAAATAAAAGAAATCGGCGGATAAGTAATAAGATGCATATCCGCTATTATTATTGATCGGAAAGAAAGCGAAGGCAGCAATAAGTCACCGCCGTAGTGCTTTGTTTATAAATGAGCGCGGCTATGATGGCGGCGAAGCAAAAGAGTGATACTATTCCTCGAGATGCATTTAATTCGAATATTTATGGCGTGCATTCTCCAGTACACCTTGTCCGAGAGGTTATCTCGCGGTAAAAGCTGAATGAGTGAGAGACATTTGCATAATCTAACATATAAGTTTTCTGGTGTATATGACATACTTAACATACCAACATGAAGAAATGCATTAATTTAATTCGCCGCTGTACTTATTTATAAATGTCTTTGCGATCTGACCGTTGTGTTCGATCAATCCTCGTGAGTTATTTTCTTGCATCGGCATTGATAAACTTCAACAAAATATATCTTCATAGCGGGGTGGGTAGCATTAAAAATAACTAGTTTTTTGTAACTAGTATTCATATCCTTAATATAATGTACATCATCATGCTATATAGATCATTATTACGCAGCGAAGTCGTTAAAACTGGCCTAAAGATACGGAATGAACTGTATGCCTCTCGAGAAAGTAGTTAATAACGCTATTTCTGACGGAGGGACTTCAAAATGCGTTTCATCTAAAACATGTTCCTAAAAGTTACGGGTTGATGAGAAAACTAAAAGTAGGGGTTAATTCCTATTTCATGAAGTTATACATACACTGCTCGCTCAGTGAAGATTATGGCCGCTCAAAGTTTGAGTAAGTGATTAAATTCAGTACAGTTTTTTTATTTTAATAATAATTTATTTTAATTTTCACCAAATCGTAAGCCATTCTGAAAGGCACATATTCTTTTATGGTTTTGATAAAGGAGTCATGGAGTCAAGGAAACATTAGTGAAATTTTTGGTGTGCAGCGTATTGCTTTATTTCTGCGAAACATGAACTTTCAAAAATGAGAATATCAAAATATTAGCGGCTTTCAAGATGTGCGTATGGCGTGGAATGGAAAAAGTAAGCTGCGTTGATAGAAAACAAACGAGGAGGTGCTAAAGATAGTCTTGGAGAAGAGGTTTTCAATAGAACTAATAAAAAATAATAAAATATCGGCAGAGGAAATGGGTGGGTCAAATAATAATAAGAGAGGAATTGTTAAAGAAAGTGAGAGAAGAATGTTAGGTTAAAGACAAAGAAAGAAGACAAAGACAAAACATGTTAGATGTCGTAAGGGGCGGAATGAGTTACCAAGAATTGAAAGAGAGTGCACTGTATGGGGAATTTTAGGGTGCATGAACCTACCCAAACTGTAAAACTTTAACTATAAAAATTCATTTATAGGAACTACTTACATATGGAGGAAGAGAATTAAATCTATACAACACGACCATCCCATACATGCCAAATACATTATTTATAAATAATATTTATTTCAATTTATTGAAAGATTCTGGCAAAATTCTTGGCAAGGTGGCGGCAAAGTGTTTTATATTTAAATTCATCGCTATCTTCTATGAAAGATTACAGAGATATTCGAATTTTCATTCCATTTCAGCGTTATTCCAATATGCATTTATGTAGAAAACGCGTGTAAATTATAATTAGGATTATTTCCTTCCGATGATAAAAAAATGCAATATGCATCTTTTGATTAGCTCATTTGTTATATAGGTCAAGTTCTCTTTATTCATTTATATTTATTTAATCTTACGAGCCATATTTTCAGGTAACAAACGATCATTTTTTGGAATTTTATCTCCCTGATTCCAATCTCCAGCATCTGTACGTTCCGTTTTCTCGGAAGTGATCGTATCCCGTTAACCCTTTGTCTTCTCAAATAACTTTAATCGGGTAAATTCCGTTTCCGAGTGTAGATTCTCGGTATCCTGACCAAATTTTACACTCGCTACAATGGTTCGGCCATCCCGAACCATCCATCCGTTCGGTTCTTGTATTTGAATTAAGAATTTTTTTGTATCGGAGTCAATTTAGTCCTAGGTCTAAGAGTTCTACCTTTCACTGTTCTTAATTTTTATTTCCTGCCCCTTTTCATGGTTTTGGGAATTTTAACTAGCAGTCGCCTTTATCTTCCCCTCCATCCCTCCTCTAAGTGTCTGTAAGTCTTGCTCTCTTTCCAATAGAACAACCTGGCTAACGAGCTGGTTAATTTTTTGAGGGAGGTATCGTTCTAATTTATTCAGGAAGGGAGTCGTTAAATCTTCGATACAAGTTTCTCCTTCTGTCATGTTTTCCTTTTTCCCACTTCCGATCTAGTTTCATTTCCAGAGATGCGTTGGTCATTTGTTGTATGTGAGTCTTTCTTATCACAATTTTGCTTAAGCTCGTCATTGAAAAAGAGGTAATAACAGTCATTGTTTGACAGACCTCATTGTATTTTCCATACTTCTTTTCGAGTTCTGTTATACGTTTTCCTAAGCGAATATTCTCTCAGCGATGCATGGGCTCGTATCCTTTTATCAGTAATTAATCTCTTTTAAAGGTGATCACATTGCTGAACGAAAATCTCGCTGCATTTATTTAAAAAATTAATTAATGATTCAATCTCCTCAATTTATTTGAAAGGAAATAATGTTCTCATGCTATTGATGATACTTCAACATTGAGAGAAGGGTGTTTGATAATGATCGTGCGATTCGATAAATTTGAAAAAAGATTAATGAAGACGATATCTCTACTTATAACTCGATATATTTTATCAAATAATACGATCAAATTTTTAATAAATGAAGAATTTTTTCATTTCTTTGCCTTCTGCTTTTGGACAGCTTCTAAAAGTCATTTCCTTCTAAGGAATTTTGCTTAAGAGAAAATCTTCAACAAAAAATTATATGAGACTTATTAGGATAAGAATCTTATTCTGACTTTTAAAGATGTTAAGGGAATTCGAAATTAAACGAATTATACAAAGGACATTCATGCGTCTTTTGGGAGACTCTCAATTTAAATTCCTCGGAAATAGAGATAGTTCTCCTGCTTGTATTTGATCTTGTATGACCCGAGATCTTCTTGATAACAGATGCGTGTTCTCTATTTCGGTAGCATCTCGCTTCCTGAGGACGCACTCATATTGTAATTTTATTGAACCACGAATATATCTCAAATGAAATTATGCTTCATTTCCGACATTACGATATCGGATCGAACGTCTTTTTCTCTATCCAAACCCTCGAGATGTTATGAATAATGTGGACGGCCGGAGCAAAAAACCTTTCGATCCAGATGGTTAATAATTTATGAATCGCATCCTGCGCCCGACCACTTCTTCATAATTGGCCCCGCATAATTATTCAAACAAACCTCGCATGCCTGCAGAGAGATCGTTAATTTCTCCGTATAGCTGCATATACGAGTTTTTCTGCCCTTATCCGATACATCTCATTCTCACCCAAAACGAGTCCGTCGAGGGGAAAAAGGTTTGAAGAAACAAAACAGCACTGATAACCGCTCGGGGGATGTTTCACTCCACCTGTTTCAGATCCCGACTGAAGATAAAAACGCCTTTCGATAGTCCTTTTAATGGGAGGGAATCTGGAAAAGGGATAATTCCGAGTCGGAGGAATGCCCCGATGGATATGGCCTCCACTGCGTGAAATAGTTCCGCGTAATATACGACTTTCGTGTGCACGTTGTCGATTTGAGGGGTCCAAATGTCCTTTCAGCGTGTTCATCCATCATCCAGATACAATCTGAATGAGGAGGACTTCATTTTTGGAAGGATCTTAAGGAGTGCATACTCAGAGAATGAAAATTTTTAATTGAAATTTGCATCTATAAGATTAGATGATTGCATAAGCCTGGATTCATACGAACAAATCCGAACAGATTAAAAATACATATATTATTTTGAAGTGTGAGATGATGCATGAAGTACCGCGTTTATAGTTTACTTTTCTTTTTCTGTCCTTATAGTACTTCTATTTTGATATTATTCTTTTTTTATTTTTTCTGCCCTCTGAATATGTGAGGAATGGGCCTGCTAAGGCTCATTTATTATATTTATTTTCTGCTCCAATAAAATTATCTACCTGTTTTATACATATACATTCTACTGTGACCTACCATCTTAGTCAAAGATAAGACAGTCATTCTTTGGGCTGAGAATTATTACTATTAGGTGTGAACTTCACTATTCTGTGAAAATCGCTGTAGCCGTTCCTTATTTCCGTTTAAGCTGTTACATTATAAATCCCCAGTCTCTTAAAATTCTTCTGGCAGAACAAATTTTCTCTGTTTGAAAATTATATACAGATATAAATAAAATTACCCGAAAGATATGCGCAGGAAGCGGTATATTTTGACATTTTACCCATTTTAATTCATTACAGTAAGTAATTTTTTTCTGAAATGCAATATTCTTTTCGAAAATGAAAAGATATCATATAATATTATATTCTCGATTTTTATTGCAAAAGAACTCGCTTTGGAAAACTAAATGGGCACAGGGCAGTGTATACGTATCCACATTCTGATAATGTGAAACGCCGTTGAAATAGAATCGATTTGCAACAAACGTCACTTCATATTGAGGTAAAAATTGACATTCTATCTTTAGTACCTTCAGTAAATAAAAAGTGTCTTTGACGAAATAACTCAAGGGCTTATTAGAAAAGGGAGGAAACGAGAGTGTATAGCATCGAAAAGTAATCAAATTTCTTTTCTTAATTCATCGGAGATCGATGTTTATCTGTAGAGGTTAAATTAAATTCTGAGTAAAGAGCTACAACAAGCTCGAATGAATGAATTTTTCAATGATTTCCGCTATAAATTTTCCGGCAATTGATATACATGAAAGAAAAAAGAAGTTGGAGAGTTATTAAACTTATTTTATTAGTAATAACAAAAATTATGAGCCAGTATTGGCTTCCAGCTCATTTTGTCATAATTGTTTCTAGAAGTAGGTGTACTAATGCGTTGTTCAGTAGGCCATGCATGAGATAAAGCGTTTTGCTATTGATTTGCTGTATTAAATTTACAGTTCAAACTCAAAGAATTTTACAAAATAACATATGAAATAAAATATAAGTAGAGCAATATAAATGAGGAAGAGAGATAATTTAAAATTAAACATATCTTTACTGTTACAATACGTATATAGGTCGAAAAAAAGTTCTTCAGCATTAGAGTTGGAAAGGTTTTCGGAAATGAATAGTTTCTCTCAGAAGTCTGTAATTTACTAAATTTTACAGAATAAAATACCTCATATAAGAGCGTGATTCTCTTATAGAAGGAATTTCTGGAAGAGCGAGAAGCCACAATTCGTCCATTTCCCTAAATTATAAGATTTCTAATGTGACTTTAGGGACGAACTATAACTCAGCCTCTTCCAAACAACGTATTCCAGCCCTTCGCAGATGGATAGGATGAGAGGAAATAATTCCACCTTCGCCTTGAATTCAAAAGGGGTTAAACGATTAGCGCGGTAAAAATTATCGTGAAGTGATCGGATAAATTAGAATTTTAACGGACGCACGGAGGAGATTGAAACGGCAATTAATTCAAAACGGACAGATTTGAATAGGTTCTGTGAAGGAAGGATGCCTCGGGTCACTTGCGAAGGGCAATATTAGGGGTGTGACCAGGCGAAGATCTCTTTTTTTGGGACGGCTATAATTGGGAAAGTAGTAGGCGGGGTAAAAACGAGGACCGTACGAAAACAAGAAAACCGAGCGCAATAGCTTCGGGGCCACCTTGAATAGACGAGCGTTTGGATCGCAACTATTGGTTATTTATGCTTTTATAGTGAGGCCGTGGAATACGTTTGAATTGTGATGAAGTGCGTCGGTGGAAATGATTCCACTTGATTGCTTTTGCCCCGGGCCATCCGTCTTTGATCCTTCGAGAAATTTTTACGTTGGGTGGGTGGGGCCGGTATTGAAATGGGTTTCGACATATGTAGCTTTTCCCGAACATTATGGACGCTCAAATAGTTTTTATAACATCGCTCGGATATTTTTAAGTCCTTCAGAGCAGTCAGAATTAACATGAAGAAAGATAAATTTCGTCCTTAACCTATCTGAATGCCATTGGAGTGAGTTACGATTCTTACATTAATATGGATGTTGTTTTCCTTTTTTATTTGAAAATATATTAAACATATTTTGACTTTATCTTAAGGAAATGATTTCCTTCGAAAATAACTCTCCGAATGTGTTTCATTTACCAATTACGGTATATTCAGATTCACGTAGGAAAATTTTAAAGGAAGATCTTAAAATCTCAAGGAAATGCATTCTTCCAGTGCATTGTAAGAAAGAGAGAGTTGAGGTCTGGAATACAAATATTAATAATAATAATGTCTTATATTAAACCTTGTTTATGTCTTTGATATAATATCATTGGTTATGTATCACGTAAAACTGAAATACTCTAATCCTTGCCGATGCAAGATCTCACGTTAAGGATCTCAGTAAAACAAATTTCGCACGTAAAAAATGTATAACGTATGTACATAACGTAGCGTATTTAAATTTTATCCTGCATTAATTTTTCCGAATAAAACGTTAAAAAGTTATTCGCTATTCGATTTAAATTCGGCCACAATCTGGCGAATAGTATAAACGGAAACTTTCATAAAATTTGAGTTTATATTTAAGACAAACGATCGAAATGAAATTTAACTTAGCACATTAAGTTGTGTGACTAAACCCAAAGTTATACTTTTCACTTCTTGTATAATTTTAAATTTAAGAGTTAACTTCCTGATTTTTTTCATTCTCAACCGCTTTTGTCTTCATTTTGTACCATCCCATTCGTAAATTTCAAATTATTACTGATTTGCAATAAGTGGGTTCCTTAAACTCACATTCAAAGTCTGCTTTCAGGAAATGATTTTTGAAACTTAGACGTGACCAAGGCTCGAGCTGAATCGAATTGAAATTTTAATAAATCGCACAAATTATTTAATTGTAATCGCTATTCGGTAAAAGTATTGAATGGCATTTGTAAATTAATTTTAGATCATATTTCCCAATTGTGATAATAGTATTTCCTTTTTCTAAGAAATTTCAGTTCTTATTTTACTATTAGCTTTTATTAATTCAGCATTTATCTATTATTTTCTAAGTAATTGTTACATATAGTGCTTATTAGTAGTATTACCATTTTTTAATGCCTTTCTTGTTGAATTAAATCAATTGAATAATACGTAAAAATATATATTGTAATATTAAATATAACATATTATAATGTAATAGAAATAAATATTATATATTATATAATATAATATTTACTATGTGGAAGAGGATATCGTTGAATATAATCGTAACCATCATCCTGATTTGAATGATCATCGCTGGAAACTTATCGTTCTTATGTATGCACAATACAGTATTATCACAGATTTTATTCGCTATTTATCTATGAGTTAATTTGGTACTTCTATTTCCCCAGATTGTGACGTACTTCCCTTCTCGACTCTTCTATTACTTAGAAGTACCCTGTGATTGACCCAGAAAGGGTACTGAATAGGAAGAAATTGGACCAGGAGAACGGCAAGTGGTGAGCAATTAAGAATTTTTCTCTTTTGTATTTCTTCTCTCGGGGGAACAGCACTACTGATGAAACTTATAACTTGACTAATTGTATTTTCGTTTTTTAAGAAGAGAATAATTTAGTTGAAACCGATTGACTTTAAAAGATTGACATTAAGAACACGAAATTTCGGCTTTTAAGAAATGCGTTAATGGTCTGTTTCCTCTCGTATAAAAGTCTATGTTTATAAATTAGTTTCAGAATTAAATCGCGTCATGGAGGAACATTTTTCCACAGCAATTATACCCTCTAAATTCTCCCATTAACAGAATGGTATTTAAAGCGCGATTTCAACCCGCATTCAGAAATGATTATTCCGCATTTCAAATAGAGTTAAAAGTTTTCAAACATTTCTCTATTTATTTTTAAGCAGCTTAGTCATGACCTACAATGAATTGAATTGTTAAATACTTTTCTATTGCATAAATATGAATTTCTTATTTTTTCACTATAGTAAACGATAAATACTCTTTATGGGACACAAAGCAACGGGTATTTTAACGCTAATACGCTTAAAATGAAATTCGACGTAAATTCATTTCTTATAAGCAAAATGCTTAGCGCAAAACAAGGTGGAAATTTAATGTTAAATGTCGTACTTACGGATTTTATACGCGACAACCGTTTCGGTGTCATTTGGAGATTTTTTTCGTTCTTGTATATCCTGCCGGTCACTTTTCCCCTTATGCAATTTCTCCTAAGAAAAATGCACAATTTTCATTGCATGTAAAATCCTCATTTATTTAATGGACATAGTTTAACTTAACCAATAAGGGGAAAGGTGCTGAAAATGTTCATTTGGGAATATGTGTTAGAAAATCATGCGAAACGCCAGAAATGGTGAGAGTTGATGAAGATTATGCAAACGAATTTCATATGCCATAGGATTGATTTCGGCGTATTAATAGTATTACTTAAAATTAGCGAAGCATCTGCTAGCTTCTAAATATAAATCCTAGTGAGCAAGAAGCATGGAAATTATGAGTTACACCAATTAACTTGGTTTTCCATAAGAATCAACATTTTCCAAATTCAATTAGAATTGTAAGCTTGAGATCTTGTAGACATCGAAGGACTTGCTAACTTCGCTGACCATGTCTCATGACTATGGAAAATGGCATAGAACTATAATATTTTTCGTTTCAGTTTTCTCTTCTGTTCAATTTAACATTAAAACATCAATTCCGATGTCTCTACCGTCGTCGATGCGGTTTGGATATTATTTAGCAGCGGCAATTCTAATATTAAAACCTGATAGTTTGATTTTTTTTATAGTTACTTATCTAAAGTACATTATAAATGCTTGATAAACGTTTCGACTATTACTAGATAAGCTCTTAATTGGCGAGCCTAGGCCTCTCTTCCACGTAATTCTACATCAGCATAAGTACTCCGCAAGCCGCCTTTCGGCGTGTAGCAGAGTGTTTGAACATCGTACGTTCGAGCTACTTTTTTAGTTTGTTGTTATCGCGCATCCTTCTTAGAAAGAATGAGTCCTTAACACGACTTGTTCTAGTATCTATTTCTCTTAATTTATGCTCATTTTCGGATTAACCGAAGTCGCAGGGAGTCGCATAATATCGTTTACGTCTTTTGTAAATGTGCTGTCTCTAAATTAACAAGCATTCTCGATCTAACTTCTAGTCTTCTCTCTTTCAAGGATTCCCAACCTGCATCTGAGAATATCCTTATAACTCCATTTTCTCGTAGTAATCGCTTTGCGCTGTACATTCTCGAGTTCACTGGCACCCGCCTCATTTAGCTTGATCCCTTACACTTGCCTCATACTCAAGGTGGGGCCTAACCAAAGGAAAATAACATCTATAACCTTTACATTGCATCTACCCACAAAGCGCTTCATAAACAAGAATCTTTTACTTGCATTATTGCAGATATTTAGGATGTGAGTGCTCCAGCTTAAGTAATTTGTTAGAGAATGTATAGTACGCACAAATGGTACGGATAACTACAAACAATAAAATTCACCATTATAACAACATAGTAGTAAGAGCGTGATTGAATACCATAAACAGCAGATTTTACCTAAAAATCCATTTGATTTTCATCGATAAACTGCGATCTGGCCATTATAATTGATCTACGGATGTAAGTCACAGAAAATTCTTCCAAGTTTCCGTATAATTTAAGAAAGCGAACAAAATCCACCGTTCATTTCGCGGCATTGGATCCTCATTAAATTTCCATCAGTCATTCTATCTCACGACAAGAGCATGAGTTAAGTAAATTCACCCGATAACAGTTGCGAGGCTTCCATTGTGTCCATCAAATATTTTCGAATCGATCATGCATTTCGAACGCATTCAATGAGAGGACATCAACTGCAATCGTAATTGTGACCATTTCAAGGCCATCCTCGTCACCTGCCGTGATTAATCGAGAGGCGGTGTCAATCCTCGTTGACCCCCAAATGCCATTCCTTTCATAAGGGAAGACTCGCCGTGGGTGGCGGGGTCAGCGCTGATTCAATTTAGAAACTCGGGATTGTTTTCGAACTTCTTTCGAATATCAGACGTGCATCGATATGGGATAAGATCGCCCGAGAGGAACGCGTATGAATGGAGTTTCCTTTCACGTTAGCGATCGGTGACTTGGCGTTGTGTGGTCTGTCTAGGATGGGGAAAACGAGGATGGTTTCCGATGAGATTTCAGAACACTTGAGGAATTATGTACGTGCTGGAAAATTTGACTTCGTCAGTTTTCTATATATGGAGTCTAACGTAGAAGCAACTGTATTACTCCTGCAATAAAATGGTCAATTTTTTAACCCTTTCAAGATTCGATCTTTCTGTACATCATGGCCGACCCGAGAGGAAATCCCTCTATCACTATCTAAATCTATCACTAAGGGCGGATTAATTTTGGGGGCAAAAATCCAAATTTGCGAGAAAATTTTTTTCTTCCGCTTTTCAGTGAATAGAAGTAAACAGGAATTAAAGAAGATTATTCAAGTAACGGATGAACAATTTCCAGACAATCTTTTGAAGATATCGATTTCAGAAGAAATGGGAAATGAGTATTGGTTGCATTGCAACAGTACCAAATTTTCCCGGACTTGGAATACTTGCGGATAACACATAACATTCTGCTTTGAAATTGTAGGTACGATTCTGCTTTTCTTAAAATTTTTACGATCTGATTTTCAACGTGCTATGAGCTTATTCTATTTCTAAAAGACGTCCGTGGATATTCCTATGGGACGCCGAAATACTTCAGAGGTTCTATGTATAAAGCAGAATACTGTATTTACAAGGAATTAATCCACTTTCTATGCACTCCCATGCACCAAAATCTTTTGGTCATATTACCCTCGTTATGTTTATCGAATATTGTTCAAAAATAAATTTTTAAGCTCCTGTTAGGACTGAGCAACACAAGTATCGCGATGACGGCTGTGGCTTGATAACAATAAGGCCTCGAATACCATAGAAATGTAGCAGCGAAATATAAAAATTTGTCAGAAGTGGGATTCGAACCCACGCCCTCATACGAGGACCAGAACACCCCTCTCCCCGTCTCATACGGGTAAGGCACCTTACATTACCTTTTTGTCGCCTGAGTTGTCATTCATTTCTATCATAAAAAGCATTAACAACTCAGTTCTTTCAAATTATATTGCTGTTATTTTAAATTTATTTGTTTTGTTTTTGAATGGTAATTGGTTTGCTCTCCTCCTTGTTATGGTGTCAAATTTAACTTGCCAACCATAGATGATGTTGGATCAGATAATAATTAAATTAATATATGAACTGAAGCTATCCAGAAGTAATCTAAAGAATTGTGCTTCCTGATTTCCTGTTTAATTTTATCGGTGATTTATTTTGTAATTGCAAATGCACTTTCATGACTCTCCAATGAAATTTACTAGACATAGTATACTTTCATTTCGCAAATTCTTTATCCTTCCTTCCAATAGATTCTCCCCAGCTATAATCAAAACGAAGAAAATACGTGAGATCCATCATTTGTAGTGGAAAAGAACAATTCCGATTCTCACTTCTGTATGAGTTGAACTAATCAACAATTTTACATAACGCGCTAATGAGCAGTTTCCATTCGCCACGTGAAGGGGATTCAGATCCGCCCAAGTATTGAAGAGACCGACGCAACGAGTCCAATTAATGTTTCCCATGCGTCTGCTCCTCGTTTAACAATCCAATTTTCATCAGCATTCAGAACACGTCATCCTTGAAGCTTGAGGGTACGGAATTTATGGATCCAAAGGATTAAGCTTTGGCTAGGAGTCGATTTCAGTTGGAATCGAAGAAGTTACTTAAGTTGTTAGTTAACGACCGGAGAGACCTTAGGGTAATGTCTCGGAAGTTTCATTCATTTCCTGATCTACAGCTTTTAATGTTGCTAAGTAGATCATGATAGGTTATAGTTCACTGAAGTTGCATAATGTAAGAATTTGAATTAATCCTACTAGTGTTTAGACTTCGCGGAATTCTCTCAAACTCAAGTTAACCAAACGATTTTTGAGAAATTTTGAATGAATGTCGATTTTAACCTTATTTAAACACAATATTTGCGTAGAGTTTTAAAGTAGCCGGTCTAGTTTAAGTAAGATTGATTTCATTCGCGGAAGAAATATAGACCAGCATATATTTAAATGATACTGTAGTGGAGGACGTCTATGAAAACTCCGTAAAAAATTATCATCCAGGATCCTCCAACTCGTTCAAAAGTTATTTCTCTTTGGCGGGAATTATATCAATAATGTTTTCCACATGGCACTTTCTGTGTTCACTGATGAGGACCAAGACGATAATTACAGGATCTTTGAGGGGATTATAGTAATTGGTGTACGTTCATCAAGGTACATAATTTCATCATATATTTGATAAAATGTAGAAAAAATAATCAAGTAGCACCATTGAAATAGCAAATGATTAGCGTTGGGTAAATATTTGTTCATAGTATGCTTTTCTTAAACTATCAATGTTTCTACCATCATTGTTTCTCCTGTAATGAGAATTGTACAGTAGGTTGATGGGGGAGTACAGCGTGATCAGCGTTCATGGTGATCGTACTGCCTCAACCTCATTTTATCCGCTACTCATGCTGAGTTGTATTATATTAAGCGATTGAGTTTTTCTTGCTGTTGCGAATAACTCGCAATGGGAAGAAAAGGCTTCCAAAGCGTGTGCTCCACCAGTCTTATTTATTAACAGCACCGAAAGGTTCGCTATTCCCAGCTATAACCGCACAAACGAACTCCCATGATCTAAATTTTCAATTTAATCGACTCCATTCCCCGAGAGTTATGGAACTTCGTAATCACGGATTCGTTCCTCCATCTCTTCCGCTCTAAGTAACAAACCGATTAGAAGACTATGGGTTCATTAAGCCGAACCCTCAGGGGGTTGAATATCATTCTCTCTTCTTAGTCTCCCTCTAATTTCCGTTACATCCTTCCTCCCGAACGACACGCAAACGAATATCTAAACCAAGAGAGAGAGCAAAAGCCCCGCATCGAAAGGGTAAATAATTTCCGGGACCAAGTGCGCCTCCGCGCTCTCGGATTTAATTTCCTCTTTGGCCGCTGCCTCTTCCCGTGGCGCTTTTCCCGCGCGCGCGCTTTTCCATCCGCCATTGCCGTGGACACTTTAATTGTTTTTGTTCAAATAACCGTAATGATCGAGATCCACCGATGGCTTTTCCGTTTCCAAAGGGTCGCCCTCCAGAGATGTCATCAATCTTACTTTCCATTTCCTCGCCCTCTCTCGCTCTCCTGAATTAAATCCGCGATTATATTTCTCCCTCGTAATGAACTCCTTCGTATTTTTTCGCATAACCAAAGGTTCGTTTGCTGTTTTCATTTCCTCGTTCAGGACATAAATAACTCATTTCCATCTCCCTGTTTCTCTCGATCTACATTGTTCTTGGCGATATTAACCCATCACGCCGTTTTGTTTACTTTTTTAGCGCGATGGCCGCTTTTAGATGTATGTGAGGGGATGTATTCCGGTTTGTCTGTAGATTGTTTTTCAGGGGTATTTTTAGGTGCGATGAGGTTGGGGGAGAAATCTATTAAAGAGGCGGTGGAATGGAAACGGGCCAAACTCATCATTGGTGACATTTAAACGGAATGCCTTTCGTTTATCTCATTCGACGTATGTGCGTCCTTTTTTCTCTGAAGACGGAACGTGCGAAAATGATTAGTCGTTTGGCGATCTCTCATTGAATCATCGAGTAGGGATTTAATTGGGGATTTATTTAGTCTTACTTTAGCAAGTATTAGATGTCAGTTTATTCCGAACACTAACATTAATTAATATATTTTCTAACATTAGAACTTTTTATTCTACAAACTCCCCAGATTTCCATTCTTAAATGCTGAGGCTAGCACATCTGCATTCGTCCTCATATAATATAAAGAGTATCAATCCAAGTAGCCAGAGAGTAAAGTTGAACATAATATTTTATAGTCATTTGGCGCATTTTCTTTGCTTTATGCCATAAATGTGATGTATGTTACCAAATATTTAACAGTTTTTTCAAAAATTCAATGTTTTTAGTACTCCTCGCGTGTTTATGAGTCGCAGATCTTTGAGGTATAAATAAGTATATGCAACCCGCACAACGATAGCGCAGTCAGCTACCAGAGTCCGCGGTTAATAGGCGGATTCTGATGATGTAATTTCTGCGTAGAATAGTGGTAGATCTAATGGATCCTATCAATGATTGGTGGGATGTTTCGCGTCTATCGCACATTTCTTTTGTCCAACAGAACTATGCTTACTTTTGGTTGCTAAGAGTTATTATTGCTTCGCATCATCCAGCCAAGATAAGCCAAATTCGAGCTCATCTATGCCGATTCTCATACGTAAATCAAAAGTTAATGCTTAAAAATTTCGAGCGAAAGTTATTTTGGTAATATAACGAAGGGAAGAGGGACACTGCGGCCACCTATGTAAGAAAATATTCCTTTAATTAGAAATACGACGCCATCTTCCAGTCTTTCACGTTTTTCGACTAAAAGTAATTGGATTCACTTGGAATTTTCTGTGCTAGATTAATAAATTATCATTGAAATGTCAGAATTTCGTGAGAAACGTATTGAGATTTCATCTTCAAATTAAAATTCAAAATTTTTCTCTACATCTATAAAAATGACTAACTATATGTTTGTTTTTATTTATGTGTTAGTTTTTCATATCAGGCTTTACAACAGTTATACTTTTATACCGATTGTTTACTTTGTTAACATTTGATATTTTTCTCTCTAGATGTATATTAATTTTAGAAGTTGGAATTAATATTGTGTTTTCATGGAGCATCTTTTTAGATCAAATGGATGAGTGGCGATTCGGGCCTAACCTCGCCAAAATAGTAAAATGATAATAAATTTCTTCCAAAACTGTGCAGCTAAATAATTGTAGAAGACCCTCATTTTTGGAAGGAAATATCATCTTTTATACTGATATCCGCGTCATTTTTCCAATAAAATTTACAAATTTATCGAAGGATAATGTCAAGTAGCGACGAAAGTCATTTATATTCCCTCGTTACCTGAAGGAAGCACTCAAAAGCCATCCTTCTGAGGATAAGGGACGCCCACAACACAGCTTATTATTGACGAGATGATTAAAGTCACGCGTTTCAATCGATTATTGATTGCGATAAGAATCGATAGAGAGAGAATCCTTGCCTATATATCATCCCTTTCTCGAGCGATTGGAAGAATGTGCAAGTCATTTCGAGTGCGACATTGAGAGTACAGTGACGTGCTCACTGACGTAAGAGGATTGGATTTGAGCGTGACATATAAGTCGCCGTATACCTCTCTGCTAATAATTCGGGCCCATTACAACCAATTACCCATCTCCGATACTTGTGGCTGATGCGGTCTTGCGCGTCCTGTCTTCATACGTGCATCGGTCAGACTCCATTGCCAAGAATAGATTTTAAGGGGTTCCATCGGCCATGTTTCTATCTACATTTTCATTCCATTAGTCTGCATAAAAACTAAGTAAGCTTTGTTTGCGTAATAACCGGGAGCTTTTCGATTCCTATTATTTTATTAATAAATAGATCCAACAAAAGCCATGACTGGCAACTTACATCGGATACAATAAACTGCGGCATAATAAATTAAAACGAAAACAAAAAATAAACATAACAAAAAACAATAAGACAGAGCAATTTAAAAATTAATTTATTAAGATTTATAGTTTAATTTTTTTCTCTCAGAAGATTCTCGAAAAGAAAATGTTCTTCTATTAGTCAATAAAACTGCTGTACGCCACATTTGACATGTATTTATACATCAACACATTCATACATTTTCGGCAAATCAATTTTAACTGATTGGGATGGGTGTTTCTTTTTCATTTATTTGTTGAACTAAGTAGCTGTAAATTTCCAAGAATTTATTTTTTTAGCAAAACATGAAATAGATGAAATATACATAAATGTAAATAAATAAATTATGTACAAATAAATGAATTATATAGAAGTAAATAAACAAGAATCCTTCATCGAGTCAAAATACGAGCGAATAACATACTTTAGGCCAAATTATGTAATATATTTACATAACGTTCATTAGTCATCGGAACGGAAGTTGAAACTTTTCCATTCTCTCCACAGTTCATATCCACAATTCTAATTCTGATCTCAGTCAATTGCAAAACAAATCGAAAACTTATTTGTAGATGAAGAAGATACTTTTATGGGGTCTGGGAAATATGTTATCGCATAACGATTTTTAGTGCAAACCCAACGTAAAAGCCCCAGGGACGATTAATAAGCAGATTGGCCTCTCGGTATGCTCAAGTACTTGGACTTGGTTAATTTCAATCAAGGAGAAGGGAGCACGTCACGAACCAATTTTCAGAGATTTCAATTGCATGGCGTGGTTGGATCGCGTTTAGTCCCCCAACAGCATGTCGAAACTCAGCTTTATTAATCAGGGGAAGCAATTAAGCCCTCCCCCTTGCCATTTTTCCCTCTTTTCCGTGATCTTCCCGCAGTATCCGGTGGAAAAAAAACGCCGGCAATCGCACTGCTTTTTTGTAGCCGTGGAGTTTCTCTTATATTCCCAGTGGCGTGCGGGCTTCCGCCATTAACTAATGAGCCTCCATTAGTCGCTCTTCTGATTGGAAACACGGTTATAGTGACCTCAATCTATAATATTGCCGCGAGCACGGTATGAATCTGGTCTGTCTTTTATGCTCGGCTTTATTCCCGTCTTTTTATTTTTCTCTCTTGGCGTGTACGTTCTTTTTATGCCATTCTGCAGTCTAAAGAGATTAACAATTTTGTATATCTGCACATTAACTTTTTACGGCCCTCTCTCGAGATATTCTTTCTAAATGAATCTGTGTTCGGAATTGCTTTTGCCAGTCATGATCTGTGTCTGATTTGCCCGAGGTTAAAATTTTCCCTTTTGCATTTCCAAATAACGTAAATGTTCCGTAGGACTTTCTAATAAAAGAAATTACCGCAGGCATGAATTAATGGGGATGCTATATTGGATCTATTCGAAAAATATTTAGATGCAACCTGCGAATATATAGTCCTTTTATGAACGACGCACAATTATAATTTGATAATTTTTTGGAATGAAAGGAAAAGGAAACCCAGAGAAAAACATTTGTTTCTAATTCACATTAATATGTTAAAACTTTTAATTAGTCGTTTAAGAGTTATTCGTTGGAAAACTTGTTTGGTTTTATATTTTCAAAGAGATTTTCTATGCTATTAGCAGTGTTATTTTAAGTCTTTCGATAGCTGAGGGCATTTGGCACACGGGTCATCACCGAGAATCGATTCCGGGACAGCTTTCACGAAGGCGCTAACCACTTGGCTTTCCTGGAGCCCCTCTCTATGTCAAGTGGAACTTTCAGAAAGCTACGGGTGCCTCTGTTTTTATTATACATATACATATATATCGCTAAAAATTCCTTTTATTTGGAAAATAACGACTTGAGTGAGACTCGAATCCGAGTCACTATTTTTCACTTCCTCTACAACCTTGGGACATGACGCACATTTTCCTGTACATAGTTAAGCTTAAATTCTATAATTTTTTTCTTTAAATTAAGTTTAATGAAGCAAAAATGGCCTAGGTTGTTGGCATCTTATAGAGTCTGGACTATTCACCTAATTCAATGAAAATAAATTTTCCATTTAAAAACACGAGAGGATTAAAAATTCCACAGATTTTTGAGTAACTTTAGTGTTCCACGATAGGAAAAATAAATCAGGAATACATTTAAGAGGAAACCATACCCTATTTAATAACTTCACGAAGGAACTAGTTGTGTGTTGTGTTCTATAGTATTTTGTGAAGTTATCAAACAGGTTATAATTTCCTCGTGAAAAATTTTCTTAATTTATCTATTTCTTTAGAGAGAAAATATTTTAGTATTTATTAAGATAATGAATACATATAGCTTTATTTTCGGTTTAAACTTGTTGTCTACGTAACCTTGGGTACCAAATAGCGGGTCTATCAAGGATGCGTTGTTGCATAGATGTGCTGTTATATTTGCTTCTAACATTGATTTGTTCACAGCAGCAGTGTCATTGCTTGGAATATTCTTTGCCCCTAAAGGTTCGTCACATTTCTTATGTTGTTTAACTTCTCGCTGCGTATCCCTCGCAAGAGGAAAAGGCTATGTAAACAACGTAGCGTGGGGAGAGTAAAAATGGAAGATTGAAAAGGAGGAAGATGAAAGAGGAGAGAAGGAAGGGAAGGTGGGGTCTCTTGCCGAAGGAAATGAAATATCCTTTCCATTACCGATAGGGGAAGGTGTTTGGTCGGGAGTGCGATTTTTGGCTATGCAGATAGGGAGAAGATGAGGAAAGAGAGAGGATGTTTGAGTGAGGCGAATGGAGGCCCTTTCCTTCCCTCCAAATGGAAACCCTTTCTTAAATATGGACCCTCGCATTCGTTGCCTTGTTCTGTACGTAAAAGTTGAAATTACAGATATTCCCAGAAGGTTTTGAGTTTAGTTTCTTTAGGTAAGGGGTTGTGTTATACAAATAGATATTTTATTTAGAAATTTTCTAAAAATTACGTCGCAAGAAATCCTCACATATGCATATAAAAAACAATGATACATAGTCGATAATAATAATAATAGCCTTATAATAATTACGTTACAAGACATTTTTACGTATTCATTTGAAAAACAAGGATATATATACGATAAGATAGGAACAGAAATTTATAAAACATAAGATACACTTTACACACATCCAGTAAATTTACATCTTGATGGAGATATTGTTCCAATTACATCTTTTTCACGTTATTTATACATACCCCTCAGAATTTTTTATTTTCTAATTTTCGAATCCATTCAGGAAGACTATCAAAAAAATAGTTTCAATCAATCAATTTTTATTGATTTTCCGGAGAAAGTCGTTTTAACTGTATGTTTAAACTGTTTAATATGTATTCTCAAATTTGAATTTTGTCTAGTGTTAGCATCGAACCAGAATCGAACACCGAAACAAACCGTAATTCTTCTCGACAAACACTCAGTGAAAAAATTAATATACTTCATTCCTCAATTACGAGGATAGAAACCACGAAAAGATTGTCAAAGGCGGGATTCGAACCAACACCGGCATGCTAGTTTCAATACTTAACTCTTATAAAAAACAGTTCAATCACGAATATGCCCAAACATTTCCACCTCGATTTACGTCACTTCTTTGAACTGCCATACCTTACTACATAATGCCTTACTTTATATAATCACTAACCAAATCGAAAAAAGTCTTCGAAGAGCATTCATTGAAAGAGATTCAAGACTGAATTCCTCAATCACGAGAGAAACAAATAAAAATTTTGTCAGAAGTGGGATTCGAACCCACGCCCTCTTACGAGGACCAGAACACCCATCTCCCCGTCTCGTACGGGTAAGGCAATGCCTTGAGTCTGGCGCCTTAGACCGCTCGGCCATCCTGACAGTCATCATCCAAATTTAAATAGAGTTAATCATTTAAAAGTCCTAATGAATTTCTTATATTTTCCTTGAAAATTATTATTTATATTATTTCTTAATGAAATGCCCCTAATTTGTGATTACCTAATATTTCATTTAGACTCCTGGAAGAGAACCTGCGGCATCCTAAATTATAATCCATAAGCGTAATATTAATAGTTATTAATAAAAACACTGGTGAAGTAATCAGAATTTTATATGGCACTTCGCTACGTATTAAAAAATGAAATAGCACTTCTTTGTCATGCGATAGTAACGATATTATTCATTGTTGCGACTGAAGATGAACAGAATATTCGAACCCAAACTGAGAATCAAAAACTGATACCGAAGAGAACCGTTTTTTTACAATATAGCGAATACCAAAACCGAGCCGAAAACATTGAAATTCCTTAACTCAAACCGATATTTTATTCTGTTCCGATTTTCGGTTCTCAACGATTCATACTGTAGTAAGGATAATTTGAGGAAACTTAACATGTAAAATGTACTTATTAATATAATAACCATCACTAACTTCATGGATTTGAGGCATTGATCAAACGTAGTATGTGACGTTGGAGACAGTCATGATATAAAATCATGGAGTTTCAGTATGAAATGTCGCTCAACAAAAGATCGTTAGGTTTATTCTATCTGTATATTAAGATTTCTTCCGTTCTCATTATTTAGGTCTTCGCTGAGTCCTAAAGGAATCCGATTCCATTCGGACTTCAGTCATTTTGTGCTTGCAAGGATACCCACTAAACTTATCTAAGTGAGGAATTAGAATTAACAATTTTTATCTGTGATTGATTAAGTTTGGAGTTCCTTCGAATTGACCTTTCAATTGAAGTATTTTCAGCTAGCAATCAATTCAGCTGATTGGCCGTGTGCGCGATGTTTGTAAGTTGAACATAATAGTATACATATAGTATATACATACATGTACATGCAATAAGTCATCGCAATGTAACATACCAACTGAAATTCTCACTCCTGAGTATACTCGGTCACATCCTCAACATAAATAATTGACGTTTGCCATATTTTGTTAGCACACATATCGCGAATGAAGCGTAGCCATGCATTTCCGGTCGCATCACGCGCGTGTTTGATCCTCTACGAGTGCACGCCGCTTACTCGTAAAGGATTTTTCGCTTCGGAGGACTTTTTTCCCGACGCACAGAATTGTGAGGAATTCCAGGAAGCAGCATTTTTGGTGATTCATGCATAAGGACCACACCTCTGGCGGAAATAAATGCAGCCTTCGCCCTGACAGGGATGATGTCGCCTTTCTAAATAAGGCAAATAAATAAAAAGGGAAATGCTGTTTGAATTCAATTTATAGAAGATAGTGGGATTTTTTCGGAGCTGTATTTCTTTCCCCTATACCAAGCAGAATGTTATTTTTTGCAAGAGGTGCTCATTTTCACTTTCTACCCTTCGCAATTGCAGATTATATCACTATCATATTTCATCTGTGAACATCTTTTACCTCTGCATTGATTTATTTACCTCCCTACTTCTGTACTATATCTTTCTTTCTTGTTTTTAATTAATCTTTGTACATATCATAATAACATACAGAATTAGGTTTAAGAGAAGCCCACATGGGCCTAACCGTACCCCTTTAGGGGTACGGTTTGGCCCATCTATCTCTATATCTTCTTCTGGCTCCCAAATTCTATATATTATAAGGTTAAATTAATTTCTTATGATATTGATTGAAATGTTATCTATATTTTGTGTTAGTGTGGGCAGTATTGTCTCATTATTTAGTTTTTTCTATTTTATACTCATATTTTCATATTATCATTTTCATGCTCATTTCTCATACATCTATTTTCCTAGTCCTTTTCATGTATATGTAATAATTTAATTGATTTATTCTAATATTAGTCTAAATGCAGTGTTACCAATATAATATTTAGTACTTTGCCCATACCAAAAAAATCTCTGTTTCTATTGTTATTAATATACTAGATCATCCCAATTATGATCCCTTTGTTTTTCTCAATGCCTACGTTTTCCCTTCTCAGCATTCTTGTTGCTGCATTACAGTAACTTTGCTGAATCTTTTAGTGTAAATTATACCACGCTTATTCAATGATATAATTTTGTATTCAAAATAGCATCCAAATCCTGTATAGTCTCCTCATAATTCTGTAGCCTTTCGTTTCATTTGCTATTTCTACTTTCCAATACTTATATAAGCAAAAATTCAATTATTATATCTAATTGAGGATAATATTTATAAGCTACGATTTCGGACGGTAATGCGTTTACCACATTCTTATCTTGCTCTCTATACCAACTGTGCCACTTACTCTTTTGTTGCACTTGTACATTTATAAGACATTCTTCTCTTCCTTTATTTTTGCATATTACTGCCTTTTTTATTTTAATTACCTTACAGTATGTTTGCCCTGACCCTGGTATGACACGTTTGAGTTTCAATGTAAGCTGAAATTACGTTAGTCCATAATATTTCTCTCGAACAGCCTCTCGGACACTCCTCATTGTCTCTCTTCGAACAGTATTTCAGACTAATGTGGTACTTAGAAGTACCACAATGAGTGTGGTTTCTTTTTTCGTAGCTCTATATGTATTCCTGACTCCCTACTTTTCATTTACAAATATTCCCCATTACGAGTTGATGGTTAAATATGAAATGGTACTCGTAAGTCTCACTTTTAGCCAAAATTAAGTGTTCCGTTCGAGTGTCTCCATATCGCTCTGCTTGCAAAGGGTAGAGTGGTGGGATCGGAATATCAATGTACGGATGCGGTAAAATACGGTCCGGGCGTAGTTGGATCGAAGGGTGCTTTTGGAGAGGGATGGGGTGGTGCGTGCGTATGCATCCGCTTATGCGAAGAAGACACTCTCCATCTGGGCTCTGCTTTATTTCAATGTGCGGAATCGTAAAGTCCTACATATATAATTGACTATAATGCTGTTGCATACGCCACTTATACCAGCCGTATTAGTACTCCAAAACTCGTGGTTGTATTCTAAAAATGAAATGAAGTTGAAATTGAACTTTAGCGTCGAATAAAATCGTCCTTACGAATAAAACATTACATATGTAGTCGAAGTACAAAAATAAACCCATTAAGCGTGTAATAGTGACACAATTGTAATCATTGAAAAACTTGCTCCCTCCGATCTTTTTATATAATACCAACCGCTTCAGAAATCTCCCTCATATTTCAGATATCCATATATTCGCGAATGGCTTAAGAAATGTATTACTTTCCGACCCAATTTCAGATCCGCACCGGCATTTCAGCGCGAGAGCAAAAATTCTTCCGTAGATAATGGATTTTTTTGCTCGAATACGTTATCTGATAAATTCGAATCCCTTTCACAGCTGCGTAATCCCAGTGCGTATTCCAGCAAAAGATCGACCTTCCCCACCCACTTCATCTTTTACACACCGATGGCTACACATCGGCTCTTTCCTCCGTGGACACTCGCCCGAGATAATTTCACATGAATGGACACTTTGTAGTTGGCGAACCAGAGGGCAAAAGAAAAAGGGAGGCCTTCCTTACCCTGGAAGAATGCCCCAAACCATCTGCGTAACTCAACGTTGCCATTCCAATTTAGAAGCCTTCCCCTATCCTTACTTTCTCCTCCAAACCAAATTCCCTAATCCAATCTTACCCTTTCTATTATCAGTTCTCTGCTAAGCCTTGCTTCAATACTAGTCCGGTCAGTGCTTTTGAAGCTAACGGACTTGAAATTATTCATAACAGTAGTTGCGGTAAGAATGGAAGATGAAATTATATTTTCCATCTATGTGATCCAATGTGTTTCTCTGTATGTCTTAACAAAATAGATACGTTGCTAGCTGCGTAATGCGAAAAGATAATATGGAGGTTTAATAATATTTCTATCAGTTATGCAAAATTGTCTAAAACTCAGTCAAAAATCAACTTTATTTCAGGCGGGAATACCTCGCGAATCAAATCTCTTTCTTTTTTACTCCTCTCTTTCAAAATATTCATATTTTTAGGATTGCCTAACTGAAAAACTTGTTGCAAATAAATTTATGTATTGCTTTAGTGGATTCTATAATGTGAGGGAATTCATGCTTGTAACTGTAGGATTGTGGTATTTCTTCATCAATGTTCTACATTCAGAAATAATTCAATTTGACTCTGGTTAGCATTGGACTTTTATTTACAATACTTAAGAATAAAGTCTTAAATAATAGATTAATTCAATTGTTTTAGGTATATTGAAATACTCGATTCTACATGATTTTAGATGCCTCTCAAATCATCAAAATAAAATTATATTTGTCGAGATAACCAATACGATATTTCAGTCCTGGTAACTCCGAAGTTACTCTCTGAATGTCATTCAGAAAGTTTTAAAAGACCTTGTCAACTAAGAAAATAGTATTAGAACTCAGGAGGAAACCTTTGAAACATCTTAATACGGTTTTATAAAAATAAGGATAGTTTATATACCTTCCGTGGTGGGTTTCCAATATCTTACCTTTCAATAAGGAAAAAATATGAATGGATAGTATGTTAAACGGAAACTGATATAAATCAGCGCAAACAATTTCACCAAAATCACCAAGTGAAGGCTGATCTCATAGACTTCGCAGGAAGAACCTTTGCGCTAGATGCAAATAGGTAATTTTCTATGAATTAAAATAAAGAGAGAATATGTACTACGGTAGAAATCGAATGCTTACAAAATGAATAAGTATTGAAGTTTCTTCTTCGACTTTTCAGCCAATTTATAGTTTTTAAATGGATTTTTATTGATGAACAGAGTTATGTAAATGCAACGTTGCATAGGAAGAATATAATATATATGAAAAGTTCTATTTGAAGCATTAAAACTATCCACGATTGCATGCATTGTAATGATAAAGCCTTTGGTCATGCAAAGAAGAAGTAATCCTGTAACTGGAAGTGTATTGCAAAGGAACATTTTTTATGGAAGGGGAGGTGAAGAGGGCGGCGATAAAGGGGTGAGTTTTACTCGGACACACTGAGATTCCGGAATCCTTTATGGAGTCCCGAACATTGAAGAGGGGCTTTGCAATCGGGCTGCAGAGTGGTCTAAGGATTGTCCGAGGGAAGGGCGGCGAAACGGAATTTGGTAAGCAAGGAAAGCGGCATTCACGGCGAGAGAGTTACGATATGAGATCTTAAAAAAAGGAGGAAATTGTAAAGGGAAGTTCTCGAAAAAAGCTTACGATATAGGAGGCAATAGGATGAAAAGAGGATGTGAGTCGAGGCGGAAGAACAAAGAATGGGGCGAAGGGAAAGTTATAAGAAAAGAGAATTACTATAGTAAGTGGGAATGGCCCTTTTTATCGTGTCCGTTTCCCATTTTTTACGGCCTAATAAGTCAAATAAAGCACCTCTCTTAAGCAACTGTGTCGGATAAAGTACCATCAAGTACGGTTGCTACTGCTTTGCGTAAAATGGATTCATTTTTACGTAAATATCTCCATTGTGCGCTAGGAAATGATGCTCATCATCTAGATGGCGCACTTGGACGAAAACACGATTGCGATAAACACGGTGCTCGTAAATTGGATTATTAGTCTCGATATTTTTTTCTTTGTCATTATTAAATGATTTGTCGAAGAACTTATTATTTCAATTCAGTTTCAACTCGTACTGTTCTAAATAATTCCTATGTTATCGAAAGATAGGTTCTGAAACGTACTCTTATACTCAAAAATGTTTTTGACATGCTATTATAGAGATATTTCTCTAATTATCTATTATATAAATTAATAAATAAATAGAGATATTTCTCTAATTTTATTAATAGATATTTTATTCCAAAGTGTCGTTTTCTTAAAACTTATGGTAATTTCCTCCACATAGAATGATTTTAATGGTAGTTATTGAGTACTAACATTTTACCCTATAGATTAGTGTTCGAGTTTACTTTCCTATTGCTGTACTTAAGCACAATGCAATCTTGAGTTATTCTGCGTTCAATATATTCAGATGCCCAAAGAATTATCGAACCTTTAATTGACATTAGCTTATACCATAGTAATGATGATAAAATTAGATAGCCTTATGGATATCGTCGTTTTCAATTTTTTTCCATATTCTTCATATCGTCTTTCTCGAAAGCAAGAGTGTTCGAATATGACTATTGATCTTAAAAATCACAATGAGATGGATTCAAATAGTCTCATAATTTGTTAAATAGAAGGAATATCTATTATTCTTTTGATGATTTTATTTTTCTTCCGTATTGACAAGAGCACTCTTTGGGCCAGTATTAAATCTTCACCTACCTCTAAGCGAATAAAAACCCAAAGTAATATATTAGTCTTGCCACCGAATACTCACCGAAAGAGGTAATATGTTTTGCAATGGACAGTCCCTCAACCTTGAAAATCCTAGTTAGTATAAAACCATTCCATGATAATGATTGCGGTGGGCGGGGATTTATACGTCCGTATGAAGATGCATAAACCGCAATTCATATGCGAGCAAAATAGTAAAGGAGGAGAATCCCCGGAGGAGAGAAAGAGGCCATAAAAGAAGAGGATTGCAAATACAATGGGACATCCATCGCATGCCAAAAGGTGGCGTAGTCGGCAATAAAGTCTCGAACAAAAATGTCAGAATTTCCCGTTTAATATGGGTCTCCACTCGACAGGCCTCTGACCAATCCTTCCTGTATATTCTTTGCCAAGGGAGGTAGCCAGTGACCGTAGGGAAATTCGATGCTGGGTGATGCGGAATTCGGGAGTTCAATAAAGGAGATAAAAAGAATGGGAGGATATAAAAAGATAATCGTCTTTATTTTGGGGGACTGAGGCTACTTAGCCTCTTTTCATATCCTCACTGCCTTAAAAGGCTTGGCAATACGTTTCCTCAGTGCTTAAAAACTCGTAAATTTCAGTGTTAAACACAGTGTTGAGTATCGCGTCGTAGGTTTTCGTGATTAATCGGATGGGTTTACTTAAAAAGTTTGAACAGCTCACAATTTCAATATTGGACCACCATCAGATGCACTGGATTTTAGCTGAGGGTCTCGCCGTTGTAGGTTCAAATAAACGACCATTTTCAAAGTGAACAATCTTTCAATGGGGTCTCATAAAAGACATTGGATTTCTGATTGCAATAATTCGCCACTGAAACATGCACTTTTGTATTGAGAATAAAATGGACCGTTAGCTAACTTTTAATACGGAAGAGGAGTACAGACAGGGAAATTTTTATTACTTATCTCATTGGCAGTTATTATATTTCGGTTCATTGAATTTATTCGTGTCTGTAGCTAAAGTTTCACAAACGAGTAAATCAATAAGTAACTGAAGAAAACAAATATAAATCGAAGTAGTCTTTATTAAGTATATCCAGATCTAGATCTGTAGATATTGCTTGGTACAATGATGATAATTAAGAAAATCAACTGGTAAACCATAAAAGAACATGGCAATTCAATGCTGTGAATCTGAATATAACTATGCAAATATTATATAGTAATACTTATATACTCATACTATTACCTCAAGATTTTAATAACTTCATTATCATTCATATTCTTCTTTAGGAATTTCCAAAAGCAACGATTTACCTACAAGTTACTTACTTCTCCAAATCTAAATAATACTTTGGGATGCCGCTAGGTGCACTACGGCAACCCAACTAAGAGGGTCCAAAAAGAGACGTCGTTTTTTGATGGCGAATAATCTCTTGGTCTTCACTCCTGCGTACGTGATTCCTGTTGTTAAGTTTGGTCTTCGTAATTATTTCAGACGATCACGATGAATTATTTGAATCCTAGCTGATTAATCTTCGCTCACGAGGACAGTTTTTGTGCACGGTCGTGATTGAATGGTACACTTGAAATGCACTACTCTACTATTGAATCAGCACCGCTGGTTTCCCTCGAGATCCAAAGGCGTCCATCTCATTAAGGTCAAATGTTGCAACATTAGCGGAGAGTCAACCGGAGGATGCGAACAAAGGCCCTGCAAGAGAGGGATTCAAAGGAGGGAGCAAATGAGTTGAGAGCCGATGGGAATTAATTTAGCAAGTGTTTCGTCCCTCCCTTTCAGCGAGGCCTTTTGATGCAGTCTATCTGATTGGTGGAACGCCGGCCAAAGGAATTAGACATAAGCAGAACCTCACAAAAATACGGAGGAAAAGAGTGAGGGTTTCATTTGAATTCGCATCTAATCACTCCGATTCCTTTTGTGAAGGGTGCGGTAATTCAGTTATCCAAGGGATGAGATCCCCTTTGTATTTGCTTATTTTTTTCTCTCTTTGTCGGAGTAAGTGCACGCCCCTTTCCCATCTGGATCCGAAGACAATTGCCTATCGAGATGGTGATGTGGTTGCCATGGGAATAAGGACGCCTTGATTGAGTTTTTTTGCTCGCTCAAAGAAATCCCGCCTCTATTTCGCGTTTTTATTTGCGTTTTCTTAGTTTCTCAGATGCGGTTTGAGAATCGCTCTGTGTTATCGTCCCTTGGGAAGAAGACCCCGTCATCGCGCGATTGATTTGTATTCCTTTCTGGCGAAGGCGTCAAAATAATTATGTTGAGGAGATGTGATTGCTGGAGACTGTGGTGAAACAATGAGGTAGAAGGGGAAGGCAATGGTTTTCAGTCATGGCTCCTCTCCAAACACTGACAATATTAATGAGAGTGTGAATAAAGAAATCTTTGTACATAACCAGTTTCCGAGGTCTGACAATTAAGCTTGCTTAATAGTATATATGCTGTTTAGTATATATATATATATATATATATATATATATATATATATATATATATATATATATACTAAACAGACATTCATCTACGGAAACGCAAGCATGATTTCTTTAACTGGAGAGGCATGATAATTTTTTGCTACTTGTATATTGAAAACAGTATTTTTCTAAGAAAAATTATTTTTAAGTGTTCTTAAAATCATAGGTATTGATGATTTCATTAATGATGATTAAGAATCGCTGATTGTATTAAAATTATGTGATTGTCAGTCTTTTCCTGTATCATTCTTACTGACTGTTAACTTTCTCTTAACAATTATTTCTATAATATACATACTGAAATGCAAACAAATATCTTCTTCGTTACATCCGATCGTTCTTCGAGAAAAATATTCGTTTAGATTTGGTCTTTTTTAAACAATCGGACAATTAAGTCGAGGTTAAATAATAATTTTGTTGCAGTATTCTATCTGTGGCTAACAAAAAAGTTATTTATTTACTGGAATCTCATTATCTTCATTATTCTCTTTTTTCTCACTCATTATGGTTATTACTTCAATTTTTAGACTTCATCCATCGTCCGCGCGCTTCATCTAAGTCTGAGAATCCCTCGAAATAAGAAAGTTTGCCCTTTCCATCTTCCTTTCCTTATAGAATCATGATTTGAGGCAAATCATTCTGCCTCCGCCATCTCTTCATTAAATTTTTAATCGCTAGGAAGTGTGAGGACCGCTTCTCGAAATTGGAAGCTGAGAGGCAGTGAGAGAGAGAGGTTGATTAGAAAAAAAAGGACCAAAGAAAAGAGTTTGCCGTTCCTGAAATTGAAAAGGAGGTGGAAGTGGGGGAGATTTGATGGGAAAAAGTTTTAGAGGGAATTTTAAGGGGACAAAGGTTGTGTAAGGAATTCCTGCAATGGCTCCGTGGAAGATGGGAGAAGAGAGACAATGAGGGAATCGGTTAAAGTACGAGAAAAAAATGGAGCCTACCTATAGTGCAGCTGTGGTTTTGCTTGCATGCTTCATGATTTTAAAAGACCAGCAATTTTATATTACCATTGTTACATTATATCATAATCCGTATTCTACCAAAGGGTCAAGTCGATATTTATCACTTCTGTTTTCTCTTCGGTTTCAAGCCGCACGTCATCTCTCGTGCAAAATAATTTACTTTTTTCTTATCCCAAAGAATAATTATCATCATCATTGAAATTTGGCTGGCTGTTTTCCTCCTCCTGTTGGTCGTATTTGCTCTTTAAAAACTGAAATTGATACTTCACCGTAACTCTTAAATATTTGTCTAAAATATTTGCCGAAATTATATAATAACAATGGTTGTTCAAAAATGCACAAGTTTTCAGAGTTTTGATTATATAGAATATTTTCTCATTTCTCATAAAATTACCTAAAAATATTATAAAAATTCTTTGAAAATGCTTAAATTGAATTATCATTTGAAATATGCTCGGTAGATAAAATTTTTTGAAGTCCCAACGCAAGACGGTAATAATAATAATAATAAAAGATTTTATTTAGGGCGAGATTGAGACTATAAAGTCTCCTCTTACATAATGCTTGAAGAAGCGACGAAGAATACCAAAAAGCAGGATACTTTTGCATCACTTATGAATTATATATTTATGATGTACGAGCTTTCACGAGATGATGTTTCCTCACTTTAATGATAATTTATATCTCAATCAGCTTTCAGTGTCTCTGTTATTCTGAGCACGATTCTCATAATTTCATAAGCTAAATTTGCTTTCCGCACTTACTGATTGAAGACTGTGTGGAACTGACTTTATTTAACTTACGAATTTTAAATTTAATAATATAATTCAGAATAAATAAATTAGGCTAATAATAATTTGCTAAAATAGCTGTAACAGTCCTGTGTCTTAATTCCGCAAGGACAAATCTTGGCTCGTACGTAAGATTCTAATCTAACACAGTGAATCCTCCCTCTAAAGAATTAGTACCCCCTGAATTGCATAATGCAGAGAACACACTTACCTATAACTTTGACAATCATTTGTATACCATAAGTAGTTTAGAAAAACGCTTTTATTTGTTCTTTTAAAATAATAACTGTTTACACTTCTCATGCATGCATGTTTATAACTGTTATTGACATCTCAAACTAAATATCTGCTTTGAATTATGCGTAAATTGTGACCCCTTATGAGTTCAAAACTGGAAAATCACTTTATATTCTCAAGAATCTGTTAACGGTACCTCTTTGGTTGGTAAAGTGATAGTGCCAGGTTAATAATATAGTAGTACATGTATACAAACTCTTATGAGTCCGTATAATCATTATTATTCGTTATTTTATCGTTTTTTCAATAGGAAATCATTCTATTACAACTATATACTTATTTCCATCCTTCTCTCTCTGCTTTTTCATTCTTCCTCATATCGATGCAATTAAGCTTTCCTTCGGATGAACACATAATTATATTTTTTTCGAATGCCTTTCCTTACTTTATTTCCTTTTATCTCGTTCCTATAGAATTTTGTTGCATTGAGATATGTAATTCAGTCTTTTATTTGTGCATATTTTTAAGTGATTCATTCCCTTTCTATGTTTCCTTTATATTTTATATGGCCATCCTCGATATTTCTGGCACCCGTCAAAAGCACTAATATTTCACGAATGGTTCTTTCCATTTGTCGACCTTAAGTACATAATTTGTTGATTCTTACGCTTAAAGGTATTTCTCTCGCCTGTTGTTACACCGCTTATGGAAAGTTGTGTTTCTCTTAATGCAGTGATACAGTTACTTATCTCAAAAATATAGAAATCGATAAGTTGTTACTCATTATTTTTAAATTCAGTCTTAATATTAACAGCGCGAAAGGAATTCTTTTATCCGTGAAAAGGAAAAGAATTGAGAATAAATTATGAGCTTCTTCTTTGTATAAATAGCGCTCATGAGCAATTTTACAAAGAAATAATAATCAGATTTCAGTTTCATACAATGTGAGCATACATGAAAGCTGATATAATGACAACAGATGATATATAAATATTTATCGAATGTTCCTCCCTTTTCATTGAACCCGTCTTCATTGAACTGCATTTTCGAGGAGCATCTGCACAGAAAAATGTTTTAAGTGATGGGGATCATTATAATTGAGAGGACATTTTATAATGAGAATCTATACAAGCAAGGGATGTCGTAGCAAGTGAGAATTATTTTCCTCCACATTTTGGGAGGCTCCTTGATTATAACTGGGATTCTTTTTTTAATGGGAGGAGAAAAAGGGTTTCTGATGGAAGGGGAGATGAGAATTTAAAAGTGGGCGTGGCTTTGACTCATTGCGCCTGCGCAATACCGAGAATTACCTCGGTGTTAGAGAGAGAAAGGGTTTGGTGATTAACGCCAAGTGGTGCGGGAGAGGGTTGTTTGTCCCCACGGGGTTGGTCGCGGAAATTAAAGGGGTGGAGAGAATAAGGGGCCGGAAAAACGGGAGTGGGCCATGTTTAGAAGGGGGATGACGATTCTTCCACTTGGGATAGCGTTCATTTTGGTTTCTGCTCAACGACATTGTGCCGAACACTCCGTGGGTTCGAATTTCAGCGAGGACTTAAGTGTTAGCGACGCCGTTGATCTCAGAATTGTCATCATTGGGGGTTTATGTAACTCCATCAAAGAGGAGGATATTAATAACCCTTCGTCTCTCCTTTCTCATATCTCAAAAAGCAGTGAGCGTTACTCGTACGGGATGGGAATCTCTAGAAGAGAGAAGGTTCAAAGACTCATTTTAATTGGTAAATTCAGAGAGAGAACGCTCTTTGAAAGTGTCGCCGAGATTATGCGCCCCCCTTCTCACATAAGACGTTCTAAGACTTCGGGGAAGATGATGAAACCAGTCGATTCAATAATTTATATTTTCGAGAACAATATGCGAAATTAATCGATTAGGGAAGCAGAATTATGGTGCCGACCCCTGCCGGAAGTCGGCTTGTGGGGCAAATATTTAGATATAGATGAAGATTTGCTCAATTTTTTTATTGTAAACTTTAGAACACCAAGCGCATGAAATTTCGATCAGGGAAAGCAACAGGATGATTTGGTATGCATGTAAAAATCGCACCCGAAGCGAGTTACCGAATTTTTCCTTCATAATTTACTGTTAAATTGATTAATTTTATAAGCAAGCTCCTATATAAATGACAAAGTCAATCACTATACACATTTGAATTGAGTAAACATGCTGTCAAATGTTTATCTCACATACTGCACTAATGCCCTCCTTGAATGAGGTCTACCGTATCTCTCGGCAACATTCTAATTGCTAATTCGCTCATACATTTAAGATTTCCTAGCACTAGATTGTTCTTTGAGCAGCACTATAGAAAGAAGCAAAGTTCTGAAAGAGAATGGATACCGAAGGAGACTCCCCCTAATTCTGTTCATCTTCTTGATGGGGATGAAAAAAACGCAGACGAAAATAAAACACGCCAGCGCGAGATAAACCCACTGACTGAGGAAATTCGGGTTGAAGGAGGAGAAATTTTTATTTAATCCTCTTTTCTTTCGTATTTTTTTCCTTTGAGCGTCGGGTAATTCCTGGGAAAGTAAAAAAGCTTCAAATCATACGCATTCAGATTGCTTTGAAGTAAGTTTGAATGACGGAAAGGAGAGGCTAAAGAGAAGTGGCAAATGCGTTTATGAGGAAAGAGAAGGGTATAAAAGTGAACTTGCGAGGGAAAAGTGTAGGCAGAATATGAATGATGGAAGCAGAGGTTGGATTACGTAAGAGAACTTTGAAAAATGTCTGATTTTCGTGAAGTGTTCTTTTGTTTTTTCGGAATTTAGATGACTTTAACTCCTCCAACAATATCTTGATGAGTCGAATATTAATTTTTTGCCTTTCGGTACGGGTTATATAGAATCTCTCACAGTATCTCTAATCTAGTTTGTCTCTGTCTTGTACATGTTTATGATAATATGGAAGATACGGAGTTGAGAATGATTTTGAATAATGGCAACAGCCATGATCATTGAAAATGTCATACAATGAGTTTTAGATTGGCTAACTGTGACTAAATTCGTAAGTAACGGGGATACAACCGGCCTTCGCTTTATTGTCAGACAAGTGGTCACCTTACATCACCATATCAAGCGATACCCTCTCACATGTCGTTATCGGTAGGTATCACGTAGTCTATTTTACTCATTAATAAAGCATTTTAAAATTTTAGGATTGTAACCTTTAACTATTCACTTATATGACGTCTCTTTTTCTAAATTGAAATATTTTGCAACTTATCGACCGCAGAGGTGAAGAGCGATGATAAGAATGTCTGCTGAGAAGTAAGAATAACATTCGCCGCGAGGGAGGAAGTATGGAAATCGTCGGAAAGAGTAAGAAAAATCACATTCTTATTTTAAGGAGCGACGGAGATAAGTAAAATTCTTCCGAGAAGCCGGTGGATTCGGAATCTGCGGAAGGGAAAATAAAAGCGTTTGCTGTGATAGGCGAAAGTGGGGGAATCCTCCGCTAAGATGACAAAAGAGTAGAGAAGTGCGTCGGAGGCAAATGGTCCATTCTGCCTCGACCGAGATTTCCGCGGGATTTTCGTCCGATGTTTTTTCATTCAGGCCTTTTAATGACGGTTTTCATTCTGGAATGTGAGATGCGTGGAATTGCGTTCAAAGGAATCCCTGGAATGAGACGTGTGCTGCAGGATTCCTTAATGTAACTCCTTTTTCCAGAAACGCCGCTTTTTTGTCGCTGTGCGGCCGACTGATCTAAATAAGCTTCCGGCACTTTTTTCTCCTTTTTTCAGAGTAAACGATTTCCTTTTTTCCTCGGATTCATTCAGGTTTTTACGGATTCAAGACGGGGTTTATAAAATGAATGGCTTTTCCGTGTACTCCGGGTGTATAAGCTGGTATTTAGCCGGATTCCGCTTTGAGCCTTTTAAAAAGCGGCTGCGTCCCGAGTCTTCATTTTCCCAAAACTATACTGCATTAGCGGAGTATTACCCGATTCCAATGCGCTAACTCCTTCGCTTCAATAACCGCCGCGAAGGCTCTCGTAACTCTTGATAAGCGATTTTCAAAATTGGATTCGCAGTATCATTTGCGGTCTCCCTTCTGATCCTACCTCAAAATATGCAAGGATGTCTTCCTTAGTATTGAAAAAATGAATTTATTTATGCTCGTTTCATCTCGTAAAAGATCCTTTCATCGCTTTTTCAATGATTGCAGGATATTAACACATATACTCAAAGTTATTATGTATGAATCCTGCAAGCGACGGTGTGTTGATTGAGAATGAGACAGTTCGCCATGACAACCGATTTGCAAACACTAATCATTTCAGGAATTGAAATATTACTTGTTCAATATTTGGGATCTACTTCAGTTTAAAAAAACATTAATACCTAATGATACCGCAATTGCGGCCTTTTTTATAAAAGGGAAAGTATATTCTTCAAAACTTTGAATGCGAAGCACTACAATCGCAGTGATCAGTTTTGATTACTGCCATTGTGGTACTGTTAAGTAGAATTGTAGTCCTCTTTAAGAAAAAGTTCTTCGGTTTGTAGATTGCCTTTTCTTTTTCGGCTATTATGCATTTTCGGTCTATGAATGTCTTCCTTTTTCTGCTTTAGGTTTTAAGCTTGTTCCGGATTAACTTTATCATCTCATACTTAATCTTTCGACACTTCTTTTACCCAATGCCTTGGGTAAAAGAAGTGTCGAACCCCTCTAAGTCTGCTTTGGATATCTTTCTTTAGGAATTTGCTGTAAATACCATCTATTTTTTACTCTACTAACATCTGTGACACCGGGGTAACGTCTATTTCCTCTCTAATACATGTATTCCTTAATTTTTCTAACCAACACTTGTACAGTTCGAACGAATTTAATTTATATTATTCAATTTGTCATATATATCTGTCTATTATAAATCCTACCACAGAGCAGGTGAGAGATAGATTAGCTTTCAATTTTCATGACAGTAACAAATCCTAAAATTCTCAAGAGAAAAATTTATTATTAGTAATTTTCTTGCATGATGTATTTTCAGATCAAAATGTATCAATTATATCAAATTAAGAGAACGTTGATGGAAATTCAGATTTCTCCATTCGCGTGGTTTGGATTTTCTGGTTTCCGCAGAGGTAAATAAGATTTAAATGTAATCCATTATGAGCATCGCTGTTTCATTTGATGAATTAAAGCTCCGAATTCACAAGCTCTCCACAATTTTAAATGAGATATGAGAGTGGCGATATACTTTTGAAGCAATTCCTTCCATTTCCATTAAGTTAATTGCGGTGGGGAATGCGAACACTTACCGAATTCAGAGAAAATTCGACGCAAAATATTCACCAGCGCCCTCCGAGATAATATCTTTTCATAAATCCGTCGAGCGCGAGCTAGTTGCCGAATTAGAGAGATGAATATTTTCGAAATGATGAATGAGTTGCAACTTAACCTAAAAGCCATTCCATTTGCTCGCCGCCATTTAGCGGAGGGCGCCACCAGTCTGACGCTATTCTTTTGCTCGCCGCAGACATCTTGTTTCCTCGGCAATTCGCCGCATTTGGGAAGCTTCATTTATGCGCGTTTGTGTGTGTGTATTTATATATTTTCGCCATGTCCATATTCGCTAAAAAGTTTATTTCGGCCCATGTGGCGAAACGGCTTTCATTCCGGCACTCTAGAATATTAAATAATTCGGGTTTTTCGAATTGAAGTGGCGGTGCTCAGTGTGTTATATCCCCGGTAATATTAACCCCTCCATTTTGGGAGACCTTTTCAAATTGCGACGCCCTCGATAAAAAGGCATTCAGGTATGTGTATTTCGTGTACCGCCCACGGTTGTGTTTTCGCGTTTTTTCAGTAAAATGGAGTCCTCGGAACACTACTGCGTTATATGGCTTTTCTCCAACGATTCCCATCGCAATTTTCTCTCTCAGTCATCCGAATTCACTTTTTAGGAATATGGATTGTAATTTTCAAATACGAATTTCAGAATTAAGTAGATTTCATGGATACAAGGAAACAGAATACGATAATTTTTATTTCATACTTTCCCTGATTACAAACATTGAAGGTTTTCTAAATGATGATATTTTCATTTCATTCGTCTGAATGCAATAGTTTTTGTCGAGGTCGAATTATCACTGGTTCCCAAGACATTATTTCCCCCGTGAATTCAACGTAAACGAAACCAGGTTTTTAAGCACCTCTCTGAGGTCTTAGAAATGTAAATTATCATCAATAGAAATATTCCAGTTCTTCCCTTTTGTGAGAGAATAGTTAGACAAACGGAAAGTTCTGGTTCAATAAACCACACGTTCGATTAGAAGTATTCCTAAGCCTTACAACTTCTGGAAAACCTCTTAAAATACCCTAATGCAGGATTGGCGTACATCCTGATAAGAATATCACATGTAAGTTTCAGATACATTCGTGCCATCAATACAATAGCAGTAATGAGATTGAGGATGTATTATTTTGGGAATGCGGGTTCAAAAATATTTGGTGGAACTCCGTATCAAGAAGTATGGTGAAAAATTGTGAAACTTACCCATGTTTTTTGCAATATCCTTCCTTGGATTGGAATTAATCTTCACATTATTTCTCGTTAGGCAATTTTCTTTTGTTTTGTCAATAATTGGGTTACCGTTCTAAAGATTTAGAAATTATGAATAAAAATATCTCCTGTTTTATTTTTGGGTGATGATGATTGAATGATGCGATAATAGAACCCTGTTTTTGCTCTATATGTTGATGACGATAATTTTAATGATTTGAAGTGAAATTCTGATACTTCCATTAATTCGTCCCCCGAATAAGGGCAGATAGCGAAATCTCCCGAGTAAATGTTTAGCCGACATTCAAAAGTGGCTGCCCCTGCGTATTCTCCCACCAATCATTCATGAATACCAATAAAAGTTAGCGCATCGAAGAGATTCGAGCACTGCAATCTGAAAATGGAATTAATTACAAAATACCCGCGAAGTTGAAAAGCAAATCCTCTTTTCTGAAAGCGCAGTCCATATATTTATACATCGAAAGCGGTGCAGAAAAATTATGATTTCTTTTTCCATTGAACCCGATAAACCGAGCGATTTCCATCCACGTATAAAGAGTGGATTGAAGAGAGAGAGAGAGGTTTTGCGTAAATTGGAATGCTTTCAGCAACGCAATCAACTTCCCCTTTCGGCCAGTAAAATCGCCCGTTGTCCCCTTCGGAAAGCATTCACACAGTCAACAAAGTTAATTCAGGTCTCCAAAAGGCCAGCGAAGGGATTAAATCACCATCTTGGCCGTGCGCTTGTGTGATCCGACCAAATGCGCATCACTCGATTTGATGGGATCGTAATGGACTGTCTTCTTAAAATAATCGAAAGTGCGCTTTAGCCGTTGAGTATTTGTGTGGAAAATGACCGGTGGAAACCGAGAGTCACTTATCGTTTACGAGCGAAAATGGATGGTAGTGCAAAGGTTAGCTATGACTTCTCTGTTACTTGTCTGAAGTGTCTAATTCGGGTTCATATGAATATTTTAGCCATGTTATACTGTATGAAAAATGGATTCGAGGGTTCGGTACCTAACCAAGTCCATGTACAGCATGTTCATCAGTCCGAAGGCTCAGCCGCTTTAGCATCGGCTTCAAATAGCCTTACAGAGGGAATGAGGCTTACTAGACCAGATGAGGAGTGATATACTTAGTTTTCCTTCCTCTCGTAAATTCGGCACAATGATCCTGCGAATAACTCTTTTCATGGCATTCGATAGCAAAGACCAGGATGAATGACATTACTTAGCACCATTCATTTCCAAGTAGATTTTATATTATCACAGCCATGAAAATAACTGAGGCTGACTAAAATGAAGATCAAATTTCATATTGCGTATAATCGAAGACAAAAATACTCAATTCAAACAAAATAAACCATAATTATTATTAGGTTATTAGCATCTTAGTTTATTAACATCGAATTATCGTGAAGATAGCATACTGGCGATATATTCTGTCATTTTTTCTTAAATCGCATGAAAGTCATGCAGAATTCAACTTGATGAGGGTATTTTCAGTTGTGAATAGGTGAAATATGGATTCACAGTGTAATAAATGAGGATAAATCAAAGCTCTCTTCCGTTAAGACAAATCCGGAGATCAATATTTTGGTGCGAATTTTATACAGTGGTTCAAATTTGTGCTAAATGATTACTACATGTTACATTGGAAATCTAAGATTGTGAATGAATGGGTCACTGTTGTTACGCAGTGTTTCTACTGAAGTAGGAAATGAATTACTTTTTAGTTTATGGAATCCTTCTGTTGAAATTGGATCACAGTTTTTGGACATACGTGAGAATAACTCAGTAATCAGATCAAATTATTTCAGAATCCAATCTGCTATTCCTATTATTACTTTACTTGGAGTCAGTTTAGTTATGCAATTACGGCATTAAGTATTAATCCCAGTTTTACCAACCCAATTTAGTTTCTATTCCATGATTGCACTCCATCCTTTCTGACTGTGAGTATTAACGTTGTATCTAAAACACAGCATCAGCGATCGATTGAATTGAAGACATCGATCTTTCCGGTCGAAGAGAAAGCACGATTTCGCGGTGCATAGTTGATTTATAGACTGGAACTAACAATAACGTTGAGCGCTATCGACTATGTTGCTATTGACAAGGTCTTTGATTTCCTTAGAGCTCTCTTTTCGGTTGACAAGTGGTACTATTTATGTATTTCCTGCCGAAGTGAGTTCAGGAAGTTCATCGATGGGTTTTTACGCTCGGCCAATCGTTTCTTTTGTCACCGAAGCCAAAAATGTCACTCTCACTAAAAATATCTATTTCATTTCCCTTCGGTATTCCGGCACTTTGAATATAGTGTCCATTAGTCGAGTCCCACTTGTAAAAATTCGTAATGAAATGCGTGAATCTATCTCCGCGCATGTTTCCCCCAACGGAATGATTTGTTTCTATCCACTCCCTTCCATTAGATAATCTTTATGAAGGATGTTCGCCGATTACGGCGCGTATATTCCCCAAGTTGTGAGGGGGCGGTCCTTCGTTATCCTCTTGTTCATCCCTTATCTCACTCATCTCTCAGCGCATTAAGTTTTGACATTTGACGCGCCATGCCACCGTGCTAGCCCCGTCCAGTCCCCTGATTACCTTTCCTCCTTGTCCTTCCTGTCCGGACGACTAAGAACACCATTAATTAGAAAAGGAATTCCAGTTCCGTTAATGAAGCCGACGGACCTTCCATCCTTCACTTGTATAACTCCATGCTCTCCTTTTGATCCTCGACGGGTCCATAACTTATGCGTTTATTGATCAATCATCAATTATAGGCGAACCACGAGCGATATCGTGAAGCTGGGTTTGGTTTCTTTGTGCCTTTAATTGGAGAGGCATCTCCAAGGTTGGTTGGATGAATTTCATTAGAAGGATGATGGAATTAAATTCCGTGATGGAGCTGAAGGTGGATTGTGAAGCGAGTTTCGTAATAATGCGATATCGATTTCGAATGCTCATTCGTGGAGACAGGTGTAAAATAGTTCCTATCGAACCCTGAATGAATTTAACGGCGATTTTTCGAACGTTCGTTGTGATGGTTATTCTTATGCACTCAACTTGCACAAAATCAGTATTTGGCACAAACTATGTTTAAAGTAAAATCACGGTTTAAATACCTTCAGAATTCTATCCCGGTTTCTTGCGTTCAGATTATATCATCCCTTAGTATATTCAAGGAATCTTTCCTCAGAAGTCCCCCAAAACATCTTCTAAACGCGCTAAAGGTTCGGTGACGTAGGCGGATTTAGGGTATTAGTGGCTCAAGGAGCGAATATCAGAATGAGGCACCGATCAGAATATTATCTAAATAATACAAAGGAGCATGTTTCAGTACATGTGAAGCGTGGATATTAATAAAATTAATAATACAATGAAAAATCAGCTAGTTGTCGGAGGTCAATGAATATCAATTTGTTGTAAAATATATAGTAATACATACCATACACCTACCGCACACAGATACATCAAGAAATATCTAGAAAATTATTGTGTCATTCTGAAGGCAAGACAAACAAAATGTTACATTCTTAAGTGCCCCATTTAAAAAAATGCAATTATTAATTGATAAACTTTGCTCTGTATGGATAAAAGTATATACAGATATCTGACAGTGAGTTACACGGCATATTAAAATGAATCATCGTTATAGAAATAAAAGTCGCTCCTCAAAGAACGACATCATTAACATTGAAAATAGACTATAAGAGGAGGGCTGGATGGTTTTTAAAGTATTGAAATGTTTAAATAGGCTTTTATTCATAGGACAGTAATGAGAGTTCCAATCTTCATTAGGGCCCTTCACTAGACGAGACCCCTCTCTGGACGGGAATAAGAGAATTAAAGATCATAGGTGAATGTAAAAGTTTCATCATTCCGTCCTACGATCAATACAATTTCATCTCAAATATTTAATCCCGAATACATGTATCCTATTTTCTTCGCATAGCATAGTTCCCCAACAGCAATTACAATTTGCGAATAAGGAAAAAAGAAGCTATTCATCCCTTCGAATGTGTTTCCTCTTTCCAAGTTATCGCTCATAAGTCCCTTTCACTTTCCCATCCACCCACTTCTCTTTTTCGTTCGTCATTTTTTCCAACGCCGAGATGGAACTGTGAGATAGCTACGGACGTGAGATCATTGTGAGGAGAGACCTCAAGTGACGTGGCGAGTCATGTTGTTTGCTTCAGACACAAGGCCCACTCTTGAATGATAATAACCTCATAATTTTTGAGTCTCATTATCTCGTTCCCTTTGTCTTTTTTCCCAGGACGGAGTTCCGAGAAATCGTGTCCCTTGGCATCGCGTACTTCTTCTTCCTTCTTGATTAAAATCTCGAATTAAAGGAGTCGGGTTTTTAAAAAATTAGTCATGAAGTTTAACACGGGCTTTTCTCTCATTCGGGGCCGGAATAATTTGCATAAACAAGCCCATATTCGTACAGGTATTCGCCGTTTTCGTGTGTTGGTCCGAAGAACAAGTTTTGGCTGCGCGAAGGGCTTAACATCGAGAACTCTGTCTTCTTAATCTGTCGAATCTGCTGATTGGTATCATTGGCCACTAGGATGCCAAGGTCTGCGATTTGTAATTATATTTATTAAACTAACGCCTTGGTTGCCTATAATAGAAATGCCACCGATCCTCTACCTTTACTTGGTTTCGCTTCGTTCATTTATTTTTCTCTCCTCGATCCTACGTGCTTTTCTGTTCCTATTTCCCGAAGTTTTGGATGCTCTATTCAACGGCATTTCGGTCATGAGAAACTTTATCTTTCACGCAATAACCATTAATTAGATAACTCTTCTATCGTATTAGTCGATCCCTAACTTATTTATGTAGATTTTTTGTCTAAAAATAAATCTACGTTGATGACTATCGGACGTGATCGTTTAAACTGCGCATCACAAAAGATAAACAAGTTATTCAGTTCGCGATATTTGTAAATTTTCGTTAATAATCACTTATTTTTTAAGAGGGTTCGCTTAAGTTTTCGATCAGTTGTTCATACCTAAATAGGGAATTGCGTGATTTTTTTTATTTTCAATATATGCTTGGAAAATGAAAACTGAAAATAAATAATGACGCCCGGTGACTTTGCATTTATAATCTGTGAAGTATGATATGCTTTATACTTGAATTCGATAGGATTCTTAAGTCTTTTAATGTCAACAATATAGATATCGATCTTATTCAAAGGAAGTGCGTATAATATTTCTATTTCTCTGAATATTATCTTGATTATTTGATTGGCAGTTCAGTTTTACCCAGCAGGCAAAAAAAGATTTAAAACGATAGAAATAAAAAATATCTCTTTTCTATCCAATTCGGAATTTTTCTAATGATTGTGATCCATCATACGTATGCTTAAATATAAAACAATTAAAATTTTTTTCCGGATTTAAAATTTATTTCGCAAGAAATATTAGACGTGCATGAATTACGATAACTGCTGTCGATTATTTTCACTGCTAGTTTTCTTCTATACAAAGTTAGATCATCAAATCAGCCACACCAATGATTCCTATACTCCGTCCAACATCATGAAGACACCACGTAAAGCATACGGGCCCGTGTATTTCTTACGGGAGAACAGCGCGCTGTTGCTACATTTGCAAGGAAAAAAAAGGCGACAAGAATCTCCTCGGAAGGCATTCAACATATACAAAAATCTATTCTTTATGCATAATGCAATTAAATCAAGGTTAAATATTGTCGTATTCTAAACTAAGTAAGTGATATTTTAAAGAAAATTGGGCGAAGATTATTATTTTTTTGAATCGATGAATTTGGGTCTATCATTCAAGAAACAAGGCATTTTCTTGCATCAAAATCTTCCTCGTAGAATCTATTTTTCACATATGTTAATTACTTTACTGTTAAAAATTTTGGATAAGAGTGTCATGGGAAAATCTACAAGAATACGCGAGTTTTCGGGAACATACAGGGAGAAACGTAGTCGCCTGCTACTTTTCGTCCTATTTTCCTAAGAAAAAAATTCCAGCGGGAAAGTTTCTAAGAAAATACTGAAATTATTTTTTATGCGAATCAAACTCCTTTAAGTTTATTGATAACGTCAAAAAAACGAATATATATTTCGATGGTGACGCGAAACTCGGCCTGCACTGCTGTTATGCTGCATATTTTTCGGAAGGCTTGTATTGCTCTCATCGATTCCATCAACAACGACAGTTATAAACTGTTTCTTTTTGCTTCCCCTTTCGTTCTATACCACCGCCCCCATACATGAAAACTATCTGTATACCCAAATCTGGAGAGTAATAAAAAGTAAAATTAAATCTGTAATGATATAAACATGTACTAAAACACCGTATGCTAATTTCTATTATTTTTTGTAAGTATTTTATCTTGTATTGGCAAATGGGATAAAATTATTGTGCGTTTCCTACATTATTGCAGTGCACCAAAGGGTAGGTAACTCACACTTTAAGAATCATTGAGCTAAGTAAACAGTTCTTCATCACAAACTAGTTGGTCAGACTAAGTTACTTTATAATGCCCACCCTACCTTGAATTACTCATTTCTCGTACTTTTCACACTGCAAATTGAGGAATATTACTGAGGAATTTAGTTTTTAATTTTGTAATTTTATCCTCATCTGTGAGAAGAAAATAAAGCTTAGAAATAACTCCTTTAGCTTCAACCACCGATACTCAATATCCATTTATATTATATTTTAAGGTAACTGAGGTAACTACAAGGACTGGATAAAATGTTATAAATAAAATTACGAGCAAACGATCTTATTCGACATGGAGAGGGGTTTCAGAGGCAGAAACTAATTGTGATTGCAGAGGGTCCTTTGGGAAGCTCTTCTTGAGGATCGAATAAGACGCAGGTGTCGGCAGAAGACGGACGAGGAAAGTGGATGGCAGTGGATGTTGATGGAGGAGGGGTAATTGGGGAGGAAACAAGGGCCTTTAATGGCACACTCGCACTAAATAAGGGATACCATCGGTAAAATATTTGAGTAGGAATTTTTCGCCGATTTGCATGTGAATCGCATCTGCCAGGGACCATATGAAGTGCATCGGTTTCACGGATAATTGCGGGAACTCAATTTGCCGTCATTATTTTTTAAATTGGGCGCTTCGTTAGGGTTCTTTCGCGCATTATTCATGGATATCAAATGGCACGTTCGCCTCAAAAAATATGGGAAAGTTTCAATTTTAATCAGAGAGGCGAAATTTTTGTTTCCATGCTCTGGTCGCCTAATTGCCACCGTCCCCCATTTTGGGAAAAGTTTCCATCGTTTAGGTGATAGCGTCATTTGGCGCATCGGTAAAAATATTCCTCCTTTAGACAATTTGCATTTGGAAAATGTTTGTTCTGGATCATCGAGACGGGCGGATTCCCTTTTGTAAATGAAAAACGTGCCAGAAAAAGTTCATTCGGTATACAGAACAAACATTGTTAGACTTTTATTTATCCACGATTTTGAAAAAGTGCTTTCATTGTACCGCATTAATTTTTCGCCCGCTTTCCACTCCGACGATTTCTATGAAGTCTAAAAATTGCCGTCCGCATTAGCTTCCACCGTTTTTTTCTCAAAAAATCTCATTTTATCATATGCATGCTATTATTTTTGCTGCAACTGAATTTCATATAATTGAAATTTAAGACTTATACGGTGCCGTTAATATGGACGCGTTGACTCCCAACTTGCGTTAAATTTTCCGTTCATACGAAGCTAATAAATTGCTATTGCTACACGTTAAGTTTCTTGCACTATTTTTCTCTGGGATAGGCAAATTCGGTAAATAAATATGTTGCATTTGAATACTTGAGTGCTGAGTTTCACAAAATGTTTCTGTTGCTCTAGAATTGGAAATTAAAATGATAAAATGCGATTGAATGTGTGATGGAAGCTTCACAAAAATAGCCGCAGTACATTTCTTGTTTAATTACATACATATATTATTTATTTGATTGAATTCCTTCAGATGGCAGCACTGCTCTTGATTAAGAATACTTAAAACACAAACAGATCCGCAATCCCTTACATCAGATGTCTTATACAGATAATTTCCATAGGCCACTCTTTGTAACCGCAATTTATATTTGGAATTCTCTTCCTACCATACTGAGAGAAGTATAAGTCACTGTTTAAAAGTTTAAATATCTATTAAATGAATATGAGTTAAACCATTAGTTGTGCACTTGAAGGGTGATTATTTTTTTTTTTTTGCTCTGTATGTCTGAATGCTGCTTTGTTTCGACTGCGATTGATAATTTTTTTGCTAACGTATAATTTTGCCGTTATGTGGCCTGCCATAGGGCATAAATGAACGATATTATTATGATTATTATACTAATCTGTAGCGACATTTATGCATGGAATGTATCATGACGTTAAAATTTGACAATGATCTTGATTTGGATTTGTCACCAATATAATACAGATTTAATTCTGTGCACCTAAATGTGATCGTGGCAAAATAAAATATTATCATTGAGTTTTGAAGGCGAATTGAATGCTTTGCTCTAATGAGCGTAATCCTGAGCAACGTGGATAAGAATCGACGTGAATCGCACATAAGATGGAGTGGGTGGAAGACCGTTAACTAGATGCCATGAAGCCGGATCTTGTGAAGCTGCTGGCAAAGGAGCCGAGGTGCCTGAAACATGGAGAGGTCAGGTGACCTACGCTACGGAAGAAGACGTGAAGATCGGTAGGTTGGCACCACTGACGGGAGCACCTGAAAGCTTTATGGTCGGTCGGTGCCAACATTTTAATTATTCCCATGGCGAGTGAAAGCGCTCACCCCCACGAGATAGTCCAACCCCTTTGGCGGGGGTGGCACGCATAAATACAGCCGGCTGAGCAATTGATGGAAGTTGAGGGGAAAGATCAGTTAAATGATGTAATAGAAAAAAGGATGGATTTAGGGAAGGATGGCTATTCTAATATCCGAATTATTGCCCGCCGAAGGTTTAAAAAGAAGGCTTCTACCGTTAGTTAATACAAAAATAACGGAAACAGCTTTGTTGGTTAAAAATAGTATCGTTTAGTTTGTGTCATATACTAAATAGTCCTTTGCTTAGGTTACCCCTCGCAAACCGTTTTCTTCTCGGACATCCTCTCCCTCCTTCATAACTCCTAAATTTATATACTTTGTCATCATTCTTTCATCCGTCTTCTTTATGAATGATATCCAAACGTGGTTACGCTGCTTTCTCACTCGACTTACATACATTCTCAAGATTTTCACTTCTTGTCCTATTCATAAAAAGACTGTTTTACATACATACCACATATCCATCCAATCTAACGTTTGACATAATATTTAAAGTAGTGGCGTTAATATTATATATTGATATATTAAATTTAACAGATAAATGCAACGATTAAAATAAGTTAAAGGTAATTACAACTATACGATTACTGTGCTTACCTTCTTCGTAGTAGTTTATTGATCTCTCTACCAACCTATACATTAGGTCTTTGCTGAATTATTTATCTTTGTAATTATAATCTTCCTATGTAATAGGTCAATTGATCTCTATACCTCACTGCATTGCATAACGTAGCGGGGGACTCAGGGGATCTATAATGCTCTCAAGACTTGTATAATTCCACCTGCTGTATAAAAAGTGAAAATAATTAAATTTAAAAAAGGAGTTTACGGAAGAATAAGAAGAGAGTGACCGACGTCTCGCCAATAGTTAAGATTCTTAAACGCATTATAAAACAAACGTACAGACCAGCACTCACACGTCAACATAATACTCTCTTTCTACATATAAAATTACATTGTAATGTTGTTCTACACACACCAATATATCATTGTATATAGATTTTCATGCGAATTTTGGACTACCATGTGTGAGCAAGATAAGAATAACATGAATACATACTAATGCAATCTTATATGTTAGGGGAAACATTCATTCACTACAAGGAACACAGACTCAGTAAACACATCCAAAAAATCTCAAAAAATAGAAATATTTCTCCCTCAGTAGCTTTTTCGATTTAATCAGAAATGGCTTAACCTCTGAACAAAACAATTTTTATTCAGTGTTCAATTTTAGAGACTAGCCTAGCAGTAATGAGATCCTGAGTTCAAATCCCACCCCAGACATTAGTCTTTGTTTCCGTACCTTTTTAGGTTAATAATAACTAAAGTACAATGGTTGCTTGATGCAGTATCTGTAAGTATCTATAAATAAATACAGCAAGATGGACACTCGCACACATCTGTTTACAGCCTTTCGCACATTAAAATGGTAAATAAAGTTCGAAACCCGCTAATATAAACCCGAGAAGATCTTAGGAGATAGATCTGAGAGAGGCAGTCGGAGATAAATATTTATGAGGCATATGCGATCGGAAGTAAATAGGTAGAGAAGTTAAGGGGAGGCATAGAGTGAGGTGGAGATGAATTTTAATAATGAGATGATTTAAGGGGTTTAATTCCCGACACGATTCCGCGTCGAGTCACAGCGCTTTGGCAATTGCAGAGAATGCCTCCCATTCGACGGATGGCTTAATTTTTCGAATGTGGATAGCGGTACTGGAGGTTCAGAATATAAAAATAGTTTGATAAATTAAGCAAAGGAGATACGTGAGGTACATGACGCAAAGCCGTCTTCATTTGTCCTCAGATGTCAATCGCCGGTGAGGAATCGTTGCCAAAGAAGGACAATATTTATAGATCTTTCTTTTGTTGAAATTTAACTTTTAGGCCGACTTGGTATGAATTTTAAACTATTTCCTTTATTGAAAAGCATGGGGATAAAGATTGTCAATGGATTGTCTCGGGCTACCAGTGATACTTCGGTTACGAGTTTATCTGTAAAATATCTAGCTATAAGACTGGTTTGAACCTCGATTCCTCCTCATTTAACTAATAAAAAGTAGTGTGACATAAGGGGCGGTAGTGAGAATTACCAATCAAGATTAGGAGTGACGTGTCTTTTTTGTTTTCTCACTGAAACCAAATGAGTTAAGTCTTTAAGAGACATAAGTTCAGCACTGTGACCCTGTGAATTAAACTTTTTTGCAGTGTTCGATGACCGAAATTAATGCCATCATTCAGCAACATTCATACCTCAATAGATTTCATCAGTCATTTCATTGATTCATCGATCATAACCATGAAAAATCTAAGACGAAAGATGTATGTTACACATATACACACCTAAAGAAAAATGAAATTAAAAGGGCTCCCAGATAGCCGTGTGGGCAGCGTGTTCGACTTCAATGAAAGCGGTCCCGGAATCGATTCCCGGTGGGAGCCTACGTGCGAAATGACCTCAGCTGTCGAAGCACTTTTCACAACACTACCACTACCATGATAGTAAAAATGACGATTTCATTATCTCTGTAAATCAATCATAGAACACAAAATTTTGGGATATGTTTAGTTCCAATTTTTCCAGAAGGTTTTGATGAATTACGTTGGAATGAAATCTTATATATTTTTCTCCGAATTGAAATATTAGCCTCGTTTCTCTACGTCTGGTTACTAGATCTGTCAATGAAAATTACTTTTCGTAACTTACATTAGAAGACTTCAAGTACTCTTTTGAGCAAACGAAGTGAATAGAAAAACTGGCTAACAGTATAAATAAACTTCAGTATCATTCATATTATCAGAGCCATGAATAAGACTAAACCAGAATGTAATATATATTTTCTCTATCTTGCCCCATAAAAATATATCAAGATGTGGTAGCAGGAACATGCCAATGAGATTCGATATCCCTTACATATTATATAACGAAATAATTCATCATTTTATTTTGCTTTCATTCATTATTTATTTATATATTTAATATCGCTGCGATTTGGCCATTTGGCCTGGTAATTGGTCATTATGTGAAACTTGCAAAAATATTCACAGAAAAAATACAATAAATGCTTTAGGTTGCCTTCGAGGTAAACCCGAGTTATGAAAATTTTCATTTAGAAATATAATTTTGGTGTATGCCTTGCAAAAATGTTATAAAATTAACAAATGAAACTCTTTAATGGCACAAGATATAAGAAAGAAGTTAACGTTAACCATATACACCCAAAATAAACTGAGATGATACAAATATTATTATAATTCGATCGATACATAGACTTAGCAAGATAAAAGAATTTTTTCCGAATTTTTACATTTTAAATTTATTGCTAATAAGTTGTAAATAATGGATCCCTTATAAACTGGAGATTTTCAAAAATCTCTTAATCTATATAATCCATTTCTCCTCCTCGCTTACTTGAAGGGATGTCAGAAGTTCATCTTTGGGACATTACATCTATATATTAAAACGATTTAAACAAAGAAATGCTATGAGTTGAAGAATAGCAATTCTTCGAAGAGGCCGAAAAAGTGCGATATTATGATTGAAATATGTTGAACTAAAGTTCATCATCATGGTGCTTTATCCTCTTTCTACCTGCAAAGCTCTCTCTTTTACACGTAGATTCTCTCTCCAACCGCTAGGGGTCAGCTCAACTATGGCTTGCTCAGCGAGGAATCTCTTTATCGAGATAAAATCTCTTTCATGGCCGTAAAGTATATCTGGAAATGCAGTTGCCTTCTCTACGAGATCGTAGTTTTTTTAATGGGCAGCGTTTGCGATCTTAATGAGAAGAAAGTGCAAGTGGCGCCACATTCCATTGTTGTCAGTGTCGAAAAATAACACTAAAGGGTTTATTACAGATGGCGCTTGACTGATCTCTCTGAGATTTACGTTGATAATCGATTGCTCTCTTTCTCTCACGTTTTCTCTATTTTGAAAAAGCTTTCAGCGATTCTTATACATGCGAGTAAACGTTTCATTTTTCATAACAGGAGATTCAGAAGTTTTATTTCTTCGTAGTGTTAAAAGAACTGCATTATTTCAATATGATATTCACATGGAGGATTAATCTATATCTCTTGTGTTAACTATTACTACTAGTAATGCGAAGAAATTTTTGCATGAGGATATGCAACTCGATTTTCATACTCGGTACTTGGTCGAATTATTCTATTAATAAGGGTTATAAAAGAAAGGGTTTGATTTAAGAAAAGACTTTTTATTCTTAAACTCATCGAAGACGTATAGTTATTATTATTCAAGCAATCGTAAAGTGATGCTAAATTTCAAGTAACCAAGTATTCGAACTTTGATTCCTCGCTAAAGCAGCGTAGCGGAACCTACCTTTTAAGTAATGAACCTTACATTTTGTAGCAGTCAAATATTTATTTAATGAATTGGTGTGATTTCTAATTGGACAGAACTGAAACTGGATTTCAGACCCATTCCCTTAAAGGCCATTTCCGTGATGAAACGTATGAGATAAAATTTATAAGATAACTCTGGATGCTTGAGTATGTTCGATAATATTAAAATTTGATACGACGACTTCCTAAGCCTTCGTATACGAGTCTTCATAAATATTAAAATGGGGACGTTAATGTTTTCGCTTTCTCGATGATCGATTTTCAATAAATTTTCTATTTTTTACTGATATTTTCATGGCAGCTCAATATTTCACTTCCTCATAAAGCCGAATGGAAGTATGAAGAGTTGTTCTTATGAAACTGGATGAATAAACTTGTCAGTTTTGAGCGGCACTTGTTTAAGAATATGGTTTTTCTTTGATCGCTCCTCGTTATTTATAGACTCTCGCGAGTTCATCCAAAGTCCATTCAGAGCAAACATCAACACGACTTTGGTTTCTTTCGAACCCGTTACTTCTGCTGGTTTATTCTAGAGGCTTAAGATAGTGACCAACGATATAAATTTAGGTATTACTTTCCAAGAAAAATAGGGAGTTCTAAAATCAGGGAATAAAGAAAAGAAAATTGAAGTATTGTTAATTGAAGAGTACGTATGGACTCGGCAAGACTTACTATGGCGTACGGCAGGGGGTGTATGTAACATCGATCCATTTCGCGTATTACTCGTGGCAAAAATTTATCCTTGAATTGACAAGTTCTAGTATCTATTTTTCTTATCTTTCTCCTAGTATCATAACGATCTATTTAACATGTAGGACACATATTATCGTAAGAATATATAGCAGAGCATAGTTGGAGTTAATATGGAGTTTATTAAAAATTTAGCATTTGTTAGCCTAGAATAAGGCTTACCAATTTGTCTTTGCAATTCTTTACAAAACATATTTCCTTAAGTTGTACATACCTTTTCCAATTCTCGAATTACCTATCTCGGCCTATGCATTACATTCGCATTAAAGGTAACAACGCAAAGTAACTTCGCTTGCGGAATTTTTATACGTCATTCGATCACTTTTCATAAAAGCGCACTTTACTATTTGAAAAACTACTTTGTACTCTACTCATACCGATCGTTATAACATGGTAGTGAGATTTCTTCAAGCATGATACACGAAATCGATCAAATGAATGCTAATTAATGTACATCTGACGCCTTTAAAACTATTTATTAATCTATACGCTCTAATTGACTAATATTGGATACGACTTGACCGGAGGAGTATTGAATCGTCCTCCACTGCCTCTCGGCGTAACTCAACGGGAAGGTCTTCGGAGACAGAATAATCTTCCTTGTACGTCCCCCATTCTCCTCAATACATAATCGCCCCATTCGTATTTATCAATACCGCCCTCCACCGCGTAGGAAATTATAATTTCGTCTCAATAGACGCGCTTCAGATGGAGGAGTGGTGGCATTCGCTTGTTGGTCTGGTAGGAATGTTATGTCCATCTGAAGTTGGAGTAATGGAGAGGCTCTCCGGGGAAATGTTGCGGCTGAATGGGAAGTGCTTTCGATGCGGCTTTCCGCGGGGGTGAGGATTATGTCTTCGCATGTTTATGAGAGCCGACATATGACCTTTTATAAAAGAAAGAAGACCGCTTTCTTCCCGGGAAATTGACGCTCCGAAAAATTCTCGTTAAAACATTGCCGTATTGATTTGAGGTGGGAACGGTAAGCAAGGAGAAGGTTTCAATGGCCAGAGATATACGGTGGAAACCGGTTAACACGAAAACGGATAACGAGGAATATCGATATACACGAATTGGTTTGTTTCGTCTTCTGCACAGTTCAATCTATATTAATTATTTTAAAGCGTTACGGTCCACAACAGTTTAGAAGAAAGCATTTTATGGTCCTCGGGAAAACATACGCCCACAAATCTCTGAATAACATAAAACGGAGGCTCCCAGGTTAGCCAAGTGAGCAGCGAATCAAATTTTTACAATACTAATGAATTGAAATGGTATTTATGGTAGGATTCCAATGAATATTTACATTTTCATTTTGTATTCTAAATTGAATCCAAAATGTTTGAATAAATCTCACTATTATTTATGAAAAGCTGAGTTTACGTAATGAAAATGTTAAGTTCACTTAATAAAGGTTACTTAATTTAATAAGTTCGAGGAATTAGATGAATAGGAAATTCGGTTATCGTGAAATGTCTTGGTTGGTCACTTACATTTCATTTTAACATGTTTCCCCTATATTTAAGTGATATTCAAGCAATGAGGATGATTTGAACCAATTTCCTATAAGCTATGGAGAAAGAATGAGGCTTATTAATCGAGATGAGGAGTGATGTTACTAACATAACCGAGCCACAATGCTTCACGTCCATGCAATTGCAGTACATAATAATTGCAAGAGAATTCAATTAAATTTCATAATCACCAATGGAGAGTGTAAGTAGACTAATCCAAATAATTTAATATACTACAGTAACTGTCAGTTGCTGATTTGCTGATGCGCGAAATTTGCTGATAAAGAACTAATAAATAATCTTTGACCTGTTCCCAAGAAAACCGATGAATAATGTATGTATGTATGTATGATTTGAGAATGAAATTTCGGAATAGAAAGACAACATTAAGCTATGACGAGATTATCGAAGTTTTCTAGTTATTTAAATATCAGACTTTAATCCCACATGTGAAATTATGGTGGTCATAGTATATTAAATATTTTTACTCTCGCGGATTGAATGATATACAATAGTATCATTTTTTAAAGTTTTGGTGTGAGTAATGTTGTAATATTTAATGGTTTAATTATGTCTTTAGGTATCTAATGTGATAATTTAGCCTCCATGCATTACCCAACTTCCATATTCACTATAATAATATAAAATATTTTGTTGTTTTTTACTTTGCCAGTGAAATAGCTCTCCTTGCTTTGGACTTAGGCGTTCCATTATTCATCCTTAACATGTGATTAAATGTCAAGTTGACCCGCGATTATCTCAAAAGCTTGATATGGGGTATAAACTTCTACAACTATCTAGAAAACTGGTTCTGTAGCGATATAGCTTGTAGGGCATTCTAATAATATTACAAAAGAATAATAGAGCAGTAACGCGGAAGAAGACAACGGTAAGTCAATCAGCCGAGAAAAGGTCAAACTATTTTCAGCGCACTTACCTCAACTTAGACATAAAATTAGCACTTCACATATAATTTAGGTTGCAATATCTATATGGATCACTCTTCTGAAGGTAGTGGATCTATAAAAGTATGCTAGTTGTTTGTTCTTTGGGTTCAACATGAAGATAAGATAGGAAAAATGCATAAATGAAACAGAATTATTTAATTCGGTGTAAATAAAACATAACCGAATATCTCTTATTTTAAAATACTGAAGAAATTATCAAACTAATAGAATTATCGCAGATGTAGTTTGAAACTAATATTTTAATAAATGAATTAACGGTGTCATCTTTTGCCTGAAAAACGATTCTCAGGCATCCATCCTTGATATTCATGCAGCTTCCTTTAACTTATGCAATATATACCGAATTTATTGGTGGTGCCAATTGATTATTAAAAATAAATGAAAAAATTTTACTTAGGAATAATTTGATGAATATATACTCTTACTCGGAGATTTTGATATAATTTTTCAATTTGTCATTGAAAGCTAAGACGGAATTCGGCAGAACGTAATTGTTGACGCCTGATTAATGTCGAAAGAAGTTAAATGGAAATACTTGAAGCTGACTGATTTTGAACTCCATCGGCAAAAATTTATAACTACCTGAAAAGACTGATTTAAGATAGTTGATAGGTGGATTGCATCATTACTTAGCTCTGTATCAAACCGCAGTAGATCGAAGAATAAAGCCCATATATTAAATAGTCCACTTATTCCCATCTATATACTGAATAAATAAGAACGATGAATAGCTGACACCATGTTCTTTTCCACTCCTCATATTGCATTCGATGTTGTCTGTACTCGAAGAAGCAGCGCTTCTAGAGCGCCACGCCAGCACCATCTCTCGGCGATACGCTCAACTTCTTGCCACGCATTTTTTTTCGAAGCGGTTAATCCTAGCGAACGGTAGATACTACATATTGCTGAAGAAACTGCTCTCATTACGCTTTCTGGAGTAAATAATAATGACGCGGAATTATATAAGCCTTTATCCAAAGATTACTGCAGAAGAAACTCGCCTCCAGTACCGATTTTTTTTCCCTGAAATGCATGATTTTTTCCTTCGTTTGAATTTTCGGAAGTCGCGCGAAAAAAAAGGCTATGGACTTCATTTTATTTATGAGATATTTGAATTATTTTCATCGGAATTCTTTCCCTCTGGTTAATATGCTTTAACTTACGTGTTACTTATCATCTTTGGAATTGAATTAACGGCTATTATTTTAAAAGAACGAAAAAGGGAAGGTTTGAGATTATCTTTTGCTATGTGATACTGAGCTGCGTCAATTCGTAGATTATTTGAATCTTTATGAGCCAAAAATAGCTAAGAAATTAATTTCTGAGGATCGTGTCTTTCGGTTTTGTTACGGGATAAAAAATCTTGATCATCTTGAAAATATAAACACTTCCACAGAATAAACTATTAATCTACTGTGGAAGTCACTAATTGTTTTGTTTTCAAGAAGTTTGCTGCCAATATAATTGATATTACCAAATCAATATGACCATATTGATTTTAATTGGCTCTTAATAATAATTCAATAGTAGCTCTGAATGCCTGATTGTTAAATATAAAACGGATCCCTCTTCAATTTCATTCCTTTCACAGTAGAAGAGGTTGTCAAAAATAAATAAGGAAGAATATTTTTGTCTTTGGTATCGCATTAGTATTCTCCTTAGAAATTTATTACTTTGAGTTATTTCCTTGATTTTTCATAGCGTTAATCTCTAATACTTAGTGAATTAATTAATGGGACATTATTTAATGGAATATTGGACGCGAAAAATTAATTATTTAATAAATTATTATTTATATATAATCATACTTACTACAAGGAATACCTTTAACCTCTTTTTAAGCGGAGAGATTGTATTTGTAATGGCACAAGAAAAATGTCTCGGTTATCTATTGCAACGAGAATGAAGGTAAAGATTTTTTTATTGCATCTAAAAATGAAAGTCTAATTTCTCAAGGTGCATGTATCTTCCATAAAATGGAACATAGCTTCCTTTCGATTCGCCTCATATTTTACTTTTATGTATATTAAATGTATGCCTTTTAAATTTATGTATCTTACGCGTATACTTCAGTCTTGACTATGATTTTCTATATTAGGAATTCAGTTTTATTTGATAATTGGGTAATGCCGTCCACATATCTCCAAAAGACAAGCAATACACTGCGATATGATAAAATGCTTATGTTTCCAACCACTTTTATTTCTAAGTAAAGCCAAAATGAATGGATAATGATAGTTAATTATAAAATATGGAAGCTATACTTACCATGTTTACTCCGGGTGGTTTGACGTTAGTTTTGATCTCGAATACTGAGCAGAGCGATAGTTCCAGTAGCTCTAGTACACCTTCGCTAGGCCAGCGAAGCATTATTACGGTCACATATTCAAACGTTAATGCGATCTCAATGGCCCTGACAGGAATGAAATATGCAATATATGTAGTTTTCCTCCGGACCTATATTTTTCTCCGTTAACAGTCACGCTCCATAAAGAGTGGCCTTCCCTACAGTCCTGAATACTTGAGTAGATGGAGGGCTAAGCATACTCCATGGCAACCGGGCTAAACCGAGCCTTTTAGCGACTGTAAATCAAAAGGACAATGATGACATCTTGGAAGGAGTATCCTTTCATTCGTTTGATTTAAAGGCACCCGATAGAGGGACACGTAATCACCGGACTGTATACCTAGTTTTTCTTCCAGGATTCTTCCTCGTATCAGCATAAAAAGCAATGCTAGGAAGAAAGGCATTCGAATCGATGAGGCTTTGATGTTTCCGGTGTATTAATATTAAATTCTGAATCTTTGTAAGAATGATTCGGTTTCCTCGGGAAATGGTTTCATATACTAACTCGCTTGATTAAGTGAATCGGTGATTCCCAATATCTATGACTTCTAACCAAGACGCAGAGGAAAATGTACTACGAGTCAAAGTATTTTGTTATAGTATTTCCATTACGAACTTCACCTAACGACACTATCTCTCAAAATATAGCTATGTTAGGAAATTTGAAGAAAAGTTTATCCAGAGCCGTTGTACGATTCGCCGTGCTGTGGCGCCCCGATAGGTTTGTTGTCGTATTCATACATCTACAAACGGCATTAATTTGATGAATACCATCAGTCTTATGAGTCATGTCTTGCATTGAACCTGTCCGTAGAAAAATTAAACTGATGGCCAAGTAATATAGTAAAATCCCTTTCTGATAAACCATCAAAGAGTAAAATAATGCATTTTGATGTTTTATTAGAGAGGAATTAAATTTTAACCTAATGTAAAAAATGGTAAAGTATCTATTCTGCAAAAGAAGTGTGCAACAAAACATATATTTATTTCCAATATAGAAGAGGATATAATAAGAATAGAAAAACATATGGAGTTACAACTATTATCATAATAAGGAGTAGAGCAATAAGTATTCCTACGACATCATTCTAACTTATAATCTAGATAGTTGTCCACTAAATAGAGTTCTCCTTCAATTTAAAAACTAGATAAAATAATTTTCCATCTTTCATACCATTTATAGAGTGAGGGTCTTTATTGTGTATTTGATTGCAACATAAAATGCACCGTTCTTACATTTCTGTCCTATTTACTATGCTTTAATATCTCTCTTGTATTTGTTTTTATTGCTATACATTTTGCAATGGAACTCATATTATTTAAATTTTAAACAAAAATACATAATAATAATACAGGAAAAGAAATAAGAATTGACGGAAATCGAGGAAAATGCAAAACTGAAATGCATTGGAAAGGATTAAGTATAGCAGAAAAGTAATGTTAAGTATAGAATCAGAAAAAAAAGATATCTTGGTATAGAAAAATATTATACAGGAAGAGAAAGTAACTCCAAAGTGAGGGAGGGTTAGTAAAACCTAAAGTATTATTATAAATAAATATCAAATATTATTATTTGGAGAGTGAAGAGAGAAAAAGCAATGTTTTTCATAATGGGTGACTTCCATAGAAATGCTTACAGATAAGATGCATTGTACGGTCGCCTTAGAATTTTGAACTCTCATATGAAATTACGCCTATTTCTTCATATTGAAGTGCAAAGAAGTGTTTAAATTCTCACCATCAGACGTGGAAAAACGGTCCGCACAATTTGCTAAAAAACTGCATTTTGAGACATTTATCTTGCAAAACAAAAGGGGTGTTCTAACATTAATTATTTACAGCATTTTGGGTATAAAATATATTTATTCTTTTGATGAAATACATTTTTATACATAGTATTCTTGAAGAGTTAGTTAGGGGTCAATTCATGGATATTTCATCCAACGTTTTTTCGAAGTAACTTTTAAATTAATCCTTAGTGTTTCTCCGATATCCATCTAGTCCTCTGACTTCTTCAGTACTTCCCGATGCTCATGGATTCATCGTTTTAACATATAGCTGGAGTTCATTAATTTCTTTCCAGAAGTTTTACTTCTGCTCTTACCTCAAAATGTCCTTTCCAAGCATTGCTATCCTCATGTTTCCATTTGTAGTCATCTTTTTTTGCCTCCACATCATATCTCAGTCGACCCATAAATATGAAGGGAAGGCGGTGAAATGTTTATCACTTCCTCACAACCATCTCTCCTTTAAACTTCTTTCGTTCCACCCATCTCTTCTCACCTTTTCCTATTTATTTCCGTTTAATTTCGGTGTTTCCTGTTAGCACATCAGTATAGATGCAGAGGGACACAATCCTCTTGCCTTTAGAAGTTTACGGCTACAAACATGTAGCTGTTGTTATTTTCATCTACTAAAGAAGCTCTCAACTATTTAGACATGTTGTAACGACTTACTCTGAAATTTACCATAAACTATTTCGTTGACTAAAAGCTATGGCTATTTAGAAGAAGTAGATTTGTTTTGCAGATTTCTCCCCATCTATTAGTTTAGTTTACATCCAGATTGTGGGTCTTTGTGTTTCGGATATTTGAGAAAAGATATTGGATGTAAAACGGTTTTTGTGAAGCTAATTTGAAAAAAATAAATATCCAAAATTTGAAAAACCTTCCTATAGATTATTACAAAAAATAATTTAAGATTTTTTTGTGATAGATTTTTTTATGACAGTCATCAAGAATCTTCATTAGAATCTTATGTGAAGAAAAATTGCCCTTTACTCGGCATTTGGAAAAGTTATTTGTCCGTTAAAAACTTCTGCAAGTAAACTGTGCTTTACAAAATAAAAGAAAGATTCTTTGCACCAAAACGGTTTAAACGTTTTTTTTCGTGGAATCTGCGTTCCTACGATGTTGTTGTTGTTGATGTATTTTAGCTGATTTCTTATTTAAGCTAAAATCTGAACACTTCAAAATGAGCATTTTCCATTTTTTAGTGTTTATAAATTGATATTCATTGGATGAAGAGGGGTTCTACAACTGCATTTGATCAGCAATTATTTTAGTTTACAGAACATCACCATCTACTTAATAAATGCCTTCCTCGCATAGCTTTTCATTCTGACTCATTTGATAAGCAGATGTGTCAGAATAAACAATAACAATAGTCTAAACGAATTAAAAGAAAATTTGAAAAGTTTCCTAATAGTAAACAACCTTTTACGTGCTCATTAATAAAATTAATTAATTTCAGAGTAAAAACGTCCAAGATATTCGGAATTACGTAATTATCTGAAAGTGTGTAATATTATCGCCTGTCAAGACAACGGTATTAATGGGTACACTTACTCTTACATTACATTGTGTTCATATTTGACAGCTTTTATCTGCTATGTGTTTGCTCATATGGGTATCCCCCAGATCATAATAAACGATTACTTTTCTTATTAAAACAATCATAACATATATATGTTAGCAGCAACTGGCTTCAAGTAAGGAATCTACATACATTTTGTTGCTAACAATAATGGGATATTCAAAAACTCATTGGTGTTGCTGAGATACAAACAAGAACTTGTTGCGGCGTTGCAAAGAAAACAATTATTCTTGTGGAGCTACCTTTCATCTGACAATCTCCCGCCTATTCTTGGTCCCCGAATAAGTCTCTTGATAAGGCTTGGATTGATGCTACGGCATTTACTTTTCCCGAATTCCACCTGTCTTGCCTTCCGACATTCTTTTTTCCACGTCTCCGATGAACATTTCGTCCGCTCACCCTTACGTATGCCTATGCAATGCGTTTTTCTCTCGGATTAATCATATATTTTGCTTTAAGAAATGCTCACCTGTGTTTCCTCGAATTTGTTTCCGAGAATAAATTGGGAGTAAATTGCGTCCGAATAACTCGCGCAAATATATTCGCCAAGTCTGCAAGAGAATTTACCGAGGCTCTCTATATATTTTATATATATATATATATATATATACTCTATAAAACTACTCTTTTTTGCGGTTAGATTCCCGTTTCATAGAAACAGTTTGTGGTGATGAATACTTCGCTGTTGAAATGTGGAGGCCAGTTTAAATTTAATAAAAATACAACGATCATTTGTTATCTCGAAGTTAATGTGTTTCTGCCTTTATTAGTAGCATGTATTCTGAGTTTATAACAAGGCGAGGAAAGTTAATGGTAAAGATGAATTATCACACCAATTGTATGTAATTAATATTTCCCTCGAGTATTATTATTATTGATGCATTAATTGCAATTGGACTGTCAGTCCAGTAGCAGCATTCTACAGCAGTGTTATAAAATTATAGTATGGCACTATACCACAGTATAAAATCGATATGATACAATGTACAATTGATGCGTTCAAGTGTAACTTTAGGAATTTAACGCGAATGACGACGGATTTATTACCTTACAGTTACAATTATTACTTTACAGGTAATAAATCTATCATGGAATTGCACTAAGATTTCATTTCTTTTCCATCGTATGCTAGATCATACATAGAACAACATTATTCACAATTACAGAAGACATATCATCTACCTACAGCAATAAATGATTATAAAACACATACCTCCACTCTATAATATAACAACTTATACTTCAATATCACAGCAAGGCTGACACTTTATTACAGGTATACAGTCTTTCAATCCTAATACCCTTATAAATCATACATATTCACAGAAAGCTAATTTATGAATACTTAAATACAACAATATGAGTAGTTTTTCAGTATTCAATTTTCTTCTTATTAAACCATTTTTATTAGTTCAATAAGTTTTTTCAGGATTCCTGATAAACCTTCACGACTACTAGATTTTTTCATGCGGTTGTAAAATTAGGATACAATGCTCTAGATTATCTTTATCGAATTATATTACATATGAGTTATTTCGTCTGTCAGATTTAGATTTTGTTCCGTAAGAATTTTTGAATCAACCAAATCGAAGGAAAGATTTCCTTGTTCAGGAAAACGAAAGCTCATTACAATTTACATTAACCTTAAATAAGCACTTCAGAACTATTTAGATGCTTTTTAATGTACGCAAATATGCTGCTCAATCGTAGTTTTCATCCACCTTCAATAGCTTCATATTTGTTCTAATGCTGCCTTCCGATGAAAATCGAACTTCCCCACCCCTCTTATAGAGCGCGCAATCCAGCGCCTAGAAAATAGAAAATGAATAAAAACATGCATGAAACTGAAACCTCTCCCCATCCATGGTTGGAAAACTCAGATCTTAAAATAAATCCACGCAAAGCAGTCACAATTGCAGCGCGATGGCTCGTGTTGCTCACGCGGATAATCCGATAAGCAGCTCAGACAGAAAGAAAAGCGCAACTTAACTTATTCCTCCGAGAAAAAAACGACACTCAAAACATGATGAAATGATTGCTCCCGCTGCACCAATATTTTCCCTCGCCTTCCCTAAATATGTCTTATTCTCGGTATCCCGCTTTATATAATCAACTAACCTCTTCTCTCATTTCCCTCCACATCTTTCATGGCCGTTCTCCCGCCCTCCTTTACATATTCATAAGACGGCCGTCCTCTGGCACAGCTGCAAAGTCGCCATCTTTTTGTCCCCTTGTTTCCCACACCCACGCTGCTCCCACTTAATCTACCTGCCTCTCCCAAAGCCGATGGGTGGTGCGGTAGCTCTACTTAACGCTGGGAATTCAAATTCAACTATTATACTACAAATAACTTATTATTACTACTTGTAGCTGCAGTTGCAGTCGGCCCCTAAACATTATCAAGTGACACTTAATACAATCCACAATACCTCAAAAGTATTGTCATCCCAAAACGACACCACTGTTATTACAAATAGTATTAGAACAAACAAAACCACAAAAAGACTTAATTTGTAGAACATCACTTTGGCATCCCATGGCATTTGGCAAGTTTACATTTATCCTTTTGATGTCTTATCACAAAATCATGATCAAAACATAACTACACTAGCATCCGTTAACAAATAAACACGACACAACAATATTTATGGAAACACAGATGAATGTCGCGGAAATATGAGTACATAGTGGCATTACAAATCAAATTTTTGTCTTATTTATCGTTCTTTTAACAGATCGGATAGAAATCGTAGCTTAGGAATGGAAACGTAAGATATCTTTACAACTCTCAATGTTTTATTTTGTGAGGAATTGCTGTGTGGATATAATGTTGATTTTTAGGAAGCGACGCTGTGGATTTACATTTAGTATTAGAAAATCTTCATCTTCGAATCTTCATAGCGAGATACTGAAATCAATAGATTTCTGGCATTTATTCTGAATAATATCGAATTAAATTAGAAATATTTATAATCGTCAATTAATAAGGTTGTTCTTTCAGATGTTCACATAGATCCGAGCAATTATAGCTGTAAGAATTCGGAAATTCGTCTTCGGAACATGCAGCCATATGCTTACCGAATTTCAATGGTAAACGAGTGTGAAAGTATTGAATAAATAATGTGATAGTTAACTATAGAAGATCGAAGAATTCCTCTCATAGTTTTATTGTCATGAATTCATATGGATGATGGTAACTTAATTACTTTTTGATATCCTAGTGCACAAGGGGACTACTTTAGTTTACTTTAGAATTAAAATAAGCCCTTTAAAATGAAATAGGATGCATTACAAATAATCGATAAAATTAAGCTTGAATAAAGTTAAATGTGAACTAAGAAGTGAAGTTAAATAGAATTAACAAACTGAAATAGTTCACATACAAATATGTATCACACATATTATTCACATGTCTATGTACACACATAGATATTCTGTGTTATTCCTTTAGAGATAAAATAAATACTTCTAAATGCTGTATGACCTTTTATTGTATCAGGAGCAATTTCCACCACGCGGACTAACTGATTTAAGCTGTGAAAATAACTTTAGGAGGTGCCATTTTCATCTTCAAATGATGATTCAGGAAAGCGATTTTATTCGAGTAAGAATTCATGATTTTAATAAGTCTCGAATGGATATGCTTTTTCCAGTAGCCAGCTGTCATGACGTATAATTGCGGCAAAGAAGAAATGAATGAGGCGACGTGATAAAGGCTCAGATCCATGTTTTCTACATTTTCCGACATTCTTTTAGTCCTCCCCTTATCATAGAACCCAATTATTAAACCCCCCTTAACACGGCTCCTACGCTACGCTATGCGGAATAACTCATAATTTATGGCCCCTCATTTCCATACCTTCCTTTCAGTTTTTGATCGATATTTGACTGACAGAGGAGAGCTAGTTCGAAAAGGGGGACTTTTCGTTGAGTCCTTTTCCCTAAAAGTAGGCGGCGGATCCGCGCCATATATCTTTCTTTCTTTCCTATACGTCCCGCCCTACCCGCCCGCCACCCCATCTCCCGGCCAAACTTCCAACCACTCCCGAATATGTATACTTTTTCTCCAACTTCTTCTGTCTTTTCTTCGGTGTCTTGATGGCCCACCCCCAGGCCAAGGGGTCGCTTTATACATCGAAGGGGAATTATTCGTAGCCTGGTTATGCGAAGGGAAGAGGAATATTTTATCCAATTTTTTATCCTTCCCATCATCCTTTGACGTGATTCCAGCAGTAACTGTGGGCCGGCGGGAACTTTTTTCCCTTCGTTTTGTTATCCTCCATTTGTTTTCCGATTCCCCCGTTTTTCCGGCGACGATTTTTTGACGGATTTCAACGAAACAAAAGATTGATTCGGACGTGATCATATGAGGGGGCGGTGCGTGCGTCGAGTAAATGCGACTCAGTGCTAACGCGGTCTTTCAGATGTCCGCTAAGCCATAAAAATATCACTCACACAAGGCTGTACGCATGACATGGAGACTCTTTCTTTCCTTTTTCTACAGCGGCCGAAAAATGTGAGATCATTATCTTTCGCCTCGTGAAATAAAGAATACGGGGCTTTATTTTTTAACGAGCTGTCATCTTTCCTCTGCCTTCATCTGATTAAGCCGCGCCGTGGAGCGTAATTGGTAATTTCTTGGGTCGGAGATCCGCGGGGTTTTCATTTGTGCGTAAGAACGGTTCCAATGGCTCCAAAGAGTGGAATGGCGAGTTAAAAGGAGAGCAGTTAATTAATTGTATGAAGGAAGAATATGCGGTCATCGTGAGAGATTTTGCCATTGAATGTGCTAGCGAATGTTATCCCGGCATCCGAAGTCTTCTTTAGCTGAATCTCATTCTAGGCAGAAAAATTAAAATTCGCGCAGAAGTTCCTTCTTTATGCCACACTTTATAGCAATCCAACAACGGTGGGAAGTGACGATTTTCCATTTTATATAGTAATCGAGTAAAAATTGTATCCAATTCCTTAAAGACGTTTGGGAATAATGTTGAAATGCATTTATTTCCTAAAGTTAGGTAGAATTTGTGACTTTCACGATCTATGGAAGCGATGTCACTTGAATTTTATTGACTTTTTAATTGCTTTAATATCAATACATTGAAATCTGTCAAATGAAGTCAATGTTCTCCTTTTAAAGAATATCTTGCCCCTCTGAAAATTCTTTAATAAATCTGTGAATAAGTATCAGAATATTTACTCGCTTTTTTAGGATTTTTTCACATATTCGTATGTATTCACTATGTTTGATGTCTTGTGAAATATCTCATATTATAAGATTCTTCCATCAACCGCAGAATCCTCTTCTTTCTAAGTTCTATTACGTACAGAAATGCGTGAACTACTGCAGTACACCCTAACCGGAGTACCGGAAGCCCTTGGTGTGCTGCATAACAACTGGATATAATATATTCTGCAAACTTTGCAGTACGTATCCGCTTTACTTTGAGAGATATTTTTCGGCTAAAGAGAGTTCTTGCTGTAAATGTTTAAAATTTATTCTTCGCTTTATATTTGATTTTTAGGAATCTAGAAACTCGATTTCAGAGTAGATCTTCATCATAAAGAAAGATGAAATGAACTACCTTTAGCATAAAATATTATTCACTTCAAGTGTTCATTTCATCCCTCTCTTTAATTGGTGTTTTCTTCCTTTTCTGTTTGAATGTGGAATGAAACTAATAAAATTGAGGTTCACTATGCAGTAAATCTTGAGTCTATAGGCACGTCGTATACGTGCTGTAAGTCGTATACGTGCTGAAAAGGAAGTAATCCTTAACGAATACGTCTCCAATACGAATCCAAGTTCATCAACCGAGTCCACGCAGCAGCGAAAAATCATGTTAGCCAAAATTTCGTGGATGAGGTTAATGTGTGGATCAAGAAGGTCATAAATGTAACATAATTCGCAGCATGAGGCGAGGTGTTGTGAAAATCCATCATGTAGAATGAGCTTTTACATTTACAGCTTGTATTTGTTAATGCAGTAAAACGTATTTCTTCATTCTAAAATATATAATTTGATGGGTAATCAAGTTATATTGCTCCTCATTTCTTAGCATCATTCTTGACTTGAGTTTACTCTTCAGACTTGACCATTTGCATGCGGCTAATTTGAAAACACTATAAATTGCAGGAAAACTCCCACTGAGCAGGAGATTGTAAAAAATCATACTCAAACCAAACTATAGTAATGCGAAAAGATTTTTAAAAATTCGCGCGGATTCATTATTGATTGCCATAGTAATCAATAAAGAAGAATACAAGAAAGGACTCTGATACAATGCAACTATTTAATAGCTAACACGTAAAGATGAGATCGTAGGATCCAAAAATTTAAAATTTAAAATATGGAAATATATCATTCGAGACTTATATTTCAGGTGATGTTAAAAAACTCAAAATGAATAGTAAGTTATTTGAGTAATGAGGGAAACAGTTTAGGGCCATGTCGAGCTGCAGAATTAAATTAATTACTAAATATAACAGTACTTTTAAGCATCGGTGGATATGAATGATTGGAAGAAAAAGTATTTTAATTAGTTTTTAATATCGTAGATATGATCATACAAACATTTTAAAGGAGCTGTCAAGATTTTTAGGAGTGAAACAATTAATACATACCTTATTTGACTAACGAGCTCCATACTGAGCTATGCTCAGAAACAAAGAAGGCCAAAATCCAACTTTAATCCTTAATTTAATATAAATATTGTAATATGTAAGGTAATACGATGAGTGACTTTACCGACGGCTATCCTTTCCATTAAAGATTTTTTCAATGTTTTTCTGACTCGATTAGCGAATGTTTATGCAATTAATAGCTGAACTCACAGCATCAGATAGTATTTACCTTTGTTTAATTTTCACTCTACTTTTCAGGTGAAGGAAAGCTAAATTAACGGCTATATATAGCGTAAAGCCTTATCAAATGGTAGTAGAGTTAATGAATGAGTAACTTACTCTATGGTATCATATTTAACGTTATATGAATAGTTTTAGTACTCTCGTTTTCGTTGATTTCCGGAGTCGCTTAAGGAATTAGGACAAGCAGCCCCTGAAATGTGTAAGCCTGGAAGGAAGCCGTACTATCCCATTTCCTTCTTTCGGTCGTACGAGTAACCGTTGGGAATTTAAGTAATTAGGTAACTACAGTGCAGGTTATTCGGGCACCAGAATTACCTTAAGTTGCAGACTGTTAACATAGGTCACAGTCCCTCTATTACGCTCTCTTTAAGCCGATTATTGGAGCCTTAAATTATATCCCTTTATGGGTTCAGGTGCACAGCTGTTCGAATGTTACCATTTGTGGCCGTAATTACTCATTGAATTGGACGACTTAAATCGTGATATCCAGTAATATTCCTGATATTTCTAATTACAAAAATTTCTCGCCAGACCTCGACTTTGTTGAATTTTGCCATTATTCGAAAAAAGAAAATACTATTTTACTGGTTACCAATATCATCTATAAACAGAAATTTTAAATATGATTAATTAAAGGAAACTTAGGAGGTATTTAGAATATTTCAATGCCAGAAAGCTGATTTGTGAATGATTTTTCAAATATTTATCATCAAAGAAATTATTTTCAATTTGAAACGATGATCTATAAATGTTAACTTTCCTCAGAATGAGTTTGGACGTCTGCTAGTGTATTATGAACGTTATGTTTATCAAAATAAGCAAAATTTAATTAGGTATTTTTCTTCTGGATAGCAATTTGGGCAGTGCGTTCGACTTTGATGAAAGCAGTCCCGGATTCGATTTCCAATGGGAACCTACGTGCAAAATGACCTCCGCATTTGAAGCACTTTTAACAATACTAGCACAACTACAATAAGTTGGTTATCATGTAGAAAAAATTATTCAAAATATATCGTTCTCCCGGATAATGTGTTTGAACCCATTTCCTACACCAAGAGCTTGAGAAAGGGAATGGGAAAATTTTCCATTGTTTTATTTATTAAGCCAAAATTCTGCCAGCGTAAAACGTTCATGTGTAAAAACCCACAAACTTTTCAAACCATTCGATTAGAATTGACCAAGATGAATGCCATCGTTCAGCATAACTTAGTATTTTATAATGTTACACTCACAAAATATTGAAGTAACAGTGGAAGTTTTAAAAGAGCTTCAACAGCTGATGTAATCGGGAATCGAAGTCAGCATCGTTTTCACCAAAGCTACACACTTGACAATCCGGAAAGGCGATGAAAATTTGAATCAAAAAGAAATGAAAGGTAAACTTTCCTTTAACTTGTACCAAAAGATAATCGATAAATACGCAATGTATCAAGATTCGGTTGCAGGAATCAATAGTACCATTCCAGTTTGCCTGTTTCTTCTCCCATTCATTTTACCTATGTAATCGGAAGAACCCTTCTATGCAATTCCGTTAATCGAATTAGGAAGTCAGTAGAAAAAATTACTGGGCTTTCGTTAAAATTCTTTCATTTTTCCGACGCCCTTTAATCCACGCCTCGATCGACTCTTTGATTACACCCTTCATCCCTTAATTCTAAACGGTTCGCCTCCTTAAAAAGGGTCGTAATTGTTTTTCAAAACCCCATTCTTTCATCCCCTTATACCCAAATGAGGGCCATCCGTCGTTACGCTTCCTCTCACTCTAAGTAGTCCTTTCCTCGGATTCTTTTCCCAGCCAATTCCCCAGCACTTGTTTTCAAAACATTAATTTCTCGCCGTTTCGTTAATCAAGTATCCCCTTTCACAGATATAGGGGAGCCATTCTTTTAATGGAGGGTTCTTTTAATTACGGATCTGAGTGAATTGATGTTTTGGAAGAAATTGAGATTATTTCCTGGCTGATGTTAAATCGAATGTTTCCTGAGCACTATTGTCCGATTTGTTTTCCACTGAAAATTGGGAGTTGGAAGTTTTTTTTTTAATCGTCGGATCGTATTAGATAGCTTCTCGAGATCCGTTTACATCGAAGAATGGACCTAATTTATTTTTATCTTGTTTTATTTTGTAGCATTTTATTTGTCTGTTTATTTCTTTCTTTTTGTATTTATTTGTCAACTTTTATCAATTAACTTATTTCTTCATTTTAACTATGTGTTTTTATCTATTTATTAATTTTGTATCTATTTTGGTGGAGGTCTATACGCCTACTAATGATTCTGTATCTTTCTTAGTCCATTGAAAGACCTCAAAGCATCTATATCAAAGGGAAAAGGTCCACTATGGAATCCTGTTAAGCTATCCCTTATCGTCTCTGAAACCACGGTCGCCACATTGATATCCTATCAGTCTATATACCAAACTCATTTTTAAAAATAATTTTAAATTACCAAATTTTCTAGCTCAAAATTTGACAAATTTCAACATTTCATATTCATATTTATTTCATAAAATTCATATTTATCTTCATAAAGTAATAATTTGTACAAATACTAATAATTCTTTGAAGAATAACCGTTTTTAATAGATTTCGTGTCAATGCTCTATTAACATCGATTCACAAATACAAACATAGTCAAATGAATCCTTTAAGTCGGAGTATGGTATCTAATGCAATTGAGAGGTTTACCTTCTTTATTGGAATAATCAGATTCAATGGGTAATTATAAATAATAATGCTTTATTTAATACTTGCATGAGGATAGAGCGGTGAATTTAAAAAATATATTAGATTTCATCACACAAAAGTAATTTTCTGGTTAAAGTGATCGTGAGATGGAGATAGACTAAGAAATATTTACGTAAAGTTCGATGAGAGCGAAGGAAAGGTCCGTGAGAGAAGTTAATATGCTCTAGTTAGGCCTCACTTTGAGGTTGTGTGCAATGTATGGCACTCTGCCGAAAAGCGATGTATTCGCAAATCAGAAATTGTAAAAAGAAAGGCAATATAAAGAAGAACGACTTGTAAAGAATTGCTATGATAAATCGGTGAGCGTTACTTATAGTAGATACTTCAGGAGGCAATCTCTAGAAGAAAGAAGGGCCCACTTAAGGCTTAATTTTCTTAATAAATTCAGAGAGCGTTCGTACAAGATGTAGCCTATATTATCCGCCCTCCTTGTTACATAGACCGTTACGATACAGCGAGGAAGATCAGAGAAATAGATGTTAGAACAAGTCGATTCAAGAATTTATTTATCTTTTTTATAATCGAAATCATCGATTAGAGAATTAGTCATCTTACCATACACCGGAAGGCTGCTTTCAGAGTATATACTTAGATGTATATGTAAGGTTAGTTTAAGAAAAAGTTAAAGATTTTTTGTACATACTATAACTTACAATGGGATTAGTGGACTGGAGAATTTAACTAATTCTGGCTAGTCCTGTCCAAAGTTCTACTTTTCACTGTCAGGAAACAAAGACTTGGTAATGAGAAATGTATTCTTGATAATTAGGTCATAGTAGAGCTGCTTATCACTTCAGGTTATATACTGGGAACAGACTTCTGAAACATTGATTCTTGAATAAACCCTCTAGTTCAGATTGCGCAAGGAAAGAATGCGTAGTGACTAAAATTAATAAAATCGCAACTAATTATTTTCTGTTGTTTAGAAGTGAGCTCCTCGTTTGAAATTATCTGCTGTGGTTAATTGTGACACCATTTTACATCTATTTAAATTTTTAATGACTTTTTATAACTTAAGTGATGCAGTAATAATTTAATACTATAGCAATAATTTTACGTAATGATCATTACATGTAGTACATGCATTTGAAAATTATTCTTACACCTTAGCATCAGTAAAAATATACAAAAATATTAAAAATGACTTACTTAAAAGTCGCACGTAACTTTTTCTCTTTTTAACGTAAATTATGACTTCATGCAACTGCAAATTTTAAAATGTGATATTTATTTATTGTGATAGTATGGAATGATGACAGTTATTGTAACTAAGCATCTCTCCGTATAACATCCAATGGTGAGTAAATGTAATAGCCACGGAGATTTTAAAATAGCACAGTGAAAATACGGTCAGTTATCATCTGACTTTCTGGCGGCAGTTATTTATGAAGCGCCGCTGTCATTTATTTACTGTCACGTATTCCGTCACAACGATCGACGAAACCTTTAATATCGCTAAATGTTAATAAGGCGCTGCAAACGTATATAGAATAAAGATGCAGCATGATTGACGTCCAAAAACAAAATATGAAAGACTATTCCATTATTTATGGGCGGTATGGTGATGAGGGAGCTAAAATCGGAGTCTCTCAGCCTCACTCTCTCTGCGCTTATAATTGATCACGTTTCTTCAGTTTTTTGAAGGACTGCTTTTGGGGCTCCTATGTCTTCAATTTCCGTTATTCCCTTACGTCTTCTTCTGGTTACGCGCGAGATGTTTTACTTATTTAACAAAATTTACTAACATGAGTAACGAATAATGAAATGATTTATCATTAATGTCAGTAAAATAATTTAGTGAAGTTTTTCGGGTGTTAATTATTCGCGAAAAACTATTGATGTTTGCACCCGATGAATATTTATAAAATCCATATTTTCCACATTCGTCTACTTATAGATTATTCTCTACTGAAGTTTAAGTTCAAAATGTCTATTATTACATATTTAGAGGATTTTATTTATAAAATACATATTAAATATCCACAGGAGAAAGAAAGGACATAAATTTCATTATGATTTATTCTCTTGCTCACGTTTTCACACTTTCAGATACTCTTATCATAGTAGGTATATTATGAATATATTTACATTTTCATTTAAATTGACCACACGAATGGCACAAAATTTATCATAAATAATGTCAATTAATCATTATTTAGTAAAAACTAGCGGAATTGCCCGCTGATTCTCAACGGGGAAAATAGATGAAGGATTTAATTAGTAATGCTATTTGTGTAGAAGTGAAATTATCCTCTCCAAAGATTTCAGATGAAAAATGTAGGGGGTCAAGACCCTCCGACCCTTCCTCTATTTGCATATAGGTATGCATTTAAGCTTTCATTCTATGAAAATGAATCAGGTACAATATTTATAATGTTTGGATAGTTAATACATATAGTATAATTTCAAGCTGAGAGTATAATTTCTGCAGCTGAGAGTATAATTTCACTTCTTCACAAATAGCATTACTAATTTAATCCTACATCTATTTTCCCAGTTGAAAATCAATTGGCAATTCAGCTAGTAATATATTATTCATGAATATTTTGTCGTGTAGCCAATACGCGCCTCCCACCTGAAAAGGTCAGCTCCATCCTCCCTGCACACTCTCTGGTACTTCAAATTTCCCGCAATATTCAAAGTATTTGGCGGACGATTTGAACTATAACCAGTATTCTCAAGGGTGCGCAAAATGTCGCTACATCTGCCGCATCATCGGCCGCTGGATTTTAACATAATTTTCTGAAGGATCTTTGGGAAAAATTATCCAACTTGCAAAACGATTAGGCTGCAGTCGTCGATTTGCAACATTTCTTAGCGCGGAAGCATTGTTGCGTCCTGAAACAACGGCCATAGCTGAATCACATACCGACCTCCCCTACAAGTTTTACTTATGCCACACTGGCGTTGCCGCGTTCGGGTGAAGGAAGGATCCGGCACATGCGGGAAAGAAAAGAAAAGTAAAATAAAAGAAGAGAAAAGGAAGTTTAATTCTTTTTGGTATGTTTTGCAGGTCGTGCTGCCCGACCGACGACAAAATTTTGAAATTCAAAAACCAAGATAAAAGAGGGGACAGACAGACGGACACACCGCTAATTATATATAAGATTACACTTAAGTAGTAACAAATCGCTCGATTTTCCGACACTGGAAAATATTTCCTTAAGAACCTCATAGGTTTTTTATATCCACATTCATCATTTCTCTATCTCTTAAAATGAATAGCATTATAAAATAAGAAGATCGAAGAGGAGACTTTTAGTCTTAATCTCACCTCAGTAAAGACGTTTTATTGTTGAATTTTCAACTACGCCGGTGAATAATATCTACGTAAATGATCTGGATAATAAAATATTCGTATTTGTGCGCATAAGGAGTACTTAGCCAGCGCAACCACTTTCTCGGTCACTAATAAACCAATTGAAAGCCATCGCCGCGATTATCGACGCTTCCATTGGGCAATTGCTTCCCTTTCTGCAGCTCATCCCATTGTCTAGCAGTGATTGCCACCGCGCACCGCTCTTCCATTGTCCATCAAAAGGGCTTCCCCTCTTTCCATCGACTTCGTTTAGGACTTTTCGTCATCACATCTGCTCCGATTAGCGTCCACACCAGTTCCACGGCTCCAATTTGGGCGTCTATTTTTTGTGCCACTTCGAAGGCTGCTCCTGTAATGACAGAAAGGGAGAAAGAAATTTGGCGTCATCGGGGAGTACTTATTGAAATCAAACTACGCAGAAATAAACATGAATCAGTCACGACAGTGTACAAATGTTGCGGTCATAATTAGATTGGATGCCTTAGCTTCTCCTGCTGTATCTCGATCAATGCGACGTTTTTTTCATTTTCTGGTACGGGAAATCTTATGTTTTGCTCTATTCTTCATGGCAGTGATAGTGTGAGAACTCTTTTTCGAAATTAAAATAACTGATTGAGGTATGAGTTACCCTGAATTGCGGCATTTATTTTGATTTCCCCTTGCTGAATAGTATGAAAATTATAATTCATAGAATCATTTTGCTGTACTTATTTTACCTTTTCCATTGATAGGCCTTTGGTTTCGTCAAAAGAAGGCAAACTACCTCACTCCTCATCTTGCCTCATAAGGTGGTTCTTAATGTAGGGATTGAGAATCCAAAAATATTCGGGACATTGAATAAGCTTTCTGTAATATCCTGCTTTACACATTTAGATGGTAGTCATTGAAAATACTTGAGGGACCGAGAGATATCTTCCACAACTTACAGGGATACAACTAAAACCAGAACTCTCTAATTACATAAAAAGCTTGACAAATTTTACCACCTGCATTCCGAATTCATCCGAATGTCAAGGAGAGACGTGTGTATACATTCAGATATTTTTCTTCCTTTTTCGAATCATTGGCTTGATTACTCTAAACAAAAACTGTTTATGAAATTGAAGATTCATTTCGTTAAACTTGATCATATTGACTGTATGTTTCATAAGTGAGAACGAACCAACTTCGAATTTCCACAAGATGGAAAATCTTGTATATAAATATGAATACGATATCTTGTAGAAAATACGAAATTCATTCTTCTCTTTTATTGAATGGCGCTTCACGAAGTAAGGTTATCTCGCACTGATTACAACTTTATGCTTCTTTTTCTTACTAGTATTTTTCATATAGTATTGTATAGTATTTTGTATTATATTAGCTATGATGCATGTATGTAACACCGCAGTCGGATATAATACCAAATTGCAGAGCATAGTTTACTTTATAATAACCATTCGAATTGCGCTTCTTTTTAGCACGACGTGAGACTTCATCTCTCGAGATGCGCCGCAACGACTCAATCTGTCAAAATAAAACCGCTCCTCCCGATTTCGAGTGCCACTTCTCTAACAGATGAGTCATTTCCAAACGAGAAATGCTAAATGGTCCATCTGCCGTCCTCACCTTCCCCCTCTCCGCCTAATTAGCTCGGCAATTTTCCCGCAAAACCCCTTCAACGCCTGCATTGATGAGCGTCTGACGATGCTTAAGACTGTAATGCGACTACGTCGAAGAATGGGGGATAAATTAGTTAAGATTCGACATTTTATAAAATGTTTCGCTAATACGACTTTCTGTGACCGAATTGAGCTTTTAGAATATCGTGTACATTAAAAGTGTAATGAATCGGAGGCATTTATGATACTGTAACAATATGAAATGTAAGTAAAATGTACCTAGGAGTATAACAAAGTGTAATTAAATTTAGGTACAGCTATATAAATATTAAAATACATAGCATTTTGATGGAGTTGTAAAGAATGCGTGTAGGAAATGAAAGGAAAGGATCGATTTTGTTTGAATAAAAAACGGTGATTTGATGAAATACCGAAAAAATAAAGAATGATCTATATCGATGTTGTAGTCTGCAGAGAATATGGTGTTATTCTAGCACCGTTTTATACGTAAATTACATTTAGAAACGATAAATTATTTCAGAATGTATTTGTTGAGGCGTAAATCTTGTGTTGGATTAAATAACTACGCTCATTCTAATTTACTATTTCATCGACTGTATCGGCTGATTATTATGTTTAACTCTTAGCAATAAAATTTTACATTCTGAGTGATTTTAATCCCTAACCGCCCCACTGTATACATTTTGGTGATAATTCAATAGTTGATAATAAAGCGTATCATCTCCAGAATTATTTTGATATATCTTCGTCTTTATTCGATAATATTTGAATAGACTATTACATTGTGAAAGACTTAATCATTATCGTCCTCTTAATTGCCGAGATATATACGATTCTGGAATTACTTTTGGTAAGAGTTTATTAAAAGGAAGAAATAGACTCTAGCGTACTAGTTGACTTCCATGTAATACCGAGGGTTTAGGTCTGTACTACTGGGTGTTGTAAAAAATTGTAAGGTCATATGCTCAAGGTTAGTGAATGGCTAAGATCCTTCGATTTATTTAAAATTCTTTCCTTTACGATGTTGTAAATTATTCTAACACGATGCATAGTTTTGCTAATCTGGTAAATATTTTTCGTTTTTAATTAAATCATTTGAATCAATTATCACAAATTTCTATTCATTTCAGTCCAATGTTTCCACGATGAAGAAAGTTAAACTCTCCTCATAATACGTGCAGTGAAGGTACGTTAATTAATTCCTTGTGTTCTAACTCCTTAGATTTTTCTTTTCACATTTTAAGTTTGGAATATATGAATTTGATTTTGTAAGTAGTTTTAAAACTAATTCCAAACTTAATTAATTTTAAAATTATGCTCTAGATAGTCATACTAAGGTGGTATATTTCTATGTGCCACGGAAACTTTGACAGTAGTATCGACACGAAACTTGTTTTTGCAAAGTTTCTGTAAATATTTCTGAATGTTATGTTGGAGCAACTGAGAAAAAGTTCACAAAAACTTGATATTTACAAATTTCAACATTTTTATACCACCACGAAAAATATTCTGCTTGGGAACTCTAATCTGAAATTTTCGATAAGAAACCACTGTTAAAATCCCATATTACTGTCGCGGTTTAAATAATACTATATTTTCGAATTTAGTAATACAATCATCATGGAATAAAAATAAATTACGCAAACGATTATTATGAAGAAGTAGATGAATTTTGAGTGTGCATATCTAGAGTGTTATGGGATAAATCGGCAGACATTATTTTTAAGAGTAAAATGCAAAGTTCGTAGGTCATAAAATTTTCCTATGTTGTTCCTAACCATATATTGGCTATATATATATATATATCTGATTTCCGGAATAACCACCATTTATAATGTTCGAAGGAGTGGTTAAGTTCAGTTTGAAGGTATAGGAATACGTCTCGATCTACTGATTCTACGGTTTCAAAGCTCCCCTTTTGGCTCTATCTTGCCTTTCTGTAGTCCGCCAAAGGGAATACTGCTGATGAATATAATGACTTATTAGGCGGATTATTCGCACCCTTTGCGCCAATCTCTCTCTCTTGCTAATTCCGCCTCTCTTTCATCTTCAGAGGTGTAATTCCCCCCTTTGCGTCAGTTGGAGGAACTTTTCCTGTTTAATGTCTAATTTCTATTTAAAAGTATATCATGCTGTTACCATTCTTCCTTGATTTGATGATCATTTTTCTGATTTATTTCCTCAGTTTTACTAAAGGTTCTTAAATCTTTTTAAAGTAATAACTAAAAGATAAGATTAGAAGTTAGCTTTGAAACTCCAAGGAAGTCTCTCCGTTGAAAGTTTCATCGTGATAAGATCGATCTTTCAAATGGTAGTACATAACATTCTCTATAACGTTCAGTAAGTTACTAAACCTCAAAATATGCAACGAAATGAAAAATTGTTGAATATTCCGTAAGAAGGCTCATTTCAATTCAGACGTTCTTTACTGAAAGGTGAGTTCGTAAATGCATTATTAGGTTCACGAAATGTATTTCAATTGAAAGTAATTATATTCAAAGTATGCCGATAAGCCAAATTGTTGGTTATTAAGTGATGGTGCGATGGTGAAATGAATAAATCCCAGGATATATGATGTTGACGTATATTTAAACCAATAATTACAGCACGCTTATTCTAAATACGTATATCTCGCTTTATATTACGATCTTAAAATTAAGAGCTCTGCCCATGGAAGGCTGCAGTCAGCAATGAGACTCAGAGCTTTAAGTTAGATCCAAATAAAGATTTTGCTCAGTTTTAGTAGATTTTAAACTCAGCTTTTTTGCTTTTAGCTCTTTTTATCCATAGTAGAGATCGAAACTTATTCCTGATTTTGAACCGATCAAAAACAGAATTTAAACTCCAGCTTCTTTGAGTTCTAATCATCAGTATTTTACATTGACGTAAGAAGGCCAAACCTTTCCAAATTTACGCATTATTCCTCTCAACTACCTTGGTCTTTTCAGGTGCATATAAAATTCAATACTTATCGGTAATGAAATTGCACCCGGTGCTTATTGCATTCAAGATTTTCTAGTCAAAATACCGCCACTTTCCAACATTGTATGTCAGTACACTCCTGCCGTCCCTGTCCGAACTGTCCACACACTACATCTGCAAAATATAAGTTACAAAAATGATAGTACTTCTGAGCGTTGAAGTCTTGCTAGTTAATAATATGAGTTCTTATTCCATATGAATGAGTTTTCTGTTTTCTATATCAGCTATTGACCGGTCTATATTCATGGTTTATTCCACTTTACCGGACATAGAAGGTATTGGGCTTGGTTTAACGTCGTTGAGAAATTAGCATGCTTGACAATACTACTAGATAGGCAGTCGTTTCATTGGCGAGAATAAGTAACTGTTTGATGTGAGAAGTAACGTCTCATACCGTTTATAGCAATTGCCTCCATAAGTACGCAAACACGCGCGATCCCCGCTCTGCCACCCTCCGTAAGGGTCGTAAGTGAGGTGTAAGTGAAAGGGTTGAAACGTCCTTTAAAAGGGCGTGAAAGAAGGGCGGCGTTTTAGATTCAGTAGCGTGATAAAGGAGGCGATTTCAGCTGGAGAAGGGAAAAGACCAAAGGGGATTATAGGAGGGAATTAAGGCCTTCAAAGGGTACTGTAGCGTCCTGATTGGATTACGTCTATGCCGCTGGATTAAAACGTGGTCAGGGAAGATTAATCACTTTTCGACAGTTTCGTTGGATGGATATTTAATCAAGGCTACATGAGGACGAAATTGGCTGTCTAACAGTTTTTGTGTCTCAGGATCAGCTTCTTCGTTCCGTTAATTCGTTGTCACTCTCCGTTGAGCATGATCTGTGCAATTTAGCCTGGAGTGATGCATTCAGGGTGCTGTTACAAAGCTTGGTGGTTGCTAGGTTATTTATACATTCATATCTCTGTTATCTGAGCTTCCTTTCACTTTATTACAAAAGAGCTGTCTTTCTTGATTTTTTTATGTAGACATCCATTCTGTAACACATTCGCCACAAAAAGTTGTTCCAAATTTCCTGTCTATCGAAATAGTGATCAAATGTCCTTTGCATCATTATATTGAGGTGTCTCTACCGACATAAAACAATCTATTATCGAAACATCTTGGAGAACGTAGAGCATGTATCAATCTATGAATGTTATCATTTAACATTGATTAAAATATTCCTTGAGGGTTTCTCGAACAAATCACAGACACTCCCATCAAAATCTTTTATCGAACAAGCACAAATGAAACTGTTAACTGTTACAATGCAGTAATTCTCGAACATGTTATTAACAAAGATAATCATCGATTGAGCAAAAGAATTGCGGCACATTTTACTGAAAGATTGCTATTAATGTTGGAATTCGAGTGAACAAACACGGAAGGAGACACGGAGGGTTGAACGAAACATTTCAATACTTTTATAGTGAAATTCCCTTAACAAGAATTGATCACACAATTGGGTGTACACGTAGAATGACGCAAATCTTTGTAAATGATTCAGTAAATGAATTTTGTCTCACAACTCGCTCTGAGTGATGAATGTTTTCATTCCAGAAGAAAAAGAGAACTACATTTCTTCCATTTTCCACAAGATTTAATTTTCTCACAAAAAAAGAACGGTTTTAGTGAATGATTGGAACCATTTGGTTCCTGAAGATGTCAATCATTCGCTAAAACCGGTCTTTTCTGTTTGCTGAGGAAGAAAATAAAATATTTGAAAACAGTACGATCAGTTTTGTATGTTTTGTGATGGATTTCCAACATATCTGCTGCGAAGTTTATCATTTTTCTTCTGTTTCGCGGGCAATATTCAAAATTTTCCAAAATCACGAGACGGTTAAATTACTCAATTTAATTCAAGAGTTCACGAACCTTTTTGGAATCTCTTTGGAACGAGAAATATTCGCCGCTGAATAAAAAAAGACCGCTCGATTCAGACGTCAGAATGAGAGTGACATCACGTATTCGGGCACTAATTTTTTTGGCGGAAAAGGCCTCGCAACCATTCCCGCATCGCATTTCGCATATTTCGATCCTCTTTTTTTCATATTTCAAAGTACGCATCCCCCATATCCTTCTCGGCGACGTAAAATATGTCCATCTTTCAGAGAAATTCTCGTTTCCCTTTTTATTTCGCTCTTCTTTTATTTCCTTCCCGCCATGTGACTGATGTTCGACGATATGAGGTTTTAAAGCCGGGAAGGAGATAAGCAAGCTGAGGAATCCCGTACACGAGGCCACATACGGAACAAAACAAGCTCAAATGAGAACTAAAGGATGAGTCGAGTGTGACAACCGCCGCGGCATTGGGGACGCAAACAGTCACGCGTGGCGCTGTCGTCGGATCCCCACTTCACATTTGTCAACGGAGGCTTTCCTTGGCGTGGACGAATGAACGCCAGCTTTTTCGTGGTATCTCAACAGAGGGCACATGCTGACGGGCCCTGCCGAGAAGACGGTTTTTCTTAGCGGGAGAAGCATCGGATCCCGCAGAACCATATTTATTGCACGAGCCTTCCGGTGGACTTTTTGAAAGGGAAAAAATGACGCCTCAAAGGATTTGTTTCCATAAATATTTCTCGCGCACAATGGCCGAGACAGTCTTTTAAAATCGCTCGGCGATAAATTTTGAACGGTATTTATCCGAGCAGATCTGGTCACTAACTACAAGAGCCGAGATCACGTTAGCGGAGGCATATTATGCGTAGGTTCGCATATTCATTTAGGAAGGCTTGGGAGGGCTAAATAGGTATTGAGACATAAAATCTTCACCAGCCTTCTTTGGTTTTAAGGAAGGTACAGCGACCAGCAAGAAAGCGTGGATTACATACCTAGAGATGCTTTGGTCAACTTGAATATTTTTAAATATCCCATGGACTGTTCGCTAATTAGCTTTATATTGACCGAAATAACTGAGAGAGACAACTTTTCTACTATCTAATGCAAGATGCTTTTAGAAAAATTCTTGCTAATTAATCATTGGGGAAATTATAAGGTCCCTTTATTTCTTATTCTGAACCAAGGAAGAGTTCCGTATATAAACTCAAGGTTATTATCCATTCCCTTCGTATAATCTATCGCTTTGCATAGAAATTTATGAGAGATCTATATCAGTCTATCATTTTAACTTCAATTTTTTATTTTCATGGAGGGAATATTTCTTTCGTCTTGCCTAATCGTTACCTCAGCATGATATAGCTTATGTATTGGTCGTAGTTTATCTACGGTACCGAAATTGTCTTCTGAAAGCTACCATTATACTCTTTTTTCGCCAAGATGACGGTAAGGAAGAAGAAAGTTATCGAAGAAACGGAAATAGAGAGAAGGAACAGGTGATAAAGCGTATATTCTTCGGATTTCTCTGCATTCATATCTTACGCAGGATTAATATGTCAACGGAAGGCAGAGAAATACAAGAAAACAGTATGTGAAGGAAAGAAATCTCCTCACACGCCGTGAAACCTAAAAGACGGTGGATATCCTTGGACATTTCACCCGCCTGTCTTCTGAACGGCGTTTTCGATATGTTTCGACACAGGATATTTCGCTCTTCGAATATTCTATTCCTAATCCTAACTCTTCCTAATAATAATGCACCAATTGTCCTTATGAGCATCAATGTAACTTATCTTTATACAAATCGTACCCGACTTAATTTATTCTGCCAGTCATTCATGATTTTGGGAGGCCAATGGAGTGGCTGTTACTTCATTATTGAGCTTCACTTTCACTCGACAATTTCATCAATTTTACGCCTTATCGCCAAACTATATGAAATTTATTTTTTGGAAAGAATACATAATTATGCGGGAAGAATATGGTCTTCATGATATAGAAATTTCTTTTTCTGGACACACGATTTGGATGTATTCAGTAATTCATCATCCACTCCTTTTATTGCTAAAGATGTTCTGTCTTACATCTAAACTGATATGCAGTCAACGTAAATGGAAACAGTGTCATAACGTCATTGTCTTGTATACCATCCCTGAGACTGCTTCGTTGGCTGAATAATACTAAGCTAAATATAACAGACACTATTTTCGATTTTCTAATTATAAACATTCTAAATTGTTATCATCATGATTCGTTTTTAGAGAATACTTTATAGACGTATCAAATCAGTATATAATCCCGTAGGTCCACCATATCTAGTAGAAAATTGAATTACAGCAGAAATGGGATGAATCGTTTTTGTAAGCACCGGCTTGAAAGAAAGATATGTGCAGGAACCTGATGGTTTGAAAATGAGGACTTATTATTACAATTCAATATATTGAATATTATCAATGGCATGAAAATTGAATATCCGTAAGATTATTGAATAATAAAATGAAAATTTCATATCAATAATTACCTTTATGATGAACGACTAATTTGCAAATAAAATTGTAAATGGGTGGGAAATAACTTAGCAAAGTTCCACAGTTTAAATTTTTTTAAAATTAATAATATGTTATAATATAATAAAATTTTGTTGAATAGCTGTTGAGAATAGTATTTAAAAATTGATTCTGAATAAAATAATTACCAGTTTCTTTTAGAAAAATGATGCATTTCACACAATCATTTGGATAGCTGCTGCTGCATATTTAAGCTATAAATTAAAATGGCATATTTCCAGACTAAAGTGTGAACTTTCTGCTTCCTTTAACGGTATTGGTCGTTCCAAAAATTTCTCTCATTTAGAAGGAAAAATAACAGAGATATAGAAGATTCCGAAGTAAGTCTGTTTTTCAAAAGAACATGATCATCCAGATCTATGCTGGACAGTACTGTGGGGAGCTGAGAACACTTATCCGAGGGAAATTTAGTTTGGGCCAAAAAATGTGAGCGATAAATACGAATAAACTTGTTGGATTAACGATTAATTCGGAATTACTTAGAATGCTTGATAAAATTATAAAATTACTTATAATGACTTGTGTCCATAGAAAGCGAATGATAGATCCGGGAAAACGATAAATACGGGAACGTGAGATTGAGTCACTTTATGTACAACTGTATTTTAACAAAAAACTTGGTCTTGTCGCCCAAAATTGTCATCTGAAATGGGCGAACCCTGGAATTAATCCTTAAGGAGTTGGCAACTTAACCCCTGATGGCAAGAGCTTCCCAGAATGGCTAATTTCCCTCATTCTAGAAGTCATATCCCTCGACTCAAATAACTCCCTCTCTCAACGCTTTAATACGTTGAGATTTTTCATCCCCGCATCTGCTCTTTCCACACACTCTCTAACTGGAGACAAATTCCACGTCGGACTAATAAGGGGACTCAACTCCCCTTCACTATGCGGAGTTATTATGTATGTATTCCCGCTCATATTAAAAAAGTAAGATTCCCAAGTCCATCTATCCTTCTTTCCTTCCCTGTCACGCTTTAAGCAGCTGGGGATCCAACGCGGACACTATACAGGCTGATTATTCAAGATCGCTTCCTGGAAAACTCCTCCGACTCACTACGTAATAAGCTTCTTGAGAGACTCATTTTGCCTCTCTTCTTTCCATTGCGGTACTTATTAGGATTCCTTATTTCTCCTTCATAATGGAGATAATTATCAGCTTCTCTTCATATAATATGTATGGGTTTTCATCCAGTATAGTTATTATAGTTAGGGATAAATAGATCTCCGAAGAATGCTTTATGAATCACTAATGAATATTGCATCCGTAGTGGAGCGAGCTACTTTAATACTGTTGCAGTTAAGCATATGCTATGCAAGCGGAGGAATTTGCGAGGAAAAATTCTTCTCAAAGGCTATCTTGCAGCTCTCCTGTTTCGAGCGAAGATCTCTAATGCAATGAAGTTATGAAGGCATTTTTATGGTATCCACATTTTTTATTCGGTCTTTAATATGATCGCATTCTTAAATTTCTCTTGCGAGTCTAATTCAGGGATTTATCGCAGTCATTATAGTTGAATTTTTCATTAATGTTGATTTCACCTTATTGAATAGAGAATGCCCTTTATGCTATCATATATTATGGATAATTAAATTATTGTTGTCTAGTTTTTGTCTGGCAGGTGACACGTTTGCCATTCGTAAAAGCGGCACCGGTTTCTATTCTCTATAGACACGATGATATGTGTTAGGTAATGACAAATTTTAGGGTATTAACAAATTAATGACAGCAATGCAAGTAAAGTGTAGTATAGAATCCCCACGATTGATTAACGTGCACTTGACCGACGCTTTTTTGAAGGACTAACTGCACGGGACTGTTCCATTGAGCGAGCTATCGGTCAAGTAAGCATCCATATCTCGAGGTCTAGAGAAGCCAATGATTTGTGATGGTCAACCCACTATGAAATATCTTTGGTCCTTGCCCTATATGAGCTTCTTGCGGTCTTCCTAAAATTAATTTTGTTCTGGTTCATTTCCAATGCTGAAGAAGCGGAGGACCTCTATTGTATTAAATAATTCCCTTGAAATTGCTATGTACCAGAGCCACTGCCAACGTAGGAGTATGGGTTTTAAAAGTACAAATTCATTTAATAAGTAGTCGGTAGTGACAGTAATAAACTAAGATAGCATAGCTTACCTAGTGAATAATTTCACTATCTAGAAATTAAATTATTAATTTAAAAGCTGAGAGCACGATTAAAGTAAATTCCTACTTTAGAATTGTTGAATGTGAATGGAAATAACAACAAATCTAATGACGTAGCATCCTCGAAAGCGGTCGCCTATTTTGATATTTTCGGTGGACTTTGTCAATTTTTAATATATTTTTAATAAAAGTACAAATAAACTGTATCAGATATCGCTAAGAATAGCGTGACATTTCTTAATATTCATTAATACACTCTTGAAATAAACATACATGGAAAAATGATGAAAAATACGAAGGACTTGAGAAGAAAATCACAAAATTGGAATCGGAAGTATCTGCCGAAATGGAAATAGGAATGGTGGGAATTCGGAGAATTAATTCCTTCCGATCTCGAGGCAAAGATGAGTCAGCAGCATCCAAACCGATCTCGTTATGAAAAATTGTCTCTTAAAATTCCCCACTATCGAAAAGAAAAAAGAATGCAAAGAGATGTTGGCGATATCTCCCCCTCGAGCATTTAATCAGGGTCTACCCTTAAGGAGCACGAACCACCCCTGGAGCACTTGTTAATATCCCCCTAAAGTATCCTTGGTAAGAAGAAGCGAATATTGGAAATGGGAGAAGTCTTGTGAGACGCTGAACGAGGATTTTATGGACGATTTCAAGCTTGGCAAAGTACCGTTGAAAATAAATTAGCAAATCTATTCCACCGAAATTCTTTGCATCTTAAAGTAATTATAATTGTTACTCCAACCGTAACAAAATAGATCGAATAATTCCCATTTGTCTATCGGTATGCTGTAGAAATAAAGAAATCTTTAATTTTCTTTCGGTTTAGTCTGTTTCACAGCTATAATTATATGAAAGTTATCCAAGTGTGAGTTATGCTGAGGGATGACTTCTTGGTCACTTAGTTCAATGCTACCGAAGGTCGTAGGATAGTGACGAGGACCATTCTTAGCTTTATAGGTGTATTAAGGAAGAAAGCTAGAGATACAACCTCAGTACTAATTTTGTCTAGTTACGTCATTCCCTCTCCAGGTGTCTAATACTGGGTTTTAAGCCGTAATTCGTAAGAGAATTCTCGGGACTGAATGGAGAAAGAAACCGTGGATTACCGACCTTCTAAAAATTACTCAATGCGGTCGCTATACCACCATCCATAGGGGGAAGATATAGAATGATGATTCTACATCTACCCCAAGTAATTCTTAGAAGGTCGGTAATCCATGGCTTCTTTCTCCATTCGGGGAAGAGTCTCGAAGATTCTCTGACGTATTTAACGGAGAGTTTCTCGAACCTGTTATGATTAATCTCTGCAAATAATTCTGGAATTTTCGGTTCTTTTTATACTTAAGATAATTTTTATTGTTCATCTGCTATATTAACTATTGTTTCTCGTCAGCTGCAATCGGTTTATATGTTGATAAAATTTTTAAATAAATAAATAGATTGACTCGTTGAAACTGTTCACATGCACTCTCGTATTTCGACCACATCTATCTTCACTGAAAATAAATACTTAAGGTCGACCTATACCGCACAGTAGACACCTCTCACTTACTCGATTCATCATCATCTTTTCCCCGCAATCCAAGGCAACCTTAGTGTCCCTCGAAATAAAAGTGTATAGAAGATGGGTTTCAGCGGAAGGAGTGGGCGAAAGAGGATAAGAAGAGAGGGGTTTAGTTGTGTGCGGAATGATTCGCTGGCGGTGAAAGAGTAAGTCGCGGATATATCGAGATATTCCAGCCGAACGAGGTCTTCTATTGAGACGGTCCAAGTGCTTAGCCGTGGAGAGCTTTTCCTTTTGGTGACGAAGGTCTTCCGATGAAATTGGTGGGCCTTAAGGGGATGGCGTGAAAGGAGGTGCTCTAATGAGACCTCGCCATGGATTCCCCTTCACCAATAATCCACCGGATTTTTTTATCCCGAGCCTCGCGATTCTTCCTCCCTTAATTTTTCCCCCCGAGAAAGTTCTTGCATTGGGATTTTTTCGGGTGTGATAAGTCTTGCGTGTTATAATGAGAGGGGATGTTTTTCGAGGGGTTTCCTCCGAGATTAAAGGCCTAAGGGATTGAAGACGAGCCAAATGATACAAAGTTTTGGGTGTGATGTCGCCTTGAGTGGGCCATTAAAAAGGGGATTCTGGGGGTGGAGTTTTTAAGGAGTATGTGTATTAATATAAAAGAGAAGCTCGAGATAACAATAAGGAGTAAATATGAGGGCTCTTTGCTGCGCTCCTGCGATAAAGATAATGGCTAACCGCACTTATGTATATTAATGCCGCACTTATGTATATTAATGGTTAATTCCTCACGCACCATTGCTCCATTTTAAGGATCGAACGAAAAAAGGCCCTAAATCGAGGACCTCCTCCAACGCTGAAATGAAGAGGTTTTCAGAGAATCTCATTATCCCTGCTTTCATGCCATCGATCCATTTTTACGTGTGAAATTTTCTTCGTATACTTTCTACGATTAGAAATTTCGATGATATAGTTAATTTCTCGCTCACCCACAAATGAACACTCCTAAGGAATCATCGTGTTACGAATACCTAATAATCCTTTTTGAAGTTAATTTAGGCTCGCTTTTATCCACCCGCCCAAGATATTCAAGTGAAAATTTCTCTGGCCGATTTATCTATTGATATTTTAACTCTCGGGACATATAATAGTCTCAGACCAATGAGACTTAGAACACATCATTAATTATAATCTTTTCTTTACGTTCGGTAGAATCCATTGATGGATTTTTGTTTTTCCTCTCCCTTATAGGATTATTTTCCAAGTATTGTCGATGGTGCAAGTGTACAAATATTTTATCCGATTCTCTTAAAGAAATCCACTTCATTGTTCATAAATGAGGATAACGGAAATCATTTACTGACCCACCTTGAGTAAAACTTCACCAATAACGAAGGCTTTAGGACATCGTACCAAAAAAAAACACAATTTCATAATTCTCACATATATATTATTTAATTTTTGATCTATTTACCCATTAGTTCATAATGTGAATATGGACACGTTGTAATCAAACTTAATGCAGATAAAATATTTAAAATTATCTAGAAAATATTAATTTATGATATTCTAGACTAAAATGAATGACATCACTCGTGCAGGAACTTCAGCATTAAAAATAATTATTATATTTTATTACAAAATATTAATTTGCTCAAAGTCTCCTCAAACCAGCGATACTTTTTCTGATATTATTCCTGCAGGTCTTAACTTTAACTCACTTTTGAGAAAACTATTATTGAATTAATAGAATCTTTAATTTACGGGAAGGTAGACCCAAATTATCCTCTCCTCGATTTAATCTCAACAGTCAGTATATACTATAATTTTAATTGTTAGAAGTTAAAGAAAATATATTACAGCAACAGAAAAAGATTTGATCTTGTGAAGAGAAACTTCTTCCAACTGAACTGAAGGTTGACGAAGACAGAAATTCTATTTTGCAGAAAAACACCTACAAAGAAATGGGGCGAAAATATCCGCGAAAACACAGAGTACATTATGAAGACTTATGAATATTAGACAAATACGATCATATTACAAAACAAGTAGCGCTCGAAGTAATAATGATCTGTGTAATTCAAGGCGCTATGTTTCATTATTCAGCAGTGATATATTCTTCATTTCAATTCTAATATTGTTGATCGTAATTAAATGTGTCAGATCAGCGATGGAGATAGTAATGATGAAGTGTGCTCGGAAAAGTTGGTTAACGCCACGATTAAGTTTATTTATTTTGGTTTTTCGCGTTTTTAATCAAAGAGAAAATGGCATAGCGGCGCATATTACTCAGAGCTCATTTCGGACAGGTTTAATAACCCTCGCAGCAGGAGAGGCGTCCATTCCGTGACACTTATAAGATGCAAGATGGCGTCCGAGATGAGAAACTCTTATGAGGGAGCTTTTTTAATATCAAAAGATCCTCTTCTTATTAAGGAGCGTCATGGGAGCGAAATGAAGGATTAGATCCGGCCGGTGTCAGGGGGCGGGAAAATGAACGAGAGAACCGATTAAGCTGCCCCTTTTTTACGGATCTTGGCGGAGAAACCGGAGGAAGAAATTATGTCTCCGACACTTCCTTGCTTTTCAAGGAGGAATGGAGCTGTATTTGACCAATGGTGTGGAAGATATGGAGAGCCGTTTCTTCAGCATTGATAGCAGCGCGCCCTCATAGGGCAGATTAAAGGCTCAGAAGCGACGCCTTGCGACGGCGTCAGGTACTTCTCTCGCTTTAATTGGGAGGAAGGCTTTTGAATGGGGCTGGGTGGCCGTCTTTAAGATGGGTTATTGGAAGTCCGCTTCGATGGGTTTTGCTGCGATGGATGGTGAAGGGGTTCCGAAGAGTGAGTGTTTGTTCAAGCGATTTGATACCTTCTCAAGACATATGATTAATGCCGCGAGAACTCAGGAAAAATAGAAATTCGTAATTTTGGCAAGTTTTTGATAAATCAAAATTTGTCGGAACCTACAGATGGTGGTAAAATAAAAAAAAAACGGCTGAATAATCGAGTCTTCGCATTAACATATGAAGTTACTCAATACGTAGATTGTATGACATCGCTCAAACCATGCAGGAAATAAGAAAAATCATAAAATCCGGATGAAAACATAACGTACGTTGATTGCCAGCCTCATATCAGATGTTCCCCATATTCATATCATCTATGCATGAGCTTTTTCTCTGTTTTCTCCTCCAATTCAAGAAAATCCAATATTTCTGTTTTTTTGTAGAGGCTCATTCAAATATCAGCTTCGAGTAAATTATTTACGCCATAAGAGCGTTGTTTCCTATTAATTTTGATATCTATGATACCATTTAATCAGCACATGAAATTCTATACTCCTGCCTTTTATCTGTTTAACTTAATATTGGCTTTTAAAGATCATATGATCTGTAAGTTCAATAACTCGAGTCTGTCATTAAAATAAATTTATTCTTTCTCAGGAAATAAACCAAGATTTCCAGATTCTCTCATTAGATTATCAAAAATACGCTCTACCCATAGACCAACCAATCCGAGTATTTCGCTTTCAAAATAAACATTTTAAATAAAATGTAATTAGAAATTTAATTCACCTAGTGCGAATTCATTAAAAGTTCTTATCTCGGAATCGCAGTTGCAAATAAGATATTTATACAACGAATTCAAAGATAATTTAGAGTACGATATCTGTGTATTTCTTTTAGAGAAAGTCCAGGGCAGAGATAAGGAACTTGAGATCTCCTTCAGCGTCAATAAGTTCTTCTTAATTTTTTAAATCTTATATATCACGCGAAGAATAAAAGTTATAAAATTTTCTTTCGTGATGTTATTGAGCGATCAACTTTCCATGCCCTACGTTTAAATGTTGGAAATATGCGTATCAGATACGTCAAGTTGCGCTTGCAGCTTCTAATTTCTATGGTTCTCCGCCTAGTTCTACGGAGAGTATTTAAAAATCTATAGATCTCGTGTAATATGGTAAGAAAGCGTAATTAAATGACCCCTGCGCAAAATTCCTCGAAAGCATTTATCATAAAAATACTCCACGAAGTATCTTACGAGGTGAAGTATTATTCAATAAGTATAATTTAATATTTCTTAAAATTTTTCTCTAAAATTATTTTATTTACGATTTTTTAATTAATTATTCGTAACCGTATGTATCACGTTTTACGAAACAGTGAGCACAAATGTTACCACCGCCAAATGGACGACTATAATTTAATGATGCTTGGAAGGCTTTCTATTGGTCCATTGTGCGTTACGAAGAGCTGCTATTCGGACCAGCAATACTTGTTTGTACCTCATGCGGCGTGAAAATAACCCGAAGCCATGGGCACTTTTATTAGATGAATCCGGTTTAATCTTTCAGCCTCCTCTATATAAAATTGCAATGGGCAGATGTTACTCGCTCCAGACCGGAAAGCCTCTTCACTTGTCACGAGCACTCCAATCTTGATGCCCATTTTTTTGTCCCGTGCTCTCATTGAATGGCGACGGCCGGACATCTTGCGCAACTTATCTAAACATCGTATATATGTGCGTCCTTATGCTAATTAAGATCCCTTGTGTGTTTGCCGCGGTGGCCGCTAAAGGAAGATGCGGCGCTGTCATCGGATCCTGTTCCCATTCGGTTATTTTTTGTGTAGGGCGCGTTAAAAATCTTTCCGTTCCGGTGAACGGCAATAAAACTCTAATTTGTAACCATAGTGTGCCGCTCTTATCTTCATCTAGGACGACTCTAGGAAATTTCTAGGACGGACGAGGGCCGGAAATCCTTGTCACGAAGTAGCCTTGATGGTCGGTTATGGATGTTTCTTATTCTACTGTAATATATGAATATTTATTTGTTTTAGTAAACTTCCTACATATTTTCATTATAACCCAAAAGTTTTACCGTTTGAGCAAAGGAATAATTTTTTCTTGTCCATTATCTTACTTTGATTTCCCCCCTTATCATATCGACAATGAAATGAAGATATAACGTTACTATGTAGGTTTCCACTGCGCTAATTAATAAATAACTGAATATTGTTAGGTATTTCACAGAGATAATTCTTCGGTCTACAGTTTGTGATAAAATTTATCTCACGATTACTTTCGCCCTACTTTTTCTCACGCTATCCTTAATGTATATGAATTTAAGAATGCTGTAATTCTTTCTGTTTCTTACGCTAAGTTGTTAATGTTGTACTAAAAATTGTATTTTTTGTTTTCCAAATTCTCCTACCAATGCATACTTTTAAAATGATAGCGGAACGGCTCTCATGATTACATTTTCTCTTATATCACTCAAAATATTTATGGAGCATAAAATTTCTTAAACTGGCTCTCCTCATCAATGACAAATTACAAAAATCTTTTTCATCGTCTACTTAGATGTTTCAATTTTCCTCAGGTAACTCCTCTCATTAAAATCAACTACATACATTTTTCATGAATGTTGCTCTTCTACTGTAATTTTTGAAATTATTTTCTTAGCCATCTGTTATGCTCTTGAATTCATCAATTTTCATCTTCTGTGAGCAGTTTTTACTCACATGAATATTTGATGCCATGGCGATACTTTTGAAAATCGTCGTAAGAAGTAAACAGAAAAGTAAACTGTTAATATAGTATATGGAACCAATATTAGACTCACATTCATGTATACGCTCATGTTACAAGAATAACAAATAAATAATGCCATTGGTCATATGTATATCAATAGCCGTGCTAAGAGAAGCAGAGAATAAGTTGGTTTGCTAGGGTGCAACTGGATGCATCCACGTCTCTCCCCCATTCCGGCATTTGCATTATAATGAGTGGAGCGGACAGCGAGGGAATCGTGAGGGTTTTAAAATAAAGGGAGATTTGGGTGAGGATGTAAAAAAGATGAAAGGTTTGGGTTTCGAGAGGGAAGCGTCCTCCGCATGAATTAAAATTAAGCATTTTCGAAGCCTCTATCTTTTCTATCGGGAACAAAAGGTCTTTTTTCCCTCCATTTGGTGTTTGTGTGGGCGTACAGGAAGCGGACGCCATACTAACGGATTTACTGATTAGATTCATCCTGAGGAAGTCCTCAAGACCGTATGCAACCTTCATCGTTGCTTCTAGTCATATTACCCAAATTACTTTCCAATCAATTCAGATTTTGTGATTTTAAAGCCATAAAGTTCTTCCTTCGAATCTGACGAGTTGAATCTATGAAACTACTGGAGCCTGGTGATCTCAGCGTCATGGCAAATTTGGCTCTTTGATGAGAGAAAGAAAATTAATCACTGACATATTCTTACAAAGTCACCTACGAGTATTCTGACCTGTTTATTGTCGTGAAAAATCTTTTATAATTTTATATCGGTTTATAATAAGTAAGTGCCTTTGAGACTACGCGACTCTAGCACGTACTTAGAGGCGTTTCTTTTTCTTGTTTTGTGCTCATATTTCTTTACTGAAACTCTCTAAAGAATTTAGATATAATAAATAAAGGTTGAACTTTTCTGAAAGTATAGAAAATGCACCGAGACATTCTCAAAAACAGCCGAATCTAGAATTCCAGATATAATAATTCCAGATATTTAATAGTAAATGAGGTAGCGCGATCGCCTTTGGTGAAAGCAACTTGATCAAGGGCAAAATGATAGAAAAGACCTGGAAATTAATCATAAGAGAGGAAAGATCTTATATATTAATTTTTCCCATGTATTGAAGTTCTCTGATTAAAGACATGCTAATTACTCGTTAGAGGGTTTTTTAACCTTCAGTCAAATATTTCGCCGCTTAATAACAAGATAATATTTTTCAAATTAAATATTGAATAAAAAAATATTAACTAAGTTTATCCTCAGACCTCTCTTGCCGGGACGTCAGTTAATAATCCTGCGGAAATTCTCCGATTTTGGAATATCCCTGCTATGTTTATATTATATTATATTATAATGAATTTGATTACATATAATAAATTTATTACTTAAAACACATTCTGTCATTACCAAAATGAGAATGATGGATGAAGAAAGCGTTGTAAATTTTACATTTGTGAGGCTCCTATTAGCGTGATAGTGGATTTTTAGCTATTCTAAGTAGATTTCGGAGGCTCTGAGATAGTAGAAAAGAAATCAGCCGATGCATCAAAATTTTTCGAAATTTGTTTCTAGTTGCGATGAATTACCTTTTGTTATATTTTCCTGATTTAATGAACGCTTTCGGATTAAAAAGTGATAATTAGTGATGGGAAGATACCAATATTCTTCTCGATTCCAATACAATTCCCGATACTTACCTGAAATTTCAATTCTTGCAATCCTAAGAAATCGTTATTATTTGTTACTGTTTTTTAGAAAATAAATTAACTTTCTTTAGTTAATTAATTATCTTTCAGTTTCAACCAAACAGGGGTGTACTGGTATTCTAGAACTAATGGATTTTATGGGGGGGTTCTAAAATTAAGTATAAACTGGAATATTCTATTTTTTGCAGAAGAATTAGTAAAGTAAATTCACGTTAAATGCCATATATAGGATTTTTATATACATTTTTGTTTTACTGAATGTTAAAATTAATACGTAATGTATTAATATATATATATATATATATATATATATATATATATATATATATATATATATATATATATATATATATATATAAATTAAATTCTGAAATGTGGAAAAATAACTTAACAATATAATATAACAATAAATAATAAATAAAACTACTTTTCTAATTATTATTAGTATCAGTGATGGAAGGGAGTTTTAAAATATACTTTCAATGAATCATTATTGGAATCGGACATTAAAAGTCAGGTCAAAATTTCTCCAATTCCGATTCTAGCAACAAAAAGAGCTCAGATATTCCGATCGATCGTCCAATATACAGTAATATTTAATTTCTTCGAAGTGAGAATAAGATTTAACTTAGCTATACTAAAGGAAAATGGCCGACATTGGATATGCTCAAAATTATTTCATCTCGGAGATTTACAATCCATAAAAGTGATGAGAAGTTCATCTTAGGCCCTCCATTAGGAATGGGAATGTTCCTCTGATCTAATCTGGATGGAGACAACAGCTACTAAGATCGGCCGTATATTTATTTGCTCTACACCTCACACAGTAGTTTCCAATTCCAGTATCTGTCCATCTCCGTCCCTGTGTCGCGCTTTGAATAATCATCAGCGAAGGGTTGCTTTGCGGGGGTCCAACGAAGAGAATTCTCCGAGTGAAACAGACGGCCCTAGAATCGGGGTCGGAATTAACATATGAATTCGGTTTTGACCGGGTTATTAAGCCGCGTTGGCCAGGAAAATGAGCGGGGGAGTCCTTTGGGAGTTGCAGTAATAATAAACTCCTCTCTGCTCCGCTTTATGCTTCTGCAGAGTCCTCACGCCTCCCACTTTTATCTTAACTTCCAACTCCAGATCCCTCCAACATCATTTCCTTTCCCAAATTACACAACTCCAGTTGCAAGTTTTGATGTCTCTTTGTGTTCCCGATGCCTTTATCACCATTTCCAAATTAATGCGGAGGATGAATTATGCATTTCTCCACCTGAAATTATATCCCCGGCGCGGGTCTTTTTCAAAGGGAGATTAATGCCTTCTGCGCCGAAATCGACGGCGTTTAATTAACGCCTCTGAATGCGTGAGTTACGGTTTGATGGAAGTTAATGTTTCTGCTTTCATCAAAGGAATACCTCGGCTCTGCCGTTCTCGTTTGGAATTATGTAAATTAGCAAAGAGAGCTCTTAATTAAGGGATATGTATTTGCAACTGGTTATTCTCAAAATTTTTGAGACCAAATACATTTTGAACATGTTTTTTTATTGATTGAATGCTTGAACAGCCGCAGAAAATATACCGTAAGCACTAAGAGAGGAATGAACGTAACTCCTCAATACTTTGCTAGTTTTATTTTAACGCTCCTTTTCTTGTAGTAATTTTTTTTTCTTGGGTAAATTGTTATCCAACCTATCAAACGGAAATGGATTTACTTTGGGGAAATAATTTCCACTAATTGCTGTAAGGTATACACTAAGGTTAGATAATAATAAAAACTATATAAAATTATATAGCATACAACTAATTCTTCTTTATGAAGAATTAAATGATGGATGGATATAGGATATTATATTAATGGATGGATATAGGATATTATATTAACTGATGAATATAGAATATTATGTGAAAATTTCAGCCATTATCGTTCAGTCTGTAGATTAAAATCGGCAATAGTAAATTCATACAATATCCTAGTAACTTTCGTAGAAAAAAATATGTATACGAATAAATTATGTAAGAATGCAGTTTTTATCTTTTTATGATGATAATTTTTATATTATATACTATGAGGCTAATGAGACTCTAAAGATATCATTAAAATAATTTAAGATTCTGCTAAACATTTCAGCGAAAATGAAAATACAAATGAAAATTAGAAGAATCGATTATTTTCAAGTTTGAATTTAGATCATTGTTGTCCAACAAAATTTAAGTTTATTACAAATTCTTGGAATATTGATCTCCGAATAAAAACGATGAAGGGATAACATGTCTAGTTTTATACGTAGAATAATACAAAAATGATGCAAACTAATTCATTTTTATTTGTATTCTCTAAATTAAATGTAATTCCTTCTCTTTTTTAAGAAAAACATACCAACCCCTTGATTCGAAACAGTACGTTCACGAAGCTGCACACTTCTACGTAGACTTCGCATAGTTTAGAGGTAAAGAACGCACATTCCTTTGACGAAGATTTTCTGAAATCGGGCACGGTCTGACTTTACGAAAATTATGCATAGGGAACTTTCTTCGAATTTTCTGAAAGTAAGTACCACATTTCAGTGATAAAGAGGACACACAAGTCTTGATATTATCTTATCCACAATATTTATATGAAATTGATATGAAATATTCTGTGGATTTTGAAAATTTTGCTTATCAGTTTTAGAGCTGTAATTACTTTCTGTCATCTCTGTGAAGCTATCATAAAGCTAATGGTTCTAAGATGCATTCCGCATGGGTGTTTTGGATGGCATTATATTGAACTGTGGGACATAAGAAAATAAGTCAGAACCACCGTTGAATTGGGAAAATCCCACAAATTCCTTGGAACACCAGACAACCCCGTAAATACTGCTTTTAGTGATTTAAATAAACTTATTAATTTTAGCTCTTTTTACCATTCTGCATGGCGATAAACGCACCGGATATTATCAGAACTTAGTAAAGGCTGCAGTCGAAATTAGTTCATAAATTAAATATCCGTTTCACGGCGTCGAATCTCGGCTAATGGACCAAAAGAAGAGAGTAGAGAGATTGCGCCATCAATGGGCTTTAATTCACGATTAATAATCAGCGCAAGTGCCAAAGCCCTTATCTCTTCCATTATCACCGTTTCAATTCCTTTTATTTAGCGCCTTCATTTCCCTACTCGAAATACAAGACTGCTAATCTCCCCTCCCACCATTATCTTTATTCATAGCCAATCACCGCTTTGAATCCTTTTTTGTCGAGCAGCACGTGACCGTTTTCTCACCCTTTCCTTCAATCTCTGCCACCAACCGTTCTCATAACCTGCGAGCACGATCCATCCGCTACACTGGCTGTAATTACCACGGGGGTGACAATGGAAAGTCGCTCTATGAATTAAAGTGGTTTTTGTCTGGCGCAAAGGGGTCGGAGGGAGCTAAGTTTTCAATGCAGAACGTGTCACGCATTATAATTACTCTGTTGCTCGCTTTCTGGGGGGGACCGAGGCTGCCTTGGGCGACCAATTTTTCCTCTTTCACGATTCGCTCATAAAGGCCGTTCTAGTTTTTTACACGATTTTTTTATGCCGCGATCGTTCATGATTTTCTCTGTCTCCGGCCTGAAATTGTTGTGCGTGGAGTGACGTGACGGTAGCTATAAAAGTGTGACCCTAATTTCCCCTTGTTTTTTTTTACGAAAAGACTCTCCATACGCGTTTTGTTTAAATTATTTTATCTTAATTAAGTCCGATGAGAGGACTTTATGAGAAGTTTCGGGCTCACATTTTGCCTGGAGATGATGCACATGTATTCATCTCGCTCGTGGAATTACTTTGCGTGGAATAGGACGATGCTCACTTTCCTTCTGAATCTTAATGAGAAAGATACTCAAAACTACGCAAATTCGCATGCTTTGAAGCTATGGTTAATTAATTCTAAATAGGAATTTTAAGTAATCAACTCCAGAATGATCAATTCAGTTATTAATCATAACTTAATTAGATAGCGCAATATACTTGTTGAATTGCGTCAGAGTTCATTTCAGTCCGTTGAGAAACTTCTATTAAACCAGAATTAGTTTGTAGTTGGTTCATATTTTTTTAAACATTAATTCATCCAAGTAGTGAAAAAACTTCAAGCTATGATAAGAAGTACAAACCCTCGAAGAGAAGTAGTCATAAATTTTTTGCCGTAAATCATGCCATTTATTAATATCATCAACATAGATACACCAATGGTTAAGACCACAATTTTAATTCAGATATGGAGATTAAATTATATTTTTTTTGGAAAACCAATAGGCTTGAAAATACCAAGTATAAATTCGGATAAAAATTTCATAAAATGGCTTTTAATTTCTTTTAAAATTCAGTGAAATTAGATTTCTTTGTTAGTAAGTTGATGTGGAGAAACGGAACCTATAAAAGGAGATTTCTGGCTTTTCGTCAGGAAATTAAATTGCCATTTATTTATAATATAATTTTGGAGTTTATGTTCATGATATTGCCGTTGGTCAGGAATGAAAAACAAATGTCCCTAAGTGGCATGCGAGAGATTTTTTGGCACTCTGAACTCTGACTGGAATATCCTTTTCATTTATCTTAAAAAATGAATCCCAAGAATAAATAAATGTGGAATATGTTCGTCCTAACTTTTAAGTTATGATTACGTCAATAAGTACATCTTAATCCCGTCGTTACCTATTATAGATAATATCATCTTCTCTCTCTATAGTTTGGCATTCCATTGGAACGCAAGTCCTTTATATTTATCAAATATGGCACTCGTACCGCAAAAGGCTTGCCATTCCCACTTTGCCTGATCGTACTCATCGCATCGCAACGTTCATATGTGGTTTGACAAGTTTATGGGCTGCCAGTTTGTGATGAAATTCAGTATAACAGTTAAATATTAAGTCATTTATATAAGATATTATGAAAATCGTAATAAAAACTAATTATACTTGAAGCTAAGTTCCCTAACGCAAGAAAAACCTTTGACGAGTTTTCTTTGGAATTTAGTCCAGAAATTTTCGGAAATGTCTCCCATTTAATCTCGCTGCTTTAATGAGCCCTCCACAACTCCGCCTAATAAAACGGCGAATTTCCCTTTGAAATTGCGAGCGCTAAGAATATCTCGAATTCGCGAAAGCTTGTCTTGGTAAGATCTGGGAACATAATGGAGGAAAAGAATGGATTCGGAATGGAGCGTTCTGATGAAGTCGGCAAAGGAACCAATGAGGTCTCGGGGCTCAACTCCAGCGTGACTAATAACTCTCCATTATATCCGCCCTTATCATTATATTACGCCCTCATATCTGCATTGGATGACCCTTTCCTTGGAAAATGGAGGAGGAACTCGGAGGGAAGGGACTTTGTCTATGAATAGGTTAATTCGAGCGTCGAGGCCCCATTACTCAGACGTTCATCATTCCGGGGTGGACCATAAGATAATGATTCATTACGATTGGGCGAATCGATAGAGGGGCCCATCAAAAATAGGTCAGGGGATGCATGGGTTGATTCGAGCGTCAACTCCCATTACGGAGGAGTTCGTCATTTTAAATTGGGATCCGAAATTGGGCACATCCATGAACGGGAGACAACAATGAAGTCGCTCAGGATGAATGCTAATACTCGTGTAGCTCTTTCTCCGATACATTTGGAATAGCACTGGATATAATAGCCTCTGGACATTATGTAAATAGTGTTTAATGAATGTACTAACTACTGTTGGTTGTTCGAATAGCTTGCATGGAGCGATGTTTCAAAAATGAAATCTGATAGTACACGTATTAGGCAGAATTAGTATTCTATTTTCTGATTGCCTCCTAAATAAGCAGGTCGAATGTCGTACTTCTGTAATGTCATCAACACGGAGGCTGATTTAAACTTCAGATACTCCAACAAAAGCCCTGAAGATGTGGTATACCACCCAAGATGGGGAGTGAGAGACTCTCCTGATTTGCCTCTCCCGATTGCCGGTCGGGTGCTCTGTCCGTTGAGCTATCTCGCCGGAACATTCTCTAAAGCTATTCGGGAGACTTTGTCGGCAAGGACGGACAGAGCACCCGACCGGCGATCGGAAGACCCGGGTTCGATTCCCGGTCTTGTCGGACTGTCCGGGTGCACGCCATCTCATGCAAAATCATCCTTAACCCATTCCTTGTTTAATCACATATCATTCACTCTATAAAGTTAGGATTTGATTATATTAAGCTTATATTAAGTCTTAATAAAGCAACCCGTCTCATCATTTGGTAAAATACCAGATAGTACGATATCCATTTTAATTTATTAAATTATATAGTTTTGATGGTATAAAATTCACTGTCAAATGTTCGCGGTGTTCAAGCAGAAGTGGATGGAGATGGGCTGCCTCTTTGGGAAGTGAGGGAATTAAAGTGTTGAAGGTCGTTAGGCGAGATATGAGGGTTCTCTGGAGATGTGAAGGGGTTATGACGAAAAGGGGTGGAAAAGGGTAATTAGTTAAGGAGTATAAGGGTACGTGGCATGTCAAGATTCCTGGCCAGGGGTCAGGAAGAGGGATGGATGTAGGGGAGTTGGCTTCAGAAGGTTAATGATGGTAATGAATCTCTCGCAAGGGGATGCAAGGGGTTAGAGTAGAAAATTCGCTCGCTTCAAATAAAAAGGAGCAAGTTGTGGGAATGGGAGAAATTAATGCGTCGGATGATCTGTAGAGGGTAGTTCTCTTCATTTCTTTTTTAACGCTTCGCGATGGTTTAAATTGGGAAATTTATGGTATGTTTCCACGGCCATTAGGTCGTGAAAAATGAGAATTATGAACATATATAGGTTTGAATTAGTAAAATATCGATAATTGTCGAATTTTATACGCGCCTAAATATACGAATTTTTCGGAACCAAATTAATATTAAAAGATATAGCTTCCTCTACTAATTTGCTATTATTTCTGCATTGAGAGTTTTGATATAACTTTTAGAGGAAGAGGTCGACGGTTCGAAAATATGTTTCTGGCGTAACCTCACGTAAGTTAATCTAGTACTTTCCTGAGTGCTAATACGTCATTAATGAATAGAATTAAATTTACTTCTTACTTCCAGAAAATATCAAACTACTAAAAACGCAATATGCCTTCAGTGACTATAAAAGCTTTATTGTACCAAATGTAACGTTCTATGACCGAAACTAGGAGGTCAATAGAAACCTGGTGGAAGATACCAAGGCTATTTGCTTTTAATTTAAAACTATTTAATGGCTTTCCGCGATATCCGACCATATCATATTGATGATATGATGGAATGCCCGTAACCTTAAGTCGATATTTATTGAGCAGGTGATATACTAATCAATCCTGAATTAATATTTCGAAAATTTCATCAGGAAATTAAACACTCAATATTCCAGAAAACGGGATTCTACTTTTGTTAAATTTGCATGTATCCCATTAAATTCTGCGAAATCAAGGATATTATGAATATGAATACCTATGTTGGAGATTATTTTATATATTTGCTGCGGCATGCCCTTTGTATCTCTCCATATTTAAAAATTATGTCAAATTGAGAAAATAATTTTAATTCCGAAGTAAAAGGTTTGCAAAAATATCATAATACCGAATAATATTTTAATTTTGCTATTATAAGAGATGCCTAGGATACGCAATTTTAAATATATACTTTATTTAATTAGATATTTAATTGACTCTCTTCGATTGAGACTTGAGTAGGAAGCCATAATAACCAGCGAGTTTCGAATCCATGTTAAAATCCTTCTCAATTTCATCTTCGCAATGTCGATGCAAGAAAATCGGCTCATCATTCCAAATTGAGAATGAAAGAACTCCAAACGAAGCAACCTCGAAACAAAAGAGGCCATCCCATTTACTTCCCTCGCCTTCGTTAACGCATTGTGTGAGACCAAATTTGAATAATTCGAGGGGTCCAAAGGAAAAAAGTTTGATGGGGTGGCCTTTCTCTACCCTTCTTCCGGAGGAGGGCGTTCAAGGGTTGAAATATGATGAGGGATACTCCTTTTGGTCACTCAAAATGGACATTCAATTATTGTCAGATGGTCTGGCATTTGTTTCTCTCTGTTTCTCTGTGTAATCTTATAAAACATTAGTGGGAAACTGAGAAAGAGACTTTTATGTATATCACGTATATATTACTCGCCCAAATTGATATTGTTCATCATTTTTGTATAACTAAAGAATTCAAGCATGCAATATTATATTATTTATAGGAAATTAAATAAAAATTTAAAGTTTACTCATTTACATTTTATATTCTAAAAAAACAGGCGAGGTGTTATAATGACATTATTGATATAATATTTGCATGATTCGGCGTGTTTTTGCATGCTTGTCAATACAACGCTATCTTGTGAATAGAAACAAAAGTAAAGCTTGGATGTGAAAATATTAACAAGTATATTTTCTGCGCACATATTTGATGTGAAATAAATTAAATAATATTGATATAATGTATTTTTCTGACTGTTAGTTTTAGTTACTCCTGTGATTGTTTTTCGAAAGAGTGATAAAGCAGCGTAGAGACATATTTCCCTCTTCCCCTATACACCCAACGTTAATGAATCCTTCCCTTTTATATGACATTTTATTATTTCAGTCAGAAAGCAGACGTTTATTCTGCCCTTTAAAATTGTTTATTTTCTAGTCAATAGTACCAATTCATTTGATTTATTCCAATGGAATTATTTTTCCCTTTGAATCAATACTTGATTTTAAACTATTTTCTAACAAAAATTTCTCGATGGATGTAATTATGAAGAATAATACTCTTTGTTAGTTATCGACATTGTTTGAGAATCTATTACTACTCAAACAACATAATTGAAGCCAAGAAAACGAAGCTGTCAGTGATACTTCCTCGTTTATTGCTCCCTCCAGAAAATCACGCTGAAAATTTCTGTTCTTATTTTAAATAATTTCATAAATCTTTTATAACTGTTTGAAGCGTTTTTAAGAAATAAATCAATACAAATATGAAGTATGGAATTTGTTTCTATTTTTATCTTTTATTAGTTGCTCTATAATTACTTATCGCGAGCGGCGCAACCCAAGGCTACGGCGTATAAATAGCTAACGGAGTTCCGCCCATTCCATCGCAGTCTTTGCTGCAGTGTTCTGTACACCGGGATGACTGCCGTTCCCTTGCTGCGTATATCGAAGTAGTTGGTTCTATACGGTTCTGTTTGAACAGTGAGAGATCCGTACGCTACCTTCTCACATTTTGATTTATTTTCACGAGATTAATGTATGCTTCATTGATGTTTTTATTCATAACGTGCGTTTTGTTAATTGTTTTGTTAACTGCCTAAATGTTTTGAAATATGCGTTGGAGAAAACTTCACATCTTCACCTTTGCAAGCGAAACTTTTCTTTTGTGATTTATACTGTTTTACCTCAAATAATTAGATAAAAACTGTTGTTCAATTAAATGAAAGTTCGAGTTAGAAATAGGTTCAAAACTGGAATACTTCGATTGATCGATAACTCGATTTTAATAACTAATTTTAAAACATATAATATTAAAAAATTAATAATAGTAAAATATAATTTAAAACCTTAGGGAATTTTAGCGTGATTGAAGTTTATAAGCATCAATAAAGTTACCAAGTATGGAGGCAAGAGAAGTAGAAATACCAACACAAATGGGAAAACCTAAATTTTTTTTACTGCCCAACCACTAATTTGACTAAACACGTATACTCTGGCTGAAATTCTTCGACTCCTCTAGTTTAATTTTTCATTTCAAGATGGTTCCTTTGAAGTAAATTTATATTTGCACCAGTTAAGTAAAATAATAATACGTTTCGTCGCCACTGTTTCATAGGTTTCGGCATCAACAAGTCATAAGAACATGAATATTTGGTTAGAAATGAAGCACCCCACCTACGCATTCTTCTTTTCAGGAAAGCGTCCCTCCCTCCGTGAATGGAGCAATTCAGAAGCGATGAAAAAATCAATTCCGTTAAATCGACCGGTGAAATAACCGACGAAATCGATCGAAGATGGCTCCATCTCGCAGCCGCGCGATAAACCACTAATCTAGATGGGGCTCAATCAGGATTGACAGGAAATGACGAATTTCCTCCATTTAAAGTTTCTCGTGACTTCCGGTTCCCAACCGCATCGTCCCAGATTCCGCCGTCATTGAGACGTATTCATATTTACAGCGGGAAACTGAAGTCGAAATGAATTTCCTCGCCATGCTTAGCGCTGGAATTAATGGGCCGATAACTTCGCCGAGCGGATATTTGACTGTCTCTATTTAATAATGGAAGTCGGGGTTTATGAGCCATGGTTTTCGCAGCCTTGTTTGTTTACGGCGGATGGACAATTTCCAGTGCTGAATGATTTGCGAGTGGTGCCCATCCTCGTGAAGTATGTGATTTTGGAAGATAAATGTAAATGAGTGATAAATGGATTTTGATTTCCTGTCGAACCCGTGATGAAAATATGCCACTGTTACAGATTTATGATTTCAAAATCGTATTTTACCAAGCTCTGCTAAACTGTGGTGCAGTGATCAGCAAGTCATCCTTTTAATGCAGTCATCTGCAATCTATTTTCCGCTGACGGAATGTGTCGTCTGTGAAAGATATATGGAAAACAAAGGCTTCTGAGCTATATTCCTTTATTATTATCATACACGAGTACACGAGACTTGCAAACGTAAGATTAGTAAGGAAGATAATAGAAAAATTACGATGCTTTATCCTTTGAACGCTAGATATTTTTGACAAACATATTTTAAAAAGGGAAGATCTCCTACGTGCAAGGAATTATCAATTTATAATTTTCCAGTCTTTTAGTTTGAATCAATAGCTTCATATGTTTTCATGCATCATAAGAATGCTTATATGGCATTGTACATTCACTTTATCTATTAGATTATCAATCATATTATTCCAAGATTATCTATGAATTTACGAAAGGTTTTTTTTCTTATTAAGAATAAAGACGCTTTGCCGCAAAGTGAAACGTGATAGAGAATTGTAGAAGCAGAAATTTTGAAGCATTAAAATTTTTCATGTCATCATTATCATTTGATATATCATTATATGATACCCCAAATTGTAGGAAAGTAACAGCGAATTATAATTGAAATTTAAATTGTTTTGAAGTTGAATTGCCTCCATAGTGACGCATCTTAGGACATAAGATATTTTGACAATGAACTATTAAATTATGTTAAATAACGTGTAATATCTGTAATATTATAAAATGATATCATTTTAATTGATGAAATGCAGAAGTTTTTTAGAGATAATTACAGTTCAGCAGATTATAACCATGCTTTTGCCTTGGGAATTGTTGGGGCATTTATATAAGACTACTTAGACAATGGCCTCGGTGGATTAGAAATTAGAGCGCTAGCCAAGTATCATTGAAGTCCTGGTTTCAAATTCTGGTCAGGACATCAGGGTCAGAACAAAGTAACAGAAATATAAATTAGAAAGCTAGAATAAGTAGATGAAGACTAGAATAGAAGAGTATTTTCACTGTTGTGTCCGTCTTATAAACATTTGGTTGACATAGTATTCGAGTTACGAGTACTTTTACTTTTCTCGATCTACAAATCCATCCATCTGTAAATCTTTTCTATTAGTAGTAGCTACTTGGATCGGTCAAATCACTGACTCGGTCTACTTTTACTTTTCGACAGTAAGAAGGAGAGGCATGTATCGCAGCTGATGGAAAGCGCATTCACCGAGGAACCTCGTCGAAAGGTAGCTAATGATTTCGTTTTGCATTTTTCTCACACCATTGCATTCCATCCATCCATGATTATGATTCCATGAAATATTAAATTATAAGAAGGAATTTAGGAATTCTCGCACCGAGGCAATACATATTCGGAACTGTAAACTCCTTCAGAGTTTCATATTATACAAACAGAAGGCAACCATTGTAACCACGCAGCAGATAGGGATTAAACACCTCTGGCCCCATCCCACCCCAAACCCATCTTTTTGCCCATAGCATTTTAGTTAGGTCATTCGGTAAATAGAGAAGTAATTGATATGATATTTTCTTCATTTTAATATGTTCACTACAATCGATTAATAACACTTCAAGTCGCATTACTTGATTGTAACATTTTTGCCTCATTGATATGTAAAAAAAATAATGTAATCGGAAGAATATTTTAGCATCATATCTTGACCAAAGTGTTGTAAAATTGTACATATAGTTGATACTTATATACTCAACGTTCCTGAAGGCGAACCTTTATAGCATAGCTATGCCTTTTATTTCTAATAATTGGGTAGAACTTTCAGAGATTTGAAACAAGAACTCTTAATCTGCTTACTCATAGTTATTGTAATAGACTGATAAACAATTATACCTTACAGTTATACATTACAAATACGCATTGGTGAGAATAAGATGTGACAAGAGAACAGTGGAATCGTACATTTTATTTTTCTCATTTGTTAAGAAAAGGACCACCGGATAGCCAAGTGGACTACTTGCTCTACTTGGGGAAAGCGTTCCTTAGTTCGATTCCCAGTGGAGGTTCACCTGTAAAATTCAGCTGACGAAACATTTTTAAAATTACTACTTCTACTACGAACAAGGCTATGTAAGATTAAGAAATATAAAAGCATAATGCTCACCTATCTAAATATCATTATTAAGAAAACCACCAATTTCTTTTGTAATTTTACATCATTTCTATCAGAAAGAAATGCTCTCGAACTACTTTGATAATAAATATTTACTATACACATTTCATGGCCTATTGTATTTTAAAAGTTAACCATAACTGCCTTAAGAGAATCGCGCGTCTCTCTAATCAATGCAGGCCGTTTCATTTTGTGGTAAATATGCGAAAGCTTACCTTTTTATCTTCGTCATACATATTGTGATGCCTAAAAAAGTATCACAAACTATCAATAATATTACTTGTTGATAAAATTGCCTCTGTTAGCCAAACAGTTATTTACTTATTCTTTGAGTTGTATGTTTTCTTCTCTGCGGATTTTTAAACTTTCTTACCTTGTTAAGTCATTGGTATGATCGACTAAAGTTACATAAGTCGTCACAATGGTTGCAATTTTCTACAGGTACTTGACACCACTACAGTATTTGACTAGGCATCGGAGAATAGAAATATCCAGGGTATCGATCGAAGTGAGAGCAATCTTGTGCATTATTTGTGTAGCTAACGATATCGGAGCCCAGTTATATTCGAAACATTTCACTTTTGAAATCAGTGGTGGAGGGCGGGTGGAATGACGTCACGGCCGTTTGATTCGTATTCCCATATAGAGAGTCTTCCTTTTTAATATCCTAAATCCATTGTGTGAGGGCGATAATGTGAGGAATAGGGAAATGAAGTCCCATCCATCGGAAAAGGTTGGAGTGGAGGGCGGAAGCGAAAAATGGTTTGGGAAAGGGGAAATGCTCATTGGGGAAAATCATTGAATGGAGAAATATCTTATTCATGATCACTGTGTCCACAAATTCTGGGGTAGCGGATTCTTTCATGAAAACTATGTGTAATTTTATATCTGGAAATTTACAGGATAAAACAGCCAGGATTTTGCGAAGTAAAAAATAAACGCAATCAAAATTTATCGAAGTAAAAGAGATAACCGTTTTATTTTTATTACTCGAATATCCCACCGTGGCCAAATACATGAATACCACATACTGCTCACCAATAGGTGTCTTTAGGATATCAACTCATCAGGGAAAAGCTTTAGGATAAGATTCATTGAAGGTAAAAGATTGTATGTGCACTCGTGTTAAAATTCGTGAGGAAATTCGACTCTTCAAGTAAAGTTATTTTATTATTAATATGGACTTCTAAGCTACTTAGGAAGGAGTATATATATATATATTGATATAACGCTAATTTTGTTACAACTTACGACAGTGATATGGGTATTGTGATTCCTAGTTAAAGGATAAGAGATTCATATCTTCGGTTGATCAGATTTTCTCTTTAACTTAATATGATTATGGATAGAGAGTTATGAACCACCCTGTTTTGAAAGGAACAAAATCGTGATAGTCTGCTAGGAAAATAGAATATACAAGTGTTTACGGTCTATTGGTTTTGAACCATAGAATTTGGAAGGTAAGATAGAGGAAATGGTGGAGGCAGCTAAGGGAAGATAATGGGGCCAATCTTTGGCGTGGATGAAAGGATTTTACGCCAAGATTGGAGAGAAACAAAGAGTAGAGAGCATAAGAGATTGAGTTCATCAGAAGAGAGGGATAGGAAGAGAATCAGTGGATGGGTAACTAAGAAAGGAGGAACTGTTGAAGTTTGATTGTAATATATAATATTTTGCAATCTTCAAGACTTAAATAGTTCCCTTCTTGATTGGAAATCATTATTGAATATACTATAGGGGAATCATATTACATAAAAGCACATACCTCAAAATTACATTGTTGATTTCTTAGACAATTTAAAATGAAATATTTAGAAGATTTAATACATTTCACATGTATATGCCGATACAATTAGTACAGTACATCCATCACCTTAACCAACAGCACTACCCAATAGGAATCCCTCAGCCATATAATAAAACTTATGGATATTATGGCTCCATGGATTAGGGATCTTTTACCATCGTAAGGTCACATTTAGCATTTGATCACGTAAAAAAAGCCGCACATAAAACCATAAGGCCACTTTTGTGTTTTTCATTGCCTACATCGAAACAGAAGCAGTCCAAACATCCAAATTATATATGAAAAACAAATTCATTCTGAAAGAGAATATTTTCTAATTTATTTTCGTAACGTGAAAAATAAGAGTATGATAACAAAAAAATATTACGTATTTATTAATTTGAACAGGAAGTGACTAAAATAACAAAACTCTAATAAAACCAATCGGAAGTAAATACCGAACCACCGTATTACATCTCTCCTGAGGAGTCAAAATAGCTCTGTATGATTTTGGGTAAGAGCGTCCGGAGAAAGTGAGAAAACATGCTTGATTCCCTGTCTCGTTACGCTTTGTCATATCCCTTTATCTTTTGGAATTATTTGTTATTCAAAGTTTATAATCTGAGAAAAAAATGCTGAAAAAGAAATACCCAAGGAATAACGTTCCGGTGTCACGCGAGAGTAATAATAATAATAATAATAATAATAATATTTTATTAGTCGAAAAAGCCATACAAAGAGTAGCAAAGGACCTTGTCAAAAGTAAAAAATAAAATAAAATAAAAATACACATTACATTAACATGGGTACTTCGTAAAACTCCATAATGGAATAAAAAGGATTTTTGATTAGCCAGGATGATATGGTAGGTTTAAACCTATTGATTGGTTCAGCTTGCAATTTCTTTGGTAACTTATTATACAGTTTTATACCAGTTACATGATGATGTTCTGCTGTTTTAGACAGTCTACACAAGGGTGCATCAATTTTATAAGCATTTCTGGTATTATGGAGGTGAATATCACCTCTTACCTGAAATTTAGTCACATTGACTTTGGTATACACAAGTACCTCATATATATATAGATTTATGACAGTCATAATACCTTCTGCACGAAAGATAGGCTTACAGTGTTCTGTGATTTTAGCCCCAGCCAAAATCCTCATTACCTTTTTCTGAGTCAACAGTATTTTGTTGATTCCAGGGCTATTGCCCCACATACAAATACCATAACGTAGAATACTATGAAATAATGCAAAATATACATTACGCAGATACTCTTTTGGTACCTTAGCCTTCAGAGCTCTTATCACAAAAACAACTCTAGATAATTTGCTGTGAATACTTTTAGTATGCACATCCCATGACAATTTTGGGTCCAGATGAAAGCCTAATAACTTCACAGACTGTAAATCCTGTTTAATTTCCTTTAAAGTAAAGACAAGAGATTGATTTTTATTTTCATTAAGCAAAAACTTATTGGCAGAGAACCAATTGGCAGTATCAGTGATAGCCTCAGACATGTGAAGATCCATTATCTTAGGATTATCACCTGAGGCGTACACTGTCACATCATCTGCATATATCATAGTTTTAGATCTGACATTACTTTTTAGGTCATTCATCATTATTAAGAAAAGAAGGGGTCCCAAAACAGATCCTTGAGGAATTCCATTGGTGATGACAGAGCTTGAAGACCGTTCTCCATTTGTATAAACAGTGTGACAGCGTTTGTCAAGATAAGACTTAATGATATCAAGCTCTTTCCCTCTTATACCATAGTATTGTAATTTGTCAAAGAGTATTTCATGTGTTACACAATCAAAAGCCTTACTTAAATCACAAAGAGTAATTTTCATATTGCAATGATATTCAAAAGCATCAATGGCACTAGAAATTAAGGTGTTTACAGCATCAAAAGTTGATTTTCCCTCACGAAAACCAAATTGCACTGAGGAAATTATATTATTATCTTCTAAAAATTTATACACTTGGTTTTTTATAACACTTTCAAAAATTTTTGAAATTACTGGGATAACAGATATAGGTCTATAATTTTCCAGGAAGTTCTTGTCACCTTTTTTGTGCACTGGGACGATAATGTATAGATGTATGGGTGTATAAAGGAATTGGGACGAAAAGAGTTCAAATAGCGGATAATTCTTCGATACGACGAAAAATACATACCATAGAGAAGAAAGGCGGTGTTGACGAAGGGAATAAACAACACGCAAACTAAAGATATAGTTAATGGAAGAGAGACTTTTTCCGCAGAAGTTCTCCGGATGATCAAGTTTGGAGAAGTTGTGCGTGAGTGGGATTTTCAATGGTTATGAAACTCGCTGCTTAGTTATGGAGGATCGCCCCCTTCTTCTGCCCGATAGTCCCCTCGTTAAGATTAGTGGGCGAATCTCTCATTTACTCGGAAAAGCAATTTTTTCTCCGCTCGGGAAAAGTTTGGATTGGAAAAAGTCCAAATTTCAGCCATAAACTTCGCTTCAAAGTACAATTCATTCGAGAAATTATGCATGAAAATAATGAGAATTTCCCCGAAAATAATCATAATAAAAGGGAAACCCGTATTTTCGAGTTTTAATCGAAAATCTCTTCTCTCGGAAAATGGACGATTACGAAGTTTATTTCTCACCGATCGCTTGCATTTGTGCCGCCGTCTATAATGAAATTTCGAAAGAGTTTTTCGTGCGATGAAAATTCAAATAAAATGGTTTATTCAGAATAAAAAGAATTTCGTATTTGGGCTATACTCGAAGAAGAACGATGCTTGTTCATCTGCCGACTCGTATTTAATTTTCGATAGCATATCTTCCTCGCCAGCTTTTTGAATTTTTTATTTAGGACTATAGAATTTCCCGAATTTACAGCATATCTCTCTTAACTTGTTTCTGGTTTTGTCTCTCTAAATGTCGTCGTACTACTAAATCAAGGATTACTGACTTACCGACCGTTGCTGTTACTGACTGTTTACTGACAGTAGTTCTAAGTTTGTCAAACTCATATGATTTTGGAACGATGACTCGTCAGTATGATTGTTTAAAATCTCAACGCTTTTTTCATTTAAGAATATATTTGAAAATTCTGATATAGCCAGGACTCGATCCCGGATCTCCTGCTTGATAGCTGTCCATAATGCAATAGCTCAATTGGTAAGAGCAGCAGTCCCGATCCTAACCCGTGGGCCATTTAATACTAAGAATTATTTCTATATACAATGATGTTATGTTTCTCAATCTTCATGTTTTTAAAATATTTATTTCGAGAGATTTATGGAAACTTTTTTATAGAAAAGTTTTAAGCATCAAATTAATTTTTTTGGTTTCAACGATTTGCAAACATGCAAACTACACCATGAAAACAGTGAATCGATAAAAATAAATTTTTCTCTTAAATTCCATACTCCGCAAGTCATAGGTAAATACACTTCGTTGACTTAAACAGAAAAGGTTTTCGTTACGGTAGGCTTTGAAATATAAGTTTAGATTGTATAAATTAGAATTATATCTATTACTTAAGTTCGCCCTAATGAAAATTATATTTATTGTATCTATTTTCCGGTTGAAACGAAATTTTATGTTATGGAATCGAATTAATGCAATAAACTTTTCGGCAAATATGAAGTTTCGAGGCTCGAAACATAGCGATTATCTTAAAGAGATCGGAGAGAGTGGAGTTAACATTACATATGCGATTATTGGAACATTGCCTGCGTTGTCTCTAAAGAATAGGAAGAGAGCACTTCGTAAGAGTTCATTTTTGATACTCCTGAGATGATTGAAGCGGCTGATTTATCTGGAGTGCGCTCTGAGTGACGATGAGATTGGCAACTGCTTGATGGAAACAAATTGATCGATGCTTAGAGGTGGAGATATATAGCGAATGGAAAGAGATTGAATCGGAAATATTTCCGGAGAAAACTTTCGTAATCCCGACGAAATTGAGTAACTGATTTAAGAATCCCTTCCATTTTTAGCCTGGTTCCCTCCCTTATTCTCAGAAATATTTCCATCCGAATAAGAGTGATCATATTCAGGTGTCGAAAGCTATCTCTTGCCGCTTCGAGATCACCGTTTGAATATTTCTGACGCAATGTAATCTATCAAGGGTTTTAGATGACGGCCAAATTAATTTTCCGAGATCTCATTTTATTTTCGTTCATGTTGTAAGAAACGATTGAATCTTATAAGATAAACATGAAAGATATCAGTGATTTCAGTCCATTCGAAGGGTATCTGCGTATTTCTTCAATGCTGCATTCAGTTGTATTTTAAGTAAGTAGGTCAGTTATTATAAAAAGGAGCAGTCTTTTGTTATTCTAACAATTTGAGATTCGTAAGGTTTACATTTTTGGCTGATTCGGATTTACATCATCATGAAGACGTTTAACTGATGGCGAAGTATAATTGTAAAGACACTTCAATACTTATTTAAATGAACATTATGGAATATATAATGTGTCTTAGAAGAGATAAGCGGGAGTTCCGTAAATTGTCTTGTTTTGTTTTAAATCTGTTCTAATTCTGTTCGTAGATATATTTATTTTTTATGGAATTTTAATGTGAATGAGACATTTAGTAAAAGAGGCGTTAGAGAGAATAAGTGTATTGAATGTTAATTGACAATGTTTAGGGCTGCCACTTAAGGGCAGTCAAACTTCAGCATAATAAATAAATAAGAACGGTAAGTTACATTCCATAGGTGGAATCTCGCAATTGATTATTAATTTATAATAATTATACCTTTACAAAATTAAAGAACTATAGGTTATAAAAATTTTCTCTTACCACATTTTTCTTAATGGCCACTAGTTGCACCTAGATTGTATGTCCGTTTTTCCATTCATCACTTTTCATTAATAGAAGTAATTATTTCAACTATTTCATATCTTGTGTGGAAACGGTTGATAGTTGAATCATCGCCTGAGGCTGTTATTATTGTGTTTTATTGGGCTTCTATACAGAGAGTTACTTACCCTTGTTACTTACCTTGTTGATTTGGTACAATAAAATGTATTATCTCATCTATTGAGCATTATTTTATGGAAAAGTTATAAGAAATTGGTTATAATTTGAGTGAAGAGTACAGATCAGCTACCCATAGGGTTACAAATGAAAATAACGTACACGAATGCTTATTTGATGATAATTCTCAGAAATTGAAAGTATGTACATACATACGAGCTGTGTTGCATGATGATACTATTCGCATCTGAAATCATATAATAAAAATATACTTTGGTTATTATCTCTGAATTATAAATACATATTTGCTTACGTTTTTCCGTTTTACCTAAAAGGATGGCGCCCGATTTAAAAAGGCGTTGCAATAATTCGATTACAAAAAATACATATTTACTCAAGTAATAAACCGAGTTACATGGATACGGAAGAATAACTACATTCTTAACAAATGCACTATCGTCGAATTAAGATTTAACCCATTAACGCTTAATTATGTACGCTGAAAATATTTTAACGTTCGGAACGGAGAGTCTTGAACGAAAAGAGGTGAAATCTTAGAAGTACCGATGAACTTTGACGAACTTGAAATCGACCCAAAGAATTCATTGGGGAAACTGAATAAAATATCTCCTGCGAAGCGAAAGATGAACTAACTAATCGCAATCCCTTAACGCAGGGAAGGAAGCATTGTGCAGACCAAACCATGTATATATAAATAAGGATCCCTTCTGGCATATTCTCTAATGGGCATTGAGGGAGGGGGGCGTGGTCGGGAGAGGAGGCGTGGTGTGGAGGCGAATTCCGGAGTGTGGGGGAGGGTATTTAATATTCATGTTGCGAGTCCCAGCGTATAATGGCGAGAAGGTCCTTATTGCGTTCTGTGTTCGCACCACTGGTTGCATCCGTTGATGGAACCGTAAGAGAAGTTTAAGGGAGGGTTGAAATAAAGTAGATGTGGGTGGGGGCAGTTTTGATTGTGGTGGAAGGGTAGAGATAGAGGACAATGGACCCACCTCTCATATTCAAGAAAGGGTATTATTATTGCAGGAGCAAAATGTCAATAGCGCGCTATCATAAAACGGGAATATTTTACGTCGAAAGAAATTCGCATGAGGTTGTCCATAACCATATTTTGGACTGCGAGTTTGGCTCGATAAATAGAGAAAGCATTTGTGAGCATAAAATAATCTATGAGCGATTTTTTGATTGGATATTTTCTATGTGGACCAGTTAAGGAAACATTTCAATTTGGATAGAAGGTTTGCAGGTATTTTCCAAAAATTTCAGTTTCTGTAATTTATTGTACAGTGACTGTCTGAAGATCAGTGTTTTTTTCCTTTGTTTAGATACACAAATGCCTCATCTCATTCCTCATTAATAATTTTATATTTGTTTGGCATCTCACCGGCTACGAAGAAAATGATTTCCAGAATGATTCTATAGATATAAAGTTCTATAAAAGAAATCTTTCTCAAAGGCCAGCCAACGAAATGGGAGCAAAATCCTCATTCCAAGTATTGGAGGAAGATTTCCTTAACAAACTATTAGGTATATGGGAATATCGTAGAAAGAAATTTTGAAATTGGATGATTTTCAGAAATTTAATACTCTGTATTACTCAGATGTTGGCAACCCATTTGCCTACTGGAAGGTTTACAAGCCTAAGAAATTGTATTTTATGGTGAATATTTATTTCCTAATTCGGGTCAAGGAAAGCCAAATAAGGCGGCGTGGGAGTCGACCTCGTATCACCCACGGGGAACACTACCTGGCTAGGCCTAGTCCCACAAAGGGATGTCGCACCACGGACTTCCTAAATAAAAGAATACTCTATAATAACAGGTCTTTATTCGGGGAAATATTGAGTCAGAATAGTCTACCTTATGGTTAAGTTCCATCAAACATCCCTTGTTTTAGTTCATTAATAGTCCCCCATGAGCTCCTGACGCTCTCTTCCGAAACACTTTTAGATAGAGAAAATGGCGATCAACCTTGAAATCCGTCGTTGCATCCGTAAATACAACGCTCAGGAAACTCGCCAATGTTTTACGAGCGCTTTGTGTGCCTTCATTTCCAGAAGGGTTTATGCCCATACATCAGTGCGTCTGAAACACAGGCTCCGTTTCCCATCATTTTCAATTTCCTACTCTCGTAAACCCGGGATTTTTGGAAGAGATCCTCCACCGCCCGTATTTCACGCAATAACCAATCCTATCAATAACTCAGATTCTGGAGATTCTTCATTTCCCGTTTTGACGCCGCTCTCTTCGCAACTGTCACGGCTCTCTTATTCCGATACGGAAATCGATTCGGCCATCGCAGGGAAATGAGGGAATCTAATTTCGAAGGGACTTCCGCTTTAAAAACTCTTCCCAAAACCTTCTTATTTCTGGATTTATCGTCATCGAGGAATCAGTCCATCGGAAATGTCCAAGCTTGAAATATCAGTGGATTTATTAAGGATGTCTGGAAATGTTACAGAACGGACGTCGATTATTTTTATTTAGTGTCATTTAATTTTTAAACTGCTTCGGCAGCTAAGGTAATTTCGCACACATAGGCTCCCACGCAGAATCGAACCTGGTACCTCTCTCACCATGGTTGAACTACTTGGCTATCCGAGAGCCCCGACCTCGGTTCTTATTTTGAAAATTTCCAAGGGTTTTATTTTAGTATGCTGCTATTTTGTCATTTTTGTTTAATTTGGCGTCGGGAAATAATTCATAAAAAGATTCTTCTGGAGCAAGCAATGTTTTAATCATATACTTGGGACCTCTTAGAGGGTAACAGAAATTTGCAGCGTTCTAAATTCGTAGCTGGCAGTGACTGTTAAAAATATATATATCTACACCGAGAAAATAAGAAATGATGAATCGTCTGAGAGGGTGTCGAAAAGATAGCCACTAATAGAAGGAATATCGAATAAGTAAATCCAAACCGTCGGATTCACTATGGAGTACAAATCTGATTGAGGAAAAGATAGATGAAGAGAGGTTAAAAGTGATTCGTGACATTGGAATTTAGGGGGGACAGGTACGCCGCGAGACCCTTTTCGAGGCGATTTTAATTAAAATATCACTTTTAGAATATTTGGAAATTTTCCTATTAGGTAAGAAGAAGAAGTAAATGATATCTTGATTGAAGAATTTCTCTTTCAAAACGGTAGGGACTACTCTCCTGGTGACCGCTAATAAAATCGCAAAAAACCACAAATAATTTTTAGAAACTAGTAAAAAAAAGTCAAAGGAACATTTTCACAGAGAAATCACATTTATGGTTAGCAAAGGGTATAATTGAACATAGAAGACGGACCTAAGAGAGACTTAGATATCAACTATAAGTATGTTTGTAACTTATAAAAAAATAATCATAAAGAGGTTTACACCTCATGATTTCCTCTATGACCTCTTTCAAATAATCAATTTTATTCTTTTATTTGTAAGTATCGCATATCTAATATTTTTTCTATAAATGTTAGAATTACATACGATTTTAAGGGTGAAAATAATACATTTCGCGCATGTGTACTAACCAGAGAAATATCTCAGAGATTAATACTATTTATCGTACTCATTACTGGGGTATTCAGAATCTCACAAAATACATTTACGAGGTTGAAATAATTTTTATTGTATCCAATTTACAAAAATAATTAGCTAAATAAATAATTTATATATAGTTTCTATATATGTTTATACTCTTTTATGATCTATAGTGGCTTAATGGTAAATGCTTTCATTTTTTTACTATAACGACAGTTTTAACATCTGAAAGCAAACTCGTGACCTCAGAATCGAAATGTACTGCAGCAAAATCTTTTAATGTATGATTAAACGACATGTCCATAAAATTTCTCGACGGAAACAATCCACGAAGAGCGAATGGAAGCAGCCATAAATGTGCTCAGACTCGTTATTCTTTACGCAGGAGAATAAAAGTCCAGCAACTGACCTCTCGCAACAGACTGAGCATTCAACAGTGCGACTTATTTTTATGTCCGCGCTCTCCCTTATCTCCACTTTCGCTGTTCTTAGAGGCCAAAGACCACTTATTTCCTTCTGCTGTGACATTGAATTCGTCCATAGTTTTCTTCGTAATCAATCCAAAATATCTTCATGTCGTGATGATTTACTGAATCTGTAAGATTTTTCTGAAGCCGAAAAAAGCTGTCATTCTTAATGTGTTACATAAAAATTGATCCCTCGCGACACTAAATGAAGGTTCCAAATTCGATAGCTGACTTCGATACGCGCATTGATCGATATTTTCGCACTCTGGAGGCAGTTTATGAATGTGTTGGCACAAAACGAATCTTAGTAATGCACATAGCCTGGTTTTGTGGTATCTTATATTTCCATGCAGTATTATGTATGTACCATTCAGAAACGTTTATGTAAGTATTAATCATGGCAGAGTTTCATATATCGGTAGAAATGTCAATAAGATACATTCAAAACTCCGTTTTGAAATATAATAAATTGCTTATCCGCCACCATCGCAAGCGAAAACTCTGGAGAGGGAATGAGGTCAGAGAGAGATATAACATTTGCCTTCCTCACTGAACCAGAATAATATGAGTGAGAAAATTCACATTAGCACATCGTAATGTTCTCACAAACAAAATTTTTCATAACATTCGAATAGAAGTGACGAAAACAATTCATCGGTAACAGTCATTCTTCAGCTTTCACATTATTACAGAATGAACGAGACTGGGACAAAATTAAGTATAAGATATACACTTTAATCTCTCCTGATATCTGTCCAGTACCTAAGGACGAATAAAAAATATTATATTAATCTTTATATGATAATGGGAACTATCGGTCGGCCATCCAGTTTGGCTAAAATGTGCCACCATCGACTAGTAGGTCTACCCTTAGCGTTAACAAAGAGAATGTGCTCGGCAGAGCTATTACCTTATTGATATTAGAGATATTCTACCATCCTGACTAGGATCGTAAGCCAGTACATTCTATCACTGGTAAAAGCTGATAAGTTAATTTAATTAGATCAAGCTCCACTTTGTACTCCACTTGCGACAATCCAGTAAGGATAAACCATTAAGTTTCCGTATGAAATAATTTTATGTGGAATTACAAAGATTCTTTAATTTGTCGGACTATAATTGGTAAGTCTCTGATGACTTTCGGAAGGAATAGAAGATTAGGATTAGAAGATGCCTTGAGAACGCTCATACCAATAGATAAGAGCGCAACTGGTATTATACATGGAAAGCATCACATGGTATAAGACAATTAATATTGCATCACTGTCGTCCATTCAGCGTGCACACAAAATACGCCTGAGCCCTCATTCATAATTCAATTAAGAAGCGTGGATTATGCATCGTCGCATTCCTTAGTTAATCCCACGGCGCATGTTTTTTTAGCGTCCTCTCTTAGAGGTCCACCGCCAATGAGATGCAAGAAATAAAAAGAGGGAGTTCATCCCTTTGCATTCTTTAGTGAGAGTGGTCTCCATTATTCCCTCTCGGAATAATGTATGCACTCGCCTTTAAGATGATCCCAAGTGGCGTCGAGTTGATATGGTTTCGAGGGGAAGTTGTCGTTCCTTGTTCTTTCAGACTCGGTCACGTGATTCCTAATGCAGGGTTGTCCACACAATCCGCATCAACGAAATTCCGTCGAGCCAGTACACAATTCTTCCTACGCTATTTCTTATGATACTCTCTTCTAGTGTTTGATAACGGAAATATGTCATACATCGTTCTAATTTTTCATATCACGTACATACATGGACGTGAAGCGCCCAAGGAGGGGATGGGGCGGTTCAGTATGATTTCCATGATCCCGTTTAGCCATGCGGTTTGCGTTTTTGCCTTTGGTGACAGAGATCACGGCTTTGATTCCCAATGACGACAGTCCATGTGTGTAAGATTGGCTCAGCTCGAAGTACTTATAAAAATACTACTATTATAGGTTCGATAGGAAAAAGTGGTATCTTCATAATGCTTTATATTCTTCAAAAGTATATCCATAAATATCTTGTAAACGTTGGCAGAATCTACACCGGTAAGTTTCCTATGACTAAACAATAATTTATGTGAAATAATTTGAAAACGTAACCTTCCCTGTCGTTTCAGAAAATGGCATAGTCAAACTCCCCCATGCTTCATCCAAGCTACGAATGCCCAAGGAGGCCCCCCAATCCCCTGAATCGGACAAAGATCGATTAACGACAAAATAATGAAAATGGCAAAAATGCAATTAAGATTTTTGAATAAATTTTGATTTTCAAACTACGGCGATATTGACTTTCTGTGGCTCCTAATAAACATAAGAGATACATATTATTAGTAGTTGTATTGAAAGTACTTCGACAGCTGAGGTCGATTCGCACATGGGTTCCCACCAGGAATTGAACCCAAGACCACTTTCGTCGAGCGCAATGCCCAAACGGCTATCCGGGAGGCCGATCTATAGCGAACACATTACAGGTAGTTGATTAAGAAGTTCGATGTTTAAACTCATTAGAACATACATTGAATGGTTCATTGCTCTGATAGCCTTCATGGGTAGCAGCATTTTATCGTAAAAACGCAACAAATTGAAAGGGCTAAAGATGAAAAAGGTGAAGACTTGCCTATCTTAAATTCACATTACTGGCTGAGTGACGAAATCCTCATTTTGCCTAATTGCGTCTCTTCGAGGGATTATCCAACCAGCATTCGGGCTGATAATTTCACACAAAGACAAGTTAGCCATTATTTAATTAAACGTTAATCTGTAAAAGGACCAATTTACTTCACACGTGTGTGTAACAGATTCATTATTAGAAGACCTTTCCATACATAGTATTTTGGCTCGTTGAAGAAATGAACTGCAACACTCCTATTTTCTTCTAGATTACTCATCCCTCTTCAATGCTTATAACTATTGGTGGTGGGCATCCAACCAGCCTTCCGAGCAAAGGACAGACAAAACAGGCTCATATAATGGTAGTCAAATGATATTCGCGAGTCCTGATATCTCGACAATAGGGATAAAAATATGAGAGTGATGCAATGAGGTGATTCTGGTTTCATTCGCATTTTAGGACATGTGCAGGAAGGAGAGAGTGCATTCTCTCTTTTTTTGGTGCATGGCGAAAATAGCTAAGGGGTGTCACTGCATCGGATATAAAAAACAGGAGAAGAATGGAGAGAACAATTGAATGGAATCAGCCCCATGGGAGGGCTTCCGGTGGCTGTTGAGAGGATGCTCGCCCTCTTGGTGGCCATTGTCTCCACCCCCGCAAACACCTCCCCCACAAACAATCTCACCATCTTATTTACGGATGTGGTAACGGTGATTCCCTTTGTTACGTAACCAGCTGTGCAGAGGAATTCCACAGATCCAATTGGACAACTTGAACATTAACGCTTCCAAATTACTCGATTATCTGGGAGTTTGGGTGATATTCCTCTTGGCTGATTGGTTATTTGGGCATATTGGGAACAATTTTACGTCTATTTTCGAACACTTGTTAACGTTCTTGCAAATTTCGGCTGTATCCTCAGCACGGATTTCTGCAAATTTTGTAAACATACATTTTGTACAAGCAGTAGATATTTTAAAAATACGGTTGTTTAGTTTTTGAAATATTCATCGTGAAATGCTCATTTAGGTTTTTTAGCTCTCAAGTTTAGCAACACTATTTGTTTGTGAGCTTTGGAAATAATTTGGAAGTTGTGCGACCTTTACTGTTCTCCCAATTAAAATGCAGCAATCGGCGCATTTCGATCACTTTCCTTTTATTCGATTTTCAAATCAATTCGTTAATGTTGGGACTCAAAGTAAAAAGAGATTAATAATGCATAATTATGGAAGGTTATAGAAGCAGTAGATCGCATTTGATCTCTTCCTGTAAAAAAGTGTGAACGACCTTTTTGAGCCTAAATCAAAAATTTTCCACATTCTAACCAAAATCTTTTAAATACACATTATTTGAGAAATCGACTTTTAGTTTGTAAATGATTGTTTATATCATTCATTATCTAAAAATGACTATGAATTATATGGTTATGTAAAACTAACTGAATTAATCTTTATTCATATAATAAGGGACTTTTACGAAAGATGCCCCTTTTCATATTTTCATAGTTTAGTGAGAGCTGATAACATTCGTTAATTTTTGGAAATTTGATAAAACTCGGTCTCCCTGGCAAATGAACCCAGTAATCAATTTCTGAGATTCAATTCGCTGCCGTCTAAGAGGTTTAATCTTTAATTTTCTTAACTATATAATGAATGTCTAAACGTTCAGTACTAAATACTTAAATTTATTATTTTCGAATCAGATATTTAATTTTGATGTATTATGTAACATATGTAACTGGATATTTGTTTTTTTTACGAAGAGAGCTTATTATAACAACAGCTTTTCAGAAATGGAATTTTTTTAGCATTTCGTGAATGTTTTTCTTCACAAACTGTTAGTAAGTTAAACGTAAACAGAAAACCATTTACTAAATCTTATATTTAAGTAGAAAAGGTGACATTACCGCTTATTAACCTTATCAATGAGTTTTCAGTGAGTAAAATCGTGTCTCGCATGTGCTCCAGTGAGTGCTTTTGAGTCTATATTATGGTTGATTCTTAAATCCTTTTTCTTAATAAGAGAATTAAATCCTACGGTCACAAGTTTTTTGAATTTCAAAATTTGCCGATACAGAAGGACTAAGAAATTTATATATGTCAAGAAAATATGGTAATTAGTGCGACTACAACTTACAAGAAATATAATTTGCATATCAAGCCTAAAGGCACATATTTTCACCGATTGAGTTACTTTGTCAATCAATCACTAGTTAATCAACACTAAATATTACAGACATGTGTTCCTTTTCAGCGGTTGCAACTTTAAGTTATCGGTTAAAACCCCCGTCATTCAAGCCTTGAGTTCGATTCCCTGATGCTTTGAATGTTAGCTTTAAAAATAATATAAATTTAATGAATAAGTAGTAATAATATGTTGTTTTGTTATGGTATTGCTCTTGTGTATTTCTTGTTTTCCTCTGCGTATTTCACCTTGTACTATCGGTAGATTTCCGTAGGTGTTTTACAACTCTCCTCCTGTGAGCGATTTCCTGCTGTGAATATTTGACTTCTAAGTCAACACCTTAATTTTAATCTCTTCTCTATTTCAGTTTACCTATTATTACTTGTATTTTTGTCGATACCATTGACGACAGGTTTGATGGAAGAGCAGACTTTTCTGTCTCAATCTCGCCTCAAGAAAGACTTTTAACATGAGTGATCTTCTCTGTTCCCATCAAATTCATACTCATTCACATGAGTTTTTCTTTAATTCCTTTTCCATTTGCTAGGGATTGAGAGAAGCTCAAAGGTGAACATAAAGTTAAAAATTAAACAGCCTTCCTATGAAAGGAACGAAAACTATTTCCCATCAACCTGAAGAACAAAGGCATAAATCGATTCACGTACACCTTTTTTTTCATTTAATTTGTCCGGCATTCTCAGACCGATACCATTTTCCTGGGGGACGCTCCCGACCGCAAGACCTTATGGCATCCTATTGTTCACGTGCCCCCCCTTTTGTCGTTATCTATCCCCACCCTCCCCATTCTATCCAATCCCGAGCAACTGACCACCCCCGCAATGTCCAGACCCACCCCCGTTGCAAGGAGCTTCCCCCTCCGTCCACTTGGCGGCGCTGACCTCGCGGGATGATGAGTGAGCCCTCTCCATCCGCCATTAGTGTGGGTCCATCCGTCTTTTCTCCCCGGAAAAAATAATCTCCTTTTCTTTCCGTTTTCGCCTCTCCTCGAAGACGCCTTATGAAACGGTCCAGAGAGTCTCATTAACTGGACCATTTCAGAGAGAGAGGTATTATTGTCAACGCATCCGAATATACTTTTTATGGTGTCACATGGAATATATATTTACTCTATTGATATTGATCTAGAACTGGCATTTATACATTAACTTAAGTATCTGCTTTTGGCGAGCTTATCTAGCATAACATAGAATGGAGGAGAATAACACTTACCTGGAATTACTTATTATTTGTCACGCGTACAGTGTTAATCTCACTTACTAAAATTTAATATTCATTTTGAGATGCTATTCATTATGCTCCTGAATAAATGTTTTTTAAATAATCTGTTTCATATCCTGCTTGCATTCATAAATTTACATGAATTGCTGACATTCCAATGCTAAAAAGATTTAAAAAATCCAATCTGCAATTTGCATTAAACATCTCATAAAGCCACGTTGTCTTACATTAGTAGGCGTCTAAGCACAACAGAGAATGACCGATAGAATTAGTAATATGTAATTTGGGGTGGATTTCCAATAGGGGCGTTTAACAATGGGGACAAATTAAGACAAATTGCTCATTCAAACATCCCCAATCAACTTGAAAGTCCTTCGTGATATATATATCAGATGTATAGTGAACTTGCAATATTCAAAATCTGCTTTTAATTGAATGTCATCGTCACATCCTAAGTATAGTGCTATCATTAGAAAGTCACCAAGTGGAGGGGGGAAATGGCCCCCTTATTTCCCCCTGGATACAAATTATCCCCTATTATCCGTCCTAATAAGAAATAAAGGAAGAAAGAATGGGTTAAGGTGATTTTTGCACGAGATGGCCATAGTTTAAACGCGATAAACCATTTACAATAAGTCAAGAATTACCATTACTTTATCGAAGGTTACTTCTCGCCCCAATTGCATGAATTTCATTCTTACAAACCCATCCTCTCGATTCACCTTTAAGTAAAATTCGTTTGAAACCTTAACAAAGTCAAATTAAAAGCAGAACTTCAAACAACCTTTAACAGCATTTATGAGTAATAAATAGAAACAAATAATCCAAACATAACTGAGCCCATGGTGTAAAAATTGTAAAGAGTCTATTGAGTCTATAAAAAAAATATTGAAACCAACTGCCATGATGATCAAAAGCTATTTTCTGTTAACAGTTAGTCTAACACGCAACAGTACATCATTATTTTGATTTTAGTCTCACTTGACTCAATTTTTATATTCTTCCATTATTAGCTTTCCTCTCCAAGATTTCTTTTGAATTGAGTCCATAACACGTTAAACACTCCTACGAAGTCTTAAGATTTTCCGTATTTTATAGAATGCAATTAGTATGTTAACTGGCATACTGAAGCGATGTATATATTTCTGGTATCAAATATTTTGACTGCATGTACGTGCATTATTCAATGATAAGTGAATCGCGTCTCCATCTTCCAACTCTTTACAATTTGTCAACCGCTTTTTAGTTATCTTATTTCCTCGTCCTATTTTTTCCTATGTTCTTAAGATTTCTCATTCTGCTATCCTTTCCATTACCCTCTTCAGAAGCACTGCTTTTTTCCGGCCATTGTGTGCGTGTTTGCGGAAAATTTTTGCCCCAAATTGATTGATTCTTGCTCCTCCTAATGCGAGTTCTTACGGCCATGAGAGGGGGCATTTTTATTGATCATAGGATTTAGAAAGGTTGTCCAAATGATGGATTTGTGAATTTTGAAAAATGAGAGACTCGTATTTAGAGGGCTCTCGTGCGGGATGATACATGACAACCTGATTTTATATATATCCTACGAGTAAATTGTTTTATTGATTAAATATCTCAAAATAAACTACTATGTTAGATATTTAACATGTATCGTTCCTAAGAGATTTGATGTAAAAGTTTATCTTTCAGGCTTATAGTTTGCGAGGGACGCATTAAATTACGCAGATTAAAATTGTCGGGGACCACAAGGAAACTATATGTTTGCATTATGGTATTACATGTTTTCTATTTAAAACATTCCTTTTAAATTGTTGCTGAATAATTTTACGATAGCGCTTTGCAGTGCGTATAAGCGAGTATTACCTATTGTCTGATTCAGAGAAATATACTGTTTTTTCGCATTGCACCTTTAGTCGCAAATGGTAGTACGCGTTGAAGAGATAAAAATAAAATTTGATCATTCGAGGAAAGGGTTGGGGGCCTCTCACGTAAAGGTTAGAATACTATGCTACTGCAGCCGATAATTTGCTCCTAGATTCTTTGTTCTTCGACAATATAATCTTGAACATCTTTTTCCTCCTTTGGTGATGTAGTGATGTGTTTTCACTAAAATGTTCATGATCAAACTACCCGGGATGGAAATATCTGGAACGTATTTTACCTGTAATACTCCAACGCCTTACGTTTTACATGCGGTAATGATTAGTTGCAAATGTTAGTCAAAATTCATTTCCTCCTCGGAAGAATAATAAAATGCGAAGTTCGCTGTTTTCAACGAACGTATAGGGATAAAAATAAATATCTCATCGATAGAACGTAATCAGTATATTATGATATGACTAAGAATAAATAGAATAGATTTAATCTTATCGTGTTCAAAAGAAGTTAATCCTATCAAAAGGAAGTTCCCTGTAATAACATGCAGTTCCAATGTTACGGAAACTTTTAAGAAAACTTCGTTTTAATGACATCTTGTAAAATAGATGGGGCTGAAAATGAAAATATCTTTGTACGTTGTAATATAAATTGCCATCATAACACAAAATTATTAAAGCACACCAGGACTGTAAATATCCAGCATTTTAATATAGCACCGACTGCATAGAGATAGAAAACTATAACTTTTTTCGATGCCTATCAATCGCTATCTTTAGGGTTATTACATAACATTTCTATGGATCAAATGAGCTTTCAATTCATAGGCGAAAGAAAGAACTAAGCGAAGGTGGATTTCAGATAACTCTCAGTACATTAACTCGCTTAAGCTAACGTAAACTCTATACTGTACACTTCTGTACACCATCCTGTCTTCTTTTTTGATTCCATCTCTCATCCGTCTCTTTCCTCCACAATATCTTCATTTTTTGCCCTCTTTTTCCCTCGTCAGTGTCCGGCATCCCATCATTCCTAGCGTAATACCCTCTTAAGCTCACTATCCCTTCTTTAGTTATGTTCCTTTTTTCTCTTTATAACTCTCGTCATTTTTTCCATCTTAATGGAACGAGATCTCACAAAGACGCCTTTTCCCCGGACCACTCCGTCCATCGATGGATCACCACCCTCTTTTGACGCCGTTCTGGTGATTAACCTGTAATGACCAAAAAAGAGGATTTTAGCTCGAGAAAAGCACAAGACTTGCTATTAGTCTTCCCACGCTTATATCGATTCATATATACGCACCAAAGACATATTCGATGGTATACTAAAAACATATATGAACATAGAACAGATAGAATATATTGGTCAAAAACTACTTCTGGGCCTTTTTATCCCTTAATTAGATAGTGTTAAGGGTGGTTAAGTTCCTTCATACGGATAGTAAGCGCGGATAATAAATAAATAATTTGAGAGAAAAGTTAGAAATTTGGATGATTCCTTGCGTAAAAGTGTAGAAGAGAATTATACGAAATCAATCGACAAATCGGAAACTTCAGAGGCCGAGAGTATCGCCTCCGAAAACTAATAGGAGAGTAATAAAATGTTGGTTTATTATAAAAGGCTATGCAGAACTGTTACTGTTGATAGCCTTAGAAGGATGGAAATCAAAGATATTGGTTAAAGGCAGTCCAAGACGAGAATGGATAGAGTATTTGTCCAAGTTTGGATTATACAATGAGATTCAGTTAATGAATTAAGACCTAGAGAATCACCGCAAAGTTATTTTCCTAAATAAGTTTATAATAATGACGATCTTTATTACAATATAACGCAATAAAAACTATTTCAATATTTAAGTCGAGGTCGATATTCAAAGTATGAATATTATTTTACAGCTAATGATAGATTCCAATTAAAATTCGCTTTATCCACTTTGATTATCGAGCTACAGGAAACATAACTGTTTACATATTTTAAGAATTGAGTTTACGTCTAAGGCGCACTAATAATGACCGCCTTCTGCACCTTGCATTGAAATAAGTATTCCTCGAGACCTTCTTATTCTTAATCCTCCTTCGAAGTACAATTGCATACACGCATCCACCAGTCTCATTCACGGTGAGTGATCCAATTCAAAATTCAACATTGGAATAAAAGAAGAGCAGATCCCTCCGACTCTATTCCGGATCCTTAATTCTTCGAAAACTATTTCAGGAAGTTCTCATATACCTCCATTCCTTCCCATTGCCTTCCAATCTTCCCCTGAAAATCCTTCAATACACAAAACCTTATCTCCCCCCAACGTGGAGATTCCCCCCTCACCATCCAAAAAAACTCTCCCAGACACCCAAATCTTCACCGACCTCCGAAGATGACCCTAAAGATTGACCACCGGCATTCGTGCCTCTTCCCATATTCCACCTCCTCCCCCAACAGTTCACCTCTCAACTACTTTTATATTCCGAATAGCAATTCCCCTTTTCTCTCACTTTGCACGCCACGGCCATTTCGTTCGGATTCGCCCCTTCTTTTTTTCTCCTTTTCTTGCTTCGTTCCCCTTTATTTTTCATCATCTCTTCTCGAGACCCACCTTCGTTTCCTTTTGTTCTGCAGGGAAGATATCTCCCATGATCGCGGGACGTTCTCTCTTATTTCGTCTTTTATCTTTATTTTCCTTTATATTCCTTTTTGGAAGCCGTTAAGGGAAGGGTGAGTCTCCCTACAATCACGATAGCCCTGCCACAGACGTATTTATGGTTATGCCATTTGTTTGTTTTTTTTTTCGTGGAATTCTGATTGAGGAAGGGGTGGCGAGAGAATGGTAGCTATTGAGTATTCGGCAGACTTTCGTATTTTGTATTTCTAGTTTGTCTTCGTCTAACGCCACTTCTGTCTTCTCCCAATCGGAACCTTTCAAGGGTATTATGATGTCTTCCGCGGTAATTCCTTCTGGAAGCTCATGTAAAATTTAAAGTATGCAAAGAGAAGAAATTAAAATAAAAGCTTAATTCAACGGATGTTGTCTTTCTTTTATTTTGAGTTTATGTCTGTTAATGTTATCTATGAGTAAGACTTAATGTTCTATGTCGAATCCCGTCATCCACCTCAATATTCAAGTGAGAAGATTAGGAACGAACAAGAGTTCATCCCTATTAGATAAGCCACAATAATACCCGCATAAATGGCAGTAAGCGTTATCTTGTAGAAAAATTAAAGTAGATAGCTAAGAAATACCACAGTAAATAACTAATATTACGTTTAACACACATTTAATAACTAGTGATCGTATCAGGCATTTATAGCTGGGGGCTTGAGGCACTCTGCGAATTCGATTTCAGACGTATCGATGCTTTTTCCTTCAAGGTTCAAACTCTCCTTTGCTTTTCCTGTTCTTAAATTTTCGAAAGTTTACAATAATCAGGTAGACCTTAAATAATAAGAAGAAAACAGACCTCTCTGTAATGATAAATCAAGGAGTCGTCGGAATAGGGAGAAATTGGTGCATATATGGGAGTCCCATGCGATGGAAGTATTCGTGTGTAGTAGCGGTACGAAGTACTCCGAAGTGCATAGAAGAGTATAGTATCAGAGTATAGTAAGTAAGTATAGTATATTAGTATAGTATAGGAGAATAGTTAGAGAGTGAATATAGAAAGACAATATTGTGTAGAGAGGAGGAAATTACTTGATTAGCCCTGAATTAGACTGTGAAATGCTTGCAGCAGGGGAGGAGTCAGGAAGTAACCGCTTCTGTTTCAGGGGATATTAGACGCTTTTTCATTATTCCCTCTATTCCATGTAAAATCTCCCCTCACTTTCGGACCCTCTGCCGCAAATCAATGCCCTGCGGTGCCACCGCGCGTTCCCATAGCAACGACGCTCTCTTGCACATCGCTCCTTCACAGCTTTTACATGTTTCGCTTTCGTAGAAGATCCTCTTCAATTATGGTAAATACGATGGTTAATTCCTGTTAGTCTTCCATTCCTATAACATGGTGAGGTTACGACTCGAATAAACGCTTCAGATAACGAGCTAACTGCATACTCATCTACATATGTGTGTGTACAGTTAATGGTCGCCAACTTGCTCCTATTTGGTGGTAAGTGATGAAAAAACTACGGTCATAGCCGATAATAAATGTAAATTCATAATTGAGGAAAATGAATATCACGAAAGGTTATAACTCTTAGAAAAGTATTGCTACAGTATTAATGAATTTAAATATATCAATGCAACTATGTTAAAATTCTCGAACATATCCTCCATGTTGTGCATACATTCCATTAATATTTAGAGTACTTGTCGGAGACATCAATTTACGCATCTATGTTTGGCTACGCTATTTAAATTTCTTGTAATGGTCAACATTATTTTTCATATGAATATTTTTAATATAAGAATTATTTTATTTTGGCGAATTCATCAGAATCGTCAACATAATGAGTCTCATATTTCAATTATTTGATTACTAATGCTCGATATTTTGAATACATTACCAGACATTATTCTTCAACAGTAGGATATTTGTATTATAATTTCGCTAATTTTTGTATGTAGTCCTGCTTTATTTATTATTGCTTTAATTTTACCTTTACATCACAAACGAAAAATAAATCGAGCTTCAATGGTATTTGTAGCTCCTGAAGAAGTTTACGGCATAAGCTGAATAAAACATAGCTCACTTTTTGGCTGATGATAAGAGCTCTTGGATGAGTAAACGACTTTCTTAAAACTTTTAAAACGACTTTCTTTCTCAAAATTTAAAAGAGGGCATCGTATAATACGATTCTATCTTTGGAATGTTTGGTCACCTTGGTTTCCTTCATTTTCATTTTCTTTGTATTACAAATACTGTACAACTTGCAGTCTGCTAAGCCTTCCTGGTCACAAAAATCCAGAAATTGGTTTAGTACTGTTTTTTAGCCCTATTCGAGAAGAAACCTTTAGAAACCAGACAGCGCATCGTACAAATATCTTGATTGTTTACTTATAAATTATGCATAAGAAATTTCTGTAAGTTGCGATAACCAATGACATTGGTATGTTATCATTGTAACAACTTTTTCATGCTAAGAGAGGAAACGAAAAAACGTCACTAGAAAATATTCACTAGGATGAATAGCTACTTCTAGTGCTTTCCTCGAGGAATTATTGAAACTAGAGTTACATAGGGATATCGGTGTTTATGCACCCCCTGCCACACTCCTCTAGAGGGTTGGAGGGTCAGTATGCAAATGTAAATTGAAATATTAGGACCGCCACTACATATAATGATGGCCATGTCATAAGAGGTTACATTTTTCTTTCAGTACAATCTAATTATAAACATTTCAATGACATTTCATAAGTAACTTGTGTACTATCTAAAGGATGCTAGATTTTTTAATCTCAACATAATGTTTCAAATGAATGGCATTAATTTACATTAGTTAATTAACCGTAAACATTTTTTAATTCTCACGGGGCGGAGATTCTCATAGCAGGATACTTCACAGACTTCTCGCTAGTAGAAAACAGGATAATTACCGTGAAATATTCGGTTATTTCCGTGAAGTGATCGGTTTTTCGGTGAAGTATATATATTTTCATTCGTTCCCTGCAAGCCGACTTTCGACATGTGGTTGGGGGTGCAAGTACCATATGACTATTTTCCTAGTCGATTATTTTCGCGTATCGTTCTCGGAAAAAAATGAATTCTTGAATCGACTGGTTCTAGGCATCTCTAGTTCTAGTTCTGTTTCACAAGGTTGGATGAAATAACCAGTATTCTGCACTGCGCCATCGTCATCGCCGAAACTCCTACCAACTTAGCATCTTCGTCGATTCCATCCTTTCTTCCTCCATCCACCGCTACTGCGGCCATTCGACAAATGAGGTAGTTAACGCTGACATCATTACTGCTCCATATCTCTCGGCCTTAATGAGAGCCACGTTGTGAAGGGCCCTGCGGCGGAATCTTCGTTATTCAGTGCTCCTCTTTTGTACAGATTCAGCGATTTTAAGAGAGGAATGGCCTCGAGAGTGGTTCCCCGATATTTTGAAGGGAGAAATGATAATTCGGCGCTGAAGAAGGGCTTTCGATATTTCATTTGGGGAACTTCCCTCGAAGGGAAGGAATCGGCTGCTTTGGGGCGGCCATTAAAATCCAGTTTCATTTTCATCGATGTTTATTAACTCCCAGAATATGAGATTGTTATCGCTGATAAATCGATATCCATGTGGGATTCCTAAGCATCGTTCGGTCTACGAAGGTCGCGCTAGACGTGATTTTAAGCATCGATGAGACCTTCGAAATTTCCCAGCACCTGCTCCGATTATGATATACCCGTGAGTTAAAAAAATAAAACTTTCGCCTTTACTACTTGTTGTTGTTTGAAATCGATTATAATCTATTGGAAATGTTTAGTTTTACATTTCTTTTACAATGATATGCAAATCAGTGCCGTAGTTCATTCACTTTCATTTCATTCATACTAGATTCCAACCTTAACTTTACTGGCCTTTTTGGACTTTGAATGTCAAGAGTTTAAGGTTCGACAGTAGATGAAATCTTTCTGTTTATGATCTCTTCAGCAGAGTACAAAATACTGGGCTGCACGAACGGATCTAAAGGAAAGATCGAATAGAAAATGAACAATTGTTTTAAATGTTTTTGGACGATGTGAATAGGCAATGAGCTTTGATGCGATATTTTCCTCTTGACAGAAATAACGGTTTATGAAGGAATTAAAACCCCTTTTATTGCACCCCATCATTATTCGAAAGTAGCCTCATGCCACTTTGCAAAATGGCACGAAAGGATAGCCAAGTGGGTAGCGCTTCCGCGTTCAGTGATAGCAGTCCCTTGTTCCCAATGGAGATTCATATGAGCGGAATTATCTCAGCTGTGAAAGCACTTTAAAGATATCGCTTCTTCTATCGCACGAATAAAAGTTCTACTTACAGTTCATTATCGAATAATTCAACAGCAATGTTTAAATGCTGTACTTTCCGGAGCAACAAGAAACTGTACACAGTTCGTATGCAACTTTATTTAATTTACAGGACGATTCCAAGATGGCATCAGTAATCTTAACACTCAGTATATATGTATTGAAAATTGTGCCATAAAACTGGAAATTACACATACGTTTCTTTTCACTTCAGACTCAAATTTATATGTCTAAAAAGTCGCAGTTTACCGAATACCCTGAGTAGATTTAAGAAGAGAATTTTTGCTCCTGGTTATGGGGCGTCATCTTAAAAATAAAACCCCAAATATACTGAAAAACGATGGGTTAAATTAAATAGAGTTACGAAGTAAAAATATAATGCTCAGTTTATCTTTTCATTGAAATTCTCATCATTGAATAATTGCCAATGCCCATCATTGTCTGAGATCTTCAGTGATCAAGTATCTTCTTTTGCTTTCCTCCGGTCTTTTAGACACCCTTAGGGTGCATCAACAATTCCCTCATTCGCCGTTGAGAGAATAAATATTTTAAGAAATTGCGGCGTTTTTCATTACATCCACACAATGCCCTCCAACTTCCACGTTCCTGAATCTGATTCCCCATTTAATTGATATTCCTTTGTTTCATGAATAATGGATTCCGTGGAATTTTCGGTTCATTCCACCAATTATCTTTCCTTCTCTCGTTACTTCCTCATTCATCGCATTTCTCTTCCCTTAAGGGCAAGGAATGCGTGGCCATGTTCACCCGGGAGGAACCCACGGCTAACCACCTGATTAATAATCTCCGACCCCACCGACTGTCTTTTCTGCATGACTACCCATAATCCCCTGCAGCGAAGGAAATCCGGTACGGGGGAGCAAAAGAACTAACTAGACGATGCCACGCCTTCTAAAAACGATTCCTCGACTAAAGGGTTCCTCGTTTGGTTATCAAGCGACGGATTATGAGCAGTGGAATCTCCTCTATTTGATCGTTTTCTGCTGTTAGCTTGCGTGCGCCTGTCAATCTCTTTCGAATTCATCGCGGAAATGGGATTCCTTCGTAATGATATCGGCAATAAATCCGTAATAAATATAGAATTGATCACTCACATTCAGATCCGTTGTGTCATTTCCACCTCATTTAGCCCTGAAAAATGAAACTTGCAATCCTTAGAGATGGTGATCCGTTGCGATCTAGACGTTATTCAAAATTCGATGAATGAAACTTAATTTTTAAGTTAGTCGTTTGACTCAGTAATACTCTTTTACTGGGAATTGAAATGCGATGTCTTAAGGTAGAATAACTACACATTTACATTATCGTAGCACACTTTAATATGGTTTCAACCGGGATTATAAAGGATATTCAGTTAGCTTTTAGCTGATTCATTACTTATTTAACACAAGAAAATCGACATCTCATAATCTATATACTATTATCGTCACGAGTACTCTTTTATTTTGTTGTCACTTATTTAAAGCACTAATTTCAAAAATGGCATTTATATTTATTTATATATTCATCGTTTTATAGCTGTATTTATCAACGGACGAACGAAATCCGCCAGTCTCGCTTATAGGGCTTACATTAAGAATATCTTGAAAATATCAGGATTCGAGACATTTTCGGATTATTTCTTGTATTTGGTAAAATTTTAATATTTATTTTTAAATTCTTATTTTAATAATTACTCCCATTCTTAGTTTTCCGTCTATTCTGCTGTCTAATTCAACGGTTGTCGTAAATGATTTTCTTGTAAGATTATCCAAAAAATAAATGTGGTAATTATAAAAAACTCTTTTGTATTGTGGGGATTTTCGGATTCTCTTGGCTATTCGACAATTATGCTTAGTGACTATAGACATACATTCGGATAAAATCGTCTCTCTATCCAGCAGTATGTCTCTTTCCAGACAGGAATAGAAATCAGAGAGCTAGTTAGGGAGTTCTATGTTTTCACACCCAATGCCATGCGCCAAATGCTGGCTCACGGGTTATTAATGTAAACGTATGTAAAAAGCTAACTCTACAAATCAGAAATTAATTTCAAGATATTCTAATGAGCATGAGTATATTATGCCCAAATGGGTGTGACTATGACCAATCCCTTGCTTCCTGATGGTTGCTAAGTATAGCTGGAATCGAATCTTATGGAACTAGAATATTGTGAACTACCTTCTTCTATCTCCCATCACCAATCGAATTCCACGCAAAATATAGCAAATCGATCGATTACGAGAATCGTCTAAATGGCGAATTTCTATCCTCTTAACAGGTCTCCCAGTTCCCACGTACCGCAGCAAAACAAACCTCCAAGTAATTTGAAAGGCCGGTTCCTCCATCGGGAAGATGGAATTCTTTTATGCAGAAGAAAGAGAACTTAAGAAAGAGGAGCAGGTGTTGCGTGGGTGCACAGTGAAAAGAGTCCACCCTTTTTATTAGCCAATCAAAGATCCCCTCAACAATGTCTCGCGGTCTAAATGCGTGGGTGGGTGATCACTCGAATAACCATTATTCAACTGCTCCATTGTTTATTTTTTGTTCTGCTCTAATAAGTGTCCCTCCCAATAAGCCGTACACGGATGCTCCCGCCGACCCTTTTTCCACTAGAGGACCTTCCTTTGTTCCGAGCTTGGGTTCGCCTCCTTCTGCTGGATTATGAAGCTATGGGTGGGACTGTTTTCTGGAATGCTCTCCATTTTAACAGCACCTGAGTTTGCTGATGCGTGAGCAGGACACGCGTGTCCTTCAACGTCTTCGCGTCGAATTTTCATTTTTTTATTGTCATCTTATGTAAATTATTTATATTAAATACGATGTATACTATTCCCACATATGTTTATGATTTGACAACCGGTCTCGGATTTTACATAGCCATCACCATCGAGATTTCGAACAGACACAACCATTTTTTGTTTTAAACACATTTCTATCCTAAGGATAGCTATGTGTAGCCGAAACCGGTTTTCAAATTATTAATACGTATAAAGCCACTATATAAATCGTTCCTAATGGAAATAATTTCTACATTTTTTACTTTTAAACAAAATCCCGGTAGATTATTTTAACTTCATATCTTATAACAAGGAATGGATTATGGGTGGTTTTGCACGTAAAGGCGTGCACCCAGGAAAATTCCCAAGGAAGAATAGACTTGAAAAAAGTCTGACGGGACCGGGAATCGAGCCCGGGTCTCCCGATTGCCGGTCGGGTGCTCAACGGACAGAGCACCCGACCGGCAATCGGGAGACCCGGGTTCGATTCCCGGTCACGTCGGACTTTTTTCAAGTTTATTCTTCCTTGGGAATTCATATCTTATGCATAATTGTGAGCGTTCAGAAATATCAATTGATCAAAAAACAGAACCAGAAAAATCTACCCCTTCAACATTATCATTGTTAGGATTCTTATTGTTTTGTTTGCTGACTTTATGATGTCCATGACGTCTGGAGATGCCATGATATAATTCTTGTGCAGTAATATTTATCTCGAATCAAGTTCACTAAATTAATGTAATTGTAAAATAAATACAATAAATGTGAAATTCATCATCCAAGTTGCTTTCGTGTATATTACTAGAATTAAGATTTAACTACTCGATACTTCATAATAATTTTGATTCTATTTGGCCAGAAGTCTGATTTCTTGTTTTGGCATTAAATAAAGACCGTGATTATTCATCGTAAACGTGGAAGAATGCGTATTTGGTGAAAACTGCAAAGACGCTCTTTACTGAACACACCTTGTTAAATACGACAGCCATTGCAGTTGAATGGTGAAGAGTGTACGCTTAACATCGTCTCTTCGTGGAAATAAAAGTATTCTTAGTTGTGATTTGCGAGTGTATGATTCGATATCGAATCAAACATACATTTATTCTTTGGCTTAATTATCCACTTTAATGTTTTGGGTTATTCATTATGTATTATTCTACACATCATTTCTAATTTTCGGACTCATTGTCAGCCGAGGAATGATTTAACGGACATGTAAATGCTCTCTTAGAAAACCTTCAGACAATCAAAATGAAATTGAAACCTTTCCTTCTTGTATCTGAAACGACGTGCTATTTTCTGGATAGTTTCCGTTAGTTAAGTATATCCCGTTTTGGCCAACAAATATGTGATTCATAAACGAACAGTATCGGTGAGACGAAGTATTACATCTGAATTGTTTTCGTTCGCTTTGGGATTACCAGACAGCCTGTCTCTTCCCTTCCTCGGAATCCAACCCTTTCAGACTCATCATCACTTCACCTCGCCCGCTTTCCAATTTCCCATTCAGGATGTGGTCACGAGTTACCAGAGGGAATCTACTAGACAAAGAGCTGTGGGAGCTATATTATAAAAAAGAGGCTTTCGAAAGAATAATTTAGGGCCTTTCCCGGATAATGGCGTCCTTTTACGCCCTCTGGCTGCATTGTGACGAACTTCTCCACCCACCTCTATCCCATCTCTATTCCGTCCCATTTTCTTTCTTTAGTTTCCTCTATTACACTGCAGATGTCTCCCCGCCACGTTTTAATTCTTTCGCGCTTATTTCCATTGTAAAGAGAAATTTTCGCATTGACTGGATTAGCCTGCTTCTTACCGTCCAAACTCTGCCGTAACGTTGATTGCAATACAAAATGTCTTTGTTGCTAAGCAAAATTTGTGCTAGATTCCCCCATCTTCTATTTAAACCTTTGCATGAGAATATTAATTACTTCAGTTTCAATTATAAATAGCGCGAGGCATACGCTTACTCATACATATTCACCTTGAAAAATGTCATTGGTGTGTGGCTTAATACTCCAATATTATTTAACTTTCTGAAATCTGCCGAACTCTTAAGTCTGTTGGCTTCTCTAATGCATCGCGGAAAAGTGACTGGATATATCTATTCCGTATTTAGTGACTAGATGTATTTATCCCCTGCCATACGCCATGTTGCGGCTCGTGGGTATTAATGTAAGGTAAATGTATCCGTCCTTGCAGTTATTACTTTCCACGGCTTTTTCTTTTCTTTTCAGAGTTAGGTATCGCTTCTTACGCTGCATTTAAAATTGTATCCAATTTCCACTTCTCGATTTCTTGGCAAATAACAATTGCAATGGAGTCGGATAGCAGAAATGTTACTTTAAGATATCTCAATAGAATCATTACCTTGATTGTGTCCTTCTAAATCAGGGATGTTCAAGGTATCAACTTCAGTGCGCTTCACTAACTTCTCTTAAATCATAGTTAAAACTGAGTGAATCACATGTAATTGACCTCACTTTATTCACGTCAAATTTCATCCGAAGAACTTCATCGGAAGTGCTGTCAAATCTGAAATTTCCTATAACAAGCAGCCACTCTATATTTGATACTCCGTCAGAGGGTGGAACAGTTTTTCTTTGAGAATTGCACAAATCAGCACAGTTTAATTTAAGTTCCACATTACGTATTCATGAAAAAATCTTTCCTTAACCAAAGAGATAATTGCGTGGACAATTTATTTCGGGCTCGTTTTCATTGATGAATTTGTCCAAGATCAGGTACTCACTGAAAATCGCAACATTATATACCTTTGTATTAAACATTATATACCAATACAATTAAACGCGGTGATTAATAGAAGTTGGTTTCACCAAATTTCACCACATTAACAAATTCTCAAAAGTATCTGCACTCGATTTAAATTAGGGGTAAATATAATAGTGATTGGCGATGAATTTGAATTCCTCGTTAATTTGGAAATAAATTACAGAGTAATTATGTATGAAAATCAAATTAACACATATAGCATTGTTGTATAAGAGATAACTAATTGCAAACACGTGATTTTAGCAAAGTGATAAATGACTCTAGTAGTAATATTATTACCTAACCAATCAACACTTCCAATGACAGACAATTCCAATTCGACATGAGAACTTTGTCCCTTATTAAATACAAGATACATCTTAAGGTAAAACGAGAAAATAATTGCGGGAATAATAACAAAAATATAATATTAAAGTGTAAGTGCAATCACTCTCTAGTAAGAACTCATTTCCCTTACTTGAGTACAATCCCATAATGGATTAAAGAACAAATTTAAAAATCGTTATCCATTGGGAGAGGAGGAAATCGCTGCAAGGAAAAAAAAGAAACTAGTGGCAGCACCGCCTGGTGGTAAAACACAACAGAAGATTAAGCTCCCAAAGGAGGAGACGGTATAAAAAATTGAAGGAGGAAATTATCTGAGAGAAGAATGAATTAGGTATGGGGCGGAGGGAGAATAAATGTGGGAACGAGAAGCGGTCAGGTGGTGCTTCCAGTGTTACTCAAAGAGCCCTAATTCCCTCCCACAAATTGATTGGACACAAAAGGGGTTTTTTATCGCGTGGGACCGCACCCTTGAATGAGGACCACTTTCTAAGCACTTCCTCTCTTCTCTTCTTTGTGTTCGATGATCGCCCTCACAATCAGACCCAAGAAGTTCGTGTACGAATATAGGAGGCGTTCGTGATTCAAGAAATAGTGTAAAGCTATGTCTAATCTATTGATGTAACGCATAATTCCCGAAGGTATGATATGCCTCCAAGATATGTCTTATTTAAAACTTCAGTAAAGATAGAAATAGGTGACATCGAAATTTCCGCTCACAGCGAATGCGACTTTTGACGCCAGGCGTAATTTCGCAATATAATAGTAAAAAAAGATAGCTCTTGGTCTTCTTTTCCAAATACTGATTGAGTATCCTTACTTGAATGCTTGAGCCAAAATTATTTCATGAAATTCTTTCCGGATTCCAATGAAAAGCTAAAGTAAAAAGAGACGATATTCTTCTAAATCTAAAATTACAAGTCATCTTCATGTAAAAGAGATTCTTTCTTACTCTCAATGCCCTACAAGTTGCACACTGTATTTTCTTAAAAATGGAGGCGAATGTAAACAGTAAGCGATCGACGTATTTCGTTTGTTTCCTACTATTGTTTATCGTTCGTAGGGTCCTCTTCTTCATGTCTTCTCTTTCTTACGGTCGTAGTGGGATCGGCCGAATTTTCATGGTCGCTGACACTCATTAGTCCCTTCGTAAGCGTACTTTCTCTTAATTTAATAAGCAACAGTAATAATCTATCTTAAGGTTTTTTCGTTCTCTTTCTTCGAAGGACACTCAAACTGCTTCAGAGCGCCTCTCAGTCGAGATTTCTGTTTTTTCATATAAATTTTTAACTTATGATAAGGAAAGACATAGGCAAAGTCTTTGGAAGCAGTATTTTATCTTTGTTTATTGAAAATTTTAGAAATAAGCAAACGATTCGTTTATTCTCGCGATGTTTGAGATTAAACACGAGTGAAAGAATAATAGTTTGAGCCATTAAAGAACTCACAAATAAAGTTTTACAACATTCCAACCACTATTACGGCATAAAAAGAAGTTTTTTTTACGAGTTACGAGTTTGAAGTTTAAACAATGCACAGCCAATTTAGGAAAAAAGGAAGTCCGAAATATGTGTTACTTTTTATTACTACAACCGATATGGAGAATACATGCAGTTTATGAAACAAGTTTTGCTTTCTTAAAATAGATCTTTGTTTAAAGGTTTGTTTATAGCTTTATAACATTGCTAAATAATACTGCGATAAAAATGCAAATGAAAGATACATTTCTTTCTATCCTTAAAAAATTAAGAGTTCCATTCATCTATAAATGGTAGGTGGGATGATCAACACAATCCAAATAAACAATATCTCGTTGAAAATATTAAATGGATCCATCTTACCGCTCCTTTTCCATCATCACAGAATCTTCCACTGCGGAATATTATTCAATCAGCTCCCACCGGTTCCTCCCATTTCTTTCAACAGCCACTCAACTCCCTTTTTTCATTAGCAGTCCCCCACCACGCCTCGTAATTATATTTTTCCAGCTCCTCAAAACGAGTTCCGAAGGAAAAAAAATCGTCCAGAAGCGGATCCGGTTAATGAAAATTTCGCTTCAATCCCATATCAATCAGCTACCGGAATCAATTCTCTCCCCGCTTTTCGATTGAGTTTCCCCTCTCTTCCAATCGCAGCCTTCCCACTTAGACGCCTGCGCCCGACAATTAGCGACAGACGAGTGGGAGGAGTAAGCTGTGGTTGGGTTAGCGTGAAACAAGCGACTTCCCCCGGCGGCTGGGATTAGCTCTGATTAGCAATGAAGGGTGTCTTCCCCTTTTCTCACGGGATTTTCCGCAAGGAGCTTTCTTAAGGAGAGTCCCGGTGCCATTAAAATCTGATTCTCTATTTGGCAGGGGTGACGTTCTCGATAGTGTTTTCTCAACGGAAGCTATCCGCATTCTTAACGACATCCCCTTGATCTTCAGTTTTAAGTGAGGATTTTTCGCTTAAGGGATTTGAGAAGGTATCCATAAATCCAATCAGTCTACCCCGTTGATTTCCCTCTCCGAAATCTGAAATCAGATTTACGAGGATGAAAATAATAAATAGGGATTAAATACTCTCTGGAAGTTTTCTAGGAAAGGAAAAGTAGTAGAGGCGATTGGTAGGGATGTGAACACTGGCAGTGGCGGTCGCAGACAATTTTACATTTATACTCGGCAAATGTAAAAAGTCCACTTCTTTGTTTTTGATCATGCACAAAAGTAGCGTTTGATATTTTTCGTTAGGAATTAGTGGTTGTTCAATGATTATTTATCCCTCATGTCATTATCAATTTCAACTCACTTTTAAAAAATCAGTACGTAGAAAATATAATTTACATTGGATGACGCCGATGAGTAAGATGGAAAAAATCTCACCCCCAATGTCTTGGGAAAAATCACCTTTTTTCGTTTCCATCAGAGAAACATCTATAGCTTGGAAAATGTTATTTTTCCGTTGTGATAAGTATGTTGCGCTTTATGCAACTTACGTAGTTCCTCATATTCTCATATATCTATTTTGACAGTAATTATAGCGTCTTATGACTAATGGCTTCAAACTGGAACAGTAAGTTTCTTTATAAAGAAAACTCGGAGTCATAACACATTGGAAAAATTACTCCAGACCATCTTCCCTAGTCCTTGAAGATAATGTATCATCGACCAATTAATACTTTTTAATATGAAAATGAAGATGTGATCGATTTATTTTTCATGAAAATACACGACGGTAACTACTTTTATAGAAACTTTAAATAGAGTACTTCAATTCAGCATTACTTTATATACATAACCAAGGAATGAATTAAATTAATAAAATAAAAGATTACGTTATGTAATTTCTACTTTTTTGCTTGACTACATTCATTGCACCGTTAGATCTTTGTAATCATTAGCTATATTTTGTGTAATCTTTCAGTTCTCATATTCTACAGTAAATCGAAAATATCAAATTAAGTTTATAGAAAAATAATTGCTGATCAAGAGATTCCAAAATAGGTTCAATGTGAAAGTATCTCACGTTATGCATCTTTTTGTTTTAGAGAACACATATTTCACAGAGGGAAAACTTCTCAGTGCGTCTCACTCTTCCTCTCATTTCCCTCCCGTGTATCATTGCCATCGTTCATAAAATGAAACGGACCCTTTTATATGTATCAGAAAAAATCTTTTCTTCTTTTAATGACCTCTTATATATTTCCCTCCCCTTCCGCGCTAATTCTTCTCATGACCGCACACACCTTTCTCTCCGCCCCCATAAAAAAGATCCTCCCCGAGGAGGGAATAATTCTTGCGGATTGCGCCCCGCACAAAAAGAAATTCTCACAACTTTCGCAGCAAAAAAATTCCTCCCACCACTCATCCGCCCCTTTTGTTAGCCTTTTCATTACTCCCCCTCTCTTAAGAAAATAACGGAGGGAAAATATTATCCTTCCTCCTCCCTTAATTCTTCTCCCTCGGTCCATTCTTTTCCTGCATCTTCGGCGGTTTTTTCTTACATCGTCTGGGGAAGAAACGCACTTATTCTTTCATTTCAGACGTTAATGACGCTCCGTAATTCCCACTCTTCTCCTTATCATTTTCGGTCGCATTCATTTGGGACCCTCGCTTCGATCAATACATGTATCCGTTGCTTAGAACATTTCTCCCTCTTCCTTGTCACGGGAATCTTTTATCTTCAATGTTAGGTTGCGTAGAGTAAAAATGAGTCTTCTTAATATTTTTCATTTCTTTGCTAAGGAGAATTGCATCTAGGAATGGCTATTACATTGTAGCTTGGGGCGCAAAATGCTTCCTGACCAAGACATAGAACCGAGGAAAAAACGATTCAAAAATTGCATCCAAAAGCCGAAACCAATCCAAAAAGGAAATAAAAAATCCGTTAATTTTGCGGAAATGAAATCAGAACCTGAAACGAATGGAAAACTGTCTTGTTTTCGGTCAGAATGAGGGCATCAAGCAGTAGCAGAAAGTGTATATATAGGAGGTCATGATAAATATTTGAAGGAACCACAAAACTATCTAAAATGAATTATTTACATTTAAATTTCTCTGATATTTTGATGATATATGCCGCAAGAAAACTAGATTCCTTCTACTTCTCGATTTATTCCAATTTTATCGGAAGAAGCAATACATAATAAATAACTTCCAAATGGGTATAACGTTTTAGTGGACCGAAAATAGTGTAGTAGTATTGCCCTTGAGGCATCGGCAAAGAGTTATAAGGACGAAATCGCTAGGATGGATAGTTATTTTTGGTCGTTCTTCCCACGGGCTAGTAGAGAAGCTAATAGGGCCGCAAGTGTATATGACGGTGACATTACGCTACCTGCCATACGCCACTGGTGGCGTGCGGGGTACTAATTCTTACCGCGATTGTTGAAAGATTGTATGTAAAATTAAATAACTTAAAATCAGAGGGAGATTTAAAATTTTCCGCGTATTTTATTTATTTTTGTAATTTCATTATAACGTTGAGTTTTCGTAATATTTTTAACCACACTTTCTCTTTAAATTATCGGAAACTAAATGTTTTCATAAACTTCCCCTCGTTCTCGATTAATATAGACAACATCTATAATACAAAAACATAACAGAAATTGATAAAGCCAGGTTAATAATTATTCGTATGGTGATAATAAAACTTGGTGTTTTGCTCTCGGAGTTCAAAGCATAAATAATAAAAATTGTCAGTACTATTTTTGAGGGTTCAGATGTGTGAATTCTGGCTTGGAAGAGGACGTAAAAGATAAGTGAGAATCATCCACTTCAGCTAGATTTGTTCAGAAGCATCGAATGTAATTGCGATTGAATGAAATGTAGAAGTTGTTTTGTGTTCTTTTATGCGTACTTAGTGAGTTGTCTTGTAAAGGATAAGCTCAGATTGATATAACTACTTATTTTGCGATGACATCTGAAATGATCATGATATGAGTCCTGATATTTTTCTTTCTCAAAGTCAGTTTTAACTATGCAAGAATGCATACGGTGGCAAGTAAAACTCCAATTATTTTTGCTTTGATTCATTTTCTTCGGTCTTTTTAATCTACTTCGGTCTTTAGGCACACACAGATAGGTTATTACATTATAAGTATTTAATGTGTATTGAATGTATTCTTGATCATAATCACCTCATAATAGAATTGAAATCTTGATAGGTACGTAAAGTGTGTAGAAATTGTATAATTATTGCAATGGTCTATCCCATGATCATGTTTCCCTCATTTACATACTTACAAGACTTGAAGGACTTAACTGTCAGGTTTCATTAAGCATCATCATCGTCATTAAATCGCTCGATTACGACCCCTTCGGTAACCCCTTTTCCTCTTATCCTCAGGGGTATAGAGCAACCCAAGTTAATTGAGTTAAAACTTATCCTTCTGAAGGAACTCCTAATCGTGAACATCTTTCTGCAATTAAACGTTATTTAAAGGCATCGTTTGAGAGCGCATCTGTGATTTCTTTCCAACTTCGGTTGTTTACGTTCCAAAGGAAATATCGAAGAGATTTTCATTAGCTCTCTCCCTTTTGTCTCCCCAGCACATCAATCTATCCACTTCCTTTACTTGCGCTCCGGCGAATAGATGGCGACAAGTGAAGCGTATAGAATATTATTAAAGCCCCTCACTTCTATTTTTATCCTCTCCACGGGTTCTCCACTCTGTTATTTTTTCCTTTTCTACCATCTTCTTCCTCACAGACAGTTCCTAAAAATCTCTCTTCCACATTGAAAATATCCATTGGTGGTATCTCGTTGAGGCCTTTGACGTTCGTTCTAAAGTTTTCACTTTCAACATTTGAAAATTTCTATAATTGCATAAACTTGGATAGTAAATAAAGGGTGCAAAGTTAGGAACGAATGTTGATACATATTGGTAAATTTGCATTGAGTAAGCTTCTATATGAAAATTTTATATTTGTAAGGGAGATAACTATATTAATATATTGATTCATTGGATTGTATCTGTATTGTATTTGTCAGTAACGTTGTATTACTGTAATTAATATTGTGATGCAATATTTTATTACTATACAATCTTGCTGTAATAAATAATGTTGATCCTGGATTATCAGTCCATAAATCCACGGTAATATTATTTCCCATCCTTTCTCCCAGTTATTGCGTCATTACATTTACATTGATATCCCACTATGGCGTATAGCAAGGGATTGAAATACCGAGCTAATTTCGTAGTTGAGTCATACACAGCTTATAATATTGTGATTAAATACGATGACAAATAATCGAGGACTTAAAAGATCCGAGAGAACCAAGATTGCTTTAAAATAAGATTATTCATCTATCGGTAGAACTGCAACGAATATTGAATTTGATACATTATATTTTACAGCGCTAAGATTTTTATTGGTTTGCAATAATTTGACACTATGGAGTATGGCAGTTTTGCTCAATTTTAGGACTAACGGATGGGCGTTGTTTTCTACATTTCACCTTAATAATTTTACAATTATGACCGCTATTATTTTTCAATTATCAATAACATTTTCAACGTATATGACGTATATTTTGCGTATGTACGTATTTATTTGCTCCGATGATCTGAGGTGTACTTCAGCACATTCTCTGATAGCCATTTTCTGTTATGGAAATGTCATAAAAGTAAGAGAAATCTTGTCCTGAAGAACAAGAAGTTTTCCTATACGATGGAGATAATTAAATATTTCAAAATAAACTAATCAAGTGTTTTTATCTCGACTCAGGTTAATTATTCGATTACCTCTTTCATTGTATTTGAATTGAACAAAAAATATTTTTATAATCTCTTTATTTGAAAGTAGTTCTTCTTCATCATAAGTCATAGTGAATTGCATTATTAACGAGTACGAAACTTTTACTAGGATGAAAGCCGTATTTAAAATACCGATCCGAAAATTGAAGATAAATAGCGCAAAGAAATTTTTCCCGCCTTATTCTAAAAATCCTAAGTGAACTTTGTTTGGAAAAATGTTATGTAGTGTATTTTAGTTTTGATTTGACCGTGATTTTGTGATTGTAACATTTCTAAAAGACCGATATAAACTGTGACAATTAAGTAACTGTAATTATAGGATATATATGATGTAAAGTTATTAGGAGGGATACCAGGGGATTTTCGATAAGTTTTATTATTTATTCTAATTCCTTTTTTGTGCACTAATATTGTTTGAAATTGCAGTGATTTTATTTTGGAATGTTATCACTTTTGAACCTTCTATTGTAACGATAGTGTTTGTGTATCAAGTGTTAATTGACAATGTTTAGGCACTGCCACCTGATGACAGTCAACCTGCAACAAACAATAATGATGATAATTTGAATTTCTCTCTCGTATTCTTTACCCAACAATTCCAATCACGGAAAATCACCTGCTCTGATTCAGGTGCCCATGAAGATAATTGCCACTTATCACCTTCACTAACAACTCCTGTTTTAGCCCATGAAATTCATCGGCCACATTCTCATCAATCAAAGGAAGCTCTAATCGCCACCCGACGTGACTCACCCACCCATTGGTCGATCGTAATAATCGCTGACCAATCAGAGGAGAGCCACGTCATCTCGATTCCCCATCATCTGAGCGGAAGATTTTTCGCCCCCTTTCATACGAAACAAAGATAAAAAACTCGTCATCAGTTTTTGTGGATCGATGTTAAACGACGCAATTAGGATCCCATAGTCAGTGTTTTGAAGGGAATGCATTGTTGGGGGGCTATTAATTCGATAGCTATCGTGTTGTTGGCAATTGGCTCATTTGCAATCATACCTCCATTCTTGGAGGTGCAACAATGAGCCTTAATGAACCCACAATTACGGGTCTTCTTTCAGCCCTTTGTGTCGCCTGAACACCTAGCGAGTACTTGCGAAGAAGTATTTTTTTGAGATGTTTTCGGTAGAACTCTGGAAGTCTGGTTCTAATTAGGAATGGACTTTCGTATATAGTTATTTATCTACGTATTGATATAATTGCATTTATATAAATATTGTCATTCCGAAAAAATCTATCAAAAAATGCCTCATTGAAAAATCCGAGTTTAAATTAATAGAAAGAATTTCTACATAACGAAATCAATTTCTTGATTAATATTTATTTCTTCCGTTACAAAAATTTTAATGCAGAAGTTTCAACTCAAAGAGGGTTAATGTATATCCTAGAGAAACTAAACTTGGCGAATTTTTAATGAAAATTGTATAATAAAAAATGTGAAAGCAAATTTATCTATCTACGCTTGGCTTATTTGTTAACAAACAAAACAATTATGCCCAATTACCTAAACACAAGCGAAAATGTATCATCGTTTGCGTCATTTCTCCAAAGCGGCGAAGGTAATCGATATTAAATGAGGGATGAGTCTCATTTATTACACTGGATTAGTTTTGTATCGATAAATTACCTCTATTATCGACATTTCATCTCCGAGTTATCGCCTTAAACAAATTCTGTAAGTAGACTGTTTCCTAAACGCTCTTTATTCTGTGGTAATTGAGTTTCGTAACTGATCAAAATGATATTGAGATAACTTATTGGAAGTCAAATTTGGAAGGAAAGAAATTGAAACAGATCGTGTACAAGAGTAGTATATTTTGACAGCAATCATCAAACAGGAATTCCCGAATATCCAATAGGGCTTCGCATTCGGATATGTTGAAACTACTGCTGGGTTCATTTCTCGGTAGGAGCCCAAATTTTGGAAATAACCTCAGCTTTCGAACGCTTTAGAATAGTACTATCACTAATGCAACAATTGACGATGTCACGATGGATCACATGTAGACTGACACAGAAATGGGTAGAACTCGCTTAGGATGAAAAGATATGATTATCGACGGTGTCTTTTCGAAGAGTAAGTAGACTAGGTGAGTGAAGTTTTGCTTCCAGCTCTGGTGGAAACTTTGCTTCCTCACTTGAGCTTGATCTCCGAGAGGGGGAAGGACTCCTTGCAAGGAAGATACAGTCATCGTTATGGTTAGTTTTGAACGTTATTTCCCCAAGATAGATAAGCTAATTGGGTAGATTAGGAAATAGGGTATATTGATGATGACCGTGTCACTACGCCCCCTGCCATACGCCACTGGCGGCTCGCGGGATAGAAATCAAAATTTAAACTAATGGTTAAGCAGTTAAGTCATTAGTGACAGATACAGATTTAGGAATTAATATTTTAAGTATTAAAGAGAAATTTCAAGTGAATATTGTAACGAATATGAAAAACTTATTCAACTAATTACGTATTGATTGAATAGATTACATTAAGCTTTATTTAGGACGAGTTAAGACTTTATGGTCTTCTCATACATCTATCCATTTTCATTTTGGAAGATGGTGAGGATGGAGGAATACAAAGGAATAATAAAATGAGAAAAGAAAGAAGAAACTAGAGAGAGAGAGAACAAATTTACAGAAAGCACGTTTTCCGAAGACGTAGTTGATATTATGCGACCCCCCTGTTACTTCGGCCGATCCGATAATGAGAGCAAAATAAGATAAATAGACGCTAGAACAAGTCGATTTAAGAACTCATCCTTTCCGCAAACAATACGCGATAAGAATAGGCTAAAAAAGTAGCTCAATTGTTCGGTGTTTGCACCCCCTGCCACACGCCGAAAGGCGGCTTGCAGGGTATTTATGTAGATGAAAATATTTAATAATAGACTCTTAGATTGCTAAAGTATCTGTAAAAGGGAAATAGTTAACAATTAGGACACCCAGTGCTTAGTAATACAATGAGAAAACTAACTAAATCGAAAATGATGAAACTTAACAATTGAATAGAAAAAATATAGATATCGACAATTGATAGGTGGGCCACGCATCCGTACGGCACTGTTGCTATCTTTGAAAAAATGAATTCAGCTCCTTAAAACATTACGGCCTAAATGCGTGACTCGTGGGCGAACATTTTTTCAACGGGAAATACCTGTCTTTTCCTTATGACCGAAAACTTCTCTTGTTAAGCGAACCATTCCTGCCTCCCTTAAAGACTAACCCACCCAAGATTATCATTCAGCACCCATAGAAGTACACGAAGGACCTCCTCACGACTGCAGACGGTGATGAATAAACGTACCCTTGCAGACGACCTCAGGTTCGGGGTCAAACCCATTCCACCGCTCCTCGACCCTTTTCATTGTGGTATTTATAATTTAAACCTCGCCTCGCTCTTCTTTTGTCTACAGCAGCCGCGCTAGACTGCATTTCCATACGAGAGTGCTTCTTGTATCGCCATAGACATCTCCTTGTTAAGGATCCCCGCGCGAATATTTAACTTCTATTTTCTTTCCTTTTGGAAGGCGTCTGAGGGAAATGATATTTTGCCCTTTGCTTATTCATTACGAAATGATGGTATTTTTACAACAGAAGAGGTCCTCTGCTCATGAGGATAAAGAACTGAGCAGGATTTCAAATATGTATTAAAATTAGACATGCATCTCTGTAAAAATAGAAGAAGGGATTTCAGTCGCTATTCAGAAAAGGTTTGCATTCATTCTTATTTATATATTATGACCTACTAGAAACTAGTGATTATATGTAGTGATATTGATTTTATGTATAAATATTTATTATCATAATTATATTGTTATTATTATTAATTTCAAGTGCTTCAGCAGCTAAGGTCATTTCGCACGTGGACCTCAGCGGGAATCGAACCCGAAATCGATTTCATGATAGTCGAATGTGCTGCCCACTTGGTTATCCAGGAACCCTAATTATATTGCTCTTCACAGCTAATGGTCCCTTTAACATACAAGTATATAAGTATACTTGTAGTACATATATTTTTAATTTCCCATCACATACTCAATTTTGTGATATCTTTCGTCATATTATTGGAGTGCAAAATAATAACACGAATTTCAGTTTGTATCTAATTACACTGAGGAAGATTTGTTTATGTAGAAAAATTGTACACATTTGTCTGTGTAGATTTTAATGATGACTACTATTCATATCAGATATTAAGTCTGACCTAAAGACTGTAATGTTTCGCAGCCTTATTCACTTCAGGAAAGAATTCTGAAAAAAGAGAAAAATGAAATTTTTCGAGTTAAAAAATTACATATGGGAAACCGATTTGGATGATCGACGGAAGATTTTTGCGAATAAGCAATGTATATACGCTGAGTGAGAATCCACTTATGAGTCTATGTGTAGCTCAATAAGAATGAAAGGCATGACGATGCTACATGCTTTGCATAAAAAAGGAATGATATTTTGTGACAGTCAAATCTGCCTCATAAGTTGCCGTAATCTATATCTGGGTAGTCCAAATTATGAAGATTATTGAAACCATGAAAGAATCTAGAATCTTCCGAAGGGGAAGGAACTTGCCATTCTGGGAGGAGACGGTAAGATAATTTTTTTATGAACTCATCTGGAGTGAACTTTTAAAATTCTGTTTGTTGTTATTAATGTAACAGGTGTAAAGTTGTCTTGAAATAAAAAGGTAATTTTAATTCAAGCTTCTTGTCAAATCTTAGACAGATTGCTATTATTATTTGCAAAATCTCGAGGGAGATGGACGATCGCCAATTATTTTCACTTTTTCGCCAATATTCTCGAATCTTTCAATATCTTATAAAATTAGCATGCGCATAAATACATAACAAACACTTTCACAATCACCGATCTTGTTCAGCTTAAACTTTGTTTTCCTCGACAGCCGAATTACTTCCGCTTTTACACTTTTAAGTGTATACTTAAGAATAGATTTAATATTCGCATACGCACATTTTCTTGCTGACGTAAATGAACTACATTAAAATAAAAGAATGCGAAAAACTTATTTCGAGTACGTATTCGAGAAAATGGCCTCTCGATTCAAGGGAACGTATTGGAGACATATGATTTAGGATGTGGCTTATTATAAGAATAATTTCCTTTTTAAACGGAAGGATGAAACAATTACTCTAACTAAATAAGAGAGCAGATAATAAAATGAATTTTCGATAAATTCAGAGAAAGTACGTTTGCGGAAGATCTGATTGGTACCCCTGCTACTTCGGCAATGACCATGAGCATAAAATAAGGGAAATAGTTGCTGTCGAACTTGCTAAGACAAATCGTTTTAAGAACTCATTCTTTCCGCGGATTAAACTTCACAACAACTAGTAAAAACGTCGTTCGAAAGCTCTCAACCCTTTGCCATATGCCAAAAGGCACTAATGTGGATAACAGGAAAGAAATCTGTGAGAAATCTTGTCGATCGAAAATTATTCTTTCCGGAAACATACGCCAGAATCTTTGTTTGCACAAATGAAATATCCAACGTTACCCGAATTTGTAAAAGAATTATAGATATTGAAGCGAATGTAGACATGATGATAGTAAAATTAAGTTTCAAAGTTATTTTTTCAAAGGCTGTTTTAATGAACTACCTGTACCAAATGCGTGCTTCAATAAATGCGTTCATCTTCAGGTAATTATTACGTACATATTTTCAAAAGTAACTCGCTTTCATGAGAATAAACAAGAATTTGCAGCCCCCAATCCAATTAGTATTATATATAGCATTATAAGCATATAACGATTACTATATTCTATTACTTTCAGATTTTTTTTCAGTTTGTACTTAGGATAGTCAACTATCAGAAGAAGAATCATCGAGTACTGTTAATAATATGGTTCGAGAATATCCGGAAGAAATAGCTTATGTACTTAGAAGTAACTTCTCTGTTCGTCCGAAAGTTCTATCGGAAAAATCGAGTGGATTCCGTGCTGTCCAGCGCAATACCGGTTCTATTTCCATTGCTCATTTTTAATTCATCCATTTCCCGATAGGTGTAAGCACGTTAGTCACGCCGCCCAGCCGTCCTTTGTGTGCAAATTGAGCGTCTTTTAAAGAACCATCGGACGTATTTCAACCCTTCCATCGAACTGCGATCTCCGACTTGAAAGAATGTTCGCATACCTCTTTCTTTTTTCTTATTATTCCGTTTGTTTTTCAAAGGGTCCTTCCAATGGTAATGGCCACTTCAAATGGGATATTGCGAAAGCTTTGTTCACATGTTTTCGTTTGCTGTTTTGCGATGTGTAATACTTGGATTATGTCGGTTTGGTGTGCTTTCCTTAAATGCTATTGAAATCTCAAAATCCTAATGTTCCTAAAGTATAGCTTTTCTTGCCATTTGAGTGTGGATGCGATTTTAATCTAACTTTATGAAGAACACGAATGGAATTACAAGATGGTGAGGATTATTGTTACGAGTATATACTTAAAATTATAGAGAGACTGCGTATAGAGAGACTTTTCATCCTTATTTCACAGAACTTAGACCCAAGTTCTACGTTAGATAAAATAGATATTGCGCCTAAAGTGCTCATTTCATCGAGTTTAGCAATCTCGAAATTTTAAACCGCACATCAAAAATAAAGATAATTGAAATATATCACTAGTGTGGAAAAATGCCTGTGATCGCACATCTGACTCTCTAGATGTGCGATCTACGAGGACACTCATTGCTGTTTTTCTGAGGTTTTGAAAACTAAAAAAAGTACCGATACTGGAATCGACAGTGAATGCACGGTAGCATCCATATTTCACTAGCTGTGAAAACTCAAATCTCTGGAAAATGTATAATATATTTATAAAGTCTACGGATACGTAAAAAGCGGGAGAAATATGCAGGAAAAGGAATATTTGGGCGAATATGGTTAATTGTAGACGCTATCAGCTTTTTACTCCAAGGATTTTCATTTAAGTTTCTTAGTGGTGTATTTAAACTCAATTTTATTTCCTAATGAAATAGACGGGGGAATTTAAAGAATCCGATGAATAAATTTAGTACGCAATAAACGCAAGTATCAATGAATAACTTTGTAATGTGTCATGCTCTACATAAGAGAGGTTTTAGAATAGTTATCCTTCCATCATTAGACAAATTCTAGGCAATTTTAAACATTATTAATTATGTTAGAATCCCCTCGAGTATTTTCACCTGGCCAGAATGCCGTAATTGCAACGTAAGATTAAGTAGATGTATCCGATGTAGTCACTATCTGAATTAAAACTCCGAATTTAAATACTTATGTTTTTCAGAGTTGCTAATGCCGACAATTGAAAAAATAAAAAAATATTCGCTTTTAGTTAAATCCGGCAATGAATTCTTGTTCTATTACAAAATTTTGAGGTTAAACTATTTGAATTTAATCAGCGCGCAACTTAAAAGAGGCATTTCACATGTGGCCAATCATAAATGTTAAATAAAGCGAAAATTCCCACCCTTGGTTTAGATGTGGATTTCTATGCTTGATAATGTATTTGTCTAGTGAATTGGAAGAAACTAGACGTAAAAGTATAAATTCAGCGAATATTACAAGTTTTTCTTTTTCTTCAATTACTTTAGATAAAAGTAATCAATTCCAACATGCTTCGTATTCATGATATATTATCGTCTACCCCACTATTCTATTAAAAAGGCGTTATTCCCAATTAATTTGCCTATTAAAAACTAGATAGGTACAAAGGTATGAAACAAATCTCTCGAAGTATATTTCACCGTCTCTTTCGAAACTACCTGTATTCTCCATCGCAACTAGCGAAAAACTCGCTATCCCATATATTACAAGAGAGGTTTTTCAAAACGGATCCACGGCTACAGAAAAACGACCTTTTTTGCCTTGGGAGCTGAACCTCTGTTGCTCGAGCGATAAGTAACAAATACAGAGCTAAAGTCGCCCTTTCTCGGAACCGAGTTCGAGACCCGGCTTCATAAACCACCTTGGGAGTGTTTCTCTACAAGCATGGTTGGGGGAGGGGATGCCCTGGGCCGTCGCCGGGCAGAGTGGTAGCATTTTACCCTCCCGTTCTCCACCTATCATCTTGAGAGCGTCCACCAATTCATCTGAAGCTGCCATTCAAATCGTACTTAGTCTCTTACTTATCCCCTCCTCCACTTGCTTCCTTTTGCCACCACATTCATCTTGAGGACCTTGGATCGCCTTCCCAAGGTGATTTCTAAGCAGGTATGCTTCTCTATAGCGCAAGACGAGTACTATTAATTGCGAACTAAAATTAGAACCTCCATTAGTTGATAAAAAGAAGTGGAATGGAAATGTGTGATTTTCTCATTACAGCGAGTGGAATTGCGTCTCCAAATCAGTGCGAAGTGGTCTGCAGAATTGAAATATTAATGCTCGTTATGACTATTTAAACCTGTAATAAATATGGGGACATATTTCTGGCGACTGACAAATTGATGCTTCGCAGGCCAGATTTGAGCTCGAGAAGGAATG